>CAKXYN010000013.1:22935000-25435000 GCA_935064755.1 Tragelaphus eurycerus
AGTAAGCCAGAAAAGAGGATGCACACATCACCAAACCCAACATTTATTTCTCCCAAGAAGAAATACAGATGGCCAAACAGTACATGAAAAGGTGTTCAATATCACTGATCATCAGGGAAATGCAAATCAAAAACCTCAATGACGTATCACCTCACATCTCTAAGGATGGCTATTACCAAAATACATAAGATAACAAGTGCTGATAAAGATAAGAAGAAATCAGGACCTTTTTGTGCTCTTGGTAGGAATGTAAATTAGAACACCCACTATGGAAAATGTAGAAGATGCCTCAGAAAGGTAAAAATATAATTACCATATGATCCCCCAATCCCATTTCTGGATATTTATCCAAAAGATCTGAAATCAGGATCTCAAAGAGACATTTGAGCTCTGGTATCCATTGCAGCATTAGTCACAGTAAGCAAGATATAGAAACAACCTATGTCCATCAATGGATGAATAGATTAAAAATATGACATATGTATGCATATATGCATGTGTACAGACATAATGGAATATTATATAACCTTAAAAAGGAAGGAAATTCTGCTGTATGTGACAACATGGATATACATGATACGTTAAGCTAAGTGAAATAAGTCATTCACAGAAGGACAAACTCTACATAATTCCATTTATCAAAGTTACCCAGAAGAGTGAAACACATGAAGCAGAAGATGGACGAGAATTGCCAGAAGGAGGAGGGGGAATGCGGGTTGCTATTCAACAAGTATAAAGTTTCAGTTATGCAAAATGAGTAAGTCCTAGAAGTCTGCTGTACTACATTGCATCTATAATTAACAATAGTGTATTGAACTTGAAAACTTGGTAAGAGCATAGATCTCATGTTAAGTTATAACAACAGTAATAATAATAGTTCAGCCTGTAAGGGATTCTAAGAGTCAAGAGATGAAGGCAAGGGATAAAAATACCAGGCAGACTCTAATAGGGACTAATTGTTAGAGGTGCCAAGTGGGAGTGAAATGCTAGATGAACCAACTGAGTAAAGAGTATTTGCTGCCCAGTGTCTGTGGATGAGGAGTCTGGATTTCTTTAAAGGCCCAGAGCTGGAGCAGACTAGGGGCAATAGCCCCAGGCCTTCCTGGCAGTCTGTCTCCCACTTTGAAAAGTAGTGGAAGAAGGCAGGGTTTTTCATCTTCCTACATAGAACAAACAAAAAGCAGCAAATTGCCAATGAAAATTATGAAGCCGACAATACTATACATGACCCCAACATCCGAGAGTGACAGTTGGCAATATTACAGAAGCAAAGAAAATTCCCTAAAAAGACTTCTATAAGAACTCTAAGGATACCTATGCATTTAATCCCAACCCAACCACTTCCTTAGGGCCCTTGATCAAGGCATTTAACCTCACAAGTCTGCAGTTTCCTTTTCTATAAAAGGTGAGTAGTAATACATGCCCAGGTGGCTGCTATGAGGATTTAATGAAACATGAATCTGAAAAACCAGGCAGTACATGACATAGAGAAGGAACCCCAAAGCACTGCTTCCCTTGCTTGCTCCCATGGATATTAATCTGATTCTGCTGCATAGCAAAGGATTTGACCCCTTTCTTATCTACCAGAGAATCCTGGGGGAATGTTCCTATTTCCTTATATTGAGGAGAGAAAACTCAAGAGTTAAGCCATTTAGACTTTTTAAGATACCAAGGATGGCCTTCAGAATGGAGACTCAAATGTAAGATGTCTTGGATACCAAGAACAAACAAGCAATAGAAGGCTGTCGCCATTGTTATTGTGGTGATAGCTGTCATTATCGATCTTGCTTTGATATTCTGAAAGAGATACTTCACACACTTAATTAAAAGTTCTCTGTTTGGAGTGTGCATGTTCAGGCAGAAAAGAGGGAGCACTGAATGGATGATAAATTCAGGGAAAGAAGCGGTAGGAGACGGCAAAGGCACAGACCTATGAATCTACTGTACATGGCAGTTTGAGCTCCCATTCCACAGGGATAGAGTTTAAAGTGGGCAGTGCAGGACCTTGCCCTTTGTGGGCTGTGGGTGTGTACAACGACTTTGGGGTTGGGGGTGGAGATGAAAGGGGTCTTATTTGCATTCGGAATCACCAATTATATTCCAATACATTTGGAAGAATGTGAAGGAAAGATTCTGCAGTTCAAAATGCCTTACACAATTACAAGAAAAAAATGACAGCTTCAGGTGAGTTCCATTTCTTTCATTATGTCTGCTTACTCTCTGACTGCCCTACCTTCTTCCCTCTCCTAGCTGGGGATCTGTTAGGCACTGTTACTGCCAAGTGAAACAGCCACAGCCTCGCTGTCTACTCCTTCTTCCTCATTTTATGAATATCTGCAGTGGATTTACTTTCTGATATTTTAGACCCATAAATGTGCACATACCCATGTTTTGTTTGTGTTTTAACCTGGGATCTGTGTTTCTCCATGGGCTGACCATGATGCAAGGGGGATATCACAAAGTTGAGAGATGTCCATCCATCCACTGAAATTGGGAGCCACCTAGCATGGGCTTCCCTTATAGTTCAGATGGTAAAGAAACTGTCTGCAACGCAGAAGACCCAGGTCCAATCACAGGGTCTGGAAGATCCCCTGGAGAAGGGAATGACTACCCACTCCACTATTCTCAGAGGAGCCTGGTGGGCTACAGTCCCTGGGGTTGCAAAGAGTCAGACATGACTGAGCGACTAACACTTTAAAGCCTGCAGCACCAAGACTGACTACATTTTCCATTTGCACACTTGTGTGTTGAATCACGTTTGAAGGAAGAAAGGCCTGAAGACAGTGGCGGAGGAGAGAGGATGGGGAGTGCACATCAAGCACAGAAGTCACAGAAATCTAAACACGGACCATCTCACACATGGAATTGGTTTTTAAGTGATCATCACAAACCTTTTTTTATCTTTTGCTTAGGGTGAGTTTGGAGAGAGGTTTATTGAATCAACTTTGGGTGGGAAAGACTTCATCTAGTTACTTGATCTTTCAGAAAAGTAAGTGGAACATGCTTCCTCTTTTCAATTCTGTCAGTGCTTCCACATGGAAATAAAATGAAATTAAAAAAAAAAAAAAAAAAGGCAGTGCAGGAGATGAAGTTTGTGTCTTAGTCCATTTGGTCTGCTATAACAAAAACATTGCAGACCAGGTGGCTTAAAACATTAGACATTTACTTCTTGCATTTCTGGAAACTGGGAAATCCAAGATAAGGCACTGGCAGATTTGATGTCTGGTAAGGTCTGTCTAGCCAAGGCTATGGTTTTTTCTCTGGTCATGTGAAGAAAGCTGAGTGCCAAAGAATTGATGCTTTTGAACTGTGGTGTTGGAGAATACTCTTGAGAGTCCCTTGGACTGCAAGGAGATCCAACCAGTACATCCTAAAGGAGATCAGTCCTGGGTGTTCATTGGAAGGACTGATGCTGAGGCTGAAATTCCAATACTTTGGCCACCTCATGCAAAGAACCAACTCATTGAAAAAGACCCTGATGCTGGGAGGGATTGGGAGCAGGAGGAGAAGGGGACAACAGAGGATGAGATGGCTGGATGGCATCACTGACTCAATGGACATGAGTTTGGGTAAACTTCAGGAGTTGGTGATAGACAGGGAGGTCTGGCGTGCTGCAATTCATGGGGTCGCAAAGAGTCGGACACGACTTAGCAACTGAACTGAATTGAAGGGCTTCCTGATCCTAGACAATCATCTTCTCAGTGTCTTCACATGGCAAAAAGGGCAAGGGAGTTCTAGGGATTCTCTTTTATAAGGACACTAATCCCATCCATAAGGGCCCCACTCTCATGACATCATCTAAACCTCCCAAAGGTCCCAGCCCTAAATGTCATCACTGTGGGGCTGAGGCATCAGCCAGTGAATTTTGGAGGCTCACAAGCCTTCACTCCATAGCAGCTAAAAGGTAGAAAATGCCAACTCACAGAGGGCCTTGGACATCATGCTATGGAGACTGAGTTTTAACATGGGAACCACTGAAACAGGTCAAGTTAGAAACTTAGAAACTTCATCCCCTAAGTCAAGTCATCTATGGGCTCCCAGGGAATGACATTTTTCTTCTTTAGAGGAGCAGTATCTAAATAATACATATAATGCCAGCCATGCATGCAATTTTAAATTTTCTAGTAACCATATTATTTAAAAAGCAAGAAAAAAAGGTGAGATTGGTTATTAATACATTTTATTTAATTTTTCCAAAATAAAATATTTATTTTATTTAATATTTCCAAATATTATCACTTCAATATGTCATCAAAATATTAATAAATAAAACTATTGCTGAGCTATTTTACTTTTTTCACAATATGAAATCTGGTATATATTTTACACTTACAAAACGGCTCATTTCTGACTAGCCACATTTCAAGTGGGTGGCTAATGGGTAGTTACCATGTTGGACAATGCAGCTTTAAAGCAAGGAAAAATATCCACTGATGACTATCTCCATTTGTTGGATGGAGAAAGCATTGAAAAATCATTGTGGGGAAGCTAGGTAAGAGACAGATTGACCAGCTCACTCTATCAATAAATCCCACCTTATTCTCCTGGAACTTTAAGAATCTTCATATGGGGCTTGGTGGCTCAGTGGTAAAGAATCTACCCGCTAATACAAAAGACAGAGGTTCGATCCCTGATCCAAGAAGATCTCCATGCCATGGAGCAACGAAGCCTGTGCACTACAACTGTTGAGCTTGTGCCCTAGAGCCCAGGAACCACAACTACTGAAGTTTACACACCCTGGAGCACGTGTTCACAACAAGAGAAGCCACCGCAATGAGAAGCCCACACGCCACAACTAGAGGGTAGCCTCCACTCACTGCAAGTAGAGAAAAGCCCACGTGGCAACAAAGATCCAGCAGAGCCAAAAATAAATAAGTAAATTTTTAAAAAAGGAATCTTTATAAGGCTTGCCGTACACCTTACCTTCAGTCAAAACAAAATGGCATTCCCTGGTGCCACGGGGAATGCAAGGATCTGGGAAATAAAACATGGTAGATAGGATGCCACAGACACCTCAAGAGAACTCTTTGGGTCTCTGTCCACCACCAGCTGGACACTGAAGTTCAGGTTACTTGTGCCCACCCAGGGATCCTGCTTGGTACTCAGGGCTCCCAGGATAGAACTGATCTTCTTGCCAGAAGAGAACTCAGTGGGTCTCTGGAGCTATTTCTTCAGGGGAACAACAGTCCATCCTCCAGGAACACTTCAGTCGGACCCTTCATCCTCATGAGAACCTCATGAAGGTATTTGGCATGTAGTGGACACACCATGCCTTTAAAGTTCTTGTTCTTTCCCCTTGAATTATAAGCTTTCAGTAAATGTCGGATTTCCATAACCAAACTTTTATAAGGAGGTCCTCAGAGTCTTTCTTATCTGCTGTTAGAAAACAGACAGACTAAAAACACTTGCCTGGAGCCCAGAGCTTCCTGAAGCATTGAAGCACTGCCTCTCTTCCAGGACAGCAGAAATAACACACTACGTAGTTTTAGGTGCCTGCCTGAGAGGATAGTGACATTTTCTTCTTTATCTTCCTCCAAAAGCAGATCTATAAAAACAAGCATTCTTGCTGGGAGAACAAAAATTCTTTGCACTTTGATTATGTCCTGACTATATATTTTGCCAACACAAGTTAAAAAGGCAAAAGAGGGAAAGAAATGACGAAAGGACAGGCATGCAGAGTTTTATGTAAGAAAAGCTGCTGATCAACATGTGAGTCATATGTAGCTCTTTGAATGTCCTGTCTGATCTGCAGAGATAACAGAGGCACCTTACCCTCTTTGATGGGGAAAGCAGTTTTGCCATGTGACTATTTAGCCCCAATTAAGAAGGAATTCTAAGCTAGTCATTTCCCTCTTAGGAGGACAAAACAGAAGAAAAGCAATGTCGTGCCCAACCCCTGTTGTATGTGTGGAGTTGGGCAACCTCCTCCCCATCACTGATTCATTTCCATCTTGAAATCATCCAGATCCATGGCTTTAAGTATTGTTTGTGCTTAGTTGCTCAGTCATGTCCAACTCTTCGCAACATGGATTGAACCCACCAGGCTTCTTTGTCCATAGAGATTCTCCAGGCAAGAATACTGCAGTGGGTTGCCATGCCCTCCTCCAGGAGATCTTCTCAACCCAGGGCTTGAACCCAGGCCTCCCACACTGCAGGCGAATTCTTTACCTTCTGAGCCATACAGTTTATTCCCCAGTCCCCTTCCCCAGCCCCTTGCCCCTGCCCACTGCCCACTGCCCACCCATCTATTTCCTTCTCATTCTGGGCAACCAGTGACTCGCACTTAAGCTCTTAGATATACCCTTGACTCATCTCTTTCTCACCCATCCCACGTCGAATTCATCAACAAATCCTGGAGGCTCAGAATACATCTGAGGTCTCACCATTCTCATCTCCTCCTCTGCTCCCATCCTAACTTAGCTCCAACTCTCACTGCAAGGCTTTCTGACTGGTCTCCTCATTCCCACTCTGTCCCCTACAATCCACTATCCACATAGCAGTAAGACTGATCCTTTGAAAACCTAAGTCAGATAAAGTCACTCCTCTACTCAAAAGCCATCAGCCCCTCAGCTCTGTGGAATAATATTGGAGCTCTTGTTAAGTCCTTTGGCAGTTCCCACTCAGCTCCAGCTACTCCTTACTGGCTGCCTAGGAAGGACACCATGTTCCCACCTCAGGGCCTTTGCACTGCAGTTCCTTCTAATGAGTTCCACTCATGCATGATTATCCCTCTTTTCACTCAGGTCTCAGACCAAAAATTGCCTCTGCAGAAGACCTTCCTAGACCACCCCATCCAAAACTTCACCTTCTTCAGACCTTGTTCCCTCTGCTTTATTTTTTCCTTATGGCATTACAACTACCTGACCTGTTATGTTTTTATTTGCTTATCTATTTGTCATCTATCTACTTTCACCAGAATGTAAACTCTAGGAAGGCAATCCGCATGTGTGTTCAGTCATGTCCGACTCTGTGACCCCATGGACTGTAATCCTCCAGGCTTCTCTGTCCATGGAATTTTCCAGGCAAGAATACTAGAGTGGGTTGCCATTTCCTACTCCAAGGGATCTTCCCAACCTAGGGATCAAACCTGCATCTCTTGTATCTCCTGCATCAGCAGGCAAATTCTTTACCATTGCACCACCTGGGAGGCCAGGAAGGCAAGGACTTGTCTTATCCACTGTTGTATTTCTATACGTAGAAGAGTGCTTAATCTATAGGTAATCAATAAATTTTTTTTTTTTTTAAAAAATGAATGAATTCAACAAATTGCATCATAAGCAAATCCTTCAAAATTCTTGGTCCCAGGAAATGGTAAATTGAAGGCTAGAACTTTTTTTCAAATATTTATCATTTATTTGGAAAAGCAAAGCCTATGCAGTCTTGACTTACTTATAAAATTATTAAGCATTCCTTTACTCAAAAAATGTTCCTAGGATGCCTATTAGGTCCTTCTCTCTGTCACATTCATCCTGAAGGCCCTTTATTGAGGATGGAGGACTAACAGAGAGAAATGAGGCCCAAAGAGGTCCCAATAGACAGATGGAGGTCTATGATTCCTCCCAAAATCAGAAACGTGTTGGCCAGTGGCATGGACAACATGTATATAGGTGGAACCATGGACCAGGGTGAAGGAGGTAATTTGCAGATTGCAAATTCTTTTGCGTAGCTGCACTTGCAACCTCAGGTGGATTCACAGTACATCCAGAAGCCACCTGAACAGGTTAAATGTCTCCATGGAATGCATGTCCCTGGGGCCTAAATTCTGCCACCAGCATGGCCTGAGTCTATGAAACCCAACTGTGACTGTCACAGGAAGTAGAAGGCTCTCCCAACATGGTGTATTAGGTGTATGACATCTCACACAGCACACCTTGAGTTTATTCTCAAGGAGAGTTTCCAGTTGAGGCATCAGGGTGGTGGAGGTCTGCAATGCTGTTACTCATCTTTCTTTACCTTTAGTTCTAATCGGAAGGTAATAGACTTTAACAAAGACTTGAAAGGAAAGGATTTGCCTTAGTGATGTTGCATGCATGTGTGTTAAGTCACTTCAGTCGTGTCTGACTCTTTGCAACCCTATGGACTAACCTGCTAGGCTTCTCTGTCCATGGTATTCCTCAGGCAAGAATACTAGAGTGAGTTGCCATGCTCTCCTCCAAGAGATCTTCTCAACCCAAGATCGAACCTATATGTCTTATGTCTCCTGCATTGAGAGGTGGGTTCTTTACCACTAGTGCCACCTGGGAAGCCCTTATTAATGTTACCCTTGCCCAGTTGAGAACTCTTTGGAAAAAGACTGGGATGGAGGTTCAGCAGAGACTTTAGGTCAAAGCAGGGACCTTTCCTAACTTCTCCAAGCCTGGTGCCACCCCAAGTGTGGCATGGATGTGACCCCCTCCTCACTCAGTCACTGAAGGATGCCTTACACCTCATCTGGTCCCACAGCCTTCATGACAGCTAAATCCCAGTGCTGCTGGCTTCTCAATATTCCAAATATTCCCTCATCCAGACCACAGCCCTGAGCTCTGAGTTCATGTGTCTGTTGCCACACCCACCATCTCCCTGTGGACATGTAGTAGACAGGTCCCAGATGGACCTGCTCCTCCACCCCAACTATTCTTCAGTGGGTGGATGTCCCTTCACCCAGTTGAAGTGAAAAGAATCTCTGTCACTTTTTTTCTAAATTGGAGTACAGTTGACTTACAACGTTGTATTAGGATTAGGTGTATAGCAAAGTGACTCGGTTATACATATATGCATAGCCACTCTTTTTAAGGTTATTTTCCCTTATTGGGAGTTACAGAGTATTGAGTAGCATTTCCTGTGCTATACAGCAAATCAGTCCTTATTAGCTATCTATTTTATATATAGTAGTGTGTATATGTCAATCTCAATCTTCCAGTTTGTACCCTTTATCTCCCTGCTAACCATAAGTTTCTTTTCTACATTTGTAACTCTATTTCTGTTTTGTAAATAAATTCATTTCTACCTTTATTTTAGATCCCACATATAAGCAATACCATATTATATTTTTCTTTCTCTGTCTGAAGCCTCGGTGTCATTCTTCTTTCTCTTTCCCTCGCCCTTCACATTCAGTATAGCAATGACTTCCCTTGGCTCCTCTTTCAAAACACATCTAGAATTCCGCCACCTCTCAGCATCTTACCACCATCTTTTCAGGCTCAGCTGCCTCCAGTTCTTCCAGACTCTGCAGAATCCCCTTCGGGGCTCTCTCTGCCCCAACCCTTGCCCCTAAAATTGACTTTTCACGGGGAAGGCATATTTAAACAAAAATCAAAACATGCTCCATTTCCTTTCACACCTTCTGATGGCTTCCCAATAAAATCAGGATAAAATTTGAACTCCCTGCTGTGACCAGCAAGGCTTATGAGACCTGGGCATCCCAAGTGGTCTGGGTTCATCACCCACTAATCTCTTCCCTGAAAACTGGGTCTTCTTGCTCTTTCTTGAACATGCCAAGCTCATTTCTCCCTCAAGGTCTCTATTCTTGTTACTCCTCTGTCTAGAGAAATTGTCTCCCTTCACTCAAGTGTCATCTCATCTGAGAGGCTTCCCCAACCATCCTAAAATAGTCACTTAAGCTCAACTTGGTCACTTTAGGCCTTCAACCTGCCTCATCTTCCCCAAGCAATTTGTAGAATCACTACCTGACATAAGGGCATAAGTTTTGTGGGTTTATTTATTTTTCTCCCTGGTGGAATGTGGGGGCTTCCAAGGTGGTGCTAGTCATAAAGACCCTGCCTGCCAATGAAGGAGACATAAGAAATATGGCTTAGATCCCTGGGTCGAGAAGATCCCCTGGAGGAGGGCATGGCATCCCACTCCAGTATTCTTGCCTGGAGAATCCCATGGACAAAGGAGACTTGTGAGCTAAAGTCTATGGGGTTGCAAAGAGTCAGGCACAACTGAAGCGACTTGGCACACAGCAGCACTGTTAGAATGTGAGCCCCAGGAGAACAGGTCTCTGTCCTGCCAGGGGATTGATCTGCAAGCAAGAATCTCCAGCATCAGAGACCAGGGGACAGGATGCATGATTACTTCTGCTATACATGTGCCCCTCTGATCTCAGACCTCTCCACCTTTGCTCACTTTCCTTGCTTTCAGCCACTTTGAGGCAGTGGCTCAAAGTGAAAAGATGAGGCAGAATGGCAACATATTTCCTTTTGATAGTTTATGGGGGTTTTTGTTTGGTTTCTGTTGTTTGTTTTTTATCATGCACTTCAGCATGCAAGATATTAGTTCTTCAACCAGGGATTGAACCCACACCCCCTGCAGTGGAAGTGCAGCGTCTTAACTACTGGAACCAGGAAAGTCCCCATTGGAGAGTTCCAAGTAGGAAACTTTTCCAATGCTATCTAGCAGAAACTTAAAAGGCTTCAACCCTGAACATCAATTCCTAAGAAGATTTTTCTTCCTGCCAGACAAAACCATAGGTTAAAGAAACTGTCATAGCATTGTTGAGTTAGAAGGTACATTTGTATTCAAGTTCAGTTTGTCCCATTTTTGCAGATAAGGAGACTGAGGCACAAAGGAACGATTGGCTCAAATTTTACAGTGAGTCAAGGCCAGGATTGACACAATAGTCTTCCTCCTGCCACAGCCACAGTTACAGCTTACTCCACTGCCAAGTCCTTCACCTGCCTCTGAGCTTGTCCTGGGAAAACCCTTTGGCTCCAAACACCTAGAACTGAAGATCATTTTCCCAAAATGTGACATTTTCAGCTCACTCCTTCACCGGGCATGCAATCCCTTGCCCAAACCCCACTATTGGAACTGTATCCAATATCTTATGATAAACCGCAGTAGTAAGAATACAAAAAAGAATACACACACACACACACACACACAGAGATGTATAACTGAATCACTTTGCTGTACAGCAGGAATTAACAACATTGTAAATCAACTAGGTGTGTGTGTATGCTCAGCCATGTCCGATTCTTTGCAACTCCATGGACTATATGTAGCCCACCAGGCTCCTCTGTCCATGGAATTTTCCAGAAAGAAAACTGGAGTGGATTTCCATTTTCTACTCCAGGGGATCTTCCTGACCCAGGGATCAAACGCTCATCTCTTATGTGTCCTGCATTTGCAGGCAAATTCTGTACCACTGTTCCACCTGGAAAGTCCATTTGTAAATCAACTTTATCTCAATAAAATAAATTTTACGAAAATAAAGTTTTCTAGCAGTTACATTAATGGGAATAAAAAGAAGCAAATTTTTTTAAAATATGTGCTCTCACAGCAGATGAACCTGTTTCAAATCCTGCTCCTCCAATTGCTAGTTGTGTGAACTGATGTAATTTTTTAGCTTCCTCACAAGATACAGATCATTCTAAAAAATATGACCCTTTTACATAGGTTTTAAAATATAAAAATAAATACACCCTGTTTCGTCAACTCTATGATGAACAAGCTGCTGCTGCTGCTGCTAAGTCGCTTCAGTCGTGTCCGACTCTGTGTGACCCCATAGATGGCACCCCACCAGGCTCCCCTGTCCCTGGGATTCTCCAGGCAAGAACACTGAAGTGGGTTGCCATTTCCTTCTCCAATGCATGAAAGTGAAAAGTGAAGTCGCCAGTCTTAGCGACCCCATGGACTGCAGCCTACCAGGCTCCTCTGTTCATGAGATTTTCCAGGCAAAAGTACTGGAGTGGGGTGCCATTGCCTTTTCCCGATGAACAAGCTAATGCTTTCTTTAAAAAAAAAAAAAAAAACCACTCTTCTTATAGTCTAGAATCTCTCACAACCACTGCCAGAGAGGCGGAAGCCGTAAGGTTTCTGTGAAGAACAGCCATTGGCAATTTCGGGCAAGACCAAAAAAAAAAAAAAAAAAAATGACTGGCACAAAGCACCTTATATTCTATAAAATATTCTACATTTCCTACTAAATATATATAAATTCATTCTAAAAAGAATCAAAGACACATTTAGAAGAACTACCTCCAGGGAGAGGAATAGAAAATGAATGGGAAAGGAGTTTTCACTTTCCATTTCCTTTCACTCTGCACGGTTTGACTTTTTCAACCTATGAAATGTATTCAGTCATAATTGAGCCATTTGGGGGCTTATTTTCTCCTACATACTTCTGTGATGTTAAAAAGGCTTAATCAATCTTCAGTCAGTTCAGTTCAGTCGCTCAGTCGTGTCCGACTCTTTGCCACCCCATGAATTGCAGCACGCCAGGCCTCCCTGCCCATCACCAACTCCCAGAGTTCACTCAAACTCACGTCCATCGAGTTGGTGATGCCATCCCGCCATCTCATCCTCTGTCATCCCCTTCTCCTCCTGCCCCCAATCCCTCCCAACATCAGAGTCTTTTCCAATGAGACAACTCTTTGCATGAGGTGGCCAAAGTACTGGAGTTTCAGCTTTAGCATCATTCCTTCCAATGAACACCCAGGACTGATCTCCTTTAGGATGGACTGGTTGGATCTCCTTGCAGTCCAAGGGACTCCCAAGAGTCTTCTCCAACACCACAGTTCAAAAGCATCAATTCTTCAGCTCTCAGCCTTCTTCACAGTCCAACTCTCACATCCATACATGACTACTGGAAAAAACCATAGCCTTGACTAGATGGACCTTTGTTGGCAAAGTAATGTCTTTGTCTTTTAATATGCTATCTAGGTTGCTCATATCTTTTCTTCCAAGGAGTAAGGGTCTTTTAATTTCATGGCTGCAGTCACCATCTGCAGTGATTTGGAGCCCAAAAAAATAAATTCTGACACTGTTTCCATTCTTCCCCATCTATTTGCCATGAAGTGATGGGACCAGATGCCATGATCTTCGTTTTCTGAATGTTGAGCTTTAAGCCAACTTTTTCACTCTCCTCTTTCACTTTCATCAAGAGGCTTTTTAGTTTCTCTTCACTTTCTGCCATAAGGGTGGTGTCATCTGCATATCTGAGGTTATTGATATTTCTACCGGAAATCTTGATTCCAGCTTGTGCTTCTTCCAGCCCAGTGTTTCTCATGATGTACTCTGCATATAAGTTAAATAAGCAGGGTGACAATATACAGCCTTGACATATTTCTTTTCCTATTTGGAACCAGTCTGTTGTTCCATGTCCAGTTCTAACTGTTGCTTCCTGACCTGCATATAGGTTTCTCAAGAGGCAGATGTGGTCTGGTATTCCCATCTCTTTCAGAATTTCCCACAGTTTATTGTGATCCATTCAGTCAAAGGCTTTGGCATAGTCAATAAAGCAGAAATAGATGTTTTTCTGGAACTCTCTTCCTTTTTCCATGATTCAGTCATCCAGCTGAAGCCTGGCTTGGAGAATTTTGAGCATTACTTTACTAGCGTGTGAGATGAGTGCAATTGTGCGGTAGTTTGAGCATTTTTGGCATTGCCTTTCTTTGGGATTGGAATGAAAACTGCCCTTTTCCAGTCCTGTGGCCACTGTTGAGTTTTCCAAATTTGCTGGCATATTGAGTGCAGAACTTTCATAGCATTAATCAATCTTAAGTTTTTAAAATAGAAAAATAAGTGAAGTAAATAATGAAGTGAATTATCTTAAAGTTCTATCTTTCTTCCTCTCAACTTCTTAGCATTTGAGAAATTGGGGAACGTTTCTAAAGACCCAAAGACACAAAAAGTCTTGGCAGTGCAAGACGAGAAGCACTTGTCCAGAGATAAGAGACAGAAATGAACAGTGCCCCAAATTGGCAAAGCTGCAGAGAAACGGTTATCTTCTTGGTCTGCTGGTGGTTGCCAATTCTTTTTAAACATTAATTAAGCATTAATTCTGTGCAACAAGGTATTTATATATTATCTCATTTAATCTTTCTTCCTTTTGCAGTATAGCTGCTTTACAGTGTTGTGTTAGTTTCTGTTGAACAGCAAAAACTGCCAAATTTTGAACTAACCAGGAAAACAATGTGTTAAAATATAACAAATATTCATGTCTCTGACCCATAGACTTCCCTACAAGGTTTTATTGTGAAGAAAATTTCTACAATACTTTAGAAAAACTCCAGGCATAAAAATATTCCCATAATTTCTTTTAATAGCAAAAATAATTGGCAATATCTCAAATTTACATCAATAGGTTAATAGTTAAGTAAAATATGATACATCCAGTGAATAGAAATGAATCCATAATAATGTTATTAAAGCTTTATTAAAAATATGATAACCAGATTAAATTTTACAAAGCAAGATATAAAATTGCATTTATAGTACAATTTGGTCAAAGAAGCAACACTTTTTTAATGCAGAAAATTTAATGTTGAGGAACCAGCCAAATAAATTTAAACAGGGAAAATATATGGAATAAAAAAGACAAACATCCTCAATCTAGCATTTATCTATTTATTCATTCATTTATTCAACCACTGTCGATTATGCACTTTCTTTGTGCTTTATACTGTATTTTGAACTGAAGTACAATGATGAAGAAAACACACATAATCATTGCCCTGAAGAAGCTTGTGACCTAGTAACAAACAGATCATCCATCTCCCTAAGAAGGTTAGCGGAACAAAGGGATCAAAGTAAAATCAAGAGATAATAGAGTAAAAATAAACTAGCTATTCTTCAAAAAGCAAGAAGAATAGTGACAAAATAAAACTAAAAGAAAAAAAGAGGAGAGAATTATTAAATATAAAAGCTGGAAATAATTTATTTCAATTCCCAAAAGCAGCATCAGTAAAAGAAGCTGCTTTTGAAAAAGACCCATAATATAGACAAATATCTCACCCTGCAATCAACAACAACAAAAAATCAGAAATGTCAAACATAAACAGTGAAGGATTTCTTGCATATCAGGAGCTCAAGAGTTGCTGCTCCTGTCCTCACAGTGAGAAAAGAGCTGAACAAACTCAAAAGCAGCAGCTCTTAGGTTCATCAAGAACAGATATCACAGGCAAACTACTGCTCCAAGAAAGGTGGATTCAGGGAGTCTCAACTTAGTGGAGCAGAGACCTCCATGGGAGCTAGTACTGGGTGGGAAAACCAACTGCAATTGACAAATGCAAGTGACTTCTCTGCTCAGTGTGGACAAGTTTGAGAATTAAAAACTCCAGGGGGGCCAATTTGAAGACGGTCCCACACTTCTGTGAGCTTTACCTCTAGGAGCTCTCCCAGCAAACCTTGAGCAAAGCTTACCTCCCAAGCTCTCACAACAAACTTTGGATAAGAATTTCCATACAACAGAGGGAGAGAGAAGGAAGCATTCTGAAATCTTCACAAAGCATTCTCTTCTCCACACATTAAGAATGAGAAAATACTTATGGTCATAGGAATGAAATGGTTATTGGTTTAGTAAAAGAGAAAACTATGTATACTTGTATAATAGTAAGTTTTAAAATCTCAGAGCAGTGGTAGACTTTCAAAGACATGTATTGACCAAAACTGATGAAATAAGAGGAAAATTTGAATGGAGTAAGAAAAGGTGTAGAGTAATGGGCTTTCCCTATGCTTCTGTAAGAAGTAACCTGATATTCTGCAATGCACTTTGGAGGAACACGTCAAAGATTTATAAGACATGTGAACACAGTGACCTATAAGTTGCATGCATGCATGTTCAGTCTCTTCAGTCATGTTCAACTTTTCACAACCCTATGGACTGTAGCCAGCCAAGTTCCTCCATCCATGGGATTCTCCAGCCAAGAACACTGGAGTGGGTTGCTAAACTCTCCTCCAGGGATCTTCCTGACCCAGGGATCAAATCCGTGTCTCCTACATGGCAAATGGATTCTTTTCTATTGAGCCACTAGGGAAGCCATGACCTATAAGTTACCCTTATGCAAATATACCCTAATAAAATAACAAATAAAAGTAAAAAAGTGTCTTCTTCCATTACCAAAGATATTTATCAAAGTATTATGTATAAAAGCAAAAACTAGGAATAGATTGCTACTGCTGCTTAGTCGCTCAGCCATGTCCAACTCTTTGCAAACTCATGGACTGTAGCCCACCTGGCTTCTCTGTCCATTGGATTCTCCAGGTAAGAATACCGGAGTGGGTTGCCATTCCCTTCTCCAGGAGATCTTCCTGACCTAGGGATCAAACCCAGATCTCCCATATTGCAGGCAGATTCTTTACCATCTGAGCCACCAGGGAAGCCCAAGGAATAGATTGGATGTCTAATAATAACAATTTTGATTTTTAAAAAATTGTGGTATATCCATACAATGGACTGTTAACCACTCCTTAAAATTGAGACTGTGGGTACTTCTTGGTTCCAAAAGATGTTCATGATGTATTGCTAAGGGACAAAAAGCCAGAAGCCAAACAAATAGCACAAGCCCTTTTCTTTTATTATTTATTAGAGAAAATAGCATTTCCAAAGACAGCATTTCAAATTGCCAATTGTACTTAACTCTGGAGACTGAGTTATGAGTGATTTTTCATTTTGTCTATATACTGCATATTTTTCTTTTAGATTTACATATTTATTAAAGGAAGTGAAAAAAAGTGAAAAACTGACCAGTAAAAATGACTAAAATATTATTATCATTGTCTCAGGCGCTAAAAATGTGGACTAATTTTTTTATTCTTATCTTCATACTTCAGTGGTTTAGAAATCTTCCATGACAATTTTATTGATGATTTAAAACTAAATAAACGTAAATGATGGTAGTAATGCCACCTCTGCTGCCAACAATGTGAATCCAGCAGTGATTTCTCTCCTCCTAGTGAAAGGGCTGGAGACACCCTCTCCAAGGCCCAGCTCTGATGCCCACTTTGACACTGACACTTTCAAGCCACCACCTCAATCGTACAGGGAGTATCTATAGCCATTGCAAGCTTGATACACAGTTCATTTAGAAACAGATTGTGAGGAGATGAAAAAAATAGTGTTCATTGTTTCATTACAACAGTTTAACAGGAACAACCATCCAAAAAATGGAAAATGTCAAGTGGGCTATTAAATGCCACTGGCGGGAACAGGTGCATCTAGGCACAAATACTAAATGGGAGCAATTGTCAGAAAGGAATACAGAGAGGCATGCTCGCCATAGCAGCTCAAACATCATTTCTGTTTTAAGGGACCATCATCCAGGAGGCTAGATATTCATAGCAGCATGTGGGGCTTCTGAGGGTTCAACTGCATCAAGAGGAGCCCTGGCTGGTCTTCCTCCAACAACAGATGATATGCCCTTATTGTTGGTTTAATGTAGTTCAGTATTGGAGTAGTGAGAGTCGTTCTGGGCCCAGTGCTGTGCTATGACTGGAGATGCAGAAGGGAATGAGGCATGGACTCTGTTGTCACAGATCTCACCCATTCATAAAGAGAAAGAAAAGCGAAGAATTGTTTCAGTATTGTAGAAGAATGCATTACAGAGGTGTGACACTTTATTTGTATCACTACTTTCTGTTTTGGGGGTGGTGGGGTAGGGGGGAATCATTTTTTGCAAAGCCGTATGGCCAGGACCTTGTCAGTGACCACTGGTCTAGTGGCCAGGACTCCCAGTTCTCACTGCCACCATCTGACTTCCATCTTTGACCAGGAACTGAAATCCTGCTTCAAGCCACTGCAGGCTGAGGCCACCCGAGATCAGAGTCTTTCACTAGGCAGTTACAGGCTCGGATTTGAGTCCAACCTTGGGGGAAAGCCCCTCCCTCAGCTGAATATCCAGGGACTGAGAAAATATATCCTGGGACCTGCCCTTAATCATTCCCCACACCACGCTACACCCAATACAACCCACCTCCAAGTGGCCTGTTAATGAGAATAAGGGTGTTTCTACAAGTCAGCTTTGAAACTGGAGATTGCTGGAACAAAACCACTGATAACGGGAGAGAGAAGAAGGGCACCTGGGCTAACACACCCTGACTTTGCCCTTGGTCTACTGCTTCGCACTAGAGAAACACAAACCAGCAGAAAGTTTGCTTTTCATGTTTCCAATTCTCCACACTTAGTTTTCATTTGCAACTTTTTTCAAGGTCTCTGATTCCATTTAAATTAAGTCTGCAAAAAATAATTCTCTGGTCATTTTCCAGTGGAGGAAAAAACCCAGGACAAACCAAATTCATGTCTCAGTGTCGCTTGCTGATCTTCACAATCCAGGACTGGGGTCCATGCCTGCCCAGGTGCTGGTGGGGCACTGCTCACAGTCAAGGACAGAGAGGCAGGGCTGACTCAGTAGGGCTACCACTCAGTGAGGGCTAACCCCGAATTGGAATATTCTTCCTTGGCTTTGGGTAGCCCCTGAAGGAGACTCAGAAAGGAGAAAAGGGTGGGGACAGACAGCGGATGGGAGAAGCAGGTCACTGAGTCGACTCTGGCAGGATGGTTGGGAAAGAAGACTTTGCAATCCTGAATCTCAACTAAATGCTGCATCTTATTCCTGAATATGGTTAGCATCATTTATTCCCATCAAGAAGGGGGAAGCCTAATCTCAGCTCACAAAAGAAACCAAGAGGCCACTCCCCAATGTGGACTTCCCTCCAGCCATCAGCTTGCCTTGATACTTGATTTCACTAGAAGACAGATGCCTCCTGATGGGATGAGTCACCTGCAGAGATAAAGTAAGTTGTTTTGGCTTCAGAACAGCAAAGAAGAGGAAGCTGGAGGATCTCAGGAAGAGTCATGTTGACTGTGTTTAGAAGCAATACAATATTGTAAAGTTAAGCAAAATAAAATTTAAAAAAATAAAGGCACTTTTAAAAATAAAAAGAAAGTGGCTCAGTGTTACAGGCCTCAGTGTTCTCTTTTGTAAATGACGGAGAGTAGCAATACTCTCCTTTTATGAAAAAAAAAAAAAAAAGACTGAAAGATACACCTGGTGCTGACCCTCTCCCTATATCCTACCTTCACAGAGGTGACAGCTGGAATTGCAGCAGCCCTCCTGTGGCCATGAAGAAACGGCCAAATAAGTATATGTATGTCTTACCTGACGTATCTGAGCCACTGAGTCAAGGCCAGCAGGCAACTGCCTCCAGATTTTTGGTTAAATATATATATATATATCTTATTGCTCTAAACCACAATGAGTTGGATTTTCTGTTACTTCAGTCAAATTCAGTGTTAACTAAAGGAACTTTGCTAAGGTAATTCAGTAAGATAATGTATGGACATTGCATAGCACAAAACCTAGAAAACAGCAGGAGCTCAATATTGTTAATCTTTCTTCTTATCAGTCTCTTCTTTGAAAATAAAATCTCCCCTGGAATTGAAATATTATCAAAGAGAGTCAAAAGTACATCGTGTTTGCAGTGTAGACTTAAATACCTCAGATCACGAGCATGTAACCAAATGTGTCAAACCCTCTTCTTACAGATGAGGAGACAGATGCCCAGAGGAAAAGTGACTTTCCCAAAGTCACTCATGGTATGAATGGAAAAATGACAGGCTATCCCACAGAGTCCTGATGAGCATTCTCTGATCCTCTCAAACTGGAGAGGAGAATCTAGGCTCAGCAGTCTGACTGGCCTGGAGAGGTATCTCAGTCTCAGACTCTCTTTGCTGCCCAACTCCCCTCTCCTTTTCCTGCCATATCCCAGTCCAGAACTCCAGGTCTTCCCTCTGTAATAGCATCACTTTCTACCAGAACTCCAGGTCTTCCTTCTGTAGTCATATCACATCTCCATCCTCCAGCCTCTGTCTGGACCACTTACACATTTTATCCATCACCACCACCATCACTTCAGCCCTGCTTACAGAACTTACAAACCTCCAGTGGGAATAAGGCCCAACTCTGCCGCTGGCACACCCAGCCCTAGGTGATCAGACTCCAGCCTGCTTGTTCACCCCTCTGGCAAGCTCCAGTCCCTTAAACCGGCTGCCCTTTCCCTTCTCAGAGCATCTCCGTCACATTCATCCCACTGCAGCACTTCCACTCTTCCCATCCTACTGAAAAGTGACCAATTTCTCAAAAACCAGCTCTTCCTCCTCCAAATTCCTGAAGAACTTATTTCCAGCACTAGGCATGTAAGCACTCAGCATTTATGGTTTCAGACTTCTGTTTAACTCTTAGGTCACTAAATGTACAACCCTTTTAACTAGTCTGCAATCTCCTTAAGAAGAAAACCTACTTTGTATCTATCTTAGCAGTGAGCACAGGGGGAATCTTAGAAGCAGTGGTAGCAGCCAGTCATCAGCCCAAGCAACGGCAAATGTAGGAGATCACAGTCATCACCACTCACACCTTCTAACAACCTACTACTGGCTAGGGTGTCAGCTAGGATCCCCGCAGGGAACATGGTGAGCTCATCCTGCAGAGAACTTAACCAAGACTATCATGTATGCAAGAGTGAGGAAAACAGAATGGATTGATGCCAAAAGCTCAGTTCCTCTGTACACTGGTGCTGAGTCAAATCTCAGAGTTTGGGGTGAAGTGAAAAAGGATAGCTTTATTTCTCTGCCAGCCTCAGGAGGACACAGCAGGCTCCTGTCTCAGGAGACTCTGTGACCCTGCTTAGAGAAGATGGTGAGAAGTTTCATAGTAATGGTTCAAAGAGGGAGTGATCAGTTTGTGGACATTCCTCTGATTGGTTGGTGGTGAGATAAGTAGGAGTCAGCATCATCAACCTTCAGGTTCCAACTGGTCTTGTGTCTACATGCTTGTGGGCAGCATATCGTCATTAATCATTAGCTTCTCCCACCTAGAGGAGGTTTCAGAATCTGCAAAACAGCACAAAGATATTAAGTGTATCCCTTGACGGGGAATCAGGACCCTCACCAAGCCTGCACTATTGTTTCTTGGCTGCTCCTGCCTTGTCTCTACATCCCCTCCCTTCCCTGATTACCAACAGATGAGTCTGCCTGTTGGAACTCAGAAAAGGTCATGGAAGCTGAATGAAGGCTATTTCATATAGTCAAAGAGATGGGGGACACAGAAAGTCTTTGTGTCCAGGAGCTCATGGAGTCCTGCTTGGTATCAGGATGGGGTTGTGCCCAAGGATTTGCAGCAGCCTAGACTGAAATAAAGGAGAGGAAATAGTAAGACCTGGAGACCCAGCCAGTGCAAAAACCAACACCAAAGCAATGAAGAAGTAGAAGAAATATGCCTATTTTTCTCTCTTCCCACCTCTCATCCCCTGCTGATGCCTCCCGTTGGCCCAACCCAAAGGGAAGTCAGAGGACAAAGAAATTTAAATATCAGTGTCCATGAGGATTAGCCCAGCCACCACCTTCCCAGGACACAGAGCAAGGTAAAGAAAGATCAAGAACATAAAGGGGAAGGGAAGGCACAGGGGAACTCATTAACTTGCCCAAGGTCACAGAGTTAAAGTGGCTGAGCCAGGATCTGGATGCACACAGCCTGATATAAGAGCCTGTCTGCTTAAACAATACGCTAAAAAAATTTGTAGAATAAACAAAGCAATGAGCCAATGAAATTCATTATTGCAATGGTCAATTGTGTCTTTGCATCAGTCCTTGTACAAAACCTACGGAATCTTCATCACCTCCACCCTGGTGAATTTCTCTCCCAACCACAACCATTCCTAGAACAGCAGCTCTTACACACTTTGATCTCAGGACCCCTTTACTCTTAAAATTTAATGAGAATCTCCAAGGAGGTCTTATTTATCTGAGTTATATTTGCCAACATTTACCAAATTAGAAATTCAAATTGAGAAATTTTTTAAATCACAAAATACCTAGCATACAGAAAGATGATGTCATCATGTGTCATAGAGTATTTTTTAATCTATTGATAAATGGAGTTTTAAATAGAACAGTAAGTAACATCTTAGCATTACGAAAGTAGATAGTTTTCAACTCAAGGATCCCCTTGTACTGCCTTGGGGACCTGCTAGTTGTCCTTAGACCAGAGTTTGAGAATCACCAATCTAGAAGATGTCTGTGTTTCATTAAAATAATTTTGTATAAGCCACAGCCTGACATCAGCCTGCACTTGGTGACCCAAACCTCATTTCTCTTTTCTCTTCTCTTTTAGTCTTGAGACTCTATTCAGAATTCAAGGCACTCCTGGAGGCCTCTTCCCAGGACCAGTGCCTAGAGAGGGAAGGCAGCTCCCACAGGCCTCTCTCTGGAGTGGTCACACATCAGGACAAGCCTATCCAGGTACATGTCTGGGAGAAGGTGATAAACTATAAATCAGGGAGCAGACTCTGCTCAGAGAAGCTGATAGACTGGCTACAACCTGGGAGGGTTAGCATGGTCAGACAGAGCAAATGATCATTCCTAAACAAGCCAAGAGGGAGAAGGGAGGCATGAGGGATGGAACCGGCTCTGAAAGAAGCTGAGGAATGCAGTCCCCAGTTATTTTTTTTAGCCTCTTAAGTTTCAGTTCTCACCCGGGTTTTTTAAAGATTTTTTTGATGTGGGCCACTTTTTTAAAGTCTTTATTGAATTTGTTACAATATCATTTCTGTTTTGTGTTTTGGTTTTTTGGCTACAAGGCATGCAGGATTTTAGCTCCCCAACCAGGGATTGAACTCACAATCCCTGCATTGGAGGGCGAAGTCTTAAACACTGGACTGCCAGGGACATCCTTCATTTTTTTAAGTTTTTTACTGAGGTATAGTTGATTTACAATGTTGTATTAGTTTCAGGTGTACAGCCAAGTGATTCAGTTTATATATGTGTGCATATATATACATATAAATATATATATATATATATATATATATATCTCAAATACTTAGATATATATGAAATAAAGTGAAAGTCACTTAGTCATGTCCAACTCTTTGCAACACCATGGACTGTAGCTCACCAGGTTCCTCCATCCATGGAATTCTCCAAGCAAGAATACTGGAGTGGGATTCCAGTGAATCTTCCAGAACCAGAGATCAAACCCAGATCTCCTGCACTGCAGGCAGATCCTTTACTGCTGGAGCCACCAGAAGTCCTATATATGTATATGTGTATATATATATATATGTATATATATATGTGTATATATATGTGTGTATATATATATGTATATATATATGTGTGTATGTATATATATATATATATATATAAAAGATTCTTTTCAATTATTACAAAATATTGAGTATAGTTCCCTGAGCTATGCAGTAGGTCCTTGTTATCTATTTATATATATATATATATATATATATAGTAGTGTGTACGTGTTAATCTCAAACTCCTAATTTATCCCTCCTCTCATCCCCCTTTACACCTTTGTTAGCCATAAGTTTATTTTCTATGTCCATGAGTCTGTTTCTGTTTGTAAACAAGTTCATTTGTATCATTTTTTTATATTCCACAAATAAGTCAGAAAAAGACAAATATCATGACACCATTTTCTTCATTTTTGAAAGGCTTAGCTTGTGCCTGTGGCCTTCACAGAAAGATAACAAGAGGAAGGAAGTACCCTTCTCCTGTCCCTAGAGCTGGTCATCCTACTCACTGATACTCTAGGCTCCAATAAACCCTGAAATGCAATCATAAAAAATGGTGGATGCATTCCTGCATGGATTCACTTGATATGAGATAGGGTCCTTTTTATCTAGTTTTGTACTTTATCTTTCTTTTATGCTATCTTTAGGCTATTTGATTTCATCTACCTACTTTCTGCCTTTCAGTGAACATATGTATATTCTGTAATGAACAGAAAGTTTCTTTTCTGAGCCCCTCACATGAAGCTATTCCATGGGAAATGTATGTGACCTCATCTCACTCTCCCTTCTCCCTACAAATAAATTAATTCTCAGGTCATCTCTGCCAACTCACATCAGGTATCATTCATCCCCAGTCAAGAATCAATACAGTTATAGATATATCCCATCATCTTCACAATCATTTCTATTTTTCAGTCACCCACTTTAATGTTATTTCTACTTCATAACAACCCCACTAGGGGAGCACCCTTGCCCTTATTTTACAGATGAAAAAGCTGGACTCCAAGAAAAAATGTGCCACATCCCACTGGTAAGTGACTAAGCCATGATTTGAACCCAGGAGGTGTAACAGATTCTAAAACCCACATTAACCCAGTTTCCATGGTGTTTTGCAGTCATCTTTTTTTACATTTATCAGCACTAGCCTTCTAGTATGTTGTCTTCATGCATCCCAAATGTGTGCACTGTCAGATTAGCCACACATCTCCTGAGAGTGGTGCATACCATTTGTTTGATGATTTCTTGGTTAAGAAGCAGACCCACTGGACTTCCTGATAACCACTACCACTTGGGCTTTCAGGTGTCCACTTCCTCCATGGACTATAAGTGACACTATCACTGTCTTCCTTTCTTAAGCATGATGCCTTCTGTACTTTGCTAATCACGTGCAGTCTGTCTCTGGTGCCTGCATTCCAACCACTTGTTTAAAAACAAATTAAGTCAACCTCCTTCTTGCTCACTCTCTGTGTTTTCTCATTATCCTTGGAGAAATGAACTCTCTGTGGGCATTTGAGGAAAAATAGAATGGAAGTTGAAAATATCTGACTTAATGTAGCAAGAGAAAGGTTCAGAAGAGCAAAGTAAATGCTTTATTGTCAGCATTTCAAAAGCTCCTGCTATCATCTAATTTTCCGAGTCCTAACAGGTGAACACGAGGAAATGCTGAACTTTTCTAAAGTAGAAAACTGTCCTGACATTGACTCTGGGTTTGAGTACATCAGTTCATATGCTTTCAGGTATGCACAGAATGATGAAGTATGTGGATATAATGAAGGAGGGCACAAGAATATGGTGTTACTGAAAACCTACTCTTATAAACCTGGTTTCTTGTGGTCTCAAAAAAATGTGAGGAGCCAAAGGCATGTAAACCACAGATTAGACTCAGCTCAAAGGGAGGGAGGCACGAGTGCTATAGGTTGCAGACATTGCCTTCCATATGTATTTCCTTCTTTAAAAGTCTCAAGAGTGATATCATCAAGATGGTAACAAATGTCTTTCTCAACTTCAGTGCCTATCACAAGAAGACCAGCTAAGAGCTATTCATGGTAGAAACACCATTATAAAAATCCCAGAACCTACAGGTGAGGTTGAAGCACCCCTCAAGCCACAAAGGCCAAGAAGGATCACATTAGAAGAGTAAGAAGGGTGGTTTTATTCTGACTATATCACTTCTCTTCCAGATGAGTACAAAGCACAGTGAAAGGGCCCCCATCGGCCTACCACTTTTCCAGTGGGAAAATAGAGTGGACATTCAGTGGCTGAAATGGACATTCAGCTCTCCTAACATCATGTGACACTTCCTAGGAGGACCACTTGGGTCTCCCTTGTAGGGATCACTGGGGAATCTGCAGGGATCAACCACTTGGGATCAGATAGAGACAGAGAAGGAAGGCAGGGTATCTGCAACATTTGAAAGCCACCAGCACTCAAATTTTGGCATCAGAGCAGAAATTTTAGCCAGTGACTTAGCATATCTGTGGAGCCAAGCTTGGTAGACGTGTCTGGACAGGAAGCTCAGTGGGTAGTTAGGCCTAATATAGATCCCTAGCCAATGGACCATACCACTTGTGAAATCTCTACTTTCTGCTTGAACAGTAAAGCAAATTCCAGTTTCACTCAACTAGGAAGCCTGGTCTGAGAACCCAGGTAGCTGCAGAGTACAGTCAGTGACACAATCAGTTGCAAACCACAGCTTGAGGCCCCATTCAATCAGGAGTGATTGCAGAGTCCAGTCATAGAATTGCCCAACTGCAGAGCCCAATCAGTGGCACCACCTGCCAAGAACATAGACTGAGACCCCATTCAACCAGAGGTGATTGCAGAGCCCAGCTAATGGTTACACCTGATGGCATAGCCTAGCCATCAACCCTCCCCAACCAGGCAGCCCACCTATTGGTCCCACTTGAACTCAGAACTCAGCCAGTAGAACAACTCAAACATGGAGCCCAGCCAATAGCATCCTCCCTGACCTCAGAGCACAGTGAGCTCATGCAATAAGAGACTCTGATAGAAAGTCCCTCTTCCCCACAGATGCTAACAGCTGACCCATCTAGTACAACAAGTTGAACTGACTGGTGAAGGTCTTTCTTGGCTAAAGCAAGCCTAAAAAACCTAAAAGCTTGGAAGAGGAGAGTGCTTACTCAAATAAAAACACAAAGATACAAGGATTACAAAGAATCTGGCAAAACATGACTTCACAAATAACAGTTTTTTAAGATAATTTAGAATAATTTTCTATAAGTTCAATGAACTACAAGAATACACAGAAAGACAGTCAAATAAATCATGAAAACAATGCATGAGACTGTTGAACAAATAAATAGAAGCTCTCAAAAATAAACAAGCAGGAATTCTAAAGCTGAAGAATTACAATGACTGAAAAATTCTATAAAAGCTTTAACAGCAAATGTCACCAATCAGAAGAAAGAATCAGTGAACTTGAAGACAGGTCATTTGAAATTATCCAGTCAGAGGAATAAAAAGAAACAAGAATGAAAAACAATTGAGGAGTCCTATGGAGCTTATAAGACAACATCAAAAGAAACTATATCTCTGTATTATAGGAATCTCTGAATGAGAAGAAAAGAAAAAGAAAGGGACAGAAAATGCATATAAGGCTAGAATAGCTGAAAATTTCCCAAATTTGGGTAGAGAATTAGAAATCCAGAAATGAGGCCCAAATATCCCAAAAAGTTTGAATCAAAAAGAGTGACAACAAGACACATTATAAATGAACTGTAAAAAGTCAAAGACAGAGAATTTTGAAAGCAGCAAGAGAAAAGACTCATCACATATAAGGGAGCAAACACAAGATTGCAAATTTCTCAACAGAAACTTTTCAAGCCAGAAAAAGTGAGATGATATATTTAAAATACTGAAGGAAAAAAACTGTCAATCAAGAATACTATACCAGGCAAAACTGTCCATCAAAAGACACCCTCATCCTCCAAATAGACAAAGCAATCTTCAGAAAGCACAACAAAGGAGGAGCCTTCTCACTACCTAATTTCAGACTATCCTGCAACCACTATAGTCATCAGAATAGTAGAGTATTAGCATGAAAACAGACATGTGGACCCATGGAAAAAGAATCAAGAGCCCAGAAATAAACTTTTGTACGCTCAGTCACGTCCAATTCTCTGTGACCCCTATGGACTGTAGCCCAACACACTCCTCTGTCCATGGGATTTCCCAGGCAAGAATACTGGAGCAGATTGCTATATCCTCATCCAGGGGATCTTCCCAATCCTGGGATCAAATCCATGTCTCTTGCATTGGCAAACAGATTCTTTATCACTGTGCCACCTGGGAAGCCCAAAACCCATGTACATATGGTCAAATAATATTTAACAAGGGAACTAGAACGCTCAATGGAGAAAAGATAATCTTTTCAACTTGTCGTATTTGGAAAACTTGATAATCACACACAAAAGAATGAAACCAGAACCCTATCTTGCACCACTTACAAAAATTAACTCAAAATTGATTAAAGGTTTAAAGTTAAGACTTGAAAGTTTTAAATTCCTAGAAGCAAATATAGGGGGAAATGCATTGACATTGGTCTTAGCAAGGATTATTTTTTTATTTGATACCCAAAAAGGCACAAGCAATAAAAGTAAAAATAAACAAGTGAGACTACATCAAACTTCTACATAGTGAAAGAAACAATGAATTTCAACAAAATTGAAAGATAATCTAAAGAATGCTGGAAATATTTACAAACTCTATGTTTGATAAGAGGTTAATGTCCAAATATTGGATTGGCCAAAAAGTTTGTTTGGATTTTTCCATGAGATGTTACAGAAAAACCTGAACAAACTTTTTGTCCAATCCAATATATAAGGAGCTCAAACAACTCAATAGCAAATCAATATAATTATCCAGTTAAAAATGGGCAAAGGACCTGAATAGTCATTTTTCCAAAGAAATAAAAGGCCAACAGGTATGTGGACAGTTGTTCAACATCACTAATTATTGGGAAAGTGCAAACCAAAACCACAATGAGATATCACTTCACATCTATTAGACTGGCTATTATCAAACAAGTGCTGGTGAGGATGTGAAATAATAAGAACACTATACACTCTTAGTGGGAATGAAATTGATGTAACCACTATGGAAAATAGTACAGATTTTTTTACAAATAAAAGTAGAACTGCTGTATGATCCAGCAATTCCACTTCTGGGTGTACATCTGAAAGAGATGAAGCTTCTATCTTTGTGCGATATCTGCACCTAGATCTCCATTGCAGCACTATTTATAATAACTAAGACATGGAAGCAACCTAAGTGTTCATTGAACAGAAAGGAAATGATGTACTTATATACAATGCAATATTACTCAGTCATTAAAAAGAAGGAAATCCTTCAATTTTATGCCAAATGGATAAATCTTAAGGGCTTATGATGAGTGAAATCAGTCAGACAGACAAAAGACAATTACTGGATGTTCTTACTTACCTGTGGAATTTTAAAAATAAATAAATTCATAAAAACAGGGCAGATTGATATTCCTTGGAATGGGAGTTATGGGGGTATAAGAGAAACTGATGTAGGTGATCACAGAGCACAAATTTTCAGCTAAAAGATGAATAAGTTCTTGCAATTTAATGTGAAGTGTGATGACTACATTCAATGAGAATGAATTATATTGTACTTTTGAAAGTCTCTGAGAGAATAGATCTTAAAAGTTCTCACCCTCCCCCTGCAAGAAAATGGAAACTCTGTGAGGTGATGGGTATGTCAACTAACCTTACTGTGGTGATCATTTCCCTATACACACATATATCAAATTATCACAGGACTCCCCTGGTGGTCCAGTGGTTAAGACTGGACCCAAGCAGGGAGTGCTGGGTTCAATCCCTGGTTGACTGACTAGATCCTATGCTGCAATTAAGACCCAGCACAGCCAAATTAAAAAAAAAAAAAAAAAAAAATCACGTTGTATATCTTAAATTTACAGAGCATTATATATCAATTCTATCTCACAGAGTTGGGAAAAACTCATCAATAAAATAAATTACATATTAACTGCCCCACAAGTCCTCCCAGCAGAATGAAATAAGAGTTGCATTGGCACAGCCTAGCTCAAAAATGTGAATTTTTACAAAAGTATAAAAGCCTTAAGCTCCTCTCTACACAGTCTGTCTTGCTCAACTCACCACATCCTGAGGTTCAGAGCAACCTACATTTCTTCATAATCAGGGCCAGTATCAGAACCAGAAACCGAAGGTAAGCTCCCAGTCAGGAGGTGTCTCCTCTTCAGAACGTACACATGCACTGGGAAACCAGCACCCAGAACTAACATCCATCCTTCTAATTTCCTGTGACCAGAGTCAAGAGCAAAGTCATAAGCCCTGAACATTTCCACTCTAACCAACCACACTCTAACTACAAAAGAAGATAGGACACTGAAACAAGGATCTCAAATTGGTGTCTCTGGAACACTGGGATGGAAAGATACTATGTGGGGAAAAAAAGGGTAGGAGAAGTGGGTGTCAAATGACCTTAGGAAGGAACCTCTGCAGACAGCAGTCCCCTCTGTTGGTTTGAGGGGTACATTAGCATATATATTGTAGAACAAAGGTTCTACAGTCCTGTTTAACAGGGTTACATATAAGTTCATTTGGACACAGAACTACTTTTCCATATAGTTTTCTCCTTTACTTAGAGTCTTGTGGAACTAATGTTACCCTGAGCGGTATGGGCAAAAAGCTATTCTAAGTTTTTTAAAGATACAGGCTATTTCTGTCAATAATTATGTCTCACAAAGGAGCCACTTGACAAAAACCTAAAGAGGCAGAGAGAAACAGAGAAAGAGAGAGAAGTCCGGGTTGTTTAAGTACTCACTGTAGCCCTGGTTTGTTGTTCAGTCACTAAGTCGTGTCTGACACTTTGAGACCCCATGTACTGCAGCAGCCCTGGCTAGGAAATCTCATTTCTTTTTGTGGATCTCTTTCCAAAAAAAAAAAAAAAAAAAACTTCTGCAAATTTATGTGTTAATTTTGTATATGCTAACATGTGTGTAGTTATGTCCATGTGTGTACATTGGTGTATGTGAAATGGGTTCCTGTTAAGGAAAAGATCCCCTCAATGAAGGGAAAGAAGGCTACATTCAAATCCCCTCAGAAAGAACCACAGCTCCTCCATCATATCACCAGGGCTAAAAATGCTACCAGCTGGGCTCCCAAACCATGCATTAAAAATTAGAATTAAAATACAATATCTTGGGGTTATTTTTTGTCCTTTCACAGCTAATTAATTTAGAGGCAGATAAAAGCCGAGTTAAGCAGGAAAAGGAATCATGCTTTTCATGCCAAAGGGATTCTGGGGACCGGCTTTACTCTGTTTGAGGATTCACGTCACTCTCTGTGATGAGGGGATATGATGCCTCCCAACAGAACAGCCTTTCCTTTGGTCCCTCTGTACCTCCCCCATGTCACTCCTGAGAGAAAACCCTGTCCCAGCAAAAGTCAACCCAGATACCAGCTCAACAATCCTACATTTGGTCAGTAAAGACAACAATTCATGACTGTGACCCTAAAGCCATCCTGACCTCAAATGGAATTTGACTTTGCATTGGATAGCACTGCAAGTGTCAAATGAAGAAAAAATACAATCTAAAAGCTTCAGTTTAAGTTTATATTTAGTAAACTTTCTGAGGACTATAGCCCAGGAGACCGTCTCTTAATACCTCTTTAGAATTACTCTGAAGAGGTAGAGGAGGAGCCAGAAAATATAAGTGTTTTTCACTAAAAAGGAAAAAAAGGCAAGAAAATGTAGTAGAACATCAAAAGATTACTGCTAATTGCAAAAAACAAGTAACTGGAGTTAAAGATTTTAGAGTTTTTCTGTGTATGGGAAGATAACAAGAGTCTAGGCTCAGAGGAATATCTATTCCTTAGATATGCATCTTAATTACCTAAGGCCAATATCCAAAGCACAGAATATGTCCTGTTGTTTTCCATCCTGAATTCCCCTCAGGGTGAACCATCGGGGTGTGGAGGGCATGCTGCAAAGGCTAATGGCTTGATCCCTGTGTGGAACAGCAAGCATCATTCCATGTCCACACAAATGTCAAAAGAAGGAAACAGAAGACAAGGGCCAGACTCTCTAAAAGTGTGTCACACATCTCTAAAAGAGCATTAGGATCATGATCTATAGATGAAGAAATGAGGGCTTAGAGGCATTGAATGCCACGTACAACTCCATGTTGTCCATGAACAGTGGGAACCCACATGGGAGCCACAACAGTGCGATGCCTAAATCTATATTCCTCTCACTAGGCCAGAAAACTCTTTCCTAGGCTGACCTTCACGTTGCAGTTCTGGTCTCCTCTGGCTTTGTCCTTGAGTAACAGAGACTCTGCCTTGGTAACAAGTCAAGGTGCACAGACCAGGGCTGGACTGGTCCAGGACTATGCCAGTTACTACGAATGGTCTCTGCTCCAAATCTACCTTCTACTCTCCACCTTGTGACACCAGGACTGGACTCTAAAAGCTGCATTTTCCCTTGTCAGCTGGCTTCTGCCCCCAGGGGCCACTAGAGGGAGACCAGAAGACAGGCATTGGGGCAGAAATATGCTCTGATGGCTAGTCCTGCCAGGATTGCTCTAGGAAGGGCCCACGTTTCAGCAGCAGAGGTGGTTCTAGCCCTCAGCTCACTCAGGTACATAGAGAACCCACCTTGTCATGACTCCTCCAGGTGCCAACCAGGCAGTGGTCCCTCCTTAGAGGTCTGAGCTTTCCAGAGACTATCTTCTGAACCTCTGAGGTTTAAAGGCATCTGCTTCAGCTGGGGTGCACCTGGCTCCACAGAGCCTTCTCTAACCCCAACCTCCAGTGGATTATGGAACCCCATTCTCTTACTTTGTTCACCCATCCTTAGCAGTGGACAGTGCTTTTAACAAACTCACCTCTATCCTACCTCAGTGTTTCCTTTCTGCTCCTTTAGAGCCCTCCAAGATCCCACATTATGTGTAATTCCCCATGTGAAATTCCCTTCATAAAGTGCTTTGTGTTGATTCAGCTTTCTTGACCCCATAAAGGGTTCAAGTCTGGCTATCCTCTGGACAAAACTGACCTCAACATGAAATCAAAGATGCAGACTCTGCAGTAGAAAATCTCATTGCCTTTGTTTATGCCCAGAACCCATTTTCAGAGCAATACCGTACCTTTCATCCTACCTGTCAGGGCATCTTTCACAGGCCCTGAAAGCTGAGGTCACACAGTGCTGCCGCCCAGTCCTTTTCTCAGCCCATTAGGCTGCTAGCCTCAGGCCTCGCCTGCAGCTCCCTGGCAGCAGTTCCATCAACTTCTAACTTCTTTTGGCAGCACAAGAGCCTCACTTCTGCTGATCTTGGCTCACAGGTGGAAAGGGACTAAAACATTCTACATGGCAGAAAGGAATACAGGTGGGCCAGGGACCAGAACACTTAGAGGAAAGTTTCACAGGGGACATCCTACACACTTGGTGGAGAGAGAGGAAGAAAGAAGTGGCATATCTTTCAATGTAGTCCTGTATAGCTTCATCACCCTGCATCACTGCATCTTCCTCTCCCACTGCTACAGCAGAAACTTGCTGAGGTACCACCATTAGGTTAGCCCTTCAGATCAGATCAGATCAGATCAGTCGCTCAGTCGTGTCCGACTCTTTGCGACCCCATGAACCGCAGCACGCCAGGCCTCCCTGTCCATCACCAGCTCCCGGAGGTCACTCAGACTCGCATCCATCGAGTCAGTGATGCCATCCAGCCATCTCATCCTCTGTCGTCCCCTTCTCCTCCTGCCCTCAATCCCTCCCAGCATCAGAGTCTTCTCCAATGAGTCAACTCTTCACATGAGGTGGCCAAAATACTGGAGTTTCAGCTTTAGCATCATTCCTTCTAAAGAAATTCCAGGATTGATCTCCTTCAGAATGGACTGGTTGGATCTTCTTGCAGTCCAAGGGACTCTCAAGAGTCTTCTCCAACACCACAGTTCAAAAGCATCAATTCTTCGGCGCTCAGCCTTCTTCACAGTCCAGCTCTCACATCCATACATGACCACAGGAAAGACCATAGCCTTGACTAGGCGAACCTTTGTTGGTAAAGTAATGTCTCTGCTTTTGAATATGCTATCTAGGTTGGTCATAACTTTCCTTCCAAGGAGTAAGCGTCTTTTAATTTCATGGCTGCAGTCACCATCTGCAGTGATTTTGGAGCCCAGAAAAACAAAGTCTGACACTGTTTCCACTGTTTCCCCATCTATTTCCCATGCAGTGATGGGACCAGATGCCATGATCTTCGTTTTCTGAATGTTGAGCTTTAAGCCAACCTTTTCACTCTCCACTTTCACTTTCATCAAGAGGCTTTTTAGCCCCTCTTCACTTTCTGCCATAAGGGTGGTGTCATCTGCATATCTGAGGTTATTGATATTTCTCCCGGCAATCTTGATTCCAACTTGTGTTTCTTCCAGTCCAGCATTTCTCATGATGTACTCTGCATATAAGTTAAATAAACATGGTGACAATATGCAGCCTTGACGTACTCCTTTTCCTATTTGGAACCAGTCTGTTGTTCCATGACCAGTTCTAACTGTTGCTTCCTGACCTGCATACAGATTTCTTAAGAGGCAGATCAGGTGGTCTGGTATTCCCATCTCTTTCAGAATTTTCCATAGTTATTGTGATCCACACAGTCAAAGGCTTTGGCATAGTCAAAATAAGGTTAGCCCTTATTCAGCCCTTATTCTTTCCACCCATCCAGCATGTCTTCTATGGATGTTTTTTCCCCCTCTCTTTGGTAATTGCACTCTGATAGGGATTGCCCTCCAGCTAAAGTTGTACTACACATCTGATGTTTACTTCTCCAAGACAACACTCCCTAATACTCTTTCTTTTGTGAGCATTCTTCATTCCAGAAAGAAGGTCATGGGATGATAAGCTCCAAGACCACACAAACCTGTTCTGGAACCACCTAATGCCAGCCCTAATGATTTCAATGTCTCCAGGAGAAAAGAAGAATGCAAGACTACATCAGCCTCAGGTCCTTATCTAAAGCTCTAATTTCCCACCCTGAAACTATAAGACGCTTCCTCTCTCTCAGGATGAGGGGCACAGTCTTGAGAGCATTAGCCTGCTGTGACCCCCTTTGCCTGACAAAGTAATAAAACTACCCCTTCCTACTCCTCCAAAACTCCGTCTTCATGTCTCTATTTCGCACCAAAGAACAGAAGCTGCGTTTTTCAGCATCACCATTATATCATGACCCTCTGTCAACTATGTTTCTTCTTCCATTTGTAGGACCTGACACATCAGAGATGCATAATCAGTATCTACTAAATTTTAAAAATTGAGGCAACAATGGTATCAAGTTGCTTCCAACCCTTTGGGGCTGGTAGAAAAAGTGAGGTTCAACTTCCAAACAGAATTAAAATTCCAAATCCCTGATTTGTTGATAAAGAGAGTGTTTGTGGGCTGAATTGTATTCCTTACTATGTTGAGATCCTAACCTCGGAACCTCAGAATAGGACCATATTTGGAGATAGGACCTATAAGAGGTAGTTAAGGTGAAATTAGGTCATATGGGTGAGCTCCAATGCAATATGACTAGTGTCTTTATAAGGGAAGGAGATTAGGACAGAGACACTTGAGAACACAGCAGGAGATGACTATCCACAAGCCAAAGAGAGAGCTCCAGAGAAACAATCCACCAACACACTGATCCCCAACTTCCAGACTCCAAAGTTGTGGGAAAGCACATATCTGTCATTTAAACCACCCACTCTATGATATTTTGTTACAGCAGCCCTAACAAGCTTATAGAGAGACTGTATATTCCAAATTAAAATCCAGGACACAAGTGAAGTGAATCCACATAGAGGAAAGTCCTGCAGAAGCTCATGAATCTAGGTGTGTGGAAGGGGAAGCAAGATGCCTCTCCTTTATGCTGAACCAATATCCATCAAACTTAATTCCTCAGGCTCAATGAACATTCGAGCTGAACTCCCTCCACTCTGGAAGCGAGTTAGAGACATGAGCTGTGACAAAGTTCCCACTGCTTACAACTCCTGTTCCTCATCCCTCACATCCTATTGCTCAGCCCCAAAGCTACACAGGGCTTCTCTTGTGGCTCAGCTGGTAAAGAATCTGTCTGCAATGTGGGAAACCTGGGTATTATCCCTGAGTTGGGAATATCCCCTGGAGAAGGGAATGGCTATCCACTCCAGTATTCTGGCCTGGGAGCTGACTGTGGCTCAGATCATGAACTCATTTCCAGTATTAGACTCAAATTGAAGAGAGTAGGAAACATCACTAGATCATTCAAGCATGACCTAAATCAAATCCTCTACGATTATACAGTGGAAGTGAAAAATAGATTCAAGGGATTAGATCTTATAGACAGAGTGCCTGAAGAACTATGGACAGAGGTTCGTGACATTGTACAGGAGGCAGGGATCAAAACCATCCCCAAGAAAAAGAAATGCAAAAGGGAAAAATGGTTGTCTGACGAGGCCTTACATATAGCTGTGAAAAGAAGAGAAGCTAAAGGCAAAGGAGCAAAGGAAAGATATACCTATTTGAATGCAGAGTTCCAAAGAATAGCAAGGAGAGATAAGAAAGTCTTCCTCTGCAATCAATGCAAAGAAATAGAATAAAACAATAGAATGGGAAAAACTGGAGCACAATAAAGGACAGAAATGGTATGCACCTAACAGAAGAGGAAGATATTAACAAGAGGCGGCAAGACTACACAGAAGAGCTATACAAAAAAACTTCTTCATGACCCAGATATCACATTGGTGTCATCACCAACCTAGAGCCAGATATCCCGGAATGCGAAGTCAAGTGGGCCTTAGCAAACATCACTACAAACAAAGCTAGTGGAGGTGATGGAATTCCAGCTGAGCTATTTCAAATCCTAAAAGATGATGCTGTGAAAGTGCTGAACTCAATATACCAGCAAATTTGGAAAACTCAGTGGCCACAGGACTGGGAAAGGTCAGCTTTCATTTTGATGCCAAAGAATGCTCAAACTACCGGACAATTGCATTCATCTCATATGCTAGCAAAGTAATGCTCGAAATTCTCCAAGCCAGGTTTTAACAGTTCATGAACCTTGAACTTCCAGATGTTCAAGTTGGATTTATAAAGGGCAGAGGAACCAGAGATCAAATTGCCAACATCCATTGGATGATCAAAAAAGCAAGAGAGTTCCAGACAAACATCTACTTTTGCTTTATTGACTATGCCAAAGCTTTTTACTATGTGGATCAAAACAAACTGGAAAATTCTTAAAGAGATGGGAATACCAGACCACCTGACCTGCCTCATGAGAAATCTTTATGCAGATCAGGAAGCAACAGTTAGAACTGAACATAAAACAACAGACTGGTTTCAAATCGGGAAAGGAGTACATCAAGGCTGTATATTGTCACCCTGCTTATTTAACTTATATGCAGAGTACATCATGAGAAATGCTGGACTGGATGAAGCACAAACTGGAATCAAGACTGCTGGGAGAAATATCAATAATCTCAGATATGCAGATGACACCACCCTTATGACAAAAAGTAAAGAAGAACTAAAGTTCCTCTTGATGAAAGTGAAAGAGGAGAGTGAAAAAATTGGCTTAAAACTCAACATTCAGAAAAGTAAGATCATAGCATCTGGTCCCATCTCTTCGTGGCAAATAAATGGGGAAACAATGTAAACAGTGAGAGACTTTATTTTGTTGGGCTCAAAAATCACTGCAGATGGTGACTGCAGCCATGAAATTAAAAGACACTTGCTCCTTGGAAGAAAAGCTATGACCAGCCTAGACAGCAGACATTACTTTACCAACAAAGATCTGTCTAGTCAAAGCTATGGTTTTTCCAGTAGTCATGTATGGATGTGAGAATTGGAGTATAAAGAAAGCCGAATGCTGAAGAATTAATACTTTTGAGCTGTGTTGTTGGAAAAAACTCTTGAGAGTTCTTTGGATGGCAAGGAGATCAAACCAATCAATCCTAAAGGAAATGAGTCCTGAATATTCATTGGAAGGACTGATGCTGAAGCTGAAACTCCAATAATTTGGCCACCTGATGTAAAGAACCAACTCATTTGAAAAGACCCTGATGCTGGGAAAGATGGAATGTGGGAGGAAAAGGGGATGACAGAGGATTAGACGGTTGAATGGCATCACCAATGCGATGGACATGAGTTTGAGTAGGCTCCGGGAATTGGTGATGGACAGGGAAGCCTGGCATGCTGCAGTCCATGGGGTCACCAAGAAAGAGACAGACATGACTGAGCGACTGAACTGAACTAAACTGAAAGCCACACAGGTGACAAATTCTTTCTCTCCCTTTTAGCTTTGGTTAAAGCACTTAATTTATATGAACTTCCAACAGTTCTATGTGTGTGTGCATAGTTGCTTAGTCATGTCCAACTCTCTGCAACCAAATTGGACTTTACCTCACCAGTTTCCTCTGTCTGTGGAATTTCCCAGGCAAGAATACTGGAGTATGTTGTCATTTCCTACTCCAGAGCATCTTCCTGACCCAGGAATTGAATCTGTGTCTCTTTGTATTTCCTGTACTGACATGCAGATTCTTTATGACCGTGCTACCTCGGAAGATGCTCCAATAGTTCTATAAAATTAAGAAAATAGAATCTACTTCTCAAGGTAATTGTCTTGATTATATTTGAAAGGACCTTACAAATTATGTAGCACAACTCCAATACTATCTGATATTTACATGATTATCATCCCATTTCAATGCAAGAATGTGCAAAAGCCCTCATCCTTATTTTTCTTTAACTCAGCAGATGTGAACAGTCATTCTCAAAAAAACTGTCTTGGTTTGGATTCCCCCAGAAGCACAGCCTGAGATAAGCATTTAAGTACAAGCAGTCTATTGGGGAAATAACTCCAGGATACCCCAGCAAGGGAGTGGAGAAGTCAGGCAAGTCAAGAGGACAGCCCTTAACAGGTATCTTCTCCAACAAGCCACCTCTGCGGGTGACTAGAACTCTAGGAAGCACAAACCACAAGAAACCTAGCATATTTACATGCCACCTCTCCTTACCCATTGGCTAAGAGATGCTCTCAGAGCTGTTATTCTAATACTGACTGTGGGCAGAACTCTCCCTGGTCACTTAAGAAAGCCCTCTGGCAAAGGTGCTGGCAGTTTGAAGTCAAGCCCAAATACATTATAATGATAAGTCTCAAGAGGATGTGAATATGCATCTGAAGAACCATCCTTGGTAAGTGGTTCGTCAAACTGCATTTAACATAACTTTGAAACATAAAAATTAGTCCCATTTCTTATGAATCAAATATCAAAGAGCCATAAATGCTTCACATTTTTCTGGCTTGAACATCTCCATGCAGACCCCCTCCTGTTTCGATTTCTGCTCTAAGACACTCATTTCTCAGCAAGGAGTTTCCCTTGTACTTATTCGTTTAGTCATGTCCAACTCTGCATCCCCATGGACTATAGCCTGCCAGGCTCCTCTGTCCAGGGAGATTCTTCAGGCAAGAATACTGGATTGCGTAGCCTGCCACTTCTCCAGGGGAACTTCCTGACCCAGGAATTGAGCCAGAGTCTCCTACATAGAAGGCAGATTATTTACCAGCTGAGCTACTAGGGAAGATCCTGGTTTCCCTTCACTTTGGTTCAGTTCAGTTCAGTTCAGTCGCCTGCTCAGTCATGTCTAACTCTTGCGACCCCATGAATTGCAGCACGCCAGGCCTCCCTGTCCATCAACAACTCCCAGAGTTTACTCAGACTCATGTCCATTGAGTCAGTGATGCCATCCAGCCATCTTATCCTCTGTCTTCCCCTTCTTCTCCTGCCCGCAATTCCTCCCAGCATCAGAGTCTTTCCCAGTGAGTCAACTCTTCGCATGAGGTGGCCAAAGTACTGGAGTTTCAGCTTTAGCATCATTCCCTCCAAAGAAATCCTAGGGCTGATCTCCTTCAGAATGGACTGGTTGGATCTCCTTGCAGTCCAAGGGACTCTCAAGAGTCTTCTCCAACACTACAGTTCAAAAGCATCAATTCTTCGGCGCTCAGCCTTCTTCACAGTCCAACTCTCACATCCATACATGACCACTGGAAAAACCATAGCCTTGACTAGACAGACCTTTGTTGGCAAAGTAATGTCTCTGCTTTTGAATATGCTGTCTAGGTTGGTCATAACTTTTCTTCCAAGGAGTAAGCGCCTTTTAATTTCATGTCTGCAGTCACCATCTGCAGTGATTTTGGAGCCCAAAAAATAAAGTCTGACACTGTTTCCACTGTTTCCCCATCTCTTTCCCATGAAGTGATGGGACCAGATGCCATAATCTTCATTTTCTGAATGTTGAATTTTAAGCCAACTTTTTCACTCTCCTCTTTCACTTTTATCAAGAGGCTTTTTAGTTCCTCTTCACTTTCTGCCATAAGGGTGGTGTCATCCGCATATCTGAGATTATTGATATTTTTCCTGGCAATCTTGATTCCAGCTTGTGCTTCTCCCAGCCCAGCGTTTCTCATGATGTATTCTGCATGTAAGTTAAATACGTAGGGCGACAATATACAGCCTTGATGTACTCCTTTTCCTATTTGGAACCAGTCTGTTGTTCCATGTCCAGTTCTAACTGTTGCTACCTGACCTGCATATAGGTTTCTCAAGAGGCAGGTCAGGTGGTCTGGTATTCCCATCTCTTTCAGAATTGTCCACAGTTTATTGTGTTCCACACAAAGGCTTTGGCATAGTCAATAAAGCAAAAATAGATGTTTGTCTGAAACTCTCTTGCTTTTTCTATGATCCAGTGGATGTTGGCAATTTGATCTCTAGTTCCCTGCCTTTTCTAAAACCAGCTTGAACATCTGGAAGTTCACGGTTCATATATTGCTGAAGCCTGGCTTGGAGAATTTTGAGCATTACTTTATTAGCATGTGAGATGAGCGCAATTGTGTGGTAGTTTGAGCATTCTTTGGCATTGTCTTTCTTTGGGATTGGAATGAAAACTGACCTTTTCCAGTCCTGTGGCCACTGCTGAGTTTTCCAAATTTGCTGGCATATTGAGTGCAGCACTTTCACAGCATCATCTTTCAGGATTTGAAATAGCTCAACTGGAATTCCATCACCTCCACTAGCTTTGTTCATAGTGATGCTTTCTAAGGCCCACTTGACTTCACATTAGGTAAGTGATCACACCATCATGGTTATCTTGGTCGTGAAGATCTTTTTTGTACAGTTCTTCTGTGTATTCTTGCCATCTCTTCTTAGTATCTTCTGCTTCTGTTAGGTCCATACCATTTCTGTCCTTTATCGAGCCCATCTTTGCATGACATGTTCCCTTCGTATCTCTAATTTTCTTGAAGAGATCTCTAGTCTTTCCCATTCTGTTGTTTTCCTCTATTTCTTTGCATTGCTGAGAAAGGCTTTCTTATCTCTTCTTGCTATTCTTTGGAAATCTGCATTCAGATGCTTATATCTTTCCTTTTCTCCTTTGCTTTTTGCTTCTCTTCTTTTCACAGCTATTTGTAAGGCCTCATGAAAAACCAAACCCTTTCTAGCATAGTTCAGCATCTTCATCCAACTATGACAAGTTCTTTGAGGACTCACTCTCACTGGTCCCTCCTGGACATACACGTCCATGCTGATACCCACACACATGCACCACACTGCACAAGTGCACTTTCTATAAAGACAGTCATCAGGATAGGACCCATATCCACTGTGGTAACAAACATCCTCCAGAATGGTTTTAACAATAAAAGATAATTTCTTGCTCTGTGTAGGGCTGAGTGGCACCCAAGACTTTGATGATTCAGGCTACTTTGATTGTATGGCTCTATAAACCCACAGGAGTCTTCCAAGCTCAGTGAAGCAGGCAAGAGACATTCAAGAATCACATGGGGTTGTTACTGCCTCAGCTCAGATCAATACCCATTGTGTTCACCTTCATTTCTTGGTTCAAAAGTAGTCACAATCTAACTGCAAGGAGCAAGGAAGCATGATGTCCATGTGCCACAAAAGGAAGGGAAAACAGATATTACTGCACACCAGATATGGGTACATATCGCTCCCAATGAACTCACCAACTACACAGCTGCAATAAGGCGACAGTGCAGAGTGGAGTTCCATCAGGCGCTTGGGCATCTAGTCCAGAACTGAAAAGGTGGAATCAGAGTTGCTCCAGGACTAGGTAAGTTTACCATATTTTTCTCTACAAATTCTTATCACTAAATAAGCCGCATATGATAACAAGCCCCTTTGCCTCAGAATATTTTGCTTTACACTTAATTGATGTGTCATCTGTGTCATTCAGATGATTTGTCTGAGATAGCATCAGTTACTCCAGTTAGAGGATGCCATAGCAAATGTCCCAAGATGCCAGGAGCTCACAAGGAGATGGGAGGGAAGTCCCCAGGGTAAATGTGTGACAAGTGACAGGTGCCAGCCACAGGCAGGTCGACTTCAGACACATTGGCAGACTCCCTGTTTGTGATGTTGTTACAAGTTGCCTGCAACTGAGTGGGACTGGGCCTGAGCCATGTCCAGAATTGCACTTTGGAGCTAGACAAAAGATATTGGTGCTCTGTACCTAAGATGCCCAGATGGACGCCAAGATACGAATGACACCCCCTAGGACTTGTGAACCAAGTGAGACTTTGTCTTGTTTTAAATTATCTTATGACCCCAAAGAAAGGCTGACAATGGGATCCTTGCCCTGGTAAAAAGTACAGTAACCACACATTAGGAGCAAACACGTATTTAGTATTAATAAGATCAGTCTCAAGGGGATTATGACAAATAAATGTTGCCAAACTGAATAGGCTGTGGGTGATTGGTTTGGCTCCTGGTGAGCTAGTTGTAGGTCTTTTCCTACTTCAGAAACATTTACTTTTATAAACATAAAGGCCTGGGGGATCTAGTTTTTACCCTAAAGATTAAAATATACTCTTTGCCAACATATTCACTGTCTTTACCTCCCAGCTGCAACAAAAGCAGCTGAATATAGAAAATCAGCCAAGCAGACACTGCAGCCTGTTTCCAGGCTGCTGCTGCTAAGTCGCTTCAGTCGTGTCTGACTGTGCGACCCCACAGACGGCAGCCCACCAGGCTCTCCTGTCCCTGGGATTCTCCAGCCAAGAACACTGGAGTGGGTTGCCATTTCCTTCTCCAGTGCATGAAAGTAAAAAGTGAAAGTGAAGTTGCTCAATTGTGTCCAACTCCTAGCAACCCCATGGACTGCAGCCCACCAGGCCCCTCCGTCCATGGGATTTTCCAGGCAAGAGCACTGAGGAAACCACATACATCACATGGAGGAATTGGCCCAGGAGTCCCTGAAGATGGAAACAATAGTCTTGCCCCAAAAAAGAGACAGCCACACAGCGCCCGAGAGGTACCCTCCCAGACTAGTGCTGGTCCAGCGGTTGCAACCTTTCTTACTACTTATTCCCTGGAAATATGTAGCTATTTTGGCTGGGAAAATGCAGGCTCAAACACCCAGCCACACTTATACTCCCTGCTGCAACTTTTCCTAGAGACAACCTGTCAGTCAAATACCAGCACGTGACTCATCCAATCCTCCCAAAAGAAATTTCAACCTGTTGATGGTCAAGATACTGCTAGATGCTGATATGGGCAGCTTCTAGTATGGAGTTATTTTCTTTAAAAGGCTGTCTTACACCTACAGAAAGCACTTAGAAACATCGATTTATATCAAATAATAAAAATTTAATTAACACTCTAACTTATAAACCCTTGCACATTGTGTGAAATAGAACATAAACCCAAAGTGATCATTCCTTCGGTGCTAGAGAATTATCTACCTGGCTAAAACAATGAATTCACCCATCTAATAGCTTTATTCATCCAGAGTGGATCCGTTCTGGGCTTTGGGAAAGAACACAGTTCCTCGGCGTGTAATTCAAGGATTAACTCTCTCCTCCATCTCTGAATGCTACACTGAGTCTTACTTGAGTCCACACAAGAAGAACTGTGTGTTTCCAGTTATTCTTCCTGTTGTAGCAAGAACCTGTTGGCAGGCTGGCATCCAGGGAGGCAGGTGTCCAGGTCCCTGTGCTGAGGATGATGGGAAATTCACAAGTAGGTTGGGATGGAGCAGGCTTCCCCACTCCCATCAGTTGTGCTAAACTGAGACTGCATCTCTTAAATGCCACAGGCATTTCTTGCCACTGGTCTCCTTTTTCTCTGTTGCCTTTTCTTGGGGCACTCATACAATAAAAACACCATCTAAAGTGGGAGGGAGCACAGAACAAAACTATCACAGCATCAGTAACCCTGCCAGGAGGTGGCTGATTTCAAACTTCAGGAAGTCACCTGAAAGGGAACAAATCAATATGTGCTTCTTCCCTTCTTGACATTCAGCAGCAGTCATGAGCCATTCTTGAGTCATAAGAACCATCAGTCGCTTTCTAGCAGTCCAGGAATTCTAAATTTTGCTTTCACCAATATACACTCCAATGCAAAATGAAAAACCATTTTCTAAAACAGAAGAACAGTGCATCCTTGTGAATATGAGATGCATGTACAATTCATGATGGGGACATGATCATGAAAACCTCTCAATTAATTCAGTGATGTTCACCTCAGCAAGTTCACAATGACTTGAAGTCTGACCCTGCACTTTCTAGAATTCCTCCAGACCTCCATTGTACTGAGACATTGCCCCTGAAAATACTATCATTCTCAAATCTCCTAAATGAGTTTACCTCTATCTATTTGTGAAAAAATTAGGGAACAAATCTCTCTTTGGTTCCCTGCCTGTGCAAAAAGTGTAGTTTGCTTCTAAATCCTATTACAATGATACAAACTTGCATGAATATTTTTCCTAGAAAAAATATAACTGGGAGTATCCTTTTTAAAAAACATTTGTTTATCTACTTGTCTACATCAAGTCCTAGTTGTGGTGTGTGAGCTTCTTTCTAATTGTAACTTACAGGCTCCAGAGTGCCTGGGCTCAGTACTTGCAGGGCACAGGCTTAGTTGCCATGCAGCAGGTGGGATCTTTGTTCCCCATCCAGGAATCTAACTCATGTCCCTTTCATTTCAAGGCAGATTCTTAACAAATCTCCATCCTTTTAATTTTTAATCCTCAAATAAGCAGAGAGCTCTTTACATATTCTCCATGTGTGCGTGTGTGTGCATGCTATGTCGCTTCAGTCCTGTACAATGCGATTCGTTGCCACCCTACGGACTGTAGCCCACCAGTCTCCTCTGTCCATGGGATTCTCCAGGCAAGCATACTGGAGTGGGTTGCCATGCCCTCCTCCAGGGCTCTTTCCAACCCAGGGATCAAACATATATTCTCCTATGCTATGCTATGCTATGCTAAGTCACTTCAGTCATGTCCGACTCTGTGCGACCCCATAGACGGCAGCCCACAAGGCTCCCCCGTCCCTGGGATTCTCCAGGCAAGAACACTGGAGTGGGTTGCCATTTCCTTCTCCAATGCATGCAAGTGAAAAGTGCAAGTGAAGTTGCTCAGTCGTGTCCGACTCTTAGCAACCCCATGGACTGCAGCCTACCAGGCTCCTCTGTCCATGGGATTTTCCAGGCAAGAGTACTGGAGTGGGGTGCCATTGCCTTCTCCGATATTCTCCTAATGATCTATAATTAGGAAAGCACAGGATTCACCAGGTCTCTCAAATATGCTTTCCCTGTGAGATGCCTCAGGTCCAGTCTTCTGCAAGGCATACCTTTGGATTAAGCATTGTTTCCTCCTGTGTTTCCTAAGATGAAATCATCTTAGGAGGTATAAAATTAGTTCCCTAACACCGACGTCTAGTTGAAACACATACTAGTCTGCCCAGTTCTGAGGGTCTGAGGGGATGAACTTAATACAAACTGTGTTTCTCCTGGAGAAGCTCCTGGTCAGTGAGGAGACAGGCATGTCCATCAGTTGGTCCACAACTGCATGACCTGAGTGGTTAGTCCTAGTGTGAAATAGCCCTGGGTGGACAAAGACGCTCTTTCAGTTGTGGGAGGGAGAAACTTCAAAGTAGAATGAAGACCAGCTAGGGTATTTTTAGGATGGCAGAAGTGGATGGGAGATGAGGTGAGCGATGCTGTCCAGAGGGAGAACTTTGGGGATTCTGCTTGGATATGAAAAATCCAGAGTGTATTGAGGAACCATGATTTATTAGACTTCATCTGGGTCTTAAATAGGCATGGGTTTGCCTGAGTTATTTTTTCTTTGCCTGCATGGGATATAGCAACACTAGGATGTGCTGGGTTGTGGATAAACTGCTGAAAGACAGAAAAGAATCCAAAAGGAGGTATGGGGTAGGGTGGGGTGGGGTGCTCACAAATATCACACTGACTCCCAAACATCATGGACAACTGAGCCATTTGTGTGTATGTGTGTGTGTGTGTGTGTGTGTGTGTGTGTGTGTGTGTGTGTGTGTGTGTGAGAGAGAGAGAGAAGAAGAGAGGAAGGGAGAGATCACAGAAACTTAGTAAAGTCAGAGCCAGAAGGGAATTTAATCTACCTTCTCCCAGCATCATCAGACTCCCACTTCCTAGCCAAGGTATTAGACACACCAAGGCCATGCAGTCAAGCCAGAAGCTGAACCTTGCCTCTAAGACACCCTCCCCAGGGCCACAGCTCCCTGTGGGCTCAGCCCACTTGGATTTCCCTGGGTGAACTCACCTAGAAGGCAGCTGGAGCAGAAGAAATCACACAAAGACAGAGGATGTCAAAATCTACACAGTGGGGAAATGAAGGGTTAGATATGACCTCTGGGAAGGCAGGACCTGTGATAAGATTTGCTTTTTCCCCTCCAGGGTGTCTGCCAGAGTCCTGAGGCTTGGACCAGCCATCACCCAGAGAAGGTGGGTGCAGGATCACAGGCCAGGGCTGGGGATGGGGTGGATGCCCAGGGTCTCCAGCTGCTTTGCTTCATCAGTGTTGACCTCTGGTGCCCACTGAAATGTATCCCATCTTCATCCCTGGGCCACTGAAAGTCATTCCCCACTGGACCAATCCCTGACCCCAGGGACCCCTGTGAGGCTCCAGACCCTCAATGAGGAAAGGATATTCCACTATACCAACCTTAGCCTTGGGTTTTCTCTAGAATGGCTACATCCAATAATACAATGTTCAATATGATAACCACTGACCACATGTGGCTTTGAACACTTGAAATCTGGCTGGTCCAAGCAAGCATAAGATACATACCAACTCTGAGAGTTAGTACCAAAGAAATAGCAAAATATTTCACTAACATAATATATACTATAATGTAATCTCATTACATATTGAAAAAAATTTTTGATATAAAGGCATACCTTTAAGATATTTAAGGTTCAGTTCCACCACCATACAGCAGTTCAGCTGACCACCATAAAGCAAATATTTCAACAAAGCCAATCACATGAATTTTTTTGTTTCCCATTGCATATAAAAGCTACATATACACTGTATGTAGTCTATTAAGCATTCAATAGCATTGTGTCTAAAAAAAGTGTATACCTTAATTAAAACAGCACATGTAGCAAAAGAGACACTGATGTATAGAACAGACTTTTGGACTCTGGGAACGGGAGAGGGTGGAATGATTGGGAGAATAGCATTGAAATATGTATAATATCATATCTGAAATGAGTCGCCAGTCCAGGTACGATGCCTGATACCGGATGCCTGGGGCTGGTGCACTGGGACGACCAGAGGGATGGTATGGGGAGGGAGGAGGGAGGAGGGTTCAGGATGGGGAACACATGTATCCTTGTGGCGGATCCATTTTGATGTATGGCAAAAGCAATACAATATTGTAAAGTTAAGCAAAATAAAATTTAATTAAAAAAAAAAAAAGCTAAAGCTATATCACCTGAAAGCCACAGTAGTGACAAAAAAGATTTGATCACAAATACAATCATATTAAAAACATATGAAACATTGTGACAGCTACCAAACTGTGACACAGAGACACCAAGTGAGCAGATGCTGTTGGAAAAATGGTGCCGAGAGATATGCTCAAAGCAGGATGGCCACAAACCCTCAATTTATAAAAAGACGCTACCTGGGAAACACAGGAAAGCAAAGTGCAATAAATCAGGGAATGTCAGCATTGTATTAATAATTAACATCTAATATACATGCATATTAAATATACATATTTGTATATTATGTATATTATATATATGTATATATATATATATATTATGTCGGGGAAGGCAATGGCACCCCACCCCAGTACTTTTGCCTGGAAAATCCCATGGACAGAGGATCCTGGTAGGCTCCAGTCCATGGGGTCACTAAGAGTCTGACACGACTGAGCGACTTCACTTTCACTTTTCACTTTCATGCATTGGAGAAGGAAATGGCAACCCACTCCAGTATTCTTGCCTGGAGAATCCCAGGGACAGGGGAGCCTGGTGAGCTTCTGTCTATGGGATCGCACAGAGTCGGACACGACTGAAGCGACTTAGCATAGCATAGCATAGCATAGCATATATTATGTAGCTTGCATATATATACAATATGTAGTGTATATTAATATTAAATATACTTTATATTTAGTTCTGCCTACTCCTTTTCATTATTTTCCTCTGGCTACTAACAACTTTCAGACTACGCACATACCTCCCAGACTGAGTTTCTACTGGACAGCGCTGCTCTGGCACATCCAGTTCTCACTTCCCCAGCTCCCTACGCTTCTTCTCCCAAATCTGTGAGCCCTGGCCCAGGACATGCTTGAGGTCCAGCCAAGTGTGAAAGCAGACGCTGATGTGCAGAAACAGATCCTACCACGTGGGCAGTGTGAGGCCCAAGTCACTTCTCCTAGTGTCCTAACATCAGAAATGAGTAGCATGGCGAACAAAGAGCCCCCTGGCACCCCGGCCAGCCCTGTGGACCCTTTCCCTCCCAGCTTCCTGTTGAAGAACTCAGTCTTCCTTTCTCTCCACCTTCAGGCTGCCTCCATGCTCTCTCTTCCTTGGAGTCATATCCCCCAAAGACCAGCTGAAGAATAGAACTCAGTGTCCCCAGCACCTCCTTTCCTTGCTGTCTTTCATCTAAGTCTGGAGGAAGCAGTTATGTGGTATGAAGAGTAAAGTGTTGGCCTCAGACTGGCAGTGGGTTCCAGTCCTGGCTCCCATCCTTGTTAGCTGTGGGGCCCAGGACATGCTGCATCACCATAGAGCATCAGTCTCCCCTGCTGTCTGGTGAGCTTTGGGAACACTGAAAGGTTGTTGCTGAACCACGAAAAGACTCCAGATTCTTGGCCTCCAGAGGAGAAGAATTCAATCCAGAGCCAGAGAAGAGGCTTGATCACTCAGAGCTTTTGTGTAATAAAGTTTTATTAAAGTATAAAAGAAATAGAGAAAGCTTCTGACATAGGAGTCAGAAAGGGGCAGAAAGAGTACCCCCTTGCTAGTGTTAACAATGGAGTTATATACTCTCTAATTAGTTATTACAGTGAATCAAAAGAATGTCTGGAGGTTGTAAAGGCCTCACTAGATCTACTCCCATAATTTACATTTTAAAATAATAGGATTAGCCAGAAGGTTTTTTCCAGAGACTGTTGTCAAGCAGGATACATTATTGTTATATAATCTTAAGGAATGTAGAGGGAAAAAAAGTTTGTCCTTTCTTCCTCCTTGAGCATTCCAGACCCCTCTCTCCTTGTGGACCTCTGGACTTCTTATCAATCTGCCTAGGAGTTGACTCTCTCAACACTACACGATTCTGATGGCAGGGTCCTATAGGATCTGGCATGAAGTCTGCTCCTGGGGATGCCGTTCTGACCTGAATCAGAAGCAGATGCTTCAGACCTTGCAGCTAACAGAACAAAGGAATGTGGAGGAGCTGAGTCCTTAGGATGTGTGAATGTGGAGGAAATGGGCAGCTGAGCACCCTGCATTTGCAGGGAGACAGAGGAGTGTCAGCCTGACTCAGAGTCAGACCGCACTCTCACAACACTCTCAGGCCAGGACTCGAGTGGCCCCCATAGTGCAAAGGGCATCTTGACAAGCCACAGGGGAGATCCATGAGGAGAGGAGAGGAGAGGAAAGTAGAAATTAGAAAGGTCACAAGAGATGAGGGAGGAAGGACTCAAAGAGCATTTTTTGCCTAAGGCTGGCCCTTGATATCACAACTCTAAAAGCAAATGCTCTGACGTGAGACAAGAGGACAGGCATGGATTGGGTCCTGATCCAGGTTTTCTGTGGCAAATACGGGGGTGGGGGCACAGTGAAAACCAGCACACTGGTCACGCAGGACCCTTGGGATACGTCAGAAAGCATATGTTATTTTTGTCTGTGATGCCTCTTGTCAAATTGATGAACTTGGGTCAAGGCCGGAGGATAGGAGTGGGGTTGAAGGGCTTTTTCCCTGCCCCTGGACAGAAGTATAAAGTAGCGAATCTTCTTAGGAAGTAAAATGTTCCAGGACAGCAAATTCTCACACACAGTCACAATGCAGAAATCAGAATGCCCAGGCCCATAAAGTAAGAGAAATGTGGAGCCTAGGTGAATGTTAAGTCTTCCCTGTCTCACAGAGGATGTGCTGGGGGTGAAGGAGAGGGTTGCCAAGGGACGGAGGATGAGGGAGGAGGGGGGAGAATGGGGGGTGAGCAAGAGGGGACTGGGACTTCTTTCCTATTTGTCCTGAAAGTCCATCCTGCCCTCCTATTGGAGCCGGGATGGGGAGTCCCCTCCCCATCCTCAGAGTGGAGGAAAAGACAGAAAAGGTGAACAGGGAGGACTTCCTACCACCATATGGTCACAGGGGGCCTGGAAAGGGCTAGAGTTGTCTGCTCTTTGATGGGTGCTCTCGACTTCTTGGAGAAAGAAATGGCAACCCACTCCAGTATTCTTGCCTAGAGAATCTCATGGTCAGAGAAGCCTGGTAGGCTACTGTCCATAGGGTTGCAGAGTCAGACACGACTGAAGTGACTTAGCAGCAGCAGCAGCAGCAGCAGCAGTTCACGACTTCTTCTCTGGCAGGTGCTGTGGTCTTGCCAGTGCCTCATCCTCCATCTGGCCAAGCCCACTCCTGCTTCTGGACGTCCATGGACCTTCCACACTGGGCCTCTCTGGTGCGATCCACCATTCCCCAAGGTGGTCTTTGGGGCACAATATTAAACAGCTCTAGGCCAACCCTCCTTTCAGGAAGCTCACTTCCTTCTAGCCTATAAGAAACAATCTCACAGCCTGTGTGCTGAATATTCTGGAAGGCAAGCTTGCCTGACTGCAACCACCCTACTTAGGTCTCACGCAGCAGCTGGACAGTGGACCCATGGCCATGTCTACAGGGATGAGGAGGGAGTCACAGCAGTCCCTGCTGCAGATCTGACATGAAGTGGGAAGTTAAGGTTCTTTGTCAATTGGGACAAAGAGCAGTGGAATCATCTCAAGTGCATCCCTCTCCCCAGATTACTGTCTCTCCTCTCAGGACATTTTTACATCCTTAATATGGGTTCAGAGTTCAAGAATCAGTCACAGACATAGAAAACAAACTTATGGTTACCAAAGGGGAAAGAAGGGAAGAGATAAATTAGAAATTTAAGGTGAACATATACACACTACTATATATAAAATAGACAAACAACAAGGTCTTACTGTATCGCACAAGAAACTATATTCAGTATCTTATAATAATCTATAATGAAGAATCTGAAAAAGAAAAAATATATATCTGTATATATGTATATAATTTACTTTCCTGTACACATAAATCAACTATACTTTTATTTTAAAAATGTAAAAAATAAGAAATGAACCTGATATTAAAATCAAACATAAAAATGAAAAAAATATTTAAACTATTTAAAAAATTAGATAGCCAGATCTTGGCTACCTACTTTAAAATTGTGCAAGGTGTTTTTTTGTCGAATGTGTCATCTATTGCCATTGTGTCTCAAAAAGCCAGCATATTAAAAAGCAGAGACAGCACTTTGCTGACAAAGGTCTGTCTACTCAAAGCTATGGTTTTTCCAGTAAAGTAGTCATGTACAGCAAAGAAAGCAATGGCAATCCACTCCAGTACTGTTGCCTGGAAAATCCCATGGATGGAGGAGCATGGTAGGCTGCAGTCCATGGGGTCGCTAAGAGTCGGACACAACTGAGCAACTTCACTTTCACTTTTCACTTTCATGCATTGGAGAAGGAAATGGCAACCCACTCCAGTATTCTTGCCTGGAGAATCCCAGGGACAGAGGAGCCTAGTGGGCTGCTGTCTATGGGGTCACACAGAGTCAGACACGACTGAAACGACTTAGCAGCAACAGCAGCAGCAGTCATGTACAGATGTGAGAGTTGGACCATAAAAAAGGCTGAGCACCCAAAAATTGATACTTTCAAAGTGTAGTGTTGGAGAAGACTCTTGAGAGTCCCTTGGATTGCAAGGAGATCAAACCTGTCAATCTTAAAGGAAATCAACCCCAAATATTCATTGGAAGGACTGATACAGAAGCTGAAGGTCCAATACTTTGGCCACCTGATGCAAAGAGCTGACTCATTAGAAAAGACCCTTATGCTGGGAAAGGTTGAAGGTAAAAGAAGTGGACAGTAGAGGATGAGATGGTTAGATAACATCACTGACTCAATGGACATGAATCTGAGCAATCTCAGGGAGATAGTAAAAGACAGGGGGAGCCTGGCATGCTACAGCCCATGGGGTCACAAAGAATCAGATATGATAGTGACTGAACAAAAACTCAAAAAGAAACTGAGATCAAAAGAGATTCATCTTTGTATCTTGCTCTTTATATTCATGTATTTCCTCCATCACTTCCATAAAGGATTTGCAGCAACTTGCTATATATACAGATTCAGTAAACTAGCATAGAAATACAATTTTAAAAATCAGAATCAGAGAAATTGTTAAAATGGTATAACCAGAATATAATACCCAGGGAAGATACTTTATTGCCATGCAGTCATAAAAATTAGTCTCCAAATATGGTGCTGAGCTTCCCAGCAGTCAAAGCAAGAAGGATAGGGTATGAATTATTCCATTTACATTTCTAACAGAGAACATCTTAGAAGTTGTTTGAAGACATAGCAAAGATTTTTGTTTTTAAGATTCTTGGGTCAAAAGACATGCCTCCTCCAAATTTTCTTATACTGGAACTAAGTGAGGAACAAAAAGTACCTGTGATGACATCTCTACAATTAACACAAACTTCATCTCATTGGGAGCAGTTCTTGAGAACCCACAAAAGGGTCTGATACTATGACAGCACTGAGGATATTATAGTAATCATTTCGAGCATGCAAACCAAAATGATAGTCACCACTATGGAGGAAAAGAACTGCTTTGGTGCAAACTGAGTCTTCCTCATCCATCAGTTGGGAGAGAACTCATCTTAGAATGTGCATCTGAGGACAAGCATGATGAGTGTGTGGGTTGTGAGGGTTTTCTCAATGGCAAGTGAATGAACATGGGTTTCTGGATCACACAAAAACAGGCTCGTGATTCCTAAGCCATGGAGGGAGCAACAGCTGACTTGCCAGCATCTGGTCCTGGCACCCCCTCCCCCCCCATAAAAGGATCTATCTTCTTAATGAGCAATAAGTCCAATCCAAAGATAAATCCAACAACGAAATGTCACCAGGAGCCAGAAGCTGCAGCTACTTGAGAAGGAGATGCAGTGGGGGAGAGGCGGAGGGAGTGGGGTGGGTGATGCCTCAGGGCCTGCAGATTTCACTGCTTAGCTCCCATAACGTGGGAGGGGCTCAACCCCAAGGGCTCTGCTGATGCTCAGTGGCAGCTGTCTGGACCCTGTTCCTCAGACCTCCTATTTCCCTGGCATCTGCCCCATGGTGTCCACCTGTTGGGATGGCACCCTGCCTGGTAGGAGGGGAGAGAGTCTCCAGCCACTTGGTCCAGCCAGTTAAATCTGGACTTAATAGAAAGAGGCAGAGAGTACAATCCCTGCCATGCAAACCAATTGCTCCAGTGGCTCAGAACCCAGCTGAGCCCCGTGGCACAGAAGCAGCTGGGCATCTCAGGAAGACTCATCCATCCTTTAATACTTTATGAAAAAAATAAAACACAAAATAAGAACATTCCCAGACTCTTTCAGGGAAGCTCATGCATTCCGTTTGTGGGGTGATGGCATCCAATTGTACAACTGTGTTTAAAGCTTGGAGCAAAGGGATCCTTACAGTTTGGCTGAGGCCCAGGGCCCTGCATATTGGAGAGCCAGAGTATTCACTGATGGACTGAATCCACCTTATGGGCCTCCTGTGAGAAGGATGAAGTAGGAAGAGATGCTTGATGCCCTCAGCTTAACTCCTGGCACATAACAGAGACCAAAGAACCTGTTCATGAGACCAGTTTACTGAAGACACAGGATTCTGGGATGAAATTATAAAACTGCCTCCCCCAGCCCCCTGCTTGTTCAAACCAATCAGTGTTCACATAACCCACTGGACACCCCCAGGAAGACAGAGGCCCCGTAGCTTAAAGCCATGAATATACTCTCAGTTCAATGAGAAATATGCAGGATTCCCTATAATAGTCACAAACTTCATTCTCAATGAAAATGGAAGGTCCTTTTCTCCCAGCTCATGCACATTGCTGGCCAGGGGCTGGAGGCAGAAAAGGAAGGTGAGGAGTTAGGTGGGTTTCTCTGAGTCTTCATCTTTCCCTTTTATGACTCCATCAGCTTTGCTACTTAAGGTATCTATCCATTCAGACACTAGAGTCGGGGGAGGAAGGAGATGGGAGGAGGCAGGGAGGTCCTTGTTCCATTCATCATCTTCTGATGCCCTACATCAGAGCTCTCTGGGCTTGGCCAGGATTTAAAGACAACTCTCTCATAGGGGTCATGCATGATTTCTTCAGAGGTCCCTGCCCCTCATAGGAATTGTGTATCTGAAGTTCCCTTGACAGGAAAATGCATCTCTTTTCAGCACCTCCTCAGCCCCTATTTACTTAGAGGTAACCCCAGGATCATTCTGCTGAAGGGCCATTTCCCGACGGCAGCCACCATGCATGACTCTCCCAGTTCTCTTGCATGCATGGCTGACGCTTTTCCACTAGAAATAAACACTATTCCTGGTTGCCCCAGCACCTTTGGGGCGTAGGCTTCCCCCATAGCAGCCACCTCACTCTACTCCACCTGCAGAATATTTCTTATTGTTTTCTTTATGATCATACAGGCATCTTTCTACAACATTGGGTTAAGAGTTTGTGAATGGACTGCATAATCTGCAGGATACTAAATCCTTCCACATCAGGGGAATAAGAGACCATCCAACACTGTTGGTGGGCATGTAAGTTGGTGCAGCCACTGTGGAGAACAGTATAGAGCTACCATAAACACAGAGCTACCGTATGATCCTGCAATCCCAGTCCTAGGCATATGTCCGGACAAAACTCTAATTTGAGGAAATTCCCTGGCAGTCCAGTAGTTAAGATTTCAAACTTCCACTGCAGTGAGCACAGGTTTGATCCCTGACTGGGGAACTAAGATCCCACAAGCTGTGTGACACAGCCAAAAAAAAAAACCTGCACACCAAAAAAAAAAAAACAACTGTAATTCAAAAAGATACACGGACACCTATGTTTATAGCAGGATTATTCACAGGAGCCAAGGCATGGGAAGAACCTAAATGTTCATCCACAGATGAATGAATAAAGATGTGGTACATATATACAGTGGAATATTATTCAGCCATAAAAAAAGAATGAAATAATGCCATTTTGCAGCAACATGGATGGACCTAGAGATCATCATACTAGCTTAAATAAGTCAGACAAAGACAGACTATACCATCTACATGCAGAGTCAAAAAAAATTGCTACAAGTGAACTTATTTACAAAACAGAAACTCACAGACTTGGACTCACAGACTTGGAGAACAAATGTGTGGTTGCCAGCAGGGAAGAGCAGAGGGAGAGAGAGACTAGGAGTTTGGGATTGACATATACACACTACTACGCTTAAAATAGACAACCAAGGACCTGTGGTATAGTGCAGGCAACTCTATTCACTATTCTATAATTACCAAATGGAAAAAGAATAGGTATATGTACGTGTATAACTCAACACTTTGCTATACACTTGAAATTAGCTCATTGTAAATTAAATATACTCCAATATAAAATAAAAATTAAAATAAAATAATAATAAAATAGATAAACAATAAATTCCTACTGTATAGCACAAGGAGCTATATTCAATATCTTGTAATAAATCTTAGAATAAAAATTAAAGTAAATAAATAAAATAATAGTAAAATAAATAAAGAACAAAGTCCTACTGAATAGCACAAGGAGCTATATTCAATATCTTGTAATAAACCTTAATGGAAAAGAATATGAAAAAGAATATGTATACATAGGTATCACTGAAACACTTTACTGTACAGCATAAATGAACAAAACATTGTAAATGAACAATACTTCAATAAAGTCCTTCCACATACAATTGAGTATCTCTGCCACATGAATTCCATTTAAGCACAACCTTTATTTCTCAGCGGGACCAGTAAGAATATGACAAATTCAGTGAAGCCCCGTGGGCAACCACCATAACAGGGAAAAGAGAACAGCTGATTTTATAAAGTTAAAGTGGTTGTAGTTTTTATGACCACTTGATTATGTTGCTGAATTCACTCACACCAATTTACAGGTAGACACAATTACTTTGAAAGACAACAAGCTAAAGAGGTTAGCCAGGGGCCCCAAAGAAGACAAGAATTCCCAGTGGACAGATTCCTGGTAAAGACAGACGAGTCTCCGGCGGCACAGTGAGCAGGGAGAAGGGTGTCTGCAGGCAGAACTTGCTGCAGCACTAGCAGGGCTGCACCGCAGTGCCGCACAGGGTGGGGTAGGATGCAGCCCGTCTGCTGCAGAGAGGAGGGTGGTGACAGACGATGCTCTCCTGCTCCCCCTCCACCCCCACAACCCCACAGCTCCAGAAACTCACAGAAATGCCAAAAAAGACCCCCGACTCTTAAGTAAAACAATTCCAGCTTCGAGTAGAAACATTAACTTGTCTTTTCATAATTCTTCCTCAAATATAAACCTTCTAAATGGAAAACAACAGACTACTCAGCACTGAATGGAGTGCTTCACTTCAGTATCTTCTTAGCCTAATCTCATATATTCACTGTTAATTAATACTTTTTTGCTTTTTAATTCTGCAGAAAGAATCAATACTTTAATTACAGACTGCTTAATAATATTCTTTTTTCTGTCCTTTAATGCTGTGACCAGTTTATTTAGATGCACGCATTTAAGGATTTTTATATCCCCTGGAGCCATTTCTCTTTTAAATCCTTTCAGTAATATAGTTGCTTTAAAGCAGTAAGCAAGCCAAGGAGATGTAGCATGAAATTACATGCCATCTCCAGAGCGTTCGTAATTAAATAAAAATGTGTTACTTACAACGTAATAATTCTTGATCAGTGGATTTTCTGAAGGAGATTGGTGACTTTATGAATTAATTGCTATTGATATCATGTTCTGAAAACATCACCAGGTTGGAGAGAGGTGGGGAATTCTTTGCTAAAGCAGTGGCCATTCTACTTGACAATGGCCGGCAGTGTAATGGCAAAGATTCATGGTCTTGGAATCAGGTGAATGTCAGGTGAAATCTCCCACTTGGGGAACCTTAACTGTCTACCCAATCTCTCTGAACCTGAGTGATCTCTTTCAAAAAATAATGATGGGACCTTCCCTGGTGGTCCGGACTTCCCTGGTAGCTCAGAAGTAAAGCATCTGCCTGCAATGCAGGAGACCTGGGTTCAATCCCTGGCTCGGGAAGATCCCCTGGAGAAGGAAATGGCAACCCACTCCAGTACTCTTGCCTGGAAAATTCCAAGGACGGAGGACCCTGGTAGGCTACAGTCCATGAAGTAACAAAAAGTCGGACACAACTGTGTCGGCTTTTCACTTTTCCTGGTGGTCGGTCCAGCAGTTAAGACTGCACACTCCCAATGCAGGGGGCTCAGACTTAATCCCTGATCAGGAAATTAAGATCCTGTATGCCACTAAGCAGAGCCATAAAAGGGGGAAGAAAAGGACTTCCCTTCTGGTGCAGTGGTTTGGACTCTGTGTTTCCAAGGCAGGGGGTGTGGATTCAATCCCTGGTCAGGGAACTAAGATCTTACATGTGCACAATGTGGAGGAAGAGAAAAAGATAGTAGCAGCTCATAAGTTGTTGGAAGGATTAAATGGGTTTACACCATGCCTAGAAAGTTAGCATTTTTATATTATTGTCATCGCCAGCAACACCAGAGAAAGACAGAACACTTAGATTTCTCTTAAATACATCTCCTATGGGAAATTATACTGATTACTGTGGCTCTGGACCACAAGAGTTCCAGTGAAGCACTAAATATAGGTTTTTGCAACACCAAATCATGCAATTTTCCAGGATATGGTGTATATATTTTTTTCTCCTTGTTTTTCAGCATTGTCATTTTCAACAATAGACAGGAAAGCATTCAAGAGAAAAACCATTTAAAAGTGTATTTTTATGGCTAAAAGGAGAGGAGGGATAGGAAATAGAGCCAGAGGGTCCACCCCTGACAGTCTCTGCATCATCAACCTTTGCTGAGAATGAGGGGATGCCTCTCATTTTAATCTCTTTCTTTCTGTGAATTTTCTTGGAGATTCTCTAATCCAGTGGAGCAAAGTTGAATTTTATTTCAAATCTTAAACTACTGAATGTGATCATCTCCATCTTGGCAGGATCACAAGTTCAGTAGGAGAGAGCTAGAGAGGCCCCATGGCAGACATGTTGTCCTCTGACTGTACCTGGTTTTGTCCTGAGATCATAGCCATGCTGAAAGCTGAAAGCATCTCCCTGTGAAAGAATTGGGATCTGGGCAGGAGCAGAAATATGCAGCTGATGCCTCCCTGATGGTCTTTGCCCTGGACCCTCCATCCACAGACACTTTTCTGATGATGGATGTATGGTTTTGGCTCCAGACCCTGATCAGAAGACAGTTTGATGCTGGATGTTCTGGGGTGCCAAAAGAGCACAGGACCCACCTGGAGGTGAGAAACCAAGTCACCTAAGAGGCTGGACAAGAACTCAAATGTATCTCCCTCTTTCCTTCCCCCGTCCCCACCCCATGTTCATACCTGCCTCTTCCCCGGGCATTTAGATTTAACAACTGGGACACTTTCTGAGGACACCAACCTCTCTAGACAGTGAAGCCCTACCCATCTTTTGAAATCCATCCATCTGCCTCCTCCAGAAAGTCTATAGCTCCCCCTGCAACTCACAGATCTCTGTCTCTAGGTGACAGGCTCTGTTCAATAGGTTCACTTGGCTCTGTAGACACCCTGCCTGCATGTTCAGGTGGAATAAGGAGCTATGTCCTAGGATGTTTCTGGTTCCTGCTGGGTTTCACTTGGTTTCTGTTAGGAGGCCATGTGCAGATAAGTAATAGCTCCTATGGAAGAGACTTCCTGGGCTGAAAGGGCCCAGCCTGGTCTAAGCGACTGTGCTGTTCTCTCACTACTGCCTTTCTCCTGAGAGGCAGGATGGCATAATAGATGGTTACTATGCGGTCCATTGTCTAACTGCCCAGTGGCCAAATTCACCTCATCATTTACCAGCTGTGTGGTCTTGGGAGTATGAACTGACATCATTCAGGGTCAAGCAGTAGAAGTTCTACATACCAAGAGAAGGAGATGATCCAGAGGCAGGCTCACTCATTCTGGAAACTTCTACCCTTGGCGGGAAGGGGCGGGGACGGGGCTGCAAAATGACCCAGCGACCTAAAGGAAGAATTAGACATGGTCCTGTTGACCATCAGTGGCATTGCAGCAATGTCCTGTCTTATCACATAGGCTGGGACAAAGGTCATTCCCACAAAATGCATTTCTACCCAAAAGAAAATTGAGCCACTTGCAACCACATGGATGCAACTAGAGATGATCATACCACATGAAATAAGTCAGACAGAGAAAGACAAATACTATCTATCACTTACATGTGGCATCTAAAATAGGATACAAATGAACTTATCTATGAAACAGAACAAACTCACAGGGAATTCTTGGTAGCCAAGATGGGGAGTGGGTGGCGGGGGAATAGACTTGGAGTTTGGGATTAGTAGATGCAAACTATTGTACAGAGAATGGACAAGCAAGGCTACAATATAGCACAGGGAACTATATTCAATATCCTGGTATAAACAATGATGACAAAGAAAAAGAAAGGAAATTGATGGCCTAACCTAGAATCTTATTGAGGAAACAAGATTTATGTTACTTGAAAACTAAGGGAGGATAAAACCTGCCAATTCCCCCTTTAGAATTTGCCTTTAATTGAAAAAAAAAAAATTATTCGTACATACACAAAGGCCTCAAGAGCATCCTTCCATCTTTATCTTTGACTCCCACTTTACAAGCCTGGCATTCCCATTAAAATCCTCTTTCATAAAAATCGGTTTTCAAAGCAGATTGACAAGAGAGATCTTAGTGATAGATGACACTGTCCTTTGTAACCAAAGCCATTTCTGTTGATACTGCTACAATCAGCAACCACAAATGAGCTCATAAAATCAGCCATGTCCCTCATTCAGGCCAGACACCTGAGACCTTCATAATCCCATGCCTGACCATCTGTTGACAGGGGCTGGCTCTACGTATAATTCAATCAACCAGCCGACAGACCAGAAAGTACATGCTGAGTCCAAAGTATGCTCAGCTCTACGCTGGGAGTCGGGGGATGCTGAAGTGGTATATCCATCTTTTCCCAGATAGTCGCTGAGAACCCATGATTTCTGTGGCACCCATCTTTCTATATACTAGTGGATAGGGAGGTAAATGCAAGCAAAGGGTTACAGTATAGTGGGAGAAACAGGTGATAAATAAGAGATTATTTCATATAATGGTGAGTGTTATGGAAAAAATCCAACCAGGTAATGATGCAGTCACCAGGGAGAGTGTGATTGATAAGGTGGTATAAATTTGGTCCTCACCCACAGGGTTTACATTCTAAATGGAGGAGAGCTCCTGACTCAACAACGGTGAGTCCAAAGCAACACAGTTGAGTGTGGTTGAGGCCATCAGGGATGTGAACTTCACAGGAAGGGATGGGAGACAGGGACAGTGATATTACTTGAGATGCATCCAGGGGGAGAGTGTCCTGGAGCCAGTCTTGAACTACAAGTAATTCAGAGAGAGTTAGCAAAATCCCGCCCCTTTAATGAGCCAGATCTTATCATACCCATTTTACCAATGGGAAGACTGAGGCTTGGAGAAATAATGTGAGTTGCTCAAGGTTTGCTGCTGGTCAGGAATAGTGCCAAGTCTTGGCTACCCAGTGCTCATGAAAATCTGATGCCATTGCTCTTCAGATGAGCACTTAGCACCCAAATTTTAGAGAACAAGGTCTCAATCATTATCTTTCCATGCTTCATATGGCAGGTAAGACGAGAGGAATTCTCCTGAAAACATCAGGCCTCTGTAAAATCTGCAGCTCCAACTCTGGCAGCCTCAGTGGCTTCTGTCAGGCTCAGCTGGCTGCCTCCCCTCGCAGGATCTGAGCTCACCTGAGTGACAGCTCTGTGGCTGCTCAGCTGGCAACCACAGTAGCAGCTTTAGGTAATAAAACAGACAGGGGCCCAGTTTGTCAAAGAACTCCCAGCTCCACTGTCATCACTAAACACATATAACTCTCCCTCAGCCATCACACACCAGCTCCCAATTACCAGGGAAGGTAATCAAGAATGGCATCAGTCCAGAGGTCAAGAGGGTAGCTTCGTTGGGGACTATCAGCCTGAGCAACCCAGGGAGTGGGACTCTGGATGTTTAGTGTTTAGGATATGCTTTTACTTCAACTTTCTTATTTATTTACTTTATTTATTTTTAATTGGAAGATAATTACAATATTGTCATAATTTTTGCCGTATATCAACATGAATCGGCCATAGGAGACACGTGTCTCCTCCTTTTGATCGCCCCTCCCCCCACCCCATACCTCTAGGTTGTCACCAAGCATGGCTTTGGGTTCATTGAGTTATAACTTACACACACCGAATGCATCTCTTTTTCATCAAGTTCAATGAATTTCAACAAATGTATACAGTCATACACTCAAGGATGTGAATGCTTCCGACAGGTCCATCTGTAAAATGTCCTACCCAACCATAGTGACCTCACCACCTGCATGGTGGTCCAGAGAACCCTCTTAGATGTTTGAGAACAGACAGTTTCGACTACCTGCTCCTGATAGACACTGTACTATCGGGGCCGCCTAAGGTCCCTGAGAAACCATGCAGCCAAAGATCTTTGTTCATCCACCAACTGACAGCCAAGGCCCTCTGTTGGGGAAAGAAGTAGTCTTGTTCAGACTGCAAAGGCAACACTAGACCTTTGACATGCCCAGGTGCACAAACTGAAAACAAGTCTTGGGAACCAACAGATAAGGAAGGGAGTAAGTCATGAAGCTTTCTGGGCATGGGAATCTGGCCAGTTCCCAGGGATCAGCAAACATTCTGAGACTTATGACTAGAAATACAAGCATTTAACATAATAGCCAGAGCTGCATCTTTGCATGTAAGCTGATGATTACCAACTAAGCTGTAAGGAATCCCACTTTTATCGCCAAGCCGTAAGCTTTTTGGGACTCCTTCAGATGGTGCTCTGAGGTCTCGCCCATGAGATGGACACACTATCAACTGGGGACTCCAGTTTGCTGTTTGAGGGACCTCCTACTTTGCTTGAATCTGGATTTAAGTGCATCCCCAAATTTGCTGATGTATATTTGACTTCATTTTCTTAATATATTGTTTGCATATCTTCTGGGCTTCCCCGATAACTCAGTTGGTAAAAAATCCACCTGCAATGCAGGAGACACCAGTTTGAGGCATTTGGGTGAGGAAGATCCTCTGAAGAAGGGATAGACTACCCACTCCAGAAGGGATAGACTGCCCACTATTTTGGGGCTTCCCTTGTGGCTCAGCTGGTAAAGAATCCTCCTGCAATGCAGGAAACCTGGGTTCAATCCCTGGATTGGGAAGATTCCCCTGGAGAAGGGAAAGACTACCCATTCCAGTATTCTAACCTGGAGAATTCCATCAACTGGGACTGGGGACTCCTGTTTGGATCTAGACATGTTTCCCCAGTTTGGAGATGCATGCATTTGTTTCTTACTATACTACTGGTGTATTGGGAACAGTTTCTCCAATCAAGTAATTATAATTATGTATATACACATATATATATATATATATAATTATTCTCTTATTATATTACTTACCCTCATACTATAACTTACTATAAGCATAATAAACTTCTTTATTTCTTACCGAAGTGTAGAGTGATTATTTTGCCAGCTAATCCTCCAAACCTGAAACCAAAAGTAAGTCTTTCAACAGACCATAAATCTTTCAGAACATCTCTCAAGCTCTGGCTACCTGAAAGATGGCAGAGTGAGTGCAGAGGAGCCCTAACTCAGCAGCCAGACTGCAATCCCAACCCACCTCTTCCTCATAGCTCAGCTTCCCCTGCCTGGCATGGAGAGCATTCAGCACCTCCTCATACAAACATTATGAGATGCCCTGAGCTGTGTGAGATGTTTGTAAGCATGGCATAGAGTAAATAGTGAGTGTTACATAAGCACTACCTTTATCTGTGGACCCAGGGATGAACAGAGAGGGGCCCAGTCATTACATAGATGTAAGGGAAGAAAAAAGGCATTTGATCAGGAGAAAATGATTGACTTAGTGGATTGGGTTCTTGGCTTCCCACTTAATCTTCAGAGAAGAAAACAGGCTGTTCATTTGGCTGTTGGTGTCCAAGGTATAGAGAGTTATGAGTGGGTGGGGTTGGGGATGAAATAGATACCAGAGGTGGGGCCTAATCCCTTTGACCATATCTGACCAGGGCCTCCGGGAACCCCCAGTTGAGAGGGTAATGTCCTTTGGTGATTTCTTTTTTTAATAGTTATTTTTATTTATTTATATATTTGGCGTCACTGGGTCTCAGTTGCAGCATGTGGGACCTAGTTGTCTGACCAGGGATGGAACTCTGGCCCCCTGCATTGAGAGCATGGAGTCTTAGGCACTGGACCACCAGGAAATTCCACCAGGAAATTTTGGTAATTTCTTTTTTTAATATTTTTTAATTTATATATTTGATTGCACCAGGTCTTATTTGTGACATGTGGGATCTAGCTCCCTAACCAGGAATCAGACCCAGGCCCCCCTGCTTTGGGTATTGAGAGCACAGAGTCTTAGCCACTGGATCATCAGAAAAACCCCTCCTTTGGTAATTTCTTTGTCTCAGAAGCCATACCAGGGCTGGGTCATTCCTTCTGTGGCCAAACCCAGGAGGAGTCCCTGAGCCCACATCAGGAAAACAGGTTTGAGCAGAAGAATCCCAGGATTTCCTGGAATGGATAGATCCCCCAACATAGTTTAAAGTGTAAGCATGACACACGGCCAGGGCTTACCCCTCGTAGCTACACCTGGATGGACTTTTGCATCCCTCAAGAGTAAGGTCTGGAGGAGAAAGCCAGTATCATCCAAACAGGGAAAGTTCAGTGTGGCCCACAGCCACCAGTCAAGGTAGAGTGCATGCTCAGCCCCTAGACATCTAACAGGACCTAACTCAGATCATTGCCCACTGCCAACATCTCGATCTGCTCATCTGTCTGCCTGCTGTGATCTAAGAGGTCATGGACCTGGTTCTTCTCAGCCCCTACCATCCAGATCAACTCTTGACACAGAGCAGGCCCAGCAAATGTTTATGGAAAAGATTAACAAGGGGAAAATAAACAAAGACATCTGTGGTTCATCATTATCTATGTGTGTTTATGTCAGAAAACACAGTGACACAGGCTACAGTGTCACCAGGACTTGGTCTAATGCAAAGCAGGCATCAACACACGCTCGGTGAATTAACCCAAATTAATGAGGATTCCACTGGGAGCTGTCCATTTCTAGAATTTTCTCAGTGGCTGAAGTCTGTATCTCAGAACTCTACTTAAAGTATAGAAGTGTTGTTAAAATTTTAGTGTGTATATGTCAAGTTTAAAACATCCCCTTTGCTGCTACAGTTGGCTGTTGTTTTTATTTAGTCCCTAAGTCGTGTCTGACTCTTTGCAACCTCATGGACTATATAGCCCACCAAGCTCCTTTGTGCATGGGATTTCCCAGGCAAGAATGCTGGAGTGAGTTGTCATTTTCTTTTCCAACGGGTCTTCCTGACCCAGGAATTGAACCCATGTCTCCTGCACTGGCACATTGGCAAGCAGATTCTTAACCACTGAGATACCAGGGAAACCCAAATTTGCCTGCTGCTGCTGCTGCTGCTAAGTTGCTTCAATCATGTCTGACTCTATGCGACCCCATAGACAGCAGCCCATCAGGCTCCCCCGTCTACTCTCATCAAATACTGTAGAGAATATGAAACAAATTAAGATCACTGGTCGGCTGTGCTTTGTATTAATAGCACAAAAAATAATGTCTGTGGGAGCAGAATCAAAGTATGCTTTCATTTTATTGCCAGCCCTATTTTAAATTTTCTCATCTTACAACTAATTCACTGTATGCAAAAAAAAAAAAAAAATGTATTTTTAGATCTCATCAAAATGCATTGAGACTTCATGCTGGAAAATGATTATTAAAATATTGTGTATACATATAACGATCACTGGCCATTTGTGCATAATATATATCTTAGATGTCTTATAAAATGTTTTATCAGCTATTGTTCCCTCTTTTCCTTGGCTACCAGGAAGCTTAGCACCAATGTAAAGTCTATGAACCTTGAAATTTTTATTGCCCTCTGTATTTCTATATCCTGAACTTATAAATATTAATTCACTTTCCTATCTTGATTGTCATTCTTGCCTGATATTCTCACCTGTTTACTTTCTTTTATTTTTCTGTAAGTCTCATCAAGTCTATTGATGAAGATAGGTATTAAATAGACAGGTTAATAGTATATAAACATATACATGTATGCATATATATGCTTTATAATGTCCAGATTCATTTTATACTTCTCACAAAACTAATACAATTTGTTCCAAATCCCTGATTCTATGGTTTATATAATTTCAAAGCCCTGTCTCTAATTTCCACCAAGTCTCAAGAAAACTTCCAGTGAGCTCCCTCACTGATGTCCATGGGAAATCCAATTTCCCCCAGCTTTTGTGAATTTAGTCAACTTTATCAAAGACCCTCATATTCAGGGGTCAATTTCCATGGGGAGTTGTTGATAACCCACCACTCACATGTGCTGTTATGAGATTAATGTTTGTAACACCCTCAAAATTTTTATGTTGAAACCTCAGCCCCTAGTGTGGCTGCATTTGGAAACCAGGCTTCCAAAGAAAATTAAGTAAAGTCATGAGGGTGGGGCCTTGAGCTGGTAGGATTAGTGTCCTCATGAGAAGAAACATCAGAGAGAACCCGCACCCTGCCTGCACCCTCTCATGAAAGCACAGGGTGAGATGGGAGCTGCCAACAAACCAGAACGTGGGTCCTCACCAGAAAGTGAATTACCTGGTAACTTGGTCTTGGATTCTTAGCCTCCAAAACAGTGAGAAAATAAATGTCTGCTGTTTAACACCCAGTCTGTGTTAAGTCATTATAGCAGCCCAGGCAGACACAACCTCCATTCTCATCTCTCCCTCTTCCATGTTTTTCTTCCTCTAGGATCACTTCTTATCACCTTCTTCCTTATGTAGTTCAGCCACTACATTCTGGTGGCAGAGGATGAGGTCTATCCCAAGAGGCTTTTGGAAGTAATTCTTCCAAGTGAATACAATGCTCTTCCTGAATGGAGTTATGGTGCATACACTTGTCTCTGCTTTATGACCTCTCATGAGATAAAATGTATTATTTCCAGTGGGCTTCCATGATGGCAGACAGTAAAGAATCTGCCTGCAATGCAGAAGACCTGGGTTTGATCCTTGTGTCTGGAAGATCTCCTGGATAAGGGAATGCCTACCCACTTTAGTGGTCTTGCCTGGAGAATTCCATGGACAGAAGAGCTTGGTGGGTTGGACTAGAACCCCAGAGCTCTCTCAGTCTAGTCTTCACCTAGACCTTGGGGTCTGAGTGAGGCACAAGTCTTTCTTGAGACTTGAGGCACAAAAAGGACCAGAGGCACAAGCCTTTCTTCTGGGATCAAGTATTGATAATATCACCTAGTTAGAAAAGCTCATCAATATGCCAAGATTGCCTAAAAATATGCTGCTTTGACCCCAGCATCTATTTACCAATCCAACCAAGAGCAGTGTCGACACATTAATTCACAAGATACAAATAGACAGAAATACATGAAAAAGCTGGATTAGCCAGTAATGGACCATCCTGATTAGTTGGGCATACTTAGAATTGTGTGCAGAAAATTGCTCCTATTTTCTCACTGATTAGGGAAGAAATAAATAAAATAAGTCTTTTATCCAACTCATAGCAAGTAATAGTGGTAGAAATCAGTCAGTTCAGTTCAATTGCTCAGTCATGTCCGACTCTTTGTGACCCCATGAATCGCAGCACACCAGGCCTCCCTATCCATCACCAACTCCCAGAGTTCACCCAAAATCATGTGCATTGAGTCGGTGATGCCATCCAGCCATCTCATCCTCTGTCATCCCCTTCTCCTCCTGCCCCCAATCCCTTCCAGCATCAGAGTCTTTTCCAATGAGTCAACACTTCACATGAGGTGGCCAAAGTACTGGAGTTTCAACTTTAGCATCATTCCCTCCAAACAAGTCCTAGGGCTGATCTCCTTCAGAATGGACTGGTTGGATCTCCTTGCAGTCCAAGGGACTCTCAAGAGTCTTCTCCAACACCACACTTCAAAATCATCAATTCTTCAGCACTCAGCCTTCTTCACAGTCCAACTCTCACATCCATACATGACCACTGGAAAAACCATAGCCTTGACTAGACGGACCTTTGTTGGCAAAGTAATGTCTCTGCTTTTCAATATGCTGTCTAGGTTGGTCATAACTTTTCTTCCAAGGAGTAAGTGTCTTTTAATGTCATGGCTGCAGTCACCATCTGCAGTGATTTTGGAGCCCAAAAAAATAAATTCTGACACTATTTCCACTGTTTCCCCAAAAGCAAGAGAGTTCTAGAAAAACATCTATTTTTGCTTTATTGACAATGCCAAAGCCTTTGACTGTGTGGACCAAAATAAACTATGAAAAATTCTGAAAGAGATGGGAATACCAGACCACCTGACCTGCCTCTTAAGAAACCTAGATGCAGGTCAGGAAGCAACAGTTAAAACTGGACATGAAACAACAGACTGGTTCCAAATAGGAAAAGGAGTACGTCAAGGCTGTATATTGTCACCCTGTTTATTTAACTTATATGCAGAGTACATCATGAGAAACGCTGGGCTAGAACAAGCCCAAGTTGGTATCAAGATTGCCGGGAGAAATATCAATAACCTCAGATAGGCAGATGACACCACCCTTATGGCAGAAAGTGAAGAGGAACTAAAAAGGCTCTTGATGAAAGTGAAAGAGGAGAGTGAAAAAGTTGGCTTAAAGCTCAACATTCAGAAAACTAAGATCATGAAATCTGATCCCATCACTTCATGGGAAATAGATGGGGAAACAGCAGAAACAGTGGTAGAAATAATCAACTCTCAATAAAGCTGGCAACGGCTAACTCTGCACATGGTAAAATCTGACCCAGAAAAATTAGACTTTGTAGACTTAATGATGACAAAGAAAATTCACAATGACAGAAGCCATATTCAGTAAAATTTCTTATTAATAATAAAGCTGGCAAACAAATTAAATCTCCAGACCCAAAGAAAATTATATGAAAAGAATTGATTTAGATAAAAATAATTTCAGGGAAATAAACGTGGAAACAATTGGAGGCAGTTTAACTGCACTTCACAGAAAATTGACCAAGAAATTAAATTGGATAATAGGGTTTAATGTGAAAAATACATTTTCAATGAATATTCCTTGGTGTGGGTATAATTATTATTAAAATATTTGTATTGAAAACACTGAGTTTAAGGAAAGGAGTATCTGGAATATGGTTCCTGGGTCCAGAAACAGACAAAGTAGACAAGTTTTGTTTTGTTTTGTTTTTATTCAAGTATAATTGGTTTACAATGTTGTTCATTTCTGCTATACAGCAAAGTGAATCAGTCATACATATAAATATATATACATATAATGTATATATCTCATTTTTCATCACAGAGCATTAAGTAGAGTTCCTTGTGCTATATAATAGATCCTCAGTAGTTATCTATTTTATACATAGTAGTGTATGCTTGCAATCATGACCACGTCTGAAGCAACGTTCTACACTCAGTTAACAGCTGTAGAAACAAATTCTATTTAATTATCTAAAAAGTAAGTATCTCAGCCTCTTTGGCCTGTCTAGTCAATGCACTGCCCTTCACAATGTCCTTCCTGGTACATATTTATCTCTTAATATCATTTTTTTTCTTCCTGGCCCAGCCAGAGCATAGATCATTACCTTCACCACCAGACCCTCCACCCACAAAATCCAACATCTTCCCCACCCTGGGATGCCCCATTCAGAACCGTAAGTGGTTCACATTTGTCAGCTAGAATTGTCTTGAACACAGCGTAAATGTCTTGATTTTGGAACTGTATGGAGGGAACTGCCACTGATTATGAAGCACCTGGGGATCACATCATTGTTGTTTCAAAACACTTTGCAGGTTTGCTTTTGAAAAAAATTGTTCAAAAGGGGGAAAGGATAAGTGCTTCTTAAATGTTTTGTCCCTGTAGACCTCATGGAAACTTCACCCAGTGTTAAGCATTATTACTTGTTTAGATATCTGTCCCTTTCATTAGTGGTGAGCCCCATGAAGAGTCTCCATCCAAGTCTCCCCATCTTGGATGGTTCTCCATCCAAGAGCCATGTCTGACATGGGATGAACATTCACCTGTGTTTCCTGAGTGAACAGGTGAGATCAAAGACCCCAAAGATAGTGACAGAAAAGTGAATAGATTTTCTTTCAAAGAATATAAGTTTTATAGTCTTAGATGACTTCATTAGCAGTGGGATGCAAGCTCCACACCATTTAGACTTCATGCATAAAACAAGGAGAACATATTCAAGTGAATTAAATGCACTGCTTAAACCAGCCAGAAGCAGTTGGCCACTTGAAGACCAAAAGTACCAAGAAGACAGTTGGTAAAACATCCAGATCCATGAATGTGTGCCAAGCACATAGCATACATGATCCCACTGAACAGTAGCCCACCTCTAGAGCAGCCCATTTCACAGAAAGTGGACTGAATCTCAGAAAGGTAATTTGCATGAGCAAGATACAAAATTAAATCTAATTCATGGTAATCAATCGCAGCTCTGCATGAGAGCAACAGAAGGACTTTTTTAGCACAACTGTTCAAACCCTATCCCATTGAGGCTGTGACTTGGTGGGTCTGGAGTGAGTGCAAGCATTTACAATGTTTAGAAAGCTCCCCAGGCAGTGCTGATGCTCAGAAAGGTGGGCACATCAGGTTCATCTGGAGACCTTTTAAAATGCTACTGTGGGGACCTTGACAGACCAGTTCAATCCGAATCTCCAGCAGGAGCCAGAGCTAAGGATTTCTAACAGGCAGGGTGAACCTTCTTAGGAGCCAAAGGCTGCACTCATTCTTCTGCATCTCATGTCTCTGAGATGAAGGAGTGATGCTCTCTATTCCCAGGAAGAGTCTTTGGCCATGACTGCAGAACAAGTATATGAATCTGGTGTTTACCAGCAGATGCTGTTGTCTGTCTCTGAAGAAAAATCTGCATGTTCTAACCTGTGAGGCCCTGGGGAGCAGGAACCATGTCGTCTGCGTCTTGGTACCCCGACAGCTCACCAGGAGTGAATGCTGTTAATTGTTCTTAAACACTGCCATTTGCCACAGACATTCCATCACAAGCCTAATAGAAGCATTGCCATAAAGCAACGTCAGCTTCCCAGGAGGGATGGGGGAGCAGCGGGGCCCTGCTGCTGCTCCAGATGTCCCCATCTGGCTCTCAGAGTCCTGGGCTAACTCTACTTCTGAAAACACCGTGATACCATGAGCCAATGTGCAGCCACGCTTATAGGTCAGGCTGACCCATCGTTTCGGCCAGCATCTGCCTAGAGCATCTCACAGGAACAGCTCAGTGCCAAATGCCTGGTCCACCACCTGGCAGGAGGTGATAGAAAACCCTGGATCCGCCCAACTTCACCTGGAGGCTTCATGCAGTGCAGATGGCTGATGGTTGAGCTGGACTTTGGAGCCTCAACCGACAGTGTGTTCAGGTTTCTTGAACTCTTTGGAAAGTCAGTTCTCTCTCTTCCAGGCCTCTGATAGAGAGGCTTCTGTTGGAGAGGCATGGGGGCTTGTAAGTGAAGATGGGAAACTGATAGGATGGGCATGCTTTCCTCATGGCCAGCCCTTCATCTTGAATGAGGAGTGGCCAGCACTGGAACCACCAGGACCTGCCAGCTGCAGATAGGCAGCTCACAAGGAGCAGGGCCCCAGGCATGGCCCTGTCAGTGGTACCCTGCCACGTGAGATGTGCACAGCACCAGAGAGGGGCTACATGAGAGACAGGGAGCAGAGCACCAGGTCACAGGCCTGGGGCAGACTCCAACACTGCTGTCTGCTAGCTGTGACCTTAGGCAAATGAATTTCTTTGCTCCTCTGTTTCTGCCTTTTTGCACAGGAGATTAGGATACCTACCTTACATTGTTACAACTATTAGAAAGTGGCAGCAGGCCCAGCTCATAGCAGGCACTGGTAAGCAATAGCTCTTACCATCACCCTGAGATGCTCTGTGCTCAGTACCTGCTTATGAAATATCCATGATTTATATGAATGGAAGGATGGATGAATTCATAAAGAGGAAATTTATAGAGAAACAACTCTTCTGACAAAGAATAAATACCCTTAGCCCAGTTTGTAGAGGTCAAAATGCAGAATTTAACACAATGGAAAACAGTATGGAGGTTCCTCGGAAAACTAAAAATATGATTGCCGTATGATTCAGCAATCCCCTTCCTGGGCATATATCTGGACAAAACTAATTATACTATCAACAAATATATGCACCCCAATGCTCATAACAGGCCCCACTGAGATTCTAAGGGGCCTGGCTTACCTGCTAAGCATCCGCATGCACTATGTGACACACCATTGGGGAACCTAGGAGCCTAGCACATGGACAACAGTTTAACACCCTCCAACCAGCAATTGGTTGAGTTACAGGTAATTCACTTATTCACCATCACAAATATATTTTGAATTTCTACAAGATGCCAGGCACTGTTCTCTCTGCTGAAAGTACATAATGGCCTATCTTCGTGGAGTTTACATTGTAATGGGAAGAGGCAGAAAATAAGCTAATAAATAAGAAAGTCTAAAATACATTTGGTACTGATAGGTGCCATTTAAAAAGAATGTTGTGTATACATGTCAATCCTGATCTCCCAATCCATCCCACCCCCGTCCCCCCTCAGTATCCATACATTTGTTCTTTATGTCTGTGTCTCAATTTCTGCTTTGCGAATGTTCACCTATACCATTTTTCTAGATTCCACATATATGCATTAATATATGATATTTGTTTTTCTTTTTATGACTCACTTCACTCTGTATGACAATCTCTAGGTCCAGCCACATCTCTGCAAATGGCACAATTTCATCCCTTCTCATGGCTGAGTAATATTCCATTGTATATATTTACCACATTTTCTTTATCCATTCCTCTGTTCTTGGACATTTAGGTTGCTTCCATGTCCTGGCTATTGTAAATAGTGCTGCTATGAACTTTGGTATGCATGCATCTCTTTGAATTATGGTTTTCTCTGGATGTATGTCCAGGGAATTCTATTCAATGTTCTGTGGTAACCTAACTAGGAAGGAATTGCAAAAAAGAGAGGATATATATATGTGTGTGTGTGTGTGTGTGTGTGTGTGTAGCTGGGTCACTTTGCTGTATAGCAAAAATTAACATTGTAAAGCAATCATATTCCAATTAAATAAATAAAATGCAGTTTAGGGAGATGGAGAAAGAGGAATTGGATGGTTTCCACAGAATAGGTAGCCAAGCTCTCTGATGAGGCAACTTTGAAGCAAAGATTTCACCACAGTGAGGATGTGAATGAGGTGGCTGGACCTGGGGAGGTTCAGGAAGGAATCTGGGCTTGCATCGTCTATGGAGAGCAGAGAAAGATGCCAAACAGGGAACCAAGGAAGATTACTGGCAGGACCTCATAGGCCCAGTAGGGACTGGAGATTTCCTCTCAGCTGATGGGAGCCCCTTGGCAGGATCAAACAGAGGAAAGGAACCATCTGCCTGGAAGATTTGGTCCCACTTCTCTGTCTGCTATTTAGGGGACATTCTGTGAGGGTGAGGAAGGAGGCAAACTAACAAGCCCTTGCCAAGAACTGTTATCAAAATTTGAACATATGAATTTAATCCATGCAACAACACTGTGAAGGAACTATTGTTTTCCTCATTTTATAGGGGCTTCCCAAGTGGCACTAGTGATAAAGAACCCACCTGCCAATGCAAGAGACATAAGAGCTGCGGGTTCAATCCCTGGGTTAGGAAGATCCACTGGGCAAGGGCATGGAAACCCACTCCAATATTCTTGCCTAGAGAATCCTGATGAACAGAGAAGCCTGGCAGGCTACAGTCCATGGAGCCTCAAAGAGTCATACACAATGAAGCAACTGAGCATGCACACACATAGGTGGAAAGTGTAAGTAACTTGCACAGTATTGCACAGCCAAGGAGCAGTTGGGCCAGGATTTAAAGCAGGCAACCTGGCTCCTGGGTCCTTGGTGATAAGCCTTGTGCTATATGAACCCATCCAGCATAACCTACTGGTGAGCAGCAGGCAAAAAATCTGTCTTCCTAACATAAAGAAGTGATAACTCATTCATCTAGAAACCCTGGAATAATAAAATAGGTAACTAATAAGGCACTACTGTATAACACAGGGAACCCTACTCAATACTCTGTAAAGGCCTATGTTGGAAAAGAATCTAACAAAGAGTAGAGATATATATAGATTGATAGATACACACACACACACATAAACAGACTCACTTTGCTATACTGAAAATAACACAACACTGTAAGTCAACTATACTCCAATAAAAGTTTTTAACTCCTTGAGTAAATATGTAGACAAAAGATTCAATTATTTATTTCTTTCTTTATTTATTTCTATATCTCTTACTTTTGCTAGGCTCAACTAAGAAACGAATATGTTAACATGAATAAAGTTTATGATACCTTATTTCTATAATATCCCTATGAATCATGCATTATAATGACCATTTCACAGATGAGGAAACTGAGGCTCCAACAATTTTAAGTAATAAGCCCAGGGACCCATGGTACCATGTTTATGAAGTGATGGGCTCTGAGCTGTCAACATTCTCAGACTGGGAAGAAAAGTCTCAGTAAGCTGTTCCCGAGACAATGTTCAATTGAGGTGCTGGAGCTGCCACATATACCAGCAAATCACTGGCTACATCTGGAGGGCAGCCTGAAAACCAGAGAAGAGATATGACCCCTCTCTCCTGTGAAACTACTGTTCCCTTACCTTCACTGTGATAGAACAAAACTACAGAAGGGAAACTGCCCTGAGCAAAGAAAGCAAACCTGGTTCTCTTACAGTCAGCATTTCCTGAGCCCCAGAAATTGCCATGAACAATCTCAGAGCTTTTCTCATCATATGGTCTTATAAGAACAAGAATAAGGGTGCTTTATCTCCATCTGATTGATGTATGCTGAACTTGAGGCCAAGAGAAAGTAATGATGTCCACAGATCCGTATAGCTGGTAAGTGTTCTATTCAAGACCCAAAGTTTCAAAGCCGTAGTCTATTCTCTTTGCCAGAGGTCAGGTCAACTCCATGTGTCAGCTCTTCCCCACTTGTCATCCTCCTGGCGGGCAACTTTACCTGCCAGTGGAGCTCCTCACTCCTCCCCAGAAGATCCTCCACTGCAGCCCCTTTCCCAAAGCCTCTAGGCTCCCTCTCAGTGCAGGCTTTGCTACTAAGCTGCTCACCATCCCACCAGTAAATATGACCCCTCAGCCCCAACAAGCCACCATCCTCAGAGCATTCAGAAGCACCATCCACAGGTCTGGCAGCCAAACCGCTAGCACCAATTGACTGTAAGAATCAATAGCACATATCATCAAAAAGAACACAAATAACAAATGTTGGTGATGATGCGGAGAAAAAGGAACCCTCCTCCTGTGTTGGTGGGATTATACTTTGGTACAGCCACTATGAAGAACAATATTTAGTTTGTTCTTCAAACAAATTTGTTCAAACAAACAAACAAAGTTTGTTCTTTAGTTCAAAAAACTAAAAATAGAACTACAGTATTATGATGCAGTAATTTCATTCCTGGGTACATATCAGAAAAAAAAAAAACCACGAATTCAAAAAGATACATGCACCTCAAAGTTCATAGCAGCATTATTTACAATTGCCAAGGTATGGAAGCAACCTAGGTATCTATCAACAGATGAATGGATAAAGATGTGATTTATGTATATGTGCAATGGAATACTCAGTTCAGTTCAGTCACTCAGTCATGTCTGACTCTTTGAGATCCAATGAACTGCAGCATGTCAGGCCTCCCTGTCCATCACCAACTCCCGGTCCACCCAAACTCATGTCCATTGAGTCAGTGATACCATCCAACCATCTCATCCTCTGTCGTCCCCTTCTCCTGCCCTCAATCTTTCCCAGCATAAGGGTCTTTTCAAATGAGTCAGCCCTTTGTATCAGGTAGCCAAAGTACTGGAGTTTCAGCTTCAACATCAGTCCTTCCAGTGAACACCCAGGACTGATCTCCCTTAGGATGGTCTGGTTGGATCTCCTTGCAGTCCAAGGGACTCTAAATTCTCCAACACCACAGTTCAAAAGCATCAATTTTTCGGCGCTCAGCTTTCTTTATAATCCAACTCTCAATCCGTACATGACTGCTCAGCCATAAAAAAAAAGAATGAAATTTTGACATTTGCAGCAACATGGATGGACTTGGGGAGCATTATGCTGAGTGCAATAAGTCAGGCAGAGAAAGACAAACGCTATGGTAGTACTTATATGTGGAATCTAAAAAATACAATAGACTAGAAAAAGAAAACTAAAAATAAGCAGACTCACAGATATGGAAAACAAACTAGTGATTGGTTACTAGTGGGGAGTGGGATGGTAGGAGAGGGTACATAGAGGTAAGGGGGAGAAGGGATTATTGTGGGATTACATAAAGTCCTCTGTGAGAAAGTTTTGAAAATTGTAAAGTATTATAAAATTTAAAGACTCTTCCATTCAATATTAAAATTGATTTTTGAAAGAATTAATAGAACAGTTAATAGTTTGCCATCTTGTATCAGTCTCCTATTGCTTCATTTTCCCAGTCAGGTTATGACATCTGTGATCTCTGACAGTGAAAGAGGAAGAGGTGACAAGGAGCAAGCGAGCAGCTGTCGTATGTGCCCATATTGCTGCAATTCCAAGAACTGACCACACCAAGATGAAAAACAATAAGTAAGCACAAAGTGTTGAACTTTCACAGCCTGGTGAAAAGGGCTGGGACTGGTGAAGGCTATACAACTAAAAGGGAGGGGGCTGAAGGGTATTTATGGGCTGCAGTAACCCCAGAAAACTGGGATGGTCTGTGGGTATACATCAGAGCCTCATACCCTCAGACTCATCCACCCACCAGGACAAGTTGTAAATAAAAGTGACCAGATAATGTGTTCAAACAGGTTCTATTTGTGTTACTCTAATGACACTACCCTTATGGCAGAAAGTGAAGAGGAGCTAAAAAACCTCTTGATGAAAGTGAAAGTGGAGAGTGAAAAAGTTGGCTTAAAGCTCAACATTCAGAAAACGAAGATCATGGCATCCGGTCCCATCACTTCATGGGAAATAGATGGGGAAACAGTGGAAACAGTGTCAGATTTTATTTTTTGGGCTCCAAAATCACTGCAGATGGTGACTGCAGCCATGAAATTAAAAGACGCTTACTCCTTGGAAGGAAAATTATGACCAACCTAGATAGCATATTCAAAAGCAGAGACATTACTTTGCCAACAAAGGTTCGTCTAGTCAAGGCTATGGTTTTTCCTGTGGTCATGTATGGATGTGAGAGTTGGACTGTGAAGAAGGCTGAACGCCAAAGAAGTGATGCTTTTGAACTGTGGTGTTGGAGAAGACTCTTGAGAGTCCCTTGGACTGCAAGGAGATCCAACCAGTCCATTCTAAAGGAGATCAGCCCTGGGTGTTCTTTGGAAGGAATGATGCTAAAGCTGAAACTCCAGTACTTTGGCCACCTCATGCAAAGAGTTGACTCATTGGGAAAGACTCTGATGCTGGGAGGGATTGAGGTCAAGAGGAGAAGGGGACGACAGAGGATGAGATGGCTGGATGGCATCACTGACTCGATGGATGTGAGTCTGAGTGAACTCCGGAAGTTGGTGATGGACAGGGAGGCCTGGCGTGCTGAGATTCATGGGGTCGCAAAGAGCTGGACACGACTGAGCAACTGAACTGACTGAACTGAACTGAATGATTCCACAGAAGGTAGGCATAGGCCCCTGGAGGGGTAACCTTTGGACCAACAGAATTACAGTGTAAATCAGGAAGAAATGAATACCATGGCAGAGTGGACAAGAACTCAAGCTGCTGCTCTTGCACCCTGGTTCTGATGCACTAACTGTACAAACAAAGGCAACTTCTCTGAGCTTCACTTTGCTCATCTAGAAAATAAGTTTAACAACATTTAACAAGAGTTTACATTGGTTAAGCCTTTTTAAAAGTTCCTCTCACATAGCTAGTGTTTGACAAACACAGTGCATTACTTTTTTTTGTTCTATATTTTCTATGCAAGGAAAAGAAAAGGATGGCTGCAATCTTTTCCATTATCAAAGCACAAAAAAAACTATTCACACCAAGCTGGATCTGATTTCTTATATTTCAAAACTGATTCACATTTAAGCTTTTAATTTGTGTGAATGTATTTTTTACTTTATTTTACGGAAGTGTAGTTGATTTACAAAATTAATTTCTGCTGTACAGCAAACTCATTAAGTCATACATATGCATACATTCTTTTCATATTATTTTCCATTATGGCTTACTTATCACAGGATATTAAATAGTGTTCCCTGTGCTATGAAGTGCTATAAACAATAAACCTTGTTGTTTATCTATTCTATATATAGTAGTTTGTATCTGCTAATCCAAAACTCCCAATCCATCCCTCCCTTACCCCATCTCCCCCTTGGCAACCATAAGAATGCTAGATTTGAGTCTATTTCTGTTTTATAGATAAGTTAATTTGTGTCATATTTTAGATTCCACATATAAGTGATATCATGTGGTATTTGTCTTTCTCTGACTTACTTAGTATGGTCATCTCTAGAGAAATCTACATTGCTACAAATGGCATTATTTCATTCTTTTTTGTAGCTGAGTAGTATTCCATTGTATATGTGTACCACATCTTATTTATCCATTCATCTGTTGTTGGACCTTTAGGGTGTTTATGTGTCTTGGCTATTATAAATAGTGTTGCTATGAACATAGAGGTGTGTGTATCTTTTTGAATTATCTTTTTGTCCAGGTACATGCCCAGGTGAGGGATTGCTAGGTCATAGAGCAGATCTATTTGCAGTTTTATGAGGAATCGCCATGCTATTCTTCATAATGGCTGCACCAATTTATGTTGTATGAACATATTTTTGAATTAGTCCCAAAATGCATTGTACTAATAGGCATCTACTCATATTGGAGTTCCCATCTCATGTGGGGAGCAGCCAAATGTAATTTGCTAACAATCTCCACCTCAATGGCTTAAGCAACAGCTGTCATCTCCCACACATGCTCATTGTACAAATTCCCTTGTGCACATCTTTGGCAGCATAATGAAAAATAAGAAAAATAAAAACATGTTTATTTACTTTCTTGATTCCATTTTAAAAAGAGAATATTCTGAAAAATTTTCAATGAAGCATCACATTAGCATTGGCCTCATAACCTGTTGCTAATGCCAAATTTGCCATTCAATAAGGGAACATTAATTGATTTCTGGGAACATGCTATAGTAGAGGTCTAAGAATAAGGTGCCAAACTGCTATATCAGTGAGAATGAGAATTGTCACCTAGAGCACTAGCTTTTAAAAAATAATAATAATAGAAAACAAGGCTCAGAAAAAAATAGGCTCAGAAAGATTCTGCTTAAAGGCACACCATGAATTTCTAACAAGAGTGAACTACATAACTCAGACTAATCTTTCCTTTAAAGACCACTAAAAATCTGAACATAACAAAAAAAGAAAAATCTTCTTTAAAGCAATGATCCACTAACAGATATTAAGAATTATATTGAGCCTGGCATTTAAGGTGACTTTAGGCATGAAATAGTTGCTAGTCAAGCTGAGACAGACAAAAGGCTGAGCTGTACCTTGAAACCTTGTGGAACAAGTGAGGCAAAATCATGGGAAGAGGCTCAGGTAATCCACTTTCACTTTGGTCTGGAAAGGTCAAGGAAGCACTCTACCTCAGGACTGAGAGTAAACTGGGTGCTAACCATCTTTTGGCATCCATAACCATCTCTTTATGGACAGCAGTCTGGCACCACGTCACCTGATGGCCCAGAAAACCTCAATTTAAGTGAATTTAGATTATGATGGCCCAAAAGAAGTAGTACCTCTAGACTAATGGTGAAAACAATGGAAATCCTTTCTAGATGTAGAACATAAAGGCCTCTAGTCAGAGAAGGCAATGGAACCCCACTCCAGTGTTCTTGCCTGGAGAATCCCAGGGACGGGGGAGCCTGGTGGGCTGCCGTCTATGGGGTCACACAGAGTCAGACACGACTGAAGTGACTTAGCAGCAGCAGCAACAGGCCTCTAGTTATTTCAACAAATAAATTTTCACTGAAACGCCTAGAATATTCAAGACTAACTAAGCACATGTAAAGACAAACAACATGAGCAAGCAGAAAAATTGGGCAATAGAAACAGACAGACAGAAACTTCAGATATTGACATTATTGGATACAGATTATGAAACAACTTTATCCTCAGTGTCATGAACCAAGTTTTAAAATTTCACAAAAAATTAGGAAATCTAAAATATGACATCATAGATTTTTTTAAAACAGTCAAATAGAAGTTCTAGACCTGAAATATACAACAGTTTAAACTAAAACTGGAATGGATTTGTAGTAAATTAGATGTTGGTAAGCTAAAACCGTATACAGAATTAAGCATTGTGTTACAAAAGTGTGGAAGAATATAGTTTTTTTAATCCAAAATAATTTGAGAGAGAACAAAGCAAGAAAAGTATAACAGGATAGACAAATACATAGCACATATCATGAGAAGGTAGATTTAAAGATGAATACACCTATAATTTCAGTAAATGTCAATAAAAATGCTTCAGTTAAAAGACAAAGATTATCACATTTGATTAGGAAATACATGTTATATACTATTCAGAGGAACTGCATTTAAAATGTAAGAATACAAAAAAGTTTGAGAGTAAAAAATGGTAAAGGGTATTCATACAAACAGTAACTAAAAGTAACTGGTGCACCTATATTAATAACAGCTAAAATAGAATCAGCAATTAAAAAAAAGTATTATTAGAAATTAGGAAGATTATTTCTCAATGCGAAAAAGGATCAATTCACTAGTAATTATAAGCTTTCTAAATTTGGATGCACCTAATAACATTGGCCTCAAAATATATAAAGCAAAAATTTACAGAACTATAAGGACAAGCAGGTGCATTTATAATATAATGGCAGATGTTAAAATGCTCTCTCAGTAACTGATAAAATAAGCAGACATTTTTTTAAAGTAAGGCTATAGAACAATCTGACCTGATTGAAATAAACATACAAAATATCATACTTAACAACTGAAAAATACTTAATTTTTTTAATTGGCTGTATTATGAGCCATAAAGCAAGTCTTCACAAACTTCAAAAGGTTAAAATCATAAAGAGGTGCACTGTGCAATATGTTTCTCATGGGAACATATGGCTATTCAAAATTTTTAATTATAATTAAATAAGATTTAACATTCAATTCCTCAGTCACGCTAACCATGTTTCAATTCTCAGTCCTTTCTCAGTTGTCTCTACAACATTTAAACCATATGCAAATTTTTATTTAGCTGTCTCTTTACCAGCAAACTTATTCTTTGCTACATGTTTTTTATCTGTCTTCCCACCTAGAAGTATGCTCTGTGAAGTCAAGAACAGTATTTGTCATATTCACCCTGGGACATACTTAGTTAAAGTTGGTTGAATTTATTAATTAACTAATTAATTATTCTGTATTATATTTTCTTATAGTATAACCTTAAGTTGGTAGATTGAATGAAAGAATCATTCATGTCAAATTAAAATATCAAGCAAAAATTCTTAGACACAGAAAGATATTTCACTTTGTCTGTTGGTGATGCATCATCCTAGAAATGGTTAGTGTGGAAGAGGACTTCAGTTTTGGATTTAGAAAACTATACAAATGTCTGAATGGAGGGAGTTGAGACTCTGGAGTCACACCTGCCTCGATAATCTAAAATTCCTCTCTTTTTGTATATAGCTGTTCAGAAAAACCTCATATAATTTTTTGCCCCAGAATAAGGTATGGAATCTATTTATCAAGGTCTTAACAATGACACAGAGTCACCAATGAAAGCATGCATTCCTGTCAGTCTGAGAATGTCATGTTGTACATGAAGCAATTAGAAATGGGCAGAATCAAAATGAGAAATGCCTTGTGTACTCTATCATGAAGGAGTAGAGGCCCACCAGCAAATTCTAAATAAAAAAGAGATGGCCTAGGATGCCCGAAATATGAATAAGCTTGGACTCATGGCTGAATTTTGGAGAACCTTCCAGTTTCCCTGAACTATATGCAAAGGTCACACTTTTGGCTTCACTGTCCCAATTTCATAGAATGTTGGTTCCTATGAAGAAGAATTTATTTACATATAAAAACTACACCTCTTTAAGCCAGGCTTGGAGAATGGCATCATCTGCTGCTGTGACAGCAAAAGACATCATTGAATTAATAAAATCTCCTGACATTTGCAAGCAAGATCAGTCACAAAGAATCATCAACCTCTTATCATATAGTTAGATCTGTTTTGGGTGCAGAGGTTTCAGCCACTAACTAGACATACAAGATCATTGCTTTCATGGAGTTTGCAATCCAGAAGGCAAGATAGCCAATAAACAAGCACACCAACAAATATACAAAGAGAGATAAGCTCTACAAAGAAAATAAATCAGGTCATTTGGACAAGGAAGTTAAGGAAGACAAGCTAGGAAGAGACTAATGTATTACTAAAAAGGTAAAAACAAGAATGCCATTCTCAACAACATAGATGGACTTAGAAATGATCAAACTAAGTGAAATCAGTCAGACAAAGACAAATATTATATGATATCACAGCTATGTGGAATCTAAAAAGTTATACAAATTAACTTACTTACAAAACAGAAACAGACTCACAGACATAGAAAACAAACTCATGGTTACCAGAGGGGATAGCAGGAGTTGCCAGGGGAGATAAACTAGGAGTTTGGGATTAAAAAATACACACCACTATATCGGGTTTCCCAGGTGGCTCAGTGGTAAAGAATCCCCCTGCCAATGCAGGTGACACAAGTTCAATCCCTGGAGGAGGAAATAGCAAACCACTTCAGTAATTCCCAGGAATTCTTGCCTGGGAATTCCATGGACAGAGGAGCCTGACTGGCTACAGTCCATGGGGTCACAAAGAGTCAGACGTTACTTAGCAATAAAACAACCTATAAATGAACTGTGTTCCAACAGACTTTATATATAGCCATGGGCAGCTGGTGGGCTGTTGTTTACCAACCCCTGACCTCAGATCCTCTTAACAAACTCTGTGAGTTGCCTACTCCATACTCTCTCTTGCCTTCATTATTGATAACATAACCCCAAATTTGTTTACAATAACAATTCATGAACTGAAACTGCTCACTATCCCAGGTTGACCATGAGACTCAATTATGGCCAATGAGATGTAAGTGGATATCTCCAGATAAGGCTTGGAAAAGAGTATTTTTAAGATGGGCGGCCTCAGTTGTCATGCTTTCATTCAAACTTATGTGCTTCTTTTTTCTGCTTCCTGTCAGAACTTGGATGGATTTGGAATAGCAATCTGTATACATGAGTTGACATAAATTAGAATGGAGGCTACATGCTAAGAACAGCAGAGAATGGTATACAAAGGCTCTGGTTTCCAGTACATCACTTGGCAGCTGTACTAGCCATGGATTGACTTCCTCCACATGCACAGTTTTCTAACTGATGCATTATGTTCAACTGAATGCCTCCCTCGCTAATATACTCAAATCTTCAAGAGACTACAGCTATCAGCATGATGGGGTAGAGGATTATCATAGTAGTAAAAAACAATCTATCATCAGTGACTTCTGTGTAACAATCAACCACAGGATTTCTTGGCATATAACAATAAACATCTATTTCTCATGCATCTGTGGTCCACTGGGATGATTCTGATATCTTGGCTGTGCTCAGGTTGAGTGCAGATCTGCTACACATGGCTCTCCTCCACCTTGGATGAACTGGCTAGCCAGGGCATGTCATTCTGATGGTGATAGTAAATGAAAAGTGGGTTGAACAGAACAGGCAGGGTGTCTTAAGTCCTGGGTCTGTCACTTCTGTCCACATTCCATTAGCTAAAGAAAGGCACATGACTGAGTCCAATGTCCAGGAACAAGAAAGCAGATTCCATATTGCATTGAAAGAACAAACTACAGGGCAAATGGCACGGATAAAGTGAAGAACTGGCACCAAGAACCTGATACACCACAGATAGAGGACATAGAGAAGGCAGAGTCGATTGAAGAAGACTCTTTGGTCACTCTGTGAAATCTTGCTGAACCCTGGGGAATCTCACTGAGAAGAGTTACCTCTCAAGTCTTCTTGGTCGAAGATGGACTAGCAACCATGCCTTTCCCCTTCAAAAATCCATCTGTTCTACCCCCAAAGCACCCATGACCCCCAGAAATCTTCATAGAATTCTATATATTCAAATAATTATTTCCAGACCCTAAAACAATACATAACTAGACATGCTCAGAAATCAAAGTTAAAGTAAGTCAGAAAAAGATAAATGCCATATGATATCACTTATATGTGAAATTTAAAATATGACGCAAGTAAACTTATCTATGAAACAGACTCTCAGACACGGATAACAGAACGTTGGCCACCAAGGGGAAGGGACAGACTGGAAGTTTGTGGTTAACAGATGCAAACTAATATATATAGAATGTATAAACAACAAGGTCCTACTATATGGCACAGGGAACTATATTCAATATCCTGTGATAAGCCAGAATGAAGTAGAATATGAAAAAGGATATATGTATGTATTTATTTAAATACCTTTGTTGTAAAGCAGAAATTAATGCAACTTTGTAAATCAACTATACTTCAATAAAATATTTTTATTGAAATATTTTCATGAAAATTTTTTCATGAAAAAATATTTAAAATATTTTTTTAAAAAAAATCAGAGTTACCAATGGAACAATATTTAAAGCCCAGAGATAAACCCACACACCTATGGGCACCTTATCTTTGACAAAGGAGGCAAGAATATGCAATGAAGCAAGGATAGTCTCTTCAATAAGTGGTAATGGGAAAACTGGACAGCTATATGTAAAAGAATGAAATTAGAACCCTTCCTGACATCATACATAAAAATAAACTCAAAATGGATTAAAGATCTAAATGTAAGACCAGAAACTATAAAACTCTTAGAGGAAAACATAGAACACTCTGTGACATAAATCACAGTAAGATCCTCTATGACCCATCTCCTAGAGTAACGGAAAAAAAAAAAAAACAAGTAGAACCTAATTAAACTTAAAAGATTTAAACAGCAAAGAGCAAAGGAAACTATGCTGTGTTTAGTCACTCAGTCATGTCTGACTCTTTGTGACCCAATGGACTACAGCCTGCCAGGCTCCTCTGTCCATGGGATGCCAGTTGCCATGCCCTCCTCCAGGGGAATCTTCCCAACCCCAGGACTGAACCCAGGTCTCCCACAGTGCATTCAAATTCTTTACCACCTAAGCCACTAGGGAAGCCCAAGGAAATTATAAGCAAGGTGAAAAGACAACTCTCAGAATGGGAGAAAATAATAGCAAATGAAACAACTGACAAAGGATTAATTTCCAAAATATATAAACAGCTTATGCATCTTAGAAACAGAAAAAGAAATATCCCAATCAAAAAGTGGTCAAAGACCTAAACAGACATTTATCCTAAGAAGACATTCCTCCTAAGAAGACATTCAGATAGCTAATAAACACATGAAAAGATGCTCAATATAGCTCATTATTAGAGAAATACAAATCAAAACTACAATGAGATATCACCTCACCCTGGTCAGAATGACCATCATCAAAAAATAAGCAAACAATAAATGTTGGAGAGGGTGAGGAGAAAAGGGAATCCTCTTGCACTTTTGGTGTAAATGTAAATTGATACAGTCACTATGGAAGTCAGTATAGAGAGTCTTTAAAAAACTAGGAATAAAACTGTCATATGACCCAACAATTTCAATACTGGGCATATGCCCTGAGAAAACCATAATTGAAAAAGACACATGTACTGCAGTGCTCAATGCAGCACTCTTTACAATAGCTAGGACATGGAAGCAATCTAGATGTCCATCAACAGATGAATGGATAAACTAAGAGTGGTACATATTCGCAATGGAATATTGTTGTTGTTCAGTCACTCAGTCATGTATGACTCTTTGCAACCCCATGGACTACAGTACACCAGGCTTCCCTGTCCTTCACTATCCCAGCATTTGCTCAAACTCATGTCCATTGAATTGATGATGCCATCCAATCATCTTATCCTCTGTCACCCCCTTCTCTTCCTGCCCTCAATCTTTTGATGAGGGTCCTTTCCAATGAGTCGGCTCTTGGCATCAGGTGGCCAAAGTGTTGGAGTTTCAGCAACAGTCCTTCCAATGAATATTCAGGGTTGATTTCCATTAGGATTGACTGGTTGGATCTCCTTGCTGTCCAAGGGACTCTCAAGAGTCTTCTCCAACACCACAGTTCAAAAGCATCAATTCTTTGGTGCTCAGCCTTCTTTATGGTCCAACTCTCACATCCATACATGACTACTGGAAAAACCATAGCTTTGACAACACAGACCTTTGTTGGAAAAATTATGGCTCTGCTATTTAATATGCTGTGTAGGTTTTTCATAGTTTTTCTTCCAAGGAGCAAGCATCTTTCAGTTTAATGGCTCCAGTCACCATCTGCAGTGATTTTGGAGCCCAAGAAAATAAAATCTGTCACTGTTTCCATTTTTTCCCCATCTTTTTGCCATGAAGTGATGGGATCAGAATATTATTCAGCCAAAAAAAAGGATTTGAATCAGTGCTAATGAGATGTATGAACCTAGAGCCTATTATACAGAGTGAGTGAAAGTGTTAGTCGCTCAGTTGTATCTGACTCTTTGCAGCCCCAGGGACTGTAGCCCACCAGGCTCCATGGAATAGTAATCCTCTGTCCATGGAATTCTCCAGGCAGAATATTGGAATGCATTGCCATTTCCTTCTCCCAGGGATATTCCCAACCCAGGTATCAAACCTGGGTCTCCTGCATTACAGCAGATTGTTTATCATCTGAGCTACCACAGAGTGAAGTAAATCAGAAAAAGAAAAACAAATATCATATATTAATGCATATATATGGAATCTAGGGAGAAGGCAATGGCACCCCACTCCAGTACTCTTGCCTGGAAAATCCCATGGACGGAGGAGCCTAGTAGGCTGCAGTCTCTGGGGTCGCTAAGAGTCGGACACGACTGAGGGACTTCACTCTCACTTTTCACTTTCATGCATTGGAGAAGGAAATGGCAACGCACTCCAGTGTTCTTGCCTGGAGAATCCCAGGGACAGGGGAGCCTGGTGGGCCACTGTCTATGGGGTCGCACAGAGTCAGACAGGACTGAAGCAACTTAGCAGCAGCAGCATGAAATTTAGAAAGATGGTACCAATGATCCTATTTGCAGGGTAACAATGGAGACACAGACATAAAGAACAGAACTCATAGACAGGGGGTAAGGGGGTTAGAAGAAGAGAATGGGATGAATGGAGTTATAGCTGGTGGGAATTTGTTGTATGACTCAGGGAACTCAAACCAGGACTCTGTAACAACCAAGAGTGGTGGGATGGGATGGGAGGTGGGAGGGAGGCTAAAGATGGAGGGGGTATATGTATACCTATGGCTGATCCATGTTGATATATGGCAGAAACCAACATAACATTGTAATTATCTTTCAATTAAAATTAAATAAATTTTTTTAAAAGTCAGGGTTATACTTTGCATAAAACTCTTTCCATTAAAACTAAACAATAACCATACAATAACCTTAAAAGTAACCATTAGTAATAAAGACCCTTGCTTGTGTTTGGTCTTTGACCAGTCCTGATATAGGCAGCCTGGAACTGGGATCCTAACGATGATAATGATATGATGAAAACTGAGGTAAGCATATTTAGCACTTATATAGCACTACACGCCAAGAACTGTTCTAAGCATTTGAAGCTTTAATTAACATGGTCCTCTTAATCTCCCAAATTAGGCACCAGGAATACTGCCATTTTTCAGATGAGGAAATCTAAGACACAAAACTGTTAATTAACTACTTTGCCTACATCACATAGCAAGTAAGTGGCAAAAGTAATATTAGGACCCAGGCAGACTGGTCCCAGAGCCTGTGTATGTACCCACCACTTTTAACTGTTCACACAAAGTGAGAAAACAATCCTAAGACATCCACTGAATAGGATCTACATTCATTGGCACCTTTTACTTGAAGTAACTGAACTCATTTAAGTCAACAGGTCTGTATAAACCCAGGAACACCACCTGGTAAAAACTTGTCTTTTCCTCCTTTTCTGGAAGATTAGCAGGTAAGGCAATGACATCCCACACCAGTACTCTTGCCTGGAAAATCCCATGGATGGAGGAGCCTGGAAGGCTGCAGTCCATGGTGTCACTGAGGGTCAGATACAACTGAGCGTCTTCACTTTCACTTTTCACTTGCATGCATTGGAGAAGGAAATGGCAACCCACTCCAGTGTTCTTGCCTGGAGAATTCCAGGGACAGGGGAGCCTGATGGGCTGCCATCCGTGGGGTCACACAGAGTCAGACACAACTGAAGTGACTTAGCAGCAGCAGCAGCAGCAGGGTCATTAAATTCTAGAGACAATGATAGTTTAATTAAAAGGCAACTGTAGTATGAGAATGTTTCATTTGGGAGGGAATTACCACTTATTAGAATGTCCCAGGAGGACCAACCTGGTGATGGCTGATCAGATGTTAGGAAGATGTTATTGTCGTGGACTGTAATTCTTGGACTTGAAAATGTGAGCAATAGCTCAGTACCCCACTAGCTAAAGTACTTGGTGACACTTAATATGGCAGTGGACAGCAGACTTTCAGTTCCTTTCAGTTTATAAGGAAGTGGTAACAAATTTCTGCAGTGGAAAGAATGCTGGGAGACCATGCATGGGGCTGTGGTCAGGCATTGCCTCCCAGGGTAACTGGCCTGCTGTTGGGTGGACAGTGGGGGTGCAGGACTGGAATTGTACATGCCCCTAGACGCCTCCCCCACCCCCCACCCCCATTGGACCAGGCAGAGGTGAAGCTGTTATTTTTACCCCACTTGCAAACAGACATCATGAAGTCTAACAGTACAGGGAAGAGACAATACCATGCCTGGAAGGGGACAGAAAGGTACAGATATCAAGGTCAGCACAACCCTGTCTTCCTGACACAGAAACTGTGAATGAACATCAGCAGGGCAGGACCGAAGTGGAAACATCTTCAGGGCAAAATTTGTTCTATAAATGGACGTTGCTATCACATTCATTTTGCTCACCTTGGCTTCACAAAATCAAGTGATTTAGAGTGCAAGAGAGCTGAAATCATGGCAGCCAGTCCCTTTCTCTCACAAGTGAAAAAAAAAAGGTGTGTGGAGGTCAACTTCCTAAGGCAAGAATAAGGTATTAGACTGATACCAGCTCTCTCACCTCTGAGCTCTTTAGCTATCAACCAGCATTCCACTGAGCCAACTTGAACCCTGCCTTCCCACCCAGGCAACTCTAAAGTGTCATTTTACAAAGAGTTTTTAATAACTTGAGCTGAATGGGAAATGTGAAATTATATGTGCAAAACAATCCCAGCTACTGTGTGTGTTTAACCACCATATGACTTTCAAGGAAAGCAAGAAACTGGATAGATGGAAAGGAAAGAGATATTATAGATTGGTAGAGAAAGGAGAACCAAGATATTGATTTAGAAATGAGTTGGGTACACAGATAGCAATGGCAAAATGTCCAGAGAGTGTAGACACTTGGGTGGAGTGAAACGGATGCCCTGGGAGTAAGGGCAGGCATAGGTGTCAGCCAGATGTGGGTTTATCCCAGCCAGCTCTGATAAACTAGGAGATACACAGGTCTACTGTGGATACACTGCTGCTGCTGCTGCTGCTGCTGCTGCTGCTGCTGCTGCTGCTAAGTCGCTTCAGTTGTGTTCAACTCTGTGCGACCCCATAGACAGCAGCCCACCTGGCTCCACTGTCCCTGGGATTCTCCAGGCAAGAACACTGGAGTGGGTTGCCATTTCCTTCTCTGATGCATGAAAGATGGATATACACTACTAGATTCAAAATAGATAAACAGCAAGGTCCTACTGTATAGCACAGGGAACTGCACTCAATATCTTAAAATAATCCAAAATGGAAAAGAGTCTGAAAAATAATATAGTATAATATATATTTATAATTGAATCACTTTGTTGTATGGTGGATGAGTGGTTTAGTAGCTAAGTTGTGTCTGACTCTTGCAACCCCACGGATTGTATCCTGCCAGGCTCCTCTGTACATGGGATTTTTTTCAGGCAAGAATACTGGAGTGGGTTGCCATTTCCTTCTTCTTGTTGTATAGGACATTGTAAACCATCTACATTTCAAATTTTTAAAAATTAACAAAAAAGAACTAGAGGACTAGAGTCTATTGAATTAGCTGTCTCCTCACTAGTCAAAAGGAAGACAATAATATCTATCTGCAGAGTTATTGTGACAATACTCATAAAGCACATGACATGTGGCTCATCAAACACAATTGGTAAGAGGTCCCAGTTGCTGTAGGCTGGAACTCTAGGTAGGGGTTCAAAATAAGAATTCATATTCAGGAAGTAGAGTGAATTCCTACAACACAGAAAATGTTTATTAAAAATCAGAAATGAGGTGAGTCTTTGCCCAGCACCTTGCAATCCCCTGGTTCCACCCCTGTCACATACACAGGCACAAGCCCACAGTGAAGGACCTTCAGGGACATAATCGGGGCCAGGTAGCAGCAGACAGAAGCACAAAGTTGCCTATTACTCTACACCACTTCCCATCCTGAGTGATCTGGTGTAATCAGTGAGACCAAAGCCTCCATGGCAGGCAGCAAGTAACCTTTTCTAAATGGGCAGCCTTTCATTAGCCAAATCAAATGATGGGGAGGCAGATGTTTTTTCTAAAGGAAGAAATATTGTCAACTGAGAAATAACTGACTATAAACTTCACAGTGAGGCTCAGTATTTTGGTGCTAAAGCCCGGAATTCAAAGAATACCTGCATTTTGTTTCTAAAATGGGATGCCCTGAGAGTCCTACACCAAGAAGAAGAAAAGGTCTGCAAGGAGGCCATGCTTGGAATCCTTTCAGAACACCCAGGAGTATGAAATGGCTCATCTGAAATTGAAGAACCAACCAATCTGGATGTCAAAGGTTTGGCTGATGAATGCATTGGGAAGAGAAAGAGTCCCCAGGAGGAAAGAGACATTCAAAGAGAATTATAGACTTTCAAACCTGGAAGGGACTTCAGTCCTCAAAGCGTTGAGGCAACTGAGAAAAACCAAAAAAGCAAAGCACCTTGCCCAGAGGAACCCAACTAGAGAGGACAGTGTCTTAGCTTCAGTTCCCTGAAGAGCAAAGGCTTGGGTGCAGGCCATCTGTGCTGGGGGGAATCCAAGGAAACAAGGTCTGTAGAGACTGAGACAGGGAAGGATGAAAAGTCAAACAAAGAAGGCATTGTCAAGGTCACTGCCAAGGCCAACAGGAGTTCCTAGTCCAAAAGGACCCCTCAGCAGTATACACAGTGCCACGCACGATTATCTGCCAGAAAGATGAGACAGGAGCCTTGGTCTCGTCACATCCTTTTCTGGGTAGTAAAGGATTGTCCCTGAAAGTTTTAACTCCTTTGTACATCTGCACACACCCTGTGCATAACCGAAAGAGCCCTAGAATAGAAGGCCAAGTCAAGCGTCATATCCTTAAGGCCAGATACCATCAGCAGAAAGAGAACCAAAGCCTGAATAGAATTGTCCACTCCAGTCATGACTGAACTCAGAGGTGAGGTCAAGAGAATGCAAAGCAAAACACAGAGTCATTTACCACAGACAGCAAATTTTGATCTGATCCCAATGCATACTATGTGGGTCACAGGTGTGTGACAATGACCTGATGCTTCTGAAAGACTTAAAAAGCCCATATTCCTATTATAACCATCTAACCAGATACTCAAGATTCTAACCAGATAGTCAAAGTTTTTTTTAATTGGAGTGTATTTGCTTTACAATGTTGTATTAGTTTCTGCTGTACAGCAAAATGAATCAGCTGTATGTATATATATATTCCCTTTTGTCACCACATAGCACTGAGTAGAGTTCCTTATGCTATACGGTAAGTTCTCAATAGTTATCTATTTTATACATAGCAGTGTATATATGTCAATCCCAAGCTCCCAACTCATCCCACCTTCTGCCTCTCTCTTTTTGGTATCCATACATTTGTTCTCCATGTCTGTGTCTCTATTTCTACTTTGTAAATAAGTTCATATGTACCATTTTTCTAGATTCCACATATATATGTTATGATTTTTGTTTTTCTGTTTCTGATTTCTCTCTGTATGACAGTCTCTAGGTCCATCCACATCTCTGCAAAAGGCACAATTCTGTTCTGCTTTGTGGCTGAGTAATAGTCCACTGTATTAACATATATGTACCACGTTTTCTTTATCCATTACTCCATGGGTGGCAGATACTCATGGTTTTAACCAGAGACTCAAGATTCTAAGCAGAGATTCAAGGTTCTAACCAGAGATTCATTTACATGTTGCCTTGGTCAAAACTGTAAAAATCCACCATGTGGTACCCAACTCTACCTTGAGGTTACAAGGTGATCTTGAATGCTGTTAAAAAGGAATTCTGAGCTCCTTGAAGGCATAGAAATACTGTGCCCTAACAGGATGTTGAACTGGATCTTTCACCTCTAATGCACCCTTCAAGCCAGCTTTGATGTCAATACCTAATAGAGCTCTGAAAGAAAATGGGTCAGTTCTAAAGGAGCATGTAAGCAGCAGACCTCAAAAGCCCAGGATCCATGCTACCCTTTTCTTGCTAGGCTGTTCTTACTTCTTTACGGAAATACCATTGACAAATTAAACGTAAGACCAGTGAAGTGTCTGACAATGTCAAGAAAAAGTGATAGAAGATGCCAAAAGTCTGTCATATCCATTTTCCAGGGTGCATACTAACAGCCAAACAAGGCCTGCCATTCAATTTCATTGTTCCGGGAAAGCTGCCTGGTGCAATGCCATGCTTCACAAACTGAGCTGGGCAAGCTCCCAAGGAACGCAGCTGCAGGCCAGGGGTCTGCAGGATACTCAATAAACATGCATTTCTTACAGGAGCATCTATTCTGCTTAAAGATATCAGCAGTTTTTACAGCTAAAAGGATATGTGATAAAGTAGAATGCCAAATAGATATTAATTTTTAAGAGAAAATGTAGAATTTTGAAGAATTTTCAGACTCCTATGGGCAATTTGGGCAGTGGCCCTCAGGCTCCCTAGGGGTATGAATTCACTTTCCTCCACACATAGAATAATTCAGATGGAAAGGTTTCAAAAGTACTGGTGAGGGAGAAAGCTCTCGGGATCTAGATAAAATTTTTTTCCAACAGAGTCATTTTGGATGAGTTATTTAACTTTTTCTAAGCCTGTTTCCTCATCTGTTAAGTGTGGATAATAATGCCTATTTCTTGATGTGGTGAATACTACTCAGCTATAAAGAAATGAAATAATGCCATTTGCAGCATCATGCTAAGTGAAGTTAAGTCAGACAGAGAAAGACAAATATCTTATTATACCACTTTTATGTAGAATCTTTAAAAAATGATACAAATAAACTTATCTACAAAATAGACTCACAGAAAACAGACTTGTGGTTGCCAAAGGGGAAGATAAGGTGAGACAGTTTGGGAGTTTGGGATTAGCAAATGTAAACTATTGAAGAATGGATAAACAACAAGGGCCTACTGTATAGCACAGGGAACTCTGTTCAATATCTTGTGATAAACTATAATGAAAAAACATGAAAAAGAATGTATGTATACATAGATATACGTCATTTTGCTATATCGCAGAAATTAACACAACATTATAAATCAACCATGCTTCAACAAAACAGATTTAAAAATTAATAATATTTTCTCCCACTCTGAAGACTGTCTTTTCACCTTGCTTATAGTTTCCTTTGTTGTGCAGAAGCTTTTAATATTTAATTAGGCAAATTCATGTTGATGTGTGGCAGAACCAATACAATATTGTAAAGTAATTAGCCTCCAATTAAAATAAATAAATTTAAATTAAAAATAATAATAATAATAGTGCCTACTTCTTAGGGTTGTTGGGGAAATTAAATGAGACAGTATGATAAAATAACTAGAATAGTTGATACATGATAAACACATGTCTATTTCCTCATTTTATAAGATGGAACCAAATGAAAATTTAACTAGACTCAAGAAGGGCTTAATCAGAAGAACAATGCCAGCTCTAAGCTAAGGGTCTGTGAGCCTGACTCCATTAGTGGCTCCAGCTTTTAACCCTCCCACCCCCTCATTCCCACCCTTTGCTCTGTGACCTTGTGGTACCCTCCTGCCCCAATTCAGTGCTTGGCCATATTACTGATGTCTTAGTCTGCTTGGGCTGCTGTAACAGAATGATTATAAACAATAAAAATTCATTTCTCACAGTCCTTAAGGAAGGGAAGTCAAGAAACTGGCAGGTTCTCTGACAGCTGAGAGCCTACTTCCTGGTTCACAGACCAGTCTTCTTGTTTCCTCACAGAGCAGACGGAATGAGGGAGCTCTCTGGGGTCTCTTTTTAAAGATACAAATCAAATTCATGAGTACTTCACCCTCATTTAATCACCTCCCAAAGGGCCCACCTCTTAGGACCATTGCATTGGGTGTTATGTCTCAACAGATAAATTTGGGGAGACTCAAATATTCAGTCTGTGGTATCTATCTTAAAATAGTGGGATGTAGGGGTACATGACTGGGGAAGGCAATGGCACCCCATCCCAGTACTTTTGCCTGGAAAATCCCATGGACGGAGGATCCTGGTAGGTTCCAGTCCATGGGGTCGCTAAGAGTCGGACACAACTGAGCGACTTCACTTTCACTTTTCACTTTCATGCATTGGAGAAGGAAATGGCAACCCACTCCAGTGTTCTTGCCTGGAGAATCCCAGGGACAGGGGAGCCTGGTGAGCTTCCGTCTATGGGGTCGCACAGAGTCGGACACGACTGAAGCGACTTAGCAGCAGCAGCAGCAGCAGGGGTACATGACACAAGCAGAGGCCTTCAAGGTGTCTTCACTCTGAGCTTGGTCTGCTTTGCTGTCTCTCATCACCTGAGAAGGATATGGTTGGGGTAGCCTGCTCAAAGAGAAGACACAGGAGAGTGTGGAGCCTAGCCACCTGAATGGTCGCAGCCAAGGCGATTCTAGATAGGCCAACAGCCAGCCAGCCCCTAGGAATCTGGGTGAGCAAGTCAGGGTCACCTGACCAGCCTGCAGTGGACCCCTGCGGCAAGAGCAAGCCCAACCAGTGAGCTAAATAACCATTTATTGTTGAGTGCCATTGAGCTGTTCTAGGTTTGTGCTACACCCAAGGGGTAATAGATAGCTGACCCAGTGTTGCAGGCTGAGTTGTGTTTAGTTGCTAAGTTGTGTCCCACCCTTTTGTCATCACATGAACCTGCCAGGTTCTTCTGTCCATGGGATTTCCTAGGGAAGAATACTGGCTTGCCATTTCTTTTTTCAGGGGATCTTCCCTACTTCAGGATCAAAGCCACATTTACTGCATCGCACGTGGGTTCTTTACCACTGAGCCACCAGGAAATCCCCAGGCTGAGTTGAGTGCCCCTCAAGTTCATATGTCGAAGCCCTGACCCTTAGGAGCTCAAAATGTGATGGTATTTGGAGAAAAAGCCTTTAGAAATGTGATTAAATTATAACAAGGTCTTCAGAGTGGGCCCTAATCTGCTATCACTGATGTCCCTCTAAGAAGAGGAAATACGGATACAAAAAGCCACCAAGGCTTCACATGCACAGAAGAAAAATGACATGGGGACACAGTGAGGAGCTGGCCACCTACAAACCAAGGAGGGAGGCCTGGAGCCAGTGCTCCCGTGATGGTCTTCAGTTCAGTCAGTCAGATCAGTCAGCCACTCAGTCATGTCCAGCTCTTTGTGACCTCATGGACTGCAGCAGGCCGGGCCTCCCTGTTCATCACCAACTCCCAGAGTTTATTCAAACTCATGTCCATTGATTCAGTGATGCCATCCAATCATCACATCCTCTGACATCCCCTTCTGCTCCTGCCTTCCATCTTTCCCAGCATCAGGATCTTCTCAAATAAGTCAGTTCTTCACATCAGGTGACCAAAGTACTGGAGTTTCATCTTCAGCATCTGTCCTTCCAGTGAATATTCAGGACTCATTTCTTTTAGGATGGACTGGTTGGATCTCCTTGCAGTCCAAGGGACTCTCAAGAGTCTTCTCCAATGCCATAGTTCAAAAGCATCAATTCTTCAGCACTCAGCTTTCTTTATAGTCCAACTCTCACATCCATACATGACTACTGGAAAAACCATAGCTTTGACTAGACAGACCTTAGTTGGCAAAGGAATGTCTCTGCTTTTTAATATGCTGTCTAGGTTGGTCATAACTTTTCTTCCAAGGAGTAAGTGTCTTTTAATTTCATGGCTGCAGTCAACATCAGCATTGATTTTGGAGCCCCCAAAAATAAAGTCTGCCACTGTTTCCCCATCTATTTCCCATGAAGTGATGGGACCAGATTCCATTATCTTAGTTTTATAAATGTTGAGTTTTAAGCCAACTTTTTCACTCTCCTCTTTCACTTTCACCAAGCAGCTCTTTAGTTCTTCTTCACTTTCTGCCATAAGGATGGTGTCATCTGCATAATTGAGGTTATAGATATTTATCCTGGCAATCTTGATTCCAGCTTGCGCTTCATCCAGCCCAGCGTTTCTCATGATAGTCTCTGCATATAAGTTAAATAAGCAGGGTAACAATATACAGCCTTGAAGTACTCCTTTCCGTATTTGAAACCAGTCTGTTGTTCCAATGTCCAGTTTTAACTGTTGCTTCTTGACCTGCATACAGATTTCTCAAGAGGCAGGTCAGGGGGTCTGGTATTTCCATCTTTTTAAGAATTTTCCAGTTTGTTGTGATCCACACAGTCAAACGTTTTGGCGTAGTCAATAAAGCAGAAATAGATGTTTTTCTGGAACTCTCTTGCTTTTTCAATGATCCAATGGATGTTGGCAATTTGATCTTTGGTTGGTCTGCCTTCTCTAAATCCAGCTTGAACATCTGGAAGTTCACAGTTCCCGTACTGTCAAAGCCTGTCTTGGAGAATTTTTAGCATTACTTTACTAGCATGTGAGATGAGTGCAATTGTGTGGTAGTTTGAGCATTTTTTGGTACTGCCTCTCTTTGGGATTGGAATGAAAACTGATATTTTCCAGTCCTGTGGCCACTGCGGAGTTTTCCAAATTTGCTGGCACATTGAGGGCAGCACTTTCACAGCATCATATTTTAGGATTTGAAATACCTCAACTGGAATTCCATCACCTCCACTAGCTTTGTCCATAGTGATGCTTCCTAAAGGCCCACTTGACTTTGCATTCCAGGATGTCTGGCTCTAGGTTGATGATTACACCATCGTGGTTATCTGGGTCCTGAAGATCTTTTTTGTATAGTTCTTCTGTGTATTTTTGCCACCTCTTCTTAATATCTTATGCTTCTGTTAGGTCCATAACATTTCTGTCCTTTATTGGGCCCATCTTTGCATGAAATGTTCCCATGGTATATCATTTTCTTGAAGAGATCTCTAGTCTTTCCCATTCTGTTGTTTTCCCCTATTTCTTTGCACTGACCACTGAGGAAGGCTTTCTTATGTCTCATTGCCATTCTTTGGATCTCTGCATTCAAATGAGTATATCTTTGTTTTTCTCTTTGCTTTTTGCTTCTCTTCTTTTCACAGCTATTTTTCTTTTTTGCATTTTTTTTTCTTGGGGATGGTCTTGATCTCTGCCTCCTGTACAATGTTACAAACCTCCATCCATAGTTTTTCAGGTACTCTACCAGATTTAATCCCTTAAACCTATTTGTCACTTCCCTTGTATAATTGTAAATGATTTGATTTAGATCATACCTAAATGGTCTAGTGGTTTCCTCTACTTTGTTCATTTAAGTCTGAATTTGATGATCCTCAGAGAAAACCAGATGGCAGCATTTTGATGTTGGATTTCTAGTCTTCAGAACAGTAAGAAAAGTGATTTTTGTTTAAGCCTGTGTTATTCTTTTGTAGCAGACCATGTTGACTAATACACCCAGATTGCTGAGACTTAGCTAGACAAGAGCCAGTCACTACTGTGTCACAGCTCTGTGTGATGGATTTTGGAACCCTGTGTCCAGGTGAGACATCGCAGTCTAGGAGGTAAATAAGGGTACAGCTAGAGAGGTGGGCCCTGGGCGCTCAGAGGGGACTCTGGGCTGGTCTTTCTCAGTGTGCATAACCATGAGGTGAGGAGAGGTGGACAGTTCTACCAAGATTTTTGCCCTTGTCCCTTAATGAAATTCTCATCATGTGTTTAAAAAACATAATTTTCATGTCAAGTGTGAGCACATATCAAAATTTTACAAAACTGAGCATTGGAGAATCCAGCAGAAGGGCACCCCAAAGAGCTTTGTGGGTGTAAGTTATATCTAGTAATATTCGATGCAATAAAAATTAAAATTAAGGATTTTTAAAATACTATTTTTTCACATTTTCAATTTTTTATTTTTTTTTAAATTTAATATTATTTTATTTTTTAACTTCACAATATTGTATTGGTTTTGCCATATATCAAAATGAATCCACCACAGATATACATGTGTTCCCCATCCTGAACCCTCCTCCCCCATCTCTCCCCATACCATCCTTCCGGGTCGTCCCAGTGCACCAGCCCCAAGCATGCAGTATCATGCATCAAACCTGGACTAGTGACTCATTTCATATATGATATTATACATATTTCAGTGCCATTCTCCCAAATCATCCCACCCTCTCCTTCTCCCACAGAGTCCAAAAGACTGTTCTATACATCAGTGTCTCTTTTGTTGTCTCATATACAGGGTTATTATTACCATCTTTCTAAATTCCATATATATGCATTAGTATACTGTATTGGTGTTTTTCTTTCTGGCTTACATCACTCTGTATAATCGGCTCCAGTTTCATCCACCTCATTAGAACTGACTCAAATGCATTCTTTTTAATGGCTGAGTAATACTCCATTGTGTATATGTATCACAGCTTTCTTATCCATTCATCTGCTGATGGACATCTAGGTTGCTTCCATGTCCTGGCTATTATAAACAGTGCTGCTATGAACATTGGGGTACATGTGTCTCTTTCAATTCTGGTTTCCTCAGTGTGTATGCCCAGCAGTGGGATTGCTGGATCATAAGGCAGTTCTATTCCCAGTTTTTTAAGGAATCTCCACACTGTTCTCCATAGTGGCTGTACTAGTTTGCATTCCCACCAACAGTGTAAGAGGGTTCCCTTTTCTCCACACCCTCTCCAGCATTTATTGCTTGTTGACTTTTGGATCGCAACCATTCTGACTGGAGTGAAATGGTACCTCATAGTGGTTTTGATTTGCATTTCTCTGATAATGAGTGATGTTGAGCATCTTTTCATGTGTTTGTTAGCCATCTGTATGTCTTCTTTGGAGAAATGTCTATTTAGTTCTTTGGCCCATTTTTTGATTGGGTTATTTATTTTTCTGGAATTGAGCTGTAGGAGTTGCCTGTATATTTTTGAGATTAGTTGTTTGTCAGTTGCTTCATTTGCTATTATTTTCTCCCATTCTGAAGGCTGTCTTTTCACTTTGCTTATAGTTTCCTTTGTTGTGCAGAAGCTTTTAAGTTTAATTAGGTCCCATTTGTTTATTTTTTATTTTATTTCCAATATTCTGGGAGGTGGGTCATAGAGGATCCTGCTGTGATGTATGTCGGAAAGTATTTTGCCTATGTTCTCCTCTAGGAGTTTTATAGTTTCTGGTCTTACATTTAGATCTTTAATCCATTTTGAGTTTATTTTTGTAAAATGCTATTTTAAAATAATAATAATAAGCCCATTATGTGTTCATGCTCAGTCGCTAAGTCATGTCTGCCTCTTTGCGACTCCATGTACTGTAGCCCACCAGGTTTCTCTCTCCATGGGATTTTTCAGGCAAGAATACTGGAGCGGGTGCCATTTCCTCCTCCAGGGGATCTTCCTGACCCAGGAATTGAACCTGTGTCTCCTGTGTCTCCTGAATTGGCAGGGAGATTCTTTACCCTTGAACTACCTGGGAAACCAATAAACCCACTATAGATTAATGTAAATTTTAAATAACGTACTTTTGTAAAAAAATAACTATATTTTCCAACAAAAAATATTTTTTAGTGAGAAAAGTGGGTATGTTTTACATCTTGGTAAATTTTGTTTGAAGTCTGGCTTAATAGAACACAGCTGGATTCCCATATCTGCTTCTACATTCAATCTGTTACAGTGTGTCATTTTGGTTAGGTAGTCAAAGGAAATCCAACCTCACCCAGATATGCTGTCAGAACAGAGAGGAGGAGTATTTTAATAACCCTTCTAGATCATTCTGGATCATTTTCTTTGACACTTTATTAAAACTAAACAAATGGTCGTTTCTCCTTGAAAGTGGCAATGAACAATATGAGTCACTTCTGTTCTGAAATCACATTGAAAACTTTTTACATTGTTACAGTAAGGTCCTTTATTCTGCCTTATATTTTCAATAGGTATTTTACCCATGCATGAGAAATCATGATTGGTCATTTAGAAAATGTTAATTCGGAGAATTCTACAGATCTTCCAAATGCTGGCACACTTCATTATGCTATAACAAAAAATTCATTAATATCACCACCGATTTTGTCAGTGAAACAATTTTTTTTACTGTGAGTATATGGCAAGAAGTATGCAATGACTAGAACTATGATTTGTGTTAGTATACAAGCAGCTTCACCCACTGTTGATTTTGTCCCAGTTGCAAATGTCAATCCAGTGGAAAATGCAAATACTATCTTCATGTCATCACAAAAATAGTTTTGAGCTCACAGACACCCTCCATGGGTTTCAGGATCCCCAGGGATTCCCTAGCCCACACTTTGGGAAGCGCTTCTCTCCAGCATGATGTTGAAAAGATAAGCTGTCATCTTTTTGACAGGTCTCCAAGTTTTAGCTCAAATTTCTTAATACCTCTGACTTTCACAAAAATAAACAGAGGTCATTCAACCAGAGTTGGTGTTACTGACCAGGGTCCTTGGTGTCTGTAATCAATGGAAACTGATCAGAGGTCAGAGAAGAAATTCAGGCCAGGCTTTACTGGGGTCCCTGCTACAGCAGGATAGGAGGCAGTGAGAACAAGTAGCAGGTTCCCTTGCTCAGTGGCTCCCCAAGGGGAGATGAGCTGGTTCCCTATATGGAGTGAAGGTAGGGTTATGCTCAGGGGTTGGGCTGGAGAGATGGCTTAGATGGTCTGTTCACCCCTTAGGTGGTGCTGTATGCAGGGGGCATGCCCAGTACCCTGCTTTTTCTCCTGGCTCCTCAGAAGTGGCCATTGGTCTTTTCAGTCTTTTTTGTCCATAATTACTTACTGTCCATAATTTGTTACAACTGCACATGCAAGCAGGTGTTTTTAGTCCCTTATAATTTATTTGTATTTTGCTGCCGTATGTTTGTCCAGGTGCAAGCACTGCAGCAAAGGGTCCCAGGCCCCAGGTCCCAGCCTGTGTTACTGGAAGCAAGGGAGAAGATAGAAAGATAAATAATGCTGGTGACAGGAGGAGGGTTGCATGACTGTTATTCCCCGAAGTACAAAATGTGTAAGCAGGACCATTGTGAAGAAGGGACATCATCTCCCAATTTGGCCCTGCAGGCTAGAGCGTGTCACCAAAAGCAGGCTTTAAATCAGGGGAATCTCCCTGAAAGCAGAGCTGACTACCCAAAAGCAAGTAAATGTGGGCTCACAAGTTTGTAACTGCAACCCAACGCTCATTTGCCATTAATCAACAAAGTTAATTAGCAGATAATCACTGCCCCTTAGGGTGTGAGCTACTCAATTCTCTCAGCAGATAATTTCAAAACAAAACAAACAACCCAACTCTTTAGAAATTAGTGCAGATGTAGTCTTTTGTCTCCACCCTGTAAATAGCACACTGATGTTTTTTTCCTTCAGGATGTCTCAGCCCCAGCTCCTGGTGCCCTGTTGCCTAGATGGGAGTGCATTAAGTGGGTGGGGTGAAGCAGGGCGGTATGTGCATCAGTCGGCCAATCACTCACCAAGGTTTCCTGCTCCAGGAGAACCAGTGAACAAAATGCTGGGCAAAAAGCAATCTGGCCCACCACTCAAGGTCCAGTAGGAGGGAGGCTTCCAAGAGAGAGCCACACAATTGAATGAGTAATTACAGACAGACTGAATGCCCTGAAGGAAAGGAATATGGTACCATGAGAATCAGATCAGATCAGTCGCTCAGTCGTGTCCGACTCTTTGCGACCCCATGAACTGCAGCACGCCAGGCCTCCCTGTCCATCACCAGCTCCTGGAGGTCACTCAGACTCACATCCATCGAGTCAGTGATGCCATCCAGCCATCTCACCCTCTGTCGTCCCCTTCTCCTCCTGCCCCCAATCCCTCCCAGCATCAGAGTCTTCTCCAATGAGTCAACTCTTCGCATGAGGTGGCCAAAATACTGGAGTTTCAGCTTTAGCATCATTCCTTCCAAAGAAATCCCAGGGCTGATCTCCTTCAGAATGGACTGGCTGGATCTCCTTGCAGTCCAAGGGACTCTCAAGAGTCTTCTCCAACACCACACTTCAAAAGCATCAATTCTTCGGTGCTCAGCCTTCTTCACAGTCCAACTCTCACATCCATACATGACCACAGGAAAAACCATAGCCTTGACTAGATGGGCCTTTGTTGGCAAAGTGATGTCTCTGCTTTTGAATATGCTATCTAGGTTGGTCATAAATTTCCTTCCAAGGAGTAAACGTCTTTTAATTTCATGGCTGCAGTCACCATCTGCAGTGATTTTGGAGCCCCAAAAATAAACTCTGACACTGTTTCCACTGTTTCCCCATCTATTTCCCATGAAGTGATGGCACTGGATACCATGATCTTCGTTTTCTGAATGTTGAGCTTTAAGCCAACTTTTTCACTCTCCTCTTTCACTTTCATCAAGAGGCTTTTTAGTTCCTCTTCACTTTCTGCCATAAGGGTGGTGTCATCTGCATATCTGAGGTTATTGATATTTCTCCTGGCAATCTTGATTCCAACTTGTGTTTCTTCCAGTCCAGCATTTCTCATGAGGTACTCTGCCTAGAAGTTAAATAAACAGGGTGGCAATATACAGCCTTGACGTACTCCTTTTCCTATTTGGAACCAGTCTGTTGTTCCATGTCCAGTTCTAACTGTTGCTTCCTGCATACAAATTTCTCAAGAGGCAGATCAGGTGGTGTGGTATTCCCATCTCTTTCAAAATTTTCCACAGTTTATTGTGATCCACACAGTCAAAGGCTTTGGCATAGTCAATAAAGCAGAAATAGATGTTTTTCTGGAACTCTCTTGCTTTTTCCATGATCCAGCAGATGTTGGCAATTTGATCTCTGGTTCCTCTGCCTTTTCTAAAACCAGCTTGAACATCAGGAAATTCACGGTTCACATATTGCTGAAGCCTGGCTTGGAGAATTTTGAGCATTACTTTACTAGCATGTGAGATGAGTGCAATTGTGCAGTAGTTTGAGCATTCTTTGGCATTGCCTTTTTTGGGGATTGGAATGAACACCGACCTTTTCCAGTCCTGTGGCCACTGCTGAGTTTTCCAAATTTGCTGGCATATTGAGTGCAGCACTTTCACAGCATCATCTTTCAGGATTTGGAACAGCTCAACTAGAATTCCATCACCTCCACTAGCTTTGTTAGTATGAGAATACATTTTTTAAAAAAGAATGAGTGAGAGATAGAATGGGAGAATGGAATTAGCAGATGCAAACTTTTATATATAGAATGGATGCACAAGGTCCTCTGTAGAGTACAAGAAAATATATTCAATATCCTGTGATAAACCATACTGGAAAAGAATACATTAAAAAAGAATGTATTACATATATATGTATAACTAAATCCAGAAAAGGCAATGACACCCCACTCCAGTACTCTTGCCTGGAAAATCCCAGGGACGGAGGAGCCTGGTAGGCTGCAGTCTGTGGGGTCTCTAAGAGTCAGACACGACTGAGTGACTTCACTTTCACTTTTCACTTTCATGCACTGGAGAAGGCAATGGCAACCCACTCCAGTGTTCTTGCCTGGAGAATCCCAGGGATGGGGGAGCCTGGTGGGCTGCCGTCTATGGGGTCGCACAGAGTTGGACATGACTGAAGTGACTTAGCAGCAGCAGCAGTATAACTGAATCACTTTTCTGTACAGCAGAAATTAACCCAACATTATAAATCAATTGTACCTCCATAAAATAAATTAAATAAATAATTAAAAAATAATGTGTTTTTGAAACAAGAAGACAGGGAAAAAGAATGCTGTGAGCAGGTGTGGATGTGAGATGATGGTAAAGTCTGATGAATTCACTTTTGTCTGTGAAAATGCAAGATGCTCTCCTCAAATTGGCCAGGGTAGAGGGCTGTTTGGGGGAGAGTACATTGTTCTGAGAAACTTGGTGATGTCTCTGAGATCAATAGTCAAAAATTTTTGGTGATGTCAACGTTGCCATGTTTTTTGCAGGTGGGGTGCAAACCAGTAGCCACTTTCATGGAAGGGAAAGTTTTACCAAGGAAGTATCAAAAAGATATGCATGAGAATCTAATCTCTTTAAGAAACAAGCAGATAAATTGGCAGAGGGTGAGATGGTCAGGGCCCCACAGGGCCTGATTAGACTGAAGAACCAGCATAGAGGGAATCTTTAAACAACCAAGCAGGGGAAAGTCATGACCAGACAGCAGGAGACTGGAATTAGCAAAACTCTGGATTTCTGGTGAGTTCTATTATGTAATCAATTGGTGGGGGTTGGGGGGAGGCCTGAGGTAGAGTGGGGAAAAGAATTACAGGGGTTGAGGGAGTGACCATTGTATTGGAAGGACCATCTGTATGAACGGGGGACTCACCCAGGACCTGGCAGGCTTGGAGTTGAAATGACAGACAGGAACCACAGGCCAAGTTTCTGCAGAAGGGCAGAGTGACCAGAGCTATATCTGACCTCCATGAAAGTTTGATATCCAAAAAATTACAACAAAGAATTTCACATACATTATTTGATTTGGCTTCCACTTTTGTGGAAGTGATAGGCAAGTGTGTTACTGAACCAGTCTTGGGTCTGTCTGTGCACAATAAAGCCAATCTATAGACACCAGGTTGCAGGGGAGTTGGGGGCAGAGTACAGGGTTTATTGCAGGTGCAAAGTGAGAACAGGCAGCTCAAGCTCAAAAGACCCAGACTCCCCAGTTTTTATAGATAGTGTGAGGGAGGGGGCTGCAGGGTATGTGATCAGCTTGTGCACAATTTTCAGATGTGCAGGCATCAAGGAAAATTTTCAAGCATCATCAACCTTTTGGTTTCAACCAGTCTAGGATCTATATGCTTGTGGTCAGCAGTTTTCATCTGGTGGGGGTCTGTATCTGTAGAAACTACTTAGGAATGCATGTCATGTCTTTATGTGTATTTTCAAGGGGCTGTGAGTTTGGTGGCTGTGTCATGTGGCTGGTTTATAGTCTGAACTGTTCCCAGTTTCCCAGCCCAGCAGCTATTCTTTTTTCCTACGTCTTCACATGCCTAAAAATTAACTCTGGTTTTTTTAATTGGAGGATAATCACTTTACTATATTGTGATGGTTTCTGCCACACATCAACATGAATCAGCCTTAGGTATACATATGTCCCCTCCCCATTGAACCTCCCTCCTGCCTCCCTCCCCACCCAACCTCTCTAAGTTGTCACAGAGCACCGGCTGCCAGGAATAAGGTAGGGCAAAAGATAAAGCCTAACCATTAACTCCTGAGCCAGCTTTTGAGACTCCAGGAAGGCCTGGGAGATTAAAACCTTTTACTTCAAAGGACAGAGACATAGACTTGTCCAGTAAGTCCCCTACATACAAACTTTTCAAGCTGTAAACTTTCAAAGATGGAAACATGCATTCACATGTCCAATCACATTAAGTTAGCTCACATTTGGCATATTGTCACACACATGCATTCTCTACAAGTAGCTGTTCTTTTATGTACTTTACTGTACAGTACTTTGTAGAGTGTAGTAGTACTATTCTTTATTTCAAGCTCAGGATGTCTGAAAGCAAGGATAAAAACATCAGCGATGTACCTGGTACTGCTAAGAAGCACCAGCTGGTGTACTGGACTTCTGTACTTTTCAAGATACTGTACTGTAAGATAAACATTTTTTGTTATTTTTTGTATTTATTTTTTATGTATTATGTGTGTGAAAAGTATTATAAACCTATTTACAGTACTATATATATAACTGGTTGTATCAGTTGGGTACCTAGGCTAATTTGTTGGAGAAGGCTTAAGGTGTTCTCAGTCGTGCCTGACTCTTCGCAACCCGCCAGGATCTTCTGTGCATGGAATATCCCAGGCAAGAATACTGGGGTGGTTTGCCATTTTCTTCTCCAGGGGAGTCTTCCCAACCCAGGAATCGAACTCGAGTCTCCTGCCTTTCCTGCACTGGCAGGCGAATTCTTTACCACTGTGCCACAATTGGACTTATGAATGTGATCTCAGAACAGAACTTGTTCGCGTGTAGGGGACTTACTGCATATGATTTCAAGAGCACTGTTTTCCTCTACTTTCTGCTAAGAAAAGGAGGCTCTCCAAGCTTAGATAAGCTCCCAAGGACTTCAACAAGAGACCTATTGAAAGGCCACTATCTCCTCTAGAAAGTCTTCCTGACCCGCAAAAGGGGTAACCACTCTCTCCTTGGCCCTTCCTTACCACTTCTAGCCCACTAGGCTCCTGTTTCTTTCTGTGTCTTCTCTCTATCAGGAGGGAGATTGGTAGAAACTGTGTTTCATATGGTACCATGTACTCAGTAAGTAATCAGGGAAGGAATTCTGATGCCTAGGTCTCTGCTTTTTACCCCTGGGGAGAAAGAATCTGAAATTTGACATTTTTTTCTTTCTTCACTTTAGGGTCAACTTACAGTGGTTACCTCCACTTGAAAATAGAGATGCTGGCACATTGAGGTGGTAGGGGGGCAGGAATGCCAAAGACAAGTATGTATACTTGTATTTATGTACACTATATGCACACCCTGCCGTGGCCACTGAGTGACAGACACAAAGGAAATCCAAAGTCCCACTTGTTTTTATTTTTTAAAAAAGTATGACAGTTCGTTTGTTTTTGTTTATTTATTTTGGCTGAACCACACGACATGCAGGATCTTAGTTCCCAGACCAGGAATGGAAACCCTGCTCACTGCAGTGGAAGCAGAGTCCTAACAACTGGACACCCGGGGATGCCCCAAGTCCTGATTGTTCTCTAAAGAGGAGCCCTCGGGCCAGATTTAATCAGATGCTGGGAATGAAGATTAGGGTTAGGAACACAGATGTATTTAAATAAAAGATGGAAGGAAGAGGGCTTCCCTGGGTGGTTTAGTGGTTAGGACTCTGCGCTTCCACTGCCAGAGGCAGGGCTTCCATCCCTGGTCCAGAAGCTAAGATCCTGCATGCCATCGCACATCATGAAGTGTGGCCACACACACATAAAAAAAAAAAGACAGAAAGGAGTTCAAGATTTTACAATAAGAGAAACAAAACTTTTCATTATCAATAAAATACACTTAAATACCAAACACCCCTGTGTTCTATCCCTGTGATAGTGAGTTTCCCAACCGGAAGGGCCCTCTGACTGCCAGGGTGATGTCTACAGAAGTCCGGGGACTCTGGAAGAATTTAAGGTGATCACTAAAACAGTGAGATCCAAAAGATTAAACAGAAGCTAACAAACAATAAGAAGGAGGAAAGAGAGCAGGGGGTGCTGAAGGGACACTGACTCCAGTAGCAGAGAGGAGGACAGAGAGCCAAGATCTCCGATCTAGTTCACCCACTGCAGCAGTGTCCCCAGCAGCCTGGCAGCCACAGCCCTCCTATCCTGCCCAGCATCCCACATACCATCACGAGGATGCCTCACTCTCTGCCCAAGCCCTCAGCACTTCCACATTATACTTAGGACAGAATCTCTACATGAGCCCCGCTGCCTCATCTCATACCCTTCCAGCATCATATGAGGTCACTGCCCTTCATGTACATTCTCCAGTCACATTGGCCAAACCATTTGACCTCAGGGCCCTTGAACATGCTACTCCACAAGCCTAGAAGGCTCCTTACCCCCACCCCACCCCTTCCACTCCTTCCTCTGGCTCTCTCCTGTTCATTCTGAAGCTCTTGTATAAAATGTCCCTTCCTCAGCAGTCTTACCTGATACCTAAATATGATGCCTTTATTCTAGCATAACTGCTCACCACACTCTAAAGCTTACATCCTCATATATGAAAATACACTTACTTTTGTGTCTCTCACTGGCTTCAGTGGAGGAATGCACTAGACATCCTGAGGACTAAAACAGAGTCAGTGGCAAAGTAAGGGAACCTTAAATGGGTTGCCCAGACCTACTCAAGCCAGCCATAGAGTACAGTGATGCAGAGAAGCAGGAAGAGGATGTGACCAGGGAGTGCACCAGACGATGACAAGTTCAAACAGACTCCACAGACAGAGGGAACCGCAGCTCTTGATAAGGTGTGGATGTGCTTGGGTACAGCCAGTACACGGCCAGGGGTCCAAGGGAATGAGGCAACATGCTCACTACTGCCCATATCCTCCATCCATTTTCACCAAAGGAGGATTATTTATTACCCTTATAGTTGTCCTCTCTTCCTTCCCAGTTTCCTTGTGGTAGTTTCAGCTTTCTTCCACTGTGTCAAGTAATCACTTCCTGTCCCCAAGGAAGACTTCCCCACCGTGGGCTGACTTTCTGAAGAAATATCATGAGACATTCACAGGGCTATCTTTATTTTTAATTAAAATAGAGTTGATTTACAACGTTGTGCTAGTGTAAGGTACACAAAACGATTCGTGTGTGTGTGTGTGTGTGTGTGTGTGTGTGTATTATTCTTTTCCATTATGGTTTATCACACAGGATATTGACTAAAGATCCCTGTGCCGTACAGTAAGATCTCATTGTTTATTCATCCTATATATAATAGCTTGCACCTGCTAATCCCAAATTCCCAATCCTTCCCTCTCCCACTCCCCATCCCTCTTGACAATCACAATCTGTTCTTTATGTCTGTGAGTCTATTTCTTTTTCATAGATAAGTTCATCTGTGTCCTATTTTAGACTCCACATATAATTTATATCACATGGTAGTTGTCTTTCTCTTTCTGACTTATTTTGCTTTGTATGATAATGTCTAGGTGCATCCATGTTGCTGCAAATGGCATTATTTCATTCTTCTCTATGGCTGAGTTATCGGGCTCTCTCTTTAATATCTTAAATGAACCCTGTATCTTCTAATTACCCAATATGGACACTAGTTTATTCCTGAAGTCTACTCTTGTCTCCCCAGCTGTGCTGTGAGTCCCATAAAGGAGAAAATACTTGCCCGTTGTTGGAAGACCCTTCATCGTGATATGACAGAGACAGACATGGACATAAACCATGACCCAGCAATTCCGGCCCGAGTTTCACCCTAGAGCAAGGTTTGCTAATGTGCATCAGGAAATTGTGAGTGTTCACAGCAGTGCTTTCCTGGTAGCAAAAACCTTAGAAGTGACCTAACTGGCCCTCTTCAATAGAATGAATAAATCAGTGTTGGCATATTTATTCAACAGAATACAATATAGCAATAAAAACCAGCACAGGCATATACAAACATAGATGGACCAAAGCATCAGTTGAATGAAAGAAGCCCATGGAAAACTACAGGATTCAGTCAACACAGAGTAAAAAGCAGGTAAAACTAAACAGTGTATTATTGAAGAGTGTATACAAATGTGGTAAAAAAAAAAAAAAAAATTAAGAAAAACAAAGATGCAATCAACCAAAATTCAGGAGGGATATTTATTCTATTATGAGTTCTTAAACGCAAAGACTATTTTGTATGCCAATATAGTGCACAATTTAAAAAGGAAAACAAGCAGACTAACTCAATAGCACACAGCACAGTGGTGACATAGAATTATGTTTTTTTTCTCATAAGAAGAAAAGTCTTTGAAAATAGAGGGTGAAAATGGTGGGGGGAAAGAACCAAAAATGTGGAGAGGATAAATCTGTATGTCACAGGCTAGAAAACTATAAACTATGAGTAAAACATTAAAAAAAGGAAAAAGTTGCACACCACCATTATTTTCTATTCATCAACTTATCTTGTTCTTGACACTTCATTGATTGTAGGATGCCTGTAAAAGCTCGATCTTGTCAATAGAAAGTATTTGGGCAATTAATCTTCCTGAATGTCTTGTCTCTTTACGAATCTCTCCTTCCTACGTCCGTAAATGGTTTATGGATGCCAGGAAAGGAGCTGCTTCCTCCATGGGACCATCTAGGAAGCTGGGTGTCCGTGGTCCTCTGTGTTGGCTCAGCCCTCTCACCGGAGCCACCATTCCTTGGAGAACTCAAGGCCAGCATCACTCCTGTGAGATTCCGACTTTTTAGGGACAGCTTGACCAAGACCCTGAGAACCTGAGAGTCACATCTCACATCCATCTGCAAGCATTTTTTCTTTTCCTTCTGGTGGAAGAAGTGGCAACCCCCAGTTTTTTTGTTTGTTTGTTTGTTTTTCTGAGAGGTGCATGGTCTTTCCAGGCTCTGCCTAAAGAATCAGGACAAACCACCGACTCTAGGACTCACCCAAACCTCTCTGGAAGCCTCTGTTCATCTGCCTCCTCCCCACCAGAGGATGGGCACATAAAGGATGCTTGATCCACGTGCTCACCTTCACTCAGCTCGGCCCCTCATGTGAGAACATTCTTTGCTGCTCCAACACTGTCTCCAGGGTCAACATTTCAACTTTGGATTCTTGGTATTTGCATTAGTCATGATTAGGTTTGCCTGCAGTTGATAAAATATCCAAATACTGAGATTTTTTTCACTCACATGAAAGTTAGTATATCCGTTTTCTATTGCCATGTAACCATTTACCACAAATGTAGAAGCTTTAAATGACAAGAAGTTACTACCTCACAGTGTTGATGCATCAGAAATCCAGGCACAGCGTAGCTCAGCTGTGTCCTCTGCTTAGAGCCTCTTAAAGCTAAAACACAGGTGTTGGCAGTGCTGCGCTCTTCCCTGGATACTCTGGGAAATAATCCACTTCTAAGTTCATCCAGGTTGTTACCAGAACTCGGTTCACTGCAGCTATATGACTTAAGTCCTGTTTCCTTGACAGGTGGACCCCTTCATCTTCAAGCCAACAACCACAAGTCGAATCTTCTCCTGCTTTGAATCTCTGATTTCTCCTTTTCCATGACAGCTGGAGAAAGAGCTCTCTTTAGCAGGACCCACACAACTTAGATTTGGTCCACCTGATTAGTTAAGGATACTCTTCACCTTAAGGTCAACTGATTAGTAACCTTAACTACATTTGCCAAGTCCATTTTGCCATGTAATGTAACATACTCATAGGATAACACCAGGGGCAAGGTCATGGGTCCAAAGTTCGCCCTTCCATGCTGGTGAGGCAGTTCTGCCCTGGTCCTTAGGATCAGATTCCTTCCTGCACCACTCACCACCCTTGGAAACGGGCCTTCACCCACCATGGTCCAGGAGGCAACATGGGGTTCACTCTGACCAGATTTTTAAGGAAGTTATCCAACAGCTGCCATGTGACACTTCTACCTGCATCCCACTGGTCCAGCTTTGTGATTTTGTAACACCCTCTCACAGCTGCAAGGGAGGCTGGGTAAAGTAGATTTATTCTGAGTGGTACTGTGCCAGGCAAGAATCCTATCACTATGAAAGGAAAAAAAAAAAAAGGCAATCAGGGACCATATGTAAAAACACAATTCAGAAAAACCCAATCAAATCCTTTTTTCCTCTTTCGCAAGCTTGGCTCTTAAGATTTTACAATCTTTGACACTCAAGCTGAAAACTGGCAATTCTGTTCCAGGCAACAACCACTTCCCCCTTTCCTGGGCAATCAGTCTCAGCCTCCAAGTATAGACTTATTGGCAATAAGGCTAAGGGAGAGGAGGTAGATTTGGAGAAAACCTAATTCCCACACTGCATCTGAATGCAAAAGATATGGGAGGGACAGTCAGCTCCAGATGCACCATCTACCACTGCCTCGCAGGGTCTGACTCACTGCTTTACTGATGCCTGTACCAGAGGAAAAGAACTATTGCAAGGCCATCTTTCATTCCAATAGTGAATCTCAACCTTTGCAAATACAGTTCCAGTAGTCATGCCTTAAATAAGCCGTGTTTTCTCTTTTACAAGAAAGGGAAAATGACCTCCAATAGTGTGTAATTATAGCCCCTTAAAGCATGCAGAAAAGTCACAGAAATGGAGCCTACAATGAATTATTTTCCAGACTCATTCATGCTTAAGAAATACAGCAATCAGAGCCCAGCATGAGTGGCCAGGTGCCTCCATGGCAGCTTTGCATAACTTTAAGAACCCTGGAGGCAGCTCATTACAGTCAGAGTGGGGAGGAAATTCCTGCCCTGGCTCTTGGGGCCCACAGAACCCTCACTGGGATGCTCCCAGAGGAAATGGAGATTTCATAAGCAGATTCATACCTCAAGCAGTTTATTTTTTTCCTGATGCCTATTTTTTAGAAAATGTAGTAAGTTGGCAGTTTCCAACCTAGAGAGGCCTAGAAGAAAAAAAACAGAAATTTTTAATTCTGATGAATCTGAACATACAAATTGGCTCAGTCACTTTCCAACTGTGAGAGCTTAGCAAACCAATTTAAACTCTGAGTTTTGGAGTCTTCATTTCCGGGATTAGGATATTAACATACATCCTCCATTCCCAGAGTCCCACTTTAGGGCTCTGAGTTAATAAATATGAATAATTCCAGGAACATTAGCAGATCCCAGGGCGATAAGGAGTTATTGTTGTCATTGTTCATATGTTGAATCGGGATCACATCATTATTAAGAGCTGGGATGGCCGGGCTCAGCTGCAGAGACATTTAATTAGATAATCCAAGCTACTGATCCTAAGATTCACTGGGTATTGACAGAGGTAGGAGACATTGATACTGAGTTGGAGGATGGGGTGGTTCTCATTTGATGTTCTGTCCAGGAGACAGGAAACAGCCTGGGTAACTCGACATGAAAAAGATGTCAACCTTATTTGTTATACTCAGGAGATGCTAAAATATCAGGACTCTACCTGCTCTGCCTCTGATGAAAGTGGGCAAATAACAGATGGCCTTTGATACCACAGTGCCATTCCTTATCACAGCAATGTCCTTGTCAAAAGAGCTCTACCCACCAGCCGCCTTGGTATGGTCAGGATAACCCAGACAGAGGATGATCTTCTTAGAAGTGTTATAAGAACACAAGACAATATCTGGAGAAATTCTTACTCCAAACACAGACCATGGTGTTATACCCTCTCCAACTTGGATAAAGACCCATCAGCCCATCTCACAAGTCCCCAAGTCTATCTAGGGACCACAATTGAAAAACCACTGCTGGGACTGCCCTGATTGTCCAGCAGTTAAGACTCCACACTTCCACTGCAGGGGGCATGGGTTCCATCCCTGGTCTGGCAACTAAAATCCCACATGCAGCATGCAGCATGACCAAGAGGAAAAAAAAGGAAAAGCAAAAGGTTCGCCTAGTCAAGGCTATGGTCTTTCCTGTGGTCATGTATGGATGTGAGAGCTGTACTGTGAAGAAGGCTGAGTGCCGAAGAATTGATGCTTTTGAACTGTGGTGTTGGAGAAGACTCTTGAGAGTCCCTTGGACTGCAAGGAGATCCAGCCAGTCCATTCTGAAGGAGATCAGCCCTGGGATTTCTTTGGAAGGAATGATGCTAAAGCTGAAACTCCAGTATTTTGGCCACCTCATGCGAAGAGTTGACTCATTGGAGAAGACTCTGATGCTGGGAGGGATTGGGGGCAGGAGGAGAAGGGGACGACAGAGGATGAGATGGCTGGATGGCATCACTGACTCGATGGATGTGACTGAGTGACCTCCGAGAGCTAGTGATGGACAGGGAGGCCTGGCGTGCTGCAGTTCATGGGGTCGCAAAGAGTCAGACACGACTGAGCGACTGATCTGATCTGATCTGAGGGCAAGGGTCAGCAAACTACAGCCTGCCAGTGAGTTGAACCCCACCTGCCAACCCGTGTTTATTCAACCCATGAACTATGAATGGTTTTACATTTTTTAGCGGTTGGGAGAGGGTGAGGGGAAGAATTTTACGGCCCTTGAACACAGTATGAAATTCTCTATTCAATGTCCATAGATAAAGGTTTATTGAAACAGAGGTAGACTTACATGCTGTCTATGGCTGCTTTTGTATTACAATGGCAAAGCTGAGTTGTTGCATCAGAACCTATCTAGTTCACAAATGTTCATCGTGTTTTCCTTTAGAGGAAAACCTTACTCTAGGGTGAGCCAACCACCTCACAGCACACCTGAAGGGGAAGCATTCACCTGGTTTTGTGCCCTTTGTCCAATTCTCTGGGTTCATCTGAAGATGGGCACTATCCAAAGAATCATTTCTTTAACACTTAGGTATTAATAAAAGAAAAATTACCTTTCATCTTTCCCTTTCTGCTTGTATTCAAACAATAGCAATGACAGGGCAGAGGCCTGCTAAAAAATCTGACCATTATACAAAATTAATGTCACAGGAGCTCAAAGCCAATGTATTTATTAAAGTAACCCACCTAAGCAGATAGCAGCAAAGAGAAAGCAGGAGGGGCCAGGAATCTAGGAACCTGTGATTCCCAGTTAGTATTTCATTTGCATTTGCATTTAAATGATAACACATCTTGTGGCAAATTATTGCAGACTTTTTCTAGCAGGAAAAGGAGAAGAAAAATGCACTCACTGAAGGAAAGCTCTGCAAAAGGCAAAAAGTGATAAAGCTCCCCAAGCCTATTTACAAATGCAGTCAATGAAACAGAATTTTAATGAATTGTGCCACGTAATCTGGCGGGTAATGAGCTGCAAAAGCCTTTGTCAATTGCAGTGACTGGGAACTAAGTCTTTCAGTTTCAAGATCAATAAGAGAGTTCTCAGCTCTGCACTCCCCAAAAGTGGAACTCTCGGGAAAAAGGAAGTTGTCATAGGCATGCCATGTCTGCAGATCACAGCAGCAAGGCTGCCATCTGTCTTGTACAACCCCCCACCCACCCCTTTTATTTAAATCCTGACTTCAGACCAAGAGTGAGCAAAAGACAGTTGGGAGATCAAACAACACTCTGCCTATGTGACGCCTGCCCATACAAAGTGACAGCAAAATGTTGCAGTGACTCTAATAGTAGCTCCCAATATTTCAGAAGCTGTATTGAGTTCAACTGCTGGTGTGGACCTTGTGGGGAAGTAAAGCCCTTGACATTCAGAGTTCCTGATTTACAAAGATAATGGGGGTGGATGGACTGTTTGGAGATTAAGCACTGACCTAAGGCTTCCTGCTAATTCTGCCTTCCATCATTCTTCTTTCATCTGCTGTCCTCGTTACCATGACTCCAAAGAGTCAGTCTTCTTCAGAGACCTAGAAGTTGCAAGTTATTGTATTATTCATCTTCTTCGCCTCCATTGTTGCTATGGAAATGTGGTTGTTGTTATGATCCTAATGCCACAGAACAAGAGAAATCCAGGTGGAAAAGACTTCTTCATTCAGCAATAAGTCATCAACATTTATTGAGTACCTACTACGTGGAAATATTTAGTAAGAAATCTTGGAAAGGTGGAGACAAATGAAACATCAAACCACACCCTTAACTTGCTCTTAAACTAGTGAAGGAGACAGACTCTTACATTCCTTGAATCAATTAATATACAATTTGGTTATACATTTTGTCTTTAACAAAGGTGTTAAAAGATTATATTTCATGTTAGGGGCCCAGTGAATGTATAAGAAACTTGCCTGAGGGACTACCCCAGTGGTCCAGTGGCTAAGAATCTGGACTCTCAATGCAGGGGGCCTGGGTTCAATCCCTGGTTAGGGAACTAGATCCCACATGCCCAACTAAGAGTTCACATGCCACCGGTAAGACCAGGTGCAGCCAAATAAATAAATATGAAAGAAAGAAAGAAACTAGCCTGATATTTTAACACCCACATCAAACTAAGGGAAAATACTCCTACCATGCCATTTCCCCCCTACGCACACACCCATTCTTGGAGTTTACTTATAGACAACTTCTGCACTTCTATTTTCTTCCATTAAGGTTCTCTCTCTGGCATCAAGGTACAGGACCATTAACAAAAGCCATGGGAAAACAATTTTAGAGGGCGGGCAGGGTGCAGTAGGGGAACCTGATAAAATGGAAAACTTGAAGTGATCCTGCATGCTGCACTGAGGAAATTGCCACGGGCAATCTCATTCTGTCAACAGAATGTTCCACTTGACTAAAATCAAGACACAGGTGAAATGTCTTAAAACGTGGTCTTGCGGAAAGGTGGAGCATGAGGTGCTCTGAGGGAATTGGGCAGCCCCGGATCACCCAGCATCCATTCTTATAGCTAGTAAACTTTTACTGGACTATGAAGAGATAAAAAGATGTAGTCCCCTTTCTCAAGGAGTTTATGATCTAGCCAAAGAATCACACTTGTGAAGAAATGTTCATAATCAATGGAGGAATACAGTAATTCATATAAGCAGTGAATGGTTGAAGACCATGCCAACATATTCAGATAAGGTTCAATTCAGGTGTCAAGGGAAAAGGAAAAAATGAACTCTCTTTGAAAATGAATAGTCCAGATTACCAGATGTGACAACCTCATTTTTCATTCATAGCCCTCCCCCCACCCAGGGTCTCTTCTTTCCTGGTCCTGCCTTATATCCTTGTGGTAGGCACAATGTTGGCTTCACCAGGGAGACCTCCATGCCAGGATGTTCCTCTCCACCAAACATGAATCACAGGTGGAGTGGGGGGACTGTTAGGCATGGCTTGCATCCCACTTTGCTGCTCCATCATCTTTCCCCTCTTTTAGCATCATCTCATCCTTATTTGCATGTACAAGTGCCACCCAGCAGTCTCAGTGGATGCACTAATAACAGGCTATCAAACAGTCATCATTTTTTGAGAGCCAGGTATGTACCAGACATCATGCTTAGATGGAGATCCATCTGTTTATCTCTCTGTCCATTCACTCATCCATCTAGACAGATAGATAGGTAGATACATAGACATGTAGCTAGATAGATAGATGATGGGTAAATAGCTAGATACTATATCTATACATATATATATACATATATATATGTGTATATATATGTATATATGTTTCTCATATATATGTATATGTATATATATGTATGCTGCTTCTGCTGCTAAGTCGCTTCAGTCGTGTCCAACTCTGTGCGACCCCATAGACAGAAGCTCACCAGGCTCCCCCGTCCCTAGGATTCTCCAGGCAAGAACACTGGAGTGGGTTGCCATTTCCTTCTCCAATGCATGAAAGTGAAAAGTGAAACTGAAGTCACTCAGTCGTGTCCGACTCCCAGCGACCCCATGGACTGCAGCCTACCAGGCTCCTCCGTCCATGGGATTTTCCAGGCAAAAGTACTGGGGTGGGGTGCCATTGCCTTCCCCGATATATATGTATATACATATATATATATATGTTTATATATATATAAACATATGCATACATATGTTGGAGAAGGAAATGGCAACCCACTCCAATATTCTTGCCTGGAAAATTCCCATGGACAGAGGAGTCTGGCAGGCTACAATCCATGGGGTCACAAGAGTCGGACATGACTTAGCAACTAAATCACCACCACCACCATATACATATGTAACCCTTCTAAGTTTGGAGAATTTCCTGTTTTTCAAAGACCCAGCACCAAATGTGAAAGTGTTAAATCATAAATTGTGAAGGGCCTGAGATTTCACCCTCCTTACAAGCTTCCCCCAGTTTATTGATGTATACTAATGGAAGACACAAGACCTCGGGTATGGAGACAAAGACAAATTACTCGTCATGGCAAAAGATGTAGCAAGAGCAGAATCTTGTGTCAGTTACCTAAACTCCAACTCCTACAAGTAAAAGAGGTGGAAGAGAGAGAGAGAGAAAGAGACCTTTTTTTTTTTAACTTGGAATATAAGCGACTCTCTTCCAGAGAATTTACCATCCTGGAATGTCTCCAAAGAAGGCAACAGTTTCATTTCATCAGCTTGAGCTTCCAAGGCTGGCTATTATTCAGGCAAGCTTGAACAGATAGTCCAAGAAACGGAGGAACATCATGGAGAATTGCCTCCTACTACTAAGTCATCATATGCTATTCCCAACCTAGTCCCAAACGTGTCCATGATGATTCCTTGTGCACAGTTGCATGTGCTAGGACCTGTATCATCCTCCCCACAATCTGGCTCTTGTGGGAGCCGAACCAGTTAGTAATGGCCACCATCTACCAAACCCTTGTAGGTGCTCCACACCATTCAGGTGCTTTACAAACATCATGTCCCTTCCATGCAACAACTCAGTAGGAGAAATGTCAGTTATCTTTCCCATTTTAAAGATGAGGAAGTAATGACTTAAGTTGAGTGTCTTGCTCATTATTGAAATGTAAGAGAACCCTATGGTCCTCCACCAGCCTTTTGTCTGTAGAAAAACTTTAGCCAAAGAGTAAGTTTAATCAGAGAAGTAAGAAAATGCAGAAGCAAAGGAAAGCAGGAAAATAGGACAAAATATAAAGAGTTTAGTCATTAAGCAAAGTCAATGACTTTCAGTTCCTCCTCAAGGGTTATAGATAATATTCTGAGCTGTCTCTTGTGAACTATCTTATAGATGTTGAAACGCCCACAATGTAGAAGAAGTTAACTACATGATGACCAGACTGTAGCCCTGATATTAGCTGCCACAATCCCAAGAACTGGCCTCATGGAAATGGGAACAAACCAACCCTGAAACTGAAGACTAACTGTACATAAAGCAATAAAGGTGACACTGATTCAATCACTGCACGACCAATTTCAAGATGACTGTCAAAATGCAGATATGGTAGAAATAGCAAGAGAACTAGACTTAGAATTGGAGTCTAAGCACTTCCATGGTAGTCTAGTGGCTAAGACTCCATGCTCCCAATGCAGGGGCCTGGGTCCAATCCTTGGTCAGGGAACTAGATCCTACATACTGCAACTAAGACCCAGTGCAACCAGATAAATACATAAAGAAAGAAAGAATGGGAGCCTAAAGATATCACTGAATTGCAGCAATCTCATGATAAAACTCAGAGAAGGCAATGGCACCCCACTCCAGTACCCTTGCCTGGAAAATCCCATGAACGGAGGAGCCTGGTGGGCGACAGTCCACGGGGTCACTAAGAGTGACCTCATTTTCACTTTTCACTTTCATGCATTGGAGAAGGAAATGGCAACCCACTCCAGTGTTCTTGCCTGGAGAATCCCAGGGATGGGGGAGCCTGGTGGGCTGCCATCTATGGGTTCGCACAGAGTCGGACACGACTAAAGTGACTTGGCAGCATGATAAAACTTGAATAGGGAATTGATTCTTCTGGATGAACAAAGAAAGTGGTTTCTTGAGACAGAATCTACTCCTGATGAAGATACCATGTAGATGGTTGAAATGACAACAAAAGATTTAAAATATTACATAAACTGAGTTAATAAAGTACTGACAGGATTGAGAGGACTGACTTCAATTTTGAAAGAAGTTCTACTGTGGGTAAAATGCTATCAAACAGCATTGCTTGCTGCAGAAAAATTGTTCATGAAAGGATAAATTGATATGCAAACTTCACTGTTTTCTTATTTTAAGAAATTGCCACAGCCACCACAACCTTCAGGAATACCCATCCTGATCAGTTAGCAGCCATCAATGTGGAGGCAAGACCCTCCACCAAGAAAAATATTATGATTCACTGAATGTTAAGATCACGGCATCTGGTCCCATCACTTCACGGGAAATAGATGGGGAAACAGTGGAAACAGTGTTAGACTTTATTTTGGGGGGCTCCAAAATCACTGAAGATGGTGATTGCAGCCATGAAATTAAAAGACATTTACTCCTTGGAAGGAAAGTTATGACCAACCTAGATAGCATATTCAAAAGCAGAGACATTACTTTGCTAACAAAGGTCCGTCTAGTCAGGGCTATGGTTTTTCCAGTGGTCATGTATGGATGTGAAAGTTGGACTGTGAAGAAGGCTGAGCGCCGAAGAATTGATGCTTTCGAACTGTGGTGTTGGAGAAGACTCTTGAGAGTCCCTTGGACTGCAAGGAGATCCAACCAGTCCATTCTAAAGGAGATCGGTCCTGGGTGTTCTTTGGAAGGAATGATGTTAAAGCTGAAACTCCAATACTTTGGCCACCTCATGAGAAGTGTTGACTCATTGGAAAAGACTGATGCTGGAAGAGATTGGGGGCAGGAGGAGAAGGGGACGACAGAGGATGAGATGGCTGGATGGCATCACTGACTCAATGAACGTGAGTCTGAGTGAACTCCGGGAGTTGGTGATGGACAGGGAGGCCTGGCATGCTGTAGTTCACGGGGTCGCAAAGAGTCAGACACGACTGAGTGACTGAACTGAGCTGAACTGAACTGAACGCTCTGATGATAGTTAACATTTTTAGCAATAAAGTATTTTTTAATGAAAAAAAAATCAAGATGTCTGTCAGAACTGACTGTGCTATTTCTGCATGTAGCCCCCTCCCTCAGCCTATTAAAACCTCTTGCCCACTGATTGTAAGCAGGGTGTCAGCCTTTGGACATGAGTCCACCCTCTCCACTAGTTACTGGCCTCCAAAATAAAGCAAACTTTCCTTTCTACCAACCTTGCCTCTCTAATATAGACTTTCTAGTGGCAAACAGTTGGACCCCATTTTTGATAACATCACTACTCCTTAAGTGATGGAGACAGGATTCCTTGCCATGTTAGTCCAGTTACAAAACCTGTGCTTTCCTTCTGCTCTTGAAGCCTTGAAAGTTGGCATGGGGTCCTAAAGAGGTCAGCCTTCTCCCAGCCTCACTAGAGGGGAGGGGTTTGGTGAAGTCAAGCAGCCTCCTTGCTTACTATTAATTAAGAAAAAGCCATTCCTTAAGCAGACTCATCCTAGCAAGATGACCTTTTAAGAACAGCGATGAAGAGTCTGCACTTTATACACAGATCCAGTCAAACTTGGAGCAGGACAAGATAAAGAGAACAAGCTTATTAGCTTAAAAAGCCAGGGTACCTTTGCTTCAAAAAGGAATTTTTTTAAAGCCCAATTACCTTCAAAAAATAATACTACACTTAGGCAGCTTTCTACCTGCATACGAAACACAACCACACGTTACAGCCACACGTGCCAAAGCTCTGTGCAATAATGTTGTTACTTTTCCAGACATGAAGCAGATGGGGATGGGGCAAAAAGCAGCCATCAGTGGAGCAGATATGTATGCACAACTCCTGTCCCAGCTACCCCATATCACAACTAAGAAGAACCCTGGGCCACAGTCAAGCTAGCCTGCAAAGAAAAGTCCAGAAATATTTGTTTGGTGTTTATGGTCTTTATTTTTTTTATTTTATTATTATTATTATTATTTTAATTTTTCTTAACTTTACAATATTGTATTACTTTTACTATACATCGAGATGGATCCGCCACCAGAATACACGTGTTCCCCATCCTGAACCCTCCTCCCTCCCCCTTCCCACACCATCCCTCCAGGTCATCCCAGTGCTCCAGTCCCAGGCATCTGTTATAGGGCATCGTACCTGGACTGACTCGTTTCAGATATGATATTATACATATTTCAATGCTATTCTCCCCAATCGTCCCACCCTCTCCCAGTCCCAGAGTCCAAAAGTCTGTTCTATACATCAGTGTCTCTTTTGCTGTCTCATAAGCAGGGTGATTGTTACCATCTTTCTAAATTCCATATATATGCGTTGGTATACTGTATTTGTGTTTTTCTTTCTGGCTTACTTCACTCTGTATAATAGGCTCCAGTTCCATCCACCTCATTAGAACTGATTCAAATGTATTCTTTTTAATGGCTGAGTAATACTCCATCGTGTATATGTACCACAGCTTGCTTATCCATTCATCTGTGGATGGACATCTAGGTTGCTTCCACGTCCTGGCTATTGTAAACAGTGCTGCTATGAACATTGGGGTACACGTGCCTCTTTCAATTCTGTCTAACACCATACACAAAAATAAACTCAAAATGGATTAAAGAGCTAAATATAAGACCAGAAACCATAAAACTCCTAGAGGAAAACATAGGCAAAACACTCTCTGACTTACATCACAGCAGGATCCTCTATGACCCACCTCCCAGAATATCGGAAATAAAATCAAAAATGAACAAATGGGACCTAATCAAACTTAAAAAGCTTCTGCACAACAAAGGAAACTATAGGCAAGCTGAAAAGACAGCCTTCAGAATGGGAGAAAATAATAGCAAATGAAGCAACAGACAAACAACTAATCTCAAAAATATACAAGCAACTTCTACAGCTCAATTCCAGAAAAATAAACGACCCAATCAAAAAATGGGCCAAAGAACTTAATAGACATTTCTCCAAAGAAGACATACAGATGGTTAACAAACACATGAAAAGATGCTCAACATCACTCATTATCAGAGAAATGCAAATCAAAACCTCTATGAGATACCATTACACGCCAGTCAGAATGGCTGCGATCCAAAACTCCACAAGCAATAAATGCTGGAGAGGGTGTGGAGAGAAGGGAACCCTCTTACACTGTTGGTGGGAATGCAAACTAGTACAGCCACTATGGAGAACAGTATGGAGATTCCTCAAAAAACTGGGAATAGAACTGCCTTATGACCCAGCAATCCCACTGCTGGGCATACACACTGAGAAAACCAGAATTGAAAGAGGCACGTTTATGGTCTTTAAATCCTTAACATATAACCATCATTCCTCTTCACTGGGGTCAGAATCATCTGTGGCACCTGCTGGGGAGTTCATGAAGGTTTATTTGAAGACATTAGACATCTGCCAGGTTGGAAGACACAGCTGCCTATGGAAAAAATGACAAGAGTCAGGTGCCAGCCATAGAGGTAGGTCCAATTCACTTCAAGTGACTGCTTTCCCAGGAGCCATCAATTGTTGGCTGCTGCTCTGACTCAAAGTTAAATGAGTATGTCATCTGTATTGTCCCACCATGAGCCAGATACCCCTGAGGACCTGTCTGCAATGAGCCCTAATTGAATGAAAATTGATGGGAAGAGAATTTCCAAGGCCATTTACAGATGAAGGTGCCAGCTTCCTAAGCCATGACTGCCATGAACTGCAAGAGGTAATATTCACCCCTCAAGCCCTCCCTGCCATCACCATGAAGGAGCTTCGTCACTCTTCTCTGGTGACCTTGAACAGCATTTCAGCTGGCCTCCTAAGGAAGAAGGTTAAAGAAGGTAAAGTAACTTTTCCTATTTATTCCACACTCTTGTTTTATCTTTTACTTTGAAGAGTAACATATTTAGCTGGAACAATTCATGGCAGATGGTGAATTTGGCCATGTTCTTCTTCTGTGCCTCTCTTATATTCTCAGTGACAAGCACATCCCTCCTCTGTGTCACCACCTCATTCATTCCTGAAACCCCTAACGCAAAGAGAAAAGTCATAGGAAAAATCTTTTCATTGATTTTAATGGGAAATGTTTGCAGTTTTTGTAGATGGACAAACATATTCACTGAACCTGGAAAATAAGTTTAAGTCATAAACAAAAACTTGAAAATTTGTACATAAAATGCAACACAATGAAGGAAGGGGTGAAATTTACTAGTAGGGATGGGTGATAGAGGCCGAAAGGGATCACCGTCTGAAAGATGGTAGAGTTAGGTGGTTGATTTTCAGGCAGGCCTTTCATATCAAAATCAGGTGAGCTTGGTGATAACTTCCTTTTCCTTCAGACTAACACTAGAAGAATCTCCCGATCTGGAAGACACACCTGTAGAAAACATGGAATCTATAGGTTAAAAAGCTGGGTGAGACTTTCATAGTGGTCCAGTGGCTTAAACTCAGCATTCTCGATGCAGGGGGCCCAGGTTTGATCCCTGGTCAGTGAAATAAATTCCGCATGGACAACCACAGATTCCACATGCCACAACTAAGACCCGGTGCAGCCAAATAAATAAATATTTTTTAAAAAGCGTGTTTGGAGCGGGGAGAGTTTCAAAAGATGAGCAAAGAGCGCATGGATTCCGCAGACTAAAGAGATATAGAAAATCGAACTTCTTTATCCCCCTTGCTTGACAACACATTCATTCACCAGAGTTTGTGTCCATCCTCAAAGGCATAAATTTAAATTGTCCTACATAGCATTCTCTGACTAGAAATAGAGATTATATCAATTACCAAGTACCTGTCTGTGCTAAGTGCAATGACAAAATCTCACTTACTATTGTGCAGCACACTTGGGGAGGAGCAATCCTACTGAGGGAAGAGTCACTGTATGGAAAGCAGTGTCATTTCCCCAGAGCCCATGGCAGAAGGCATCGCGGGCACAGCTGGGACTGTACAGTGTGTGCAGCCCTCTTCACGGAGCCATGAGGGTCTCCCTTACAAATGGGACTTCTTATTTTCTGCCTTCATTGCCCTGACTCTCCTTTTACCAAACTGCCCAGAACTGAGATAGCCCCTGACAGGTGTCTCATAGGGGTATGTTTTTATTTACTGAAAATCATTTGTATTCAAATCAATGGAGAATCCACACACCTTCTAAAATTTCCAAGGCAATGCTTCTCAAAGCATGGTCCTTGACTCAGCATCAAAAAAGTCCCTTTACTCCAGAACTTTCTAGAAATTCAAATCTTCAGGGCTGATCACAAATCTATTGAATAAATCTGGGACAGGAACCCAGCAATTTATGTAAAAACAAGCCCATGGATCCACAATAAAGCTTGAGAACTGCTCTAAGGAATCAGACATTTAACCCAGATGCCCTAATGGACGTTGAATATTCAACCACAAAGGCTCAAAACAAATGCCCCTAGAAGAGAGGCCATATTCCTCTGTGGGCTAATTTGTGTATTAATCTCTCAAAGGGGTTGATAAGTCTATGATTTACAAGCTTAATTTAACACATGAGCTAATTAGTAATTCTTCACAGTGTTTTATATGTACAGACAAATATGTGAAACTTGAAAGTGTTATCATATTAAGCTGAATCCACTCAAATTACCCAAAGGATTTGTCCTAAAGGAAATCAGTCTGGGATATTCATTGGAAGGACTGATGCTAAGGCTGAAACTCCAATACTTTGGCAACCTGATACAAAGAACTGACTCATTGGAAAAGACTCTGATGCTGGGAAAGATTGAAGGCAGGAGGAGAAGGGGAAGACAGAGGATGAGGTGGTTGGATGGCATCACTGGTTCAGTGGACATGAGTTTGAGCAAATGAGCTGGTGATGTACAGGGAAGTCTGGCGTACTGCAGTCCATGGGGCTGTAAAGAGTCAGATATGACTAAGCGACTGAACTGAACTGACTCAAATTACCATATGAAGTTAACAAAGTGCTCATTGAAGGCAGATCATCATACTGTCTTCACCTCCATATCCACACAGCACAGCACAAAACTGGTCCAGAATTAACGCTTGTGGAAAGGGAAATGTGTGGATAAATTTAAAAAATTAATATGGGGAAAAGGGGAATTATGAATGTGAAGTAGTCTGTTAGAAAAACATCTGTGAACTTGCAGCAATACATACTGTTGACCATTGGTTCAGGCCCATTCCAGAATGAAATTTCAGTGGCAGTGAAAGAAAACATATGGTTCCCTGGTAATAATGTGGCATTGTGTAGACACGACCTAAATTTGAAAACCTCTTCAAATGGAAACCTTGATTCCATCTGTCTCTTAAAAAAGAAAACCTCATAATTGCTTATAATCATGTTCATTTACCATTTTCTCAAATGCTTAACAGCTGGTGGGGGGTGGAGGACAGACGGGCAGGAGGAGACATGGGTAATTAATAAAAGTCGTTCTCCTTCTTTGATTCTGAATGTTATTGGTGTTTAAAATGTCAAAACTATGCCCCCATATTTCTTAGATGACTCGCCCCTGACATGTCATAACTGAACCCACTCCTCCAACCCACGGATTCACCCCTAGAGAGTTCTACAGAATGAGTGGGCTCAACCTACTTCTTTTTTTAATTAAATATAGTTGATTTACACTGTCCTGTTAGTTTCAGGTGTACAGTATAGTGATTCAATTATAAATATACACGTATTCATTCTTTTATGGATTCTTTTCCCTGATAGGTTATTACAAAATATTGAGTATAGTTCCCTGTGCTATGGAGTAGGTCCTTGTTGGTTATTTATCTTATATGGTATTGTGTATATGTTAATCACAAACTTCTTTTAAAGGACTTTTGGGAGGCTCTAAGAGAGAGACACTTGCAAGGACAATTCAGCTGATGAAAATAATATATGGCAAACATTTAAGTCTTAACATTCCAACTGAACTTCTTTTCAAAACTAGAAATGAAACCAGCAGGGAGTCCAACCTGGGAACACATCTGTTTCTGTAAGAAAATGAAATTGACAAGCACCTAAGCGTGTGTGTACCCATGTACATTTCAGCTCTGGTGCCTTGTTGCACACAGAGTAAAATCTGCCTTGTGGAGGTGGTTTCCCGCCCTACCATCTTCTCGAAGGTGGGGGTGAGGACCACGAGCCCAGGTCACTCTTGAGCTCATTGTTCATGCACAACCACTCCCTGACTCCAAACCTACAGAACCAGAGTCTATGGGTGGGGCCTAGATAGCAAGGTAACAAGTGCCCAGGTGATTCTGATTTAAATCAGGACTCCCATTTCCCTCTCACTCCTGGGTGTCGACACCCAGGAGACAGGTCCCTCCCATCCAGTCAGCTCTCTGCAACCATCTGGAGGTAAGGGTTATTCCACAACTTTAAGAGGACAGTAAATGGGCTTGTTGGAAATAGCTGGGCACACATGGTCTAGTAGGAGGACCTGGAGCATTAATTTGACCATAATAATACAGCATTCTGTAAATGGCCATCTCAAGGGGTCCCTGGATGGCCCTCTGGTTCTTCCTCTTCAGAAAAGAGTGAAGCTTTTTAGCTTTGTCTGCTAAAAGTCTGCTCTCTGTCCTCAGTCAAACGAAAGTCTCCCATCACTGTCAAGTTCTACAGGAGCTCTTTTCTCCACCTAATCGTCTCCCAAGCCTGTCTGCTCAGTTCAAGCCTCTGTTACCACATAGAAAAATCGTCAGTCTCATCACTTCACTGTATGCCTGAAACTCTGCAAATCAACTCTCTGCTATGTTATGCTAAGTCGCTTCAGTTGTGTCTGACTCTGTGTGACCCTATGGACAGTATCCTACCTGGCTCCTCTGTCCATGAGATTCTCCAGGAAAGAATATTGGAGTGGATTGCCACACTCTCTTCCAAGGGATCTTCCCAACCCAGGGATCGAACCCTGGTTTCCTACATTGAAGGCAGATTCTTTACCATCTAAGCCACGAGGGAAGTCCCATAAATCAACTCTACTTCAATTTTTTTTAAGTGCATAATAACCTGTAATGGAAAAGAATCTGATAAAGAATACAGGTATGTGTATGACTGAATCACTTTGCTGTACGCTTGAAACTAACACAACATTGCAATTTAACTGTACTTCAAAAAAATCATAGATGTATGCAAATAAATAAATTTTAAAATTAAAAAATGTTTAAAAAGATTTTTTTAATATATAAAGAACATAGGACAATTGTCCTATATGCTTATAATTATATACTGTGTATGAGGAATTCATATTAGGTACAATGATGCAAGTATATGAAAAATGTGTTGTTGTGTGTTAGTTGCTCAGTCATGTCTGACTCTTTGTCACCCCATGGACTATAACCGCCAGGCTCTCCTCTGTCCATGGAATTCTGCAGGCAAGAATACTGGAGTGGTTGCCATTCCCTTCTCCAGGGGATCTTCCTAACCCAGGGATGGAATCCAGGTCTCCTGCATTGTGGTCAGATTCTTTACCATCTGAGCCACCAGGGAAGCCCAAATTTAAAATGAGAGAATTGAATAAGTCAAAATAAAATTCCCAGTTTCTTCATCTTTAATACTCAGACTTAAGTAGATAGAGTAGGAGGTATAATAATAATCATTGAGATTCAATATTCCTGTGAGGGACTAGTGCCACATCTATTTTGTTTTGTAATGGACAAATGGAGGTAAGGAGAGGTTAAGAAACTTGTCCAAGGACACATAGCTGGTCATTGACAATATAAAGGTTGACACTGGAGTGCTGGTTTGGCAATCAGTGTGACTGGAGTTCAAATCCTGACTTTACCTCTTTCTATGGAATTATTTCATCTCACATGCTAGCAAAGTAATGCTCAAAATTCTCCAGCACAGGCTTCAACAGTACATGAACCATGAACTTCCAGATGTTCAAGCTGGTTTTAGAAAAGGCAGAGGAACCAGAGATCAAATTGCCAACATCTGCTGAATCACCCCAAAAGCAAGAGAGTTCCAGAAAAACATCTACTTTTGCTTTATTGACTACACCAAAGCCTTTGACTGTGTGGATCACAACAAACTGTGGAAAATTCTCAAAGAGATGGAAATACCAGACCACCTGACCTGCCTCTTGGGAAATCTGTATGCAGGTCTAAAAGCAACACTTAAAACTGGACGTGGAACAACAGACTGGTTCCAAATTGAGAAAGAAGTACATCAAGGCTGCATATTGTAACCCTGATTATTTAACTTACATGCAGAGTACATCATGAGAAATGCTGGGCTGGAAGAAGCACAAGCTGGAATCAAGATTGCCAGGAGAAATATCAATAACCTCAGATGCGCAGATGACACCACCCTTACAGCCAAAAACAAAGAAGAACTAAAGAGCCTCTTGATAAAAGTGAAAGAGAAGAGTGAAAAAGTTAGCTTAAAACTCAACATTCAGAAAACTAAGATAATGGCATCTGGTCCCATCGCTTCATGGCAAATAGATGGGGAAACAGTGGAAACAGTGACAGACTTTATTTTGGGGGCTCCAAAATCACTGCAGATGGTGACTGAAGCCATGAAATTAAGATGCTTGCTCCTTGGAAGAAAAGGTATGACCAACCCAGACAGCATATTCAAAAGCAGAGACATTACTTTACCAACTAATGTCTGTCTAGTCAAAACTATGGTTTTTCCAGTAGTCATGAATGGATGTGAGACTTGGACTCTAAAGAAGGCTGAGTACCAAAGAATTGATGCTTTTGAACTGTCGTGTTAGAGAAGACTCTTGAGAGTCTGGCAAGGAGATCCAACCAGTCCATCCTAAAGGAAATCAGTCCTGAATATTCATTGGAAGGACTGATGATGAAGCTCAAACTCCAATACCTTGGCCACCTGATGCAAAGAACCAACTCATTGGAAAAGACCCTGATGCTGGGAAAGACTGAAGGAGGGAAGAGAAGGGGACAAGGATGAGATGGTTGGATGGCATCATTGACACAATGGACATGAGTTTGAGTAGGCTCCGGGAGTTGATGATGGACAGGAAAGCCTGGCGGGCTACAGTCATGGGGTCACAAAGAGTTGGATACGACTGAGCAATTGAACTGAACTGATGGTATTATTTAACTGCTCTAATTCTCATTTCTCTCATCTAAGAAAGAGGAACAATAATAATAATAAAACTGTTGTGGGGCTAGCTGGATGAATTAACTGCAAAAATGCTTGGAGCATTGCTAGTGCGTGATAGGTATTCAGTAAATGCTGTTGTTGTTATTGCCGTGGTGCAGTATTCCAAAGGAAGTTTATCCCCTTGAGTGCTCTGTGACATGTCTGTGCAAACACCCTACTCCAGAAGCAGCATCCCTTCCCACGAATGCCCAGGGCCCCTGCATTGGCTCCAACCTGAGTGTCTAAGCTGCCTGGTCGGGCAGGGACCATTTCCCCTCTCCCTCCCCTGCATAATGCATCTCGCCACTCAAGCACAGTAAGAAGAGAGGTCCTGCTGGCTTGGTGGGCACAGTGCCTTCTTAGTGGCCTCTTTACCAAGAATGGATTTTCCTCCACTGAACAGAAATATAGCTGTGGCCACTCTTCCTGTCTATGTTAAACATCCCCCCTGAGCAAGGGCTTCACTCTCTCATCCATCTGCCTGCCCCCACCTCCCTCTGGTCTGTGAGTGATGGAAAGAAGCATTTGGTGTAGAAACTACTTATGAAGACTGTTTATCTTCCTCCTGTCTCACAGGGTGTGTGGGTGGCCACAGGCTGCAGAGAAGACAGAAGCCAGTTCACATCTCACCCACATGGCTGTCCTTTCTTTGAACCCTATGATTTCCTCCACCCCAGACCAAGCTCAGCCTCCCCTCTGAACCTTCCCTGCCAACAGGGACCTATAGGCATGGTCCCCTCTCTGAATTCTAGGAGGCTTCTATCATGCTGGTACTGGTGTTTCTGAATCACCTTAACTTCCCAACTGATTTTCACCTTTCCTTCTCCTCTGAGAACTTGGAGAGGAGTGCCATCTTCAAAGAAGAGGCTATACTGGACTTAGTGTGGCTGGAAAGCATTTCCAAAATCCTAACATTAAGGGTAACTTTTTAAATTTTTTTTATTGAAGTATAGTTGATTTACAATGTCCTATTTCTGCTGTGTAGCAAAGTGGTTCAGTTATACATATATACACATTCTTTTTCATATTCTTTTCCATTATGGTTTATCACAGGGTACTGAATGTATTTCCATATGCTATACAGTAGGACCTTGTTGTTTATCTATTTTATACATAGTGGTGTGTATATGTTAATCCCAGATCCTTTTCTGCCCTTTCCCTTTGGAAAACATAAGATTATTTTCTATGTCTCTAAGTCTATTTTTGTTTTATAAATAAGTTCATTAGTGTCATATTTCAGATTCCACATATTTGATATATGATATTTCTTAATCTGACTTACTTCACTTAGTATGTTAATCTCTGCAACATGGTCCAACCATGTTGCTGCTAATGACATTATTTCATTCTTTTTTGTGCTGAATAGTATTCCACTTTATATATGTACCACATTTTCTTTATGCATTTATCTGTTGATGGACATTTAGGTTGTTTCCATGTCTTGGCTATTGTAAATAGTGCTGCTATAAACAGGGGAACATGTCTTTTTGAATTGTAGTTTTATCCATATATATGCTCAGGAATGGGATTGTAGTATCATATAGCAACTGTATTTTTAGTTTTGTAAGGAACCTCCATACTGTTCTCTATAGTGGCTGCACCAATTTTTATTCCCACCAACAATTTGGAAAGGTTCTCTTTTCTCCATAGAGAGTAACTATTTTTAATACAGATAAATTCATCTTTTTCACCCACAGTTGTTGGCAAATGTATCAACAAGAACAGCTTTGGGGAAAGGCAATTAATCCAAATCTAAAATACAGTAGGTCTACCTTTCCATCTGGCAACTCCCCTCCAGCTGTCTATCTCAGAAAATCTTTGCATGTGTACACAAAAAGTTGTATTTACAATCATTCCTGGCATTCATTATTTATAATAGAAAAAGCTGGAAGCCACCCAACATCCATCCTTAGAAGGATGACCAAATTATTTTGCCACACTGTGCTGAAGTTAAAGAAAATGATGATCTGTATGTTCTGAGAAAGACCTTAAAACAAATTATTTTAAAAAAAGGATTAGCAAACTTCTATAGAGGGTCAGATGGTAAATTTTTTTTTTTTTGCAGCCCATTCTTTCTTTTTTATTACTACAATTTTCTTCACTTTTTGAAAAAACACCCCCAGAAAAAAAAAAAAATTTTTTTTTTTTTTTCAAAAATTTTTTTTTTTAAAAAAATTTTTGTTGAGCTTTTTTCCGGCGGGGACCCTTTTTTCCCCTCTGTTTTTTTTAAAAAAAAAAAACAAATTTCATATTATCATCATCAACTTAAAAAATATTTTTTCTCTTTTTATAAAAAAAAAAAATAATATTTTTTTTTTTTTTTTTTTTTTTTTTTTTTTTTTTTTTTTTTTTTTCTTTCTTAATTATTAATAAAAATAATTATTTAATTTCTTATCCCTCTCTTCTTCCTCTCTTCCTCCCCCCCCCCCCCCCCCCCCCCCCCCCCCCCCCCCCCCCCCCCCCCCCCTCCATCACCAGCTTCCGGAGGTCACCCAGACTCGCATCCATCGAGTCAGTGATGCCATCCAGCCATCTCATCCTCTGTCGTCCCCTTCTCCTCCTGCCCTCAATCCCTGCCAGCATCAGAGTCTTCTCCAATGAGTCAACTCTTCGCATGAGGTGGCCAAAATACTGGAGTTTCAGCTTTAGCATCATTCCTTCCAAAGAAATTCCAGGATTGATTTCCTTCAGAATGGACTGGTTGGATCTTCTTGCAGTCCAAGGGACTCTCAAGAGTCTTCTCCAACACCACAGTTCAAAAGCATCAATTCTTCGGCGCTCAGCCTTCTTCACAGTCCAGCTCTCACATCCATACATGACCACAGGAAAGACCATAGCCTTGACTAGGCGAACCTTTGTTGGCAAAGTAATGTCTCTGCTTTTGAATATGCTATCTAGGTTGGTCATAACTTTCCTTCCAAGGAGTAAGCGTCTTTTAATTTCATGGCTACAGTCACCATCTGCAGTGATCTTGGAGCCCAGAAAAACAAAGTCTGACACTGTTTCCACTGTTTCCCCATCTATTTCCCATGCAGTGATGGGACCAGATGCCATGATCTTCGTTTTCTGAATGTTGAGCTTTAAGCCAACCTTTTCACTCTCCACTTTCACTTTCATCAAGAGGCTTTTTAGCCCCTCTTCACTTTCTGCCATAAGGGTGGTGTCATCTGCATATCTGAGGTTATTGATATTTCTCCCGGCAATCTGGATTCCAACTTCTGTTTCTTCCAGTCCAGCATTTCTCATTATGTACTCTGCATATAAGTTAAATAAACATGGCTCAGACCATGAACTCCTTTTTGCCAAATTCCAACTGAAATTTAAAAAAAAAAAAAAAAATTCTACACCACTTTTGTTTTATCTAAAATAAATCCCTTTTTTTTTTAAAAGGGAAAAGAAAAAAATATTTTTAGGGGCCTATATTAGATAGAGAGAGTCTGTTAAAATATAGAATGTGGTTTGTGTTATTTTAGAGAAGAGAGGGAAAAAAAACCATCCCCATGGAAAAGAAATGCAAAAAAGCAAAATGGCTGTCTGGGGAGGCCTTACAAATAGCTGTGAAAAGAAGAGAAGCAAAAAGCAAAGGAGAAAAGGAAAGATATAAACATCTGAATGCAGAGTTCCAAAGAATAGCAAGAAGAGATAAGAAAGCCTTCTTCAGTGATCAATGCAAAGAAATAGAGGAAAACAACAGAATGGGAAAGACTAGGGATCTCTTCAAGAAAATCAGAGATACCAAAGGAACATTTCATGCAAAGATGGGCACAATAAAGGACAGAGATGGTGTGGATTTAACAGAAGCAGAAGATATCAAGAAGAGGTGGCAAGAATACACAGAAGAACTGTACAAAAAAGAGCTTCAAGACCCAGATAATCATGATGATGTGATCACTGACCTAGAGCCAGACATCTTGGAATGTGAAGTCAAATGGGCCTTACAAAGCTAGTGGAGGTGATGGAATTCCAGTGGAGCTATTCCAAATCCTGAATGATGATGCTGTGAAAGTGCTACACTCAATATGCCAGCAAATTTGGAAAACTCAGCAGTGGCCACAAGATTGGAAAAGGTCAGTTTTCATCCCAATCCCAAAGAAAGGCAATGCCAAGGAGTGCTCAAACTACCGAACAATTGCACTCATCTCACACGCTAGTAAAGTAATGCTCAAAATTCTCCAAGCCAGGCTTCAGCAATATGTGAACCGTGAACTTCCTGACGTTCAAGCTGGTTTTAGAAAAGGCAGAGGAACCAGAGATCAAATTGCCAACATCCGCTGGATCATGGAAAAAGCAAGAGAGTTCCAGAAAAACATCTATTTCTGCTTTATTGACTATGCCAAAGCCTTTGACTGTGTGGATCACAATAAACTATGGAAAATTCTGAAAGAGATGGGAATACCAGACCACCTGATCTGCCTCTTAAGAAATCTGTATGCAGGTCAGGAAGCAACAGTTAGAACTGGTCATGGAACAACAGACTGGTTCCAAATAGGAAAAGGAGTACGTCAAGGCTGTATATTGTCACCATGTTTATTTAATAAAATCATCAAGCCACCTTCAAATAATAGTTTGAGAAATATTGACAGCTGTTTCTTTTATTCATGACCTCTATTGTCCTTGACAATTCTAATTATTTTAAATTAGACAGCAATTCTAACATATTATTCTTTTAAGAAAGGAACTAAATAAGGATTTTCAGCTCCCGCAAAAGAACAGTTGGCAGACCACCAGATCTCAGGATCCTCTCCATATCTCATGGCTCTCTCCCAGCATCAGAATAGTCCCAGCCAGACAAAGCAGGGGCCTGAGGCAGCCACAGGCCTGCTGGAGCAGGCACTTTCATACCTGGTCTTTGCTCTCAAATATTCCCTAAGCCAAAAACAGAAATTCTTTTCTAAAGGGCAACTTATTTGAAGTATTAATTAAAATGCAAATTACTCCAAGATGGCTTGGCTTTTAAACATTTTCTCTGAAGTTTCCATGAATATAAAGCATATGACAGGCTTCTGTTTGGAATGATCTGCATGCGTGCTCACAGTTGAAAAATTGCTTGATTTTGAAAATAACAAGGAGGGCAGTAAATGCCAAACAAGGCAGCCAGAATCCTTTAGCAAGAGCTGTTCTCCTTCAGAAGGACAAAGGAGTAAAAGGGTTGAAGAACAATGATCTGCTAAGACTCAGCTTCTAGCAGGGTTTTTTGAGGGGATGGAGTTTGCCACCCACAAAGAAGGGGAACCAAGTTACCAGGTTGGACCTCCCAACTTTAAAACAGTTAGAAACTTCTGTCAATATACAATTGGGTTGCTTCCAGGTCCTAGCTGTAATCATAGGGCTGCAATGAACATTGGGGTTCATGTATCTTTGTCTATTACTTTTAATTGGAAGATAATTGCATAACAATATTGTGTTTGTTTCTGCCATACAACAACATGAATCAGCCATAAATATACATATGTCCCCTCCCTCTTGAATCTCCCTCCCACCCCCGCCCCATCCCACCCTCTAGGTTATCACAGAGCACCTGATTCAGCTCCCTGTATTACATATTAACAGCAACTTCCCACTAGCTATCTATTTTACTTAAGGTAATGTATATCTTTCAGTACTACTCTCCCAATTTGTCCCACCCTCTCCTTCCCAAATTAAGTCCAAAAGTCTGTTCTCTATGTCTGCATCTCTGTTCTTTCCCTGCAAATAGAATCATCAGTACTATCTTTCTAGATTCCATGTATACACATTAATATATGATATTTGTTTTTTTTTTTCTCTTTCTGACTTACATTATACTCTGTATAACAGGCTCCAGGTTCATTCACCTCACTAGAACTGACTCAAATACATTTCTTTCTCTGGCTGAGTAATATTCCATTGTATATACCTACCACAACTTCTTATTCATTCATCTGTTGATGCACATCTATGTTGCTTCCATGTCCTGCTATTGTAAATAGTGCTGCAATGAACATTGGAGTACATGTGTCTTTTTCAATTATGGTTTCTCAGGAGGGTATATGCCCAGTAGTGGATTGCTGGGTCATATGGTAATTTTTCTCCTAGTTTTTTAAGAAATCTCCATATTTTTATCCATAGTGGCTGTATCAATTTACATTGCCACCAACAGTGCAGAAGGGTTCCCTTTTCTTCACACCATTTTTCAGCATTTATTGTTTGTAGATTTTTTGATGATAGCCATTCTGACTGGTGTGAAGTGATACCTCACTGTGGTTTTGATTAGCACTTCTCTAATAATGAGTGGTCATGTATGGATGTGAGAGTTGGACTGTGAAGAAAGCCAAAGAATTGATGCTTTTGAACTGTGGTGTTGGAGAAGACTCTTGAGAGTCCCTTGGACTGCAAGGAGATCCAACCAGTCCATTCTGAAGGAGATCAGCCCTGGGATTTCTTTGGAAGGAATGATGCTAAAGCTGAAACTCCAGTATTTTGGCCACCTCACACAAAGAGTTGACTCATTGGAAAAGACTCTAATGCTGGAAGGGATTGGGGGCAGGAGGAGAAGGGGACGACAGAGGATGAGATGGGTGGATGGCATCACCAACTCAATGTACATGACTTTGGGTGAGCTCTGGGAGTTAGTGATGAACAGAGAGGCCTGGTGTGCTGTGATTCATGGGGTTGCAAAGAGTCGGACACGACTGAGTGACTGAACTGAACTGAACTGAATAATGAGTGATGTTGAGCACTTTTTTTTTTTTACATGTTTGTTAGCCATTTGTATGTCTTCTTTGGAGAAACGTCTGTTAAGGTCTTCTGCCCATTTTTTAATTGGGCTGTTTGCTTGTTTTTTTTATATTGAGGTGCATGAGCTGCTCTCATATTTTGGAGATTAACCATTTGTTAGTTTCTTCACTTGAAAATATTTTCTCCCTTTCTGAGGGTTGTCTTTTCTACAACATGATGACTAACTTCCCACCCTCTCCTTCCTGAGTCAGGGGAGAAAAGGAAGCTGTAAACAAACATGAAACTCATGAGAGGGAGGGAGTGAACCCATCATAACCTTTAAGGAAGAAGCAAAAAAAAAAAAAAAAGACTCACTGTTCTTAAACATCTTTTTTGTACCAGATGCTGAGTGTATCTTCTTGACATCCTTGTCCCAGTTTTACCTAACACTCTCCACAACCCTAAGAGACAGGAATTAACATTCCTAACTGATGGGGAAATAAACCAAAAAGAAAAGTTAAGGAATTTGGTCCAGGGTCACAAAATTAAAGGGCAAAGGAAGAGAATGAAGAGAAATAATAATAACAGCTTTGATGATTACAACATCTGTTGAAGAGAGTACAATATAATCCAGTATATCACTTCCCTTACTTCACTTTAAGGATCTCCTAAGCAACAAGGCCCAGGAGAGGAACTTCCCCAGGCAGTTCCAGTGGTGGGGACTGCCATGCTAATCTCCAGGTCAGGAATGCAGAGCTGGACCAGGACTAGAATTCTTGCACTATACAATAACCAGATGTTCTTACAAGAGGGGTGGCTGAAACAGGTCTACCCACCAGAATTTCAGCATCTAAATAACTCCCCCACCAGGACGCTACTTTTCTGGTTCCTGATAACAAACTCCCTGATATTTCAATATTTACCTACTAGTTAGTCGTAGCCTCACATGTTGCTGATGAATAGACCTTTTGTTTGGGGGTGTTTTGTTGTTGTTGTTTTTAATTGGAATATAATGGCTTTATAATGTTGTGCTATTTTCTGCTGCATATGACCCAGCAATCCCACTTTTGGGCATATACTGAGAGAAAACCATAATTCCAAAAGATATATGCACCCCAATATTTATTGCAACAATAATTACAACAGCCAGAAGCTTTTGTTTTCATCATCAGCCCTGATTACCACCGCCTCAGGCCAGTTAGTTGAAACTGTCACTTTTTATGGCAATTTGGAGTTGTTGGTTGAGGGACCTCTTTCTCTTTAAACTCCATATCCTGTCCCAACACACCCACATTTGCTTTTCTTGGGCTGATCCTATCACAACCCAGATGTTCCCCACCAAGTATCTCTTCATTCAGAAGCAGCTCCTGAGCTAGCTTATGTATACTTTACATGACATCCTGCACAGCAAACAGCTCTAAGTTTTTCCTTTGTCATTTTGGATCTCAAAGTCTCTCTTGGCTTCTCACCCCAGGGAGCTGCTGGTCTGCTCCCATAGGAATCCCCACTTCCAAGGCTCCTCCCTCCTGGATTTCAGTCTCCTCTCTCTGTATTGTTCAGAGGAATTCTCCCCTCCCAGCACCTCCTCTGTACTTGCGGCTGTGTGCGTCCTGTGCACAATGAATATCAAGGAATATGGGTAAACAAAGGATATTACATCCATCAAGCCATCAGCCACTGCAATCGCACCCAAAGGTGCACCCTGAGGGGATTCAGGATGGAGAAAAAAGGGCCCTAGATAGTTAAGATGCATATCAAAGAATGTTTTCAATGAGCCCAGACTCTTGCATCTTCCCATACACAAGAAAGAAGTCCCTCTTTCTTGTGAAAAAATTGATGTTGCTTAGTACTTTTGCCTGGAAAATCCCATGGACGGAGGATCCTGGTAGGCTCCAGTCCATGGGGTCGCTGAGAGTCGGACACGACTGAGCGACTTCACTTTCACTTTTCACTTTCATGCATTGGAGAAGGAAATGGCAACCCACTCCAGTGTTCTTGCCTGGAGAATCCCAGGGACGGGGGAGCCTGGTGAGCTTCCGTCTATGGGGTCGCACAGAGTCGGACACAACTGAAGCGACTTAGCAGCAGCAGCAGCAGTCGTGTCCAACTCTTTGAGACACCATGGACTGTAGCCTACCAGGCTCCTCTGTCCATGGGATTCTCCAGGCAAAAATACTGGAGTGGATTGCCTTTTCCTTCACTAAATTCATTAAGCTTGGATGTCTGTGTTTCTTTAATTAGCAGTAATGTTTTGATCCCCTTCATGGATCACTGCCTTGGCATGGGGGAAGGACTTGTGTAACTCAGTGGAACTAGATCTGGTGGACAAAGTACCTAAAGAACTATAGAGAATGGTTTGTAATATTGTATAGGAGGCAGTGACCAAAACCATCCCAAAGAAAAAGAAACGCAAGAAGGCAAAGTGGTTGCATGAGGAGGCTTTACAAATAATTGAGCAAAGAAGAGAAGTGAAAGGCAAGAGAGAAAGGGGAAGCTATACCCTTCAGACAGTAAAGAATCTGCCTACAATGCAGAAGACCCAGGTTCAATCCCTGGGTTGGGAAGAACCCCTGGATAAGGGAATGGCTACCCACCCCAGTATTCTTTCCTGGAAAATTCCATAGACAGAGGAGCCTGGCAGCAACTCCATGGGGTCACAAAGAATGACTGATTAACTAACTGAAGGCAGAGTTTCAGAGAATAGATAGACCTCTTCTCTCAAAGAAGAGATAAGAAGGCCTTCTTAAATTAAATAGAGGAAAACAATAGACTGGTAAAGACCAGCTATCTTTTCAAGAAAGCTGGAGATGCCAAGGGAACAGTTCATGCAAGTATGGACATTATAAACAACAAGGACCTAACAGAAGCAGAAGAGATTAAGAAGAGATGTCAAGAATACACAGAACAATACAAAAAAGCTCTCAATGACCTGAATAACCAGGATGGTATGGCCACTCATCTAAAGTCAGACATACTGGATTGTAAAGTCAAGTGGGACTTAAGAAGCATTACTATGAACAAAGCAGTTCATGAATCCAACCAGTCCATTCTAAAGGAGATCAGCCCTGGGATTTCTTTGGAAGGAATGATGCTAAAGCTGAAACTCCAGTATTTTGGCCACCTTATGCGAAGAGTTGACTCATCGGAGAAGACTCTGATGCTGGGAGGGATTGGGGGCAGGAGGAGAAGGGGAAGACAGAGGATGAGATGGCTGGATGGCATCACTGACTCGATGGATGTGAGTCTGAGTGACCTCTGGGAGCTGGTGATGGACAGGGAGGCCTGGCGTGCTGCGATTCATGGGGTCGCAAAGAGTTGGACACGACTGAGCGACTGATCTGACCTGATCTGATGAACAAAGCTAGTGGAAGTGTTGGAATTCCAGCTGAACTATTTCAAATCCTAAAAGATGATGCTGTTAAAGTGCTGCACTCAATATTTCTGCAAATTTGGAAAACTCACAGTGGCCACAGGACTGGAAAAGATCAGTTTTCATTTCTGTCCCAAAGAAGGGTAATGCCAAAAATGGTTCAAACTACCATACAATTGTACTCATTTCACATGCAAGCAATGTAATACTCAAAATCCTTCAACAAATCATTATTGTTGTTCAGTCACTTAGTCATGTTGGACTCTTTATGACCCAATGGACTGCACACCAAGCTAGGCTTCAACAGTACGTGAACCAAGAAATTACATATGTATAAGCAGGGTTTTGAAGAGGTAGAGGAACCAGAGGACAAATTGCCAATATTTGTTGGATCATGGAGAAAGCAAGGGAATTCCAAAATAAAAATCTACTTCTGATTCATTGACTATGCAAAAGCCTTTGACTGTGTGGATCACAACAAACTATGGAAATGTCTTCAAGAGATGGGAATACCAAACTACCATATCTGTCTCCTAAGAAACCTGTATGAAGGTCAAAAAGCCACGGTTAGAACTGGACTTAGAACAACCGAATGGTTCCAAATTGGGAAAGGAGCACATGAAGGCTGTATATTGTCACCTTGCTTATTTAACTTATATGCACAGTACATCATGCGAAATGCCGGACTGGATGATTCATAAGCAGGAATCAAGACTGCTGGGAGAAATATCAACAACCTCAGATAGGCAGATGATATCACTCTAGTGGCAGAAAGTAAAGAGGAACTAAAGAGCCACTTGATGGGTGAAAGAGGAGAGTGAAAAAGCTGGCTTAAAACTCAACATTCAAACACTAAGATCATGGCATCTGATCCCATTACTTCATGGCAAATGGAAAGGCAAAAAGTGGAAGCAGTGATAGATTTTATTTTCTTAGGCTCCAAAATCACTTCAGATGGTGACTCCAGCCATGAAATTAAAAGATGCTTGCTCCTTGGAAGAAAAGCTATGACCAACCTAGACAGCATATTAAAAAGCAGAGAACGTCACTTTGATAGCAAGGGTCCATCTAGTGAAAACTATGGTTTTTCCAATAGTCATATATGGATGTGAGAGTTGAGCCATAAAGAAGGCTGAACACCAAAGAATTGATGCTTTTGAATTGTGGTGCTGGAGAAGACTCTTGAAATTCCCTTGGACAGCAAGGAGATCACACCAGTCAATCCTAAGGGAAATCCACCCTGAATATTTATTGAAAGGACTGTTGCCAAAGCTCCAATACTCTGGTCACGTGATGTGAAGAGCCAGCTCATTGGAAAAGATCTTGATGCTTGGTAAGATTGAAGGCAAAAGATAAGGGGGTGGCAGAGGATGAGATGGTTGGATAGCATCAACAACTCAATGGACATGAGTTTGAGCAAACTCTAGGAGATTGTGGACAGAGGAGCCTGCTATGCTGCAGTCCATGGGGTTGCGAAGATTCAGATGTGATATTATGACTGAACAACACCAACAACAATCTTTTGATGTTCAGTTGCTTGGGCTTTTATCTGAAAAAAAAAAAAAACACACTCCATACCCTGGTTCCTCCCTTCCTTCTTCAAAACAGTCCCTCAGAACTCTCTGAGAGGTTTTATCCTGGGCTTAAGTGTACCAAATAAAACATAAATCTCAACTTTAAAGTGTGCTTTTTTTATGGTCAGATTCAACCTTATGGAAGAGAGTTTATCAACCATCTTTAGTTACTAACCACATCTTACTCCCAATCTCTACCCTAAACAGCCTATGAAATCCTCTCTTTCGAACACAAATGGTACTGGATCAGGAAAAATTCACGTAAAAAAAGCTCTTCCCACCTAATATTCCCACATTCCTTTCATGACATCTGTGGAGATGAAGAAGAATAAAAATGGAACAGCCCTTCTCTCTATAAACTTCACTACCTCAGAACCATCTCAGGCTTGGCTACTCATGAAAGGTTCATATGGCCCATGAGAGCACCTGACAGCTCTCAAGGAGATGTCCTGGCCGGAGAGAAGAGACTTGCTGTGTGTGGTGTATAGCTACAAAGAGCACCTGGATGGGCACTGTAACTCAGGAGAGAACAGATCTTTCTTGTCACGGGAGCTGTCCCATCTTGGACCAGTCACCTGCAGAATGGTGTACTCCACACCAGTCCAAGATGTTGGCATGGACCAGTCTTGGACAAAGGGGAACTGGATGAATTTCCAACTTCTCCCACCAAAGGTCTAAGACACTCCAGGCTCACTGTTCAGTCTTTGAAGAGGAGAAGTTGGCCTGCATGCTGATCATGTAAAAGTGTACTTAATTGCTCCATGCACCCATATTACCTCCTGGCCTTGCTTCTGGCATTGTCTTACCAAAGAGATATTGGCTGACCCAGCTTTATTGACTAAAATACATTCCACATTAGTAGTGTAAATTTAATTAAATGCAAAAAAATATTTTCAGTAGATTAAGGACACGACTATAATCTCATTTATACTCAATTTGTTTAACAAATGTTTTCTTCAAAACAATACAATAAGCCTTGGTCCTGTCTGTTGAGTGGAATGATGATCAGTCCTGAGTTTTAAAATTTTAAATAAATAAGCCTTTCCTGTGTTCTTTGGAAGGAATGATGCTAAAGCTGAAACTCCAGTACTTTGGCCACCTCATGCAAAGAGTTGACTCATTGGAGAAGACTCTGATGCTGGGAGGGATTGGGGGCAGGAGGAGAAGGGGATGACAGAGGATGAGATGGCTGGATGGCAACACCGACTCGATGGATGTGAGTTTGAGTGAACTCCGGGAATTGGTGATGGACAGGGAGGCCTGGCGTGCTGCAATTCATGGGGTCACAAAGAGTCAGACATGACTGAGCAACTGAAATGAACTGAACTGAATTCTGAAAAATCCTATACTGTGGGTTGTCCTTCATCTACCCATTTTACAGAATGATAAACTTGAGTCGAGAAGTGGGTACAAACCAAACTCAGGCTCTCTGAACCATACTGTCCCAAACACATGCCAAAAGCATGCCAGGACCCAATAGTACCCATCAGAAGAGCCCTCCCAGGTGTTGACTTTGGTTTGGTTTGGTTTAATTTTCATTTTGTTTTATTTTGAGTTTTGTAATTTTTTGTTTGTTTGTTTGGCTTTGCTTTAATTTGTTTTGTTTTGGGGGTTGGGGACAAAGGAGAGTGATACAAACCACTCCAAAAATCAGCATTTTAAGAAAGGATATTGAATATGTGGTGTGTTCCTGAATATAGAAGTAAACAGAGCATTTCCTAAGCTCCACTCTGTGCCCATCCCAAATACCCAAACCTTAGGATGCAAATGTCCACTCAGAAGCCTCCAGTCCAACTCAGGCTACAGTCTAAACACTATGTAACAATGAGGAGATTGATTCACTCCTTTAAAGTCTTCTGAGCATGTATTGTGCACCAGACCTTGTGAAGAGTCCCACACAGAAGCTAATTCCCAACCTCTGAATGCTGATGACCTACTGAGGGAGAGAAGACAAACAGCAACCCAGCACATGACAGAGTCCTTCAGACGGTTCAGTGCTCTAAGAGTAAGAGGGCAAAGGGCCCTAGCAAGGTGACCAGATTACCAAACAAAAATACAGGATAGCCTCTTCAATAAATGATGCTGGGAAAACTGGACAGCTACATGTCAAAGAATGAAATTAGAACACTTCCTAACACCATACACAAAGATAAACTCAAAATGGATTAAAGACCTAAACGTAAGACCAGAAACTATAAAGCTCTTAGAGGAAAACATAGGCAGAACATTCCATGACATAAATCAAAGCAAGATCCTCTTTGACCCACCTCCTAGAGTAACAGAAATAAAACAAAAGTAAACAAGTGGACCCGATTAAACTTAAAAGCCTTCTCACAACAAAGGAAACTATAAGCAAGGTGAACAGCCATTGCTGCTGCTAAGTCACTTCAGTCGTGTCCGTCTCTGTGCGACCCCATGGATGGCAGCCTACCAGGTTCCTCCATCCCTGGGAGTCTCCAGGCAAGAATACTGGAGTCTGTGATTTCCTTCTCCAATTCATGCTGCTGCTGCTGCTGCTAAGTCGCTTCAGTTGTGTCCGACTCTGTGCGACCCCATAGACGGAAGCTCACCAGGCTCCCCTGTCCCTGGGATTCTCCAGGCAAGAACACTGGAGTGGGTTGCCATTTCCTTCTCCAATGCATGAAAGTGAAAAGTCAAAGTGAAGTCGCTCAGTCGTGTCTGACTCTTAGCGACCCCACGGACTGGAGCCTACCAGGCTCCTCCGTCCATGGGATTTTCCAGGCAAAAGTACTGGGGTGGGGTGCCATTGCCTTCCCCGTCTCCAATTCATGCATGTATGCTAAGTCACTTCAGTCGTGTCCGAGTCCATGCGACTCCATGGACAGCAGCCTACCAGGCTTCTCCATCCACAGGACTCTCCAGGCAAGAACACTGGAGTGGGTTGCCATTTCCTGCTCCAAAAGTGAACAGACAACACTTAGAATAGGAGAAAATAACAGCAAATGAAACAACTGATAAAGGATTAATTTCCAAAATATACAAGCATCTCATACAACTCAATAGCAGAAAAACAAGCGACCCAACCAAAAAGTGGGAAAAAGACCTAAGCAGACATTTCTCCAAAGAAGACATACAGATGGCCAACAGACACATAAAAAGAAGCTCAACATCACTCATTATTAGAGAAACGCAAATCAAAACTACAATCACCAGTTAGAACGGCCGTCATCAAAAAGTCAACAAACAATAAAGGCTTGGAGAGGGTGAGGAGAAAAGGGAATATTCTTTCACTGTTGGTGGGAACATAAATTGATACAGCCAAACTGGAAGATGGCTTAGAGATTCCTTTAAAAACTAGGAATAAAACCACCATATGACCCAGCAGTGGCATATAGTCTGAAGAAATCAAAATTGAAAAAGACACATGTATCTCATTGTCCATTGCAGCACTGTTTACAATAGCTAGAATGTGGAAACAACCAAGATGTCCATCAACAGATGAATGGATAAAGAAGTTGTGGTACATATACACAATGGAATATTACTCAGCCATAAAAAGGAATGCATTTGAGTCAGTTCTAATGAGGTGGATGAACCTAGAGACTATTATACAGAGTGAAGTAAGTCAGAAAGAGAAAGATAAATACTGTATTCTAACACATGTATCTCAGAGAAGGCAATGGCACCCCACTCCAGCACTCTTGCCTGGAAAATCCCATGGATGGAGGAGCCTGGTAGGCTCCAGTCCATGGGGTTGCTAAGAGTCAGACATGACTGAGCGACTTCACTTTCACTTTTCACTTTCATGCATTGGAGAAGGAAATGGCAACCCACTCCAGAGTTCTTGCTTGGAGAATCCCAGGGACGGGAAGCCTGATGGGCTGCCGTCTATGGGGTCACACAGAGTCGGACACAACTAAAGTGACACAGCAGCAGCAGCAACACATATATCTGTGTTAGAATCTAGAAAAATGGTACTAAAGAATTTATTTACAGGGCAGCAATGGAGAAACAAACATAGAGAATAGACTTACGGACATGGGAAGAGGGGAGGAGAGGGTGATGTATGGAAAGAGTAACATGGAAACTTACATTACCATATGTAAAATAGATAGCCAACGGGGATTTGCTGTGTGGCTCAGGAAACTCAAACAGGGGCTCTGTATCAACCCAGAGGGGTGGGATCGGGAGGAAGATGGGAGAGATGTTCAAAAGGGAGGGGATATATGTATACCTATGGCTGATTCATGAAGAGGTTTTACAGAAAACAACAAAATTCTGTAAAGCAATTATACTTCAATTAAAAATAATTTTAAAAAATACAAGATACAGAATTTTGGGGACACATTCATACTCAAAAAAGGTATTCATTGTTTATCTGAAATTCAAATATAACTAGCATTCTGTATTTATCTGGCTGATGAAAGAATGTCAAGCTTCTGCTAGGAGGTTGGATGTCAGTAAACTAGTACATCCAAGGGGAAGGATGTTACAGGAATTCATGGGGAAAGGCAATGTGAGAAAAGTTCAGAGTGCACCAATGACTGGGTTCTGCTAGGGCACTTGTCTTAGTCTGTTTGAGCTACTGTAAACAGAATACCACAGAGTGAATGACTTAGAGACAAGAGAATTTCTCACAGTTCTAGAGGCTGGGAAGTTTCTGGCAGATTTCATGTTTAGAGGGGTCTCCCTGGTTTACAGTTGGCCATCTTCTCTCTGTAACCACTCATGGCGGACAAGAGAACAAAGGAACTTTTTCAGGCCACTTTTATAAGGTCGTTAATTCTTCTAAGCTCTCACCCAAGGGCCCCACTTCCCAATATCATCACTGTGAGGGCTGGGCTTTCAACATATAAATTTGTGAGGGACACAAACATCTGGACCAACGCAACATCTTAATGCTGGAAACATAGAGGGAGCAGATGACAAGTTGTGGAATGTTGCCTAAATTGCAGGATTCTGTCTCAGAAAAGGAGCTCAGTTCATCAAATCTACATCACAGTGAATGATCAGAGCATGTTAAATGAAAACTCGATGGAAGGTTTCACAGGGCCAGTCCACCCATCTCCCAGTTTGTAAACATCTGTTATAAACCTGTGACCTGTCGTATTTTTATTTTTGCTCTTTTATTAATGAAGCATTGCTAACCTACAATGTAGTTTCAGTAAAGTAATTCAGTTATACATATATGCACATATATATTCTTTTTCAGATTTTTTTTCATTTTAGTTTATTACTAGATACTGAGTATAGTTCCCTGTGCTATACAGTAGGTCCTTGTTGATTATCTGTTTTATGTAGAGTAGTGTATGCATGCTAAGTCACTTCAGTAGTGTCCAAATCTGTGTGACCCTATGGACTATAGCCTGCCAGGCTCCTCTGTCCGTGGGATTCTCCAGGCAAGAATACTGGAGTGGGTAGCATTCCCCTTCTCCAGGGGGTCTTCCTGACCCAGGAATGGAACTCACATCTCTTGTATCTCCTGCATTGCAGGTGGATTCTTTATCTCTGAGCCACCAGGGAAGCCCATGTATAGTAATGTGTGTATGTAAATCCCAAGCTCCTAATGTATCTCTCCTCTGACCCCCACTATCTCCTCTGTCATTTCTTTAAAAAGGATCCTTTTGTGTTGCAGTTCAGACCAGCTCACTTCATGATTGGAAATTTCACAAAAGGGACATTCCAGTCTCATCTGAACCAAGTTTGATCAAAATGAGAGATGTGCTATCAGTAAACTTTGAAAACAATGGCAGTCTAGACAAATTTGAGTCCTGGTGATGACATTCCAGCCTGGCAGCTTCTTACAGTGGGGTCTTGGCAAACTTCCGGACACTCTCTGAGCCTTCAAGTCCTCCCAAGTGAAGTTGACCTTGCTCACCAGGGTAAGGAGCAGAGATGGTTTCTACAGAACACCTAGCATTAAGCAGAATGTAGCAGGCAATCTGTAAATGGTTGTGTTTGCAGGAAGCACCATTCCAATGCTACATGCAGATTTCTGGGCTACAAAACAGTCATCTGAGCAGTCTTCAATCTCCTTTAAATAAAAGTTTATGAGCTGAGTCCACCTCTTTCTCGCCAGTTACTCTTTAACTGAAACCTCGTGTGTGGCAGCTGCACAGCCTGGTTAGCAGGGAGACAGCCAAGGTCTGGAGCCAAGCCTTGCAGAGCCTGCGTGTGTTCCTGCCAAGGCTCCCAGACCTGGGAGAAGCACATGGTGGACCCTGGCAGCCAGCCGAGCTACACCACTTATCCTTTACAGGACAAACTTAGCACATCCCCAATTCTCAGTGCTGCCATAGTGCTTTTAATTAAAAGATCCTTTGACGGAGAAACAGCAGTCTTAATTTTCTGAGTTGGCTTGAGCTCACGTTTCTCCCACTGAGGTCAAGACCTGTCTTTGACTCCAACCCCATGCTGTTCCCTGCAGTCCCATAGATTCCCTCACTGCCAGCAGCAGTTGGCCCACCTGCCCACCACCTTAAGACCAGGTCACTCTGGGGTTGGCACCTGCTCCAGTAATAGGCATCAAAGACATTTTCTAAAGCCTAGTATTAAACCCTGAAATAATAATTCTTGTTAACTCCAAATGACACTAACGCTATTTCCTACACACCCTTTCAGTTAACAGATAACTGGGTAACTGTTATTTACAGCCTTCTTTGCCAACAAAGGTTCACCTAGTCAAGGCTATGGTCTTTCCTGTGGATGTATGGATGTGAGAGCTGTATGGAAGTGAGAGCTGGACTGTGAAGAAGGCTGAGCGCCGAAGAATTGATGCTTTTGAACTGTGGTGTTGGAGAAGACTCTTGAGAGTCCCTTGGACTGCAAGGAGATCCAACCAGTCCATTCTGAAGGGGATCAGCCCTGGGATTTCTTTGGCAGGAATGATGCTAAAGCTGAAACTCCAGTATTTTGGCCACCTCATGCAAAGAGTTGACTCACTGGAGAAGACTCTGATGTTGGGAGGGATTGGGGGCAGTAGGAGAAGGGGATGACAGAGGATGAGATGGCTGGATGGCATCACTGACTCGATGGATGTGAGTCTGAGTGACCTCCGAGAGCTAGTGATGGACAGGGAGGCCTGGCGTGCTGTAGTTCATGGGGTCGCAAAGAGTCGGACACGACTGAGCAACTGATCTGATCTGATCCCAAAGCATTCAGTTCAGTTCAGTCACTCAGTCATGTCCAGGTCTTTGCGACCCCATGAATCACAGCATGCCAGGCCTCCTTGTCCATCACCAATTCCCAGAGTTCACTCAAACTCATGTCCATCAAGTCGGTGATGCCATCCAGCCATCTCATCCTCTGTCTTCCCCTTCTCCTCCTGCCCCCAATCCCTCCCAGCATTAGAGTCTTTTCCAGTGAGTCAACTCTTCACACGTGGTGGCCAAAGTACTGGAGTTTCAGCTTTAGCATCATTCCTTCCAAAGAAATCCCAGGGCTGATCTCCTTCAGAATGGACTGGTTGGATCTCCTTGCAGTCCAAGGGACTCTCAAGAGTCTTCTCCAACACCACAGTTCAAAACCATCAATTCTTCAGCACTCAGCTTTCTTCATAGTCCAACCCTCGCATCCATACATGACCACTGGAAAAACCATAGCCTTGACTATATGGAGCTTTGTTGGCAAAGTAATGTCTCTGCTCTTCAATATGCTATCTAGATTGGTCATAACTTTTCTTCCAAGGAGTAAGCGTCTTTTCATTTCATGGCTGCAGTCACCATCATAAGCATTGACATTGACACTGAAGTCGCTCAGTTGTGTCTGACTCTTTGCGACCCTACGGACTGTAACCTACCGTCCTCCTTCCATGGAATTTTCCAGGCAAGAGTACTGGAGTGGGTTGCCATTTCCTTCTCTAGGAGATCTTCCCGACCCAGAGATCAAACCCAGGTCTCCCTCATTGTAGGCAGACGCTTTACCATCTGAGCCACCAGGGAAGTCACCATAAGCATTACACAATGGCAATTCAGATTCCTCTTGTATAAAATGGGATGTGAATTCAGGATTATTGTGAGGCTGAAATAATTCTATGTGTATTATCACCTAGCATGACTCTTGGCATGGTCCACACTCAATAAGTGGCAATGATGATAAGAGATAACATCTATTGAGTGTTTACTATGTGTCAGAAGTTGTTCTAAGTGCTTAGCAAATATCAACTCATTGAATCCATGTAACAACCTGAAAGGAAGTTGCAATAATTATCCTGTTTTTCTGACAAAGAAATAAAAGCTCCACAAGATTCCTTGTCTTGCCCAAGTTTGAGCAGCTCTTGCAAGGCAGCTGTGCTCTAATCCTGTAGCTGCTACTACCTGATGCATGCCAATAATGGCCTCCTTATAGTGACCACTTAAAGAAGGTTCTTTTTCACTGCAGGACTGTTCAGCCACAGGCTCATGCCAGCCACAGGCTGGGTCAGTCTCAGGCCCTGAGAATGAAGGTTGAAGCCACTCCTCATGCCTTCTGCAGCAGCAAGTGGGGGTGGGGGTGCTCCACACTGGCTCCCAGATTCAGAAAGCAAGGTGACTCTCCCACCATCAGGTGCCACCATCCTCTTTCTGAAGCTCAGTCATATCACTAGGAGATCCTGTTGGGATCTCTCAGACCTTTAAGCCCACCTCCATCCCACAGAGCTCTTCCTAAATATTCCACAGCTAGGGCAGCCCATCTGGCCTCACTTCTTTATTTGTTGAAAGGCCTAGACTTTTCTTTGTTGTCCTGTCTGCATTCTCCTTGAAAGCCCATTTCTACCTCTCCCAGGGTCACACACTTTGCAAGCATACTCTCAGCTCTGATACTCCCAGCCTGCCTGGGGCTCAGTCCATTTTGTCCAGCAACATCCTAACTACTGGAGTCTTCCATGCTCATCCTCGAATCACTCCTTGAGTGAGATTTCTCAGCAGCATTGCTGTAGTTATACCCTTGACTCCTCCATATCTTGGTTCTGTCCCCCAAGTCCAGACTCTGGATGCTCTAGAGATTAGCCCTATGGAGCATCCATGGCCCTGAGAAACATTATACACCACCTACCCTGACAGGAAACTCATTGTGCTGTTGAGGGGCAGAAGGGCAGACAGGGGAACAGCACACGCACTGGTCCCCAGCAGTGATCTCTACCAACTCCACAGATGACCAGACCTCCTGACGGCCCCCAGACTAGTCTGTCAGCTAACCCTTTTTGACATGGGCCCTGAGACTGGGAAACTCAGAAATAGCATCTACCAACATCCCCATCACTGGAGAGGCTATGAAATGCTAAATATTCTTTACCTAGAAAGAATTCAACCTTCCTTTTACAGCTCACCTATTAAAAACGTTCCATGAAATTGACTTTAGATTCCCATCTCTTAGGCGTTTATCTGCTTTACTTTTATTTCCACACAGACAGAAGATAAAATATAGTGAAAGTACAAACTTGTAAAGAAAATACAAAAGGACTGGTAAACCACTGCTTTGCACAAATTCCACCACTGTAGGTGGAGTTTCAGGAGAAATCACTTGTCAGTCAGTCAAAACATGTAATAGGGAAGAACAAATCTGACTCCATATTAGATCTATTTCTTTTACTTTAACCTTTGTGTTCCATTGCTCTTGCTTCACGTTAAGACTGTTGCCCAGGCAATTCCCTGGTTGCCCAGTGGTTAGGTCAATACACTTTGACTCCCAAGGGCCCAGGTTCAATTCCTGGTTGGAGAACTCAGATCTCCCAAGCCATGTGGCATGGTCAAAAATAAAATAGACATTAAAAGAAAGAATCTTGTCTATAGCCTGAAATATGCAGGATAGCCCATCTCAAGTCTCTGACCTTTACTTTTCCATTCATATAGCTTACAGCAGCACTGTAACCTGACCTACTCGAGCAGCTATAAGAACAAAGAATTCCTGCACGAAGAAGTTTGCAATAACTAGCCACACCTCTCCCTGAGCCTGCCTTTAAAAGTGCTTTGCTGAAACCTTTCAAGGAGTTTGGAATTTTAGAGGTATGAGCTACCCGTTTTCCTCCCATGGCCCTGCAATGAATCTTTCTCTGCTCCAAACTCTGACATTTTGGGTTGTTTGGCCTCACTGTGTGTCAGGCACACGGACTGCATTAGGTAACAATTAGTATGAGTGACTTGGTTTATCGTCTCAGTAAAAAACTCTGCAAGGAAATGGGATATAAGACAGAAAATGAACAACGGGGGAAAGGAGGGAGAGACAGACCCACATCACTTCAGGAAGTGGCCCCCTTGAACATCCAGGGGCTGACACCCAGCTCCAGACGTTCCCCATCTTCCCCGTGCCCTTCACAGGATGCATTCAGTCCATGGGCAGGTCCAACGGATGCCCTCCTCACATCCCCTCTGTCCACTCTCTCCATCCCCTGCAGGGACCCAAGTCACCTCTTACCTAGTGTTCCCTCTTGACCAATCTGCTTGCTTCTAATTCATACTCTAATAGCAGGAAAATGACCTATTCAAAATATAAATCAGATAAATTCACACTTCCTGCTTTACACACTCTAAAAACTTCTTATCATTCCTGTCATAGAAACAAAGACTGGTGTCTGCCTTCCTGTCTGATCCCATCTTCTGCTCTCCAGGTTAATGAGCCTTCTTTCTTCCTCAGGGCCTTGACACTTGCTCCTGCCTCTGCTGCAAATGTTCCTGGTCAAATCCTCCTCACCCTCAAGTGGCAAGTCAAATGTCACTTCCTCATGGGTGACTTTTCAAACACCCATCAAGAAGAGTCAACTTCCTCGTCCTACTCCCTGACATACTTTTATCACCTCTTTATTTTCTGTTGAACTTCAGTGAAGCAGGGAAATTGCATTACAGTAAGTCCTCTACATATGAACGAGCTCCATTCCAACAGTGCATTCTTAAGTCCAATTTGTTCATAAGTCCAACAAAGTTCCCTCATAGCTCAATCAATAAAGAATCTGCCTGCAGTGCAGGAGACCTGTGTTCAATCCCTGCGTCAGGAAGACCCCCTAGAGAAGGAAATGGCAACTCACTCTAGTATTCTAGCCTGGAAAAATCCCATGGACAGAGGAGCCTGGTGGGCTGCAGTCTATGGGACTTCAAAGAGTTGGGCATGACTGAGTGACTAACACACTTCCAACAAAGTTAGCCTAGATACCCAGGTAACACAATCAGCTATATAGTACTGTATCATAAGAGATTCACAATATTTTTCACACAAATAGTACATTAAAAAAACAAACAAAAAATAAAATATTTTAAATCTTACAGTTTCATACCTTGATAAGTACAGTAGTAGAGTATAACAGCCGGCATACAGGGGCACATTCATATCTTTGAAAGTTCACAACTTGAAGGTTTGCATGTAAGGGACTTACTGTACGTATACACTGATGTGTTTATTGTCAGTATCCCCACTAGAACCCAGGCTCCTGAACAGCAGAGACTATGTCTGTCTCGTTCCCCACTGGTCCCAGTGCACAAAGTGGGGCCTGACCTTAATTGGTGCCTGGATGTTTGTGGGATGAAAATGAATGACCACAGAGAACGTCTGCAGAGGAGAGGGTCTAGCTGAGGATTCCCAAATAGCTGGCCTGCCAGACTTGTCTGTGCATTCATTCATCCTGATATTCTCAGGCTCTGTGTGAACAAGGGGACATGACAACCAGATCCCACTCCAGTGGGGACCTCCAGCTGCTGGGGTGCTGTCAGCAGGCCAAACAGCTCTCTGCCCCTCCAGGTTCGCCACCCAGACCCCTCATCTCAGGTTACCCACTTCTCAGAGTTGCCCTCATCCAAGGACTGACAGAGGTGAGGGTACAAAGGCTCAGCCAAGTCAGGCCAAGGAGGTACATCTCTAAGGGTTTATTTCAGCCCCAGCATTCCCCACACAGCTAGGCAGGGCTGTTGTCAGGCCTGCCTCCCAGCTGACGACAAATTAAAATTATAATGGAGGGATCGCAGTTCAGGTGATCTCAGACAGGTCTCTGACCCACTGATAACTTGAATTCTCTTTGAACTATACCAGGTCTAAGGACACTATCAGCCACATTCAGAACAGCATCACCAGCTGCAAACTTATCATCTCAAAATCTCCCCTGGTAATGATGCCACCATTTCAGACACTGACCAATCCTTACTTAACAAACTCCCTTACTTCCAGTCAGCTCCAACTATAATTCTTGATAAACGACTCAAGTAACTACTGTCGCCTGGAGGTTTTGCCTTTATAAGCCTCCCCTTGTTGTAGTCCACTGAAGCACAATACAAGTGCTTCTTAAGTCTGTGTCTTCCGGGCTACAGTCCTAACAAATCCCAAATAAACACCTTTATTCAACTCTAATTTGAAAAGATATATGTACCCCAATGTTTATAGCAGCACTATTTACAATAGCCAAGACATGGAAGCAACCTAAGTGTCCATCGACTGATGAATGGTAAAGAAGGTGTGGTACGTAGAGACAGTGGAATACAGCAGTCATTAAAAAGAACAAACTAATGTCATTTGCAGCAACATGAATGGACCTAGAGATTATCACATTAAGTGAAGTAAGTCAAAGACAAATACTGTATGACATCACTTATATGTGAGATCTAAAATATGACACAAATGAACTTGCCCATAAAACAGAAACAGACTAGAACAGACTTAAGATTGCCAAGGCTGGGGAGGGATGGACTGTGAGCTTGGCATCAACATATACACACTTCTATATATAAAACAGAGAACTGACAAGGTCCTACCGTATAGTACAGGGAACTATAGTCAATATCTTATAATAATAATAAAAAGAATCTGAAAAAGAATAGATTTATATGTAACTAGATCTATATAACTATATCGCTTTGCTGTAAACCTGAAACTAACACAACTCTGTATATCAATTATACTTCAATGAAATTAATTTTTTTAATTTTATTTTTTAACTTTACAATATTGTATTGGTTAATTAATTAACTGTTTAATTTTTTAAAGCGCCTTTTATTTCAATCAGGTTTTTGTTTCTATAATTTTGGTGAAAACAGATCACTTCTTGCTTCCTTCCCATCCGTAGAGGCACTTCCCAAGGACACCCCCTAAAAATCCTCTTTGACCACTAAATTCCATCCAGAGTCTGCTTCCTGGGAAGTCCACTGTACAAGAAGCCCCTTCTAGTGCTCAGCATCATGTCAGGTATGGCATCACAGCAATGCAAGAGCAGGAGCTCACACCTAGGGAGACATGCGACAATCCAGCCCCTAGTTACAGCGCTGGGACAGAACTATGGTGGAGGAAGGTACACAGCCATTCCAGTCCTCTCACCCAGCCTTGAGAGATGCAGCCAGGTAGAAATACAGGGAAACTTCCTAAAGCAAATGCTGCTTAAGTTCAGCTCTGAGGAACAAGCAAGAGTAAGCCCGGAGGACCGCTGGGAATAGGACATGAATGTATGAGACAGGGAGACAAAGCTTTAAAGGTGAGCAGGGACCAGGTAAGGCAGACACAGAGGACCCAAGGGAACAGGTGGTAGACCCTACAGAGGAGGATGAGACACAGCTCCCGAGCCCTGGACCTGCATCCAGGGTTCTTATGCCGGAATATCAGAGGGGGCACTGGGCTGCATGCCCTCACCATTCTGCTGCTTCCTTGCAGTGGGCCTGGAATCCACACCCCTCATCGCTGAGCTGAGTGATGGGGAAGTAAGGAGAGCCTGGTCTGACCTCCACCTGAAGTCTCCCCTGATGGCACTGCCCTCCAAGTCTGTTCTGGGTTTCCCCAGACCACACCATCTGCTACTCCTCTAACCATATCACTGAATCCCCATCATGAACCCCCATCACTTGGTATTTACCACCTAATGAAGGCCAGTAATGACTGGCCTCTCAAATCTAAGGGCGACCATCTGACTGAAGCCAACCCTGCATTTCTATATTCCTGTCAAAGTTACGTTATCTACCCTTGACCTGACGCTGCCTGGTCACCCTCTCTGTTAATGAAATGCTGTAGTAATTAAAACCTCCGTCGGGCTTGATGTTTGAAAGTATTGAGGGCTTTTTAGAGAACACACTTCACAAACCTGGAAAGCTCCATCACTTGAGAGAAGTTCCTTTTGACCCAGTCCTGATATTTTTTGTTTTGTTTTTCTTTTCCTTTTTTTTTTTTTTTTTGAGAAGGAGAGTGGTCAAGAGAGTAGACTTTGGACTTTGAGTTTTGTTTTTTTATTGTTAGTTTATTTTTTTTGTTGTTTGTTCACTTCATTTCCTGACTTATCATAAAAACTTTCAGGGTAACTGATATTTTTATCCTGAAAGCATTTTCATCTATGCCAGACCACTGCCTTGGTTTTGGCTAATTAAACTTTCAAAACGAGGAAATGGGTAAAAGTTCATTCCAGAGGTACAGGCTGCATCAATTCTGCATGCTAATTGAGCCCCCACTAAAGAGAGATGCTGCAGGCTGCCTGCGTGTTATTTCATTATCACCTGCCTGGCACAGCCCTGGGAATGTGGGGATGGGAGCCAGGGGTAAAACCTGATATTTGGAAGATGACTGATTCTTCACAGCCTGCTTTCGCATTTTAGAATCCGCCCCCCAACCAACCTTTTTATTAAATACTACCTACAAAAGACCCAGTAATGACTGGAGTGGCCTTGAAAACTTCAGTCTGGTGTCTGATTTGCATCAACATTCAGAAGGATTGGGTATGATTAGGACAGGCGTTTTTTATAAAGCAAACGTGCGATGTGCTGAATAACCATGGTTTCTGATGAGCAGCTCCACCGTGCCACGTGCAATCCAGACACGGTCTCTTTTTGGCTGAGAGCAACTCTTCAAAGCAAATGTCAGGATCTCCTCTGTCCTGAGAAGGATCTGCAGTTCTAAGAAGTTAAGAGGTCCAAGGTTACGGAGCAAGTGGATAAGTTTGCCCCTGGACCTGACTCAAGTCCATGCTCTGTCTGTTCAAAGAGACTTAAAAACAGGTGCTCTAGACCAGGCTGAGAGAAACCAGGCTTGGGCACAAGAAAAGGCGAGAGCGGTCTGCAGTCCAGCCTATCTGGGTGGTATTTTTCTCCTCTTTGATCTATGGTGGGAGTTTTGCTACTACTGATGATATTTGCTTCTTTAGGTAAGAGTTCAGACTTGCCAGTGTTTCCCATTTTCCAGATGATACAGAATTTAATCTGACTGTTCCACTGATATTAAACACAGGGGAGGAACTGTGAACCCAATGGCATCTCTTTTTTACTATATATTTACTTACTTATTTTGGCTGTGCTGAGTCTTCATCGCTGTGTGCAGGCTTTCTCTAATTGTAGTGAGGCTTCTTGTTGCAGTGGCTTCTTGTTGCACAGGCTTCTTGTTGCAGTGGCTTCTCTTGTTACACAGCTTGGGCTCTAGAGTTTAGGCTCAATAGCTGTGACACACGGGCTTAGTTGCCATGCAGCATGTGGAATCCTCATGGACTAGGGATCTAACCCCTGTCCCCTGCATTGGCAGGTGGATTCTTAAGCAATGGATCACCAGAGTAGTGGCATCCTTGTGGCATTTTGATGCCAAAAAGTGGGGAGCACCAGATCACACTACAAACAAGAGAAGGTTCTAGAACAGTCACTGAATGTCACACAAAGGATGAGATCATGAGTGACAGGCCCCTTCACATTGGTGATGGAGATCACATTGGCTGCTTATTTCTCCTAGTGAGGCCTTGCAAAGAAACACACCAGTATTGCCAAGAAAAGCATGTGTGGCAGTGAGAGAAGGAGAAATGAAGTTGAATACTAGCAGACACTAAAATATATCCCAAAGCTACTATAATTTTTAAAATTGGTACTTGTGCAGAAAGAGACAAGAATAAATCACATGAAACAGAAAAAGAATAAAGTTATATCTAAATGTATAACTGACAGATGGAAAATCAGTAGGTGATAAAGGTAACAATTCACATTAACAAGAAAAATTAAGAGATTTATTAAATGGTGATGCACAACTGACCAGCAATCAGCAAAAATAATAAATAAACCTACCTCATTTCACTTCAGTCACTCAGTCGCGTCCGACTCTTTGCGACCCCATGGACTGCAACACGCTAGGCCTCCCTGTCCATCACCAACTCCCAGAGTTCACTCAAACTCATGTCCATTGAGTCGGGGATGCCATCCAACCATCTCATCCTCTGTCATCCCCGTCTCCTCCCACTTTCAATCTTTCCCAGCATCAGGGTATTTTAAATGAGTCAGTCCTTCGCATCAGGTGGCCAAAGTATTGGAGTTTCAGCTTCAGCATCAGTTCTTCCAATGAACATTCAGGACTCATTTCCTTTAGGATGGACTGGATGGATCTTCTTGCAGTCCAAAGGACTCTCAAGAGGCTTCTCCAATACCACACTTCAAAAGTGTCAATTCTTTGGCCCTCAGCTTCCTTTATAGTCTAACTCTCACATCCACACATGACTACTGGAAAAACCATAGCTTTGATTAGATGGACCTTTGTTGGCAAAGTAATGTCTCTGCTTTTTAATATGCTATCTAGGTTTATCATAACTTTTCTTCCAAGGATCAAGTGTCTTTTAATTTCATGGCTACAGTCAAAATATGCAGTGATCTTGGAGCCCCAAAAAATAAAGTCTCTCACTGTTTCCACTGTTTCCCCATCTATTTGCCATAAAGTGATGGGACCAGATGCCATGATCTTAGTTTTCTAAATGTTGAGCTTTAAGCCAACTTTGTCACTCTCTTTCATTTTCATCGAGAGGCTCTTTAGTTCTTCTTCGCTTTCTGCCATAAGGGTGGTGTCATCTGCATATCTGAGGCTATTGATATTTCTCCCAGCAGTCTTAATTCCAGCTTGTGCTTCATCCAGTCCAGGATTTCTCATGATGTACTCTGCTTATAAGTTAAATAATCAGGGTGACAATATAGAGCCTTGACGTACTCCTTTTCCTATTTGGAACCAGTCTGTTGTTCCATGTCCAGTTCTAACTGTTGCTTCTTTACCTGCATACAGATTTCTCATGAGGCAGGTCAAGTGGTCTGGTATTCCAATCTCCTGAAGAATTTTCCACAGTTTGTTGCGATCCACACAGTCAAAGACTTTTGCATAGTCAATAAAGTAAAGGTTGATTTTTTTCTAGAACTCTCGTATTTTTTCAATGATCCAACGGATGTTGGCTATTTGATCTCTGGTTCCTCTGTCTTTTCTAAATCCAGCTTGAACATCTGGAAGTTCACTGTTCACGTACTTTTGAAGCCTGGCTTGGAGAATTTTGAGCATTACTTTGCTAGCGTATGAGATGAGTGCAATTGTGTGGTAGTCTGAGCATTCTTTGGCATTGCCTTTCTTTGGGATTGGAATGAAAACTGACTTTTCCAGTCTTATGCCCATTGCTGAGTTTTCCAAATTTGTTGGCATATTGAGTGCAGCACTTTCACAGCATCATCTTTTAGGATTTGAAATAGCTATGACTGAGCGACTTCACTTCAGCTTTCACTTTCATGCATTGGAGAAGGAAATGGCAACCAACCTCAGTGTTCTTGCCTGGAGAATCCCAGGGACAGGGGTGCCTGGTGGGCTGCCATCTCTGGGGTCACACAGAGTTGGACACGACTGAAGCAACTTAGCAGCAGCAGCCACTAGCTTTGTTCGTAATGATGCTTCCTAAGGCCCACTTGACTTCACATTCCAGGATGTCTGGCTCTATGTGAGTGATCACACCATTCTGGTTATCTGGGTCGTGAAGATCTTTTTTGTATTGTTCTTCTGTGTATTCCTGCCACCTCTTCTTAATATCTTCTGCTTCTGTTAGGTTCATACCATTTCTGTCCTTTATTGAGCCCATCTTTGCATGAAATGTTCCCTTAGTATCCATAATTTTCTTGAAGAGATCCCTAGTCTTTTCCATTCTATTGTTTCCCTCTATTTCTTTGCATTGATCGCTGAGGAAGGCTTTCTTATGTCTCCTTGCTATTCTTTGGAACTTTGCATTCAAATGGGTATATCTTTCTTTTTCTTTGCCTTTTGCTTCTTTTCTTTTCATAGCTGTTTGTAAGGCCTCCTTAGACAATCATTTTGCCTTTTTGCATTTCTTTCTCTTGGGGATGTTCTTGATCACTGCCTCCCGTACAATGTCACAAACCTCTGTCCATAGTTCATTAGGCACTCTGTCTATCAGATCTAATCCCTTGAATCTATTTGTCACTTCCACTATATAGTCATAAGGGATTTGATTTAGGTCATATCTGAATGTTCTAGTGGTTTTCCCTACTTTCTTCTAAAAGAAATCTCAGATAAATCATTAAAAGGTAAGAAGTAAAAACATATGAGCATTAGAAAAATAAGGAAATATTGATAATCTTAGAGGAGAGAAGGTCTTTATAAGCATGACACAAAATTGAGAAACCATAAAGGGAATACTGCTAAATCTGACCATATAAATATTAAGGGAAAGGGAAGTCACTCAGTCATGTCCGAATCTTAGCGACCCCATGGACTGCAGCCTACCAGGCTCCGCTGTCCATGAGATTTTCCAGGCAAGAGTACTGGAGTGGGGTGCCATTGCCTTCTCCAATAAATATTAAAGGGCATGTAAAATAGCCAAAAGACAAAATTGGGAAAGTATTTATAAGTCTTTGCAAATAAAAGGCTAATGCTTTTAAATACAAAGAGCTCCTATAAATTATAAGATGAAACCAATAGAAAAATGTTGTCAAGGCCATTAGCAAGCAACTCAAAGAAAATCATGCAATTGACCATCAATCAAATAAGAATAAATAATCAACCTCACTCAAAATTAAATACAGTAAGCCCCCTACGTAAGAATCCTCAAGTTGTGAACTTTCAAAGATCCAAACATGGCTTTTCATATCCAATCAAGTTAGTTCATGTGTCTGGGTTACATTGTCCCATGTATGTATCCTCTACAAGTGCTTGTGCTTGTGTGTACTCTATTGTTCAGTACTGTATAGAGTACAGTAATACCGTATATTTATTTCAAGCCCAGGATGTCTGAAAGCAAGTGTAAAAGCAGCAGTGATGTAGCTGCATCTCCTATTGCTGATGATCCTTCAGCTTCTACCATCTCCCACCTCCTACCTCCTCTCCCTCCTCAAGTCAGTATCTCTTCTTTCCTGTTCACTGGATGCTAGCTTCTGGATACAAGCTGTTGTACTATACTAATGTACTTCTGAAGGTGCTTTACTGGAAGATTAAAAATGTTCTATTTTTTGTGTTTATTTTTTATGCATTATTTGCATGAAAACTATTATAAACTGATTACAGTATCAGATCAGATCAGTCGCTCAGTCGTGTCCGACTCTTTGCGACCCCATGAGCTGCAGCACGCCAGGCCTCCCTGTCCATCACCAGCCCTCGGAGGTCACTCAGACTCATATTCATCAAGTCAGTGATGCCATCCAGCCATCTCATCCTCTGTCGTCCCCTTCTCCTCCTGCCCTCAATCCCTCCCAGCATCAGAGTCTTCTCCAATGAGTCAACTCTTCGCATGAGGTGGCCAAAATACTGGAGTTTCAGCTTTAGCATCATTCCTTCCAAAGAAATCCCAGGGCTGATCTCCTTCAGAATGGACCGGTTGGATCTCCTTGCAGTCCAAGGGACTCTCAAGAGTCTTCTCCAACACCACAGTTCAAAAGCATCAATTCTTTGGAGCTCAGCCTTCTTCACAGTCCAGCTCTCACATCCATACATGACCACAGGAAAGACCATAGCCTTGACTAGGCGAACCTTTGTTGGCAAAGTAATGTCTCTGCTTTTGAATATGCTATCTAGGTTGGTCATAACTTTCCTTCCAAGGAGTAAGCGTTTTTTAATTTCATGGCTGCAGTCACCATCTGCAGTGATTTTGGAGCCCAGAAAAATAAAGTCTGACACTGTTTCCACTGTTTCTCCATCTATTTCCCATGTAGTGATATAGTACTATATATTAGTGGAGAAGGAAATGGCAGACTACTCCAGTATTCTTGCCTGGAGAATCCCATGGACAGAGGAGCTTGGCGGGCTACAGTCCATGGGGTCTCAAAGAGTCAGACACAACTGAGCGACTAAACCACCACCACCACCATGTAGTAGACTGTGTTGGGTAGTTGACCATGTAGTTGGGTACATAGGCTAACTTTGTTGGACTTATGAACAAATTTGACTTATGAAAGTATTCTCAGAACCAAACTTATTTGTATATCGGAGACTTACCATAAGTGCAAATTACAGTAGTGTGAGTTATGTTCTACTATTGTCTACCTCTAAGAGCAAACATAACAATCTTTACAAAACAAAAATCTGATTATGTATCTCCCCTGTTTAAACCTTTTCAAAGCTTTCCCCCTCCTCCTAGGAAAGGATGTAAGCACTGAGTGAGTTATGTGTGGTCTGGCCCTGAACCCACCTCTTCCTTCTGACTTCACACCTGGATTCTTCTCATGAACTTCATCTATACTGTATTCCCTCTCTCTGCAGTGCTTTCTCTCTCCTTCCCTCTTGCTCCTAGTGAATCTGTACTCATTTGGCAGGTCAGTTGTCCCTTCCTGGAGGAAGCTACTCTTGGCCACCCAGCCTAACCCCTAATGAGATCAGCTCTCTCTTTTACATGCTCTTCTAACTATTATGTGTTTCTCTTTTACTGAACTTTAAAAGATGATAATTTATACTTAACCCAATGTGATTACTGAATGTTTGTCTCCCCATCTTGACCAGGAGCTCCACTGGGAAAGGGTCTGCCATTTTGCTTTTTGCCCTCCATGTTTCCCATATCCTAATACATATCCTTGACACATAGTAGGTACTCAAGAAAATATATTTCAGTGGCGGAATAAATAAAAGAATTCTTCTTTCCTGTGATTTTGGCAAATACTAAAAGGTACAGAGAAAATGAAACATACTTGTACACTACCAGCATGAAAAGTTGTTCAAGGTCAACATAAACGGTACCTAATAGAATGAATACAACTATTAACTGTACTTATAGATATGAACAAAAATACATGAAAGAAAATGCTGCTGGAAGCATTTTTGGTAATGGTAAAAGCCAAGAAACAGTATACATATTTGTCATTAGAGAATGAGTTAAAAAAATTATAAGTCATCCACACAATGAAATATTGTACAGCCGTTGCAGAGACCATTGTTGATCCTTACACAGATATGGGAAGTTCTTCAAGGTAAAATAAAAAATGAAAAAGTAAGTTGCAGAATGATCCATACAAAATGATCCCATAAGTGATTTTTTTTAATGATAACAATGTACATCCTTTCATCTGCATAAGAAATAAACAATAACAGATAAACAATAAGCAGTTCATCACAGTAACTTCACAGGGACAGGGTGGAAAGAAGCATACTTTTCACTTTAGACCCTTCTAGAAAATCTGAATAGAATCATGAATATATATTACATTTTTAATATTGCAAAGTATTTTCCAAAAATAATTGTTTAATAAAGGATCCCAAAACAAGGTCATTAACATCCTATTACAGAGCCCCATTTTTTCCCATTATCTCCCTTCTTTGGTCGTCTTAAAGTTCGTAGGTTCCTAACCCTGGACCTCATTTTCTCTGCTGTCTTTGTGTGTTTTCAACATCCACGATGACTTTTCAGCACTAAGAAAGTTTTAGTTTCTGGGGATGTTTTCATAAAGCAAAAATCCCTCTGAAATTCCAGCAAGCATTCCAACTGTCCCTAAGCAGTAAATGTTCATTTGTCTGGATTCACACACTGAGGCTCACCTAGATGGAGGTTCCCTGGGAAGTTCCTTCCACAATTTCACATCCATTTGAATGGTCCACAAAGGGGAGTCTATCCAAATTGAAGGTATCTATTGTAGGTATAAATGGAACTTCTCCTTCCCCATACCTCTCTTTAGTGCTTCAAATTGATTTTCACTTTGAGTTGCCAAGAGCTAGTTACTCCAGAAACAAATATATATCCAAAGTAAAACGAGTCTACCTGTAATAACCATATGGAGCATACCAATGCTGCATTCAGGAGAAGAAAGGAATTACATAACAACACACTGTGGTGTACTAGACCTTGCTTCCATGACTCTATAAATAATAAAACCACCCTCGACGCCACCTTAACTGAGCTATGAAGGATACTTGATTTCTTCCAGTTCTGTTGGGCGTCTACCATCTGTTTGATAACACCTCTAAAGGGAGCATTAACACAACTCAGAGCCTCCTTCAGCTCATAGCTTTCCCTGCATGCTCTTCAAATAGTGTACACTGAGTTGGCAGTGATCTGGCTATTTAGAATAATTCCTGGAACATGTTTCCACCTCTCTTTCCCTTTCCAGTTCTGCCTCATTGCCTTTGCCCTCCTGTCCATATCCTTGCAGCAGGCAATGGTGAGCTTACTTCCTGGGTTAGACAGGACCTGACCTAATGGCTGGTCCAAACATGCTCTGATGCAAAACAGGAGGATGTGGAGACAGCAAAGGACACACTAAGTTGGTGAGTCCCCACCAGAAGCAAGAGAGCGAAGGATGGTAAACCTGCTCCTCTCCGGCTCCCCGTGTCTTCTTACTGCCTCTGGTAAGTCAAAGTGGAGGGTCCAGAGAGATCATAGCCTGGATGCAGGGGACGCTTCCCAGTCCAGCTACTAACGAGTATGTGCCTACTGTCCCAAGACCACTCTTTCCTCTGGACCCTTTCTGCCCCCATGAGTCCCTTTTCTTTCTGAAAGCTCCTTGAGGGGCTCTGTCCCAGGATCTCATCCTCAGTCGGCTAAGTCTTTCCCTTGCACAGAAGGGAAAACTCTTTGCTGCACACATGAAAATGGTGAGACTGATAGAGACTTCTGGGTTTACTTTAACTAGCTCACTCACTGAGCAAGTGGAGTTTTCATCCAGATGAACCTGTCCTTTGCCTATAGATAGGTAGACATTAACGACCTTAATGACTCCATCCACCCCTCCCCAAAGAAAAACAAGCCAAATCCTCTCTAGGGCAGTGGGATTATGAACATCGGGACATTTGCCTCAGAAGGGTCCTATGAAAATGTAGAATGAGAACTTGGGAACCCAGGAAGCATGGGGGGCAAGGGAAAGAAGGGCCTCCTTTCCCTGTGGTCATATGAGCATCACTGACTTACCTGTGGCTACAGATCACTGGTTAGTTTTAGCGGCTCCTCTAAAGATCCAGGTGCAAGGGCCATCCATCCAGACTAGAGAGTCAGAATGGGTCCCTTAAGAGTATCAAATAACACCAGCATCACTATCTGCTTGCCCCCTTCACCTCAGAAATGTGGAGCCTGTGATCAAGAGCATAGAATACAGACATGAATTCAAATCCCCTCCCTGCCATTCAACAACTGTGTAATTCTAAGGTCCCTTAAACTCAAGAAGACTTAATTTCTTCATGCATAAACTGGATGTAAGTTTGTTGAACTGTCATGAAGATTAACTGAGATCACATGTTTAGCTGTCCTTTCCTTTCTGAAGAGGAAAATACAACAGGGTCTCCTCTTTCTTCACTTTGGCTGCCAGGGAGACCAGAGTCAGATTGAAAGCCACAAGGAGGGCTCTGCCATTCGTTGCTCTTCCTCCCTTTCCAGGCTGAATACCTGTTGTTTGTTCTTCCTTTCCTGGCACCTAAATCTTTATTGTTATAATTACATTGTTCTCTTTTACATGTTCCTGTTTTAATTGCCTTTTGGTCTTTGGAGAAAGAGTAACCATGTAATTCAGCTTCCCAAGCAGCTCAGTGGTAGAAGAATTCACCTGCCAATGCAGGAGATGCAGGAGACTTGCATTCAACCCCTGGGTCGAGAAGATCCCCTGGAGGAGGAAGTGGCAACACACTCCAGTAATCTTGCCTAGAGAATTCCATGGACAGACGAACTGCATGCAGTCCATGGGGGCTACAGTCCATGGGGTTGAAAAGAGTCAGGTATGACTGAGCAATTAAGTGCACTGCTACTGCTGCTAAGTCACTTTAGTCATGTCGGACTCTGTGCCACCCCAGAGACGACAGCCCATCAGGCTCCTTCTTCATCCCTGGGATTCTCCAGGCAAGAACACTGGAGAGGGTTGCCATTCCCTTCTCAGATTAAGCACACAGCACTATATAATTAAGAGTCTTATGGGACTTCCTTGGTAGTAAAGTGGATAAGAATCCATCTGCCAATTCAGGGGATAGGAGTTCGATCTCTGGTCAGGAGGATCCCACATGCCACAGAGCAGCTAAGCCCACGTGCTATAGCTATTGAGCCCATGTGCAACAACTATTGAAGCCTGCACACCCTACAGCCTGTGCTCCACAACGAGAGAAGCCCGAGCACCATAACCAAGGAGCAGCCCTGGTTCACCTCAACTAGAGAAAGCCTGAGTGGTGAGAGCCTGCATGCAGCGGTGAAGACTCAGCACAACCATAAGTAAATAAAAATAACGGGAGCCTAACCCTTTTTAAAAAGAGTCTTATGAAACTAAAAGAGAGCCCTTGACCACCTGCCTGCCAGGCTGCAACTTTCCTGTGGGGCCTCAGCTGAGAGATGACCAATGTGATCTCAGAGATAACTAATATCCTTTTAGCTCTGACAGAATTCTAGGTTTAAAGTTATCTTTATTATACTAATCTACAGAATGTGCTCATCCATGCTCAGTCTCTAAGTCACGTCTGACCCTTTTTGCAACCCCATGGACTATAGCCCACCAACCTTCCCCTGTCCATGGAATTTCCCAGGCAAGAATACTGGAGTGGGTTGCCATTTTCTACTCCAGGGGATCTTCCTGACCCAGGGATCAAACCTGCGTCTCCTGTGTCTTTTGCACTGGCAGGCAAATTCTTGATCACTGTGCCTCCTGATTGTGTGTCACCTGCAAAATCAGTTTGAATCCTTTAAGAGCAGAAAAAAAAAAAGAAAAAGAGGGCTGCATCCTAACATATCCCAGTCTGAGGCTGAATAGTTACCCCAAGTGTCCTGTGTTCCCCGGGGGAAGGATATCAGTTGGTAAATCATGCCTGGTATATTCTTTCTGTGACTCAGCTGAGTTAAGCTTGATGGAGGAGGCCGGTGACTATGTGGTGCATCAGAAACACAGAATAAGCCTAGAGACATGGCCTGCTAGTGTTGCCGAGGTGTCCTGGACAGGACATTCCACTGAAGGTCTAGAAGACCCAGCACCACGAGGCTGGAGGCCCAGGGAGCTCGCTCACTCCTCACACTGGGGGAGACACAGATAGGTCCAAGAAGCTTGCAGAGCCCCACAACAGGACCAGGGCATGAAGCACACTGAAAAAGGTCACTTAGTCATGTCCGACTCTTTGGACCCCATGGACTGTAGCCTACCAGGCTCCTCTGTCCATGGGATTTTCCTGGCAATAGTACTGGGGTGGATTGCCATTTCCTTCTCCAGGGGATCTTCCCGACCCAGGGATCGAACCCAGGTCTCCCACATTGTAGACAGACACTTTACTGTCTGAGCCACCAGTGAAGTCCTAAGAAAGGTCACATTTCTTGCTAAATGCCACACCTCATGTTTGGTCCCCTAGCCATCTGTTCAGGCCTATGGGAAGCCCTCGGAGTCTACTTGGCTAAATCTCCCCACCTGACTCCAGGCAAACAAGTCAATGCCAACGGACATTCTTGGTTCAAAACTCAGGACCCAAAGTTCCACCCAAGCTTCACTATTTAGATCCAAATACATCCAACCCTATGAGACAGAAAAATGAATTGTGGGGCTCTGCTGTCAATATTTTCTATCCGTTGAGCCCTAAATTCCAAGGCAGTCATTTCTTTCTTGGAATGAATGTTTTGCCAAGTACAAGTTTGTGTGCCCAATGGATAGTGAGGCCAAACAATATCGAAACGTCGGAGTTTAGAGCAGAGAAAGGTTTTTGCAGGGCCACACAGGAAGAACAGATGGCACAGGCCTCTCTCCCCACTAAAAAACAAAAAAAAACCCTAAAACCTCAAAGTGTTACAGCAATGCATGTTTAAAGACCAGATGAGAGAGAGGTATCATAGGGTATGGGATAAACTCATGCACAATCCTCTGGTTGGTTGATGGTGATCAACCCTTAGACACTAGAAGTTCTGGGGCCTATGGGCTCAAGATCATCAAATAGTTCATTTCTTCCATTTGGTGCTGGTTTTTAGCATCTGAAAAACTTGGGAAATATTCCTAAGACAATACTATCTGGGTACTTTAGAGAAGAGCTACAGCAGACCATGTTGGGGACAGGTCTGTCCCGGGAAGGCTGAGCAGCATCAAGTTACAGGTGGAGATGACGGGGGAGGCAGTACAAGCTCTCCCATCCCACCACCTCCCCCGTGGCCTTCTCGCCAGCTCAGCTCTTACTCTGTCCCCCTACGGTCATGAAATCATCCCCATGTTCTGCTATAGAATATCTCACTCTCTGTTGATCAAGCCCAGACTTTCAGCTGCTTTGTAGAGTTTCAAAGTTAGTTCAGATTTACTTCCTTAGGCTCCATTTTAATCCTCCACTTGCATCAAGCCAGTTTCACTGACAAGTCACACATCCCTAACTACCCTCAACAAATAGTAGGCACGCTGTAAGGGCACTGCATTGTCCTAGGGAAAAAATCTATGGCCCCAGGCCCTCAATAAACTCACAGGTAGTGGTGGGGAGGAGAAAACAGCCCTCATGTGTGTCACCACATTGCTCTCTGACCCTAGAAAAGCCCCAAATTCTCATCTATAAACTGGTGTAAGCTTCACCAATCCCCTCTTTCAGGAAGAGAAGGCTTTGTTTCATAGGGGCCCCTGGGCTGGACAGCTGGTGTTCATCAAGTGGAATAAAATTGAAGCTTAGTTCTCACCTAGACACTCCAAGGACAAAGCTAGTGGCAGAGGTAATATGCTAAAGAAGTAAGGAAAGGAAGATCTGGGAGGTCAAGGAAAACTTCTCCAACTACACGAACAGAAAGGATCCTTGGAGGTCAAAAACAGAGTGGGTCCCACCCCATAAGTGTGGACATGCATTCACAGACCTCTGCAGTGGGATCTATCTTAGCAAAAAGTTGCATGCATATGTTGGAGAAGGTTCTAGAACAAATCAGGTGTGGAAAATGAAGCAAGATAATTGGCCAAAGGTTAAAAAAAAAAAAAAAGACCTGAAAGAACCGTCTTATATAAGTGATTTAAATTACCTCTTTACTGCACTCCTTCTCGCTCAGGATGCCTTCACTGTTCTCCAGGTATGTATTTTTGCCTTGCTTCTGACTGAAATAAATAAATTGCTCCTGTGTGTGCTCTCCCATAGGTTGTGTTGTGTCTGTGATAATTAACTTTGTACCTGTTTTTACAGTTATTGCCTCCTTGAAACATTCTTGCTTTCAAACAGGGGGGTGGACGGAAAAGTCAAGGTAGCCCTTGGGGGTCTAGCAGTTAGGATTCTTAGTTTTCATCCAAGTTAAAAGTGAAAAAGTGAAAGTGTTAGCTGCTTAGTTGTGTCTAACTCTTTGCTACCCCATGGATTGTAGCCCTCCAGGCTCTGCTGTCTATGGAATTCTCCAGGCAAGAATACTGGAGTGGGTAACCATTCCCTCCTCCAGGGCATCTTCCTGACCCAGGGGTCAAACCCAGATCTCCAGCATTGCAGGCAGTTTCTTTACCATCTGCGCCACTAGCTGCCCAAATGCAATTCCTGGGCAGAGAACTAAGATCTTTTTTCAGGACCACTCACTGTTATCTCTCAGAGATCAACCTGATGAGGCTGAAACCCATCTCGGGTCCCAGAAAATGTTTTTGAGTCAGTCATGAAATGGCCACTGGCCATCAAGAATTGGTTCAAGGATGAACACATAAATTAGTCAGAGGCAAGGAGCTGGGGCTTGTGGGAAAGTCAAAAATCTCTCCTTGTTCTGTAAATCTGGTATAGGAAACCACTTCCGCTGTGTGAATGAAGAATGTCACACACCACGTCAGTAAACAAAGAATGCTGTAGCCATCAAGCCAGAAGCCACTGCAGCTGCCCCCGCACCCACCCCTGACCATGACCCTGGGGGATTCCCAGGGATTCCAGATGGACAAAAGTAGGATACTGGCCCTATATGCATATCAAAGGGATGATTTCAAAGAACCCAGACTCTTGTATCTTCCCATACATAGAAAAGTGCTAATTTTTTGACTTTGAGATGTCTGACTTTCTTTAATTAACAGTCATCTTTTGACATTCCAACTATCTTCTTCTTTTTTTTTTTTTTTTTGGCTAAAACCCCTAATATCCTGTCTCTTCCTTTGCCTCTTTAGAACAGTCGCTCAGAGTTATGTGAGAAGCTGTTTTCCAGGCTTAGCTTCACAGGAAGTCCATGGAATAAAACATAATTCTCGACTTTTAAGTTGTGCACTTTTTTCAGTCGACAACTGGGCGACACAATAAGAGGTTGCAAGGGTTAGAACTCCATCGGCTGTTTTGACACTGCATGGTATCCTGAGCTGCCAGCAGCCTTCAGCATAAACTTGAAGGTAAACCTAGGCCAGGAAGGCAGAGCAGGAACAGAAGGAGGCCCTAGCCCTCAGGGATCCCTTCTGAGCCCAGATCAGGCTTCCTTGAATACTGACCACCTCTGAGCATATTAGTTATGTGAACCAGCCACTAAATCCCCTTTGTAGATCAAGCCAGTTGGAGTATTTTATGTCACTTGCAACCAGACACATGCTAACTGATGTACTTCTTCACAGAGGCATGGTGAGAATTAAGTGAGGAAAAGCACTCTGAAACGCTCAAAAACTCTCCACACCCCAGGTAATGTCATGCAGCAGAAAGTACTCAGCAGCCATGCAATAAACACTTTTCATATCTTAAGGCCTGATCACTCCTGCAAAGAAATTATCTCTGAACGGAACATATCTCTTAGAACCAGAAGTTTCCATATCAGCTGTTGTTTAAAGCTACTGAGACCACAGGAATCACACGAGTCAGAGCCGTGGGTTTCCCACCACTCATGCACATGTGAAAATTCCCCAGCCCCAGGAGAAGACGCTTATCTGCAGTGTGGGGAACTGAGCTGTGACCTCAGGACATGGCTCCTGGAAATGAAAATAATCTGAGGTCAATCATCAGAGCAAGGCAGATACCAGTAGTAGAGGGATGGCCATCAGAGAACGCACAGGGCACTCTCATCTTTGGGGACAGAATTTCACACACACAGACTCTGAGAGCCAAAGGTGTTTAGGGCATCCTGCTTGATTGTCAAAATATAGGAGCCTTCTCTCTGGCTGAAAAGATAATCCCATCCACATGGCTATTTCACAATAGGGATGCATCTCCGAACAAATCTTATCAATATGTTGATGCATTTGGTCCTGTGAAAACAGCACCCTGTGTGTTAGGAGAGCACAGTCTCCCTGAGGTGGCTGGCAACTGCTTTGCTCCTTACCTAGTGGGTCCAAGGCTGCACACAGTGAGGACTGCCCTGAGTGCCCTTGTCCTAGGAAATTCAAGTACAGGGGAAGGTCTTCGGCTATCCCACACCATTCAAGGCTAGAACAAAAGACCAGGGGGCAGGGAGGAGGGCGGGCTGGGGGTTGGGATGTGCTCTGCTAGCCAAGATATGTTACCAAACACAAGTTCTTGTGACCACAATGCACATGAGGCCAAACAAACCAAATTTTGGAGCTTGGAGCAGAGAAAGTTTTGCAAGAACATGTAAGGAGATGGATGGCACATGAACCCCAAAACTCCAAACTCCTCAAAGGGTTTCAGCAAAACCTTTCTAAAGGCAAAGTGAGGGGAAAGCATAATTGGTTGTTGCACAGTTCTTGGTGCTGGAATCCTTTGTTCTCACAGCTGTCCATGTAGGTCAGGTCATGGTGTTCCTGTAAATGACCAACAAGACAAATGTTTCTCTAGTCTGAAATTTTTTATAGCTATATGAATGGAAACGGAAAAGAATATGGCAACCCACTTCAGTATTCTTGCTGGGAAAAATCCCATCGACAGAGGAGCCTGGAAGACTACAGCCTGTAGGGTCACAAAGAATCAGACATGACTGAGCACATATTCATGAATGGAAGTGTTATCCCTCTGAAGTTCAGAGTCCTGAGAATGAGCTACCCTGTATATTTCAGGCTATAGACAAAACTCATAAATATATATATATTTGTTTTTGGCCATGCTAGGTCTTCACTGCTGTGTGTGGGCTTTCTCTACTTGTGGTGAGCAGGAGGCTACTGTCTAGTTGCAGTATGCAAGCTTCTCATTGTGGTAGCTTCTCTTGTTGAAGAGCATGAGCTCTATCTAGGACATGCAGGTTTCAGCACTTACAGCATATGGGCTCAGGAGTTGCAGTTCCCATGTTCTAGAGCACAGGCTCAATAACTGTGCCACATGGGCTTAGGTGCACCATGGTATGTGGGATCTTCTTGGATCAGAGATCAAACCCACATCTCCTGCATTAGCAAGCAGATTCTTTACCACTGAGCCACCAGGGAAGCCTGGCAACATTCTTAACTGGAAGCAAAAGCAATAGAATACAAAGGTAAAAGAAACAGATATAATAATGGAGTCAGATTACAGATAGGGCTCTTCCCTATTACAGATAAGGCTCATACCTAGTCCTGGCAAGTATGGTCTCTAATGGGTCCCTGTAGATAAAGAGCGCTTTTCTAAGTCTGCTCAGATGTCCTATCTGGCTGGACAGGAAGGTGGTGTCCAAGGTCCTCTTTCAAGGTTTGAATTACTCAGGAAAACCAATTACAGAGAGGGAACCCACTCACCTCCACACAGAGTCTTGGCTTTCTAGAGACTCCTCAAGCCCGCCCCCATCCTAAAACATACACATGCAGTGGCCACATGACTAAGCTCAGCTCCCTAGCACAAACCTGTTGGTTTTATTGCAGTTATGTTGCCAGTTGTGGAATACTCCACCCTTTTGTGAAAATCCATAAGCATCAATAAAAGGAAGCTTCAGTTCAGTTCAGTTCAGTTGCTCAGTTGTGTCCAACTCTCTGCGACCCCATGAATTGTAGCACGCCAGGCCTCCCTGTCCATCACCAACTCTGCTGCTGCTGCTGCTGCTAAAGTCGCTTCAGTCGTGTCCAACTCTGTGCGACCCCATAAATGGCAGCCCACCAGGCTCCCCCATCCCTGGGATTCTCCAGGCAAGAACACTGGAGTGGGTTGCCATTTCCTTCTTCAATGCATGAAAGTGAAAGTGAAGTCGCTCAGTCATGTCCGACTTTTAACGACCCCATGGACTGCAGCCTACCAGGCTCCTCCATCCATGGGATTTTCTAGGCAAGAGTACTGGAGTGGGGCGCCATCACCTTTTGTTGGATTTTATTTTTCTAATGATGCTATGGGTTTTGTGGATAGTTTTTTTGCTTTGGCTGCTAGGAAGTTCAGAACCAAATTTGTACCAACCTTTAATACCTTTCCCAAACTCGAGAATCAACATCTATTTACCAGCCTAGCCATGAATTTATCTTACTTTTTAATCATGTGTCTTATGGTATAATTTTAGTATTATACAAAATGGAAACTAAAGAAAGAATAAAGCCTCAAACTTTGAAACAGTTTCACCAGGCAACCTGTTCAGAAATCCTCAGCACCTCAAAAATAACTGTCTATAGGCTGAATATCCAGAGTCACTTTGGAGATTATTTATCGACATGGGTGACTCTTGGTGGAAATTAAACCTTACATTTTAGAGAAGTCAGAAAAGATTCAGAGACTAATTCAGAAAGTATTTGGAAATGAACAGAAAACCCAGAAATGGAAATCCCATGAATATGGAAAGGACATGCCTACTGCCTGGGTAATAATTAGCCACCTTCAGATCAGGGATGGTAGCATGAGGCAAAGCGCTATGCAGCATAATTTACTGACACCTGAGCCAAGGTCATCCCTGGGTGCACCATTCATGGGATTTAAACCAGTTCATAAACAGTAGTTAATGGCCCATACCAAAGAGAACCTCTGCATTCCTAATGGCTGTGGGTGATATTTTAGAATATGTGTTCACTCAGAGTTACATGTACATAGAAATCTGTGTGGAGCACCTGCTGTTCAACCAAAATTTGGGAAATGTTTCAGTCCCTAGCTATGCAAGCATTTTTGAGTACCTAGTCCATCCAAAGCCCTATGTTCCTGTTTTCTGCTCCATCAGATGGCTCAAAGACCATCTTCTCGACCTGCCTCCAGAGTTTGTGTTCAGCATCAAAGGACAGGCTAGTGAAGGAGAACAAGTCCCACACATGGTAATAGTGTGGTTCCTGGAAACACAAACATCCTCCATGTTTTGAGTCTCCTGAAGGTCTTAGATAAAGTGACTGATAGAATAAGCAGCAAGAAGAGACATCCAACTGAATTGGACCCATGCCCGAAGGACAGGGTGTCCAAAGAACAGTCCCTGCTCCAAGGACTCTGTATCCTAGTTGAAGAGATGAAATTATTAATCCCTCACTCTGCTTTTGAGGAAACTGAGGCACAAGGGGCACATAACTTATCCAAAGTCAAACAATTTATTCGTGACAGAATCAGAACTGATATCCAGGGTTCACAGCTATTTGGAGTGTAGCAGGTACTGTCAAGGCCCTGTATCCTTTATGCAAACTACATCATTTTAGATGCTCCAAATAGCTACCAACTGCCAGCATCTATACCTCTATACCTGAAGGCTCTTCTGGAAACATGGAAGGCTGCTCTGTTCATCTGCACAGCAGATCAGAAGCATCTGGGAATCAACACCTCTGGGAGGAAGACTCAGCCAATGGTAGATAGGACATGAGACACAAATATCCTAAATTCTTCACCCTGGGGAAGGAATCACTCTGAGGTTTCTATTTTGCATCTTTTTTCTCATTTTATTGCCCTTCTGAATGAACTCGTTGCTCTTAAACCCATTTCCGAAGCTGAAGTAATACAAACTGATAGAAAAGGAGATATAAAAATGTAGGTATAAGAAACAGCTACAGTTTTGCACAGAAGTAGAATGAACAATGCTAAAATTTGTTTAAAACCATAAAGACCCCAAATGGCCAAAGCAATCTTGAGAAAGAAGAACAAAACTGGATGCACCATGCTTCTTAATTTCAATCTACATTACAAAGCTACACTAATCAAAACTGTATGTACTAGCATTAAAAACACACATAGATTAATGGAACAGAATAGAGGGCCCAGAAATAAACTCCCACATATATGGACAATTAATTTACAACAAAATCAAGAATATATAATGGCTAAAGGGCAGTCTACTTAATAGATGGTGCTGGGAAAATGCAATCACATGCAAAAGAGTGAAACTGAACCACTATCTTACATATATACAAAAATCAACTCAAAGTGGATGAAAGACTTGAATGTAAGACCTGAAACCATAAAACTCCTAGAAGAAAACACAGGTTGTAGTTTCTTGACAGGTCTTGCTGATGATTTTTTGGATTTGACACATAGAACAAAGTCTACAAAAGCAAAAATTAACAAGAGACACAGCATCCAACTAAAAAGCTTCTGAACAGAAACGGAAACCATCAACCAAATGAAAAGGCAACCTACTGAATAAAGGGAAAATATATGCAAATCATATATTTTATAAGAGATTAATTTGCAAATATGTAAATAATTCATATAACTCAAGGGCAAAAAAAAAAATTATCCAATTAAAAAATGGACAGAGGATCTGAATAGACAAGGAAGACTCCAGATGGCCAAAAAGTTCATGAAAAGATGCTCAACATACCTAATCATCAGGGAAATATGCAAATCAAAACCACGATGAGATATCACCTCACACCTGTCAGAATGGCTTTTATCAAAAAGACAAGACATAGCAAGGACTCGGGGGGGATATGGACAAAAGGAACACTTGGCACTGTTGATGGGAATGTAAGTTGCTATGAGTGGCTCCTCATAGCAGCCACTATGAAGAACAGTATGATGATTCCTCAAAATTAAAATCAGAACAACCATATGATACAGCATTCCACTTCTGGGTATCAGTCTGAAGGAAATGAAAACACTAACTTGAAAAGATATCCATACCCCCTGGCAGCACTATTTACAATAGCCAAGACATGGATGCAACCTAAGTGTTCACTGACAGAGGAATAGATAAGAAAACATATACACATATTATTCAGCCATAAGCAAGAATAAAATCTTGCCATTTGCACCCATATGAATAGACCTTGAAGGCACTATGCTAAGTGAAATAAGTTATACAGAGAAAGACAAATACCATATGCTCTCACTTACATGATTTCCACTCACATATGGAACCAAAAATAAAATAAAATAAAGCTGATAGTACAGATAACAAATTAGTTTTTCCAGAGGCAGGTTTGGGCTGGGTTGGGTGAAATGGGTGGAGGGCATCAAAAGGTACAAATTTCCAGTTATAAAATAAATAAGCCCTAGGGGTCTAATGTGGTTTGATAGCATCACCGAGTAAATGGACACGAACTTGGGCAAATTCCTAAAGATGGTGAGAAACAAGGAGGCCTGGAGTGCTACATTCCATGGGGTTGCAAAGAGTCGGACATGACTTTGTGACTGAACAACAGCAAGGGATGTAATGTACAGCATGATAAATATAGTCACTAACACTGTATAATATATTCAAGAGTTTCTAAGAGAGTAGATGTAAAAGTTATCACAAGAAAGACAATTTTTTGTAACCATATGAGGTGTGATAACCAGACTTCTTGTGATGATCATTTCATAATACATATAAAATATTGAATCACTATGTTGTACATCTGAAACTAATATAATGTCAGATGTCAATTATGTCTCAATTTTTTAAAAAAGAAACAATCAGAACATATAAACAATAGGCAACACGGAAAAGTTGGCTTTGCAGTCAGTGGGCCTGGATCTCAGATCTGGTCCATTGCCTTGGTGACACCTTTGTGGGTCCCTCAGTATGCCTGATGCTTCCCCATAGATAATTTGCTTATATGGAGTGACTCAGGAAGAGTCCCTCTTTAAGTGGAGGAAGGAACTCTAATTCGGGCTTGGTAATGTTTCCACAATGATGGCATTGCAGGAGAGGACAATTTTGTTCTAGGGGCCTGACCACAGATCTCTGCTTGGTTCTGGGCGCAGGAGCCCAGCCCAGTGACATCACTGGGGTGATGTTTCCAGCACATTCCCTCTGTGACTCTCAGGACCCTGCAGGCCCTGGGCTGCCCCACACATGGCCCCTGCCTCCCCTATCCCCACATGTGCACTGTCAGCAGCCCAAGCTCACAGTCACACACTCCCTAACCCGAATCCTCTTCAGGCCAGAGAGGCTTGCATCTGGGGCTCTGTCCCACCATGATCTTGAAAAACTTCAGCATGCACACCCTCATTCAGAAAGAGCCCTGATCCTGACCCAGTTGCACCCCAACCACCCTCATATCCCTGTTCCTCCTCCCTTCATTCTGACTTTCATCACATTGATGCCCTGCACAGGGCAGACTGTGATGTTTCCAGGGAAGGATGAGCTCTACAAAAAATTAAAATATAAAATTACAGTTGTGGCTGAATGAAAATATAATGTATAACAGATCCCATACGGGAAAACAGAATCAGATCTACCCTCGAAGAACCCAGAGCTGAGCCTCAGAAGACAACAGAAACTCACCCGCTGAACAAGGGCAAGCATTATTACTGATGGAGGGAAGAGCTGGCCCAAGGGCTGGTGGTGGGGAAAGCACAGCATACTTGAGGAACCACAGGCAGGGATACAGCTAGTAAGCAGGTCCAAAGTGAGATGCAAGATTTGTGAGACTTTGGCGATAGACGAGCCCTCCAAATTGGTGTGAAGTAATGAGGTGTGTGCCAGCCCTGGGGTATGCGTGTATGTAGTCCTGGGGAGCCTGGGGTGTATGCAGTCCCCTGGGGAAGATCAAAACTCTCTAATCAGAAGCATCCCAAACCCAGGTGAGATGATAAGCTAAGTAATCAGATATCAAACAGGAGGCTTCCTTTAAAGAAAACTATTTTTGGCATCACATAACTGGCCATTCCCCTCTTGGGATGTTGGAGGTTAGCATCCCTGGTTTGCATCCTCTTCCCCAGAGAACATAGGAGGACCAAGACTACAGAGAATTTCCAGGAGAATGTCTGTTATGGGACGATAACGTGCCATGGTCATGGAAGGGTGAGCCCTGGAAATCATATCCTGGATAGAGCAGGAGGTCAAAGCTGGTGAATCCAAGCCAGTTTGTATCATCAATCAAGGAAACTTCAAGAATAATGAGAGGCAAAAATTGACCTCAAATGGGAGTTCAGGACCCTGAGATGGACAGGCATTGGGAGGGCAGAAGAAAAGATGCTCGCATGAATTCTGAAGGCCAGGTGGGAAGGTGAAGGGGAGGAGTATATCTAGAAATGGGCAGTGCTGGGTGAGTCTAGGCTGGAGGAACAGCCCCCAAACAAAGATGCTTCTGCCTGGGCCCTGAATGGATCAGCTTTCAGAATGACTGACTGCGGGTCTGTTTCTATTCACATCCTCTCTGCGTGATGGCTCTAAGCTCCTTGCAATCAGGGGCTGTCTTCCCCATCCTGTACATGTGCCAGGCACTCAGCAGGCAGCCAACGAGGGTGTGTGGAGTGTCCCTTCAGCCCTGAGGCTCAAGGACGTGTTGATACAACAGACTGCTCTCTGCAGGTGCCTGGCTCATGACTCAGCCCACTGCCCACACCATAAATCCTTCTACTGGACTCACAGCCTTGAAAGGGGCTTGGACGCGTGAAGGTGGAACCATATTAATCCAAGGTCTACACTAATTGGGTCTAATAAGCACAGCCTTGGGCAGCCCCCTGCTGCTACCTCTCCACTGACCTAATCACTGAAATTGATGCCACAGGAAAGGTGCACAATATCCGAAGGTTTTGTTTTACTGAGTTTAAAGGAAATATGAACAGCCCGTACCAATATGAAAACATGATCTCCCCTGATGGACAACCCCACATGAGGAAAGCTGGGGATCAAAATTCTATTCAAAGAGATTGTCACACCCAGTCGTTCATGCTTTCTGGGGCATGCACAGGGTTGAGGGGAAGGGACCAATGGCAGGACACTCATGCCGGCCTCCCTCTCAGGTTCGCCTTTCTGTAGAAAGGATTGTGTGCAAGTCAGGCATCCATCTGTAGTGGAGAGATAAAAAGCATTATTTAAAACCCAAACTGACAGTGGCTGCTTTTGCCTTTTGCAGGCAGCATGATTCATTTATATCCTAGGATGATAGGATGGAACTCTTCCTGCTTCAGTTTCCACTGAGCACCAAGACAATAGATGTTCAATACAAAGCTTGTTGGGAGACAGATAGCCAAATGCAGAATTTATAAAGGTCGGATGAGAAGCTCAGTCCACAACCTGAGAAGTCCTTCATGCACTCCATGAATACTGAAAGGCATTTTTGGAGCCAGCTGTACTGTAAATCCCACTTCCCACCCCAAAAGTGAGGTATGGAGGTGGGGAGAAAAGACTTGATGGAGTGAGGCAAATGGAACTTCATGGAGAACTCAGTATATGCCCCCAAGAACCAGGGGGCGGGCTGAGCTCTGACTCCCACCTATTACCTCACCATCAACATCAGAAAGATGTCCACGAGCTGATTATGCCCTACTCCTTGAATAGGACTCCCCACTAACCCCTCCAGGTCAGGACACAGTCTTGAGGGTATGCATTAGGGCTCTGTGGCCCCCTTTGCTTGACAAAGCAACAAAGCTACTTCACCCAAAACTCTGTTGCCAAGATTTAATTTGGCACCAGTGTACAGAAGGCTTCTCTGATGGCTCGGCAGGTAAAGAATCCAACAGCAATGTAGGAAGCAGGGGGTTTAGGTCAGATTCCTGGGTTGGTAAGATCACCTGGAGGAGAAATTGGCAACCCGCTCCAGTATTCTTGTCTGGAGAATCCCATGGACAGAGGAGTGTTGTGGGCTACAGTCCACGGGGTCGCAAGAGTCAGACACGACTTAACGACTAAGCACACACACACACAGTGTACAGAGGCTGAATTTTGGCAACAGACATATTGGTTAGAATCTTATGGGGACTAAACTTCTGTGCTCCTTGCAGAGACTGAGAACAGAGAGTTGTCTTCCCCCAAATTCATTCTCCCCTTGTGTGCGGATGCAGACCTATAGCTGGGCACAAGGTCTCAGAGAGGCTACATCCCCAGGTTGTGTGTGGCTGGTGGGGTCATGAGACCAGACTCCTGTTGATGACTGTGATCCAGAGTGATGGGTATGGCTTCCAGGTCTGCTCCTGTGGACACTGATTGTGATCTCTTCCACACTCCCTCTCGTCATCCCAGACAATTCCCTGGGCCAGGCCTAGGGCACCAGTCTGAGGGAACTTGGGTCCCTGAGTTAGATGATGCAGTGGAACTGGATGACCCATCCCCACACCCACTGTGGGAGAGAGAAACGGGTTTCTCTTTTTAGAGCATTGCCTGAAGGCTTCGTTGGTTGTAGCAGGTTCATCTTTACCCTATCGATGACCATAGGGGAGCTGTGAAATCTGAGGTTAGCACATCAATGAAACATTGGATTTGCCAAGGAAGGTTCAGACTTGAGTTCCAGCTTGTGTGTGTGTTTGTGTGTGTGTGCTAAGTCACTTCAGTCATGTCCAACTCTGTGACTGTATGCACTGTAGCCCACCAGGCTCCTCTATCCATGGGATTCTCCAGGCAAGAATATTGGAGTGGGTTGCCATGCCCTCCTCTAGGAGATCTTCCTGACCCAGTGATCAAACCCACATCTTTTATGTCTCCCACATTAGCAGGTGAGTTCTTTACTATTGATGCTACCTGGAAAGCCTGAATTTCTGGTTGTTGCTGCTGCTGCTGCTAAGTCTCTTCAGTCATGCTCGACTCTGTGCGACCCCATAGATGGCAGCCCACCAGGATCCCCCGTCCCTGGGATTCTCCAGGCAAGAACACTGGAGTGGGTTGCCATTTCCTTCTCCAATGCATGAAAGTGAAAAGTCAAAGTGAAGTTGCTCAGTCGTGTCTGACTCTTCACAACCCCATGGACTGTAGCCCACCAGGCTCCTCCGTCCATGGGATTTTCCAGGCAAGAGTCCTGGAGTGGGGTGTCATTGCCTTCTCCACATCATAGGCAGAGGGGAAACCAAACACAGTAGTAGATTTTGAGTTGTTGGAAAGGCTGAGGAGCATTTTTAATGCAAAGAAGTTAAATATTCCCACCAACTGTGTAAGAGGGTTCCCTTTTCTCCACACCCTCTCCAGCATTTATTGCTTGTGGACTTTTGGATCACAGCCATTCTGACTGGCATGAAATGGTACCTCATTGTGATTTTGATTTGCATTTCTCTGATAATGAGTGATGTTGAGCATCTTTTCATGTGTTTGTTAGCCATCTGTATGTCTTCTTTGGAGAAATGTCTATTTAGTTCTTTGGCCCATTTTTTGATTGGGTCATTTAATTTTCTAGAATTGAGCTGTAGGAGTTGCTTGTATATTTTTGAGATTAGTTGGTTGTCAGTTGCTTCATTTGCTATTATTTTCTCCCATTCTGAAGGCTGTCTTTTTACCTTGCTTATAGTTTCCTTTGTTGTGCAGAAGCTTTTTAATTTTAATTAGATCCCATTTGTTTGTTTTTGCTTTTATTTCCAATATTCTGGGAGGTGGGTCATAGAGGATCCTGCTGTGATTTATGTCGGACAGTGTTTTGCCTATGTTCTCCTCTAAGAGTTTTATAGTTTCTGGTCTATGTTTAGATCTTTAATCCATTTTGAGTTTATTTTTGTGTATGGTGTTATAAAGTGTTCTAGTGTCATTCTTTTACAAGTGGTTGACCAGTTTTCCCAGCACCAGTTGTTAAAGAGATTGTCTTTTCTCCATTGTATATTCTTGCAAACTAGTATAGCCACTATGGAGAACAGTGTGGAGATTCCTTAAAAACTGGAAATTGAACTGCCATACGACCCAGCAATCCCACTGCTGGGCATACACACCAAGGAAACCAGAATTGAAAGAGACAAGTGTACCCCAATGTTCATCACAGCACTATTTATAATAGCCAGGACATGGAAGCAACCTAGATGTCCATCAGCAGATGAATGGATAAGAAAGCTGTGGTACATATACACAATGGGGTATTACTCAGCCATTAACAAGAATACATTTGAATCAATTCTAATGAGGTGGATGAAACTGGAGCAGATTATACAGAGTGAAGTAAGCCAGAAAGAAAAACACCAATACAGTATACTAATGCATATATATGGAATTTAGAAAGATGGTAATGATAACCCTGTATGTGAGACAGCAAAAGAAACACAGATGCATAGAACAGTCTTTTGGACTCTGTGGGAGAGGGAGGGGGGATGATTTGGGAGAATGGCATTGAAACATGTATAATATCATATACGAAACGAATCGCCAGTCCAGGTTCGATGCAGGATACAGGATGCTTGGGGCTGGTGCACTGGGATGACCCAGAGGGATGGTATGGGGAGGGAAGTGGGAGGGGGTCCAGGATTGGGAACACATGTATACCTGTGGCAGATTCATGTTGATGTATGGCAAAACCAATACAATATTGTAAAGTAATTAGCCTCTAATTAAAAGAAATAAATTTTTAAAATAAATTAATTAAATAAGAAAAAAAAGAAGTTAAATATTCAGTATTAAATTCACCACAATAAGAAGCTTGGTGTGACCTCCCCCACTATTACTGCTGAGTTTTCAATAAAGAGCTGCTCTATGTGTATGCTTGTTTTGTTTTGCTTATTCTACACTACGACAATTGAGAAATATATAAATTAGGGAAGTTTTCAAACATCTGTGAGGTAAAATAACAAAGCCCTATGTATCCTTAACTCTGATTGAACAGTTACAAACTCATGGTCAATCTCATTGTTTCTTCACCTTTGTCCATTTTTTTCCCCTCCCTAGGATATTTGAAATCTAATGCAAATTCTTCCTGATTGAAGTATTCAACACAACTTATGAAGCAGTCTTGCCAAACAAAATAAAACTGTAACTCAATCAACCTTTAGATAGTTTTATGTCTTTTGACAAGACTACTTCATAAATGGCATTGAAAACTTCTACAGGGAAACACATAATATCCAGCTGTTTCTCATTTTATGATACCAATATTATTGATGATCAATGCCTATATCATTATTTCATTAGAGTTTTTAAAACAGAGGCATTCTAATTTATTGTTCCTTCTGTGCCTGTTTATAGAGAAATTTCCCCTTGTCAACTATTTGATTATTCTAAGGTTCAATTAATACGGTAAGGACAAAGTAAAGAATTGTTACTTTCCCTTTGTTTGACCTGTTTAAAAATAATAAATAGTTTTTCTAGAATCCAAAGGTTATAAATGTGATTTATTGTTATTATTATTAATCATCATTATGGACTTCTGTATTTAAACATATTTAATGTGTCAGTATTTTCCACTTATTACTTTTACTGATGGATAATTGTCCTACATTTAACCAGTTAAGAGTCATTTTGAAATGGCCCAATAGTCTTCGAGAATTTGTTTGATTGGAAATGAATAAATAAGACGGATCTGTTTCACACATTTGGATCAAGGCCAGTGCAAGAATAATGGAGCAGTTTCCAGAAGCACAACAGAAAATGATAATTTTGTTATTGAACTCCAGTTCCTGTGCCTGAAGGCCAGTGATACCAAACAAACTCAACCATCAGAATTTGAAGCAGAGAAGGGTTTAATTTGGGGCCAGGCAAGGAGAATGGGTGACTGTGCTGAGAAGACTTGAACTCCCCAATGGTTTTCAGGCAAGAGATTTTAAAGACAGTGTAAGGGGAGAGGGTCCAGAAAGTGGGATCAGCTCATGGGCCTTCTGATTAGTTGGCGGTGAGATGCCAGGATGATATTTCTGGAATCTCCACCTTCTAGTTCCAATCAATCTGGGGCCTGCCTGCTTGTGTTCAGCATGTAGTCACCAGCCCCCATCTAACTGGAGGTCTTAGTTCTACAGAACTCAGATATAGGCAGCACATGGTTATACATACCCATCCAGGAGGAACTAGGAGTCCTGTGACCCTCATGTCCTAACCATTAACTGCTCGAGTCTGCTCTTTGGAACTTGGGGAAGGCCCGTGAGACTAAAGCTTTTTTCATCTTTCTTCTTTTTGTTTTTCTTTTCTTTTTATTTTATTGAAGTATAGCTGATTTCTACTTTATAGAAAGTGATCCAGTTATTCATATATATACATATTTTTTTTCATATTCTTTTACATATGGTTTACCACAGGATGTGGTCTACCACAGGATATGGTCTATAGCTCCCTGTGCTAAACAGTAAGACCTTGCTGTTTATCCATCCTACATATGACAGTTTGTATCTGCCACTCCAAAACTCTCACTTCATCCCTCCCCATCCTCCCTCCCATTTGGCAACCACAAGTTTGTTCTCTGTTTGTGAGTCTGTTTTATAGACAAATTCATTGTGTCATATTTTAGTTTCCACATATAAGTGATATCATATAGTACTTGCCTTTCCCTCTCTGACTTACTTCACTAAGTATAATCATTTCTAAGTCCATCTATGTTACTGCAAATGCATTATTTTGTTCTTTTTCATGGCTGAGTAGCCTTTAATTGTATAAGCCTTTTTTGTCCTACAAATAATAAACAGGGGACATGGAGGGTCTTTTGTATACAGAAGGGTCCCTCAGGGTCCTGCTAGGTTTCCATCTGGGAAAGCCAGAATCCTGCTGCTGCTAAGTCGTTTCAGTGGTGTCCGACTCTGTGCAACCCCATAGACGGCAGCCCACCAGGCTCCCCCGTCCCTTCAGTCATGTCTGACTCTGTGCGATCCCATAGACGGCTGTCCCTGGGATTCTCCAGGCAAGAACACTGGAGTGGGTTGCCATTTCCTTCTCCAATGCATGAAAGTGAAAAGTGAAAGTGAAATCTCTGTCATGCCCGACTGTTAGCGACCCCATGGACTGTAGCCTACCAGGCTCCTCATCCATGGGATTTTCCAGGCAAGAGTACTGGAGTGGGGTGCTATTGCCTTCTCCGCAGAATCCTAGCCAGAAGTAACTAGCTGCTACTGCTGCTGCTAAGTCACTTCAGTCGTGTCCGACTCTGTGTGACCCCATAGACGTCAGCCCACCAGGTTCTCCTGCCCCTGGGATTCTCCAGGCAAGAAAACTGGAGTGGGTTGCCATTTCCTTCTCCAATGCATGAAAGCGAAAAAGTGAAAGTGAAGTCGCTCAGTCGTGTCCGACTCTTAGTGACCCCATGGACTGCAGCCCACCAGGGTCCTCCGTCCACGGGATTTTCCAGGCAAGAGTACTGGAGTGAGGTGCCATTGCCTTCTCCGGAAGTAACTAGAAGTAACAGTAAAAATGAATTCACAGAAACCTTGGTGAACGCTTTAGACCTCTGGCAAGATAGAAGATGCAAAAAGGGCAGTCTTAGCTCAATAATACCAAGAAATGTACCCATCTCCAACATCTACTTTATGCAGCATGATTGTAACTGTTGCTGATATTTTTTTTAAGATATTTTTTAATGTGGGCCATTTTTTAAAGTCTTCATTGAATGTGTTACAATATTGCTTCTGCCTTATGTTTTTGAGGTTTTGGCTCCAAAGCATTTTGTATCTTAGCTTCCTGACCAGAGATCAAACCCACATCCCCTGCCTTAGAAGGTGAAGTCTTAATCACTGGACCACCAGGGAAGTTTCATTGTGGGTGGTATTTTTCTCCTAAATTTTGCCCATTCATCTTCCCAGTGCCTTTATCCTCTTGATTTGTCCTCTGATATCTCAAACTCAACTGCCTACCACCTTGAACTCTAGCATCTCTTCCAGAAAGAATTAGTACACTCATTTGCAGTGAAATATATACACATTAATTCTAACTTGTTTCACAATTGTGCTTAATTAGTTTGCCCTGACAACTCTACTGAGTGGCCAAAACAAGCAGTAACCCTTCAAGGAAATGAGATTTTTTGAAGCAGCCTGGCAAAGGGATAAAGTCAAGAATCATTCCTCCTGGATTCTAGTTCAAAACTGTCAATAGTTAACTGCACACCTTGGAAAAGCATTTCCTCTCTTCAAGCCTGTTTCCCTATCTAAAGGGATTAGAATCCTGTCAGAGGTACTTTTCACTTGGACATTCTGTAAAGTAAAGAGATAAAAAGCATTATCTTTCAGAGATAAAAAGCATTATGTAAGTAGATTTTCCATAGTTTATTGTGATCCACACAGTCAAAGGCTTTGGCATAGTCAATAAAGCAGAAATAGATGTTTTTCTGGAACTCTCTTGCTTTTTCCATGATCCAGCGGATACTGGCAATTTGATCTCTGGTTCCTCTGCCTTTTCGAAAACCAGCTTGAACATCAGGAAGTTCACGGTTCACATATTGCTGAAGTCTGGCTTGGAGAATTTTGAGCATTAAAGTAATCAGTTTTCATCCCAATCCCAAAGAAAGGCAATGCCAAAGAATGCTCAAACTACCGCATAATGGCACTCATCTCACACACTAGTAAAGTAATGCTCAAAATTCTCCAAGAAGCTTACTCCTTGGAAGGAAAGTTATGAGCAACCTAGATAGCATATTCAAAAGCAGAGACATTACTTTACCAACAAAGGTTCGCCTAGTCAAGGCTATGGTCTTTCCTGTGGTCATGTATGGATGTGAGAGCTGGACTGTGAGGAAGGCTGAGTGCCGAAGAATTGATGCTTTTGAACTGTGGTGTTGGAGAAGACTCTTGAGAGTCCCTTGGACTGCAAGAAGATCCAACCAGTCCATTCTGAAGGAGATCAATCCTGGAATTTCTTTGGAAGGAATGATGCTAAAGCTGAAACTCCAGTATTTTGGCCACCTGATGCGAAGAGTTGACTCATTGGAGAAGACTCTGATGCTGGGAGGGATTGAGGGCAGGAGGAGAAGGGGACGACAGAGGATGAGATGGCTGGATGGCATCACTGACTCGATGGATGAGAGTCTGAGTGACCTCCGGGAGCTGGTGATGGACAGGGAGGCCTGGCGTGCTGCGGTTCATGGGGTCGCAAAGAGTCGGACACGACTGAGCGACTGATCTGATCTGATCTGATCTGATGTAAGTAGATACAAAAAAGATCTTCATGACCAAGATAATCACGATGGTGTGATCACTCACCTAGAGCCAGACATCCTGGAATGTGAAGTCAAGTCGGCCTTAGAACACATCACTATGAACAAAGCTAGTGGAGGTGATGGAATTTCAGTGAGCTGTTTCAAATCCTGAAAGATGATGCTGTGAAAGTGCTGCCCTCAATATGCCAGCAAATATGGAATACTCAGCAGTGGCCACAGGACTGGAAAAGGTCAGTTTTCATTCCAATCCCAAAGAAAGGCAATGCCAAAGAATGCTCAAACTACTGCACAATTGCACTCATCTCATGCACTAGTAAAGTAATGCTTAAAATTCTCCAAGCCAGGCTTCAGCAATACGTGAACCGTGAACTTCCAGATGTTCAAGCTGGTTTTAGAAAAGGCAGGGGAACCAGAGATCAAATTGCCAACATCTGCTGGATCATGGGAAAAGCAAGAGAGTTCCAGAAAAACACCTATTTCTGCTTTACTGACTATGCCAAAGCCTTTGACTGTATGGATCACAACAAACTGGAAAATTCTGAAACAGATGGGAATACCAGACCACCTGACCTGCCTCTTGAGAAACCTAAATGCAGGTTCGGAAGCAACAGTTAGAACTGGACATGGAACAACAGACTGGTTCCAAATAGGAAAAGGAGTACATCAAGGCTGTATATTGTCACCCTGCTTATTTAACTTATATGCAGAGTACATCATGAGAAATGCTGGGCTGGAAGAAGCACAAGCTGGAATCAAGATTGCTGGGAGAAATATCAATAACCTCAGATATGCAGATGACACCACCCTTATGGCAGAAAGTGAAGAGGAACTAAAAAGCCTCTTGATGAAGGTGAAAGAGGAGAGTGAAAAAGTTTGCTTAAAGTTCAACATTCAGAAAATGAAGATCATGGCATCCAGCCCCATCACGTCATGGGAAATAGATGGGGAAACAGTGTCAGACTTTATTTTGGGGGGGCTCCAAAATCACTGCAGATGGTGATTGCAGCCATGAAATTAAAAGACTCTTACTCCTTGGAAGGAAAGTTATGACCAACCTAGACAGCATATTGAAAAGCAGAGACATGACTTTGCCAACAAAGGTCTGTCTAGTCAAGGCTATGGTTTTTCCAGTGGTCATGTATGGATGTGAGAGTTGGGCTGTGAAGAAAGCTGAGCACCAAAGAATTGATGGTTTTGAACTGTGGTGTTGGAGAAGATTCTTGAGAGTACCTTGGACTGAAAGGAGATCCAACCAGTCCATTCTGAAGGAGATCAGTCCTGGGATTTCTTTGGAAGGAATGATGCTAAAGCTGAAACTCCAGTACTTTGGCCACCACATATGAAGAGTTGACTCCTTGGAAAAGACTCTGATGCTGGGAGGGATTGGGGGCAGGAGGAGAAGGGGATGACAGAGGATGAGATGGCTGGATAGAATCACCGACTCAAAGGAGGTGAGTCTGAGTGAACTCCAGGAGTTGGTGATAGACAGGGAGGCCTGGTGTGCTGCAACTCATGGAGTCACAAAGAGTTGGTCACGACTGATCGACTGAACTGAACTGAACTGAAGTAGAAGGCAATGGCACCCCACTCTAGTACTCTTGCCTGGAAAAATCCCATGGCCGGAGGAGCCTGGTGGGCTGCAGTCCATGGGGTCGTTAAGAGTCAGACACAACTGTGCAGCTTCACTTTCACTTTTCACTTTCATGCATTGGAGGAGGAAATGGCAACCCACTCCATTGTTCTTGCCTGGAGAATTCCAGGGACAGAGGAGCCTGGTGGGCTTCCATATATGGGGTCTCACAGAGTCAGACACGACTGAAGCTACTTAGCAACAGACGCAGTAACAGCAGTAGATATCCTATCTTATATAAAGAAAGCTGAGCACCAAAGAATTGATGCTTTTGAACTGTGGTGTTGGAGAAGACTCTTGAGAGTCCCTTGAACTGCAAGGAGATCCAACCAGTCCATACTAAAGGAAATCAATCCTGAATATTCATTGGAAGGATTGATGCTGAAGCTGAAACTCCAATGCTTTGGCTGCCTAATGCAAAGAGCTGACTCATTTGAAAAGGCCCTGATGCTGGGAAAGATTGAAGGCCAGAGGAAAAGGGGATGATAGAGGATGAGATGGTTGGATGGCATTACTGATTCAATGAACGTGAGTTTGAGTAGGCTCCAGGAGTTGGTGATGGACAGGGAAGCCTGGCCTGCTACAGTCCACGGGGTTGCAAAGAGTCGGACACGACTGAACAACTGAACTGAACAACTGAACAACTGAACTGAAATGAACCGAAATAGATATACTAAGCTATACAACATCATTTGATTTCTTTAAGATCTGTTACTGGAAAATTTAAAGAAAATTCTGGGTAACTAAGGAGTTACGAATGGAATATGCATCCTGCTGCTGCTGCTAAGTCACTTCAGTCGTGTCCGACTCTGTGCGACCCCATAGATAGCAGCCCACCAGTCTCCCCTGTCCTTGGGATTCTCCAGGCAAGAACACTGGAGTAGGTTGCCATTTATATCCCGCAAACCACCAGAAAAGAACATGTGAGTCTAAAGTAAAACATTTGAAAACAGTCAACTGAAAAAAAATGCAAAACCTAAAAGCTGAGAGTTAAACTTTATTTGGCAGACTTTCTAAGGACTTAGGCCAAAAGACAGCCTCTCAGAATATTTTGAGTGACTGCTCCGAAAAGGTAAGGGAAGAGACTGGATATATGGGAATTTTTACAGGAAAGACCAGATAATCATAATTTCAAAGATAATTAGATAATGAATTAGAGAAAACTCAACATCTCAAGTTAATGAATTTAGCACTTTTGTATGTATGGGAAAGTGCAAGAGTCTGGGCTCAGTGAAATCATCCCTTTGATATGCACCTTAGCTATCTAGGGCCAGGATCCTGTATTTCTCCATCCTGAATCCCCTGGGGTACACAATGGGGTGGCCACAGTGGCTGCTGGCTTGATGGCCACAAACCCTGTTTACTGATATGTGATATTCTTCATCCACTGAACCAAAGTACCTGGTCCATTAATATGAAAATCCTTTAAGAGGCAGGCTTGCTCAATGGAGGCACTATTGAATGACTTAATTAGGATTTGTTTTTGTTATCATTTGCTTCCTACTTAGATCTTTCTGGCAAAATTTCAGTCCTTTGAATTGTGCCTTATCTTCCAAGATCCAAATACAAATCATCATATTTTTTTAATAAATGGATTGGTAGCAAATGACCACACATTAACCCCTTTCCCAACAGCTTGCCCAGAAACAGACTACTCTACAAATCACTTAATAAGTAATTTTTGTGTATTCCACCCAAGTTCTCAGCCCTGGATACCCTGGAGAAGGAAGAACAAATGTGTCTGACCTCAAAGAGCTTATATCCTAGTTGGGGGTAGAAGAAAAATAAAAGCAGAGAGCATAACAGCAAACAATACAAGATGGATTCGACTGAAATTCTAAACTATGAGACTGACCTTAAATGCTTCCAGCCATCCAGAGAAGGCAGCAGGCAGAGAGAGCCTGGGCAGACTTCATGGAGAAATGAATAAAAGCAAGGAATTTTTTTATCTTTTCTCAAAATGAAAACATATATTTTTATGTAGTTATATAAAATGATGTAGAAAACAGCAAAATCAAGAAAGTGAAAGTATCCTCCAATAAACATACCTTAGCAATATTAGCAGGTCAGCATTGGTACAAACATCCATGCCAGATGATTGATTGTCTATCAATCCATTTTCCACTCCCCTTTTTTTTTCATTTTTTTATTGGAGTATAGTTGCTTTGCAATATTGTATTAGCTTCTGCTATACAATGAAGTATAACAGCTATATGTATACATTCACTGTGCACATGCATATACATATGCATTAAAAAACACATAGCATGAAATCTGTTTCTTAAAAAAATTATACATGTACATTACAGTATTATTAACTATAACCACAATATTGTACAGCAGACCACTAGAACTTAATCATCTTTCATGACTATAATTTTATATGTATTAAACAAAAGCTCCCATTCTTCCCTGTCCCAACTACAGCCCCAAGTAACCACCATTCACCTCACATAAGTGGAATCATGCAGTATTTGCCCTTCTGTGACTTTTTGTTTACTGAGCATAATGTCAAGTTTCATCCATATCTCCTTCATTTTTATGGCTAACTATGGATGGCTAACTTTTTTATGGCTAACTACCCTTGTATGGATATGTTACCTTGTGTTCATCCATTCACCCACCATTTGACATTCAGGTTGTTTCTACACCCTGACAACTGTGAACAATGCTTCAGTGAGTATCGGTTCAGTTCAATTCAGTTCAGTTGCTCAGTCATGTCCGACTCTTTGCAACCCCATGAATCGCAGCATGCCAGGCCTCCCTGTCCATCACCAACTCCCAGAGTTCACTCAGACTCACCTTCATCGAGTCAGTGATGCCATCCAGCCATCTCATCCTCTGTCGTCCCCTTCTCCTCCTGCCCTCAATTCCTCCCAGCATGAGTCTTCTCCAATGAGTCAACTCTTCGCATGAGGTGGTCAAAGTACTGGAGTTTCAGCTTCAGCATCATTCCTTCCAAAGAAATCCCAGGGCTGATCTCCTTCAGAATGGACTGGTTGGATCTCCTTGCAGTCCAAGGGACTCTCAAGAGTCTTCTCCAACACCACAGTTCAAAAGCATCAATTTTTCAGTGCTCAGCCTTCTTCACAGTCCAACTCTCATTTCAATTGTTTTGGATAAATACTCAGCAGTGGAACTGTTGGATCATATTGTAATTCTACTTTTAATTTTTTTGATGAAATTTCACTTTGTTCTCCATAACAGCTGCATCATTTTACATCTTTATCAACAGTGCACAAGGTTTCCAATTTCTCCACTTCCTCACCAACACTTGTTAATGTCTTTTTTTTTTTTTTTTTTTTTTTTGGATAATGATTGTCCTAAAAGGAGTGAGGTATCTCATAGTGGTTTTAATTTGCATTTTCCTGATGATTAGTGATGCTGAGCAACTTTTCATACACATGTTGATCATTTCTATGTCTTCTTTGGAAAAATGTCCCTTCATATTCTCTGCCCATTTTGGACTTTTTGCTACTGAGTAGTATGAGATCGTTATATATTTTGCCTATTAACCCCTTATCAGATATATAATTTACAAATAGTTTTTTACACTTGATTTTGATTTTGTTGATTGTTTCCGTTGCTGAGCAGAAGCTTTTTAGTTGAATGTATCCTTCCTGTTTATTTTTGCTTTGGTTGCCTTTGCTTTGGGTGTCAAGTCCAAAAAAAAATCACTTCTAATATTAACATCAAAGAGCTTATTGCCTATATTTTCTTCTAGGAGTTTTATATCAGGTTTTATCAGATCAGATCAGATCAGTCGCTCAGTAGTGTCCGACTCTTCGCGACCCCATGAACTGCAGCACGCCAGGCCTCCCTATCCATCACCAGCTCCCGGAGGTCACTCAGACTCACATCCATCGAGTCAGTGATGCCATCCAGCCATCTCATCCTCTGTTGTCCCCTTCTCCTCCTGCCCCCAATCCCTTCCAGCATCAGAGTCTTCTCCAATGAGTCAACTCTTCGCATGAGGTGGCCAAAATACTGGAGTTTCAGCTTCAGCATCATTCCTTCCAAAGAAATCCCAGGATTGATCCCTTTCAGAATGGACTGGTTGGATCTCCTTGCAGTCCAAGGGACTCTCAAGAGTCTTCTCCAACACCACAGTTCAAAAGCATCAATTCTTCGGCACTCAGCCTTCTTCACAGTCCAGCTCTCACATCCATACATGAGCACAGGAAAGACCATAGCCTTGACTAGGCGAACCTTTGTTGGCAAAGTAATGTCTCTGCTTCTGAATATGCTATCTAGGTTGGTCATAACTTTCCTTCCAAGGAGTAAGTGTCTTTTGATTTCATGGCTGCAATCACCATCTGCAGTGATTTTGGAGCCCAGAAAAAGAAAGTCTGACACTGTTTCCACTGTTTCTCCATCCATTTCCCATGACGTGATGGGACCAGATGCCATGATCTTCGTTTTCTGAATGTTGAGCTTTAAGCCAACCTTTTCACTCTCCACTTTCACTTTCATCAAGAAAGTGAGTTCAAGAAAGTTTTTGAGTTCCTCTTCACTTTCTGCCATAAGGGTGGTATCATCTGCATATCTGAGGTTATTGATATTTCTCCCAGCAATCTTGATTCCAACTTGTGTTTCTTCCAGTCCAGCATTTCTCATGATGTACTCTGCATAGAAGTTAAATAAACAGGGTGACAATATACAGCCTTGACGTACTCCTTTTCCTATTTGGAACCAGTCTGTTTTTCCATGACCAGTTCTAACTGTTGCTTCCTGACCTGCATACAGATTTCTCAAGAGGCAGATCGGCTGGTCTGGTATTCCCATCTCTTTCAGATTTTTCCACAGTTTATTATATTCAAGTACTAATCCATTTTGAATAGTTATTCATATGGTGTAAGAAAGTAGTCTGTTTTCATTTTATTGCATGTAACTGTCCAATTTTCTCAGCACAATTTATTGATAAAACTATTATTTTCCCATGGTAAAATCTTGGCTCCTTTGTTATAAATCAATTGACCTTATGTGCATGTGTTTATTTATAGGCTGTCTATTCTATTCCACTGAACTTTAAATCTGTTTTTATGCCAATACTATACTGTTTTGATTACTGTAGTCTTGTAATATAGTTCAAAATCAGGTACCATGATGCCTCCAGCTTTATTATTCTTTTTCATATATATTTTGTTTATTTGAGGTCTTTTGCAATTCCATGCAAATTTTAGGATTGTTTGTTCTATTTTTATAAAAAAAAAAAGACATTCAAATTTTAATAAGGATTGTATTGAATCTGTAGGTTGCTCTGGGTGGAATGGACATTTTTAACAATATTAATGCTTCCAATCCAGGAGCACTGGATATCTTTACATTTATTCATATCTTCTTTAATACTTTTCACCAACTTCTTATAGTTTTCAGTGTGCAAGTCTTTCATCTCCTTAGTAATATTTATTCCTAAATATTTTATTCTTTTTGAAGCAGTTGTAAATTAAATTGTTTCTTAATTGTAATATATTTTTAAGCCAGGAAGTTTGAGGCCTTCCTTAAGATTCGTTCTTCTGGGGGGAGGAGCTAAGATGGCGGACGAGTAAGACGGGGAGAATACTTTCTCCTCCACAAATCCATTAAAAGAACATTTGAATGCTGAATAAATTCTATAAAACAACTTCTGAATGCCGGCAGAGGACATCAGGCACTTAGAAAGACAACTCATTGTCTTCAAAACGAGAAAACGAGCCCTGCGGTAACTCCTTTTGCGGAGAAGTGGCGCAGACACCAGCATTTGCTATTGGCAAGCGGGGGCTGGGCTAGGAGGAGCGGCGAGGCCTGCATTGCTTTGAAAAAGGATTTGGCCTGGCTATCTCGGGTGCTATCTGAGCGAAATAACCAGACTGTCGGTTATCTACTACATCAAAAGCCAGCCCTAACTCAAGACACCACCAGGACTACGTACGGAACAAAGGGCAGCACAGAGTTGGCCGGCTGCAGGCCGTCCCACTCCCGTGACAGGCAGCCAGGGCCGGAGGCGGCAATTACAGCCCTAGAGAGACACTGTCTAACGGAACTGTGAGTAGATTTCTGTGCTGACTCACGCTTCTTGGGGCTCTGGATGGTCAACATCTGCCTGAGAAAGTGCGCTGTTTGTATACCCAGAAAACTGAGTGGCGGAGAGGCGATAAGTCACAGCATCTGCGCTCGCTGAACATTTCATCACCTGCGCTACTCGGATCTGGGAAGGGCATAAAACGCAGACTCAACCAAGTCTGTGCTTCTGAGGATTATCCGAGTGCCTGAACCTGGCCGGTTTAGATTTGGGTGTTCATCTCCACCCCCTCTGTAACAGGGCAGAGATCAGATATTAAAAAGACCTGTAAACCGCCTCAATAAAGAGAATTCAACAAACTACCAGAATATAGTAAGGACACTCTAAACTTGGCAATTTTAACAAAATGAAGAGACAAAAGAATACCCAGCAGCTAAAGGAACAGGATAGATGCCCACCAAACCAAACCAAAGAGGAAGAGATAGGGAATCTACCTGATAAAGAATTCCGAATAATGATAGCGAAATTAATTCAAAATCTTGAAATCAAAATGGAATCACAGTTAAAGAGTCTGGAGACAAGGATTGTGAAGATGCAAGAAAGGTTTAACAAGGACCTAGAAGAAATAAAAAAGAGTCAACACATAATGAATAATGCAATAAATGAGATCCAAAACACCCTGGAGGCAACAAATAGTAGAATAACAGAGGCAGAAGATAGGATTAGTGAATTAGAAGATAGAATCCTAGAAATAAATGAATCAGATGAGAAAAAAGAAAAACGCATCAAAAGAAATGAGGACAATTTCAGAAACCTCCAGGATAACATCAAACGCTACAACATTCGAATCATAGGAGTTCCAGAAGAAGAAGATAAAAAGAAAGATCATGAGGAAATACTTGAGGAGATAATAGTTGAAAACTTCCCTAAAATGGAGAAGGAAATTACCACTCAAGTTCAAGAAATCCAGAGAGTCCCTAACAGGATAAACCCAAGGCGAAACACCCCAAGACACATATTAATCAAATTAACAAAGATTAAATATAAAGAACAAATATTAAAAGCAGCAAGGGAAAAACATCAAATAACTCACAAGGGAATTCCCATAAGGATAACAGCTGATCTTTCAATAGAAACTCTCCAAGCCAGGAGGGAATGGCAAGACGTAATTAAAGTGATGAAAGAAAATAACTTACAGCCTAGATTATTGTATCCAGCAAGGATCTCATTCAAATATGAAGGAGAAATCAAAAGCTTCACAGATAAGCAAAAGTTGAGAGAATTTTGCACCACTAAACCATTTCTCCAACAAAAACTAAAGGACATTCTCTAGATAGGAATCACTGAAAGGGTGTATAAATTCGAACCCAAAACAATAAAGTAAAAATATCCTGAAAAGGAGACAATGCAGGTTACACATAACGACTTAAAGGAACAATCCAAAAAGAAGTTAAAACAATTATAAATATATATGCACCCAACATTGGATCATTGATATATCTAAGACAAACATTAATTAATATGATAGAAGAAATATGCAGCAATACAATAATAGTGGGAGACTTTAATACCCCACTCATATAATCTGGCTGTAATAGACAAAGTAAAGAGGAAAACATATTCACTTATGAGCCTCAAAAAACTCAGTTCACTCAGGAGAGTTTAAAAAAAAAAAAAAAAGACTTATTTGTTCACTCTGTATAGGTTTATTGACTATTTTATGGGTTTGGTACTACTTTGGGTAGTAGGGAGGAAGAGGTGACAAATATGATCCTGTCCTAAATAATATATTGTGGTAAAGATAGACCTACCAATACAAAATACCAAGATGTGCCTGAGATGAGGACACCCAAACTGGACTTTTTGTTTCCTGAACTTTTCATTTCGAGAACAAACCTCCTAATATAGGATGAATTCAACATGATTTTTTTAAAGTGTTCTTTGTGATTAAAAACAGAAAGCCATTGGTTAAGAAATTACATATACTCCTCCCCACCATCACTCCCCTTCTTTCTTCCCATTTCCTTCCCACCCTCATTGATCCTTTCCTTTGTCCATTTTCCCCTGCAAAAAATAAATAAATAAATAAATAAATTTAAAAAAAAAAAAAAAAAAAAAAGATTCGTTCTTCTTTCTCAAGATTATTTTGGTTATTTAAGTTCCTTTGTGTTCCCATATGAACTTTAGGATTGTTTTATTCATTTCTGTAAAAAATGCCACTGGGATTTTAACAGGGATTGCATTGACTTTGTACATTACCTGAGTAATATGAACATTTTAACAATATTAAGTCTTTTAGTTCAACATGAGATATCTTTCTATTTATTTGTGCCTTCTTTCCTTTCCCTTTTTCCATCTTGTGAAGATAAATTCAACCTTGATTCAGCATTGACAGCCCAACAGATTTCAGAATTCCCTTCCCAGGCTCAGGAGATAAATTTGGACTCGTACAGTTCAAACAGGAAATTTCATTATAGATGCTAGAGGCTAGCTAAGCTTAAGTATGATTTAATCTTTGTCAATTAGCATAAGGAAGTTTGCTAGGCTAGTTAAGGAAAACATTCCCTCCTTGATACAAGACAAACACAAGAAGAGACTGTTCTTTCTGACTTTGGACATTGCCACCCAAGGAAAGGAAGACTGGAGTACTGTGATCATCTTGTAACCTTTAGAGAAAGTCCAAAGAATTGCTGAATAGGAAACTAAGAGCCCTGACATTCTTGAACCAGTATATTAACCCACCTTGGAACCAACAATGCTCAGACTTTCCATTACACAACAATAAATTTTCCTTAATGTTCAAGGCGCTTTTGGGTATTGTCTTACTGGCAACTGCAAGAATGTTAAAACACTAAATTTTCTATGTATAAATATATACAACTATGGAGAAGTGAGAACATAGCACATAAAGTGCCCTGTGACCTGCTTTATTTCTTTTTTCAACATATCATGACCTCTCCATGTTATTATGGAAAGGCTTACCTCATCCTTTCAAATCATATACATCTTAAATGTTGGATATTAAAAACCAACAGCCCCCACTTCAGAGTGAGATGGAGTAAACCCACTCTGCCATGTCTCTCCAGTTGAATGAGACTATAAAACCTTACAGAACTCACAGAGACATTATGTGAGGATTCTAAAAAAAATAAAATAAAAATAGTAGCAGGGGAATTATAGAAGATCAGAATTCAAAGTGCCATCACATTGGCAGTGAGTTTCCCATGTTTCCTCTAGTTTCCCCCACTACACTCAAAAAACCCAGAGGTAGACACTGGGGCCTGGACAGAGAAAGAGCCAGGCAAAGCCCTCTACTTCTGGGTGAAAGAGGAGAGAGATGTCCTAATGCTCAGAGAGACGGGTGAGTCTCCTTTTTTTTTTTTTTTTTTCTCTTTTTTTAATTCTCCAATCTCATACATCCCAGGCTCAAGGAAGTCTTGTGACAGCAGAGGCAGCCACAGACATAGCACTGGTGTTACACAGGAATCCAAAACTCTCCAATAAGAGAACCCTCTTCTCTGATCAGGTGAGTGGTGAATCCGAGAAAGTGGGAGCAAATCGCCCTTGCCTTTTTACTCTCTGTATTCCTGCTACTAGGCCCCAGGAGCAATGGCAGTCAGAGCAAGTACACAGCAGAGCAGGTAATTAAAACCACAGCTTTCTGACCAGAAGATCACAAAGAAGAGGCCCAGGCAATCAGAATGTACCAGAGAGATGATGCACACAGACAGGGAAATCTCCAGAAAAGCTCAAGATAAGCCCCACCATCAAGCTACACATGCCTGGATGTGTTCTTAAACAGCAAACCAAAGGCTTAGAGAATTGCACTAAGAGATAGACCATCACTCCCATCCCAGATCACCAGATACACAGCACACATGTGGACAGATGTGAAATGCACCACAAAGGCTCTGAAGATGAACCTGTAATTGAAACCAAGAGAAGCCTGGTAGCACTTGCAGCCTAAACCCCGTCAGGTTTTTGTCTCCTAGCAACATTCTCCATAGGACTTAAATAAGGCCCAGAGCTTCGTAACATAATATTCAAAGCATTAATAAGCCAGAACCCAAAATTGCTCAGCACATAAAGAACCAGTAAAAATCTCAGTTTGCATGGGAAAGACAAACAGACACCAACACCAAGATGACACAGATGTTGTAATTATATGACACAGATTTCAAAACAGCTATTAGGAAAATGCTCAGAGAAGTAATAGTTAAATGCATGAAGAAATAATGGTTGAAAACTTTACAAATTTGGCAAAACACATAAATTCACAGATTCAAGAAGCTCAGTAAAACCAAAAGAATCCGTGCCCAAATACATTATCATCAAACTTTTAAAAACTAAAGGGAAAAAAAGTGAAAGCAGATAGAGAAAAATGATAAGCTAATTATGGGGGAATAATATTCAAATGACCACAAATTTCTCATCAGAATCCTTGAAGGTCAAAGGCATGGAGAGCCACTTCTCACAGGCAAAAGTAAAGAAACTGCCAAGCCAGAACTCTGTATACATAAAAATATCCTTTAAGAATGAGGCTGAAATAAAGACATCTTCAGATTAAGGGGAGTTGAGAGAATCAATTCCCAACAGAACTTCTTTAAAAGAATTGTTATGCAACCCAATCAAAAAGTGGGCCTAAGAACTAAACAGACATTTCTCCAAAGAAGATATACTGATGGTTAACAAACATGAAAAGGTGCTCATCATCACTTATTATCAAAAAAATGCAAATCAAAACCACAATGACATACCATCTCATGCCAGTCAGAATGGCTGCCATCAAAAACTCTACAAACAATAAATGCTGGGAAGGGTGTGGAGAAAAGGGAACCTTCTTATACTGTTAGTGGGAAGGCAAACTAGTACAGCCACATGGAGAACAGTGCGGAGATTCCTTAAATACTGGAAATATAACTGCCATATGACCCAACCATCCCACTGCCGGGCATAAACACCAAGGAAACCACAATTGAAAGAGATACATGTACCCCAGTGTTCACTCAAGCACTGTTTACCATAGCTAGGACATGAAGCAACCTAGATGTCCATCAGCAGACGAATGGATAAGGAAGTTGTGGTACATATACACAATGGAGTATTACTCAACTATTAAAAAGAAGAATACATTTGAGTCAGTTCTGATGAGATGAATGAAACTGGAGCCTATTATACAGAGAGAAGTCAGAAACACCAATACAGTATATTAACGCATATATATGGAATTTAGAAATATGGTAACAATGACCCTATATGCAAGAAATGCAGTTATAAAGAACAGACTTTTAGACTCTGTGGGAGAAGGCGAAGGTGGGATGATCTGAGAGAACAGCACTGAAACACGCATATTACCGTAGGTAAAATACATGACCAGTGCAAGTTCGATCCATTAAGCAGGGCACTCAAAGCTGGTGCTCTGGGACAACCCAGAGGAATGGGGTCAGGAGGGAGTTAGGAGGGGGGTTCAGGATAAGGGGACACACATGCACCCATGGCTAATTCATGTCAATGTATGGCAAAAACCACCACAATGTTGTAAAGTAATTAGCCTCCAACTAAAATAAATAAATCAATTTTTAAAATAAATAAATACAGAAAGTCCCTAGGAATACTAACTCCAAACTAGTAAAACATGCTAGTGAAAGTGAAAGTGAAGTTGCTCCGTCGTGTCCAACTCTTCGCGACTCCATGGACTGCAGCCTACCAGGCTCTTCCGTCCATGGGATTTTCCAGGCAAGAGTGCTGGAGTGAGTTGCCATTGCCTTCTTCCATGTCCATAAAATCAAGAAAATACATTGAAATATTATTATGACTGTACAAAATGTGTTTATTATTGTGTAATTGTGTGGCTCACAATAAACCGTGGACAATTCTGAAAGAGATGGGAATATCAGAGAACCTGACCTGCCTCTTGAGAAACCTAAATGCAGGTCAGGAAGCAACAGTTAGAACTGGACATGGAACAGCAGACTGGTTCCAAATAGGAAAAGGAGTACATCAAGGCTGTATATTGTCACCCTGTTTATTTAACTTATATGCAGAGTATATCATGAGAAATGCTGGGCTGGAAGAAGCACAAGCTGGAATCAAGATTGCCGGGAGAAATATCAATAACTTCAGATATGCAGATGACACCACCCTTATGGCAGAAAGTGAAGAGGAACTCAAAAGCGTCTTGACGAAAGTGAAAAAGGAGAGTGAAAAAGTTTTCTTAAAGCTCAACATTCAGAAAACTAAGATCATGGCATCTGATCCCATCACTTCATGGGAAATAGATGGGGAAACAGTGGAAACAGTGTCAGACTTTACTTTGGGGGGCTCCAAAATCACTGCAGATGGTGATTGCAGCCTGAAATTAAAAGACGCTTACTCCTTGGAAGGAAAGTTATGACCAACCTAGACAGCATATTCAAGACATTACTTTGCCAACAAAGGTCCGTCAAGTCAAGGCTGTGGTTTTTCCAGCAGTCATGTATGGATGCGAGAGTTGGACTGTGAAGAAGGCTGAGCACTGAAGAATTGATGCTTTTGAACTGTGGTGTTGGAGAAGACTCTTGAGAGTCCCTTGGACTGCAAGGAGATCCAACCAGTCCATTCTAAAGGAGATCAGCCCTGGGTGTTCTTTAGAAGGAATGATGCTGAAGCTGAAACTCCAGTACTTTGGCCACCTCATGCGAAGGTGGAAAAGACTCTGATGCTGGGAGGGATTGGGGGCAGGAGGAGAAGGGGACGACAGAGGATGAGATGGCTGGATGGCATCACTGACTTGATGGACGTGAGTTTGAGTGAACTCCTGGAGTTGGTGATGGACAGGGAGGCCTGGCGTGCTGCGATTCATGGGGTCGCAAAGAGTCGGACACGACTGAGAGACTGAACTGAACTGAATATTATTGTAAGGTGTTTGAGAATTGTGAGAAAAGTATTTTCTTTCTTTTATCTATTATGATTCTACTATAGATACTTTTTAATCTAATAGACATGCACGGTAAAAATATTAAAAAAAATAAACTGATGTAATTCAGCCTTAATAAAGAGAGAAATCCTGCCATTTACAACAATGTGGATGAACCTTGAGGACATTATATTACGTGAAGTAAGTCAGATAGAGACATACCACATGATCTCACTTATATACGGAGTCTAAAACGCACACATGCTAAGTCACTTCAGTTGTGTCCAACTTTTTGCAACTCTATGGACTGCAACCCGCCAGTCTCCTCTGTCCATAGGATTCTCCTGGCAAGAATACTGGAGTGGGTGACCATTCCCTTCTCCAGTCTGAACCCGATTCTCCTGCAGCTTCTGCATTGCAGGCGGATTCTTTACCACTGAATCACTAGGGAAGCCCCCCCCACCGCCTCAACACACACACACACAACTTGAGCTCAGAGATACAGGGAACAGATCCGTGATTGTCAGAGATGGGTTTTGTGGGAGAAATGGATGAAGATGGTCAAAAGCTACAAGCTTCCAGTTATAAAATAAATAAGACATGGGCATGATGGATAAAGTTAGTAATAATACTGTATTATATATTTTAAAAGTTACTGAGAGTATAAATCTTATAAATTCTCATCACAAGGAAGAAAAACTTATAATAATATATATAGACACATCATGCTGATCATTCCATAATGCATATATAAATCATGATGCTATTCACCTGAATCTAACAGAATGTAACATATAAGTGACACCTAAATTTAAAACTGTTTAATTGATGATGGAAGTTATTCAAGCAGAAGGGAAATGCTGCTGCTGCTAAGTCGCTTCAGTCGTGTCCGACTCTGTGCGACCCCATAGACGGCAGCCCACCAGGCTCTGCCGACCCTGGGATTCTCCAGGCAAGAACACTGCAGTGGGTTGCCATTTCCTTCTCCAATAGGGAAATGCTACCAGAAGTCAATTTTAGAGAACCAGGGATGAAAAAAAAGAAAGGAAAAAGGAAAATATCTGGGTAAATATAGTAGACTAGTCTTTCCTTTTGAATTCTTTAAAATATACTGCAGGGTTTAAAGGAAAAAATTTTATAACAGTTGAGTTTTCAGCATGAATAAATATAATACACATAAAATTATAACACAAATGAGGAAGGGGAAAGGACATCATATTGTGGTAACATTAATACATTCTATTTGAAGTTGCAAAAGAGTGAAGTTAAATAAACTCTGAAAAGGTAAGTATATATTATACAATATATTTTAATCCCTGGACCAAGCACTTTTTTATATATTTCTATGTATGTATATATAGAGAGAACAATAGTCAAAAAACCTAATAGATAAACTAGAATAGTTTTAAATGTTCAAATAACCAAAAAGAAAGCAGAAAGGAACACTCAGAGAAAGGAAAAAAAAAGAGGAAACAAGCAGAAAATAAATAACGAAGTAGTATACCTATGTCTACACTTATCAATAATTACATTAAATATATATATTTTTAATGTTTCAGATTAGATCAGATCAGATCAGTCACTCAGTCGTGTCCGACTCTTTGCGACCCCATGAATCGCAGCACACCAAGCTCCCTGTCCATCACCAACTCCCGGAGTTCACTCAGACTCAAGTCCATCGAATCAGTGATGCCATCCAGCCATCTCATCCTCTGTCGTCCCCTTCTCCTCTTGCCCCCAATCTCTCCCAGCATCAGAGTCTTCTCCAATGAGTCAACTCTTCACAAGAGGTGGCCAAAGTACTGGAGCTTCAGCTTCAGCATCATTCCTTCCAAAGAACACCCAGGGCTGATCTCCTTCAGAATGGACTGGTTGGATCTCCTTGCAGTCCAAGGGACTCTCAAGAGTCTTCTCCAACACCACAGTTCAAAAGCATCAATTCTTCGGCACTCAGCCTTCTTCACAGTCCAGCTCTCACATCCATACATGACCACAGGAAAAACCATAGCCTTGACTAGACGGACCTTTGTTGGCAAAATAATGTCTCTGCTCTTAAATATGCTGTCTAAGTTGGTCATAACTTTCCTTCCAAGGAGTAAGCGTCTTTTAATTTCATGGCTGCGGTCACCACCTGTAGTGATTTTGGAGCCCGAAAAATAAAGTCTGACAGTGTTTCCACTGTTTCCCCATCTATTTCCCATGAAGTGATGAGACCAAATGCCATGATCTTCATTTTCTGAATGTTGAGCTTTAAGCCAACTTTTTCACTCTCCACTTTCACCTTCATCAAGACGCTTTTTAGTTCCTCTTCACTTTCTGCCATAAGGGTGGTGTCATCTGCATATCTGAGGTTATTGATATTTCTTCCAGCAATCTTGATTCCAACCTGTGTTTCTTCCAGTCCAGCGTTTCTCATGATGTACTCTGCATAGAAGTTAAATAAACAGGGTGACAATATACAGCCTTGACATCCTCCTTTTCCTATTTGGAACCATTCTGTTGTTCCATGTCCAGTTCTAACTGTTGCTTCCTGACGTGCATACAAATTTCTCAAGAGGCAGATCAGGTGGTCTGGTATTTCCATCTCTTTCAGAATTTTCCACAGTTTATTGTGATCCACACAGTCAAAGGCTTTGGCATGGTTAATAAAGCAGAAATAGATGTTTTTCTGGAACTCTCTTGCTTTTTCCATGATCCAGCGGATGTTGGCAATTTGATCTCTGGTTCCTCTGCCTTTTCTAAAACCAGCTTGAACCATCAGGCAGTTCACGGTTGACATATTGCTGAAGCCTAGCTTGGAGAATTTTCAGCCTTACTTTACTAGCGTGTGAGATGAATGCAATTGTGCGGTAGTTTGAGCATTTTTTGGCATTGCCTTTCTTTGGGATTGGGATGAAAACTGACCTTTTTCAGTCCTGTGGCCACTGCTGAGTTTTCCAAATTTGCTGGCATATTGAGTGCAGCACTCTCACAGCATCATCTTTCAAGATTTGGAATAGCTCAACTGGAATTCCATCACCTCCACTAGCTTTGTTCATAGTGATGCTTTCTAAGGCTCACTTGACTTCACATTCCAGGATGTCTGGCTCTAGGTCAGTGATCACACCATCATGATTATCTGGGTCGTGAAGCTCTTTTTTGTACAGTTCTTCTGTGTATTCTTGCCACCTCTTCTTAATCTCTTCTGCTTCTCTTAGGTCCATACCATTTCTGTCCTTTATCGAGCCCATCTTTCCATGAAATGTTCCTTTGGTATCTCTGATTTTCTTGAAGAGATCCCTAGTCTTTCCCATTCTGTTGTTTTCCTCTATTTCTTTGCACTGATCGCTGAAGAAGGCTTTCTTGTCTCTTCTTGCTATTCTTTGGAACTCTGCATTCAGATGTTTATATCTTTCTTTTCTCCTTTGCTTTTTGCTTCTCTTCTTTTCACAGCTATTTGTAAGGCCTCCCCAGACAGCCATTTTGCTTTTTTGCATTTCTTTTCCATGGGGATGGTCTTGGTCCCTGTCTCCTGTACAATGTCATGAACCTCATTCCATAGTTCATCAGGCACTCTATCTATCAGATCTAGGCCCTTAAATCTATTTCTCACTTCCACTGTATAATCATAAGGGATTTGATTTAGGTCATACCTGAATGGCCTAGTGGTTTTCCCTACTTTCTTCCATTTAAGTCTGAATTTGGCAATAAGGAGTTCATGGTCTGAGCCACAGTCAGCTCCTGGTCTTGTTTCTGCTGACTGTTTTCTCCATCATTGGCTGCAAAGAATATAATCAATCTGATTTCGGTGTTGACCATCTGGTGATGTCCATGTATAGAGTCTTCTCTTGTGTTGTTGGAAGAGAGTGTTTGTTATGACTAGTGCATTTTCTTGGCAAAACTCTTAGTCTTTGCCCTGCTTCATTCCATATTCCAAGGACAAATTTGCCTGTTACTCCAGGTGTTTCTTGACTTCCTACTTTTGCATTCCAGTCCCCTATAATGAAAAGGACATCTTTTTTGGGTGTTAGTTCTAAAAGGTCTTGTAGGTCTTCATAGAACCGTTCAACTTCAGCTGCTTCAGTGTTACTGGTTGGGGCATAGACTTGGATTACTGTGACATTGAATGGTTTGCCTTGGAAATGAACAGAGATCATTCTGTCATTTTTGAGATTGCATCCAAGTACTGCATTTCGGACTCTTTTGTTGACCATGATGGCCACTCCATTTCTTCTGAGGGATTCCTGCCTACAGTAGTAGATATAATGGCATCTGAGTTAAATTCACGCATTCTAGTCCACTTGAGTTCGTTGATTCCTAGAATGTCGACATTCACTCTTGCCATCTCTTGTTTGACCACTTCCAATTTGCCTTGATTCATGGACCTGACATTCCAGGTTCCTATGCAGTATTGCTCTTTACAGCATCGGACCTTGCTTCTATCACCAGTCACATCCACAGCTGGGTATTCTTTTTGCTTTGGCTCCATCCCTTCATTCTTTCTGGAGTTATTTCTCCACTGATCTCCAGTAACATATTGGGCACCTACTGACCTGGGGAGTTTCTCTTTCAGTATCCTATCATTTTGTCTTTTCATACTGTTCATGGGGTTCTCAAGGCAAGAATACTGAAGTGGTTTGCCATTAGTAAGTATTTATTGTGGATATAAAAACAGTTCACAAACAGGGAGCTTCCGAATTCAAAGACTGATGTGAAGCTTGGGGACATAAAGTTACAGAATGACTTACAGAGTAAAAATGAAGACATTATTAATTTTTACCATGATTGCTTATTACAGTGCAAGTTTCTCATACCATTTTAAGGAAAATGACTATATTTCTTTTATGATTGTCAGAGCCATTTACAAAAAATAACCTAGGTTGAATTTCACTTACATTCATGAAATAAGCCAGATTTAGTTTTTTTACATGGTTTAAAAGTTCTTGTCTGTTCAGGAAATTCTGAAATCCAAACTCTACTTCTATTTAATGTTAATACTCTTAGATACAGTGACCACCACTCAGACTGCATAAGACTGCACACAGTAGCTGCCCTCAGGCAACCATTAGATACCAGCTCACTTGGGCACCTGCCTTGTACTTCAGTGGAAGGTCCTCTGATGTCCTCAGGCTTACAAATCTTACTTCTGGACACAAAGTATACGTTTTTCTTGCTTTTGGAGTAGACTGTAAGATATTTGTTGTATTTATTTTTGTAGGGAACTTAAGGGAATCAGAGGTAAAATTTTACTTTTTCATCTCTACCCTTTGCCTCCACTTTTCACCAATAAAGGCAGGACTTTGTCCTCTGAGCTTCTTGAGTGGAGTAACTGAGATTCTGAAATAATGTGATTCCACTCAGGTTTTTGTTTTGACAACATGGGCTATTGAGAGAACACCCGAACCTGGTCTCCTGCATTGCGGGCAGACTCTTTTAGGGAAGCCCAAGAAAACTGGAGTGCATTTTATAGTATTAGTGTGGAATAAAAATTAAGTTCTGAGTGCCCTTCTTCCTGGCCATCATCTCCATGTCCCAGTGAGTCTGTTGGTAACTTTAACCAAATTTTAGCCAAGCAGGAGATACTAATGGTGATGGCAACAACAGTACAAGAGCACAGATTCACTTTTCTGGTGCCTGACTCCCTGAAATAGGGGCTGGAGTTCTCAGAATCTCCCTTCCTCTGGTGCGTCTCCATTCTCAGAGCAGGTCTCCCTGTGAATGTACACCAAGGTACTGTTGCCACTCACACTGATCCATTTGGTATTCTCTCCAAGGCTACTTGTACTAGTATATGGTTTTAACCAAGGGTTAACAAAATTTTTTTGTAAAAGGGCAGACAATAAGTATTTTTAGTTTTTTGGACCATATCTTTTTTGATGCAACCACTCTACTCAGCCATCGTAACATGAAAAAAAAGCCATAAGCAATACACAAACCCATAGGAAAGCCAGATTTGTCCCACAGATCATAGTTTGCCAACCTCTAGTCTAAACATCAACTAAAAGACAGAAATGATCAGAACCAGATAATAAAAACATCATGACCAAACTACACGTTCTCTATAAGAAACTGACTTGAAATACAATGAAAATTAAATTAAAGGTAAATTAAAGATATGGGGGAAAGTATTTCATGCAGATACTACTTTAAAAAAAAAAAAAGCTGGAGTGGTTGTAATAATATTAAGACATACTTCAGGGCAAAGAAAATAACCACAGATAAAAAGACATGTATTTTGAAGTTATGTTGTTAGGTACTTATTCATTTAGGATTCTTATGTCTCTTTGGTGAATTGACCTTTTTATTATTGTATGGTGTGTCTTTTTATCTATGGTAATTGTTTTTATTATCCATTCTGAAAATTTCTGTCTTTTACGAAGTTAAACATATGCTTATATACGAGCCAGAAATTCTGCTGTTCAGTATTACCCAAGTGAAATGAAAACCTATGTTCACACAAAATCCTGTGCACAAAGGTTTTTTGCAACTTTTCAATAACTGCCAAAAATGGAAAACAACCCAAACATTTCTCAACTGGTGAATGGAGAAGCAACTGGCTATAACCACAGGATGAAATAATGCACAGCAATAAAAAGGAACCAACTAATAATACAACATGGATGAGTGGCAAGTGCATTTTGCTAATGGAAAGAAGGCAGGCTTCAAAGGTTACATACAGTATGAGTCTGTCTCTTTATTTATTTATTTATTTTGGCTGTCCCATGCAGCTTGCAGGATCTTAGTTCCCAGAACAGGGATTGAACCAGTGAAAGTACTGAGTCCTAACCACCGGACCTCCAGTCAGTTCCTTGTACGATTCCATATACATGACATTTTTGCAAAGACAAAACTATAGGGACATTTAACAGGTCAATGTTTGTCAGGAGCTTGAGACATGAGGAAACTTTGAGAACTGAAGAATTATCTCATATCCTGATTATAATTACTCAACTCTATACTGCTTTCAAGATTCTCAAAATTATATAAAATGGGTGATTTTTACTTAAGTTTTAAAATGGGAAAACACACACGCGTCTCTAGGAGGAAAAGCGTGGGGAGGGTCTGACATTGTGTACCAGTCCCCTTTCTGTTTCTTTACTGTGCACACTCTGAGCCCCAGCCACACCCTGGACGGACATGTGATTCCCCATCTGTGCCCTTAGCACCCAGCACGAGACATTCCAATAGGCCCACAGGCAGTGGGGGGTCCCAGGGCAGCATGAGCTTGGCAGCTATGTAGCTAGCCTGGCCTAAAACAACAGGGTTTCATGGCTCAGCTTCCAAGAATGTGTTTACTTACAACTCACCAGGAGACCAAAATGAGAGCTCTCCAAAGCCATTTTATCTTGGGTTTCCAGAATAATTTTGTCCTCCTTTTACAGAGCCAGCATGAGACTAAGAATGCATACAATGTCAGTAATGGAAAAGCAGAGAGGGTGAGGCCAAATGGCCCTGACGCTCCTCACCAAAAATGACTAGGTCAGGTGCACACTGATCTTTCACCTACCTTCCCTGATCTCAACAAAAACTCTTGCATCAGGCCAGTACTTGAACTGAGGCCTGTGTTTTCTCCAGCACAGACTAATTTCTACCAGAAGGATCTTTCCACAGCAGTTTCTCAATCAGATTCATTTGTCTAGCAATTAAAAGTAGCTACTAAAGAGAACAACAAATACCATATGATATGACTTATATGTGGAATCTAAAACATGACACAAATGAACCTATCTATGAAACACAAATAGAATCAGGGACGTAGAGGATAGACTGATGACTATGAAGGGGAAAGAGAGAGAGTGGGAGCTTAGGGTTAGCAGATGTAAGCTATTATACAGAGAATGGATAAACAATAAGGTCCTACTGTATAGCACAGGAAAGTCCATTCGATATACTGTGATAAACCATAATAGAAAAGAATATGAAAAAGAATGTGTCAGTTCAGTTCAGTTGCTCAGTCGTGTCTGACTCTTTGCGACCCCATGAATCTCAGCACGCCAGGCCTCCCTGTCCATCACCAACTCCCGGAGGTCACTCAGACTCACACCCATCGAGTCAGTGATACCATCCAGCCATCTCATCCTCTGTCGTCCCCTTCTCCTGCCCCCAATCCCTCCCAGCATCAGAGTCTTTTCCAATGAGTCAACTCTTCGCATGAGGTGACCAAAGTATTGGAGTTTCAGCTTTAGCATTATTCCTTCTAAAGAACACCCAGGGCTGATCTCCTTTAGAATGGACTGGTTGGATCTCCTTGCAGTCCAAGGGACTCTCAAGAGTCTTCTCCAACACCACAGTTCAAAAGCATCAATTCTTGTATAATCGAGTCATTTTCTTGTCCAACAGAAGTTAACGCAATGTTGTAAATCAACTATATTTCAATAAAAACAATTTTTTAAGTAGCTACTAAAAAAATGCAACCCTGAACTGCTATAGTCTTGTGCCTCTGATAAATTCCTCTTACATCCTGAAATCTGCTAAAGCAGCCACCTTCTCCATGGCTCCTCAGTGCCCAGGACACATCCCAGCATACTTTAGATTGCTAATAAATTAAGGCTGAATTAATAAATGGATGGACAAATATAAAACCATTCCAAACTCATTTCTTTAAAAAATATATCTGTTGAATGCTTTTTCCCAGCATAGTCATAGGTGAAGACGGAGACAGAAAGATTCTTCTGATAAACAAATGGAGGAAAAATCTTTTTTATTGAACTATAGTTGATTTACAATGTTGTATTAGCTTCAGGTATACTGCAAAGTGACCCAATTATACATATGTATACATTCATTTTTATATTCTTTGCCATTGTGGTTTATCCCAGGATACTGAGTATAGTTCCCTGTACTATACAGTAAGAGCTTTTTGTTTATTCATCCTCTGTTTATAATTTGCAACTGCTAACCCCAAACTCCCGATCTTCCCTCCCCACTCTTCCTCCTTGGCAACCACAAGTCTGTTCTCTGTGTCTGAGAGTCTGTTTCTCTTTCATAGATAAGTTCATTTGTGTTATATTTTAGATTTCACATGTAAGTGATATCATATGGTACTTGTCTTTCTCTTTCTGATTTTCTTCACTTAGTATAATATCTCTAGGTCCATCCATGTTGCTACATGCAAATTCTTGGCATCCAGGAATACTAAACAAAACACCAAAGTCCACAGTTTGTGAAGTTGCAAACCTTCCCCAAGATTTTGTAGAATCCTGAGGGGCTTACATGGTCATAGCCATTGTTCCTTCTATGCTCTCTTAAACACACACACAAACACAAAAACTTTCATGCAAAACATGGATGAGTACAGCATAGTTCACTGCCTACAGGAGAGTGGTGCTCCAGTGGCAGCCTCCACAGCACAGCACATGCCAAGTCCAAGTGGTGGGTCAACCATCCCTGTTCCCTCCCAAGGAGTCCATCCCTGGGGCACCTCCCCTAACTCCCCACTCACTGGAAACTTAGGTTTTCACAGCCTTTCTGCTTCCCTCACCTCCTCCTTCTGCCTCCCTCCACTTCTTTCCTCCACTTTCAAAGGACAGAAAATAAGTCCTTCTCACTGTCTCACTCAGAGTAGTTCAGATTCCCAGCTGGTGACTTGGGATGCCCCTGTCACCCATGTCCTTAGAGTCTCACATTCTTCAATGGTTTTTCACAGCCTTTTCCCAAGGACAGTTCTTATCCAGAAGGAAACGAGCCAGATGCTAAAATAACTGCTGGTCTGGTCTTGTACTAGAACTGAAGGCACCAAGAGCTGGGAAGACCCTCTGCCTGGATCTGTCCTACCTACTCCATTCCAGGGACTTTCCAAGAGAAAAGAGCACAAGCCAAGACTGCACCTTACTTGCCTCACCTTGCATTCTGTGTCCAAGTAACTGAACCTAATCTTAATATCCTGGTCACTCCCTAGGACAAAATGCATTATTAAATGATTATCCCACAGGTCTTTTGCGTGTGTCCTCCCAAGCTCTGCCTTTCTCTCTGACCATGAACCCCTTTCACCTTGCATCCTAGGGTCCCAGAGCCCTCCCACTCTCCCAGGTTATCAGGACCCCCGACAACAAGTACTACCCCCTTGACTTATGTGGTATTCTCTCCGAGCTTCCCAGACCTCCTGCTCTCTCCCTGGAGCTCTGGTAACAGAATTAAAAGTTAGACCTCCAATATGACCCAGGAATCCCACTCCAGGACATATACCTGAAGAAAACTCTAATTCAGAAAAATACATGCTTCTATCATATATTTGTTCATAGCAACACTATTCACAATAGCCAAGACTTGGAAACAACCTAAATATGGATCGATGGATGAATAGATGAAGAAGATGTGGTACATGTACACAATGGAATGCTAGTTAACCATAAGAAGAACGAGATAATGCCATTTGCAGCAACATGGATGGACCTAGAGAGATGATCATACTAAGTGAAGTAAGTCAGACAAAGAAAAACAAACATCATATAATATTGCTTATATGTGGGAGAGAGCGCCGAATCCTAACCACCAGACCCCCAGGGAGCACATGATACTGCTCATACGTGGGATCTAAATGAACTTATTCACAAATGAACTTATTCACAAAATAGACTCACAGACATAGAGTACAATCTTATGGTTCCCAAAGGGAAAGTAGGGAGGGGTAAATTAGGAGTTTGGGATTAACACATACACCTACTGTATATAAAGTACATAAACAAGGACCTACTGTATAGCACAGGGGACTATATTCAATATCTTGTAATAAACCATAATGGAAAATAAATTTTATGTAAAAGTATTCTTTTAACATTTTTTAAAGTTTGGCTGCTTTATAACTAAAAGGAGCTTCACTGGGAGCTAAGCTGAGAAGCCTGTCTATTGACTGGTGATGAGGCACGATTGCAGCCCCTGCAGAGAGAAATTATAGCAGGGTGGCCTATGAGGCAGGGACTGATCAGCAGTGGCCCTTTTCAGCACTTGTGTGTGACTTAGAGGCACTTTACTTTTATTTGTCAGAAAAATCATCCTAGCGTTCCAGGTAACCCTAACAGTAAAGAACCCACCTGCCAGTGCAGGAGACATAAGAGATGTGGGTTCAATCCCTGGGAGGGCATGGCAACCCACTCCATTATTCTTGCCTGGAGAATCCCATGGACAGAGGAAACTGACATGGGGTCTCAAGAGTCAGATAAGACTGAAGCAACTTGGCAGCATGCAGGCACTGCCTTTGTTAGATTAAGACACTTTACTGCCATCTGCTGGAAATTCATAATAAGTACACAAACCTACCAAGTGAATGGCACCTCCTTAGGTGTAGAGCTATTGTGCAGTCCTCATCCTGCACAACAGTATAACACCTGTCTTTATCCCAAAAGACAGACCCTAGTCACAGGCACTGCAGATACCAGGAAGGCCAGTGTGCACAGCATGGCATCTGACCACTGGCACAGCAAAGGCAAGCATTCTCTTACGATGTGTCCAGATTTCTTGCTGAGTCCAAGAATAATTACATGGCTGAGGGTAGGGGGTGGTGGAGGGAACTGGCCCTCATAGTATGCTTATGAAATAGGCTTTGCAAAACAAAGATCTGGAAAAGTTAATTTTAAATAGATTGAGATCACAAAACTCCAATGATACTATATACTGGAGAGAAGTCAGACTGCAGATGAATGGATACAGAAGAAAATGGTGTGTGTATATACATATATATGTATATGTATATATAAATTTATAAACACAATGAAATACTACTCAGCCATAGAAAAGGATGAAATAATGCCATTTGCAGCAACAAAGATGGACCTGGAGATTATCATACTAAGCGAAGTAAGTCAGAAAGAGAAAGACAAATACTATATGATATCTCTTATACATGAAATCTAAAATATGACACAAGTGAACTTATCTATGAGGCAGAAACCAGATTTACAGACAAAGAGAACAGACTTGTGGTGGCCAAGGGGGATGGATTCAGGGGAGGGACGGACTGGGACCTGGGCTTAGCAGGTGAACTATCATACAGAGAATAGATGAGGGAGCTATATTCAATATCCTGTGATAAATTATAAAGAAATAGAATATGAAAAGATTTATATATATATATTTATAACTGAATCACTTATCTGTACAGCAGAAATTAACACAACATTGTAAATCAACTATATTTCAATTTTTAAAACTGTTTTTAAAAAAAGAAGTCATACCAGGCCCAGATATTAAGCACATCTGTTATTTTCTGTATTCTGATGCTTTGACATTTGGAGCTGTGCCATCTCTGGGGGAACTACCCTTCCTAAGGATAGCCAGTTTCTAAAGAAAATACCTGTGAGTGTGCTTTTCAAATACAAACGAACCAAGCCAGAGCCCACCACCTCCTCCATGGGGATCTCACAGGCCTGGCACACTCAGGCCACTGTCTTGCTAGCCTGAATACCCCAGAACTTGGGACCAGACCACTAGGGACAGCCCCTCTGCCGCAGAACCCATTGACATTGCTCAAACTAGCCAAACCATAGCCTGCTAAACCTGCTCTCCCATTTCTTCCTGTGGAAACCACAGTGAAGTCTCTGCCCAGGTTCTCCCCCGCCCCCACTCTGCCTCCCAGCCAACCTGGCGCTTCCCTGTGTGGCCTGTGTGTGCCCAGGTGATACAGCAGGCCCCCTCCTCCTAGAAACCATGAGTAACAACTACCTTTTCAATGGCAGCCATCTCCTGATCTCCTGGCCTTACTGTCCCTCAGGTATGGTATTTTATTAATATACTATATTTTACTAATATACTATATTAATTTATATTAATGCACTATATTTATTAATATACTATATTAAATTATATTAATGTACTATATTTTAAAACTGTCTGTAATCAACTTACAAGGCAAATGCCTGTTTTCAAATGAACTGTGGCGTTCCATTGCCTGACGCTGGCATCTCTCCAAATCCCCATAGGCTCCTGCCACCTGCCTCATTTATGCCCACCCTCACCTCCTGGCTCTTCCAGGGGTTGTACAGCCCTCACTTTACATCTGACTTGCCATGAGCCGGTCTTATTTCTTTCTAGGCATTAGCTACACTAGCTACCTGGTTTTCATTGGACAAACATTTACAATTAATCCTCTTATTTTAAAAAGAGATCTTCTTGTGGTACATATATACAATAGACTATTATGGAGCCATTAAAAATAATAAAATAATGCTATCTGCAGCAACATGGATGGACCTGGAGATTATTATACTAAGTCAAATAAGTCAGACAGAGAAAGTCAACTAGCATATGATACTGCTTATATGTGGAATCTAAAAAAAATGATACAAATGGACTTATTTATAAAACAGAAACACACTCACAGACACAGAAAATGAATTTATAGTTATCAAGGGCAAGGGTGGAGTGGAGAGATAGGTATGGAGTTTGGGATTGACATGGATACACTGCTACGTTTAAAATAGATAACTAACAAGTACATACTATATCAATACTCTGCTCAATACTCTGCAATAACCTAAATGGGAAAAGAATTTGAAAAGGAATAGATCCATGTATATATAGAGCTGAATCACTTTACTGGACACCTGAAACTAACACAACATTGTTCATCAATTATGCTCCAATAATTTTTTAAAAAGTAAGGACTTCCCTAGTCGTCCAGTGATTAAAACTCCAAGCTTCCACTTGCAGGGGCACAGGTTCAATCTCTGATCAGGAAACTGAGATCCTGCATATCGCATGTCAGGGCCAAAAATTTTTTAAAGTGCTATAATAAGAAGAACCAGAGACCAAATTTCTAACATCCGCTAGATCATCGAAAAAGCAAGAGAGTTCCAGAAAAACGTCTATTTTTGCTTTATTGACTATGCCAAAGCCTTTGTCTGTGTGGATCACAATCAACTGTGGAAAATTCTTCAAGAGATGGGAATACCAGACTACCTGACCTGCCTCTTGAGAAATTTCTTTGTAGGTCAGGAAGCAACAGTTAGAACTGGACATGGACCAACAGACTGGTTCCAGATAGGAAAAGGAGGACGTCAAGGCTGTATATTGTCACCCTGCTTATTTAACTTATATGCAGAGTACATTATGAGAAATGCTGGGCTGGAAGAAGCACAAGCTGGAATCAAGATTGCCAGGAGAAATATCAATAACCTCAGATAAGCAGATGACACCACCCTTACGGCAGAAAGTGAAGAGGAACTAAAAAGCCTCTTGATGAAGGTGAAAGTGGAGAGTGAAAAAGTTGGCTTAAAGCTCAACATTCAGAAAAAGAAGATCATGGCATCTGTTCCTATCATTTCATGGGAAATAGATGGGGAAACAGTGGAAACAGTGTCAGACTTTATTTTTTTGGGCTCCAAAATCACTGCAGATGGTGACTGCAGCCATGAAATTAAAAGACACTTACTCCTTGGAAGGAAAGTTATGACCAACCTAGATCAGATCAGATCAGATAAGTCGCTCAGTCGTGTCCGACTCTGCGACCCCATGAACCGCAGCAGGCCAGGCCTCCCTGTCCATCACTAACTCCCGGAGGTCACCCAGACTCACATCCATCGAGTCAGTGATGCCATCCAGCCATCTCATCCTCTGTCGTCCCCTTCTCCTCCTGCCCCCAATCCCTCCCAGCATCAGAGTCTTCTCCAGTGAGTCAACTCTTCGCATGAGGTGGCCAAAATACTGGAGTTTCAGCTTTAGCATCATTCCTTCCAAAGAACACCCAGGGCTGATCTCCTTCAGAATGGACTAGGTGGATCTCCTTGCAGTCCAAGGGACTCTCAAGAGTCTTCTCCAACACCACAGTTCAAAAGCATCAGTTCTTCGGTGCTCAGCCTTCTTCACAGTCCAGCTCTCACATCCATACATGACCACAGGAAAGACCATAGCCTTGACTAGGCGAACCTTTGTTGGCAAAGTAATGTCTCTGCTTTTGAATATGCTATCTAGGTTGGTCATAACTTTCCTTCCAAGGAGTAAGTGTCTTTTAATTTCATGGCTGCAATCACCATCTGCAGTGATTTTGGAGCCCAGAAAAATAAAGTCTGACACTGTTTCCACTGTTTCTCCATCTATTTCCCATGTAGTGATGGGACCAGATGCCATGATCTTCGTTTTCTGAATGTTGAGCTTTAAGCCAACCTTTTCACTCTCCACTTTTACTTTCATCAAGAGGCTTTTGAGTTCCTCTTCACTTTCTGCCATAAGAGTGGTGTCATCTGCATATCTGAGGTTATTGATATTTCTCCCGGCAATCTTGATTCCAACTTGTGTTTCTTCCAGTCCAGCATTTCTCATGATGTACTCTACATAGAAGTTAAATAAACAGGGTGACAATATACAGCCTTGACGTACTCCTTTTCCTATTTGGAACCAGTCTGTTGTTCCATGACCAGTTCTAACTGTTGCTTCCTGACCTGCATACAGATTTCTCAAGAGGCAGATCAGGTGGTCTGGTATTCCCATCTCTTTCAGAATTTATGCAGAGACATTACTTTGCCAACAAAGGTCTGTCTAGTTAAGGCTATGGTTTTTCCTGTGGTCATGTATGGATGTGAGAGTTGGACTGTGAAGACGGCTGAGCGCCAAAGAATTGATGCTTTTGAACTGTGGTATTGGAGAAGACTCTTGAGAGTCCCTTGGACTGCAAGGAGATCCAACCAGTCCATTCTGAAGGAGATCAGCCCTGGGATTTCTTTGGAAGGAATGAGGCTAAAGCTGAAACTCCAGTACTTTGGCCACCTCATGCGAAGAGTTGACTCATTGGAGAAGACTCTGATGCTGGGAGGCATTGGGGGCAGGAGGAGAAGGGGACGACAGAGGATGAGATGGCTGGATGGCATCACTGACTTGATGGACGTGAGTCTGAGTGAACTCCGGGAGATGGTGATGGACAGGGAGGCCTGGCGTGCTGCGATTCATGGGGTCGCAAGAGTCGGACACGACTGAGCAACTGAACTGAACTGAACTGAACAAGAATTGATGGCAAAAATCTCTGCAGTATATTTCCTCATATAATTTATGTAAATTCTTAAAAATATAAAAAGTAAGTGAAGTGCTCAGTCGTGTCCGACTCTTTACGACCCCATGGACACCAGGCTCCTCCGTCCATGGGATTTTCTAGGCAAGAGTACTGGAGTGGGTTGCCATTTCCTTCTAAAATGAACTTCCCGACCCAGGGACCGAACCCAGGTCTCCCACATTGTAGACAGACGCTTTACCGTCTGAGCCACCAGGGAAGTCCAAGTTCAAACTTAAAAGTATAAGTTTATATAAATAAACATGGGGATAGAAATTAAAAAAAAAAAAAAAAAGACATCTTCTCACACTCTAGCTGAGCCCTTCCCTTTGGGTGGGTGAGTGCAGTTTGAAATGTACCCAGAGCTCCCAGTTCATGTTCTGAAAATTATCCCCACTCCACCATTCAGTACCCATATGATATCAGGCAAGTTATGGAAGGAATATGGGACTTAAGAACAAGAATTTGGGAGCCAGCCTTTCTGGGTTTAAATCCTAAATCTTCCCCTTACCAGCAGGGTAATATGCGACAAGCTTTTTATTGTCCCTGTGTCTCAGTGTCTTCAAGTGTAAGATGGGGATACTAATAATAATAAAAACCCATTACTTAAGGCTAAATAGGTAAATATAAATACAGTGTTGAAAGCAGTTTCTGGTGCTAAGTTAGTGCTGGCTGTCACTATTCAATATTTTAAAAACAAATATCATGTCTAAACACATATATGTGGAATCTAGAAAAATAGTATAGATGATTGCATTTGCAGAGCAGAAATAGAGACACAGACATAGAGAACAAATGTATGGATACCAAAGGGGAAAGCAGGCGTGGGAGGAATTGGGAGATTGGGATTGACATATATACATTATTGATACCATGTAGAAAATAGATAACTAATGAGAACATACTGTAGAGCACAGGGAACTCTACCTAATGTACCTTGGTTTCCTAAATGGGAGGGAAGTCCAAAACAGAGGGGATATATGTTTATGTATAGCTCATTCATTTTGCTGTACAGCAGAAACTAACACTACATTGTAAAGCAACTATACTCCAATAAAAATTAATTTAAAAAAGAGTTATGGACCCCAACTGTAATGTGGAAGAAATAGAACCATTCATTTTGGTGTTCTGAGGATGAAAAGTCACAACTCAGATCAAGGTCACAGTCCAATAAATACCAGTGTCTCAGTGGTAAAGAATCCGTCTACTGATGCAGGAGAAACAGATTCGATCCCTGGATCAGGAAGATCCCCTGGAGAAAGTAATAGAAACCCACTTCAGTATTCTTGCCTGGGAAATCTCATGGATAGAGGAACCTGGTGGCCCACAGTCCACCTCTCACCCAAGCCATAAGATACACTCATCTTTGGCCTAAGCACAGATTAAATCTTTTAAACACATAATACCTTGCCTAATGTGTGGGTTCCTTCCATAGATCAAAGAAGGAGAAATGAAGAATAGTAATTAACAGATGACTAGATCTCTTCCCTAGCTTCCCCTTCTGTAATCTCCCAAATAAACTATGTGAACAAGATAATATCTAAAGAAATATCACAAGAAATCAACAAGCCTGAACACAGTGAGGAATGCAACCACTCTGACTTTTCATCTCAGTGATTCACTGAGATGACTTCCCAGTTTCCCTTTAAAATTTTCACATCTGAGCAGACTTTTTGGAGGTGGTTTTGGGGAGATGCTGAGTCCAGATTGCTGGTGTCGACTTAAAAAATATTCACAACCTAAAAGTTAAGTGCCTGTGTGCATGCTAAGTCACTTCAGTCCTGTCCGACTCTTTGCAACCCCATGGACTGTAGCTTGCCAGGCTCCTCTGTCCATGGGATTCTCCAGGCCAGAATACTGGAGTGGGTTGCCATGCTCTCCTCCAGGGGATCTTCCTGACACAGAGATTGAACCTGTATCTCTTGCATCTCCTGCATTGGTAGGCAGGTTCTTTACCACTAGCATCAAAACTTAAGTTATGTTTTATTCAGTAAGAATTTTTAGGACTTCGGATCTAGGAGACAGCATCTCAAGTAGCCCTGAGAGAACTGCTCCAAGGAGGTGAGGGGCAGAGCCAGGTTATATAGAAGTTTTACAACAAAGGACAAGTAGTCTAAACATCAAAAAAAAAAAAAAAAAATTGTTAATTAAAGAAAACTGGATATCCCAAGCTAGGGAATTTAGTGCTTTTCTATATACGGGAAGATACCAGAGTCTGCACTCACTGAAATCATTTCTTTGATACGCGCCTCACCTTTCTGAGGCCAGTTTTCTGTGTTTTCACAACATTCTGAACTCCCTCAGGGCTCACCAGCTTACAATCAGTGGTGGCTGCAATTGCTGGTGACTGACATCCTTGTTTACTGATATGCAAGAAATATTCTATTTCTCACTGGCATTCTGATTAAAGGCATCTTTCCTTTCTACCAACTTCTCTCTTTCTCTCTCATACTAATTTTTGAACAAGCAAGCAGCCAGACCTGATTCGGTAACACTGTTTAGTTTATCACAGTCCCCACACCTCCCAAGTGTCTTCAATCCACTCAGATGCATTACCTGTCTGGTCACTGCAGCCTTTGAGTATAGGACCCTTTCTGGTTGCTTAGGGTTCAGGAAAACAACTTCACATTCTGGAAGTCTGTATTTTTACCATAAGTTCCTAAATGTATTTTGTCAAATTAACCATTTCCCCTGGAGGCTCCAAGGATGGCTTTGGGTGAGATCACATACAGTGGCTTTAAAGTGCAGGAAAAAGAAGAGCCCCAACTGCAGAGTTCTCATGGGTCCTCAGAAGACTCCAGAGAGACTCAGCCCTCCACTCAGCTCAGAGCCACCCACAGTGTTCTCAGTGCCAGAGCCTCGGTGCTGCCTCAGATCCCGCAGAGGCTGCTGGAGCAGGGATCACAAAGGCATTAGCAATTCATCAAAAGTAATCACCTCGGATTGTATCCATGGGGACCAGATGGAGTCAAGCTGTGGGATAAGTGGATACATTTCTGATTAGAATTTCTCCAGCCCTGAGCTACTGAGTATAATGAAAATCATCTCTGGGGGAGTGGGGAGGGAGAAGAGGGGAAGAGAGTAGGAGGGATGGAGAGAGGGAGGGAGGTGGGGAGGGAGGAAGGCAGGCAGGCAATGATTTAACCCCCACCCTGGTCTCTGGATGGAGGGAGCAGGGGATCCCTGTATAATTCATCTTCTCTTGAGCTCCTGCAACCTCACATCTCCCTCCCCCAGGATCGGCTGCAAAACCATCCCACAGGAATCTCTGTTGCCAACAGACGTCCCAGGCCCACACTTGCACCTCCTCATCAGAATTCTGGGGTCTGGGCCCCATAAACTTGTTCTCACACTTTCCAGGGTGATTCAGGCGCACAACCAAGTTCCAGAAGCCCTGCACCAGGGAAAGGCAAGAAGTCATCATAAAGACTGCATTTTTAAAGCCTTCCTTTGCCATTTTAAAAAATTATTTATTTGGCTGCACCAGGTTTTAGTCATGGCATGCAGGATTCAGAACCTAGTTCCTTGACCAGGGATTGAACTCAGAACCTCTGCATTGGGAGCAGAGTCTTAGCCACTAGACCACCAGGAAGTCCCTCCTCTGCCATTTTTAAAAGTGTTTTATACATTTTGTCTTGAGTATCTCTGGGGAGCCCCAAATATTGCAGGATCAATCTACCCATAATTCCTTAACTGATCCCCTATTTTGTGCCTTGCCCCTGGCTATGCACAGGAGAGATAAGGATGGAAAAGATAGAGTTGGCTTCCAAGGGGCACTCATGGTGTATTGGGGGCAAAAGACAGGAAACAGAATTAGAGTGCGGTGGATCTGTGCTCAGGTGAGGGTGCAGTCAGAGTGCAAAGGGGAAGGAGCCTTGGACTTCTGAGAGAAGCCAAGGAAGGCATCATGGAGGAAGTGATAGCAAGATGGATGGAAAAGGGAGGAGGGCTCCCTACACAAGGGACTTGACCCGAGCGTCAAGGAGTCTGGTGGTGTGGCAGAGACAGGTAGTAGACCACTAACAGCATCACCACCTTTCTCCAGCTGCAGCATTGTTGCTGGCACACGTCTGCACTGGGAAGCAGCACGCTTCCCAGCATCCCTCTGATCCAAGATCAGGTCAAAGGACGTGAATGGGAGTGACGTGTGGAACTTCTCAGTCATAGCCAACTCAAGAGACCAGCACCTTTTCTGAAAGGGTTTGAACCAAAGAAGTGATGCAATTTATCCGCTTTTTTTTTTTTTAAGTTTCCTCTGGCAGCCAGTGTGGCAGATGAATTGTCAGAAAGAGAGATGAGAGCCAGGGAAATTTGCAAGAAATTACCTTCTATTTTCCAGAAAAAGGCATTGTGTTAAAGTTTGGTATTAACATGTACACATTACTATATATAAAATAAACAACAAGGACAGGGAACTATAATCAGTATCTTTTATAACCTGTAATGAAAAAGAATCTGAAAAAGAATGTATGTGTATAACTGAATCACTCTGCTGTACATCTGAAATGAACACATTATAAATCACTTACACTTCAATTTATTTAAAAAAAAATCTTTAAACCAACAAATGTCCTAAGTTCCACTAGTGGAGGAGGAGAAGGGAGCATCAGGAACTCAGGAGGCAAAGGGGACAGAGCCTGAATGCCAGCATGAGAGGAAGAGGAATGAGCATCCAACTTGGGTGACAGAGGTCCCCCAGCATTTAATCTCAAAATTCAATTTCCTGTCTCATGTTTCCTCCATCACTCCATTCTCCCAGGCACACTCTCAGCCCATGTAAGACAGCACCAACCCACGGCCAGTACTATTCTCCTGCTTACACCAGGGACCAGGAGACCTCTGGGCACCACTCTGAACAACCCCAGGAAACAGTCTTGAATCTATCACAGGAGCCTTACCAGGCACGTCGGAAGAGCCTAAAATGTATACCTCTGGGTTCCTCAAGGGTATTGGGGAAGGGACAAAATATATCCAAGGAACAGAAAACAGTCCATCAAACAAGAGAGTCATCAAAGAAAATGCTGAATTTCTCCCCAAAATGCTGAGTTAGAGGAGGCACATTTGAGCAGCAGGAATGGTAAAGGATGAGAAGAGAGAGCAAGAGGAGGCCCGTGCACACTTCACCTGTTAATCTCCATCCATCTCCTGATGACTCCTCTGGGAGGATTTCTCTCAACTGGAAATAAATAACTCAAGGATCAGTGCTATAATCGGAGCTCTTGATCCAGACTGTGACCTTTCACTTTTCTCTATTTATTTTTGAGATTAATCAGAGTCTTTACTGGGCTTGTGTCAATAAACAACAGGCTTTTCCAATACACACCACCTGCATATCCAATACATCCAAGAAAATAAAAATATATCCACAGGGATTAGTAGCCATGAATCACTTGAAGCCAAGGCAAAGTGCTGTGGATTTTAATAGCCCCAACCATCTATCTCTTCTAAATGAAAAAGAGCTCAGGATTTCCAGTCCCAACTCATGAAAAGGAAATGTGATCTCCCCAGCCGTAATTTTGATAAAACATTCGTTTGAAGAATAGCTGTGTTCTGATGTCCATGTCATGCATAAAAATATATCTCAATGCTGAAACATAAGCCTAACTGAGATATAGGAGAAAAAGAAAAGGAGGAAAGAAGGCAGCAGGGAAGACAAGTTGAGAGAAGGAGGGGAGGGAAGAAAAAAGAGAAAAAAAAGAAGAAAATACCAGTAGAGTGAATTTGCCCTTCTCACTGGTGTGGATGGAAAATCCATGGACTTCAGACCATATAACTGGGTTGCTCCATGCTGCCACCATTTTTCTGGGATTGAGCAACCTGAGGGCTTCCTGGAGGACATGGTTTCTTCAACTGAAACACAGTGGATGTGAAAGGCAAGCAAGTGCACACTTGACCTAGGACAGAGAAGGCTTTACAAATCAAGAAGCAAAGGACAGATCACTCAATATGTGGTGCTGAAACATTTGATAATTTAGTGAAAAACAGTGAAATCTGATTTCTGTGTCAAAATACTTAAAAATAAACCCAGAATTAAAGACATAAGTGTGAAAAGCAAAATGACAAGCTTTTTAAAAAACATACAAGCTATCCTTTAACACCTGGGTAGGGAAAACTTTATAAAAAGAAGCCACAAATGTGCATGAACCATATAAACCTGACTGCATAAAACTTTTAAATTTTTTCTGTACCACAAACACCATTATAAACAAGATAAAAAGCCAGGATACAGACTGATGGGGGGAAAAATCATTTAAAAAAAAGACACAATAAAGAAAAAACAGGCAAAGAAGAGAAACACTGGCAAGTCACAGAAGAAGAAACCAAAGGGCTGGTAAACACATGAAAAGATATTTAGCCTCGCAAAATATCGAGAAAATGCAAATTAAACAAGAGCTGCCATTTCTCAAAAAGGAACGTGGGGAATGGGGAATATGATAATAAACAAGTGTTGGTGAGAAAGTGGAGAAATAGGAGCTCCAAGTAGCAAGTAGCTAGTGCCTCCTGAAAATCTGATTCCAGCAACTTCCTTTCTGGGAATACTCTCTAGAGAAGTTCATACTTCTGTGTGCAGGGAGACATGTGGACAAGAATATTACCAGAAATTTTGTTTATAACAACAACAACAACAAAAAAAAAAAACCCTGAAAACACAGTAGCAGTTTCTCTACAGGTTTGTGAATTATAAACTACTACCCAGTTGCACTCATTTCACATTCTGGCAAAGTAATGCTCAAAATTCTTCAAGCTAAGCATCAACAGTACATGAACCAAGAACTTCCAGATGTTCAAGCTGACACAGAAAAGACAGAGGAGCCAGAGATCAAACTGCCAACATCCGTTGGATCATACAAAAAAGCAAGAGAATTCCAGAAAAATATCTACTTCTGCTTCATTGACTATGCTAAAGCCTTTGACTGTGTGGATCACAACGAATTGTGGAAAATTCTTAAAGAGATGGGAATACCAGACCACCTCACCTGCCTCCTGAGAAAACTGCAGATAGTTCAAGAATCAATAGAATTGGACATGAAACAATGGAGAGGTTCCAAACTGGAAAAGGAGTACATCAAGGCTGTATATTGTCACCCTGCTTATTTAACTTATGTGCAGAGTACTTCATGTGAAATGCCGGATTGGATGAAGCACAAGCTGGAATCAAGATTGCAAGGAGAAATATCAATAACCTCAGATATGCAGATGACACCATCCTTATGGCAGAAAGGGAAGAGGACCTAAAAAGCCTCTTAATGAAAGTGAAAGAGGAGCGTGAAAAAGCTGGCTTAAAACTCAACATTAAAAAGATGAAGATCATGGAACCTGGTCCCATCATTTCATAGCAAATAGATAGGGACACAATAGAAACAGTGACAGACTATTTTCTTGGGGTCAAAAATCACTGTGAAAGGTGACTGCAGCCATGAAATTAAAAGATGCTTGCTCCCTGGAAGAAAAGCTATGACCAACTTAGACAGCCTATTACAAAGCAGAGACATTACTTTGCCAACAAAGAATCCATCTAGTCAAAGTTATGGTTTTTCCAGTAGTCATGTATGGATGTGAGAGTTGGACCATAAAGAAGGCTGAGCACTGAAGAATTTATGCTTTTGAACTGTGGTGTTGGAGAAGATTCTTGAGAGTCCCTTGGACTGCAAGGAGATCCAACCAGTCAATCTTAATGGAAATCAACCCTGAATATTCATTGGAAGAACTGATGCTGAAGCTCCAATAATGTGGTCACCTGATGCAAAGAGTCAGCTCATTAGAAAAGACCCTGATGCTGGGAAAGATTTAGGGTAGGAGGAGAAGGGGACAACATAGGATGTGATGATTGGATGGCACCACCAACTCAATAGACATGAGTTTGTGCAAGCTCCTGGAGATAACGAAGGACAGGGAAGCCTGGCGTGCTGCAGCCCATGGGGTTGCAAAGAGCTGGACACGACTGATTGACTGTCGAACAGCTAAACAAAAGCAACTACAATGGAAAGCCTAACAACACGGTTGAAGGGGAAGAGCAAGATGCAGAAGGATACAGTTCTGTTCTACCACGTATACAACAGTTAAACATTAATGTTTTACAACAAAGGTATATGTTGTCTGCCATACATAGATATCTAGCAAGTATATAAGATGTGCATGGCATGTAAGTGCAGCATAGCATGTGGTTAACATCTGGGGTGAGGCAGGATAGGATCCTCCAGATAGGATCAAGGAGGGGACGCATTAACTGCATCTGTCAAATTATATCTCAAGACAACTGAATGAACAGGGCATAATGTTATAATTTATCAAAGCTGGGATATGGGCACACACTTATTCATTGTCTTAACTCCATATTTTCCAGAATACTTTGAAATTTTTTATGATACTATTCTTAAAGAAGGGGTTAGTCTTAATCAGCTTTCCCCAGAGTATTTCCAACGTGTGCAGCAAGCTAGTATGAGTGTTCTCCCTGATAAAAAAGATTCCATCATCAGTTATGTTTGGGAAGTGAGTGAAGTCGCTCAGTCCTGTCCAACTCTTTGCAACCCCATGGACTGTAGTCTACCAGACTCCTCCGTTCATGGGATTTTCCAGGCAAGATACTGGAGTGGGTTGCCATTCCCTTCTCCAGGAGATCTTCTCGACTCAGGGACTGAACCCAGGTCTCTCGAATTGTAGGCAGACGCTTTACAGTCTGAGCCACCAGGGAAGTAAATCTCCCTTCTTGAACTCAGATATGTGTGAATATACTCAGTGCTCTGAGAAGTCCTGCAGTAAAGGAAATGTGTTTAACTTTGTGGATATCAGCAAATCCCAAACTCATTCAAACATGGAACTACTTTTCAGCCTCGCACCTCACTGACCTGGGGTTCCTCAGAACACTTTTCAGGAAATGCTGAACTAAAAAAGATCCAACAATTGTGCTGAGAAATTCCATATAACAAGCAACTATTGCACCCTGAGACTCTGATTCGTGAAGCTAAGCAGGTAAGGAAAATTAGGTGAAAAACAGGATCAATTTCCATGAGTTTCCTGGGCTGTCACAGCTATGGTGTGTTTTAAGAGACACTGAGAATTTATGCTCACAAGTTATGCTCAGGACAACTTCAGTATAATAGAATCTCCTTTGGTCTTTGTCATCCTTTTCACTTGCCCACAAACCTGCGCCTCCTATATGCCCCACTTTAGTTGGTGGTACCACCAATGTCCAAATCAACAAAGCCATGCTGGGCGCCTCCCTCACCTAGTCAGTCAACAAGCCTGCTATCTCTGTGCCTCACATACACCTTTAACCCACCCTTGCCTCCCCTGCCACAGCCAGCTGCCAGTCTCTACCCTCTGCAATCTGGAGGAGAGCACAAGGCTCCTACCCATCCTCCTGCCTCCCATGTCCTCCCCTCTGGCACATCCTCCATGCTGCCGGTCACTCTTACTAGAACAAAGAAGTGACCACAGCGCTCCTCTGAATCCCCATCACCCTCAAATTAAGTGCACCTTTTGCACTATCTGAGCTCTGCCTCCACCACCATCCTCACTGCCCCTTCCCACACCTCCTTACCATTTAACCACTGGCAAGTCTCAGTCGCTAAGTTCTGTTCCCAGGACAGGCCCCCTTGACACCTCCATATACAGCTCATGCAGTCTGCGCTCACTGAAATGCCGCCTCATGGCTTGGCCAATCACCAGCTCAGCCATCTCCTGCTGATGCCTCAGCTGCCTTCCAATGTGCTCTCTGAACCTGAAGGTAAGTTTCTCACATGGGCAAATCTTGAAACTAACTCAACAGGAAAAACCTAACAATTATTTCCAGAGCTTGTGGCACTCTTGGAGTAGGGGAAGGATTTAAATGTTCTAAAGGCTTTTGACACTTAAAACAGGGCAGCTCTGAATTTCAAGATAGGATATTAGATTTCCTTTTGGCCTCACAGGAACAGTAAAGTTTTTGTGAAACTTTAAAGTTCATAAGACTTATAATTTTTCTATTATTTTTCTGGACTGCCTCTCCCTCTCAACACAAGTAAGCCATCACATAAAATGAATATAAGCTGAGGGTCTCCAGGGATCAGGGTAGGTAGTAAAAAGCAGGTGATGAGCTAAATAAAAGTAATAGAAATGTATTATATTCATATGGAATTGCATACTTCTATAAATAGATGGGGAAACAGTGGAAACAGTGTCAGACTTTCTTTTTCTGGGCTCCAAAATCACTGCAGATGGTGACTGCAGCCATGAAATTAAAAGACGCTTACTCCTTGGAAGGAAAGTTATGACCAACCTGGATAGTATATTCAAAAGCAGAGACATCACTTTGCCAACAAAGGTTCACCTAGTCAAGGCTATGGTCTTTCCTGTGGTCATGTATGGATGTGAGAGCTGGACTGTGAAGAAGGCTGAGCACCGAAGAACTGATGCTTTTGAACTGTGGTGTTGCACAAGACTCTTGAGAGTCCCTTGGACTGCAAGGAGATCCAACCGGTCCATTCTGAAGGGGATCAGCCCTGGGATTTCTTTGGAAGGAATGATGCTAAAGCTGAAACTCCAGTATTTTGGCCACCTCATGCAAAGAGTTGACTCATTGGAGAAGACTCTGATGCTGGGAGGGATTGGGGGCAGGAGGAGAAGGGGACGACAGAGGATGAGATGGCTGGATGGCATCACTGACTCAATGAATGTGAGTCTGAGTGACCTCCGAGAGCTGGTGATGGACAGGGAGGCCTGGCGTGCTGCAGTTCATGGGGTCGCAAAGAGTCGGACACGACTGAGCGACTGATCTGATCTGATAAAGCTTTTTCCCATGTCATAATTTTTTGGCATCCACATTCATCATGAATTAGATGGGGCGTGTATTATTCCTATTTGCAGAGAGGTGAGGCCAAAAATGTAAAATGGCTTTTTTGAATATATTTGTAGATTAAATGTAAAAGTGAACCCCAGAACTTAACACTTATAATTGTTAATTTGCATTCTTTGCTATAGAACAATCATATCCCAAGCTTTCCAGATATGATCTCATTTAACCTTATTAATTGTGTTCTGAAGCAGTATTCATATAACAATGAGAAAACTGAGTTTCTTTCCATTCAACCATAACCTCCCCACACAGAAGGAGATCACCAACCATGGTTCCTGGTTATAAGTGACAGAAACTGACCCTCAGTTTTAGGGTCAGTTTAGGCAGACAGCTTGTTTATTAGTTATTGAGTTTGGGTTCAAAAGACTTCTTGGTTTCAGAAAAAAAAAAAAAATCTGTTACTTTCATAACTCATCTTTATCATATTTTTATATTTACTGTTGTTTATCAGAATTTTCTCTCTTTTCTTTAATAAATAAATTTAAAGTTGTCAAAAGATGATACATTTCATACATCTCCCAATTAGTTTATAATTACGTGTTTTATTGGAATGTTCTGAAACACTTTTTTAAATTGCAACACTTTTATCAACTTCTTGAATGAATTTTGCATCCCATTTGGAGGGAAAAGTTATATAGGAGATTGACCAACACTGAGGAGAGGACAGAGAACCACTTCAGACTGTGTAACAGGAAGCAAAGCCCAAGTTCACAATGGATTTGGGCTGGCCCCGCCCACATCTCCACAGCCCCGCCTTCTCCACTCTGCCAGAGGGGACTTCTTGGTCCCTGCTTGCCATCAGAGCCTGGGCCACCTCCTGACTGACAATACCCCAAGTACCATGTCCTTCCCAGGACTGAGAGAGGCAAGAAGCGTGAGAATCTATATTTTTAGTTTTGATTATAGAAAGTGTTCTCTAACCCATAAATTGGGGAGTCTTCCAGACATGCGCAGAGAGATAATTCAGTTTGGTGGACCCCAAGAATCCCTACCCACAGCTCTCCCAAAGGTTCACCCAGGACTGTCAAACTGCCCAGCACCCCTTAAGATAAGTCGACATGGAAGAGCCTTGGACTGCCACCAAATGACCTTCCCTCAATCACATTACACTTTCTTGGTACCCAGGGCAGCAACTAGAAACAAATTATGAAGCAGTGGTGTTTATTTCACCATGACTTAACTGCCTCCCACCTTCCTCCTGGATGAAGTCTTTCCTGATCTGTGATCCCTGACCCTCTGATCTTCTGACTCTCTGATTTCCTGACCCCCTGACCTCCAGACACACAGTTCAGTGCCAGTCTCCCCCTCCTCTTTGCATCCCTGGTACATATTTATGCATATATCACCCTTCATTGTATACATTTATTGCATTTGTGTCTTGAAGCTCCATGAAAGCAGAGATTATACTCAGTGTATAACTCCAAGGCATAACACTATTTCAGGAACATCTGTGATATTTATTTCAAGGACTTATCCTTCAGAAGGCTGCATGTGCCCACCGATTTCTCAGTATTTGTCAAACACCAAGAATTTCTTCCGCCCAATATTTATCAATAGCTCAGCTATAGAAAGTAGTATTTAGGGACACTTAACCTGAATAATTTCAGTGCATTTACTTTTCTAGGTCAGAGCTCATGAAAAAGCAACCCAAGGCTGAAGTTGGTCCTCAAGGATATTTAGTTTGTACTTTATAACATTTTGTAAAGGGTATGATTGCCAGGAGAAATATCTATAACCTCATGTATGCAGATGACACGACACTTATGGCAGAAAGTGAAGAACTAAAGAGCCTCTTGATGAAAGTGAAAGAGGGGAGTGAAAAAGTTGGCTTAAAGCTCAACATTCAGAAAACTAAGATCATGGCATCCGGCCCCATCACTTCATGGCAGATAGATAGGGAAACAGTGGAAACAGTGGCAAACTTTATTTTGGGGGGCTCTAAAATCACTGCAGATGGTGACTGCAGTCATGAAATTAAAAGACGCTTACTCCTTGGAAGGAAAGTTATGACCAACCTAGATAGCATATTCAAAAGCAGAGACATTACTTTGCCAACAAAGGTTTGCCTAGTCAAGGCTATGGTCTTTCCTGTGGTCATGTATGGATGTGAGAGCTGGACTATAAAGAAAGCTGAGTGCTGAAGAATTGATGCTTTTGAACTGTGGCATTGGAGAAGACTCTTGAGAGTCCCTTGGACTGCAAGGAGATCCAACCAGTCCATCCTAAAGGAGATCAGTCCTGGGTGTTCATTGGAAGGACTGATGTTGAAGCCAAAACTCCAATACTTTGGCCACCTGATTCACTTGAAAAGACCCTGATGCTGGGAAAGATTGAAGGCAGGAGAAGAAGATGACAGAGGATGAGATGGCTGGATGGCATCACCGACTCAATGGACATGAGTTTGGGTAAACCTGGGGAGTTGATGAGGGACACTGAGGCCTGGCATGCTACAGTCCATGGGGTCACAAAAAAATCTGACATGACTGAGTGACATGAACTGATCTGAAGAGAGTATGAGATTGGAGCATGACCAGAAAGTCCTTACCCATCACTCCCTGTGTAACACACATGAGGCACAGACAGAGTTACTACCTGCCACACCCTAAGGGCATCTGTGTTTACATCTCTCCTGTTTACCATGGGCTTGTATGTTACCATCAGAGTAATTTCAAATGCAGACTGCTTCTTATCAGGGGGTCCTTGATATGTTACCATGTCAATTAGCATGGCAACCCACTCCAGTATTCTCACCTGGAGAATCCCATGGACAGAGGAGCTTGGCAGGCTACAGTCCGTAAAATCACAAAGAATCAGACGTGACTAAAGCGACTTAGCATGCACAAGCACACATGCACAATTTACCTTTACTGTACTGAGCTTAGATGATGTGCCCTCAGCCAACACAAGGGATGCCAGACAAATGATCCTGCAAAAGATACTCCTCCCTGTATTCTTAGGACGATGGTTTTGATGGTGTGGAGCTTGGAATGAGGGTCAATGATTTTGTCTTTCTCCTGAGTTAGCACTTAGGAAAACACAGAGCTACAGTTTTAGTCCATCTCTAGAAAGCTATCTGAGCCCTGTGGGTATGGTATGGGTAAGAACTATTTCTCTGACTTCATTCCTTTCCATTTTTTTCACTTCTATTATTTTTTATGTGCTTGGACTATAATGCATCTCTCTAATCAGACTTTTTAAAAGAATGTAAATATAAAAATAATGATATTAAAGACGAGTCAACTCAGATGAATGGATAAAGAAGACGTGGTACATATATACAATTGGAATACTACTCAGTCATAAGCAAAGAATGAAATAATGCCATTTTCAGCAACACAGACAGACTTAGAGATGATCATCCTAAGTGAAGTAAGTCAGACAGAGAAAGACATACATCATATGATACGGAATCTGGGTGGGGTAGATACAAATGAACTTATTTACAAGACAGAAATAGATTCACAGACATAGAAAATGCATTAATGGTTTCCAAAGGGGAAGGGAGGGAGGGTAAATTAGGAGGATGGGATTAATATCTACAAACTACTATATAGAAACTAGATAACCAACAAAGATCTACTATATAGGACAGGGAACTATACTTAATATTCTGTAATAGCCTATAAGGGAAAAGAATCTGAAGTAAATCAACTACACTTCAATTAAAAAATAAATCAAAAAAATAAAGCTACTATGGATGAGGAGGTGGGCGATCCTAATCTACACCCAGTGGAGACCCCAAAGCCTTGCACACAGCCGAGCACCACAGTGCATGTTCAATGAATACCACTGAATTTTTTAAATTACTTAAACTAAGTGAATAAATGAACTGCAGAGCTAAACATGGCAAGAAATGTTTTAGATGCCCTTGTGTGCTCAGAATGATCTTGCACACATAGGAAATCAATAAAAACTTTGGTAAGTAAAGAGATGAGTGATTCATTGGGGGTTTGGGATTTACATGTACACACTGCTATGTTTAAAGTAGATCATCAAAAAGGGCATACTTATAAAACAGGAAATTATGTTCAACACTCTGTAATAACCTACATGGAGAAAGAATATGAAAAAGGAACATATATACATATATATGTATGTATATATGAATCACTTTGCTATACACCTGAAATTAACACATTGTAAACCAACTATAAAAAGTAATGCTCAAAATTCTCCAAGCCAGGCTTCAGCAATATGTGAACCGTGAACTTCCTGATGTTCAAGCTGGTTTTAGAAAAGGCAGAGGAACCAGAGATCAAATTGCCAACATCTGCTGGATCATGGAAAAAGGAAGAGAGCTCCAGAAAAACATCTATATCAGCTTTATTGACTATGCCAAAACCTTTGACTGTGTAGATCACAATAAATTGAAAGAGATGGGAACAGCAGACCACCTTATCTGCCTCTTGAGGAATTTGTTTGCAGGTCAGGAAGCAACAGTTAGAACTGGCCATGGAACAACAGACTGGTTCCAAATAGGAAAAGGAGTATGTCAAGGCTGTATATTGTCACTCTGTTTATTTAACTTATATGCAGAGTACATCATGAGAAACGCTGGACTGGAAGAAACACAAGTTGGAATCAAGGTTGCTGGGAGAAATATCAATAACCTCAGATATGCAGATGACACCACCCTTATGGCAGAAAGTGAAGAGGAACTCAAAAGCCTCTTGATGAAAGTGAAAGTGGAGAGTGAAAAAGTTGGCTCAAAGCTCAACATTCAGAAAACGAAGATCGTGGCATCTGGTCCCATCACTACATGGGAAATAGATGGAGAAACAGTGGAAACAGTGTCAGACTTTATTTTTCTGGGCTCCAAAATCACTGCAGATGGTGACTGCAGCCATGAAATTAAAAGACGCTTACTCCTTGGAAGGAAAGTTATGACCAACCTAGATAGCATTTTCAAAAGCAGAGACATTACTTTGCCAACAAAGGTTTGCCTAGTCAAGGCTATGGTCTTTCCTGTGGTCATGTATGGATGTGAGAGTGGGACTGTGAAGAAGGCTGAGCACCGAAGAATTGATGCTTTTGAACTGTGGTGTTGGAGAAGACTCTTGAGAGTCCCTTGGACTGCAAGGAGATCCAACCAGTCCATTCTGAAGGAGATCGGCCCTGGGATTTCTTTGGAAGGAATGATGCTAAAGCTGAAACTCCAGTACTTTGGCTACCTCATGCGAAGAGTTGACTCATTGGAGAAGACTCTGATGCTGGGAGGCATTGGGGGCAAGAGGAGAAGGGGACGACAGAGGACGAGATGGCTGGATGGCGTCACTGACTCGATGGATGTGAGTCTGAGTGACCCCCGGGAGTCGGTGATGGACAGGGAGGCCTGGCGTGCTGCGATTCATGGGGTCGCAGAGTCGGACACGACTGAGCGACTGATCTGATCTGATCTGATCTGAAACCAACTATGTGTTTGAGCTTCCCTGGTGGCTCAGGCAGTAAAGAATGTGCTTGCAATGCAGGAGACCCAGGTTCCATCTCTAGGTCAGGAAGATCCCCTGGAAAAGCGAATGGCTGCTGTACACCTGAAATTAACACATTGTAAATCAACTATACTCCAATATAAAATAAAATTTAAAAAGACATGAATGACTAAGGAAATGAATAAGCAGTGTGTTGAAGGTCTGGAATGAGTGAACTATGCAGAATTACAGAGTAGGAAGTAGCACTACTTCCTACTATTCATCACTATTACAAATGTAAATAAACGGCCAGTAGACAGAAGAGAGCTTTGCACACCATTGGTTAAGACCAACCCAGGAAAGGCAACAGCCAGAGCACACCCTGCTGCATATGGGGAGGACAGGGCAGAACCAGAGTAGCAGAAGGCTTGACAGAGACCTTGACCATCCACATCCAACCATAACACGTGACAGGTTACTCAGGTCAGTTTTCACTGTGGCATTGCCTTTCAGGCATTTAGCCAACAGTTGCTCTGAAATCTAGAGAAGCAATATAGAAACTGTTGCATTTTGTTACATACATTTGTGTGTTTTATTTTTTAGATTCCACTTTTCAGTGACAACATGGAATATTTGTCTTTTTCTGTCTGATTATTTCACTAAGCATAATACACTAGAGATCTGCCCATGTTACAAATGGCAAGAAAAGGAGGAGGGGCAAAATAGGGGTATGGGATTAAAAGATACAAACTACTATGTATAAAATAGATAAGCAACAAGGATGAAGCACAAGCTGGAATCAAGACTGCTAGGAAAATATCAATAACCTAATATATGCAGATGACACCACCCTTATGGCAGAAAGTGAAGATGAACTAAAGACCCTCTTGATGAAAGTGAAAGAGAAGAGTGAAAAAGTTGGCTTAAAGCTCAGCATTCAGAAAACTAAGATCATGGCATCTGGCGCCATCACTTCATGGCAAATAGGGAAACAGTGAAATAGTGGCTGACTTTATTTTGGGGGGCTCCCAAATCACTGCAGATGGTGATTGCAGCCATGAAATAAAAAGACACTTACTCAATGAACACAGTCCTGGGTGTTCATTGGAAGGACTGATGTTGAAGTTGAAACTCCAATACTTTGGCCATATGATGCAAAGAGCTGACTCATTTGAAAAGACCCTGATGCTGGGAAAGATTGATGGCAGAAGCAGAAGGGAACAACAGAGGATGAGATGGCTGGATGGCATCACTGACCCAATGGACATGAGTTTTGGTATGCTCTGAAGGTTGATGATGGATAGGGAGGCCTGGCGTGCTACAGTTCATGGGGCTGCAAAGAATCAGACATGACTGAGAGACTGAACTGAACTGAAGGATATATTGTACAGCACAGAGAAATACAGCCATCCTTTTGCAATAACTGTAATTGGAGCATCATCTATAAAAATATGGAATCAATATCTGATATCTCTGAAACTAATAAATATTCCAAAGCAACTATACTTCAATTAAAACTAATAAAAACATAGACAAATAAGGCATTGTCTCAGCAACACTGCCAGTCCAGAGTTCCCCCAAAGCTTCCAGTTCCATCTGATATTGACGTTTACAAGGGTCTCTTCAGATATTTAGTGATCCCCAAGTTTCTGAACACACAAAACAAGATATCTCAATTAAATGCACAAAGCACAGCTAAAACATTTAGTGGCCTTATTTTATTTTATTGAAGCATAGTTGATTTATAATGTGTTAATTTCTGCTGGCAGCAAAGTTATTCAGATATAGATATATAGATATATAAGTCAGTTCAGTTCAGTTCAGTCGTTCAGTCGTGTCCGACTCTTTGCAATCCCATGAACTGCAGCACGCCAGGCCTCCTGTCTATCACCAACTCCCAGAGTTTACCCAAACTCATGTGCATCGAGTCGGTGATGCCATCCAGCCATCTCATCCTCTGTCATCCCTTTTCCTCCTGCCCCCAATCCCTCCCAGCATGAGAGTCTTTTCCAATGAGTCAACTCTTCACATGAGGTGGCCAAAGTACTGGAGTTTCAGCTTTAACATCAGTCCTTCCAAAGAACACCCAGGGCTGATCTCCTTTAGAATGGACTGGTTGGATCTCCTTGCAGTCCAAGGGACTCTCAAGAGTCTTCTCCAACACCACACTTCAGAAGCATCAATTCTTCGGTGCTCAGCCCTCTTCACAATCCAACTCTGACAGCCATACATGACCACAGGAAAAACCATAGCTTTGACTAGACAGATCTTTGTTGGCAAAGTAATGTCTCTGCTTTTGAATATGCTATCTAGGTTGGTCATATCTTTCCTTCCAAGGAGTAAGCGTCTTTTAATTTCATGGCTGCAGTCACCATCTGCAGTGATTTTGGAGCCCAAAAAAATGAAGTCTGACACTGCTTCCACTGTTTCCCCATGTATTTCCCATGAAGTGATGGGACCAGATGCCATGATGTTAGTTTTCTGAATGTTGAGCTTTGAGCCAACTTTTTCACTCTCCACTTTCACTTTCATCAAGAGGCTTTTGAGTTCCTCTTCACTTTCTGCCATAAGGGTGGTGTCATCTGCAGAGCTGAGGTTATTGATATTTCTCCCAGCAACCTTGATTCCAGCTTGTGCTTCTTCCAGCCCAGCATTTCTCATGATGTACTCTGCATAGAAGTTAAATAAGCAGGGTGACAATATATAGCCTTGACGTACTCCTTTTCCTATTTGGAACCGGTCTGTTGTTCCATGTCCAGTTCTAACTGTTGCTTCCTGACCTGCATATAGGTTTCTCAAGAGGCAGGTCAGGTGGTCTGGTATTCCCATCTCTTTCAGAATTTTCCACAGTTTGTAGTGATCTACACAGTCAAAGGCTTTGGCATAGTCAATAAAGCAGAAATAGATGTTTTTCTGGAGCTCTCTTCCTTTTTCCATGATCCAGCAGATGTTGGCAATTTGATCTCTGGTTCCTCTGCCTTTTCTAAATCCAGCTTGAACGTCTGGAAGTTCACGGTTCACGTACTGTTGAAGCCTGGCTTGGAGAATTTTGAGCATTACTAGCGTGTAAGATGAGTGCAATTGTGCAGTAGTTTGAGCATTCTTTGGCATTGTCTTTCTTTGGGATTGGAATGAAAATTGACCTTTTTGAGTCCTGTGGCCACTGATGACTTTTCCAAATTTGCTGGCATATTGAGTGCAGCACTCTCACAGCATCATCTTCCAGGATTTGAAATAGCTCAACTGGAATTTCATCACATCCACTAGCTTTGTTCGTAGTGATGCTTTCTAAGGCCCACTTGACTTCACATTCCAGGATGTCTGGCTCTAGATCAGTGATTACACCATCATGATTAACTGGGTTGTGAAGACCTTTTTTATACAATTCTTCTGTGTATTCTTGCCACCTCTTCTTAATCTCTTCTGCTTCTGTTAGGTCCATACCATTTCTGTCCTTTATCAAGCCCATCTTTTCATGAAATGTTCCCTTGGTATCTCTAATTTTCTTGAAGAGATCTCTAGTCTTTCCCATTCTGTTGTTTTCCTCTATTTCTTTGCATTTTTGCTGAGGAAGGCTTTCTTATCCCTCCTTGCTATTCTTTGGAACTCTGCATTCAGATGCTTATATCTTTCCTTTTCTCCTTTGCTTTTCGCTTCTCTTCTTTTCACAGCTATTTGTAAGGCCTCCCCAGACAGCCATTTTGCTTTTTTGCATTTCTTTTCCATGGGGATGGTCTTGATCCCTGTCTCCTGTACAATGTCACAAACCTCCGTCCATAGTTCATCAGGCACTCTGTCTATCAGATCTAGCCCCTTAAATCTATTTCTCACTTCCACTGTATAATCATAAGGGATTTGATTTAGGTCATACCTGAATGGTCTAGTGGTTTTCCCCCACTTTCTTCAATTTAAGTTGAATTTGGCAATAATGAGTTCATGATCTGAGCCACAGTCAGCTCCTGGTCTTGTTTTTGCTGACTGTATAGAGCTTCTCCATCTTTGGCTGCAAAGAATATAATCAGTCTGATTTTGGTGTTGACCATCTGGTGATGTCCATGTGTAGAGTCTTCTCTTGTGTTGTTGGAAGAGGGTGTTTGTTATGACCAGTGCGTTCTCTTGGCAAAACTCTATTAGCCTTTGCCCTGCTTCATTCCGTATTCCAAGGCCAAATTTGCCTGTTACTCCAGGTTACTTTTGCATTCCAGTTCCTTATAATGAAAAGGACATCTTTTTTTTGGTGTTAGCTCTAAAAGGTCTTGTAGGTCTTCATAGAACTGTTCAACTTCAGCTTCTTCACCGTTACTGGTTGGGGCACAGACTTGGATTACTGTGATATTGAATGGTTTACCTTGGAAACAGAGATCATTCTGTCGTTTTTGAGATTGTATCCAAGTACTGCATTTCAGACTCTTTTGTTGATCATGATGGCTATTCCATTTCTTCTAAGGTATTCCTGCCCACAGTAGAAGATATAATGGTCATCTGAGTTAAATTCACCCATTCTAGTCCATTTTAGTTCGCTGATTCCTAGAATGTCAATGTTCACTTTTGCCATCTCCTGTTTTACTACTTCCAATTTGCCTTGATTCATGGACCTAACATTCCAGGTTCCTATGCAATATTGCTCTTTACAGCATCAGACCTTGTTTCTATCACCAGTCACATCCACAACTGAGTATTGTTTTTGCTTTGGCTCCATCCCTTCATTCTTTCTGGAGTTATTTCTCCACTGATCTCCAGTAGCAATTTGGGCACCTACCGCCCTGGTGAGTTCATCTTTCAATATCCTATCATTTTGCATTTTCATATTGTTCATGGGGTTTTCAAGGCAAGAATACTGAAGTGGTTTGCCATTCCCTTCTCCAGTGGGCCACATTCTGTCAGACCTCTCCACCTTGACCTGCCCATCTTGGGTGGCCCCACACAGCATGGCTTAGTTTCATTGAGTTAGACAAGGCTGTGGTCCATGTGATCGATTGACCAGTTTTCTGTGATTATGGTTTGTGTGTCTGCCCTCTGATGCCTCTCGCAACACCTACCATCTTAGTTGGGTTTCTCTTACCTTGGACATGGGGGAATCTCTTCACGGCTTCTCCAGCAAAGCACAGCCGCTGCTCCTTACAAGCACAGCCCCTTGGATGAGGGGTATCTTCTCACAGCTGCCCCTCCTGAACTTGAATGTGAAGTAGCTCCTCTCAGCCCTCCTGTGCCTGCACAGCCACCACTCAGTCCATCACAGCCAGGGAGCTTATATATATATGTATATGTATATATATGTATGTATGTATAAATTCAGTACATTCTTCTTCATATCCTTTTCCATTTTGGTTTATCACAGGATAGTAAATATAGTTCCCTGTGCTATACAGTAGGATCTTGTTGTTTATCCATTGTCTATATAATCATTGCATCTGCTAACCCCAAACTCCCAATCCATTCCTCCTTGACCCCCTTCCCTCTTGGGAATCACAAGTCTGTTCTCTATCTCTGTGAGTCTGTTTCTGTTGTATAGATAAATTCATTTGTGTCGTAGTTGAGATTTCACATATAAGTGATATCATATGGTATTTGTCTTTGTCGGATTTATTTCATTTAGGATAATAATCTCTAGGTCCATCCATGTTGCTGCAAATGGGATTATTTCATACTTTTTTCTGGCTGAGTAATAATCACTGTATATATGTACCACATCTTCTTCATGCGTTCATCTGACAGTGGACATCTAGGTTGTTTCCATGTCTTGGCTATTGTAAATAGTGCTGCTATGAATATAGAGGTGCATGCAGCATTTCAAATTAGAATTTTTTCATGATACAAGGCCAGGAGTGAGATTGCTGTGTCATATGGTAATTCTATTTTTAGTTCTTTGAGGAACCTCCATACTGTCCTCCATTGTGGTTGCACCAATTTATGTTCCCACCAACAGCATGGGAGGTTTTGCTCTTCTTCACATCCTCACCTGAATTTGCTAATTGTAAACTTTTTAATGATGACCCATGTGAAGGTGGTACCTCACTGTAGTTTTGACTTGCATTTCCCTAATAATTAGTAATGCTATGTGGCTCTCTAAACTTTCAGTGAAGATTATTATGTCCTCCAAAAACACCAAGATGAAAGGGAGCTGTGCTGACAAGGGCTTGGCTGGTCTTGTTCACAAGCTTCTCCAGGTCAGCTTCATACCACTCTCTATTCACAGTTTGCTTCTGAAAATGACCAAACACTGTGTATTAGAGGTCCTTTTGGAGTGCTTGCCAAATCAATATTTGAAATCACAAATATTAAATCAGCCAGTGCTAAGAGTCTAAAGTCATCCTTACTCCAAGATTAATTTACCTCTCTCTCTTTCTCTATCTCGTTCTGTGTGTGTGTGTGTGTGTGTGTGTGTGTGTGTGTGTGTGTCTCCCTCCCTCCTCCACTCCACAGCCTTGAGGGGAGGAGGAACCATTAAAGTGCAGTCATTAAAATCCTGAGCAATAGCTTTAATAATGCTATAGAGGAAAGCACCTCAAAAAAGTACTAAAAACAGCCTCAAAAGAAAATCAGAATACCAACCACAATTCTTTTTTTTTTTCAAAATTTTAAAAATAACTCAATGCTCACCCAATATCACTGGTGTTTTCTTCATTAACTTTGAAGTTTACCTCATCTCATTTCCCTCTCTCCCCTCAAATCCATTTGAATTACTCTGTCACTAAAGTTTGGTATGAAAGGAAAATTCAGGCTTTAAATATTGAATCTGAGCTTCACAAATAGAGTAGTAATGGAAAAGTCAGACAGAAAACCTTTCTAATAATAGACTCAGACAAAAGTAAAGCCCTCAAATCAGCTGGAATACCGAAGCCTAAATTGTTTCTGGAATTGGCTATGCTCTCAGGTGATATGGAGCCTCACAGCTTTTGATTGGGCTCTTATGTGTATGTGGGTGTGAATCATCTGGGTTTTGAAAGCTTCTGCTAAAAACTCTCTCTTAGACCACAATGAGAGTCATCATCAATTTCTTTTACTTCCTGCCCCCCTCCCCATCTGGTCATCCCCCTAAGTTGTTCTATGTTTCGTGCCATAGACCTCTGGCCTCGTACTGCTGCTGCTGCTGCTAAGTCGCTTCAGTCGTATCCGACTCTGTGCGACCCCATAGACGGCAGCCCACCAGGCTCCCCCGTCCCTGGGATTCTCCAGGCAAGAACACTGGAGTGGGTTGCCATTTCCTTCTCCAATGCATGAAAGTGAAAAGTGAAAGTGAAGTCGCTCAGTCGTGTCCGACTCTTAGCGACCCCCATGGACTGCAGCCCACCAGGCTCCTCCATCCGTGGGATTTTCCAGGCAAGAGTACTGGAGTGGGTGCCATTGTACTAGCCTCTGGTGTTATTCTTCTGTACACAATCATTGTAATTGTGCATGTGTGCTCAGTCATGTCTGACTCTGCAATCTCATGGGCTGCAGCCCACCACGTTCCCCTGTCCATGGAATTTCCCAGGCAAGAATACTGTAGTGGGTTGCCATTTCCTACTCCAGGGGATCTTCCCACCCCAAGTATCAAACCCATGTCTCCTGCGTCTTCTGCATTCCAGGTGGATTCTTTAGGCCTCCACAATTCTGATGACTCAAGCACTAGCCAGGTCAGCTAAGATAGAAAAATAGAAACATTTTTGGAATGTCTTTTGTTGCTATCTTGTTCTGTATACAGGAACCCTGAGGAGTTAACAAAGTTCATTTATTTATTTAAAACTCTGGCTTAGAACAACACTGTCCAAGAGAAATAGAATTCAAGTCACATTTTAAGATTTTCTAATGGCCACTTTAAGCGGTGACATGTATCTTTAAAGCAATTTTTATTTAATCCTTTACATATCCATCATCTCAACATGTAACCAGCATGTTTCCAAAATTTGGGATGTGTTTTACACTTAAGGGACATCTCCATGGGGACATTAAATTTGCATCAGAAATACTTGATTCTCGTAGCAAATTTTTTCAGCAGATAAAACTAGTGACAACCCGTGGCTTTTTCTTAGAACTCCCCACAACCTAGGGTCAGGCATCTTAGAAAATTTAAATGCAGTTGCTTGCTAAAGATTTTAACCACATTTGTGCACGTGCACATATGCTCACGCTTTCTTACACGGTCTGTTTGTACCTATGCTTTTCAGTTTGCCTTCTGTAGGAACTAGAAGTCACACGCTATCTTTATCATAGTGAAATTAGGCAGGTAGAGCTCATATAGTGTATTTGTTTCTATAGTAAATCTTTTTGGAGCATATAGAATACAGAGGGTTTTTTTTTTTATTAAAATAAATGGGTATTGGTTTAAAAAAAGAAATACTTGATCCTCACATATTGCAAATTAACTATACTTCAATTTTAAGATAAATTCAAAATAAACAAATAAATGGACACTAAATATTTTTTAAAAAGAAATACTTGATCCCTATTTAGCATTTATCAAATTTACACAGGGAAGAACAGATTCACATACCCAAGTTACTGTAAACGTACATAAAAGTTCAGTAACTGAATAAAGTATAGGTTTTTTTATCTTTAATTTAAATTATTTAAAATTCCATAAAAGTAAAACTTTAGTTCAATCATAGTAGCCACAGTTCAAGCACTCAATGCCACATGGGGCTAGTAGCTCTGGCCTGAGGCAGTGTACGTTTACAACGGGGCCCACATTCATAGCGTATCTTAAGAGTCAGAGATGCTCTGTGGCCATCTAGTGGGCTAGAATGGGGTGGAGGGGTGGGAGGGAGGCTCAAGCGGGAGGAAATACATGTATGCTACTGCTACTGCTAAGTCACTTTAGTCGTGTCCAACTCTGTGCGACCCCATAGACAGCCTCCTACCAGGTTCCTCTGTCTCTGGGATTCTCCAGGCAAGAACGCTGGAGTGGGTTGCCATTTCCTTCTCCAACGCATGAAAGTGAAAAGTGAAAGTGAAGTCACTCAGTCGTGTCTGACTCTTAGCGACCTCATGGACTGCAGCCTACCAGGCTCCTCGGTCCATGGGATTTTCCAGGCAAGAGTACTGGAGTGGGGTGCCATTGCCTTCTCCAAATACATGTATGCATATGGTTGATTCACACTGTTATACAGCAGGAACTAATACAACATTGTAAAGCAACCATCCACCAATTAGAAATAAACTTAAAAATATTTTCAAGTCAGCTCTCAAGTCAGTCCAATCTAGATTGAAATTCTGACTGGCACACTTCCTGGCCGTGTGACCTTAGACAAGTCACTTAACCTCACTGAGTCTCTTGTTCACTGTTAAAATCTGTACTATAAGAGGCCCCTTACTATAGGTACCTAATAAACAATACTTCCCACTCACCCATTGAAACCTTCTCACCTTCTTTTTCCAAAAACTGGCTTTGTGAGTAGATAGGCAATTAGCCTACAAATTTAATTTAATTTAATAGGAAGAGTTTTTCAGTCAATAACTAAAGATTCTGCTCAGTCTTATGAATATCACTAAAGTAGACTTGTGTTCAGCCTTCAGGGCCCCTGTGCTCTAGCAGGTACCCCTGGCATTCTAATTATCTGTTTACACATCCACTCTCCCACTGAACTGAGAGGAATGTTTATGAGTTTCTGCTCTGCAGAACTAATGCAAATACAGGGCCTAGCACTTCCCAGGAGCTATCAAAAAGTAGTGATTCATTCAAATCACTTATATGTGGAATCTAAAATATGACACAAATGAATTAATCTAGGAAACAGACTCACAGACATAGAGAACAGACTTGTGGCTATGGGAGAGGGATGGACTGGGAGTTTGGGGTTAACAGATGCAAACTATTATATGTAGAATGGATCCCACTGTATAGCATAGTGAACTATATTCAGTATCCTGTGATAAACCGTAACAGAAAAGTATATGAAATATATATATATATGACTGAATCACTTTGCTGTACAGCAGAAGTTAACACAACTTTGTAAATCAACTATACTTAAATAAAATAAAAATTTTTAAAGAACTATTGTTATTGTTATCGCTACTGGTATTGCAAAGGGAAAATAAGAGCCTTGCCTCTACGAATTTACAGTCTCAGAGGAATGACAGGCAAGTAGAGGACAGTAGGTCCCCACCCCCAAGCAAGGGGTGTGACTGGAGCCCCAACATTCCTGTTTTATCATTTTCTTCTCCTTCTCCTTCTCAACCTAGAGATGTCCTCAGTGTGACCCTCTGGGGCCTTTTCTGCCTCACCATTCATGACTGTACTCCGCAGCCCTCCAAACTGATGGGATGATTGCTCAACAAGACAGTTACCAGCCCACTGAAAGGAAGCCCGGTCCTTCCCCACAGAGAAAATGAGAGCCATCCTTCTCAGCTGGGCACTGGCTCTTTGCTGACACTCAGATGTGCTGGTCATGTGCCTGCCTTAATCCCATGCAGAGCAAACAATAATTATACCAGGCAGCTTGGCCCGGGCACTCAGGCGTGCAGAATGGGCATTTGTGTGGAATCAGCTCCAAAATGATCCGCCCGTCGTCTTCTTTCTTTCTTTTTTCACTCTGACAGCATTGTGACTAATGGCTTTACTTTTGGAGTTTCTGGATCATTGAGTCAATTTTAGGGTCATTAGTGAGGGGGAAAACAGCCTTCTCAGTCTCGACTGTCTGTCCTCAGAATTGTTTTCTCTTCACTCCTTCCAATGGCTGTCATGATCCCCGTGAGTACCCTCAACTCAAGTGTCAATGCCGTTAGGTTTGCACAGTCTCCATGGGCCAAACAAATAAACAGTAGCAACAACAATGTGCAGGTCTTTCCAGCAGGAAAGCCTGGCACTGTCATGGACGTGCCAGTCACTTAGTCTGCCAGATCTGGGTGGCCTCCACCTCCTGAGCAGGCAGTGAGCCAGAGGGTTCTGTTTTCCTGGGGTCATCCCTGACACAGCTCCAATCAACCCACTGGCATGCCAGCCATCAAACATAGTATCTGTGTGGTGTCTGGATTAAGGGACATAGCCATGCTAATCATGGATGGGCAATGGAATTGTTGTGCCCTGCCCATTCAACACTGGTGGCCCCTTAGCTATGCACACAGCAGCAGGCAAACAGAAGCAGAAGAGTGGGGCAGAGGGATGGGGACACTCAACCCAAGGCAAGAGGTCCTGAGAGGTGCTGCCAGAATAATTTCCACTGCCAATAACTGGGGCCATAAATTCCCCTGAATGAGGCAAGAATGTTTCACCTGAAAGGCCCTGGAAAATTTTCCTAGAAAAACCACCTCTTTTACAAATGGGAAAATGAGACCAGAAAAAGTAACTGTTGAACAGGCTACCATCAATAATGGACCAGGTGTCGATGTTGGACAAATTGTTACCTGACACAAGTTCATGTGCCCGAAGCACAGTGAGGCCAAACAAACAGAAATGATGGAGTTTGGAGCAGAGAAAGCCTTATTGCAGGGGCACAAGGAAAATGGGGGCTTACACACACAAAAAAAATCCCAAACTCCCCAAAGAGTTTCAGCAAAGCATTTTTTTTTATTTTTATTTTTTTTACTTTACAATATTGTACTGGTTTTGCCATACATCAACATGCATCTGCCACGGGTGTACACGTGTTCCCCATCCTGAACCCCCCTCCCACCTCCTTCCCCATACCATGCCTCTGGGTCATCCCAGTGCACCATCCCCAAGCTTCCTGTATCCTGAATCAAACCTGGACTGGCGATTCATTTCTTCTATGATATTATACATGTTTTTATGCCATTCTCCCAAATCATCCCCCCCCTCTCCCACAGAGTCCAAAAGACGGTTCTATACATCTGTGTCTCTTTTGCTAAAGGCAAGACCAAGGAGTGTGGTTGGTTGTTGCAAACTTCTTGGTGCAGGAATCCTTTGTTTCAGCATCTATCCAGGTAGGTCAGGTCAGGATGTTCCTATAAACCTACAATAAGACAAGTGTTATTCTCCATTCTGCAACTTTTTATCTCTATATGAATGGGAAATGTTATACCTTTAAAAATCAGAGCCTTGAGAATGGGGTATCTTGTATATTTCAGGCTATAGGCAACATTCATAATTCACAGCAAAAGCAAAAGAATACAAAGGTTAAAGTAAAAGAAACAGAGCTAATATGGAGTCAAATTTGTTCTTCTCTATTACACTAAACAAGGCTTCCCAGGTGGCTCAGTGGTCAAGAATCTGTCTGCCGAATCAGGGGATTCAGGAGACCTGGGTTTGATCCCTGGGTAGGGAATCTCCCCTGGAGGAGGAAATAGCAACCCACTTCAGTATTCTTGCCAGGAAAATTCCATGAACAGAAGAGACTAGTGGGCTACATAGTCCATGGTGTCACAGAGTCACACATGACTGAGCAACTGAGCACATTACACTAAGACTGGACTGAGGTGCTTCATTTAACATACCAAGCTTGGCTACTAAGGGTTCTGCACACAATTCCAATATGTGTGTATGGATTTTTTCACTCCAACAAGAAATACTCCAGCACCAGCATGGTCTCCTACAATTCAACTCAGTTCTGACATGGTATACCTGGAGATGGCATCACATCCCACAGGATAAGTGCTCAGTCCTACAAGACTGAGGCTGCCCAAGTGGCACAGTGGTAAAAAATCCACCTGCCAATGCAGGAGACTCAGAAGACGTGGGTTTGATTCCTGGGTTGGGAAGATCCTCTGGAGGAGGAAATGGTAACCCACTACAGTATTCTTACTGGGAAAATCCCATGCACAGAGGGCTACAGTCCATGGGGTTGCAAAGAGGTTAGTTGGTCATAATTGAGTAAACATGTATGCACATACCTACAAGACTGTTCCCTCTATCTCAGATACCAATCACAAGTCCAGGTTGTCACCTGTGCTTCTCACCAACAGGTTTTAGGTTAGAGGTTCCAATGATCCTCTCCTTGAGTTCAATTAATTTTCTAGAGCAGCTCACAGAACTCAGAAAACATTTTATTTACTAGATTACTAGTTTATAGGAAAGGATATAACTCAGGAATAGCCATATGGAAGAGATGCAGAGGGCAGGGTGTGGGGAAAGACTCTCTGAGCATGCCTTTCTCCTTCAATAGTTCTGAACACTGACAGGACCGCCACAGTTTTTGCTATGAGTGGCTGAGCTAGTAAACGGGAGTATGTTGGCTCATGTTTCTGGGAAATGCAAGGGTTCATCTTACTGCAGCACAGTTGGATCCTGAGCCTGAGGATGCCATCAGATTGTCTCTCTTTCTGGATGGATACTCTTCTCTCACATGTCAGCTTTATCCTCAGGCAAGCTCTGTTTATGTGAGTCCCAGACAGCCACCAGCAGCTCATAACCAAGTCTTCTCTGTCCAAGTCATTCCCACAAAAGTTTCAGAATTTAGTTCTATTTGTCCTGCGTTGTGTCTTATACCAAGTCCTGGACCAAATTCTGTGACTCTGATTGTCGAGACCAGGGTCACTCACCCACCTCTGAGTGAGAGGGCAGATCAGATCAGATCAGATCAGTCGCTCAGTCGTGTCCGACTCTTTGCGACCCCATGAACCGCAGCACGCCAGGCCTCCCTGTCCATCACCAACTCCCGGAGGTCACTCAGATCCACATCCATCGAGTCAGTGATGCCATCCAGCCATCTCATCCTCTGTCGTCCCCTTCTCCTCCTGCCCCCAATCCCTCCCAGCATCAGAGTCTTCTCCAATGAGTCAACTCTTCACATGAGGTGGCCAAAATACTGGAGTTTCAGCTTTAGCATCATTCCTTCCAAAGAAATCCCAGGGCTGATCTCCTTTAGAATGGACTGGTTGGATCTCCTTGCAGTCCAAGGGACTCTCAAGAGTCTTCTCCAACACCACAGTTCAAAAGCATCAATTCTTCGGCGCTCAGCCTTCTTCACAGTCCAGCTCTCACATCCATACATGACAACAGGAAAGACCATAGCCTTGACTAGGCGAACCCTGGTTGGCAAAGTGATGTCTCTGCTTTTGAATATGCTATCTAGGTTGGTCATAACTTTCCTTCAAAGGAGTAAGCGTCTTTTAATTTCATGGCTGCAATCACCATCTGCAGTGATTTTGGAGCCCAGAAAAACAAAGTCTGACACTGTTTCCACTGTTTCTCCATCTATTTCCCATGTAGTGATGGGACCAGATGCCATGATCTTCGTTTTCTGAATGTTGAGCTTTAAGCCAACCTTTTCACTCTCCACTTTCACTTTCATCAAGAGGCTTTTTAGTGCCTCTTCACTTTCTGCCATAAGGGTGGTGTCATCTGCATATCTGAGGTTATTGATATTTATCCCAGCAGCCTTGATTCCAACTTGTGTTTATTCCAGTCCAGCATTTCTCATGATGTACTCTGCATATAAGTTAAATAAGCAGGGTGACAATATACAGCCTTGACATACTCCTTTTCCTATTTGGAACCAGTCTGTTGTTCCATGACCAGTTCTAACTGTTGCTTCCTGACCTGCATACAGATTTCTCAAGAGGCAGGTCAGGTGGTCTGGTATTCCCATCTCTTTCAGAATTTTCCACAGTTTATTGTGATCTACACAGTCAAAGGTTTGGCATAGTCAACACCTGGAGTAACAGGTAAATTTGGCCTTGGAGTACAGAATGAAGCAGGGCAAAGGCTAATAGAGTTTTGCCAAGAGAACGCACTGGTCATAGCAAACACCCTCTTCCAACAACACAAGGGAAGACTCTACATGTGGACATCACCAGATGGTCAACACTGAAGTCAGATGCATTATATTATTTGCATCCAAAGATGGACAAACTATACAGTCAGCAAAAACAAGACCAGGAGCTTACTGTGGCTCAGATCATGAACCCCTTATTGCTAAATTCAGACTTAAGTTGAAGAAGGTGGGGGAAAAACACGGGACCATTCAGGTATGACCTAAATCAAATTCCTTATGATTATACAGTAGAAGTTGAGAAGTAGATTTAAGGGACTAGATCTGATAGACAGAGTGCCTGATGAACTATGAATGGAGGTTCATGACACTGTGCAGGAGACAGGGATTAAGACCATACCCAAGAAAAAGAAATGCAAAAAAGCAAAATGGCTGTCTGAGTAGGCCTTACAAATAGCTGTGAAAAGAAGAGAAGCAAAAAGCAAAGGCGAGAAGGAAAGGTATATCCATTTGAATGCTGAGTTCCAAAGATTAGCAAGGAGAGATAAGAAAGCCTTCCTCAGCGATCAGTGCAAAGAAATAGAGGAAAACAATAGAATGGGAAAGACTAGAGATCTCTTCAAGAAAATTAGAGCTACCAAGGGTACATTTCATGCAAAGCTGGGCTCAATAAAGGACAGAAATGGTATGGACCTAACAGAAGCAGAAGAGATTAAGAAGAGGTGGCAAGAATACACAGAAGAACTATACAAAAAAGATCTTCATGACCCAGATAATCACGATGGTGTGAACACTCAGCTAGAGCCAGACATCCTGGAATGTGAAGTCATGTGGGCCTTAAGAAGCATCACAACGAACAAAGCTAGTGGAGGTGATGGAATTCCAGTTGAGCTATTTCAAATCCTGAAAGATGATGCTGTGAAAGTGCTGCACTCAATATGCCAGCAAATTTGGAAAAGTCAGCAGTGGACACAGGAATGGAAAAGATCAGTTTTCATTCCAATCCCAAAGAAAGGCAATGCCAAAGAAAGAATGCTCAAACTACCCCACAACTGCAGGAGGAGAAGGGGATGACAGAGGATGAGATCATTGGATGGCATCACTGACTCAATGGACATGAGTTTGGGTAAATTCTGGGAGTTGGTGATGGACAGGGAGGCCTGGTGTGCTGCAGTTAATGGGGTCACAAAAAGTCAGACACAACTGAGTGACTGAACTGAACTGAAATGAACTGATAGACAAGGGAATGGATGTTGGGCTGGCAGATACGACAGATGCCTACTGTGAACACCTGCCACCCACTAGGATAGGGCTCCAAACTCTACACCCACAGATGAGCTGGTCTTCCAAGCATCTCTAGGTTGTATCCATTGTCATCTTCCAGATAAGAAAATGAAATTTTAGAGTGCCTAAGTCACTGTCCACATTCCCACAACAGGCACACGGTCAAGCTGGATTCAAACTCAAATCCTATTTCCCAAAATGGACAGAAGTTCCTTGCTGATGCTAGTGCCTATGAGCTCCTCTACAGTCTTTAGCAGAATCTGGCTCTCCCAGCCCTGTGTTTGTTAGTGGAAAGCATTAATGCATGTGCACACACGCACACATATACAGGTCAACTAAGGTTTTTCCAACTTGAGCCATAAGACAATGCCTCCTTGTGATTCCTATTTATGACTCCAAGAGAAATTAAGAAATTAGTGTGGCCTCACCTCTCTCCTTCCCTTCAGAGCCAAGGGATCATCCTACTTGATCATCTAGAGATCATCCTACTTGATGATCTCTGCTTTGCTCCCTTCATCATCACCCTTACAGCCACTTGGTCTAAAGGCAGATCCCTGGTCCCTATAAACTGAGGCAGAGAGCAAAGAAGAGAGGAGAAGTGGCAGGAAGGGCTGAGTAACAGGGGTTGTGGTCCATGCTGTTTCTTCATCCTGCCTGTCCCAAGAGCACAGGATAGACTACCTGTACAACCTCCAGCAAGGCACTGCACCTCCCTGCCCCTGGGTTCTACTGAGTGGAAAGATGCTGCCTCTTGAGTGGCAATAAGGATGAAATACTCCAATACACATAGCATGCTCAGAACAGTGGCCAGTGCATGGTAGGCTCACAATAAACCAGCTCTGGAGTATTGAGGCCAAAAACTCAGCTTCTCTGCACTGTTGCCCAGTCAAAACTCAGAGTTTTGGGTGAAGTAGAAAGATCAGATCAGATCAGTCGCTCAGTCGTGTCCGACTCTTTGCGACCCCATGAACCGCAGCATGCCAGGCCTCCCTGTCCATCACCAGCTCCCGGAGGTCACTCAGACTCGCATCCATCGAGTCAGTGATGCCATCCAGCCATCTCATCCTCTGTCGTCCCCTTCTCCTCCTGCCCTCAATCCCTCCCAGCATCAGAGTCTTCTCCAATGAGTCAACTCTTCGCATGAGGTGGCCAAAATACTGGAGTTTCAGCTTTAGCATCATTCCTTCTAAAGAAATTCCAGGATTGATCTCCTTCAGAATGGACTGGTTGGATCTTCTTGCAGTCCAAGGGACTCTCAAGAGTCTTCTCCAACACCACAGTTCAAAAGCATCAATTCTTCGGTGCTCAGCCTTCTTCACAGTCCAGCTCTCACATCCATACATGACCACAGGAAAGACCATAGCCTTGACTAGGCAAACCTTTGTTGGCAAAGTGATGTCTCTGCTTTTGAATATGCTATCTAGGTTGGTCATAACTTTCCTTCCAAGGAGCAAGCGTCTTTTAATTTCATGGCTGCAGTCACCATCTGCAGTGATTTTGGAGCCCAGAAAAACAAAGTCTGACACTGTTTCCACTGTTTCCCCATCTATTTCCCATGCAGTGATGGGACCAGATGCCATGATCTTCGTTTTCTGAATGTTGAGCTTTAAGCCAACCTTTTCACTCTCCACTTTCACTTTCATCAAGACGCTTTTTAGCCCCTCTTCACTTTCTGCCATAAGAGTTGTGTCATCTGCATATCTGAGGTTATTGATATTTCTCCCGGCAATCTTGATTCCAACTTGTGTTTCTTCCAGTCCAGCATTTCTCATGATGTACTCTGCATATAAGTTAAATAAACATGGTGACAATATACAGCCTTGACATACTCCTTTTCCTATTTGGAACCAGTCTGTTGTTCCATGACCAGTTCTAACTGTTGCTTCCTGACCTGCATACAGATTTCTTAAGAGGCAGATCAGGTGGTCTGGTATTCCCATCTCTTTCAGAATTTTCCATAGTTTATTGTGATCCACACAGTCAAAGGCTTTGGCATAGTCAATAAAGCAGAAATAGATGTTTTTCTGGAATTCTCTTGCTTTTTCCATGATCCAGCGGATGTTGGCAATTTGATCTCTGGTTCCTCTGCCTTTTCTAAAACCAGCTTGAACATCAGGAAGTTCACAGTTCACATATTGCTGAAGCCTGGCTTGGAGAATTTTGAGCATTACTTTACTAGCGTGTGAGATGAGTGCAATTGTTCGGTAGTTTGAGCACTCCTTGGCATTGCCTTTCTTTGGGATTGGGATGAAAACTGACCTTTTCCAATCTTGTGGCCACTGCTGAGTTTTCCAAATTTGCTGGCATATTGAGTGTAGTACTTTCACAGCATCATTATTCAGGACTTGGAATAGCTCCACTGGAATTCCATCACCTCCACTAGCTTTGTTCGTAGTGATGCTTTCTAAGGCCCATTTGACTTCACATTCCAAGATGTCTGGCTCTAGGTCAGTGATCACATCATCATGATTATCTGGGTCTTGAAGCTCTTTTTTGTACAGTTCTTCTGTGTATTCTTGCCACCTCTTCTTAATATCTTCTGCTTCTGTTAGGTCCACACCATCTCTGTCCTTTATTGTGCCCATCTTTGCATGAAATGTTCCTTTGGTATCTCTGATTTTCTTGAAGAGATCCCTAGTCTTTCCCATTCTGTTGTTTTCCTCTATTTCTTTGCATTGATCACTGAAGAAGGCTTTCTTATCTCTTCTTGCTATTCTTTGGAACTCTGCATTCAGATGTTTATATCTTTCCTTTTCTCCTTTGCTTTTCGCTTCTCTTCTTTTCACAGCTATTTGTAAGGCCTCCCCAGACAGCCATTTTGCTTTTTTGCATTTCTTTTCCATGGGGATGGTCTTGATCCCTGTCTCCTGTACAATGTCACGAACCTCATTCCATAGTTCATCAGGCACTCTATCTATCAGATCTAGGCCCTTAAATCTATTTCTCACCTCCACTGTATAATCATAAGGGATTTGATTTAGGTCATACCTGAATGGTCTAGTAGTTTTCCCTACTTTCTTCAATTTCAGTCTGAATTTGGCAATAAGGAGTTCATGGTCCGAGCCACAGTCAGCTCCTGGTCTTGTTTTTGCTGATTGTATAGAGCTTCTCCATCTTTGGCTGCAAAGAATATAATCGATCTGATTTCGGTGTTGACCATCTGGTGATGTCCATGTATAGAGTCTTCTCTTGTGTTGTTGGAAGAGGGTATTTGCTATGACCAGTGCATTTTCTTGGCAAAACTTTATTAGTCTTTGCCCTGCTTCATTCCGTATTCCAAGGCCAAATTTGCCTGTTACTCCAGGTGTTTCTTGACTTCCTACTTTTGCATTCCAGTCCCCTATAATGAAAAGGACATCTTTTTGGGTGTTAGTTCTAAAAGGTCTTGTAGGTCTTCATAGAACCTTTCAACTTCAGCTTCTTCGGCGTTACTGGTTGGGGCATAGACTTGGATTACTGTGACATAGAATGGTTTGCCTTGGAAACGAACAGAGATCATTCTATCGTTTTTCAGATTGCATCCAAGTACTGCATTTTGGACTCTTTTGTTGACCATGATGGCCACTCCATTTCTTCTGAGGGATTCCTGCCCACAGTAGTAGATATAATGGTCATCCGAGTTAAATTCACCCATTCCAGTCCATTTTAGTTCGCTAATTCCTAGAATGTCAACATTCACTCTTGCCATCTCTTGTTTGACCACTTCCAATTTGCCTTGATTCATGGACCTGACATTCCAGGTTCCTATGCAATACTGCTCTTTACAGGATCGTACTTTGCTTCTATCACCAGACACATCCACAGCTGGGTATTCTTTTTGTTTTGGTTCCATCCTTTCATTCTTTCTGGAGTTATTTCTCCACTGATTTCCAGTAGCATATTGGGCCCCTACTGACCTGGGGAGTTTCTCTTTCAGTATCCTATCATTTTGTCTTTTCATACTGTTCATGGGGTTCTCAAGGCAAGAATACTGAAGTGGTTTGCCATTCCCTTCTCCAGCGGACCACACCCTGTCATATCTCTCCACCATGACCCGCCCATCCCAGGTTGCCCCTCGGGTATGGCTTAATCTCATTGAGTTAGACAAGGGTGTGGTCCTTGTGTGATTAGATTGACTAGTTATCTGTGAGAATGGTTTTAGTGTATTTGCCCTCTGATGCCCTCTTTCAAGACCTACTGTCTTACTTGGGTTTCTCTTACCTTGGGCGTGGGGTATCTCGTCCCGGCTGCTCCCGGCTGCTCCTGGCCAGCGAAGCACAGCCATCGCACCTTACCTTGGACGAGGGGTCTCTCCTCACCGCCGCCCTTCCTGACCTCGGTCGTGGGGTAGCTCTTCTCGGCCGTGCTTAGTGCGTTGGCCCTCACCGCCGTCCTTCCTCGGTCATGGGGTAGCTCCTCTCGGCCGCGCTCTTAGTGCGCGACGCAGCCGGCGGGGCGCTCTTAGTGCGCGACGCAGCCGGCGGGGCGCTCTTAAATGGCGCGCCGGTCGCGGGCAGGCGAGGGCGCTCTTAAATGGCGCGCCGGTCGCGGGCAGGCGAGGGCGCTCTTAAATGGCGCGCCGGTCGCGGGCAGGCGAGGGCGCTCTTAAATGGCGCGCCGGTCGCGGGCAGGCGAGGTCGCTCTGGGCAAAGAGGAACACAGCAGGCTCCTGCCCTAAAAAACTGTGTCCCAACCCAGGCACATTTGGTGAGGAGTTTTATAGGATGAACCTATAGTTCATGAATCTTATAGTTTTATAGAATGGTTCAAGGGCAGGGTTGCTAATAAGGATCAGGGTGTTTGCAGGGCCTGCACCTCTTTAATCTGGCCTCAGGTGGTCTCCTGATGACCTTCTGTTGTTCTCAAATTGATCAAACTGTGACCTTCTCTGGAATGAAGAATGCTAACATCTTCCTTTTGTCAGGGGTTTTAGTTCTATAAAAAAAAAAACTCAAAGATAGGTTATACGTACCACTTGAGATGGAGCTAGGGCCCTGCCCCAAGCCGGTACTATTTTATCTTGACTTCTCCTCACTGTTCTCTGCATCCCCTCCCTTCCCTGATTAGCAACTGCTTGAAAAGCTTCCATACACAGGAGCCCCACAGGGTCCTACTCAGCTTCAGCATTATCAGAGATAGAACGAGGAACAAGAGTGGAAGGGTGGCCTACACACAAGAAAGGAGAATCCCAGAGAAGGTGGGACCCTTTAACCAGGCAGAGACATTCCAAACCAAGGAATCCCACTCAATCTCTTGGAGAAAAGATGGACTTGGGGTGACCTATGAACACTGGGTCCCATAGCTGTGCACACAGATGCCCTTGCATGGAGATTCAGGCCCTCCCAACACTGACTCCAGCCCAGACTTTCAGGAGCACAGCCAGGGAACATGAGGGTTCTGAGAATACAAAGTCTGTCCTCTGTCCTTTAAGAAGTAACAGATTTCAGCCTCATAGATCCCAACAGATACTATTAGCCAGGTTCTGCCGCCATATGGTGCCTGGAGAATCCCAGGGACGGGGAGCCTGGTGGGCTGCCGTCTATGCGGTCACACAGAGTCAGATACAACTGAAGCGACTTAGCAGCAGCAGCAGCAGCCGCCATATGGGGATTAATCCACTGACTACAGTGTTGCCTGAGCACAGACCATGGGCCTCCTGATGGGGAAATATATATGCACATATCAATCAATAAATCTGTATATATATCACATGTGTATCTACACATATATACATCTGTACAGTATGTATGTATATATACATATATATGTATTATATATAGATACACATATACATAGTCAGATATTATATTTATCAAATAATGATCAACTGATATTTGAACAAAACCTGGATGAAGGGAAGGGTCCAGCCATTCACAGATCTGGGCTTCTCTCTCTTACATCCTTTCTACATGCTTCACTCTTCAATAGACAAAAATTTTAGCTGTCAGTCCTTGCTCGCTCTCAACCTCTGTACTCTACTTTCTCTGTATCTGGATATACTTTATCCTCCCCTTCTTTCCCTTCCCACTCAGGCTCTCCCGTTCGAGTTTAAAGAGATGCGACCAGCCTCAGTGATTGGCCCAAGTTTTCTTGCTATTTGGATCTTGTGTCCCAAGGAAACTCAGTTGCTTTGAGGAAAGTATTTGTTTTGCCTTTGGTGGTCTCCCACACATCTTTGGCACTGGGACCCCTTCTTGCTTTCTACATCCCCTTCCTGGAGATGCCAGTCTTGACTGGAACCCTGTGACAGCAGGCCCTCACTGCCTGTGTCTCCAAGGGCACACTCTTTCCCTTCTCTACACACCCCCAAAACCAAACCTTAAATCTGTTTTAGCCTAGGTCTATGGCTTTCATAACAAAATATCATAGACTGGATGACTTATAAACAGTAAAAAATGTATTCCTCGTGGCTCTGGAGCCCTGAAGTCTGAGATCAGAACACCAGCATGATGGGATCTGGTGAGAGCCCTGTTCTTAACTTGTAGACGGCTGCCTCTGGGCTATATGTTGACAAAGAGGAAAAAGAGAGGGAGAGGTCTTTCTCTTCTTATAAGGACACTTATTACCTCCATAAAGACCTTATCTTCAAATGTAATCACAATGAGGGCTTAGGGCTTCAACATATGAATTTTGGGGGGAGACACAAACATTTAGCCCATAGCAACATCTAACACCAATTCTTTCACCAAAATGTCAAAATCTGCCTTCACTCGGTCCCACACTACTCAATCCGATACCTCCACCCACCTCCATACCCTCATCTGTCATGTGCATGATCAGCATCTTGCCCAGCCGGAAACATGATGGAGGCCACCTGTCTAAGGAAACAGCTGATGAAGTGTTGATCTCTAGTTACACCTCTGACTTTTGACCACTGGCTCCACTTGACCTCTGATTCCTAGGTCTCTCACACACCTGATTGCAGCCTGACATTTGGCCTTTAAGTCTCACCTGCATCCTTGGCTTTGATCCTTCAATCCCCGCTGGACCTCAGTATCCCCAGTTCTGCTACCTGTGCCCCCTGCCAGCCTCCTAATTACCTGTGGTCTCACTAAGACAACACTCTTGGATGGCCCTTCCCCCTGTGTTTCTTCCCAGGGCAGCCACTCCATTGTTCTGTCACATGGTCACATCTGCCACAGGTGTCTCTGTGGAGGAGTATTATACAGCTTCACAAAGAGGCTGGGGCCAGGCCAGGATGATGGGGTAGGTAAGCCCTGCAAGAAATTTATAAATAGAGCATTCCTGCCTTCAATTATCATCATCTAGCACATCATCAGAGACTATTTCTGGAAAACCCACACTGAGCCAATTGAAGGCTTCAGCTCTCATCTCAGGATTACTGCATGGCCATCATCTACAAGAAAAGAAACAAGCCAAAAAAAAGAAAACAACATACAAAGGCAGAGTTTAAGAGTCATCTGCAGCACTTGCCCTGGCACGTGAGGCAATGCCCACTGAGGGTACCAGTATCCCTAAGTCATAGCTGAAAATAACCAAGAAAAAGGGAGAAAGAGAGCACTCATCGGCCATCGCAGATCGTATTTCTCTCCTTTGCAGCTCACTCTGTTCCCTCTGCAACCATGTCTGACAAACCCGATATGGCTGAGATTGAGAAGTCTGATAAATCAAAACTGAAGAAAACAAAAATGCAAGAGAAAAATCCACTGCCTTCAAAGAAACTATTGAATGAGAGAAGCAAGCAGGCAAGTCGTAATGAAGCATGCGCTGCCAGTATGCGCTGTACATTCCACAAGCAATGCCTTCTTATTTTACTTCTTTTAGCTGTTTAGCTTTGCAAGGGACAAAGAGGTTGGATCAAGTTTACATGACTGTGCCATTCTTTTACACATAAAGAAAGGAGAACTACTAACTATGTGCAGGCCACAGCCTGCCTCCTTCATCTGCCTGTCTGACTGGAAGGAAAAAAAATTGTTGGTGAAGGAGGGAGTTGGGTAGAATGACTGTGAACTCTAGAGTAAAAAGCAAGCTGGTCCAAGATGTCCTGTGGGCTGTGAAGTCCAGTTTAGAGGGTCATTTCCTTTTCATTACAATGTTTTAAATACTGCAATGCATATATTTTTTAACACAAATAAAAAGTTTTAAAATGTTTAAAAAAGGGGGGAGAGAAACTGAGAAGATAATAGTGAAGAGAAGAAAAGGAGGTCAAAGAAAATAGGGAGAAAAAAATAAATAGGTGGCAAAACCTGGTGAGCCTTGGGCTGATTCACCTTCATACAAATGATACAGAATGTCAGGATGTCAAGATTTTTACTTAGGAATCAACCAGTTCCATATACCAAAAAGTAGATTTACATCAACCTACAGGTGGTCAACCAGTTAGACGCAAATGCTCAAGAGATGTTAATAGCAGTCAACATTTATTTAGTTTGACAGGGGCAGTCACTGTGCTAAATGCATCATGTGTATTATTTTTTGAATCCTCATGACAATTTAGGAAATAAGAACTATGATTATTTCTCTCCTTACACATGGGGAAACATGTTTATCTATTTCCTGGCCATGAGGAAATATCCTGCCATGATCATCCCACTACAAGAAGAAAAAAAAAATTCTACTGACTAAAAGGCCAGTTGTTAACCATTACATTTATTTCTAAATCAGGCTCCAAGATACGGTCATTCAGAAGAACACAGACAAAATTAAGGAAGGAAGATTTAAATGTGTAAAAAAGAAAGTGGCCACAGCAAATGCTGAGAGACATTGGTGGATTTAGCACATTCCACGCCGAAATTCTGATCTTTATTCCTCGGCAGTCAAGTTCAAAATTCAAATTCCTGGCACCTTCTTTGACTGTAAAAAGGTTCACTGTCTTCAGAACCAGAGGATTCATACTGGAATGTCATTTCAAAAACACTGTTTTTTCCATCTCAAGAGGATGGTAAAGACATTCAATCAGGTGTTATCTTTTTGAGATAATCAAGGTCATTGTGAAAATTAAATGAAACTGAAAGTGTTAGTCTCTCAGTCCAACTCTTTGCAACCCTGTGAACTATAGCCCACCAGGCTCCTCTGTCCATGGGATTCTCCAGGCAAGAACACTGGAGTGAGTAGCCATTCCCTTCTCCAGGGGCTCTTCCCTACCCAGGGATTGAACCCAAGTCTCCTGCATTGCAGGCAGATTCTTTACCATCTGAGCCATCAAGGAAGCCCAATTGTGAAAACAAAGTGTTTCCAATTTTAGGCTTCCATGGAGCCATTACTGGGATATGGAAAATTGTCTATTGGCAAAAATCTGTGGGCTGAGCGGTCTTTGGATACTTTTTTATCTCCTCTGTGGTTGGGGCTCCAGTTGCTCTGGTCTTTTACCTTGTAGGAGCTGCAAATCCTCTGAGAAATAAATTCAGGGTGGTCACTCACATCTTGTGGATTTGACTTTGTGACAGCCGTGAAAGAGAGCTAACTGACCATGCAGCCCAGGAGGAAAGCCAGGGAGAATGACGTTTATGGGATCCTGGTTGCAGAGGGTCATAAATCTCTTAGGCTTCTCAGACAGAATTCCAAATGAGACTCCAGACCTGCACTGTCCACCACGATCACCTTGGCCATGTGTCCACTGAGCACTCACAGTGTGGTCAGTCCATATGAAGAGATGGTTTCAGTGTGAAATACACCCCAGATTTCTAAGACTAAAGATGAAAATTTAACTCATTAATAATAAGTTTAGTCATTACTTTATAAGTTAAATAAAATATTTTATTAGAATTTAATGTTTCTCTTTTTTTAATGTAACTTCTATAAAATTTTAAATTATATATGTGCCTCGCATTCTGTTTCTGTTGAGCAGTTCTGCTCCAGACATTCAAACCACTGAAAAGATCCTACAACTAACTCAGACCACAACCAATCAGTGTATGCCAAAATTTTACTACTTACAAACCAACTATCTATGAGAACAACCTGATGACTAGCAGAAAATATTTTCCACAATTAAAGACACAACAAGATGTGTGGGAGGAATAGAGACATAGCATATCTGGATTCACACCCTTGAGTCAGCAACCCACATAAGGAGGAACATTACAGTCTCAAAGGTCCTCCCGAAGGAGCGAGAATTCTGAGTCCACATGGGTTCCCCAGCCCTATGCTAGAAAGAGGAGACTTGACAACATCTAGCTTTCAAAACCAGCAGGGCTTATGTTCAAGAGAACTGGAGAACTACAGGAAACACAGAATCTCTGCTCACAAAGGGTGTATGCAAAATCTCACCCATTCTGAGTCCCAGTGCAGAGGTGGCAGTTTGAAAGTAGCCTGGGTCTGACACTTACTGATCTTGAAGAGCCTCCCAGAGAGGCAGGAGGCAAATGAGATTTCCCCCAAGGGACACTGATGTTGGCAACAGCCATCTAGGGGTGTTCACTCTACCATGAAACACCAGCGATGGCAAACACCATCTTGGAAGCTTTTCTCTAGCTGATTGATTAGTGTTGCAGACCCAGCTCTGTCCTCCAGTGGACCAGCGCCAGCCGCAGGACATCCTGAGCTACATAGCCAACCATGTAGGAAGCCTACCTTGCCCTCCAGTGGCCCACGGCCATTACACAAGGCATGATCTCACAGACAACCAGGCCAGGAGGCAGCCCTGCCTACCAACACATCCACTGAAGTCAGCCTGCCACAAGAGAAGGACCCTCGCAGCCAACACAGAGGCACCCCTAGAGCATATACACTGGTGACCAGAAGGGGCCTGCTGCTGGGCCTCATCAGACATCTATATAAGGCCACTTCTCCAAGATTAGGAAACATAACTAACCTACCCAACACATAAAGATAAACACAGAGTTGGACAAAATGTAGAGACCGGAGGAATATGTTCCAAACAAAGAAATGGGACATAACTTCAGAAAAAAGAACTAAACAGAACTTCCCTGGTGGTCCAGTGGCTAAGACTCTGTGTTCTTAATGCAGAGGGTCATTGTTTGATTTCTGATCAGGGAGCTAGATCCCACTTGCCACAGCTAAAGATCCAGTATGCCACAACGAAGATGGAAGATCCTATATGCCACAACCAAGACCTAGTGCAGCTAAATAAATAAATAAAAATTAAAGTAAAACAAAACACACTATTAGAAGAAGAAATAAACAAAGTAGAGGTAAGCAATCTAAAGAGTTCAAGGTAATGATTAAAAAGATGCTCACCAAACTTGGGGAAAGGATGGATGAATACAGCAAAAATTCTTAGAGGAAATGCTTTCAGCTTTTTACCAGAGTATGATGTTAGCTGTGGGTATGTCATATATGACTTTTATAATGTCAAGATATGCTTCCTCTATACGAACATTGTTGAGAGTTTTTATCATGAATGGATTTGAATTTCATCAGACTTTTCTGTATCTGTTGAGAAGATTATGTAATTTTTATTCTCTAATTTGTTAATGTGCTATCACATTGATTGACTTGCAGATGTTAAATCATCCTTGCATCCCTAACTCATCTCCATCTTGAGAAAGAACAAAGCTGGAAATATTACACTCCCTGACTTCAAAGTATCATACAAAGCTACAGTAATCAAAACACTATGGTTTGGGCACAAAGAGACACATTGATCAATGAACAAGAGAGAGTCCAGAAATAAACTCACACGTATATGGTCAGCAATTTTATGACAAAGGAGGCAAGAATACACAAGAGGGAAAATACAGCCTCTTCAGTAAATGATGTGGGAAAGCTAAAGAACTGTATGCAAAATAACCAAATCAAACTACTTTCACCATATGCAAAAATAAACTCAAAATGGATGAGACTTAAATGTATGACCTGAAACCATAAAATTCCTAGAAGAAAAAACATAGCATTACATTCTTTGACATATGCCTTAGCAATATTTTTCTGGATCTTTCTCTTTGGGCAAGGGAAATACAAGCAAAAATAAACAAATAAGACTACATCAATCTAAAGAGCTTTTGCACACCAAAATGAAAAGGCAGCTTACTGAAAGGGAAAAGATATTTGTAAATTATGTATTCAAAAAGGGGCTGATACCCAAAATATACAGAAATTCATACAACTCAATATTGAGCAAACAAACAACCCCAATTGTAAAAAACCAACCCAGTTTTTAAAATGGGCAGAGGACTTGAATAGACATTTTTCCAAAGACAGTCAGATAGTCAACAGACATATGAAAAGTTGGTTTAACATCACTAATCATTAATGAAATGCAGATTTAAAAAAGAATGGCTATTATCAAAAAGACAAGAAATAAAAAGTGTTGTTGAGGACATGGAGGAAATGGAACCGTGTACTATTGATGGGAATGTAAATCGGTCCAGCTACTATGGAAAATAGTATGGAGACTCCTCAAAAGAGTAAAACTAGAGCTACCATATGATCCAGCAATTTCACTTTTGGGTATTTACATGAAGAAAACAAAGACACTAATTAAAAATATATATATGCATATCAATATTTATTGCAGTCTTATTTACAATAGTAGCCAAGATATGCATGTGTGCTCAGTTGTCTGACTCTTTGAAACCTTATGGGCTGTAACCCTCCAGGCTCCTCTGTCCATGGGATTACCCAGGCATTCCATTACTGGAATGGGTTGCCATTTCCTCCTCCAGAGGATCTTCCACACCCAGGGATCAAACTGGAGTCTCCTGCATCTCCTGCACTGGCAGCGTGATTCTTTACCACTGAGCCAAAGCCAAGATATAGAAAGAACCGAAGTGTCTGACTGGTGAAGAATTTGTGGTATATGTCTACAATGGAATATTAGCCATAAAAAATGAAATCTTGCCATTTGCTACAACATGGGTGACTCTAAAGGGTATTATGCTAAGTGAAGGAAATCAGACAAACAACGAAGGATCTCACTTCTATGTGGAATCTAAAAAATAAAACAATAAAAATGAAACAAAATAAAAACATACAGGTACAAAGGACAAACAAGTAGAGAGAGGGATGTGATAAAGGTAAAGGGGATTAACAGGTACAAACCTCCAGTCATAAAATAAATAAGCTGCGGGGATGTAACATACAGTGTAAGGGATACCGTTCATAATATGGTAATAACTTTGCATGGAGACAGATGATTACTAGACTTATGGTGATCACTTCATAATGTGTGCAAATGTCAGATCACTATGTAGTACACCTGAAATTAACATAATATTGTATATCAAGTATATTTCAATTTTATTTATTTATTTTACTGTTATTTTTTATGTGAACCATTTTTTAAATCTTTATTGAATTTGTTGCAATATTGCTTCTGTTTTATGTTTTGGTTTTTTGGCCATGAGACTTGTGGGATCCTTGCTGTCCAACCCGGATTGAACTCGCGCCCCCGGCAATGGAAGGCAAAGTCCCAACCACTGGACTGGCAGGGGAATCCCACTATATTTCAATTTATAAAATAACTGTATGAATAGCTCTGACTGGCTGAACATGGGAAGCCTCCACCTTTCACCCCAATCCTGCCTCTTTCTACTTTTCTAATTCTCTTTATTTTATTAAAATCGTATGTTAAAGGTTTACACATCATTTGTTTTCCATCATCAGTAGTGATAGAAGGAATATTTTTAAAAAATGGAATTGTATTCAATGTACACAAAGTTTAAATCTATTTTCTTCAAACATGTCAGTGAAAAATTTAACTTATTATTCCTAAATTTCCCAAGAAGTTATTTTTCTTCAAAAATAAGTAAAATTATCTATTGAAGCTAGGGAAACATAAGTAACAAATACCAAATTTTAAAATCAAGTGTACTTAAAGCTTTTTTAATTTTTTCAAAATTTAATTTAAAAATTTTAATGATTCATTTATATATAAAATTGTTTGTGATTCTGGTATTCACTATCTATATAAATGCCAAAGTAAAGAAGAGTATCGTGTTTTGCAGTGTTATATCTAGACATGCATACAAAATTGCAAAATGTTCGTCAGCCATCACATGCACTGTTTGTGAATACTGGACTAATTGGCGAGTCCTTCTAACTGGAACACGAAAAGAAGAAAGAAAATGGGTGTCGACACTATTGGAAAATGACACTGTTTTGTAAGACTGTAGTATTCACCTGTTCTGAGAGAGAGAATTTGACAATTTAATTAGTCTATCTTCAAGGGAAAATTTGACAACTTAATTAGCTTTTCTTTTCCTTTACCAAGTGCTTCTGCAACTCAAACCCTCCTTGTGTCCCGAACAGTGTTCATCTCCAAAATACGCAATGACAGGCTGCAGACCACATCACCTTCCAACACGGTCTACTGTTACGCTGAGGACGGAGAACCAAAGTTTCTGAGGGGGTGTTTCCCTGGTGCCTGCACAGCTTTAGTCAGGAGAATGGGTGGAGGGAGGGAAGTAGGGAGGAAGGGGGAGAAAGGGAGGGATAAAGCTACCAGAGCTGAACAGACCAAGGTGAGTAGGGAGGTTAGAGTACATGGGTCTATTTGAATAGGAAGGAGAATGGAAACTAATAAACAAAAATCAACATACCCCTTATTAATTCTAGCTACTCATTTTTCTCTGAATTTGACTGACACCCGGTCCTTGGGATGTTAAATGATGCTAGTATGAGGAAGTAGATAGTCTTCGTGAAGCAGAAATAAGTCACAGGCAAAATCTTGTATCCATATGGGAACTTCAGTGAACGCAGATTTTGACAAGCCCTCTTGGTGTTCTTCCTTTTCCGATGATGACTGAGTTTGCTCACTGCAACTCCTGGTGTTTGGTGTACCACCCGTCAGCTTTCTAATCGTTGTTAATTCTATCGCCACAGCAATTATGAACCATCTGGTACATCCTTCCATTTTCACATGTTACTTACAGATGGCAATTACCCAAGTTAATGTGGCTATTTGGATGGCCAGCTCCTCACTCATTTCCAAGACACAGTTGCAGGGATGACATCATGTGAATATTCCATCAAGGCATTTTAACCCCATCTCCCCCTTTTCCATTTGCAACCCTCCATTTCCAGGGCTGGGGCTCACTGCTCCATGGCAGAAGGTGGCCAGGCCACAAACTCTTTAACAAAACCGTAGGCTTAGAAGTCAGGCATTGCAAAAAAGACAAGAAAGAATTTGCTACATGTCTTTTTTTCAATTACATTTTATTGGAGTATAGTTGTGTCAGCTACAAATTGGCACTTGCCATCTACCTCTACAGGATTAAAACATGTGCTGCTGTAGCTGTTGATCTTCAACACCCTCTAAGAAGAATTCAGGGTGGAGAGCAGAAGTGAGACACTCTGTGCTCAAGGGGAGCGGAGTGGGCGGGAAAGGACCTGACAGAACAGGTCTCCAGATAGTTAGATATTAGTTAGATATTTTCAGGAGCCGATTTCATGAGCCCAATTCTTGTATCTCCCCATATCTAGAAAAACACTAAAATCATTCATGATAATGACTGTTCCTTGTAACTAGCAAAAGCTTCACAAGATTGGTAAAAACCTTCTGGAAAAATATGTACTTGATGATTGCATGTATTCCCCCTTCACCAAAATCACATATATACTATCCTTCCCCCACTGCCTCTTTGGATCAGATTCTCAGAGCTAACTGAGGTACTGTCTCCCGGGCAGAGGTCCTCATTTTGCCCCAAATAAAATTTAACTCACAACCCTGACGTTGTGCACTTTTTTCAAGCTGAAATTTGATTTACATTCTTGAGTTAGTTTCCCATGTACAGCAAAGTGAACCAGTTATACATATACATATATCCACTCTTATTTAGATTCTGTTTCCATATAGGTCATCACAGACTATTGAGTAAGATTCGCTGTGCTATACAGTAGGTCCTTAGTACTTATTTATTTTATACATCAGATCAGATCAGTCGCTCAGTCATGTCCGACTCTTTGCGACCCCATGAACTGCAGCACCCCAGGCCTCCCTATCCATCACCAGCTCTCGGAGGTCACTCAGACTCACATTCATCAAGTCAGTGATGCCATCCAGCCATCTCATCCTCTGTCGTCCCCTTCTCCTCCTGCCCTCAATCCCTCCCAGCATCAGAGTCTTCTCCAATGAGTCAACTCTTCACATGAGGTGGCCAAAGTACTGGAGTTTCAGCTTTAGCATCATTCCTTCCAAAGAAATCCCAGGGCTGATCTCCTTCAGAATGGACCGGTTGGATCTCCTTGCAGTCCAAGGGACTCTCAAGCGTCTTCTCCAACACCACAGTTCAAAAGCATCAATTCTTCGGCGCTCAGCCTTCTTCACAGTCCAGCTCTCACATCCATACATAACCACAGGAAAGACCATAGCCTTGACTAGGTGAACCTTTGTTGGCAAAGTGATGTCTCTGCTTTTGAATATGCTATCTAGGTTGGTCATAACTTTCCTTCCAAGGAGTAAGCGTCTTTTAATTTCATGGCTGCAGTCACCATCTGCAGTGATTTTGGAGCCCAGAAAAATAAAGTCTGACACTGTTTCCACTGTTTCTCCATCCATTTCCCATGTAGTGATGGGACCAGATGCCATGATCTTCGTTTTCTGAATGTTGAGCTTTAAGCCAACCTTTTCACTCTCCACTTTCACTTTCATCAAGAGGCTTTTGAGTTCCTCTTCACTTTCTGCCATAAGGGTGGTATCATCTGCATATCTGAGGTTATTGATATTTCTCCCAGCAATCTTGATTCCAACTTGTGTTTCTTCCAGTCCAGCGTTTTTCATGATGTACTCTGCATATAAGTTAAATACACATGATGACAATATACAGCCTTGACGTACTCCTTTTCCTATTTGGAACCAGTCTGTTGTTTCATGGGCCTAAGTCAAATGGGCCTTAGAAAGCATCACTACGAACAAAGCTAGTGGAGGTGATGGAATTCCAGTGGAGCTATTCCAAGTCCTGAAAGATGATGCTGTGAAAGTGCTGCACTCAATATGCCAGCAAATTTGGAAAACTCAGCAGTGGCCACAAGATTGGAAAAGGTCAGTTTTCATCCCAATCCCAAAGAAAGGCAATGCCAAAGAATGCTCAAACTACTGAACAATTGCACTCATCTCACACGCTAGTAAAGTAATACTCAAAATTCTTCAAGCCAGGCTTCAGCAATATGTGAACCGTGAACTTCCTGATGTTCAAGCTGGTTTTAGAAAAGGCAGAGGAACCAGAGATCAAATTGCCAACATCTGCTGGATCATGGAAAAAGCAAGAGAGTTTCAGAAAAACACCTATTTCTGCTTTATTGACTATGCCAAAGCCTTTGACTGTGTAGATCACAATAAACTGTGGAAAATTCTGAAAGAGATGGGAATACCAGACCACCTGATCTGCCTCTTAAGAAATCTGTATGCAGGTCAGGAAGCAACAGTTAGAACTGGTCATGGAACAACAGACTGGTTCCAAATAGGAAAAGGAGTACGTCAAGGCTGCATATTGTCACCCTGTTTATTTAACTTATATGCAGAGTACATCATGAGAAATGCTGGACTGGAAGAAACACAAGTTGGAATCAAGATTGCTGGGAGAAATATCAATAACCTCAGATATGCAGATGACACGACTCTTATGGCAGAAAGTGAAGAGGGGCTAAAAAGCCTCTTGATGAAAGTGAAAGTGGAGAGTGAAAAGATTGGCTTAAAGCTCAACATTCAGAAAACGAAGATCATGGCATCTGGTCCCATCACTGCATGGGAAATAGATGGGGAAACAGTGGAAACAGTGTCAGACTTTGTTTTTCTGGGCTCCAAAATCACTGCAGATGGTGACTGCAGCCATGAAATTAAAAGACGCTTACTCCTTGGACGGAAAGTTATGACCAACCTAGATAGCATATTCAAAAGCAGAGACATCACTTTGCCAACAAAGGTTCACCTAGTCAAGGCTATGGTCTTTCCTGTGGTCATGTATGGATATGAGAGCTGGACTGTGAAGAAGGCTGAGCGCCAAAGAATTGATGCTTTTGAACTGTGGTGTTGGAGAAGACTCTTGAGAGTCCCTTGGACTGCAAGAAGATCCAACCAGTCCATTCTGAAGGAGATCAGCCCTGGGATTTCTTTAGAAGGAATGATGCTAAAGCTGAAACTCCAGTATTTTGGCCACCTCATGTGAAGAGTTGACTCACTGGAGAAGACTCTGATGCTGGGAGGGATTGAGGGCAGGAGGAGAAGGGGACGACAGAGGATGAGATGGCTGGATGGCATCACTGACTTGATGGGTGTGAGTCTGGGTGACCTCCGGGAGCTGGTGATGGACAGGGAGGCCTGGCGTGCTGCGGTTCATGGGGTCGCAAAGAGTCGAACACGACTGAGCGACTCATCTGATCTGATCTGATCTGATCTGTTGTTCCATGACCAGTTCTAACTGTTGCTTCCTGATCTGCATACAGATTTCTCAAGAGGCAGATCAGGTGGTCTGATATTCCCATCTCTCTCAGAATTTTCCACAGTTAATTGTGATCTACACAGTCAAAGGCTTTGGCATAGTCAATAAAGCAGAAATAGATGTTTTTCTGGAACTCTCTTGCTTTTTCCATGATCCAGCGGATGTTGGCAATTTGATCTCTGGTTCCTCTGCCTTTTCTAAATCCAGCTTGAACATCAGGACGTAGTTATGTGTACATATCAATCCCTATCTCCCAACTCATCTCACACCCGCTTTCCCCCTTGATAACCATAAGTTTGATTTCTACAGCTGTGCGTCTATTTGTTTGGTAAATAGGTTCATTTTTACCTATTTACAAATAGCTTTTGTAGATTCCAATTATAAATGATATCATGTGATATTTGTCTTTCTGATTTATTTTACTCACAATGACAATCTCTAAGTCTATCCTTGTTGCTGCCAATGGCATTATTTTGTTCTTTTTTATGTCTGAGTACATTTCCTTAGAATCTATCTGATATGTTAGAAACCAGGCCTGGGTAGGAGATCTGATCAGAAAAGGAAGGAAAAGCCCTGCTTCTGGCCCAGGGAATCCTGGGGAGAGGAGGCTTCTGGCAGGTGATGGGAGTAGAAGGAGAGTGGGTGTCAGATGGGGGGCAGGGATCCAACATGACTCCCTTCACCCCAGGATACCAGATGCCACCTTGGAGAGGAGATCGGAGGGGAGAAAGGTGGGGATTAAAAGACTAACACTTATTTTCCTAAAAGTTTGAATATGTTGGGACTTCCCTGGTGGTCCGGTGGTTAGGACTCCATACTTTCAATGCAGGGTGTTAGGATTCGACCTCTGGTCAGGGAACTAGTATCCCACATGCCACAGGGCAGCCAAAAATGTTGCTAATAATAATAATGATAAAATAATCTTAAAATGCACCCAAAACTTTTTTGAATATGTTACCTAAAAAATTAATCAGGCCGCACTTTTAAATCTAAAAGGACTTAAAGTTAATCTAAAGGAACAATGCATTTATGGACAACATAAAGAAGCTCTACTTTCTCTAGACACCTGAGCATGTTTGAAGTCTGCAACCTACAGCCACTTTGGTCAATTCAGATTTTCTCCACTAATGTTGAATCCATACAAATTTAGATATATAAAAATTGATGCCTCCATCAGAGAGACAAATAATTAACTGGGTTCATCTTACAGAGTAAATCAAATTATGGGAGAAATATTTACCTATTTAAGAGAATAAAACTATTAAATGTCGCCCAAGCACAATTTACCTACAAAGAAGGTATTTTAGCTCAAGAAGTAGGGTGTGATGCTTAGGCCAGTGTTTGATATGCTAATTATGTCAGTCATCTAGTATGAATTTATTATTAATGTCAGCTAACATTTACCAAGACTTTATTAGGGCAGCCAACATGCTGAACACTTACATTAGCTCCAGACTGTGAGGGATGTTATTACTCCCTTTCATAAAGGGGAGACTAGAGGAAACAGTGGAAGTGTTCTATTTATTGAACTCACTGTAGAAAAGTTTTACACTCTATAGGGTTGTCACTAGCTAGCAAAACAATCAAATCTGTGTGATAACAAGGGACATTTTATTTCTTTTTTTAAATGAAGTATCTATCACTATTTTTCTGTGAATAATCACTTCTCAAGTAAAAACAGGGGCTACACCAAATACTGGCCCAAGTACCATTCACATGGGAATAATCCTGACATAGGGAACTTCCCCTTGACTTTCACACTAAAAGACTAAATGGCACTGAGAAAACCGTAATTGAAAAAGACACATGTACCACAATGTTCATTGCAGCACTATTTACAATAGCTAGAACATGGAAGCAACATAGATGTCTATCAGCAGATGAATGGATAAAGAAGCTGTGGTATATATATATATATATATATATGTGTGTGTGTGCTTCCCTGGTAGCTCAGACAGTAAAGAGTCTGCCTCCAGTGCAGGAGACCGGGTTCAATCCCTGGGCCAAGAAGATCCCCTGGAGAAAGAAATGGCAACCCACTCCAGTATTCTTGCCTGGAAAATCCCATGCACAAAGGAGCCTAGCAGGCTACAGTCCATGGGGTCACAAAGAGTTGGACACAACTGAGAGACTTCACTTCATGTGTGTGTGTGTGTGTGTGTGTGTGTGTGTGTGTGGAGTATTACTCAGGCATAAAAATGAAAGGGAACAAATTTGGTCAGTGCTAATGAGGTGGATGTACTCTGCATGTAAGTTAAATAAGCCAGGTGACAGTATACAGCCTTGACATACTCCTTTTCCGATTTTGAACCGGTCTGTTGTTCCATGTCCAGTTCTAACTCTTGCTTCCTGACCTGCATATAGGTTTCTCAAGAGGCAGGTCAGGTGGTCTGGTATTTCCATCTCTTTCAAAATTTTCCACAGTTTATTGTGATCCACACAGTCAAAGGCTTTGGCGCAGTCAATAAAGCAGAAATAGATGTTTTTCTGGTATTCTCTTGCTTTTTCCATGATCCAGCGGATGTTGGCAATTTGATCTCTGGTTCCTCTGCCTTTTCTAAATCCAGCTTGAACATCTGGAAGCTCACGGTTCACATATTGTTGAAGCCTGACTTGGAGAATTTTGACCATTACTTTACTAGCGTGCGAGATGAGTGCAATTGTGCAGTAGTTTGAGCATTCTTTGGCATTGCCTTTCTTTGGGATTGGAATGAAAACTGACCATTTCCAGTCCTATGGCCACTGCTGAGTTTTCCAAATTTACTGGCATATTGAGTGCAGCACTTTCACACCATCATCTTTCAGGATTTGAAGTAGCTCAACTGGAATTCCATCACCTCCACTAGCTTTGTTCATAGTGATGCTTTCTAAGGCCCACTTGACTTCACATTCCAGGATTTCTGGCTCTAGGTGAATGATCATATCATCGTGATTATCTTGGTCGTGAAGATCTTTTTTGTACAGTTCTTCTGTGTATTCTTGCCACTTCTTCTTAATATCTTCTGCTTCTGTTAGGTCCATACCATTTCTGTCCTTTATCGAGCCCATCTTTGCATGAAATGTTCCCTTGGTATCTCTAATTTTGTTGAAGAGATCTCTAATCTACCCATTCTGTTGTTTTCCTCTATTTCTTTGCATTGATCACTGAGGAAGGTTTTCTGATCTCTTCTTGCTATTCTTTGGAACTCTGCATTCAGATGCTTGTATCTTTTCTTTTCTCCTTTGCAGACTACATCATGAGAAAAGCTGGGCTGGAAGAAGCACAAGCTGGAATCAAGATTGCCCGGAGAAATATCAATAACCTCAGATATGCAGATGATACCACCCTTATGGCAGAAAGTGAAGAGGAACTAAAAAACCTCCTGATGAAAGTGAAAGTGGAGAGTAAAAGTTGGCTTAAAGCTCAACATTCAGAAAACGAAGATCATGGCATCTGGTCCCATTACGTCATGGGAAATAGATGGGGAAACAGTGGAAACAGTGTCAGACTTCATTTTTGGGGGCTCCAAAATCATTGCAGATGGTGATTGCAGCCATGAAATTAAAAGACGCTTACTCCTTGGAAGGAAAGTTATGACCAACCTAGATAGCATATTGAAAAGCAGAGGTATTACTTTGCCAACAAAGGTCCATCTAGTCAAGGCTATGGTTTTTCCAGTGGTCATGTATGGATGTGAGAGTTGGACTGTGAAGAAAGCTGAGCACTGAAGAATTGATGCTTTTGAACTGTGGTGTTGGAGAAGACTCTTGAGAGTCCCTTGGACTGCAAGGAGATCCAACCAGTCCATTCTGAAGGAGATCAGCCCTGGGATTTCTTTGGAAGGAATGATGCTAAAGCTGAAACTCCAGTACTTTGGCCACCTCATGCGAAGAGTTGACTCATTGGAGAAGACTCTGATGCTGGGAGGGATTGAGGGCAAGAGGAGAAGGGGACGACAGAAGATGAGATGGCTGGATGGCATCACCGACTCTATAGATGTGAGTTTGAGTGAACTCTGGGAGTTGGTGATGGACAGGGAGGCTGGCATGCTGCAATTCATGGGGTCACAAAGAGTCAGACAGGACTTAGTGACTGAACTGAACTGAACTGACTGAGGTGGATGAAACTAGAGCGCATTAAACAGAGTGAAGTAAGTCAGAAGAGAAAAATAAATATCGTATTTTAACATATATGTATGGGATCTAGAAAGATGATACTTATGACCCTATTTGCAGCATAGCAAAGGAGATGCAGACATAAAAAACAAACTTATGGACACAGGAGGCAGGGTGGCGGCAGAGAGGGTAAGATGAATGGAGAGAGTAGCATGGAAATATATACACTACCATATGTAAAATAAATAGCCAATGGGAATTTGCTTTATGACTGAGGGAACTCAAACCAGGGCTCTATGACAACTTAGAGGGTTGGATGGGAAGGGTTAGAGGGGTGGAAGGTGGGAGGGAGGTTCAAGAGGGAGGGAACATATGTGTCCCTATGGCAGATTCATGTTGCTGTGTGGCAGAAACCAACACAATATTGTTAATCAATTATCCTTCAGTTAAAAGCATTTGTTTAAAAAAGGCTGAAAGGCAAGAAGGTCCTTTTAAAAGCCCTTCATTGACAGAAGGTAGATCAATTTGTTCAGGTCCGTTCTAGAGACAGGCCAGCTCCTAGTAATTTAAGGAGAAATTCAATATTGTGCCTCAGCCCAAGTAAAAAAGATAATGCCACTCCATTTTTTAAGGGAAATTTGAAAACATCCATAGGGAGCTCCCAACTTTCAATTCTGTATTTAAGAACTGAGCTTATTAGAGGGTTTAGCTATTAAGAAATTGTACAAACTCCACTGTTGGTTTTAGAAATTTTTCTGCTCAAAATGGACCTGGTTGTTATAGGAATTATTTTCTTAAGTCACAACAAAATTTTAAGAAGCACATTCATCATCCCAAGGGTGCAACTGTTCACATTTGGATGCATAGTCTAATCTTAATGCTATCTTCCCAGTTTTCTGCTCCTTTTTACACTAATTTCTTTGAAAAAAAAATTGCAGCAATTGCTTCTTCCTAATTCCTCCCTGGTGGGTCTGCCTTCAGACATTCTCATCAGCCTTCCACTAAAAGAGCCCTCTTCTCTCTGGTGTTTGCCTCTCTTTCCCTCTCCTGCCTCCTGAAAGCTCTTTCTTTGCTCTGCTTGTAGGATGTCAGCCCTCCAGTCCCCCATTCCCCATCCATTCTTGGCTTGCTTAGCAGTTTCTCCTCTTCCTCCAGCCTTTAAGAGCTGGAGCACCGGGACTCAGTCCTCTTTTCTTCCCTGGGGTCCTTGTTTAGACTCAGGGCTTGAAACAGCCCCTCCAAGCTCACTCCCCGGCCCCGCCCTCTCCCCCAACTCCAGACTCTCCCCTGTAACTCTACCAAGCATCTCTACTTGGCTGTGCTGTGGACATCTCAAATTCAATACCTGATGCTGAGACCTGAGTCCCAGCTCCACCCTTCCAGTTTCCTAGTTAAAAACGCTAGAGTTATCCTCTCACACTCCCATCCAGTCTGTCCCCAAAACTATATTATTTATGATTCAAAATATATCCTAGGAATTCCCATGTGGTCCAGTGGTTAGGACTCTGAGCTTTCACTGCTGAAGGCATGGGTTCAGTCCCTGGTAGGGGAACTATGATCCCACAAGCCAGACAGCACAGCCCCAAAATAAATAAATGTGAATCTATATTCCATCTCCTACCATTTCTGCTCACCTCTGACACAATCATGAGGGTCCCATTTGCTTCCACCTCTCATCTATAGCATTGAAGTCATTTGGACAGCAAGGAAAACAAATGCTAAAGGATATCAACCCTGAATATTCATTGGAAGGACTGATGCTAAAGCTAAAGCTCCAATACTTAGAACACCTGATGCAAAAAGCCAACTCATTGGATAAGACCCTGATGCTGGGAAAGACTGAGGGCAGGAGGAGAAGGGGACGACAGAGGATGAGATAGTTGGATGGCATCACTGACTCAGTGGACGTGAGTTTGAGCAAACTCAGAGATAGTGAAGGACAGGAAAGCTTGGTGTGCAGCAGTCCATGGGGTCACAAAGAGTCAGACATGACTGAGTGACTGAACAATCCCATTGTTCTCTATGGAGCAGGATTGTCCAGTGGAAATAGGAGGGGATCACACCCATAAGCTTACATTTTCTACTAGCCACATCCATAAAGGGAGAATGAAGCAGCTCGATTAACTTTAACAATATATTTATTTAATTCGATATATATAGCTTCCCTGGCAGCTCCGCCAGTAAAGAATCTGCCTGTAATGCAGGAGACCTGCGTTTGACCCCTGGGTTGGGAAGATCCCCTGGTGGAGGGCATGGCAACCCACTCCAGTTTTCTTGCCTGGAGAATCCCATGGACAGAGGAGGCAGCTGGGGTACAGTCCATGGGATCACAAAGAGCTGGACTTGACTAAGCAACTAAGCACAGCACACAGCATCTAGCCTCAAGAGCCATCTGCAGGTACCCAAGTCCTGCAGACAGAGGAGTCATGGTGATCCCCCGCGACACTGAAGTCCAGAAAGACGTGCAGGTGCTGAAGATATCAGCAGACCAATGCCAGTGTCACTGCAGCAGGTTGGTCCACAAAAACATCCAGGAAGCCCTGCAGGATATACACGAGGAGGCATCCTTGAGGTATTATGGCTGTGGTCTGGTCATCTCTAAGTGTCTGGAAAACTGCTGGATTTTGGACCTGGGTAGTGGAATTAACCAAGATTGCTATGCTGTCTGGGTAGTGGAATTAACTGAGATTGCTATGCTCTTAGTTAGTTGGTGAGAAGGGACATGTCACTGGAATAGACATGACAGGAGGTCAGGCAGAAGTGGATAACAAGTATATTGAATATCACATGGAAAAATATGGCTTCCAGGCACCCAATGTGACCTTTATTCATGACTACATAGAGAAACTGGAAGAGGCTGGAATCAAGAATGAGCATTATGATATTGTGATATCCAATTATGTCATTAACCTTGTACCTAATGAACAGCAAGTGCTGCAGGAGATATATTGAATGTTAAAGCATGGTGGAAGGCTATATTTCAGTGACTCTTTGTTAGTCTTGAATCACCAGGAAAAATCAGGACGCACATAGTTTTATGGGGTGAGTGCCTGGATGGTACTTTGTACTGGAAAGACCTTCCTATCCTTGCCCAAAAATTGGCTTCTGCCCTCACGTTTGGTCACTGCCAATTTCATTACAGTTCAAAACAAGGATCTAGAAAACATGATTGGTGACTGCTGCTTTGTTTCTGTGACATTTCGCCTCTTCAAATTCCCTAAGACAGGACCAATCAAAAGATGCCAAGTTATTTATAATGTAGGAATCATAGGACACGAAAAAGACTCAATATTTGATGCAAATTTCACATTTAAGAAAGATGAAACTGTTGAAGTGGATGAAGAAACAGCAGCTATCTTGAAGAATTCACAATTTGCCCAAGATTTTCTGATCAGGCCAATTGGAGAGAAACTGCCAACCTGTGGAGGCTGTACTGCTTTAGCAGCAAAGGATACAATCACAGATCCATCCAAGGTTGCACAAGGGTCTGACAATACAAAGTCCAGAAGTCCCCCTACTGGTGCTGGCTGCTGTCACAAAGAAATGCTACTAAAATAACAGCGGACCAGAAGACAGTGGGCAGGAGGTGACAAGAATGAGTTACACATGTTTAAACCTGCTCTTCTTCATAGCACATATGACAAGAAAGAACAAATGGCAAAAATCCACTGCATTTCAGATAAAAATAAATGAACTATTTTTACAAAGTGAAAAAAAGTCCATATATCTAAAATATTGCCATTTCAATGTGTAATCAAATATAAAAATGATGAAGATATTTTAAATTATTTTTTGTACTAAAGAATACAGACTTGGGCTTCCCCCAGTGGCTGAGTATCAAAGAATCTGCCTGTAATGCAGGAGCCACAGGAAATGCAGGTTTGATCTCTGGGTTGAGAAAATCCCCTGGAAGAGGGCACGGCAACCCACTCCAGTATTCTTGCTTGGAGAATCCCTTGGACAGAGGAGCCTGGCATGCCACAGTCCATAGGGTCGCAAAGAGTCGGTCACGAATGAATCAACTTAGCCACAACAGCAGCAGCAGTATTGAATTTGGCCTTTGAGCCCAGCGTGTATTTTACAATTACAATGCACTCAGTTCAAAGTAGCCACAATTCAGGTTCTTAGTAGCCACGAGGAGTTAGAGGTTATCATACTGGACAGTGAAGCTATAGAATATTATAAACACAGAAAACATCCCTCCCATTTCTCTTCAAGCAAAAGTAGAACTCCTGGCAGTGGCTGTCGGGACCATCTGTAATCACACTGCTCTCACCTTTTTGGCCTCACCCCTCCTTGCCTGACTCCAGCCATATTGGACCCCTCAGTGGTCCCTGGATGAGCCAGGTACATGTGGGCCCAGGGCCCTTGCCAGGTCCCCTTCACCTGAGGACTTTCCTATCCCATGGTCACTCCTTCATCCCCCTTCAATCTTTTTTTTTTTAATTTATTTTATTGGAATATAGTTGATTTACTACGTTGTGTTCATTTCTTCTATACAGCAAAGTGATTCAGTTATACATACATATATTGGGTTGGCCAAAAAGTTCATTCGAGTTTTTTCTTACAATCTTAAGGAAAACCCCAAATGAACGTTTTGACCAACCCAATGCTTTCTTTTCCATATTCTTTTCCACTATGGTTTATCATATAGTTCCCTGTGCTACACAGTAGGAATTTGTTGTCTATTCACTCCCTCAATCTTAACCCAAATGCTACCTTCTCAGTGAGGCTGTCCAGACTGAGGCTTTTTTCAGACTGAAAACCCTCCACTCACCACCCCTACACACACTCACCGTCCTCTATCTTCCTTAGACGGATCTACTTTCTGTCACATTTTTAACCTCCTAATGTGCCATAAAATCACCTCTCTCCCCACACTAGACTGTCATCTCCACGATTACGTAGGGGTTTTGTTGTTTTTGTTCACTAATGCCTTCCTAGGGCCTAGAGCACTGCCTGGCAACACACAATAAGCACCCATTAAAGATTTGTTGACTCAGATTGTATTTTTTTATTTAAATTTATTTATTTTAATTAGAAGCTAATTACTTTACAATATTGTATTGGTTTTGCTGTACATCAGCATGAATCCACCACAGGTGTACACAGGTTCCCAATCCTCAGATTGTACTTTTATTCACTTCACACAACACGAAGACTGTTCCTCCACCATTAAATATTCATCTTTATCATTATTTAATGATGGTATAGTATATATCATGTGTAGATAAAGTACATTTTTATTCACCCAATCTAATTGTGAAAATAAAGATATTTCCAGCTTTTCACCATTATGCAACTATCCTTGGGATCTAGGTAAATATTTGTTGGCAAATCTGATTATGTCTGGATCAAAAGAAATGTAATTTGAAAGCCTATTGTTTTTCAGTCTCAGATTTCCCATTATAAGTAATATTTAATAAGCACTGTAGTTAGAATGTCATGTGCATCTGGGATTGTCTCTTTGAATAAATTCCTAGCAATGAAATAATGGAGGAAGGCAAATGTTTTTGTTATCATTTTGATACATATGTACTGTACTTGTCTTAATTGTTGACTAGCTTTAGCTAGACCAGTGAACTATACATCTTAATCACCTGCATAGTTTTTGTATTTTTTTAATTGACATATAGGTGGATTATTCTTTTCCATTATAGGTTATTATAAGATACTAAGTATAGTTCCCTATGCTTATTGGTTATCTATTTTACATATAGTAGTGTGTTTATGTTAATCCTAAACTCTTAATTTATCCCTCATCCCCTCCCCCCTTTGGTAACCATAAGACTGTTTTCTATGTCTGTGAGTCTATTTCTGTTTTGTGTGTAAACTCATTTGTATTGATTTTTTTAATGCCACATATGGGCGATATCATATGGTATTTGTCTTTCTCTGACTGACTTAACTTAGAATGAGAGTCCCTAGGTCCCTCTATGTTGTTGCAAATGGCATTACTCCATTCCTTTTTAGGGCTGAGAAACATCTTCTTTATCCATTCATCTGTCAATGGACATTTAAGATGCTTCATATCCTGGCTATTGTAAATAGTGCTGCAATGAACATTGGGTTGCAGGTATCTTTTTTAATTAGAGTTTTCATCTTTTCCAGATATATGCCCAGAAGTGGGATTGCTGGATCATATGGCAACTCTATTTTTAGGGTTTAAGTAATCTCCATGCTGCTCTTCGTAATGACTGTACCAACTTACATTCCCAACATTAGAGAAGGGTTCTTTTTTCCACATCCAAAAGAGGACTTTTATTGGACCTGGGACAGTTTCACTTTTTTGATGTGGTCCTTCTAGAATGCACAGCTGCAAACATGTATGTAGAGACTAAAGTTTAATTCAACCAACTACACCAAGTCCCACTGTCTCAGCACCAAGTTCCAGGGCAGAGCTACAGGAAAGGGACAACACTTCCTCTCTTCCACCTTGCACTGCACCCATCAGACACTAGTTTCACTGATAACAAGTTGGTGTTGTCCATGCTGGGGTAGTGGGGCAAATAACCTAGAAAATGTGCTTCCCTGCAAGTCATTAAGGAGAAAACACCCAACTATCAGAAATGCTTGGGTGTGGTCAGCAGAAATGGAAGGATCAACCAAAGTCCCAGACCTTTTATCACCTGCAAATGTGGACACTTCTGTGAATAAGTCACTTGACTACTCTCTGCCTCAGTTTTCCCATCAACTCAGTACTTCACTGTGGGGATCAAACTATATGTTGTCTAAAGCAACAGTCCCCAGCTTGTTTGGCATCAGGGACCGATTTCTTAGAAGACAATTTTATCATGGACCGGGGAAGTCAGGCGGATGGTTCAGGTGCTAATGCGAGTAATGGGGAGCAGCAGATGAAGTTTCACTCACTCACCCACCGCTCACTTCCTGCTCTGCAACCCAGTTCCTAACAGGCCATAGCCCAATACCAGTCCAAGGCCCAGGGGTGGGGACCCCGGGTCTAAAGTACTTGGGACGACACCCAGCACAGAGTGAATCCTGCCCAGGGACAGCTATGGCCATCTCTTAATACCTCTGTGAGCCTTTATCTTTGCCATCATCATTTTCCATCTACATGTCTGCATTGCAGTGGGGATGTTTGAAGGGGGTAAAAAACACCTTACTCTTTTTGTATATAAAACACAAACATATGCACAATATATGAACAGACACATAGTATACCTGTGCTATTAAAGGGTCATGTCACGCTCTGTGTATTCGGACAAGCCGTAATCTGAAAAAATAATTCACTCCAGTGTTCATTGCAGCACTATTAACAACATCTAAGACATGGAAGCAAACTAAATGTCTATCGACAGATGAATCTGAACAGAGGTGGAACATATACAAAATAGAACACTACTCAGTCATTAAAAAAAGAATGAAATGATGCCTTTTACAGCAACATGGATGGACCTAGAGATTATTATACTAAGTGAAGTAAGTCAGTCCAGTCGCTCATTTGTGTCCGACTCTTTGCGACCCCGTGAACTGCAGCATGCCAGGCCTCCCTGTCCATCACCAACTCCTGGAGCTTACCCAAACTCATGTCCATTGAGTCACTGAGGCCATCCAACCATTTCACCCTCTGTCATCCCCTTCTCCTCCTGTCTTCAAATTTCCCAGCATCAGGGTCTTTTCTAAGGAGTCAGTTCCTCGCATGAGGTGAACACAGTATTGGAGCTTCAACATCAATTCTTCCAATGCGTATTCAGGGTTGATTTCCATTAGGATTGACTGGTTTGATCTCCTTGCTGTCCAAGAGACTCTTGAGAGTCTTCTCCAATACCACAGTTCAAAAGCATGAATTCTTTAGTGCTCAGTTTTCTTTATAGTCCAACTCTCATATCCATACATGACTACTGGAAAAACCATAGCTTTGACTTGATGGACCTTTGTCAGCAAAGTAATGTCTCTGCTTTTTAATATGCTGTCTACATTGGTCATAGATTTTCTTCCAAGGAACAAGTGTCTTAGTTTCATCGCTGCAGTCACCATCTGCAGTGACTTTGGAACCCCAAAATATAAAGTCTGTGAATGTTTCCATTGTTTCCCCATCTATTTGCCATGAAGCGATGGGACCAGATGCCATGATCTCAGTTTTCTGAATGTTGAGTTTTAAGCGACCTTTTTCACTCTCCTCTTTCACTTTCATCAAGAGACTCTTTAGTTCTTCATCCAGCCCAGCACTTCACATGATGTACTCTGCATATAAGGTAAATAAGCAGTGTGACAATACACAGCCTTGATGTATTCCTTTCCCAATTTGAAACCAGTCTGTTGTTCCATGTCCAGTTCTAATTGTTGCTTCTTGACTTGCATACAGATTTCTCAGGAGGCAGGTAAGTCAGACAAAGACAAATAGCATATGATATCACTTGTATGTGGAATCTAAAATATAACTGTGGAAAATTCTTAAAGAGATGAGAATACCAGACCACTTACCTGTCTCCTGAGAAACCTGTATACAAGACAAGAAGCAACAGTTAGAACTGGACATGGGACAACAAAGTGATTCAAAATTGGGAAAGAAGTATGTCAAGACTGTATATTGTCACCCTCTTCATTTAACTTATATTCAGAGTACATCATGGGAAATGCTGGGCTGGATGAATCACAAGCTGGAATCAAGTTTGCTGGAAGAATTATCAATAACTTCAAATATGCAGATGACACACCCTTATGGCAGAAAGCAAAGAGGAACTAAAGATCCTCTTGATGAAGGTCAAAGAGGAGAGTGAAAAAAATGGCTTAAAACTCAACATTCAAAAAATGAAGATCTTGGTGTCTGGTTCCATCACTTCATGGCAAATAGATGGAAAAACAGTGACAGACTTTATTTTGGGGGGCTCCAAAATCATTATGAAAGATTACTGCTGCCATGAAATTAAAGGACACTTGCTCCTTGGTAGAAAAGCTATGACAAACCTAGACAGCATATTAAAAAGCAGAGATATTACTTTGCCAAAAAAGGTCTGTACAGTCAAAGCTACCGGTTTTCCAGTAGTCATGTACAGATATGAGAGTTGGGCCATAAGGAAGGCTAAGCACCAAAGAATTGATGTTTTTGAACTGTGGTGTTGGAGAAGACTCTTGAGAGTCCCTTGGACTGCAAAGAGATCCAACCAATCAATCCTAAAGGAAATAACCCTGAATATTCACTGGAAGAACTGATGCTGAAACTGAAGCTTCAACACTTGGCCACCTGAAGCAAAGAGCTGACTCATTGGAAAAGACACTAATGCATGGAAAGATTGAGAGCAGGAAGAGAAAGGGACGACAAAGGATGAGATGGTTGGATGGCATGACCAACTCAATGGACATAAATTTGAGGAAACCCCCAGAGATAGTGGAGGAGAGAGGAGCCTGGCGAGCTGCAGTCCATGGGGTCACAAGACTTGGACATGACTTAGTGACTGAACAACAACAGAAAATATAACACAAATGTTTTATCTACAAAACAGAAACAGACTCACATACAGAACATACCTGTGGGTACCAAAGATGGGTAGGAGTGATGGGGATGGACTGAGAGTTTGGGATTAGCAGATGCAAATTATTATATATAAGATGGACAAACAAGAAGGTCCTACTGTATAGCAGAGGGAACTATGTTCTGTATCCTGTGATAAACCATAATGGAAAAGAATATTTTTAAAAAATATCAGCCCTGGATCACAAGATTGCAGAGCAGACCCACTGTCTTGGACCACTTGGCCCCCATCAGAGCACCTGCCAAAAGGGCAGAGTTCATACAAAAACTCCTCTCAGTCTCAAGGGATTCCTTTAAAAATCCTCTTTCCCCTCAGGATACACTGAGACATTTCTGTTGTCTTTAAAATGTTTTATTGTTTGGTAGGACTCTTTTAATATAGAAAAAGATGCCTTTATCTGCACCTTGAATCATACCATGCAGCTGGGTTTACTTAGTTGCCTTTGTAGACAGCTGCCTTCAGGAACACCTCTAGTTAGAAACAGGTTGAAATCAAAGCAGAATGTCCCAAAATGGAGCCTGGCATAGAAGAATCACTCAACAGGTGTTTCTTGACTAAACATTAAGCACATTTTATTAATTGAAGTATAGTGGGTTTATAATTTGTGCTGGTTTCAGGTGTACAACAAAGTGATTCAGTTATAGATCTATGTATTCTTTTTAAGATTTTTTTTTCCCTTATAGGTTATTACTAAATATTGAGTGTAGTTGCCGGTGCTATATAGTAGGTCCTTGTTGGTTATCTATTTTATATATAGTAGAGGCAGTTTGTTTGTTTTTTTTTGGGGGGGGGTAATCTTGGTTGTCATTTACCTTTATTTTTACAGTAGGGAAGACAGGCCAAAGAACTCCGCATCACAAGACCTGCAAGGTCACTCCGCCCACACTGAGGTTTCAGGCTGTGCCCCCAGGAGGCAGCAGGAAAGGGGTGCTGTTGGGACTCCCACAGACTGGGCTGGAACTACCCAGCTGGGTCACGTACATGTATCACTGCCTCTCTGTAAGTTGCATCCTAGCCCACCTGCAGCTCCACAGAGATGCACATCCTGAGAAATGGCATAAACAAAGAGGTAGAGACACAGGGGCCAGGAGGTGCTGGCAGCTGGAGCCCCTCTTGGCTGAGCCCTCGGAGGAGGCGGTCAGATGTACAGCTGTAATTACCAACAGCAGGCTTCTTTATTTACACTTTCTCTTCGTTCATGTCTTTAATGAGCTCCTGCTAATGGCACATGTGAATTGGAAAGGCCTTAACTGCGCTTTCAACACCTTGTCATTCTTATGAGCCAATTACAAGAAGCTGCTCGTTGCTGACTGCAGTGAACTGGACGTTCATTACCCTGAACAGGTGTCTCACCAGTAATAATGATCATGATCATCTCCTACAGACAGGAAAGAAGGATGAAATTTAAAGACAATGGGAGGACGGCTCCATACCCTGCTAGCAGTAGCAGCCGGTTGTGCAGCACCCAGTCATCCAAAATGCCCTCCCCTGCCCAGACAGATGGTTTCCCTCACTCCTTGAACCTTCTATTTACTGTGTTCCAAATACTTAGCAGACTAACTATTGACAAGCCAAGACATGAACATAACCTGATTGTCCATCAACAGACAATTGGATTAAGAAGATGTGAGATACACAACTACACATATATACTTGTACACATATATACAATGAAACACTATTCAGTCTTAAAAAAATGAAATAATGCCATTTGCAGCAACATGGATGGACCTAGAGATGAGCATACTAAGTGAAGAAAGTCAGACAAACACCATATGATATCATTTATATATGGAATCCAAAATATGACACAGATGAACCCATCTGTGAAGCAGAAACAGACCCACAGACACAGACAACAGATTTGTGGTTGCCGAGGGGAGGCAGGAGTGGTGGGCAATGGAATGAGAGTTTGGCATTAGCAGATGCAAACTATTATGTACAGAATGGATAAACAACATGGTCCTACTGTATAGCACAGGGAACTATATTCAATACCCTGAGATAAACCATGATGGAAAAGAATATGTAAAAGAATGTATATGTATGTATAACCAACTCACTTTGCTATACAGCAGAAACTGATACAACTTGGCAAATCAACTGGACTTTAATCAAATAAATTTTTAATTAATTAATTAACTAAAATAAAAAGAATTTGCATTTTGAACAAGGTTCCAGATAAGGCTGCTTCTGCTGGTGCCCGAACCACTGGAATAGTGGAATAGTTGTGAGGAGAGTGCATGTGTGCCAAGTTGCTGAATTCAGTTGTGTGGAACTCTTTGTAACCCCGTGGACTGTATCCCACCAGGTTTCTCTGTCCATGGGATTCTCCAGGCAAGAGTACTGGAATGGGTTGCCATGCCCTCCTCCAGGGGATCTTCCTGACTCAGGGATCAAACCCATGTCTCCTGCAGCTCCTGTGAGGGAGCCTATGGTATCAACTTAGGTTCAAATATTGATATAAACTTGCTTTTTACCTCCAGTGGGATCATTGACAGGTCACTAATTCTTTCTGAGCATCAACTGTAAAATGGAGATAAGATTATCTATTTGAGTGTTGCTCAGAGGATGAGCAATGAACACGCTTTCCTGGTGGCTCAGATGGTAAAGAATCTGAATGCAATGTGGGAGATCTGGGTTCAATCCTGGGTCAGGAAGAAACCCCGGAAACGGGAATGGCTACTCACTCCAGCATTCTTGCCTAGAGAATTCCATGGACAGAAAAGAACCTGGCGGGCTATAGTCATGATGTTGCAAAGAGTCAGACACAACTGAGTGACTAACACTTTCATTTTCTTTCACTTTCAGAGGACAAACAATGAGCAAGCTAGGGCTTATGCAGCAGGCACTCTGTAACTATTACTGCTTGTCGGAGAGCCTAGGCATCTTGCTGCGTGGCACCAAGTCAAGCGTGACAGTCAGAATTGGAACCCTTGTCTTTCTCCCAAGCTTGGCTATCTTACTCTGAGGACTTCCTTAACACTTTTACCCCATCCCTTCCTCCCAGAGTCCCAGTGCACTTAAGGATATACCAAAAGGACTTGCCTGGTGGCTCAGTGGATAAGAAATGATGTCGTGGCCATCATTTGTCCATTCAAGACCACACTTGAATTAGACTGTAAGTGACATAAGATCAAGAACCATGACTGTCTTCTTTACAACTGTGTACCTAGAGGAAATCCTCAATCAATATCTGTTAGAAGAACAAAGCGCCTAGGTGAGCCCATAGGAAAGATTTTCTCCTTTGCTGCAATGGTTAGTGGGAAATTTCTGAAAGTAGGGAGCTTTATTTTTTAAAAATATCTATCTATTCAGCTGCACAGGGTCTTAGTTGTGGCACATGGTATCTTCGATCTTAGTTGCAGCACACAGGATCTAGTTCCTTGACCAAGGATAGAACCCAGGGCCCTGTGCTGGGAGCATGAAGTCTTAGCCACTAGACTACCAGGGAAGTCCCATGATCTGAAGACTTCATTGCAAGTGATAAATGTTAGAGGTCACTGGCTAAGGTACACACTATATTCCAGTTTGCCCAGGACAGTCCTGATTTCACCTTTTGTCCCATGTAATTAATACTCTGATTCTCAAAAGTGTCCATGTTTGGAAAATGAGTCATGTGACCATTTTATCACCAGTCTAAATGAGACTTGGTGACAGCACAGTGTTGGGATCCAAAAGCAGTCACTCAGACCTCCCAGGTCCCAGCAAGGCCCATCACCCAGAAAGAGATAGCCTGAGGTCGCTGACAACAAAAGAAAGAATTTAGACATGCGACTACTCTCTCATCCCACCTCCCAACCCTCTGCCCTTCACAGCTTTAAAAACAAGTGCAAAACATACACTCGACCTCACTTGTCATCTGTGAGCCAGAAAGGTCTTTGCCAGAAATTACGTGCTGCTTCAAACTCATTGGCGTGGACCCTGAGCTGAAGATGAAGCTTTTTCTATTGTGTCCCCTGACACCTCAAGGAAGTAAGGCACATTTATTAATGGTTTTATGTCCCCTGCCCTCTCTCTCCATTGCACAGGCTATAAATTAAATAGGAAGGAGACAGAGCAAGGGAAGTAGAATTTCTATTTATTGGGATCAAAGTCACCCCCATCACTACCCCAAACAAGCTTTCCTCCAGCAATGCCATTGAGGCAGCTGGAACTTGGGACCTGCAAGTGCAGCCCGACTGACTCTGCCAGCCTGCCTAGGTCTTTGCCCATAGTCACACAACCCTCAGGCAAATGGACAAATTCCCTGAGTGCTCAGGCAGTCAGGGGTGCCTCAAATGCAGGCATAGCTGGGATATCCTGGAGAAGGCTGAAACCTGCACTTAAGCTACCTGCTGTCTAGGCTGTAAGACAAGACTGACACACGCCTGAAGTGGCTGAGCGAAATTCAGTCCCCACAGGCTTTTACTGGCTTAAGTAGAACCATTCTGATGTTCAAAAAGTGCCCTCACTTGGATGGCTTTATACAAATTCCATAGACCAGTTGGCTTAAATAGCAAACACTTATCTCTCACAATTCTAGAGGTGGGAAGTTGAAAATCAAGGTCCCAACAGGTGTCTGGTGAGAGCCTGTGTTGCCACTTTCTCCCTATGCCATTGTATGGCCTTTCCTTGGCATGTGAGCATGGATGAGAGAGATGTTCATGTCTCTTCCTTTTCTTATAAGGGCACTAATACCATCAGAGGAGCACCACCCTCATGACCCCATCTGAACTTACCTCTCAAAGGCCCCAGCTCCTAATACCATCACATTGGGTCTGAGGGCTTTGACACATGGATTTGGGAGCATTCAGCCAGGAACAAAATGCCTATCTGTGGAAGATAAGTCATTTAATAAACACTTACTGTGACCAGCCACAAGACAGGCTGTATTCTAAGCACCAGAGGTACACCAGCAGTGACTGTAAGAAACTCCCAACCTTCTTCCGATGAAGGGGTTGGAAACCATCCAGATAATACAGCTGCCAGTGTGTTTATGAATTTACATGCAAAGCAAATCCCTCAGAATCATAGTTTCAGATACCATTCCCTGGCAGGCGCTGTGGGAGCATTTCACCTTTGTTCCTTCTTCCATTTTAGCCAAGCATGGGAAAGGAAGTTGTAAAGATCAAAGGTGCCAGGAAAGAGAACTTTTTTGTGAACCGTCTCACCTATTGTTGCAGCTGCTCTAGCTTTAGCATCTCAAAGTTCTGGTATCAACTCACAAAATCTTGAATGAAATTTCCATGGAGATAGGCCTGTGGCCCCAATAGGTTTGGCAGGATAATGTTGCTAAGCATATAAACATCACTTTGAGCTTTCAAATTACAGATTTGAAACCATTAGTTGTCATATTGATCCTGCAGTGAAATACACAGTTAACTTCCTTAAAGCCACTGTAAACCTAAAACTCCCAAAACCCAAAGCTCCCATTCATCCCAATTCTTAAGATCAACATGCTGCTGCTGCTGCTAAGTCGCTTCAGTCGTATCCAACTCTGTGCGACCCCATAGATGGCAGCCCACCAGGCTCCCCATCCCTGGGATTCTCCAGGCAAGAACACTGGAGTGGGTTGCCATTTCCTTCTCCAATGCATGAAAGTGAAAAGTGAAAGTGAAGTCACTTAGTTTTATCCGACTCCTAGTGACGCCATGGACTGCAGCCCACCGGGCCCCTCCATCCATGGGATTTTCCAGGCAAGAGTACTGGAGTGGATAGGTGGCAGTTAAGAGCTGAAGCAAATCCAAAGGCTTTAGATACAACAGACTTGAGGTCACACTGATGTGACCTTGGGTATGTTACATAATCTCTCTGAAATATGGTTTTTTCACCTGCAAAATGAGAACAGAGACCTTGCAGGTGTATTGAACTATAGCTAATAGATGTAATATGCACAGCACAGAACAATAACAAAGCAACTGGTTCAGTTCAGTTCAGTTCAGTTGCTCAGTCGTGTCCGACTCTTTGTGACCCCATGAATCACAGAACGCTGGGCCTCCCTGTCCATCACCAACTCCCAGAGTTCACTCAGACTCACGTCCATCAAGTCAGTGATGCCATCCAGCCATCTCATTCTCTGTTGTCCCCTTCTCCTCCTGCCCCCAATCCCTCCCAGCATCAGAGTTTTCTCCAATGAGTCAATTCTTCGCATGAGGTGGCCAAAGTACTGGAGTTTCAGCTTTAGCATCATTCCTTCCAAAGAAATCCCAGGGCTGATCTCCTTCAGAATGGACCGGTTGGATATCCTTGCAGTCCAAGGGACTCTCAAGAGTCTTCTCCAACACCACAGTTCAAAAGCATCAATTCTTCAGCGCTCAGCCTTCCTCACAGTCCAACTCTCGCATCCATACATGACTAATGGAAAAACCACAGCCTTGACTTGATGGACCTTTGTTGGCAAAGTGATGACTCTGCTTTTGAATATGCTATCTAGGTTGGTCATAATTTTCCTTCCAAGGAGTAAGCATCTTTTAATTTCATGGCTGCAGTCACCATCTGCAGTGATTTTGGAGCCCAAAAAAATAAAGTCTGCCACTGTTTTCACTGTTTCCCCATCTATTTCCCATGAAATGATGGGACCAGATGCCATGATCTTCATTTCTGAATGTTGAGTTTTAAGCCAACTTTTTCACTCTCCTCTTTCACCTTCATCAAGAGGCTTTTTAGTTCCTCTTCACTTTCTGCCATAATGGTGGTGTCATCTGCATATCTGAGGTTATTGATATTTCTCCCTGCAATCTTGATTCCAGCTTGTGCTTCTCCCAGCCCAGCATTTCTCATGATGTACTCTGCATAGAAGTTAAATAAGCAGGGTGACAACATGCAGCCTTGACGTACTCCTTTTCCTATTTGGAACCAGTCTGTTGTTCCATGTCCAGTTCTAATTGTTGCTTCCTGACCTGCATACAAATTTCTCAAAAGGCAGGTCGGGTGGTCTAGTATTCCCATCTCTTTCAAAATTTTCCACAGTTTATTGTGATCCACACAGTCAAAGGCTTTGGCATAGTCAATAAAGCAGAAATAGATGTTTTTCTGGAACTCTCTTGATTTTTTGATGATCCAGCAGATGTTGGCAATTTGATCTCTGGTTCCTCTGCCTTTTCTAAAACCAACTTGAACATCTGGAAGTTCACGGTTCACGTATTGCTGAAGCCTGGCTTGGACAATTTTGAGCATTACTTTACTAGCGTGTGAGATGAGTGCAATTGTGCAGTAGTTTGAGCATTCTTTGGCATTGCCCTTCTTTGGGATTGGAATGAAAACTGACCTTTTCCAGTCTTGTGGCCACTGCTGAGTTTTCCAAATTTGCTGGTATATTACTGCCAAAACTAATGTGATTGTCATTACTGTTCATCACCATCACTAATGATCATAAGAGACATAATCCTGCATTGGTAATGTTATGTTGTCTGTGTTAGTTGCTCAGTCATGTCTGACTCTTTGTGACCATATGGACCTTAGCCCACCAGGCTCTTCTGTTCATGGAATTCTCCAGGCAAGGATTCTGGAATGGGTTGCCAGTTTCTTCTCCAAGGGATCTTCCCAATCCAGGGATCAAATCCAGATGCCCTGCACTGAAGCAGATTCTACCCTCTGAGACACCAGGGTAGCCTGTCTGCTATCTGTTGTCTGTAAAATACACTAAATTATCTCAGTATGAACAGCATCATGTATTTATGTAAACAAGTTAACTGTAATCTATATCCAGGGATGGTTAAAGAACATTTGAACCACCTAATTATAAATCAACACTCCAAGAAAAGAGAACCTTCCTACACTTTCTCCATTGGTGCAGCCACTATGAAGAGCAGTATGGAGGTTCTAAAAATAGAGCTACCATATGACCCAGCAATCCCACTCCTGGGTATATGGCTGGATAAAAACACAACCTGAATGGATACATGCACCCCAATGTTCATTGTAGCACTGTTTACATTAACCAAGACATGAAAGCCCCTAAATGTTCATCAACAGAGAAATAATTAAAGAAGATATGGTACTGTGGAATATTACTCAGCCGTTAAAAAGAATGAAATAATGTCATTTACAGCAACATGGATGGACCTAGAGATTGTCATACTGAGGGAAATAAGTCAGAGAGAAAAGGAGAAATAGCCTATAACATCCCTTATATGCAGAATCTAAAAGAAAAAGATACAAATTAACTTATTTACAGAACAGAAACAGATTCACAGACTTAGAGAACAAACTTATGGTTGCCAAGGGGGAAGATTGAGAGGAAGAGATAGTTAGGGAGTTTGGGATAGATATGTACACACCGCTGAGAAGAGCTAATGCCTATCCTTCTAAAACTCTTTCAAAAAATTGCAGAGGAAGGAACACTTACAAGCTCATGCTACAAGGCCAGCATCACCCAGATACCAAAACCAGACAAAGACAACACAAAAAAATAAAACTACAGGCCAATATCACTGATGAACATAGATGCAAAAGTCCTCAAGAAAACTTTAGCAAACAGAATTCAACAACACATCAAAAAGCTTATACACCATAATCAAGTTGGGTTTATTCCAGGGATGCAAGGATTCTTCAATACATGCAATCAATCAATGTGATACACCATATTAACAAATAGAAAGATAAAAACTATATGATAATCTCGATAGATGCAGAAAAAGACTTTGACAAAATTCGGCACCCATTTATCATTAAAACTCTTCCAAAAATGGGCATAGAAGGAACCTACCTCAACATAGTAAAGCCCATATATGATAAGCCTACAGCAGACATTATCCTCAATGGTGAAAAACTGAAAGCACTCCCCCTAAGATCAGGAACAAAACAAGGGTGTCCACTGTCACAACTATTATTCAACATAGTTCTGGAAGTCCTAACTACAGCAATCAAAGAAGAAAAAAGAATCAAAACTACAATGAGATATCACCTCAAACCAGTCAGAATGGCCCTCGTCAGAAAGTCTACAAACAATAAATGCTGGAGAGGATGTGGAAAAAAGGGAATGTTCTTGCACTGTTAGTGGGAATGTAAATTGATACAGCCACTATGGAAGATGATATGGAGATTCATTTAAAAATTAGGAATAAAACCACCATATGACCCAGAAATCCCACTCTTAGGCATATACCCTGAGGAAACCAAAACTGAAAAAAATACATGTATCCCATCATTCATTGCAGCACTATTTATAATAGCTAGAACATGGAAGCAACCTAGATGGCCGTCAACAGATGAATGAATAAGGAAGTTATGGTACACATATACAATGGAATATTACTCATCCATAAAAAGGAGTGCATTTGAGTCAGTTCTAATGAGGTGGATGAACCTAGAACCTATCATACAGAGTGAAGTAAGTCAGAAAGAGAAAGATAAATGTGGTATTCTAACGTACATATATGGACTCTAGAAAAAATGGTACTGAAGAATTTATTTACAGGGCAGCAATGGAGAAACAGACATAGAGAACAGACTTATGAACATGGGAAGTGGGGAGGAGAGGATGAAACATATGAAAAGAGTAACATGGTAACTAACATTACCATATGTAAAATAGACAGCCAACAGGAATTTGCTGTGGTGCTCTGTATCAAGCTAGAGGGGTAGGGTGGGGAAGGAGATGGAAGGGAGCCTCAAAAGGGAGGAGATATATGTATACCTATGGTTGATTCAAGATTGCTGGGAGAAATATCAATAACTTCAGATATGCAGATCACACAACCTTTATGGCAGAAAGTGAAGAGGAACTAAAGAGCTTCTTGATGAAAGTGAAAGAGGAGAGTGAAAAAGCTGACTTAAAACTCAACATTCAGAAAACTAAGATCATGGCATCTGGTCCCATCACTTCATGGCAAATAGATGGGGAAACAGTAGACTTTATTTTGGGGAGCTCACAAATCACTGCAGATGGTGACTGCAGCCATGAAATTAAGACACTTGCTCCTTGGAAGAAGAACTATGACCAACCTAGACAGCATATTAAAAAGCAGAGACATTATTTTGCTAACAAAGTTCCATCTAGTCAAGACTATGATTTTTCCAGTAGTCATGCATGGATGTGAGAGATGGACTGTGAAGAAGGCTGAGCACGGAAGACTGATGCTTTTGAACTGCGGTATTGGAGAGAACTCTTGAGAGTCCCTTGGACTGCAAGGAGATCCAACCAGTCCATCCTAAAGGAAATGAGTCCTGAATATTCATTGGAAGGACTGATGCTGAAACTGAAACTCCAGTATTTTGGCCACCTGATGCAAAGAACTGACTCATTTGAAAAGACCCTGATGCTGGGAAAGATTAAAGGCGGGAGGCAAAGGGGGCAACAGAGGATGAGATGGCTGGATAGCATCACCAACTCAATGGACATGAGTCTGAGTGAACTCCAGGAGTTGGTGATGGACAGGGAGGCCTGGCATGCTGCAGTCAGTCCATGGGATCGCAAAGAGTCGGACATCACTGAGCAACTGAAATGAACTGAACTGAACCGAATTGATGGCTGATCCATGTTGAGGTTTGACAGAAAACAACAAAATTCTATAAAGCAATTATCCTTCAATTAAAAAAAGTAAATTTTAAAAATGGATAACAAACAAGGACCTACTGTATAGCACCTACTGTATAGCACAGGAAACTCTGCTCAATGTTATGTGGCAGCCTGGATGGGAGGGGAGTTTGGGGGAGAATAGATACATATATGTGTATGGCTAAGCTCCTTTGCTGTCTACCTGAAACTATCACAATATTGTTAATCTGCTATACTCCAATATAAAATAAAAAGGTTTTTAAAACTTCAAAACTTGAAAGTGGGGCTACTTGCAGGGGTTAATTTTTTTCACTTACTTAAAGTGGAAAGAGTCTTATTTAATTACTGATATTCCTTAGTGGCTCAGATGGTAAGGAACCTGCCTTCAAGCAGGAGACTCGGGTTTGATCCCTGAGTCAGTAAGATCCCCTGGAGAAGGGAATGGTTATCCACTGTAGTATTCTTGCCTGGAGAATGCCATGGATGGAGAAGCCTGGTAAGCTACAGTCCTTGGATTCACAAAGTGTCAGACATGACTGAGTGACTAACACTTTCACTTTCACTAGATAATATTAATGGTTCATGCTGCTGCCGCTACTGCTGCTAAGTCATTTCAGTCGTGTCCAACTCTGTGCGACCCCATAGATGGCAGCCCACCAGGCTCCCCCGTCCCTGGGATATTCTAGGCAAGAACACTGGAGTGGGTTGCCATTTCCTTCTCCAATGCATGAAAGTGAAAGTGAAACTGAAGTCACTCAGTCATGTCCGATTCTTACGGACCCCACGGACTGCAGCCTACCAGGCTCCCCCATCCATGGGATTTGCCAGGCAAGAGTATTGGAGTGGGCTGCCATTGCCTTCTCCCATTAATGGTTCATAGGGAATGTGAAATGATACTTTTCCCTCTTTGGTTCTCCTTTACATTAGTAAACAGATATCACTATTTTAAAAGGCTGATTTATGCTGATGTTTGACAGAAAACGACAAAATTATGTAAAGCAATTATCCTTCAATTAAAAAATAAATAAATTTAAAAAAATAAAAATACACAATAAAATAAATGAGCAAATCAATAAATCCACACTCCAGAACAGAGTAAGATGTTGCCACTCAAAAGTTTTTATCTGTATGGATACCAGAGGATGCACTGTTTAGCCTAAGGAATGAGAGAGAGCACAGTGTCAAATAAGGCTCTCAAGAATCAGAGATCTTACCCAGTATCAAAAATTTTGATCTTTGTCTTTCAAAAATACAAACAATTGTGAAGCAGAAGTGATGCAAGGAGGGGTCTAGACCAGCCCCTGTCCCCAGTATAGGCTTCCTAGATTCTTTTTTGTTACATAAACAAAACTCTGAGGTATGGCATGTAGTCACATCTCTCATGCAAAAAGGATATGCTTAGATTAGGAAACATCTCTGTTTTCACACTCAAATTGTCACACCGCCTACTGGACACTTACCAGGGAGTCATGCAACACGGATCCCTAGATTTCAAGTTTTATTATAATAAGTAAACTTACACAGACCAGGTACATCCTGCTAACAACATTCCACAGGTAAGGACTCCCTTGTTGGTTACCATTAATGTTATCTGCATGGCTTGAAATTAGCATGTTTACAAGAAATTTTACCTTTCTTCTTCCTTTCCCAGAGGCATTCTACCACCCTGCCCAAAGGAAAGGACTAGGCTGAAGGGCTGCTGTGAGCCATCCTTTCCCCACTGTGAGAAATACACCTTTATTGGTTCAGTACGTGGTACTCAAGGACTGTAATTGGCTAGAAAGGTAGATGGGAGTTCATGTCCTTTCAAGAAATAATCTGTCAAACCCAGCAGATTTCACCCATGGCTCCGGGTCTAGACTGCATTCTCTCATCACCCTCAACATAAGATGCTGTCACCCGACCCAACCAAAAATTTCTGATTCTGCCACCAGAATACTGTTGCCTCTGCAGCTAAGTGAACATTTTATGTAAGGTGCTTGTCAAAGAACCTAAGAATTGGGTGTGGACTTGAAAAAGCTTACAGAGAGAAGTTGTAGAACTCTTCTGTCCCTTCTTCTAGTAAATATGAACTTGGCCATAAATAAAGCACCTATAGCAGAACTAGATGTGAAACATGTTTTCATTCTAATTCACCATCTGATGGCAAAAGTGAGGGGAAGGGAGGTAGGGTCCCATCTTCTTCAAAACATCAAATTTGCCAGCAATTATTAAAAGGATGACTTAGCCAAGAAAAGTTGGCAGAGAAATTGGGAGACCCTGGTCCTTGTCCTGCTCTCACTCTCTAGTCATGTTGCCTTGGCTCAGACAGCAACCCTTCCAGCCTCAGTTTTCCACATGGACCCAATCCTATTCAGATCTGTTACACAGCAATTTCCTCCCTCCTCTGACAGCTTTGTGTCCTATTGAAGGGACTATGATAAAAACAAAAATAGGGGATGAGGAGGGAGATGGTAGAAATTTGCTTAAATGAAAAATAAGCAAAAGTGGGGGAAACTAATTATAGCCATGTGATTGTGGGGAGAGGGGACATCTGGGTGGACGGGAAGAAGTTTGTTCTACAATAGCACCATCTTGTCTTCGAGGAAGCTGGGACATGAAGAAATCTCAACAGGTAGAAGGAAACAAACCTGTTAATATCTAGGATGATTATATAATTTCTTGACCACACCAGGACTCTTTTGAGAGTGAAAGGGGACATTATGAGGAGCTGCTTCAGAATAGGCATAAACTGTAACAATCTAGGCTTATCAGGATGGACAGCCACCTGACCCAGAGCTGCTCTGGTCCTCACATTGATGGACAAAGTTCGTGGACTTAGGAACCAAGCCGTGGACTTGGTTCCTACCAGTAAGAAGGATTAGCGAAGGTAGCAATGGTTTCTTTCAAAGCAAGAACATTGATTTTCAAAAATGAAAACATTCAAGCAAATGTGGAAATATCAAAAAGTAACTTGCCACCATCATTTTTTCACTCTTAATGACTATTTGAGCTTAATTGTCAGTCTTATTTTATCTTCTGTCCTTGATGAAGAACTCCAAATCTTGAGACAAAAAAAGAGAGAGATTTTTCCCTCACCCATGGTATGAATATTTTAAATAGACAGACTAGAAAAGATCTTTCAAGCTTCAATAAAAAGGCCACTCAACTAACCAGACTGCCTTTCATACCATAGTCGTCATTAAAAATTAATCTACTAATTTCACCTTTTCAAATAAATTAGGGAAAGTACTACCTTGCTTCAGGGAAAAATGTATTTATTTGTGAGAGCAAGACTGAACTTGAGTGGAAATGCTAAATCAAAAGGGTTGTAATGTAAGTGTCTAACAGTAAGAAAAGGTTATATAAATTCTAATGCATTCATATACGGGAAAACCATGTAGTCATTAAGCTAATCGTTTAGAATTATATTGACATACAAAGATGTTTATGATATATTAAAGGTATATTGAAACACATCAAATATTTTTAAATCTATTTGATACTAAAACAAAAAAAAAAAAAAAAAAACTGTCACTCACTTTGGGGGGATAATAAGAGACCAAACCATTATTTTGAAAACTGGGACATAAAAGAATCAAGGATCTATCTTGTTCTTCCTGAGCTAATTTTCCCCATGGGTGGTGACCAAATAGTGATTGAAGGAAAAATTATCTTTACAGTATTTAGCTGATAAACAATAGATATGGCAGGATTAGAATATAACAATTTTATATTGTCTAATGAATTTATAGATGTATCAGTTTGTTAGGACTGCCCTGACAATGTACCACAGACCAGGGGGCAGGGGTGCTTAAATGACAGGAATTTCTTTTTTCACAGCTCTGGTGGCTGGAGGTATGATCGAGGCGTCAGCAGCGCTAGTGTGTCTGAAGTGTCCCTTCTTGGCTTGTGGAGCCGTCTTTTCCTCATGTCTCCACATGGTCATCCCTCTGTACGCCTCTGTGTCCATACCTCCTCTTTTTATCTGCTGTTGTACAGTTGTTAAGTTGTGTCTGATTCTTTTGTGACCCCATAGACTGCAGCCCTTCAGGCTCCTCTGTCCATGGAATTTCCCAGGCAAGAATACTGGTGTGGATTGTCATTTCCTACTCCAGGGGATCTTCCCAACCCAGGAATCAAACCCACATCTGCTGCATTGGCAGATGGATTCTTTACCTCTGAACACCAGGGGAGCCCCCTGTTTGTATAAGAACACCTAATGACTTCATTTCAACTTAGCCACCTTGCCTCCAAATACAGTTACATTCTGAGGTACTGTGGGTTGGGACTAGAACATATGAATGGGAGGGGGAAAATAATTCAGCTGCAAATAATAGATCTAGGTAACATTTCAAAGTGAGATAGCAGCAGACTTTATGTGCCTCCTGGGGGTGTTCACAATACCATTTATGAAGTAGACTTGACTAATAAGGATGGAATCTGAATCTGATCAAGGTTTGAGATTGAACTAGCAATTTAAGGGAACATTATAAATGATGCCGTAGGGAAGAAATCAGCAAAATTCAGACAGAAATTCTATAGAACAGATGACGAGTTTCTTCAACAAGTAAACTGCAAGGAGAAAAAAAATCAAGGTGGAAACTATGGATGAAAAAGATTGAAGTGACATAACAAAAACAGCCAGTTACAAGTAGAAAACTTGATCCTGATTCAAACAAATCACTGTAAGACAAAGACATTTTAACAGTGACTAGATATTTGAGAATTTCTAAGATATTGCTGTTAATTATTTAAGTATGAAAAAAATATTGTTATTTCTGAAGTATCTCTATCTTTTACGGAGAAAGTTACTGACTAAATGATATGATGGCTAGGATTTGCTTCAAAATAATCTGGGGAGGGGGTAAATTAAAATACAGACAAAACAAGATTAGCCACAAATGAACATTATGCAACCATAAAAATGAATGAAATTCTGCCATTTGCAGCAACAAGAATGGACCTAGAGAATATTATGCTTAGTGATACATAAGTGAGTGAAAAATAAGTCAGACAGAGGAAGACAAATACCATATGGTATCATTTTTATGTGAAATCTAAAGTGAAAGTTGCTCAGTTTTGTCCAACTCTTTGTGACCCCATGAACTATACAGTCCATGGAATTTTCCAGGCCAGAATATTGGAGTGGGTAGCCTTTCCCTTCTCCAGGGGATCTTCCCAACCCAGGGATTGAACCCAGGTCTCCTGCATTACAGGCAAATTCTTTACCAGCTGAGCCACAAGGGAGTCTAAAGAATAATACAAATAACTGTATATGTGAAACAGACTTACAGATATAGAAAACAAACTAGTGGTTACCAGTGGAGACAGAGAAGAGGGCGGGCAAGATAGGAGTATAGGACTAGAAGATACAAACTGCTATGTGTAAAACAGATAAGCAACAAGTATATATTGTACAGGGGTTCCCCCAGTGGCTCAGAGGTAAAGAATCTGCCTGCCAGTGCTGGAGACAGGGGTTCTCTCCTTGTCCAGGAAGATCCCACATGCCACTGCACAGCTAAGCCCCTGCACCACAGCTACTGAGCCTGTGCTCTAGCACCCAGGAGCCACAACTACTGAGCCCATGTGCCGAAACTACTGCAGCCCATCCACCCTAGAGCCCGTGTTCTGCAGCAAGAGAAGTCACACAATGAGAAGCCCACGCACCACAACTAGAGAAAAGCCCTCACACAACGATGGAGACTCAGTAAAATAAATCAAAATTTTAAAAAAATGATATATTGTACAGCACAGGGAAATATAGCCAAGGTTTTGTAATAAATCTAAAAAAAATTTTAAGATTAGTCACAAATAGAGAAGCAATATATTATACAACTTGCTTTAGTACATATTTGGAATTTTTCATAATAAAAATATTTTTAAATGAGGGGGAGGAAACATTTAGATCATATATATTATGCTTTATTATGAAAAAGGCAGGGAGTGGACACACATATACATGTGCATGATCTTAGGAAGAAAATCAAATGGTAACACATTCAAACCTCTAAGGATGTCCCTAAGTGGCAGAGTTATGAGTCATCACTAATTTTTATACTATTTTTCTTTGTTTACATTTTTAAGGTGTATCAGTTTTTTTTGCCATTCAGAAAAATAAGCTACTTTCGTATTTAATAAAATGAAAAATGAACAGTCTTTGAATAAGTGAAAGATCTGCATCCTTGAGGACCTTTGTCGATGGCAATTCTAGAATTATGCAGATAGAAAAAAGCTTCTTTCTCTGCTCATTCTTACTACTGGAGTCTGGGGGCTATAAGGGCCTCTCCCCCATGGAGTAAGATAATAGCCGAGATCACATCAAATCAACTTTCGGATAGTAAAAATGGCACCTTTCACAGACATGCCATAAAGAGCATAATTGGACCCATTAAATACAAAGCATGTGAGTTCCAAAGGCTACTGAATAAATAATGTTGCTTAACAAAGTGAGATTGAAGTGTGAATTGACCGAAATGAGAGTTCATTTCCCTTCTGAAAATTTCATACCTTCCTTCAAAGAGTGAACCAATCAGAGCATTCTCTCCAGCTGGGTTCTCCCAGATCCCATCTACAGAAAGCCATGGATGAGTGGTCGAGAGTCATCTTTGGCAACAGTATCCCCAGAAAGCTTCACTGGGGGTTAGTTCACACACATTTATTCAGTGCCTCCTGTGTTTGGCCTGCTGGTGGAAGGCTGGGGGGCTATGAGGACAGCAGCTAAGAAAAGGCTTTTCAAACACAGCCTTGCTTTGGATCACACACACACATACACACACACACTCTTTGCTGATACTACAAAAGCACTAACAAAATCGCAAGCATTCCCTGCTGTTATGGACTGAACTGTCTCCTCCACCCACCCACCTAGGGGCTTCCCATGTGGCGTTAGTGGTAAAGATAATGCCTGCCAATGCAAGAGATATAAGAGACTCAGGTTTAATCCCTGAGTTGGGAGGATTCCCTGAAGTAGGAAATAGCAACCCATTTCAGTATTCTTGCCTGGAGAATCCCACGGACAGAGTAGCCTGGCAGGCTATATAGTCCATAGGGGGTCACAAAGAATAGGACATGAATGAAATGACTTAGCATGCACACACACACACACACACACACACACCCAAATCATTTATTGTAGCCTCAGTCCCGCTGTGACTGTATTTGGAGATCAGGCTTTTAAGAGGGTCATCGAAGTTAATGAGGTCATAAGGGTGAGATCCTAATCCAATAGGACTCATGTCCTTACAAGAAGGGATGCCAGAATGTACATACACAGAGGGAAGGTCATGTCAGGATACAGAGTGAGACAGCCATCTGCCAGGCAAGGAGAGAGCTCTCCCCAGAAACCAACTCTGTAGCACCCAGAGCTTGGACTTCCAGCTTCCAGAACTCTAAGAAAATTAATTTCTGCCAGTGAAGCACCCCAGTGAGTGGTATACTGTTATGACAGCCCTATCAGACTATGACCCGGGCAAGTCACATTTACTCACTTCCACACGTCTTCCTTCCTTTTCAGGAATGGCCATTCCATCTAGGGGACAACAGTAGCTGTGGACACTCCTCTTGGTTGTCCCTCACCACTTCTCAGGATACCATCCCGAATGTAGGGTGTCTGGGATACCCAAACCCAGAGCAGATCCAGGCTAGGTAGAACCTTTGGGGAAATTAGATCAAGGCCCTCCTCTGAGTCAAGGCCGCAGAGAGGGTGGGAGGAGCACAGCAAGGTGAGGACACACAACTTGTAGGAAATTGGAATAATTGTGCCCTTTTCTCTGCGCAGGCTCTGCTCCATACCAGGTGCAAGGCTAAGTCAGCAGAGCCCCGTCACCATGCTACTTGGCCTGATGTCCTTGTGCACAAGGCTATACAGGTCATAAGTGTGGTGTACTAATCCAGGAGGACTCATGCCCTTATAGAAGAGGAAGAGATACCATGAGTGTACTCCACAGAGGAAAGGTCATGGCAAGACTCAGAAAGATGGCTGTCTGCAAGGTCCAATCCAAACCCTTGACCCATCCTGTTCCCTGAGCCTGTTCACCTCAGCCCAGAGTTACTTCAAGGGGTAGGTGGCAGAACACATAGACACAGGGACAGTCAACACCTGGGTTCCTTCCCCTCAGACCCCACCACCAGCCTCAGCCCTGGTCCCATAGGCAGCAACATTCCACATCCACTACCCACCCGGCAAAGCAGCCCAGGCTAAGTCTGGGTCCTCCCCTAACCTCCTCCCCTGACCACTTTAACTGTCATCCCTACGAGGCTGCAGGGGCAAATAACTGAATGTCCCCAGAAGAACCTAGGAGGGAGCTTCTTCTATTATCTGTTTGCTAACTATTACTGGTAGAGGCTCTCCCTAAGAAGCCACCAGGGGGTTTGGGAAGCGGCGGAGCCATTGACCCTCAGCACCCCAGTGGCCCCCACCCCCAAGGCTCTCTGCACAAGTGAGGGCTCTAAATGCTTTCCCAGAATGGCCACCCATGCAAAACTAACATCCTACTCTTACTCTAGTAGTCACATCCATTTGGAAGGACACCCATAAAATCATAGGTTGAAGAATCTGACTCAAGGCTGATTTTTTTAAAGTGTGAAAATGCACCAACACTAGTGTGAGGAAAACACAAATTCAGAGACTGAAGTGTGATGACTGGGCTCCTCTATGTCTCTCTGCATTCCTTCCAACCCGTTCATGACCAGCTCAAAACCGATCTTGACTCTTCCAACTCCACATCTGAGAATTAAGAATGAGGATGATGCTATATATGAAATCTAGAAAGATGGTACTGGTGAACCTGCCTACAGGGAAGCAATGGAGATGCAGACATAGGGAACAGGCTTATGGACACAATGGGGGAAGGAGAAGGTGGAATTATTTGAGAGAGTAGCATTGAAACATACACATTACAATATGTAAAGTAGATTCCAGTGGAAATTTGCTGTATGATACAGAGAACCCAAAGTCAGTGCTCTGTGACAACCTAGAGGGGTGGGATGGGGAAGCAGGTGGCAAGAGGTTTAAGAGGCTAGGGACATGGGTATGCCTATGGTTGATTCATATTGATGTACGGCAGAAGCCACACACAGTATTGTGAAGTAATTATCCTACAATTAAAAGTAAAATAAAATAAAAAGAATGAGAATGGCCTGCCTCATCATCTAACCAATGCTGGAAAGAGTGTGGAAAAAAGGAACCCTCCTATACTGTTGGTGGGAATGTGAATTGGTGCATCCACTGTGGAAAACAGTAAAGTTTTCAGAAAACTGAAAATAAAGTTCTTACATAATCCAACAATCCTACTTCTGGTCATGTATCCAGAGAAAACCATAATTCAAAAAATACATGCACTCTGATATTCACTGCAGCACTATTCGCAATAGCCAGGACACAAAAGCAAACTAAATGTCCATCAACAGATGGATAAAGAAAATTTGGTACATATATGCAAGGGAATACTACTCAGCCATAAAAAAAATTAAATAATGTCATTTGCAGCAACATGGATGAACATAGAGATTATCATACTATGTGAAGTAGGTCAGAAAAAGACAAATATCATATGATGTCACTTACATAGTAATCTTTTTTTAAATGATATAAATGAACTTATTACAGGACAGAAACAGACTTAACAGACATAGAGAACAATCTTATGGTTACCAAAGGGAAAGTGGGGGGATAAATTAGGAGTTTGGGATTAATAGAAACAGACTTAACAGACATAGAGAACAATCTTATGGTTACCAAAGGGAAAGTGGGGGGTGGGGGTAAATTAGGAGTTTGGGATTAATATATACACACTCGGTTCAGTTCAGTTCAGTTCAGTCACTCAGTCGTGTCCGACTCTTTACAACCCCATGGACTGCAGCATGCCAGGCTTCCCTGTCAGTTACCAACTCCCAGAGCCTACTCACACTCATGTCCGTCGTGTTGGTGATGCCATCCAACCGCCTCATCTTCTGTTGTTCCCTTCTCCTCCTGCCTTCAATCTGTCCCACATCAGGGTCTTTCCAAATGAGTCAGTTCTTAACATCAGGTGGCCAAAGTATTGAAGTTTCAACTTCAGCATCAGTCCTTCCAATGAATATTCAGGACTGATTTCCTTTACAATTGATTGGTTTGACCTCCTTGCAGTCCAAGGGACTCTCAAGAGTCTTCTCCAACACCATAGTTCAAAAGCATCAATCCTTCAGTGCTCAGCTTTCATTATAGTCCAACTCTCACATCCATGCATGACTACTGGAAAAACTATAGCTTTGACTAGACAGACCTTTGTAATGTAACATGCTGCTGCTGCTGCTAAGTCGCTTCAGTCATGTCTGACTCCGTGCGACCCCATAGACAGCAGCCCATCAGGCTCCACCGTCCTTGGGATTCTCCAGGCAAGAACACTGGAGTGGGTCGTCATTGCCTTCTCCGAATGTAACATATACACACTACTATATACAAAATAAATAACCAATAAGGACCTACTGTATAGCACAGAGAACTGTTCTCAATATCTTGTAATAACCTATAATGAAAAAGAATGTATGTATGTATATGTGAGTGTGTGCTCAGTCACTCAGTCGTGTCCTACATTTTGCAACCGCGTTGACTGTAGCCAGCCAGGCTCCTCTGTCCATGGGATTTTCCAAGCAATAATACTGGAGCAGATTGTCATTTCCTATTCTGGAGTATCTTCCTGACCTAGGAATTAAACCCACATCTCTTGTGTTTCCTGCATTGGCAGGCAGATTCTTACCTCTGAGCCACCTGGGAAGCCCATGTGTGTGTGTGTGTGTGTGTGTGTGTGTGTGTGTGTGAGATAACTGAAATACTTCTATGTACACTTGAAACTAAGAGGACATTGTAAATCAACTCTCCTTCAATTAAAAAAAAAAGAAAAAAGAATGAGTGTAACATGCTCCATCTTGGACAAGATCACAGACTGGGCTTATCAATAGACAACAAACTTCATCAAAAGCTTGGCATGATTTGAAAGACATGTTGTAAAGACTTTCCAACCCAAAAGGTCTCCCTCACCTCCCTGTCAAGTGGCCACCAGCACTGCTTTATTCCATTAGCTTCATTCTTGATCCTTTTAAAATACAACCATTTCTGGGAGCAATGACATAGAAGCTCTTCTTTTTTCAGTTCATTTTTTATTGAAGTACAGTTGATTTACAGTGTTGTGTTATTTCAGGTATACACCTAAGTTATATATATATATATATATATATATGGCTTCCCTGGTGGCTCAGATGGTAAAGAATCTGCCTGCAATGTAGGAGATGTGGGTTCAATCCCTGGGCCAGGAAGATTCCCTGGAGATCTTTCAGGGGATGTGTGTGCGTGTGTGTGTGTGTGTGTGTGTGTGTATAGAGAGAGAAAGATATATACAGATGCTTTTCCAAAGAAACTCTTGCAATTGCATAGTAGGACAGCAGGCAAAAGAATGGGCTCTAGAGCCAGGCTTAGGGATTCCCCTCCTAGCTCCAGCACTTACTGATGTGTGTGTGGCCTTGGGAAGGTTATTTATCCTCTTCTTGAGTCCCATTTCCTCATCTGTAAGATGAGGATAGTCATAGTACTTTCTTTGTACGCTTACAGGAACTATTAGCTGAGACCATGTATAAACTGTTAGCCTAGTGACTGACATGGAGTTAAATAATCGGTAACATTAACTCTGATTAGTCCTTAATCAGTTCAGTTCAGTTCAGTTCAGTCGCTCAGTCGTGTCTGACTCTTTGTGACCCCATGAATTGCAGCACGCCAGGCCTCCCTGTCCATCACCAACTCCCGGAGTTCACTCAAACTCACGTCTATAGAGTCGGTGATGCCATCCAGCCATCTCATCCTCTGTCGTCCCCTTCTCCTCCTGCCCCTAATCCCTCCCAGCATCAGAATCTTTTCCAGTGAGTCAACTCTTCACATGAGGTGGCCAAAGTACTGGAGTTTCAGCTTCACCATCATTCCTTCCAAAGAACACCCAGGACTGATCTCCTTCAGAATGGACTGGTTGGATCTCCTTGCAGTCCAAGGGACTCTCAAGAGTCTTCTCCAACACCACAGTTCAAAAGCATCAATTCTTCAGTGCTCAGCTTTCTTCATAGTCCAACTTTCACATCCATATATGACCACTGGAAAAACCATAGCCTTGACTAGACGGACCTCTGTTGGCAAAGTCATGTCTCTGCTTTTGAATATGCTATCTAGGTTGGTCATAACTTTCCTTCCAAGGAGAAAGCATCTTTTAATTTCATGGCTGCAGTCATCATCTGCAGTGATTTTGGAGCCCAAAAAAATGAAGTCTGTCACTGTTTCCACTGTTTCCCCATCTATTTCCCATGAAGTGATGGGACCAGATGCCATGATCTTCATTTTCTGAATGTTGAGCTTTAAGCTAACTTTTTCACTCTCCTCTTTCACTTTCATCAAGAGGCATTTTAGTTCCTCTTCACTTTCTGCCATAAGGGTGGTGTCATCTGCATATCTGAGGTTATTGATATTTCTCCTGGCAATCTTGATTCTAGCTTGTGCTTCTTCCAGCCCAGCGTGTCTCATGATATACTCTGCATATGTTAAATAAGTACTCAGTCAGTTCAGTTCAGTTCAATTGCTCAGTCGTGTTCGACTCTTTGCAACCCAATGAATTGCAGCACACCAGGCCTCCCTGTCCATTACCATCTCCCAGAGTTCACTCAAACTCACGTCCATTGAGTTGGTGATGCCATCCAGCCATCTCATCCTCTGTCGTCCCATTTTCCTCCTGCCCCCAATCCCTCCCAGCATCAGAGTCTTTAATACTCAAGTATAAATTTGTCTATCAGCTCAGTTTCTTAGAGGATGACAGAAACACAGACATGGATGGCTTTAATTAAATGACCAAAAAGTGAGTGAATCTGGCCTTTCCCAGTTGTCACCCACTTTCTCTCCAGTGTCACCCACTCTCAGGCAGATGCCACCCACCCTCCCCATGAGCCATCCTCAATGCAGTGTCATCTCCCCTTCCTGTGTCTTAGGGACAGGGGCTCACAGAGAAGGTGAAAAACTTCACCGTGTCCAAAGCTTAGCCAAGAGCCTGCCTTTGGCCTTGCCTGGAAACTGATACGTGAAGCATAAAATATGAGAGTTGTTGAAAAGCCAAGTCCAGAGTACTTTACAGAGGGCAAGGTGAATGTGGCTGAAATTCTGTCCCTCTCCACTGGCTATAAATTTGATTTAATCAAGAAAGCATGGGTTAAGGATTTAATGGAAACTTGTCTCCAGCTTGGAAAGAAGAGTAAAAAGAGAGCGGTTATTGACATTTTTACTGCCTAGCAGGAGATGCATGTCTGGCCCAAGTGAGTGAATCGGGAAATCTATCAGCATTGGAAAATGGATGAGGCTCTGCTCAATCTCCCTCCCACTCCAATGGAGCTGGGTAGCATCAACCAAGCATTTTGCCAAGTAGATACCAGCAATTGTACTTACAGAGCCAATAAGGGTGCCAGCAATTGGACTTACAGAGCCAATAAGGGTGCAGCTAGGCTGGAATTTGTTTGAAAACCTATGAAAGAGATGTTTTCTGTCCCTTCTCTGATATGGGCAGTCCTATGGTCATATATGAATGTGAGAGCTGGACTGTGAAGAAGGCTGAGCGCTGAAGAATTGATGCTTTTGAACTGTGGTGTTGGAGAAGACTCTTGAGAGTCCCTTGGACTGCAAGGAGATCCAACCGGTCCATTCTGAAGGAGATCAGCCCTGGGATTTCTTTGGAAGGAATGATGCTAAAGCTGAAACTCAAGTACTTTGGCCACCTCATTCGAAGAGTTGACTCATTGGAAAAGACTCTGATGCTGGGAGGGATTGGGGGCAGGAGGAGAAGGGGACGACAGAGGATGAGATGGCTGGATGGCATCACTGACTCGATGGATGTGAGTCTCAGTGACCTCTGGGGGTTGGTGATGGACAGGGAGGCCTGGCGTGCTGCGATTCATGGGGTCGCAAAGAGTCAGACACGACTGAGCGACTGATCTGATCTGAAGATTTAGAGGTGAATCCCCCTAGCACATAGGTGAATGTGTGTCCCTCTACAAATTAACAGAAGATATCATAGCAGGAATATCCTCCATTCCAAAATACCTCCTCTACTTTTAGATTCACTGCTTTATCTTCCTATTCTTTTTAAAATTTTAAGTATTCTGGGAATAATAAAATGTTAGCATATATTAATGGCAAAGAGTAGATTCATTCATGTAGTTTCTCTCCCCAAGGCGGTGAATCAAAGGCCGGTTGTTGGGGAAGGTTTCAGTATTAGATAGAAGAGTAGAGATAGTGGCAGACCAACATGGGCCCACAGCATCACACTGTTGCTTGGAAGCCGGCCGACATTTGCTAGCTCCCCCTGCATCTGGGTGGCACAGGACTGTATTTCCCAGCTCCCCTTGTATTTGGATGACACCATATATCTTGCCAACGGAATGTGAGCAGAAGTGATACATGTCACTTCAGACTGATCTGGTTGAATATGAGGTGCATAAGTCTCCACATTCTTCCCCTGCCTGCCCACTGAGTGACACCAGGCTGGCCTTTTTGTAGCACAAGAAGCACAAGATGGCAAAGTCATAAGATGGAAGCAACTTGGGTCCCCAAAACACTCCTTGGAAGAGAGCTGCCTGACTCAGGAGGAATGTGATGTGAGATTTGGGAGTCAGCCCTCAGCATCATGGCCTTGAAGAGGAGCACTGGCAGAGAACAGGCCTGCATGCGGCGTTCTCACTGGTCTGGCTGTGGGGAGTGAGGGCGATAGCACTTTTGGAGAAGTGGGGAGAGTAAAGGGCCAGTAGTTACTCGCACTGTGGTCAAGAATTCCCAGCCTGTAGCCATCCCGGTCAGGTCACAAGAGGTCACTCAGTAAGCAAAAGGAACAGGAATCCAATATGCCAAAGAGGAGTTGTTTTATGAGGACAAAAAACTTTCTGTATTTTGTTGGGAGTGATGGGCTGTTTTCCACTTTTATTTTGGTTTTGATTTGGCTTTCATGAAGCCTAAAACCACACCAAATAAGACATTGTTTCTCTCTCAGCTTCTCTGCATCCTTATGGCTAAAATGCCAAGAAAAATTGTCCTCGACCCACATTCATGCTGACACACTCATTTCCGTGGTTCTTTGAACCTCCAAGCTGGGATTTAGACCAGGTTATAAAGGGAGGTTAAATGAGGTCATTGATGGTGCATATTTTACCCAATAGTCTCCTACCCCTTGTGTCTGTTACTCTGTTCTCTTCCTATGGGCCAGCCGCTATTCTAGGAACTTGGTATTTGTATACATCAGTAAATGGGAAATCAATAAATGAAACACTATTCAAAATCATTCATCTTCTCAATTAGTTTAAAAATCTTTCAAGTCACTTCTAATGAAGATTCCTCCAGCCTCCTCTCTCTATAAATACCAGGGACCAAATGTAATGTAGGGTTTGAAAGGTGGAAACCATGTCAAGCAAAATTCTCCCACATCCTAGTTCAGGTTAAGGGTTAGCCCAGATCTGAATCACCTCATTCATCCCACTGACAGTTTCTGCTCCAAGCCTTCTTAGGATGAGGTCTGTGAGTGAATTGTTTCTTTCCCTATGAAGGCTTTGGAAAGCCCCAGTTGCTAATTCTCTAACGCACTGAGTTAAGTTCTAAAACACAGACATACACACAAAAAAATGATTTATAGTGTATTGAAAGCTCTAATAATCTGTGTGGTGCCAGGCGAATAACAGAAAACACCACCAGTGAAGTGAAGCAAAAAAGAAGTTTAATTGCAGTGCATTGGCTAGCTCACAGAATCGATGAAGCCTGGAGAATCAGGTTCGGAATAGAGAAGAAAATGAAGGGGAATAAGACTTTGAGAAGCTCAGACCCTGAAAACAGTCCTCTGGGCCCACCACCACTGGTGGCCCTGTCACTGGACTCCTGTCTGTCGCAGCTACAGAGAACGGTGTCTTCCTATCCTGAGCAACCCTGTGGTGCAACTTTCAGGGTCCTGGGCAGGGACATCCAGCTGACTCAGGCTGGGTTACCTGCCTGCACCCTGGTTGCCAGGAAGCCAGGAGAGATGGCACCTGTCCCCCTTCATTTTCTGAAATGGACTATTTGGAGACTAGTAGGTCAAAAATAATCTGTCCATTCCAGGGCATCCCTTTGGCTCCCCAAAATTCCCTCACATTATTCTTCTCATATTTAAATCTCCTAAAAGAGGCCTTAACATAATACAATTATCCTTTAAGACACCAAAAGTACTTTCAACTCTCCCAAAGGTGAGGCCACCATATTATTTCAGTTATTTCATATATTTCATAGTATTATATTTCATATTATTTCAAGAATATATATAATCTTTTTCAGATTATTTATCAGGCTTCCCTGGTGGCTCAGATGGTAAAAAATCTGCCTGCAATGCGGGAGACCTGGGTTCGATCCCTGGACTGGGAAGATCCCCTGGAGAAGGGATAGGCTACCCACTCCAGTATTCTGGCCTGGAAAATTCTATGGACTGTATAGTTCATGGGGTCACAAAGAGTCGGACATGACCAAGTGACTTTCACTATCACTATACATACTCTTTTTCAGATTATTAATCATATTATTACTTAATGGCTATTGTTAATCATCGGTCATGTTTTCCTTGGATGTTGATTATCTCACAAAGAATGCAATCTGTACCAATGATGGACAATTCAGGCATCCAAAACAGAGCAGTGAGGAAAATTAAAGGAATAAGGAAGAGGCTTGGCCCTAGTGAAATCACTTCCTAAATAGGGCCTGCTGTTCAACTAAACTGAAGACACCCTCAAGCACCTGGTTCTCCCAAGCGCACAGGACCTGTGGGGTAACAGGCAGAGGAGAGTTATTCTGGCCACGTGGGTCTGCCACCTGGGGGAGTGTACACCTGCTTGCAGGCTCTCAGCACCACCCAGCTGCATCTCAATCCATTTAGCTTATAATAGCAGATATGAAAATTTCATCAGGTTTTCTGCTTTACTGTTGTGAAATATTAAACATTAATAAATTATTCAGCTCAATGTAAAATACAACAAATGTTCATAGGTTTCATCACGAGGTAGTTCAGCAGCCCGTTTGTTATAGGGCTATTTTGGGCAAAGCAATCTGCTCCAGGAAGTGGGTGTCTTTTTTCTTCTTCCATTATTTGTGTTCCTTAATGGGGAAATGTCTATTCTGGGATTCAGGTGCTACAAATAAGTCCATAAAAATGCAGGAATATTGCCCATGGAGCAGCTCTATGCATTCAGGGATGGCTGTGGACCAGATATGGGTGCTGTGTTGGGAGGAAAAGCACGAGCGGAAGGAGTGTGGCCCACACTTAAGAAGAACGACTGGTAGAGACCAGACTGGTGGCTGCCAAGAGGAAGGGATGGACTGGGAGTTTGGGATTAGCAGATATAAAATATTATATAGAGAATAGATAACCAAAAAGTCCTAGTGTAGAGCACAGGGAACTATATCTTGTGACAAACCATAATGGAAAACAACATGAAAAAGAATGTATATCCATGTATGACTGAGTCACTTTGCTGTACATCCAAAACACATTTTTAATCAACCATGCTCTAATAAAACAAAATTTTTAAAAATAATTAAAGAAGTGTCTCAGGTGTCCCCATTGTGAGCTTTTCTCTTAGCCTCTGAAGCAGAAGCTCATCACAGGGCTGGCTGGGGCCATGGTGGTTGTCTGGGCATGCACATTCAGTGAATTGACCAGAAGCTGCCAACCCCAGTGTGTTATCCTAGAAGACAAAGGCCATTCCTGAGAGAGAAGTCAAGCTGGATGTAAAACCAGCTTGTTGGCCAAGCCAAAGGGCTGATGCAACAGGAGACAGTTGTGTCCTGGGAAACGGAGGAGCTTCCTGGAAAGGGGGTCACCCTAAGAACATAAGACCTCCTGGTCTTTCATTGGAAGAAGTAATTCTGTGCCCGGTCTTGCGGCTAGTTCTCTAAACTTCCCACAGCCCAGCCTCATAACATGTTGTATCTGCGGAAGAAAAAGAAAGACAGTTCAAGTGATGCCAGAAATCCACAACAGGTATTTCAGGACCAGTGTTCTACCAAAAACTGTTTGGAAGTTGCAACACGCCTCAAAGTAAGGATTTGGCAGCTTTCTTCAGCCAGGCTGGGCTCTAAAACCTGCTCAATGCAACAGACTAGCTTCTCAAGTGGCGCTAGTGGGAAAAGAACCTGCCTGCCTATGCAGGAGACATAAGAGACAAGGGTTCAACTCCTGGGTCGAGAAGATTCCCCGGAGAAGGAAATGGCAGCCCACTCCAGTATTCTCGCCTGGAGAAGGCCGTGAACAGATGAGCTTGGTGGGCTACAGTCCATGAGGTTGCAAGAGTCAGGCACAGCTGAAGCGACCTAGCACAATGCAACAGAGTCACACGGCCCAGCCCTTCTTCTCCAGTCCCTAATCATCCTTCCACGCTCTGGACTCCATGCTGCCCCGCTTCTACCTCTCACCTAAACAATTTTCACTACCTCCAACAAGGTATGTGTTTCACCAGTCTCCCCCTTTTGTTTCTCATCCTAGTTGCCTGCAGGTCTTCATGAGGGAAGCACCCCAATACCCAAAGAAAAATTCAGGAAGATTATTTCTAAAGGAGGCCAGATTTGTGGGGCTGGGCTGTGGACCAGACATGGGTGTGCCAGAGAGGAGCCCAGGGCACCCCTCTTTCTCCTGCCCACCATGGGTTGGTCTAGTCCATTCGACCAACTTCAGGGATGATGGGATCCTATGTGATCAGATCAGATCAGATCAGTCGCTCAGTCGTGTCCGACTCTTCGCGACCCCATGAACCGCAGCAGGCCAGGCCTCCCTGTCCATCACCAGCTCCCGAAGGTCACCCAGACCCACACCCATCAAGTCAGTGATGCCATCCAGCCATCTCATCCTCTGTCGTCCCCTTCTCCTCCTGCCCTCAATCCCTCCCAGCATCAGAGTCTTCTCCAATGAGTCAACTCTTCGAATGAGGTGGCCAAAATACTGGAGTTTCAGCTGTAGCATCATTCCTTCCAAAGAAATCCCAGGGCTGATCTCCTTCAGAATGGACTGGTTGGATCTTCTTGCAGTTCAGGGGACTCTCAAGAGTCTTCTCCAAAACCACAGTTCAAAAGCATCAATTCTTCGGCGCTCAGCCTTCTTCGCAGTCCAGCTCTCACATCCATACATGACCACAGGAAAGACCATAGCCTTGACTAGGCGAACCTTTGTTGGTAAAGTAATGTCTCTGCTTTTGAATATGCTATCTAGGTTGGTCATAACTTTCCTTCCAAGGAGTAAGCGTCTTTTAATTTCATGGCTGCAGTCACCATCTGCAGTGATTTTGGAGCCCAGAAAAACAAAGTCTGACACTGTTTCCACTGTTTCCCCATCTATTTCCCATGTAGTGATGGGACCAGATGCCATGATCTTCGTTTTCTGAATGTTGAGCTTTAAGCCAACCTTTTCACTCTCCACTTTCACTTTCATCAAGAGGCTTTTTAGCCCCTCTTCACTTTCTGCCATAAGAGTGGTGTCATCTGCATATCTGAGGTTATTGATATTTCTCCCAGCAATCTTGATTCCAACTTGTGTTTCTTCCAGTCCAGCATTTCTCATGATGTACTCTGCATATAAGTTAAATAAACATGGTGACAATATGCAGCCTTGACGTACTCCTTTCCCTATTTGGAACCAGTCTGTTGTTCCATGACCAGTTCTAACTGTTGCTTCCTGACCTGCATACAGATTTCTTAAGAGGCAGATCAGGTGGTCTGGTATTCCCATCTCTTTCAGAATTCTCCATAGTCTATTGTGATCTACACAGTCAAAGGCTTTGGCATAGTCAATAAAGCAGAAATAGATGTTCTTCTGGAATTCTCTTGCTTTTTCCATGATCCAGCGGATGTTGGCAATTTGATCTCTGGTTCCTCTGCCTTTTCTAAAACCAGCTTGAACATCAGGAAGTTCACGGTTCACATATTGCTGAAGCCTGGCTTGGAGAATTTTGAGCATTACTTAACTAGCGTGTGAGATGAGTGCAATTGTTCGGTAGTTTGAGCATTCTTTGGCATTGCCTTTCTTTGGGATTGGGATGAAAACTGACCTTTTCCAATCTTGTGGCCACTGCTGAGTTTTCCAAATTTGCTGGCATATTGAGTGCAGCACTTTCACAGCATCATCTTTCAGGACTTGGAATAGCTCCACTGGAATTCCATCACCTCCACTAGCTTTGTTCGTAGTGATGCTTTCTAAGGCCCACTTGACTTCACACTCCAGGATGTCTGGCTCTAGGTCAGTGATCACACCATCATGATTATCTGGGTCTTGAAGCTCTTTTTTGTACAGTTCTTCTGTGTATTCTTGCCACCTCTTCTTAATATCTTCTGCTTCTGTTAGGTCCACACCATCTCTGTCCTTTATCGTGCCCATCTTTGCATGAAATGTTCCTTTGGTATCTCTGATTTTCTTGAAGAGATCCCTAGTCTTTCCCATTCTGTTGTTTTCCTCTATTTCTTTGCATTGATCACTGAAGAAGGCTTTCTTATCTCTTCTTGCTATTCTTTGGAACTCTGCATTTAGATGTTTATATCTTTCCTTTTCTCCTTTGCTTTTCGCTTCTCTTCTTTTCACAGCTATTTGTAAGGCCTCCCCAGACAGCCATTTTGCTTTTTTGCATTTCTTTTCCATGGGGATGGTCTTGATCCCTGTCTCCTGTACAATGTCACGAACCTCATTCCATAGTTCATCAGGCACTCTATCTATCAGATCTAGGCCCTTAAATCTACTTCTCACTTCCACTGTATAATCATAAGGGATTTGATTTAGGTCATACCTGAATGGTCTAGTAGTTTTCCCTACTTTCTTCAATTTCAGTCTGAATTTGGCAATAAGGAGTTCATGGTCCGAGCCACAGTCAGCTCCTGGTCTTGTTTTTGCTGATTGTATAGAGCTTCTCCATCTTTGGCTGCCAAGAATATAATCAATCTGATTTCGGTGTTGACCATCTGGTGATGTCCATGTATAGAGTCTTCTCTTGTGTTATTGGAAGAGGGTATTTGCTATGACCAGTGCATTTTCTTGGCAAAACTCTATTAGTCTTTGCCCTGCTTCATTCCGTGTTCCAAGGCCAAATTTGCCTGTTACTCCAGGTGTTTCTTGACTTCCTACTTTTGCATTCCAGTCCCCTATAATGAAAAGGACATCTTTTTTGGGTGTTAGTTCTAAAAGGTCTTGTAGGTCTTCATAGAACCGTTCAACTTCAGCTGCTTCAGTGTTACTGGTTGGGGCATAGACTTGGATTACTGTGATATTGAATGGTTTGCCTTGGAAACGAACAGAGATCATTCTGTCATTTTTGAGATTGCATCCAAGTACTGCATTTCGGACTCTTTTGTTGACCATGATGGCCACTCCATTTCTTCTGAGGGATTCCTGCCCACAGTAGTAGATATAATGGTCATCTGAGTTAAATTCACGCATTCTAGTCCATTTTAGTTCGCTAATTCCTAGAATGTCGACATTCACTCTTGCCATCTCTTGTTTGACCACTTCCAATTTGCCTTGATTCATGGACCTGACATTCCAGGTTCCTATGCAATATTGCTCTTTACAGCATCGGACTTTGCTTCTATCACCAGACACATCCACAGCTGGGTATTCTTTTTGTTTTGGCTCCATCCCTTCATTCTTTCTGGAGCTATTTCTCCACTGATCTCCAGTAGCATATTGGGCCTCTACTGACCTGGGGAGTTTCTCTTTCAGTATCCTATCATTTTGTCTTTTCATACTGTTCATGGGGTTCTCAAGGCAAGAATACTGAAGTGGTTTGCCATTCCCTTCTCCAGCGAACCACACCCTGTCATCTCTCTCCACCATGACCCGCCCATCCCAGGTTGCCCCTCGGGCATGGCTTAATTTCATTGGGTTAGACAAGGGTGTGGTCCTTGTGTGATTAGATTGACTAGTTTTCTGTGAGAATGGTTTTAGTGTATTTGCCCTCTGATGCCCTCTTTCAAGACCTACTGTCTTACTTGGGTTTCTCTTACCTTGGGCGTGGGGTATCTCGTCCCGGCTGCTCCCGGCTGCTCCTGGCCAGCGAAGCACAGCCATCGCACCTTACCTTGGACAAGGGGTCTCTCCTCACCGCCGCCCTTCCTGACCTCAGTCGTGGGGTAGCTCTTCTCGGCCGTGCTTAGTGCGCTGGCCCTCACCGCCGTCCTTCCTCGGTCGTGGGGTAGCTCCTCTCGCCGCGCTCTTAGTGCGCGACGCAGCCTATGTGATATCCTATGTGATATCCTATGTGATACCTTTCTGTAAATCAAAAAAGATGCCCCTTCTGAAAAAACTAAGGTTAAAAAAAAATGCCCCTTCTTAAGATAGTTCTTTGCCGTTCATAGAAAAAATCATCATCATTTTCTGATATTTATTAAAATGAAGCATTTTACTCCCATTTTTGAGAATTAGCACACCAGACATATGAATCTAGGGTTTCTGTTATGTGAATGGTACTCAGATGTGGCATCCTTGGGCAGTGCACAGCCCACACAACTGCACATAGGGCCCCTGCTTAGCTTTGTATCTGCTAATGCCAAAGTTACACCCTGAAGCCTGGCCCCTTCCCTCTTCTTTCAGTCATTGAAAGAACCTCTCTTACATACACACGAAGATGTATGAGCCACCTGTCCACCTGAGTTCCAGAACCAGTTGCTACTTGGACATCTTACTTCCAAGCCCAACCACACTAGAGGCACCTGATCCACCTTACACTTCCGACAGTCCCCTCCTGCTGACAGGGAAAGCCCCGGGGGCCAGTGTCCTCACTCGCCATCTGGACCACCTTCCTCTCCCAAGAAGGACACAAGCCCCAGCCTCCCTCAGTGCTCAAAGCCCTTCCTTCAGATCACATCCTCCAACCTTCCATACACCTCGACCACTTCCTTTACCAGCTTACGCCTCCATGTCCTGCTCCTGTCTGTTGCCCCCATCAGATGGCAGGCTCCTTAAAGATGGACCTGTCCCTCATCCCTCCTCACAGTTTCAGGGTCACACCTAGTGCTGCCGAGCTGGCCACAGCAGGGATGCCTTGTCCAACCACGAGAAAGCTGGTCTCGCTTTATATCTTCTTGGGGTTGTGAATATTGAGTCCAGGTCAGGGGAAGCAGGACCCTCAAATGCAGAGGAGGTGGGTGTGCAGAAAGAGCAGAGACTGCTTTTTTTTTTTTTTCAATTTATTTTGTTGAAGTATGGTTGATTTACAATGGTGTGTTAATTTCTGCAGTATAGCAGAGTGATTCAGTTATGCATGTATATATTATTTTTCATATTCTTTTCCATTATGGTTTATCACAGGATATTGAATATAGTTCCCTGTGTTCTACAGTAGGACCTTGTTGCTTATCTATCCTATATACAATAGTTTGCATCTGCTAACCCCAAACTCCCAATCCATCCCTTCCCCCATGCCCCTTCCTCTTGGCAACCACAAGTCTGTTTGGACGCCACTTTAAATGCACTAATGTTTAGGAGGGAAGCTGCTCTGCTCTCAGGGCTTGTGTCTTCTATCATCCTGCTTCCTGAGGAAGATGTCCTCTGAGGGCCGTCAATGCCCTCCTGATAACCAGGCCTCCCTGTGGACCTGATTTCACATTCCTCTCGCTCTACCTGTACATAGGACTCAGGGAACCATCCACACTTCCCCAGGGAGTGGAAGCTAATGGATGCTTAATTCAATAGCGCTCACATTGTAAAGTGCTGGCTAATAAAAAGCATTTATAGAAAATTCAGTGGAGGACTTTACATCCGCACTCCCTCCATAAAAGCTTGATCGTCTCCCAATGTGACATCCACGTGGGTGGAGAGGCTGGCTATGTCCTACACCAGGCTCATAGCAGAGCATCTGACCCCTTCCTGTCTCCCTGTTGCCCCATAACCTCGTCTTTCACCTTCCCTCCATCTTCCCCATCCTAAACTGCTGTTTCTAAATGAAATTTTTACAGTGGGTTCAAACTCTGACCGTTTCAGGGGGAACCATTTCCAAAGGTGGCATGTCAACCTAGGGCAGTTGTGGCATCCACAGGGGTTGCTCTTGCCCAGCCAGGACCCCTCAGAAGAATCATGAATACTTTCTGGGGGGACTCAGGAACGATGATAGAGGGAGGGGTGGCTGGGGCTCAGAGTTGGGCTGCAGAAGCCTGGACCAGAAAGGAGGTGAGGATGGTGGTCCATCACCAGAGAAGAGAGGGTGGCCTGTGGGGGAGCCGTAGGAAGGCTGGGTTGCTTGTCCTAAGAAATAACATTCCAGAAATCAGAACTTTCTAATTCGGGGAGGACTCCTCTTGAGATGCCAGTTCCATAAGAGAAGGGACTGTTGATCTTCGTCACTGCACTCTCCCCACCTTAGAGCAGTGCCTAGTGCACAGTAAATACCAGTGACCTCTGCTGAATGTACGAGTGGACTGATGACTGAATGGACGTCACTGACGAGTGAGCCCTCAGGGGAGATGTGGGGACACCATGTGCCAGGCAAACGGCCCTGGGCGTGGTGCTGCTAAGGCAAAGGTGGTGGAATGGATGCCTCTAAGATGTCCCAGGCCTGGACACCACAACCCAGGGCCGCTGGCCGGGGAGCGCAGCCAGTTCTTCCTGAGCGACTCCTTGTCCCCTCCCTCCATGGACTCTGTAAGATCCAGCCCAGGGCACATCCAGAGTAAGTGTCCAATCCCATTTACTGCCTGCCTCCTTATCGGTCACACCCAGCCAAGCCAACCAGGTCCAGGGGACTGTACTTTGAAATGATTCTCATCTGTCTTGGAGGCAAATTCCACCTCCAACAGGTTTCTTAGCCAACCTGATGGTACTAAAATAATGTAGGAAATGGGGGCTTGATTTATAATATTGTCTAATTATTGTTATCAAGACTTTTAAGTAATTCCTGCCATACAAATCCTATTCCCTAGGTCTGGGATCCTAATGTTAATCCTAAAGTACAATCAATATGTCTCAGAGGTGGATTTTAAAGTTCACTGATAATGGAAGTGAATGCCCTTCCTGGCATGTGGTGGGGTGTCATGGTATGTTAGCTGATGAATGACTGGGGGAGTGAAAATGCTCATTCCTTTTGACATGGTGTTATTGTGGGTGCCTGGGTACACAGAAGCCCCCCACAGCTATGTAGGGGCAGACAGCCAATCTGCCAGGGGCCCTTACACATCATTCAGTTCAACCCACAAACAGAAAGAAGCTTACCTTTGGGAAGACAAATGATCCTGAGGGCACGCTGCCTCCACTGCTTGCTGGTGACCTCACCTCGGTCAAGACATCACTTTTCCAAACCTCAAGTTACTCATCCATTCATGGGGATAATTCCTTGCTACTTCATGGGGTGGTGGTGAGAAGTGATAACACAAGTTAAATGTCACTCAGAGAGCAGATGTCCAGTGGGTGATGGTTATTATTTTCCAGGTGAGGAAACAGGCCCCAAGGCAAGATGCTGAGCCAGCATGAGCCCATTATAGATGCTCAGAGGTCCGTGCTCTGCTCAGATGCAGGCCAGGGTCCCAGAGTCTCAGCACTGCCTCTAAGTCCAGGCAATCAGGATGGGGGACCTGGAACTTAGAGTCAGCCCCAGGTCCCCCAAAGGACTAACAATTTCTCCAGCCCTCTCCCCTGACCTCTCTAGAAGGTCAGAGAAGTCTTCTGGCCACATGGAGCTCCTGGGAGCTTGCTCGAACCTCAGCTACAGTAGGTTAAGGCTTGATGAAGTTTGATTTTTTATTAGATGAGCCCAATGAGGTGAAGAGAAATTCTATCTTTTCCAACAGCCCCCTCAGAAACCTTAGCTTCATCAAGGAAACCAAGATTAAGTCATTTACCTTTATTTTTTTTAAATCCCTGCCAGAGAGGCATTGTCTAAATCAGTGCCTTGTCCAATTAAAGAAAACATTTCTTGGCACTAGTTTCCGATGGGATGCTTATGAGGCGTGGAGTATCCCAGCTTCGTGTAAAATCAGAGGTGATGATGCTGACATTTCAATTAGCTTCATTTTATTTGGGGGATTTATACCTTTCTCCCGCATAATTACACTCGGAGCTTGTCCTCAAGTCTTCCCACCCTTGACAGTCTCTGTCTTCACCTCCTCCTCCAGGAAGCCTTCCCTGACCCTCACCCTGCAATCTTAATGACTCATCCTGAATTCTGATGTCCCAGATACTGCATTCTTCAGGCCCCTGATTACAGCTTCTCACACAACCTCCAAAACAAGCTGGCTCTCATCCTTGCATCACACCAGGCTAGCAACACAAGCAAAGTTCCCCTCTTTACAGAGTCTGCTGACAAGTCATGAACAGGCTGTTGCCAAAGCCTGAAAACACTCCTTTCCTAACCAATTTGCATGAACAGACAGCAGAGGGGTCTGAGGGACATTCAGGCTCAGCAAGGTCACCCTAAGAGAGGCCTGAGGACCATCAGGAAACAAAAATGTGCCCTCTGCCCTGCCTGTTACCAGGCAGGACTAGCCAAAAAACAAAAGAATAAAAAAAGAGAGAGAGAGAGGATATCTCTGGTGTCAAGAGCTCTGGGTCCAGAGAAGATCAGCACTAAATGCAGAGTGGCTGTACTTGTGACCACTGCCCTCTCGGAGGGCACCTAAGGTCCATGGAGGCCCAGAGTGGACACCTAACCCAGCCCATGGGGTCATCGAGGGTTTGCACGAGGGCTGATGTGCCTGAATTTACCACTTGAGTTTACAGCACACTCTCTCACTTTCTCTCTACGAAGCTTCTTGACCCTGAAAGGCAGTCACTGTCCCAGGCCCTGCTTACAGAAAGGCACTGAGGGCACCGTAGCCTGGAGCTGTCTCAGCCCATCTCTCAGCAGCACCAGTTAATGTTGGATGGGCAGATGGGCTGAAGGGCTTTGATGTAACCAGTCCCCATGCAGGGGGTCCCAACCCACCCATGGTGCCCACTCCCCGGCCATCTCAGGGATGGTGCCCTTCCCTTCCTGTGGCTCCGGAGCCTTTGAGAAGTATGACCTTCCCTCAGAGTCCCAGCCTCCAAGGACAGTGAGGCTGCCCAACCTGGCAACACCTGCCCCACAGACACTATGGGTAGTGATGGGGGAGGGCAGACCACCAAGAGGCTGATGGGCTGGAGGGCAACCACCCTCACCCACACTCCAGCCCCTGTCAGACTGCCAGCCACAGGCCTTCCAATCAAGTGTTTGGCAGGGACCTCAACCCCTTCAGAGCCTCAGGGGCTCCTTTGCCCACTTTTGCCCGGTCCTCAGGCTTGTGTGTGGTTAGGTAACATTTCGAGATAATCATGGATGGAAGTACCTTCTCCTGTCTTCCCACCTTTCCTTGCTACCCCCAGAGTAGGTAGCTGATTAAGTCCTTTGGTGCTTCAGGGAAGGGACACCCCAGGGCAGAGAAGAGGAAACAGCAGGTCTTTGTGGATCTTGGTCCCAAAAATCTAAGCTCTTAGGACAGTGGTCCTTAAACACCATAGGGTATCAGAACCACCCAGAGGGCTGATCTGATACCCAGCCCAGAGTCTCTGCTCCCCAATCTGAGATGGGGCCCGAGAACTTCCACTATGGCCAGGTTCCAGGCATGCTGGTGCTGCTGGTCTAGGCAGCCACGTTGAAAACCCCTGTCTTCCACCCATCCTTCTCACCTTAGCTATAGATCAGAGACACCTGGGGAGTTTTCCAAACCCCATCCCTGGCATGGTACGCCCAAAGATTCTGGTCTCAATGGTCTGGGACAGGGCATGGGCACTGGAAATTCCTCAGTTTTCCCAGGAAGTCCCAGCTAATATCAGGCTCTAGAGCGATGGCCCCCTCAGCGGGGTCCTAGCACCCAGTCCGCCTCTAGGAGGTCATACAGGCCAGCTCCTCACATCCCACTGCTTCAGCCACACTCTGTGCCCAAGGATGGCTCTGAGTTTCTGCCCTCTCCTCACTGCCTGGAAGGCTCTGCCCCCATGAACTCCTCACTGTCCTCCCTGGGGATCTCACTCAAGTACCCATTAGGAGAAGCCAGCCCCCAAGCCATCTGGGCCCCACTTCTCCCAACCCCTCAAGTTCCCTGCCCACGTTCTGTCCCACCTGCACTGGGTGACAAGTATCATGGATCCAGGTCTTCCCAGGGTCCCAGACTGCAGGACAAGGACTGTGTTTGGTGTTCACTTCTGTGTTCCTGTCACTTAGAATAGATTCTGAGCACAGTAAGTGCAGGTTGTTACTTGAAAGAGTCCTGAAATAATTCTCTTTCCACTCTGACCACGTTGAGAGGCCCAGATTCAGCCTCAGACACCATATGGCTAAAGAGATCTGGAGCTCATTGGCCTGCAGGAGAAATACTCGTGGGAGACGGGGGTTATGTTCAAACACCCAAATGGTTGCAGAAAGGACCAGAGCATGGCTTTCTCCAAGTCATCGGGAGCTGGCCACTGAAGATGGAGATTTCAGGGCAAGTCAGGAGCAGGTCATTTCCAAGGTGATCAGAGCTCCCTGGAGAAGGCCTCTGGGCAGCATGTTGCTTTCCCCAGCCTAAGGGGCTGGCAGCAACCCTGTACCCTCCCAACCAGAGCATCTGTCAGTCCATGGTGATCATGGTGACCAGGCTCCCCACAGCTCTGGGAGCAGGCAAAGAGGCAGCGGACTTGGTGTCAAGATGAGGCACATGGCTCAATGCCCTTGGTTTGACCAAGCCAGCTACATGAGGAGTGACCCATGCGGATCCCAGACCCCATGCTCAGAAGGACCTGGCTATTGGTTTCATGCTCCGCTCACCACCATGAAATTCTCAATAATTATTTTTGACCAGGAGCCCACATTTTCATTCTGTACGGGGCCTTGAAAATTCCATAGAGGGTCCTCGGTCTAGCCCCTCTGCCACTGTGAGCAGGGTGACCTCTCAGCTTCCTCAGCTGCAAACTGGAGACCTCAACCCCTCATGGAACATCAAGGGAAACATAAGAGGGAGCAGATGGGAAAGCTCTTTGGAAAGGTCCACGTGCCGTACAAGTGGTGCCTAACAATCTGTGTTCATGAGGACAGATGGATGGGCTTGCCAGTAATCATCCTGCTACAGCTGCCATGCCTTCTGCATCTCCTCCATGCTCTATGTTTCCATTCAATCTCACAACAAACAAATGAGTGACGTGACTGTTTCCAGTGTACGGATAAGGAAAGGGAAGCTCAGAGAAGCTGAGTGATTTGCCCAAAGTGTCACAACTGCGACAAGTAGCAATACCAGGAGCAGAACCCAACCCTGCTGGAACCCAAGCCCAGGCACTTCCCTCTGCACCAGTCAGCTTGGGTTCTTGGGGAGGTGTCCCCTCCAGGGAGTTTCCTTGGACCAAAGAAATCCAGGGAAAATGAAGCACTGATCTTGGGTTAAAGGTGAGCCCCATCCCAGGCCAGGCCCATCCAGCAATGTCCCTGTGACAGTCCAGCTATTAATCCTGAGCGCTGTCCCTCTCTGCGGGCACTGCCTCAGCTGACCCAGTCCCCGGCCCTCCTGTCCTCACCTTCATCCTCTAAGACACTAATAGATTTCCTATAGCTTCATATAGCAAACCTCTGCTGGTCTGAACTAATGTATTAGTATTTTAAAAAGACTTCCTGGGAATTCTCTATTTCTCTTCCTTATTTTCTCTTTCAGCACCAAAAGAAGAAAACACATGACCTCAATCTGCCAGCCACCTTTGAAAAGAAGGCCCCTCAGGGAAGAACACATTAGCAATCCACATGGCTTATTTAATTATGATGAAAACGCCAAATTATTAAATATCCAGAAAATACTTTGAATAAAAAGTTGGTGATTACAGTTCCCATTTCATTTGTACCCAAACACATATGGTAGTTTCATAACGCAAGAAATTATTTTCAGACAGAAATAATTACATAGGGCTCTCAGGTCACTTTTAGCAAGGGACCTTGCTATGCACTTTTAAATCACAATTTGTGCTGCTGCTGCTAAGTCGCTTCAGTCATGTCTGACTCTGTGCGACCCCATAGATGGCAGCCCACCAGGCTCCCCCGTCTCTGGGATTCTCCAGGCAAGAACACTGGAGTGGGTTGCCATTTCCTTCAAAGCATGAAAGTGAAAAGTGAAAGTGAAGTCTCTCAGTCGTGTCTGACCCTCAGCGACCCCATGGACTGCAGCCAGGCTCCTCCATCCATGGGATTTTCCAGGCAAGAGTACTGGAGTGGGGTGCCATTACCTTCACAAAAGCATCCCAAAAGCATCCTTTGGGAATTGCAAGTTGCCCCAATCAGAGCTGCATGCACAACTTCCTTCTGCTTGGAAGGATCAGGGCAAAGGATTCATAAAGAGTGGTATGGCTCTGGCTGCAGGCCATTTATAAATGCACATGTGGGTTCTAGACCCATAGGTACTAACCCTGTGCTTGGCTGAGCTGAATGATCAATCAAACAGCTATGAAGAATAAAATGAAATACTTTTTAAAAAACGGACTTTCTATTCATTTAATTGACGCAAAAGAAAGCAAAAAGGCAGGACTGCTGGGGTCCAGCCCCGGTGGATCCAGGGAATTCGAAGCGGGGACAGCTTCGGCGAGGATCAGGAAACAATTGCTTAATTAAACGTTAATTAAGGATATAAAGAGTGGTTAAATAAGGATAGTTCAGTGAGGAAATTCAGTGGAGAAAAGAGGCTGAAATAAGGATAGCTCAGTGAGGAAATTCAGTGGAGAAAAGAGGCTGAATAATTCAGCCGGAAGGTGAGAGAAAGAAACGACATGGGGAGACCAAGTTTCCATGAACAAAGCCCACACTTTATTTTCCAAAGTAGTTTTTATACCATAAGTTATGCATAGAGGATAATGGGGAAAGGGGTAGAGTCATGCAGTAAGCCAGGCTTTCTTCCTGCAAACTTATCATATGCAAAAGTTTAGGTGATTTGCATCATCTTGTGGCCCGGAGGCCTGTTAACATTTTAAGACCCTTTCTTCAGAAAACTTATTTTTCTCTAAAGGTGATTAGTCAGGCGCCATCCTCCAAAAGCATTAGATAAAGTTGCATTCCTACAGGGCAAAGGTGCGGTGGGTTATAACAAGAGAAAGAATTAACTCAAGGGTCCAAGGTTACAAATATTGAGGCTACTAATTACATTTCTATACACCAATTATATCAATCAATACACTGCCAAGGACACAGCAGGTAAGGGATATGGAGACTTAGCAGCTAACATTGGCCCAACAAGTGAAAAATCCTTCACCAATAAAATGTCTAATCAATCTTTTAACTGCTCAAAGGAATCTGTATTCAGGCAGTTTAGAACATCTCATGCCTCTCACGGTTGTAAACTAAAACACTCTTGTCATGCCCAGGACAGACCCCCTGTAAAGTCAGAGGTGTAGGTGAGAGCACAAAGCAGTAAATAAAGTAGGCAGACTCTGGTTTTGGGGGTAGATACTCGAGAATTTCCAGGGGGACTCATGAGGCTTGATCCTGCCTGTGCATATGCCGAGCCTCCTTCCTCATGACCTTTGCCACTGGCAGAGTTCCTCACACTGGCTCCCGGCACAGGACGTCAAGAGCCTGCCTCTCTGAGCTTTCCATCCATGCATCTGTTCAGGATAGTTGCTAAATCACTGTTCTTTCCTCGAATATGTGCACAACACATAGCTCCAGGAGTTTTTGAGAAATAACTTCATTCAATCTACTTAACATTTAACAAAGCACCCGCTCCTAGTTCTGTACTCCATAGGAATCCAGAGATTTCTTCATCTGCATCTGTCAAGTCTTCTTATTCCTCTATTTGCCCCTGGGACCCCTTGCTGTGAGAGCTGCGTGAGTGATGCTCTGTGATGTCACTCATGGTAACAGGTAACTGGGCCAAGATTGGATAATTGACCAAAGCTAAGCCAATCAGAATCTCTCTTTCAGAAATTTGGAATTAACAGATTCTAGTCTTTCAAAGAGATTTTTGAGGAGATATTTTGAAGAGATATGCCAAGTCCAAGGTAAGAGAAACGCAAGTAAGACGGTAGGTGATGCAAAAGGGCATCAGAGGGCAGACACATTGAAACCATACTCACAGAAAACTAGTCAATCTAATCACACCAGGACCACAGCCTTGTCTAACTCAATGAAACTAAGCCATGCCTGTGGGGCCACCCAAGATGGGTGGATCATGGTGGAGAGGTCTGACAGAATGTGGTCCACTGGAGAAGGGAATGGCAAACCACTTCAGTATTCTTGCCTTGAGAACCCCATGAACAGTATGAAAAGGCAAAATGATAGGATACTGAAAGAGGAACTCCCCAGATCTGTAGGTGCTCAATATGCTACCAGAAATCAGTGGAGAACTAACTCCAGAAAAAATGAAGGCATGGAGACAAAGCGAAAAGAATACCCAGCTGTGGATGTGACTGGTGATAGAAGCAAGGTCCGATGCTATAAAGAGCAATATTGCATAGGAACCTGGAATGTCAGGTCCATGAATCAAGGCAAATTGGAAGTGGTCAAACAAGAGATGGCAAAAGTGAATGTTGACATTTTAGGAATCAGCGAACTCAAATGGACTAGAATGCGTGAATTTAACTCAGATGCCATTATATCTACTACTGTGGGCAGGAATCCCTCAGAAGAAATGGAGTGGCCATCATGGTCAACAAAAGAGTCCGAAATGCAGTACTTGGATGCAATCTCCAAAACAACAGAATGATCTCTGTTCGTTTCCAAGGCAAACCATTCAATATCACAGTAATCCAAGTCTATGCCCCAACCAGTAACACTGAAGAAGCTGAAGTTGAATGGTTCTATGAAGATCTACAAGACCTTTTAGAACTAACACCCAAAAAAGATGTCCTTTTCATTATAGGGGACTGGAATGCAAAAGTAGGAAGTCAAGAAACACCTGGAGTAACATGCAAATTTGGCCTTGGAATACAGAATGAAGCAGGGCAAAGACTAACAGAGTTTTGCCAAGAAAATGCACTGGTCATAGCAAATACCCTCTTCCAACAACACAAGAGAAGACTCTACACATGGACATCACCAGATGGTCAACACCGAAATCAGATTGATTATATTCTTTGCAGCCAAAGATGGAGAAGCTCTGTACAGTCAATGAAAAAAAAAAAAGACCAGGAGCTGACTGTGGCTCAGATCATGAACTCCTTATTGCCAAATTCAGACTGAAATTGAAGAAAGTAGGGAAAACCACCAGACCATTCAGGTATGACCTAAATCAAATCCCTTATGATTATACAGTGGAAGTGAGAAATAGATTTAAGGGACTAGATATGATAGATAAAGGGCCTGATGAACTATGGACGGAGGTTCATGACATTGTACAGGAGACAGGGATCAAGACCATCCCCATGGAAAAGAAATGCAAAAAGCAAAATGGCTCTCTGGGGAGGCCTTACAAATAGCTGTGAAAAGAAGAGAAGCGAAAAGCAAAGGAGAAAAGGAAAGATATAAGCATCTGAATGCAGAGTTCCAAAGAATAACAAGAAGAGATAAGAAAGCCTTCTTCAGTGATCAATGCAAAAAAATAGAGGAAAACAACAGAATGGGAAAGACTAGAGATCTCTTCAAGAAAAATCAGAGATACCAAGGGAACATTTCATGCAAAGATGGGCTTGATAAAGGACAGAAATGGTATGGACCTAACAGAAGCAGAAGATATTAAGAAGAGGTGGCAAGAATACACAGAAGAACTGTACAAAAAAGAGCTTCACGACCCAGATAATCATGATGGTGTGATCACTGACCTAGAACCAGACATCCTGGAATGTGAAGTCAAGTGGGCCTTAGAAAGCATCACTACAAACAAAGCTAGTGGAGGTGATGGAATTCCAGTTGAGTTCTTTCATATCCTGAAAGATGATGCTGTGAAAGTGCTGCACTCAATATGCCAGCAAATTTGGAAAACTCAGCAATGGCCACAGGACTGGAAAAGGTCAGTTTTCATTCCAATCCCAAAGAAAGGCAATGCCAAAGAATGCTCAAACTACTGCACAATGCACTCATCTCACATGCTAGTAAAGTAATGCTCAAAATTCTCCAAGCCAGGCTTTAGCAATACATGAACCGTGAACTTCCAGATGTTCAAGCTGGTTTTAGAAAAGTCAGAGGAACTAGAGGCCAAATTGCCATCATCCACTGGATCATCAAAAAAGCAAGAGAGTTCCAGAAAAACATCTATTTCTGCTTTCTTAACTATGCCAAAGCCTTGACTGTGTGGATCACAATAAACTGTGGAAAATCCTGAAAGAGATGGGAATACCAGACCACCTGATCTGCCTCTTGAGAAACTTGTATGCAGGTCAGGAAGCAACAGTTAGAACTGGACATGGAACAACAGACTGGTTCCAAATAGGAAAAGGAGTATGTCAAGGCTGTATTTTGTCACCCTGCTTATTTAACTCATATGCAGAGTACATCATGAGAAACGCTGGGCTGGAAGAAGCACAAGCTGGAATCAAGATTGCCGGGAGAAATATCAATAACCTCAGATATGCAGATGACACCACCCTTATGGCAGAAAGTGAAAAGGAACTAAAAAGCCTCTTGATGAAGGTGAAAGAGGAGAGTGAAAAAGTTGGCTTAAAGCTCAACATTCAGAAAATGAACATCATCGCATCTGGTCCCATCACTTCATGGGAAATAAATGGGGAAACAGTGGAAACAGTGTCAGACTTTATTTTGGGGGCTCCTAAATCACTGCAGATGGTGACTGCAGCCATGAAATTAAAAGACATTTACTCCTTGGAAGGAAAGTTATGACCAACCTAGAGAGCATATTCAAAAGCAGAGACATTACTTTGCCAACAAAGGTTCATCTAGTCAAGGCTATGTTTTTTCCAGTGGTCATGTATGGATGTGAGAGTTGGACCATGAAGAAAGCTGAGCGCCGAAGAATTGATGCGTTTGAACTGTGGTTTTGGAGAAGACTCTTGAGAGTCCCTTGGACTGCAAGGAGATCCAACCAGTCTATTCGGAAAGAGATTAGCCCTGGGACATCTTTGGGAAGAATGATGCTACAGCTGAAACTCCAGTACTTTGGCCACCTCATGTGAAGAGTTGACTCATTGGAAAAGTCTCTGATGCTGGGAGGGATTGGGGGCAGGAGGAGAAGGGGACAACAGAGAACAAGATGGCTGGATGGCATCACTGACTTGATGGACGTGAATCTAAGTGAACTCCAGGAGTTGGTGATGGACAGGGAGGCCTGGCATGCTGCTATTCATGGGGTCGCAAAGAGTCGGACACAACTGAGCGACTGAACTGAACTGAGTCTTTCAAAAGGATGTAAAGCAGGCAGCTGATAGGAGTCAGAAGCCATGATATAGCCTGGGAGGCAAGTAGGAAAAGTCGCTCTTCAGAGCAGGAGGAGAGAAGGGAGATGGAAAGACGCTTTTCCAATGTGTGACTTCCCTAATCTCAAAGCCAGACTGGCCTTCCTCCTGCCAACTCCCAATCTTCCCTTCTATATTACTTTATTTTTTTAAGAGATTTTTTTGGCTGCACCACGTGGATTTGTGGGATCTTAGTTCTCAACCAGGAATCAAACTTGTGCCCCCAACTGTAGAAGAGCAGAGTTCTAGCCACTGGACCCCCAGGGAGTTATCTTCCCCTGAAATGGAATACTACTCAGTCATAAAAAAGACTGAAATGGTGCCATTTGCAGCAACATGGATGGACCTAGATTATCATACCAAGTAATGTAAGTCAAAGACAAAGACAACTATCATAGGATATCACTCATACATGGAATCTATTAATAAAATATAAGACTTCCCTGGTGGCCCAGTGGTTAAGACTCTGTGTGTCCATGCAGGGAGCACAAGTCCAATGTCTGGTCAGTGAACAAAGATCTCGTAAAACTGCACAGTGTGGCCAGGAGAGCAAAAAACAAGCTAAAATATTATACAAACGAACTTATTTACGAAACAGAGACATAGAAGGAAAACTTCTGGTCACCAGAGGAGAAAGAGGGAGGGATAAAGTAGGAATTTGAGGTCAGCAGATGCAAACAATCATACAGAGAATGGATAAACAAGGTCCTGCTGTATAGTGTACGTGCATGCTCGCTCAGTCACTCAGTTGTGTTTGATTCTGCAACCTCATGGACTGTGGCCTGCCAGGCTTCTCTGTCCATGGAATTTTCCAGGCAAGAATATTGGAGTGGGTTGCCATTTCCTAGTCTGGGGGATCTTCCTGACCAAGGGACTGAACCTGAGTCTCCTGCATTGGCAGGTGGACTCTTTGCCACTGTGCCATCGGCAAAGCCCTACTGCATAGCACAGGAAACTATTCCATATCCTGTAATAAACTACAGTGGAAAAGAATAGGAAAAAGGTTACATATAGATATACACATAGAATTGAATTGAATCACATTGTTGTCCACCGTAAAGGAGCACAATATTATAAATCAACTCTATTTCAATTAACAAAATTAAGATAAGTTAAAAAAAAACAAAAAAGGAACACAACTTCCTCCCTAGACCTGCCCAGGCAGAATGTGGGTGGGGCCCAGCCCTGTGTGTCTCACAGCCTCCAGATGATGCTGATGCCCGCTCCCTACAGTTTGGGAACCACAGATGTTCTAGGTACCAGGGGCTTTCACAGGCATTCTCTGAGCAGCCCCTCAACATAACCTTGTGAATAACTGCTCTGATCCTGGTCCCACATCCAAGGATGCGGGGCTCCAGGCCATGAGCTGGTGGAAGGCACTGGACTAGAGGAGACCCTGGGGGCCTGGCATTCGGGAAGCCTGCCCAGCGCCGTGCTCCCCTTTGCCTTGAGCTGGGTCGGAGCACTGCATGGTTTCCTAACAGTCCCTTTCTAACTCCAGCTTGCACACACAGTTCCCACCATTATACAGACAGCCCACACAGAAGGAATTTGTGCCCCAGGAAGCAAGTTTTACCTACAAAGCTTTAGATTTTGGCAGCAATGCAGCTTTCTCAGAAGGAATCCATGCTTAATCAATAATGGCTCATTTATTTTTAAGTGTGAATTGAGAATTAGTAGAAAAACTCCCTGTGTGTTGATAAAACTGCAACCAAAACATTCACCAGGCTGAGCAGAAAGAGCTGAGACAGGACCAAGGAAGTGCGTGCTGCCTCCCCAGAGCCTGGCCTTGTGGATAACGGTTCTAAGATCAGGAGGAGAGATGCAAGGGTAGAGGAGGACGCTGAGAATATGAGCAGGCGGGAGAGTACTGAGCCCCAAGATCATGGGTGTAAACAGTCTCCAGCCCCTTTAAACACGACCAGGACCTGCATCTCTAGGCCTGAGGGATTGCTTCCCCAGAAATACAGAGGGCCACTCTGCCCATGAGGCAAGCAGAAGTAGGAATTTAACAGCTGCCAGGAGCAGCCTTTCAACTTAGGAAGTGGTGTATAAATGCCCTGGCTCTCTCACTGCCCCTGTGATAGGGCAATTCAGAATAGGTTTTGCAACAATTCTCAGAATCTCCCTCAAAGATGATGTTCCAGGTGCCCACTATGTCCACTGGTTTAACAATACCTTCTTCACTGACTATTCCTTCTCTTGCTTACTAAGTTAGTCTCCTAGCAGTATGTTTTCTGAACTTCCCAAATAAACTACTTGAACTTATAAGTAAATAAATAAAAAATAAATAAATACAGCCAACACCGCCCAGCAGGGTACCCTTGACTACCCTGGAAGTATATGCTTCCACTGCTTACAGACTGTCTGCTTTTGGCCATCATCCTTACCCTGCTGGTACACCCACCTGGAAGAGTGTGGGTCCCAGCATCTGAACATAATGGGGCCAGGGGCTTGGAGGAAAAGCAAAATGACAAGTACCAAGTCTGCAGGGCTTGTCCTTAAGAGAGAATTCCTAGGTCCACCTGCTCACAGTGTCTTAGGAGCAGACTCACAACTGAACCAGAGTCAGGGTCCCTGGGGTGGAGTAGGGGAGAGGTTTAAATCATGCCCTGCTTCTGTTCTGGGAGGGTCTCTGTACAGAAATGTCAACAGGATCAAAACAAAGCTAACAGGCTGTTCCAACGGGCAGAGGCTCAGTCTCAGATAGACCTGCCCCTGGAGGCCACAGAGGCTCTGGATCAGCTGCATCAAGACAGCAGGGCAGGGCTCTGCTGGTCCCAAATAGTGCTGGACAAACCTAGTGAAGAGAGACAGTAGTGTCTCATGTGTGAAGGAAACAGGAGATTTTGTTCTCATCCCCAAAATGCGAACAGAGAATCGAGGAATACAGAAGGAAGCCATCAAATATTCAAAAAGTAGTGGACCAGCAGTGAGTAATAACTATAAAAATAAGCCTGCTACTGCTGCTGCTAAGTCGCTTCAGTCGTGTCCGACTCTGTGCGACCCCATGGACTGCAGCCCACCAGGCTCCTCCATCCATGGGACTTTTCAGGCAAGAGTACTGGAATGGGTTGCCGTTGCCTTCTCCGAATAATAAGCCTACCTGTGTGTAATAACAGAATGAGAAAATAGCAATGACTGTGTATAAACACCTAGCAGGTGCCTCACCTTGCACTAGATGATTTCCATAGAAGATCTTGTTTAATACTCACCACAGCCTGTAGCATAGAAATGATTACTCCCACCTTGAAGATGAGAAAACTGAGGCCCACTGAGACATCTGGGGGAAGTTGCATGCTGGCTACTGCTGGGCTGGCTCTTCTCTGAACAGCTTTGCTCCTTTCAGTCATTGCCTTGTGCTTGAGGCCACCAGTCCCCTGTTCTGGATGGCTGCCTTTAGAGAGACCCCTCGGTCCAAATCACTCCAATATATGCCCTTCTTTCTTTCTGAAAGTGTTCACACATCATCTCGGGCTCCCCCATGAAAGCTCAGCCTTCACCCAGTCCTAACAGCCTGAAGTCAGGTGGCCTCCTGGGCCCTTGCTCCCTTCGCTCATCCCTCGCTCTCTCTCACCTACTCCATTCAGTTCATTGCCACGTCCCTGCAGCCCAAATGCCGCCACCAGTGCAGGCCAGTGGCCCCATCACCTGGATGGCACAGTTGTTCCTCCAATAGCTCCCCCATCCCTCAGCCAGAAGGAACCTCCCAAGATGCAAGATTGACCTGGACCCTTCCCTTTCATGGCACATATGGCTTCCCATGGCTCTCAAGGTGGCACAAAGCCCCTACTGCACATGGGCTTCCCAGGCCCTTCTCCATCTGGCCCTACTTCCACTCCAGTCCCCATTCTCACTGTTGGCCACAGACCCTGAAATTGCAAAGCTCTCTTGTGCCTCACAGCTCAGCCTGTACAGATCCTTCTCCCTCAACCAGCGTCCTCCTCCCCTCCACCCCATCCTGAGCTCACAATTGCTCAAACTGCTCCACTCAGACTCACCCAGACTGAGTCAAAGGAGCCTCCCCTGGGCTCCCACGCCCCTTGCTCACCCTATCAAAGCTCCTGTGGTCCTATATAGAAACTGCTCTCTGCTTGCTTGTTTCTGCAGACAAGCCTCATTACTGAGAATAGGGATCATGTCTTACTGATCATCATGTCCAGTCCCCTGAGAGTGCCTGGTGGGTGCAAACACCTTCCCCACTCCCTACCCCTCTGCACCACACCCTTTCTCCAGTGCTGAGCCCTCAGTGATGCAAGAAAGATCTCCTGCATCCTGCCAGTGCCTCCAGCCTAAGCCACCAAGAGCTCCCTTGCAGTGGGACTAGGTTGGGTTTGTTGACTCACTGCAACAGGGGAGAACTCAGGCCGTGGGGAACGAGGGGTGTCTCACCCACAGGGTGTTAGAAAGGCCTTCCAGAACTGAGGTTTATGTTGAGTGACCAGGGGAACGGCTGCACTCTGGACTGGAAGCTGTCAGGAAGCAGGGCTGATGGTCTGACTGGGTACTTTACTAAATCTTGTCTAAAAATTTAGTATCACATGAGGTGGAAGGAGCAGTCACTTTTATTAGCCAGAGTGTAGAGTGCATGCCACTCTTGTGACTTGGACAGCATCCTTGTGTTTGAGTGCAAACGTGATGATGGAGGGTCTGGTTTTTGCCTTGACTCATCATGGTCACAGAGGCAGCTTCTCTGAGGTCAGTGTCATTGTCAAGACACTGATCTTGCTCCTTAGGAAAGCACCAGGCCAGCTGTGGTACAGGCCAGCTTCCAGCTGTCGGGCACTGCTGGTCTCTTTCTCCATCTTTTGCCAATCTGTCCCGCAGTTAGCTGGCCATGTATCACCACCAGGGCCAGAGGCTGAGCCTTGTTCTTGGCTTCACATTCAAGCCTTGTGCTCCAACCCAGAATTCATGGGCGTAGGAAGTGCAAGTGGCTCTCCCCATGGCCCTAAATCTCCTTTAATCTTTTTGCTCCCCTGACCACCACCCCAGCTTTTGTTTGGGTATCAGTCCTTTGGTTCCATCGAGTTCCATTCAAGGTAGGTCATGAATGGAGGGGCAGAGGAGATGCTGATTTTACACCTGGATGGGGGGGATAGAGAAAACTGACCTCACCGGTCCTCTCCCCAAGTGGTATTTACCCAAAACCATCAAAGCTTCATGCTGCAGGGATCAGCTTCCTCTTGCCATGGATTTTAGCACCCTTTTGCTAAGATACACTCTCTCTCACTCTCACATGTGCTCACTCTCTCTATTTGCATTGTACCACCATTGGCATCCTATATCAAGAAGACACAGTAAAGGAATTAAAAGAATTACCAGAAAGAAATAAACTACAGTGAATAAAGATGAAATCTTCCTTAACTATCTCTGAATCTCCAAACCCTTGAATATGCACTTTCCACATTTTGCATCTTCTCATTTGTACTATCTCCCAGTCTCCCCTATGTTATTTGGTTCCCCTGATGAAGTCATAAACCCCCAAGAAGAGACCCGTGCCCCATTATTCTGACAGCTACCCTCCCAGTCCCAGCCCAGGTTGGCTCCCCCACAGTCCTGGCCATACCCATCTGAAATGTTCACAATCTTCCCAGAATTGTTCTTCTATGGTCCCCATGGGGAGTCCAAAGAGATTTAAACAACTGAGCTTCTCCCAGGAATCTCCAGCTGAGAAGGGGCTGCAGGGGTAACCCTCCTCTCATGGAGTGGAGCCTACCGTTTTCTTCTACAGAGAGGCCCAGGGCCAGGCATTGGCCAAGGAGAAGATTGTCCAAGGAGAAGCTGAGGTCCTCTCTCCATCATCACTAAGAGGATGCTCCCTTGTCTGCAAGCATCTGAGGATGAGTGCATGGTATAAAATTCTCTTTGAGAATTCAGAAAATTTGCTCCATTCTGAACAATTGGTTCAAAGGAGAAAAGCCATGAACTCTTCCTGAAGATGCAGTCTGGTTTTGTGTGTGTGACTAGGGCAGATGAGGGTGGGAAAGGCAGAGATTCTCTATCAGCTCTCTGATATGTGTCGATGGAGACTTCAGCCACCACCTCCATTCCCACAGCACTTGTTCTCTGTACTCAACTGTGTCCAAAGCAGCACGGTCATTAACCAAATTTTTCCCAAATTGGTGTTGCTTCCTAACCAGTGTGTGGATTGGGGTTGGGGGCCAGAGACAGCATAACTATGATATCTTCAGGGCAGGACCTTCCTGTTTTGGAGTTAGGCATTCACCCCACAGTTGACCACACCTGGCTGGGCAAACAGACTAAGGTTCCGTCACATTCACAGTCTTAGATCTTAACTCTCCGAGGTCAAAGCCAAAAGCACCAGCATCTCATTTGAGACCAGGAGGCTGTTTAGGCTACCTGTTCATTCACATCTATTCTATGTGTGAAAACACATTAAGAAATAGCCAAGCTTGGAAAAATCACAAATTAGGCGAAATTATTTGCATTATAAAAATATTTAATTTTTGGAGGATTTTCTTAAATAATAAATACTTCTTACACTTTTTAGTTGCATGTTTCCAAGATATTACTTTCTTGTCAAAACAAACACCAGAAAAGTAGAGAAACTGAAAATTAAATTAGTAGATTAAAATGGTAAATACTAAAAAATTTAAATAGTAATAAGCTTAAAGAAAACAGAATTGAGTATATTTTAAACACATAAAAGAGAAAAAAATGTCTAAACTTAAATAAATAGAACCCACAAAGGAAAATAAACACATCATATAAGTGAAATACACACGGTTAAATTTTAATGTCTAATATTAATACAAACTGATAAAAGCACAAAGCACAAACCATTTAGAAAGAGAAACTATAGTAAACTGTAAACATAGGAGCAAATATTCAACTTCATTGAGAATCAAATAAATATGAATTAAAACAACAGAAGAAAATTTCTTTGGGACATAAACATTTAGCATAAAATGCCCATTGTTGATGAAGATGTGGTGAGATGAGCAATAAACTGCATTCCTGGCAAAAGCGTAAACTAATCTGTCTTGGAAAGAAGTAGAGACATGTATGTGTGTGTGCGTGTATACCTTTTGCCTTTTCTTTAGTACTGGTATGGTATGACTCTGTTATGAGTATATGTATGTATTATGTAATGCACTATAATACATAAGATATATCTATAGAACTATGCTATGTTTTGGCCTGTGAAATGGCAAACCATTCCAATATTCTTGCCTGGACAATCTTATGGACAGAGGGGCCTGACAGGTTACAGCCCATCGGGTCACAAAGTGTCAGACACGACTGAGGACATGACTGATACTATACCTAATGTATTAATACCAGACTATATAAAATGTACAGATGTGCATATTAATGTATATCATGAAAGATTCACATCCTGCCAAAGCTAAAGAAAGAAGTTCAAATGGATAAAAGACCAAAGACAAAGGCTTTTCTCTGCCACACCAATTAAACTAATACACCGCTACCAAGAGCAGCGTCTGGCTTTTTCTGTTTCTGTGTCCCTTGCCAAGCCTGAAGATGCCATCACACTGGTTCTTTCCCATGATCATCATCTTCATCAGTGACTCTCACATGTGAGACTGCATCAGTATGTCCTAGAAAGCCGATCAAAATACAGATCACTGGGCCCCACTCCCAGAGTTTCTGCTTTGACAGGTCTGTGGTGGGACCCTAAAATGTTCATCTCAGAAGTCTCCAGGCATGCTGCTATTCCCTGGATCACACTTTGAGAAGTACCAACCTGCACACCATGTATCCTTCTGGGTTTCCCACCAGAGCAGCCTCCTCACTTCTCCTCAACTGTTGTTACTGAACAAGGTTTATTTGCTCAACACACAGCCAACCGAACAGAGATTCAAGGCGACTTCTGAGTGCACATGCCCAGTTGGAGGGACAGTAGCCCTAACCTGTCTTAACCTGCCCGAGCTTGCCTGCACATGGCTGACTCCAAGTTCCTGAAAAACAACTTGGGCAAACATCTTACAATTCCTACCTCAGAGATGCTCTCTATAGGGGTTGTGAAGGGGGTTTTGTAACATATTGTTTAGGCTACATGGCACTTGAAAGACACACAGGTTATGTAAAAACAATTAATGCACGCTTGATCAGTGAAGGCAGGTAACAGTTTATTATTTATTAAACAAGTTACAGTTGAATGGATCTAACAAATGTCTACCCTTGCTTTCACTGGCAGAACAGTGTTATATAGCTGTAATTTTTTTATTTTATTGAAGTATAATTGATTTACAATGTTGTGTTAATTACTGCTATGCTAAATGGTTGTCTGAGGAGGTCTTACAAATAGCTGAGAAAAGAAGAGAAGTGAAAGGCAAAGGAGAAAAAGAAAAATACACTCGTGTGAACACAAAGTTCCAAAGAATAGCAAGGAGAGATAAAAAAAAAAAAGCCTTTCTCAGTGATTAATGCAAAGAAATAGAGGAAAACAATAGAATGGGAAAGACTAGAGATCTCTTCAAGAAAATTAGAGATACCAGGGGAGCATTTCATGCAAAGATGGGCACAATAAAGGGCAGAAATGGTGTGGATCTAAAAGAAGCAGAAAACATTACAAAAAGGTGGCAAGAATACAAAAAAAGATCTTCACGACCCAGATAACCACAATGTTATGCTCACTCACCTAGAGCCCCAATTCCTGGAGTACGAAGTCAAGTAGGCCTTAGAAAGCATCACCATGAACAAAGCTAGTGGAGGTGATAGAATTCCAGTTGAGCTATGTCAAGTCCTAAAAGATGACGCTGTGAAAGTGCTACACTCAATATGCCAGCAAATTTGGAAAACTCAGCAGTGGCCACAGGACTGGAAAAGGTCACTTTTCATTCTAATGCCAAAGAAGGGCAATGCCAAACAATGTTCAAACTACCACATAACTGCACTCATCTCACATGCTAGCAAAGTAATGCTCGAAATTCTCCAAGAGAGGTTTCAACAGTATGTGAACTGAGAACTTCCAGATGTTCAAGCTGGATTTAGAAAAGGCAGAGGAACCAAAGATCAAATTGCCAACATCCATGGGATCACAGAAAATGCAAGAGAGTTCCAGTAAAACATCTACTTCTGTTTTATTGGGCTTCCCAGGTGGCTCAGCTGGTAAAGAATCCGCCTGCAATGCAGGAGACCTGGGTTCTATTCCTGGGTTGAGAAGATCCCCTGGAGAAGGGAATGGCTACCCACTCCAATATTCTGGCCTGGAGAATTCCATGGACTGTACAGTTGCAAAGAGTCAGACATGACTGAGCTATTTTCACTTCTTCTTTATTGACTATGCCAATGCCTTAGACTGTGTGGATCACAACAAACTGTGGAAAATTCTTAAAGAGAAGAGAATACCAGACCACCTGACCTGCCTTCTAGAAATCTGTATGCAGGTCAAGAAGCAACAGTTAGAACCAGATATGGAACAACAAACTGATTCCAAATTAGGAAAGAAGTACATCAAGGCTGTATGTTGTCACCCTGCTTATTTAACTTATATGCAGAGTACATCATGTGAAATGCCAGGCTGGATGAAGCACAAACTGGAATCAAGATTGCCGGGAGAAATATCAGTAACCTAGATATGCAGATGACACCACCCTTATGGCAGAAAGTGAAGAATTAAAGAGCCTCTTGATGAAAATGAAAGAGGAGAATGAAAAAGCTGGCTTAAAACTCAACATTCAAAAAACTAAGATCATGGCATCCAGTACCATCACTTCATGGCAAATAGATGGGGAAACAATAGGAACACTGACAGACTTTATTTTCTTGGGCTCCAAAATCACTGCCGATGGTGACTGCAGCCATGAAATTAAAAGACGCTTGCTCCTTAGAAGAAAAGATATGACCAACCTAGACAACATATTAAAAACCAGAGACATTACTTTGCTGACAAAAGTCTGTCTAGTCAAAGCTACGGTTTTTCCAGTAGTCATGTATGGGTGTGAGAGTTGGACCATAAAGAAAGCTGAGCACCAAAGAATTGATGCTTTTGAACTGTGGTGTTGGAGAAGACCCTTTAGAGTCCCTTGGACTACAAGGAGATCAAACCAGTCCAGCCTAAAGGAAATCAGTTCTGAATATTCATTGGAAGGACTGATGCTGAAGCTGACTCACCAGAACTTCAGCCACCTTATGCAAAGAACTGACTCATTAGAAAAGACCCTGATGCTGGGAAAGATTGAAGGCAGCAGGAGAAGGGGATGACAGAAGAGGTGGCTGGATGCCATCACTGACTCGATGGACATGAATATAAGCAGGCTCCAGGAGTTGGTGATGGACAGGGAGGCCTAGCATGCTGTAGTCCATGGGGTCTTAGAGAGTCAGACACAACTGAGGGAATGAACTGAGCTGAACTGATACAGCAAAATGAGTGTTATACATATATACACATTCTTTTTCATATTCTTTTCCATTATGGTTTATCACAGGACATTGAATATAGTTCCCTGTGATATACAGTAGGATCTTGTTGTTTATCCAGTCTCTACATAATTTAACTGTTTGCATCTGATATAGCTCTAAATCAGTCAACAAGCCACACCACCTCAGCAGGGACACAGAAGTACTTACACCTGATCCCAGGACTTAATATTACCACTAGTGCTCAGATGGAACCCATCTCATTCCTCACAGCACACTCTCCTTTTCTTTAAGGGCAGCAAATCTCAGTCCCTGAGGTAAAGGAACCAATTGCTCCAGATCACTGGATTCCTCGATCTTCCTTCATTCCCTTCTCCTCCCTCTCCCATGCTCATCACCAGGCAGCTATCCTTGGAGGGGATTCCAGAGGGCTAAGAAATGTGTTCTCATCTTGCCTTAGCCAGCTTCCAGCTATAGGACCCAGGAAAAGTTCCTCCACCAGCTTGAGTTTCAGGATCTCTATTGGCTAATGGACATCAGTGCCATGATTAAATTGAAAATGAACACAAAAATTCCTACTGGAGCAGTCAGTAAATGCTGCTCATTATTCACTGCCCAGTCTTACTTGCAACCATCCATTCTTCCAGTCAGTAATCCAATCTATCCCATTTGGTCTCTGTTGCTTATGTGCCTTTGCTTTTTCCTTGCTGCCAAATGTGTTTGTTTGTCCATGGCTTTTTGAGATCATATCTGTTTATTGTTTTAAGTCATTCATCCTGAAGTATAAAAAAAGAAAGCCCATCCCTCGTCTCCCCCAGTCCTCAGAGGTAACTGCTGCTAACAGTGAGGTGTCCATCCTTTCCAATCTTTATCCACAAATGTATAAACATATAAATACATATATGTGTTCTATATTTTTTTTCTCCAAAAATAAAGTAGTGCTGGGACTTTTCTAGTGGTCCAGTGGTTAAGATTCCGCCTTGTAAGGCAGGGGACACAGATTTGATTCCTGGTTAAGCAATTAAGATCCCACATGCCATAGGGCAACTAAGCCCTTGAACCACAATTAGAGAAGCCTGCAAGCCACAACTAAGACCCAACACAGCCAAATAAATAAATAATTTTTTTAAAAAAAGTATTGCCACATCTTTCTGCAACTTTTTCATTTTCTGTTTTTATACTGAAGATTGTATTTCAGAGACTTCTAGTATCCACTTCAACATGTAAAGAGCTTGGAAGTTGCCACTCCCATTCTTACAAAATGAAGAAAGGTAACAAATTGAAAACCAATGACTTTTCTTAGACCTATCAGAGAATTAAGGTCATAGGGCAAATCACCACCCCTAAATCTGGGGAGACAGGTGAATCCAGACCATCTCAGCTGAGATCACCTTCCCTTGAGCAGAGGCTGCTGCAGTCTTCAAGTGCTAGAACTTTCATGGCGACTTTGATGAATGGCTGAAGGTGGAGTGTGAGTGAGGTTAAAAGTGAGACTCCTGGGGCCATAGTTTTAGCAGAACCCCATCAGATCAGATCAGATCAGTCGCTCAGTCGTGTCCAACTCTTCGCGACCCCATGAACAGCAGCACGCCAGGCCTCCCTGTCCATCACCAGCTCCCAGAGGTCACTCAGACTCACATCCATCGAGTCAGTGATGCCATCCAGGCATCTCATCCTCTGTCGTCCCCTTCTCCTCCTGCCCTCAATCCCTCCCAGCACCAGAGTCTTCTCCAATGAGTCAACTCTTCGCATCAGGTGGCCAAAATACTGGAGTTTCAACTTTAGCATCATTCCTTCGAAAGAAATTCCAGGATTGATCTCCTTCAGAATGGACTGGTTGGATCTCCTTGCAGTCCAAGGGACTCTCAAGAGTCTTCTCCAACACCACAGTTCAAAAGCATCAATTCTTCAGTGATCAGCCTTCTTCACAGTCCGGCTCTCACATCCATACATGACCACAGGAAAGACCATAGCCTTGACTAGGCGAACCTTAGTTGGTAAAGTAATGTCTCTGCTTTTGAATATGCTATCTAGGTTGGTCATAACCTTCCTTCCAAGGAGTAAATGTCTTTTAATTTCATGGCTGCAGTCACCATCTGCAGCGATTTTGGAGCCCAGAAAAAGAAAGTCTGACACTGTTTCCACCGTTTCTCCATCTATTTCCCATGTAGTGATGGGATCAGATGCCATGATCTTCGTTTTCTGAATGTTGAGCTTTAAGCCAACCTTTTCACTCTCCACTTTCACTTTCATCAAGAGGCTTTTTAGCCCCTCTTCACTTTCTGCCATAAGGGTGGTGTCATCTGCATATCTGAGGTTATTGATATTTCTCCTGGCAATCTTGATTCCAACTTGTGTTTCTTCCAGTCCAGCATTTCTCATGATGTACTCTGCATATAAGTTAAATAAACATGGTGACAATATGCAGCCTTGACATACTCCTTTTCCTATTTGAAACCAGTCTGTTGTTCCATGACCAGTTCTAACTGTTGCTTCCTGACCTGCATACAGATTTCTTAAGAGGCAGATCAGGTGGTCTGGTATTCCCATCTCTCTCAGAATTTTCCATAGTTTATTGTGATCTACACAGTCAAAGGCTTTGGCATAGTCAATAAAGCAGAAATAGGTGTTTTTCTGGAACTCTCTTGCTTTTTCCATGATCCAGCGGATGTTGGCAATTTGACCTCTGGTTCCTCTGCCTTTTCTAAATCCAGCTTGAACATCAGGAAGTTCACAGTTCACATTTGCTGAAGCCTGGCTTGGAGAATTTTGAGCATTACTTTACTAGCGTGTGAGATGAGTGCAATTGTGCGGTAGTTTGAGCACTCTTTGGCATTGCCTTTCTTTGGGATTGGGATGAAAACTGACCTTTTCCAATCTTGTGGCCACTGCTGAGTTTTCCAAATTTGCTGGCATATTGAGTGCAGCACTTTCACAGCATCATCTTTCAGGATTTGGAATAGCTCCACTGGAATTCCATCACCTCCACTAGCTTTGTTCCTAGTGATGCTTTCTAAGGCCCACTTGACTTCACATTCCAGGATGTCTGGCTCTAGGTCAGTGATCACACCATCATGATTATCTGGGTCGTGAAGCTCTTTTTTGTACAGTTCTTCTGTGTATGCTTGCCACCTCTTCTTAATATCTTCTGCTTCTGTTAGGTCCATACCATTTCTGTCCTTTATCGAGCCCATCTTTGCATGAAATGTTCCTTTGGTATCTCTGATTTTCTTGAAGAGATCCCTAGTCTTTCCCATTCTGTTGTTTTCCTCTATTTCTTTGCATTGGTCACTGAAGAAGGCTTTCTTACCTCTTCTTGCTATTCTTTGGAACTCTGCATTTAGATGTTTATATCTTTCCTTTTCTCCTTTGCTTTTCGCTTCTCTTCTTTTCACAGCTATTTGCAAGGCCTCCCCAGACAGCCATTTTGCTTTTTTGCATTTCTTTTCCATGGGGATGGTCTTGATCCCTGTCTCCTGTACAATGTCACGAACCTCATTCCATAGTTCATCAGGCACTCTATCTCTCAGATCTAGGCCCTTAAATCTATTTCTCACTTCCACTGTATAATCATAAGGGATTTGATTTAGGTCATACCTGAATGGTCTAGTAGTTTTCCCTACTTTCTTCAATTTCAGTCTGAATTTGGCAATAAGGAGTTCATGGTCTGAGCCACAGTCAGCTCCTGGTCTTGTTTTTGCTGATTGTATAGAGCTTCTCCATCTTTGGCTGCAAAGAATATAATCAATCTGATTTCAGTGTTGACCATCTGGTGATGTCCATGTATAGAGTCTTCTCTTGTGTTGTTGGAAGAGGGTATTTGCTATGACCAGTGCATTTTCTTGGCAAAACTCTGTTAGTCTTTGCCCTGCTTCATTCCGTGTTCCAAGGCCAAATTTGCCTGTTACTCCATGTGTTTCTTGACTTCCTACTTTTGCATTCCAGTCCCCTAGAATGAAAAGGACATCTTTTTTGGGTGTTAGTTCTAAAAGGTCTTGTAAGTCTTCATAGAACCGTTCAACTTCAGCTTCTTCAGCGTTACTGGTTGGGGCATAGACTTGGATTACTGTGACATTGAATGGTTTGCCTTGGAAATGAACAGAGATCATTCTGTCATTTTTGAGATTGCATCCAAGTACTGCATTTCGGACTCTTTTGTTGACCATGATGGCCACTCCATTTCTTCTGAGGGATTCCTGCCCACAGTAGTAGATATAATGGTCCTCTGAGTTAAATTCACCCATTCCAGTCCATTTTAGTTCGCTAATTCCTAGAATGTCGACATTCACTCTTGCCATCTCTTGTTTGACCACTTCCAATTTGCCTTGATTCATGGAACTGACATTCCAGGTCCTATGCAATATTGCTCTTTACAGCATTGGACTTTGCTTCTATCACCAGACACATCCACAGCTGGGTATTCTTTTTGCTTTGGCTCCATCCCTTCATTCTTTCTGGAGTTATTTCTCCACTGATCTCCAGTAGCATACTGGGCCCCTACTGACCTGGGGAGTTTCTCTTTCAGTATCCTATCATTTTGTCTTTTCATACTGTTCATGGGGTTCTCAAGGCAAGAATACTGAAGTGGTTTGCCATTCCCTTCTCCAGCGGACCACACCCTGTCATATCTCTCCACCATGACCCGCCCATCCCGGGTTGCCCCATGGGCATGGCTTAATTTCATTGAGTTAGACAAGGGTGTGGTCCTGGTGTGATTAGATTGACTAGTTTTCTGTGAGAATGGTTTCAGTGTATTTGCCCTCTGATGCCCTCTTTCAAGACCTACTGTCTTACTTGGGTTTCTCTTACCTTGGGCGTGGGGTATCTCGTCTCGGCTGCTCTAGCGAAGCACAGCCATCGCACCTTACCTTGGACGAGGGGTCTCTCCTCACCACCGCCCTTCCTGACCTCGGTCGTGGGGTAGCTCTTCTCGGCCGTGCTTAGTGCGCTGGCCCTCACCGCCGTCCTTCCTCGGTCGTGGGGTAGCTCCTCTCGGCCGCGCTCTTCCGGCCGCGGGGGAAGGCGAGGCGCTCTTAATTGTGCGCCCGGAACCCCAGGTTCTCACAGGAAAGACCTGAGAAAGAGCCCCTCTATCTTTGACAAGAGAGAAACCTAAGTGACCATGGATAAATTAATGGATAAAGAAGATGCAGTGTGTATACACAATAGAATATTATTCAGCTATTAAAAAAAAAGAATAAATCTTTTCATTTGCAACAACACAGATAGATCTTGGGTTTCCCCTGTAGCTCAGTTGGTAAAGAACCTGCTTCAATGCAGGAGACCCAAACTTGATCCCTAGATCAGGAAGATCCCCTGGAGAAGGAAATGGCAACCCACTCCAGTATTCTTACCTGGAGAATCCCATGAACAGAGAAGCCTGGCAGGCCACAATCCATGCGGTCGTAAGAGTTTGGCATGACTTAATGACTAAACCACCACCATGTTAAATGAAGTCAGACAGAGAAAGACAAATATCATGTGATTTTATTTATATGTAGAATCTGAAAAACAAAACAGAAACAGACTCATAGAGACAGAGAAAAATCTGGTGGCTGCCAGCAGGAGGAGGGGAGAGGAGGAGAGAAATTGGTGAGGGAGATTAAGAAGCATTAACTTCCAGTTTCAAACTAAATGAGTCACAGGTATGAAATGTACAGTGTGGGGAATATAATCAATAATGATGTGATATATTTGTATAGTGACAGGTAGTAACTAGATTTATCAAGGTGACTGTTTCAAAGTGTATACAAATATAAATCACTATGTTGTATTTCTGAAACTAATACTGTAAGTCATTATACTTAAATAAAAATATATATATATATATTATATAAAAACTAAGAATGGAAAGTAAGAAGAGCTCATCAGAGACACAACAACAGCTCCCAAATTTTCAAATACAGAACCAGAGAACTGCCAAGGAGCTAATTAAAAATTGGATTTTTGGATCTAATGCCCAGAGACATTGTCAATGGTTCTGGAGTGAGGCCCAGCAATCTGCTTGCAGAGCATCTTCCAGATGATTTTGCACAGAGGTCTCTGTGCCACACCTCAAGACTATACCCTAGAGAAGGCAGAATGGCTTTATCCCATGGAGACAGTGACCAGCGGGTCAGGAAGGAATATTTTGGCTCAGGAGGTCTCATCCCTGGCTGCATATTGGAATCCTCTGGGAAGCTTTTTAAAAACACTAATGCCTAAAAATCCTCATGCATCAGAATCTCTGGGCAGCTGTAGATTTTGAAAGCTCCCCTGCGGATTTTGATGTACGGCCAGGTTGAGTATTGCTATGACTGAACAGAAAAGGCTGGCACCTTTCAAATGGCATCACAGAGGTGACTGCCGGTTTGGGCCATGCCTGGCTGCCTGCTCAGGCTGTCCATCACAAACCTTGGTGACTGGGCAGAAAACAATTTGGCTGAAAGCATGCTAGCCAGAATGCACATTTTAAATCCTTCAAACAGTGGACAAAGCTGAAAGCATGGCCAATGCAGCAGAGCAGACATAATTGGCTTTAAATGAATTCAGAACTTTCAAGAAACTCCAAAATCCTGAAAACTTCCTGATAATTTTCTTTTGCAATTTCCTTTGCTGATTTAGTGTTGTTGTTGATTTCCTTTTACAAAAGCAATCCATTCCTATTAAAGAAATGGGAAAATATACACAAGCGAAAAGAAAAAGATAAAGAATATCTGTAATCCACACAAAGACAATAAATAAACACCTTAGAGAGTATCTTTTTAGACCCTTTCTCATGCAGATGTGTGCATCCATTTTTGTCTAATAGATCTTTCCAACTAATCCCATTAGGCATTTACAGCCATCCAAATCCATCCAAAGTGTCCCTTTTATTAAAAGCATAGAAGGAGGACTAAACAGCCAAAAATCAACTTTATAAAAGATAAACGTAAGAAAAAATGAAATTCTGAAAAACTATCCAAAAATCCTCAAGGATGCATACATTTTTGCAAACCACTCCAATTATGTTCAAGTATTACCAAAAATGTCCCCCTTCAGATGACATGGATTTTTAATGAAACCATCACTGTGAGGAGCAACCTGATCAATTTGGCCAAATGAGAGTTTTTAGTGTGGGGGGTACCCTGCCCTCATTCCTGCCTCTCAAGACTCACGCCATCCTCCTCTCCACCACTAAATCCCCTTCACCCTCTTCAGTTTATTACAATCCTTCCCACCATTAAAAGCCAGTGTCATCTTTCTGCTCTTTGGATTTTTTTTTGTGAAATATAGTTGATTTACAATGTCATGTTAGTTTCAAGTATACAGCAATGTGATTCAGCTATACATATACACATACCTATTCTTTTTAAGATTCTTTTCCTTAATAATTCTTTAAGTTATCATAGAATATTAACTGTAGTTCCCTGTGCTATTTATTAATAGTAGGTCCTACGTGGTTATTTTATATACAGTGTGTGTATACATTAAACCCAACCACCCAAGCTTAAGCTCAGTCCCTGAGTTTAAGTCCCCAAACCAGGCCTCCAGGCCCCTCCCAACCAGCCCTGTCGTATTTTCTCTGAGCCCCTCAATATGAATTCTACCTGTGCCTGGAGCTTTTAATTGATTCCCTTTCTAAGCACCTCAGAGTCCCCCATGCACTAATCTCAAGTCCCCACCCAGGTCACTATCCCACCTCCACTGAATCCAGCTTAGCCTCTTCTGTCTGTCTCACAGCATGGAGCATAGTGCTGGGCACACAATAAACAGTCAATAAATACTGAATGAAGTGCAGGGGATTTATAGGGAGAATTTTTTTTAAGACACTCTATTCATCAGTAAAACTTAGTGGCACACTGCTGCCAATGGGAGGGCCACAGCAGAAGCCTGGACGCTGTCGTAAAGGATCAAGTGTTAAGTGGGGACAGAGTAGCTCTGCACTCTGAAAGACAGGCTGCTGCTGCTGCTGCTGCTAAGTCGCTTCAGTCGTGTCCGACTCTGTGCGACCCCATAGACGGCAGCCCACCAGGCTGCCCCGTCCCTGGGATTCTCCAGGCAAGAACACTGGAGTGGGTTGCCATTTCCTTCTGCCATGCATGAAAGTGAAAAGTGAAAGTGAGGTCGCTAAGTGTCTGACTCTTAGCGACCCCATGGACTGCAGCCCACCAGGCTCCTCCATCCATGGGATTTTCCAGGCAAGAGTGCAGCTGGATGGAAATGTGGGGTGACAACCCAAGGTGGAGGACAGAGCCACCTCCTTGTTGGAGGGCCCCTGGGTTGAACCCTCGACAAAGGCTTTCCCAACATAGTTTTCTAAGCTGCTCAGGGTCAGATAGGGCATGAGGGGATCAAGATGAGCTGACACTGTCCTGGGAAGGCCATAGAAGCCGTATTGATAAAGACGGGAACCCACAAAGGGTGAGGCAACCAATTCCTGCCAACAAGGAAGAGCAGACTGTGATTCAACTGATGGCAGCCTTAAGTGACTATATGGTCCTGGAGCCCCTGATTGGGGAGGACAGGAAAACTGGTCCAGGAGAGCACCACTGAAACTTTAAGAGATATTTTTATTCCATGAAAAGATCAGGATGATCCTGCGGCTCAGAACAAGTGGAAAGCAACTATTATATAGAGACTGGATAACCGACAAGGTCCTGCTGTATTGCACAGGGAAGAACAACAGTCAACATCCCATGATAAACCATAATGGAAAAGGATATGAAAAAGAACACATATATATGTCTAATTGAATCACTTTGCTGTGCGCCTGAAACTAACACAGCACTGTAAGCCAATAATGCTTCAGTAAAAAATAAATTTTAAAAAAAGAGTAAGGTAGCAATCCAGCTTCATATTTTTCTAAAAAAAAAAAAACAAAGTAAGTCCTCTAAAAATTCAAGCCTCCTGTTAGGGAAGAGAAGAGAATGCTGGTTTATCAACATCAAGGAGCATTCCCAGAGATCAGGAGGCAAATGTCCCCAGGGGATGACATCAAAAAAATTTCATCAGGAAGACTGAAACCAGGATGATCCAGGAACTGCCAAAATAAATTAGGGCAGTAAAGTTGGCTTTTTAAAGAAAGATAAAACTTGTTTTCACAGGAATTCTTTCCAGGGATTGCACCATACTTGTTCAGAAGAAATTTCTTAATAAGTCACTTGGGATAGAAGCTGTGGACTGTAGCAAATTTGCCGAAAGCCATTTCGGAGAAAGCTAATTCTCCAAAACACATGTGGTTGAATGTTTAATTCACTGAATGACCACTTTGACAAACACTGTCAACAAACACAGTAAGGTGGGTCCTTATCAGTTTGCTACACGGCTTCACCACACATCCTGCCGCAGGTAAGTGTATTGTGGCTTTTTCCACAGTTTGGTTTCAGCACCTTTCAGAGACTAATTTGTGTACTCTGATTTCAGCAATTGTGCAGCACCTCCTCCTGTGTCCAAGGGACTGGGTTTCTGTCTTCCAGTTTATTTTCACTCACTCCACTGCCTTCTCCATATCAGTTAAATCAGAGAGCAGCTACATCAAATGAATATTTTAAGCACGGTTCACATGCTTGGCAGCACTGCTTATCACTCCAGACACGAAAGGATGCCCCTGATTTTTTCCCATTTTATGCTGGTTCAGGGCTTCTCTATTTCATGAACTGTGATTTCAGCCTGCCCACAGAAGTGAGGATGCTGTGTAAGTGCAGACAGGGTCTGTATAGGCTGTTAAGGACAGTGCCCTGCCCCCAAGGGTCAGCCACCCCATCCCATTTGACCTATTAGCCACTAGACTTGAGATCATCTCTGTATGTGGAATCTAAAATACAACACAAATGAACTTATCTGTGAAACAGACTCACAGACACAGAAAACAGACCTGTGATTGCCAAGGGGGAGTGAGAAGAGGGGAGGGATGGGCTGGGACTGTGGGATTAGCAGGTGCAAACTATTATATATAGAATGGATAAGCAACAAGGTTCTCCTGTAGAGTACAGTGATATCCCGTGACAAACCATAATGGAAAAGCACATGAACAAGAATATATATGTAAAACTGAATTACTTTGCTATACAACAGAAATTAACACAACATTGTAAACCAACTACACTTCAATAAAATTATTTTTAAAAAGAGAGTCAGATCTGGGACATGAAACATACAACACTTCACACCCATATACCTGCACCAATACTATGCAGAAACCCTGCGTGCTCCTTTATAATTCTGAACTTGGATTATCCAGAAACTGATTTTTAGCCAATTAGCACATATCCAAAAAGATACTTCCAAAGTTGGCCAAAAGTATCTGCGTGTAACCACGCAAGAAGGAAGCAGGCAGAGCGGGTAATGTGTGGCGAGCCCACAAGTCCTTGCCCCCTCCCAAACTGTGTGTGTGTGTCTGTGTGTGTCTGTGTGTGTGTGTGCTAGCCACTCAGTCATGTCTAACTCTTTGTGACCCCATGAACTATATAACTTGCCAGGCTCCTCTGTCCATGGAATTCTCCAGGCAAGAGTACTTACTGGAGTGGGCTGCCATTCCCTCTTTCAAGGGATCTTCCTGACCCAGGGATCGAACCCAGGTCTCCCACATTACAGGCAGATTCTTTTTTTTTTTTTTTTTTAGTTGGAGGCAATATTGTAGTGGTTTTTGCCATACATCAACATGAATCAGTACAGGCAGATCCTTTATTGTCTAAGCCACAAGGGAAGACCCAGACTGTAGGTAAAAATCTGCAAAAAGTCATGAAGGGCTTGATGTACATGGCTTTCTCAAGAAGAAACAGAGTTCTACATCCAGGGAGCTGGGGTTCAGATAGAAGGGTGTCCTGTACATACAGGATTGCTAAGACAGACCAAAGTCATAGGACTCTGCTGATGTGCCAGAGAGAGCTCTGGATCATCACGGATCAAAGAAGGTAGCTTCAGTTAGGTTCAGCCACACCTCTAAGAGGCAGGGGCCCAGGTAACAACTAGGCTCCATGACCCAAGAGGAAACAAGGTTGGCCCACTTGCCTATGTTTAGAGCAAAAAGATGAACAGTGAAAGGGAAGTCCCAGTGCTTAGTGATGTTATTAGATTTATGTGATGAAAAGAAGCAGAATTCTACACACTTAGCCTTGCTTTCATTTTCCCTCCCTGGGAAAATGGTCTTTAACTTTGAAACTTGATTATACTGAAAATCAAGGGCAAGGTGGGAGACAGGCAAAGATGCTCACATCCCAATCTCCAGCATCTATGAATATTGCTGCTGCTGCTGCTGCTGCTAAGTCTCTTCAGTCGTGTCCGACTCTGTGAGACCCCATGGACTGCAGCCTATCAGGTTTCTCTGTCCATGGGATTCTCCAGGCAAGAACACTGGAGTGAGTTGCCATTTCCTTCTCCAATGCATGAAAGTGGAAAGTGAAAGTGAAGTGGCTCAGTTGTGTCTGACTCTTAGCGACCCCATGGACTGCAGCCTACCAAGCTCCTCCATCCATGGGATTTTCTGGACAACAGTACTAGAGTGGGGTGCCATTGCCTTCTCCCTCTATGAATATTACCTTTCAGCAAAAGAGACTTTGCAAATACACCTATGGTTGGGGAGATTAATCTGGATCACCTGGTGGGAGCAATATAATCACATTTGTCCTTAAAAATCGGGGAAGGCAATGGCACCCCACCCCAGTACTTTTGCCTGGAAAATCCCATGGACGGAGGAGCCTGGTAGGCTCCAGTCCGTGGGGTCGCTAAGAGTCGGACATGACTGAGCGACTTCACTTTGACTTTTCACTTTCATGCATTGGAGAAGGAAATGGCAACCCACTCCAGTGTTCTTGCCTGGAGAATCCCAGGGACAGGGGAGCCTGGTGAGCTTCCGTCTATGGGGTCGCACAGAGTCGGACACGACTGAAGCGACTTAGCAGCAGCAGCAGCAGTCCTTAAAAATGGAGAACACTTCCCAGCTGTTGTCAGAGCGATGAGAGGAAGAAGAAGATATTCAAAGTGTCAAAAGGACTTGACCGCCATTCCTGGTTTTGAAGATGGAGGGAAAAGACACTGACCCCAGGAATTTAGGAACCTCAGAAGCTAGGACCTCCCCTCAGCTGTCAGCCAACAAAGAAACAGAGATCTCAGTTCTACAACCAGTGGAACTAAATTCTGCCAACAGCACAAAACAACAAGGAAACAGGTCCTCCCTAGAGCCACCAGAAAGGAAGACAGTCCTGCAGACTCTTGATTTTAGATCTATATCAGACTTCTTTTTTTTTTTTAATTTTTTTATATTGAAGTAAAGCCAGTTAACAATGTTGTGATGGTTTCAGGTGCACAGCAAACTGACTCAGCCATATATATACAAGTATCCATTCTCCCGCAAACTCCGCTCCCATCCAGGCTGCCACATAACATTAAGCAGAGTTCCCTGAGATATACAGAGGGTCCTTGTTGGTTATCCATTTTAAATACAGCAGTGTGTACATGAGTATGTACGACCTCAAACTCTCTAAATATCCCTTCCCCTCATCCCCTCCCCACTAGTGACCATAAGTCTGTTCTCTAAGTCTATGAGTCTGTTTCTTTTTTGTAAATAAGTTCATCTGTATCATTTCTTTATAGTCTGAATATAAAGAATGTCATATGATATTTCTCTTTATCACTATGTCAGACTTTATTTACAGACGTTGAGATAATATATGAGTGTTAAGTCGCTTCAGTCGCGTTCAACTCTTTGTAACCCCACGGACTGTAGCCTACCAGGCTCCTCCCTCCATTGACTTCTCCAGGCAAGAATACTGGAGTGAATCACCATGTCCTCCTTCCAAAGATCTTAATACATCTGTGTTGACTGGCACCACTACATTTGTGGTGATTTTTCACAGCAGTTGTAGAAAATTAACACAGTGAATTAACAAATAAAAAAGAAAGCAAGCAACACCTTTAAATGAGTGCAGATCCCTGGACCTAGATTAATTATGTCAAAGAGGAACAATATTCTGCATGGCCAAGTTAAGAAACCCTGTTCATTCTATCCTGTTCTTAGAACCTTGAAAGACTCATCACCATATTAAAGGCTCTGAAAAGTCCTACCAAAAAAAAAAAAATTTACCTTCTTTTTTTTTTTTTTTGAGAGTCCATACCACTTTTTTTTTTTTTTTTTACTTTACAATATTGTATTGATTTTGCCATATATCAACATGAATCTGCCACGGGTGTACACGTGTTCCCAATCCTGAACCCTCTTCCCACCTCCCTCCCCATACCATCCCTCTGGGTCATCCCAGTGCACCAGCCCCAAGCATCCTGTATCCTGCATCAAACCTGAACTAGTGGTTCGTTTCTTATATGATATTATACAATGTTTCAATGCCATTCTCCCAAATCATCCCCTGCTCCCTCTCCCACAGAGTCTAAAAGACTGTTTAATGTTCGTTGCAGCACTGTTTATAATAGCTAGGACATGGAAGAAACCTAGATGTCCATCAGCAGATGAATAGATAAGAAAGCTGTGGTACATAGACACAATGGAGTATTACTCAGCCATTAAAAAAAATTACCTTCTTTAGTCTACCTTTTCCAAACTTGTATAACCTCAAAACCCCATTTTGCTATAATACCTGCTGACACCTGGAGACACAGTTCCTGTGGGCTGCTCCTGATGGATCATTTCACTGTTAGGAACCCTTCAGGGACCACCGCCCTCCCCCAGGCCCTTCATAATGAGCTACTTGCCTCTTAGCAGGGCACTCAGTGCCTCCAAGTCCATGCCTGCTAAGCTCTCCAGCCTTGTTTATCAGCAAACTCCCCAAATAGTCTCTGATAATTGACTTATTTTGTATTGTCTTCTTGTAATCATTGTGCTATCTAACCCATTCAGAGCAAAATCCTGCCCCTCTCAGCTTTGCTCTCTCCTTGAATTCCAGTCTTACTGAAGATTTTCTCTAGGGCCTCATTTTCTCTCCCATTTCTGCCCACATTTTATTTCCTTTGCCTGAAACACAAATTCTCAACTTTCTTTGCCTTGAAGTGTCTTCCATCCCTTGTAATTCTGCTCCAATGCCACTTCCTCCAGGCAGTCCTCCTGACTCTTCCTCACATGATTCAATTTAAGAGCCCCTCTATTCTGATCCCCAGCTTAGATCTGTTGTCACAATTGGCCCTCTAAGTGGTAATTTTCAATGTACTTCTCTCCCCTCCTCTCTAGACCATGAGCTCCCAGAGAGCAGAAGTCTACACTCCCTCCCAGGCAAGCAGGAGGCCAATTGTTGTGACTGGCCTGGGCAAAAGTGTGAACAAGACAACAACCTAGATGTCCACATACAGATGATGGATAAAGATGATGTGGTACATGTATATAGTATAATATTATTCAGCCTTTAAAAAAGAAGGAGATGCTACCATTTGCAACAGCATGGATAAACCAGGAGAACTTTGTGCTGAGTAAAACAATCCAGTCACAGAAAAACAAATACTTCCTTAATTCACTTCTACATAGAATTGAAAACAGTCATACTCAAAGAAGCAGAGAATTGAAAATGGTGATTGCTAGAAGCTGGCCGGGAAAAGGGAGATGTTGGTCACAGGGTACAAATTTTCAGTTATGTAAGATGAATCAGTTCTGGAGACCTAATTTTCAGCAATGTGACTATCATTAATAACCTATGAGGGAGAAGAATTTGAAAAGGAACACAGATACATGCATTCATGTATATATATACACACACACACACACACGTATAACTGAATCACTTTACTGTATACCTGAAGTTAACACAATATCATAAATCAAATATGTTTCAATTTTTTAAGTATTTTACTAGGGGAAAAAGAACAATACTGTACCTCACACTTGAAATTTGCTAAGAGAGTTGATCTTACACATTCTCATCACCAAAAAAAAGAAAAAGACAACTATGTGAAGTGATGGCTTTGTGAATTACTTTGATTGTGGTGATTATTTCACAGTGTAGACAGATTTCAAAACAGTGAGTTGCACCTCAAATATATATAATTTTTATTCATCAACTCTACCTCAATAAGGCTGAAATGGGAAAAAAAGAAAGAAAAAGACCAGGAGGTGTCTGTGAAGATGACTTGAGTTGCAACCAGGATGACAAGGATGACCTGGGTATGGAGATTTTCAGGCAGAGGCAACAGGAGGGATAAAGGTCCTGGAGTTGGAACCAGCTTGGGGTGTATGTGCCATGTTGGTGCAAAAGTAGCAAATGGGGGAGACAAACAGAGACTAATGCAAAGAAGAAAAGCACCTCAGGCCACAAGTTAACAGTGTATGTTCTTTACCCAGAAGGAAGAAGGAAAAAATGGTCGACAGGAAATAGGATCTCCTCCCGACCTTCAAAGGCCCCTGCCACCCCTGAGCTGCTGGTGTTTAGCTGTCATTAGGCAGGTTCTCTGTTCTGTTCCAGGGCCCGCATCCACCTCGGATTTTCACTCCGGAGACAGCCCGCCTCTGCTGTAATTTAGCAGAGCGGAAGATTAATTACTGAGTGGAAAAAGAATCTGTGTTTCCACAGGTGCACTGGGTCTTCCCTCATCCTGTCCTTCCTCGCAGGGAGCCTTGCTCATCCATGCAGTCCAGCGAGAATATTCTGGGAGCTGTGATAAATGAGGCCATTCTTGGCGGAGACATTGTGTTTCCTAATCGGTTAAGAGTGAAATTTCAAGATGTTATTGGTGTAGCTGGTGGGCAGTTCTGCCCCATTTCATCACATTATCTTGAGGGCAGAGAGGCCAAGAGAGTTTGGGGTTTTTTTCTTTGGTGATTTTTTTTTTCAATTGCAACTCAGACAAAGGGTAATGGAATGGAATTAACTACACGTCTATGGCTGGAAAGGAAAGGGCAGGCTGCTTTCTGAGCTTCCCTGACCCTTTGCTCTGGGGAGATGGAGCTTTCTGGCAAGTTCCTATGGGAAAAACCCGTGGCCAGCCTCAGATCAAGCCATCCAAAGGACGCCCCCAGAGCAATGTGATGTCCCAGTTTTCCCCAAGGAGACTGGATAATGGGAAATATATTGATTAGGAAGCACAGTTTGCATTCTGAAGACTATCGTCATCATTGTTCACGGTTGAAGCCAACACTATGACAAAAGAGAAAATCACTTGTGGGTACAGTTAACGAGCTAGTGAATTGTCCACCAAGCAGTCAGCGGCCCATCTGATGTCAAGGGTTTCTGTTACTGTTACAGGTTGTGAACTAAGCTGCAATTTGATGTTCTAGAAACCCTTTCATTTAGATTTGGTTTTAAGCCACTCAGGATTGACCTAGCAATGCTTCTTTCAACTCATAGCTTTTATACTTAAGATTAAAACTCACTTTCGGGGACTTCCCTGGTGGTCCAATGGTTAAGACTGCGCACTCCCACTGAAGCAGGGCACAGGTTCACAGGTCAGGGAACTAAGATCCCACGTGCCTTGTGGCACAGCCTGCATATATATTATATATATGCATATATATATTATATATATATATATATATATATATATATATATATATATATATGGCTTCCCTGGTGGTTCAATGGTAAAGAATCTGCCTACCAATGCAGGAGACACAGGTTTGATCCCTGGGTCAGGAAGATCCCCTGAAGAGGGAAATGGCAACCAACTCCAGCATTCTTGCCTAGGAAATCCCATGGACAGGGAAGACTAGCAGGCTATAGTCCATAGGGTCACAAAAGAGTCGGACATGACTTAGCAACCTCCACATTTCCACATATGTCAAATAATTGCCTACTATGGTTCCACATTCTATAAAGACTAAAATAATAAATGATGCTCATGATAAAAAAAAAAAAACCTTGGAGGGAGGTTCAAGAGGAGACTTATATTTACTTATGGCTGATTCACATTGTTGTATGGTAGAAGCCAACACAATATTGTAAAGCAATTATCCTCCAATTTAAAAAAAAGATAAATGAATACAGGGATACAATGTACAACACAATGCATATAATTAACACTGTTGTATGTTATATATTCTAATTGTTAAAGAGTAAATCCTAAGGGTTCTTACCACAAGGAAAAAGTTTTTCTTTTTTTTAAAAACATTTGTATCTGTGTGAGATGATGGGTCCACTAAAATTATTGTAATAATCATTTCATGATGCATGTAAGTCAAGACATGCTGTTGTACATCTTAAATTTATACAGTGTTGTTTGTCAATTATATCTCAATAAATCTGAAAGGAAAAAAACCCTCAGTTTCATTAAATCAGAAAAAGACAAATACTATATGATATCACTGGCAGAAAGTGAAGAGGGGCTAAAAAGCCTCTTGATGAAAGTGAAAGTGGAGAGTGAAAAGGTTGGCTTAAAGCTCAACATTCAGAAAACGAAGATCATGGCATCTGGTCCCATCACTGCATGGGAAATAGATGGGGAAACAGTGGAAACAGTGTCAGACTTTGTTTTTCTGGGCTCCAAAATCACTGCAGATGGTGACTGCAGCCATGAAATTAAAAGACGCTTACTCCTTGGAAGGAAAGTTATGACCGACCTAGATAGCATATTCAAAAGCAGAGACATCACTTTACCAACAAAGGTTCGCCTAGTCAAGGTTATGATCTTTCCTGTGGTCATGTATGGATGTGAGAGCCGGACTGTGAAGAAGGCTGAGCGCCGAAGAATTGATGCTTTTGAACTGTGGTGTTGGAGAAGACTCTTGAGAGTCCCCTGAACTGCAAGAAGATCCAACCAGTCCATTCTGAAGGAGATCAATCCTGGAATTTCTTTGGAAGGAATGATGCTAAAGCTGAAGCTCCAGTATTTTGGCCACCTCATGCGAAGAGTTGACTCATTGGAGAAGACTCTCATGCTGGGAGGGATTGAGGGCAGGAGGAGAAGGGGACGACAGAGGATGAGATGGCTGGATGGCATCACTGACTCGATGGATGCGAGTCTGAGTGACCTCCGGGAGCTGGTGATGGACAGGGAGGCCTGGCGTGCTGCGGTTCATGGAGTCGCAAAGAGTCAGACACGACTGAGCGACTGATCTGATCTGATATGTGGAACCTCAAATATGACATAAATGAATCTGTCTATAAAACAGAAACAAACACATAGATATAAAGAACAGAACTGAGGTTGCCAAGGGGTGGGGAAGGAGGGATTGGGAGTTCAGAATTAGCAGATGCAAACTATTATACAATGAATGAACAACAAGATCCTCCTGTACAGCACAGGGAACTATATTCAATATCCTGTGAAAAACCATAATGGAAAAGAATATGAAAAAGAATGTATATAAGTATAACTGAGTTACTTTGCTATACTGCAGTAATTAACATGTTGTAAGTCAACTATACTTCAATAAAATCATTTTTAAAATCTAGCCTTCATCATGAAAGAAACATTTTTAAAAATAACTTTTGATTGAAAGTCTGAAGTTTCCTGACTTCTAACTCTTTTTCCTGTTGAAGCAAGTAAGTTTATAATGAAGTGAGTCTATCATCTATTTCATAGATGCTGTTAGGAAAAATTAAGAATATATGGAAAGTACACAATCAGTTCAGTTCAGTTGCTCAGTAGATGGGGAAACAGTGGAAGTACACAATGGACACTCATAAATGTGAAGTCTCTTCGTTCCACAGATCTGACCTGTATGAAGAGTCTGAACTTTTCTTAAAGGCTAAAGCAACAGCAGCACTTTGAGAAAGCTTCTAAGGTTGATATGTAAAATTCAGATTTCAGAGCCAAATAGACCTGGTGAAATCCTGGCTTCTGCTCCAATTAGCTGTTTAATACCTCTCTAAAGCTCAGTGTTCTCATGTAGAAAATGAAGGTATGAATAGTATGTATCAGTTCAGTTCAGTCGCTCAGTCATGTCTGACTCCCTGCAGCCCCAGGAATAGCAGCACGCTAGGCCTCCCTGTCCATCACCAACTCCCAGAGTTCACTCAGACTCACGTCCATCGAGTTGGTGATGCCATCCAACCATCTCATCCTCTGTCATCCCCTTCTCCTCTTGACCCCAATCCCTCCCAGAAGCATCAGAGTCTTTTCCAATGAGTCAACTCTTCACATGAGATGGCCAAAGTATGGGAGTTTCAGCTTTAGCATCATTCCTTCCAAAGAACACCCAGGACTAATCTCCTTTAGAATGGACTGGTTGGATCTCCTTGCAGTCCAAGGGACTCTCAAGAGTCTTCTCCAACACACTTCAAAAGCATCAATTCTTTGGCGCTCAGCTTTCTTCACAGTCCCACTCTCACATCCATACATGACTACTGGAAAAACCATAGCCTTGACTAGACGAACCTTTGTTGGCAAAGTAATGTCTCTGCTTTTGAATATGTTATCTAGGTTGGTCATAACTTTCCTTCCAAGGAGTAAGCATCTTTTAATTTCATGGCTGCAATCACAATCTGCAGTGATTTTGGAGCCCAAAAACATAGTCTGCCACTGTTTCCACTGTTTCCCCATCTATTTCCCATGAAGTGATGGGGCCAGATGCTGTGATCTTCATTTTCTGAATGTTGAGCTTTAAGCCAACTTTTTCACTCTCCTCTTTCACCTTCATCAAAAGGCTTTTTAGTTCTTCACTTTCTGCCATAAGGGTGGTATCATCTGCATATCTGAGGTTATTGATATTTCTCCCAGCAATCTTGATTCCAGCTTGTGCTTCTTCCAGCCCAGCGTTTCTCATGATGTACTCTGCATTTAAGTTAAATAAACAGGGTGACAATACTTGACATACTCCTTTTCCTATTTGGAACCAGTCTGTTGTTCCATGTCCAGTTCTAACTGTTGCTTCCTGACCTGCATATATATAGTATAAATGAATAGTATTGCATATACCCTGCCAGAGTTTGGTCAAGGTAAGGTAAAATATGTGTATATCAGACCCAGCCTAGAAGAAATCATCTATAAAATGAAAGTGTTGATGTATGGCAAAACCAATACAATATTGTAAAGTAAAAAAAAATAATATTAATTTTAAAAATTTTAATAAATAAAATAAAAGAACTCAAAAAAAAGAAAGTGTTGTCTCTTCAGGCCTGAAAAGGATGGAGCAAACCACCAGCTGAAAATCAGTGTCTTGCCCTTCTGGAATGGTTCTGGTGAGTTCTAAGTCATCATCTCTTACAGGGAATTTCCCAGTTTTGATCTTTGGGACCCTATCCTGAGCCAATAGCAAGTTATCTTCTCCAGGAAATGCATGCATTACGGAATTTATAATGGACATTTTGCTGCTGTCATTTATTCCTGGGGTTACTGGACATGAGGCTGAATTTGTTTCAGAGCCAAGGTCCAACCAAGATGCTCGCAGGTGATATATTTCATCATCACCATCAGTTACGGATGGCTGCTCCCAAAAAGGGCTCCCTTTCCTCTCAGAACCCGAGACATGAGATCCTGGGTTCTCAGAACTTCCTGCACTGTCTCTCCTGCCTGTCTTCTCTTCCTCTGGTGGGGGTGGGAGGCACAGACTCCTCCCTTCCTCTCCTCACTCTTGACAGGAAACGGAGGAGCTTCCTGAGTGGGCTTCCCTTGAGTAGTACCGTCCCTGAGAGAATAATTTGAAGATGAACTTTTCATTGCCACCTTTGCAGGCTGCACCTTGTGGCTGGGAAGCTCTTCAGGTCATTCATTCACTGGTTCGTCCACTCACCAAACACATGCTGAGTATCCATGGTGTACCCCCAGAGACCCCGCTCAGTGCAGTAGGACAGATGTGGACAGGTTCTCTCCCTGGGGCTGAGCATGCTTGGTCTCCAGGTCAGATCAATCTAGATGCAAACCATGCCTCCATCTGCTGGACCTCTGCAGTGTCTCTGAGCATGTTTTCTCATCTGCTAAAAGGGACAATGTTAACACCCATCCCAGAGTTGCTGAGATTTCTATGCATCCTGGTTTATCCTACAACCCTGATCCACCCCCTCCGCTCATCCCCACACACAATTCCAGAGCCCTCTGAGCTAGTCAGCTCCAGCTGAAGCTCATGTCCAGGCCCCCACAAGAATAATGCTGCCCAAGCTGCCATCTTGGTCATGACTGGTTTCCTTTTCGGCTAGCCTCTGACTCTGCTTTCCCACCTCCTCTCCGGGAGGCCTGAGCCTCTATCCCTTGGTCCGTCTCCCGGCCTCTGCCTGATGTTGCCCCTCTCTCCTGGGCTGGCAGACCCCGCCCCTCCTCTACTGTGTCTCCTGCAGGTCTTGGGGGCTTTGCTCTGCCAGATCCATTATGGCCTTCTGCAAAAAGGAAACAGAATCTGGAGCTAAAGGCTTCTCTCTGAGATATTCCCATTCTGGATCAAGCTTTGAGTGTGGACCCAACTCCCCCCGGCAAGTGGGAAAAAAAGAAGAGCAGGGTTTTCTGTGTACCTCACAGGGTAGCCAGCAATCAAGACAGAATAATATCAGGGGCACAGAGAAGCTTGCAACCCCGAAATTCCTCCCTTACCTGCTCACTGATGCCTGAAATTACTTCCACAGAAAACAACATGCTTTATTCCACAATTAGAAGTAAGCCTTTAAATGTAGATTTCTCTGGTCGAAAAAACACAATGATTGCACTCATACTGAAGTATAAATCAATGATTCTCAAGGGAACAGAGGTGTGTGTCATTCTCCTGAGGTAGAGGATTTAGGACAGCTGCAATTCTTTAAAGGCCTCTTCCGTAGCCTAACCTAGGTTCAGAACTTCAAGAGGGCAGTTGGGTGGCACCTATCAAAATGTTAAATATAAATGCCCTTTGACCCAACAATTTCCTCTTCTCAGTCTCTCCCTAGAGAAACTATTGTGTGTGGGAGAAGCAGCATGTACCAGAACGTTCCTTGAATAATAATTTGTAACAATAAAAAAATAAGAATCAATTTACATGCTTATTAATAAGGACTTGTCTTAATAACCTGTAGATTTCTGTGCTATAGAATACTATGCAGTGTTTACAAGCAAATAAGGTAAAGCTACCACCACTGGCATAGTATGACCTTCAAGGCATTTTAGAAGCAAAAACAAGCAAGCTGCAAAACAATGCACAAAGAATAATAGTATTCATGTAGAAAGAAAGCAGACCAACTTATTTCTATAGATAGTTGTGACAGTATATAAAGGCACAAGGAAAAGATCTGGAAAGATACACATCTGAGATAAGCATGTTTACTTCTTGGAGGGTCTTAGAATTGAAAGTGGTGTTTAAGAGGGTCTTTAGCTTTATCGGAATTTTACCTACAATGATAACATATTCAGGAAATATTTGCATAGTTCAAGGTATTTTGGGTAGTATCACATACTCCTATGTTTGGAAAAAATTGTTTATAATCGTAAGACAAGTACAATATTAAAGCTGGACATTGGGAGTAACATATACACACTATATATATAAAGTAGATAACCAACAGGACCTATTGTATAGCACAGGGAACTCTGCTCAATATTCTGTAATAACCTATAAGAGAAAAAATATATATATATATACATATACATATATATATAACTGAATCACTTTGCTGTACACCTGAAACTAGCACAACATTGTGAATCAATTATACTATTATTGCAATTAAATTTTCTTTTTTTAATTTAATAATAAATAAATATATTGAAGCTAGACAGTTTTTAACGCAATGGGTCATTGGCTAAAAAAAAATCTTTTAAGGCAGTGGGTCATGGGGGAATGGGGAGAGATAATTAGGAGTTTGGCGTTAATGGATACACACTACTGTATATAAAATAAACAACAAGGACCTATTGTACAGCACAGGGAACTATATTCATTTGGCAAACACTGAAAAGATAGCAATGTAACAACAATAATATTTTGCAAATATTTTTGAAAATTATTTTCTCTTTTGCCTTCTTGATTATATAGTCTTCATTCTAGTTAGTCAGATGCATTCATTTGTATTTATTTGTTACAGAAAAAATGCAAAGGAAATGAATAAGGCAATTATTCTGTTCCTAGCATGCAAAATATGATTTGTAGCAAAGCAATATGCTTGAAAGACGGGTGTGTCAGAGAGGCGAGTGTTTCCAATTCCTTTAGCTCTGACGTGGTGTATCAAGGGCAGAGCCTAGGGGGTCTGTGACTCGGAATCTCTGCCACAGTCCACCAGATGAGGGAAGATAGTCCCTGTAACATGACATACAGGTCAGGGAGATCGCAGCTTTGGGAGAGGAGCAGCATTAAGCCACATCCCCTTTCCAGTCTGAAAGTCTAAGAATTGAAGAGCAAGGACTAGAGCAAAGCTGAGGGCATTCTTCCTGACTTGTCCTTCTAGACTTGGGCAGTCAGCCAACAAGGAAAGCCCTGAGGGCATGAGGAGCTCCATGTGACACCCTGGGGTGAGCTCTGGAAGGAGTGTCCCCATAAACATCCCTGAAACTGCCAGAGGACACCTCACCCAGGAACCCAGGAAATGATTCCCTGATCATCCACTCCATCTCAGGGAGAAGCCAGGAAGGAAGCAGAACATCAGAGAACCCTGAGACATAGGCAACTGTATCCAAGCAGAGAGACCAAGAATAGGTGTTGGGAGGATGCAGAGAAATGATCGGCTGTAAAATGGTGCAGCTGCTATGGAAACTGCCGTGGCAGCTTCTCAAATACCAAGCATGGAGTTGCTGTGTGACCCAACAATTGCATTCCTAAGAGACGTGAAAACATAGGTCCCAAGAAAAGCTGCACAAGAACAATCATAGCAGTGTTATTCATAATGGACAAAAAATGTATAGAAAACTTACTTATGGTTACCAAAGGGGATTGGGGGAGGAGGGGGAGAAATGAATTAGGAGTTTGGGATTAGTGGATACACACCACTGTATATAAAACAAACTACAGGTATACTGTACAGCACAGGGAACTATACTTTTGTAATAACCTATAAGGGAAAAGAGTGTAGGTATAATAACTACATGTATGTAATATATATATATATATAGAATCACTTTGCTGTACACATGAAACTAATGTAGCATTGTAAATTAACTATACTCCAATTTTAAAAATGAAGCCCATCCAAGTCCATTAATTAATAAATGAACAAATAAAATAATGATTTTGATCCATACAATGGAATATTACTTGGCCACAAATATGAAGTACTGATATGTGCTACAACATGGATGAACCTTGAAAACACTGTACTGAGAAGCTAGTCACAAAAGACCACATATTATATGATTCCATTTTCATAAAGTGTTAGAACCGGAAAATATATAGAGATAAAAATAGATCTGTGGTTTCCCTGAAGCTGAGAGAATTGGGCCAAAATGGGGAGTGTTTATTTTGTAGTGAAACTGTCCTATAATTGATGAGTGATGGCTGCACAGCTCTGTAAATCTACTAGAAGTCACTGAAGTCTGCACTTTAATTGGGTGAATTATGTTTAGGTTAAGTACTTGAAAGGCTTCCCCAGTGGCTCAGTGGTAAAGAATCTGCCTGCAATGCAGGAGACATCTCGCTGGTTCGATCCCTGGGTCTGGAAGATCCCCTGGAGGAGGGTATGGCAACCCACTCCAGTATTCTTACCTGGAGAATCACATGGACAGAGAAGCCTGGCGGGCTACAGTGCATGGGGTTGCAAAGAGTCTGACATGAGTGAAGTGACCAAGCATATATACACAAAGCAGTTGAAAATAGGAAAAGAAGTATAGGAAAGGGAGGATGAAGAAGCAGATGGTTTTGAAGCTGTATTTTATAGCAAGTTAGCTAAAGCAAACCATAAACAAAGGGAATTTTCTGGCACTCCCATGGTTAGGACTCTGCCCTCTCACTGCCGAGGGCCTGGGTTCCATCCCTGGTTAGGGAACTAAGATCCCATAAGCCATGTAGCACAGCCAAAAGGAAAAAAAAAAAAAAACCTTAAAAACATATGAGAGACTCTGGACTTTCATGGCTCCTACCTTTACAGTTCTGCTCCTTACAGATACTTGACATAGTAGCTCTTGTCAGTTTCTAGAGTCACAAATTGCAACATCATATCCTCAAGGCTGTCTTGAGGGAGGAAGTTGCTGGGCTTATAAGCATGGCAGACCGCCAATATCTGCTCCTCCAAAATGACCCTGTCTTCTTCCTTCATTGTAACATACACAATCATTTTTATAAGTGATGAACACTTGTTTCTTTGCAAAAAATGACACCCAAAAGACAGTCAACTGCGTCTGCTGGTGAGGAGAGTGAAGAGAAAAGTGAAAAGGGCTAATGAAAAAGTAGATGCTGGGACTTCTCCAGTGGTCCAGTGGTTAATATTCCACATTTTCCAATGCAGAAGGCACAGATTTGATTCATGGTGGGGATATTAAGATCCCACACATTGCAGCCAAAAAAAAAAGTGTTTTTAATATATGTATACTGTGGCTCAAATCATGAACTATCAATAACTTCAGATATGCAGATGACACCACCCTTATGGCAGAGAGTGAAGAACTAAAGAGCTTCTTGATGGAAGTAAAAGAAGAGAGTGAAAAAGATGATATGGCTTAAAACTCAAAATACAAAAACTAAAGTTCATGGCTTCCAGTTCCATCACTTCATGGCAAATAGACAGGAAAACAATAGAAACATTGACAGACTTTATTTTGGGGGCTCCAAAATCACTGCAGATGGTGACTGCAGACATGAAATTAAAAGATGCTTACTCCTTGGAAGAAAAGCTATGACCAACCTAGATAGCATTTTAAAAAGCAGAGACATTACTTTGCTGACAAAGGTCCGTCTAGTCAAAGCTATGGTTTTTCCAATAGTCATGTATGGATGTGAAAGTTGGACCATAAAGAAGGCTGAGCATCAGAGAATTGATGCTTTTGAGTTGTGGTGTTGGAGAAGACTCTTCAGAGTCCCCTGGACTGTAAGGAGCTCAAATCAGCCAATCTTAAAAGAAATCAGTTTCTAATATTCATTGGAAGGACTGATGCTGAAGCTCCAAAACTTTGGCCACCTAATGAGAAGAACTGACTCACTGGAAAAGGCCCTGATGCTGGGAAATCTTGAAGTCAGAAGAAGGAGATGACAGAGGATGAGATGGTTGGATGGCATCACCGACTCAATGGACATGAATTTGAGCAAGCTCCGAGAGTTGGTGATGGACAGGGAAGCCTGGCGTGCTGCAGTCCATGGGGTGCAAAGATTCAGAAACAACTGAGCAACTACAATACATGGATGGACCCAGAGGTTATCGTACTATGGAAAAGTAAGTCTGAATGAGAAGGGAAAATATCATATGATATCACTTACATGTGGAATCTAAAACGCAACACAAATATCAAGCAGAAACAGACTCACAGACATAGAGAACAGACTTCTGGTTGCCAAAGGAGTGAAGGATGGGGGATGGATGGATTAGTAGCTTGGTATTAGCAGAGGCAAACTAATACACAAGATGAATAAGCAACAAGGTCCTAATGTATAGCACAGGGAATCATATGCAATATCCTGTGATAAACCATAATGGAAAACAATATGAAAAAGAATATATGTATGTATAACCGAATGACACTGCTGTACAGCAGAAATTAACACAACATTGTAAATCAACTATCCTTCAGTTAAAAAAAAAAAAATTGTTTTAAGTAGATGCTTTAACAGTGATCCTTCTTATAAGGAAGGGTAAAGTTCTCAGGACATAAGTGTCCAAAATGACAGCCATCTTCTTTGATGGAAATATATAAATTGAGAGAAGCAGAAACTTGGAAACCAGGGCAAGATGCAGTTCAGTAAGAAAACCATGTTCCCTGAGTCCTCCCCAAGGCCAGGCACTGTTCAAGGCACGGTAGGACCCTTCGAAAGCCAGGTCACCCTGCCTGCTGCGTGGGCACTTGCAACCTGAACTGTAACGCGAGACCCAAACACTAGAAAATTTAAATAGAAATTCAAGAGAAAAAGACTCCAGGAGAGCAGCAGAAGACAGCCACCAGGCAGGACATGATTAATCACTGAATGAACTGTGTGGCTGCATAGAGCTGATGGAGTCCCGAGGCAGGAGAGGATATTATAGGGCAGGATGAAGCCTACATAAAAAGAAAAGACCGAGTAAGAAAACTGCAAGAGGCCTTAATAAGACTGGCCTAGAAAAAGAAAAACATCATACAATATCACTTATATGTGAAATCTTAAAAAATGATACAAATGAACTTATTTACAAAACAGAAATAGATTTACAAACACAGAAAACAAACTTATGGTTACCAAAGGGGAAAAGAGGGTGATAAATTAGAAGTACAGGGTTAACATATACACACTACTATACATGAAATAATTAACAAGGACCTACTGTGTGACATGCAGACATATATTCAATGTCTTGAAATAATCTACAAAGGAAACTAATCTGACAAAGAATATGTGTCTGTGTATAACTGAATCATTTTGCTGTGCACCTGAAGCTAACACAACATTGTAAATCAACTATAACTTCAATTTTTAAAAAACAGTTTTTTTAAAAAAAAGAAGGCAGAAGGGGGAAAGAGGAACATTTAGAAAGATGTCATGAAACATGAAAAATGAATACCGAAATTAAAAAGAACATTACTTTTTTTAAAAAAAGTAGACTGGCCTACAAATATTTTGCCATTTGATACTTTTTAATTGAACTTGTCTTTCCCATTGCAGTCTCAGTTCCTTCTTACAGACCCCAGAGTCTATTTTGCAGCCTGGATTCCCTGGTCATCTGTGAGCTGGTCACCTCTTGACAGGGAGGGGAAGGTGTGGGGAGCAGAAAGACTCATGTGAGTTCCAGCACACTCCCATTAAAGCTTGCTGCTGCCTCCCCATCTTCATCCCTTTAGGATGGCCATACTAGCATCCCTCTGACCTCCCACTGTACTTCCCAAGTTCCTAGGGACTTGCATCAGAAAATTCCCATCAGTTTTCATGAGATTGGTAAAACCTAGCCTCACTGCCTCATTCCCACTGAAAGATGCAATGAGAAATGCACCGTGACCTTGAGAAGGCCAAGCTACTATCTTAGTCCATTGCAGAAAGCCAGCATCATTGTCTCTATGAAGCCACGCCCATGGCAGGGAGCCTGAGGCTGGCTCTGCAGCAGCCTATTAGGGAGACTTGCAGAGAAGCAAAGGAAAGGAATTATCTATGCCCCAAGCCACCTGCTTGGACCTGCACATGCTTTTTTAACCTTCATGATAAGACTTCAAGTTAAGTAAAATTATTCACATTTTATAATGGTAGACACAACATATTTCACCAGTTGGGTTATGCCTCTGGGGCTGTCTGATCCCCAGAACCCTGCTCTTTCCATTTTACTACATTGCCCTGCCTCAAGTCACAGCCCATCAGACCTTATTTTCTGTCTCTGCTGAAGACAATGGCAACCCACTCCAGTACTCTTGCCCGGAAAATCCCATGGATGGAGGAGCCTGGTAGGCTGCAGTCCATGGGGTCGCACAGAGTTGGACACGACTGAGCAACTTCACTTTCACTTTTCACTTTCATGCATTGGAGAAGGAAATGGCAACCCACTCCAGTGTTCTTGCCTGGAGAATCCCAGGGATGGGGGAACCTGGTGGGCTGCCGTCTCTGGGGTCGCACAGAGTCGGACACGACTGAAGCGACTTAGCAGCAGCAGCAGTGGCTGAAGAAATCAATAAATATGATCATTATTATAACACCAGTGATTTTGTTCTGGGCCAGATGCTATGCCAGAAACTGCACTTGTATTATTGTCAAACTTCAAAACAGAAACTTGTCAGGGAGTTAATTGCTATTTACATTTTACTGCTATGGATAGAGAGGATTGTATTAGTGAGTTTGGGTGAGGCTCAACCCAAAACCTCAGTGGCTTCACAAAATCCATGTTGCTCCTCATACTAATGTCTAACAGGCATCAGCAGGGACTTTGCTATACCTACTCAATGACCCAAATTAATGGAGATTTTGACATTTTACAGATACACCATCTAGAACTCGCCTTCCTCATAATTTAGCAGCAAAAGAACAGCAAACTCACATCTATTCTTCTATACTTCCATAAAGAAGAAATAACTTCCACTAAAATGCAAGGAGGTAGACAGGGATGTGTGCAGAAGCACTTGGATGTTAGGTGAGTAATTAACGTCGCTTCCCGGTCTCTATTAGGTTAAGAATATTGCACTAAACCACAGAGCTCCTACTTGAAACTGGTCTGTGTCTCTCCAAAGTTCATGACCCATGGGGAATCCTGAAAGATAACTGCTGTTAAGCCCATCAGAATCACTTACGGATCCCTCCAATTAAGACATAGTGTCTGGAAGGCGCACTCAGGGCTGTAGGAAGCTATAAATGTTCTTTCTGTCCTCCATCACGGATTTTTGTGATGTCCCAAAGACCTGATTACTCTCAACCCTCCAGCATGAGAATTTGCTCTCTTTGGCAGATTTACCCCAGCCTCATGTAACTGCAGTTATTTCTGGGCTGCGTTGCCCCTGCAGGCAAAAAGTTTTATGCTGCTTGTCTCTTTATTTGTATGTTTTTATCTCACCCCATTCTATAAAGATGTGCTGCAGCATAATCAAAAAAATGCCTAGAAAGTAAGTTTTAAAAATCAATCTGTGAAAAAATCAGAGTTGAGAAAAATAAAGATGGGAAAAATGAGATGAAGTTGAAGATGATGATACTGTACAACGTGCATACTGTTGGGTTGTACATACTTGCTTAGATAAAGTCAAACATGTTTTCTGAGCTTCCAGGAAGCCAATGAAAGAAGGAAACCAAGAGTACCTAATCCATAAATACCTATAAGATTACAAACCAGGGGAAGCTTATTTTTCCTGGCACTCACACCTGATATAAATCTTCTCATGCATCCACCCAAAGAGAACACAGCAAGAGAGACAGACTACACGTGTGGGTGTGTGGGTGTGGTGTGGGTGTGGTATGTGTGTGTGTATGGGGGATGGGGTGAGGGCGACGGGCTGTAAAGGCAGTTTCAGAAAATAAAAGGCATAGCAATGTCTGATGAAACTCTGAAGAGTCTTGGAAACAGATAGAACGTAGGTTAACTGGAGTTAGAAAACTTCGTTTGAGCCCAGGATGGAAACTTCCTGGACTTTTGTGATTCCCAGAGATCTGATTTCTCTCAACCCTCCAGCATGAGGATCTGCTCTCTTTGGAAGATTTACCCCAGCTTCATGTAACTGCATTTATTTCTGGGCTGTGTTGCCCCTATAGACAAAAGTTTTATTCTTGGATGGAACTTCCACCAGAAGACAGAGGTATCTGGCCAAAGAGAAAAAAAATCAGAAAAGAAACAAGAAACCCATGAAAACTTCAAGCAAATGTGAATGATTATGCCTCCTCATGATAGAATAAAGATGGGTTTTGCTCCACAAGGCACTCAGTTTAGAAATGAGAGGCAAAACAACATGGCAGCCAGGCACGCTTGCAGATCTCAGAGTCCAAATGGTCAGAAACACATGCACCCCAGGAAGTACTAGGAAAGTTGGGAGTCAAAGTCCAAAATCCTCCAACATTGAAACACTGTAGCTAGCTGACAGATGCCCACCAGACTATAAACACATCTGCTTAGGTAATGGAATCTTCTGAGTTTCTATTACCAGTCACCAAATACACGTTGTCTGTTCTAGATGAAATATATTAATAAAAGTCTGTGAGGAGTGCTGGTCTTAAGTCTGATGTTCTCAGGAAGATTAGGAAAGGATATGTCAAAAAGAGCATAATTAGAGGATCAGACAAGTTATACACATCATCTTTAATCCATGTCACAACCCCAGATCAGATCAAATCAGATCAGTCACTCAGTCGTGTCCGACTCTTTGCGACCCCATGAACTGCAGCACGCCAGGCCTCCCTGTCCATCACCAACTCCCGGAGGTCACTCAGACTCATATTCATCGAGTCAGTGATGCCATCCAGCCATCTCATCCTCTGTCGTCCCCTTCTCCTCCTGCCCCCAATCCCTCCCAGCATCAGAGTCTTCTCCAATGAGTCAACTCTTCGCATGAGGTGGCCAAAATACTGGAGCTTCAGCTTTAGCATCATTCCTTCCAAAGAAATCCCAGGACTAATCTCCTTCAGAATGGACTGGTTGGATCTTCTTGCAGTCCAAGGGACTCTCAAGAGTCTTCTCCAACACCACAGTTCAAAAGCATCAATTCTTCGGCGCTCAGCCTTCTTCACAGTCCAGCTCTCACATCCATACATGACCACAGGAAAGACCATAGCCTTGACTAGACGAACCTTTGTTGGCAAAGTGATGTCTCTGCTTTTGAATATGCTATCTAGGTTGGTCATAACTTTCCTTCCAAGGAGTAAGCATCGTTTAATTTCATGGCTGCAGTCACCATCTGCAGTGATTTTGGAGCCCAGAAAAACAAAGTCTGACACTGTTTCCACTGTTTCCCCATCTATTTCCCATGCAGTGATGGGACCAGATGCCATGATCTTCTTTTTCTGAAAGTTGAGCTTTAAGCCAACCTTTTCACTCTCCACTTTCACTTTCATCAAGAGGCTTTTTAGTTCCTCTTCACTTTCTGCCATAAGGGTGGTGTCATCCGCATATCTGAGGTTATTGATATTTCTCCCAGCAATCTTGATTCCAGCTTGTGTTTCTTCACAACCCCAAGCAGTAGGTATTATTACCTTTTAAAGACGGCTTCACAAATGGCAGTACTGAAGTGAGGAATAGAGAGTAATTTGACTGGTATCGTACATCTCATGAGGGGAGATTGGAGAAGTCTACCCTATCACTGGCTACTGCCATTGACTGTGGCTTTTCTTAACATAAAACCACCTTTTGACATCCAGGTAAATGGAATAAGTGAAAATAGAAATAAAAATGCATTGAAATTCTAAGATAGAAAAGTAAACATATACTTTCATTTTTGGTCCCTCTGAAACCCACTGAAAACAAAAAAAAAAAATGAATTTTTTAATACATCAAACCATGAGATAAAGAACAAAGGATGAAGTCTCTGTATCAAAATTTTGGAAACAGGAAAGCAGATGGATGAGAGAGAACTGATTTCAAAGGATTAAGAACACAGAATCCTTCGCTGGCAGTAGGGAGACTGAAGAAGCATCCAAACTTCCCCCACACAAGGCTTACAAGACTCAGGAATTAGAGATATCCAATACCTCTGGACTGAAAACAGGATTGATAGAAAGCCCACAATGAAAGTCACTCAGTTCAGTTCAGTTGCTCAGTCGTGTCCGACTCTTTGTGACCCCATGGACTGCAGCACGCCAGGCCTCCCTGTCCATCAGCAATTTCCAGAGTTTACTCAAACTCATGCCCATTGAGTCAGTGATGCCATCCAACTATCTCATCCTCTGTCGTCCCCTTTTCTTCCCACCTTCAATCTTTCCCAGCATCAGGGTCTTTTCAGATGGTGCAGTTCTTCTCATCAGGTGGCCAAAGTATTGGAGTTTCAGCTTCAACATCAGTTCTTCCAACGAATACTCAGGACAGATTTCCTTGAGGATGGACTGGTTGTCCATGGAAGTTGCTCAGTCGTGTCCAACTCTTTGTGACCCCATGGACTATACAGTCCATGGAATTCTGCAGGCCAGAATACAGGAGTGGGTAGCCTTTCCCTTCTCCAGGGGATCTTCCCAACCCAGAGATCGAACTCAGGTCTCCCACATTGCAGACAGATTCTTTACCAACTGAGCCACAAGGGAAGCCCAGAAAGTCCATATAAAAGCCAAATTCCACACAACCTTGGACTGCTCCCCCTTCACCCAGCAGAAAACCAGAAGCTTGTTCTTTGGAGAGGATAAACCAGTGTCTAGACCAGAGATACCAGCTTCAAGCTGAAGAAACAGTTTTTAAAAGAAGTGGTTCAAGTGCACATTTGCACATGGAATTCTGAGGCTCACTGATCACTATCAGCTATATGCAAATACTCAAAGCCAGAGACTGGGGAGATTTCCAGGAAAATTTCCAAAGATGCTGACCTTGGGGGTACCCCAGTGGAACAGCCCAGCCAGATTAGCATACGTTGAAAATGACCCACAGTGTCCAAACTGCCTATCAGTCTTAACAGCCTCAGTATGGATATTGTGTGAACAATGATTATCAGACATTAGAGGAAAGCTTCCAGCATGAACACCAGACACCAAAACAGAGAAAAGCAAATTAGAAGACTATATAAGGGAAGATAACATCAAAACAAACTATCGTTAATATCCTCAGATATTACCCATGTATGCAAGAAATCAGAGTGGTTTTTAACTTATCTTTCAGATAACAAAAAAAGAAAAAGGCTCTTGGAAATTAAAAATATGAGAAACTCCACAGAAGGTCTGGAATACAAAATCAAAGATGTATACCAGATTACAGTAACAGGATAGAGAATGAAAGATGTAAAAAGGTAGGATGTTAAAATAACTACATATCAAAGATTTTATTTAATTCATCATTAGTGAGAAAACTAAAATGTTACAAATGGTTTAATGAAGAAACCAAAGAGCAGACTCATAAATACATAGTCAGGAATACTGAAAATGTGTTAATAGATATAAAACTGGTTTCTTGAGGAAAGGGAGGGTTCTGCATACACATCAGACAAAATTTATTTGCATCTCTTTAGAAAGGATCATTTGCATTATTATGGGTTTTCTACAACTTAAGAAGTTGCAAAATGGCTCAAAGAAAATGAAAGAGAGAGACCTTTTCTAGAATCAGATAACACAGAAAGTGCGCTATATGGAATACTCAGTACATTTTTTTCCTTACAGAGAGAGGAAAGATAAGAAATTTAGAAAAACTTTCCAGTGTCCAGCATTCAACTAATAGTAATCTTAGAAAAAGAGAACAAAGAAAATTTAAGGAGAAAATCATCAAATAAATAATTCAGGAAAATATCCCAAAACTAAAGGATTAAAAGGGTTCATTTTTTACCTAGATGTTATTATACTAACTGAGATAAATCAAAAAAAGAAAGACAAATACCAAGTTACATCACTTATAGTAGTAGTTTAGTCACCAAGTCATGTCTGACTCTTGCGACCCCGTGGACTGTAGCCCGCCAGGCTTTTCAGTCCATGGGATTTTTCAAACAAGAATACTGGAGTGGGTTGCCATTCCCCTCCCTAGGGGATCTTCCCAACCCAGGGATTGAACCAGGGTCTCCTGCGCTGCAGGTGGTCTCCTGCATTGCAAGCATATTTTTTTACTGATTGAACCACCAGGGAAACCTATATCACTTATATGTGGAATCTAAAATGTGACACAAATGAACTTCTTTACAAAAGAGAAACAGACTTACAAACAAAGAACACACTGTGACTGCCAAGGGGAGGAGTGGTGGAGGAGGGATGGATTGGGAGTTTGGGATTAGTAGATGCAAACTGCTGCTGCTGCTAAGTCACTTCAGTTGTGCCCGACTTTGTGTGACCCCATAGACAGCAGCCCACCAGGCTCCGCCATCCCTGGGATTCTCCAGGCAAGAACACTGGAGTCGGTTGCCATTTCCTTCTCCCGTGCATGAAAGTGAAAAGTGAAAGTGAAGTCGCTCAGTAGTGTCCAACTCTTTGTGACCCCAGGGACTGCAGCCTACCAGGCTCCTCTGTCCATGGGATTCTCCAGGCAACAGTACTGGAGTGGGGTGCCATTGCCTTCTCCGCAAAATAAACAAGGTCCTACTGTATAGCACAGGGAACTATACTCACTATCCTGTGATAAATCATAATAGAAAATAATATGAAAAATAATGTATATATACATAAAACTGAATCACTTTGCTCTACAGCAGAAATTAATACATTATAAATCAATTATATACTCCAATTCAAAATGATAAAATTTTTAAAAGAAAAAAGGGCCAATTTTTTTAATAAACTTACCTAAATTCTTGAAACTATTCATTTAAAATGTTTGCATTTGTTGTATGCGAATTAAACCCCAGTAAAGTTAATGTGTTTTAAAAAGGGATCTCAAGCCGTATCTATTTTAGTGGATGAACTAAGTCCCACACAAAAATATTTACCATGAAAGTTTAAATCTTTGGATACAAAGAGAAGATTCTACAAGCTTTCATAGAATAAAAACGTGAATTAAAAAAGATTTTTAAAAGTTAAATAGGGGCCTCCCTGGTAGCTCAGTGGTAAAGAATCTGCCTGTCATTGCAGGAGATATGGGTTCAATCCTTGGTGCAAGAAGATTCTACATGCTGTGGGACAACTGAGCGCTTGCACCACAAGGGCTACTGAGCCTATGTGCCCCAACTACTGAAGCCCTGGTAGTTGTGGAAGCTCTAGAACCTGTACTTTGCAACAAGAAAAGCCACTGCAATGAAAAGCTGAGTGCTGCAACTAGAGAATAGCCCGTGTTCCCTGAAACCAGAGAAAAAATTCATGCAGCAACTAAGACCCAGCACAACCAAACAAATAAATAAAATTCTTAAAAAGAAAAAAAGAATAAAATCATTTATCACAGTAAAAAAAAAATGTTTTAAGACAAATAGTTTTAAACTTTTTGAAAGTTAGAAGATAATAAAGTAATGTCCTCAAAATGATAAAAGAAAACTTTTGCCAACTTAAAACTTCAGAGTCGTATGGCAACATGGATGGACCTGGAGATTATCATACTAAGTGAAGTAAGCCAGACAGACAAAGACACAGGTCATATGACATTACTTATATGTGGAATCTAAAAAAAAAAAATACAAATGAACTTATCTACAAAACAGAAAGATACTCTCAGACATAGGAAACAAACTTATAGTTACCAAGGCAGAAAGGTGGTCTAGGAGGGATAAATTAGGTGCTAGGATTAGTAGATATAAAGTGCCATATATATATAGTAGCTTGGTGGTTCAGATGGTAAAGGATCTGCCTGCCAATGCAGAAAACTCATGTTCGATTCCTGGGTAGAGAAGATCCCCTGGAGAAAGAAACACCAACCCACTGCAGTATTCTTGTCTGGAAAATCCCATGGACAGAGGAGCCTGGTAGGCTACAGTCCACAGGGTTGCAAAGAGTCGGACATGACTGAGCAAGTAACAACAAGAGAATAGTAGATATATGTATCTGCTATATAGAAAGAGTAGCTTATATAGCTGATACATATATATATAAGGCAATGGCACCCCACTCCAGTACTCTTGCCTGGAAAATCCCATGGACGGAGGAGCCTGGTAGGCTATAGTCCAAGGGGTCGCGAAGAGTCAGACACGACTGAGTGGCTTCACTCTCACTTTTCACTTTCATGCACTGGAGAAGGAAATGGCAACCCACTCCAGTGTTCTTGCCTGGAGAATCCCAGGGATGGGGGAACCTGGTGGGCTGCCGTCTATGGGGTCACACAGAGTCGGACATGACTGAAGTGACTTAGCAGCAGCAGCAGCAGTGTATATATACATGGCACCCCACTCCAGCACTTTTGCCTGGAAAATCCCATGGACAGAGGAGCCTGGTAGGCTGCAGTCCACTGGGTTGCAGAGTCGGACATGACTGAGTAGGTAACACACAGGAGAATAGTAGATATATGTATCTGCTATATAGAGATAGTAGTTTATATAGCTGATAGATATATATATATCTGGTGTATATATAGTAGTTTATATCTGCTATATATAGAGAGACAAACAACAAGAACCTACTGTATAGCACAGGGAACTATAGTCAATATTTTATAATAACCTATAAGGGAAAAGAATCTGAAAAAGGATATATACATGTACGTATATATGTATAACTGAATCACTGTGTTGTACACCAGAAACTAACACAATACTATAAATCAATTACAATTTTAAAAAGTAAAAATAAATGAAATATGAAAGAATCAAAAATAAAACGAAATTTCACACTCAGCTACCATAAATACATGCAATGTCCCTCCCAAAAAGCTGTACCTCCCTTGTACTACTATTTCAGGTGTCTGTTGGAGGCTGTATTTCATCAAATAAAGGTAGTAAACATACAGAAAAGGCTTGGGACATAGCACAAGAAAGAGGTAGGGGAGAATCCTTCAGATGATGATACTGAAAGACTGCACAATGATGCTGGGTGCCAGGTGCCAAGGGCAACCAGGGCACCAGGAGCAGATGAGCAGCCCCAGGAGACAGTCTTTCCAGAAAACAAACCAGTTCAGACAGCCAATGCATCTGAATCTATTGGGAAGATATTTAGATAATTGGCAAAGCATTTTGAGGTTAAACAAACGATGAAAAGATAGAAAATTAGGCAACCAAAAGCAAGACCCTTCCTAACAAGGACAACAAAAGTAATACAGGATGTAAATGTTATCTCGCTGTATTTTTTGGTCAACCATGGCTATCTTTACATTTCCATAATAGTAGAAATGCCAAATAATGATGTAATTCAAATTCTGACACAATCACATTGGAAAGATAGAGGACATGAGAAAGGGTGTGTATATGATGGGGTGAAATAGTCAAATCTTTATCTTCTACAAAGGAGGTTCAATAGAAACCTTGTTTTAAATCAAGAAGTAACAATAATAGCTGGTTATTGGGTGATACTGCAGATGGTGATGCAACTATGAAATTAAAAGATACTTGCTCCTTGAAAGAAAAGCTATGACCAACTTAGACAGCTTATTAAAAAGCAGAAACATTATTTTACCAACAAAGGTCCATCTAGTCAAAACTATGGTTTTTCCAGCAATCATGTATGGATGTAAGAGTTGCACTATAAATAAAGCTGAGCACTGAAGAATTGATGCTTTTGAACTATGGTATTGGGGAAGAACTCTTGAGAGTCCCTTGGACTACAAGGAGGTCAAACCAATCAATTGTAAAGGAAATCAGTCCTGAATGTTCATTGGAAGGACTGATGCTAAAGCTGAAGCTCTAATACTTTGGCCACTTGATGAGAACTGACTCATTGGTAAAGACCCTGATGCTGGGAAAGATTGAAGGCAGGAGGAGAAGGGGACAACAGAGGATGAGATGGTTGGATGGCATCACTTAATGGATGAACATGAGTTTGAACAAGCTCCAGGAATCAGTGATGGACAGGGAAGCCTGGCATGCTGCAATCTATGGGGTCACAAAATGTCAGACACGACCGAGGGACTGTACTGATTGGGTGATATGGAAGTAATCCAAAAAAACTGGGTACAAGAGGTTGGGACTTTCCTGGAAGTTCAGTGGTTAAAACTCCACACTTTCAATGCAGGGGGCACAGGTTCAATCCCTGGCTGGGGAACAAAGATCTCATATGCCATGCATCAAGGTTAAAAAAAAGAGGTTGAAAGTACTCACATACGCTTTTCAGTCGTTAAGTCATGTCCGACTCTACGACCCCATGGACTGCAGCACACCAGGCTTCCTTGTTCTTCACTGTCTCCCAGTTTGCTCAAATTCATGTCCAGTGAGTCGGTGATGCTATCTAACCATCTTATCCTCTGCTGCCCTCTTCTTCTTTTGCCTTCAATCTTTCCCAAAATCAGGGTCTTTTCCAATGAGTCATACTCACATATGCAGAGGATAAAATAGTAGGGACTCAGGGTGTCTCAGAAGAGAGCTGTTTTTTTATCTTTTTATTTCTTTACATTCTATGCATGAACAACTTTAATAAACGTAACTTTTTAAAGAAAAAGAATGCATTGACAAAGCTATTATTACAAGTTTTTCACACCCAAGGAAAGTAGGGTTTCTTTTTACTAATTCCAAGAATCCATCTCTCACCTTTATCTTAAAATTCTACAGTATCTCCACAGTTGGCTAAAAGCTGTTGGGTCCTAAGCAGAAACATGGTAACCTAGTCTCTGAATTTTTGCCTTTAATAACACAAGACGCAAGCCCCTCTGGGTGGGAAGAGGTCGGTGTGCTGCTCAAAGCATCAATATTTTACTTCCCAGTCATCAATCATTCACCAGTAGCCAGCAAACAGCACCTTCCAAGGGAGTATCTCCTGGTCTCCATCCAGCACCAGGACTATCAATATTTTATGGCTGGGAGATGAAGTTGCTACACAGACACATTATCTCTGCCCAGGTAGCATACAGAGAAGTTCTTCCCTCCTCCAGGCAGCTCTGGAGCACATGGCCAGCCCTCACACTGCTCCAGGTCTCCCTATGAGCCCTGGAATCAAAGCATCACAGGCTGGGAGCATGTAGGCACCTGCAGAGATGCTCCTCCACAAGGGACATCAGGGCAGCCTTTGAAGTGCTCTCAGTGCGTTCCACTGCTCATGGTTGTCTTCACCCCGAACCTCCTCCTGCCCAGACTTCAGGCATTAACCAAGGTGTAAACTGAAGTTTTGGCTGATGGGACCCAAAATCTCTCCGATTCATCAAAAAGCACTTACTGAACAATGTGCCAGAAAACTAGAGAGGTGCTGGGAATACAAGTATATAGTACATGTATATACACCAGACATGTTTGTGAGTATACCTGTCATCTCTCATGTTCTGAGCTTTTGCATACCAGTCATTGTGGGCATTTTACAGGTGTGACTTTTTATTTTTGGCCTCACCATGCAGTATGTGAGATCTTAGTTCCCAGGGATCAAACCCAAACCCCCTGCATTGGGAGCATGGAGTCTTAACCACTGGACTGCCGGGGAAGTCCTTAATTTTTTTTTTTTAATGCAGCTTATATTATGTTGCACATTTTTATGCAGAGACCATGTATATACAAATCATAGACAAAGCTTTTTGCTTTCTATTTTTGTTTTAACTTTTATTTTTTATTGGTCTATAGTTGATTTACAATGTTGTGTTAGTTTCAGGTGTATAGCAAAAATGCTTCAGTTATACATATGTCTATTCTTTCTCAAATTCTTTTCCCATTTAGGTTATTACGAATTATTGAGTAGAGTTCCCTGTGCTATACAGCAGGTCCTTGTTGGTTATCCATTTAAATATGCGTGCATACTAAGTCGCTTCAGTTATGACTGTTTGTGACCCCATAGACTGCAGCCTGCCAGGTCCTCTGTTCATGGGATTCTCCAGGCAAGAATACTGGAGTGGGTTGCCATGCCTTCTTCCAGGGGATTTTCCTGACCCAGGGATGGAACCTGCGTCTCTTGTGTCTCCTGCTTCGGTAGGCAGCCACTGCCTTTACCACTAACCTTTACCACTAGCGCCACTGCCTAGTGGCTTTCCCACCAGCACCATCTGGGAAGCCCATTTTAAATACAGTAGTGTGTATATGTCTTGAAACAAGGGCTACTTTTACTTTTTGCTTTTATTGGCAATATATGCCATAATACTTTATGATCTGCTCAGCCTATGATATTTAAAAATAAGATTTTATGACACCTTAATTGATAGCAATCCAACAGGTTAAAAATGCTTCTCTAGAGGCTCCCTAAGTATGATCTCCAACACCACAACTCCATATGTCATTCTCTAAGACGGTGTGAACTTTAATTTTAATATCAAGTTAAAATATAATTAAATTATACTTCAAGGTAGATGAATAGTCAGTCTAAGGGACTTCAGAAAAGATCTTACTTATTTTGTCCTTATCAAGCATATTGAGCAGTTATGTACAACCAATACATTGCAGCCATCTACAGAGTATAATTCTATAAGTTGTGACAGTTGTCTACAGCTCTGAATCCATCAAGATACAGCACATTCTGTCAAGCCCTAAAAGTGTCTTTATGCCCTTTTGTAGTCCACACCTCAGATGGTAAAGAATCTGCTTGCAGTTCAGGAGACCCAGGTTCAAGCCCTCAGTAGGAAAGAACCCGTGGAGAAGGACACGACTGAGTGACTAGCACTTTTCTCTCTCTAACTCCATCCCTAGGCAACCCCTGATCTGCTCCTTGTCACTATAAATTAGGTTCTACTTTATATAAATGGAATAATCCAGAATGAAGTCTTTTCTCCAGCTCCTTATACTCAGCATAATCACTCTGAGATTTATCCATGCCGCTGTGTATATCAGTAGATCATTCACATGATCTTTTGAAACCTTTCCATTCAATGGAGAGACCAAATTTTGTATACCATTCACTCAATGATGAACATCTGAAGTGCTTCCAGATTTTACCCTTTATGAACAAAGCTGCTGTGAACATTCATGTCCAGCTCTTTGTGTGGACATGTGTTTTCACTTCTCTTGGGTAGATATCTAGAATTAGAATGGTTGGATCTGATTATAGATGTATGTTTTACTGCTTTAGTATTTTCTGATTATCAGATGTATGATTCTTTTGAATGATACACCAAGAATAGATAGGTTCCCCTTCTACACTGCAGGTAGGAATGCAAATTGGTGCAACCACTGTGGAGAATAGTATGGATGTTTCTTAAAAAACTAAAAAAAGAGTTACTATATCATCCTGAAATCCCACTCCTAGGCATATATTTGGGAAAAAACATAATTCAAAAAGATACACGCACCCGAATGTATATAGCAGCACTATTCACAATAGACAAGACATGGAAGCAAAGTAAATGTCCATCAACAAGTGAACGGATAAAGAAGATGTGGTATATGTATATACAATGGAATACTTGTTGTTCAGTCGCTAAATCATGTCCATCTCTTTTGTGACCCCATGGACTGTAGCCCACCAGGCTCCTCTGTCTATGGGATTTCTCAGGCAAGAATACTGAGTAGGTTGCCATTTCCTTCTTTAGGGGATCTGCCCTACCCAGGGCTCAAACCTGCATCTCCTACATTGCAGGTGGATTGTTAACCACTGAGCCACCTGGGAAGCCCACAATGGAATATCACTCAGGCATAAAAAAAGAATGAAATCATGCCATTTGCAGCAACATGGATGGACCTAGAGATTATCACACTAAAGGAAGTAAGTCAGAAAGAGAAAGATAAATGCCAAATGATATCACTTATATATGGAATCTAAAATAGGACACAAATAAACCGAGTCCCCACCTGCAATGCGGGAGACCTGGGTTTGATTACTGGGTTGGGAAGATCCCCTGGAAGAGGACATGGAAACCCACTCCAGTATTCTTGCCTGGAGAATCCCCATGGACAGAGGAGCCTGGCAGGCTACAGTCCATGGGGTCACAAAGAGTCAGACACGACTGAGCAACTAAGCACAGCACAGCACAAACTGTGTCCACCAAACAGAAAAAGACTCACAGACGTAGAGAACAGACCTGTTCTGTCTCAAGGGGAAAGGGAATGGGAGAGGGATGAATTGGGAGTTTAGGATTAGAAAGAAAGATGCTAACTATTATATATAAAATGGATAAGGTCCTACTGTATAGCACAGGGAACAGTATTCATTATCTGGTGATAAAACAGAATGGAAAAGATGAAAAAAGAATGTATATATATATGTACAACTGAATCACTTTGCTAGATGGTAGGAATGAACACAAGGTTTTACATCAACTATACTTAAGTAAAATAATTTTTTAAAAAACAAGAGTTAATATGTTGGACCGCACATGCTCATTTCTGAATCAAGATGTACTTTGCTACTTCGAGGCACCTACAAACAATTAGATAGTCATGGGACCACCTGAGTTCTTATCTAAGCCATGGAGAGGAAATCCTCAGTGAGAACAATTTAAGGTGGTTTTGGTTTTAATCACTAAGTTGTGTCTGACTCTTGGAAACCCATGGACTGTAGCCTGCCAGGCTCCTCTGTCCATGGGATTCTCCAAGCATGACTGCTGGAGTGGGTTGCCATTTCCTTCTCCAGGGGATCTTCCCAACCCAGGAATCAAACCTGGATCCTGTGCATTGCAGGCAGATTCTTTACTGACTGAGCTACAAGGGAAGCCTTCATAATAAAATGAAAATAAAATGAAGTTGCATCCTGGTTATATGCCTCTATTCATTCTTGTTTAGCACACCAATTACAAACATTATTAACAACCAAACTACAGACAACTAAGCAGTGCTTACAGAGAATGAGGACTCATACGGAACAGCTCCAAGACATATTATAATGTGGCAGAAAAGCTAGCTGCAAAACAATACTTCAAGCATAATTACGTTTATCTGTTTTTTAAAAATGTATACAGATGTGTGTGTGTCTGTGTGTACATGTGTGAGACAGAGAAGCTCTCTGCTCCTTCAACCCCCTTTGCTCAACCCCATCCTCACTCCAAATGGGAAAGAGGTCTTTTAGTTCAAAGACACACCAGAGTTCAGTATGAAAAGTGATCAGTAGCACAGGAGAGATTTGCCTCACATATAGGTGCTCTCTTCTCTGATGGACAGAAGGACATCACCCACCATTGTCAGGCAAGGATGAAGGCAGGAACCGGTCTCTCAGGTTTGGACTTAGAGTTGGAAGTAGATGAAGCATCCTGACTGAGGAGCAGCAAAGGAGCATCCAGACTGAGGGCAGGGGACACGGTGGGTGGGGACTCCTCGCTCACTGAGCTGAAAGACCAGAATCAGAAGAAGGAAATATTTTGCCTCAACCTCTGTACTTGAAAGTTCAGTTCAGTTCAGTTCAGTCGCTCAGTCGTGTCCAACTCTTTGCAACCCCATGAATTGCAGCACGCCAGGCCTCCCTGTCCATCACCAACTCCCGGAGTTCACTCAGACTCACGTCCATCAAGTCAGTGATGCCATCCAGCCATCTCATCCTCTGTCGTCCCCTTCTCCTCCTGCCCCCAATCCCTCCCAGCATCAGAGTCTTTTCCAATGAGTCAACTCTTCACATGAGGTGGCCAAAGTACTGGAGTTTCAGCTTTAGCATCATTCCTTCCAAAGAAATCCCAGGGCTGATCTCCTTCAGAATGGACTGGTTGGATCTCCTTGCAGTCCAGGGAACTCTCAAGAGTCTTCTCCAACACCACAGTTCAAAAGCATCAATTCTTCAGTGCTCAGCTTTCTTCACAGTCCAACTCTCACATCCATACATGACCACAGGAAAAACCATAGCCTTGACTAGACAGACCTTTGTTGGCAAAGTAATGTCTCTGCTTTTGAATATGCTATCTAGGTTGGTCATAACTTTCCTTCCAAGGAGTAAGTGTCTTTTAATTTCATGGCTGCAGTCACCATCTGCAGTGATTTTGGAGTCCAAAAAAATAAAGTCTGACACTGTTTCCACTGTTTCCCCATATATTTCCCAGGAAGAGATGGGACCTGATGCCATGATCTTCGTTTTCTGAATGTTGAGCTTTAAGCCAACTTTTTCACTCTCCACTTTCACTTTCATCAAGAGGCTTTTTAGTTCCTCTTCACTTTCTGCCATAAGGGTGGTGTTTAGGGATCAGCTAACAGCAGTCCTCTGGTCCTTCAGGGAATAGCCTACATGCACACCCTCCAGGCGTGTGAGAGCATGTTGCACTCACATGCTAGCAAAGTAATGCTTAAAATTCTCCAAGCCAGGCTTCAACAGTACATGAACCGTGAACTTCCAGATATTCAAGTTGGATTTAGAAAAGGCAGAGGAACAAGAGATGAAATTTCCAACATCCATTCAGACACGATTGAGAGACTGAACTGAACTAAACTGAATTGGAGCATAGAAAAAGCAAGAGAATTTCAGAAGAATATCTACTTCTGCTTTATTGATTACACCAAAGCCTTTGACTGTGTAGATCACAACAAACTTTGGAAAATTTTTAAAGAGATGGGAACACCAGACCACCTTACCTGCTTCATGAGAAACGTATATGCAAGTCAAGAAGCAACAGTAAGAACCTGACATGGAACAACAAACTGATTCCAAATTGGGAAAGGAGTACATAAAGGCTGTATATTGTCACCCTACTTATTTAACTTATATGCAGAGCACAGAATGTGAAATGCCAGGCTGGATGAAGCACAAGCCAAAATCAAGATTGCCGAAGAAATACCAATAACCTCAGATATGCAGAAGACTCTGATGCTGGGAGGGATTGAGGGCAGGAGGAGAAGGGGACGACAGAGGATGAGATGGCTGGATGGCATCACTGACTCGATGGATGCGAGTCTGAGTGACCTCCGGGAGCTGGTGATGGACAGGGAGGCCTGGCGTGCTGCATTTCATGGGGTCGCAAAGAGTCGGACACGACTGAGCGACTGATCTGATCTGATCTGATGCAGATGACACCACTCATATGGCAGAAAGTGAAGAGGAACTAAAGAGCCCCTTGATGAAAGTCAAAGAGGAGAGTGAAAAAGCTGGCTTAAAACTCAACATTCAAAAAACTAAGATCAAGGCATCCAGTCCCATCACTTCATGGCAAATAGATGGAGAAACAATGGAAACAGCGACAGACTTTATTTTCTCGGGTTCCAAGATCACTGAAGATGGTGAGTGCAGCCTAGATAGCATATTAAAAAGCAGAGACATTACTTTGCTGACAGAGGTCCAAATAGTCAAAGCTATGGTTTTTCCAGTAGTCGTGTATGAGTGTGAGAGTTGGACTATAAAAAAATCTGAACGCTGAAGAACTGATGCTTTTGAACTGTGGTGTTGGAGAAAACTCTTGAGAGTCCCTTGGACTGCAAGGAGAGCATACCAGTCAATCCTAAAGGAAATCAGTCCTGAATATTCATTGGAAGGACTGATGTTGAAGCTGAAACTCCAGTACTTTGGCCACCTAATGCAAAGAACTGACTCATTGGTAAAGACCATGATGCCAGGAAAGATTGAAGGCAGGAGGAGAATGGGATGACAGAGAATGAGTTAGTTGGATGGCATCACTGACTCAATGGACATGAGTCTAAGCAAGCTCCGGGAGTTGGTGATGGACAGGGAAGCCTGGCACGCTGCAGTTCATGGGGCTGCAAAGAGTTGGACACGACTGAGCAACTGAACTGACCTAAACTGACACTCTCCAGGCACAAGGCACAAAAAATGACCTTCAGATGGGAAAGTTCATGGAAGGGCGTAACAGGAAGCACACTCCTCTGCTAACAGTGGTCACAGTAGGGCACTCAATTGGGGACTGCAGAGGACAGATGGGCCCAGGAAGGAATAAGAAGGAAATTTTCACTCTTCATCCTATGTTTATGTTGAAATAAGATTTACAACAAATACGTGAACATGGGGTGTTTTGTGGTTTTCATCATATGGTCAATTTGAATCAATAAATTGAAGGCTTCAAGGGGGAAAAGGGGTAAGGATAAATTGGGAGATTGGGATTGACACATACACACTACTATATATAAAAGATAACTAATAAGAACCTACTGTATAGCACAGGGAACTCTATTCAGTGCTCTGTAATGAGCTATGTGGGAATGGAGTCTAGAAGACAGTGGATACATGTATACATATGGCTGATTCACTGAGGCCACCACTCAGCCTCCCAGTGAACATGGGTTCAATACCACTGGCGGCTAAATTAATTCCACGGGACTGAGCACCAGCACTGAAGGGCAGGCCACTTAACTGCTTGGATGAAATTCCCTTCAAAAAGTCCTAATCTTAGAGGATCAGTTGAGACTGCTCTAAATTATATTAATCTTAGAAAATCATGTCTTTAGCAAAAGGGCCCCACCCCAGTACTCTTGCCTGGAAAATCCCATGGACGGAGGACCCTGGTGGGCCACAGTCCATGGGGTCGCTAAGAGTCGGACACGACTGAGCGACTTCACTTTCACTTTTCACTTTCATGCATTGGAGAAGGAAATGACAACCCACTCCAGTGTTCTTGCCTGGAGAATCCCAGGGATGGGGGAGCCTGGTGGGCTGCCATCTATGGGGTCGCACAGAGTCGGACACAACTGAAGCGACTTAGCAGCAGCAGCAGCAGCAGACTTTAAAGAGTGCTCAGTCACAGGAGATCTTAAGTAAGCATGGCACTTTGAAAAGCAGTCTGACAGGACCTCTGAAGGTTAAATACACAGTTACCATAGAACCTAGCAATCTCACTCCTAGGTAATACACCCAAAGGAAGTTAAAACATAAATTCACAAAAAAGCTTATAACCGAATGTACACAACAGAGTTATTCCTATGAGTCAAAACCAGAAAGAGCTTAAATGCTCAGCAAATGATGAATGAATAAACAAAATGTGGTCTATCCACACAATGGGATATTATTTAACCATGAAAAGGGATGAAGTTCTGCCACACATACAACATGGATGAACCTTGAAAGCATTATGCTGACAGAAGCAAGACACAAAAGGCACACATCATATGATTCATGTATATGAAATGTCCAGAATAGGTAAATTCACAGATACAGACTTCCCTGGTGGTAGATAAGAATCTGCCTGTCAGTGCAGGGGACACTGGTTCGATATCTGGTCCGGGAAGATCCCACATGCCATGGGGCAACTAAGCCCACGAGCCACAATTACTGAGCCCGTGCTCTAGAGTCCTCATGCTACAACTACTGAAGCCCACAGGCCTAGAGCCCATGCTCTGCAACAAGAGGAGCCACAGCAATGAGAAGCCCACAACGAAGATTAGCCCTTGATTACCACAACTAAAGAAAGCCTATGCAAAAAAAAAAAAAAAAACAACGAAGACCCGGTGCAGCCAAAAACAAATAAATAAATATACACAGATACAGAAACACACTGGTTGCCAGGGAATGGGAATGAGGAGCAGGTTGGAAGTTGATGGCTGAAGAGTGAACAATATCTTTTAGTTTTATTTTCTTAATTGAAATATATTTTATTTACAGTGTTAGTTTCAAGTGTAGAGCAAAGTGATTCCATTATACATACACATATATTCATCTTTTTTCAGATTCTTTTCCCATATACGTTATTACAAAATATTGAATATCATTCCCTGTGCCATATAGTAGATCCTTGCTGATTATCTATTTTACATATAACAGTGTTTATATGTTAATCCCAAACTCCCAATTTATCATTCCCTCCACCAAGATGATCTTTTTAGGTGATGAAAATGACTAAAATGGATTGTGATGATGGTTACACAACTCAGCCAATATGCTAAAAAAACACTGAATTGCATGTTTTAAATGAGTAAATTGTGTGGTAGGTGAATTATTTCTCAATAAAGCCATTGGAAAAAGGGGAGAAAGAGATCTTTAAATAAGGTCCAGCTCACTCACTAGTATCAAGATAGCTTTCCTTAGATCTCAGCTAGGAAACCTAAGTGTTTTGCTGTTCACTTGTTCATTCATTCAACAAATATATATGAGGCCCAATGTAAGTGCCAGGCACTAATCTGGCAGTGAGGACACAGCTGTGAACAGTCACCAGCAAGAAATATGACTGTTAATAACAGAGGATGATAAGGAACCTGGAGAAAACAAATCAGGCCAAGGGGAGGGGGCAAAGAGGGCCTGGCCTGGCCTCATCCTTCTCAGGGTGCTCAGGGACTGAGCCGAGGCCTGAGGGGAGTAGCTCATGCAAGATGCATAGTAGCCGCGGGAACAGCAACTCCTCACGCAGGGAATGTTTCTCTCTAGTCCTCATAGTCTTCATTTGGAGGTGGGGTACCAGAGGCTGAGAAGTTACATCTTAAGCCCCCATCATTGGCAAATCTGATACAAGAACCCAGTTATCAAAGGCAGGGTGGGAGTGGTATAAATTTGGCTCCCCTAACCAAACTGAATACACTTCTTTTCTTTGTTTTCTTTTTACTTTTTCTCTTTTTTGAAATTGAAATACAGTTGATTTACAACATTGTGTTATTTTCTGCAGTACAGAGAAGTTTTGATTCAGTTATACATATATATACATTATTCTTACATTCTTTTCCATTATGGTTAATCATGGGATATTGAATATAGTTCCCTGTGCTATATACAGTAGGACCTTGTTGCTTATCCATTCTATGATAATAGTTTGTATCTCCTAATTCTAAACCCCCAATCCATTCCTCTCCCACACCCCTGCCCTTTGGCAACCTCCAGTCTGTGACTGTGAGCCTGTTTCTATTCTGTAGATAAGTTCAATTGCATCATGTTAGATCCCACATGTAGGTAACATCATATGTGAATATCCTTTTTTCTTCTCACTCCCCCTCTCCACAGCCAGCTTCCATTTCTCAAAAAAAGTGTTTGTTCATTAGCCCTGAAAAGAAAAGAGGATCTTTCCCAGAGGAGGTCAGTTTGTGGAGGGCAATGAGGGATTTGGTTCGCTGCTGCCCCTTTTTCAGAGCAACTGACTGCAGAGGCACAAAAGAAAGGCTCTGAGTGAACGGAGGTGTGTGTGAGCATCTCCAGCTGACCCTCAGGGCAGGGCCTGACCACCCACCCTTGATGAGAGTTCAGTGTTCATTATGGTACAGACTGTGCTGGGAATTCAGCACCAGGAAAAGCAAGATGACTCAGCTGCAATATTCCATCTAGCAAAATGTTCACTTAGAGTTTATTTTATCAGAAATAAATCAATTTATATGAAACCCTGTCACTCCTCTCCAGACGGGTCCCCAGAGCCCGGATTATGGGGTCCCAAACAAAGGAAACCCCACAGATGGGAGAGATGAGGGCTGGTCCTCAGTGGAAGATGAGCCATTGCAGAGAACGGTCTTCCCAAAACTCAAGCTCTCCCATCACCTTAAAAGTCTGTGTGGGAAGAAAGGGTAAATCCGGACAGACAGGACGTAGCTGAGTGGTTGCCTGGGGCAGAGAATAGTATTAACTGCTCACAGCCACAAGGGATCTCATTGGGAGGAATGGAAAACTTCTAAAACCGGATTATGGTAATGGCTGCACGACTCAGTAAATTTACTAAAAAATGAGTGAATTTTATGGCATCGTAAATTATTTTTTTAAAGTTTGCATGAGATGAAAAGTTACATTTGGGGGCAAGGGTGGCCATTTTAAAACATGACCAAGCATTTGCAGCAACATGGATGGACCTAGAGATTATCATACAAGGTAACATACATCAGAAAAAGACAAACATCATAGGATATCACTTAAACGTGGAATCTAAAATGTGACACAACTGAACTTATTTACAAAACAGACTCACAGATATAGAAAGCAATCTAATATTATGATTACCAAAGGGGAAAGGAGGTGGAGGGTGGGATAAGTGAACAGTTTTGGATTAACAGATACACAATACTACATGTAAAATAAACAATAAGGACATATCATATAGCACAGAGAAGTATATCTTGTAATAACCTATAATGGAAAAGAATCTGAAAAAGAATATAAATGTTATATATACAAAATCAAGTCACTTTGCTATACCCTTGAAATTAACACAACATTATAAATCAACTATACTTCAATAAAGTAATTTTCTTTAAAGTATGCTTTGGATAAAGGAAAAAAAATTAAAATTAAAAGATGGCTGAAAATTCTTTGATGTCTCTCCCATTGAGAGGTGGGGTCTATACTCCTTCCACTTGAAGGTTTCTGATAGCATCTACCAGCAGAGGAGCCTGGCAGTGACACTGTGTGACTTCCGCCATGTTAGCTGGGACTCTTCCCCAAGGCCCCAGGCTGGGAGGAGGTTCAGGCAGTAACTCAGCTGAGCCAGCATGCAGGTCGTCCTCATCCAGACTCAGGTGAGGAAGACTTCAAACCCCAGTCATTTGAGTCTTCCCAGTTGATAACCGTCTCATTGTGGTGAGACGAGCTGCTCTTGCAGGGTCCCCTTCAAATTCCTGACCTGCAGTTTGTAGACTCTTATTTATAGCTTATGTCTGTTAACAGGGTAGTGACAGCAGGGTTGCAGAGAGTTGACCTGAGCTGTCATGGCTGGGGCAGGATGTCCAAGTTCATCACAGACAGTCTAAAACAGAACTCAGCACCTGGGGCATCAGATTCTCCAGCCCCTACTCAGGGGGAGTTCCTTCTATATCTGCCACACAGCTATTTACCAGCACTTGAAGACATCATCTGTTGCCATGAATCAACGAGCATCTCCAAAACAAAGAAAAAGAATTTTTTTTTTTTAATGAGCATTGCCACTCCCTTCCCAACCTAAGCCTTCCTTGGCTTCAACAAACATGAAACAGCCAGCCACACAATGAAGGATTTCTTTGCCATCATTTCCTAGCAATTGCTCCTACACCAGGGGCTGAGACAGACAGATGAATGCCTAGTAGTCCTCCCCTCTGGAGAGCTCACAGTCTTATGAGAAAAACATATGCATCATCTTTGTCATTATTTACCTAACTTCTATTATTATTTTAACATCCATCTTCCCCACTGGTCTGTCAACTCCTCGAGGAACTGGGTCTCTTCTCTTCACTTAGTTATTCCCAGCAGACACTTGATAAATATTTACTGAGTGATTTTATTGAATTGCCAAGTAATAATCTCTTCAACACTGGAGAAGGAAATGGCAACCCACTCCAGTACTCTTGCCTAGAAAATTCCATGGATGGAGGAGCCTGGTGGGCTTCAGTCCATGGGGTCACGAAGAGTCAGACACGACTGAGCGACTGAGCGACACGACTTCACAAATCTCTTCAACAGAGGTTCAGACAAGATCCTGAGCTATTGATGGGTGATATCCTTCCTAAAACAACCTAGGCAAATGGGCAGGGTTTCAGAGGAGAAATGAGACACCAAGAACAAGGTCAGAGAAGGCTTTATGGGCCCCTCCCAGGAGCAACTCCCTTTATTTAAACCAGCTACCATCTCCCTAGGCTCTGTTTCATCCCTCTCTGGGCTTTGTGACCCAGAGAAATAGCCCAGACCTACCTGAATGTACTGCCATTCATGGGGTCGCAAAGAGTCAGACACGACTGAATGACTGATCTGATCTGACCTGAATGTACAAATGTGAGAATTGGACCATAAAGAAGATTGAGTGCCAAAGAATTGATGCTTTTGAACTGTGGTGTTGGAGAAGACTCTTGAGAGTCCCTTGGACAGCAAGGAGATCAAACCAGTCAATCCTAATGAAAATCAACCCTGAATATTCATTGGAAGGACTGATGCTAAAGCTGAAGCTCCAATACTTGGGCCACCTGATGTGAAGAGCCAACTCACTGGAAAAGACCCTGATGCTGGGAAAAATAGAAGCCAGGAGGAGAAGGGGACAACAGAGGATGAGATGGTTGGATGGCTCATTGACTCAATGGACCTGAGTTTAAGCAAACTCCAAGAGATGGTGAAGCACAGGGAAGCCTGGCATGTTGCAGTTCAAGGGGTCGCAAAGAGTCAACACAACTTAACAACTGAACAACAACCTAAATATCAGCAATACCAATAAAAATAGGCTCCTGCTTACAAGTTCAGGGAACAGAAATACCGGGCCATGAATGTATTCCCTATTTATGTTTTTAGTTATGAAAAATGCATCTATTTCTTACCAGTTGTATAAGGAACTTCTTGTTTCTCATTCTAAAATTCCACTGTTTCAAGCTTCAAGGTCCCTCTCTGTCTAGCCCCCAAGATCTTTGTGAACAAAGTCAAATTTATAATTTCACATCCCTCTCTCCCTCCTCCCCTGCACCATCAGCCACAATCTCCTGAAACCAGAGCAGCATCAGGCTCACAGCCTGAACTCAGATCTCAGACTTTGGGCTGTCTTCCTCACCATCGTTTTCATTTTCGTGCTGAATTTTACAGACCTTTTCAGTTTCAGAGATGAGGAGGAACAGCCTCGGATGAGAGCAGATCAGACCCACATTAGCAGTCCGGTGAGCACATGCTCAGCCAGGGAAGCCCCGACACCCCACCCCAAACCCACCCCAAACCCACCCCAGGTGGCAGAGATGAGCAGCCCTCCTCCCACTCGCAGCCGCATTAGAGCGGAGTTAGAGTCAATCCTCACCAGGTCCGGTAGACCCCAGGGGCAAAGATAACAACGCTGCCACTCAGCCAGGCTGCCAGCCTCTGACTCTGTTCTGCCGCCGGTATATCTGCCCGCTATAATTAGATCACTGGAGACCTCTCCAATGAAAAAGAGATTCATCCTGGCCTCCTTTCTCTCCCCGGGACTCTAGGCTGGCTCCTTAATCCCTGAATCAGGTCTCCCCTCTGGGCTCTGAGTGAGTAAAGAGAGGCCAGGAGATACTTCCTTCCGAGGAGCATGTCTTCCTACTCTTAGCTCCAGAGGGGGAAATCTTTCTTTCCCATTTTGCTGACTTGTTTCGCCCCTTTTTCCCTAATTTTTTTTTTTTTTTAAGATTATCCTCCTAAAAGAATGTTCAGGTGGAAAATTTGGGAAGTTCAGAAAAGTTCAAGGAGCTTGTGAATTATTTGACCATATATAAGACTTTCTTTTTCTTTCATGTCTGGTTTGCAAACTGAGTCATTGGATGGCTTTATTCTCCCCAGCAAACCCATCACTCCTCACCCCAGCTGGCCTGCTCCACTCATACAGACAGCTCTTCCCCCACTTTCCTGTTTGCCCATTTCTGTTCCCCTCTAACCTTAAAAGAACCTAATTATAAGAATGAGATCACCAGGCAATTTAACCTAACTACCAACTTACACACCATGCCTGGTCTAACCTGTTGATTCTTTTCCTAGATCAAAGGAAGTAAGAATAAAGAATGAAGTATTTAAAGAATGACTAGCTCTCTAATGCTGGACTGGAAGAAACACAAGTTGGAATCAAGATTGCTGGGAGAAATATCAATAACCTCAGATATGCAGATGACACCACTCTTATGGCAGAAAGTGAAGAGGGGCTAAAAAGCCTCTTGATGAAAGTGAAAGTGGAGAGTGAAAAGGTTGGCTTAAAGCTCAACATTCAGAAAACAAAGATCATGGCATCTGGCCCCATCACTGCATGGGAAATAGATGGGGAAACAGTGGAAACAGTGTCAGACTTTATTTTTCTGGGCTCCAAAATCACTGCAGATGGTGACTGCAGCCATGAAATTAAACGATGCTTACTCCTTGGAAGGAAAGTTATGACCAACCTAGATAGCATATTCAAAAGCAGAGACATTACTTTGCCAACAAAGGTTCGCCTAGTCAAGGCTATGGTCTTTCCTGTGGTCATGTATGGATGTGAGAGTTGGACTGTGAAGAAGGCTGAGCGCTGACGAATTGATGCTTTTGAACTGTGGTGTTGGAGAAGACTCTTGAGAGTCCCTTGGACTGCAAGAAGATCCAACCAGTCCATTCTGAAGGAGATCAATCCTGGAATTTCTTTAGAAGGAATGATGCTAAAGCTGAAACTCCAGTATTTTGGCCACCTCATGTGAAGAGTTGACTCATTGGAGAAGACTCTGATGCTGGGAGGGATTGAGGGCAGGAGGAGAAGGGGACGACAGAGGATGAGATGGCTGGATGGCATCACTGACTCGATGGATGCGAGTCTGAGTGACCTCCGGGAGCTGGTGATGGACAGGGCGGCCTGGCGTGCTGCGGTTCATGGGGTCGCAAAGAGTCGGACACGACTGAGCGACTGATCTGATCTGATCTAGCTCTCTATCTCCAATAGCCCCTTTAGCAATCCTGCAGGCAGATCTCACAGACAAGATAACATATGAAGGCAGTCAGACGGTCTGCACGCAATGGACAAGGATGTACACCCAACCTCCTGCCTCGATGAGTCACTGATATCCTCCCCAATCCCCCCTTTTCTCCTTTAGAAACTATCTCATCTGAGCAGAATCTTAGGAGTTGGTCTCAGCACGCAAGTTCATCTTCTCCCCAGATTGCTGGCTTTGCTGATTAAAGCAACTTTCCTTTCTACTGACTTTTACCTCTCAACTATTGGCTTTTAAGCTGCATGCTGATGAACCTGAATTGGGTAACATTCAGACTGAAAGCAGATGCCCCCCGGGGCACAGGCAGTGAAGGCCTGGATCCAGGCCTGGATCCAGACCAGGCCTGGATCCACTTGCCCAGCTGGCTTACTCAAACTCCATGGACCTCAGGTTATCAGCCAGAAAGTGATGTCAACTTCACAGAGTTTTGAGTCGATCAAACAAGATGACAGTTCTATCCCCACACTTAATGAATGCTCACTGAATGTTATCTCCCAACCCCTTTCATGGCCCCACCTCCATCCCCCAGCTGTGCAGCCAAAGCTGCAAAATAGAAGTAATGCATTCCAGGTACAGAAGTGTCTATCTGAATAAATGATTATCACCTCACGTCTCCCCAGAGCTGAGAACAACAAGGTGTGCCTGCTTCAGGTTCCAGGGAGAGGGCCAAGCAGCAGGTAAGCCTTAAAATGAACAAAAGAGAGTTGTGGTGAGCTGGGAACGTTTTCCATGTGGCCTGTTTGAGTTATAACAGGACAGTGAGAACTTGAGAGTCATAGTCAAGAAGGCAAATGTAGGTGCTCTTGAATGTGGGCAAGAAGAAGAGCAACTTTCAGAACAAATGTTCATCTTAGAGGCACTCTCCCCAGAAATAATTCCAAAGTTCAGCTTTTTATAAAAAGTGAACATTACGAACTTAACAATACATAATTTATGAAGGGCAATTTTGCCAAATGCAGCAAAATCTTTTAAAATATGTATGTACTTTGACCCAGCAATTTCATTTCCAAGAATTTATCCCAAAGAGCTACTGATGCCAAACACAATGTGGGTAGTTTGACTTCTGCTTAAAAAACACTAACTAAAAAGATATTTGTGAGACTACGAAAAAAGTTTGATGTTTGACTTTTGGCTGGATATTGGATAATACTCAGAAATCATTACTCATTTTTTATTAACTAAATTCTGTGGAGTTTAGTTTTATTAACTAAACTTTATTCGGATTGCCATAGGGTTTTTTTTTAGTTCTTTTTTTTCCTTTCTTTTGGCTTGCTGGGCCTTCATTGCAGAACCCGGGCTTTCTCTAGTTGCAGCAAGAGGGAGCTACTGTTTGTTATGGTGTGTTGGCTTCTCACTGAAGCGGCTTCTTTAGATGTGGCATGCAAATTCACCAGTTCTGATGCATGGGCTTAGTTGCTCTGCAGTGTGTGGGATCTTCCCAGACCAGGGATTGAATCCACGACCCCTGCATTGGCAGGCAGATTCTTAACCACTGGACCACCAGGGAAGTCCTTAATTCTTTTAATTTATGTTATTGCTAACTGTAGTAAAATACACATAACATAAAATATATCATCTTAACCATTTCTAGGTATACAGTTCAGTGGCATTAAGTACATTACACTACTATGCAACCTTCGCCACCATCCATCTCCAGGACTCTTTTTATCTTGCCAAACTGAAATTCTAGGCCCATTAAACATTCCCTCCTCCCTCAGCTCCAGGCAACCACATTCTACTTTCTATCACTATGAATGTGACTATTCTCAGTTCAGTTCAGTTCACTCTCTCAGATCAGATCAGATCAGTCGCTCAGTCGTGTCTGACTCTTTGCGACCCCATGAACTGCAGCACGCCAGGCCTCCCTATCCATCACCAGCTCCCAGAGGTCACCCAGACTCACATTCATCGAGTCAGTGATACCATCCAGCCATCTCATCCTCTGTTGTCCCCTTCTGCTCCTGCCCTCAATCCCTCCCAGCATCAGAGTCTTCTCCAATGAGTCAACTCTTCGCATGAGGTGGCCAAAATACTGGAGTTTCAGCTTTAGCATCATTCCTTCGAAAGAAATCCCAGGGCTGATCTCCTTCAGAATGGACTGGTTGGATCTCCTTGCAGTCCAAGGGACTCTCAAGAGTCTTCTCCAACACCACAGTTCAAAAGCATCAATTCTTCGGCGCTCAGCCCTCTTCACAGTCCAGCTCTCACATCCATACATGACCACAGGAAAGACCATAGCCTTGACTAGGCGAACCTTTGTTGGTAAAGTAATGTCTCTGCTTTTGAATATGCTATCTAGGTTGGTCATAACTTTCCTTTCAAGGAGTAAGTGTCTTTTAATTTCATGGCTGCAGTCACCATCTGCAGTGATTTTGGAGCCCAGAAAAAGAAAGTCTGACTCTGTTTCCACTGTTTCTCCATCTATTTCCCATGTAGTGATGGGACCAGATGCCATGATCTTCGTTTTCTGAATGTTGAGCTTTAAGCCAACCTTTTCACTCTCCACTTTCACTTTCATCAAGAGGCTTTTGAGTTCCTCTTCACTTTCTGCCATAAGGGTGGTATCATCTGCATATCTGAGGTTATTGATATTTCTCCCGGCAATCTTGATTCCAGCTTGTGTTTCCTCCAGTCCAGCATTTCTCATGATGTACTCTGCATATAAGTTAAATAAACATGGTGACAATATACAGCCTTGACGTACTCCTTTTCCTATTTGGAACCAGTCTGTTGTTCCATGACCAGTTCTAACTGTTGCTTCCTGACCTGCATACAGATTTCTCAAGAGGCAGATCAGGTGGTCTGGTATTCCCATCTCTCTCAGAATTTTCCACAGTTTATTGTGATCTACACAGTCAAAGGCTTTGGCATAGTCAATAAAGCAGAAATAGATGTTTTTCTGGAACTCTCTTGCTTTTTCCATGATCCAGCGGATGTTGGCAATTTGATCTCTGGTTCCTCTGCCTTTTCTAAATCCAGCTTGAACATCAGGAAGTTCACGGTTCACATATTGCTGAAGCCTGGCTTGGAGAATTTTGAGCATTACTTTACTAGCGTGTGAGATGAGTGCAATTGTGCGGTAGTTTGAGCACTCTTTGGCATTGCCTTTCTTTGGGATTGGGATGAAAACTGACCTTTTCCAATCTTGTGGCCACTGCTGAGTTTTCCAAATTTGCTGGCATATTGACTATAGCACTTTCACAGCATCATCTTTCAGGATTTGGAATAGCTCCACTGGAATTCCATCACCTCCACTAGCTTTGTTCCTAGTGATGCTTTCTAAGGCCCACTTGACTTCACATTCCAGGATGTCTGGCTCTAGGTCAGTGATCACACCATCATGATTATCTGGGTCGTGAAGCTCTTTTTTGTACAGTTCTTCTGTGTATTCTTGCCACCTCTTCTTAATATCTTCTGCTTCTGTTAGGTCCATACCATTTCTGTCCTTTATCGAGCCCATCTTTGCATGAAATGTTCCTTTGGTATCTCTGATTTTCTTGAATACATCCTTAGTCTTTCCCATTCTGTTGTTTTCCTCTATTTCTTTGTACTGATCGCTGAAGAAAGCTTTCTTATCTCTTCTTGCTATTCTTTGGAACTCTGCATTCAGATGTTTATATCTTTCCTTTTCTCCTTTGCTTTTTGCTTCTCTTCTTTTCGCAGCTATTTGCAAGGCCTCCCCAGACAGCCATTTTGCTTTTTTGCATTTCTTTTCCATGGGGATGGTCTTGATCCCTGTCTCCTGTACAATGTCACGAACCTCATTCCATAGTTCATCAGGCACTCTATCTATCAGATCTAGGCCCTTAAATCTATTTCTCACTTCCACTGTATAATCATAAGGGATTTGATGTAGGTCATACCTGAATGGTCTAGTGGTTTTCCCTACTTTCTTCACTCTCTCAGTTGTGTCCAAATCTTTGCAACCCCATGGCCTGCAGCACACCAGGCCTCCCTGTCCATCACCAACTCCTGGAGTTTACTCAAACTCATGTCCATTGAGTCAGTGATGTCATCCAACCATCTCATCCTCTGTTGTCCCCTTCTCTTCCTGCCTTCAATCTTTCCCACATCAGGGTCTTTTCCAATGAGTCAGATCTTCACATCAGGTGGCCAAAGTACTGGAGTTTCAGTTTCAGTGTCAGTCCTTCCAATGATTATTCAAGACTGATTTTCTTTAGGATGGACTGGTTGGATCTCCTTGCAGTCCAAGGGACTCTCAAGAGTCTTCTCCAACACCACAGTTCAAAAGCATCAGTTCCTCAGTGCTCAACTTTCTTTGTAGTCCAACTCTCACATCCATACATGACCACTGGAAAAAGCATAGCCTTGACTAGATGGACCTTTGTTGGCAAAGTAATGTCTCTGCTGTCTAGGTTGTTTGATAAGCTGTCTAGGTTGGTCATTACTTTTCTTCCAAGGTGTAAGCGCCTTTTATTTCATGGCTCTGAATTTGGCAATAGGGAGTTCATGGTCTGAGCCACAGTCAGCTCCTGGTCTTGTTTTTGCTGATTGTATAGAGCTTCTCTATCTTTGGCTGCAAAGAATATAATCGATCTGATTTCGGTGTTGACCATCTGGTGATGTCCATGTATAGAGTCTTCTCTTGTGTTGTTGGAAGAGGGTATTTGCTATGACCAGTGCATTTTCTTGGCAAAACTCTATTAGTCTTGGCCCTGCTTCATTCCGTGTTCCAAGGCCAAATTTGCCTGTTACTCCAGGTGTTTCTTGACTTCCTACTTTTGCATTCCAGTCCCCTATAATGAAAAGGACATCTTTTTTGGGTGTTAGTTCTAAAAGGTCTTGTAGGTCTTCATAGAACCGTTCAACTTCAGCTTCTTCAGTGTTACTGGTTGGGGCATAGACTTGGATTACTGTGACATTGAATGGTTTGCCTTGGAAACGAACAGAGGTCATGTATGGATGTGAGAGCTGGACTGTGAAGAAGGCTGAGCGCCGAAGAATTGATGCTTTTGAACTGTGGTGTTGGAGAAGACTCTTGAGAGTCCCTTGGACTACAAGGAGATCCAGCCAGTCCATTCTGAAGATCAGCCCTGGGATTTCTTTGGAAGGAATGATGCTAAAGCTGAAACTCCAGTATTTTGGCCACCTCATGCGAAGAGTTGACTCATTGGAGAAGACTCTGATGCTGGGAGAGATTGGAGGCAGGAGGAGAAGGGGACGACAGAGGAGGAGATGGCAGGATGGCATCACTGACTTGATGGATGTGAGTCTGAGTGACCTCCAGGAGTTGGTGATGGACAGGGAGGCCTGGCATGCTGCGATTCATGGGGTCGCAAAGAGTCGGACACGACTGAGTGACTGATCTGATCTGATTTCATGGCTGCAATCACCATCTGCAGTGATTTTCAGCCCAAAATATTTAAATCTGACAATCTTTCCATTGTTTCTCCATCTATTTGCCATGAAGTCATGGGATTAGATGTCATGATCTTTGTTTTCTGAATGTTGAGTTTTAAGCCCACTTTTTCACTCTCCTCTTTCACTTTCATCAAGAAGTTCTTTAGTTCTTCACTTTCTGTCATAAGGGTGATGTCATCTGCATATCTGAGGTTATTGATATTTCTCCCAGCAATCTTGATTCCAGCTTGTGCTTCTTCCAGCCCAGCATTTCTCATGATGTACCCTGCATATAAGTTAAATAAGCAGGGTGACAATATACAGCCTTGATGTACTCCTTTTCCTAATTGGAACTAGTCTGTTGTTCCATGTCCAGTTCTAACTGTAGCTTCCTGATCTGCATAGAGGTTTCTCAAGAGGCAGATCAGGTGGTCTGGTATTCCCATCTCTTTCAGAATTTTCCATAGTTTATTGTGATCCACACAGTCAAAGGCTTTGGCATAGTCAAGAAGCCAGAATTAGATGTTTTTCTGGAACTCTTTCTTTTTTGATGATCCAGTGAACATTGGCAATTTCATCTCTGGTTCCTCTGCCTTTTCTAAAACCAACTTGAACATCTGGAAGTTCACGGTTCGCGTATTGCTGAAGCCTGGCTTGGAGAATTTTGAGCATTACTTTACTAGCATGTGAGATGAGTGCAATTGTGCGGTAGTTTGAGCATTCTTTGTCATTGCCTTTCTTTGGGATTGGAATGAAAACTGACCTTTTTCAGTCCTGTGGCCACTGCTGAGTTTTCCAAATTTGCTGGCATATTGAGTGCAGCACTTTCAAGCATCATCTTTTAAGATTTGAAATAGCTCAACTGGAATTCCATCACCTCCACTAGCTTTGTTTATAGTGATGCTTCCTAAGGCCCACTTGACTTCACATTCCAGGATGTCTGGCTCTAGATGAGTGATCACATCATCATGACTATCTGGGTCATGAAGATCTTTTTTGTACAGTTCTTCTGTGTATTCTTGCCACCTCTTCTTAATATCTTCTTCTTCTGTTACGTCCATATCATTTCTGTCCTTTATTGAGCCCATCTTTGCATGAAATGTTCCTTTGGTATCTCTAATTGTCTTGAAGAGATCTCTAGTCTTTCCCATTCTATTGTTTTCCTCTGTTTCTTTGCACTGATCACTGAGGAATGCTTTCTTATCTCTCCTTGCTATTCTTTGGAACACAAGAAAAGACTATACACATGGACATCACCAGATGGTCAACACTGAAATCAGATTGATTATATTCTTTGCAGCCAAAGATGGAGAAGCTCTATACAGTCAGCAAAAACAAGACTGAGTGCTGACTGTGGCTCAGATCATAAACTCCTTATTGCCAAATTCAGACTTAAATTGAAGAAAGTAGGGGAAACCACTAGACCATTCAGGTATGACCTAAATCAATCCCTAATGATGATACAGTGGAAGTGAGAAATAGATTTAAGGGACTAGATCTGATAGACAGAGTGCCTGATGAACTATGGACAGAGGTTCATGACATTGTACAGAATATAGGGAGCAAGATCATCCCTGAGAAAATGAAATGGAAAAAAAGCACAATGGCTGTCTGAGGAGGCCTTACAAATAACTGTGAAAAGAAGAAAAACAAAAAGCAGAGGAGAAAAGAAAAGATATACCCATTTGAATGCAGAGTTCCAAAGAATAGCAAGGAGAGATAAGAAAGCCTTCCTCAGTCATCAGTGCAAAGAAATTGAGGAAAACAGTAGAATGGGAAAGCTTTAAGTCAGAGGTTCCCGTAAGCCCCTCCCCCTTTGGATTCAATTAATTTGCTAGAGCAACTCACAGAATCAGAGGAACCTTTTACTTACTGGACTAATGTTCACTACAAAAGGATATAACTCTGAAAGAGCCAGATGGAGGAGCTACACAAGGCAAGGCATGGGGGAAAGGGACTGAGCTTCATGTCTTCTCCAGATTCCAGTCTCCCTGAGTCTCCATGTGTTCATAAACCCAAACCCAGTCCCTTCCTGTTTTAATGAAGGCTTCATTATACATTATAGGCATGAGTGTGTGCATGTATGCTCTACAGCATCTGACCATTTGAGACCCACCAGGTTCCTCTGTCCATGGGATTCTCCGGGCAAGAATACTCAAGTGGGTTGCTATTTCCTCCTCCAGGGGATCTTCCCAACCTATGGATCAAAACTGCATCTCCTGCATTAGCAGGCAGATTCTTTACCTCTGAGCCACCTGAGAAGACCTATACAGTATAGGCAAGATTGAATAAATCATTGGCCATTGGCAATGGATTAAACCTCCAGCTCCTCTCTCCTCCTGGTAAGTCAGGGAGTGAGGCTAAGAATTCCAGTCCTAAAGTTCTCCTGCATTAGCAGGCAGATTCTTTACCTCTGAGCCACCTGAGAAGACCTATACAGTATAGGCAGGATTGAATAAATCATTGGCCATTGGCAATGGATTAAACCTCCAGCTCCTCTCTCCTCCTGGTAAGTCAGGGAGTGAGGCTAAGAATTCCAGTCCTAAAGTTGTGTGGTTGGTTCTCCTGGCAGTCAGCTCCCATCCAGAGGATGGGTCCAAGTCATCCCATGAACATAACAGAAGATACCTTTATCACTCTCATCTCTTAGGAAATTTCAAGATTTCTAGAAGCTCTGTGCCAGAAATAGAACCATATAATGTTCTTATTATAAGTCACAATATCACCTATTCCATTGTATCCCATTGTATTCCACCACATATCATTGATCCATCCATGCATCAATGGATACCTGGGTTGCTTCCATGTTTTGACTATTGTGAATAATACTTTTGTGAATATGAATGTGCAAATATCTCTCTGAGACCCTGCATTCAATTCTTTGGAGAAAAATTACTCCTAATTTTGGTAATGGAAGTGTGGAGATGTAACTAAAACAAGAGAGAAACCTGGTCACTTAGAGATACATTCTGAAGTATTTATGGAAGAAATTATAAGAGTTTAAATTTGCAATAGATGCAGTAGGAGTGAGAGGAAACAAAATTGGGCATTTATATAATTACCAAAGTTGGGTGGTGGGTAACTGGGAGTTTGTCACTCTATTTTCTACTCTTGTGTTAGCTTGAAATCTTTCATTAAAAAAACATTTTAGGGCATTCCCTAGTGGTCCTGTGCTTAGGACTCTGTGCTTCCATGGTCAAGGAATTAAGAACCCAATGCCATAAGGTGCAGACAAAAAAAATTTTTCAATTTTAAAAATAAACAAAATTAAAACTAAAGTTTAAAAACAGAAATGCTAATGGGTGCAAAGATGTATATTCATAGCAAAGCAGAATGCAAGCTAAATGTGCAATAGTAGAGGTTTGTTAAATAAGTTATGATACAGTTATCATAGAGAATATACAAAGCAGTCTTTAAAAAAAAATTTTATTCAAGTATATGTTACTTATAAGGATAGACATTTTTAATGTATTATAAAATATTAAAAAGCAAGCCTATAAAAATTATGTGAAGCATGTTTCTACTTTTGTTTTAAAACAAGCATACAGAAGGCTGTAACCAAGATACTATCAAGGATGACCTTGTATTGATAATAGTGGGATTAAGGGTAATCTTGTCTTTGTTTACTGGCATTTTCCAATTTCACTGCAATGAGCATGAGTAATTTGGTGAGAAATATCTTTAAAAGAAGGCATTATATCTGCATTCATAGCCACCTTGACCATTTCTTCATCTTCTCTTCCTGTGTTTTGTGTATGGGTATGTTGCCTCCTTAAGTGACTAGTGTCCACTTGCTGTTCAGTTGCTAAGTCATGTCCGACTCTTTGCAACTACATGCACTGAGGCACCAGGCTCCTCTGTCTTCCACTATCTCCCAGAATTTGCTCAAATTCAAGTCCACTGAGTCTGTGAATCTACCTATCTCATCCTCAGTCACTTTCTGCTCCTTTTGCCTTCAATCTTTCCCAGCATCAGGGTCTTTTCCATTGATTCAGCTCTTTGCATTAGGTGGCCAAAGTATTGGAGCTTTAGCTTCAGCATCAGTCCTTTCAATGAATATTCAGGGTTGATTTCCTTTAAGATTGGCTGGTTTGATCTCTGAGCAGTCCAAGGGACTCTCAAAAGTCTTCTCCAGCGTCACAATTCAAAGCCATCAAGTCTTTGGCACTCAGTCAAATTCTCATGTATACCAAATATCAGGAAATCAGCAGACGGTGTTTGAGGCAACAGCTACATTCTTAACCAGATTATTCATTTATTCATAAATAATTTCATCAGGAACTGTTAGCAAGTCAAATAAATATGCCTGAAGCTGACAGGACAATCACTGTGTTAGTTAAGACACTTGGGATTAACAAATAAAAACAAGAAATTGCCATATAGTATTGGGAACTATACTCAATGTCGTATCATGAAAAAGAATCTGAAAAAGAATACATATATATATATAATGCATATATGCATGCTCAGTCACTTCAGTCATGTCTGACTCTTTGCGACCCTGTGGTCTGTAGCTTGCCAGGCTCCTCTGTCCAAGGGATTCTCCAGGCAAGAATACTGGAATGGGTTACCATACCCTCCTCCAGGGGATCTTCCCAACCCAGGGATCAAATGCTTTTCTCTACCATCCCCTGCATTGCAGTCAGATTCTTTACCACTGAGCCACCAGGGAAGCCCATATATATGTTTTATATATATATATATATATATATATATATATATATATATTCAAACCAGTCAATCCTAAAAGAAATCAACCCTGAGTATTCATTGGAAGGATGGATGCTGAAGCTGAAGTTCCAATAATTTGGCCACCTGAATAAAAGAGCTGACTCATTGCAAAAGACCCTGATGCTGGGAAAGATTGAGGGCAAGAGATGAAGGGAATGACAGAGGATGAGATGGTTGGATGGCATCACCAATTCAGTGGGCATGAGTTTGAGCAAACTCCAGGAGTTGCTGAAGGACAGGGAAGCCTGGTGTGCTGCAGTCCAAGGGGTCGCAAAGAGTCAGACACGACTTAGCTACTAAACAACAACACAATGCTATATATGTGTGTATATATACACATATATAGATACATACACACACAAATATTTATATATATATATATAACTGAATTTTGATTCCAGCTTGTGTTTCATCCAGCCCAGCATTTCTCATGATGTACTCTGCATATAAGTTAAATAAGCAGGGTGACAATATACAGCCTTGACTTACTCCTTTTCCTATTGGGAACCAGTCTGTTGTTCCATGTCCAGTTCTAACTGTTGCTTCCTGACCTGCATATAGGTTTCTCAAGAGGCAGGTCAGGTGGTCTGGTATTCCCATCTCTTTCAGAATTTTCCACAGTTTATTGTGATCCACACAGTCAAAGGCTTTGGTGTAATCAATAAAGCAGAAGTAGATGTTTTTCTGGAACTCTCTTGTTTTTTCGATGATCCAGCGGATGTTGGCAATTTGATCTCTGGTTCCTCTGCCTTTTGTAAAACCAGCTTGAACATCTGGAAGTTCACGGTTCACGTATTGCTGGAATCAAGATTGCCGGGAGAAATATCAATAACCTCAGATATGCAGATGACACCACCTTTATGGCAGAAAGTGAAGAGGAACTAAATAAAAAGCCTCTTGATGAAAGTGAAAGAGGAGAGTGAAAAAGTTGGCTTAAAGCTCAACATTCAGAAAACTAAGATCATGGCATCTGGTCCCATCACTTCATGGCAAATAGATGGGTAAACAGTGGAAACAGTGTCTGACTTTATTTTGGGGGGCTCCTAAATCACTGCAGATGGTGACTGCAGCCATGAAATTAAAAGACACTTACTCCTTGGAAGGAAAGTTATGACCAACCTAGATAGCATATTAAAAACCAGAGATATTACTTTGCCAACAAAGGTTAGTCTAGTCAAGGCTATGGTTTTTCCAGTGGTCATGTATGGATGTGAGAGCTGGACTGTATGGATGTGAGAGCTGGACTGTGAAGAAGGCTGAGCGCCGAAGAATTGATGCTTTTGAACTGTGGTGTTGGAAAAGACTCTTGAGAGTCCCTTGGACTGCAAGGAGATCCAACCAGTCCATCCTAAAATCAGTCCTGGGTGTTCATTGGAAGGACTGATGCTGAGGCTGAAACTCCAATACTTTGGCCACCTCATGTGAAGAGTTGACTCATTGGAAAAGACTCTGATGCTGGGAGGGATTGGGGGCAGGAAGAGAAGGGGACGACAGAGAATGAGATGGCTGGATGGCATCACCGACTCAGTGGACATGAGTTTGGGTAAACTCTGGGACTTGGTAATGGACAGGGAGGCCTGACGTGCTGCGATTCATGGGATCGCAAAGAGTCGGACATGACTGAGCGACTGAACTGAACCGAACTGAACTGATAACTGAATCACTTTTCTATACACTTGAAACTAACACAACATCGTAAATCAACTATACTTCAATTTTTTTTAATCCAAAAGACAAACCCTTTGCTTAGTCAAATAACCTACTTCAGAAGAGTCTAAGTCCATGATTTTATTTTCCTTACCACTCTCGTTCACTCACACGTGCAAGGTGGAGTTTTCTAGAGGCCGTGTGAACGTGCCAGAACAACAGATTGAATGTAGAAGCAGAGAGGTATCCACCATCTTCCAGGAAGCCTGACATTACAGAAACTTGCAAACAGGTTATTGTTGCTGTTTTTTTCAGATAATTAATGAATATTTTTTAAATGTCTCAATTTTAAATTCTAAATTCAGTAAATCTCCATAAATATAATCCTCAGAAACAAAATATTTGGGGGTATCCTCCACAATTTTTTAAAGTGTAAAGGAATACTGAGACCAAAATTTTTTTTGAGAACCCCTTTCTTAAAAACAAGCAAACAACACAGCAGCAATTCTGTGTGTGTGTGTGTGTGTGTGTGTGTGTGTGTGGCTTTACTCTATTTTTCTAATTCTTTATTTTTTATTGATGTATATTTGATTTATACTGATATATATTTCTGCTGTGCAGCAAAGGGATTCAGTTATACAAATAGATGCATTCTTTTTTATATATTCTTTTTGATTATGGTTTGTCACAGAATATTGAATATAGCTCCCTGTGCTATACAGTAAGAACTTGTTTTTATCCATTCTATGTATAATAGTACCCATCTGATAACCCCAAATCCTCATTCCATCCCTCCCCACCCCCCTCTCCCCTTTGGCAACCACAAGTTTGTTCTCTATGTCTGTGAGTCTGTTTCTATTCTGTAAATATGTTCATTTGTGTCATATTTTAGATTCCACATATAAGCAATATCATGTGATGCCTTTCTCTGTCTGATTATTCACTGAGTATGAAAATCTCTAGGTCCAACATGTTGCTGCAAATGGCATTATTTCATCCTTTATATGACTAATAGTCCATTGTATATATATTTATATATACCGCATCTTCTTCATCCACTCTTCTGTTGACAGACACTTCAGCACAACAGTAATTCTTAATAAGAACATAAAGTAATAAAAAGGACACAACGGCAGTAGGTTGAGGACCTGGACCTCAGAACTGAGCAATGCTCAGAGCCCTGAACAGCCTTGTTTTGGGTTTGTCCCTTTCTGGGGTCAGGGGCCTCATGACTTTATTTTCCTTTGGATGCTGGCCTCTCCTCCCTCCCTAAACCTGATTTCTTGATTCTTCTTTCCCATACAAGACAGAAATGGCTTCCCAGGGGCCTCCATCATGACTAATATGACCCCATTGGCCTACCTCCACTTTGGCAACATGCAGAGTCCTAACCCCTGGAGCACCAGGGTATTCTCTAAATAACCCCCTCTTGATACCTAAATCCTGATATTCTAGGTTTTCCGAAGTTTGACCCCAACAAACCACCCTAACATCCAACCCCTGTCCCTCCTCCCCAACCCTGCACTCCAGCTATTTCTGGCATGCTTCCTTTTCCTTCCTTTCTCCCTTGATGGCATTGACCACCCATCACAAATGCCCTCCTCTGTTTCCTTATGACTAAGCCCAGATCAGATCAGATCAGTCGCTCAGTCGTGTCCGACTCTTTGCGACCCCATGAACTGCAGCACGCCAGGCCTCCCTGTCCATCACCAGCTCCCGGAGGTCACTCAGACTCGCATCCATCGAGTCAGTGATGCCATCCAGCCATCTCATCCTCTGTCGTCCCCTTCTCCTCCTGCCCTCAATCCCTCCCAGCATCAGAGTCTTCTCCAATGAGTCAACTCTTCGCATGAGGTGGCCAAAATACTGGAGTTTCAGCTTTAGCATCATTCCTTCCAAAGAAATCCCAGGATTGATCTCCTTCAGAATGGACTGGTTGGATCTTCTTGCAGTCCAAGGGACTCTCAAGAGTCTTCTCCAACACCACAGTTCAAAAGCATCAATTCTTCAGCGCTCAGCCTTCTTCACAGTCCAGCTCTCACATCCATACATGACCACAGGAAAGACCATAGCCTTGACTAGGCGAACCTTTGTTGGTAAAGTAATGTCTCTGCTTTTGAATATGCTATCTAGGTTGGTCATAACTTTCCTTCCAAGGAGCAAGCGTCTTTTAATTTCATGGCTGCAGTCACCATCTGCAGTGATTTTGGAGCCCAGAAAAACAAAGTCTGACACTGTTTCCACTGTTTCTCCATCTATTTCCCATGCAGTGATGGGACCAGATGCCATGATCTTCGTTTTCTGAGTGTTGAGCTTTAAGCCAACCTTTTCACTCTCCACTTTCACTTTCATCAAGAGGCTTTTTAGCCCCTCTTCACTTTCTGCCATAAGAGTGGTGTCATCTGCATATCTGAGGTTATTGATATTTCTCCCGGCAATCTTGATTCCAACTTGTGTTTCTTCCAGTCCAGCATTTCTCATGATGTACTCTGCATATAAGTTAAATAAACATGGTGACAATATGCAGCCTTGACGTACTCCTTTTCCTATTGGGATCCAGTCTGTTGTTCCATGACCAGTTCTAACTGTTGCTTCCTGACCTGCATACAGATTTCTTAAGAGGCAGATCAGGTGGTCTGGTATTCCCATCTCTTTCAGAATTTTCCACAGTTTATTGTGATCCACACAGTCAAAGGCTTTGGCATAGTCAATAAAGCAGAAATAGATGTTTTTCTGGAACTCTCTTGCTTTTTCCATGATCCAGTGGATGTTGGCAATTTGATCTCTGGTTCCTCTGCCTTTTCTAAATCCAGCTTGAACATCAGGAAGTTCACGGTTCACATATTGCTGAAGCCTGGCTTGGAGAATTTTGAGCATTACTTTACTAGCATGTGAGATGAGTGCAATTGTGCAGTAGTTTGAGCATTCTTTGGCATTGCCTTTATTTGGGATTGGGATGAAAACTGACCTTTTCCAATCTTGTGGCCACTGCTGAGTTTTCCAAATTTGCTGGCATATTGAGTGTAGCACTTTCACAGCATCATCATTCAGGACTTGGAATAGCTCCACTGGAATTCCATCACCTCCACTAGCTTTGTTCGTAGTGATGCTTTCTAAGGCCCATTTGACTTCACATTCCAAGATGTCTGGCTCTAGGTCAGTGATCACATCATCATGATTATCTAGGTCTTGAAGCTCTTTTTTATACAGTTCTTCTGTGTATTCTTGCCACCTCTTCTTAATATCTTCTGCTTCTGTTAGGTCCACACCATCTCTGTCCTTTATCGTGCCCATCTTTGCACGAAATGTTCCTTTGGTATCTCTGATTTTCTTGAAGAGATCCCTAGTCTTTCCCATTCTGTTGTTTTCCTCTATTTCTTTGCATTGATCACTGAAGAAGGCTTTCTTGTCTCTTCTTGCTATTCTTTGGAACTCTGCATTTAGATGTTTATATCTTTCCTTTTCTCCTTTGCTTTTCGCTTCTCTTCTTTTCACAGCTATTTGTAAGGCCTCCCCAGACAGCCATTTTGCTTTTTTGCATTTCTTTTCCATGGGGATAGTCTTGATCCCTGTCTCCTGTACAATGTCACGAACCTCATTCCATAGTTCATCAGGCACTCTATCTATCAGATCTAGGCCCTTAAATCTATTTCTCACTTCCACTGTATAATCATTAGGGATTTGATTTAGGTCATACCTAAATGTCTAGTGGTTTTCCCTACTTTCTTCAATTTCAATCTGAATTTGGCAAGAAGGAGTTCATGGTCCGAGCCACAGTCAGCTCCTGGTCTTGTTTTTGCTGATTGTATAGAGCTTCTCCATCTTTGGCTGCAAAGAATATAATCGATCTGATTTCGGTGTTGACCATCTGGTGATGTCACAAATGCCCTCCTCTGTTTCCTTATGACTAAGCCCTTCCCCTCCCAAATCACAGCTTCAGGACCACTTCTTCCTGGAAGCATTCCGCACTCACCATCATCAGCCTTCCTCCCTCCAAGCCTCTCTTGGGACCCTTAGTTCTCTCTTATGGCCCTTATCAGATTACAGCTGCCTTGAGGGCCTGTGGTATAATAAAAAATAAATATGTGGTTTCTGGTCCCAGTTTCTGGCACAGAGCTCCTAAAACCTTTGGAATTTACTGATTCGATGTGAATGGGATGGATGGGGGGGGGGGGGGCCTTAATAGTTTCAGGATGGAGGCTGGTGCCCCAAAATACCAACCAGTGATTAGAAGGTTAGAACTTCCCACCCCTCCTAGACCTCTGAGGAGGAGAGAGGATATGGAGATTGAGTTCATCAATTGCCAATGGCCAAAGATTTCATCAATCAGGCCTGCATATGAAAGCTCCATTAAAAAAAAACCCTAAACAATGGAGTTCAGAGAGCTTCCCGGTTGGTGGCAGGTGGAGTGCTGGGAGAGTGATGGGCACAGGAGCCCTGTATGTGCCCCCCATATCTCACCCTGCACATCTCTTTCATTTGACAATTCCTGTGTAGTATCCATTATAATAAACCAGTAAAGGTAAGTACAAAGTTTTCCTGAGTTCTGCGAGTCACTCTAGCAAGCGATTGAACCTGGCAATGAGTTGTGAGAACTTTCCAGGGTATGACCAGTCAGAAGTACAGGTAGTCCCTGGGACTTGCAGGTGGCATCTGAAATTGAAGCAGTTTTGTGGAACTGAGTCCTTCACTTGTGGGGTCTGTGCCACCTCCAGAAGGTAGTGTCAGGATTGAAATGCATGGTTGGACACCCACATGGTGTTGGAGAATGGCAGAATTAGCACAGGAAAAACACATTTGGTGTCAGAAGTGATGTCATTCCTGGGACTTCCCTGCTTGTCCAGTGGCTAAGACTCCACACTCCCAATGCAGAAGGCCTGGGTTCCATCCCTGCTCAGGGAAGTAGATCTCACATGCCACAGCTTAAGATCCCATGTGCCATAGTAAAGACTTAAGATCCCAAGTGTTACAACTAAGACTTGGCACAGCCAAATTAATTAAATAAATATTAAAAATAATAATAAGAAGAAGAAGAAGTGGTGTCACTCCCTTTTATGGGCTACCAGGAATCACGCCACAGACAGTAAAGGAAAAGGCACGCCAATATGGTGGGGGACAGGGCACAGACGGCCTGGCCTGACACTGCCAGGCGCTGTCACACCAGGCCAGGCTCTGTGCACTTCACTTTTATGATAAAGAATTGAGACCCATTATCTCTGAGGCCCCTTCATATCTAAAATGAGTTAGTTAGTTCCAGTCTGTGATTTTATGAAGCCTTGGAACTCAGGTCATTGTCAGTAGCAATCCTTCCCAGGATTGTATTTGATGAGTGGAGTGTCTATGCATATTGACTTAAGATGGTAGGGAGGAGGAAGGCACCCAATTGATTTTTGCCAAAAATCAATTCTTTTTGAAAAATTAGGAATAATTTAATTTAAAAACCACACACTTTTTAAAGCACCGAAATCAGCTAGGAGAATTTGTTTCTCCTAAATAGGCAACAGACTCGGTCATTAAATCTCTACTGGATTTTCTTTTTTCCAGGGCAGTTTCTTCTTATTTGCTGCCCATATATTTTCAAGCTTTTAATTTGGGTATTAATTTGTCAGTCCTCCCTACAGTGGTTCCCAAGGCTTCTCAGTCCAGAATCATTTGTGACTTTAACAGAGGCACTACTGGTCTCTCCCGGGTCATTAATAAAGTGGCTTAGGGGAGCGGGGTCCCGCAGCTGCTCCCGCATGACAGATGATTGTTGGTCTTCACCCTTCACTGCCTCTCCTCTGTGTTTCTAAACTGCACCATCATGTCCTATGGAGCCAATGGAAACCATCATTTTTCAGGCCTCTTGGAGGAGACGGTCACCTTCCCACTGCACCTGTTTCCTCCTGCACCTGTGCTCACTAGACCTTCCATCATTCACCTCCATCTTCCCCACAGCATCTCTGCCCTTCTCCCCACATCTCAGGATATACCAGCAGCCACTGACTGGCTGGTTTGGAGAACTCCATGTGCCACATGCACAGATGCCCCATTCCATTGTCCCTCCTTCATCTGTCAGTGAATCCACATCCCCTGACCCCTGCCTGAGCCCTTGGTCTCCTAGCATTTCAGAGAGATGCACATAGTCTCATGGACCACAGACAGCCACTCCTGAGTCCCCACATATGGGAGGTGATGCAGGACAGCGTGCAAGGCTGGGCAGGAATGGCTCCTGGGGCACCTGAGAGTTACACCTGTCACATTTTAAGGCCGTAAAGCAGAGAGTGCAAAGAGCACCTAACAGGAGTGTTCAAAGAGGGGGCTTCTCAGGGCTGCCCCTCTTCCTTAAGGGCAATGCGCCCAGGTAGTGGCTGAGGCACTCACCTGCCCAAAGTGATTTCCTGCCCAGTGGCTGGAAGCCCAAGGTCAGGGAAGAGGGGCTTCACAAGCCTCTTAGACTCCTGAAACGTCATCCTGAAACCTGTGCCTACTTACCTGACGTGTTCGCAGAACTACTGTTAGCAAGGCACATCCCCTGGATCCCACATCCAGGATTGGGACCCTCCTCTACCCACCGGTTCCCCCTGCAGCACAGATTATAAGAAAATAAACAGGTATTGAGCATGCCCAGCCCCATGTTACCTTGAGTTTGCACAATCTGAAAGCTTCTAAATTCCAGGGTCTCAGGGAGTCTGAGTGCAACAGGTGTAGTCGCAGCCAACATCCCAGGGGAGAGAAGAAGCTATTTTCCTGTTCAAGGACTGGGCCTCCAGGAGACCCAGGTGCACATGTAAACACACACACAGCTCACACACACATTAGCTAGGTCAGGCCCTGCCTCTCCAGTGCTGCTCATTAATCATCCTGTTCACCTGTCTAACTCTCTCCTCACCCTCACCATCTCTCACCTCAACCTTGGCAGTCCCTGGATATTCCCCCTGTGTTAGGGGAACCATGGACTGAAACCACCCTCCTTGGCCAAGCACCATAGAAACCAGCTGCATGAGTTATCTTAAACATAAGGCCCTGGTAATAAACACAGAATTATCAATAACAAGCTACCACCAACCAAGTAATGGTGACCTCCTTCAAAAGGACTTATGCCAGCAAGCCCCGCGGCTCCCAAGACTGTTGTATTCAGTGCCCCTGACCCCATGGTAGACCACTGTCAACCCACACCTCTGCCAGAAATTCCTGTCACTCATAGGCAAGTCTGGCTCAGTCTCTTGTGGGGTCACTGCTCCTTTCTCCTGGGTCGTGGTGTACACAAGGTTTAGTTTGTGCCTTCCAAGAGTCTGTTTCCCCAGTCCTGTGGAAGCTCTGTAATCAAATCCTACTGGCCTTCAAGATCAAATTCCCTGGGGGTTCTCAGTCCCTTTGCCAGATCCCCAGGTTGGGGAGTCTGTTGTGGGCCCTAGAACTTTTACAATAGTTCAAGAACTTCTTTAATATAATTTTTCTCCAGTTTGTGGGTCATCTGCTTGGTGGCTCTATGGTGGAGCTAATGGTGACCTCCTCCAAGAGGATTTATGCCACATGCCATGCCTCCCAGTTCTGCTTCCACCGGAGTCCCTCCTGTCCCAACAGCAGGCCACTGCTGATCCATGCCTCTGCAAGAGACACATAAACACTCAAAGGCAGGTCTGGCTCAGTCTCTGTGGGGCCTCTGGGTCCTGGTGTGCACAAGGTTTTGCTTGAGCCCCCCGAGTGTCTCTGGCAGGTATGGGGTTTGATTCTAAATGCAATCTTGCCCCGCCTACCATCTTGTTGGGGCTTCTCCTTTGTCCTTGGATGTGGAGTATCTTATTTTGGTGGGATCAAACATTCTCCTCTACATGGTTGCTCGGTGAGTTGCAATTTTGGAGTTCTCGTGAGAGAAGACAAGCGCACATCCTTCTACTCCACCATCTGTTGACTACTGCTGCTGGTGCTGCTGCTCCTGCTGCTAAGTCGCTTCAGTCGTGTCCAACTCTTTGCGACCCCCTCGACTGCAGCCTACCAGGCTCCTCCATCCATGGGATTTTCAAGGCAAGAGTACTGGAGTGGGTTTCCATTGCTTTCTCTTGGATATATACAAAAAATATATCTTAATGGTCCAGATAACCACGATGATGTGATCACTCACCTAGAGCAAGACAACCTGGAGTGAGAAGTCAAATGGGTTTTAGGAAGCATCACTATGAACAAAGCTAGTGGAGGTGATGGAATTCCAACTGAGATATTTCAAGTCCTAAAATATGATGCTGTGAAAATGCTGCACTCAATATGCCAGCAAATTTGGAAAACTCAGCAGTGGCCACAGGACTGCAAAAGATCAGTTTTTATTCCAATCCCAAAGAAAGGCAATGCCAAAGAATGTTCAAACTACCACACAATTGCACTCATTTCATATGCTAGGAAAGTAATGCTCGAAATTCTCAAAGCTAGGCTTCAACAGTAAGTGAACCGAGAACTTCCAGATGTTCAAGCTGAATTTAGAAAAAGGAGAGGAACCAGAGATCAAATTGCCAATATCCGCTGAACCTTAGGAAAAGCAAGAGGATTCCAGAAATACAACTATTTCTGCTTCATTGAATATGGCAAAGCCTTTGACTGTGTAGATCACAACAAACTGTGGAAAATTCTTAAAGAGATGGCAACACCAGACCACCTTATCTGCTTCCTGAGAAATCTGTATGCAGGTCAAGAAGCAACAGTTAGAACTTGACATGGAACAACAGACTGGTTCCAAATTGGGAAAGGAGTACGTCAAGGCTGTATATTGTCACCCTGCTTATCTAAATTATATGCAGAGTACATCATGAGAAACGCTGGGCTGGATGAAGCAAAAGCTGGAATCAAAATTGCTGGGAGAAATATCAAAAACCTCAGATATGCAGATGACACCACCCTTATGGCAGAAACTGAAGATGAACTAAAGAGCCCTTTGATGAAAGTCAAAGAGGAGAGTGAAAAGGCTAGATTAAAATTCAACATCCAAAAAACTAAGATCATGGCATCCAGCCCCATCACTTCTTCTCAAATAGATGGAGAAACAATGGAAACAGTGACAGACTTTATTTTCTTGGACTCCAGAATCACTGCAGATGGTGACTGCAGCCATGGAATTAAAAGACACTTTCTCCTTGGAAGAAAAGCTATGACCAACCTAGATCAGATCAGATCAGATCAGTCACTCAGTCGTGTCCGACTCTTTGCGACCCCATGAACTGCAGCACGCCAGGCCTCCCTGTCCATCACCAACTCCCAGAGTTCACTCAGACTCAAGTCCATCAAGTCAGTGATGCCATCCAGCCATCTCATCCTCTGTCGTCCCCTTCTCCTCCTGCCCCCAATCTTTCCCAGCATCAGAGTCTTCTCCAATGAGTCAACTCTTCGAATGAGGTGGCCAAAGTACTGGAGTTTCAGCTTTAGCATCTTTCCTTCCAAAGAAATCCCATGGCAGATCTCTTTCAGAATGAACTGGTTGGATCTCCTTGCAGTCCAAGGGACTCTCAAGAGTCTTCTCCAACACCACAGTTCAAAAGCGTCAATTCGTCAGCGCTCAGCCTTCTTCACAGTCCAACTCTCACATCCATACATGACCACAGGAAAAACCATAGCCTTGACTAGACAAACGTTTGTTGGCAAAGTAATGTCTCTGCTTTTGAATATACTATCTAGTTTGGTCATAACTTTCCTTTCAAGGAATAAACGTCTTTTAATTTCATGGCTGCAGTCACCATCTGTAGTGATTTTGGAGTCCAGAAAAATAAAGTCTGACAGTGTTTCCACTGTTTCCCCATCTATTTCCCATGAAGTGATGGGACCGGATGCCATGATCTTCATTTTCTGAATGTTGAGCTTTAAGTCAACTTTTTCACTCTCCTCTTTCACTTTCATCAAGAGGCTTTTTAGTTCCTCTTCACTTTCTGCCTGGTGGCTCAGATGGTAAAGCGTCTGTCTACAATGCGGGAGACCTGGGTTCGATCCCTGGGTCGGGAAGATCCCCTGGAGAAGGAAATGGCAATCCACTCCAGGACTATTGCCTGGAAAATCCCATGGACAGAGGAACCTGGTAGGCGACAGTCCATGGGGTCGCAAAGAGTCGGACACGACTGAGCAACTTCACTTTCACTTTCACTTTCTGCCATAAGGGTGGTGTCATCTGCATATCTGAGGTTATTGATATTTCTCCCGGCAATCTTGATTCCAGCTTGTGTTTCTTCCAGTCCAGCGTTTCTCATGATGTACTCTGCATATGTTAAATAAACAGGGTGACAATATACAGCCTTGACGAACTCCTTTTCCTATTTGGAACCAGTCTGTTGTTCCATGTCCAGGTCTAACTGGTGCTTCCTGACCTGCATACAAATTTCTCCAGAGGGAAATCAGGTGATCTGGTATTCCCATCTCTTGCAGAATTTTCCACAGTTTATTGTGATCCACACAAACGCTTTGGCATAGTCAATAAAGCAGAAATAGATGTTTTTCTGGAACTCTCTTGCTTTTTCCATGATCCAGCGGATGTTGGCAATTTGATCTCTGGTTCCTCTGCCTTTTCTAAATCCAGCTTGAACATCAGGAAGTTCACGGTTCACATATTGCTGAAGCCTGGCTTGGAGAATTTTGAGCATTACTTTACTAGCATGTGAGATGAGTGCAACTGTGCGGTAGTTTGAGCATTCTTTGGCATTACCTTTCTTTGGGATTGGAACGAAAACTGACCTTTTCCAGTCCTGTGGCCACTGCTGAGTTTTCCAAATTTGCTGGCATATTGACTGTAGCACTTTCACAGCATCATCTTTCAGGATTTGGAATAGCTCAACTGGAATTCCATCACCTCCACTAGCTTTGTTCATAGTGATGCTTTCTAAGGCCCGCTTGACTTCACGTTCCATGATGTCTAGGCTCTAGGTCAGTGATCACACCATTGTGATTATCTGGGTCATGAAGATCTTTTTTGTACAGTTCTTCTGTGTGTTACTCCTTGGAAGGAAAGTTATGACCAAACTAGATAGCATATTCAAAAGCAGAGACATTACTTTGCCAACAAAGGTCTGTCTAGTCAAGGCTATGATCTTTCCTGTGGTCATGTAGGGATGTGAGAGCTGGACTGTGAAGAAGGCTGAGAGCTGAAGAATTGATGCTTTTGAACTGTGGTGTTGGAGAAGACTCTTGAGAGTCCCTTGGACTGCAAGGAGATCCAACCGGTCCATTCTGAAGGAGATCTGCTGTGGGATTTCTTTGGAAGGAAAGATGCTAAAGCTGAAACTCCAGTACTTTGGCCACCTCATGCGAAGAGTTGACTCATTGGAGAAGACTCTGATGCTGGGAGGAATTGAGGGCAAGAGGAGAAGGGGACGACAGAGGATGAGATGGCTGGATGGCATCACTGACTCGATGGATGTGAGTCTGAGTGAACTCCGGGAGTTGTTGATGGACAGGGAGGCCTGGCGTGCTGGGATTCATGGGGTTGCAAAGAGTCGGACACGACTGAGTGACTGATCTGATCTGATCTGATCTGTGTATTCTTGCCATCTCTTCTTAATATCTTCTGCTTCTGTTAGGTCCCTACCATCTCTGTCCTTTATCGTGCCCATCTTTGCATGAAATGTTCCTTTGGTATCTCTGATTTTCTTGAAGAGATTCCCTAGTCTTTCCCATTCTGTTGCTTTCCTCTATTTCTTTGCATTGATCGCTGAAGAAGGCTTTCTTATCTCTTCTTGCTATTCTTTGGAACTCTGCATTCAGATGTTTATATCTTTCCTTTTCTCCTTTGCTTTTTGCTTCTCTTCTTTTCACAGCTATTTGTAAGGCCTCCCCAGACAGTCATTTAGCTTTTTTGCATTTCTTTTCCATGGGGATGGTCTTGATCCCTGTCTCCTGTACAATGTCACGAACCTCATTCCATAGCTCATCAGGCCCTCTATCAGATCTAGGCCCTTAAATGTATTTCTCACTTCCACTGTATAATCATAAGGGATTTGATGTAGGTCATACCTGAATGGTCTAGTGGTTTTCCCTACTTTCTTCCATTTAAGTCTGAATTTGGCAATAAGGAGTTCATGGTCTGAGCCACAGTCAGCTCCTGGTCTTGTTTTTGCTGACTGTATAGAGCTTCTCCATCTTTGGCTGCAAAGAATATAATCAATCTGGTTTCGGTGTTGACCATCTGGTGATGTCCATGTATAGAGTCTTCTCTTGTGTTGTTGGAAGAGGGTGTTTGTTATGACCAGTGCAGTTTCTTGGCAACCTAGACAGCATATTAAAAAGCAGAGACATTACTTCACCAACAAAGGTCCATCTCGTCAAAGCTATGGTTTTTCCAGCAGTTATATATAGATGTGAGAGTTGGATCATAAAAAAGGCTGAGCACCAAAGAATTGATGCTTTTGGACTGTGGTGTTGGAGAAGACTCTTGAGAGTCCTTTGGACTGCAAAGAGATTAAACCAGTCAATCCTAAAGGAAATCAGTCCTGAATATTCATTGGAAGGACTGATGCTGAAGCTGAAACACCGATACTTTGGCCACCTGATTTGAATAACTGACTCATTTGAAAATACCCTGATGTTGGGAAAGATTGAAGGCAGGTGGAGAAGGAAATGACAGAGGATGAGATGGTTGGATGGCTTCACCGACTCATTGGACATGAGTTTGAGTAAGCTCCGAGAGTTGGTGATGGACAGGGAAGCCTGGCGTGCAGCAGTCCATGGGGTAGCAAAGGAGTCGGATATGACTGAGAGACTGATCTGAACTGAACTGAACCACCAACCAGAAGAATTCAGGAAAGGTCAAAAGGAGGGAAGAGATGCCATGTGTGCTACCAACCTCCCAGAATCCTCATTGCTGGCATCAACTTTGGCTGGTGATGCATGCCACCAAGAAGGATCCTGAGTCAGTATGATTGGCCAGAGACAACCTGGAAACTAACCCCATCACCATTAAACCTGAGACTGTGAGCCAAATGGCAGAGCAATTCTCCTGAGTTCCCTTACCCTGCTGCTCTCCCCCCAGGAGCTCCTTCTCAATAGTCTCTTGCTTTGTCAGCACACGTGTCTCCTCAGACAGTACATTTCTGAGTGTTTGACAAGAGCCCACTCTCAGGCCCCCAAAGGGGTCCCCCTTCCTGTAATACCTGGATCCCCAGCCCTTGACAGCCTTCCAAACAGATAACCCAAATGATGCTATGTGATCTGAGGCTCAGGGGGCTTTGTGCTCTGGTAGCCTTCTCTGCTAGGGGAAGGCAATGGCACCCCACCCCAGTACTTTTGCCTGGAGAATCCCATGGACGGAGGAGCCTGGAGGGCTTCCGTCTATGGGGTTGCACAGAGTCGGACACGACTGAAGCGACTTAGCAGCAGCAGCAGCAGCCTTCTCTGCTACCAGCCCCCAGAATGTTTTCTCCTGCATCCCAGGCAGTCTTCCTGGGTGCTCATTCTTACATGTATCCAACTGCAGAGGGGACAGCACCCCAAAAAGGACAGCAAGGCTTTGAGGATAGACAGAGTTGGTTTAACCCTGAGATGAGTTACTGAGCCTCAGCTTCTCATTTGTACAATTGAAACTGAGCAGGACCCTGTGGGGCTCATGGGTACAGAAGCCTTTCTGTGTCCCCTGTTTCTTGATTACAGAAAATAGGCTTCATTCACACTCCATGACCTTCCTCAAGTTCCAGAGGGCAGGTTCAGTTGCTAATCAGGGAAGGAAAGAGATGCAGAGACAAGGAAGGAACAGCCAAATAACAATAGTGCAGCCTTGGGACAAGGTTCTGGCTCCTTACCAAGGGATATAGCTAAAAATATCTCTGAACTGTTTGGAGATACTGAAACCCTCACCAGGTGAAGTTAACTGTATGCTGCCCACAAGCACATAGACCCCCCCCCAGACAGATGGAACCTGAAGGCTGATGATGCAGACTCCCACCTACCTCACCATCAACCAATCCAAACAATGTCCACAAGCTGATCACACCCTCCTCTTTGAATCTTTACTGTAAAACTCCTCACTACTACCTCCAGATTAAGACACTTAATTTTGAGAGCATTAACCCACTGTGGCCCCCTTTGCCTGGCAAAGCAATAAAGTTGTTCTTTTTTACTTCACCCCAAACTCTGTCTTCAAGATTTAATTCAATGTCGAGGTTCAGAGGCAAGATTTGGCTTCACAACAAAGATAGTGTTAGGACTTTCTGTCTTCCAGGGCTCTTGGGAAGGGGTACTGCTGCTGCTGCTGCTAAGTCGCTTCAGTGATGTCTGACTCTGTGCCACCCCATAGATGGCAGCCCACCAGGTTTCCCCGTCCCTGATTCTCCAGGCAAGAACAATATAAATCCCACTCACCTCGCAGTACTACGTGCTAGCCACTGGGGTTGGCATTTGGCTATGTTTGTACCCCATGCCAACCCCAGTGGCTAGTGTGTGGTACTGCGAGGTGAGTGGGATTTATATTTGTTATCTTCATCCCTCCTGGAATACAGTCTACAGTCTTATTCAATCACCCATTCTCTAACCAGTAACTTGAGGGACAAACTGGAATTCAGAGGCAGATGCTTTGCAAGGTTTCTGAAACTTAGTGTTGCCAGATCCATCAAATAAATCACAAGATATCCAGTTACCCTTGAACTGCAGACATATGGCAATTTTGAGTGTAACTGTATCTCAAGTATTGCATGGGACATATGTGTATTTTTTAAAGTATTCATTGTTTTTCTGCAATTCAAAGGCAACTGGGCATCCTGACTATTACCTGGCAACGTTAGTCAGACTCTCATATGATGGATCAGATTGCTGTCAGGCCAACCATACCTTATCTTGGATGCTTTGCCCTATTCTCCACTATGAAAATACCAAGAATATTGCTGAGAAGCTCGAGTGAGAGGCTTCCCACACTTTGACAGTGGCTTAGGGAGGAATCTCAGTGTGTGAGGATATACACAGGAAGCTTTCATTTTCCCCTGGCCTGCTGAGTTCACTCACAACCTCCCCATCCAATTCCAGCTGGGGAGCAGCTCCCATAATGACATCCCAGTTGGATTCCCTAATATTGCGGTCATTTGCAGTTAATTAAAGTAACAGGCATTCTGGCTTTTAAGGCTCAATCCTATTCATCTTAGAAGTTCAGTCTCATTTTCATTTCAAGGCACAGCCACCCACTCCTCCAGCAGAAGCCAAGATCACAGACCTTGGAGGTAGGAGGATGAGTCAGGATGGAGGTGCTGACTTCACCCACCCTCTTCTCGTGTTTGGCCCTCTGGAGTTGGGGTGGGAGGATGAAGGAAGGCAGATGCCCTTCCCATGGCTGCCTGGGGAGGCTGTGGTCCTCTCCTGGAGCCTAACATGCCACAGCAAGGTGGCATGAAGCCACTTGTGGGAGGCACTCCATCTTTCAGCTGAAACCCAGCCATGGGGCCCCCTGCACCCTCCTCTAATGACAACGCCTCTGGCTACACAGTTCCAGGCCAGCCAAGCTTGCTCCATCACTCCCTATGGAGCCCACGGGCAAGAACAGGCTCTGGCAAGCCACAGCCAGCTCACCACCTATTATGCAGTCCATGAGCTAAGAAAGATCTTGGGATTTTTTTATTTGGGGGTTTAAAATCTTTAGGCTTACTTGATTTTGTCTCTTGACCTGCAAAGCCTAAAATTGTTACTATCTTGTCCCTTTCAGAGAAATGTTGACCTTTCCTGGATAGCATTTGATCCTTGATAAAAACCTGGTTTGACAAACAGTCTGCAAAATACATTTTGGGAATAATTAGGGAGTTTTTACTATGAACTGGTCTTAGTGATATTAGAAAATTTGTTAGAGATGTGTGCTGAATTATTCAGAGTTGAAATGTCGTGATGAGTGTAATTTACTTTAAATACTTCAATAAAGCAGATGAAGCAAATATGGTAAAATGTTAATGATTGTAAAGTTTAGGTGATGGATTTCATTATACCATTCTCATTACTAGATGTTTGAAATTCTCCTAATTAAAAATTAGGAAATTAATATACACCTTCCTCTTTTTCACCTTCCCTAGCTAACCTATCATCTAACTCCTGTCTGTTTAATATTATTCTCTAAATTGCTCTCACATTCATCTCCTTCCTTCATCCCAGCTGCCATAGTTTCAGCCCAGGCTTTCGTCAAAGACCACAGAGACATTTTGTATGGAAATAAAACAACAAATAGCCCTAATCATGATTCCTTCTTTCAACGAATATTCATGAAACACCTGCTAGGTGTCAGGCTCTGAGTAGGCTCCGGTTTGCAGCAATGACCACACAAAGCTCAGTCCTCCTAGGTTACCAGGTTACCAGCCTTCAAAAGCAGTCACTACTTGCCATGAGCATGGATGTTTGTGATAAGGTCCCCGGATCATCCCGAAAGTGTGTCCTTATGCTCTGAGCATCCTGGAATCACTCACTCCAGAAAGATTTCCATGAAAACATTTCCCACTTCTTTTATTAACTTTGTCCTGAAAGGTCGCTCTCAGGAGTCCTTTTCCTTTGTGCTGAGCCTTCAGGCTTCCCTCTGCCACCTTGCCATTCAGTCCCCAATGTACCATGGCTCTTTCCGGTGCTGTGCTGGTGAAGTTCCAAGAGCTAGCTTTCTGGAGAGGAGAGAGAAAACCCCAATGTGTCTGTTGGCCAGTTTCTGTGATGTAAATTCTCCCATTTAACCCAAATTACCAACATATTGGCCCAGGCTAACATGAAAATGGGGAGAGATGCATACATCACTCAGAGTTTTTGTTTTGGTGGTGGTGATGGTGTGTGTTTTTCTCCTGACTGCACCGTGAGGCTGGCAAATCTTAGTTCCTAGACCAGGGATCAAACCCAAGACCCCACAGTGGAAGCTCGGAGTCTAACCACTGGACCACCAGGAAAGTCCCATAATTCAGTATTTCTATCATTCGCTTACAATAGATGGAAATATCCTCCAGAGCACAAAAAAGAGCAAAAGATAATAAAATAATGAGAAAGTGACAGTGTTGAATATGCATTATCTTTTTAAAGTATCATTTATGTTATTGATGTTTATATGATTTACTATTCAATAATGGCTGAATTGAACAATGGGCTTGCAAAATTCCTGCTCTCATGAGCTGGTACAATCCTGCCCCACTGCACCAACCATGGTACATCATGGGATCAGACTGAATGGTCTGGGATGGAATTGACCTGGGCTGAGTTCATTTAAACTAAATTGTCCGAATTCAATACCTGCTGCTGCTGCTAAGTCACTTCAGTCATGTCCAATTCTGTGCAACCCCATAGACAGCAGCCCACCAGGCTCCCCTGTCCCTGGGATTCTCCAGGCAAGAACACTGGAGTGGGTTGCCATTTCCTTATCCAATGCATGAAAGTGAAAATTGAAAGTCAAGTCGCTCAGTCGCAACCCCAGGGACTGCAGTCCACCAGGCTCCTCCATCCATGGGATTTTCCAGGCAAGAGTACTAGAGTGGGGTGCCATTGCCTTCTCCAGAATTCAATACCTAGGTGTCCCCATTTGAGCTGGCCGAGGAGTAGCTAGAAGCTGGACCACTCCCCACCTGAGCCACCGGACATTCCCTAACGCTCCGTAGGCCCCTCACCTGCCACACGCACATGCCCTACCTCCCGTTCAGGGCTGTGTGAAGAAGCAGCTGAAGTGATACATAACAGCCGTGCACATCCTAGCACTTTTACTAGAACGCAGTCTAGAAAAATCTTGGGTTCTGCAAAATCACTTTAAACAGTGTTTACAAGAAAAGTAGGATTCAGGACAGAATGGCCTCTCATTGTAACCATCGCACTAATAAAACCAGCAGCCTGCTAAAAACACCCACAGGCTCAGTGCCCTGCCTGGGTGCTCCTAGTTTCCCAGCTAGCCCATCCCTCGAACCCTTAAGCTCTGGAGCTTGGCTTTCTCCTCCAGAGGCACATCTTTGCATTAGAATTTAAATCATGATCCAGGATGCAGCCTGCCTTGTCCATCCTGTTTGAACACAATGGGAAATGTCTTCTCAGTTTCATCACAGCTGCAGACAGACACCCCTCTTCATACAGCTTAAGGGTGTGGAAAGTGTTAAGTCCTTTTTTTTTTAACTGAAGTGTAATTTACAATGTTGTGTTAGCTTCAACGCTACAGCAAAGTGATTCGGTTATATATATATATATGTATATATTCTTTTAGATTCTCTTCCACTATAGGTAATTACAAGATATTGAATATAGATACCTGTGTCTTTATTGGTTGTCTATTTTATATATAATAATGTGTATCTGTTCACTTGCCTGGTGACTCAGACAGTGAAGAATCCGCCTGCCATGATGGAGATTCAGGTTCGACCCCTATGTTGGGAAGATCCTCTGGAGAAGGGAATGGCAACATACACCAGTATTCTTGCCTAGACAATCCCACGGACAGAGGAGCTTGGTGGGCTACAGTGCGTGAGGTCACAGAGTGGGCTATGATTGAGCGACTGACACTCAGATTAATGTATATCTGTTAATCCCAAACTCCTAATTTATCCCTCCCCACTTTTCCCCCTTGGCAACCATAATGTTGTTTTCTGTGTCTATGAGTCTATTTCTGTTTTGTAAATAAGTTAATTTGTATCATTTTTTTAGATTTCACATATAAGTGGTATCATATGTTATTTGTCTTTCTGTGTCTGAGTTATCTCACTTAGCCTGATAATCTCTGGGTCTAGCCAAGTTGCTGCAAATGGAATTATTTCATTCTTATGGCTAAGTAATATTAAGTATAGGTTCGTAAAGTCCCCAAACAAGCCTTTATTTGCACAAAAGGAAGCCCTTGTGCAGAATTTTTGGCTTTTATTCCTTAATGTTCTCTTATATTACCAAGGCTTTCTCTTTCGTTGTGGGAAAGCTTGCCCCTTGCCACCCCTGGATGGCCTCAATCCTTACTGAGAAAAAGTATCAGTCCTCCCGTATTACTGATGCCATTCCTCTAGTTACCAGGCTTGTGTGAATTAATTTACCTCTGCTGTGGCTTAGAAACAGTTACTTGGAATAAACATCATTTTCCTTCTCCTCAAAAGCCCCACGGTACCTACAAAGCCCTTAAGTGGAGGAGGGGGCCGGGGCTTCGGGAATTATGGAACTGAAAACATAGTTTTCTTTACTTAGCAAGATGTACCCCTCATTAGCAAATCTATATTTAGGATTACACATTCCTTCAGGATAAACACTCTCTGCACCTGCTTGGCATCAAGAAAGAGAAATGAGTCATTCATTTCCAAAAAGGAGCACTAGGCCCCAGTTACCATTTCACACACACACATACACACACACACATACACACACACACACACACACACACATGCACACACACTGCTTCCAAAGCTACAGGTCTTCATTTGACCCACAAAAAGTCATAAATCCAAAATAAAAGGGCCCAAACTTCAAATCCTTAAGAAGTAATAAAAAATCCCCAGTGCTTTCCAGGAATTTTTTTTTTTTTCATTTTTTTGACCATCTCCATGTTGTAAAACCCTCTCTCCTCATTATCAAGTCAATTGAACACACGTTTATTGAATAATTACTGTGTCAGGCCCTGTGCTAGAAGCTAGAATCCTAGGAAAGAGACTCTGTTTAGAAAGTCTGGGATTTATATGATCCAATTCAAGAAGATTTTCATTAACATTTATTTTAACTATGACTCCTGAATGTGATAAGCTCCTTGGGCTGTTCTCTCAAGCCCTTGGACCTGGGGTTCCCTCTCCTCAGAGAGAATAGGAGAGACGTAAAAATGAATTACTGAGGGGGAGGGATAAATTAGGAGTTTGGAATTAACATGTGCACACTACTATTATAAAGTAAATAGCAAATAGCCTACTCTATAGCATAGGTTACTATAGTGAATGTCTTATAATAATCTATAACGGAAAATAATCTGAGAAAGAATATATACATACATATATATATAACTGAATCACTTTGCTGTACATCTGAAACTAATACAACAGTGTAAGTCAACTATACTTCAATAGAAAAAATAATAATTACAGAATACTCTTATAGCTGAGTATGAATATAAAAATGTTAAATAGATTATTAGCAAATAGAAAATGAGAATCAACTGAGAAGTATTTTTTAAAGAGGTTCAAACCTCCAGTTATAAGCCAAATAAGACATGGGGATGTAATAGACAGCATAAGGAATATAGTCAATAACATAGTGATAATTTTGTGTGGTGACAGATGGTTACCAGACATCATGGTGATCATTTCATAATGTATGTAAATGTCAAATCACTATGTTGTACACCTGCATCCAATGTAATATTGTATGTCAACTGTACTTCAATAAAAAAGAAAAAAGAGGGGGAAAAAGAAATGAATTACTGTGCAGCTTAAAAGTAGCAACATTCAAAATGCCTGCAAGTTGGGAATTTCCTGGCAGTTCCTGGTGGTTAGGACTCAGAACTTCGATTGCTGATGGCATGGGTTCAACCCCTGGTCAGGGAACTAAGTTCCCACAGGCCATGTGGCCCAGCCAAATACACACACACACACACAATACATATAAGTATACATATACATATATGTATGTATACAGGTTGAAAAGAAAGACAGAGAGGGAAGTAATTAACTTTCATAGTCAGGATTCTGGGAGGCCAGGAATGATTTCCTAGAGACGGTGATACTTTAGATGAGTTTTGATTGATGCAAAGGAGTTTGCCAGTCAAACTATGATTGGCAGGCCTCTACAAGGAAAGGGAATAGCAATCACTAAAGAGATGACTCAGAGGCAACTGAAAGGAGAACTTTATCTAAGTCTTCTCGAAGGAGGGATCCCCAGGCACTCTAGAGCAGTTTCTCAACCTCAGCACTGTTGATACCTTGGACTGGATAATTCTGTGAATGGCAGGGGCTGTCTTGTGCATTGCAGGAATATTTAGCAGCATCCCTGGCCTCTAAACATTGGATACCAACAGAACTGGTCCCCAGGTGGTAACAATCCCAAGTGTAATGTCTCCAGTCATTAATTCTACTATGACACAGGGATAGAAATTTGGGCAGAGGGGCTACAGCGGGAAAGGAGAATGGCTATCCCTTGTACCCTGTGGCTAGTACATCGGTGGCTTCCCAAGCGGCTCACAGCCCGGCTGAGGTTCAGTGCAACTGCTCTGGGTGTTTTCACAGGGCAGGGAAATTGACTGAGTCATAAATATCAAGGACAGACACAGAGGCCCAGGGGTCCAAGGTATTGGAAAGACAGCTTCCTCTCTGTCCCAGACATGGCATCCATCACACAGGGAAGCGCAAACAACCTCATTTCAGACAGTGATTCAGGGGAGCAGCCAAGAATTCTCATGTGGAGCCAGGCCTGAGGTCAGAGGTGCAGTATGAATGTTTCCAGCAAGTCTTTGCTGTCTGAGAGACATTGGTCACTGTGCGGGTCAGCCACACAGCCTTCGGAGAGGGCGTGGAGAGATCGCGGCATCATTTCAGGGGCCACCTCTATCTCTAGTGGGTTAACTAAGGGTCCTTTCCTGTCCACTTCAGGGAACAGGTCCCAGCCACGCATGGGAAAACAATCATGGCTCAAGCAAAGAAGGGAGTGGCTCCACACTTGCAGTCAGGACTGAGTATACAAGTCTCAAGATGAGCCAACTCATGCCCTGGGGACAGAATCAAGTTTCACAAGCCTGGGGATTCCAAGCCAAGTTATCTGAGGGACCCAGCCAGTTCTCCAAGGACTCGTCTCTTATCTCAACCCTTCATGTTCAAAGCTCTCCCCACTGCAAAGGCTACTAACCCTTCCACGGTGAACCAGGCCCCCCACCTCTGCCCACATTGCTCCCTCCAACCACATGCATCTCCTCCTGCCCCACAAACACCACAAACACAGCAGAGCCTCAAGACTCCATCCAGACACCCAGCCCCTCTAGCCCCTCCCCTTAGAGAAAATTGTCCCCTCCAACCAGTCCCTGCAAGATGACTGTCAGCCCACCACCCCAGTTTGTTGTCCCTCTCCCAGGCAGACCTCAAGCCCTGGAAGGCGAAGACCAGTCTTCCTCCTTCTGATCCCAGCACCAACTTTGGTGCCCAGAACAGGTGTCCACATGTCTGCTTAATGGGTACTGTCACTCTGTGCTCACTTAGGGTGTAAATGGCCAACAGTGCCCAAGTTCTTACCCCAGATGACAGAGACATCCTCACCCGACCTTGAGCACCTTCACACAGAGGAGGTGCTGGGGTATACGGGACATGTGAGATTCTCTGGACTCACTGAGGGGTCTCTGGTCACAATTTCCTGTTTCCCACCCTGTTACAGGGCATGCTCAGGCTGCCTCCTGCAACAGCAAGGACCTAGACACAAGCTCATAGCCTTGGGAGGAAAAATGCAGCGTTTATTTTCCCAGATACTTGGAACGTTTTGGAGACTAAGTTAGCAAAGTGGTGAATGTTGAAAGTTCTTTCCAGAAGCCTATGGAAACTCAGGCAAATATATAAACAACAAGGTCCTTCTGTATAGCACAGGGAACTGTACTCACCATCCTGGGATAAACCATAATGGAAAGGAATGTGAAAAAGAGTATATATATACACACACACATGTATAAACTTTGCTGTATAGCAGAAATTACCACAACACTGTAATTCAACTATATTTCAATAAAATAATTTAACAGAATGGAAATACTTGAGTACTATTCCAAAAGGGGATTCAGTGCAAATTAGAAAAGGTTTTACACATGATGCTTTTCGGCCATCTGCTAAAAGATGGTTATGGAATAGAAAGCCCAGAGATAAATCCACGCACATATGGACACCTTATCTTTGACAAAGGAGGCAAGAATATACAATGGATTAAAGACAATCTCTTTAACAAGTAGTGCTGGGAAAACTGGTCAACCACTTGTAAAAGAATGATACTAGAGCACTTTCTAACACCATACACAAAAATAAACTCAAAATGGATTAAAGATCTAAACGTAAGAGCAGAAACTATAAAACTCCTAGAGAACATAGGCAAAACACTCTCCGACATACATCACAGCAAGATCCTCTATGACCCACCTCCCAGAATATTGGAAATAAAATCAAAAGTAGACAAATGGGACCTAATTAAACTTAAAAGCTTCTTCACAACAAAAGAAACTATAAGCAAGGTGAAAAGACAGCCTTCAGAATGGGAGAAAATAATAGCAAATGAAGCAACTGACAAACAACTAATCTCAAAAATATACAAGCAACTCCTACAGCTCAATTCCAGAAAAATAAATGACCCAATCAAAAAATGGGCCAAAGAACTAAATAGACATTTCTCCAAAGAAGACATACAGATGGCTAACAAACACATGAAAAGATGCTCAACATCACTCATTATCAGAGAAATGCAAATCAAAACCACTATGAGGTACCATTTCACACCAGTCAGAATGGCTGTGATTCAAAAGTCGACAAGCAATAAATGCTGGAGAGGGTGTGGAGAAAAGGGAACCCTCTTACACTGTTGGTGGGAATGCAAACTAGTACAGCCACTATGGAGAACAGTGTGGAGATTCCTTAAAAAACTGGGAATAGAACTGCCTTATGATCCAGCAATCCCACTGCTGGGCATACACACTGAGGAAACCAGAATTGAAAGAGACACATGTACCCCAATGTTCATCGCAGCACTATTTACAATAGCCAGGACATGGAAGCAACCTAGATGTCCATCAGCAGATGAATGGATAAGAAAGCTGTGATACATATACACAATGGAGTATTACTCAGCTATTAAAAAGAATACATTTGAATCCATTCTAATGAGGTGGATGAAGCTGGAGCCTATTATACAGAGTGAAGTAAGCCAGAAAGAAAAACACCAATACAGTATACTAATGCATATATATGGAATTTAGAAAGATGGTAACAATAACCCTGTATAAGAGACAGCAAAAGAGATGCTGATGTATAGAACAGTCTTTTGGACTCTGGGAGAGGGAGAGAGTGGGATGATTTGGGAGAAAAACATTGAAATACATATAACATCATATATGAAACGAGTCACCAGTCCAGGTTCGATGCACGATACTGGATGCTTGGGGCTGGTGCACTGGGATGACCCAGAGGGATGGTATGGGGAGGGAGAAGGGAGGTGGGTTCAGGATGGGGAACACATGTATACTTGTGTCAGATTCATTTTGATATATGGTGAAACCAATACAATATTGTAAAGTTAAATAAAATAAAATTTAAAAGAAATAAATAAAAAAAATAAAAGATGGTTATGGTGCCTATGCAGCCCTGCAGTGCCTGCATTTCCAGAGAGCCTTAGAGGTGCTCTCTGTGAAGCACAGTTCTCATACTGTGGGTGCGGCTGGGCGAGCTTCATGGCCAGGAAGCCAAAGTCAAGGCCTCAGGGACTGAACCTCCCCTGCAGCCAACAGGCCCATGAGGCCATGTCCACTGAGGTGGGACCATGCCCACTGAACTGGGACCACGTGCACTGAGCTGGGACCACGGAGAGAGCAGTCAGGACAGTCTCTTAACACTGACTAAGGATCAGGCCACTTCATAGAAGATTCTGCATTGCTCTATTTGGATTATGTAACTTTAACAGAGTAAGAAAAAAGGATGCAGGAGTCAGCCAACATGTTCAGAATTTTCTCACTGAACATTTTATAAATGTTTCTTCTCAGGAAAACAGAAGCAGAGAATTCCTGGTTCTGGAAAAGTGGTGAGAGCTAACAGATGACCCTTCTGCCACAAATGCATCAGATCAGATCAGTCGCTCAGTCGTGTCCGACTCTTTGCGACCCCATGAACCGCAGCACGCCAGGCCTCCCTGTCCATCACCAGCTCCCGGAGGTCACCCAGACTCACATCCATCGAGTCAGTGATGCCATCCAGCCATCTCATCCTCTGTCGTCCCCATCTCCTCCTGCCCCCAATCCCCCCCAGCATCAGAGTCCTCTCCAGTGAGTCAACTCTTCGCATGAGGTGGCCAAAATACTGGAGTTTCAAATGCATAGATGATACATTAAATAAAAATGCATTTTTTAGGAATTAATTCAGCTATGCCTGTAATTAATAGACTATTTTAGAATGGTTTCGATTTACAGAAAAATTGAACAGAAAGTAGTTTCCATATTACCGCCCATACTGCACGCAGACACACAGATTTTATCATGCATCAGCATGGTACATAAAAATGCAGTTTTTAAATTTTTATTGAGCAAAAATTTGATTCATAGTGTTGTGTTAGTTTCAGGTGTACAGCAAACTGAATCAGTTACACATATACATATATCCGTCCTTCTTCAGATTCTTTTCCCTTATAGGTTACTACAGGATACTGAGTAGAGTTGCCTATGCTATAAAGTAGGTCCATATTAGTTATCTATTTTGTATATAGTAGTGTGTATATGTTAATCCCAATCTCCTAATTTAATAAATTATTTTTTACTTTTTCCCGTAAGTCAGATGAAATAGTCATTAGAAACCCAAGTTCCAAATAACAGTTGGGAGGAAATAAACCAGTGATAGACAAGTCACCAGCCCAGAGGGACAGGAGCAGAGGAGCTGGGTCCTGATCTAACAACGATAAAAACACCCACCAGCAGGGACTGCCCTGGTAGTCCAGCAGTTAGGACTCTGAGCTTCCACTGAAGGGAGCACAGGTTCGATCCCTGGTTGGGGAACTAAGATTCCACGTGCCCCAAGGTAAGGCAAAATAAATTAATAATGATAAAAAAAAAAAAAAGACAGCTGTTGTCATTATTTTCTTTTTAAAAATCCACCAGTGAGTGGAGGTAGGTGGTTGATACCCATTTCTTTTCCAGTCACCACACCCACATAATGAGGCCACTTCTTCTTTTTTAGTGGCCACATGTAAGTAGAAATCAATGTGGTTGAGCAAGGGACAGTGGACTGAGACAGATCATCTGTAAATTTCCCAGGCTGGTCTGGCAGTCATTCTGCAAACTGCCACCGAATGCAGCTTTAATGAGCATTATTTCTATTATCTGTTTGCAAAAGCAAAATAGATAGCCACATACGAAGTAGACTTGGAGGACTTTCTACCCTAAAATGTCTCCACCACTAGCCAATGGCAGCCCAAAATTGCACCAACAAAGACTCACTGTTTGGACATTCAAAAGACAAATAGAGATTAGGGTCTGAGCACCTCCTGGATATACAGGAACAGGAAGGGGTGGTGACAGACAGTGGGGGCACCAAGACCAGTTCTGCAGGTTTTGCCCCTTAGGCAAGGCCTGAAGCAGAGACGCGCTTGGGAAACTCCTGTGGCCAAGAGCCAGGGAGAGGCGTGTGGAGTCAGGGCCCAGAGTAAATCAGTGCAGAGAAAATTAAGAGGATCAATAAAAGAGTTTAATGAAACATAAACAGGTTCAGGGAAGGCTTAAAAAAATCCGCAGTCAATCCATAGCAGATTGTTAAGGAGCATCTCTGACTCTTGGAGGTTGATGTTCTGGAAAAACAGTCACACCCTCTTCACAGCCACCCGGGAGCCCTGCCAGAGGAAGGATGAGGACTCTCTTGACAAATTGTGAGTTCAGAACAGGGAAGGAAAGGCTGTCCTCCAAATATCGCCAGGCCCACCTCACTTGTCGTGGCAGGAGGACACAGATGTGGGAGGAGCAGAGCAGATGCCAGTTCCCAAGCACATGTGCTCTGCACCCTGTCCGCAGCCTGGGAGGCGGCGGGACAGACACGCAGCCCCTCACCCTGCCAGCAGTTCCCCTGGTCCCAGCTCAGCTTCCCTCCCCATTAGGATGCAGGAACATGGGGTCACAACAATTCTTTGACCCAAGAGTGCCAGTCAGGCCCTCTTTCAGCCCCTATACCTCGTCATGTGATGCAGTCACCCATGTTGATACTGCATAGACCACAAACAGGTCTATGCTAAACCTACACAAACTCCTCAAACTACCAAACTCTTGCCTACCTTGCCCCCAATATCCTCAGGTTCTGGAGAAATTAAAATGGAGGTAGTCTTGTTCAGGCTTCAGAAGTAGAGAAGCAGGCCTCTGACTGACTTCTAACCTTGCCTGGACCCTGCCTGCACTGCATCCCCTGCCTGCACGCACACCAATTATTATCAGCAAGCCAAGTGGCAGTTTAGAAAAGAAAAGGAGTGGGTCTTGGAATTCCTTAACCCCTGGGAGCCTGGCCAGCCCCCTCCAGTCTAAGGAAATCATATGACTCACAAGGTGAAACAAACAGCATTGTAAAAGTTAAAGCGAAGCCAGAGTGGCATTTTTGCATGCAAACTGATGATGATATGTTTGCATCCTGGGATTATAAGCAGGAGCCCCCAAAATTGCAATTTGAAGTCTCATCCATGGGGTGGATCCACCATCAGTGACCCTTTCCCAACAGGGACTCCAGATGGCTATCATTCAGGACTTCCCAGAGCTGTTCAAATCTGGATATAGGTTTTTACCCAAATTGATTTCATTTATATATATATATATAGTTTCTTTTGTTAATGAATATTTTGAACCTAAAACAAAAGTAAAACTTTTGGCAAACCACCAGGATTCCAGGACTCTGCTCAGAGGGGAAAAACCATCTGCCTGCTGGCTTGCCTGACTCTGACTTTCCCACCAGACCCACCCTTCTCAAAGGTGGAATGAAAGGCTGTCAACAGCTGCCTGCCCAGCTAAAGCCCTTCTAGCAAATCTTCCGCCCTCCTTAGGGCAGCCTCAGTGCAACCAGGCTAGAAGGAAACGTTTTGTCTCTTTGACAAGAAGAAAACCCTAGGATCAAGGCCACAGCATCGGGCTGTAAATATGGAGCCATAGAAAAGAAAGCACTGAATACAACCTGGCATGTTCTCCCATTGTAAACTGTGCAGCTTACTCTTCTCCAGATGCTTCCAGCTTCCAAGGAATTGGGAGCTGAGTCTGCCTAGACAGAATTCTCTGGAGTTGGCTGGGTACAAGGTGAAGTCCCCACCTCCAAACACGGGAGGTTCATTCCCCACAACCTTGATTTCTGCCCACTGGTCTCCCTCAACACCACCCAACCCAACCAGGGAGCTTGGCCAGGCGGGCAGGCCTAGAGGGTCTTGCATCAGAAGGCAAGAAGGCAGACAGAGGGCATCTGTTTCTACTTAGAGGCAGGGGGACCCAGCCTGGATCTCCCAGTTTCCAGAATCAGTGTCCCAACTGTGTGGGGTCAACCAGATCAGGGGACAGCATGATCCCTGTTCTCACCACTACACTGGCCTTAACGTTCACATCAGCATCCTCTCACCAGCCAACCCTGGAGATGCAGCATTCCTCCAAACAAACTCTCCCTGACCCAGATCAATATATTTGTGGCCTGATTTGTCTCTTGTTCTTCAATAAGAAACTCAGACTGAGACAGGCTGGGACCTGGGATCCTTTGCTGCAATGCTTGCACCTGGAAAAACATCTCCTCAAGCAACAAAATAGAAAGAAACTATAAGGGACTAAAATTATTGCGTGCATTCACAGGTGGAGCAAAATTATGGGCAAGGACATACAAAAGACCAAAAATGCAACTGCTACTTCTGAAGAGTCAGGAACAAAAGCAGGGGCATCAAGAGAAAAAGCAGGATACTTCACAGGCCTCCTCCACACAGCGCCACCAAAGGGGTAAGCAAACCTCTCCAGATGGACCCCTGGACTCACCTTTTACCCTCATCCCCCAATAAGGAACCAGCTCACCCCTCACTCAGGGAGCGATCGTTCAAAGGAACCTATTACATATCTGTTTTAATTCCTTCACATAGCCAGATTAGCCCAAATAAAGCTTTGCTTGAATTTTTTGTCTGCCCTTTGATCGATTTCTACAGACTGAGGAAGGCCAACAACACGGGTCAGTATCAAGATCTTAAAATATACCAAGCCTGAGAATAATAACTTTGATAACTCTGCTTGCAGCTCCCTTTTCTCTCTCTCTTGGTGACACCCCAGTATCTGCCTCTGAACCGTTTTCCCACCCAGACCACAGCCCTAGTCTCACAATGGCCAGGCTTTTCAATTACAGCCAACAGGGCACAAAAACACTAGCCAGATTTTTAGGGATTCCTGACAAGACAAATAAAGTGGGTTTGTATTGAGCAGTCTCCATTCAGCGATGCAGAAACCATCTCCTGCTTCACTTGGAATGATGGGTGAAGGCTTTGAGAGAAGAAAAGAGAACAACAGAAAGAAGATGTGGGGCTTCCCTGGTAGTCCAGTGGTTAAGCCTTCAAGCTTCCTCTGCAGGGACGGTGGGCTCAGTCCCTGGTTGGGGAACTAAGATCTCACATGCTGCTCGGAGCCCAACACTGCCAGTATGCAACCTGCCCATCCCTGACCGGTAAAAGCCAAGCCCCATCCTCCTCACTTCCAAACCTCTCTGACACTTGGTGATGCTTCTGCTCAATCCCAGATGTCCTTCCCTTCTCCCCTGTGGTGGCTAGGTGACCCAGGTCCCATGACAGAGCAGAAAGGATATAGGCCCAGAAGGAGACTGATGAGGGCTGGGAGTGATGGTGGTCCAGTTTTTCTGACTTGCTTGCCCCAAACTTGAGAGCATGGTTTTCTCTGACTCCTTGTGCCAATGGGTTGGAACACAAGCAACAAGACACCGTATCACTCAGGATGAGAGTGTCATCCTGTGGGGCTTCTGCAGCTGAAAGCAGGCTTCCCATCAGGCCCACATACCCATGGTTAGGATGCTCCAGCAGATAACACATTGACAGCACCTCAGAGTCCTCATTTGTAAAATGGAGTGGACAGCAGGACCTAGTTTGGAGAATTGATGCAAAGTCTAAATTAAAAGGATGTGGACGTGAAAGTCACTCAGTCATGTCCGACTCTTTGAGACCCATGGACTGCAGTACCCCAGGCTTCACTGTCCATCACCAACTCCTGGAGTTTGTCCAAACTTATGTCCATCGAGTTGGTGATGCCATCCAACCATCTCATCCTCTGTCATCACCTTCTCTTCCTGCCTTCAACCTTTCCCAGCATCAGGGTCTTTTCCAAAGAGTCAGTTCTTCACATCAGGTGGCCAAAGTATTGTAGTCCATGGAATTCTCCAGGCCAGAATACTGGAGTGGGTAGCCCTTCCCTTCTCCAGGAGATCTTCCCAACCCAGGTATTCAACCTCTGGCATTGCAGGCAGATTCTTTACCAGCTGAGCCACAAGGAAGCCTAAGAATACTGGCGTGGGTAGCCTATCCCTTATCCAACCGATCTTCCCATCCCAGGAACCGAACCAAGGTCTCCTGCATTGCAGGCTGGTTCTTTACCAACTGAGCGTTCAGGGAAGCCCTATAAATAAAGAGGTATACACATAAAACTTAGCATAGAAATGGGCATTTACTAAGTGGTCAATATGTGATGGCCAGTATCCACTTGATGAGGGAGAGACAAAGAGCTCTGTCCATCTCCTCATCCTCGACAAGTCTGCACAGTGCCTGCGTCATCCAGCAGGGCTATAGGACCAGGTCTGGCACCTAGAGAAGCTGTGGGCAAAGCTGGACTATTTTCTCACCCCTTTGGCTCATAGTGTGTGCGTGTGTGCTCAGTCACTTCAGTCGTGTCCAACTCTTTGTGAACCCATAGACTGTAGCCTGCCAAGCTCCTCTGTCCATGGGATTCTCCAGGCAAGAATACTGGAGTGGGTTGCCATTTCCTTCTCCAGTCATAGTGCAGGCATCTGAAAAAAAAAAAGGAAAGAAAGAAAGAAAAGAAAAGGCTTGCTTTATAGGACAGCTCTGCCCTTTCTGGCCCCTTCTTTTGCCCCAAGGAAATTTCTGGTCTTTGAAAGCCAGGCTTTGTGCCATCCTCCAATTTATTTCCTATGGCTTCGTCCACTTCTGGAGACTAGACTCCCCAAACAGCTCAAGATTTCAAGATTTCCATTTTCTTTATTGCTTTGCTTCTTCCTTCTCTGTTTTTCATATCCTGTGCCTCTTTTCGTGTCTAGCTAAAGACTCGAGTCTCATTAACCTTGCTGGCCTTCACCTCCTCCACAGAGCACCTGGGTGTCAGAATGTTATAACCTGGGTGTCACTCAAACCTACATTAGGCACCTCTCCAACAGCAAGGAGCAGAATCAGAAGCAGCAGGACCAGAGCTGCAATCAGGAGCATATACAGGTAGGGGTAGGCAAGGTGAGAACTGAAACCGAATCTGGCCTCTGTACCCCAGCACAGAATTCAATCTCAGAAACAGAGTTTTGGGTGACGTAGGAAAGAAGAGCTTTATTGCTTTACCAAGCAAAGGGGGCCTCAGTGGGCTAATGCCTTCAAGACTGTGTGTCTCCACCTGGATCAGGTGGTGAGGAGTTTTATAGCAACAGTTCAAAGAGAAGGGTGTAATCAACTCATGGACAGTTGGTGGTGAGGTAATCAGGAGTCAGCATCGTCAACCTTCTGATTCCAACTCATCTGGGTCTACCTGCTTGTGGGCAGGGAACAGTTAACCTCTCCCACCTGGCGGGGGCTTCAGTACCTGCAAAACAGCTCGAAGGTACTGTTGTGTGTGTCCCTTGAGGGAGAACCAGAATGCTGCCCCAAGGCTGCACTGATGTTTCTTGGCTGCTTCTCCTTGTCTCTGCACCCCTCTCTTCCCTGATCAGCAACTGTTTGAACCTACCCTTTGGAACTCAGGGACGATCGTGGAGGCTGAACAAAGCCTCTTTCCTGTAATCAAGAAATGGGGGACACAGAAAGGCTTTTGTGCCCAGGAGCCCCACAGGGTCCTGCTTGGTTTCAGGCCCAGCCGTGCCAAGGTTGAGGGGCAGCTGCCACTCTGGATGTCAACCAGTTTTACCACCCTCCAACCTTTGTCTAGACCCAGCTCTCTCAAGGAGTATCCCCATGCTCCTTGAGGGGGAAAGAGGTTCCCTGAGAGAGGAGGACAGTGCCACTGTGGATAGCATCATCAGATCAGCATCTGTGCCCCATCACTTCTATTTAGCCAGGAGGTCCTCCCATCCCAGCCCCACCAGTCCATCTTTATAAAGACAGCTCTTGGGCCACAGGTCACAAAGAGACCCATCCAGATACTGCCCCCGCAACCCGACACACTCAGGAGAAGGAAACCTGGTCCATGCCCAGCAGTCATGGTTTTTCCAACCTCTGCAAGGCCATGGAGACTTCACTCAGGAGAGAGGGAGGGAGGCCGAGAAAGAAGGGCTAGGAAGCAAGTATAAACATTCCACAGGAGGCATGTGCAATTCCCACCAGCCCCACAGTCAGGCAGGAGCAAAGCTGGCTGGCCCTCCAGAAGATGGTTAGGGGACCCTGAGCCTGAGAGTGAGGGTGAGGCAGGAGAGAGATGGGCCCCCAGACTGAACAGCTAGAGAATATCCCCTTGGACAAATACTCCAAGATGAAAAAGAGAAGGAGCTGAGCCCTGCCCAGATAGGAGACCACATATTTCTCATTCTCGACATCAGGGAGACCTTTCCAACTATACAAACACAGATAAGGCTCCTTGGAGGTTAAAAAGGGAGGGGTGTCACCCTATAGTAGGTGATGCCAAGCTACCCATAGGCCTCTTTCACACACAACGGGAGGACCCTGAGATAAATCAAGTACAGACTCAGTATCGGGCAGAACGGGAATATTGGCCAAAGGAAACCCAGACGAAACGCCCCACATAAGTGAATCAAACTACACGTGAAAGCACAGCTCTCTCTCTGAGCTCACCCGTGACTCTGTCCACATGTACTCTTTTTTTCCCTCCTAATAAACACTTTCTTGTTTTGCTACTTTCCATTTTTTTGTAGAAATTCATTTTCTGCAAAGCCATGCGACCAGGGCCTTGTCACTGACTCTTGGCCATCACGGCCTAGTGACTAAGATTCAGCACCCTCCCTGTCACAGCCCAACCTCAATCTCTGGTTGGAAACCAAATTGCTGCTTCAAGCTGCTGCAGGTCGAGGTCACCTGAGATCAAGGATAGCAAGCAGCAGGGGACACAAGGTCAGAAGATGAAGCTGTGGCCCTGAGCAGAAACACAGAAGACCCTGGAAAGGCCATGCAAAGACGCCTCCAAGGCTGAGGCTTTGCAAAGTGTGGACAAGAGCCTCATGGACTGAACTGCGGGCAGGGAAAGTCAGCTTCCCTGATGCCAGTTTGGTATGCATGGGAACCAGACAACTCTCTGACACGCATTTTGCTGTTTTGCTCACTAGTGTTTGTTCGTTGGCTTGCTTTCATTCTGTGTCCTTTCCCGATTTTGGCTTCCTCATTGACATCATGTTCTACCGAGGATTATGTGCTTCAGAAGCTTAAGGAAAGGCCGTGGAGCTCGGGCTGGATCTGGACATCGAAGCATCTCTGAGAGGCCTTACTGTTGGTGGAATCATTTGTGTCCAGTGCCATCTTCTGGCCATATCTGAGAATTGCCCCTGACCAAACTAAAGGGCCTGCTGCTGCTGCTGCTGCTAAGTCGCTTCAGTCGTGTCTGACTCTGTGCGACCCCCCAGACAGCAGCCCACCAGGCTCCCCCATCCCGGGGATTCTCCAGGCAGGGGATTCTCCAGGCTAGAACACTGGAGTGGGTTGCCATTTCCTTCTCCAATGCATGAAAGTGAAAGGTGAAAGTGAAGTCTCTCAGTCGTGTCCGACTCTTACCAACCTCATGGACTGCAGGCTACCAGGTTTCTCCATCCATGGAATTCTCCAAGCAAGACTACTGGAATGGGGTGCCATTGCCTTCTCTGACTAAAGGGCCTACTTGCCTGCAATGCTGATAAAAAGCCTTTCTCTCGACTTCTAGTTCAGAGAAAAGACCAGTCTAACTTAACAAAGTCTGAGCTAGAGATTATTTCTAAGTGAAACAATGTTTTAAAACTTCAGTTGCTTGTAGGAACTGTTGCTGGGCCAAGAGGCAAAGCCAAGACTTGGTCCGTTCTTCTAGGAAACTCTGAAACAGTTCTTAAAGATTCAGCTTGTAGCTCATCCTCATTTTAGCCAATACCTGCATAAAATCAGTTTTACATGTGAAAATAACTCTCTGGGTTTTGCCCCTAAGCTCAATGATCCACTTCTCCAAGCCAGTTCCTGAGACTCCTCACCACCCAGCACTTAATGCCTTGGGCTGTAGGAGCAAAAATCATATCTCCCCAAGGCCATGCACTCCTTGGAGATCTAGTCTTGCTATTGCGGCAAGCATGTCCAGGTGCCAGTGTCATCTCTGCGTTTAGTGGCCAGACAGGGTTTCTCCTGCAAACACCCTCTCCCACAGGAATCATGAACTTGGACAGCCAGACCTAGCAATGCCACTTCTAGGGATATATCCTCCAGAGAAATACACAAGCGTGGGATAGTATTTGTATAAAGTTAACATAGTGCTGTTGTTTTAAGTAGCAAAACATTAGCAATAATCTGGGCTTCCAGAATGTAAAAGTTCAGCTGGTAAAGAATCTGCCTTCAATGAAGGAGACCCTGGTTCGAATCCTGGGTCGGGAAGATCCACTGAAGAAGGGATAGGCTATCCACTCCAGTATTCTTGGGCTTCCCTATGGCTCAGCTGGTAAAGAATCTCCCTGCCATGCGGGAGACCTGTGTTCAATCCCTGGGGTGGGAAGATCCCCTGGAGAAGGGAAAGGCTACCCACTCCAGTATTCTGGCCTGGAGAATTCCATGGACTCTATTGTCCGTGGGGTCACAAAGAGTCGTACACAACTGAGTGACTTTCACTTTCATCAATAATCTACATGTCTTTCACCAAGAGAATATAAAATAAATTGTGGATTGCAACACAACAGGTATATGCATGCTCAGTCGTTTCAGTCATGTCAACTCTTTGCGACCTTATGGACTGTGGCTTATTAGGCTCCTCTGTCCATGGGATTCTCCAGGCAAGAATACTGGAGTAAGTTGCTTTGCCCTCTTCCTGACCCAGAGATAGAACCAGCATCTCCTGTGTCTCCTGCATTGGCAGGCAGATTCTTTATCCACTGAGTCACTTGGGAAGCCCAACATATATATGCATATTCTTATATAATATATATTCTTTTTAATAAAAGACATACAAAAGAACAAAATGAAAAGATCTCCAAGATATATTTTATATGAAAACAGAGTACATAGTATGTCAGCACACACAAGAGTATGTGTGGATGGATGGAGAGATAGATAGATAATATATGTAATCTGATATTTCTAGAAAAGTATAAGAAAAACCAAAAATATTGGAGCCTTTAGGGAAGGGAACTGAATGGATGCAGACAGGAATGAGAGGAAGGCTTTTTTAATTTTAAAACAACTTATTTTAAATAAGTATATTTACTTCTTCAAAAGTATAAAAAGAAAAAAGAATAACCCCTGTCACATAGAAGCCGACCAGGAGCTAGACGCTATCCACTCCAGTATTCTTGGGCTTCCCTTGTGGCTCAGCTGGTAAAGAATCTGCCTGCAATGCAGGAGACCTGTGTTCAATCCCTGGGTTGAGAAGATCCCATGGAGAAGGGAAAGGCTACCCACTCCAGTATTCTGTCCTGGAAAATTCCATGGACTCTATAGTTCATGGGGTCTCAAAAAGTCAGACACAACTGAGTGACTTTCATAAGAGCTAGAAGGGAAGCTGCTGTGAAAGTGCTGTACTCAATATGCCAGCAAATTTGGAAAACTCAGCAGTGCCCACAGGACTGGAAAAGGTCAGTTTTCATCCCAATCCCAAAGAAAGGCAATGCCAAAGAATGCTCAAACTACCGCACAATTGCACTCATCTCACACGCTAGTAAAGTAATGCTCAAAATTCTCCAAGCCAGGCTTCAGGAATACGTGAACCGTGAACTTCCAGATGTTCAAGCTGGTTTTAGAAAAGGCAGAGAAACCAGACACCAAATTGCCAACATCCGCTGAATCGTCAAAAAAGCAAAAGAGTTCCAGAAAAACATCTATTTCTGCTTTATTGACTATGCCAAAGCCTTTGACTGTGTGGATCACAATAAACTGTGGAAAATTCTGAAAGAGATGGGAATACCAGACAACCTGACCTGCCTCTTGAGAAATTTGTATGCAGGTCAGGAAGCAACAGTTAGAACTGGACATGGAACAACAGACTGGTTCCCAATAGGAAAAGGAGTTCGTCAAGGCTGTATATTGTCATCCTGCTTATTTAACTTCTATGCAGAGTACATCATGAGAAATGCTGGGCTGGAAGAAGCAGAAGCTTGAATCAAGATTGCCGGGAGAAATATCAGTAACTTTAGATATGCAGATGACACCACCCTTCTGGCAGAAAGTTAAGAGGAACTAAAAAGCCTCTTGATGAAAGTGAAAGAGGAGAGTGAAAAAGTTGGCTTAAAACTCATCATTCAGAAAACGAAGATCATGGCCTCTGGTCCCATCACTTCATGGCAAATAGATGGGGAAACAGTAGAAACAGTGGCAGACTTTACTTTTTTGGGCTCCAAAATCACTGCACATGGTGACTGCTGCCATGAAATTAAAAGATGCTTACTCCTTGGAAGAAAAGTTATGACCAACCTAGATAGCATATTCAAAAGCAGAGACATTACTTTGCCAACAAAGGTCCATCTAGTCAAGGCTATGGTTTTTTCAGTGGTCATGTATGGATGTGAGAGTTGGACTGTGAAGAAGGCTGAGCACTGAAGAATTGATGCTTTTGAACTGTGATGTTGAAGAAGACTCTTGAGAGTCCTTGGACTGCAAGGAGATCCAACCAGTCCATTCTGAAGGAGATCAGCTGTGGGATTTCTTTGGAAGGAATGATGCTGAAACTGAAACTCCAGTACTTTGGCCACCTCATGTGAAGAGTTGACTCCTTGGAAAAGACTCTGATGCTGGGAGGGATTGGGGGCAGGAGAAGGGGACGACAGAGGATGAGATGGCTGGATGGTATCACTGACTCAATGGACATGAGTCTGAGTGACCTCCGGGAGTTGGTGATGGACAGGGAGGCCTGGCGCGCTGTGATTCATGGGGTTGCAAAGAGTTGGACACGACTGAGTGACTGAACTGAACTGAGAAGGGAAGCATTCCATGGTGGACCATAAGCAGAAAATGAATGACACATTTTGTAGATAGACTGTAAATTGTATGCTGTTCTCTGTAGTTTCTTCTTTCATTATTCCAGGGCTTTCCATAAAGTTCTGTTTGAACTCTCCCAGCTTGTTTCAATTATGCTGCAGGATTTAGCTTGCAATACCAAAAATGCTAAGATACAGGTTCTGCCTTCAAAGAGTTCCTGGTTTCTTGAGGTTAAGAAATGCTAATAATATGTTACAGGAAATAAATTTGGATTATCTATTGCTGTGAAGCAAACTATCACAAATATAGTATCTTAAAACAATATTTTATGGGAATTCCTTGTGGCCCATTGGTTAGGACTGTGTGTTTTCACTGTCAGAGCCCAGGTTCAATCCCTGTTTGAGGAACTAAGATCCCACAGTGCACCTGTCATGGTCAACAAAACAACAGCAACAAACAGTAGTTTGTCACTATTCCCTCATGTTTCATGGGTTAAGTGGATCTGCTGAGAGATTTTTATTGGGGATCTTTCAAGTAGTTGCAGTCTAAACTTATAGTGACTGGAGTTGGAGTCATCTGAAGGCTCAACTGGGCTGGACAGTGAAGATGGCGCTTCACTCACACATTTGGCTCCACAACTGGGTGCTGACCAGAGGCCCTGTAAGCCCCCCACTGGGCTATTTTGCTTCCTCACAGCATGGCCATCATGATGGTACATGGCTTCTCCTGGAAGCCATGAGGCTTCTTATGGCAAAATCTCAGGAGTTAGGCAAAGTCTCTTCTGCAGCATTGGTCAAAAGCAAGTCATGGGGCTACCCAGAGTCAAGGGGACACCGAGCAAGGCGTGAACGCCGGCAGGTGTGGTTCATCAGGGGGTCACTGCTGGAGAATGGTCCCTCCAGGCTAAGATAAAAACAAGTCCAGGGTGTCATAGAAGGCCAGATCTTGACCCCAGAGATTCTTCCTCAGAGGAATATTTTCATGCTTTTAAAGAAAAAGCTTGTTGGAGAGATATTATGCAAATTTCAAACCTGGACAAATGAGGGAACCCATCAGAAGTACTGCAAACCTTGTTTCTCATTTACTGCATTTGAGCGATACTTGGCCAAAAACAAAAAACCACACATCTAAGAGCCAATTTTATTTAGCTGAAAACTGAGGAGCTTCTGGAATGTCAAGGCAGAGTCAAAGAACCCCCATGATGACACATGGGAAGACCTCTGCGTCCTCAAGACTAGCCCCTTTTCTCCCCCAAAAGCACAGGCTCACACACATCCTCTGAAAAAAGAAAGACTGTATCATCTTCCTCCCTCTGTATCATCTTCCTCCCTGTCCTGACCTCCTGAAACAAGACCACCATCACTGCTGGGCTTGCTTTACCCAGAAATGGACCCAAAAAATCAACAAGGAAGTTATTCAAAATCTTTAAAATGCTGATGAAATTCATCCTCCATATTCATTCAGACACATATGATATAAAGAGAATAGAGGAACTTCCCTGGTCCAGTGGCTAAGACTCCAAGCTCCCAATGCAGGGGTCCTGGGTTTGATCCCTAGTCAGGTAACTAGATCCCACACGCCACAACCAAAATATCCTGCATGCCACAAGTGAGATCCAACGCAGCCAAGTAAATAAATATTTTTAGTAAGAAAGAGAATAGAACACAAATAGAATATCTTACAAAATTAATAAAAATAGCATATTTTGAATAAGATTTAATGATACCTTAAATCACAATACATTATTAACTGAAAAGAGTAAAGATGCACTAACCCAACAGTGTACTCCAATAAAATATTTTTTAAAAATAAAGATACAAATCTATCCACAGTATTTATCAACACAGAGGAAAAAAGATAAGTGGAAAATACACTGAAAATACACTGTGGAAAATACAGTGAGTATAAAATACACTGAAAATACAGTGGAAAACACATAGTGGTAATAAACAAAATAATACAGTGGTAATTCTCTCCAGTGGTAAGATTAGAGAAGGATATTATTCTTTATCCATTCCTCTATTTTATACAATAATCTTATATAGACCTTCTATATTCAGGAAAAAAATTCCATGTATGCACATGTATCTACTTTGATCTCTCAAAATCCACTTTCCCAGTTCCCACTGAGAATTTCCCTGTTGACTCTTGTTTGTGTTGATAGCTGGACCAAGGAAGAGTACATGGGAGATTCTGATGGTTTCTCTAAGCTGACAGCAGTCTACTCTTTGGATTCTGCTCTGGTCCTTGTTATTAGTACAAAGGAGCTGGTTAAAATGTCAAGCCACATATGACCATGTGGCAGGGCAGGAGGGCAGCTGGGACAAGGATGATGATGAGGAGCGCTGTTTGGACAGTAGCTTGAATAAAAGACATTCGAAGGCTAAGAACAAAGTCAAAAGTAGAGCAGAAGCAAGAGCATGAACATCTTCCTCCAGAACTCTCTTGGCCTAGCCACGCTACACTCTCCCTCTCAAAGGCACACTGCTGACTTTCTGCACCTCACAATGGGCATCTTTTACTATCATCATAATTATCGCCATCAGTGTCATGATCACCACCACCATTATCATCATTATCACCACCATCGTCATCACCATCATGACCATCATCATTACCACCGTCTTCCCACCTAGAATATTAAGTATTATCTCATTTAATCCCCCTAACAAACTGTTGTACAGGGATCAGTAGCTACTTTTTAGAGATGAGAAAACTGAAAATCAGGGAAATGAAGTGCCTTGTCTTAGGTCAAACAGCATAGTAGTCAAGTCAGCAGGAGCTATTTGATTCCCAGTTCTGCCACTTCTGGTTGTGTGACCTTGAATAAAGTATTTAATCTCTCTCTGTGCCTCATCTCTTCATATGTAAAACAGAGATATTAATAGCATCTACCTATATTTGTTTCCTATTACTGTTGTGACAAATTACCACAAATTTACTGGCTTAAAGCAACACACATTTTTTCTGTTTTAGTTTTGAAGGTCAGAAGTCCAAAATGATTCCTATGGGGCTGAGATCAAGGCATCCACAGGGCTGGTTCCTGCTGGAGGTTCCAGCAAAAAATCTGTGCCTCACCTCTTTGACCTTTCTAAAGGCTGCTTCTTCCCCCTTCCTCCATCTTCTCTTCTCCCTGATCTCCCATCTCTGTCCCTCATGATCACATCAAGCCCACTCTGATCATCCAGGATAACCTCACCACTTCCAGATCCTTCATCATGTCCGCAAAGTCTCTTACCAGGTAAGGGAACATACTCACAGGTTCCAGAAATCAGTATGTGAACATCTTGGGGTGGGAGGCATTATTCAGCCTAAGAAGGTTGTTATAAGCATAAGTGAAATAAAATAAAGGGAGGACTAGAGAACTCCATCTGGTATAATGCTGTATGTGTGTGAAAGCGAAAGTGTTAGTCACTCGGTTGTGTCCAACTATTTGCAACTCCATGGACTCTGTCCATAGAATACTCCAAGCAAGAATACTGGAGTGGGTTGCCATTCCCTTCTCCAGGGCATCTTCGAGACTCAAGAATTGAACCTAGGTCGTCTGTCATTGCAGGCAAATTCTTTATCATCTGAGCTACCAGGGATGGCAAAGAGTTTAGCTACTGTTATTCAGTTCAGTTCAGTTCAGTTGCTCAGTCGCGTCCGACTCTTTGCAACCCCATGAATCGCAGCACGCCAGGCCTCCCTGTCCATCACCAACTCCCGGAGGTCACTCAGACTCACATCCATTGAGTCGGTGATGCCATCCAGCCATCTCATCCTCTGTCGCCCCCTTTTCCTCCTGCCCCCAATCCCTCTCAGCATCAGAGTCTTTTCCAAAGAGTCAATTCTTCGCATGAGGTGGCCAAAGTATTGTAGTCTAAGCTTCAGCATCAGTCCTTCCAAAGAAATCCCAGGGCTGATCTCCTTCAGAATGGACTGATTCAATCTCCTTGCAGTCCAAACGACTCTCAAGAGTCTTCTCCAACACCACAGTTCAAAAGTATCAATTCTTCTGTGCTCAGCCTTCTTCACAGTCCAACTCTCACATCCGTACTTGACCACTGGAAAAACCATAGCCTTGACTAGGCGAACCTTTGTTGGCAAAGTGATATCTCTGCTTTTTAATATGCTATCTAGTTTGGTCATAACTTTCCTTCCAAGGAGTAAGCATCTTATAATTTCATGGCTGCAGTCACCATCTGTAGTGATTTTGGAGCCCAAAAAAAATAAAGTCTGACACTGTTTCCACTGTTTCCCCATCTATTTGCCATGAAGTGATGGCAACAGATGCCATGATCTTCGTTTTCTGAATGTTGAGCTTTAAGCCAACTTTTTCACTCTCCACTTTCACTTTCATCAAGAGGCTTTTGAGTTCCTCTTCACTTTCTGCCATAAGGGTGGTATTATCTGCATATCTGAGGTTATTGATATTTCTCCTGGCAATCTTGATTCCAGCTTGTGCTTCTTCCAGCCTAGCATTTCTCATGATGCACTCTGCATATAAGTTAAATAAGCAGGGTGACAATATACAGCCTTGACATACTCCTTTTCCTATTTGGAACCAGTCTGTTGTTCCATAACCAGTTCTAAGTGTTACTTCCTGTATACAGGTTTCTCAAGAGGCAGGTCAGGTGGTCTGGTATTCCCATCTCTTTCAGAATTTTCCATAGTTTATTGTGATCCACACAGTCAAAGGCTTTGGCATAGTCAATAAAGCAGAAATGAATGTTTTTCTGGAACTCTCTTGCTTTTTCCATGATCCAGCAGATGTTGGCAATTTGATCTCTGGTTCCTCTGCCTTTTCTAAAACCAGCTTGAACATCTCGAAGTCACAGTTCACATATTGCTCAAGCCTGGCTTTACTAGCGTGTGAGATGGATGCAATTGTGCGGTAGTTTGAGCTTAGTGATACTTCCTAAGGCCCTTGACTTCACATTCCAGGATGTCTGGCTCTCAGTGAGTGATCACACCATTGTAATTAGCTACTGTTATTAATAAGTCACAAATACACACATACAAAATGTCGTATAGCTGAGATATGATTCCATTACAAAGAAAAGCCCAGATGTCATAGGAACTATAAAAGCCCCAAGTAGGGGGAAAATCCCAGATGGGAAAAAAAGTCTCACCTGGTTCTGCAACAGACCCAGCAGCATCTATCTGGATTCCTTAATTAGGAAGTGTTTATGATTTACAAGTCTATTTGTTTTGACCTTGACCAAGAAGATAACACAGAATGCCAGACATGATCTCTGAATTATGGAAGGAACTGGGCTCCTAAGCTTTTATCAGGGTTGAGATGTTTCCCCAGGCAAAGCTACAAACATAAACAGAATCATAAGTCATGCCCTCAAGCTTTAATAGCAAGTTGGGGAGCTTCTCCCACCATCTGAAAGGGCAAATAGGCTCTTATTAATTTTATCCCATCACTTAGCATTTCTGATGGTTTTGACATTCTTTTAAAAAAAATGAGTGATTGCTTGAAAATAAGGTTTACTGTTTGGAGGACAGCTGGTGAAACAGAAGGAGGGGAGAACTGGGTTGGAAGCCACCAAACCTGGACTCCCATCCATTCTCTGAACCGACATCTGCAAACCAGAATGGGCCCTTCCTCCCCTCCCTTATTCTCTTCCCCTCCCCTCCTTTCTTCCCCTCCCCTTCTCTCTTCCCCTCCCCCTCCCTCCTCCCCTCCCCCTCCCTCCTCCTATGCCCCTCCCCCTCACTCCTCTCCTCCTCCCCCCCCCCTCCCCCTCCTCTCTCCCCTGGCTGGGCTTCAGTTTTCTCAGCAGTAAAATGAAGGAGGAGACAGTTGAATGGCATCACCAACTCAGTGGACATGAATTTGAACAAACTCTGGGAGCTAGGTGAAGGACAGGGAAGCCTGGAGTGCTGCAGTCCCTGGGGTCACAAAGATTCAGACACGACTTAATGACTGAACAACAACAAAATGAAGGAGCTGAGGTGCCCCCAGCTTCTGATATTAGATCATTCATTGATTCAGTTCTTCTGAAATGCCTTCCTCTTTTCCCTGCTCTCTCTTTTTCTTCAAGAGCACCAACAGTTTCATCCTTTTTTTTCTTCCCCCAAAAGAAAACACTTTGAAAACACTCATTATTTCTAATTTTCACAAGTCTATCTGATTTGAACAGATAGTGGAAGAAACATGTATTTGTGTTCTGGCTCTGTCATTTACCAGCTGTGTTCTTGTGAGCAAATCACTTAACCTCTCTGATTTCCTAACCCTAAAACACAGATCATTCCTCCTTTTAGGAATATTGCAAGACTTAAAAAAATGAAAAGGACTTAGAATGGTGCCTCCCACATAGCAAGCGTTTAATTAAAACTGACATTTTTAAATTTAAAAGTAGTTCGTTAGAATTTATTTTTTAGGCCACATGTGGCATCCAAGATCTTACTTCCTCAACCAGGGATCAAATCTGTGCCCCCTGCACTGGGAACATAAAGTCTTAACCACTGGACCACCAAGGAAGTCCCTTCACTATTATTATTATCATTATTCATGTGCATGCTCAGTCACTTCATGCATGACTCTGCGACCCCATGGACTCTAGCCCAGTGGGCTTCTCTGCCCATGGGATTTTTCCCTGCAAGAACACTGGAGTGGGTTGCCATGGCCTCCTCCAGGGGATCTTCCTCAATCAAGGGTCGAATCAGTGTCTCCTGTTTCTCCTGCATTGCAGGCAGTTTCTTTACCTACCCAGGAAGCCCCATTATCATTATATACAATGTTGTCATTATTATTCTTTTTTGGTGGATCTCCTATATCCTAACTTTTGGTGATTTCAATCAAGGCATTTTGAAAATGTCATTTCAGATAACAAAGTTTCCTGTCCTAATTGATGTCCTTCTTCTAGGAAGAAAGGAAAGAAAGAAGAAAAAGAGGAAGTTAGGGCGGGTAGGAAGGACTAAGAGAGGGAGGAAGAAAATTCAAATACCCAACATCAAAGCAATTTAATCAGGATGGAAGAAAGATACCATTAAGAGCTGCGATTCCTGGCTTTCAAGAAATTATATCCACTTGAAAAGGAGCACTGAACTTGTACCTCCTTAGGAGAAAAATAAACAGCTTTCTGGAGGGTTAGGAGATAATTTTACATGAAAATTGAGTTTGTTTAAATGTCAGGAAAAGTGATTAGAATATTTGAGTTTCTCCAGCAAATATGGCAGCAGCTGGCCTGGAAGATTTTCAGTCAACTTTACTGATGGTGAATTTGACTACAAGTGAAATGGGCAGAAAAAAGTTCAGGCCCCTGATGGCATCTAGCTGGCAGCCAATCAGGAAGCAGATGACATCACCCACCTCCAGAGACCTGTCTCAGGCCTCTACCCTGCTCTACCCTACCCTAGAGGGCTCCCTCTCCCAAACACAGGACTCATATGGCATCTGCCTTCCCCACAGAGAGAGCAATTCTGATCAAACTACTGAGCAAGTATTCCCATTTTACGGGGTTTTGTCTAATTACAAAGCTAATACATGTTTATTACAAACAGTTTGATAACATGAGACTAAAAAAGTAATTTTATTTAATCATTGCCCCACTCAAACTCAATCCCATCATCTAAGAAGACTGCAGTAAATATTTCAGGACTAGGAAGATACTTCTTCAGCATTACAAAGAATGGCTATTTCAACCCAACTGTCCATAGCATCCATTACAGTGAAATTCTAAAGCAGCATTTCCCAAAGTGAGTCCCTAGAGCACCAATACATGAAAGGTGCTACCAGACAAAGAAAGGAGGGGTCCCCAACACCCACTTCTCAGACACGCAATGAAAACTGTCATACCTAAGACCCAGAAGCTGTGCAAAATACAAGCAAACAAACACTTTTTAAAAATTTTACCAAGCATTACCCAAAACATCCTGAGAACCCAGAATCCTATGGAACACACTTTAGGATACATTGCATTTTTTAAATAATTGATTTAAATTTTATTTATTTATTCACTTATTTTTCTTTGCCGTACTGGGTCTTCATTGCTTTGTGCGGCTTCTGTAGTTGCGGTGAGCAGGGGCTACTCTTTATATGGATGTGTGGGATTCTCATTGCAGTGACTTCTCATGCTGCAGGGTGCAGGCTCTAGGCACACAGGCTTCTGCAGCTGCAGCCTGCGGGCTCAGTAATGGTGGTGCACGGCTTGCTCCACAGCATGTGAGATCATCCCGGACTATAAGTCGGACCTGCGTCCCCTGCATTGGCAAGTGGGTTCCTATCCACTGTGCTACCAAGGAAGTCTTATGACAATTATTATATATGCTTTTGCTAGATTATTTTTTTCTTAGCCAATACCATAACACATGAAAATGGAAATAACTGGAACTTTTAGAATGGCACAGAGAAAAATCATGTTGTTGGCAGATGTTTTAGCTACAAATTACAAAGAATAAGCTCTAAAATTATTAGAATTAGTAACAATTCAACAAAGTTGCTAAAAGCCAAATATTAAAAATAATGGATTTTCTATAGCATGGTAATAACTAATTAAACAAGTAAAAATATTGAATCACAACAATAATTTTTTACTTATGGAGATATGTCTATAATGAAAAAGATTAACATTTTCATTAGAGAGATGAGGCTGTGTTTTATGAGTAATGCTTGAGAAAGAATACTTAAAGAAGGGATTTAGTGTGAATTTAAGGAAGGAGCAAAGACATTTTAAAGTTGGCCTGTCAGCTGAAAAATGGTGTGAGTCTTCCTTCTGGCCTCCGTGGTTTCTCATGAGAAATTCTCTGTCATTTGAATCATTTCGTGTTTATATATAATGCCTCCCATCTTTCCATAGGCTTTCAAGATTTTTTTCTTTGTTTTTTTTTTTTTTTTTTTGTCTTTAGTTTTTTATTTTGATGTGTCTTGGCATAGATTTCTTTGTATTATTCTATTTGGATACACTCAGCTTCTAGAATCAATAAGCTTATGTCTTTTGCCAACATTGGGAAGTTTTCAACCATTTTTCCAAATCTTTTTGGCCCACATTTTATTCTCTCCTTCCAGGACTTTAATGATACAAATGTTAGATCCTCTGTTACTGCCCCACAGGTTCCTGAGACTCTTTTCATGTCTTTTTTGGTCTATTTACTCTGTGTTATTCAGATCAGGAAATTTGTATTGTTCTATCTTCAAGTTCATTGATTTTTTTCCCCCTCTTTTATATTTGTTCTGCTATTAAGCACATCCAATGACTTTTTTATTTCAGTTCTTGTATTTTTCAATTCTAAAATTTCCACTTGGTTTTTCTTTATATCTTCTATTTCTTTAATGAGACTATTTTTTCCTTTGTTTCAAACATGTTTGCTATTGCTTATTAAAGCATTTTCATAGTGGTTGCTGTAGAATCTAAATTCTTAATCATTTCCATATTGGTGTCTGTTGATTGCCTTTTTTTATTCAGATTGAAATATTCTTCGTTCTTGGTTTGAGGAGTGATTTTAGTTGTATGTACATTTTGGGTGTTATTCTATAACAATATGGACTCTACTTAACCTTCTTTTTTACAGACAGTCACCCTTTTAGGTGTGGTATGCAGGTCTAAATGGAGCAGAAGTTCCCTACTGGGCCCCATGGACACCATGCCAGCAAAACCAGAACACAGACTCACACCACTTCATTGTCTCCAGGTTATGATGGAAACATGCCTCCTCCAGATGGGGCCAGAAGTCCAGCTCACCACTCAGCCCCACCAGCACCACCAGGAATCAGGGAATTCAGCGGAAACTCAGAGGGAGTTTTTCCCTTGGTATTTGGCTGCAATGGGGTGGGTACTAGCTGCTGGGCTGCCCTTTTCTCAGGCCTTTGGTTAGAGTGAGCAGGCTTTCTATGGGGTTTTTTTCTGGGTATGCCTGTTGATAGTTCCCGATTGCTGGCCACACAGACACAGGAACACCCAGACTATCACATGCCAAGCATCCTAAAGACCTTCCTAAAAGCTGTCAGTAGAAGGAGGCAAAGTGGTATTCCTGTCGGTATTCCTGTAAAACACAGAGGCTTTACTGATATTTTCAGTTTTTTTCTTTTTTTAAACAGCTATATTGAAATATAGTTGTTTAACTATGTATATATATAGCTATATATATATGTCACATGCCACAGAATTTGCCTAAAGTATAAAATGTAATGCTTTTTATTCATAGAATTGTGCATTCCTCATCACAATCAATTTTAAAATACAGTTCACCCTTGTGGGGGAAGGAAAAAGTGGGATGAACAGAGAAAGTAGCATCAGCATATACACAGTACCATGTGTAAAGTAGATAGCTGGTGAGAAGTTGCTATATAACACAGGGAGCCCAGCTTGGTGCTCTGTGATGACATAGAGGGGTGGCATGCGGGGAGGGGAGGAAGGCTCAAGAGGGAGGTGATATATGTATAATATAATTACGGTTGATTTGTGTTGTTGTACAGCAGAAACCAACACCACATTGTAAAGCAATTATTCTCCAACTAAAAAATAAATTTAAAAAGAATACAGCTCACCCTTTATCAACATGGGTTTGAACTGCACAGGTCCACTTATATACAAATTTTTTTCAATAAACATACTGGAAAGATTTTTGGAGATTTGCAACAGTTTGAAAAACCCCACAAACAAACCATGTAGCCTAGAAATGCCAAAAGAAAAAAGAAAGCATTCCATATGTCATGAATGCATGAGATTTACATAAATACTAGTCTATTGTATCATTTACTATCATAAAGTATGCACAAATCTATTATTAAAAGTTAAGATTTATCAAAACTTACACAAACACTTACCAAAAATAACACCGTTTGCAGCCAAGAGAAATGTAAACAAACAAAAAGATGCAGAATTAAATCATAACTGCATAAAATTAACTGAAGTACATACTGTACTGGTATAACATTTTTATAGTCACCTCCTGTGGCTCTGGAGGGTGAGTTCAAGTGTTATGAGTATCCACTTGAAACTCCATGTGACACTAATCATCTCCACGTGAGAAGTTAATCTCGCAAGTAAATTACATACCACAGTAAAAAGTGATGCCTCACAGTTCTTATGTATTTTTCATCACGTTTAGTATAATACCATAAACCTTGAGTAACACCAAGAGACCTGTACAAAGTACTACCAGTGATGCTAGAAGTGTCCCTAAGAAGCAGAGAAAAGTCATGATGTAACAAGAGAAAGTTGAATTGTTTGATATGGACTGTGGACTGAGGTCTGTGGCTGTAGTTACCACCATTTCAAGATAAATGAGTCCAATATAAGGATGATTATAAAAAAAGCAAAAGGAAATTTGTGAAGCCATCACTATAGCTACACCAGCAGGCATTAAAACTTTCCACTTTCGGCAAAATATTTTTAAACCTCATATTGAAAATGCAGCTCTATGGGGGTATAGGATGGCTATAAGAAAGACAAATCTATAGACTCTAGTATGACTGGAGAAAAAGCAAAGTCATTATGGGACTGTGCTGTGCCGGGCTTAGTCGCTCAGTCGTGTCCAACTCTTTGAGATCCCATGGACTATAGCCTGCCAGGCCCCTCTTTGCATGGGGATTCTCCAGGCAAGAATACTGGAATAGGTTGCCATGCCCTCCTCCAGAGGATCTTCCCAACCCAGGCATTGAACCCAGGTGTCCTGCATTGCAGGTGGATTCTTCACCGTCTGAGCCACCAGGAAGCCCTCATTATAGGAAAACTTAAGGAGATCAACCCTGGGATTTCTTTGGAAGGAATGATGCTAAAGCTGAAACTCCAGTATTTTGGCCACCTCATGCGAAGAGTTGACTCATTGGAGAAGACTCTGATGCTGGGAGGGATTGGGGGCAGGAGGAGAAGGGGACAACAGAGGATGAGATGGCTGGATGGCATCACTGACTCGATGGATGTGAGTCTGGGTGACCTCCGGGAGTTGGCGATGGACAGGGAGGCCTGGCGTGCTGCAATTCATGGGGTCGCAAAGAGTCGGACACGACTGAGCGACTGATCTGATCTGATCTGAAAGCAAAAAGAAAGTGAAGGATCCAAAGCTGGAGATTTAAAGCCAGCAAAGGGTGGTCTGATAATTTAAGAAAAGTGTTTGGTTTTTAAAATGTCAAGAAAACAAGAGAAGCAGCTTCTGCCAACCAAGAGGCACCTGACAAGTACTCAAAGGCCATGAAGAAAGTCACTTAGAAGAAAGGACATCTGCCTGAATGGGTTTTTAATGCAGACAAAAGTGCCCTATTCTGGGGGTGAGGGAAATGCCACAAAGGACATCTATCAGTAAGGAAGAAAAGTGAGCACCAGGATTTAAGGCAGGAAATGATAGGCTAACTTGTTTTGTGCAAATGCAGTTGAGTTTATGATCAGGACTGACCTTATCTATAAAGCCACTGACCCCCCAAAACCTTGAAGGGAAAAGATAAAACACCAGCCGCCAGTCTCTAGGTTGGACAGCAAGAAGGTCTGGATAATGAGAGCACTTTTTCTGTATTGATTTCATCGACGCTTTGACCTTGAAGTCAGTAAGTACCTTGCCAGTAAGGGACTACCTTTTAAAAGTTCTTTTGATATTGGGCAATGCTCCTGGCCACCTAGAAACCTTAAGTTCAACACCAGCGGCATCAAAGTAGTCTGTTTATATACAAATACAGCATCTCTAATTCAGGCTCTATATCAGGGTGACACAAGGACCTTTAATGTTCATTACACCCAGTACTATACAGAAAGGATTGTCAGGACTATGGAAGAGAACCCCGATAGAGGGAACATCAAGATAGCCTGGAAGGATTATATCACTGAAGATGCCATCCTTGTTATAGAAAAAAACATAAAAGCCACCATGCTTTTTATTATTTTTTAAACAATAAATCTTTATTGTTTGGGGCTCAAAACTTTATTTTTTGGGGCTCCAAAATCACTGCAGATGGTGACTTCAGCCATGAAACTAAAAGACGCTTGCTCCTTGGAAGAAAAGTTATGATCAACCTAGACAGAATATTAAAAAGCAGAGACATTACTTTGCCAACAAAGATCCATCTAATCAAAGCTATGGTTCCAGTAGTCATGTACGGATGTGAGAGTTGGACTATAAAGAAAGCTGAGCACTGAAGAATTGATGCTTTCAAACTGTGGTGTTAGAGAAGACTCTTGAGAGTCCCTTGGACTGCAAGCAGATCAAACCAGTCAATCATAAAGGAAATCAGTCCTGAATATTCATTGGAAGGACTGATGCTGAAGCTGAAACTCCAATATTTTGGCTACCTGATGCGAAGAATTGATTCATCGGGCAAGACCCTAATACTGGTAAAGATTGAAGGCAGGAGGAGAAGGGGATAACAGAGGATGAGATGGTTGGACGGCATCACCAACTCAATGGACATGAGTTTGAGTAAACTCCGAGAGTTGGTGTTGGACAGGGAGGCCTGGCGTGCTGTAGTCCACAGAGTCACAAAGAGTCGGGCATGATTGAGGGACTGAACTGACCTGAAACAATAAATCACCTTTGGTTTCTAAATTTCATCCTCCTCTTCTATAAAAGTGGCATGTGCATGCATGCTCAGTCCCTTCAGTTGTGTCCTTTGCGACCCCATGGACTGTTGCGCACAGGCTCCTCTGTCCATGGGATTCTCCAGGCAAGAATACTGCAGTGGGTTACCATGCCCTCCTCCAGGGGATCTTCCCCACGAAGGGATCAAAGCTGCATCTCTTGTGTATCCTGCATTGCAGGCAGATTCTTTACTGCTGAGCCACCAGGGAAGCCTTATAAAACTGGCACAGTATCTAGTTTTCAGACTTCTTGTGAAGATAAACAAATGCAAGGCACCTAAGATAGCATCTAGTACACAACTGAAGACCAGTTCATGTTATCTTTTATAATAGGATAAAATCAACTTTATTTTAAATTTATGAACAAATAAGTGCATAGTAAATATATATGCTACCTGGCAGTGGTTCCTATGGTCATCTCCTATCCATGAATTCAACTAATGTCTCCTGAGAGCCAACTATACACCAGGTACTACTCTTGCCACATTCACCCAGACTGGTTACTGGATAAATGTTCTGACCATCCTGGATGCTGAGAAGAGAATGTTTGAAGACAGGAAGGCTCAGATGAGCAGGTGCATTACAACTACAGCTCTGGGAAAGGGACAGAGAAATGTGAAAATACCCAACATTTTGAACCTGGTACCTAAGATGCTGGCACCATCCTCAGGGGGGTACTTGAATTAGAACCTAAACACAATTAGCCTTGGAGACCTTGGAGACTTCTTCTTCTACCTCTACATCTAATCCTTGACCCACTGAACCACAGATGACCAGACTCAATGTTATGGGGTAGGAGTCAGGCTGACATCTAGCTGAGAGCCACTGAACTCATTTGCTAGGGCTGCCATAACAAATACCACAGAGCAGGGGGTGCTTACACAACAGAAATTTATTCCTCACAGTTCTGGAGGCTGAAAGTCCAAGGTGAAAGCGGTGGCAGGTTTGGTTTCTCTTGAGGCCTCTCTGCGTGGCTTGTAGAAGGCCACCTTCTCACTGCGTCCTCATGTGGTCTTTCCTATGTGCATACACCCTAGTGTCTCTTCATGTGTCCAAATTTCCTCTTCTTATACAAACATCACTCAGGTTAGATTAGAGCCCACCCATAGGACTTCAGTTAACCACAGTTACATCTTTAAAGGCTCAATCTCCAAATATAGTCACATTCTGAGGTATTGCGGATTAGAATTTCAACATATAAATTTGGAGGGAACATAGTTCAGCCTATAACAGCCACCAAAAGAGCCCATCTTTCAATAGGGAGTTGTCTCATGTAACAAGAAGTCTAGAAGTAGTTATTCAAGACTGGTACTCAAAAATGTGATCAAGGACTCTGTTCCTCCTATCTTTCCACCCTCCTGCCCTAATTTGGTTTTCAGCCACAAAGTCACACTTTCACTCCAAGCAGGAAGCTGCAGAAGGCAAAGGGCCAAAGGTTATGCTAGTTACACCATGCCCCTTTTCAACACTTTCCTCCACTCCAACCTTCATGGCCAGGATGACGTCACATGGTTGCCTCTAGCTGCAGGGAGTCTTGGGAGATAAGCGTGTTTCACTGGGCTTATGGTTTCTGTGATAACACCAGACTCTATTGGTAAAGGAGAAAGGAGAATGATCTTGGGTAAGAACGAGCAGTGCCTTCCACAAGTAAAGCAGTGAAGATGCTATTTTTCTAATGGTGGGCACTAGAATTCCTTGAGGAGGAGTGTGCTGGGCTGCTGGCAAAATACTGAGATAATTATTTTGGGAGAAAGCCAAACCCACACTCTGGTGTCAGTTAACATCTAGCTATTAGAGGAAGGGGAAGCTGTGCCCTGTAATCAGGAGGAAGTACTTGGAGCTGCCAGAGGCCAACAGGGATGGAGGGATGCAACCAGAAATAGATTTGGGGGAGCAAGAAAGGAAAAAAAAAGTTAGTGAGATTGGAAAATCAGGGGGAAAGATGGGCAACTTAAAATTTTAAAAAGAAAAGCCTGGTAGTACAAGGGCCAAGATGGGACTGAAATCAAGCAGGACCCTGTGGGGCTCCCAGGTGCAAATCCCTTCTGTGTCTCCTGTTTCTTACTTGTAGGAAATAGATTTTATTCAGCCTCTTTGACCTTCCCTGAGCTCCAAAGGGCAGACTCAAGTAGTTTCCAATCAGAGAAGGAAGGAGATGCTGAGACAAAGGAGTCTTGGGGCACCATCCTGGTTCCTCAAGGAATGTACATAACAACCTATCTTTGAGTTCTGCAAGAAGTAAGGGCCCCACCAAGGTGGAGGATGGAATGATGATGATGACCCTCCTGATTTCAATCAACCAAAGCTTGGACTCTGTTGACCTTGTCCCCAGTTCTATGCTGAATTCTCCTCTGCTCAAGCCCCCTTCCTGAATATGCAGGTCAGATCAGATCAGTCGCTCAGTCGTGTCCGACTCTTTGCGACCTCATGAACTGCAGCACGCCAGGCCTCCCTGTCCATCGCCAGCTCCCAGAGGTCACCCAGACTCACATCCATCGAGTCAGTGATACCATCCAGCCATCTCATCCTCTGTCGTCCCCTTCTCCTCCTGCCCCCAATCCCTCCCAGCATCAGAGTCTTCTCCAATGAGTCAACTCTTCGCATGAGGTGGCCAAAATACTGGAGTTTCAGCTTTAGCATCATTCCTTCCAAAGAAATCCCAGGGCGGATCTCCTTCAAAATGGACTGGTTGGATCTCCTTGCAGTCCAAGGGACTCTCAAGAGTCTTCTCCAACACCACAGTTCAAAAGCATCAATTCTTCAGCACTCAGCCTTCTTCACAGTCCAGCTCTCACATCCATACATGACCACAGGAAAGACCATAGCCTTGACTAGGCGAACCTTTGTTGACAAAGTAATGTCTCTGCTTTTGAATATGCTATCTAGGTTGGTCATAACTTTCCTTCCAAGGAGTAAGCGTCTTTTAATTTCATGGCTGCAGTCACCATCTGCAGTGATTTTGGAGCCCAGAAAAATAAAGTCTGACACTGTTTCCACTGTTTCCCCATCTATTTCCCATGTAGTGATTGGACCGGATGCCATGATCTTCGTTTTCTGAATGTTGAGCTTTAAGCCAAACTTTTCACTCTCCACTTTCACTTTCATGAGGAGGCTTTTTAGTTCCTCTTCACTTTCTGCCATAAGGGTGGTGTCATCTGCATATCTGAGGTTATTGATATTTCTCCCAGCAATCTTGATTCCAACTTGTGTTTCTTCCAGTCCAGCATTTCTCATGATGTACTCTGCATATAAGTTAAATAAACAGGGTGACAATATACAGCCTTGACGTACTCCTTTTCCTATTTGGAACCAGTCTGTTGTTCCACGTCCAGTTCTAACTGTTGCTTCCTGACCTGCATACAGGTTTTTCAAGAGGCATATCAGGTGGTCTGGTATTCCCATCTCTTTCAGAATTTTCCACAGTTTATTGTGATCTACACAGTCAAAGCCTTTGGCATAGTCAATAAAGCAGAAATAGATGTTTTTCTGGAACTCTCTTGCTTTTTCCATGATCCAGCGGATGTTGGCAATTTGATCTCTGGTTCCTCTGCCTTTTCTAAAACCAGCTTGAACATCAGGAAGTTCACGGTTCACATATTGCTGAAGCCTGGCTTGGAGAATTTTGAGCATTACTTTACTAGCGTGTGAGATGAGTGCAATTGTTCGGTAGTTTGAGGACTCCTTGGCATTGCCTTTCTTTGGGATTGGAAGGAAAACTGACCTTTTCCAGTCCTGTGGCCACTGCTGAGGTTTCCAAATTTGCTAGCATATTGAGTGCAGCACTTTCACAGCATCATCTTTCAGGATTTGGAATAGCTCCACTGGCATTCCATCACCTCCACTAGCTTTGTTCATAGTGATGCTTTCTAAGGCCCACTTGACTTCACATTCCAGGATGTCTGGCTCTAGGTCAGTGATCACACCATCATGATTATTTGGGTCATGAAGCTCTTTTTTGTACAGTTCTTCTGTATATTCTTGCCACCTCTTCTCAATATCTTCTGCTTCTGTTAGGTCCATACCATTTCTGTCCTGTATCAGGCCCATCTTTGCATGAAATGTTCCTTTGGTATCTCTGATTTTCTTGAAGAGATCCCTAGTCTTTCCCATTCTGTTGTTTTCCTCTATTTCTTTGCATTGATCACTGAAGACGGCTTTCTTATCTCTTCTTGCTATTCTTTGGAATTCTGCATTCAGATGTTTATATCTTTCCTTTTCTCCTTTGCTTTTTGCTTCTCTTCTTTTCACAGCTATTTGTAAGGCCTCCCCAGACAGCCATTTTGCTTTTTTGCATTTCTTTTCCATGGGGATGGTCTTGATCCCTGTCTCCTGTACAATGTCACGAACCTCATTCCATAGTTCATCAGGTGAACGTGAAAGTGAAGTCGCTCAGTCGTGTCCGACTCTTTGTGACCCCACGGACTGTAGCCTACCAGGCTCCTCTGTCCATGGGATTTTCCAGGCAACAGTACTGGAGTGGATTGCCATTTCCTTCTCCAAGGGATCTTCCCAACCCAGGGATTGAACCTGGGTCTCCCGCATCGTAGACAGACGCTTTACAGTCTGAGCTACCAGGGAAGTCATCAGGTACCCTTAGCTTAATATGCAGGTGCTGCTGCTAAGTCGCTTCAGTTGTGTTCGACTCTGTGTGACCCCATAGACGGAAGCCCACCAGGCTCCCCTGTCCCTGGGATTCTCCAGGCAAGAACACCGGAGTGGGCCGCCATTTCCTTCTCCAATGCATGAAAGTGAAAAGTGAAAGTGAAGTCGCTCAGTCGTGTCCGACTCTTAGCGACCCCATGGACTGGAGCCTACCAGGATCCTCCGTCCCTGGGATTCTCCAGGCAAAAGTACTGGGGTGGGGTGCCATTGCAGGTACCCTTAGCTTAAAACTGTTCGGGGAGAAACTGCTTTGAGGAAGATCCCTAGTGTTCTCCTTGCTTTCCACAAGTAATGAATCCTTCCTTCTCCCGGAGCTTTGGTTTGGTTGTGTCTATTGGCTCGACACTTACTAAGAGGCAAACCCAGTTTTCAGGTAACAAGTCTGGCAACTCTGGCAGGATATCTCTCTCCTAAACCCCAGGGATAACAAAATACCCAGAGAGTAAGCAATGTCTGTGGACAGTGAAAAGTAAACCCCTCCTCCTCCCCCTCCTGAATCTTTGGCAAAGTCTACTTTGCTCATGAACATTTAACTGGGCTGGGGGCACTCTGGGAAGGCATGGATTTTCAGGTCAGAATCAGCTGTGGCTGCAAAGAGACTACTCACAGTTTCCTGCTTAAAGCAAGAAATTAAGAGTCTCTGGGAATCCACAGAAACGAGGGGCATATGTTGGGCTTTTATAGACCTGGGGCTGATGAAGGGCTGAACCAGGGAGGCTGAGGGCCCTAGCCATTGTCCAGGCCTCATAAGGGAGAGATGGTGGCTGGAAAAGACATAACTTCTTTCTGAGATCTTTCTTCCACTGACACCTGAGCTGGGTAAGAGGAAGCCAACAGCTATGGAGAGATAGCCCCAAATCTCTCCTCTCCAAGTCACCTCGGTTTGTCCTGGGAGAGAATCTTTGAAGGGTCTGCTCTCAGTCAACTTCCCTGGAACAAAGTGGTTCTACTAATCCTCCCCCCAGCACACATGCCTCATCTCCCTCCTGTGCTCTATAGTTTATGTAGTCTTGACCATCATCTGGCACATTATCTATCTTACATATGTATTTGTTTACTGTTTCAATTCAAATAGAATCTGTGCGATGGCAGGATTTTGCTTGTTTCCTTCCCTCCCATATTCCTAGCTCTTTGCACACAGTAGCTGTTCAGTTAACATGTCACATGAATCAGTCACATCAATTTTCTAGACAAGTCTAGAAGATTAGACAAGATTAGCGGAAATTAATGAAGTCAGCCCCAAAGGCATTAGCCTTTTAATTTATATATATACCCAGAAGTTTAGAATAACTTAAATACTCAAATTAATTGTCTTTAAATAAGGGGATCTCAGACAAATTGACAGACTGCTATGGGAGATATTTGAAAGCAGACAAAACTTCCTGCCCCACCTCCAGACAGCCCATGAAATCAGCAACTTGCTCCTCAGAGGCAACTCCCATGGCAGAGATGCGTGGGCAGCTGAGTAGGTCCCAGGCCACTTCTCCTTCCAGGGATCACGTGCCCCCTCCACAGACCTGAGCCTACAGCCAGCCAGCCTCCACCTTGCAAGTTCTAAGACATCATTCTGGGGGAGTTTATGGCGTTATTAATATGGAAATATGCAGGGTGCTGCGGCCAGCAGCTCGCCCCTTTATTAATGGCAGTTATTCACAGCCCAGTAGTCAAAGGCGTTTCTGCTTGGGTACTCATTAAAACTGGCCCCATAAAGAATAGGAGAAGGGCAATAAATCAACCCTGGACACAGCCACCTCGTATCCCTGGTGCTGGGGGGCTGTTGCCACCAGAAAGTGGGATGACAACCAAAGAAGGAACCTCAGATCCTGCTGACTGAGTAGTGAACTGTACAGGCCACTCGCTCAACCGCCACCTCGGTGCCGCCCTGGCCCCCACTCCATTCCTGAGGAGGGAGGCCGAGACTGGGTCCTGTCACTTTGAGACTCTCCAGCAACTAAGGGGTGAAAAAAAAAAACAAAAGGAGAATCACACCACCTCAGAAACCCTGCCTGCCACCTACCCTGCTCTTCCCACAAGCCCTGTGAATCCCTGGAGTAAGAATCCCTTGGGTCATTAGGGGGACAGGTGAATACTGACGCAGTACTCACTTCTGCGGGAAAGTGTGGACCAGTCCCTTGACTTGTCTTGCTGCTGCTGCTAAGTCGCTTCAGTCTTACAGATATGAAAATGAATAACATCTGCGTGGGATTTGCGGTTTCCAAAAATGTGTTGTCATTGTTTTTTAAGTTTTTCGTCCTTCTTCACACTCCATACATGTTGAGTCACAACTCTTTGTGTCATGATAATAATGTTTATCATGATTATTATTACTGTGACTACTATTAGGAGAAGAGATACCATTACTTTGCAGAAGCTTCAAGCAAGACTACTTAAAGAATTTATCCAAGAAGGTATAAATGTTTCCAAATATAGTCAGTCATGACTTTCAGTTATCAATGGCTGCAGAACAAATTGCCCCATTTTAAAAAATTAATTGAATGGAAGTAAGTTGACTTACAGTGTGTTAATTTCTGCTGTACAGCAAAGGGACTCAGTTTTATACACACACACACACACACACACACACACACACACACATACATATATGTATATATAGGCATGCTCAGTCACTTCAGTCATGTCCAACTGTTTTCAACTCCATGGACTGTATCCTGCCAGACTCATCTGACCATGGGATTCTCCAAGCAAGAATACTGGAGTGGGTTGCCATGCCCTCCTCCAGGGGATCCTCCCAACCCAGGGGTCGAACCCAAGTCTCCAGCATCTCTTGCATTGCAGGCAGATTCTCTACTGCTGAGCTACCAGCAAAGCCCCCACCACCACCACCACACACACACATACATATATTCTTTTTTAAATCTTTTTCCATTATAGTTTATCACAGGATGTTGAATACAGTTCCCTGTGCTCTACAGCAGGACCTTGTTGGTTACCTATCCTGTATGTAATAGTTTGCATCTGCTAACACCAAACCCCCCACTCCACCCTCCCCACCCTACCTCCCCTCGGCAACCACAAGTCTGCTCTCTGTGTCTGTGAGTACGTTTCTGCTTCATAGATGAGTTCATTGTGTCACATTTTAGATTTCACATAAAAGTGATATATACGGTATTTGTCTTTGTCTGTCTGACTTACTTCACTATGATCATCTGTTGGTCCATCCATATTGCTGCAAATGGCGTTATTTCACTCTTTTCTATGACTGCAAACTATCTCAGTTTGCTGACTCAAAACAATTTGTTTTTTCTTGTGATCTTGTGGGTTCCCTCAGCTCAGCTTCTTGACACAACAACTGGATCTTAAGACGACCCACACAGAAGATGCAAGGCCTCTGAAGGTCTCAGCCAAGGGATCCCACTGTGTCCCACCTACCACATTCCATTGATCAAAGGCACGGGGCCACCCCAGATGCAAGGGAAAAGAAAGCAGACTTCCCCCTTGGTGGGAGAGATGGCCATCTTGTTGCGGCCATACTGGCTGTCCATCTGCCACAGCCCCATACCCTTTGACAAAGGAGACCCACTTTCTCCCTGCACCACTGTGTGCTCATCACCTCGCCTATTTAGTGATCTTTTATTTCTGCAACGAGGTCAGAACCAAGAGACTTGGCTGAATTTGTTCCTAACACTTTTTTGACCCATCTTTTTCTACCAGATGGAAAGGAAAATAAGGGTCAAGAGTCAAATATGAGGCTCCTTTCTCAGTATATCCCTAGGAAAGCACAAGACTGACAAGTAAAAGGGGAATTACATCATACCTGAGGAAAAGAGATATGAACACGAGGTTACTGAACCCAAATGGACACGAGTTACAGGAGGCGGGGGCGAGGGGGGAGGATGAGTGACCCACACAGATGATAAGAAGAAGGTCATCCCTTATAAAGGGTTCTTTACTGACCCATGTGTGCAACAAAAACAAAAAATCTTTGTTTTCAAAAAAGGAAAAATTTTAAAGTGTTTTAAACACAAATTCTTTTATACAAACTCCAAATATTGTTAAATAAACTTATTCATGTAGCCAACCAAAAGCTCCCAGAAAATTCCAAAATTTACTCACGTAAATCACTTGTCTCATGCACCTCTGTGCCACTGCTTGTTTTTTTTTCTTTTATCTTCACATAAAATGTCATCAAAGCACCAAATAAATTTGATTTGTAGGTACAGCGTGTCTCACACCCATAACCCTTAGCTGTCTGTGTGCCGGCATCTCGTCCTGGGCTCTGAATATATCTCCACAATACCTGGAAGAGCTCATTAGCGCAGGATCCCATGAACTCAACAGAAGAATGAGTTATGAGCAGTTGAACCTTCCCCATCACACGGAACTGTGTTCTGAGCATCAGCGTATACAAACTAAATACATGGCAGGGCCTTGGAATTAATTTTCAGGCTTTTCACCTGAGGAACCAGTGCAAACACAAAACTGAGCGTCTCCTCCTGCCCTTTTACCGAGTCTTTGATACAGGGAAGCAGCTTCCTTTCGATCCAGACCCATATTGTTTCTGACTGGAAATTCACAGAAAATCTCTGCGAAGGTTGTAATATAAAATGTCAATTACATACCAAATATTCTCTTTGTAATCATGTTAAGGGTTGTCTTCACCAGTCTCTCCTTCTATCAGTTGTTATGTGGCCCTGAGAAAGCTCTTCTGGAGCTTCTTCACCACTTCGTGTTTGGTCCACATTCAATTCACTTGAGGGCATCTTGGAAGAAGTTGCTGGGCCCTCAGGGACCACACAGCCACTGGCCCATGGGCAACACTAGTGCTAAAGTCCTAAGCATGAGCAGCGCTAGAGCTGGCTGAGGCTCTGTGGTTGCTAGTCCCTCAGCTCTTGTTTTATGAATAAGCAAACAAGCCCCAGAGAAGTCATGTATTCTATTTACATGAGTGGCAACAAATAAAACTGAATCTCCTATAAAGAAGTGGCAGGGGGTGTATAATGGAATACTACTCTACCATAAGAAAGAGTGAAATATTATCTGCAGCAACATAGATGAACCTAGAGATTATTATACTCAGTAAGAAAGACAAACACCATATGATATCACCACTTATATGTGGAATCTAAAATATAATATAAATGAACATACCTGCCAAACAGAAAGAGACTCACAGACATAGAGAACAGATGTCTGGTTGCCAAGGCAGACAAGAGATGCATTAAGAGTTTAGGGTTAGCAGATGTAAACTATTATATAGAGAATGGATAAAAACAAGGTCCTACTGGATATACAGGGAACTATATTCAATATCTTGTGATAAACCTTAATGGAAAAGAATATGAAAAAGAAAATTTATATTTAACTGAATCACCTTTCCATACAGCAGAAAATAACACAATATTATAAATCAATAAAATAAACTTTTTAAGTACCCAAACATTAAAAAAAAGAAAACATCATGAACCTCCTGAATCCTCAGCAACTCAAATGGGACGGACTTCGGGTATTAGACTCACCACAGAGACTCAGCAGGGAGTGGGGATCTCTCAATTCTGTTGTCCCCTCTCAGGCCCAGGTCTCCCTCTGTCCCCACCTTCTAAGTGTCCTTTCGCAGCCCTCCCTGGGCATGGCTGACACATGTCTTGTGTAAGTGTCCACAGGCAGGGCCAGCTTCCTGAGGGTGTGACCTGAGTGTAGAAGGGCCCATGCTGGATTACTTTTTTAAGATTTTTTTTTATGTGGACCATCTTAAAAGTCTTTATTGAATTTGTTACAATATTGCTTCTGTTTTATGTTTTGGTTTTTGGCCACAAGGCGTATGGGATCCTAGCCCCCTAATGAGGGATCGAACCCACACCCTCTGCATTGGAAAGCAAAGACTTAACCGCTGAACCACCAGAGAAGTCCCTTCGCCTCCAGCCTCCATGCTTGGTTTAATGTTCTAACACCATCATCTTGAAGGTCTTAGTCATTTTGGATCCTGGAAACCCATTTTCATTTTGCTCTGGGCCCTGTAAATTATATAGCCAGTCCTGTGCACAGTTCATACAATAAAATAGTCACCTTCAACTAGATAGCAAGGAATACAAAGCTTAAAACTCTCCCTCACATCTTGAGTGGGCAGAACACAGACTGAATCCAGAGCAACAGGGACCTCCCCCACAGCCGTCTCCCACTGGGGACAGAGCAAAGGGATCAGTAAGAATCACTGCTCAAAAGTGAGTCAGATATACATCAGGAAAGCTGGGGAATCAGTGCCCTAAATCAATGAGGATCAAGACTATTTTTATGGAGATGTAGCAGATTATACCATAAAAAAATCCCAGGTGGTCAAAAAGTACAAACTTCCAGTTGTAAGATAAATCCTAGGGATGTAACGTAAAGCCCGGTGATGATAGTTTACAGTACTTTATTGTATATTTGAAAGTTGCCAACAGAGTTGATCTTAAAAGTTTTCATCACAAGAAAAAACAAATGTAACTGTGTGGGGTGATAGGTATTAACTAAACTTATTATAATAATCATTTTGGAATATATACACATATTAGATCATTATGTTGTATGCCCAAAAGTAATACAATGTTATATGTCAATTATATCTCAATTTTTTTAAATCTCAAAATTAAAAAAAAAATCATTGCTGAGAAGCCCCTATCCTTGTGCTGGGAACTCGGGGAAATGACCCTCATTCCTGACTCCCAACCACCTATCTGCAGCTGATGCAACCTTGGGCTAATTAACTAACCTCTTTGAGTCCCTGTTCTTTCTTCTCTCCAATTATAAAAGCAATAAATGCACATTATAGAAAAATTGAAAAGTGCAGAAAAACAAAAGGAAAGAGCACCTCTAACCTTATTATCTAAGTACCAGCGTTGTTAACACACTTGCCAATCTTCTTTCTGTAAGTTTTACTCTTTAAAATATGTAAGAATAGCCCACCTTCTTCCCCTTCCCCCCAAAAAGAATTTGGATAACCTTGGGGAGTTTCTACTGCTGGTTGCCTAGAAAGCAGATTGAAAGGGTGGAGAAATAGTAGATGACCTCAAGGGTGGTGAGAGAAGCTGGGTGTTGTCCAGATACCAAGGCTCTTGGGAGGGCTGCTCTCTCTGGATTGAGAGGGGGCCCCAGAGAAGGACCTAGACAGACCACCCAGCCTGTGACAGGTGCTCTCCACCCTAAGTGTATCCTGCTCACTGGTTGCTACCCCAACTCAGATGACCAGGAAGTGGAATGAAAACAGGGAAGGAGAAATCTTCTGTTGTGGGAGAGATTGTCGGAGGTAAGCAAACACGGGCTGGCAGGTCAATCTTCAAACCACAGCCCTCCTAGATGAATAGAAAAGATGGCCATTTCTGAGGCCAGCATCTTTCCAGGACCAGAGGTGGGGCCTTCCATGAGGCTGGTGGGAGTGAGTTGGGAGATAGGAGGAAGGCGCTGCAGGTCAGTCTCCAACTGACCCCGCAGGCTGATGGCAACTGGGAAATACCTGCAACATTAAGAGTGGATCAGAATGTATGTAATGGTCTATGCTGTCTCTTCATGCAACCTTATATCATAAATGATTTTCCACCTCATTATTAATTCTCATAAACTTTATAATTTTTCATTCTGTGGATATACCACAATCTATTTGACAATGCAATGAACATCTTAGTAATTAAAGCTTTTCCACATTTAGAATTATTTCCTTAGGCTATAATCCCAGGGGAAAAAAATTATATGAAAAGTATTGTACTTTTTTAAGTCACTCAATATACCAATTTCCAAATGACCCAATTTGCAATTCACAGTTTTGGCTGAAAACTCCGTACAAAGGAGAAAATATGAATACAAGATGTCTGCCCTCTCTTGGCTATGCAGCGTCCAAAGCTGTTTACCACCCAGGCTGTTGGCACGTGGTCATCTTGGCTACAATTTCTGCACCCACATTCCTTTGTTCATGTTAATTTTTCAAGCCTAGCTCTTTCCTGAGTCCAAGCTTGACTTCTCAGTCAATTCTGAGTGTTACTTAGTGGCCTTCCAAGGAATACTTTTTCTGCTCAGGTTAGCTGGTGTCTAGTCCTGATGCTTCCAAGCAAGTGCCCTGACTAATAAACCACCTCGAGCAGACCTGTGCTGGTGCCCACCCTGTGAGCCCTCAGGACAAAACAGACTTGCTCAGGGAGACAAATACAACCCCAGGGTAGTTGTGAGATGGTAAATGGAGACCAGTAGACGTGTCCCATCACCTCCTCCTACCTCTACTCCTCCGAGAGGGAATCCAGGATGATCATTGCTCCACTGGCGGCCAGGAGTTTGTCTTGCTGAGTGGCCACCCACTAGCAGGGACCTCAAGGAGCCTGGGGAACTAGGGGAAGAAAATAGAGAAGAGACCTGGCCAAAGACAGGGTCCAGCAGAGAAGATGCAGGAGAGATGCTGGATCTGGAAATCAATTACATCATGCTGAGTGGAGTGTCATGTAACCCCCAAACCATCCTCCCCTTAAAGTCCTCTCTAAAACTCTTAAGTTTCTACCTCTCAGGGTCCTCTCTGCGACTAGCACCTTGAAACTGAGCCTTTATTGTTATTCATGCAGAGACAAGTCATCATCCAGCTCCTCTGCCTCCCAGGCCTGGCCTTGTGGCCTCCGCATTCCTAGGATATAAAACTACATTCAGTCATCTTTTCAAGTAAGAAGCCCACCTGCTCCTCAGGGGCCACAGTGCCCCTTCACAAAGGCTAAACCAGCTGGGGAACTGCTCCTGCAGATCCAGAACACGGGGAAGTAGGGACTGGCATCATCTCTGTAACTAACAGGAAGGGCAGGTCCTGCTGGCCTGTGGTTCCTCCCTGCTGGCCCACACAGTGCTGTGTGTTACCCCCGCAGGATTAGCTTGATTTCTTTGAATTAGCTGCCAATTTTTTTTTAAGTTCTCTCTTTGTCTTTTAATTAAAATATAGTTGATTTGTTGCTGTTGTTTAGTCTCTAAATCATGTCCAACTCTTTTGCGACCCCACAGACTGTAGCCTACCAGCCTATTCTGTCCATCAGATTTCCCAGGCAAGAATATTGGAGTGTGTTGCTATTTCTTTCTCCAGGGAGTCTTCCCAACCCTGATGGCTCAGCAGTAAGAATCTGCCTGCCTAGCAGGAGACATGGGTTCAATCCCTGGTCAGGGAGGGATCAATATGTGTATACCATATACATTATATATTTTTTTAAATTTTTAGACTTTTTATTTTGTATTGTGTCATAGCTGATTAACAATATTGTGATAGTTTCAGGTGAACAGAGAAGGAACTCAGCCATACATATACCTGTATCCATTCTCCCCCAGACTTCCCCCCAACCAGGCTGCTACATAACATTGAGCAAGGTCTATACACTAGGACCTTGTTGGTTATCCATTTTAAATATGGCAGTGTATACATGTCCATTCCAAACTCCCTAACTATCCTTTCCCCCATTCTTCCTCCTACCCTGCAACAGTAAGATTGTTCTGTAAGTCTGAGTCTGTTTTGTAAATAATTTCACTTGTATCATTTCTTTTTAAATCCTGCATATAAGGGATGTCATATATTTTTCCTTCTCTGACTTACTTCACTCAGTGTGACATTCTCTAGGTCCATCCATGTTGCCACAAATGGCATTATTTCATTCTTTTTAATGGCTGAGTAATATTCCATCGTATATATGTACCACATTTTCTTTATCCATTCCTCTGTCAATGGACATTTAGGTTGCTTCCATGTTTTGACTATTGTAAACAGTGCTTCAGTGAATATTGGGGTGCATATATTCTCTCAGATAATGTTTTTCTCCAGATATATGCACAGCAGTGGGATTGCAGGGTCTTGTGGTAGTTCTATTTTTAGTTTTTTAAGGAACCTCCATACTGTTCTCCATAGTAGCTATACCAATTTACATTCCCACCAACAGTGTAGGAGGGTTCCCTTCTCTCCACACTCTTTCCAGCATTTATTATTTGTGAATTTTTTGATGATAGTCATTCTGGCTGATGGGAGGTGATATTTCACTGTAGTTTTTATTTCTTTATACATTTATTTATATATATATATATATATACACACACACACACACACACACACACACACACACACACACATATTCTTTTCCGTATTTTTCCACAGGATATTGAGCACAGTTTCCTGTGTTGTATGGTTAAGACTTTATTGTTTATTCATTCTATATATAATAGTTTGCATCTGCTAATCCCAAACTCCCAATCTTTCCCTCCGCCACCCCACCCTCCCCTTGTAATCACCAATATTTAAATTTTGGCTGCTGCTCTCAAGAATCAGGAGACCTGGAAGCTCTGGGCCCACATGTCTGCAGCAACATAGGCCACCGAGAGACAGAGTGTGTGCACTGTAGCAGCCCGCAGACCCGTTATCTCCTGTCTTTTCCAGGACAGAGGGCCTGGGCCATCCGCCACTGACCTGCATGGGGGCTGGGGTTAAATGGAAGGCAGACCCAGCGGAGGCACTACGCAAGGGCAGCCTCTTTCTGTTCTCACCTCCGTGATCCACTTTTTTCACTTACCCGTCATCACGAACACAGTTAGTAACAAAGGAAAAGCAATAGAACAGCAATCAGCTATCTTCCGATGGGAAATCTAACCATGACCAGAGGCTGGGAAGCCAAACCTTGTTCGAACATCCTCTTACCTAACAGTGACAAAGAGAGGTTCCCATAGCAACTGGAGCTCTAGACTTGGTGGTGAGTTTTCTCTGCCTGGTGCTAACTACTGTGTTCAGAAAGCAGGAAAAAAGACAAAGACAGTTGAGCAAAGGTCCACAAGCAGAAAAACTGCTTTTTCATGAGCTCTCTTCTGTAGTCAACTTCCCACTGAGCAGAGTGGACAGCTGCTTCTGAATCATGACCTCTAAATCTGGGAGTAGGGAGGGCTCTCTGACCCCCAAACATGGGTCACTTTCTCTTCCTCCCTCTTGTTTTGCAACAGCCCTCCCTGCACTGTCTTGTGTAGCCCCACACTGTAAGCAATCACTCAGTCGATGAGCACTTAACTGAGCATCTACTATGTGAACAGAACAAATGTGGTCCCTTTTGCAGACAAATCACAACAACTGTGATGGCCACTCTGAGGGGAAAATGCTGGTGGCTATGAGTGAGCCTCATTCACAATGAAAGAAGCTGAAGTTCTCTGTGAGGAAGGACCATTTACCCTGAGACCAGAGGATGAACAGGAGGAAGCTGGGCTGTGAGCTTTCCCAAAAGCAGAGCAAGTAGAAAGGCACCAAGGTGCACAAAACGTAGGCTGCTGGGGGGAAGCTCAGTAAACCAGGGGGAACAGTGGCCAAGCTGAAGCCGGGGACAGAGTGGCAGGGCTGGCCTGTATGGGGCCTTAGAGCCTCAGCAATTACTTTATTTTAAGTGCAATGGAAATGCAGTTCAGGATTTCTAACAGAGTTGCTGTATGGAGAAAGATTAGGAAAGAGATCATGACAGGGTGATTTAGGTAGTGTCAGGCACGGTGGAGAAAAGGAAGTGATTTGAGATAATTTTTTATGTAGACTTGACAAGCCTCTGTGATAGGGACAGGAGGCCGGGGAAGAGCATTCAAGCTGACTCCTAGAAATTAATTTTTCTAAGGTGTAAAATGGCTCTTAAATATATGAAAAGATGCTCAACCAGGCTCACAATAAAGGAAATATAAATTAAAACCACAAGGAGATTCTTTCCATGTCTGGGCAATTGTAAATAATGCCTCTGTGAACATAGGGGTGCATGTATCCTTTTGAATTAGAATTTGTCCAGGTATATTCCCAGAAGTGAAATTGTTGGGTCATATGGGAATTCTAGTTTTAGTTTTTTGAGGAAACTCCGTACTGTTTTCTATAGCAGCTGCATCAATTTACATTCCCACCAATAGTGTAGAAAGGTTCCCTTTTCTCCACATCCTTGCCAACATTTATTATTTGTAGACTTATTGAACCTAAGGGCCCATCAACAAATGAATGGATAAAGAGGATGTGGTACATATATATAATGGAACACTACTCAGCCACAAGAAGAATGAAATTTTGCCATTTGCAGCAAAATGGATGGACTCGGAGGGTATTATGCTAAGTGAAATAAGTCAGAGAGAGGAAGATAAATATTGTATGATATCACTTATATATGGAATCCAAAAAATACAACAAACTAGTGAATATAACAAAAAAAAAGCAGACTCAGAGATAGAACAAACTCAGTTCATTTCAGTCGCTCAGTTGTGTCTGACTCTTTGGGATCCCATGAATCGCAGCACGCCAGGCATCCCTGTCCGTCACCAACTCCCGGAGTTCACCCAAACTCATGTCCACTGAGTCGGTGATGCCATCCAGCCATCTCATCCTCTGTTGTCCCCTTCTCCTCTTGCCCCCAATCCCTCCCAGCATCAGAGTCTTCTCCAATGAGTGAACTCTTCGCATCAAGTGGCCAAAGTACCGGAGTTTCAGCTTTAGCATCAGTCCTTCCAAAGAACACCCAGGACTGATCTCCTTCAGAATGGACTGGTTGGATCTCCTTGCAGTCCAAGGGACTGGAAAGAGTCTTCTCCAACACCACACTTCAAAAGCATCAATTCTTTGGCGCTCAGCTTTCTTCACAGTCCAACTCTATCATCCATACATGACTACTGGAAAAACCATAGCCTTGACTAGACGGACCTTTGTTGGCAAAGTAATGTCTCTGCTTTTGAATATGCTATCCAGGTTGGTCAAAACTTTCATTCCAAGGAGTAAGCGTCTTTCAATTTCATGGCTGCAATCACCATCTACAGTGATGATGGAGCCCCCCAAAATAAAGTTTGCCACTGTTTCCCCATCTATTTCCCATGAAGTGATGGGACCAGATGCCATGATCTTTGTTTTCTGAATGTTGAGCTTTAAGCCAACTTTTTCACTCTCCTCTTTCACTTTCATCAAGAGGCTTTTTAGTTCCTCTTCACTTTCTGCCATAAGGGTGGTATCATCTGCATATTTGAGGTTATTGAGATTTCTCCTGGCAATCTTGATTCCAGCTTGTGCTTCTTCCAGCCCAGCATTTCTCATGATGTACTCTGCATATAAATTAAATAAGCAGAGTAACAATATACAGCCTTGATGTACTCCTTTTCCTATTTGGAACCAGTCTGTTTTTCCATGTCCGGTTCTAACTGTTGCTTCTTGACCTGCATATAGGTTTCTCAAGAGGCAGGTCAGGTGGTCTGGTATTCCCATCTCTTTCAGAATTTTCCACAGTTTATTGTGATCCACACAGTCAAAGGCTTTGGCATAGTCAATAAAACAGAAATAGATGTTTTTCTGGAACTCTCTTGCTTTTTCCATGATCCAGCAGATGTTGGCAATTTGATCTCTGGTTCCTCTGACTTTTCTAAAACCAGCTTGAACATCTGGAAGTTCACGGTTCATGTATTGCTGAAGCCTGGCTTGGAGAATTTTGAGCATTACTTTACTAGAGTGTGAGATCAGTACAACTAGTGGTTACCAATTGGGAGAGAGGAGATACAATTTAGGGGTAGGGGAGTAGGAGGTACAAACTATCGTGTATAAGATAGGCTCAAGTGTGTATTGTACAACACAGAGCCAATATTTTGTAGTAACTGTAAATAAAAAGTAACCTTTAACGTTGAATAAAATTTTATAATTTTTTATTAATTTTTATTGAAATATAGTTGCTTTACAACATTGTGTTGGTTTCTGCTATACATCAAAGTGAATCAGTTATATCTATACATATACCCCATCTTTTTTAGATTTACTTCCCATTGAGGTCACCACAGAGCACTGAGTAGAGTTCCCAGTGCTATACAATAGGTTCTCATTAGTTATCTAGTTTATACATAGTAGTGTATATAAGTCAGTCTCAGTCTTCTAATCATCCCATCCTCTCAGTTTGTTCTCTACATCTGTGTCTCTATTTCTGCTTTTCAAATAAGTTCATTTCTACCATTTTTCTAGATTCTGCATATAAACAATAGTATACAATACTTGTTTTTCTCTTTCTGACTTACGTCACTCTGTATGACAATCTCAAGGTCCATCTGTGTCTCTGCAAATGGCACTATTTTGTTCCCTTTATGGCTGAGTGATATTCCATCATATATATGGACCACATCTTATTCATGCATTCTCCTGTTGATGGACATTTAGGTTGCTTCCATGTCCTGGCTATTATAAATAGTGCTGCAAGATAGGCTGGGTGAAAGATAGGCTCAAGGATGTATTGTACAATGTGGGGAAAATAGTCAACATTTTGTAGTAACTATAAATGGAAAGTGACCTTTAAACAATGTATTAAAAGTTTTTCTTTTAATGTTAAACCCACAGGGAGATACCATTTATCACATACCAAATAAATGAAAATCTATAAACTTAACAAAACACACTGATGATAAGGTTATGGAGGAACAAAACTCTTCCGTGGCTAGTTGTGAACAATCCCTGCAGAGGGGAATTTGGCAAAATTACATATGCATTTCCCTTTTGTACCAGATACTCCACTTCTATCTCAAATAAATGTCAACAAAAATGAAGGAGAAAAAAAGATCATTGTACAAAGCTATAATCATAGAACTATGGTAATAGCAAAAGACTGAAAATCCAAATATCCATCAACAGGAAATTAGTTGGATCAACTAAGAGACATTGAAGTACTCTGCAGCTGGAAAAAGGAATAAGAACTATCTCTAAAACTGATACGGGGTCATCTTAAGGATTTAACTAAGCAGGGAGGGAGGAAAGATCAAAGTACAAAAGAGATGAATAGTATGCTATGTTTTGCAGAAGACTAAGTGGGAGATTCATTCATTTGCATTTGCTTATATTTTCAAAAAGAAACAAGGAAGCACAAGCAAGCAAAGGAAAATCAATGTGCTGGACACCAACCAAACGACAAACATTGTGTATCGATGCACGTATGTAGAGTCTGAAAACACTGGTATAGAGAGTCTCATTTCCAAAGCAGAAATAGAGGCACAGACATAGACATAAACCTATGGACACCAAAGAGAAAAGGGGCGGGATGGGAGGAGCTGGGAGATTGGGACTGACACGTATACATTACTGATATTACATATAAAATAGACAACTAATGAGAAACTACTATAGCACAGGGAACACCACTCTGTGGTGACCTAAATGGGAAGGAAATCCTAAAAAAACAGAATATATATATATATGTATACATATAGCTGGTTTATTTTGCCTACAGCAGAAACTAACACAACATTGTAAAGCAACTATACTCCAATTTAAAATTTTTTTAAAAAATACAGCACCAGGGAAGTGAAAAGACAGACAACAGAATGGAAAATAATTATTAGCAAATCATATATCGGATAAGAGACTTGTATCTAGAATATATGCGTTAAGTCATTCGTCACGTCTGACTCTTTGCAACCCCATGAACTGTAGCCCGACAGGCTCCTCGGTCCATGGAATTCTCCAGGCAAGAATACTGGAGTGGATCTTTTTCCAGGGGATCTTCCCAACCCAGGGATCAAACCTGCATCTCCCGCATCTCCTATGTCTCTGGATTGCAGGCAGATTCTTTACCCACTGAGCCACCTGGGAAGTCCAGAATTTATAAAGAAACTCTTATAATTCAACAATTTAAAAGACCAATAGGCAAATTTTTAACTCGACAAAAGACTTGAATAGACATTTTTCCAGGAAGAGACACAAATGGCCAAAATCATTAGTCATCAGGGAAATGCAAATCAAAAATACAGTGAGAGAGAAAAAAAAAAAAAAAAAAACCTACAGTGAGATGCCCGTTTGTACCCCTGGGATGGCTATCATCAAAAAGTCAGATAGAAGCCAGTAGGAGCCTGAAACGTCCTGTAGCTGCTGAAGATTCTTCAATCACTGTGTCAAGCGACATAGATGTTTCTCTTTTTTCATATGATGAAGCTTAGGGGTCTAAACTTATCCAAAAAGCTAGATAGGCACCATTTGTCCCATTGGAATGATGGGTTTTGCAGCAATTGTTACATATGGATTATATAAATTGAAGAGCAAAGGAAATACTAACGTGTCTGTTCACCTGATCCACATGCATGTGGCAGTCCCAGGCTTTGTTGTGGGAACAATGACTTTCAATACGGAATATTCCCTGTATAGAAAATTCTGGGCAAAACTTAAACCTCCAAAGAGGAGATATTGCCTTGGTCTTGTTGGTGGTGCTTGCTTTAGCTAGACATCTCATATAGAAGTGATACGTCTATGTTGAAAATAAATTGTTTGGGTCAGGCAAGAACATGGGAATTTGAATACTGCCTTCCTTTCTTGCAGGCTTGTACTGGGTACAAAGGCAGGCCGTTCCTGAGGATGCTATTCCAGAAGAGAGTGGTGATGAGGGTAAAGAAGACCCTGATAAGCGAATCTCATTGTGTTCCTCAAACAAACAAATTGCCTGTAAGGAACAGATCTCTGACTCTGATGAGGAGGGAGAAGGCGGTTGCAAGAACTCTTCCAACTTCAAAAAAGCTGAGAATCAGAAGATGAGAAGGATAAAGACCAAGAAGAGAAAAAAGAAGTCACAGAAGGGGAGAAAACCAAGGAGAAACAAGAAACCAAAGGAGGAGGTCAAGGTGGCCTTAACAGATTTCTCCAGTTCTGGCTTCTTACCAAGTTCTCCACCTTTATCTTTCAATCCCTAAAATTTCATATTTTTTTCTGTGTATTTATATAAAATATATTAAATATAATACCACACATCTTGGATCGTGTGTGGTTCTGTGGTTTTTGGTTGTGCAGAGAATTAAGCCCCATCTTCACAGCTAGATTTTCAAAACTTTCAGCATAGGCAACCCTACACAGCCTTCCAGTTCTGTCATCCCACAAGAAATGATGACTGCTCCACTTACCTGCGATAGGTATCATTTTCTGAGCCCTTATTACTTGCCTAACACTGTGCTAAGAGCTTTACATATTTCATTTTATCCTTATGTGATTTTGTAAGGTAAACATTATCTGTATAGTATATGCCATAATAAACCAGTGATCACTAACACTCTACAGTGCTTACACTGTGCTAAGCCACTGTCCAATAGAAATATTATGTGAGTCACATATGTAATTTAAAATTTCTAATTGCCGCATCAAAAAATTCTAAATGGCAAAATTTTTTTTTAATTTTTATTTTATATTGGAGTATAGTTGATTTACAACGTTATGTTAGTATCAGGTATCCAGTAATGTAATTCAATTATACATACAGATGTATCTATTCTTTATTCTTTTCCCGCATAGGTTATTACAGAATATTGAGTAGAATTCCCTATGCTATACAGTAGGAGCTTGTTGACATTGATATCTATTGATAGTATTTATTTTATATATAGTAGTGCGTATATGGGCTTCCCTGGTGGCTCAGATGGTAAAGTATCTGCCTGCAATGCAGAAGACCCAGGTTCGATCCCCCGATCAGGAAGTTCCTCTGGAGAAGGGAATGACTACCCATCCCACTGTTCTTGCCTGGAGAATTCCATGGATGGAGGACTCTGACGGGCTGCAACACATGGGGTGGCAAAAAGTCAGACACGACTGAGCGACTAATACTTTCACTTTTTGCTGTGTAGATGTTGACATTTATTTTAAAAGATTTTATTTTAAAAATCCTAAGGACAAGAAAAAACATAAAAAATATTAAACCACATTCAGCAGACTTATTAATAACATCATTGGAATCAATATTGTGAAAATGTTACAGAGAGAGAAATGGATAGAGATACAGACAGTAAGGCAAGGGATATAAGAAACTATGATTGTATCATCTGCACAAAAAAGTTTAGGGTAAGAGAGAAGACATACAAGCAGAAATTTCAAAGACTAAAACCTGATAATCTATAAACTGAATTGGAAATATAAAAATAAACGTATGAATTATTTTTCCATTTTAAAAGCATGTCTTGGATAAACAAGGTCCTTCCTACTGTACAACATGGGGAGTATATTCAATATTCTGTAATAAACCATAAGGGAAAAGAATTTGAAAAAGAACACATATATGTATAACTGAGTCACTCTGCTGTACACCAGAACTACACAACACTGTGAATCAACTATATGCCAATAATAAATTAATAGATGTTTTTTAAAATATGTCCTAGCAGTGTCTACTCAAAAAGTCCAACAGCAGTGATAAGCAGGAGCAACCAGCAACTCCTCGTGCCCATATTGCGGTCTTTAAACACCATTTCTCATTAAAAGAAAACCAGATACGCTGGAGACTGAATAATGAGTCTGGAGTATCTTGGGTTTGAATGTAAGAAAGCATTCAAACACTCCTAACTGCATCAAAATGTTACAGAAATTGTTCTATTTAAGTTCACTAAGAGGCAAAACACAGCCACTGTCAAGTCCAGACAGTGGTTACTTTAGGAGTAGGCAGAGTACTGACTGGGGATGGACCAGAGCATCTAGGGTCAAGGGGTCAAATTTCTGATACCTTAATCTGGAGATGGTCACACAGCTGTATATATATCTATATATATACATTTTACTTATTTCTTTTTTTTTTTTTTCGATTGTGGTGAAAAGTGCATAGCATAAAATCAGTCATTTTAACCATTACTCTTTGTTGACAAGAGTCCATATAGTCAAAGCTGTTGATTTTTCCAGTAGTCACGTACAGATGTAAGAGTTGAAACATAAAGAAGGCTGAACACTGAAGAATTTATGCTTTTGAATTTCGGTGCTGGAGAAGACTCTTGGAGAAGGCTCAAAATTCTACAAACCAGGCTTCAACAGTACATGAATTGTGAAATTCTAGATGTTCAAGCTGGATTTAGAAAAGGCAGAGGAACCAGATATCAAATTGCCAACATCCACTGGATCATCGAAAAAGCAAGAGAATTCCAGAAAAACATCTACTTCTGCTTTATTGATTATGCCAAAGCCTTTCACTGTGTGGATCACAACAAACTGTGGAAAATTCTGAAAAAGATGGAATACCAGACCATCTTACCTGCCTCCTTAGAAATCCGTATGCAGATCAAGAAGCAACAGTTAGAACTGGACATGGAGCAACAGACTGGTTCCAAATTGGGAAAGGAATACATCAAGGCTGTATATTGTTGCTTATTTAACTTATATGCAAAGCACATCATATAAAATGCCAGCCTGGATGAAGCACAAGCTGGAATCAAGATGGCTGGAAGAAATATCAGTAACCTCAGATACCCAGAGGACACCATCCTTATGGTAGAAAGTGAAGAACTAAAGAGCCTCTTGGTGAAAGTGAAAGAGAAGAGTGAAAAAGTTGGCTTAAAGCTCAACATTCAGAAAACGAAGATCATGGCATCCAGTCCCATTACTTCATGACAAATAGATGGAGAAACAGTGGAAACAGTGACAGACTTTATTTTCTTGGGCTCCAGAATCACAACAGATGGTGACTGCAGCCATGAAATTAAAAGACACTTGCTCCTTGGAAGAAAAGCCATGAGCAACCAAAATAGCATGTTAAAAAGCAAAGACATTACTTTTTAGTCTGTCTAAAGACTAAGACAGACAAACAAAGGTCTGTCTAGTCAAAGCTTTGGTTTTTTCCAGTAGTCATGTATGGATGTGAGAGTTGGACTATAAAGAAAGCTGAGCACTGAAGAATTGACGCTTTTGAACTGTGGTATTGGAGAAGACTCTTGAGAGTCCCCTGGACTGCAAGGAGATCCAACCAGTCCATCCTAAACAAAATCAGTCCGGAATAGTTGTTGAAAGGACTGATGCTGAAGCTGAAACTCCAATTCTTTGGTCACCTGACTCACTGAAAAAGACCCTGATGCTGGGAAAGATTGAAAGCAGGAGGAGAACGGGATGACAGATGAGATGGTTGGATGGCATCACCGACTCAATGGACACAAGTTTGAGCAATCTCCAGGAGTTGGTGATGGACAGGGAAGCCTGGAGTGCTGCAGTGCATGGGGTCGCAAAGAGTCAAACACGACTGAGCAACTGAACTGAACTAAACTGGACAGCGAGGAGATCCAACCAGTCAATCCTAAAGGAAATCAACCCTGCATATTCATTGGAAGGACTGATTCTGAAGCTAAAGCTCTAAAACGTCAGTCACCTGATGCAAACAGCCGACTCACTGGAAAAGACCCTGATGCTGGGAAAGACTGATGGCAGGAGGAGGAGATAAGAGAGCATGAGATGGTTGGATGGCATCACCGATTCAAAGGACATGAGTTTGAGGAAATTCCAGGAGATAGTGAAGGACAGGGAAACCTGGTGTGCTGCAATCCATGAGGTCGCAAAGAGTCAGACACAACTGACCAACTCAACAACAAAGTATACAGTTCAGGAGCGTTAAGGGCATTCACATTGCTATGCAATCCATCTCCAGAACTTTTTCGTCTTGCAAAACTGAAACTCTGTGTTTATCAAACACTAACTTCCTATGCCTCCTTTTCCCAGCCCTGGCATCAACCCTTCTATTTTCTGTCCCTATCTGTTTGACTACTCTGCTGCTGCTGCTGCTAAGTCGCTTCAGTCGTGTCCGACTCTGTGCGACCCCATAGACGGCAGCCCATCAGGCTCCCCCGTCCCTGGGATTCTCCAGGCAAGAACATTGGAGTGGGTTGCCATTTCCTTCTCCAATGCATGAAAGTGAAAAGTGAAAGTGAAGTCACTCAGCCGTGTCCGACTCTTAGCGACCCCATGGACTGGAGCCTACCAGGCTCCTCTGTCCATGGAATTTTCCAGGCAAAAGTACTGGGGTGGGGTGCCATTGACTACTCTAGGGACCTCATATAAGAGGAATCTTACATATTCGGTATTTGTCTTTTCCTGATTGGCTCATTTCACTCAACATAATGACCTCAATATCCATCCATGCTGTAGGATGTGTCAGAATTCCATTCCTTTTTAATGCTGAGTAATATTCCATTGGAGGTATATACAGTACTTTTTTTTAATCCATTCACCCACCTATGGACACTGGAGTTGCTTCCACCTCCTGGCTATTGTGAACATGCTGCTATGAACTTAGGTGTGCAAACATCCCTTGGAGATCCTGTTTTCAATCTTTTTGGATATGTACCCAGAAGTGGAATTGCTAAATATAATGATTCTACTTTTAATTTTTTGAGGAATATACTTACATTTTTTTATCCTACCCCTATGCTTACATTTTTATCTAGCTGTGTACTTGAGATCTGTGAAGTATACAGAATATATGCTACTCATTGATCAGTAAGAATCAAAATGGTATGGCCACTTAAGAAAATAAATTAATAAAGTTAAATATACACTTATCACATGACTCAGAAATTTCATTTGTAGATTTTTATCCAAGAGAAATAAAAACATATCCACACATGGGAATTCCCTGGTGGTCCAGCTGTTAGGACTCCAAGTTTCCAATGCCAGGAGCTTGGATTCAATCCCTGGTTGGGGAACTAAGATTCTGCGTGCAGCACAGCAAAAAAAAAAAAAAAAAAAACATGGCCACACAGAGACCTGTATGGGAATGTTTACAGCAGCTCTCTTCATAATACCCAAACATCCAATCACTGGTGAACACATACATTGTGGTACATCCATACAAAGTAGTCTACTCAGCAACAGGAAAGGAAAAACTACTGATCTGCAAAAACTATACATGAATCTCAAAAGTATTATACTAAGTGAAAGAAGTCAGACACAAAAGCTACATACTATACATTTCTATGAATGTATATGGTGACTATATATGGTGACAAAGCAGATTAGTGGTTGCCAAGAGCCAAGGGTTCAGGAAGAGGGCTGACAGTAAGGAGATACAAGAGAACTTTGGGGATTGGCAGAATTGTCCTACATTTGATAGTGGTGGTGATTACATGATTACTGTCAAACCTCAACAAAATTGTATGCTTAAAACTGGTGAATTTTTTTTAATTTAAATTGTACCTCTGCATCAGAAATTAATACAACATTGTAAATCAACTATACTTGTTTAACACAGATAAATAAGTAAAATAAGAGCAGTTCATAATGAGAGAGTTAAAGTTTACAGCCCTTTAAGGAGGAAATGAACATTCTCATGCTTTCCTTAAGCTTTGTGCAACAATGCTTCTTGCCTAAGAACAGGCCTCTATTTGGGGTCGGGAACTAATAATCACACAGCACAATGTTGTACTCATGGAGATACTTTTCTTAGGCTCTATGTTAATGATTATAATTCTAACAAATCATGCCTGGGAACCTGTTTCTCAAGACCTTGTACCCCTGATTACACAGCAACAGTATATCTTGCCCAGAGACATTGCCCAGAACCCGTTCTCCCTGGCTAATCTTGTGTCAAGGTTATCTTATGATGGATGCCTTGGGAAAGGGTCTGGTGGAACTCTTAGAACCTTGAGGTATTCTTTTTATCTATTCTCAGCAGCCAGTTGAAAAGTATATAAGGACCCACTTAAACTAGTGAGGTGGGTACTCTCCTACCAGCTTCTGATGTCTATGTCAGAAGCTTTTTCTGTCACTTTCACTTTAAATAAAATCTACACAAAGCTCTGAGTAACTGAGACTGTCTTTGGTCCCGGAGTTAAATCTTCTTCTTTGGAGACCACAAATACGGCAGCACTGTTCACCATTCACCACTAAGCTATCAATAGCTTTTGTATAGCTTCTGGGAGCTGTTCTATGTATTTCCAATAAATTCTTTTTTTAAGATTTTTAATTTAACTGAAGTTACATTCATTTATCACATTATATTCTTCATGTTTAAAATATTATTTCTACTTCTGTATATCCTACAGTGGGCTCACCACCAAAAATTTAGTTTCCATCCATCCTCACTCCCAATCACAACTCTGTTCTCTTTATCTATGTGTTTGTTTTTGTTTGGTCTGGTTTCTTCACTTATTTGAGAGTTTTTGTTTGCTTATTAGTTTTTTATATTATATATATGAATGAAATCATATTCTATTTGTTATCATTCTTGTAGCTAAAGACTTCTAGCTAATCCTAAGTTATTATTAGATGCCCAACTGGCAGGATATAACCAGGAAGAAAGCCACCCCAAAATCTCAAAGATGTTCATAATCTTAAAACAAAATGTATGCAGATTTTACTCATCAGCTTCCCAACAAATGGGAGCAAAGACAGCTCCAAGTTGTCCAATATAAATAAGTAGTCTGGGGGTCTCCCTGGTGGTCTAGTGGCTAAGACTCTGCTCTCCCAGTGCAGGGGGCCTGGGCTCCATCCTCGGTCAGGAACTAGACTGCATATGCCACAGCTAAGATTCTACATGCTGCAACTAAGATCCAACACCGCCAAATAAATAACTTAAAAAAAAAAAAACAAAAACAGTCTGAGATACAATATGAAGAAAAGATGTAAAATATTTCATTAGTAATTTTTATTTTGATTTTCACCTGCAATACTTTTTATATATTAGGTTAATAAAACATTAAAAGTAAACAAATAAGCAACCTGATTTTTATCAGCCAAGCCTCACCCCCATTATTCTCTCCAAGTCTCTCTGGATACATATGAATGACTTCTTCCCAGTGTCCCAGGCCTGGACTACAGCTGACTCCATCTAGACACTTAAATGGCCACATCACCTAACTGGGATCTGCCACCCATCTTTTCTAAGGATATAAGATTCTTCAGTTCTTCCATCGGGTCTCCTCTGTAGCCCCTTCCCATCCAGCTTCCTAAAGAGGCAACAGCTTGCTATAAATGCAATTTAATGAGAGGCTGAGAAGAGAGGAAGAGGCAAGAAATTGGAGTCCCAATAGGCCAGGCTCTAGAGTATCAGACTCTATTCTCTGTACTTGTGGAAACGTTTCTGACATCTGAGGGGTTAGCATCCTACTTTATCTATTCTCCAAAAACACTCCACACTTTGCTGAGATAAAATTTGAATGATGTACTTCATGAAAATGAAAGTTGCTCAGTTGTGTCAGACTCTCTGTGACCCCAAAGTCTGTAGGCCCCATCAGGCTCCTCTGTCCATGGAATTTTCCAGGCAAGAAAACTGGAGTGAGTAGCCATTCCCTTCTCCAAGATATCTTTCCAACCCAGGGATCAAAATCAGGTCTCCCACATTGCAGGCAGATTCTTTTAATGTCTGAGCACACCAGGGAAGCCCAGAGGTACTTCATGTATTCCGTCAACTTAAAATATCTGTTGAGCCTCTTTTACATGCCAGGCACTAGTGCAAGAGGCTGGCATTCAGTGATGAGCAAGACACAAGTCTGCCGACCAGGCAGTCAGATGGAAGGGGTGATGCAGTCAAGCAGAGGAGCGAGTACAGTGCAGTCTCAGCATCATGGGAGCTGTGTATACACAGTGCCATTTACAGAGGCCTGATGCTGGGGGCAGGGCCTGCACGTGAGCCTGCTCGAGGATCCTTCAGCTAGAACCACGTAGCTGGCTGGGGTCTCAGTTCATCCTCTGCTCAGCCCCACACCTCAAGATGGAGTTCCTAGATGCTTTCATCACTGATATGCAGGAATTTTCATTACCCACCTGAAGTCACTCAGTATCTTCTTTTCCACATTTCAGGAGTAGAATTCTCTGCTTTTGCAGTTTCTCAGCCTTGGCACTGTAAACATATAGGAATGTTTTTTCTTGATTGCAAAGGCTGTCTGTGCCTCATAAGGAAGTTTAACAGCATCCCTGGCTTCCACCCACTAGACGCCAGTGGCACTTCCTTCCCACTGTTGTGATAACCAAAACTGTTTTCGGACATTGCCCAGAAGCCCCTGGGCCCCCAGCTGAAAAATCACTGCTCTTTGCTGTTCACATATTTGAAGAGCTCTGGAGGCCTCTGAATGTGCCCCCTTTGAGTGTAGAGGTATGCTGCTCACCAGAGTCATCAGTAGAGCCTTTGGTGAACTCCAACCCACTATGGCCGAGCTCCAAGTAGCCCAGAAAGCAGTGCTCAGAGATATGCAGGGAGGCTGCTCAAGGGTGAAGACTCTGTTGTCAGAGTCTCCCATGCAGCCCGAGGAGCGTCTGCCCAATCCATCAGGACACCAGCAGCCACGGAGTGCTTTAGAGCAGGCAAGGGACCAGAATCAAACTTGAGGATGATACTGGGGCCGAAGAATACTTGGCAGGTTTGGAAGCAGTGGACCAGCAGGCTTTGGGGACTGGCCTGGCAACAAGTGATGGTATTCTGATGGGGTAAAGTGGGGGAGCTGACTGGAGATCTACTGGGAACAGGTAGAGAGTGGAGAGGCCAGGGGAGAAGGGGCCTCAAGGCTAAGGCACTGGGGGTACTGGCAGGGCTGGCACTAGTCAGCTGAGCAGGGTCGGAGCCATGGCCTGGCAGGGGGCCAGTCATGTGGGCCTCTGTGCTCCATGCTTGTTTCTTCCTCTAGAAATGGGGATGAGATAAAACACCATGTGTACCCCCTACACACAGAGCCTGGCAGGCACTGGTGCATCTCCACACAGGGTCCCTGACAAAGACAGGGAAACCACAGACCACGTGAGCAAACTAGGGAGTAAATGGCAAGTTCAGCTTTGGTTGTTTGTTAAGGTCTAATCTGCATACGATAAAATTCATCCCCTTTTTTTTTCTGAAAAGGTAAGGCTTAGTCCTTGGCTGCCTCTTTCTTCATGGGGGCCATGAAATCACTCAGCTCCTCTCTTTTCTTCTCTGCAGGGACATATTCTCATCCTTTTCTTGGTGGACTTGACAGCCTACTTGTCCTTGGAAAGCTTGAGCAGCTCCATGGCCCTCTGCTTCTAAGGGGTCACACACCCCCAGACGGTGTCACACACCCCCAGACCGTGTCCCACACGAATTTAATGTGCCTGAGGGAGCACCCATGCTGGCGGCTGTGCTCAGCTTGCTCACGTTCCTGTTCACTTTGTGTCCCTTGTTGAGGCACATGGCCATAGGGTAGCACAGAGGCATGGCTGCTGCTCTTCAATGGCTATCATGGTGGAAGAAAATTCATCCTTTTAAAGTGCAAAGTTCATTGCTTTTGGTAAATTCACAAAGTTATACAAACATCACCACTATGTAATTCTAGAACACCTCATCACCCCAAAAAAGAACCTCCATGCCCATTAACAGCCACTCCTCATTCTCTCCTCCCACTACCACGGCAACCATGAACCCACCTTCACTCAGCTCAGGTCAGTTGCTCAGTCATGTCCGACTCTTTGCGACCCCTTGGACTGCAGCACGCCAGGCTTCCCTGTCCATCACCATCACCCAGAGCTTACTCAAACTCATGTCCTTTGAGTCAGTAATGCCATCCAATCATCTCATCCTCTGTCGTCCCCTTCTCCTCCCACCTTCAATCTTTCCCAGCATCAGGGTCTTTTCCAATGAGTCAGTTCTTCACATCAGATGGCCAAAGTATTGGAGTTTAAGCTTCAGCATCAGTCCTTCCAGTGAATACAGTCAAAGGCTTTGGCATAATCAATCAAGCAGATGTTTTTCTGGAATGCTCTTGCTTCTGTTACTAGAGTTCCCTCTACTAAATGGAATCACGTAGTATGTGGTCTTCTGTGGCTGGCTTCTTTCATGTTGTATGTTTTCAAGGTTCACCTATGCTGTAGCATGTATCTGGACTTTGTTACCTTTTATTGCCAAATAATATTCCATTGTATGAATATAACAAATTTTGTTATCCATTCATTAGTTGATGGGCAGTTAGATTATTTCCACTCTTTCACTATTATGATTAATGCTATAGCAATCATGTATAAGCCTTTGTAGAAACACATTTTCAACTTGTAAGTATTTACCTAGGAGTGGAATTGCTAGGTCATATGGTTAACTCTATGTTTAACTCTTTAAACTGCCAGACTGTTTTCCAAAGCAGCACAAGATCATTCTGAACCCTTGGTGCTGAGGTGTCAAAGCAGCAATCAGAATTCAAGACTAGAGAAAAGCAGACCAGTTTGCAAGTGAATGACAACAGAGAGCACTCCTGGGAAAATCTTCTTCATTTTCTGGGTCACAGTTTTCTGAAGGGTCAGAGACTGTATCACAGGACAGCATAAAAGTCAACAAGATGAATGTAAAAATACTTTCACAAAGCAGAATGTGACAAATTATTTTCTGATTTCATAAGAATATCCAACTGCAATGTATTTGTTTCAATAACCCCAATTGGAATTCCAATAATTTGTATGAAAGGGATGATGTAAAATGTGCTACTGAAGAACAGACGCAGTTTAAATGTAGAACCTAACCATCTCCATGGAGTTTGGTGAGCACTGGAGACCAGCTTATCTCCTGCACCTTTGTGGAAGGCACTCAGAAAAAAAAAACAGACGTGTTGATTAGCTAAAGGATAATACTAGGACTTCCCTGGCAGTCCAGTGATTAAGACTCCACGCTTCCACTGCAAGAGGCAAGGGCTTGATCTATCATCAGGGAACTAAAATCCCACATTCCATATAGAATGACCAAAAACTAAATAAAGGATAATACTTCTGATCAAAAGTTAATAGTAGAATCCACAATAAAGTTTGGATTTATTTGATGTCAAAGTTTTTTAAGGCCAGTCATACATTTAGGATTAAAAAAATGTATATACATTTTTAAGACTTTTTGTAATTTTCCAATTTTCTACAATTGATTATACATTTATTTTTTTCTTTTTTTCATATTTCTTTTATAGTCACAGTAGGAACACAAGTCAAAAAAGGGCAAAATATATAAAACATCAAAAAGCAATGGTCTGCACATTGACATATTCCTCAGAGTGTTTGCATAATCCTAGTCAGCTCTGACTGAATGCCAGGCAGTAGGATCTATTCTCTCCTTCCGATGTATATAAAATATACGAGGATTATAGGCAAAGTTCTTCTGGGGTGAGCTCAGATAATGTTCTCACCAGTCCTCTTCCCTTCTGTTTTCCTTTGGTGAGAGTATTTGGGAAGTATTCATTTTTCCAGACTGTTTCCAGTTGAAGGAAGGGTTGAAACTGCTTGATGATACAAGGCAGGCCACAGCCCATGCAGCCAGTTCTGTTAAAGATGAAGACCTGGCCTTGTCCGTGAGGGGGTGGGGGCTGCAAGTAAGGCTCCAAAGGCTCACCAGGCCAAACAAGCTGCCCAGCTAGGACTCCTGCTGCTTCCTGGCACCCACCTCCAGGACTGGTCCTGGGAAGGCCGATGGCCAAGCTCTGCTGGGCACAGTTGAAGAAGAGAGCCTGGCTCCACCCCTCTGATCCTGTTATTCCTTTCAGTGATTTGAAGGTTAACTTTGTTTTCAGTCACACCTCACAGTCTATGGACTCTTAGCTGCCCAACCAAGGACTGAACCCAGGCCCTGACAGCATGGTGTCTTAAGCACTGGACTGCCAGGGAAGTCCTATGAAGCCTTAAAGTTTATTGATCTTAGTTGTTTTTAACACTACGAGTCTTTGTCTTGTGTCAATTTTAGGTCTAATTAAATAGCTTTTGATTATAATACAAGGGCCCAAATCACTGACTGCTCCCCCAAACAAACCCTGAATGATTTAAACAATCTTGCAGTCATCTCCCAAAAAGCAAAAACAAAATACCCTCTTCTCTGTATTTCTCAAAATATGAGATGGAAAAATACTCTGGCTTCACTTCGATTGTCAGGATGAGCACAAAGTTCATCCCTGGAAGGTTTGACAACAGGGACGAGGCAGAGGAGGCTGAAGGAGTCTTTACTGACTCCTGAACAGAGCTGGCTGGCCAGTCTAGCTGGAAAGTCTAGATGGTGAGGCCAGCCTTCTGTCACCAAAACATGCAGCTGAAATGGATGAATGCAGGACTCTAGCCAGAGCAGATGGCTGCAGGTAAATGTTAATTAACATTAAATGACACCAGACAATCATGAAGGGGCAGGGTAAATAAGGAGGAGAAATGACCGAGAAGGGACTTCCCTGGCAGCCCAGTAGTTAGGACTCTGCGCTTCCACTGCAGAGGATGAAGCTTCCATCCCTAGTTGAGGAACTAAGATACTGCAACCCAGGTGGTGCAGCCAAAAAAGAAATGGGACAAAGAAAGTAACTAACATGCCCAACTTTCTTGTCTGGGGATTCTACTAATTTCCAATTTTGTTTCCCTTCAGTCAAAATCTTTAAAGTCTTTATAGTAAGTAAAGGATTTCCATGGCAATAAGAAGAAGCAACGGGGAAGGCAATGGCACCCCACCCCAGTACTCTTGCCTGGAAAATCCCATGGACGGAGGACCCTAGTAGACCGCAGTCCATGGGGTCGCTAAGAGTCGGACACAACTGAGCGACTTCACTTTCACTTTTCACTTTTATGCATTGGAGAAGGAAACGGCAACCCACTCCAGTGTTCTTGCCTGGAGAATCCCAGGGACGGGGGAGCCTGATGGGCTGCGGTCTATGGGGTCGCACAGAGTCAGACACGACTGAAGCGACTTAGCAGCAGCAGCAGCAGCAGGAAGAAGCAATATATGTATACCATATTTCTGTTCGTCCCTGCTCCTGCCTGGATAGACCCAAACTAGAGGGAGTGACACGGGCCACCTTCTCTATCAGATCAGATCAGTCGCTCAGGCGTGTCCGACTCTTCTCGACCCCATGAACCGCAGCACGCCAGGCCTCCCTGTCCATCACCAGCTCCCGGAGGTCACCCAGACTCACACCCATCAAGTCAGTGATGCCATCCAGCCATCTCATCCTCTGTCGTCCCCTTCTCCTCCTGCCCTCAATCCCTCCCAGCATCAGAGTCTTCTCCAATGAGTCAACTCTTCGCATGAGGTGGCCAAAATACTGGAGTTTCAGCTTCAGCATCATTCCCTCTAAAGAAATTTCAGGATTGATCTCCTTCAGAATGGACTGGTTGGATCTTCTTGCAGTCCAAGGGACTCTCAAGAGTCTTCTCCAACACCACAGTTCAAAAGCATCAATTCTTCAGCGCTCAGCCTTCTTCACAGTCAAGCTCTCACATCCATACATGACCACAGGAAAGACCATAGCCTTGACTAGGCGAACCTTTGTTGGCAAAGTAATGTCTATGCTTTTGAATATGCTATCCAGGTTGGTCATAACTTTCCTTCCAAGGAGTAAGCGTCTTTTAATTTCATGGCTGCAGTCACCATCTGCAGTGATTTTGGAGCCCAGAAAAACAAAGTCTGACACTGTTTCCACTGTTTCCCCATCTATTTCCCATGTAGTGATGGGACCAGATGCCATGATCTTCGTTTTCTTAATGTTGAGCTTTAAGCCAACCTTTTCACTCTCCACTTTCACTTTCATCAAGAGGCTTTTTAGCCCCTCTTCACAAATTTGGCCTTGGAACACGGAATGAAGCATGGCAAAGACTAACAGAGTTTTGCCAAGAAAATGCACTGGTCATAGCAAATATCCTCTTCCAACAACACAAGAGAAGACTCTATACATGGACATCACCAGATGGTCAACACCGAAATCAGATCGATTATATTCTTTGCAGCCAAAGATGGAGAAGCTCTATACAGTCAGCAAAAACAAGACCGGGAGCTGACTGTGGCTCAGACCATGAACTCCTTATTGCCAAATTCAGACTGAAATTGAAGAAAGTAGGGAAAACTACTAGACCATTCAGGTATGACCTAAATCAAATCCCTTATGATTATACAGTGGAAGTGAGAAATAGATTTAAAGGCCTAGATCTGATAGATAGAGTGCCTGATGAACTATGGAATGAGGTTCGTGACATTGTACAGGAGACAGGGATCAAGACCATCCCCATGGAAAAGAAATGCAAAAAAGCAAAATGGCTGTCTGGGGAGGCCTCACAAATAGCTGCAAAAAGAAGAGAAGCGAAAAGCAAAGGAGAAAAGGAAAGATATAAACATCTAAATGCAGAGTTCCAAAGAATAGCAAGAAGAGATAAGAAAGCCTTCTTCGGTGATCAATGCAAAGAAATAGAGGAAAACAACAGAATGGGAAAGACTAGGGATCTCTTCAAGAAAATCAGAGATACCCTCTCTATGCTGTCAACCAAAGACTGGCTCCTCAGGCCAGTTCTGAGTGCAGACCTCCCCACTGCTCTCCCACACCTCTCCCCCTTTCCAAGTGAAAAGTGTGAATGCGTTAGTTCCTCAGTCGTGTCTGACTCTTTGCGCCCATAGATTGCGGCGTGCCAGGCTTCTCTGTACATGGGATTCTCCAGGCAAGAATACTGGAGTGGGTATCCATTCCCTTTTCCAGGGGACCTTCTTGACTCAGAAGATTGCCACGTCTCCTGCATTGCAGGCAGATTCTTTACTGTGTAAACCACCAGGGAAGTCCTCTTCCAGTAGCTTCTCCAGACAGAGCAGGATTCAAACGTCTACTCTATCTACAGGGCCCTAAATTCTAAGCCAAAAAGTACAGGCCCCCTGTGCAACCAGTCCACATCATAATCAACTCAATACTTGCAAAACTGAACTTCACATCTTTCCCCAGAAGCTACCTCCAAGATTCCCATGTCTGTTCTTCTAGAAGCTCAAGAACCTTTGACTCCTTTCACCTCCTCTTCCCTAGCCTTAGTCCATTCAGGATGTGGTAACAAAAATACCATAGGCTGAGTGGCTTAAACAGAAATTGACATCAGGCAGTTCTGGAGCCTATGAAGTCCAAGGTCAAGGTGCCGGCAGCTTCAGTGTCTGGTGACGGCCTGATTCCTAGTTCATAGCCAGTTATCTTCTGGCTGTGTCCTTACATAACAGAGGGTGAAAGGGCTCTTGGGGTCCCTTTTACAAGGGCACGAATAACACTCATGAGGGCTCCACCCTCATGACCTAATCACCTCCCACAGGGCCCACCTTCAAATACAGTTAAGTTCCCTACATACAAACCTTCAAACTGTGAACTTTCAAAGATGTCAAACTGCATTCACACATCCAATCACGTAAGTTAGTTCATGTGTCTGGTGTGCGTTGTCACATGCTATCAGGTGGATGTTTTTGTGTACTTTATTGCATAGTACTGTATAGATATAGTGGTGTGGTATCTTTATTTCAAGCCCAGAATCTGTGCCAACAACATCAGGCATGAGTGAAATTGCAGCTTGTCCTTCGTCTCCTACAGCTGACGATCCGTCAGCTCTACCAATTCCCAATTCCTCTCCCTCCTCCAGTCGGTAACTCTTCTGGCCTGTTCACTCAATGGCAGCCGCTGTATGCCAGCTGTTGTACTTTTCAAGATACTGTAAGATTAAAAAATTTTTTATGCATGTGTGTGAAAAATGATTATAAACCTACTACAGTTCAGTACTACATAGCTGACTGTGTTCGTTGGGTACCCAGACTAACTTCGCTGGACTTACAAACGTGCTCTCTGAACAGAAACCATTCGTATGTAGGGGACTTATTGTATCATTCAACTGGGGATTAGGATTCTGCATATGAATTTGAGGGGAGACAAAGCATCCGTCCACAGCATCTATCTGCCTATAGTTCCAATCAGTGGTACGTTTACTTTTTATTTTTTAATAATTTTTTAAATTTATTTTTTACTGTGCTGGGTCTTTGTTGCTACAAGGGCTTTTCTCTAGGTGTGGCGAGCAGGGGTTACTCTCTAGCTGCAGTGCACAGGCTTACTTTGGTGGCTTCTCCTGTTGCTGAGCACAGGATCTAGGACACATGGGCTTCAATAGGTTACACACGCGGGCTCAGTAGTTTTGGCTCACAGGCTCTAAAGCTCAGGCTCCATAGTTGAGGCACACAGGTTTAGCTGCTCTGAGGCATGTGGGATCTTCCTGGATCAGAGATCCAACAAGGGTCTCCTGCATTGGCAGGCAGACTTCAGCACTGAGCCACCTAGGAAGCCCCAGAATATCCACACTACTCAGGAAAAAAAAAGGAACAAACTACTAACATGAAGTGAAAAGACATGAGGGACCATATACTCTACCATCCCACTTATTATAAGATATCCAGAAGAGGCAAATTTATAAAGAAATAAATTAGACCAGCGGCTGCCTGGGGCTGAGAATGGGAATAGGGATATCTTGGGGAGATAAGAATGTTTTAAAACTGATTTATGATCATTTTTGCACTGTCTGGTAAAGCAAATCATTGAAGAGTTCACTAATGAGTCCATTTTACATGTGAAATATATTTTAATAAAGCTGTCAAATTTTTTTAATTAGACACTCAGCTGAATATTAATCTTACTTGTTAATGTATTTTCTAGCCACCCTTTCCCCTGAAATAGACCCTAATCTTGAGGGCAAGACCAAATCTCCCACATATTATATGAAATTTTAATACAAATTACATATAATCCAGAAAAACAAAGTCTGACACTGTTTCCACTGTTTCCCCATCTATTTCCCATGCAGTGATGGGACCAGATGCCATGATCTTCGTTTTCTGAATGTTGAGCTTTAAGCCAACCTTTTCACTCTCCACTTTCACTTTCATCAAGAGGCTTTTTAGCCCCTCTTCACTTTCTGCCATAAGGGTGGTGTCATCTGCATATCTGAGGTTATTGATATTTCTCCCGGCAATCTTGATTCCAACTTGTGTTTCTTCCAGTCCAGCATTTCTCATGATGTACTCTGCATATAAGTTAAATAAACATGGTGACAATATATATTCTGGGCTCCAAAATCACTGCAGATGGTGACTGCAGCCATGAAATTAAAAGACGCTTACTCCTTGGAAGGAAAGTTATGACCAACCTAGATAGCATATTCAAAAGCAGAGACATTACTTTACCAACAAAGGTTCGCCTAGTCAAGGCTATGGTCTTTCCTGTGGTCATGTATGGATGTGAGAGCTGGACTGTGAAGAAGGCTGAGCGCCGAAGAATTGATGCTTTTGAACTGTGGTGTTGGAGAAGACTCTTGAGAGTCCCTTGGACTGCAAGAAGATCCAACCAGTCCATTCTGAAGGAGATCAATCCTGGAATTTCTTTGGAAGGAATGATGCTAAAGCTGAAACTCCAGTATTTTGGCCACCTCATGCGAAGAGTTGACTCATTGGAGAAGACTCTGATGCTGGGAGGGATTGAGGGCAGGAGGAGAAGGGGACAACAGAGGATGAGATGGCTGGATGGCATCACTGACTCGATGGATGCGAGTCTGAGTGACCTCCGGGAGCTGGTGATGGACAGGGAGGCCTGGCGTGCTGCGGTTCATGGGGTCGCAAAGAGTCGGACACGACTGAGCGACTGATCTGATCTGACATATAATCCAAAGCTACACACTGTGTTCACAACGATTTGTGGATATGACTTTGCCTTGTCAGGCTATGGAGTGACTGTAACCATCAAGAGCATCAAGGAAGAAGGTGCGTGTGGATGGACTGGCAGAATAACTGCATTTGAACCCCAGCTCCTCCAAGTGTGAACTCAGGGAACTGCCCGCTGTGAGCCCAGTCTCCAGGTCTGAAAGTAGGAAAAGGGCTTCCCAGGTAGTGCTGGTGGTAAAGAACCTGTCTGGCAGTGCAGGAGACGCAAAAGATGCGGGTTCAGTCCCTGGGTGGGGAAGATCCCTTGGAGGAGGACACGCAATCCACTCCAGTATTCTTGCCTGGAGAATCCCATGGACAGAGGGGCCTGATAGGCTACAGTCCATAGTGTCACAAAGAGTCAGACACGACTGAAGCGACTTAGCACACAAGCATTCAAATGGGAGAAAATGTGATAGCAACTTCATAAGGTTGTTCAGAGGATGAAATGAGATGATCTGAATAAAACTTTTAGCATGGTGCTTGGAACATGTCACAGCCACTGAATCTTGATTTAAAACACACAAACCCAACCACAAACACACACACACTAGAGGAATCTCTTCACATAGGAAACACTTTCAACAACAGGGGACGACTACAGATGACCACCCTCGTCCGTCACCCACCAGGCAGCAAGTGGCCTTGTGTCATCTCTTCTCCCTTCCAAGCCCAATGAAATCCATGTGTGACCAGAAATACTACTATTAATCACCTAACAAGAGGAGCTGAACAGCACCCACAGTTTTCATCATTTAGTTTGTCTGCCTCTCCACCCTCTTATCCTACAAAGGTGGGATTCCACTTCCTGGACCCCTTGGCATGAACAGGACCATACATCCAGTTCTAACCAGTGAATGAGAGAAAATGACATGTCACTTCCAAACCAGAGCACATGTCTGGACAAGACTCTCCCGGAGGAACTAGCAAAAGGTCCAGTTGGCAGCTGCTCTGTCAGTGAGCTACGTGAGGACAGCATGGAGTGGGTCCCCCTGCTAATCTGTGATGGACGGGGAGTCCGAGTGGGAAATACACGTGCTCTGTAGTGCTCTGCATCACCCAGCCTCGCCTAAGTCACAAGGCTCATGGACTCGTGGTGCCTGCAGAGCAGTCAGTTGAGATGCTCAGGACTTTGGGTGTGAGGGAATGGGGAGAGCGCTTTGGGGAACCCAAGCACGTTGTGTCAGAGATAAATCAGGAGAGCTAGAGGATGAGTGGAGCTTAGGAAAGTCACAAGCCCAACAAAGTCACAAGGCACTCAGGCTGTGAACATGTACATTTTCAATCTCTCACCTAAAAAAAACCTAAGATACTTTATTCCCCTAGCTTCTGTGATGAGCCACTCTCCCTGTTCTGTCAGCCTCTCTGACCACTTCATCTTCTCGTGGGCTCCACTTCCTCTGCCTCCCTGTCCCCTCCCCTTGCTGGTAACCAGGGCTCTGTCCTCAGCTCCACATGCCCTCTTAATGCTTATTACAATGAATACTAAGAAAATAAATTATTTCAGGCTCAGGGAAAAATCTTACTTGGTGTGAGGCATGACAGTGATGCTCTACCTGGGACAAACAGTGTAGTCTAGACCAAGAAAGAAGAAAGTTGAAGAAAGTTGTAACTTCTGAGTGCACAATCATGAAGCAATGCAAAAAGAGCCATATCCGAATCATCTCTTTAGCCAAGTGAAGGTCTCAAAATACAGCCAAAGGAGCTTTTGTTCTTTATTATATTCCCCTAAGCATCACTCATTATTTAAGGCAGGGCAAATCCTGTCAAGTATTTATGGAGCTCTTTTCTTCTCCTTATAAATAAATAAATAAATCTGTAAAGAAAGCATGCACTAATCTCTATTTTCTCTAACCTGCTTGATTTTCTAAAGTTAAAAAAAGCAATCCTGGTGTCCTGAAACCACAGCCAAGGCTTCTCAACATTTTCAGTTAAAATAGCTGTTATTTCCCAACCAGGGGAGAGCACACCACCATTACCTCTACTTTGCAGCACACAGCTCAGTGCTGTTGACTTCTATCACAGGGTAGTGTGTGCTCATCGCCCTAATCTTCTTCAGCCGCAAAAATATTCAGAACTTGGGACTTCCGCAGTAGTCCTGTGGCTAAGACTACACACTTCAAACTCAGAGGGTGGGGGTTCTATCCTTGGTCAGGAAACTGGGCTCCTATATGCCAAATGGCATGCCAAAAAAATTTAAAAAGAAAAAAACACTCAGAACTTACTGTCCACATAAAAAAGTTCTCATGGCAACACACTGACAAAAAGACCAAAAAAGAAAAGAAACTGTTTTTATTGCTTTACAACAAGCCAGCAACAGACACAACACAATAAACACACATAACACTTGATGTCCCCAAATGGCGAATAAAACCAGAACATGCTCCTCCACTTAAAATCTATTTGTGAAAACTGAAATCCAAAACTTCTCCCAAGAACTTTACTATTCTCAAGCAGAATCAATACTTAAAGAAGCAAAGAAAACTTACTGCATATGTCTGATCACATAATTCAGAACCTTCTACGCTCAATCCAGGCAGTGCTAATTACTGCGCATTTTAGATGGCCATCCCAGGTACTTTACGACTCCAACAACTTTGTTTCCACAAATTCTTTGCAGAAAGAGCTGTCAAGAAAATTGTTCTAAAATCCAACAATGCTCAGCAATTTATGCCTCATTTCTACTTCTTTCCTCATAATGGAAAATTTGGTCAGTCCTTAACTTGGCCTGATAATAGCTCTGATGCCCATGCCAAAAATCCTACTTACAAACAGGAAGCCTAAACTCGTATTAGGCATGAGAGGGTGACACTTCTAAGTAGTTTCTATTATTCTGGACACATTGGCACCTTCCTTTCAGTGAGCTCCAAGATACTGTGGTTTAAGTCATCATAATTCAACAGCAAGTTACATGGCAAGTACTACCTGAAAATGGGGGATGGGGAAGGTGGGGGTTGCAGGGGACAGGTGCTGTGCCAGTAAGATTTATATGACTTGCCCAAAACTGGAATAATTAACAACCTGAGAGGATTGTTTATTCTTAAAAATATGACCACATCAGCTATTTTTTGCCTTTTAATTCAAAGTTTTCTCTTTCTTCCAGACAAAGCACAGCATTCTTCTCTCAGAATATCACCTGTCAGGGTGTTGACAATTAACTGACTGAGTGGCTGCACACTCCCAGACCTACAGGTCTACCTGGCCATTAGATAAGAGGTTTCACACTCAGAAATATATCATATGAAATGTTTAAGATGCATGTGGAGAAGATGTTTAATTCTGCAATAGCAGAATGTTAAGGCAACATCAGAAAACGGGTGTTTTGGAACCCTACCCCTACTCCCCACCTGGTAAACAAAGCCAGATGATGCTACTCAATCCTTATTACAAAATTGTCCCAAAATAACCTGTTGAACTTGATTTTGAAGTTTAATCTCTGATATTTTGATGGCAGTGAGATAGAACCCTGGGGTTATACTTGCCTTGCAAAAAAATTCAACACCTGATTTACTCACAAGGCTTAAAATAAGGAAGGAAAATATAAAATAAGTTGTCCTTCACTTGGCAACCATCCATTTAATTATCTGTTTTTACACTGTATCCAGGCCACACCTGGATATGGATGGCTAATGTGGAAATAGAAAACACAAGGATCACTTCTGGAAGAATCACAAACAAGACAATGAAGTTCTCAATCAGCACATCGACAGCATCAGGGTAAGCAAGAAAAGAACTTTACCAAGAGATCAACATGTACGTTTTCTGACAAAACTGAAGTATACTGAGTTACAGAGCAAATTCACTGAAATCAACAAAGAAAAACCTGTCTTTGTAAAGGCTATTCTGTCACCCCCTAAAAAAGTGTTTCAACTCTGATACACCACACAACTGGTTAAGAAAATGAAGCGCGGTGTTTAGCGACAGGACATCCTAACTACCATGGGAGGTGCTGGGCTGGGCCTGGTGGGCACCACTGGAGTTAGCAGGGCTAGGGGGAGCCCCCTACTTCTCCACGCAGGCTGCTGCCGTCTCCTTGTTGAAACCCCGGATGGAGAGGTCGTAGACTACCTCCTCCACTTTCTTCACATCGTACTTCAGGCCATCGTAGCGCTTCCTCAGGGAATCGTTTTTGAGGTTGAGGAGGCGGAAGCCGGAATCCAGCTCGTTGATGAAGGTGGAGATGTGCAGCGGCCGAGAGTAGTCTCCGGCAGTCACGCTGTTGACAGACAACCTCGACTGTGGGAGAGAAGCGGAACGTCACAGCAGGGCTCTTCCTCCAAGTCACAGCCAGGAGGCCGGTGCGCCACATGACTTGTCCACTCTCATAATTACAGTTTTGACAACTGCTCAGTATTACTTACTTACTTAAAACTTAAGAAATCATTCCCCTTTTGATGGAGTTTCTGCGGTCTCCCGACTTCTCATAAATATAAATAGTGTTAGAGTAAATTCCTTTATAACAGCTTTCTTCTGCTTTTGATTTATTTTTATAGGACAATTTCTTGGAGCGAAATTAAGGGGTGAAAGACAATAACAACTGGTAAAAGTTCTATAGTTAACTGTTCCCCAAAACAACTATATAAAGGAACAATTACCAGGAATATATACTGTGCCACTGCTCTGAAAGGAAGAAGTTGTTCTCATCTTTTTAAAGCGCATAATAGCAAGTGTGCAAAGCCACCTCATTGTCTGAATTGCCATCCCAGCAAAACGTTAACACACACAGTACGCAGTCAATGACTACCCTGTGACTGACAGATGGCTTAGAAAAGAATGGGACATCTGAATTTTTGTACCCATTTAAAAAAACTGACAATGATGTGGAAAGATCAAAAAGAGCAAATGGCAAATCACTAAGCTTCTTACCAGTTCACTAGCGAGAATGAGAACTCCCGAGAGATAATCTTCCACATCCAAGTGAAATCCCTTCTCCCGATCAGGCTCAACTGAAAAATGTGACACGGTAGAGACAGGGTCACTATGGAAACATAACTTACACCTAAAATTTTTTTTAAATACACACACATATACACAAGTACAATTTCTCTCAAAGTAAAAACAGGAGTCTTTCAAAACTATCTTTTGAATGTAGACATATCCTTTGAAACAGACCTCACTGTGGAATTTTTGAGCTCTCAAGCAAAATTAAATCTTTCATTTCATTTTTCTTAAAGTAATACCACCAAGAATAGTATCTTGTTATGCATGAGAGTAGCTTTTAGAAGGTATGCGTTGAAACATTTAAAAAGTCATGGGATCTACACCTGACTTCCAAACAGTTCAAACATGCCCCCAACACACAGTGAGGAGACTACACAGACAGGGCAAAATGTGAACAAGCAGAGGATCTAAGTGGGAATAAACAGGGGTTCACTTTCAACTTTTCTGTAGGCTTAAAATTTTGAAAAACTAAAAGAAACGCCCAAGTACACAGAGCAAGACCCTACATATTTTTAGTTTTCATCTCTCCAAGAAACCAGTTTTCCATTTAGTTCTCATTTGTTTCCATAAACAGAAAGCCCCTCCCACCAAAAATTAAACTGATCGTGTGGATGGACACGACTGAGGACACTCACTGCCAAGGATCTCTGTAACCGCTTCTCGGGTCACTAGGGTTTCGGACTCCAAGTACACAACAAACGCTGCCAAGAAGACCAAGCGCTGCAGCACAAACCTCCAGTGCTCGTGAAACCTGCAGTGAGTGCGAGTAACCAGGTGTTAGAAAGACAGGCACAGGACAATCATGGCCAAACACGTGAGGCACGGGACCCTTTTTCAAATAAAACCTTATGTGAAACTCCAAAATATAAAATGTGTTAAGAACAATATGACATTTAAGTATTATATATAGATGGATTTAGTGTAAATTTTGCCAGTCCAAATTTATAACAATTATTTATTATAATTTTAATATATAAGAAGCAAGGTCCAATTCTGATGAATGCAAAAATTTACAACCAAATGTTACAGACAAGAGCAACTGTGCTTTAGAAGTTTAATCGGTGAACAATGATACTGCTCTGAGAAAAATAAATGCTGGCAAATGCAAACTGATGAGAACTGCAAAGTACATCAGCCTCAGTATCTCAATCCTACACTCTGAATTGAATGCAGGGTATCAAGAAACTCCAGCTTCACACACATGAGAAAGAACTACCGTCACTAAACAGGTGACCTTAAAACGCTGGGATATAGTAGTGAAACTGAGCGAGGACACTGAAAAAGAAATAAGAAATTTTATAACCCCTAGATGTTTATGCTATGCTTCCTGATTTTCAAATGTGGCAACAAATTCAAAAACATTTTTCAACACAACCTAGGTCAAACCAAACATTTTGAGGGCCAAATCAGCCAGAGGACAGCCTGTATGTGAACTCCAAACTCCATGCTCTCTAAAGACCCTGCCAATTCTACTGTTCTATTCTCTAAGCGTCCGCTATTAACCTTACAGCAGGGGTCAGCAAACCTTTTCTAAGACTGAGGCTTTCTGAGTCACATTCAGTCTCTGTCACACTCTTATTTCTTTCTTTTTCTTTTCTTAACTCTTTAAAATATATTTATATAAAATATAAAAGGCCACAGTAGTTTGCCAGCCCCTATCTTTCAACAATCTTGTGAGGTTACACTCCCCACATACCTGTCTTAAGTATTTCTTGCCCTAACGTATCTTAAAAGAACATCGTCTCTAGTGAGAAAACAAGTCTAAATAGAAAGTTTAAGTTCCTATTTACCATATTTCATCAACAGTTTTTCCCAGTTTATCACCTGTGAAATCAGGAAGTATTAAACAATCTACATGTTTCATAATTATGATTAATGATTTTTCCCTAATGATACAAAACATAACATTGTTTCTTAAAATTAATAGTGTTGTAGATTTAATAAAATAATGGCATAAAATATTAGCTGCATATGTTACTTGGCAGCAAAATTCAATATTCAGTTTATACATATACACTGCCACTTAATTCCATAATCTTAATACCATAGATACGGTCCATCCAACTTTACAAGTAACTTCAATAAACTAAAAAAATATTCTCTATTTTGACCTTCACATAATACATATTTTCTTTTTAATTACTTTCTCATTGCAAAAATTACACATTTCTTAAGAAAATTATGAAAGTAAAAAGGAGAAAAACAAAGTCAGCAATTTTGTCACCATTAAAATACTACCACTACTACCAGTTCTTTTTCCTCTGTTATTTCCTCTAAGTAGAAGGATTGTCACCTAAATCTAAGCAATCATTTAGTCCACACAAATTTTTCTCTTGCCTTCTTTTACTTAACGTTATACTAGATGCTACTTGTCTTACAAACCTGTAATACTGTTCAGCAGGAAACTTGGTCTTCAAAGACGTTAGATGTGTTTTTACTGTACCAAAATGTTCTCGAGCTTTCAAACACCTTTTTGGAACTGATCACAAAAAGATAGTCAAATAAAATAATGAAAGACTTACCAAATTTCAAATACAGTTCTCGCTTAACAATCTATGCAGTCTACCTGGAAATAAATCAATTTTTTTAAATCTCATGAGCAAATGTAGAGCATGCATCTCTGCTATCAACCTGGCACTCAAATTTCATATCTAGTTTCCCTACTGAAAAATAAACAACAAAAAATTGCTAAAAGGGGGTATGTCAGGAAACACACTGGCAAACTGTTATAAATTAACTAATCTTTAAGCTGCCTTTCCTAGTCAGTCCCCAAAGGATGCCCAAAACTGGATTCTGAAGGCTCCTATATTTGGTCAAGAACTTCCCTGGTGGCTCAGATGGTAAGGCATCTGCTTACAACATGGGAGACCTAGGTTCAATCCCTGGGTTGGGAAGATCTCCTGGAGAAGGCAATGGCAACCCACTCCAGTATTCTTGCCTGGAAAATCCCATAGACGGAGGAGCCTGGTAGGCAACAGTCCATGGGGTCGCAAAGAGCCAGACACAACTGAGTGACTTCACTTAGCACTTATATTTGGTCAAAAAGCAGCTTTAGGACTTCTTTGCAAGTTCAGTGGTTAAGACTCCATGCTTCCACTGCAGGGTGCAAGGGTTCAATCCCTGTTTGGGGAACTAAGATTTCACATGTCACAAGATGTGATCACAAATTTAAAAAAAAAAGTTTTAACAGCTTTATAATTATTCTCAATCAGGCTGACCAACTCCCTATCTCTCACAAAAATGACTTGCCCCTGACACCTGTTAGCTACATTATGATATAATTCTTAATCTGAAAACACATTTCACTTCTTTTAACTGTGTTACCTTTTACAATAGAGATTCCATTTCTAAACTTCTTATACTCTATCTCCATTCAAGAGACTGACTGTAAACACTGTGACAACATTTTACACTGGCCATTTTATTATCTAAAAGTACATATTAAACCACATTCAATGACTGAAAGATTGGTGTTAAGAAAAAGCCAAATAAAAGTTGCTATATACACAAGAGAACTATGGAACTACCACAATTATCATCGGTAGAACTACACCACTAGAGAAAACATTCCTAATTCAACCTATGTGAAAGCAGAAAAATCAACAAAAATACAGAGAATTCTGTAAACCTATAAAATAATCAACTCACTTATTTCTCCAATTTTTACTCACCATAAAAACATGAGGAACAATTTTCATAGTTAAACCTTACAGATTTGATATGTCTTCTGATTATAAATTAACTCTTTAGATGAGAGATTGACAGACTGGATAAAACCTTCCAAATCAAAACAAAGAACTTACTGTCCTGAAACCCAGCACCCTGATGGACCCCTTGCAGTAGAGTTAAAATCTCTCGAGCTGTTTGTTCTAAACTCTGTACAACTTTTCGAATTTCCTAGAAAGAATTAGAACAAAATATCAAATAAATTCAACGTAAGTATTATATTATCATAGCCTCAAACCAAACGTACTAGATAGTATATTTGATCTATGACACCTTCAATACATTTCAAACACTATCAACCTTTACAATGACATAAATGGTGCACAAGATTTATTCAGAATTAATCTACCTTCTCTATGAGACCTTCAGGAAGTCATTAAAACACCTGAGATTCCTCATACAGATTTCAAATGGTAACAGCCACCCACTCGCCCCAAATATCCCGTTGGAACTCTGAAGGAGATGAGGTATCCAGACATAAACCAAAAATAGATAAACGAAACACAACACAGGACTGAGTATTTTTCATTCATTCATTTTACAAATATTCACTGAGCACTCGTATTACTAGGGAACCAAGCAAACGGTCCCTTCTTTCCTGCAGTTGCGTCAAGCGGGAGGCGTTTAAAAAGTAACAACCGCACAAATTAATGCGCTACTATAAGTAAACATAACAGGAAAAAGATCCTTTTGATTGTGAGGTCAAGAAGCTGACCAAAAAAAAAAAAAGAGTGGAAAAGAAACGCATTCCAGGAAAAGCAAGCAGTGCTTGCAAAAGTCCAGAGGCAGGACGCTATTTGGGGAACTGGAGGAATAAAAGGGAGGTAGCGTGACCATAACATACAACAAAAGGAGTAAAATGAGACTGGAGAGACCCGTGGGCCACAGTTGAGTCTGGATTTTTATCCTACGTGGAATGAGAAGCCATAGGAGAGTTTTGAAGAGAAATGGCCACATGTGCTTTTAAAACACCAATAACCCACACAAGAAACACGTGTTGTCTGAGTCCCACGCGCTGAGGGTTCGACATAAAAATGAACTAAAAATGAGAAAGACTGACACCCAAATGAGGTAGGTGATGCTCAAGAGCCGAACCCTGAACACAGGGAACCAGGACCTGGCAGCAGAATCGGGGGCGGGGGCAAAGAGGTGCCCTAAGCCGAAACGAGAAGGGTAGGAACCCACCCCCGGAGGCTTCCCCACCGCTCGAATCAGAGAGACGGAGGAGGGCCGGGCGTCGCGGCCCAACTAGGTAAGGAGAGGGAAAGGGATATGGGGAGACGGGGGCTCGCCTCTCGGATGTCCTGCTCGGCAGCCAAAAAGCCCTGCAGCTCCACGAAGATCTCGCTCACAGACATGGCGCCGGCCGCACGACCGTCAGCCAGGGCTGCGAGGGTGGCCGGCAGAGTACGTTCCGGAGACAACCGGCGCCTTCAGTTGCAACGTCCCGCCGCCACCGCCGCTGCCGCTGCGTCCACCGGGCCCTACGCTGAGGCTGTCGCTGAGGTCCTCCCAGGCCCGCGGCGCCCGGGAAGCCGGGCTGTCCGCCGCGATGCCTGAGACGCTGGCAGGAAGGCAAATCATGGTGGGCGGGGCTGTTCGACAGGCATCGCTGGAAACAACCCGGGAGGGGTCCTCGGCGCACGTGGGCCTGAGAGAGGTGGGGACTTCGGCTAAGAAGTGTGGAAGCATCCTGCTGTTAGCTAGTAGTTTCCTCCGTTACTGTCATGCTAGGTGTTTGGTCCCAGGAGCTGTGCACGATACCAAAACCTGAGGTCTCTTATATGAAATCATGTTAAGTTCAGTCGCTCAGTCGTGCCCGACTGTTTGCGACCCCATGGACTGCAGCACATCAGGCTTCGTTATACATCACCAACTGTGGGAGCTTCCTCAAACGCCCTGTCCAGCCAGTCGGTAGGGCCATCCGACCATCATCCTCTCTCTTCCCTTTCTCCTCCTGCCTTCACTTAGGGTCTTTTCCCAGTGAGTCAGTTCTTTGCCTCGGGTGGCCAAAGTATTGGAGTTTCTGCTTCAGCATGAATTCTTCCAGTGAATATTCAGGACTCATTTTCTTTAGGATTGACCGATTGGATCTCCTTGCAGTCCAAGGGACTCTCAAGAGTCTTCTCCAACACCACAGGTCAAAAAATTCAATTCTTCGGCGCTCAGATTTCTTTATGGTCCAACTTTCACGTCCATTCATGACTACTGGAAAAAATATAGCTTTGACTAGATGGACCTTTGTTGGCAAAGTAATGTCTCAGCTTTTCAATATGCTGTCTAGGTTGGTCATAGCTTTTCTTTCAAGGAACAAGCATCTTTTAATTTCATGGCTGCTGTCACCATCTGCAGTGATTTTGGGAGCCCAAGAAAATAAAGTTTGTCACTGTTTCCATTGTTTCCCCTATTTGCCATGATGTAATGGGACCAGATGCCATGATCTTCGTTTTTTGAATGCTGAGTTTAAGCCAGCTTTATCACTCCTCCTTCACTTTCATCAGGAGGCTCTTCAGTTCCTCTTCACTTTCTGCCATAAGGGTGGTGTCATCTGCTGTATCTGAGGTTACTGAGGTTACTTCTAATATCTAATAAAATGCGTTATGTAAATGGTTGTTTATAAATAATATGTACATAGTTCCCAGTACACAGAAAATTAAAGTTTTACTTTTCATAACTCTGGAATTCAGTATTTTCTCTCTGGGGTTGGTTAAATCTGCCCATGTGGAACCACAGATTCAGAGGGCTGACTATACAAGGTGTTTTGTCCTACAGCAGTTGGCAGGAAGATGCTTCAGTCCCGAAGGGTATGCAGATTCCAATCTTTGGAAAAACATTCATCTCTGCAAAAAATAATCGGTTTTTTTTGCAAAAAAAAAATAAAAGTTATGCAGGACTGAAATAACAGGATGGAATGAGAGTAAAAATTTCCTCTATGTACTTTTTTTTAAGTTTAACATCCCTGTAGGATTGTATTGCATTTTTTAAGATTATATGAATAGTTAAGCGTTTTGAGTGTCAAGTTGCTCTTCTTCTCAACTAATACCTTCCTCCATTCTCCTTCCTTGAGGCAAGACTCTTTGTTTGACCAAATTCTTTACATGTACCCTACACATTGGAGAAGGAAATGGCAACCCACTCCAGTATTTTTGCCTGGAGAATCCCATGAACAGATGAGCCTTGCTGGCTACGGTCCATGTGGTTACAAAGAGCCACACAACATGACTTAGCAGCTAAACAACAACAACCCTACAGATACGTGTGTGTAGTGTGCACTCCAAATGAATTAAAATGATTACTTACATCAACTAAATGATAACTTATTGTTTGCATTGTCCCACATGTTATTCTAAAACATTACATGAAGGATCATATTTTATCTTCATTATACTTATGCAAATGTGATACTATTTTTATCATAAAGCTAAGATAGAGGTGGGGGAGGGGCAAATAGAGACAGGATTAAGAGGTACAAACTACAAGTTATAAAATAGGTAAGTTAACGGACGTAATGTACAGCACAGCGAAAAAGCCAATGTTTTATAATAATTTTATATGAATGATATCTATAAAATTACCAAATTACTAAATTATATCAGATCAGATCAGATCAGTCGCTCAGTCGTGTCCGACTCTTTGCGACCCCATGAACCGCAGCACGCCAGGCCTCCCTGTCCATCACCAGGTCCCGGAGGTCACCCAGATTCACACCCATCAAGTCAGTGATGCCATCCAGCCATCTCATCCTCTGTCGTCCCCTTCTCCTCCTGCCCCCAATCCCTCCCAGCATCAGAGTCTTCTCCAATGAGTCAACTCTTCGCATGAGGTGGCCAAAATACTGGAGTTTCAGCTTTAGCATCATTCCTTCTAAAGAAATTCCAGGATTGATCTCCTTCAGAATGGACTGGTTGGATCTTCTTGCAGTCCAAGGGACTCTCAAGAGTCTTCTCCAACACCACAGTTCAAAAGCATCAATTCTTCAGCACTCAGCCTTCTTCACAGTCCAGCTCTCACATCCATACATGACCACAGGAAAGACCATAGCCTTGACTAGGCGAACCTTTGTTGGTAAAGTAATGTCTCTGCTTTTGAATATGCTATCTAGGTTGGTCATAACTTTCCTTCCAAGGAGTAAGCGTCTTTTAATTTCATGGCTGCAGTCACCATCTGCAGTGATTTTGGAGCCCAGAAAAATAAATTCTGACACTGTTTCCACTGTTTCCCCATCTATTTCCCATGCAGTGATGGGACCAGATGCCATGATCTTCGTTTTCTGAATGTTGAGCTTTAAGCCAACCTTTTCACTCTCCACTTTCACTTTCATCAAGAGGCTTTTTAGCCCCTCTTCACTTTCTGCCATAAGAGTCGTGTCATCTGCATATCTGAGGTTATTGATATTTCTCCCAGCAATCTTGATTCCAACTTGTGTTTCTTCCAGTCCAGCATTTCTCGTGATGTACTCTGCATATAAGTTAAATAAACATGGTGACAATATGCAGCCTTGACGTACTCCTTTTCCTATTTGGAACCAGTCTGTTGTTCCATGACCAGTTCTAACTGTTGCTTCCTGACCTGCATACAGATTTCTTAAGAGGCAGATCAGGTGGTCTGGTATTCCCATCTCTTTCAGAACCTAATATAATAAGTGAACTATACTTTGATAAACACTGGGCTGGAAGAAGCACAAGCTGGAATCAAGATTGCCGGGAAAAAATATCACTAACCTCAGATATGCAGATGACACCACCATTATGGCAGAAAGTGAAGAGGAACTAAAAAGCCTCTTGATGAAAGTGAAAGAGGAGAGTGAAAAAGTTGGCTTAAAGCTCAACATTCAGAAAACTAAGATCATGGAATCCGGTCCCATCACTTCATGGGAAATAGATGGGGAAACAGTGTCAGACTTTATTTTTGGGGGCTCCAAAATCACTGCAGATGGTGACTGCAGCCATGAAATTAAAAGACGCTTACTCCTTGGAAGAAAAGTTATGACCGACCTAGATAGCATATTCAAAAGCAGAGACATCACTTTGCCAACAAAGATCCATCTAGTCAAGGCTATGGTTTTTCCAGTGGTCATGTATGGATGTGAGAGTTGGACTGTGAAGAAAGCTGAGCACTGAAGAATTGATGCTTTTGAACTGTGGTGTTGGAGAAGACTCTTGAGAGTCCCTTGGACTGCAAGGAGATCCAAGCAGTCCATTCTGAAGGAGAGCAGCCCTGGGATTTCTTTGGAAGGAATGATGCTAAAGCTGAAACTCCAGTACTGTGGCCACCTCACGCCAAGAGTTGACTCATTGGAGAAGACTCTGATGCTGGGAGGGATTGGGGGCAGGAGGAGAAGGGGACGACAGAGGATGAGATGGCTGGATGGCATCACTGACTCGATGGACATGAGTTTGAGTGAACTCCGGAAGCTGGTGATGGACAGGGAGGCCTGGCGTGCTGCGATTCATGGGGTTGCAAAGAGTCAGACGCGACTGAGCAACTGAACTGACTGATACTTTGATAAAAAAGAAAAACTGAAAGTCAGAATTTAAGAAATAAGATCATTCTTTTGTTAAGTCCTATTTTTAAAATTCTTGACATATTTTGTCAAATCACTTTTCAAAGACATTGAACTAATTTCCATTCCCCTGCCCATCAGGCCTGAGGCAGCCAGTTTGCCTGCACTCTCCCCAGTGTGAATATTAACACTGTAGACATTCGGGGCTAATTTAAGGATGAAATTAAACCTCTTTTAATAGTACTGAGGACAGTGTGATGGTGGTGCACGTCTGCAAAGTTCTTTGAAGGGCAAGAGAGGCCAGAAAGAAGCGTGGTTGGGAGCTGTGGCCTACAGTCTGAGACCAGGAGAAAGGGTTAGGGAGTCAGTGCAAAGAGAGAAACACAAGATGGACCTGGAGCTGTGATCCCATGAAGGTTTTTCCAATATTATTTATTTTTGGCTGTGCTACAAGGGCTTTTTTCTAGTTGTGAAGAGCAGGGGCTACTTTTTGTTGCAGTGTGTGAGCTTCTCAGTACAGTGGCTTCTCTTGTGGTGCACAGGCTCTAGAGCATGCAGGCTTCAGCAGTTGCTGCCAGAGGGCTCAATAGTTGCTATTCCTGGGCTGTAGGACACAGGCTCAAAAGTTGTGGCACCTGGACTTTGTTGCTCTGTCGCATGTGGCCCAGACCAGGGGTTGAACCCATGTCTCCTGCATTGGCAGGCAGATTCTTTACCACTGAGCCACCAGGGAAGCCCCCATGAGGTTTTAATTTACAGAGGTGGGTGACATAGTGACAACTGGAAAGGCCAGTGCCACTGAAATAAGAATTTATTACTTACATTTCCTGAGAGGACAGGGCACACCATGCCATGCAGGGCCACATGGGGAAGTACCAGGTTTACTCAGGAGGCAGAAGCAGGATCAAGGAAAGCCAAGCCAGAGCCTGTGTCTGTGAGTACTTTGAATGCTTCTGGTGGGCTTCTGACTATAGGCGTGGGCTCAAATCACCTCATACCTGGCCCTGGCATGACTTAGGGCAGGGAACCAGTATTGGCTTTGTACATTCACGTAAGGAGATTCATGTAAGGAGATGCTCCAGGCTGAGCCTTTGCTAGCCCTGGGAGAAACAGTCCTTCTGCAGCCAGCTGGCTTTTTGGATTTTTTTTAAATTTATTTTGTAATCAAATATAGTTGATTTACCATCTTGTGTTACTTTCTGGGACACAGCCAAGTGACTCAGTTATATATTCTTTTTCATATTTTTTTTTTTGCCATTATGGTTTATCACAGGATATTGAATATAATTCCCTGTGCTAAACAGTAGGACTTTGTTGTGTATCCATTCTATATATAATAGTTTGCATCTGCTAATCCCAAACTGCCAGCAAGCTTGTTAAGGTGTCAAAACAGAAATAGAGAAAATACAAACATGATTAATACAGGCTAGGAAGGGGGCACCAGGATTTGGACTACAGGCCCTTCATGACCCAGAACACCAGGGTCCACATCCCTCATTGAAGGGCTGGAAAGGATCCTGGGATGAAGGAGGGCATTGGTGAGTCAGCCCAGTGGTTTTCCTAGGGAATCTGGACCCTCTGGGCAGCACCCACTCTCCACGCTTCCCACCCCTATCTCGCAGAGGCCCACCCAGCTTCACCAGGGTCACTGCCACACTTGGTATCTGGATTTGGGGCCTGTGCAGCACATTAAACATAGTATAGGGCAGGGTGTGCCCCAGGTGACAGATGTCCACAGGACAGAGGGAGAAAATTTCCCTTCCAGCCTCAGGTCATGGGCCCTAAGTGGTCTGCAAACTGAGTTTTTAGTTTGTCAGGTGACATGCATTGAGGCTGCACAGTTGAAGCTGGTGACACAGATGAGAATCGCTCCCCACTTCTTCCCCTAAAACTGTGCCTTTCAGTCCCACATGAGAAGCCCTGTAACTGAGCAAGGGGCAGTCTGGCAGGGCCACGGATGAGATGGGGGAGTCTGCCCTCTTTAGTGGCAGCAGCTGGGCTCACGTAGCTGGGCTCTCATCCCAAGGGGGACATGTTGGATGACCCCACAGGGATCAGGCAGAGAGATGGAAGGGGAGGAGAACAGGGGAAGAGGAAGGTAGGCAGAGCTGGGCAGGCACCTTGGACCTTGTCGGTGCCCACCTGGTCTCCTCTCCTCCAGCCCTCAGCCCCATCCCACAGAGCCCTCTCCTCCCATGGCCCAGCTCCCCAGACACTCAGCACATCCTGCCTTGCCCTGCAGATGGTCCCACTCTGCCATCCACCCCCCCACCCCCAACCCCCACGCCCTGCATCAATCCCAGCAAGCAGTCCTCACTGTGCTGGGCCCCCAGCCCATAGGTGATGATGGTGGCACCATGGGAAAGACATGCCCCTATTCTATCCCAAGTGAGGTGTGGTATGGGAAGACAGAGGGGGAGAAAGATGGGGGAGAACTGCAGTGAGCTCACTCAACAGTCCACTTGACCCGGGGAAGTGCCTGGGAGGCATTTGTTACACGTTGTTAAGTGACTTGTTGTTAAGTGACTGGGGTGGGGTGGCGCTGGCAATGAGTGCTGAGGACAGGTGCCAAGGCAGTGTGTATGGGACAGTCCAACTCAGTGAGAACCATCTCATCCAAGTAGCCTCCCCATTATACAGGCAAATCAGGAGGGAGGAAGAAAGGGAGGAAAACAGGGAAAGAAGAAGGAGAGAAAGAAGGGACAAATATAGGCAGCCCACGTCTATTACCTGGGCATGTGGAAGGCCAGCTGCTATTCTGATCATTATTACTGTTGCTGCTGCCACTAAACAGTACAGACTCCCCCACCTCCACCCAGGAAACTTAACAATCATCTCACCAAAAATCTTATTTATGGCTGAGGAAACTGAGGTACCACCTGAGAGGAGGAGGATTTTCCACCAGGCACATGGCCAAGGGTCTATTGAGTTTCTGGATTCTCTGACCAGAAGAGCACAACTCCTATTATCCCTGGGCTCTGGACAGCAAAGGCAGAGGAGACTGACTCAAGCTCAGAAAGGGGAAAATGAAACAGGTCTGGGATTCAGTGAGGATTCAATGGCTGAGACTCTGTCCCCAGTTAAGGGCAGACTTCTACGGTCAGGTGAAAGCCAAGGGGAGGGTGTCCTGGTAGCTTTCTGTGAACATCCAAGAGTTCCTCCACTACCTCGCGGTAAGGTGTCAAGTCAGCCCCAAGATTAATCAAAGTGTTTTCCTCAGAACATCATTTCAGGCTGCACCAAAGTGGTAACTGTATTCGTTTCCTAAGGCTGCCATTGCAAATGACCACAAACTGGCTGGCTGGAAACAACAGAAATGTCTTCTCCCACAGTTCTGGAGGCTAGAAATACAAGTCCCAGACTTTGGCAGAGCCATTCTCTTGAAGATTCTAGGGAAGAATAGTCCCTTAACCCTTCCAGCAATTCCTGGTGTTCTTCAGTTTATGACATCTCTCCAGTCTCTGCGTCCATCATCACGTGGCATTCTCCGTGTGTGTGTGTGTGTCCAAGTTTCCTTATTATAAGGACACTAATGCTCCTCCGTCCATGGGATTTTCCAGGCAAAAGTACTGGGGTGGGGTGCCATTGCCTTCCCCGAATCATTGGATTAGGGCCCACCTTATGCCATAACAACCTCATCTGAACGTGATTACATCAGCAAAGATCCTGTTTGCATCACAGGTATTGAGGTGAAAACTTAAACATATCTTTTACTGCTGCTGCTAAGTCGCTTCAGTCGTGTCCGACTCTGTGCAACCCCATAGAGGCAGCCCACCAGGCTACTCCGTCCCTGGGATTCTCCAGGCAAGAACACTGGAGTGGGTTGCCGTTTCCTTCTCCAGTGCATGAAAGTGAAAAGTGAAAGTGAAGTTGCTCAGTCGTTTCTGACTCTTAGCGACCCCATGGACTGCAGCCTACCAGGCTCCTCCGTCCATGGGATTTTCCAGGCAAGAGTACTGGAGTGAGTTGCCATTGCCCTCTCTGACATATCTTTTGAGGGGACAGCAATTCAACCCAGTTGAGTGAACAGTTCCCCATGTCTCTACTCCTGATAATCAAAGTGTAATCCACAGAGCATCAGGCCCACCTGGGAGCTTGTTAGAAACACAGAACCTGAGGCCCTGCCCCCACCTAGGAATCAGAATTGGCAATCCACATGCTCACTCAATTTTGATAAGACTTGGGTCACCATCTGATCCTTTGGAGGCCAGGAATTCCTGAAGCGGGTTGGAAAAATCTGAGAGGGGATCTCCCAGAGGATCCCGTCAGATTGCCGTTTTCCCCTCTCTGCTCCTCCTTTTCCCTCCCCATAGGAACTAAGAGATAAGTCAGGAATAGAAGGGGCTCTTCACACACACACACAGAAGGGACCCTCAGGGAACCGTAGAACCTGCTCTGTATCCTAGACCAGTATCTGACTCATACATCAAACATCTAATTTTGAGAACAGCCAAGAGGCCAGCCCTGCAACAATGCAAGGAGTGAAAGCCATCTCCTGTAGGCAACAGAAGACGACACCCTTGCTAAAGCATCAGATCAGCTTAGAAAAGCCCTCCCAAGGGGAGCTCCTGGACACAGAGCTGACCTCGTTGGCAGGTAGAATCACTGTCAGGCAGGATATCTAAATATTGAGCAGCCAGAATGAGCACCTCCAAATGGAGGCAACCCTGAACATGCTAAATGACACCTGCCAGCCAAGAAGCCCCTTGAGCCCTTTCACCGCGCTGCGCCACGCCCTATGCCTCGCCCCAGCGCTACGCTGTCGCCCAGGCTCCGCCCCCGCGCCGTGCACCCAGGCTCCGCCCCGGAGCCGTGCCGCAGGCCCCGCCCTCCCTTCCGCTTTGGGGAAGCAGAGGGTCTGGCGTTTCCGGGTGTGCCGCGTGGGTCGCGTTCGCGTACGAGCTGGCGGAATGGCGGCGTTCAATGGCTCGGCAAAGCCGCTCCTGTCCCTAAACCCTCAGGAGGATGCCAAATTTAAAAAGGAGGTGGCTCAGGTTCGTCGGCGTGCGACCAAGGTGAGCGGCCGGCGCGGGCCCGACCGCGAGGGGAGGTGGCGGACCGGGTCTGGTGGTCCTGCCCGCGCGCCTCGGCCTCACCGAGCGTGTGCTTCGTCCGGCGTCACCCAGGTCGGGCCTCGACCTCAAGAGCTTGCGGGCCGAGGTTTCCTCGGGAGGACCGAGAAGTGACGGCTTTGGGCCGCGCGGGCTTTAGGGTCCTTATGGAGGTAAGGTAAGGAGTGGGTATCGCGGGGATGCTCCAAGAGAGGAGAGCCAGCTGTTGGGTCGGCCCTCGTCCCGCGGATCAGCTCCAGTCCTACTTCTGCTGGGCCCCCAAACTGGAGAGGTTTGTTTGCCTGGTTAGTGGTTTTGGAATTCTTAAAAGACAGTATTACCCAAGTTCTATTAGCTGTTTGGGGGCCCTGATATCAAGTTCAATAATATTTGCCCAAGATTTTATCATAAAATGTACATGGAAAAGCTTAAAAATCTGTATTACCGAAGGCAGGGGTTCGAGGACAGAGATACTAAAAGGTTAGTAGGCTTCCTGAAGGTTTACTGACGTCTTAAAATTGTTTCTTTACTTGGGTGCGAGTAAATGGTGATCTGCAAACAATATTGAAGGGTATGTTTGTTAGAGTTCTTAGGCCGGAAGATTTTATCTGTTAATTCAGCGTGTAGTTACTGAGTATTCGTGCTCGGAGAGGGAAGCTGAGAAGACAAGCTACTGCTTGGCGATTGTCCTCGAGGACACCCTTTTTTTTTTTTTTTTTCATTGGAGTATAGTTGACTTACAGTGTTATGTTAATCTCTCCTGGGGTGTTGAATATAGCTCCCTGTGCTATACAGTAGGACCTTGTTGTTTATCCATTTTCTATATAATAGTTTGCATCTGCTAACCCAAAACTCCCACCCCCTCCCCCACCCTGCTCCCCCCTGGGCAGCCATAAGTCTCTTCACTATTATTCTTTATAGTTTCTGTTGTGGTAAGTGGAAATACAGGGTAGGTTTTTGATCTCTTGTCTTAATCTAAGAGCAGAGTTTCACAAGTTTTGTTGCAGTGTGATTTTTTATTTTTTTAAATTAAAAACATATATATATATATTCCCCTGGTCTTTATGTTTTCAGCAACAGGAGAAACGAAAACCTACTCCTGGAGTAATCTATGTGGGCCACTTACCACCATCCCTTTATGAAACCCAGATCCGAGCATATTTTTCCCAATTTGGCACTGTTACAAGATTCAGACTGTCCAGGAGTAAAAAGGTAAGATTTTTGTATTGAATTAGATTGTTTTATTTTCCAAAAGCATATCATCCTTGACAGGTTTTGGAGCATGTTTGCATGTTACCGCTTATCACACTTCATTCCAGAAAGGAATTGGATAAGGTCTAGAACCTGAAGCAGACGGAGAACAAAATTAGTATTCCTGTGAATGTGTACTTTACTTTTTTTTTTTTTTTTTTTTAAGGTAATTGCCTCAGTTCCTCAAATTAAATTGGCAATCCTAGTGAGTCCTTTTAATCCTGTAACTACTGACCCAGGGGTTCATGAACTTAAGTGTGAAGCTGGACTCTACACACTTTATTGGTTGTGTGACTTTGGGCAAATTCTATAACGTGCGTGCTTGTTTTCTGATTTGTAAAATATGAGCAAAATTGCACCAGCCTCTCAGGAGTATTGAATCAAAGGTTAAATGAGGTAATGAGTATAAGATTCTTAGAACAGTGCCTGATAACACAAAGTACTGTAAAAATATCACTGTATCGTACCTACCTCCTAATAAAGATTTGTGTGGTTTATTTCAGTAATAGGGTGTGGCCGACTTTTTTTCCCACATACACATACTTGTAACCACAGAATTCTTGTTATTGGAATCTCTTTTTTTCTTGATACAGTTTTTTCACATTTTACCACTTAAGTTACAACAGAACAGAGTTAACTGCTTGTCCCTGCTCTCTTGTCACGTCCTGAATATGCTGCAATTCGTTTATCCACCCTCTTGTTGAATGTTAGCTTTCTTCAGTCTTGTCGATGAAACTGCTAGGAACATTCTTTGTGCAGGTATAGGTGACTTTCTCTTGAATAGTATTTTTCAGACCTTGAATCCACAATAAGAAGTAAGTTTTACAGCACAAGCCAGCACACATGTACCTGTACATAAACATTAACTGAAATAAAAATCTAGGAAGACGGTACTTAATTTTCCCATTTAGTTTATTTAAAAATACTTTTCTGGCATAATAGATTCTGCTGCCCTTTAAAAGGACAACTTTTAAACTCTTCAAACTCTTGAGTTTGAAAAACAGCACTTTATAATATATCCTCTGGATGAGTATAGAATGATCTGCCTCATTTTTAGTGAGATTCAGTCAGTTCAGTTGCTCAGTTGTGTCCAGCTTTTTGCAACCCCGTGAATCACAGCACGCCAGGCCTCCCTGTCCATCACCAACTCCAGAGTCCACCCAAACCCATGTCCATTGAGTCGGTGATGCCACCCAACCATCTCATCCTCTGTCATCCCCTTCTCCTCCTCTGTCATCCCCTTCTCCTCCTGTCCTCAATCTTTGCCAACATCAGGGTCTTTTCCAGTGAGTCAGCCCTTTGCTTCAGGTGGCCAAAGTATTGGAGTTTCAGCTTCCAATCAGTCCTTCAGGGCTGATTTCCTTTCGGATGGCCTGGTTGGATCTCCTTGCAGTCCAAGGGACTCAAGAGTCTTCTCCAACACCATAGTGCAAAAACATCAATTCTTCTGTGCTCAGCTTTCTTCATACTCCAACTCTCACATCCATATATGACCACTGGAAAAACCATAGCCTTGCCTAGACGGACCTTTGTTAACAAAGTGATATCTCTGCTTTTCAATATGCTGTGTAAGTTGGTCATAACTTTACTTCCATAGAGTAAGCATCTTTTAATTTCATGGCTGCAGTCACCATCTGCAGTGAGTTTGGAGCCCAGAAAGATAAAGTCGGCCACTGTTTCTCCATCTATTTGCATGAAGTGATGGGACCAGATGCCATGATCTTTGTTTTCTGAATGTTGAGCTTTAAGCCAACTTTTTCACTCTCCTCTTTCACTTCCATCAAGAGGCTCTTTAGTTCTTCACTCTCTGCCATAAGGGTGGTGTCATCTGCATATTTGAAGTTATTGATATTTCTCCCGGCAATCTTGATTCCAGCTTGTGCCTCTTCCAGCCCAGCATTTCTCATGATTTATTACTCTGCATATAAGTTAAATAAGCAGGGTGACAATATACAGCCTTGACGTACTCCTTTTCCTATTTGGAACCAGTCTGTTGTTCCATGTCCAGTTATAACTCTTGCTTCCTGACCTGCATATAGGTTTCTCAAGAGGCGGGTCAGGTGATCTGGTATCCCCATCTCTTTCAAAATTTTCCAGTTTATTGTGATCCACACAGTCAAAGGCTTCGGCATAGTCAATAAAGTAGAATTAGATGTTTTTCTGGAATGCTTGCTTTTTCAGTGATCCATCGGATATTGGCAATTTGATCTCTGATTTCTCTGCCTTTTCTAAAACCAGCTTGAACATCTGAAAGTCACAGTTCACATATTGCTGAAGCCTGGCTTGGAGAATTTTAAGCATGACTTTACTAGCGTGTGAGATGAATGCAATAGTGAAATTGAGTATCATTATTGAGTATCATTATTTATCAGTCTTTGGTGTTCTGTGAAACGCTTATTCATGTTTTTGCCCTTATTGTTTTTTTCAAAGACTTTTTTTCTGCCTTTTGTGAGTTGTTATTTTTTAAGTGTTTTTCCATAATGAAGTGCAGTTATGTTCACCAGCCTTGTGTTCTGAAAATGTTGACAGGGAAGTAGAAAGGAAAGTGTAATGAACATCCTCCCCTGAATTCACTCATTGTTAATATCCTGACACATTAGCTTCATCTCTTCTCATATCTATAAAAATGTACATACCTTTTTGGGTTTTTTAACCTTTTGAAGAAACTGACAGTTGTAATACTTTAATACAAATACATCATCATAAATCTAAGAATAAGGACATTGTGCTGCTGCTGCTGCTAAGTCACTTCAGTCGTGTCCGACTCTGTGCAACCCCATAGACGGCAGCCCACCAGGCTCCCCCATCCCTGGGGTTCTCCAGGCAAGAACACTGGAGTGGGTTGCCATTTCCTTCTCCAATGTGTGAAAGTGAAGTCACTCAGTCGTGTCTGACTCTTAGCGACCCCGTGGACTGTAGCCCACCAGGCTCCTCTGTCGATGGGATTTTCCAGGCAAGAGTGCTGGAGTGGGGTGCCATTGCCTTCTCCGAAGGACATTGTGATACATAATCACAATATGATAATCTCATTTACTGCCCCTCTTCAAATATCCCCAATAGTCCCTGCCATTCTGGGATCTAGTTAGGGTTTATGCGTTGCACTTGATCATTTATCTCTCCATCCTATGTAGAACAGTCTCTCTATCCCTGTTTTGCTTGTTTGGTTTTTCTTGACATTGGCTTTTTTAAAGAGTTGAGGCCAGTTTTCTTAGAAAGTCTGCTCCTTGATGCAGTGCACTAAAATGTAACATTTCCAGCTTTGTTGCATATTATAAAGCTACTCACCCCAGTTTTGACTATCTGCTTGGTATTTCTAACTTTCTTGGATTACTAGGTTAAGGTTTTGGCTTTTGAGTGTTTGGTTTTGGGGACACATGACATGTATTTTCACATCAGATTTCAAAAGACTTATTATAGTGTCTTACGCTCCACCATCGTTCCCCTCCTGAGTGAGGGTTGGGATGGTAGGAGGATTGTCAGACATTTAAAGTTTTACCAGAATCATCCTGTTGCAGATAACTAACCTGAGACTCTAGATGGTGGCTGTGTCCTGATTGTTAGTCACTAGCACAGCTAGGAGTCAGCCTCCTGGCTCCCAACTCTTGTTAGCCACACAGCCTGTGAATGGTTTCTTATTTCCAGGATCACATGACCAGTTTTGAGCCATATCCGAAAATAGTTTGTTTAATGCAAGATTGTAAAGTTTTCCTAGTTGTTGTCACTAAGAATTGGAACTGTAGAGGAGGAAAAGTTCTTTTTCTACTGCCCTAGGCTGAGACCCTATAAATTGGACTGAAAAACTGAGATTAAAAAGAAACTAAAATGTTTGCTTATTCATGGGAGTGCTCAAAGAAAGGGTTGTTAGAACTTTGAGGAGTGACAAGATGAGGGAACAGTGCTTTGAGTTTATATGGTTGCAAGTTGTGAGGCAAATATACAGGAGGCTAATAAGAATTCTAAAGTCCACATGCCCAGGTTTGGATCTTGGTGATAAAATCTGCTTAGTAAAGTTTGTTGTGTGGATTCCTCTAACATCTTTCTGATAGAAGGGAGAGGACATCTTCCTAAATTTGTGTCCTGTTTTTAGGTAAAGAAGGGGAGGGCAGAGTTTCTTGTTCTATTTCTCAGTACCTTCAGCTCAATAATTATTTGCCAGAGGAGCAGATGTGGGGTAGGCATACCCTGCCACCCTAAAGTAACATGTACTGAGTACTTGACAAAAGTGTGGAGCACTTGCTGGTTATTTTGTGTTTCATGGCAACTCTATGAGAGTGTTTATTTTATCCTCATTTTATAGAAGGAAAAACTGAGGCTTAAACATTCCTTATCTGAGTGTCAGAGCTAAGATCCAAACCTGAGCATTTGGACTTTAGAACTCTTGTTAGCAAGCTCATTATGTTATGGCGTGGAGGCCAGAACCCAGCATGTGTGTCTCTGAGAGAGTGGTCCCTGGTCCTGTGCCCTCAGCTCTGGAGATGATCAGTTGTTAAACATGACAATGAATGCGATGTTTTATTGATGGAGTGGGAGACACCGACTTAATTTCTTTTCATTTTTTTCATATAAATGGGAATTACATTACTTGTATTTTTTGTGACGCATTTATTCCATCTCCCAAGTAGATGGATAATGTGACCACCCATGAGATGAATGAGTAAAGGACTATGGGGCCTACCAGACTCCTTTATGTTGGCTGTTGCTACTGAATAAATTCCAACTAGAATCATTTATCATATGTAATCAAAATCCCAGTAAATCTTCAAAACCAGTGGCAAATTTAGACTATTTTGGATCTTTTCTTTCCGTGTAACAGTCTGCACGCTGTGTGATTTGAAGTTGAAAATTAAAGGTGTCTTAATGTTATTCCTTAATGCTGTTCCTACTGGGAATTTCCTGGTAGCTCAGTGAGTATCTGCCTGCTGTGTAGGACACCCAGGTTCAATCCCTGGATTGGGAAGATCCCCTGAAGAAGGAAATGGCAACCCACTCTAGTATTCTTGCCTGGAAAATCCCATGAACAGAGGAGCCTGGCAGGCTACAGTCCATGGTGTTGCAGGAGTTGGACACAGCTAATGTACATTATTTAATGACATTTTAGGGGTTTGGTGGCACATTAGTATGTAATTGTTCTGCTTTTTGTGGTGGATTTGTCATTGCAGACTGGAAATAGCAAAGGCTACGGCTTTGTGGAGTTTGAATCTGAAGATGTTGCCAAAATAGCTGCTGAAACAATGAACAACTACCTTTTTGGTGAAAGACTCTTGAAGTGTAAGTATCCGATTCTTAGTCTGTGGGATTTCAGATATGCTCCTGCTGACGGTGGCTGCGGTGGGAGGTTGCTTAGCTACTTGGACGTCCCACCTCATACCTGGGATAAGTCTCCTAAGCAGTGGTGCAACAATTTAAGTGCATTTTCAAGATAGGTTTGAACTGAAATTTTAAGATTTCTTGAGTGAGAGCTGTTTTCTGCTGAGATGGAATTGGAACAGTTTCCTTGAAGAGTAAATAGGAAGGGCTTCCTGGTGGGGTGTAGAAGGCTTCCTTGAGGAAGAGTCATTAAAGTTGGAACCTGAAGATTAAATAACAGCCAAGTGAAGAGGTGGAACTGAGAATTTGGTGGGGGGACAGCAAATGCCAACCAGTGACAAACCTAATTGCCTGCAAGGAGCATAGGGAGAGATGAGGGAGGAGAAAGGCCATGTAAAGCACAGTTTAGAATACATGCCGAGGACAGCGGAAACCACTAATGGTCCTAGACAGGATGATGTTCAGGGTGAGGAGTAACATGTCAGCCAGTCTTCATGGCCTTGGCTGCAGCTCCCCTGCAGAGAAACCATCGGAAGTGCAAGGGCGACAGTAGCAGATGAGAGGTTCATCCCACAGGAGGTGAAACTCCCACTGACCCGCCTCCCCAGAGCAGCCTATCCAGAGCCAGCACCCAGGTCACACCTCTCCATCTTAGTTCCTACTGCTGTGAGAGAGGGTCCCAGGAGAGCCCCCTGAGATCCTGGGTGTTATTCGCACATGAAAAATGTGGCTCTTGCCAGGACGAAGTGGGTGATTGGGTGACCATGTGTATGAGATCCCTGCTGTGCTCCACCTGACTTCTGAAGGGTGGCACAAACAGTTCCAAACTCCAGTATGAGGTGTTAGCCACATCCCCACCTTTTCTTTTTTTCAGGGGAGTAGTTTGTCTTGGAGGTGATCCCAGGGAAATACTTACAAGGAGTGGAGATTTGACAGGGAGGAAGGAAGTCAGTAAAGGGTATGTTAGCAAGCGGGTTATTTAGGCATTTGGGCTCGTTCCTGCTGGTCACCTTGGGAAACAGAATTATCCCAGCTGACAAGCACAGAAACTGGGATATTTATGTACCATTTATCACTGGTGGAGGGTAGATCCCAGGGATTTTGGCTTCCCTGCATAAGGGGCCCAGTGTGCATCCCTAAGCAGAGAGATACAGATAAGCAGTGAGCTGCCTTAGTCCTGGGCAGGTGCCTGGAGGATATGAGCCAGAAGGTAAGAGTTTCTGCTGTCGTGAGTCACAGTGTCTAAAAGTGGCAGTCCTTTTAGCTTCGGGAACCCTAAGACTTAATTTCCACACTCTCCTCTATGCACTCGTCTTGTTCACTCATGTATCTCTAGTCGTGGAGTCGTTCTTGGCACACAGTGAGTGAGTGGTAGAAAACTGTGGGCTGTCTGACTTTCCCTTGGGTACCTGCTTTATTCTTTCAGGCTTCTCCATGTAAATGGGGGACACATCAATTTGATTATACTAAAGAGAGAGTCTGAAGTTCTCATTAAAATCCTTTTCCTCCTACTTGATTGAGAACTTTTTTTTTCTTTCTTTTTTTAATTGTAGGTAATTTTATACCACCTGAAAAGGTACATGAAGAACTTTTTAGAGAGTGGCATATGCCATTTAAAAAGCCATCATATCCAGCAGTGAAACGGTACAATCAGAATCGGTCACTTGTTCAAAAGCTACGGATGGAGGAGCGGTTTAAAAAGAAGGAAAAATTACTCAGGAAGAGATTGGCTAAAAAGGGGATTGATTATAATTTCCCTTCATTGGTGAGTATTCCTTTGTATAAAATGTCTAACCCAGTATCTCACCCTACGAGGTTTTGACTGAATTTTTGACACTGCAGTCATCGTAGGCTTGTCTTTGTAGGTTTGTCAAGCAGTCCTAGTATTTGCTGTTACACTACACAGGGGAGGAAATCCTGAAAGGGATCAACTAATTTGCAACACATACTTGATTTAGTAGTTTTAGATGATTGAAGTGAAACCTTATTTGACCGAAAACCATAATGCTTGTAGATTACTAGTAAAGGTGTCATTACCAGGATTAAATGTTTGGCTTATTGTATGATACCAGTAAATACCAAGACTGTAAAATGACCATCCTTTTTATGCCATTTTAGTTAAAATTTTGTTTCATGGTCCTTTTAAGTTGAAAATAGTCCTAAAAGTCTATGTCAGAATTAACTATTAAAATAGCATATGTATAATGATCTAATGGTAAGTTTTAAAATATACATATGTGAGACTGCTAGTTTTACAACTTCTTTTTCTATTACTTCTTTATGCTTACTTAGGTTAAGGTATTACATAAAAATGAGGAAAATTCTTCAAACACTGGTCCTCAAAATTCCAGAAAGCACCAGGTAAAACTTTCACTTATCATATTACCCTCTTGATATTAGAGAAAGATAAATGGGGAAGTCCATTCAGGACTACTGTATCTAGTCCACACGCAGATTGATGTAGTCTCTTAAAATTTATTGAAGGCTTTACGTAAGAAGAAGAAAGCCGCTTCAGTCACTCCTAAGACTCCTGAGAAGGCTGTGGATAGCCAGGTAAGATTGTCCTCAGTATTCTGGGAATCTGGTATTGCAGTTTAAAGGAGGAAAGGCAGTTGCTGCTACTGTCACTTTGCTTGCTCAATCTTGTGACGAAGTGTGATGAGCACCTAAGGGCTTGATCATGTGCAGCTGTATCATCAAATGATGGAAACAGGCCAAAAATAACGTGCATAACTTATAAAAATAGAGGAGTGGTGGTGGGAGAGGGTCATTCCTAATATCTTCCCACATTTATGTATTATCATCTTTCACTTGAACCCAGGGTCCCACACCGGCTTGTACACCAACATTTTTGGAGAAACGAAAATCTGAACTGGCTAAAATGAATGATGATGATAAAGATAATGAAATAGTTTTCAAACAGCCTGTATCTGGTGTAAAAGAAGAAACACAGGAGACTCAACCACCTGCAAGTTCAAAGAGAAAAAGACGAAGAAAACACAATCAGTGATTTTTTTTTAATGTATTATGTATAGTTCTTCTGAAAAGATGATTTTATTATGAAGACTAATTCTTTATATTTAATTAGATATAGTGGAATGCAACCAGTAACAAGATAGATGGGAAAAAATTGTCAATTTAAGTCACTGAGGAAAGCAGTCAGTGATTCTGGCTTCCCTGCCCTTGCTGAAATGCAGGGGTGCACACCAGTTTACAGCAGCCAGGCTTCCAGTGCCTCTTGTCCTGTTTCTAGTTTTCTTTGCAGTTTTCACAGCTGCTTTTAGTTACTCTGCCTGGAGAGAAGATCAGTATTAACTGCTGATTTAAGTACTAAACTGTAACCTTTGTTGTTACCATCAAATAAAGAAAATCTTGCTTGACCATCAAAATAGTTCTGTATTAGACCAAGCACATTTAACCCATCAGATGGCTGAAACTAGAAGTCAAATTCTATGGGGAGTGAGAAGGAGGTGTCAGTACTAATAGAGACTCATTTATGTATATATGATCATTTTTACCAATGTTAAATTAGTTTGTGGTGGGCTGGCATGGATTAACTAATAGCTACCATCTGTATCAGTATCATCAATCAGGAATTTGGTTTCAAGATTCATGTAGTGACCACCAGATAAACTTTTTCTGTTTTTTTGTATGCAAAGGGAACTTGGATATCCTGAAATAAAAAATTATTGGGTTTTGTGGTTTAATGATCTTTTAAGATTTTGATACCCTTGAAATGTGTCGGCTAATTGAAGTGAAGTAAAAGTCTCTGAGTCGTGTCTGACTCTTTGCGACCCCGGGGATTAATACAGTACAATCCATGGAATTCTCCAGGACAGAATACTGAAGCGGGTGGCCTTTCCCTTCTCCAGGAGATCTTCCCAATCCAAGGATCGAACCTAGGTCTCATGCAATGCAGGTGGATTCATTACCAGCTGAGCCACAAGGGATCAGCTAATTCCGTTTCATTAAAAGGATCCATTACCACCAAACGTTTTTTCATATAATATTTGTTAAATATTATGATAATACTGACCTAGGTGAATCAGTTTTAATACACAGAGAGCATAAGGACTTTCCTGGTGGTCCAGTGGTTAAGAATTTACCAGTCAGTGCAAGGGACACAGGTTCATCCCTGGTCAAGATTCTACATGCCACAGAGCAACTAAACCTGCGCACCTAGAGCCCATTGTCCGCAACAGGAGAAGCCACTGCCGTGAGAAGCCTGTGCCCCACAACTTGGGACCAGCCCCTGCTCACTACAACTAGAGAAAGCCCACAAGTACCAACAAAGCCACACGTACCCAAAAAATAAACATACAAAGAATATCTTAGCTCTAGATTAGTCCCTATACAGACTATGTTCATTATGTTTAATTAAATTGAGTAACAGAACTGCTTACCTCTTTGAACCATGTCTGAATTTATGGATCTAGAAGTTCATCTCATTTCCAGTTTGGGGAAAGCACCAGATAAGCTTATCAATGCAGCCTGACAGATTTTTATTATTTCCCTGTTTCCTGACCTACTGCCCAAACACTCCTCTTCCAGCATGGTACTGATCATCATCACTTGACGCGTGAGGAGTTTTTTGATGTACCCTGGAGCTGGATGGGGAGAGTGATTTTTAGCATATATCATGGCAAAGAAATAGAGTTGAAGTTAATGTTTTCCTGGGGACTATATTAGGAGCATCTGTCAAAGTAGTGTGGAGTTGATCCTCAGATTTTGTAGGGAGAAATTCAGGAATCTGGAAGTTGTAGCCATGGCTGATGGATCATGAGTCTTTCTCACTGCAATACGGCAAAAGCTGTTCAAACACTGATACAGGTAGGCACAGCAGGACTCTGTCCCCTGTGCAGTGATATCTGTGGCTGCTCTCAGCCCACAAGTGTGATGAATGTATACAAATAATTTGCACTTCCTATAGGCAGAAAGGAGAAGGCAATGGCACCCTACTCCAGTACTCTTGCCTGGAAAAACCCATGGACAGAGGGGCCTGGTAGGCTGCAGTCCATGGGGGTCGCTAAGAGTCGGACATGACTGAGCGACTTCACTTTCTCTTTTCACTTTCATGCATTGGAGAAGGAAATGGCAACCCACTCCAGCGTTCTTGCCTGGAGAATCCCAGGGACGGGGAGGCCTGGCGGGCTGCCACCTATGGGGTCACACAGAGTCGAATACGACTGAAGTGACTTAGCATAGCATAGCATAGCATAGGCAGAAAAAATCACAAGGCCCAAACCTAACTACATCATGGGTCAGCCTGTGGCCCTCAAAGCGACCAGTTACCCTGCTGCCCAATCCAACCCGCTGCAGGGTTTTGTTTTACATTTTTAAATAGTTGAAAAAAATTGAGAAGTGACTTTCAGGAAGTTTCCTGGTAGGGATCCTGCAAGCTGCCCATGCAGCTAAAAAAAAACACAAGGGTGGGGATAGATAATGCAGGCGGAGAAGGCAATGGCACCCCACTCCAGTACTCTTGCCTGAAAATTCCCATGGACGGAGGAGCCTGGTAGGCTCCAGTCTATGGGGTCGCTGGGAGTCGGGCACGACTGAGCGACTTCCCTTTCACTTTTCACTTTCATGCATTGGAGAAGGAAATGGCAACCCACTCCAGTGTTCTTGCCTGGAGAATCCCAGGGACGGAGGACCCTGGTGGGCTGCCGTCTATGGGGTAACACAGTCGGACACGACTGAAGTGACTTAGCAGCAGTAGCAGCAGATAATTTAGGAGCTTGGGATTAACATACACACTACTGTATATGAAACATAACAAGAACCTGTTGTATAGCACAGGAAGCTGTACTCAATATCTTGTAATACCCATAATGGAAAATAATCTGAAAATGAATACGCATATAAAATGAACCACTTTGCTGTACAACTGAAACTAACTAACTTCAATTGTTTAAAAAGGAGAAGCTATAGCCTGGACGCAAATATTTGCAAAGGACTTTTTATCCAGAATGGACTTCTGAAAAACAAGCAGCCTGAATTGTCTTATAGAACCCAATTTCTGCCTTCTGATAATAAAATGAAAAGTAATACAAGCTGTTTCCTTTTTTCCAGCTCTGTGGCATCTTATTTGCCTGACCAGGGGTTGGACTCAGCCACTGCAGTGAAAGTGCTGAGTCTCAACCGCTGGACCTCCAGGGAATTCCCCAGACCATTTTCAATACTTGTATTTCCATTAAGGACTCAAGCATGATGGATGTGTGATGATAATGAACATTTATTAAATCCTTGCATGCGTATTAGTTCATTTAATCAGGACAACCTATGAAGTTAGGCAGTTCTGTTCCTGTCTGAATGATGAGGAGACTGAAGCCCAGAGAGCTTAAAGAACTTGACCAGAAATAGCATATGGTGAGCCAATTCAGCTGACTTCTTTTGACGCCGTTCCAACAAGATGGGCATGAAAGCTATATCGTTAGTGACGGTGGAAAAAAGGAAAGACGCAAAAGCCTTGTGCTGACATGAGCTGGTGACTCTGGAATGGAGGCAGAAGTGGGGCACTGGGGCAGACATGGGAGGTGAAAAGTTCCATTCTTCAGAGCTCAGTTTTGAAGTAGCTGTCAGCAACCTAACACTAGATGGCAGTAGACCCCAGACGCTTTAAATCTACAGTCCTCTCTGTTCATTTAAGAAGCTAGCAAAATACAAACTTATAAAGGGTTTATACCCTAATTATTTTTTAAACAAGACTTCCCTGAGAAAAACTGTTATGTGTAGAATGGGTTAACAACAAGGTCCTACTGAATAGTACTGGGAACTATATTCAATATCCTGATAAACTTTAATGGAAATTAATGTTAAAAAGAAGTATATATATGTATAACTGAGTCATTATTGTATGGATGGAATTGACACAACATTGTAAATCAACTACATTTCAATTTAAAAGAAATGACCTCCCTCAGAAGCATCTTTTTACACACCCACACACACAGCACCAATTTCTAGACAACCAAAGATAGAAGCTGCCACTATGAAATGACTCTTAAGCAACAGGGTGCTTAGTAACATTCTTTGGGTAATTGGTTATTGTTAAAAATGTACTTGCATAAGGATGTCAGATAACCAGTAATACAACATACTGATGAAATGAACCGTGATAGTTTCTAGCTTATGACGTTGCATGTAGTTATGAATAAGCATAGCTTAGGGTCATTGGACAATAATTATGGGAAAATGGTTTTACAATTTGATGTTCCCCAGTGTGTGTTAGAATTTGGTGGCTGTATTTAAAAAGAAAAGTTCATCCAAGAGAATTTAGCTTTACTGTCGTCATCACTGTAAACAATCTTTAGCCCATTCTATTCAGAGTACTTCCTATTGTCCACACTCTATGCTCATTTAGGTTTTTTATTCATGAGGCCCAAATTAAAAGCACAAACAGATTGGGGCTTTTTTTTCTTTTTCTTTTTTCACACCATGCAGCTTACAAGGTCTTAGTTTTTCAAACAGGAATCGAACCCTGTTTAACAGGCCCTTGGCAGTGAAAGCTCAGAGTCTTAACCACTGGACCACCAGGTAATTCCCTGGGACATTTTTCTATTTCAATTAGTAAATCTCAATATTTGAAATTATTTTCAAGTTCTATCTAGGTGTAATATTTCTGGCCATTTTCCTCTTAGGAACAAAAACAGCAACAAAACATAATTGTTTGGGAAGTCAGGGCTTCAGTTGGCCTCAGTTCAGGGCTTCAGTTACTGCTCCATTGATCCAGAGAATATTTCCCATGCTTATCTACAAATTTCTCCAGACTCAGGAAGCAATCTGTTTTAGAAACAAATTGCTCACCAAGTATCTGGGTGGCCTGCTCTGCCTCTGTGTGTGTTGACAGAAAGAAGGAAATGTGTTCTGTGTTATGGAAGTTACATTTTTGTGCTCGTAAGTGGCCAAGTTTAGAATTTCCCCTGTTAAGAATAAGTGCTGTCAACCCTATACTGCCCAGGAAAAGAAGTTCAGACATTCGATACTTACCAAACATAGTTTCCGCAGCAAATGTGCCCTGAGCGACCCTGCTGATATCTGGCGGCCCCATTCACAGGTTCTCCAGTGATTTGCACACCAGAGGCCTTGTGGCCTTGGCTCAAGGGAAGAAGCACAGTTTTGGACGAGAAACCAACAATCTGAATTGTCCATCCAAGAGAGAAACTATTCAGATGTTTTTTGGCAGGGATATAGGATCATCACTGATGATTTTTTTCTTCTAAAGGAAGATGTCAATTTTTCTTCTATTTCTGCTTTGACACTTAGCTAGATGATAAATATTGTGGTTTTTTCTAATTAGCTTTAAAAAAAGACTGCCAGTGCATGTCTGGTACAATAAAAAATGCAAGCAAGTTGTTTAGTAAATGCAAATTGTATAAGTGTTTCCTACCTTGCATATTTGTACATAGCTAGTTATCTGATTTAATGTCAATGTAGAATCAGCCATATAAAGGCATGTTACTCACCTAACTCATTATTTAAGGATTTCTGGTGACTTTTTCCCTTTATTTTAATTTAAGTTATTTCCTGAATAGGTACTACATGCAAAAGGTAGAAAAAAGTTCGAATTGTTCCAACTGAGTGAAATATCAATCTGTCCCATCCTGTTCAATTGCTCACTGGGCTCCACCCCACCAGCCATGAACCTCAGCTGGAGAAGTGCTCCCCCTCGTCCTCTTGGGGTGCTGCCTCCGCAAGAAGCTGCCCAGTTTCTGGAAAAAAAGAAGCCTTGTTTGTTTCCTCTTCATTGTCTGTTCGTTGTTGTTTAGTTGCTAAGTCATTTCTTTGCAACCCCATGGACTGCAGCACTCCAGGCTTCCCTGTCCTTCACCATCTCCCAGAGCTTGCTCAAACTCATGTCCATAGAGTTGGTGATGGCATCCAACCATCTCATCCTCTATTGCCCCCTTCTCCTCCTGCCCTCAATCTTTCCCAGCATCAAGATCTTTTCCAATGAGTTGACTCTTGGCATCAGGTGACCAAAGTACTGGAGCTTCAGCTTCAACAGCCCATCCCAAGTACCAGTATTCCTAAGGGTAGGAGCTTTGTCCTAGTAATGGTTATACCCCAGTGATTGAAACAATGCTGGTACATCATATTTGTTTCATTAACTCAATGAGATAGCCCCCACTGTCAAAACTAGAGAAAGCCTGCACAAAGCGTGAAGACCCAGTGTAGCCCTAAATAAATTAATCAAATTTTAAAAAGAGACCAGTGTAGCTGGCACAGAGTTGGCAAAGAAGGCAGTGGGAGGAATGAAGGGGAAGGAAAGTGATGCCAGATAGGGCAGGTTCTCTGAGGCCATTGTTAATTGTTAGCCTTGACCCTGTGTAAGACGAAGAGCACTGGTGAATTTACATTTGGTGGTGGTAGCGGGGGCGGGGCGGGGGGTGGGGGTGGCTGTGTGGCACAGCTTGCGGGATCTTAGCTCCCCAACCAGGGATGAACCCTGGCCAAGGCAGTAGAAGTGCTGACTCCTAACTACTGGACTTCCAGGGAATCCCTGGTGGGTTTACATTTTCAAAGGATCCCTGCTATACTGAAAACAGACTGAAAAACCACCCAAGAGGAAGTTGATGCCCAGGCCTTCATCCAGCGGGCATCCATAGCGGGCTGGACCAGGGTGATACAATGAATGAGGCGAGGGGTGCTCAACTTTCAGAGATGGTGTGAAGGTGGACAGAGAGATTTGTTGATGTTGACATGGTGTGAGAGTGAAAAAAAGAGGAGTCAAGTTCTACACCAACTATTTTGGCCACAGCATCTGGAAGAACAGAGCTGCACTGACTGAGATGAAACCTGTTAGAAGGTGCTTCAAGGTAGGTCGGGGACCAGCAGCTACATGCCAGGTGGAAGTCAGAGGTGCCCATCAGACTGCCTGCAGATGTTCCTGAACTCAAGTCCGGCTGCTGCTGCTCAAAAATCGATGACTGAGGGAATCGCCTGGGGATCAGTGGCTAGGACTGTGTCCTTTCGCTGCTGAAGGCATGGGTTCAATCTCTGGTCAGGAAACTAAGATCCTGAAGCTGTGTAGCCATAAAAAGAACAAATGTTTAAGAGAGAGACAAATGTAGGTAGAAAGGAAAGTTGCCTTTAATCAGAATGTGGGCAATCTAGAGATGGTGGGCTCAGTGTACCCCGTATACCACTTCTGAAGATTTTGCTCGGCCATGAAAGTTTTTTTTTTTCTTATAATTTTATTTATCCATTTTTGGCTGTGCTGGGTCTTTGTTGCTATGCAAGATTTTTTCTCATTGCAGTGAGCAGGGGCTACTCTCTAGATGTGGTTCCAGGGTTTCTCATTCCAGTGGCTTCTCTTGCTGCAGAGCACAGGCTCTAGAGCGCATGGGGATTCAGGAGTTGCAGCTCCCAGGCTCAAGAGCACAGGCTCAATAACTGTGGTGCACGGGCTTGGTTGCTCCAAGGCACATGGGATCTTCCTGGAGGATCCAGCCCGTGTCTCCTGCGTTAGCAGGCAGATTCTTTACCACTGAGCCACCAGGGAAGTCCAGCCATGAAAGTTTTTAAAGGGAAAGAGGGAAGTAATCTCAGTGAATCACTGAAATGACGGATCAGAGTGGCTGCCACCCTTTACTGTGTACAGGCTGCTGCTAGGACTGCTCCTGATGCTATCTGTTTACACAGTTTATTCCTGAGATTACTGAAGGGGAAGCTGGGGAAGAGATCTGGTCATCTGTTAATTACTTGTTCTTCATTTCTCTTCTTTGACCTACGGGAAGAACCAATATGTTAGACAAGGTATTGTGTGATTAAAAGATCTGAAAGGTGTGCTAGGGGCAGAACTGAGTAGATCATGGGGGCGTCTGGTTTAAGGTTAATAACAAGACAAAGGGGCCTCCTGCAGAAACCTCTTTCCTGCCAAAAGCCACTTACAGAGATGACAGGTGCAATTGGACATACAGTCTGATATTCAGTGGAGACCTCTGAGCTGAAGACAAAGATTCAGGTTACGGTCCTAAGACCTAGTGAGCCCTAAAGGAGGTGGTGAGGGAGCTGGGGCACTCTAGTACATGGAGGTCAGGGTGAGTGGCAGGAGCCAGTCAAAGCAGGAGAATTGAAGTAAGATGGGAGGACAACCAGGACACAGAGGGTCTGGAAGTCAAGTGAAGACCGTGCCAGTGGACAGGTCAAGGAAGATGAAGCCTAGGACGGACAGCTGGATTCATTAATGTGGCATTGACTTGCAAAGGGACATCTAAGCTCATTTCCAGCCCTGAAATTTTCTGACTATCCATTTGGTTTATGCAGTCTTCCCAGATGACTCAAGCAGTAAAGAATACGCCTGTAGTGCAGGAAACAGAAGACTTGAGTTTGATCTCTGGATTGAGAAGATTCCCCTGGAGGAGGAAATGGCAACCCACTCCAGTATTCTTGCCTGGAGAATCACATGGACAGGGAAACCTGGCGGGCTACAGTCCGTGGGTCACAGAATCGGACACAACTGAGTGACTAACACTTGGTTTATGCAAGTTACTCTGTTTTGAATTAAACAATTAAATAATGAACAGTCAAATCCTTCTTTCAACACAGTCCGCGCCCTCTCCCGGTTCTTGTAGAACAAGGGCAGGAAGCACGGAATCCTCTTCCAGCCAATCTCTAACGCCATTACTCCTTCAGACGTTAATTCTGCTTAGAGACTCAAGCTTTTAGATTGGAGTCAGGATACAAACCCACTTTAGCCTAGTTTCAATGTCTCTATCTTCATTACATGTTTCTTTCCAGACACGTCCTGAAACTTCTAGAAGTTACAAATCAGTCTTCTCATCCATCTTCTGCTCCAAATTAGAAAAATTTGACACCTACATAAGGATGTTCTTTTTATTTTCCTCCAGATACTTTGGTGCTGCTGCTTGTTCTGAAAAGCACATTCCTCTAATCAAGAATTACATATTTGAGACATTTAGGGACAGAGGATCCCATAGGAGGGAGCAAGGCAATTAGGACCCAGGCTCACAGAAGACCAAGATTTTTTTTTGTTTTTGTTTTTTCATATAAGCAGTGCTTTAATAGCATTGGAGTTTGTATGTTGTTTTATTATATGTTACTTATATGTTGTTTTATTAAGTTTATATCTTTTTCATTTTCATTCAGTTCAAACTATTTTTTAACTTCCCTTCTGCTTTATTCTTTGACCTGGATTGTTTAAGAGTATGTTATTAAGTTTCCAAATATTTGAGAATTTTCCACATTTTTTTGTTACTGATTTTTAAATTAATTCCATTGTTTAAAGATAACATACTTTGTATGATTTTAATCATTTTAAATTTATTTAGGCCTGTTTTATGACTCATAATATAATATATATATGGGTAGATAGTCTGTGTGCATTTGACAAAAATATCCATTCTGCTGTCAAGAGAATTGTTCCATAATCTCCAACTAGGTCAAGTTAGTTGATAGTATTGCTCAAGCTTTTATATTTACTAATTTTCTGTCCAATTATCAATTATCAAAAAAAGTGTTGAATTACTAACTATAATTATGATTTTGAAAAGACCACAGTTTTTGTTTTTGATGATTAGGGAGCCTCTGTCCAACTTCTGGGATACGTGGCATCCAAACTTATGTAACATAAATTCCTCCTTTGTGAGTCTTTAGCCTGCCTCGATCAGGCATCCTTGATCTGTGTGCTTGGTCCTCATGATTTGTACTCTCTCTCAGGGAGATCCAGCTACATGCCCTGAATTTGACTACAGACATGATCACTAATGTGTCAGAGTTTAATGGGCAGAGTGCTTTATTTCTTAATGCTACATGAGATAACGGGGTGTCTGACAATATACAGGTGTCTGCACTTCAGTGAAGTGTGATACTAGCTGCATGCAGACCCTGTGCCAGACATGCACGTAGCTGTAGGTACCCTGTCTGTGTGCACCACACTCTCTGATCATCTCCTTCTCTTACCTCCCAACACACTATTTTTTTTTCAATTGATATTAGCTACTTGTTATGTTCTTATTTCTTTTAATGGCCCAATGGAAATTTTTCTCGGCAACCCATCTTCCTTTCTTGGAAATGGCACTCTGATTACCTTTTAGTTCTTCTCACACTGGATTAATTTTTTTTTTCCTCCCAGGTAATGAAATTGAGACACTTTGGGTAAAGCCTGGGCCTGGGTGCTGATGGAGCAGGACACCTGGGGAGGAAGTCAGGGACTGGGGCCTCCCTGGCCCTGCAGGAGCTCACCAGCTGCCTCAGCCCTGCCCCTTCGCTTCCCTGAGCCTAGGTGTTTGGATCAGGGCAAGAAGTTAGGCACCGAGGTGGCCAGTCTCTGCGGTCTCTTTGGCCCTCACTTCTAGAGAGATCTTCACTGGCATTCCACCATGGATGCATACTCACCAGAAAGGAAGTTCTCCTCCCCCTCAGTCTGCCTGGTGATGGAAAAGATCTGAGACCTGGCTGGCTTGAGGATGCAGAGTAAACACACCCCCTATGACTACACCCCTGCCCCCACTGCTGAGGGCTCCCCGACACAGGTCAGTATGGCGCCCAGATTGCTGGTTGGAGGTGAGCGTGAGCTGTGAGGAACCGAGGGACACTCCCCACTGTGGTGACTACTGATCTGCCTGTCTCCCTGAGACTGGGTCTTTATCCTCCTCCAGCCAACCCCTCTTTCACAGCCAGCCATCAACAGCACAGAACAGGTGCTCAGGAAGTGCCCAGCGAGTGAGTAGGCCATATATGAGTGACTAAAGACAGTATAAGTGGGAGAGATGCCTAATCAGCTTAATGGGAAGGAGGAAAGCAAAGGAGACGACTATCTGACGCCACTCTGACTCCGGGAAGACCTAAGATTCAGAACACTGATAGCCAGCATGCTGGGTATTTGCTCAACAGAAAAAGAATGTGAGGGCAGTCTGCGTGGTTTCTGCCTTCCCCGCCCCACCCCCCACCCCACCCCCCGCAGTTGTCTTAAATTGACCACCTCTCTCCATGACCAATCCCTGTGGTTTGAATGGAGTGACCCTGCCCAGGCCACACGGACAGGTGTGTTACAGGCTTTGAGTGGCTTCCCTAGGATTCCTGCTAGAACAATTGAAAATAGACTTCTGGACTGCCAGCACACAAGCCTTGGGTTGCCAGTGGGCATCTTAACACTGCAGGGAGCTCCAGCTTGAGCATAAATCCAATTCCAAAGAAAGCCAAATGGGTTTCTGACACATTCATTGGAATCCCTTGCTCCAGCCGAGCCAACATCCCCTGAACTTTCCAGTTAGATGGGCCAATAATTTCCTTTTCTGCCCCCTTAAAGCAGTTTGAATTAAGCTTCTGTGACAGATAACCAAAGATGTGCTGACAAAGCATCTTTTTTTTTGGCCACACCACATGGCACGTGGGATCTTAGTTCCCTGACCAGGGATAGAACCCACACCCACTGCACTGGAAGCACAGAGTCTTAATCCCTGTGATCTCAGGTGGTCTCAGCCTGCACTGGCTTGGAGCCGGCTTGGGTTCCCAACCAGAGATTGAGGCTGGGTTGTGGCGGTAAAAGCACCAGATCTCAGCTACTAGACCGTGGTCAGTGACAAGGCCCTGGAATTTTGGCTTTGCAGAAAAGAATTTCCACAAAGATGATAAGTAGTGAAGCCAGTAAAGTATTTATTAGGAAGAAAAAGAGTACAGTATGTGCAGATAGACACACGGGCAGACTCAGAGGGAGAGGCCCTGAGTTGCTGAGTCAGTCACATCCTCATTTCTTCCTGGTTTCCTTTGGCCAATCATTATGACTTGTCTGGTTCACAGTCCATATTTGGTGTATCTCAGGATCCTCCCATGTGTTCACACACATCTCTTAGCCAAGACGGATTCTACTACAAAGGCCTATGGGTAGAACATCCCTTGACACGACTCCTCTTTGGCCTCTAAGGAGCCTTTCCTATGCATGTATGGAAAAGGAGGTCCCCTGACTTTGGGAACGAGAAATATGTGGTCCGTGCAGGGTCCAGCCTCCTCCCTTAATTGCCCTGCTATTCTCGTCTTGGAGTTTTGGTCAATAGAGAATGAATCTTCAATTGCTTTACCCTGGGATGGGGCCCATCTGCCTCCTGCCTCAAGTAGACTGCCAGGGACGTCCCAGATTTTTTAAAACTGGCAATTTTGAAACAACTGCGGGCTTTGAAGAGTCAAGTTTTATCAGAACAAACAGCATTGGAAAATATACTCTCAGAGGGGAGCCTGAGAACCATGCTGGAAAAGAGGCAGGGGTCCCCAGCCATTCCAGGTCCTGCTGGGCTGCTGTGGCTTGGGGGCCACAGGGGTTAAGAACATTCCTCTCCTCCCTCCACTCCTCCTGTGGTCCTCCTGCAAGCAGGTGTTGCTGCCTTTAAACAGGGCTTCTAAAAGTCTCAGCAAGCTGAGGGCAAGGGGCTCTAGAAGCCTGCAAGGAGTGGGGTGGGGGTCCCTGACACCTGTTTTGCTACTAAAATGCAAGGAAGCCCACACGGACTCTTGCCACCCCTAGTGTGGCCAATGGGGGAGTCTCCCCCTCCCCCTGTTTGCATTGTAAACATGTCTTGAATAATTTAGCCCCTCTTTTTCTGGTTAAACATTACCCACAGCTGCCTGCTGGATGGAAAAAGCAGCCAACAAATCACCCAGCAGGTATGTGTCAGTGAAGAATTCCTCACTCCCTAACCAGCAGGATGCTGACCTTTCATTTTAACAGCCTGGGAGTGGGAGGCCCTGAAAGTCACTTGTGCAGAGCGTGGAGGTCGCTGCTCATTGATCCTCCCAGAGGCTCCATGTGTCTAGAAACTGATGTTGTAAGGACCTCACATATCCAGCAGGCAGGTCCTTTAAGCAGGCAACATGGGCCCAGTGGCAAAGTTATTCATTTTTCCTTCCAAAAACTGTGTTTTCAGAAAAAAAAAAATTAAAAATTTGCTTTGCTGTCCAGTGGTAGATGGAAGCTTGGTAGCTTTTCACATGTCCCTCAGAAACAAAACAGACTTTAATGTCACCTTACTGATGGGAAGGTTTACATTATTTGGAATACATGACAGGTCCTGGGAGATGCTTTGAACATATCCTTCTCGTATGTGTGTGTATGCTCAGTGTCTCAGTAGTGTCCGACTCTTTTTGACCTCATGGACTGTAGCCCGCCAGCCTCCTCTGTCCATGGAATTTTCCAGGCAAGAATAGTGGAGTGGGGTTGCTGTTTCCTACGCGAGGAGATCTTCCCAACCCAGGGATCAAACCTGTGACTCTTATATCTCTTGCACTGGCAGGCAGATTCTTTACTCTATTCAGCAAGCCCCACTCATCTTGTATATAGGTCCCTAAAACATATACCTGTGAAGATAGACTTTATTTTTAATGCAAAAATACCACACAGACAAACCAACTCAAACTCAAGCTAAGCAAATAGCTCAGACCTCAGAGTTTGTTGGGAGAAGAGAGCACATCCCCTGAGTCCATTGGACCCAAAATCCTATGTTCTGTATACTTTTTGCCACCTCCAATCTATAAATAAAGGAATAGCAAAAGTTAATCTATTCATTTATTTTTTTAAACTATTTTATTGAAATACAGTTGATTTTTTATATTGTGTTAGTTTCAGGTGCACAGCAGAGTGACTCAGTTATATATACATGTATATATTCTTTTTCAGAATCTTTTCCATTATAGGTTATTATAATATATTGAATAGAATTACCTGTGCTGTACAGTAGATCCTTGTTGGTTATCTATTTTATACATATTCAGTTCAGTTCAGTTCAGTCGCTCAGTCGAGTCCGACTCTTTGCGACCCCATGAATCGCAGCACGCCAGGCCTCCCTATCCATCACCAACTCCTGGAGTTCACCCAAACTCATGTGCATCGAGTCAGTGATGCCATCCAGCCATCTCATCCTCTGTCGTCCCCTTCTCCTCCTGCCCTCAATCACTCCCAGCATCAGAGACTTTTCCAATGAGTCAACTCTTGGCATGAGGTGGCCAAAGTATTGGAGTTTCAGCCTCAGCATCAGTCCTTCCAGTGAACACCCAGGACTGGTTTAGGATGGACTGGTTGGATCTCCTTGCAGTCCAAGGGACTCTCAAGAGTCTTCTCCAACACCACAGTTCAAAAGCATCAATTCTTCAGCGCTCAGCCTTCTTCACAGTCCAACTCTCACGTCCATACATAACCACTGGAAAAACCATAGCCTTGACTAGACCGACCTTTGTTGGCAAAGTAATATCTCTGCTTTTTAATATGCTATCTAAGTTGGTCATAACTTTCCTTCCAAGGAGTAAGCATCTTTTAATTTCATGGTTGCAATCACTATCTGCAGTGATTTTGGAGCCCAAAAAAATAAAGTCTGACACTTTTTGCATTGTTTCCCCATCTATTTCCCATGAAGTGATGTATTAATGTGTCTATATTCATCCCAAACTCCTAATTTATCCCTCCTGTTTTTTCCCCTTTGGTAACCATAAATTTTTTGTGTGTGTCCATGAGTTATTTCTGTTTTATAGATAAGTTCATTTTTGTCATATTTTAGATTCCACCTATAAGTAATATCATATGATATTTGTCTTTCTCTTTCTGGCTTACTTCACCAAGTATGATAATCTCTAGTTCCATCCTTGTGAAAATTTTAAATTTAAGTAAGGATGAAAACTGTAAATTGAGTTTTCCTTTCTTGGTATTCTAAAAGCACTTACTGTCTCCTCACCATTTTAAAAAATCAGCTTTACTGAGATTTTGATATATGGTAAAATTCTATTTATTTTTTAAATATTAAGTGTACAGTTGAAGCAGTTTGCACAAATGCACACACTGGTGAGAACAGCAGTGTTCAAGATACAGAACACTTCCTTCACCCCAAAGTCCCTCATGCCCCTTTGCTGCCAACCCCCTGCTGGTATCCCCGCCTCCCAGCAGCCACTGGTCTCATTTCTGACCTCAGAGTTTGCCTGTGTGTATGAATGGAATCGTAGGGCAGGCACTCATTTTTGTCTGTTTCTTTCACAGGACAGAACGCTCTCGTGATCATCTGTGGACCAGTATTTTGTCTTCTTTTCTCTGGGTGATATCCTGAATGAAGCAGTTTATCCCTTCACCATCTGAGGGACCTGTGGACTATTTCCAGTCTTCTACTGTCATTAGTGAAGCTGCTCTAAACATCTGTGTACAAGACTTTGAAAATATGTTTTTGTTTCTCTTGGGTAAATACCCAGGAGTGGAATCTCTGATTATGAGATAAATGCATTACAAGTTTGTAGAAACCCACCAAACTATTTCCAAAGCAAGTTTAAGTTTCTAACAGTGCTGTATGAGGTCCCCAATTGCTCCACATCCTTGCCAACACTTGGTAGAGTCTTTTTTTTTTTTTTTTTTTAATTTTTACTTTTATTCTAGGCCCCTGCCCAGGGATTGAACCTAGGCCTTTGGCAGTGAGAACATGGAGTCCTAGTCACTGGACCACCAGGGAAATCCTGGTAGAATCTTACTAAGGTTAGCCATTCTAGTAGATATTTAGAGAGATCTTGCTGCCCTTTGTTTTCTCAGAGAAACTAGGCAGGCGAGTCAGAGCTCAGGTTGTGTTCTTGTGGCCTTATCTAAAGGCTGAAGCTGGGGAGGTAGCTCCCATGGACCCAAGTCAAAACATGTGGAGACGGACATGGACAACAGACTTGACTGCCAAGGCCGAGGGGATGGAATGGGAGTTTGTCATTAGCGGATGCAGATGATTGCATACAGAATGGATAAACGGCAAGGTCCTAATGTGCTCAATGTGTTAGTTTCAAGTGCACAGCAAAGTGATTCAGCTAGGCATATGTATATATATATATATTCTTTTTCAGGTTCTTTTCCATTATGGGTTATTGCAAGACGTTGAATATAGTTCCCTGTGCTATAGAGCTGAACCTTGTTTATCTATTTTATGTGCTGCTGCTGCTGCTAAATCATTTCAGTCATGTCTGACTCTGTGTGACCCCATAGACAGCAGCTCACCTGGCTCCACTGTCCCTGGTATTCTCCAGGCAAGAACACTAGAGTGGGTTGCCATTTCCTTCTCCAATGCATGCATGCATGTTAAGTCGCTTCAGTCATGTCTGACTCTGTGCAACTCTATGGACAGCAGCCCACCAGGCTCCTCTGTCCACAGGATTCTCTAGGCAAAAATACTGTAGCGGGTTGCCATTTCCTTCTCTAATTTTATGTGCAGTAATGTATATATGTTACATTACTGTGTATATGTTACATCTGCAAAGAGTCAGACAGGACTAAGTGACTGAACAACGTGTATACGTTAATCCCTAATTCCAAATTTACCCCTCCCCATCCTCCCTTGGGTAACTGTAAATTTATTCTCTATGTCTGTGTGTTCCTATTTTGTAAGTAAGTTCATCTGTATCACATTTTATTTGTTTGTTGGCTGCACCATGTGGTTTGCAGGATCTTTGTTCCCTGACCAGGGATTGAATCCGGGCCCTCAGTAGTTGAAAGCACTGAGTCCTAATCATTGGACTGCCAGGAAATTTCCTGTATCATTTTTTTTCACTTATCACACATAAGTGATATCATATGATATTTGTCTTCCTCTGATATCAGTTTGTTGTTGTTGTTGTTTTTTAACCCATTTCAGATGGTGTTTTATAAATCACTCTTCTGGCAGGAAGGAAAATGAGTCGGAAGGGATGAGACTCCCCTAGATGGCTTTTTACAGAAGCATAGGTGGGAGGCTTTGAGAGAATTAGAAAACCTGAGGCTACTTTCTCCTTAGCAGACAGAGGGGCTGCGGGAAAGAACCGTAAGGAGGAGGAACCTTTGAGTGTACCAGGCAAACTGAGTTCACAGAGGAAACGTAAACCTGACCAGCCTTGGAAGGGGAGTGAGTGGCAGGGCCACTGTGGACACCTGCTGCTTACCCCGCTCTGGGGACTGGGGACCCAGTGGGGGAAGGGGAGGGCAAGGCAAAAGCGTAGTTCTTGTGTCCTCAGCTGAGATGATGAAGTAAATCCTCACAGGAAGGGAGTTATAAGTTGTGGTTAGTTATCTTTAGAAATAATTCTGATGACACGCGATTCATTCGATATTCATTTGCAAAGTGGCTGAGCTGATGGGCACTGTGTCTTGTCTGAGAGTTGCTCACAGGTTAGGGAAGTTTCCTGGTGATCCAGTGGTTAGGACTTGGCACTCTCACTGCCGGGGCCCTCAGTTAATCCCTGGTTGGGCAACTGAGATCCTACCCTGCAAGCTGCGTGGTGCAGCAAAAAAAAAAAAAAAAAGTTTCTCACAGGTTAGTAAGTGAGTGAAGGGAGCTGACCATTGTTTCTAGGAGTGTTTCCTTGGGTCTCTTATCTGTTTATTTGTAAGCTTTTGCTGGGATCAAACCTGGACCTAGATATCCCCAAGGAAACAGGCCTGAAGCCGACATTCCTGCAACATCCCTTGGATAAGGTGAAGTTCACTGCACAACTTTGCAAGATGAATTAACACGGTGTTTATCTGCCAGGATTCTAGGGTCCCGGGCCCTGAGAGGCTACATCCTCAGCTCTGGTTCCCAGAAGCCACCCAAGCGCCTATTTGACCCCCACCCTCAGAGCAGGCTGAGGTGGTATCGCCCCCAGGGAGACTCTAGGAAGATTAAGAGGTCACAGAAGTATACCAGTGCCAATCAATGGCACAGCTCCCTGCTCACCAGATTTATCAAGAGGCCAATCAGCTCTCAGCACTCCCGGGGAGAAAAATGCTCATTTATTGGGAGAACAGAAAGTGGAGCTTTGGCTGAAACCACTTTGCCTTCAACAGCAACTTTTTAATCCCTTTGTCTGGTGCATGAAATCAGTTCCCAGAACACAGCGTTTATTAATAACTGTGGGACTTTTTCCCAGTCTCCAGATCAATTGGCAGAAGCCTCTGGTTCCTTCCTTCTGGATGCTTCTTTTATTTAGAGCTGAGAAGTGGTCATCTCCTTGAAATCCATATAGGTTTTTAACATGACTTGGGAATTGCACAGCGCCCCCTCCCCAGCCCATCCTAACAAACCCAATCCGCCAGGAGGCCTTGCCCACTGTCTGTCATCCTTGGCTGGCTCAGCCTGCTGGCGTCTTTGCTTCTGCTGAGATGCCCCGCTCTCTGCAGGGCAGTGCAAAGTGTGCCTCTCCTCCAGGCTAGCTGCTCACTGCCAAGTGCAGGCCCGAGTGTTGACAGGGATCCCTGGAGCCAGCCTGATTTAGAATAAGGTCACTTTGAGCTGGTTCCTCTCCTGTGACTGGTGGAGGCCCCAGAGGCAGCTGTTGGGTGGGTGCTAAGCAAGGCCCAGGTCTCACCCTGGGCACATGGGGGATGCTGTGCCAGCAGTTCCCTCGAAGAGGGAGTGTCGTAACTAGGTCTTCCTCCAGAGCTGCCCCTGTCCTCTTCCTCTTCCTCTTCCCCACCCCTCCTGGGGGCCTAACCATGCCTATGGTTTCCCCAGGCACCTCTGACTTCTACCCTCCAAGCTCCATACCACCCCCTGCCTGTTGGTTGTATCCTCAGAGGTGGCTCACTGGTACCCTAACCCCAGCATGGCACGGGGGAGGGGCAGGCCTGGGGTCACCTCCTGGTCCCACGCCTATTGTGTCCCTGTGAAGAAACTAACAGAAGAACACCCACCTGGTAAGGATGGGTGACAGTGGGTGCAGAGTCCTGCTCACACACACGCACACAGAGGGATGCTCAGGCTGATTCCCTCTTCCCCACAAACCTGCTTCCCGCGCCCCCCTCACTTCCTCTATCAGTCAATAGCATCATCACTCTCTCAGTCACTTAGACTGAATGACAAAACAGTTTTCATGTCCATTTTTTTATTAGTCTGTATTTTCCTTCTGGGGGAAACGATACATAACATAAAAGTTGCCGTTTTAACCATCTTTCAATGCACAGTAACATTAAGTATAACACATTCACATTGTTGTACTGCCACCATCTGTCTCCAGAACGTCCCTGTCTTCCCCAGCTGAAACTCTGGGCCCACTAAACGCTAACCTCCGCTCCCTCCTCCCAGCCCCTGGCTCCCACCCTTCTACTTTCCGTCTCTATGAATGTTGACTATTCTAGGTGCCTTATCTAAGTGGAAGCGTCAAGGACTGATTGATTTCACAGAGCATAACGTCCTCAAGATTCATCCATGTTGTAGCTGGTGTTAAGGATTTCCCTCTCCTTTTAAGGCTGAATAATATTTCATGGTATGGATATACCAAACTGAAAAAAATCCACTCCTTGGTCTATTTTTAATAGGGCTTTTGGAAAGGAAATTAATCAGATCAGATCAGTCGCTCAGTCGTGTCCGACTCTTTGCGACCCCATGAACCGCAGCACGCCAGGCCTCCCTGTCCATCACCAGCTCCCGGAGGTCACTCAGACTCACACCCATCAAGTCAGTGATGCCATCCAGCCATCTCATCCTCTGTCGTCCCCTTCTCCTCCTGCCCTCAATCCCTCCCAGCATCAGAGTCTTCTCCAATGAGTCAACTCTTCGCATGAGGTGGCCAAAATACTGGAGTTTCAGCTTTAGCATCATTTCTTCCAAAGAAATTCCAGGATTGATTTCCTTCAGAATGGACTGGTTGGAAATTAATACCAAGTTTTAAAACCCACACATTCCAGAGGAGGGGGCAGTGGGAGCGTGTCTCCTCCCACTGACCCTCTGATGCTCCCCCTGCAGTGACTTCCCCAATTCACCCTCTTGTGTGTGCCCACTGGCTGTCCCTGCCCCCTGCCCCTGCCTGATACCTTCCAGCTCTTACTGGTTTCTCTGACCCAGTCTGCCATCTGGGAGCTGTCCTGCTGGGCAAGGCAAGCCTTGGCTGTGGCCTTCAGCCGTGAGGCGTTGAATCTGTGGATTCGTTGCCATTCATTCAATGCCATTCATCAGTTTGGAGAGTCTTTTAACAATAGGAAGACTTTTGGTCCATGGGGGATGTCTTTCCATCTACCTAAGTCTTCCTTAATTTCTTTAAACAATGTTTATTGTGCAGATTTTCTACTTCTTCTGTTAAATCTATTCCTAAGTATTTGATTCTTCACCTTTATGCTATTAGAAGTGAATTGCTGGGACTTCCCTACTGGTCCAGTGGTTGGGACTTGGAGTTTACCTGCAAGGGGTGTGGGTTTGATCCCTAGTCAGGGAACTCAGTTCAGTTCAGTCACTGAGTTGTGTCTGACTCTTTGTGACCCCATGGACTGCAGCACGTCAGGCCTCCCTGTCCATTGCCAACTCCTGGAGTTTACTCAAACTCATGTCCATTGAGTCGGTGATGCCATCCAACCATCTCATCCTCTGTCATCCCCTTCTCCTGGCTTCAATCTTTCCAAGCATCATGGTCGTTTCAAATGGGTCGGTTCTTTGCATCAGGTGGCCAAAGTATTGGAGTTTCAGCTTCAGCATCAGTTCTTCCAATGAATATTCAGGACTTATTTCCTTTAGGATGGACTGGTTGGATCTCCTTACAATCCAAGGGACTCTCAAGAGTCTTCTCCAACACCACAGTTCAAAAGCATCAATTCTTTGGCACTCAGCTTTCTTCACAGTCCAACTCTCACATCCATACATGACTACTTGAAAAACCATAGCCTTGACTAGATGACCTTTGTTGGCAAAGTAATGTCTCTGCTTTTTAATATGCTGTCTAGGTTGGTCATAGCTTTTCTTCCAAAGAGCAAGCATCTTTTAATTTCATGGCTGCAAGCACCACCTGCAGTGATTTTGGAGCCCCCAAAAATAAAGTCTGACTGTTTCCACTGTTTCCCCATCTATTTGCCACGAAGTGATGGGACCAAATGCCATGACCTTAGTCTTCTGAGTGTTGAGTTTTAAGCCAACTTTTTCACTCTCTTCTTTCACTTTCATCAAGAGGCTCTTTAGTTCTTTGCTTTCTGCTGTAAGGGTAGTGTCCTCTGGGTATCTGAGGTTACCGATATTTCTCCTGGCAATCTTGATTCCAGCTTGTGCTTCATCCAGCCCAGTGTTTCTCATGATGTACTCTGCATATAAGTTAAATATGTCAGGGAACTGAGATCCCACAATTCTTGAGGCTAGCAGAAAAAAGAAAAAGTGGAATTGTTTTCTTCATTTTCAAAGTAAATGTCTTTTTGCTTCACTGGAATCCATTGGAATCCTCTCCTGATGGATGCTGTTTTACTTAGTGGCACTGAGTGATGACGGAAGCCTTGTGAAGGCAGGCGTCCAAGGCCTGGATCTCTGTGGGACACGTGTGAGTTCCTTGAAGAAGCTGCAGGTCTCCACAGAGCACATTCCTTGGTGTGGGATACTGATCTCCAGTTTAACGGTTCCAACCTTGCTCTGACTCAGCTCCTAATGGCACCCCCCATACCCTTTCTGGATTTTCTTCCCTTCACTGTGCATCCATTTGGGTAGGATTCAAGAGTGATAGCTCAAAACCATTTAGCTCCCACTCTGTTAAGTTGACAGGTAAAGGCTGTCTTTCCAGATCTTATAACTTACTATAAGAAATAATAATTGTACTGCACCAAGGCACAGGGAAGGGAGAATAACCTCATGGAACCAGTAGAGAATCTAGAATATACGTCAAAAGTGACATTACCCTCCTTCGGGAAAAGGATGGCACTTTCAAGAAAAGATTATAGAGCAATTGGTTGTCTGTTTGAAAAAAAAAATTAGTTTCGGTTCTCACTGCACACAAAAGTAAATTCTAGGTGCAAGTTTTGTTAAAAAAAAAAAAAACAACAAAGCTTACAAAAGCTAGAGGGAAATACTGGAGAATATCTTTATGACACTAAATTAAATCAAGGGAAGGTGTTTAAAAAAAAAAAAAAAAAAAAAAAACCAGAAAATTTCCCCTGTGGCCCAGTGTTTAAGACTCTGCTCCACTGCAGAGAGCATGGGTTCGATTTTTGATTAGGGAGCTAAGATCCCACATGCCACATGTTGTGGCCAAAAAAAAAAAAAAAAACAACCCACAAAACAAAATAAATTTAAAAAAGAAACAATAAGCATTTAAAAAAGGAAAAGATTAATTAATCTGATCAGGAAAAACACTGTTACAAAAGTGAAAAAAATCAAGTTCCAGACTGGGAGAAGATACTGGCTGTATATGACTAATGAAGGACTGATATCTACAAAAAATTTCTAAACATCAATAATAAAAAGACAAGTAGCACATCTGAAAAAGTAGTCCAGGCTGAAAAGGAGATCCAGATCTCCTGTGGCCACATAGAAAGATACTCAACTGTATGAGGAACCAGGGAAATGCAAATTAACACTATGAAGAAATACCATTTACATTCTTCAGATCAGTAAAAATAGAAGTGATTAGTGAAAATTTACAGTGCTAGTGCTGGACATGCTGATATTCTGCTGGTTATTTTTGAGCTTTTCTTGTCAAGTTGAGGATGTGCACACACTAATGCTTTGTAAACATCACTAGGAAACTTGCACTCAGGGATCAGAAGGGAGTTTTATAAAAATGTTTATAGTAGTGAGGCTAAACAACAACCACAAACAAAACTAAAACCCTCAAAACTAACTGTGCTTTGCTGTGCTTAGTTGCTCAGTCATGTCTGACACTTTGTGACCCCGTGGCCTATAGCCCACCAGGCTCCTCTGTCCATGGGGATTATACAGGCAAGATAACTAGAGTGGGTTGCCATGCCCTCCTCCAGGGGATCTCCCCAAACCAGGGATCCAACTCAGGTCTCCCACATTGCAGTCAGATTCTTTACCATCTGAGCTACCAGGGAAGCCCAAGAGTACTGGAGTGGGTAGGTCAAGAAGCAACAGTTAGAACTGGTCATGGAACAGTGGATTGGTTCCAAATTGGGAAAGAGTTCATCAAGGCTGTATATTGTCACCCTTTTATTTAACTTATATGCAGAGTACATCATGTGAAATACCATGCTGGATGAAGCACAGCTGGAATCAAGATTGCTGAGAGAAATATCAATAATCTCAGATACGCAGATGACACTACCCTTACGGCAGAAAGTGAAGAGGAACTAAACAGCCTCTTGATGAAAGTGAAAGAGGAGAGTGAAAAAGCTGGCTTAAAACTCAACGTCCAAAAAAACTAAGATCATGGCATCTTGTCCCATCACCTCATGGCAAATAGATGGGGAAACAGTGGAAACAGTGACAGACTTCATTTTCTTGGGCTCCAAAATCACTGCAGATGGTGACTGCAGTCATGAAATTAAATGACACTTACTCCTTGGAAGAGCTCCTATGGCCAACCTAGACAGCATATTAAATAAAGAGAGACATTACTTTGCCCACAAAGGCCTGTCTAGTCAAAGCTATGGTTTTTCCAGGAGTCATGTATGGATGTGAGTGTTGGACTATAAAGAAAGCTGAGCGCCAAAGAATTGATGCTTCTGAACTGTGGTGTTGGAGAAGACTCTTGAGAGTCCCTTGGATTGCAAGGAGATCCAACCAATCAATCCTAAAGGAAATCAGTCCTGACTATTCACTGGAAGTACTGATGATGAAGCTGAAGCTCAAGCTCCAATACTTTGGCCACCTAATGTGAAGGACTGACTCATTAGAAAAGACCCTGATGCTGGAAAAGATTGAAGGCAGTAGGAGAAGGAGACGACAGAGGATGAAATGTTTGAATGGCATTACCAACTTGATGGACATGAGTTTGAGCAAGCTCCAGGAGTTGGTGATGGACAGGGAAGCCTAGTGTACTGAAATCCATGGTGTTGCAGAGTCAGACATGAATGAGTGACTGAACTGAACCTATCCCTTCTCCAGGGAATCTTCCTGACCCAGGAATTGAACCAGGGTCTCCTGCATTGCAGGAGGATTCTTTACCAGCTGAGCTACCAGGGAAGACCCCAAAGTCACTTGTTGTCTATTAATAGGAGATTAGATAAATGTGAAAACATTCATACAATGGAATACCACAGAGTACTTAAATAGATGACCTAGGGGAATTGTCTGATGGTCCAGTAGTTAGGAACTCTGTGATTTCACTGCTGAGGGCCCAGGTTCATCCCTAGTGAGAGCACTAAGGTCCCATATGCCCCGCAGCATGGTCAAAAATAAATTAAAAATTAAAGGAATGCTGGGGACTTTCCTGGTGGTCCAATGGTTAAGAATCTGCCTTGCAATGCAGGGGATGGAGGTTCAATCCCTGGTTGGGGAAGTAAGATCCCCCATTCTGCAGAACAACCAAGCCTGTGTGCCACAACTACTGAGCCTGTGATCCATAATCAGAGAATCTACGTACTGCAAGGAAAGATCCAGCATGACGCAAGGAAGCCCCAATGCAGCCAAATAAATATATTTTTTAAAAAAAGGAATGCTAATGTTGACCTTTTAAAAAATAGGGAAATGGATGACCTGAAGCTATCCTCTTTATCCACAGGAGAAAAAAAAATCTCAAAAATACAGTACTGAGTGGAAAAAAAAAATTAGAGAGAGTAAGTTGCAGAAAGATATATATAATATGATAGTATTCATTATATGATAGTATTCATATAAAACTTAAAATATGAACAAATTTTTAAAATACTATCACTTACAGATACATTTATAAGTGTATGCATAAACACAAGAACAGGTTTGGAAATATAGGCACCAAATTCCGTAGAAGGAAATGGGGTCAGGTGGGCTACACAAAGTTCATCATAGTTTCTCTTCTTTTTTGTCTGCCTGAAATTCTTCACTCGAAGCCAGCAAACCAAAACATAGTAACTCTCAGTGTTGTGAAACAGCCCCAAATTAAAGTTTCCACCAACTCCTTTATTCCGTTCTCATTTCAGCCTGTTGCTGTTGTTGTTCAGTCACCAGTTGTGTCCAACTCTTTGAGAGCCCATGGACTGAAGCATGGCGGCTTCCCTGTCTCTCACCACCTCCTGAAATTTGCCCAAGTTCATATTCATTGTATCGGTGATGCCGTTGAGCCATCTCATCCTCTGACACCCTCTTTTCTTTCTGCCCTCAATCTTTCCCATCATCAAGGACTTTTCCAATGAGTCGTCTATTCGCATCAGATGACCAAAATACTGGCGCTTCAGCTTTAGCATCAGTCCTTCCAGAGAATATTCATTTCAGCCTACAGCTTTCCCAAAAGGTTGTCTGTTCTCAGCCAGGTGGCACAATCAGTTTTTAACTTTAACCTTGTGACTAATACTGTCCTTTGTCTTGAGGAAGCCAAGGACTTGCTTCCAGGGAGCAAGTCTGTACAGGAATTTCTCCCCACTGTTACAGCCACTGTCTTCCATTCAAAATTCTCCAACTTGTTTGCCTAGTTCTCAGAGAAATGGGTATTAATGTGCTGGATATAGGATACTTTTATGAACATCAGTTCAGAGTGTGGCTTGTCAAATGTACATGTTGGCCAGCTTTAACATGACTGAAACAGAGTGAGGATCATCCAGTCCCAGTTCTGAATCTCTGTCTACCCATCTGTGCAAGATCTAAGGTGAATCTCTTCACTGCTCTGGCTTCAGTTTTCTCACAAAGAGGGGTGGTGGATTAAATTATCCCTATCTACTACTGTGGGCAGGAATCCCTCAGAAGAAATGGAGTGGCCATCATGGTCAACAAAAGAGTCCGAAATGCAGTACTTGGATGCAATCTCAAAAATGACAGAATGATTTCTGTTAGTTTCCAAGGCAAACCATTCAATGTCACAGTAATCCAAATCTATGCCCCAACCAGTAACGCCGAAGAAGCTGAAGTTGAAAGGTTCTATGAAGACCTACAAGACCTTTTATAACTAACACCCAAAAAAGATGTCCTTTTCATTATAGGGGACTGGAATGCAAAAGTAGGAAGTCAAGAAACACCTGGAGTAACAGGCAAATTTGGCCTTGGAATACGGAATGAAGCAGGGCAAAGACTAATAGAGTTTTGCCAAGAAAATGCACTGGTCATGGCAAATACCCTCTTCCAACAACACAAGAGAAGACTCTATACATGGACATGTCCGACTCTATACATGGTCAACACCGAAATCAGATCGATTATATTCTTTGCAGCCAAAGATGGAGAAGCTCTATACAATCAGCAAAAACAAGACCAGGAGTTGACTGTGGCTCGGACCATGAACTCCTTATTGCCAAATTCAGACTGAAACTGAAGAAAGTAGAGAAAACTACTAGACCATTCAGGTATGACCTAAATCAAATCCCTTATGATTATACAGTGGAAGTGAGAAATAGATTAAAGGGCCTAGATCTGATAGATAGAGTGCCTGATGAACTATGGAATGAGATTCGTGACATTGTACAGGAGACAGGGATCAAGACCATCCCCATGGAAAAGAAATGCAAAAAAGCAAAATGGCTGCCTGGGGAGGCCTTGCAAATAGCTGTGAAAAGAAGAGAAGCAAAAAGCAAAGGAGAAAAGGAAAGATATAAACATCTAAATGCAGAGTTCCAAAGAATAGCAAGAAGAGATAAGAAAGCCTTCTTCAGTGATCAATGCAAAGAAATAGAGGAAAACAACAGAATGGGAAAGACTAGGGATCTCTTCAAAAAAATCAGAGATACCAAAGGAACATTTCATGCAAAGATGGGCACGATAAAGGACAGAGATGGTGTGGACCTAACAGAAGCAGAAGATATTAAGAAGAGGTGGCAAGAATACACAGAAGAACTGTACAAAAAAGAGCTTCAAGACCTAGATAATCATGATGATGTGATCACTGACCTAGAGCCAGACATCTTGGAATGTGAAGTCAAATGGGCCTTAGAAAGCATCACTATGAACAAAGCTAGTGGAGGTGATGGAATTCCAGTGGAGCTATTCCAAGTCCTGAATGATGATGCTGTGAAAGTGCTGCACTCAATATGCCAGCAAATTTGGAAAACTCAGCAGTGGCCACAAGATTGGAAAAGGTCAGTTTTCCTTCCAATCCCAAAGAAAGGCAATGCCAAGGAGTGCTCAAACTACCACACAATTGCACTCATCTCACACGCTAGTAAAGTAATGCTCAAAATTCTCCAAGCCAGGCTTCAGCAATATGTGAACCGTGAACTTCCTGATGTTCAAGCTGGTTTTAGAAAAGGCAGAGGAACCAGAGATCAAATTGCCAACATCCGCTGGATCATGGAAAAAGCAAGAGAGTTCCAGAAAAACATCTATTTCTGCTTTATTGACTATGCCAAAGCCTTTGACTGTGTGGATCACAATAAACTATGGAAAATTCTGAAAGAGATGGGAATACCAGACCACCTGATCTGCCTCTTGAGAAATCTGTATGCAGGTCAGGAAGCAACAGTTAGAACTGGTCATGGAACAACAGACTGGTTCCAAATAGGAAAAGGAATACGTCAAGGCTGCATATTGTCACCATGTTTATTTAACTTATATGCAGAGTACATCATGAGAAATGCTGGACTGGAAGAAACACAAGTTGGAATCAAGATTGCCGGGAGAAATATCAATAACCTCAGATATGCAGATGACACCACTCTTATGGCAGAAAGTGAAGAAGGGCTAAAAAGCCTCTTGATGAAAGTGAAAGTGGAGAGTGAAAAGGTTGGCTTAAAGCTCAACATTCAGAAAACGAAGATCATGGCATCTGGTCCCATCACTACATGGGAAATAGATGGGGAAACAGTGGAAACAGTGTCAGACTTTGTTTTTCTGGGCTCCAAAGTCACTGCAGATGGTGACTGCAGCCATGAAACTAAAAGACGCTTGCTCCTTGGAAGGAAAGTTATGACCAAGCTAGATAGCATATTCCAAAGCAGAGACATTACTTTACCAACAAAGGTTCGCCTAGTCAAGGCTATGGTCTTTCCTGTGGTCATGTATGGATGTGAGAGCTGGACTGTGAAGAAGGCTGAGCGCCGAAGAATTGATGCTTTTGAACTATGGTGTTGGAGAAGACTCTTGAGAGTCCCTTGGACTGCAAGGAGATCCAACCAGTCCATTTTGAAGGAGATCAATCCTGGAATTTCTTTAGAAGGAATGATGCTAAAGCTGAAACTCCAGTATTTTGGCCACCTCATGCGAAGAGTTGACTCATTGGAGAAGACTCTGATGCTGGGAGGGATTGAGGGCAGGAGGAGAAGGGGACGACAGAGGATGAGATGGTTGGATGGCATCACTGACTCGATGGATGCGAGTCTGAGTGACCTCCGGGAGCTGGTGATGGACAGGGAGGCCTGGCGTGCTGCGGTTCATGGGGTCGCAAAGAGTCGGACACGACTGAGCGACTGATCTGATCTGAACATACCTTCTTTGTGCGCCTCGCCCGCCGGCTGCGCGGCGCACTAAGAGCGCCTCGCCCGCCGGCTGCACGGCGCACTAAGAGCGCCTCGCCCGCTAAGAGCGCGGCCGAGAGGAGCTACCCCACGACCGAGGTCAGGAAGGGCGGCGGTGAGGAGATACCCCTCCTCCAAGGTCAGGAAAGGCCGTGGTGAGGAGACACCCCTCGTCCAAGGTAAGGTGCGATGGCTGTGCTTTGCTGGAGCAGCCGGGAAGAGATACCTCACGCCCAAAGTAAGAGAAACCCAAGTAAGACGGTAGGTCTTGCAAGAGGGCATCAGAGGGCAAATACACTGAAACCATACTCACAGAAAACTAGTCAATCTAATCACACCAGGACCACAGCCTTGTCTAACTCAATGAAATTAAGCCATGCCCGTGGGGCAACCCAGGATGGGCGGGTCATGGTGGAAGGATCTGACAGGGTGTGGTCCGCTGGAGAAGGGAATGGCAAACCACTTCAGTATTCTTGCCTTGAGAACCCCATGAACAGTATGAAAGGCAAAATGATAGGATACTGAAAGAGAAACTCTCTATGTCAGTAGGGGCCCAATATGCTACTGGAGATCAGTGGAGAAATAACTCCAGAAAGAATGAAGGGATGGAGCCAAAGCAAAAACAATACCCAGCTGTGGATGTGTCTGGTGATAGAAGCAAAGTCCGATGCTGTAAAGAGCAATATTGCATAGGAACCTGGAATGTCAGGTCCATGAATCAAGGCAAATTGGAAGTGGTCAAACAAGAGATGGCAAGAGTGAATGTTGACATTCTAGGAATTAGCGAACTAAAATAGACTGGAATGGGTGAATTTAACTCAGAGGACCATTATATCTACTACTGTGGGCAGGAATCCCTCAGAAGAAATGGAGTGGCCATCATGGTCAACAAAAGAGTCCGAAATGCAGTACTTGGATGCAATCTCAAAAACGACAGAATGATCTCTGTTCGTTTCCAAGGCAAACCATTCAATGTCACAGTAATCCAAGTCTATGCCCCAACCAGTAACGCTGAAGAAGCTGAAGTTGAACGGTTCTGTGAAGACCTACAAGGCCTTTTAGAACTAACACCCAAAAAAGATGTCCTTTTCATTATAGGGGACTGGAATGCAAAAGTAGGAAGTCAAGAAACACATGGAGTAACAGGCAAGTTTGGCCTTGGAATACGGAATGAAGCAGGGCAAAGACTAACAGAGTTTTGCCAAGAAAATGCACTGGTCATAGCAAATACCCTCTTCCAACAACACAAGAGAAGACTCTATACATGGACATCACCAGATGGTCAACATCAAAATCAGATCGATTATATTCTTTGCAGCCAAAGATGGAGAAGCTCTATACAATCAGCAAAAACAAGACCAGGAGCTGACTGTGGCTCAGATCATGAACTCCTTATTGCCAAATTCAGACTGAAACTGAAGAAAGTAGGGAAAACCACTAGACCATTCAGGTATGACCTAAATCAAATCCCTTATGATTATACAGTGGAAGTGAGAAATAGATTTAAGGGCCTAGATCTGATAGATAGAGTGCCTGATGAACTATGGAATGAGGTTCGTGACATTGTACAGGAGACAGGCATCAAGACCATCCCCATGGAAAAGAAATGCAAAAAAGCAAAATGGCTGCCTTGGGAGGCCTTGCAAATAGCTGTGAAAAGAAGAGAAGCGAAAAGCAAAGGAGAAAAGGAAAGATATAAACATCTGAATGCAGAGTTCCAAAGAATAGCAAGAAGAGATAAGATAGCCTTCTTCAGCTATCAATGCAAAAAAATAGAGGAAAACAACAGAATGGGAAAGACTAGGGATCTCTTCAAGAAAATCAGAGATACCAAAGGAACATTTCATGCAAAGATGGGCTCGATAAAGGACAGCAATGGTATGGACTTAACAGAAGCAGAAGATATTAAGAAGAGGTGGCAAGAATACACAGAAGAACTGTACAAAAAAGAGCTTCACAACCCAGATAATCATGATGGTGTGATCACTGACCTAGAGCCAAACATCCTGGAATGTGAAGTCAAGTGGGCCTTAGAAAGCATCACTACGAACAAAGCTAGTGGAGGTGATGGAATTCCAGTGGAGCTATTCCAAATCCTGAAAGGTGATGCTGTGAAAGTGCTGCACTCAATATGCCAGCAAATTTGGAAAACTCAGCAGTGGCCACAAGATTGGAAAAGGTCAGTTTTCCTTCCAATCCCAAAGAAAGGCAATGCCAAGGAGTGCTCAAACTACCACACAATTGCACTCATCTCACACGCTAGTAAAGTAATGCTCAAAATTCTCCAAGCCAGGCTTCAGCAATATGTGAACCGTGAACTTCCTGATGTTCAAGCTGGTTTTAGAAAAGGCAGAGGAACCACAGATCAAATTGCCAACATCCGCTGGATCATGAAAAAAGCAAGAGAGTTCCAGAAAAACATCTATTTCTGCTTTATTGACTATGCCAAAGCCTTTGACTGTGTAGATCACAATAAACTATGGAAAATTCTGAAAGAGATGGGAATACCAGACCACCTGATCTGCCTCTTGAGAAATCTGTATGCAGGTCAGGAAGCAACAGTTAGAACTGGTCATGGAACAACAGACTGGTTCCAAATAGGAAAAGGAATCCGTCAAGGCTGTATATTGTCACCCTGCTTATTTAACTTATATGCAGAGTACATCATGAGAAACGCTGGACTGGAAGAAACACAAGTTGGAATCAAGATTGCTGGGAGAAATATCAATAACCTCAGATATGCAGATGACACCACCCTTATGGCAGAAAGTGAAGAGGAACTAAAAAGCCTCTTGATGAAAGTGAAAGTGGAGAGTGAAAAGGTTGGCTTAAAGCTCAACATTCAGAAAACGAAGATCATGGCATCTGGTCCCATCACTTCATGGGAAATAGATGGGGAAACAGTGTAAACAGTGTCAGACTTTGTTTTTCTGGGCTCCAAAATCAGTGCAGATGGTGACTGCAGCCATGAAATTAAAAGACGCTTACTCCTTGGAAGGAAAGTTATGACCAACCTAGATAGCATATTCAAAAGCAGAGACATCACTTTGCCAACAAGGGTTCGCCTAGTCAAGGCTATGGTCTTTCCTGTGGTCTTGTATGGATGTGAGAGCTGGACTGTGAAGAAGGCTAAGCGCCAAAAAATTGATGCTTTTGAACTGTGGTGTTGGAGAAGACTCTTGAGAGTCCCTTGGACTGCAAGGAGATCCAACCAGTCCATTCTGAAGGAGATCAGCCCTGGGATTTCTTTGGAAGGAATGATGCTAAAGCGGAAACCAGTATTTTGGCCACCTCATGCGAAGAGTTGACTCATTGGCGAAGACTCTGATGCTGGGAGGGATTGGGGGCAGGAGGAGAAGGGAATGACAGAGGATGAGATGGCTGGATGGCATCACTGACTCGATGGATGTGAGTCTGAGTGACCTCTGGGAGTTGGTGATGGATAGGGAGGTCTGGCGTGCTGCAGTTCATGGGGTCGCAAAGAGTCGGACACGACTGAACGACTGATCTGATCTGATCTGATCTGAACGTACCTTCTTTAGCTAAAGCTGAAACTCCAGTACTTTGGCCACCTCATGAGAAGAGTTGACTCACTGGAAAAGACTCTGATGCTGGGAGGGATTGCGGGCAGGAGAAGAAGGGGACGACAGAGGATAAGATGGCTGGATGGCATCACTGACTCGATGGACGTGAGTCTGACTGAACTCCGGTAGTTGGTGATGGACAGGGAAGCCTGGTGTGCTGAGATTCATGGGGTCGCAAAGAGTCGGACATGACTGAGCGACTGAACTGAACTGAACTGAACTGAAGGTACCTTCTTGAGTACCAACTTTCCATGAGTCTAAGGCAGAATCTGAGGCACTGTCAAAAAATGCCTTGGCTCTGAAATTTCCCTCTTCTGTCATTTCCACCAGGCTGGTTGCATAAATACTGGTGCTCGTCAATCTCTGGACAACATTTCGGGAATGCTGTATTTTTCATATATCCAAGCTAAAAGTACAAAGAGGAAAAAAAGTTACTCTACCTGACATAAGATAAACGTCTTGGCTGTTCACCTAGGTTTGGAGTAGCATTGTTTCTGTAACTTATACACCAGCAATTTTCTGGTAAACCCCCTGACGTGGTTGGTAGTCTCTTTGCATTAAAAAATTTCTGCTTCTTTCCTGTTTGGCACTAAGAGGAATCTAATTTATATTCTGAGGTATAGTACACACACTTTATGTTTAAATTGAGATATTGTGTTATCAATGGACCAAGAGGAACCATTGTTAAGAAAGGTATCATCTTGTCTTTGACTGTTATAAATATAAAATATTATATTTATGGAACTGTCAGATTCTAGTGAGACCTGTTAGTTTCAAGAGTTGGCAGCAATCTGCTGCCATCAGGAAGTACAGGTTGAAAGCAACTGAGATCAGTTGAATTCATGTGGTGTTCGAATTCAAAAGAAATGAGATGGGCAAACGGAGTTTACCTGTCACATAGTTAAGAGAAGGGAGGATGCCTAACCCTGGATGACTCAAAATGACAGTGCAGCGTCGTACATGTTGTAGAGAAAGGCAGTGCAGCCACATTCATCAGAGAAGGAGATGCTAGGGATGGGAGGTAGCTACATCATGCCAAACAAAGGCCAGTTCAGAGATTTTGAAAAACAAAAATACATTTGTGGGTTGGTGACAGTGACAGTGAACAGACTAGTATTGTGCACGCTCTCATTCATTTAAAAATTAAATGAAGCAAGGGAAATCCCCTGTTAGGACACAGCACTTTCATAGCTAGGGGCAGGGTTCACCCCTTGGTCAGGGAATTAAGATCCTGCAAGCTGTGGGGCATGGCCAAAAAAAAAAATTCAGTTCAGTTCAGTCGCTCAGTCATGTCTGACTCTTTGCAACCCCATCAACTGCAGCACGCCAGCCTCCCTGTCCATCACCAACTCCCGGAGGTCACCCAAACTCATGTCCATTGAGTCGGTGATGCCATCCAGCCATCTCATTCTCTGTCGTCCCCTTTTTCTCCTGCCCCCAATCCCTCCCAGCATCAGAGTCTTTTCCAATGAGTCAACTCTTCGCGTGAGGTGGCCAAAGTACTAGAGTTTTGGCTTTAGCATCATTCCTTCCAAAGAACACCCAGGACTGATTAGATGAAGTAATAAGGAAAACAAAAATATGGTATGAATATAAGTAGATTATTTGAAAAGAAGAGAAAGGACCTGAGTTACTGCAGGCCCCTGAAGGCAAGAGAATTTTATCCAAGAATAGAAAAGTCTAAATAAGTAAGACTAGGTAGGAAATGCCAATACAAACCTTACAAATAATTTTAAAAGTTGATGATTTCTTAAGGCATTGTTTAACTTTTTAAACTGTGAGTTGGCAGAGTAACACATTCCACCTCTCTTTCAAGTACTACTTGGTATAATTAAGGTGGCAAAAACAAGAATAGAAGGAACACAGTTGTGTCATTGAAGTCAAAGATCCCCATGAATGCCACCTGAAATTTGCAACAGATAGTTGGAATTATTTTATCCTTAATATATGTGAACAAATAAGATAAGGGTCTGTTATTTTTACCAAAGCAAATATGGTAGAGCAGTTTCATTTACACATTCTGATCTATCTAATGTGTTTTTTTCTCACTTTGCTGTGAAGTGTGTTTATGTATGTATGTATGTGTGTGTGTGTGTGTGTGTGTGAGAGAGAGAGAGAGAGATGGTCCATCTAGCAAAATGTGCCCAATTTTAAAATATTATGTAAAACTCCAAATTACTTGTTAAAATGGAAATATTTAGAGTTGCTTAAAAGTATGACAATAAATAAACCCTATCCAAAATAGGAACCTGTCTAAATCATCATTCTAGTTCTGAGAATCTGATGATGTCATAATGGTAAGTTTCCAGCATTTTGTTTATTTGGTTTAGGCTCAGGAACATTCTCTTTTACTCCTCCTCAGCTTTTGTTGACCCACCCACACCCGCAAAGTACCCTGCTTTCTCTTCATCATTATAGTAACTGTATAGACTAGTGATTGTTGTTTTCCATACCAAACTGACTTTCTTGAGTGTAAAAACTGTGTCTTTCCAGCTATGCTTACCCAGGGGCACATCAGGTTCTATCTAAAGAGAGGCTATTGGATGATGTATAAATACAAATGGACCTTGATAAAGTGGCTCATCGATAAAGAATCTTCCTGCAGTGTAGGAGATGCAAGAGACATGGATTCAATTCTTGGGTCAGGAAGATCCCCTGGAGGAGGGCATGACAACCCACCACAGTATTCTTGCTTGAAGAATCCCATGGACAGAGGAGCCTAGCAGGGTCCTATCAGGTGGCAAAGACTCAGATACGACTGAAGCAACTGAGGATGCGTGCATGCATAAATGAAAGCAGATTGCCCTGCCCTTGACAATGAATGCTCTAAACAATTCTTTGCATTTGGATGGGTGGATCAGGCAGTGGCACAAGTTCATCTGTAAGTTGTCATGATCCAGTGTTGCTCAAGAGACCTCACAGATGGAAGTTTAAAAATAAATCCTAAAACTAAAATTCTATGTCTGGTTATGTTTTGGAATATGCCATTTGACCCTATGAAGTTGTGAGGAATGACCTTCAAAAAGCCTGAGCAGATCCAGATTTTGACACACTGGATGACAGGGAAGCTTCAAAGGATTATTTGATCATTTGTTTTGTAGCAGAGTTACCCATTGAACCACCTGGATTTGTCAAGCTTCTGAGGGTAAGAACACTGAATTTTATACAGCCTTTGTTACTGAGAAGTGGGTTTTTGTAATATCTGTTGCACTAATTGTGACAACATTGGAAACCAGAACTGTCCTCTCCGTTAAAAGTGAAGTGACTCTGGTGCTTGGGGCTGAGTGGCTTGTCTGTGTGGCCAGCTATGAGGGCGTCCCTCCTCTACTGGAGGGGACCTCTACCAGGTCTCCAGTAACTGGTTCTATGGTGTTTTGAGAGGGGCACTCCAGCAGCAGAGCACTTTGACAGGTGAGGAAACCCAGGAGAGGCAGGCCTGTATTGTCTCCTCAGGTAGGTGATGCTTACCGGAAAGTCAAGTAATAAGCGTAATTGCTCTCCAGGGAGTGGTTACCAACATGATTAAGCAAACTAGTTTCCAATCTCCTGTTTTCGTCACATGCAAAAGACACACCCCACCTTTGCCTATACATTTCTGTAACACACAGCACTTCTGTAGCAAAGAGAATACTGTTCCCCCAATTTACAAATCCAGATTTCAAGGGGCTATGACACCAACGTGCAAAGTATATATTGCTGCTGTTCTTGCTGAATTTTAATTACTGGAGGCACACGATGTTTTCTTTTTCACTGAGATTACTGAAGAAGATTAAGGAAAGCTATTTAGTTAGAAGTAACTACCTATTACCAAAGTATTTAGGTTAACCTAGACTGGAATTTACTGCCTACCTGAGTCATAGAAAGACAAAGAAATCTTTCCACTCAGCATTTAGTGATTTCTGTTTGTTAGGATATGCTATCAGACATATGCTATCAAATCCTTAAGAATAACATAAAAAATTACAAAAATATATGTTAATAGAATAAAATGAAGAATAGTGACATTTGTTTTTTAAAAATGACAGTTTTACCACCCAGGCATAATCAGTTAGTGATATTTTGATGTGTTTTCTTCCAGAACATTTTCTATGCCCAAGCTGAACTGCCTACGTGAGCTGGTGCCTAGGTACCCATCAACCAGTTGTTAAGTAAAACATAAACAGGAAGCAGATAAAAACAGGTAGAGCTGATAAAAAAGAATGAAATAATGCCATTTGCAGCAACATGAATGGATGTAGAGCTTGTCACACTGAATGAATTAAGCCAGACAAAGGCAAATATATGACATTGCTTATATGTGGAATCTAAAAAATGGATACAAATGAACTAACATACAAAATAGAAAGAGACTCAGAGACATAGAAAACAAACTCATGGTTACCAGAAGGGAAAGGGGAGTGGGGACTGGATAAATTAAGAGGTTGGGATCAACATATACACACTACAAAACAGGGCTTCCCAGGTGGCAGTAGTGATAAAGAACCTGCTTGCCAATGCAGGAGGCATGAGAGACGTGGGTTCGATCCTTGGGTTGGGAAAATCCCCTGGAGGAGGAAATGGCAACCCACTCCAGTACTCTTGCCTGGAGAATCCCATGGACAGAGGACTCCAGTGGACTACATACAGTCCATAAGGTTGCAAAGAGTTAGACATGAGTGAAGTGACATGAGTGAAGCGACACACATATATAAAATAAATAACGAGGACCTACTGTATAGCACAGGAAACTATACTTGGTATTCTGTAATAACCTATGAGGGAAAGAATTTGACAATATATACATATACATGTATAACTGAATCTCTATGCTGTACGTCTGAAACTAAAATGATATTGTAAATCAACTTATACTTCAATTTTTAAAAAGGAGGAAAAAAAGGTAGAGTTGAAGATGTTAATTAAAATGTCATCCTTAAAAATGTGAAAAAATCAAGAAAATACTTAAAATTATAAAGCTCCTTGTAGGGCTTAAAAAAATTTTATTTGGCTGCATCAGGTCTTAGTTACAGCATGCAGGCTCTTTAATTGCAGCATGTGGGATCTGTTCCCCGGCCAGGCACTGACCCCGGGCTGCCCTGCATTGGGAGCTTGGAGTCTTAGCCACTGAACCACTGGGGAAATCCCTGTTGTAGGGCGATAGAGATCACTAGTACAATCTTTATTCTGTGCATAGGATCTGGAGAGAGAATATGACCAGCTGAGAGCAAGCACAACCAGAACTAGAATCCAGGAACCAAGGCTTTTGGCATGATATCCCTACTCTCACAATGCTTTTTTTAACTGACTTTATTTTATATAGGACAGGATTTAATGATCAATGAATTCTGCGACCCAGATAATCATGATGGTGTGATCACTGACCTAGAGCCAGACATCCTGGAATGTGAAGTCAAGTGGGCCTTAGAAAGTATCACTACGAACAAAGCTAGTGGAGGTGATGAAATTCCAGTGGAGCTATTCCAAATCCTGAAAGGTGATGCTGTGAAAGTGCTGCACTCAATATGCCAGCAAATTTGGAAAACTCAGCAGTGGCCACAAGATTGGAAAAGGTCAGTTTTCCTTCCAATCCCAATGAAAGGCAATGCCAAAGAGTGCTCAAACTACCGCACAATTGCACTCATCTCACACGCTAGTAAAGTAATGCTCAAAATTCTCCAAGCCAGGCTTCAACAATATGTGAACCGTGAACTTCCTGATGTTCAAGCTGGATTTAGAAAAGGCAGAGGAACCACAGATCAAATTGCCAACATCCGCTGGATCATCGAAAAAGCAAGAGAGTTCCAGAAAAACATCTATTTCTGCTTTATTGACTATGCCAAAGCCTTTGACTGTGTAGATCACAATAAACTGTGGAAAATTCTGAGAGAGATGGGAATACCAGAACACCTGATCTGCCTCTTGAGAAATCTGTATGCAGGTCAGGAAGCAACAGTTAGAACTGGTCATGGAACAACAGGCTGGTTCCAAATAGGAAAAGGAGTACGTCAAGGCTGTATATTGTCACCATGTTTGTTTAACTTATATGCAGAGTACATCATGAGAAATGCTGGACTGGAAGAAACAAAAGCTGGAATCAAGATTGCTGGGAGAAATATCAATAACCTCAGATATGCAGATGATACCACCCTTGTGGCAGAAAGTGAAGAGGAACTAAAAAGCTTCTTAATGAAAGTGAAAGTGGAGAGTGAAAAGGTTGGCTTAAAGCTCAACATTCAGAAAACGAAGATCATGGCATCTGGTCCCATCACTACATGGGAAATAGATGGAGAAACAGTGGAAACAGTGTCAGAATTTATTTTTCTGGGCTCCAAAGTCACTGCAGATGGTGACTGCAGCCATGAAATTAAAAGACGCTTACTCCTTGGAAGGAAAGTTATGACCAACCTAGACAGCATATTCAAAAGCAGAGACATGACTTTGCCAACAAAGGTTCGCCTAGTCAAGGCTATGGTCTTTCCTGTGGTCATGTATGGATGTGAGAGCTGGACTGTGAAGAAGGCTGAGCGCTGAAGAATTGATGCTTTTGAACTGTGGTGTTGGAGAAGACTCTTGAGAGTCCCTTGGACTGCAAGGAGATCCAACCAGTCCATTCTGAAGGAGATCAGCCCTGGGATTTCTTTGGAAGGAATGATGCTCAAGCTGAAACTCCAGTATTTTGGCCACCTCATGCGAAGAGTTGACTCATTGGAGAAGACTCTGATGCTGGAAGGGATTGGGGGCAAGAGGAGAAGGGGACGACAGAGGATGAGATGCCTGGATGGCATCACTGACTCAATGGATGTGAGTCTGAGTGACCTCTGAGAGCTGGTGATGGATAGGGAGGCCTGGCGTGCTGCAGTTCATGGGGTCGCAAAGAGTCGGACACGACTGAGCGACTGATCTGATCTGATCTGAACTCTGCCTTTGAAATGAACCTGTGAGAGGAACGATAATATATTGTAAGTATATCCTTTTTAACCCAGCCAAATGATTTTTGGTAGAAGTTAAGTTCACTAAAAGCAGTCCTCCATAGTTTATGTCCCCATTATATGGATAGGAAAACTGAGGCCTAAAAGGGAAGATGATTTGCTAAGGATGCTAAGCCAGTCCGTGGCAGAATTGTGAGTAGATCTCATCTCCTGACTTCAAGGCTCTAAAAATAATGTAGGATGTCATGATCACCAAAAGAGAACTTCAAAAAAAATCTCACATACTACGCATCAATGATTGCCCAGTTACTTTGCCTTCCGTAGCCTACCTTCAGGTGGACTAGTTCCGATTGTGATAAAGAATTGAGGCAGTACTCAGCAATGACTGTCAACTTCACAAAAAGAGACTATAGGCAGTGATGTGACTCCTGATGGATATGTGAAGTAGTTTTGCCAGAAAATTCAAATCTGAGTCAGAATAAAGCATACATAACTATCAAGTGTCTAGGAGGTAGAAGACTATGTTAGAGGCTCCCAGGAATATAATCAGAAAAACCTAGAATGTGGGAAACCTACAGGACAAATAACTTGGCTTCTTCAATAAATAAGTACCAAGGAAAAATGAGCTTGAAGGTGGAAATATACACATTAAAAAAGATCTAAGAGACAAGTAAGTCAAATGACATGTATTGGCATTGATTGGATCCTGATTTGAACAAACTGCTTAAAAAAAAAGACACAGGTAGATTAATACCAACCTTAGAGAATAAAAAAGATCATAAGAGAACTTTATGAACAACTTAATGCCAATACATTTTATAACTTAGATGAAATGGATACATTCCTAGAAGGGTACAAACTATTGAAACTGACTTATGAGGAAACAGAAAATCTGAATAGACTTACAACAAGAGATTGAATTAGTAATAAACTAACAAAACAAAACTACCCACAAAGCAAAGCTAGAATGGTTCAGTGGTAAAGAATCCACCTGCCAATGTAGAAAAGGGAAAGTCCAGACAGTTTCACTAGAGAATTTTATGAAACTTTTATTTATTTATTTATTTTTGGTTTTGGCTGTGCTGGGTCTTCCTTGCTTCGTGCAAGCTTTCTGTAATCATGGTGAGCCAGGGCTACTCTTCACTGCGTTGCACGGGCTTCTCACTGTGGTGGCTTCCCTTGCTGCAGAGCGCAGGGTCTAGGACCTGTGGGCTTCAGTAGTTGTGGTGCATGAGCTTAGTAGTTGCCAGATGGCATGTGGAATCTTCCTGGATGAGGGAGCGAACCCGCGTTCCCTGCATTTACAGGCAGACTCTTAACCACTGAGCCACAAGGGAAGTCCGAAACTTTTTGTTGTTGTTGTTATTTAAATTGATTTCATTTATTTTTGTATCATTCTTTTGTTAGATCCCACATATAAGCAGTATCATATGATATTTATCTTTTTCTGCCTGACTGACTTCACTTAGCATAGTAATCTCCAGGTCTGTCCATGTTGCTGCAGATGGCATTATTTTATTCCTTTTAATGATTGAAAAATTGAAACATCTGGAGGAGGAACTGGCACCCCACTCCAGTATTCTTGCCTGGAGAATCCCATGGACAGAGGAGCCTGGCGGGCTACAGTCGATGCAGCCGTAAGAGTCGAACATGACTGAGCAACTAAGCACAGTACAGCACACAACTGAAACATTTAAAATGGAATAAATAGCAATATTTTTAAAACTCTTCCAAAAAAAGAGGAGGGGATACTTTTCAAATCAACTCAACTCATTCTGTATGGCCATTATTATTCAGGTACCAAAAAAAAAGACATCACGAGAAAATGAGAGACCAATGTATCTTATGAATATAGATGCAAAAGTCTTCAGCAACATACTAGCAAATAAAAAATTAAGCAACATATTAAAAGGTTTATATACATGACCAAGTGGGATTTATTCAAGCTTGGTCTGACATTTAAAAATCAATGTAATACACAATATTAATACAGTTCTAGATAAACTAAGAAGAGACCATCCTCAATCTGATAATGGCCATACATGAAAAACCCACAGCTAACATCATATAATGGAGAAGGCAATGGCACCCCACTCCAGTACTCTTGCCTGGAAAATCCCATGGACGGAGGAGCCTGGAAGGCTGCAGTCCATGGGGTCGCTGAGGGTCGGACACGACTGAGTGACTTCACTTTCACTTTTCGCTTTCATGGCAACCCACTCCAATGTTCTTGCCTGGAGAATCCCAGGGACGGGGGAGCCTGGTGGGCTGCTGTCTATGGGGTCACACGGAGTCGGACACGACTGAAGTGACAGCAGCAGCAACATCATATAATAGTAAAAGACTGAATGTTCTCTCCCTAAGATCATGAACAAGACAAGGACGTCCATTCTCAACACTTCTATTCAACGTTGTACCAGAGGTTCTAGTTGGGAAAATTAGACAAGAAAATGAAATAAAAAGGATCTAGATTGGAAAGGAAGAATGAAAAAGAATATCCATTTCCTTAAGCGTTCCCTGGTGGCCTAGTGGTTAGAATTCTGGGCTTTCACTGCTGCGGCCCAGGTTCAATCCCTGGTCAGGGAACTGAGATTCTGGAGGCTGTGTAGCATGACCCCCCCCAAAAAAAAAAAAAGAAATCAATATGCAGATGACATGACTTTGTATATAGAAAATGCCAAGGATGCCACTAAGAATCTAATAAATGAGTCCAGCAAGGTTGCAGGATACATGATTAGTATGCACAAATTAATTATATTTCTATGTTCACTCACAATGAACATTCTGAAAATGAAATTAAGAAAACAATTCCAGGGAGGCAGCTACATCGGGAGCGGCCCAGAGCTGAGCCACAACCCCAGACTCAGCCTCCCTCCTTGGCGTTGCCGCCACTGCTACAGTCATAGCTGCTGACGGGGTGAACCAGTGCTTACCTCTGCTGTCTGCATCCCATTTGGGAAATATCACTCCCATGGTCCCACCATAGCAGCCCCAGAGGAGACATGAGTTCAGTTCCTGGGCTGGGAAGATCCCACATGCCGAGGAGCAACGAAGCCTATGCACCACAACTACTGACCTGTGCTCTAGAGCCTGGGAGCCACAGCTACAGAGCCCATGTGCCGTGACTACTGAAGTTCGCATGCCCTAGAGCCTGTGCTCCATGGAAAGAGAAGCCACCACAATGAGAAGCCCTTGCATCGCAACTAGAGAGAAGTTCCACACCTGCTCCCCACCCCCGCAACCAAAGCAATGAAGATCCAGAACAGCCAAATAAATAAAAAAGAAAATTATATATAAAAAAGAAAAGAAAGAAAACAATTCCATTTATAATAGTACCAAAAAAGAAAATATATAGCAATAGATATTATGCAAATGAATTGCAGAAGTTATACTATAAAAACTACACATTGTTAAAAGTAATGAAGATAATTCAGATAAATGGAAAGATATTCCATATTCATGAATCAGAAGACTTAATATCAAGTGGCAAAACTCTCCAAACTGCTCTAAAGAGCCAAAGCAATGCTTATCAAAACTACAACTGCCTTTTTTGCAGAAATGGACAGGCTGATAGCAAAATTTATATGGAAATTCAAGAAACTCCAAATACCAAAACAATCCAAAAAGAAAAATAAAGTTGAAGGACTTACATTGCTTGCTTTTAAAAACTTAATACAAACCTACAGTAATCAAAATGGTACAGTACTGGCATAAGAACACATATCAGTGGAGTAGAATTTGCAGTTCAGAAATAAACCCCTATATTTATGGCCAATTGTTTTCTTTGTATTGAAGTATAGTTGATTTACAATGCTGTGCCAGTCTGTGTTATACAGCAGTGACTCAGTTATACACATGTGTACATTCTTTTCTTATATTAGGACCCTGTTGTTAATCCATTCTAAATGTAACAGTTTGCATATACCAACCTCAAACTCCCAGTCCACCCCTCTCCCCCAGTCTCTTGGCAGCCACAAGTCTCTTCTCTACAGCTTTGAGTCTGTTTCAGTTTTATAAATAGGTTCATTTGTGCCACATTTATTTTTCGGCCATGCTGAGTCTTCATTGCTGCGTGGGATTTTCTGTAGTTGTGGTGACTAGGGGCTACTCTCTAGCTATGGTGCATGGGCTTCTCACTGTGGTGGCTTCTCTTGTGGATCATGGGCTCTAGAGAGATTCAGCTTCAGTTTTGCCATGTGTGGGCTCAATAGCTGCAGTTCCCAGGCTTTGGAGCACAGGCTTAATAGTTGTGCTCAGGCTTAGTTGCTCCGAGGCATATAGCATCTGCCCAGACCAGGGATCGAACTCATGTCTCCTGCATTGGCAAGCAGATTCTTCACTACTTAGCCACCAGTGACGCCCGTGCCATACTTTGGATTATACCTATAAGTGATATCAGATGGTATTTGTCTTTCTCTTTCTGCCTTCACTTAGGATAATAATGTCTAGTTGCATCCACATTGCTACAAGTGGCATAATTTCATTATTTTTTATGGCTGAATAGTATTCCATTACACACACACACACACACACACACACACACACTACATCTTTATCTATTTATGGATACCGCACAATTGCACTCATCTCACATGCTAGTAAAGTAATGCTCAAAATTCTCCAAGCCAGGCTTCAGCAATATGTGAACCGTGAACTTCCTGATGTTCAAGCTGGATTTAGAAAAGGCAGAGGAACCAGAGATCAAATTACCAACATCCAATGGATCATCGAAAAAGCAAGTGTCCCAGAAAAACATCTAATTCTGCTTTATTGACTATGCCAAAGCCTTTGACTGTGTGGATCACAATAAACTGTGGACAATTCTTCAAGAAATAGGCATACTAGACCACCTGACCTGCCTCTTGAGAAACCTGTATGCAGGTCAGGAAGCAACAGTTAGAACTGGACATGGAACAACAGACTGGTTCCAAATAGGAAAAGGAATACGTCAAGGCTGTATAGTGTCACCCTGCTTATTTAACTTATACGCAGAGTACATCATGAGAAACGCTGGGCTGGAAAAAGCACAAGCTGGACTCAAGATTGCCGGGAGAAATATCAATAACCTCAGATATGCAGATGACACCACCCTTATGTCAGAAAGTGAAGGAGAACTAAACAGCCTCTTGATAAAAGTGAAAGAGGAGAGTGAAAAAGTTGGCTTAAAGCTCAACATTCAGAAAACTAAGATCATGGCATCTGGTCCCATCACTTCATGGCAGATAGATGGGGAAACAGTGGAAACAGTGGCTGACTTTATTTTTCTGGGCTCCAAAATCACTGCAGATGGTGACTGCAGCCATGAAATTAAAAGATACTTACTCCTTGGAAGGAAAGTTATGACCAACCTAGATAGCATATTCAAAAGCTGAGACATTACTTTGCCAACAAAGGTCCATCTAGTTAAGGCTATGGTTTTTCCCGTGGTCATGTATGGATATGAGAGTTGGACTGTGAAGAAGGCTGAGCGCCGAAGAATTGATGCTTTTGAACTGTGGTGTTGGAGAAGACTCTTGAGAGTCCCTTGGACTGCAAGGAGATCCAGTCAGTCCATCCTAAAGGAGATCAGTCCTGGGTGTTCATTGGAAGGACTGATGTTGAAGCTGAAACTCCAATACTTTGGCCACCTGATGGGAAGAGCTGACTCACTGGAAAAGACCCTAATGCTGGGAAAGATTGAAGGCAGGAAGAGAAGGGGACGACAGAGGGCGAGATGGTTGGATTGCATCATCGACTCAATGGACATGGATTTAGGTGGACTCTGGGAGTTGGTGATGGACAGGGAGGCCTGGTGTGCTGCAGTTCATGGGGTCACAAAATATCGGACACGACTGAGAGACTGAACTGAACTGATGGATGTTTAAATTGTTCCCATGTGTTGGCTATTGTGGACAGTGCTTCTACGGACATAGGGGTGCATGTGTCTCTTTGAATTATAGTTTTCTTCAGGTATATTCTCAGGAGCGGGATTGTTGGATCATATGGTAGCACTATTTTTAGTTTTTTGAGGGATTTCAATACTGGTTTTCATAGTGTACCAAATTACATTCCCACCAACAGTGTAGGAGGTTTTCTTTTTCTCCATACCCTCTCCAGCATTTGTTATTTGTAGACTGTTTAATGGTGGTCATTCTGACCAGTGTGAGGTGGTACCTCATTGTAGCTTTGATTTGTATTTCTGTAACAGTTAGCAATACTGAGCATCTTTTCATGTGCATGTTGGCCATCTGTATGCCTTTTTTGGAGAATTGTCTATTTAGGACTTCTCCTCATTTTATCATTGGGTTGTTTGTTATTGAGTTGTTCGAGCTATTTGTATGTTTTGGAAACTAAGCCCTTGTCAGTCACATGGTTTGCAAATATTTTCTCTCATTCTGTAGGTTGCCTTTTTGTTTTGTTTTTAGTTTCCTTTGCTGTGCAAAAGCTTTTTAAGTTAGATACAGTTCCATTTGCTTATTTTTGCTTTTATTTCTGTTGCTTTGGGATACTGAAGAAAACATTGCTATGATTTATATCGTGTCCAAATAAAATCTTGTAATAGAATGTTCAGAATGCCATTACGTATAATAACCAAAAAGTGGTTTGAAACAACCTAATGTCTATCAGCTAATGAATGGATAAGCAAAATGTGGCATACATACATAATGGAATTTTGACAATAATATGAATGAGGTAATATGACATGTTACAATATAGATGAATTTTCAAAACATGCTAAGTAAAAGAAGCCAGTCATATATTGCACAATTCCATTTACATAAAATGTTCAGAATAGGCAAATCTATAAATAAAAAGTAGATTGGTGGTTGCCCATGACTGGGTAGTGACTGACAATGAGTGTAGGGGTTTCGGGGGGGTGGGTGATGATTATACATCTCTTTAAATGTACTGAGGACTATCGAACTGTGTACTTTAAGTGGGTGAATTATACATAATATGAATTATATGTCAATACACATGGTAGTAAGAAAAATTATGGGATAATTAGGGAAATTTGAAGATTGACAGGGTAGTGATAATACCAGTTATTACAGTTGAACTGCATGGGTCCATTTACACATGGATCTGAGGTTGGTTAAATCCATGGATATGGAACCCTGGATTTGGAGGGCCGACTGTGAGACTTAAGCATCTATGGATTTTATTATCTGCCGCAGGTTCTGGAACCAGTCTCCCATGGACACTGAGGGATGTACTATACTGTTAATTTTTCAAGCGTGATAATGGCATTGAGGTTATGTTTATTAAAAATTTGTCTTTTTACAATACTAAAATAGTTGTGGGTGTAAATAATTAGAAACAACTCTTTTGAGCATATGTATCACTTTATCACCTGGTTTTTCTGCCCCCCACCTTAAACTCCTTCTCCAAATTACCTATTGACCCCCTGTCCCCACTTGTCCCTACAATTGTCTTTTGAACCAGTTCCAAGTAGTCTTTCATCCTCAGCATTGCAGAGCTGTAGCCAACAGTCAATTACAGCTGGTGAGTATAGATCTCCTTTTGTATCCTCAAGTTTTGCATTCACAGATTCAACCAACCAGGGATCAGAAATATATTTTTTTAAATTATAGAATGTTCCAGAAACCAAAACCTGATTTTTCCATGTTCTGGCAACTATTTACATTGCATTAGGTAATGTAAGTCATCCAGAAATGGTTTAAAATATATGGGAGGATATGTACATAGGTTATATGTTAATACTATGTTGTTATTAAAATGAGAGACTTGAGCATCCAGAAGGATCCTGGCACCAATTCCCTCCAAGGGTGACTTAACTGACTTGGTTGCTTTTCCTCTTATTTCAGTTGCTTCTTTCTATTTCCTTTCCTAGTTTCATGACCATCTTGATCCCTAAATGCTGTTGTCCCAGGGCTCAGTTCTTGGATAATTTTTTCAAATTTCTACTTATCTAGATGATCTCATGGCTCTAATGTTCTCTAAATGCTGGCATCTCCCACAACATGCCCAGCCTGCACTTTTTTTTCCGAATTCCAGATTCATATGCCTAACTTTCTTGATATTTCCATGTGTTAATTTGATATGATCTCCAAAATTGAATTTCTTGTCTCTTCTCATTCCCAACTGGTTCCTCTGTTTCCCCATTTCAATAAATAGCAACTTCAAACTGCTCAGGCCAAAAATCTTGGGAATCACTCTGGACTCTCACTCCCTACAAGAACTGAGCCATCAAATCCATGTGTCTGAGTGTACACAGACACCTCGCCCTTCCACTACTTGTACTTTTCCCAAGTCACCTTGTCTCTCACTTGTAGTATTTTACTAGTCTCCTAAGTTGTCCCCCTCTTGCTCCCCTACAATCTATTCTCAAAATAGAAGCTAAAGTGAGTCTATAAAAACAGAAATCGATGAGCAAGCTCCTGTTGTATAGCACAGGGAACTAATTCAATATTCTGTGATAAATCATAATGGTAAATACGAAAAAGAATGTATATATATGTATAACTGATTTACTTTGCTACACAGCAGAAATTAACACAATTGTAAATCAACTGTACTTCAATTAAATAAATAAAAAAAAAATAGAAGCTAAATCATGTTTCTCCTCTGCTTAAAAACCTACCAGTGGCTCCCCATCTTACTTAAAGCCAAAATTCTTACATTGCCCTTGAAATCCACAATTTGGACTGAAGCCCCTGAATGTCACAATTTGGCATTCTCTTACCTCTGACCTCATTTCCTACTTTTCCCTCGCACACACTGCTTCTGCCACTCTGGCTTTTCAGTTCTTAGAACATAGTAGGTGTCTGTCTCAGAAGGATTGCTGCACTGGCCTCTACCTGGAATGCCCTTCTCCCAGGGAAAGGACATTGCTTGCTCTCTCAAATCTTTCACACATTTGCTGTATACTTCTCAGTGCCCCTCCCCCTTGTGCTATCCTCAGCACTCCTTAATTAATTTCCTGTTTCAGTTTTTCCATATTTATTCTACCTGGCTCAGTACGTATTTTATTTATTGCTACTCTGCTTTCTATCTCCTCTTCCCAAAAACAAAGATTTTTTTCCTCCTTCGCTCAGTGGTTGGCACACAATCAGTACAGAGTATTTTTGATATGTTAATGCTGTTTATATTGCACTTACATTCTCTGACTCCTTGTTTAACTGACACTAGCTTCTTGGGAGTTTGGCCATGTCCCTGAGGAAGGTGAAACTAATTGAACAGACTGGCCACTCAGACTGCTGTAAGAGCGCCCAAAGCAGAGTGGGAATTCTACAGGTTCAGGTTTCAGTTGCAGCCTTGGTACCAATCAGCCATTAGGCGTTGGGCAAATCATTTTTTCTTTCTGGTCTTCTATTTACTCATCTGCTAAATGGAGCTCATTGCTTCAAATGACCTCGCAGGATTTTTGAGAAAGCAAAAGTTAAAGATGAAGTGTTGAGTAGGAAATGGTGTGTCTCATTATTTTCTCTATTATAGACAAGGATCTACTTACCTGGAATTTTATAATTTTTAAGAGCAATGTGTAGGCCTGGACTAAAACTCGAGTGTTCTTTTAGGAAACTTGGAAGATGCAGATTTGCTGTGTTAAGCTTTTTTACACATCAGTAATTTGAGAGTGGAAGCTCTTGCTGTTAGCCTATTCTTTCTCCTGTGAAACCTCCCTCTCACATGTAAACTATTGTTTTTTAGCATTCTTGTCCAAAGAAGTGAATAGTCACTGCCCATGGGTGCCCAGCTCCTGTAGAAGTTTGTTTTCTGATCACTTGTGTGTATGTATGGTTGGTGAGCTTCCCCTCAGCCCATCTGTATCCCAGAACCTTGGTTTCCTCACTTGTAAAATGATGTTAATAACTGGCTCTTTATTTTATGGATTCAATGACATATCAATAATTTACATGAAGCGGTAGTACAATGCCTAGCATATATTAAAGCTTCCGAAATGCTTCCTATAAATGGAGACTGTATTGAGCTGCCACACTCAGGGTCACTTTCTAATACAGTTCTTCCACTATGTTACTACCCCTAGTTGAGGACCTAAAACAATGTAGATCTCTCTATCCGATTTCAAAATATTCCCCATCCTATTGTACAAATATCAAAGAGATATTTGTACACTTTTGTTCACAGAAGCATTATTCACAGTAGCCAAAAGGTGTAAGTAACCCAAGGGTTCATTTTGGGAATATATATATATATCATACATACAATGGAATATTATTTAATTTTAAAAAGCAAGGAAATTCTGGGATGTCTCTGGCAGTCCAGTGGTTAAGACTCACTGCTTCCACTGTAGGAGGTTCCATTCCTGGTTGGTTAAGATCCTGAATGTTGTGGGGTGTGGTCAAAAAGGAAGCCCAAAGAATTTATAGATTATTACAATGAATAATGTGGCAAAAAAGGCGGGGCAGGGAAATTCTGACACCTGCTTCAACATGAAAGCAGGCATTATGCTCAGTGAAATACTGTAATAAGTCAGTCACAAAAGGAACATGATTCCAATTACATGAGGAACCTGAACAGTCAAATTTATAGAGAGAGTAAAAGAGTGGTTGCCAGAGGCTGGGGCAGGATAGGGACGGGGCTGTTTAAAGGGTAAAGAATTCCAGATTCCTACAGTTGAATTCTGAAGACGGTAGCACAGCAGTGTAAATGTACATAACTATACACCTAAAAATGAATGGTAAATTTTATATCATGTGTATTTTATCACATAAAAAACCAGACATTCCTGGGACCTAACTGGCGGTCCAGTGGTTAAAACTATGAGCTTCAATGCAGGGGGCACAGGTTCTACCCTGGTCAAGGAACTAAAATCCCACATGCCACGTGGTGGGGCCAGAAAAATTAAAAAAAACTGAACATTCCCCATCCTAGTTACCAACATTACTTTCCACCTGTCTGTCCCCCACCCCGCCCCCCGCCCCCAATTCAGTTAGTCTGCTGTCTTCATTGCACTCAGTGAAACGTCCACTACCTCCTGAGCCGTTGCCCCATGCTATCTTCTCTGGAAAGCTCTTTTATCACCACCCAGCGGCTGGTGTCTATGGGGTCGCACAGAGTCGGACACGACTGAAGTGACTTAGCAGAAGCAGCAGTGGTTTTCAAAAGGTCGCTTGTGCTTTCTCCAAAAGATGTCCTCCTTTCTAGATCTATACAGGAGTCACTTCCTACTTGCCATCGCTACTCCTTCAGCCCACAGTCCGCTCCCTTTCCTGCACTCCACAGAGGAGTCTACATAAGTCTTGTTTTAACTGAGTCTCTCCAAGCACATCATCTAAGTCCTGGACCTTCACAGGTAAGATCTCACGGGTGTCCACACACCCCACTAGCAGGAGCTACGCACATGAGAATCGAGACGGAGGGAAGCCAATTCACACTCTGGGTTCCCAGGAGCAGTGTGCAATCTCAAGAAAGCTTTCAATGTCAAATTACAAGTGAGCGTAGGCGCCCGACGCAGCAAAACTCTGTGCCCTTCGCGATCCTTAAAGGGGAGCCGTGCAACTTGCACAGCTTTTAAACCTCCGAGACACTCTCCCACACTTCTTCCAAGAGAAAGGCGAGAGAGGGGATGGAAGCCGCCTGTTCTGTGCAGGCACTCAAGGAAGAAAGTCTCCAGGGTCTCCGAGGCTTCCAGGAGAAGAAGTCTTCAGGGCTGGCTCGGCTTCAAAGAGGGGAAAGAACCGTTAAAAAGTTGTGCTTCCAGCTCCAGCGCCCGCGCCTACCCGAAAAGTGGAGGGGGAGCCTCGGTACGGAGAGTCGCAAGGCACAATTTCCTTCGCCCTGGACGCCCAGATGGTGCGCCGAGCGCGTAACCCAGAAGTGAAAGGCCGGTTCCCTCAGGTAGAAGACCTCCTCGCCCCCACCGGAGGAAGTTCCGCCTGGACGCCTTTTTCCCAGCTTTCCTGGTTCTTCATGAGCTCTACGCTCCCTGCTTTCTGGTGCCCTACTGCTATGGCCGCTTAGATTCAATCCTCTCTGCCTAGGCTGAGTTTTGCCGCAACTCGCCGGGGGTCCAAACTCCAGCCTGGCCGCCCTTTTCTTAAAGAACCTTTCCCTACGGGTCCCCATCAGGGCCAATTGACGTTCTCCGAGTAGGCAAGAGCTCTAGGGACTGGCAGGTCCCGAATCCCGTCGCAGCCAGGGCGGCGCCTGCGCCGGGCGTTACCATAGAGAAGCAGGCGCCTCTCTGCTCTCGGTTTACACACTCTATGGTCCAGCCGGGTCGTGGCGGTAAGGGGAAAAAGGGAGACCTCATTGCGCAGGCGCCCTGGGGTTCTAATTTTTTTTTTTTTTAATCCCCGCACCGAGCGCTTAACCTCATTGGGGTGGAGGAGAAGGCGGCGGCCGTTTGGTCCGCAGCGGCAACAGGAGCGAATAATACAGCCGTAAGTGCTCGGTTAGGGCGAGGGTGTGTAGACCCCAGGCCTCCCAGGCCCCTGCCCCCCTCCCGGTGGTGGGCACCAAGGCTGGGTGGGGGCTAGGTCCAGCGCTGTCATCCGCTCTTGGGTGCACTTTGGGGGGAGGGGGGCGGCCCTTAGGTGGGAGCTGGGCGGGGAACGGGAGTGGAGGACTGTTTATCCAGCCCGCAGATCGCTGATCCCACGCTGCTTTGCAGGGGGTTGGGGGTGGGTCTGGGGTCAGCCTGGCTTTGTGTGCCCCTCTGTCTTCTCTCCCGGACCCCACCCCGGGCCCCCTTCCCGACCCGAGTCTCGGGCCTGGTAGGAGAAGCCGCGTTTGAAAAGAGCCGGGGCTTGCGAGGGGAGGGGGCGAGAGGGAGAAACCCCCCACAACTACTACTGGCCGAGTGGTGGGTGTGGAGAAAGATCGGGAGGGAAGGGGTCCAGCCGGGCCAGACAAAGCCGAGCGCGGGCCGGGCGGGATGCGCAGGGTGCCGGAGGTCCCCGGGCCCGCAGCGAGCTGCTTCGGAGGCTGGGAAAGCGGACAAGTGCTGAGTTAAGCCTTGTGCAGCCTCCTCAACTTGCCTTTGTTGTTCTTCGGTATTGGCAGTGACGCTCTGACGGAGAGGAGTGTGTGATCTTGCACGTTAGCCTGGTTGGTACAATGGAACTCATCACATTTTGCTTTCTTGTTTTCCAAGCCCCTCGGATGAATCTGGGGTTTTTCAGAGTCTCACTTATTACATAATTTTAAAACAACAACAACTTGTGTTTATTCCTAAAATTAAAAACAAAAATTAGGTGGAGCTTTGAAACATGTTTTATTGCATCTGGGTGAGTTTCTCTGTCGTGAGGTTCGTTCTTTAATGTTGACCATTTGTAGAACCTGTGAACTCTTTAAAGATGATTCTTACATTTGTAGATATGACATCCAGAGCTCTAGATTCTCTAGTCCTTTGGGAGGCAGTGATGCAGAAGAGTCAGAAGTGAGAAATAGTTGCTTGCTGCTGTGTCCCTTGCACCCTGTTTGCCAGAATCTGGTATAAATGATGGCTTTAGAAATTGTTGCTTTTATTACAGTTATTGTGACATTTACTGTCCTCTTGGTCAGAGAAATCCTGGACAGTGGGCTCCTTTTGCTTGTCAAGGGAGTGGAGAATAGTAACATTGATGCAGAGACCGTATAGATAAGAAAAATAACATCACAGTGTCCCAGAGTTACTGGATATTACTTATCTTTTCCATTTGCTAAGAAAGATTTAAATTTTGGTGAGCTGTTTGCTTGTCATCTTTGTAAGATTGTGTAGTTGCACCTTTTTTAGCAATTGTTACTCAATGCTCAGTTTCTGAAATTCATAGCTTATCAGCTAACATGTAGATGTTTTAGGATTTTAAAGTTTTAATTTTTGTTGAGGAGTTTTCAGCTGTAGTTTTGTATTCTCCCAACTAAGGTTAACCAAAGTCAGAAATCCTTTGATGAGACTGTTGGTGGTGGAGTTGTCAAATATTTTATCTCCATGTTACAATCTAAGTGGTAGTGAAGAGGGAAAAAGCCTTTGCACCTTAAATTAGTGTTAGAACTGAAAACCTCAATCTCCTAGAGTGCCAAGATTTTGGCCACAGGCTCAACTTTACCTGAAAGAGGTAGACATTTTTTTGTACTAACAAGAAGCAAAAATCTGAAGCTTGGTTTTTTATACTTGAGTAACTACTGCCATAGAATCTCTTTAAGTATAGTTCAGATGATGGGAACTTGCTTTTTATAGAGCAAGATTTCAGATCCTTAAAATAGTTTGACAGGGATGTTGAGACATGAATGGCCAGAAGACCATTAAGTTTATTGTTCACATGTGTTATGTTTTGTTCACTGGTTTGGGATTTAGATTTATTTCCCTTTAATCCTTTGTTAATTTTATCCCCCGCCCCCCCCCCCCCCCCCGCCTTTTTTTTAGATGGCTCAATCTCACAGTTTATAAGCTGGGTAAGATAGTTTTTTGTACCTGAGACATAATTTTTTCAGACTCCATTTATTCTTAACAATCTTCTACTTATAAAGTTGTAGCTTTTTAGATTGATGGATAATGCTTTTTATTTCATAGTACTATTGTTAAATGTTATAATCATTTAAGGGATGATAACATATTAGGCTCAGAGCTGAGTTTGGATAACAACTTTGATGATTGCAAGTGTGGTAGTCACATAGTGAAAAGAATAGACAGTAGCAGAAAATAATGTTTGAAAACAGAATCACTGATGATTCAGTCTTTGGTTTGTAAAATGTAATTTAAGACAGTAAACTAACCTTTCTTTACTGAATGCAACCAGGTCAGCATCCATAAAGAGTGTGTGTGTTTGGTTAACTGACCTCTAAAGGCCTTTCCTTTTAGCACCACAATTTCTTGAGTGTTAGCTGTGTCTTCACACTGCAGGGCTTTCTTCACCTCTTTGAGCTCAGACCAGTACTGCCAGGCTGAATGCTCCTGCTCCTCAGATTCTTATGGCACCTCCACAGAATACACTTTCCCACAAGCCTCTTTAGGGATCCACTTTCCCACAGGCATCCCTGAAGATGTAGCTCACATGTGTTCAAACAGCAGCATTTCTTCCGTAATACTTTTGTTGACTTTTCTCCTGTTTCTTGCCTGGAAATCTCCTCACTCCTTGTTGATTCCTGTTGTATCCATTACCTTCCTCCTGGGAAGATTCCTCTGGTGATTTATTCTTCTGTAGTTCCTTGAAGGTCCTGGGAGTTTGTAGAAGACTTTGTAGTAGCCTCTGTGCGTGGACTACTGGCCTTGTGTAACCAGTCTCTGTAGAAAGTGTGAAGGAATAAACCAGTGTGTCTTAGAATAAAAGGATTGGAGCCTTGGAAGAGCTCTTAGAGGCCCCATAATCCAACATCCTGCCTTTTGTCTACTGTATTCTGGTCTTGAGCCTCAAACTGCAGCCTTTCCTGTCACTAGACAGGTCTTGATTGCTGGAAAGATATTCTAGACTGTCTCCACTCTGCCCCTCCCCTTTGCCTGTTGATCTTAGTACTCTCTGAAGCAACATGAATCAAATCTGTTTCTTTTCCATGAAATAGTCTTTCATTTCCCAGGACAGTCATCAAGCCTTTTCTAGATTTATTGATTAATTTATTAAACCCTTTCTTTAGTTCCCTGGTGGCTCAGCTGGTCAAGAATCTGCCTGCCATGTGGGAGACCTGGGTTCGATCCCTGGGTTGGGAAGATCCCGAGGAGAAGGGAACAGCTATCCACTCCAGTATTCTGGCCTGGAGAATTCCATGAACTCTATAGTCCATGGGTTGCAAAGAGTTGGACACAACTGAGCGACTTTCATTTTCAGGAACCACAAGCATATAGCTGAAAAGACATACATGGGTCTCACGCTCAAGGGCTCACTCAGTGTAATGGAGGAGACAGATAAAATGTTACAAATTCCTTCCTTCTGATGCTGAAGTATGCAAACAGCCCTAGGCCCTTTGTCCCTGCCTGGTTTAAGCTATCACCTAAACTAGATATCACATGCTTTCTTTAGACAACTCTTGTTTGTTATGGTCCTTTAAATGTAATATATGAAATAAAGCAGAATTTGATATGACCTGACCAGAATATATAGTTCCTGTCTTAGGAAACTGTATCAAGGATTTTCAGACATGTGAGCTTTCTGGTTCTGCCACTTCCTAGCCCTGTGGCTTTGGGCCATGGGCCAGTTAGATCATCTCTTTGTATTTTAATAATTTCATCTACAAGAGGAGGGTGAAGGGCAGGCAGTGTTAATAGCAGCATCATCTTATAGGGCTGTGTGAGGATGAAGTGAGATAATATATGTAAGATGCTGAGAATAGTGACTGGCATATACTGAGTAAGTATATGGACTTCCTGTCATGTATTCATGGTAAGAGTTAATGTAATAATAATAGCAGTAACTGGGACTTCCCTGGAGTCCAGTGGTTAAGACTCTGAGCTCCCAGTGCAGGGATAATGGGTTTGATCCCTGGTCCGGGAACTAACATCCTGCGGCCAAAAAAAAAAAAAAAAGCAATAATCACGTGGCCAGAATCACTTGGAGAGGGTCTTAAAATACAAACAGCCTGGTCTTATTTATTGCTAGCCACCCAGAGATTTTGGTCAGTTAAGTCTTTGTCGGGCCTGGGCAGCCACAATTTTTTAACAATCCTAAGGTAAATTTCTTTGGAAGGAATGATGCTCAAGCTGAAACTCCAGTATTTTGGCCACCTCATGCGAAGAGTTGACTCATTGGAGAAGACTCTGATGCTGGGAGGGATTGAGGGCAGGAGGAGAAGGGGACGACAGAGGATGAGATGGCTGGATGGCATCACTGACTCGATGAATGTGAGTCTGGGTGACCTCCAAGAGCTGGTGATGGATAGGGAGGCCTGGCGTGCTGCAGTTCATGGGGTCGCAAAGAGTCGGACACGACTGAGCGACTGATCTGATCTGAAGGTAAATCTGGAAAACCCAGTTTGAAAGTCCTGCATTCTGTGTTAATTTTGTCAGTGGTTGCATTTGCTTTTACAAATTAAAAAAATTACCAGGTAACAGTCATAGATTGTCCTAAAAGATTTGAACATGGAAGTAAAGGGGAAGGTCTGGCCCCAGATCCCGCTGAGCCCCGTGGGAGGCGGTACATCCTCTTATTATCAGTTTGGAGTATGTCTCCTAAACATGGTTACCCTTGTTTGTAGGAACATCTTCATAATACTAACAGCCAGATTTGATGGAACAAACCCTGGATTTTCAAAACACTTTTACATTCTTAATCTTCTTTGTTCCTTTCATAAATCCCGTGAGGTAGGCAGTGGAAATACCACGATTATCCTGTCAATTTACAAATGAGAACCCAAGACCTCGGAGTTAAATCCCAGTACATGGTGGAACGAAATTGAGAACTGGGCCTTCAGTTTCTCAGCCGGATGTTCTTTTTGTGTAAATTGTCTCTTAGCGACGTAACTTTACACCTTATATTGAAGTTGTGGTTCTGAAGTCGCCTGATCGTTTTTGCCATGTGAAATCTGCCAGACCAGGTTTCCTCTCTCCTTCAGTGTGTTTATACTTGCTTTTTTAAAAATGTAAATTTAAGGTTTAATAGTTAATGAATATGTTAAGATTTATCTTTTTGTGAAAGAAAATTTAGAACTGGCCTGTGCCCGTCTTGCTACCATGGTACAATTGGGTGTGTTTATCTTCATTCAGCATGACTGAGGTCAGTGACTCTGCCTTCTACTTCTAGAATGGTTGTCCAGTTAACTTTCTAAGCATAATGAGTTAAACTTATTTGTAATCCTATTACAATAATATGGCAATAATACAGAAAGTTGAGAGACCAGACAGGGGAAAACCTATATCAAACCATCCTAACACAGGGTTTTTTCCTTTTTTTTTTTTTTGTAATCCAAACACGTTTTTTTTTAATGTATTGAAGTAAAATTGACATGCAACAATATGTTGGTTTCCAAGTGTGTAGCATAGTGATTCAGTATTTTTGTATATTGTGAAATGATCACAATAAGTCAAGATCCATCACCTTACAGAACTTTTTTTCCTTGGATGAGAACTTTTAGAATTTATTAGAAACTTTCAAATGTACAGTACAGTATTGTTAAACTATGGTCATCATGCCATACATTTCTTTTATAACTAGAAGTTTGTACCTGTTGATACCTTTCACCCATTTGTCCCCCTGCCCCCCTCCCCACCTCCAGGTTTTTTCATAGTGTCCTGTCTGTATGCCCCTGTTTTTTAGTAAGTCTTTAGGTCTTCTGTGTTTTATGAATGAAAGTGAAAGTCAAGTCGCTCAGTCGTGTCCGACTCTTTGCGACCCCATGGACTGCAGCCCCCCAGGTTCCTCCGTCCGTGGGATTTTCCAGATAAGAATACTGGAGTAGGTTGCCATTTCCATCTCCAATGTAATGACATAGTGTGCATCATTTTGATTTTTAATAGCTTTGTCATATTTGATTTGATAATGGCAGATTTTGGTAAACTGGGATCCTTATTTTTTGGCTGTGCCTCACAACTTGTCGGTTCTTAGTTCCCTGACCAGAGATTGAACCTGGGCCCTTGGCGGTGAGAGTGGACTCCCAACCACTGGACTGCCAGGAAATTCCTGGTAAACCAGGATCCTTGATATGCAGGTATATGTATATTTTTATATATTATATGTCAAGATATATAATACTATATAGTACAACAGTGGCTGTTTTTGCCATGTAGTGTGCTTTTTTGTGTTGTTTCCTTTGGATCAATTCTAAGAAGTGAGAATATTGAGTGACTTTTGATACATATTGCCTGAATGCTAACCAAAGGCTTGTATCAGTTAATAATTACCCCAGCAATTTAAGAGAGCTTGACAAAAATTTTACCAAGTTCTGGTAATAAAATTTACTTTTTTTTTTGTTTCCTGTGAGAAGTATAGAACATACAGGTTGAATTGGATATTACCTGCAGGCGATCTCTTTCACTTCCATGGTTTCCATGTCCTGTGTTGCCAAAGCTACTGTGTTTTTCGATAGGCATGGAGGAAGACACAGCTCTTGCTTTGTGAGGCAGACTGGTCTGTTTGTCAACATCAGAATATAGTCTTAGGACATCAGTGTACCTTCCCTTCAAGTGTTTGTTTAAACAGTTGTGCTTAAGGGCCTTTCCTGAAATACCTAGTGACTGGAATGTTTGGTAGCAGGGTGAGACATCTGTGTCTTTAACAGATTCCTCAAGTGATGCTGAGGCCAGCAAAGCCTGAGAGCTGCCTTAGGACGACCCTCTAACTGACTTTCTGTTCAGTTCCTCCACAGAGCACGTCTCTACTGTGGGTTGAGGCAGGGCTTCGATGTGAACAGAGGCTTGTTGTCTAGAGAGGAGTGAATTGTCTAGCAGCTTCCTTCCTAATGTAGAGTAGCTGGGTTCATTCTGCAAACAATAAGCCAGTCTTTCCAAGAGTCGTTGAACTGCATAGAAACAGCTCCTTCTCTGAAATCTTTGTTTTATTTGAGTTCTGAAAATCATAGAATTCTCCAGACCCACTCATGTCCTGCCAAGCCTTTGGTTGACTCAAGGGTGGCAAACAGACCTCTTGTCCCAGTGGTAAGAGCCATCATGGACTGAACACCCACCATGAGCCAGGCTGGGTGCCATGGGTGCTCTTTTGGCAGGTCTTACGACAGCATTTAAAGGTAGATTCTATTTTCATTTTATAATGAGAGGAAGTTGAGCCTTAGTTAGAGCACTTGAGAAATTTGTCTATGGTTATGCAGCTGCAAAGTAGCAGAGTTTGGCTCTTGGAATCTTCAGTTTCCTTTCCACTTATCTCTGTTTTTTCCAGCACAGGTTATTTTTCCTGCAGGAAAGGTCAGTGGGCAGTCTTGGGGGAAGTCTGCTGCTAGCATCCGGCAGCATCTGGAGAAGCCTCTTCTCTGGTTAGGAAGGATGTATGGATGCAGTCTTCTCATGAGGGTTTCCATGAGGGTTGGTTGGATCGGGAACCTACAGTCCCTTTTGGACTTGAGTCCTTGATTTGAGATCCACCCTTGGACAGGCCAGACTCCTTAAGACTTTATATAAACTCTTTTTTTCTTTTTACTTTGGCAAAATACGCTATTGTAACCGTTTTAAAGTATACAGGTGAGTGGCATTAATAACATTCACTTTGGGCAGCAGTCATCACAGTCTATTTCCAAATCTTTTCCATCACCCCAAACAGAAACTCTGTAAGCAGTAAATCCTCATTCTTCCTACTTTCTCAGGCCCTGGTCTCTATGAATTTGCCTATTCTGGCTATTTCATTAAATGAGAAGAATTATATGTCCTTTTGTGACTAGTTTATTTCACTTAACATAATATTTTCAAGGTTCATTTATATTGTAACCTGTGTCAGAATGTTATTCCTTCTTAATCGGTAATAATATTCAATTGTATGGACACTCCAGTTTATTTATCCCTTCACCTGCTGTTGGAAGTTGGGTTGTTTCCACTTTCTGACTATTGTGACTGTAATGTATGTTGGTTCACAAATTTGTTTGAATCTCTGTTTTTAATTCTTCTGAGTGTATACCTAGCAGTAGAATTACTGGATCGTGTGATAGTTCTATGTTTAGCTTTTTGAGGAACTGCCTAATTTTCCACAGTGGCTGTACCTTTTTACATTTCCAGCGGTTTTGTACAAGGGTTTCAATTTCTCCATGTCCTTGTCAACACTTGTTATCTCTGTTTTTTAAAAATTATAGCTATCTTAGTAGGTGTGAAGTAGTACTTACTGTGGTTTTGATTTTTATTTCCCTACTGACTAAGGTGTTGAGCATCTTTTCTTGTGCTTATTGACACTTTGTATATCTTCTTTGGAGAAATATACATGCAAATCCTTTGCCCATTTAAAAAAAATTGAAGTATGCTGCTGCTGCTGCTGCTAAGTCACTTCAGTCGTGTCCGACTCTGTGTGACTCCATAGACGGCAGCCCACCAGGCTCCCTCGTCCCTGGGATTCTCCAGGCAAGAACACTGGAGTGGGTTGCCATTTCCTTCTCCAATGCATAAAAGTGAAAAGTGAAAGTGAAGTTGCTCAGTCGTGTCCAACTCTTAGTGACCCCATGGACAGCGGCCCACCAGGGTCCTCTGTCCATGGGATTTTCCAGGCAAAGAGTACTGGGGTGGGGTGCCATTGCCTTCCCCGAATTTATAATGTTGTGTTTCTGGTTTACAACAAATTGTGTCAGTTATACATATGTATATATATTTTCATATTTTTTCCATTATAGCTTACTACAAGATATTGAATATAGTTCCCTGTGCTATACAGTAAGACCTTGCTGTTCTCCTTTGTCCATTTTTATTTATTTATTTGGTTATTTTTGGCTGCACTGAGTCTTCATTGCTGCACGCGGGCTTTCTTGGTTGTGGTGAGAGGAGGGTCCTCTCTACTTGTGGTGTGCAGGCTTCTCATTGCAGTGGCTTCTCTTGTTGTAGAGCATGGGGCTCTTAAGGTATACAGGCTTCTATAGTTGTGGTACAGGCCTTTGCTCATTTTTAAACTGGATTGTGAGAATGTATGTCTTGGACAGAAGAGCCTGGCGGGCTATAGTCCATAGTCGCAAAGAGTAGGACATGCCTGCAGCAATTGAGCACATGTGTGTCTTTTTGGTTTAGAGTTTTAGGAGGTCTTATTGGAGGCAGGAGGAGAAGGGGATGACAGAGGATGAGATGGCTGAGTGGCATCACTGACTCGATGCACATGAGTTTGGGTGAACTCCGGGAGCTGGTGATGGACAGGGAGGTCTGGCGTGCTGCAGTTCATGGGATCGCAAAGAGTCAGACATGACTGAGTGACTGAACTGAACTGAACTGAACTATTCTGAACGTTAAGCTCTTACCAGATATATGATTTGCAGATATTTTCTCCCACTCATTCTGTAGGTTGTCTTTTCACTTTCTTGATAATGTCCTTAGTAATTTTGATGAAATCCAATTAATCAATTTTTTCATGCTTTTCATGTCATATCTAAGGATCTATTCCAGAAAAACATCTATTTCTGCTTTATTGACTATGCCAAAGCCTTTGACTGTGTGGATCACAATAAACTATGGAAAATTCTGAAAGAGATGGGAATACCAGACCACCTGATCTGCCTCTTAAGAAATCTGTATGCAGGTCAGGAAGCAACAGTTAGAACTGGTCATGGAACAACAGACTGGTTCCAAATAGGAAAAGGAGTACATCAAGGCTGCATATTGTCACCATGTTTATTTAACTTATATGCAGAGTACATCATGAGAAATGCTGGACTGGAAGAAAAACAAGTTGGAATCAAGATTGCCGGGAGAAATATCAATAACCTCAGATATGCAGATGACACGACTCTTATGGCAGAAAGTGAAGAGGGGCTAAAAAGCCTCTTGATGAAAGTGAAAGTGGAGAGTGAAAAGGTTGGCTTAAAGCTCAACATTCAGAAAACGAAGATCATGGCATCTGGTCCCATCACTGCATGGGAAATAGATGGGGAAACAGTGGAAACAGTGTCAGACTTTGTTTTTCTGGGCTCCAAAATCACTGCAGATGGTGACTGCAGCCATGAAATTAAAAGACGCTTGCTCCTTGGAAGGAAAGTTATGACCAACCTAGATAGCATATTCAAAAGCAGAGACATCACTTTGCCAACAAAGGTTCGCCTAGTCAAGGCTATGGTCTTTCCTGTGGTCATGTATGGATGTGAGAGCTGGACTGTGAAGAAGGCTGAGCGCCGAAGAAATGATGCTTTTGAACTGTGGTGTTGGAGAAGACTCTTGAGAGTCCCTTGGACTGCGAGAAGATCCAGCCAGTCCATTCTGAAGGAGATCAATCCTGGAATTTCTTTAGAAGGAATGATGCTAAAGCTGAAACTCCAGTATTTTGGCCACCTCATGCGAAGAGTTGACTCATTGGAGAAGACTCTGATGCTGGGAGGGATTGGGGGCAGGAGGAGAAGGGGACGACAGAGGATGAGATGGCTGGATGGCATCACTGACTCGATGGATGCGAGTCTGAGTGACCTCCGGGAGCTGGTGATGGACAGGGAGGCCTGGCGTGCTGCGGTTCATGGGGTCGCAAAGAGTCGGACACGACTGAGCGACTGATCTGATCTGATCTGAAGGATCTATTGCCAGATCTAAGGTCATGGAGATTTATTCTTATGTTTTCTTTTTAGAGTTTTATAGATCCAGCTCTTCATTCATCTTCGTGACCCATTTCCAGTTAGTTTGTGTAGATGGTGTGAGGTTCTGGTCTAACTTTGTTGTTTTGTACGTGGCTGTCCAGTTGTCTCAGCGCCAGTCTTCCCAGGTGGCGCTAGTGGTAAAGAATCACCTGCCAATGCAAGAGACACAAAAGATACAGGTTTGATCCAGGGGTCGGGAAGATCCCCTAGCATAGGAAATGGCAACCCACTCCAGAATTCTTGCCTAGAGAATCCCAGGGACAGGGGAGCCTGGTGGGCTTCAGTCCATGGGGTCACAAAGAGTCAGGCAGTCAGACTGAAGGGAGTTAGCACAGCACAATGAAAACTGTACTTATCCTCTCTTTATCACTTGGCATGTATGTTGTGCTTTGGGTTTGTGACCTCACCCGCCTCAATTTCAGCACCCTCCTGTCCCTCCCTGCTTTCTTCCCTTGTGTCAGGATTCATGGATGTTGTATATTATAGCTTTGCTGCCTGACACATAAGATACACTTAGTAAATGTGAGTTCCCTTTCTTTAGATTTTGTCTAGTCTCGTGTTCCGATGTAGATTATAAGGACCTTCAGAGTAGACTGTATATTTCTTTGTTTTTCAGTTTCTAACCTTCTTTTCTCCCCTATTCACTCTAATGCCCAGTCCAGTACTGTGTAAGGGATGTGCTTAAGTTTTATTGACTGAATTGTGGAGCTAAACTTAGATCTTTGCAAATATGTTTGGGTAATTGCAGAAAATTAATCTTTTCTTTGGCTGTACTTTGCAACTTGTGGGATTTTTTTTGTTTGTTTGTTTTTGTTTTGTTTTTCTGGCCGTACCTTGAGGGATCTTACTTTCCTGAACAGAGATTGAACTCTGGTTCTCGGCAGTGAAATTATAAGATTAGTGATCAATATATTATAAAGTTCTTTAAGATTTAAAATTTAGGTCCTTTTAAGTCATGTTCCCAAATATGGGGATTGATGCCATAGGGTCATCAATCAAATGCCATAGGAATTTGTTTTATATGTGACATTTGATACACAGATAAACCTCAGGCTGCACAATGTGGGGTTCATTTCATGGATGATTGAAACATTTGTAACTTGTTATTTATGATTATGATGAGTTTTAAATTGGGAATTTTACTCACTTTAGATGTGATTTTTGTATATCTAGATCTTGCCTTTTCATTTTTGACAAATGTTCTTAATTTCAAAAATTATTTTAAATTTGTGTGATGAGTGTATATGACTTTCTAACAGGAAAATTAAGTATCATTAGAAAATTCTTCTTTTGCCTAGAAATCCCAAAAGTTAACTGGTGGAAAAGTATCTGATCTTTCTCTCTGAGTCTGTATTATCAGGTTTCCCTCCCTCACACTCTTTAGTGTTCTGAAAAGTCTAATGTTCCTTGTCCTAAGTGATTAGACCTCCCTTGGGAGTCCGTTTTATAATCTGCCATCCAGATACCCAGAGGGGAAGGCTCATTTCAGAGGTTGGTCTTCGTTGTTTTGTTTTCTGGTAGGTTTTGACTCCTAAGTAGGTATTTCTTAGCATCTTGTTATATAAAAACTTTTATCATGAGATTCTGGTTATTCATCCAGGGCTTATTTTAGCAGATACTTATTATTAACAGTGAAAACAAAGAAAGGAATTATTTTATTCTTGTATTTTCTAGTTCTGAACATTGTAACATCAGAGAGGCCAGATCAAACCCAGTACTTGAGATGCTTTCGAGCTAATTGTCAACCAACAGAGTGATTCAGCAAGAGCTTGACCTCCGTTAGTAGGAATAATGGCTTATGCCAGGGAGAGTGGGAAGCAGAGATGCTGACTGTTTTCTTTTGCTACCTCTGGCCTTATTTATGGAGACTTTGGGCCTGGTGTGTATCTTAATCTAAAGCTATGTCTTTGTCTAAAAAGTCTGATTTATGAAGTATTTTTATTATTTAATAGATCCCTGTCCAGACATGGGATCCCATTCAGAGGAGGGTGGCCCTTTATAAAAAGAAATGTGCTCCGGCCCCGCTGTTCCCTGTGGAGTTGATGTTGGCTGATGAGGGTGGTATTTTAGCCTGTTGCTGATTGAACTCACCTAATGGTGGTGAATGCCAGTGGCCTGTGAGTGCATTTATAAAGTGAACATGATGGAAAAATCTTTTTATCCTCTCATTTGTTTCAGAATTTGATTTCTGAAATTGCTAAAGAAGCATTTGTTTAGATAGGATAACAGTGTTTAGCTGAATTGTATAGTGATTATTTTGTGGAATCATGGAAGAGTGAGTAAGCCCTGGAAGATGAGACACATCTTGTGATCATTTGCTTGCTAGATCTGTTTTGGGGTGGCATGGGTGACCGAAGGGGATGCAGAAAGTACGTACATAGATGTTCATGAGAGGGGGCCTAAAACACAGAGAGCCCTTAATGAGAACTACTGCTGTTAAAATAAGAGAGTTACTCTAGGGTGTATCTGGGTAATTAGTAGAGAATGGACTGTGTACCCTGATCAGAATCCTCAGTAAACTTTACTGTTTGTGCCTGAGGACAGAAAGTGGGGCTGACAGCCCTGTTCCCAAAGAGCTCCACTCCAAGGAAGGGGGACAATTGACAAGATGGTTAGAGTGCCCTGTTGGGTATGTTGAATCCATATGGGGGACTGAAGAAGGAAGGGCTGCTCATCTGGAAGTGGGGGAAGGATGTGTCCCTTCCTGTTTTCATCCGAAGAATCTGAGGCCCTGAACAGGTCCACACTCCCCGGTTGGGCGCTCTGGGGCCTGTCTGTTGCCTTCCATTTATGAGAGAGCTGTGTTAGCTGGAGACCGAGCTTGTGACAATGGACAGGGAGCCACGTTAACCCCATGGTCTGATGTGAAGGGGCCAGGGAAGCAGCCTTGCTAAGAGAAGCCTGAAACTAACGACTTACAGAGAACCCTGAGTCTTCATAACATCCACACTCTTCTATTTTCAGGTCTTTACTTGAATCACCAACTAATCTTTCAGTTTTAGAATTTTGAAGGTGGGGATTAGACATTGTGCTTTTGGAAAGTTGGTTGCTATTGAGATGGCTTCTGGATAGTTATGGCATTATTAAAATTATATAATTTTCACTGTAGTCACAAGCTTATTACGTGAATTATTGGTTGTAAAATTTTTTTTAAAGCATACCTCCGAGGTATTCTTGTGGGCCTTATGAGCAAGTTTAAATCTTGTATATGAAAGTTCCATTCATTTGTTTAAATTACCTAGAAAGGAGAACTTCTAGTTAAATGCATTAAATTTTTAAAATTATAAAATATTTATTTTTTTCAGCAGATAATACATACACATAATTTAAAATGCAGGTTTCCTCTTCTCCTATCTGCCATCCACCCCACCCTGGAGACCCCAGTGTTACTCATTATGTGTATGAAATAGTGATATATATGCCTTCTCTTCATTCTCCTTTTTTGTACAGATGTTGACTGTTGAATTTTGCTTTTTTTTTTTACATTAATGTATCTTGGAAATTAGTCTGTGTCAGTACATTAAAGGCTTGTTCATTTGTTTTTTGAAAATGAAGAGTATGGTTGAATAGTATGCCATTGTATAGCATACTATAATTTACTCAGCTCTCTATTAAGGAACATTTAGTTTTTTCTTGTCTTTTGCATTTATAAAACTATGCTGTGCAGAATAATCCTGTAATTATTTTGCATGTATATGAATAAATTCTTGTAAGTTGACATTTTGGGTTGAAAATTGTATCGTTAATATTGTGAGAGATATTGTCAATTATCCATCTTAGAGATTTTAACAAAACCTAGATGGCAGTACGAGAATCCTGTAGTTAATACACTTAAAACTAATTACATAGAAGCATATGACCTAAGAGTAGTTTTGTAGACATGTATGATTCTGTCTTATTATTTTTGAATTAAAACATGGCTATAGTTCAGTGATCAAAAATGAATTGAGCACTTTTTTCTTATTACTTTTGGGAGGGTTTTTTTTTTTTTTTTTTCCAGTTTTTGTTGTTGTTGTTGCCAGTTTTTGATTTTGCAAAAATTCCAAGACTGAAAGAGCTTAGGAAATACGCCTGCTTCCCTTTGCATGCACACTAAGTCACTTCAGTCTTTTCCCACTTTTTACAACACTAAGGACTGTAGCTTTCCAGGCTCTTTGTCCATGGGATTCTCCAGGCAAGAATACTGAAGTGGGTTGCCATGCCCTCCTCCTCCTCCAAACTCGTGTCTCTTAAGTCTCCTGCATTGGCAGGCAGGTTCCTTACCGCTAGCACCACCTGGGAAGCCCTTGCTTCCCTATAGGTGTTACCAGTGCTTTCTTTTTAGAGATGAGTGTAGGGATGGACATGGACAACTTGCTCAATGACTAGCTTTTAAAATGTTTTTCAGTTCTTTGTAGTAACTGATGATACCTATGGTTTCAGGATTCTAGTTCGTTATGACTTTACAAATAACTTTCTGGTATTTATTGGACCCAGTTATGCTTATACTGGGGAAGGCAATGGCACCCCACCCCAGTACTTTTGCCTGGAAGGTCCCATGGATGGAGGATCCTGGTGGACTCCAGTCCATGGGGTCGCTGGGAGTCGGACACGACTGAGCGACTTCACTTTCACTTTTCACTTTCATGCATTGGAGAAGGAAATGGCAACCCACTCCAGTGTTCTTGCCTGGAGAATCCCAGGGCCGGGGGAGCCTGGTGAGCTTCTGTCTATGGGGTCGCACAGAGTCGGACACGACTGAAGCGACTTAGCAGCAGCAGCATGCTTATACTGGAAAGAATATTAACATACTTATTAATGTTTTAAAATGTGTATTTTCTTTGACTAGATACTATATGTACATGGTAAGAAAATTTAAAAGATGCACCAGGATAGAGGGTGAAATGTAAGCCTTCCTCCACCCCTTTTATCATTCTTCCACATCCCATTCCCAGAGGCAGCTGCAGTTTCCAGCTTCTTAAATGGTCTTCCAGATAACCTGTGCGTGTGCGGGCTGGCAGTGATATTCTGTTATGACCACTGTTATTTATTTATTTAATTAAAATTTTTTTCTGTGCTGGGTCTTGCTGTGGTGTGCAAGCCTTGTCTCATTATGGCATGCAAGCTTCTCTTGTTGCAGATTACGGACTCCAGAGCTCACAGGCTCAGTAGTTGTGGTGTGCAGGTTCAGTTGCTCCGCAGTACGTGGGGTTTTTAGTTCCCTGACCAGGGGTTGAACCCACATCCCCTATGTTGCAAGAGGAATTCTTAACCATTGGACCACCAGGAAATTCCCCAGGACTACTGTTACTTCAGCATTTTCTTTTCTTTTAAAATTGTTTAATTGATGTATGTTGATTTACAATGTTGTATTAGTTTTTGGTGTACAGCAAAGTGATACCATTACCCATATATCTTCTCATATTCTTTTCATTATGATTTATTACAGCATATTGATTATAGTTCCTTGTACTATACAGAAGGACCTTGTTGGCCGTGTATTTTATATTTAGTAGTGTGTCTCTGCTAGTCCCAAACCCCTAATTTATCTTTCTCCCGCCCCTTTTTCCTTTTGTTAAACATAAGTTTGTTTTCTGTGTCTGTGAGTCTGTTTTGTAAATAAGTTCATTTGTATCATATTTTAGATTCCACATACAAATGATGTCCTGATACTTGTCTTTCTCTGTCAGACTTCAGTTAGTATGAAAATGTCTGGGTCCATCCGTGTTGCTGCAAATGGCATTATTTGATTCCTTACTGACTGAGTAGTGTTCCCTGGCATCCATGTACCACATCTTCATTCATCTGTCCGTGGACATTCGGTTTGTTTCTATGCCTTGGTTATTGTGAATAGCGCTGCTGTGAACATTGGGGTGAACGTATCTTTTCAAATTAGAATTTTCTCCAGATATATGACAAGGAGTGAGATTCCTGGATCATCTGATAACTCTAGTTTTAGTTTTTTTAAGGAAACTCCATACTGCTCTCCATAGTGACTTTACCCATTTACATTCCCACCAACAGTGTAGGAGGGTTCCGTCTTCTCCAAACCTTCTCCAGCATTGATTATTTTCAGACTTTGTTGGTCATCCTGACCAATGTGAGGTGATATCCCATTGTAGTTTTGATTCAGATCAGATCAGATCAGTCGCTCAGTCGTGTCCGACTCTTTGCGACCCCATGAACTGCAGCACACCAGGCCTCCCTGTCCATCACCAGCTCCCGGAGGTCACTCAGACTCGCATCCATCGAGTCAGTGATGCCATCCAGCCATCTCATCCTCTGTCGTCCCCTTCTCCTCCTGCCCTCAATCTCTCCCAGCATCAGAGTCTTCTCCAATGAGTCAACTCTTCGCATGAGGTGGCCAAAATACTGGAGTTTCAGCTTTAGCATCATTCCTTCTAAAGAAATTCCAGGATTGATCTCCTTCAGAATGGACTGGTTGGATCTTCTTGCAGTCCAAGGGACTCTCAAGAGTCTTCTCCAACACCACAGTTCAAAAGCATCAATTCTTCGGCGCTCAGCCTTCTTCACAGTCCAGCTCTCACATCCATACATGACCACAGGAAAGACCATAGCCTTGACTAGGCGAACCTTTGTTGGTAAAGTAATGTCTCTGCTTTTGAATATGCTATCTAGGTTGGTCATAACTTTCCTTCCAAGGAGTAAGCGTCTTTTAATTTCATGGCTGCAGTCACCATCTGCAGTGATTTTGGAGCCCAGAAAAAGAAAGTCTGACACTGTTTCCACTGTTTCCCCATCTATTTCCCATGCAGTGATGGGACCAGATGCCATGATCTTCGTTTTCTGAATGTTGAGCTTTAAGCCAACTTTTTCACTCTCCACTTTCACTTTCATCAAGAGGCTTTTTAGCATTTCTCTAATAGTTAGCAGTATTGAGCAGCTTTGCGTGTGTCTATTGACCATTTGTATGTCTTCTTTGGAGAAATGTCTGTTTAAGCCTCTGCCTATTTTTTGTTTAGGTTGTTTGTTTTTTTGTTATTGAGTTGTAAGAACTGTTTGTATATTTTGGATATTAATCCCTTTTTGGTAGTAGTATTTGAAAATTTTTCCTCTCATTCTGAACATAGTCTTTTCATTTTGTTTATGATTTCCTTTGCTATACAAAGGCTTATAAGTTTGATTAGATCCTGTTTGTTTCTTTTTGGGGGACTGACCTAAGGAAACCTTGCGTGACTTAGGTCGGAGAGTTCTGCCATGTTCTCTTCTAGAAGTTTTATGATGCCATGTCTTGTATTTAAGTCTTTAAGCCATTTTGAGTTTATTTTTTGTATGGTTTGAGCGTGTGTTCTATCTTCATTGATTTGCATGCAGCTGTGCAGCTTTCCCAACAACCACTTGCTGAAAAGACTGTCTTTTCTCTATTGTGTATTCCACCTCCTTTGTCAAAGGTTAATTGACTGTAGGTGTGGATGTTTATTTCTGAGTTTAACATATTTTGTAAAAAATTACATAAATAGTACATTTTCATTGTAGAAAAATAATATGAATGCTTTGGTGTGTTTCTTTCCATACTTTTTCCATGCATCAAGAATGTAAGTGACTATTTTTTATGTAACAAACAAAAAAATCATAAATGTGTAGTTTGCTAGTTTGCTTTCTTTCCCCCACTGAATTGATTGTAGATATTTTTCCAGGCCAAGAAGTGTGTGTTTTCACTTTGGTTTTCAGTGTCTTCATGGTGTGCTGTTGTTTGGATGTACTGTAATGTCTTTTAGAGTTTCCTTTTCTGAAACATTTATTTTCATCAAATTTTCATGAACAGCTGCAGTAAACAACTTTATATATTTTAATGTACTTAACAAATTATTTCCTTAAATGAATTCTTAGCTTTGGACCTTTTGGATTAAGACAAATATTGAAAGCTTATTGATAGATGTTTCTAGATGTCCCAGATAGTTATGAATTTTATTCTCAACAGTGTGTTAAAATGTGTATTTGATTATATTAAATTACATTCTTAAGTGATGTTTAAAAAATTATTTATGTACTCTTTTTTTTTTTTTTTTGATTGTGCTGGGTCTTCATTGCTGTGCGGACTTTTCTGTAGTTGTGGAGAGTGAGGCTACTCTCCAGGTGCAGAGAGCAGGGGCTGCTGTCTAGTTGCGATGCGTTGGTTTCTCGTTGTGGTGGCTTCTTTTGTTGCAGAGCATCAGCTCTTGGGTGCATGGGCTTCAGTAGTTGCGGTTCCTGGGCTCCAGAGCACAGGTGCAATAGTTGTGCTCTGGCTTAGTTGTTCCCGAGGCGTGTGGGATCTTCCCAGATCAGGGATTGAACCCATGTCTCCTGCACTGTCAGGCAGATTCTTTACCATTGAACCACCAGGGAAGCCCTTAAGTGATTTGTTTAAGTGTGGGACTAGAGTTGGGTTTATTTTTTGTATTTTAAAGAAAACCATGTTAGTGATGAGGAGGAGTAAGTCAGTGTTGGAAAAATATTGAGGCACTCATGACTCAATTTGAAAAGTGAGCATCTTTATGTACAGTTCACTACATACTAACATAGGCAAGGCACAGACCTCTTTTTGTCCTTTGCTTTTGGAAATTTTCCCCCTAAATTCAGAAAATATGAATGTAAAAATGTTATTGTAGTAATAGCAGTGTTCTGTTATAGTTGATCTGAGAAATACAGCAAAATCTACCTACCTGTTATGTGTAAGCTTAGTAAAGTACAGATTTAAAGTCTGTATGCTTGAAATCTGATTGAATGGTTGATGGGTTGGAAGCCACATGTGGAATTGTGTTTTGTGTCCTTGTCACTTAGCTGATGTTGCCAATTATTTTTCTCTGCCAGGTCACTTACACTGCACTGAAAAGATAGGAAGCTAACCCTAATAAGATTCAATTTTTAAATAAATCTGTAAAGCCTTGTTTCAATTTTTTATCTTCAGCATGCACAGAATTCCTTATCATTGAAAGCTCTGTGACTGTAGGTCTTCTCAGTTCATCAGATTCTGTGTCTCCAGTCTGAATCTTTCTGGAGCAAGGAATAAGAAGCAAAGAAAATGATTTGGGGGTGAGAGTAATAGAGCACGTGTTCACGGCAGTGCACCTGTAAGAGCGTTCCCTGGGGCACCCTTACGTTTGTTTCACTGTTGTACTCTTTCTTTTTTTCTTTGTCTTCTGAGGAGTCATCAGAAAAGTAGCTGATCTTCCAGGAAAGCACTGCGGTATACTGTGTTGAAATAGATTGTTCACTTGTCTTTCCCTCCCTAGTGGACCTGGAGCTCATTGACAGCAGCATCTGGCAGATTGGCTGGCACGTTAGGTTTTCAGTGAACTTAAGCCTGTCCACATTATGTGCATTTTTTTCACTTTTTCCTCTTTTCATTTTGGAATAATTATATATTCACAGAAAGTGGCAAAAATAGTAACAGTGTTTCTGTTCACCCTTTAGCTGGTTTCCCTCAGTGGTTACGAGTTACCCTTTTTCTTCTTTTCCTTTCCCACTTTTGACCGTACCTTTAGCTCACCATAGGCATCTGTGGGAAGTACTGAGCTCTCCAAGCTAAGGATTGCTGACAAGTAGGTTTACTTCTGGGAGTGCATGTGGCTCTTCCTCTTTGTTCTTTGTTTCTGGAGCCTCTGCTTAGTATGTGTTGCTGTGCCAGGACGAGTTGCTGCTCTGTGTTCAGGCTATTCTGCTGTTACTTTGGGATTATTAAGTGTGGTGTATGTATGCTTCCTCTGTAGATCTTTTTCCTAAGTTATGTGTGCATATGTGCTAAGTCACTTCAGTTGTGTCTGACTCTATGTGTCCCCAGGGACTGTAGCCTGCCAATCTCCCCTGTTCATGGAATTCTCCAGGCAAGAATAGTGTAGTAGATTTCTGTGCCCTCCTCCAGGGGATCTTCCTGACCCAGGGATCGAACCTGCATCTCCTGAATTGTAGGTGGATTCTTTATCCACTAAGCCACCTGGGAAGTCCAAGTTATGTTTACACAGGTCTAAAGTACATAGAGAGTTGTGTGTATTCTTGATGAGAAAGCAGTAGCTGTGACCTGGTGGAAATAGTCCTGGATTTGGAGTTAAAAGCTCAGATTCAAATATTGATTCTGTTTCATACTGTGTGACCCTGGAAGTTTGCTTGCTTCTGAATCTGTAAGTAGGCACGACAGTAACAGTCTTAAAGAAGTTTTGTAGGGGAATAAAGAAGGTAGCATTTGTATAATCATTTAGTGGATTGGAAAGTGCTATTCAAATGTAAAGAACCTGTGCTTATTTTGAATTGCTGAAATGAAACCCAAATTTTAAACTATTGCTGTGTTACTTCTCTATAGCTTGATTTCTTTATTCAGTAGCAGAAAAAAACTCCCCATGCTTTTTATACCCCAAGCCCTCTTACACCTTCTGTTTTTACATTGAATAACCAGTACTTAAAAGGGTTTTCTTTTTCTCTTGTGGGTGTAACCCAGCTCCCTTGGGAAATTTGGGATGGCCATGTCAGCTGTCATGCTATCAAATGACGTATCAAATGCTCTCCTCTCTTCTTATTCACCTAAGCCTGGGGATTTAATGTTTCAGAACCTGTTAGGAAATCTCTTGTGTGAGTATATATGCTCTTTTCTGCTAACCTTTTTGATACGTTTCACTCTTAGAAACCAACTCTTAATATGGTGCTTAAAATTGAGATTTCTGCTTTTAAAGAGAAGACCTCATCTATACATATATGAAGTGAAGTGAAGTTGCTCAGTTGTGTCCGACTCTTTTCGACCCTGTGGATTGTAGCCTACCAGGCTCCTCCGTCCATGGGATTTTCCAAGCAAGAGTACTGGAGTAGGTTGCCATTTCCTTTTCCAGGGGATCTTCCCAACCCAGGGATCAAACCCAGGTCTCCCGCATTGTAAGCAGATACTTTACCATCTGAGCCACTAGGGAAGTCCATATATATATATATATATATGTATGTGTGTGTATATATATATATATATATATATGTATGTATGTATATTGTAGAAGGCAATGGCACCCCACTCCAGTACTTTTGCCTAGAAAATCCCATGGACAGAGGAGCCTGGTAGGCTGCAGTCCGTGGGGTCGCTAGAGTCGGACACGACTCAGCGACTTCACTTTCACTTTTCACTTTCATGCATTGGAGAAGGAAATGGCAAGCCACTCCAGTGTTCTTGCCTGGAGAATCCCGGGGACGGGAAGCCTGGCGGGTTGCTGTCTCTGGGGTCGCACAGAGTCGGACACGACTGAAGCGATGCAGCAGCAGCAGCAGCAGTATATATATATTCACAAATATATATATGGAGTAACTAGTCAATATAAAAATGGGGGATAATATGAAATTCTTAAGATTTATTTTATCTGTTTTTTGGCTACACTATGCAGTCTGCAGAATCTTAGTTCCCCAACCAGGGATTGAACCCAAGCCACAAAATTGAAAGTGTGAGTCCTAACCACTCGATTGCCAGGGAATTCCCTGAAAAATTAAAGATTTAGATAACTGGCAATTGTTTTTTTAAAAGTGATCTAGTTGCAGATAGATTCTTTTGAATCATTAAGGGACAGACACCTATAGAACACCACATTTGATAAAAATGAGTACACATTGTTCTCAAGTACATGTGAAACATTCTCCCGGATAGATTATATGTTGTGCCATAAAATAAGATTCAGTAACTTTAAAAGGATGGATGTCATTTAAAGTATGTTCTCTGAACTACAGTGGAATGAAAGTAGGTATCACTAACAGAGGGAAATTGGGAAATTCACAGATATGTGGAAATTAAACAGTATATTCCTAAATCACCAATGGATAAAAGAGGAAATCACAAGGAAAATTAGAAATTAGTCTGAAATGACTGAGTACAAAAATACAGTGTAAAATGGTAGTACTGGTTGCACAATAATGTGAATGTACTGATGCTGTGCTATACACTTGAAAGTAGCTAAAATGGTAAATTTTATGTGTACTTTACCACAATTAAAAAAAACCCTGCTATAATTCATTGTTCAAGAATTAATGTTGATTTAGCACTTACACAAAATTAAGCACCATACCATAACTTTGGGGATGCAGTGAAAGCAGTGCTTAGAGGGAAATTTATAGCTATAAACAGCTATATTAAAAAAGAAGAAATATCTTCAATCAGTAATCTAAACCTCCATCATAAAAAACTAGTAATAGAACAAACTAATCTAAAAGCAAGCAGAGGAAGAAAAAAATGAACATTAATTTAGAAATAAGTGAAATAGAAAAGCAAAAATCAACAGACCAAGAATTGAAGAGATCTACAAAATTGAGAAACCTTAAGCTAGTCTGGGCAAGAGAAACAAAGACAAGACTCAAATTAATAAAATCAGGAATGAAAGAGAGGACATCACTACCAACCTTACAGAAATAAAAAGGAATGTGAGAGAATACTAGGAACAATTACATGCCAACAAATAAGACAACACAAATAAAATGTATACATTCCTGGATATTGACTCAAAAAAAAAAAAAAAAGAAAAGAAAATCTGAAAAGTCCAATAGCAATAAAGATATTTAATTAAAAATCAGGAAACATCTCACAAAGAGCTCCAGCTCAGATGACCTCATATTTGGTGATTCTGTCAAATCTACCAAATGTAAATTCTCCACAAACTCTTTCAAAATAAAAAAGTAAATAGAATGTCTCTCGGAGAAGGCAGTGGCATCCCACTCCAGTACTCTTGCCTGGAAAATCCCATTAACGGAGGAGCCTGGAAGGCTGCAGTCCATGGGGTCGCTGAGGGTTGGACACGACTGAGCAACTTCACTTTCACTTTTCACTTTCATGCATTGGAGAAGGAAATGGTAATCCACTCCAGTGTTCTTGCCTGGAAAATCCCAGGGATGGGGGAGCCTGGTGGGCTGCCATCTATGGGGTCGCACAGAGTTGGACACAACTGAAGTGACTTAGCAGCAGAATGTCTCTAGTTTATCTTTTGAGGATATTATTATTCTGTTAACAAAATCATACAAAGACATGATGAGAAAAGAAAATTACAGACCAGTATCCTTTATGACTATAGATGCAAAAAAAAAAAAAAAAAAAAAAACTCTCAATAAAATTGAGGCAAACTGAATCCAGCATCATATCAGAAGGATTATATACTATATGGCCAACTAGAATTTATCCCAGGAATGCAGGGTTGGTTTAACATGTGGAAATCAGTGTAACCATAATAGTAAAGGACAAAAATTACATTATCATCACAGTTGTTGCTGCTCAGTCACTAAGTTATGTCCGACTCCTTGCAACCCAATGGACTGCAGCACACCAGGATTTCCTGTCCTTCACCATCTCTCAGAGTTTGCTCAAACTCATGTCCACTGAGTTGGTGATGCCATCCAATCCTCTCATCCTCTGTCGTCCCCTTCTCGTCCTTCCTTCAGTCTTTACCAGCATCAGGGTCTTTTCCAATGAGTCAGCTATTTGCATCAGGTGGCCAAAGTATTGGAGCTTCAGTTTCAGTATCAGTCCTTCCAGTGAATATTCAGGGTTGATTTTCTTTAGGATTGACTGGTTTATTCTCCTTTCTGTCTAAGGGACTCTCAGGAGCCTTTTCCAGCAACAGAGTTCCAAAGCATCAATTCTTTGATGCTGGTCCAACTCTCACATCTGTTTGTGACTACTAGAAAAACCATAGCTTTGACAGTATGGACCTTTGTCAGCAAAGTGATGTCTCTGCTTTTTAATACACCGTCTAGTTTTGTCATAGCTTTTCTTCCAAGGAGCAGTTGTCTTAATTTCATGGCTGCAGTCACTGTCTGCAGTGATTTTGTAGCCCAAGAAAATAAAGTCTGTCACTATTTCCATTGTTTCCCCATCTATGTGCCATGAAGTGATGGAACCAGATGCCTGATCTTATTTTTTGAATGTTGAATTTTAAGCCAGCTTTTTCACTCTCCTCTTTCACTTTCATCAAGAGGCCCTTTAGTTCCTCTTTGCTTTCTACCTTTAGAGTGGTATCATCTGCGTATCTGGGAGAAGGCAACGGCACCCCACTCCAGTACTCATGCCTGGAAAATCCCATGGATGGAGGAGCCTGGTAGGCCGCAGTCCATGGGGTCGCTAGAGTCGGACACGACTGAGCGACTTCACTTTCACTTTCATGCATTGGAGAAGGAAATGGCAACCCACTCCAGTGTTCTTGCCAGGAGAATCCCAGGGACAGGGAAGCCTGATGGGCTTCCGTCTATGGGGTCGCACAGAGTCGGACACGACTGAAGTGACTTAGCAGTAGCAGCATCTGCATATCTGAGGCTGTTGATATTTCTCCCGGCAATCTTGATTCCAGCTTGTGATTCATCCAGCTTGGCATTTCGCATGATGTACTTTGTATATAAGTTAAATAAACAGGGTGACAACATACAGCCTTAATGTACTCATTTCCCAATTTTGAACCAGTTTGTTGTTGCATGTCTGATTCTAACTGTTGCTTATTGACCTGCATACAGGTTTCTCAGGAGGCAGGTCAGGTGGTTTGGTATTCCCATCTCTTTAAGAATTTTCCCAAGTTTGTTGTGATCCACACAGTCAAAGGCTTTAGTGTAGTCAATGAAGCAGAAGTAGATTTTTCTGCTTCTGGAATTTCCTTGCTTTTTTCCATGATCCAGTGGATGTTGACAGTTTGCTCTCTGGTTCCTCTGCCTTTTCTGAATCTAACTTGTGCATCTGGAAGTTCTCCAGGAACATACTGTTGAAGCCTAGCTTGAAGGATTTTGAACATCATCACAATAGGTATAGGAAAAGCATTTGACAAAATCTTACCCCTTTACTTGATAAAAACACTTAGCAAACTATAAATAGAAGGGAGCTTCTTGGTGTGATAAAAGCCACTGATGAATACCCATGAAAACCCTCAGTTGATGCCATACTTTGTGGTAAAAATTGAATTTTTTCCAAGATCAGAAACAAGAAAAGGATGCCATTTTATGTCATGTCTATTCAACATTCTACAGAAACTTCTAACTGGAGCAGTTAGACAAGGAAATAAAAGGCATCCAGGTTGGAAAAGAAATAAAAAAATCTATTTGCAGATTACATGATCTTGTAAGGAATCCACTATAAGGCAATTGAAACTAACAAATGAATTCAGTTAGGTTGTGGGATACAAAATCAGTATATAAAAATCAGTTGTATTTCTATACACTTACAATAAATAATCCAAAAATGAAACTAAGAAGACAGTTCAATTCACAGAAGCATCAAAAAGAATGAAAAAGAATAAACTTAACAAAAAAGTATAAAACATATATTCTGAAAGAGAGAAAACATCATTGAAAGAGATTAAAGATCTAAATAAATGGAAAGACATCCTATATTCATGGATCAAATGACCTACTATGATACTCTTCTCCAAATTGATTTGACACACTCCCTATTAAAATTCCAGCTGCCTGTTTGGAGAAATTGGCAAGCTGATCTTCCTATTTATATGGTAATACAAGGGACCCTGAAGAGTCAAAACAATTTTGAAAAGGAAGAACAAAGTTGGAGGACTTAGCCTACTTCAAAGCTATAGTAAGCAAACCAGTCTGCTGCTGACATAAAGGGTAGGGTGGACATACAGATCAGTGGAGTAGAATGTAAGTCCAGAAATAAATACTTAACATTTATAGTCAATTGATTTTCAACAAGAGTGCAAAGACAATTCAATAAAGAATAGTTTTTTTCAGCAAATGATGCTGGGACAAGTTATATCCACATGCAGAAGAATGAATTTGGACCATTTGTTCACTCATATATATTTATATGAAACTATATAAAATTCTTAGAAGAGTAGATACAAGTCTTTATGACCTTAGACAGTAGATTCTGTTTTTTTATTTTTATTGTTGTAGAATAGGTGATGATTTCTTAGGTATGACAGCTAAAGCACAAACAACAAAAGAAGAAAAAAATAGGTGAATTGGACTTTACAAAAATTTAGAACTTTGTTTCAAATGATACCATCAAGAAAGTGAAAGCACATTCCATAGAATGAGATAAAATATTTGCAAATCATTTATCTGATAAACTTTTATCCTGAGTATATAAAAAATTTTACAATCAAGAATAAAGACAACTCAATTAAACAGGCAAAGAATTTGATTAGATGTTTCTCCAAAGAAGATGCTGAAATGTCCAGCAAGCCCTTGAAAGAAGGGCTTTGTTGTTGTTAGGGAAATGCCCATCCAAACCACAGTGAGGTACCGCTTCATACCCTCTAGGGTGGCTTTGATAAAAAAGATGGACAGTAAGTGTTACTGAAAACATGGGGAAATTAGAACCCTCATCTCCTGCTGTGGCAGTGCAAAATGGTGTAGCCACTTTAGAAAACAGTTTGGCAGTTCTTCAAATCTCTAAACATGGTTATCATATCTGGTAGCCTAGTTAATGCTGCTATTTGTATATCAAAATTGGAAAGTTGTCCTCATAATACTTGTTCAGGAGTGTTCATACCATTATTCATAAATAGCCAAAAAGTAGATGCAATCCTAATATTCATCAGCAGATAACTACATGAGCAAATTCTGGTACAGCTATTCGATGGAATATTATTCGGCCACAAAAAGGAATGAAATAGTGATACATGCAATGAGATGGATAAACCTTCAAGATAGTATGAAAGAAGTCAGACATGGAAGACACATATTTTATGACTCTGTTTATATCAAGTGTCCAGAGTAGGAAGATCCATTTGATGAGAAAGTGGATTTTCAATTTTCATGGGTTTGGGAGAGCGGGTTGCAGAATGACTGCTAAAGGATGATACAAGTTTCATTTTGGAATGATAATGTTCTAGAATTAATGGTGATGGTTGCACAACTTTGTGAATTTATTTACAACTGCTGAATTACATACACTTTAAAGGGTACAATTTAATGATTCGTGATTTATAGTTCAAAAATCATGTAAAGGAGTCATTTTTACTAAAAGTCATTGTAAGGAGTCATTCAGGTTTAGTGATCTGGTTTTCATTAGTATAGTAAACACATAGGAAACAAAGATGGTCATTACTATGAAACGGTATGAGAAGTTCTTTGAAAAATACAATAGAGGTGAATGTTGTGGTACTTCCTTGGTGGTCCAGTGGTTAAGACTATGTGCTTCTAATGCATGGGGTGCAGGTTTGATCCATGGTCAGGGATCTGAGATCCCATATGGTTGTGGGATCTTAGACAAGTTGTGGACAAAAGAAAAAGTAAATGCTGCTTGATTGAGTGGAAATACAGATTCCCCCTTTCTGGAGGAGCCAACATATTTGTCACTGTAATAAGGCTTGTCTTGTCTCTCTAGCAAGTGGTTCTCTGCCGAGGTCTCTTGTTTTCTTGTAAGACCCTTCCTTGGGAATCTGTAATCTATATTATTGTTCTCTCCTACCCAGGGAAACTGTCTCTATAGTATAACAGTTTGGTATGCTGTGGTTGACATCTCTCTTGTGGGAGAAGTCAGCAGTCAGTGGAGAAGTATCTTTCTCATCAGTTAATTACTCTTGGCCTCACAGTTGTTAAGTGAATAAGGTGGATTTATGAAATAACTGCTTTTCTGTTTAACACTCTTAAAATGTTTGCCTTTTTCTTTATAGAAAATTTGAAAAGTAGAGGAAGTTACTAAAAAGTAGGAAATAAGCTCATGTAAACCTGTTACTCAGAGGTTACATGTTAATCTTTTTCGAACTCTATTTTTTTTTCCTGTAATTGTTTCACATGTAGGCTATATCATACTATATGTATATAAATGTCATACTGTACGTTGTATATGCTATATGTATAACTATATATATAATGCAGTTTCATATCCTAGACTTGTTTAATTACTACTTTTATGCAGGTATTTTTTTTCTACATAGACTTCTTCAGCTTTACGATTCTTTTGAAGAAATTAAAGTATTTTGGATTTTTAAAAATTTCAGATAATTTTAAACATGTTCAAAAGTGGAGCGAATGGTATAACATATTCTCATGTACCTGTCGACATGCTTCAGCAGTTCTCAGTGTTTGTCCATCTTGTTTCACCTTTGAGGAAGTTTTGAGGGTTAGGATTGAAGCATTTCTTATCATCATCAACCAGAGGAGAAACAAAAAGTAAAACTGTGTTCTCCTTCTGTAGTTCACAGAAAAAAATACTTAAACTCTGAAAAACTTGTAAAAAATTACCTCCTTAAAATACTAGTGAAGGCAGGTAGTAATCATCCCTGGGCAGTGTTTATTTTCTTCTATTTTTTAATAGTATACATACAGTACTGTGAGGAGGGCATGGCAGCCCACTCCAGTACTCTTGCCTGGTGGGCTGCAGTCCGTGGGGTCGCAGTCGGACACTGCTAGCGACTAAGCACAGCACAGCACGTATAGTAATGTGGAGCTGCTTTTTTTTTTTTTTTTTAATTTCTGTACTTTTTGTCTCTTCCATTATGTAGTTTTTAACCACATAATTTGTGGAAGTAACTAATCCACCAGTTCCATCTTCTTGGGAATTTAAGACTTCTTGTTTTACACTTCATTGACAGTTATATATTCTGTAATATTGAACTGGAAAAGGAAATGGCAACCTACTCCAGTATCCTTGCCTGGAAGATCCCATAGACAGAGGAGCCTGGCAGGCTATAGTCCATAGGGTGACAAAGAGTCAGACACAGTAATACTGAAAGGGAGATTTTCCTTCAGTATCAAATGGTAATGTTTCATTTTTGAATAATACTTCTCTCTTTGTAATTATAAAAGTAGCATATATTTTCTATATTCCTCATAGAAAAAATTTAGAAAATACAGAAAAGTACAAAGAAAAAATCCTAGTACCAGAAATTAGCCAACATTAATGATTTATTTCTGTTCATATGACCTTCCCTTTTAATACCGTGAACTTCATCCTTTTATTCACTTTTGGACATTTACGTCATATATTAAGTTGTTCTTTAGTCATGACTTCACTGTAGTTAATTATTGTTCACTCTGGGGTGAGTCAGAGAGGGAGGGAGGGAGAATGGAGTTCAAGATTTTTTTTTTTCCTCTCACAGAGTAATGTTGTGATAACTTGAGTAATTCCAGATTTTAATGATCTTTCCAATAAATGTATGCCCACCCAGAGTCTCCTGATTCTGCATTTCCAAGATGACATGTGCAGAGCTCCCTGAAGGCCATAACACTGTTGACCTTTGGTGCCCGGTTGGCTGCTGGGCCTTGTCTGCCCAGCGCCAGACTTTCTGAGAATAAGAACTCTTTTCAGTGTCCAGGATTACAGGGGCTCTGTGGAAGTGGGATTTCTGGTATCTGTTAGTTGAGAAAAATTATCAGGCTCAAAGTAAGAATTTAGAAATACTTTTACATTATTTTTGCATTTAAAGATTCATAACTGCATGTACATAAGTTTGAAAATATGGCTAGGAACACTTAGCTTGTGGATAAGTCATGATTTGTGTCTGGACTAAATTAAAATCTCAGACAGCATTTTAATCACTGCACCTCTCACCTGAGGGGCGGGGTCAGTAGTGTTTACAGGTTGGGAACCAGTGCTTTGGCCTTTCCAAATTCTTCTTTTCTTTTGGATAGGCCACAGTCTGTCATTTTGGGGTGTGTGTGCTTTGTCCACATATATTTACGCATTCCTTTTATCTGAAATGTTTTTTGCATTCTCCCAAGCCCCCCACCTCCCACTCCCCAAGAAGAAACTGAATTCAGTTAATGGTTGCCAATGAGTATTTTCTTTTGATTTTCAACTCAAGCAGACTTTATTCATTCAACAACTACTTCTTGAGTGCTGTGTTTGTACCAGGCATAGTTGTAGGCATTAGGTTAACAAAATAAACAAGATCACCTCATTTATAAGGCTTGACAGTCCTGTGGGAAAATCAGGCAGCAAATAGGTAAATAGACATGTGATAAATTTCAACTTGTTGTGAGTGCTTTGAAGGAAGAGGACAGGATGCAGTGGTAAGGGACCCCTAGGGTGGTCTTTAAAGGGCTTACTGAGGAGGTGACATTGACGCTGAGGAGACGGGGCAGTGTAGGCATCAGGACTGTGTTTCAGGCAGAAGGAACAGCAAGAGTGAAGGCCCTGGAACTTCCCTGGTGGTCCAGTGCTTCCCAGTGCAGGGATACCAGATTCGATCCCTGTTCCAGGGAAAAGATCCCACATGCCGCCGCTAAGAGTTCCAGTGCTGCAACTGAGATTTGGCATGCTACAAATAAAGATCCCACTCCGCATGCCGCAACCAAGACCCTGCGCAGCCACATAAACAGAGTGAAGTCTCTGAAGCGGCAGAGAGTTTGGAACCGAAAAGAGGCCACTGCCTGTGCCTGGTGTTCAGGGATATTTGACCAAGGCATTCAAATTTGGAAGTCATGAGTTCTATAGGCTTTAAAAGTTTTTATGGAAATGGATGCACATTATTTTGGGGTGAGCCAAGTGAAAAAGGGAGAGGCTTTGGACTGAGCTGCTCAGCAGAGCTCTGGGAGAGAGACAAAGATGATGACAGAAACTTGAGTAGGTGCTCAGCCAGAGGAGTCACAGCAAGGCAGAACTCATTTGTTTTCATGGAAATGGGAAATTTTTCAGAAGGAAGGAGTGGTCAGCTTTGGGATGCCTCTGAGAGGTGGAGTTAGTGAAGTAGAGGAAAGTATTACTGGGATCTGCCAGCAGGGCAGTCACTGGTGATCCTGACAAGGGGAAACCCGAGGAGAGGGCCAAGGGGTGAACAGGAAGTGCCTCCGTGCAGCTCACTGGTGGAGGGAGCTTAAAGCGGCTGAAATCTGCTTAAAGGGGCTTCACTCTTTCTGGTGTCACTGATGGAAGGCCTGTGAGCTCAAGAGGGCCTGTTAAAGATGATTTAGAGGGAGTCTCAGCTGCTGGGAGGGAGCTGATCGAGGAGAGCTTTCAGATGCTGGAGAGCAGGCAACTGAAAAGGTTGAGAAGGCAAAACAAGAGCGTTGTCCCATTATCAGAGGAGATGCCGGTGGCTGTTCTGATTTGCTGGTGAATATCTCAGTTGTCTGGTCCTGCCTACTTTACCAGTGGAGCAGGAGGTGAGGCTGTGGGGAGAGAGCTGCAGGGTAGGGTAGGTTAGATGGGTGCTTGTAGAGAGAAAGGCAAACTGGCTTCCCAGAGAATGGGAGTGGGAATGTTGCTGGTGGTCAGGGCCTTTCTGAATTTTGAGATGATAAATTTAAAACCAGACAGGTTGGATATGTGTGTGTTCTCTTCCACATGGTCACCCCTGAAGGCTTGAGAAGGTAGCTGGTTCAGAGCATCGATTCACCCAAGGTTTGGGATTACTAGGCAACTACTACAGAGAGAGAGACAGTGGAGGGTAGTGCCATGCTATTAACGCCCACGTGGAATTTAATCCAGCCTCAAAGGGGAGTGAGATTGAGAAGTTTATCTGATTAACGAGGTTGAGGCAGTGCCCTTGAACAGAAGAGCTGGAGGGATGGGCAGGTGTGGGGAAGGAGGATCGCGTGGTGAGGGACTGAGAGACAGGAAGATGTGCTGCTATAGAGAGCAGAAAGCTGGAAGGAGGGATGTCCTCAGCCCTCGGAGGGTGCAGCCACTACAGAAATGAGAGGAGCTGAGGTGGGAGGCTGGAGGCTCCGTGTGCTCTGGGTGAGGAGCATCTGTGTGGGCCTAGGCGTGGAAGCCGGTGTGCGGGGCACACCATCTGCCTGGTGTGCGGGGCAGGTCCCGTCCTGCAACGCCCAGTTGGATTCCCTCAGGCAGTCTCCTCCTTCAAGCCTCTGGTTTAGGGCTATCCTTACTGTGCCTGCCACTGTAATCTGTATTTCTGTCTTTTTGGCCTTCGAGGCAGTGACCTACTTGCGGCCTTGACCCTGTGCTTTCCTGGAGTTAGCCTCGTACATGGGTCAGCTCACTGAGTGACCTTGTGGCTGCTGGCAAGTGGGGTGCGGAGTGGCCCAGGGGGAGAGAGGCTTGCCTGAGACGTCTGTATAAGTCCACACTGTGTTAATTGTAGATTGTTATAGTGCAGAAAGTTGTCTTATTGATGGAAACAACTGCTTTTGATGAGTGTGAATAAATTCTGCTCATTTCTGGCTTTTGGAGTTGGCTTGTCAGATGTGCTGTCTGCTTTCTCTGATTCTGCCAAGGAGACTTTTGATGTGTTTATTGATTCACCAGTGCTGGAAATATTACATTGTAGTTCTTGATGCTGTGATTTGAAATATTATTTTATTACAGCTTCTCGATTGCTTTGTAATTTGATTTCTTGTTTCCTAATCCTCAACTTCTCATGCTCCATATGCTATAACTACCTAACATTTTCATATTTTAAGTTCTTAAGTACCCGTGCTATGGACTTTTAGTGACGCAGTAGTATACTATCGTAGTATAATGAAAATAATACAAACTTTAGGGCCAGGCAGATCTGGTGTTCAGTTACTGCCTGACAGTTATTAGCTTTTAAATTTTGGGCAAAGTTTTTTTGGTGTGTTTTTGTGGTGGTTGTTGCTGGCTGCACGTGCCACAGTGGCTTACAGGACCTTAGTTCCCTGACCAGGGGTTGAACTCGGGCCCTGGCAGTGAAAGCTCAGAGTCCTAACCACTGGACCACCAGGGAATTCCCCTCTAAGCTACATTTCTCTTTTCTTTTTTTAAAAAAGTTGTTCGTTTTGGCTGTTCTGGGGCTTGTTGTGGTACATGGGGTCTAGAGTATGTAGGCTCAGTAGTTGCAGTGCTTTGGCTTAGCTGTGGCCTGTGGGATCCTGTTCCCTGACCAGGGATTGAACCCAGGCCCTCCTGCTTTGGGAGTGCAGATGCTTAGCCACTGGATCACCAGTGAAGTCGCTGAAGCTTCATTTCTTTGTCTTCACAGTGGGAAATAGTGCCTGCCCATTCCTTACAGGTGTCTCGCTGTCTCTGTCACCACACTTCTCCCCTCAGCCATTCACAGGTTCCCACCTCCCTCACTTGCTTATGTTTTTTCCTTGGTCAAGTGCCTTAACTGATGTGTGACATCCTGTCCACATTTCAAGACAGAGCTCCAGTTGAGCCTTGTCTAAATGGTTTTGACGTGGTCTTCCAGGCTTCCTTGATCTATCCCTTCCCTAAGTGATTATAGTACTTACTCATAGCCCTTATGCGGCAGTATGTCATTCTGTCTGTGAAGTCTGCTATGTGTCCTGTGTGTGTTGAATTCTTACACTGACAAGCTTTTTGTGAGTGTGTATATCTTGTTCTCTCCAAGTAAGTTGGAAGCATTTTCAAGTCAAGTCATAGATTATAGTTATTTCTTTTGTATCTTCTGTGGTTCAGCTCAGTTCAGTCACTCAGTCATGTCCAACTCTTTGTGACCCCGTGGACTGCAGCATGCCAGGCCTCCCTGTCCATCACCAACTCCCAGAGTTTACTCAAACTTACGTCCGTTGAGTAGGTGATGCCATCCAACCATCTCATCCTCTATCATCCCCTTCTGCTCCTGCCTTCAGTCTTTCACAGCATCAGGGTCTTTTCCAATGAATTAGCTCTTCACACCAGGGGGCCAAAGTATTGAGTTTCATCTTCAGCATCAGTCCTTCCAGTGAATATTCAGGACTGATTTCCCTTAGGATGGACTGGTTGGATCTCCTTGCAGTCCAGGGGACTCTCAAGAGTCTTCTCCAACACGTCTTCAAAAGCATCAATTCTTAGGCCCTCAGCTTTCTTTCTAGTCCAACTCTCACATCCATACATGACTACTGGAAAAACCATAGTTTTGACTAGACAGACCTTTGTTGACAAAATAATGTCTCTGCTTTTTAATATGCTGTCTAGGTTGGTCATAACTTTTCTTCCAAGGAGTAAGCGTCTTTAATTTCGTGGCTGCAGTCACCATCTGGAGTGATTTTGGTTCCCCCCAAAAATAGAATCTGTGACTGTTTCCATTGCTTCCCCATCTATTTGCCATGAAGTGATGGGACCAGATGCTATGATCTTCATTTTCTGAATGTTGAGTTTCAAGCCAATTGTTTCACTCTCTTCTTTTACTTTCATCAAGAGGCTCTTCAGTTCCTCTTTGTTTTCTGCCATAAGGGTGATGTCATCTGCATATCTGAGGTTGTTGATATTTCTTCTGGCAATCTTGATTCCAGCTTGTGCTTCATCCAGCCTGGCATTTCACATGATGTATTCTGCATGTAAGTTAAATAAGCAGGGTGACAATATACAGCCTTGATGTACTGCTTTCCTGATTTGGACCCAGTCTGTTGTTCCATGTCCAGTTCTAACTGTTGCTTCCTGACCTGCATTCCCATCTCTTGAAGAATTTTCCACAGTTTGTTGTGATCCACATGGTCAAAGGCTTTGGCATAGTCAATAAAGCAGAAGTAGATGTTTCTACTGTGGTAAGATGTGATGTATCATCAATTGTTGAGTAAATAAAAGTAATGAAGATGATGGGTAACCAAAGAAGATAAATGTATTTACCTCACTCAGGTATTAATTGTACAAATGTCTACTGACTGCACATGTAAGATTGAAACACATTGCTTCACTCTTGAGGCTCCTGTTAACTGGTAGAATCCATTTCCTCACACTGTTATTTTGGGCTGGCCTTGTGACTTTCTCTGACAGTAAACTGTGGCAGAAGTGATTTGCAGGTTCTACCTCCTGGGCCTCGTGAAGCCTGGCAGTCGTCCCTTTGTCATCTTGGAATGCTCCAACCACATGTACTGAACTACAGACTATATTACTGGGTTGTTAGAGATCACGTGTGGCAAGAGGTCTAGCCAACAGCCAGCATCATTGCCTCAGACATGTAGGTGATGCCATTGTAGACTCTTCATCCTCAGTCAGGCTGGCAGACAGCAGCAGCTACCTGAGTGATCCCAGGTAAGATTAGCAGAAGAACCTCCTGCTGGGCCCAGCCTATCATAGACTTATAAGAAATGTCAACTTGTTACTGTTCTAAGTCACTAGTGAAAATGGCCCTACCTTTTTTAACGTCTCGTATGGAGAAGCCTGTAGTAGACTTGGAAGTTAAGAGCTCACAGCTGATTTTTGTTCTCTGCCCCACCCTCCATTGTCTTCACTCCTTTCTGGTGGTGACCTAAGTGCCACAGAGTAGTAGCTATAAGAACGAGTTTCGAGAGAGAGCTATATATATATATTTTTAAAAATGCCCTGTGCAAGCTTTTCTGATCCTGAATCTTATTTGATGAATGTGGAGCCACTAATCTCCCCATTGCCACCCTGGAAGTGCAGAGTCAAGACTGGAGGCTGTCTGACATGTGTCCCTTACATCAGGCTGTCCTGTGTGTTTCATTCTTGTTGAAGCTGGTATTTTTCAAGTTTTTCCTGTTGGCTTGTGGCAGAATTGTGCTGCTTCTTACGATGTAACTGTAAATACTTAGGACACTCTTCCTGGGGGTGCAGAGGGAGAACACGTGTACTTATTTGTTGGGTAGCTAAAAATACTGTGAAGGGAGGCACAGGAAGTTAGCAACACCTTTTGCTTTTAGGTGGGGAATTGTGGCCGGGGGACGGGAGTGGGGAGAGGTCTTGCACTTTTGTGCAAGAGAGGATCACCCATTACTTATTTTTTTTAATTAAAGATAAAGAACAAAGAGGACCCAGTTTGCTTAATGCTTTGGGGCTTCCAGTGTCATTCTGTGGATTTCATATACAGGAGTTTGTGACCTGCTTCTGAGTGTGCTAAACCTTTACTGCATAATTACTGTCAAGAAGCATATACTTACTTGTTAGAAATCATATGGAATTCCAGCTGAAGGGGAAGTTTTTTTATATAATATGTATTTTAAAAAATAACGGGAAAGAGCCTTAAATGCATGGGTTCCTTCCTCTCCTGGGAGTGGAGACTTTGCTGTCTGGCCTGTTGCTTCCCATCTCACCATAAAGTCTGACCTCCTTTCCCTGAGTTGGGACAGAACTAGGCCAGACTTGTAATAACAAGGATTTGAAGGTGGGAAAGGGAAACTTACGGCCATGTAACCTTTGAAAATCACTTACCTTTGCCTCAATTTCCCCACCTGTAAAATAGGGATGTGTTAATGCCTACTTTATAGAAGTGGTTGGAGAATCAGAGATAAACTGTATAAATCATCTTGGCATAGAGCCTGACCCCTCATGTTGATGCTCAAAACTGATATCATCACCGTCATTACTGGTTAGTGTCTGCTGATTTTGGGCCCTTTGAAGGAGTAAGGGATATGAAATTCTTTTCACTGAGAATGAAAGATATTTAGAGGAATAAGGAGTGATCATTTATCTGCTGGTGTAACAGAGCACTGCAAATTGGATGGCTTAAAGTATGAGTGAACAGTTTCTCATCATTCTGTGGCTTTTGTCTCCTTAGATGTATTTGTGTATCTGCAGTCAGATGATGACTGGTGAGGCTGAGTGGTCCCCCATCGACTCACTCCCATGTCTGGTGGTTGCTGTGGGCTGCTGTTTGGAGCGAGTTGGTTCTCCTCTAATGGCTTCTCATGCTCAGGAGGCTAGACCAACTTCCTCACAGCATAGCAGTCACATACGCTCCAGGGTCAAATCTCAGTTCATTTCTGCCGTCTCTGATTTCCCACTGGCCAGAGCAAGTCTCAGGACTCATCCCAGGGTCACTGGGGAGGATGAGATCCCATCTTAATGGAGGAGGAGCAGCAAAGCCTCTGCAGCCATTTTTAATCTACCAATCTTGACCTTAACTAGCTTCTTGGCAGATATTGGGCCCAGAAAGAAAAGGTTCTGTTGGTTTCTCCAGTTTTCATGTATTGCTGTTACCTTCGTTAGTCTGACACGGGAGCTGATTAAGGAAGTGGGGGTATTTTGTTTGGACTGAAAATTGGAGTGAAGGGTAGTGGCTGCTTTGCTATATATGAAGACCTTTCCTGTGAAGGAAGGACAAGTTCCATGGCATGGACATGACTGGAAAATGATATCTCCTCCACTTTAGGAAGGACTGCCATGTGTGACATCAAGGCTTCTTGATTGGAAGGAAAGCAGAAAATGGGTAATCAGGGGCTAGGGACTTTGCAGGAGTGTTTTCCTCATTGGATGACTTGACTCATCTCTCATTCTAGGACTTGGAAAGAGCACTGTGCTTTTTGCTGAGAGTAGGGATAGGGTGGAGGTGGGGTAGGTGACAGGAAGGGAGAGAAACCTTGTGCTCTGACTGGAAGAATTACCCTGCCCTGAGTTTCAATCTTACTTGATTTATAAGATCAGATTTACCTGCTGAACCCCTGAGAGTTCACCTTGACTGTTGGTGTGAAGAACATTTCTATTTAGTACAGTGTCAGGGTTGCTGCATTTTGAAGATAGGTTTTCTGTGCATCTTCTTGGGTTAGGAAATGAGAAAAAACATTGAAAAAATAAACATGTACAATTGTTCCAGGAGCTGTAGATTAAATAGTCCGCCCATTCAGCTTGTCTAGTAAAAATGACTTTGGTACCTCCTCACATCGTGTGTTTTGTGCTATGCCAAGAGTGGTTTTGAGGTCTCCTGATTCTCTCTTCAAGAAAATCAGAGATACCAAAGGAACATTTCATGCAAAGATGGGCACAATAAAGGACAGAGATGGTGTGGATCTAACAGAAGCAGAAGATATCAAGAAGAGGTGGCAAGAATACACAGAAGAACTGTACAAAAAAGAGCTTCAAGACCCAGATAATCATGATGATGTGATCACTGACCTAGAGCCAGACATCTTGGAATGTGAAGTCAAATGGGCCTTAGAAAGCATCACTACAAACAAAGCTAGTGGAGGTGATGGAATTCCAGTGGAGCTATTCCAAATCCTGAATGATGATGCTGTGAAAGTGCTACACTCAATATGCCAGCAAATTTGGAAAACTCAGCAGTGGCCACAAGATTGGAAAAGGTCAGTTTTCATCCCAATCCCAAAGAAAGGCAATGCCAAGGAGTGCTCAAACTACCGAACAATTGCACTCATCTCACACGCTAGTAAAGTAATGCTCAAAATTCTCCAAGCCAGGCTTCAGCAATATGTGAACCGTGAACTTCCTGACGTTCAAGCTGGTTTTAGAAAAGGCAGAGGAACCAGAGATCAAATTGCCAACATCCGCTGGATCATGGAAAAAGCAAGAGAGTTCCAGAAAAACATCTATTTCTGCTTTATTGACTATGCCAAAGCCTTTGACTGTGTGGATCACAATAAACTATGGAAAATTCTGAAAGAGATGGGAATACCAGACCACCTGATCTGCCTCTTAAGAAATCTGTATGCAGGTCAGGAAGCAACAGTTAGAACTGGTCATGGAGCAACAGACTGGTTCCAAATAGGAAAAGGAGTACGTCAAGGCTGTATATTGTCACCATGTTTATTTAACTTATATGCAGAGTACATCATGAGAAATGCTGGACTGGAAGAAACACAAGTTGGAATCAAGATTGCCGGGAGAAATATCAATAACCTCAGATATGCAGATGACACCACCCTTATGGCAGAAAGTGAAGAGGGGCTAAAAAGCCTCTTGATGAAAGTGAAAGTGGAGAGTGAAAAGGTTGGCTTAAAGCTCAACATTCAGAAAACGAAGATCATGGCATCTGGTCCCATCACTGCATGGGAAATAGATGGGGAAACAGTGGAAACAGTGTCAGACTTTGTTTTTCTGGGCTCCAAGATCACTGCAGATGGTGACTGCAGCCATGAAATTAAAAGACGCTTACTCCTTGGAAGGAAAGTTATGACCAACCTAGATAGCATATTCAAAAGCAGAGACATTACTTTACCAACAAAGGTTCGCCTAGTCAAGGCTATGGTCTTTCCTGTGGTCATGTATGGATGTGAGAGCTGGACTGTGAAGAAGGCTGAGCGCCGAAGAATTGATGCTTTTGAACTGTGGTGTTGGAGAAGACTCTTGAGAGTCCCTTGGACTGCAAGAAGATCCAACCAGTCCATTCTGAAGGAGATCAATCCTGGAATTTCTTTAGAAGGAATGATGCTAAAGCTGAAACTCCAGTATTTTGGCCACCTCATGCGAAGAGTTGACTCATTGGAGAAGACTCTGATGCTGGGAGGGATTGAGGGCAGGAGGAGAAGGGGACGACAGAGGATGAGATGGCTGGATGGCATCACTGACTCGATGGATGCGAGTCTGAGTGACCTCCGGGAGCTGGTGATGGACAGGGAGGCCTGGCGTGCTGCGGTTCATGGGGTCGCAAAGAGTCGGACACGACTGAGCGACTGATCTGATCTGATCTGATCTGATTCTGTAGCAAAACACCAGGCCCACCTGGTGCTTCTGCCCATGGAGAACACTGTGTCAACAGAATGTGGTCAGTGTGAGCCTCTCCTCTTCTCCCTCTTGGTCACTTCTCTGGAGGAGGAGGCAGGGACCACTGCCTGCTCGCCCTTTGTAAAGCTGCTGAGCAGGTGTAGGTGTCGCTTTTGACTTTGATTGTTGTTACTGGGCCAGCCGGTTTGGTCAATGGTGTTTCTGTGGAGCCTGCCTCACTTCCAGCACTTGGATTGTAGGAAGCTGAGAGACAGGCTACAGTACATACAGGGACTCAGACACAGTGGTGTTTGGTTTTTGGTGGGGAGCAGAATTTAAGCTACACATAAATCATCCAGCTGAAGCAAAAGCTTGCTCTCCTGACTGGTGCATTTACAAGCTGGAAAATTGTGGAAAACCTCAATCCACCAACTGTGAAGCTCATTGGTTCTTTGCTTTGGGCTTCGACGTTCTTCCTGATATAAATAATAATTATGTTATTCTGACATGGTTGCCAAGTGTTCATGCTTCTCGCTCCACTTGTGCTTATAAACGATGCTGCAGCGCAAATGCTTTGTCTTTGATTAAATGTTTCCCAACATTTGAGTGTTTTGTTATCTGTGCTGATGTGTCCTTCTCTTCTCTTGCTTTTCAGAATGGACTGCTGAATTATGAAGTATTTCAGACCCAGGAGGAGAGCGTCACTCTGCCACTCACTCCTTTCTCCTCTACTAGTTATTTAAATTGGACTTTTAATATCCTCCCAGCTGCTCTTCAGCCACACATGGTGCATTGCTGCCATTCCCCGGATTGCATCTTTGACACACAGGCTCTTAGTAACCTTCAGCAAACAAAGAGGCCGCTTCTGGGCGCCGCTCACGGGGAGGGCGTCACCCCCACCGCCCTCTAGCTTCTGCGGCTCTGGATTGGAATTCCGCCATGGAGCCTCGCATGGAGGCCTGCCTGGCACAGGTGCTGCAGAAGGATGTGGGGAAACGACTGCAGGTTGGCCAAGAACTGATAGACTATTTTTCAGACAAACAGAAGTCTGCTGACCTCGAGCATGACCAGACCATGTTAGACAAACTTGTGGATGGACTCGCTACCTCTTGGGTGAACTCTAGCAATTATAAGGTAAGCCGTGTGCAAGAGGCTGCTCTTCTAGGTGGCTGGGCTACCCACGGGGGTCAGAATGGGTCCTTTGAAGAGTCCTTTGAGAGCCATCAGCATGATTGATCCCTTGGTTTCCACTAAGACACTCAGTCACGTTGTGGCTTTTGGACATTTCATTCTAGAGCAAGTAGAGTTTTCTTTGATTTTTGTTGGGGATCAAAACACCCTTATTCTTCAGTGTACTGAGAGAAGGCCGTGTGACCAGATAAAGAGAGGCTTTATGTGGAAAAGGTGTAAGTATTTGAAGCCTTGAAGTTAAAGTGACTATCATGTCTTGCAGTGAGTGGCTCTTTGTGACTAACAAGTTGCCTCATTGATTTTCTTGGGGGTGGGGGTGGGGATTGGTTGTAGGCTGAGGGCTTCTTACCTTCAGGCTCCTATTTTGAAGTCGGCCCAGGTACCTGGCCAGCAATAGTATGGTTTGCCAAGGACTCTCCTGAGACCTGTTTGTAATGGCCTGGTGGGTGGGAAGGGAGCAGGTGGGGTCCTGTGATGCAAATGAGTTGTGAAGGTGGACCTTGTTGCCATTCAAAGACTGAGTTTTCATGAAGGAAAACTGGACTGGACTTGAAATCCTGAAGAGGTATCATTTCTCCCCCTCGTCCCCCTCCCCAGCCTTTAGTGTGTTAAGAAGCTGGCCCCTTTGGATCTAGGTTGAGATGGAAGACAGAGCAGGCTGTTTACATGATTGCTAATAGGTGCTATAGACCTTACAGACAAAGGGGCTTCCAGACACAGGAGCTTTTGTGATTTTTTTTTTCATTGTACCAGTCTTCTGACACATATGGACTCATAATGGGTGCTTACAGGATATCTTTGTTTGCTCTAATATAGACATTGTTTTCCAATTACATTGAATCTTGATCTTATTTAAGAGTTAGCAGGCCTTAGATATTTATTAAGGTTGTTTACCTTGGTCCTTAATATTTCACTTAGAACTGGACATAAAGTTTACCTTCCTTGACTTTGAAAGTTGAGCTTAAATTTTGTCTGTTTCATTCATCTATTTATTCATTTACCTGAACTTATTAGTAAGTACCTCTTACCTGCTCTGTGTTGGTGCTGGGTGGTGGGAGTGTTGCGGAGGGCAAGGGTGAGGTAGACTAGTGACATCTTTGAGGTCTGTGAAGTCACCCTTTCTGTGTGCAAATTAGGATGCTTCTGGCTGAGAGTAACTGAATGCTGACTTAGTTGACTTAAAGTTTGCATAAGGAGATTGAGTAATTTTGCCTTTAAAAACTTAAGAAGTCCACATAGTTAAAGCAATGGCTAGGGAAGATGAGTGACTACTTATGTCTTTTACTTGGGAGGAAACCTTCTCTGAAGCTCCCCAACAGACTTTTTTACATTACATTGCAGCGTAACTGGGAATGGACAGGTGTCTACAGTGGCCTTCAGCCATCACGCTTCACCTCCTGGTCTCATGAAGGGGTTCAGCCTCCCCTGAGCCAAACCTGTGGCTGTGTGGAGGGGTTGGGTACCAGACTCCTGCTACGAAGAAGGAGGCGAGGCAAGGGGCAGAGGTACATGGATGTTAAATAAGTAACCCACAGGTTTGCTGTACCGCAGGGGCTTTTTTAACCTCCCTGGGCCTCAGTTTCCTCATCCACAATGTGGGAAAGTTATTATATACACTAAATGAGAGTGAATATACAGTTATTATGGAGAAGGAAATGGCAACTCACTCTGGTATTCTTGCCTGGAGAATCCCGTGGGCAGAGGAACCTGGTGGGCTGCTGTCCATGGGGTTGCAAAGTCAGTCATGACTGAAGCGGCTTAGCATGCATGCATACAGTTATTATATGCCAGCCACATAATCAGCTTTTAGACATTCACAGTCAGTGTCAAGACTTGGTTTCTGTCTTCACTAAACTTGTAGTCTGGGAGGGGTGGGTAAGGATATATAAGTAAATGGTTACAATCAGTGTTGCATCTGCAGTGATAAAGTGAAAGAAAGTGTTAGTTGCTCAGTCGTGCCCAACTCTTTGCGACCCCATGGACTGCAGCCCTCCAGGCTCCTTTGTTCATAGGATTTTCCAGGCAAGGACACTGGAGGGGTTTGCCAGTTTCCTTCTCCATGGGATCTTACTGACCCAGGGATCGAACCCAGGTCTCCTGCATTGCAGGTGGATTCTTTACCAGCTGAGCTATCAGGGAAGCAGTATTAAGGATGCACAGCATTGGTGGGAAGACAGAAGAGAGTAGTAACACTGTCTAGAGGAACCCAGAGGTTTTGAAGACTGGGTCGATTATTCATAATAGGAATTGTAGGGTCACAGTGGAGTGAAAGATTAAGACTTAGAGAACCTTTGTGAAGTAATTTCCAAGAAAGACAGCTCTGGAAAGGAAAGGAAAACAGGGTTTGCTGCTGATTTGCATGTGGTCATGGACAAGTCATTTTACCTGTCTGCAGGGCAGGTAATTGACTAGGTCTTCTCTCAGGGGCCTCAAGCTCTAATAGCTTGTTTGACTTCATACTGATGGCTTTGGCATCAAGGCCATGCCGTGTGGTTCTGATCTTACCCAGTGCTGAGCACCCCTCTGGTCTGTAAGGTCTCTTAAGTGTGGCGACCTGTTCACACCTGAAGCCTAGAACCTGAAACACAGTAGGTACTCAACACATCCTAATTCCCTGCATGAACTCAGGAATTTAGGGGCACTCTTGGCAAATATTCCTGTTTGCTTTACTGAAATCTGGAAGTGTATTTTTAAGGGAACTACACGTTTGTTTTTTTTTTTTTCCTTTAATCATGGATTGAGATTACTTAATCAGAGCCTGAAGTGCACTTCAGGTTTTATTTGAAGGGATTCACTTTGTAATAGGCAATTCTCTGAAGCTTGGCTTCTTGACATTTGTTTTTTTCTTTTTGAATTCAGAACTAAAAAGATAAGAGGAAAAGAGAAGCACTTTTGACCTTCCAAAATGATAACACTTAGGTATTGTTATTCCTTTTCCTAGTAAGAGAATGTAGATGAATGCCAACACACTGTCTTATTTTAAAAAATAGTTTGCTGGAGCCTGGATCACTTTACCTTTGAGTATTAATGTGGTAGACAGGTTTGTACCTGGTTTTGATTAAGGTTTAATAGCTACTGATTCTTGCTTATTTACCATATGCATTTAATATCTCATTTAATCTTCATAACATTCCTGCAAGGTAGATGGTGGTATTCTAATTTTATACACAAGGTCCCGGAAATTACTGAGAATTACGAGATAATTTCTCTTTGTGATCATGGAACTGGGATTTAAATGTAGGACTCTGATTTCCTAGCCAGTGTTTCTTTCATTAGAATCCGATCAGATCAGATCAGTCGGTCAGTCGTGTCCGACTCTTTGCGACCCCATGAACCGCAGCACGCCAGGCCTCCCTGTCCATCACCAGCTCCCGGAGGTCACTCAGACTCACACCCATCAAGTCAGTGATGCCATCCAGCCATCTCATCCTCTGTCGTCCCCTTCTCCTCCTGCCCCCTATCCCTCCCAGCATCAGAGTCTTCTCCAATGAGTTAACTCTTCGCATGAGGTGGCCAAAATACTGGAGTTTCAGCATCAGCATCATTCCTTCCAAAGAAATCCCAGGGCTGATCTCCTTCAGAATGGACCGGTTGGATCTCCTTGCAGTCCAAGGGACTCTCAAGAGTCTTCTCCAACACCACAGTTCAAAAGCATCAATTCTTCGGCGCTCAGCCTTCTTCACAGTCCAGCTCTCACATCCATACATGACCACAGGAAAGACCATAGCCTTGACTAGGCGAACCTTTGTTGGCAAAGTAATGTCTCTGCTTTTGAATATGCTATCTAGGTTGGTCATAACTTTCCTTCCAAGGAGTAAGCGTCTTTTAATTTCATGGCTGCAGTCACCATCTGCAGTGATTTTGGAGCCCAGAAAAATAAAGTCTGACACTGTTTCCACTGTTTCTCCATCTATTTCCCATGTAGTGATGGGACCAGATGCCATGATCTTCGTTTTCTGAATGTTGAGCTTTAAGCCAACCTTTTCACTCTCCACTTTCACTTTCATCAAGAGGCTTTTTAGCCCCTGTTCACTTTCTGCCATAAGGGTGGTGTCATCTGCATATCTGAGGTTATTGATATTTCTCCCAGCAATCTTGATTCCAACTTCTGTTTCTTCCAGTCCAGCATTTCTCATGATGTACTCTGCATATAAGTTAAATAAGCAGGGTGACAATATACAGCCTTGACGTACTCCTTTTCCTATTTGGAACCAGTCTGTTGTTCCATGTCCAGTTCTAACTGTTGCTTCCTGACCTGCATACAGATTTCTCAAGAGGCAGATCAGGTGGTCTGGTATTCCCATCTCTTTCAGAATTTTCCATAGTTTATTGTGATCTACACAGTCAAAGGCTTTGGCATAGTCAATAAAGTAGAAATAGATGTTTTTCTGGAACTCTCTTGCTTTTTCCATGATCCAGCGGATGTTGGCAATTTGATCTCTGGTTCCTCTGCCTTTTCTAAAACCAGCTTGAACATCAGGAAGTTCACGGTTCACATATTGCTGAAGCCTGGCTTGGAGAATTTTGAGCATTACTTTACTAGCGTGTGAGATGAGTGCAATTGTGCGGTAGTTTGAGCACTCTTTGGCATTGCCTTTCTTTGCGATTGGGATGAACATTAGAATAGAGGTCAGCAAACTTTCTTAAAGATCACATGGTAAATAATACATTTACCTAATATAGGCTTGGTGGGCCCTGTGGTCTTCTTGTAAATATTTAACTAGTTTGCCATTATAAATGCAAAAGCAGCCCCAGATAATGTGTTTGTGACTGGCCATAGCTGTGTTCCAGCAAGACTTAATTTACACAAACAGATGGAGGTCTGTGGCCCCTGGACCGTAGCTTATGAGTCCCGGCATTGAGACACTGAGCGTCTGCGGTGTGTAGATACTTTGCTCACTGGTGGGAACTGTTTGTGATTCATTTGGGAGAAGAGTGAGCCTTATAATTTGTACCTAATTTGGGAATAGGGGAAGCCATCATTTTGATAGAACTCAGTTTGCTTTGGGAGCATCTTATATGATATTTTAGGAAGCTTGCCTTTTTGGCTCTTTCATGCAGACTCATTTTAGGGTCACTATATGTTCTGTTAACCTGTCACTGATTACTGTGAGCTGCCTTTGCTGAAATCAGCCCCTGTGCACTGGTACCAGATTGAATCTCGGAGACAGAGTTTTGGGCGAGGTAGAAAAGAATAGCATTGTTGTTTTGCTTGGCAAAAGCGGCACAGCAGGCTTCTGCCCCCTAAAACTATATGTCCCTTGAGGTGGAACCAGGACCTTGCCTCAGGGCTGCACTGTGTTTCTTGACCGCTCCTCTCTTGTCTCTGCATCCCTTCCCTTCCTGGATTAGCAACTGTTCCATCTGCCTTTTGGAACTCAAGGAAAGTCGAGGAGGCTGATCGTGCCCAGGAGCCTCTACAGGGACCCGCTTGGTATTGGCTTTGGACGTTGTTGGGTCATCTTGGGGAATGAGTAATTGGTTATTTAAATAGTGTCCTCATACAGCTGGAACACCCCAGGACTACACTGTGGGGAATGCTTTTCACCCCCATCCCCAATCCAGGGTGTCACTGTGTGGACTTTGTAAGTCTTCTGTGATGTCACAGTGACTGTGGGAGACACGGAAGAGATGGAGCCTTTATTTGTTTGGACTTCTTTTCTAGATTGTGTGTGTGCGTGTATGCTCAGTTGTGTCCAACTCCACAGACTGTAGCCTGTCAGGCTCCTCTGTCCATGGGATTCTCCAGGCAAGAATACTGGAGTGGGTAGCCATTCCCTTCTCCAGGGGATCTTCCCAACCCAGGGATCAGACCCGGGTTTCCTACATTGTAGACAGATTCTTTACCGTCTGAGCCACCAGTACCAGTAGTTATGCTAAATATGTGTTCATTTTTAACTTATTATCACCAGATGAGATGGATCTTGCTATATTCATTTAACAGATGAGGACATTGATGTGCAGATAAATCAGGTAACTTGATCAAAATGACAGAGCTAGTAATCAAGGTTTCTGGGCCTTGAACCTAAGTTTCATGCAATGACTGAAGTGAATTAAGCATTGATCCTGTGTGGATAGTGCCCTGAGGGCTGGGTATCCCTGGTGGAAAGACAGGCCAGGCACGGTCCCTTCTGTGGAAGTGCTGGGCCAGTGCTGGGCAGTCTCACTCTGTCTAAATCTGATACATGCGGACTCCAGCCCAGGGCATTGTTGTCTCAAAGCCCAGGCCATGCTTGCTTGAAATTTGTAGGATCTCTTTTAACTGAGGGCTTCCTTAATCTCTCCCCTAATGGTCTTAGTGGTCTAAAGGTAGGAAGGAATCTATAAAGTTGGAGAGGCCTTGATGGAAAGATGGGGTTAAATGGGACCAGGAAGGATCAAAAAGAATGAGTTGCAAATTCAGAGAGACTTCTCTTCCTTCTTGTTCCTCCGTGTCTAGCAGCACTGTCTCAGTATAGACTGTAGAAAGTTTCGTATCTTCTATAGCTGCTCTATGGAGCACAGTATGACCACTGCCTGGTTCAGGTGCCCTTTCTGCCTGAGGGGAAGGTGCTAACAGATAAGGGAGGCTCCTCTGTGCCCCTTGCCTATCTCCAGAACCTTGACTTTAATTGAGGTTTTAATTTTCCCCCTGGTGTCCTTGAGAGAAGAGCCAGAAAGGATGATTGGATTCAGATTAAGTGACTTCTGTTTCTGGCTTTCTGCTTGGTGCTGCCACAGTGATGAGGCTTCCCAGAGGCTGTTCCTTTTCCCCAGGTTTTCCCTGCTGCCTTGTCCCATCAGTTGCAAAAAGTTGAATTTTTCTGGGTATAGTTTAAAGACAGGTGCCTCTCTTCTAAGTAGGAAAGCTGCAGTGAGTGGTACTCAACAAAAACAAAAGCAAAGCAAAAAAAAAAAAAAGCCAGGAAGAATTATTTTAAGAAAATTTATGTGACTTGTCAAATAAAAATGGTGTCCTTTATGTATGTAATTAATGGCATTTCTTCCTGAGTGTGTGTTTATGTATGTGCAAGGGCAGCAAAGTGCATTGGAAGTAGTTCAGATTGAAAGATGAACAGTCTGAATTCTCATCCTGGCTCTGCTATTTAGCCTTTTGAGCAAGTCAGTCTACTCATCTGTGAAATGAGTCTGGTGATAGCTGGTACATAGCATTGTTATGAGGGAGCAGGGAGCATGTATATGAAGGTGCCAGGGCCGCTTGGAGTGAGCGTGTGGTGAGTGAGAGGAAGATGATGAGGATATGCAGTTACTGGGCCCAAAGACAACAAGATCTGTAGAAAGTGAACCTTTATGTGGGACTGAGTTTGTGTGCCTTTCTTCGTCCTGGTCAGCCTGTTCCTTGGAGCAGAGGCCTTGGATCCTTTGTAACAAGATATGAATCCTTAAACCATGCACTGTTGATAACAGAGGCCCTGAGCAGAGCAGCAGCTGGCCTGGAATTCTAAGAGTGAGTTTAAAACCTACTGGCTAAGGCAGTCTGCTGATGGAGGACCCCTGTTTTCAGAGGGTTTCATTTGTTCTTTTTATTTTTAACTAATATTTCACCTTGTTTCAGAAAGTTCAAATTGAAATAAGGATACATATAATGAAATCATTGGAGAAGGCAATGGCATCCCACTCCAGTACTCTTGCCTGGAAAATCCCATGAATGGAGGAGCCTGGTGGGCTACAGTCCATGGGGTCGCTGAGGGTCGGACACGACTGAGCGACTTCACTTTCACTTTTCACTTTCCTGCATTGGAGAAGGAAATGGCAAGCCACTCCAGTGTTCTTGCCTGGAGAATCCCAGGGACGGGGGAGCCTGGTGGAATGCTGTCCATGGGGTCACACAGAGTCGGACACGACTGAAGTGACTTAGCATAGCATAGCATAGCATAATGAAATCATAAATTGAATGTCAGAGCAAAAAGAAAAAGAAACAGCTAGGGTAAGAGCACAGAGCCAACAATGAGACTGATGAATCCATGATTTTAATGTTTACGAATAGCTCACTTTTATGAAGCACTCATATCAGGATCCGTGAAGCACTTCTTGTTCATTGCTTTGTTTAATCATGAGGCAAGTATCCCTAATAAGCTCTGGGATTGCTCCCATTCAACAGCTGGGAACTACTTAAGAGCAGAGAAGCAACTTGCCCAGGGTTATAGAACTGGAAAGTTATTTAATCTGGATAGTCTGTCCTTGGAGCCCACATCCGTAGCAGAGCAATACTGCTTCCTTTATAATGCTGCAACGATATTTATAGTATGTTTATCAGAGCAAAAGAGTGTTATGGTGTACCCCACAGCTAACAGTGATGACTTTAGGAGACTGGGTCCTGAGTGACAGATAAGCAGCTCATTTTGTACTTTAATAAAAAAACAAAACGATTTAAGATAAGTGTATTTAAAACAGTTTTTTGACTGGTCCTAATGGAATCATGACCTTATATACTGTTTAAACTATTTTGGAAAATACTCAAACCTACAGGGAAGTTTCAGAAAACTGGAAAAAAGTATTGTTTAATATAGCCAAGATATGGAAGCAACGTAAGTGTCCATTAATGGATGAATTGGTTGGCCAGAAAATTAGGGTTTTTCTGAAAATGTTATAGAAAAACCCAAATGAACTTTTCGACCAGCTCGATATGATGGAATATTATTCAGGCGTAAAAAAGAATGAAATAATGTTATTTGTAACCTGGATGGACCTTGAGGATATAATGCTAAGTGAACTAAGACAGAAAAAGACAAATACATCCTGTATTATCTCACTTATATGTGGAATCTAAACAAAACAAAACACAAACCAAATTTACAAATGTCTGCCAGAGGCAATAGTTGGGGGTTGGGCAAAATAGGTAAAGGGAGTCGAAAGGTACAAATGTCCAGCTCTAAAATTACTGAATGAATGAAATAACTCATTCTAACTCATTCATGTCTAACTCAGTGAAACTAAGCCATGCCCGTGGGGCAACCCAAGACGGGTGGGTCATGGTGGAGAGATCTGACAGAATGTGGTCCACTGGAGAAGGGAATGGCAAACCACTTCAGTATTCTTGCCTTGAGAACCCCATGAAAAGGCAAAATGATAGGATACTGAAAGAGAAACTCCCCCAGGTCAGTAGGTGCCCAGTATGCTACTGGAGATCAATGGAGAAATAACTCCAGAAAGAATGATGGGATGGAGCCAAAGCAAAAAGAATACCCAGCTGTGGATGTGACCGATGATAGAAGCAAGGTCCGATGCTGTAAAGAGCAATATTGCATAGGAACCTGGAATGTCAGGTCCATGAATCAAGGCAAATTGGAAGTGGTCAAACAAGAGATGGCAAGAGTGAATGTCGACATTCTAGGAATCAGCGAACTGAAATGGACTGGAATGGGTGAATTTAACTCAGAGGACCATTTTATCTACTACTGTGGGCAGGAATCCCTCAGAAGAAATGGAGTAGCCATCATGGTCAACAAAAGAGTCTGAAATGCAGTACTTGGATGCAATTTCAAAAACGACAGAATGATCTCTGTTTGTTTCCAAGGCAAACCATTCAATATCACAGTAATCCAAGTCTATGCCCCAACCAATAATGCTGAAGAAGCTGAAGTTGAATGGTTCTGTGAAGGACCTACAAGACCTTTTAGAACTAACACCCCAAAAAGATGTCCTTTTCATTATAGGGGACTGGAATGCAAAAGTAGGAAGTCAAGAAACACCTGGAGTAACAGGCAAATTTGGCCTTGGATATGAAATGAAGCAGGGCAAAGACTAATAGAGTTTTGCCAAGAAAATGCACTGGTCATAGCAAACACCCTCTTCCAACAACACAACAACACAAGAGAAGACTCTATACATGGACATCACCAGATGATCAACACCGAAATCAGATTGATTATGTTCTTTGCAGCCAAAGATGGAGAAGCTCTGTACAGTCAACAAAAACAAGACCAGGAGCTGATTGTGGCTCAGATCATGAACTCCTTATTACCAAATTCAGACTTAAATTGAAGAAAGTAGGGAAAACCACTAGACCATTCAGGTATGACCTAAATCAAATCCCTTATGATTATACAGTGGAAGTGAGAAATAGATTTAAGGGCCTAGATCTGATAGACAGAGTGCCTGATGAACTATGGACTGAGGTTCGTGACATTGTACAGGAGACAGGGATCAAGACCATCCCCATGGAAAAGAAATGCAAAAAAGCAAAATGGCTGTCTGGGGAGGCCTTACAAATATCTGTGAAAAGAAGAGAAATGAAAAGCAAAAGAGAAAAAGAAAGATACAAGCATAAGCATCTGAATGCAGAGTTCCAAAGAATAGCAAGAAGAGATAAGAAAGCCTTCCTTATTGATCAGTGCAAAGAAATAGAGGAAAACAACAGAATGGGAAAGACTAGAGATTTCTTCAAGAAAATCAGAGGTACCAAAGGAATATTTCATGCAAAGATGGGCTCGATAAAGGACAGAAATGGTAGGGACCTAACAGAAGCAAAAGAGATTAAGAAGAGGTGGCAAGAATACACAGAAGAACTATACAAAAAAGACCTTCACAACCAAGATAATCACGATGGTGTGATCACTCACCTAGAGCCAGACATCCTGGAATGTGAAGTCAAGTGGGCCTTAGGAAGCATCACTACAAACAAAGCTAGTGGAGGTGATGGCATTCAGTTGAGCTATTCGAAATCCTGAAAGATGATGCTGTGAAAGTGCTGCATTCAATATGCCAGCAAATTTGCAAAACTCAGCAGTGGCCAGAGAACTGGAAAAGGTCAGTTTTCCTCCCAATCCCAAAGAAAGGCAATACCAATGAGTGCTCAAACTACCACACAATTGCACTCATCTCACACGCTAGTAAAGTAATGCTCAAAATTCTCCAAGCCAGGCTTCAGCAATATGGGAACCGTGAACTTCCTGATGTTCAAGTTGGTTTTAGAAAAGGCAGAGGAACCAGAGATCAAATTGCCAACATCCGCTGGATCATGGAAAAAAGCAAGAGAGTTCCAGAAAGACATCTGTTTCTGCTTTATTGACTATGCCAAAGCCTTTGACTGTGTGGATCACAATCAACTGTGGAAAATTCTGAAAGAGATATGAATACCAGACCACCTGACCTGCTTCTTGAGAAATCTATATGCAAGTCAGGAAGCAACAGTTAGAACTGGACATGGAACAACAGACTGTTCTAAATAGGAAAAGGAGTTCGTCAAGGCTGTATATTGTTACCCTGCTTATTTAACTTCTATGCAGAGTACATCATGAGAAATGCTGGACTGGAAGAAGCACAAGCTGGAATCAAGATTGCTGGGAGAAATATCAATAACCTCAGATATGCAGATGACACCACCATTATGGCAGAAAGTGAAGAGGAACTAAAAAGCCTCTTGATGAAAGTGAAAGAGGAGAGTGAAAAAGTTGGCTTAAAACTCATCATTCAGAAAACGAAGATCATGGCATCCGGTCCCATCACTTCATGGGAAATAGATGAGGAAACAGTGGAAACAATGTCAGACTTTATTTTCCTGGGCTCCAAAATTACTGCAGATGGTGACTGCAGCCATGAAATTAAAAGACGCTTGCTCCTTGGAAGGAAAGTTATGACCAACCTAGATAGCATATTCAAAAGCAGAGACATTACTTTGCCAACAAAGGTCCATCTAGTCAAGGCTATGGTTTTTTCTGTGGTCATGTGTGGATGTGAGAATTGGACTGTGAAGAAAGCTGAGCACCCAAGAATTGATGCTTTTGAACTGTGGTGTTGGAGAAGACTCTTGAGAGTGCCTTGGACTGCAAGGGGATCCAACCAGTCCATTCTGAAGGAGATCAGCCCTGGGATTTCTTTGGAAGGAATGATGCTAAAGCTGAAACTCCAATACTTTGGCCACCTCATGTGAAGAGTTGACTCCTTGGAAAAGACTCTGATGCTGGGAGGGATTGGGGGCAGGAAGATAAGGGGGCGACAAAGGATGTGATGGCTGGATGGCATCACTGACTCGATGGACATGAGTTTGAGTGACCTCCGGGAGTTGGTGATGGACAGGGAGGCCTGGCTTGCTGCAATTCATGGGGTCGCCAAGAGTCAGACAGGACTGAGCGACTGAACTGAACTGAAAATTACTGAGTCCTGTTAGTGTAATGCACAGCATGGTGAAGTTAGGAATGCTGCCTTGCATAGTTGAAAGTTGATAAGATAATAAATCTTAAAAGTTGCCATCATAAGAAAAAAAAAATTCTGTAAATGTGTGTAGTGATGGATGTTAAATAGATTTACTGTGGTGATCATTCACAGTGTATACAAATACTGAATCATTATGTTGTCTCCTGAAACTAACATAATGTTGTATGTCAGTTATACCTCAGACCCTTCCCCGAACCCAAACATTCCAGTGCAGAGTTTCCATGTGTTTCATCCAGACCCCAGTGGCAGTAGTTCACCACTTGTTTATCTTCTCTGTATGTGAACTGTTGGACAGGAAGTGGTAGACGTTGTACTCCGTTGCTCCTAAATATTCGTGTTTCCTAAAGACAAGGGCATTCACTTGCATAGTCTTAATGCAGGTCTAGGACCTTAATACAGGTCCTAATTCTGTATTAGGATTGTTAAGAGTACTAATCCCTGGAGGAGGAAATGGCAGCCTGCTCCAGTATTCTTGCCTAGAGAATCCCGTGGACAGAGGAGCCTGGAGGGCTACAGTCCATGGGGTTGCAAAGAGTGGGACACGCCTGAGCACGCACACATGATCCTTATACACACATGTATATATACACACATGATCCTTATACACACATGTATGTGACGCACACATGTCAATCTTATACATGTTTCACCTATTGTCCAGGTAATGTCCTTTATAGGAAAAGAAAGAAAAACTTTGTGGTCTACAATTAAGCTCCCCAGCTACATTTTCATTCTCACTTGTGTGGTCTCCTTTGACATCTGTCCTTGTCTTTCTTGACTTAACACTAGGCTATTTATTTTGTACAGTCCTTCCGTTTGAGCTTGTTTTCTGCTTCTCATGGTTCGATTGGTTGTGTGTTTTGCATTGGGAAAACCATGGAAGTGATCATTGTGTCATATCAGACGGCACGTGGTATCTTTGTCCTAGTTGGTAAAGAGATGTCTGCCAGGTTACTTCCGAAAGTTGTTATTTTTTCCTCTTATAATGAATAGGTGTCTTGTGGGGAGATATTTTGAGACTATGTAAATATCCTGTCATCAAGCTGTCACCTACTAGCTTTAGTATTTGTTGATGATCCTTGACTAAGATAATTATTTGGATGCTAAAGGGTGATTTTCTGATTCCATCATTTCTTCTCCATTTATCAGTTGGCTTCACTTTTGAAATGTATATCCTTTGTCTATTTGTATAGCAGGAATTAAGTGTATATTTTGATAGTTAACCCCAAAAGGAACTACTGTGAAGAAAGAAGAAAATGTTTAAAACTAGTCTTATGTAGGTACATTTATATTCATAAAGAATTTAAGGCCACCTAATACTTTGTGAACATAAAGTTTAATGTGATGAAGTTTGGTTTGGACTCTGAGTTTCCTGGCAGGCAAAATAGAAACAGAGAGATGAAATAAAAAAGAGAAACAGAGAGTGGTTATGTATCTGTATATTTTAAACAACTGTGCAAGGAATATAGAAAGGCAAATAACAACAGAATGTATTCTTGGATTTAGCAGGATATTGAAGGACACTTTGTATGAGGAAAAGAAAGAAGAGTACGGAAAACATAGGAATAGAAGACAGCACTGAAGGAGGGGCCGGTTCCTGTGGACACAGTTCAGCAGTAGTTACTGTGTGTTTAGTCCCCCAGGTAGTCGTGTCTGACTCTTTTCAGCTCCTAGACTGTATGGAGCCCACCAGGCTCCTCTGTCCATGTGCTTTCCCAGTCAAGAGTACTGGAGTAGGTTGCCATTTCCTTCTCCAGGGGGTCTTCCCGACCCAGGGATTGAACTCATAACTGAGTTCATTGGCAGGTGGATTCTTTTACCGCTGAGCCCCCAGGGAAGCCCTCACTAGTTAGAGCTTTGGGCTAAGGGGGAAATTGTCAGATGGCATCCAAGGTGAATAGGTAATCAAGAGCTGACTGACACCACTGAGTTAATCTTCTTAACAGGTTAAGTAGAGGAAGAGTCTGTGACAAGGACCACAGCAAAGAATCCAGAGGAACTGGATGAAACTGGCTTGAATAGACATGGGAGTCCACCTGGAGGAATTATCTAGCTACAGCTGACCAGGGATTTGGGCTAGGGGCAAAGACAGTTACCTGTTGTGGACCAAATGGCTGGGGTTATAGATGGGTAGGTAGTGCTTGGTGCCAGGCCTGGTGGTGGGTCGAAATTTGTGTTTAATCATCCTTAAAGGCTTTGTGGAAGAGAGGGGCTTTGGTCCTTTTTTGGATGAGAGAAGGGAGATAGCTCAGTGACTCCACGAAGCAATGTGTCACGGGTGTCCTTAGTAGAGGTGATGTTCTGAGAGACGTGTCATGTTCTACACTCGTGGGGTGGAGCTAGAGCCCCAGGTAGGGAGTGCCTGGCCTCTGGCACCTGAGGAGGCCTGGGAACCAACTTGAGGGCGAATGGAAGCCACTGAAGGGCCAGAAACTCTGGGTGCTGATGTGGGTGGTGTAGACTAGGCTGAGTTGATGTAGCTTTGATGCATGATTTTCTGCCATGAGTTTTTAGCTATCATTTCTTTATCCATAGTTGTCAACATCTAGGTTGTTCCTGGTTTTTTCGTCACAAGCCTCACTGCACTGAGCACCGTTGAACATGTGCATGCTCTTGCCCTCTTGTGTGTGTCTGTGCTGGAACTTCTGAAGAGTTGAATTGATGGGTTGGAGTGGGCCACGTTGCCCACCCACCGGTGCTGTGTGAGTGCCCTGGAACCAGTCCGGGATGTTATTTTCCTGAATGTTTTTTCCTTTTCGCTGGGCAACTGAAATGATGTCTGTGTTGCCAGGAGCAGTGTTGGAGAACCTTTTTACTGCTTCTGACCTTTCAGATAAAAGCAAGTCTTATAAGGATATAAAATAAATAAATTTATTTTTGTTAATCTCATTTCTCTCTTAAATGATTGATTCAAATAGGTTCTGTCTGGGCCATCTTAAGACATTAACAAGGTAGGGGATGTCATTAGTCAGAAGGAGAGAGCATCCAGATACCTTTACAAGGCTACCCTGAAGTGGATTAAAGAAGTGGGATCTCTGTTGTCATTTATTCCCATTAGCTTTTCTTTCTTTTCTTTTTTTAAACACAAATAAGAGAGTTGTGAGGAAAAAACAACTGTAATCCATTTCTTCGTAATGCTCCTTCCTTTTTCCAAGTGCTTTCATATCTACCAGAACCTAAATATCAGTTCATCCTCCCTGGGCTTAGATGGGAGATGCTGAAGCAAGCTGAGTGCTATTGGTTTTTGTTGGACAGTGAGGGTAGGTGCGTGATTCTGTTCAATTCTTCATATAATTCTAGCCCAACCCAAGGAGTATTTTTTTAACAGCTTTGTAAAGAAAAGAACTGATATTAACCTTTCTGATTGTGATAAGGAAGTCAGGTAGACTTTGATTGAGTAGTAACTCAGTTCAAACCAGTTCAAGCCAGAGAGGGCGTTATTGGGGCAGACCACTGGCCGGGAGGGTTGCTGGGATGGACTACTGTGGCAACAACATGGGGTGGGGCGTGAGGGGTCTTGCTCTGTCTGGCTGGTGGCTTCTGGGACACTCCATTCAGCATTGTGCTCGGCCGCCATGGCCCCGCCTCACATCTTGTAGCCCCATCACCAGGGGCAAGAGTCTCTATTCTCCCAGCTTGGAGTAAATCACCTCTCCAAGCCCTTGGTGCACTCACTGTGGCCAGGGAGGTGTGCTGCTGCACGGAAATGGTGGCCTTGCTCAGAAAACGTCTGTCAAGGGCTTAAAGAAGTCGGGGGATGGGTTCCCCTAGCAGAAAGAGGGCTTGGCTGGGGACAAGTGGCCTGAGCGTGACCACTGTGGGAATGATGAACTTCATGGGAACTTCGTGTCTTTTTCCTGGAGAGGCTGCAGGGGCCTCCATGGACAGCCCAGAAATTGGGATCAGAGCCCTGGGCTCACACCACAGCTCTTGTACCTGTTGCTGAGGCCTCTGCTGCTCGTGCTCAGGAGTCAGCACCCTGAGGCGGGCCCCTCACTTCTGGGCTGGCATCTCTGTGTGCGCCTCATTCTCTCCTCTGATGACCCCGTGTTATGTGGGCTTTTAGCTCTGTCATCCAGTGACCACTTTCCCATCTTTCCCAGCCCCTTTAAACTGAGAACTTGTCCTTAGTGTCTATTATACCAGTTTTTGTAATTCTGGTACCAAAATGCTAGTGTTTTTATGGATATAATGCCCCTCTTTCACTAGTTTAAACATCTGAAATCTGGATCACATATATTTTGCTGGACTTAGAGATTCACATGCTGCTTTTTAACGTCTCAGACGTGCTCATGCTCACCATTTGCCTGTTCGGTTAAAACCATTCCTGCGTGTCTTGCTGTAACTAAGGAAATGGCAATTAACATGAGTGAAATTGAGCCTCTTATGTTTATTCATCACTTCCATTTTTCTGCGAGCCAGCTTGGGCCTTTCATTTCTGTCAGAGCTCCAAATGGAGTAATTTTACAATTAGGAGGGGAGTGGTGATGTTCAGGAGATTGATTCTGAGGAGATTGCCTCGAGGACAGGACGGGGATAACTCCTGGCTGCTTTCCAGCCTCCCCAGGTCTGGGTGGCTTCCTTGTGTCAGTGGCTAGACTCCTGTTCTTCTTCCCTGCAGCTCCAGGCCTGTTCTCTTGGTCCAGACCTTTATCCCCCCCAGGACTACTTATTTTAACCAGAATCAGCCTTCTCTCCCAGTTATGCTACTTTGAGAGAAGTGTGTTCAGAGCAGGTGGGTGAAAGGCAGTTCGCTTCCCAGGGAGTAATGCTTGGGGCCAATGCCAGATGTCCTCCCAACCCATCCCTGGGGCCGCTCCCAGCTGGCTCTGTGTGGGACCCTGTTGCTTCATAAAATGAATGAGGAGGTTTAGACTTCTAGAGCCGCAAAGTGCAGGGGGATGTGGACACAATGGGGACACGCCCCCACACTGAGGACAGCTGAGGTACAGGGATTTTTAAAAAAATGCTTATTGAACTGTTTCTTAATGCTTATTTAGTTCAAGAAAGTAAACTATGTACATACATCACTGATGCACATGGGGATTATATGTTGCTTTAACATCTGTGCTTTAACTCTCCATGTACATCCGTACATGAATGATTTAGACTTAACATTTTCAAATACAGAAAGAATGGCATGATGCCACTTAAACACTGGCATTTTGGTACTAGAGTTCCAAGGAGAAGTCTGGTATGGCATGTACCAGACTATTAATGGAGTGTTTTTAAGGGGGAGAAGAGCATTTAAGGGAAAAAGGAATGTTTACATTACTACTTGATTAAGTATTTTCAGTCTTGGAGCTCTTTTTGGTGACACCTTGGCAATTAAAACCTCACAAAGAGTCGGACACAACTGAGTGACTTTCATTTGACAATTAAAAATCCTTTTTCTTTTTAAGAATTTAGAACTGTTCTTTCCACAGATCAGCTTTATTCATATTAGAGATGTGTTTCTGCCTAGGACTGTTCTCATTAATAGCAGAGCAAGTGTAGTGATCAGGTTGAAGGTGGAGGAACAGGAAGCTGTCTAGAAGATGCTCTGGCGAGAAACCTTGAGTGCCGTGGGAGAAGGATTTGTTTTTTGAGGCCCATTGTTAATAATTTCATTTAAAAATGTATTCAAGTAGTTGATTTTCAACATTGTAATTTCTAGTGTACAGCAAGGTGATTTAGTTATATACATATATACATTCTTTTTCTATGTACTTTTCCTTTATGGTTTATCACAGAATATTGAGTATATTTCCCTATGCTATACAGTAGGACTTTGTTGGTCATCCATCCTGTATACACTAGTTTGTATCTGCTAGGATTTATTTTTATAGACTGAGATCTTGATCCCTTTCTGCAGAAAAAAATTGAACTGTTTCTTTAGCCAGCCCCCAAAGGAGGTGCTCCCTGCTTAGGGCAGCGGTGCAGTATGGAAATGGAACACTGACACAGGTGGGCTCCCGTGTTCTGTCTCCGTGGAACCTGGATCTAGAGTCTTAATTTGACGATCGCTTTCATATCTTTTGAAATTGTGTCCTGCCTCTGACTACTCTGGCTGTTGTTCCTTATCAGTTGCTGGCAAATGCTCCCAAGATGCGGGGTGTTTGGGAAGCCCTTTGTGATATTGGGACTTCCACTCATCAGCTCCTAGTTGATTCTCTCTTTTTTTTTTTTTTTCCTCCTTTTTTGTTTGAAGGTGAGTCTGGTTCTGTAAAATACGTAATTTCTCTTGGACGGGTTAAGAGCTTAGATTCTGGGGCCAGACTGCTAGGGTTAGAGGGCCTGCTCCTTCCCTTGCTCTCCCATTTACTGGCTGTGTGATGCTGGGTTACTGAACCTCTCCAGGCCTGAGTTTTTCATCTATAAAATGGGGACGATATCCATCTTAGGCTTGTGGTGAGGGTGAAAGAGTCCGTGAACAGGCAGTGTTTGACAGCTGCACGGTGCTGTAATTGCAGGCTTGCTGGTTTTATGATTATTTTACAGGAGCCACGGTGATAATCCTTCATTTCTCTGTGGTTGGACCAGCACTACCACCACTTGCTTTTGGTTACCTGTTATGACATTATCGACTCAGTGAACGTGAATTTGAGCAAATTCTTGATAGTGATGCACAGGGAAGCCTGGCCTGCTGCAGTCCATGGGGTTGCAAAGAGTCGGACACAACTGAGCAACTGAGTAACAACAAATGGGTTTAAATGGTCCCAGAACCATCAAACAGTGGCAGAAAGAGAGGCCGCAGGGGAAGAAGCCTGTGGTTGCAAAGCAACCTCATCTCGGGAAAGTGCATTTAATGTGCTTTGGTAGTATGTCTCTGCAGGGCACTGGGTGCAAGTTCACTGGCCCCTGCCTCTGCACGCATTGACATGTACACTAAGGTGGGCAGTGGGGTGTTTCCTCTCTCCCCTCTCCCTCACATTTCATTGAGATGTGACTGACACATAACGTCGTATTACCTTACAGTAGGCAACATAATGATTTGTTGTGAAAGGATCACCACAAGAAATCTAGGGAGCAAACATCACCTCATATAGTTACATACATTTCTTTGTTGTGATGATAACTTTTCAAATATACTCTCTTAGCAACTTTCAGGTGGAGAATACATTGTTGTTAACTGTAGTGGTCATGCTAAGCAGTACATCCCCAGGATGTAATGTTTATTTTATTATTTAAAATTTAATTAGTTTACTTAAGTATAATTGATCTACAGCTCTGTTAGTTTCAGGTGAACAACAGAGCAATTGGTGTTTCTGTACAATACAAAGTGATCTCCTCTCCCTCCCTCTCTCAGATGAGCACAGAACTGCTCACAGTGAAGAACAAAAGAGAACACCTGTGAACGCGAGTGGGACAGGGCTGGGGTTGGGGAGACAGTAGCCTGGTGGGTGTTCTATGAAAAGAGGAAGGTGGTTTTGCTTGAATGGAGTTAAAAGTGAATTAGAAGCATTTGCGCATTTTGCCAAAATGAATAACTAGTGAGGGAGATTGTGGAAAAGGAGCTGTCTGAATATCATGAAGAGAGTAACCAGATATTTGATCTCCTGCCCCGTGTCAGAAATAATAGGTTTCCATATGCTTTGTTCTTAACCCTACTTCCTAGAAATTGGCTAGTCCTGAGACCCCTCAGGGTTAGGTGATGTCCTCTAGCCACAGTGCACAGGACTGGACTTTACTGGATGTTTATAGGGTGGCAAGGCCTTTGGGTCCCTCATTCAGCCTCAAGAAGATTGAGGCTGAATCCATCTTGTTCAGGAGGTAAGTTCAGCAGCTGCTTGTGAGACAGAGGCTTCACAGTGTCTCATCACAGTGACTGGTGTCCACACGTGAGTGAGAAAAGCACCAGGCGAGGACTCCAGGTGGGCTGGCATTCTGTTTCAACAGCTAGAAGAGTAATGTTGATTACCTTAGAACAAAGATTAGGAAGAAAACATTTATTTATTTCTTACTAAGAACAAAGGAGCCTTTTGGAAAGGAGAGAAATGATTCTAGGTATTATTTATTTAAAAAAATTTTAATTTTATTGAAATATAGTTGATTTACGATGTTGTATTAGTTTCTGGTGGACAATAAGTAATTCAGTTACATGTACATATGTGTCCTTTTTTATGTTGTTTTCCATTATGGTTTATCACAGGATATCGAACATAGTTCCCTGTGCTGTACGGTAGGACCTTGTTTATTTAGGTACTATTTAATGGTACCTCTGAGGTCAGAAGGAAATAGCTTAATAATAGTGGAGCAGCAGATAAGGTAAAGTAAATAAGCAACCTTATTTTTAAAAATGAAGGCCCTTGCCAGGGTCAAATTCATGTTTTTTTGGCTGGCTTTGTTTTAATATTTGATTTGGACTCGCTGTGAGGTTTCAGCAAGGAAGTTTTGTTTTATGTTAATTTTAAAAAGTAATATGCATTTGGACTTAGATAAAGAATTGCAAGTTCCTGCTTGTATTTATTTGGCTGGGTCAGTAGTTGACAGTGGGCCCTGGAGTCTCGCTTCTCATTTACATTCTGACCTGCCGTCTGTCCAGGAGGGCTTGCTGCCTGCAGGTTTGGCTTGGGGTGCGGTAGCTTTCTTCCTGAAATGTACTCCCTGCTCTGGGGTCACCTTTGTGAGATGCTGATCTGCCAGAGAAGAGTATCTAAAGGTGAAAGTCAAGGTCGGCTCTATAAGACAGCCATTGCCAAAGTGACACGGTCAGACAGAGTGGATCTTCCCTCCCCACAGTCTTGGTACTAGAGGTCAGGGGACAGCTCTGATTGCAAGCTTAGGATAGGAGAGATGCTTTTTGACTGATTGAGGGCATGGCCTTTCATTTCTAAGTGGTTTAAAGAATTTATGGCCCATTGTTTGTTCATTCCAAAGTCCTAATGATATGGGTGATATTTTTTTCTCAGATAGGAATGTGGGTTTTGGCAGTGACTCTGCATCACAATGACTTGGAAATAAGTCCTTTGGAACCAAAATGAAAATGTGTGGCCTCTGCATGGGATGTGTGTCTGTGAAAGAAATGTGTGCATGGCAAATAAAAAATCATTTTAAATTAGAAATAGTGGCTTCACATTGGGAAAATTTCAAATATATAGCATGAGGAGAATATGAGATGTATGTGTGTGTAAATACTTACATCTGTTTATCTGGAAGATGGTGTACTGCCCTCAGGGACCATTTGTAAAGACTTTTCAGTGGGGAATGCTGATGAAATGCAAAGTGAAAAAGGCAGGTGCAAAATTTAGATACAGCAAGATCTCAACTGTGCACAATGTGTAGGAAAAATGGTCTGGAAAGAACTGTGTGAAAATTTGAATGGTATTAATCTATATAAGGAGATTATAGATGGTAAGTTTTCTTCTTTACGTTCTTGTAATTTCAAAATTTTTCACGGTAGAGGCATGTGTTACTTTTATAAACAGAGACTTAAAGCATTTTCTTCTTCAGCTGCTTTTGAAAAGATATTGGTCAGGAAGTAATAGGGATGACATATCATCTATATTGTTTACTGCAGGGGGAAATGAATAGAAGTTGGATTTGTTGCACAACTGCCTGTGTGAAATTAAGGAGGAATCACTGGTAACTTACAGCAATGCCTTAATTTTTCTCTTGTGGAATTATGGTAACAATAAAGTAACATTTCATACTATACGGAAATATGACTGATCCCCAAGCGGTATTGCAGTTAGGGTCACAAATCCACTCAGCATATTCAACTACGTCAGCCCTACTTTTTCTCCATCAATTTTCATCTAATTACTCTAAAAAGAGAAAAAAAAGTCTGTAGAGAATCTGTTATGCATTCAACACAAGAAATGTTGTGATAAGTTTTGCCAACTAAGTGAGCAAACATTGGTATGAATTTAGCTTATCTTGATGAGTTACTCTTTTTTTTTTTTTTTTTTACATTTAGTTTATCTTTTTGTGGTAATTGCTAGATTTTACTTTGCTGTTGCCTCAGAATTTTGAGATGGAAGAGTGAAATACACCATGACCACATGTTTAGAGTTGATCAGCAGTGCAGTCAGAGGAAGCCAGTGCTGTCTGTGTGATTTGACTCCTGCGTTATAGTAAAAGGAAGATTAATTCAAGAGGAAAGTGCTGATTTATCTTCACCAATGCATACATGTGAAGCTGAAACATATTCTTTATATAGTTCAAGCCATCAGAATGGGGATCTTATGCCATGAAAGAATGCATTGCCTCTTCCTATCCCCTTCCCTAACAAATCAACCTTGATAACGATTATAACTGCATTAGCAATTGCCGGGGTCTGAGTGAAGAGGTGGGATGGGGGAAGCATGGAGTGGTTGCTGACAGGTAACAGGGTTCTTCTGGGTGATGAAGATGTTCTGGAATTAGATAGCAGTGACAGCTGTGCAGCCGTGTGCATATACTGAAAATCACTGGGCTGAACATGTTAAAAGGATGAATTCTGTGGTGTGCGAATGATGTCTCAGTTTTTAAAAAAGGAACACGATAAGGAGAAGGGATTCCGTATGTGAAGGATTCCCATATGTGTCCCATGAACTTCTTTTAGTCCTATTAGTATTTAATAGTAAATTACAGAGAAGCCTAGTTCTTCCAGAGAAGTCTGAGAGAAGGCTGAATTTTCACAGACATTTGACATGAGAGTTAAAAAAATCCCATGTGTTTAAATCATCAGTCCTGTCTAAAATGTTACAACAAAAAGACAATCTAAGGACGTGGATAATGTCATACCTCAAAGATCTGTTTTAGGAGAACCATGATGGGAATGTATTAATGAAAACTGTCTTCTGTTTTAAACTTTAAAATGAAACAAACATGTATTAAGTGTCAATATATAATTAAGTGAAGGAAGAGAAAGGAAGTAGGTGGGTTTTGGATTTTTAAAACTGAGGGTTTTTTTAAATTAATTTATTTTAATTGGAGGCTAATTAATTTACAATATTGTAGTGATTTTTGCCTACATTGACATGAATCAGCCATGGGTGTACATGATTCCCATCCTGAACCCCCCTTCCACCTCTCTCCCCATTTCATTCCTCAGGGTCATCCCAGTGCACCAGCCCTGAGCGCCCTGTCTCATGCATCGAACCTGGGTGGGCAATCTGTTTCACATATGGTAATATACATGTTTCAATGCTAGTCTCTCAAATCATCCCACCTTCGCCTTCTCCCACTGAGTGCAAAAGTCTGTTCTTTATATCTGTGTCTCTCTTTCTGTCTCGCATATAGGGTCATCATTACCATCTTTCTAAATTTCATATATATGCATTAATATACTGTATTGGTGTTTTTCTTTCTGACTAACTTCGCTCTGCTCCAGTTTCATCCACCTCATTAGAACTGGTTCAAATGCATTCTTTTTAATAGCTGAGTAATATTCCATGGTGTATATGTACCACATCTTTCCTAGCCATTCATCTGCCGATGGACATCTGGGTTGCTTGCATGTCCTGGCTATTGTAAACAGTGCTGCAATAAACATTGGGGTACACGTGTCTCTTTCAATTCTGATTTCCTTGGTGTGTATGCCCAGCAGTGGGATTGCTGGGTCATATGGCAGTTCTGTTTCCAGTTTTTAAAGGAATCTCCACCCTGTTCTCCATAGTGGCTGTACTAGTTTGCATTCCAACCAACAATGTAAGAGGGTTCCTTTTTCTCTGCACCCTCTCCAGCATTTAAAAAATGAGGGTATTTTAAAATATTTTTTAAAGCAACAATTGCTTTATTGTGGTTGTCAAGTGGGAAAAAAATAAGAGATGTAACAACTTTTGAATGTCTGGTTATTTGCCAAATTTTGTGGTAATCGCTTTCAGTATTTTATTCCATTTAAGCACCATAATAACCATATTTTCAACCATATTTCAAAATTTTGAAAACCACAAAAAACTCAAATATTCACTGCCCATACTCCCTTAAAAACCTGCAGTTGTATGAGTGAATACCTTCAGAAGTTCCCAAAGAACAATGACATCCAGTATATTTCCCCCAGAGATCCACACACCTGGTGAACGTCCTCTGGGCATTTCCTGTACGTGTATCACTTTAGAATTACACTATGTTGTTCTACCGTCTGTTATTTATTGCTTTGTTTTACTCAGTGTAAAAAGTTGTAGGATTTTGGGGGCAGTAAAATATGGTTGTTTTTATGGTCTCATGTTCAACTTCACTTTCACTTTTCACTTTCATGCACTGGAGAAGGAAATGGCAACTCACACCAGTATTCTTGCCTGGAGAATCCCAGGAACAGGAGCCTGGTGGGCCGCCGTCTGTGGGGTCGCACAGAGTTGGACACGACTGATGCGACTTAGCAGCAGCAGCAGCAGCAGCACGATCTCGTGTTATTCCTTTTTTACGTGCAAAATGATTTACCTGATTAGTCTGAGATTTAGGTTGTTTGCACATTTTCACCATTTAAACAACACTGTGATGAGTATTCCTGTATAAGGGGTGTATTTTTTCCCCAACCTCTGGTTATGAGTTTTTCCCCAATATGCACGAAAGTAATGAGAAGAAAACAGTGAATCCCATATATCCAGCTTCAACAGCTATCAGTGTTCTATAATTCTTATTTCAGCCGTGCTTTCTCTACTTTTCTCCCCTTAAAGTGTTTTAAAGCACATTCCACAAGTCTTAGTGTTTTACCTGTAAATATTTCAATACATGCTACATGCTAAGTCCTTCAGTCATGTCTGACTCTTTGTGACCCTATGGACGACTATAGCCTGCCAGGCTCCTCTGTCCATGGGATTTTCCAAGCAAGAATACTGGGGTGGGTTGCAGATTCCTTCTCCATTTCAATACATAATTCTGAATTAAAAAAGTACCTACAATGTCATTATCACACCCAACAAACTTAATAATTCCTCAGTATTATCTTATAACTACTGTAGGTTCAGTTATCATCTGTTTCAAAATTATCTTTTTGTAGTTGATTTTTTAAAATTCATATCCAAGTGATGTCACATGTTACATTTAAATTTTTGTTAAAATTGATGTTTCTCCCCTGCCCACCTTTTATCTATAGAGTTTATTTGTTGAAGAAACTGTATCGGTTGTCCTGTAGAAGCTGCCTTATTCTGGATTTAACTGATTGCATTTTTATGTTATTGTCATCTAGCATATTCTTCTGTTTCTGGAAAGCTGATCATTAGGCCTGATTCTAGGACTTCCCTAATGGCTCAGTGGGTAAAGAAGCCACCTGCAATGCAGGAGACACTGGAAATGCAGGCTCGATCCATGTGTCAGGAAGATCCCCTGGTTGAGGAGATGGCCACCCACTCTAGTATTCTTGCCTGGGAAATGCCACAGACAGAGGAGCCGGGCAGGCTACAATCCAAAGAGTTGCAAAGTGTTGGGCATGACTGCATGGCTAAACAAGCAAGCAAGCAAGCAAGCGAGACCTGTTCTAGAGGCTTGATTAGCTTCAGTGTTTCTCTCAGTTAACTACTGCTTCCTCGGTACTGATGTGTTCATCCGTCTGTGTCATGTTAGTGAGTCCTTACTGGCTGGTCATCCTACTTCTGGTGATGCCAGGATTGATCCGTGGGTTCAGGTGTCCTCACGGATTCCTCTGTTTTATGATTTCTTACTTTTAGTAGTTTCTTAGAGAAGGCAGTGGCACCCCACTCCAGTACTCTTGCCTGGAAAATCCCGTGGACGGAGGAGCCTGGAAGACTGCAGTCCATGGGGTCGCTAAGAGTCGGGCACGACTGAGCGACTTCACTTTCACTTCTCACTTTCATGCATTGGAGAAGGAAATAGCAACCCACTCCAATGTTCTTGCCTGGAGAATCCCAAGGACGGCGGAGCCTGGTGGGCTGCCGTCTTATGGGGTCGCACAGAGTTGGACACGACTGAAGTGACTTAGCAGCAGTAGCAATTGATGATTGCTGCCTAGATTATTTTGTTAGATGGCAATAGGACAGTTTTCCAATTGTGTCATTTCTTTTAATTCTGTTGTTAATATTTATTCACTGTGGTTCTTCTATAAAGAACCTTGCCTCATCAACTAGTTGGTTACTGTTGGTTACACAGTCCATATAGAAAAGGCACTTTGCTTTATTCTTTCCTTCAGTTTATCAGTGTTTAGAACGTGAGCTGGTGCCTACCAGCATCCAAAGTTGTCCAAAGAGGGTCTTTTTAGTATCAGTATAATTGATGAATTTAAACATATCCATTGTGTTCGACCATTACATTTGAGCATCTTCTTGGTCCCATATCTGGCCACAGAAGAACTTTAAAGTCATGTCAAAATGGCACAGAGCCAATTTGAAAGGGCTGTTTTCCATTAAAAGGAATTGGGGGTGCCTTAGAGAAATGGTTGATTCCGGGTCTAGGAAGGAATTGTCCAAGATGAACCTGATATCTTGGGCAAGTCTGACATCTTGTCAGATTTAAAGGCCCGGAGGCACTTTTAATCTGGTTTCCCTCCATGGAACTTACCTCTTTGTGTGTGGCTCCCCAGTAGAGCTGAGCTTCCAGAGAGCAGGGTCTGACTGTGTTTTGTTTTTGAAGTTTCATAACCCAGAGCTATCCTCGCTGGAGGTTCTGCATCCCACCCCCAAACCCCTCCCCAATGTGAAACTAAACAAAAGTCAGCTGAGAAGTGCTCTTGGGACTTGAGAAAGGCGCCATTTCCTCAACTGCAGTGGTTTCCCCAGTGGCCTTCCAGGAGCTGTTCGTGACATCCTGACAGCTGGCTCTGGTTACTTGGAGTCCAGTCTTCCTGTGGCTTTTTCTCCTGTGTCCTTCGGCAAGGACATGGAAAAGTCATGAAAGTGACTGGGCCTGTACCACAGATTTTATGGATCAGCTAGGCTCTAGGTCCAAATTAGACCCTGGGCCATCAGTTGGTTAAGAATGGAGGCATAGTATGGGGCTAGCACTACTCTTTGCTCTCCCCTGTTTTCCCTCTTGCATGGGGTAGTCGAAGTTTTATATGTGTCTTAGAACTAATTCTCTTGTATTTTACGGCTCTATTTTTTTTTTTTTTCTTTCAGAGCTGAATTTCTTTATTGCATATGTTATGGTCCATAAATTTGCATCTCTTCAAACTTATTTCTCAACCTTCAGACTAGAACACACTGTTTTATATGACTTCAAAGCTTTCCCTTAGAGCATTTATCATAGCTTAACTTATCTTGTGATGATTTGATTAGTGTCATAATGATTAATGTCATAATTTCTCTCTGACGGTGTTTATTTTTTTTTCTTTTTGGCTGCACCACATCATGAATTGGATCTTAATTCCCTGACCTGGGATCAAAGCCGTGTCCCCCACAGTGGAAGTGCAGAGTCTTAACCACTAGATTGTCAGGAGAATTCCTTTTTTATTTTAAAGTAATTTTACCTATAACTTTCTTGGAATATAGTTGTTCAGTAAAGTTATCTAATAAATGAACAATCCCCTACCTAACCTTTTCTGCTCATGGTATTTGATGAGGTTTTTTGTTAGTTAAATGAGAAGAATATAAGAGAAAGCTAGGTTGCATAATAATACATTATAGAGACCTGACTGTCAGGGTGTCATGGGTTGGTCCTGGCCTCTGTCGTGCTTCCTGTAGCATCACTCATTTTGTAGTCATAGGAGGGAGCTTGCACCTTCTGGTGTCCGTTGAGGTCTTAATGTGTCTTCTCTGGAGTTCATAACATGAAGCTGTCCTGTAGGTTGTGATGCTTCGTTTATTATCTTGGTGCCCCTGAGATGCTGTTACTTGAATGGTATCAGTTTAGGAGCCTTTAACCTTGCACTTCTTCCTTCCACCCTCCTTTGGTGGGACAAAAATGTTTACACTGAGTTGTGAACACATGGGCGTGGACTCAGGCAGGTTGCTTTATCTGAGCCTTGCTTCTCTCTCTGAGCAATGGAGACTCAGCAACGATGTAGGTCTTCCCTCCTCTCTGAACTGTGTGTAAAGCTGGAGATGGAGGAGTGATTCACTCTTTTCCTCTTACTTTCTCCTTTTTACTTTGTGGTCACTGAGATTTGGGATCCTTAACATTTCTATGCTTTTACCTTTAAGTATTTAGCTCCAAAGCTTCCTTTTTTTTGTTACATTCTGAGAATAGCAAGGAGAGATAAGAAAGCCTTCTTCAGCAATCAGTGCAAAGAAATAGAGGAAAACAACAGAATGGGAAAGACTAGAGATCTCTTCAAGAAAATTAGAGATACCAAGGGAACATTTCATGCAAAGATGGGCTCGATAAAGGACAGAAATGGTATGGACCTAACAGAAGCAGAAGATATTAAGAAGAGGTGGCAAGAATATACAGAAGAACTGTACAAAAAAGATCTTCATGACTGAGATAATCACGATGGTGTGATCACTGACCTAGAGCCAGACATCCTGGAATGTGAAGTCAAGTGGGCCTTAGAAAGCATCACTACGAACAAAGCTAGTGGAGGTGATGGAATGCCTGTTGAGCTATTTCAAATCCTGCAAGATGATGCTGTGAAAGTGCTGCACTCAATATGCCAGCAAATTTGGAAAACTCAGCAGTGGCCACAGGACTGGAAAAGGTCAGTTTTCATCCCAATCCCAAAGAAAGGCAATGCCAAAGAATGCTCAAACTACCGCACAATTGCACTCATCTCACACGCTAGTAAAGTAATGCTCAAAATTCTCTAAGCCAGGCTTTAGCAGTACATGAACCATGAACTTCCAGATGTTCCAGCTGGTTTTAGAAAAGGCAGAGGAACCAGAGATCAAATTGCCAATATCCACTGGATCATGGAAAAAGCAAGAGAGTTCCAGAAAAATATCTATTTCTGCTTTATTGACTATGCCAAAGCCTTTGACTGTGTGGATCACAATAAACTATGGAAAATTCTGAAAGAGATGGGAATACCAGATCACCTGATCTGCCTCTTGAGAAATCTGTATGCAGGTCAGGAAGCAACAGTTAGAACTGGACATGGAACAACAGACTGGTTCCAAATAGGAAAAGGAGTATGTCAAGGCTGTATATTGTCACCCTGCTTATTTAACTTCTATGCAGAGTACATCATGAGAAACGCTGGACTGGAAGAAAGACAAGTTGGAATCAAGATGGCTGGGAGAAATATCAATAACCTCAGAAATGCAGATGATACCACCCTTATGGCAGAAAGTGAAGAGGAACTAAAAAGCCTCTTGATAAAAATGAAAGTGGAGCGTGAAAAAGTTGGCTTAAAGCTCAACATTCAGAAAACTAAGATCATGGCATCTGGTCCCATCACTTCATGGCAAATGGATGGGGAAACAGTGGCTGACTTTATTTTTCTGGGCTCCAAAGTCACTGCAGATGATGACTGCAGTCATGAAATTAAAAGATGCTTACTCCTTGGAAGGAAAATTATGACCAACCTAGATAGCATATTCAAAAGCAGAGACATTACTTTGCCAACAAAGGTCCAGCTGGTCAAGGCTATGGTTTTTCCAGTCGTCAGGTATGGATGTGAGAGTTGGACTGTGAAGAAAGCTGAGCCTTGAAGAATTGATGCTTTTGAACTGTGGTGTTGGAGAAGACTCTTGAGAGTCCCTTGGACTGCAAGGAGTTCCAACCGGTCCATTCTGAAGGAGATCAGCCCTGGGTGTTCATTGGAAGGACTGATGCTAAAGCTGAAACTCCAGTACTTTGGCCACCCCATGTGAAGAGTTGACTCCTTGGAGAAGACTCTGATGCTGGGAGGGATTGGGGGCAGGAGGAGAAGGGGACGACAGAGGATGAGATGGCTGGATGGCATCACCGACTCGATGGACATGAGTTTGAGTGAACTCTGGGAGTTGGTGATGGACAGGCAGGCCTGGCGTGCTGCGATTCATGGGGTCGCAAAGAGTCGGACACGACTGAGTGACTGAACTGAACTGGACTAACTGATGTGGCCAAAGTAGATTGTGTTTCATAGGACAGAGCTGTCTACTTTGTGTGTGTGTGTTTTTTTTTTTTTCCCTTTAATTTTAAAGGATCCCCTGCTTAAAAAATTGAGGATAGTAAAGATTCATGCAGTTGAAACTGTACAACACTCAGACCCACGGACATAGAAAATGAGCTTGTGGTTATCAAAGAGGAAAGGGGCTGGGGGAGGATAAATTAGGAGTTTGGAATCAACATACACATAAGTGCTATTTAAACAGATAATGGACAGTGTTTTAATGTATAGCCCAGGGAGCTATACTCATTATTTTGTAATAACATACAATGGAAAATAATCTGAAAAAGAAAGATGCATGTGTATATGTCTAACTGAATTACTTTTCTGTGCACCTGAAGCTAACATAACTTTGTAAATCTACTATTGTTGTTTAGTCACTAAGTTGTGTCTGACTCCTTTGCAATTTCATGGACTATAGCCCACCAGGCTCCTCTGTCCATGGGATTCTCCAGACAAGAATGCTGGATCTCTTTTCCAGGGGATCTTCCCGACCCAGGGATTGAACCCATGGCTCCTGACACGCCTCCTGCATTGCAGGTGGATTCTTTACCACTGAGTCCCTGGGAAAGCCCAAAGCAACTATACTTCAATAAAAAATAAAAAGAATATGCGCCTATTTGAAAAGAGTGGAAAAGCATAAGGAAAATGTACATCTCACCAGTTACTTCATCTGCACTTAACTTCCAAACTTTTCCCTTTCTTTTCATTCCAGCCTCCTCTGACATAAGACTCAGACACCCCTTTTCTCCTCCCTGGCCAGTTGCAGTAGCTCTCTGACAGGTCTCCATCTCCAGGCCACGTAAGCTTCCTGAAACACAGGCGGTTATGTCCATCCCTGCTGGAGGCCTTGACAGCTCTGCCCCCGGCAGAACAAAGCCTGGACACCTGTTCCTGATTCTCAAAGCCGTCTAATATTAACTTTTCTCCCACTGTGTTCCCCATGCACCTCGGCCATACCTCAGTGTCTCCCCACTCCCACCTCCCCTGGTATCTTCCCCTGCCTCCTACTCTCTTTCCTCTATAGGAATGGCCTCTTCTTGGCTTTGTCAAACTCCTTTAGTTTGAAGGTTGAAGGCTCAGCTTTGAAGGTTGATGGCCTCTTCTTGGCCTTGTCAGACCCCTTTAGTTTAATGGTTGAAAGCTCGGCTTAAATGCTACGGTATCTGTAGAGCCTGTGCCGATTTTTCACAGTTGAGATGACTTTGTGCAATGGTTGATGCTCCCATAGTGCTTAGACCCCAGTTCATATTTGCCAGACCAGGTTTTACCATAAACTGTGGCTCTCTGCATATTTGTTTCAGCTATATTGTCAATGTTTTGCGGTTGAGGGCCACATTTTATTTGTTCTTGTATCTCTGAACCACTTGCTTGCACAAAAGGACCCTGGATATCATATAGTAATTACTTATTAAATTTAATTATGTGCAGCTGCTTGCCTTTATTTCCATGGCTTTTTTTCTTTTTCTCTGTACTTTTTGTTTAGTCTACCTTGTCATTTTAAAAAATCACTAAGACAACATTTGCTCCTGTAGTCATATCCTAATGCAGTATAATATTACGAGAAGGACTAGCTGTGGCATAAATTTGTAGAAATGGTCCCTGCAAGGCAGGAGAAATTTAATGGATCTTCGGATCCCATGGGTGGTACTCATTTCTCAGGAGTATGAAGTGATGTGAGGTAGCCAGTGGGAGGGGACACCTGGGAATCAGCCAGGAACTGCCCTTGTTTCCTTCCTATCTAATAAATCTGCAAAATGAGTTTTGGTTGGATGACTGCCTTGGCATCTATCCTAACCTTTGTTAGTAATTTAAGAACTTGATTTTATATTGTGATGTGTTGCCAGAAAATTCCAACTAGAAAAATCATGAATGTCCCATAAGATCACATGGAAGGGAATGTAGAAATACAAAGTGTAGTTCTGACGTGAAAGCAATATAGATTCATTCACACCCTACCCCCTTTTGCAGGGGGAAGCCGGGCTTCCTAATTGTACTCAGAATTGTGTCTGCTCTGTGATGGAGGAGGCCTGGCAGGCAGGGAGCCCCGTGGATCATTAAGATCATTAGATTCTGTTTGTTAGAAAACGAGCAGTCATGCGTGTGGGACTCTACCATGTAGCATAAATGCTCAGCGTGAATAACTGTGGCTACAGAGCATTTTTGCTTTAGAGAAAGGAAACCTTTCGCAGCCAAGGGAAGATGGCCTTCAGCTTTAAGAAACACTGCCCTTCTGAGTGGAACATGAAATCCCACGTTGTGAGATTCCTTCTTCCTGCCATGGTAGTAGCTTCCAGTAGTGTAAAGGAGGGACGCTTTTTACTCTGTAAACAAGAGAGTATCAACTGTCCGTTTCCTTCTAGAGAGAGGGGCGGGGGGGGGGGGGGTGGGTGGGGCGCGGGCGGAGCATGAGGACTGGCTCAGATGCTGCAGGCTTCACTATTAGTGATATTTAGATACTTAGATATCTACCCCCGTCTTTTACCCCTAAAGTTGAAACTAAAACACCAACTTTGAAATATTCACACTTACTTACCTCTGTTTTACAGAGGAGGAAACTGAGGCATTCAGAGGAAATAATTTACCTAGAGTTACATAGCTAGTAAGTAGAACAGTCTAGGTTCAAAGTATGCATTCTTAACCACTGTGCAGTATTGTCACGTCAGTTTAAAAACAAGATTGGCCATGGTTCTTGGAACCAACCTTTCATTTTAAAGTTTTTAAAAATTTATTTTATTGAACTGTAATCGATGTACAATGTTTTCTTCATTTCTGCTCTTCAGCAAAGTGATTCAGTTCTATGTATACACGCACACACACACACATTTGTATACACATTGTTTTTCGTATTCTTTTCCCTTATGGTTTATCACAAGATATTGAATATGTTCCTTTGTGTGGGTTGGTAAAGAATCCACCTGCAATGCAGAAGACCTGGGTTTGATCCTTAGATCAGGAAAATCCCCTTGAGAAGGGCATGGCAGCCCATTCCAGTGTTCTTACCTGGAAAATCCCATGGACAGGAGCCTGGTGGGCTACAGTCCGTGGGGTTGCAGAGTTGGACATGACTTCAGCGACTAACACTGTCACTTTCTCACCCCCTGTGTTACACAGCAGGACCTGTTGTTTGTCCATTCTGTATATAATATTAATAGTTTGCACCTGCTAATCCCAAACTCCCAACCCATCCCTCCCTACCCCACTCCACCCCCTGCCCGGAACCAACATTGTAGAATCCTATCTTAGAGGATATATGCCACCAGCTTAGGACACTGAAAGGCTGCTGCTTATCACCTTGTCCTTCCAAACTCTGCCACCTCCCAAACTGAAACTTTTGGAGATAGTTTTATCTCTCCAAAGTGTGTCAGCAGCAAGTGAAGGCAGGACCTGACAGTTATAGAAGGCTTCTTCTTGTGATGATGCTGGGCCTCCTCTGGTCCTGGAAAGGAAGTGTTCAGCTTCAGCTCAGCACAGTGACTGTGTCTGTAACGGTGACAGCTCAGTTCAGAACATTCTCTGTGATAGACATGCCTGCTACATTTGGGGAGATTTCCATGAGCTAAATAGGAAGTTCAGACATTTGGGATCAGTCCTCAGTTATCTTAGAGAAATCTCACCTCGTGGACTCACCTGTTCTCTTGAATGTGGACCTGTGACTTGCTGAGTACTGGGCGTCTTTGCTAAAATGGCTGTGCTCATTAAAGAAATCTTTTTTTGCATTTCTCCTTCCTCCTGTCTAGAACACAATGTATTCCTTACCTGACATCAAAGGCACTTTGAGTTTTTTGAGGATCATTAGCAAAATCTGATTAGACTGGCCTAGTGTGAGGGCCGTGAGGCTCTTAAGGCCTCCTCTGGTGTCGTGGTCAAAAGTGTCCCCCAGTGTCCACAAAGTAGGGAGATTGGGGCTTCCCAACCCCACCAGGCGGAGGTAGCTCCTGACCCTTCTGGCTGGGCTCCGTGAGCCCCTTCTGTCACTATGCAGCTATGGATGTAAGAGCCTGTTCCAGTGGTGAAGTTCTCTGGCAAGTGTGTGGACTCTTCCGTATGGGGCCTTTCCCCCTCTTTGCTTTCAGGAAACATTAAATAATGAGAAAAGAAAGGCCTTAATTTTCTTCTGTTTTTTTGTTTCACTGGTATAAAAGCATGCAGCTCTTAGAAGCTCATCTGTCTATCGAAACTTTTCTAGTCTCCCAACCCCATCTAAGAAGACAGAGGTCGTCACACAAAGGGAGACATTGCAGCATCTTAGCCAAGATAGATAATTGAGCCCTTGGTATTATGTGGAGCTCTCTAGGTGTTTCTTTTCTTCCTGAATACCTCTTTATATCCCAGATTTCTCTTTGGGTTCCTTGGTTTAGTCATGGCATGGATAATTGGGTTACAGATTTATTTGCCCATTTCACAAACTTGTTTTGAGAACATATTTGCCAGTTGTTGAGGAGAGAAAATTATATTCTGGCTTCTGAATAAGTGGTTATTAGCAGTCAATATGGTTTGCATCCAAGGACCCTATGTTTGATGGTATGGCTGACCAGTTAGGAGAGGTGCCCGCAGACAGCCCGAGGCTTCCCTTCTGTGGGAGGAGGCTGTGGAAGCCCCCTTTCTATGATGGCCAGGGAGCTGGGTCTTAACAGATGCACAAGATTTGGGCAGGCTGAAGTGAAGTGGCAGGTGTGGCTGAAGCAGGCTGGGAAGACTCCACCTTGATGGGCTTGGTCTGTGAGGTCACATGCCACCCTTCCCAGTCACGTGGTGCTGCAGGAGGCCTTGGCTGGGTTCCTCTGAGAGCCAGGCGCTGAGCACAGAGTGTTTGTTCACTGCATGAAGGAGGCTGGAGATGATGGCAGAAGCTGACGTCTGCTGGACAGTTCTCTGTCCCAGGCCAGTGCTGAGCTCTCGTAGGCAAGTCATTTCACTTCGTCCTCACACCATCTTGTTTGTTTCTGTTGTAATCCCCCTTCAGTGGTGAAGGTTGACTGGCATCAAAAACTTGGCTACTGGCTTCAGAACTCAAACGCTTTACTAAACAGTGCTTAGAAGGGTAGGCAGGGAGGGGCTGGACCTCAGAGGGCGAGAAAGCGCCTATGCCTCGATGCTTAAAGTTGGGTTTTCACAGGCTGTGAGGAAGCAGTGAAGGGTTTTGAGCAGGCTTCTGGCGTGTCTGAGCTGCACTTGGGAACGTTAAAAAATTATGGTGGTATCCGAGCTGACCTGGGAACGACTGGAAGTTACTAGGAAATAGCTCAGTGAGATGGGTGGTAGTGAGGTTGGGAGTGGCTTGTTGGGGGGTGCTTAGGGGGAAAGCTGTGTAATAATTTGAGTCCTTGGCATTGGAATGTAGATGTTATCACCAAAAGTCATGGTGGCATCTGAGAGTAATTTAAACTTGAGCTTGTGCTTTGCACATGACAGGTCCTTAGGATAATAAATGGGTTTCATTTCCTCTACAATGCCTACTCTTTAGAACCTTGAATTCCCCTGAATTGCGGATGTCTTGTGTGCAGACATCTGAGGTGTTATGCCTGAGAACGATACCGTTTTAGTTCTCTGTCGTAGCTCCCCTTGAAATCAGAGCCTTTCAGAAAAAGAGAGGCCTGAGTCATTTCCATTACATGTTTGTAGTTGGTAGATTAGTAACACAGAGTACAGTGCAGTACAGAACACCATACTGGAGCTGCGTTGTTCATAAGGTAATTCCAGGATTGATCAGAATGACACTTCACCTTCTGTCCCAGCGTGCGATCTGATCACAGGGCCTAAGAAATGGAAGGCCCTTTGAGGTGGGGCTGGAGCCTCCATTTCCACTCGTTTCTCTCTCTGTCCCTGCCCCTCCCCGCCTTCACTGTGGGAGAACCTTGAAACAATTGGCACCTGAGTAGTTTGTGGGCTGGTTTCATTAGAATTGCTTGGTAACTTGCATGGAACCAGTGAAATCTAAGAAGGGTGCTGGAGATCCATTAATAGGACTCACAGCTGTCAGTCTCGGAGAAGCCGAGGCTGGAGTTCTGTGCTGACTCTTCTGTAAGCTTGTTTCTGGCCTTGGCCTTCCCAGGAGCAGTCTGGTAGGACATCTTCACTCCTGCTTTCTGGATGTTTCCTCCTCAAATGAGAAACAGGCCCCAGGGCCCTTGTTTATACCTTCCCTGTGGATGACTTGTGACAAGCTTACCCAGGAGGAAGGGAAAGGATTTAGAACAGGTTTAGATTCTTCCTCTCTGTGTATCGTGATCTCAGGATTGTGGAGCGGGCAGGTCTCTGGGCCACGACTGAGGAGCCGTGCTGGAATCGCTTAGCAGGAGGCCAGCTGGTGGGGCGGCACTGTGGGGAGAAAGCTCTGGGCTCGTGCGTGGGAGCAGCTGTTGTGGCAGCTCTCAGCCCGGGGACAGCCCTGCCCAGCCAGGACAGGGGACAGGGAAGGTCATGGGTAGCTCAGGGACACCGTTTGAGGGCAGGACATCGGTTGGCTGTGGTGTGGAAGAGCTTCATTTCAAAGATAATTTAGGGGTTTTTTTCTTTTTTAATTAAAAAGCACACCTTTTCCTTCGTCAGGTGCGCACCTGCCCTTGATGCCTAAGCCCCTGCCCCCTGGAGTCTGCGACAGCGGCCCCGGTAGAAGCAGTCCACAAAATGCTGTCTGCACCTTTAGAATGAAGGGAGAAGGCAGGCAACCGCTCTGTTGCTCAGCCAGCGTTTCCCGAGGGCCCCTTGGCTTGGGCATCTGCAGCAGGACAGGGCCTGGCCTCGGCCTGGCGGACGCCTGCCTCGGAGCCCGTCCGGCCTTTTCCCTGAGCCAGGCCCCGTTCCCGGTATCATTGTTAACAGCACGACCATCCACACCCACTGTACCCCAGTGTGGGTGGTACGTTATTTGCCTACCTTCCTCCCAGTCTAGTGGTGAGAGACAAGTGTGTGATCATTTTATCACAGAATTTCCATGGAATTGAGCCTGATGTGCAGGGGGGCCCAGCCTGGCCGGTTGGTGGACCCCTTCCCATGCCCCCTGCCCCCATGCCTGCTGCCTCCCTCGTTCCCCTCTCAGGTACCTGCTTTCTCCCCTTCTCCCGCTGTTCTGACCCTTTGCAGCCTCATAGCTGCCCTCAGGGCCCAGAACTTACCCAGGGTCCAGGCAGATGAGCACCCATCCCCGTTGGAGTCCCCTTGGAACAGATTGTGGGGTGCAACCTCCCCTCTGTTCTTTTGGAATTGTCTTTGGGGAACATTTTCATTTCCTGACAGCCCCTTGAGTTTCCCTCCAACCTTCCCCATTGTTTTGGAGAGAGTCTTTTGTGCTTCTCTGCTGTCATTTTGATGGGCAGTCAGGAGGAAAGGTGGATGCACAGGTGTGCTTAGACTCCTGCCTTCAGCTTGGCCTGCCGCCAGACCCCACTTCCTGGGAAGACCTGGTGCAGTAAAAGGAGCTGGACTGTGGAGCCCCCCAAACTTGGGTATGAGGACGGCCATAACACCATTGCTGAGATTGGGATGCGGAGCACAGGATGGTCTTCAAGGCCCCTTCTGCCTGAAACCCTCAATAATTCCTCTGTAGTGGTTTTGAGTTAGGGAGATGCCCTGATTGCAGAAGTCAAACCACTTTAGGGTCATGACCAAAGATGCTCCAGTGCTGGGCTAGAGAGATGAATTGACAGTCTTAGAATGTGAATCCTAAAGGAGCCTTTGTAGAAGAATGGGTAAATGCTAGCTTTTCTGTTTCTTTTGCTTTGCCTCCTTGCCTCCCAGCCGGTAGTAAATTCCTTATTTGAAATAATTCCATTGTGAACTTTTCATTTTCATCCCTGCCCTTTCTAGTTTATTTTCCCTCAGGTGTGGTCCTGCCTACTTTTGAAATTTGGAATCAGAATTAGTGCAGAAGAGACTGGCTTCTCCAGAGCTGAGAATTCACCCCTAGTTCCCCTGCCTTTCTGTTTTCCTAAAGGCTGGAAGTTAGAAGAAATTAGAGAAGCAAGTTTATTTTGATTTCTCTGTCCTGCCTTTAAGCTTTCTACACTAGAACAAGTTGGCTTATTTTTCATAAGTGAATTCATTAAATGTGCAGGCGTGTATATTTTTTACTTTTTGTCAAGGCTGCCGGCTCTGTGTGTTTGAAAGCATGAATGGACTTGTGGACTGGAAGGGGAGGCGCTCAGCTCGCAGGCGCAGGCCTCTGCCGGTTCTTCGCGCCCCTCACTTTCAACACTGTCACTTGCCCTCTAATGACATCACCTGGCTTTTACCCGACTCTCATGATGTAGGCACCACCAGCAAGTCATCAGACAGTTCTCTTACGGCAGAGGAAGGAGCTGAGACCCAGGAGGGCCCGGTGACTCCCTTTACAGATTCTGAAAGAACAAAATCAAACAAAGGCGGGGAGGATGCCCGGCACTCTGCTGCATCACTGAGAGCTAGAGCTTGAAAACAAAACCCCAACAGCAGTGAAACCCCAGAGGACAAAAGCCCAGCTTAAGTGGAGCTTGCCTGTTGTGCTTCTGCGCTCGTTTGATCCTATAGTAAATAATTGAAGAATTTGGAATAGCTCCAAAATGGAAATGTTACCCAGTCATATCCATCTGAGAGTGTTTGGAAGAGCTGTTCAGTATTCCACCCAGTTGAGTTTTCATCAAGGGGAAAAAAGAACTAAGTGTTGTAGTAACCCTGTCGTGTTCTAGCCCGACTGTGGCTTTGGAGTTTCTGTTTTTGTCTGGGTGACTAGATAAATCGTTGAAAGGCAGAATACAGGGAAAAGGATGTAGTGGGGAGAACCAAATTGGTGAATATGCCTGTTTTCACAGCGATGTGCTAAGTATAAGTACTTCCTCTGAGTCAACTCCCCCAGTCCTGGGCAGAGCAGCCTCTCCTCCCACAAATGTTCATCAGCCCAGGAGAGCAGGTAGTTACAGTCAGTCCGGTTCCTGGACTGTCTGGCCCTGGGTTTTGGTCTAAGGAGACAGAGGCAGCCACCAGCTTGTCAGGCTGTTTCATTAGAGTCTGTAGTAAAGAAATCTATTTTATGTTGCAGCCCTTAGAAACACCTTAGGACCATAGTGAGAGGACAGACGATCCATCCTGAGAGAAACCCCGGAACACGAGAACACCTTCTCTCATGTGAAGCCCTAACAGAAATGAAACTTCCAGCTCCTGTACCGGAGTCACTGGTTCCCTAATGAAAACCGCTTCCCCTCTGACTTTAGCATACCTGTGCCTGGGGCAGCCAGGTAGCAGCCCTGACCCTTGTAGTGGGTGTGCCAGTCATGGGAGGAAACAGATGATTTTCCACAGGAGAGAACAGTGAACGTACAATTATAGCTTTTGAAACCCCCACTTTAAATACCAGCATTATCCTTCATTTAGGAAGCCTGGACTCACTAGCCCTCTTCTCATCGCCCAGTGCTTGTCTTACTGTGTTGTTCTGTCTCCGAGTTTTCCCTTTGTCGCTGGTGGTGCAAGATCAGTGCCCTTCCAGATACTCTTAAGTCACTGCAGTATTTGGGGTTGGGGAGCAGGGTGGGGAGGAGGGCCTTTGGAGGAGCTTTGCAGCCAGGGAGCCTTCTTCCGAGATACTTTAGTCACACGTCTTACTCCTGATTCAGGAGAGATGGATTTTGAAAATCAAAGATACAGGCACCTGTGAAAGTTTTAATTTGGTTTTATTAAAAGTTTCAAACCCACACAGAAGTAGAGAGACTGCTGTAATGTGTCCACACACACTCATCATCTGGCTGCGGTGGTTGCCGGTCCCTTGTTACTCTCAGAATACCTGTTCTAGACTGAGTCTCTGCTGCTGCTGGTGGAAATACTGGAGGCAGAGCAATATCTTTGGATGTGGGTCCCCCTCCACTTTGCAGACAAAACTCTACCAGAAAACAGTCTTCCATTCTGCACTGGCTGGCAGCCTCTGAGGGAATTTATATTTGTTTATTGTTTAGCATTTAAAATATTAAAGAATTTTGTATCATGTCTTGAACTAGAAAATCATAGGCGTTTGTTGTGAGAGGAAGCACAAGGTGATCGATTTGTTTTTTCTCATACAAACACACCTGCACACAAACAATGCGTATAGATTTCTTAAAAAAAAAAAAATAGGTCTATATACATAATGTTTTGCAGCTGTCTTTTGGTTTAACTCTGTTTCATAGCATGACTTGTCAATTTCTACCAAGAAAGGCACCTGGAATTTTGATAGCAAATAACTTGAATCTGTACATCAATTTAGAGAATGTTGCCATCCTAACATTATTAAGTATTCAATTCCATGAACAAAAGATGTCTTTCCATTTATTTAGGTCTTCTTGAATTTCTTTCAGTGGTATTTTGTAGTTTTGAGTGTACAAATCTTTCCCTTTTGGGGTTAAATTTGTGCTATTTTAAGTGGAATTGTTTTCTTAATTTCATTTTTGGTTTGTCCATTGCTGATGTATTCATTATCGTTTTTAATTATGAAAATAGAACACATCCATATATAACTCATTTATCTTAGTTCAGTTCAGTCGCTCAGTCGTGTCTGACTCTTTGCGACCCCATGAATCGCAGCACGCCAGGCCTCCCTGTCCATCACCAACTCCCGGAGTTCACTCAGACTCATGTCCATCGAGTCAATGATGCCATCCAGCCATCTCATCCTCTGTCATCCCCTTCTCCTCCTGCCCCCAATCCCTCCGAGCATCAGAGTCTTTTCCAATGAGTCAACTCTTCACATGAGGTGGCCAAAGTACTGGAGTTTCAGCTTCAGCATCATTCCATCCAAAGAAATCCCAGGGCTGATCTCCTTCAGAATGGACTGGTTGGATCTCCTTGCAGTCCAAGGGACTCTCAAGAGTCTTCTCCAACACCACAGTTCAAAAGCATCAATTCTTCGGTGCTCAGCCTTCTTCACAGTCCAGCTCTCACATCCATACATGACCACAGAAAAGACCATAGCCTTGACTAGGCAAACCTTTGTTGGCAAAGTAATGTCTCTGCTTTTGAATATGCTATCTAGGTTGGTCATAACTTTCCTTCCAAGGAGTAAGTGTCTTTTAATTTCATGGGTGCAGTCACCATCTGCAGTGACTTTGGAGCCCAGAAAAATAAAGTCTGACACTGTTTCCACTGTTTCCCCATCTATATCCCATGAAGTGATGGGACCAGATGCCATGATCTTCGTTTTCTGAATGTTGAGCTTTAAGCCAACTTTTTCACACTCCACTTTCACTTTCATTGAGAGGCTTTTTAGTTCGTCTTCACTTTCTGCCTTAACGGTGGTGTCATCTGCATTTCTGAGATTATTGGTATTTCTCCTGGCAGTCTTGATTCCAGCTTCTGTTTCTTCCAGTCTAGCGTTTCTCATGATGTACTCTGCATAGAAGTTAAATAAGCAGGGTGACAATATACAGCCTTGACGAACTCCTTTTCCTATTTGGAACCAGTCTGTTGTTCCATGTCCAGTTATAACTATTGCTTCCTGACCTGCATACAAATTTCTCAAGAGGCAGGTCAAGTGGTCTGGTATTCCCATCTCTTTCAGAATTTTCCATAGTTTATTGTGATCCACACAGTCAAAGGCTTTGGCATAGTCAATAAAGCAGAAATAGATGTTTTTCTGGAACACTCTCTTTCTTTTTCCATGATCCAGCGAATGTTGGCAATTTGATCTCTGGTTCCTCTGCCTTTTCTAAAACCAGCTTGAACATCAGGAAGTTCACGGTTCCCATATTGCTGAAGCCTGGCTTAGAGAATTTTGAGCATTACTTTATTAACATGTGAGATGGGTGCAATTGTGCGATAGTTTGAGCATTCTTTGGCATTGCCTTTCTTTGGGATTGGAATGAAAACTGACCTTTTCCAGTCCTGTGGCCACTGCTGAGTTTTCCAAATTTGCTGGCATATTGAGTGCACTACTTCCACAGCATCATCTTTCAGGATTTGGAATAGCTCAACTGGAATTCCATCACCTCCACTAGCTTTGTTCGTAGTGATGCTTTCTAAGGCTCACTTGACTTCACATTCCAGGATGTCTGGCTCTAGGTGAGTGATCACACCATCATGATTATCTTGGTCGTGAAGATCTTTTTTGTATAGTTCTTCTGTGTATTCTTGCCACCTCTTCCTAATATCTTCTGCTTCTGTTAGGTCCATACCATTTCTGTTCCTTATCGAGCCCATCTTTGCATGAAGTGTTCCCTTGGTATCTCTGATTTTCTTGACGAGATCCCTAGTCTTTCCCATTCTGTTGTTTTCCTTTATTTCTTTGCATTGATTGCTGAGGAAGGCTTTCTTGTCTCTCCTTGCTATTCTTTGGAACTCTGCATTCAGATATCTTTACTTTCCTCCTTTGCTTTTTGCTTCTCTTCTTTTCACAGCTATTTGTAAGGCCTCCCCAGACAGCCGTTTTGCTTTTTTGCGTTTCTTTTCCATGGGGATGGTCTTGATCCCTGTCTCCTGTACAATGTCACGAACCTCATTCCATAGTTCATCAGGCACTCTATCTATCAGACCTAGGCCCTTACATCTATTTCTCACTTCCACTGTATAATCATAAGGGATTTGATTTAGGTCATACCTGAATGGTCTAGTGGTTTTCCCTACTTTCTTCAATTTCAGTCTGAATTTGGCAATAAGGAGTTCATGGTCTGAGCCACAGTCAGCTCCTGGTCTTGTTTTTTCTGACTGTATAGAGCTTCTCCATCTTTGGCTGCAAAGAATATAATCAATCTTACCTTGATGAATATTTAGGCTTATTTTTAATGTTTTCACAAAATACTGCTGTAGTGGCCGTTGTGTCTACACTATGCTATTTTCCATACCATGTTAAAAGTGTTTGATTCCTAAAGATGAACTTGCTGGGCCAACATTTATATAGGTTAAAAATTTGATATATGGAACCTCCCTGGTGGTCTTGTGGTTAAGAATCTGCCCTCCCATTCAGGGGGATGTGGGTTTGAGTCCTGATCGGGGAACTATGCTCCCACACGCAGGCAACAGCTAATTCCATGTGCTGCAACTACTGTACACTTCAGTGAAGAGCCCACGTGTGGGATGGAGGTCATGTGTGCCGCAAGCAGGACCCAGTGAAGCCAAACAAAAAATAAACTATTTAAAAAAATTGGTAGATGTCAAATTGTGTGGCAAAATGCTGTGTCACTTACAGTTACCAAGCTTGCAAGCAACTTGTTAGTATCTATTTCCAGGAACCCTCCCCAAACCTTGGAGTTATTAATCTTTTAAAATGTATTTGGGGAGTTCCTTCATAGCCTAACGGTTAGCATTCTTGGCTTTCACTGCCATGGCTTGCATTCAGTCTCTGATTGGGAAACTGATATCCCAAAAGCCCTGAAGCACGGCCAAAAAATAAAGTAAATAAAGTGGTGTTAAAATGTATCGTGATCTGATAAGTTATAAATGGTGTATCATTATTTTTATTTCTAATCCTTTAGTTAAAAGAAGATGAGTATCTTTTAATGTTTATTGCTTTTTTTTTTTTTTTAATAGAAATAGTCTATTGGACAGTACTCTTGCCTGGAAAATCCCATGGATGGAGGAGCCTGGAAGGCTGCAGTCCATGGGGTCGCTGAGGGTCGGACACGACTGAGTGTCTTCACTTTCCCTTTTCACTTGAATGCATTGGAGAAGGAAATGGCAACCCACTCCAGTATTCTTGCCTGGAGAATCCCAGGGACAGGGGAGCCTGGTGGGCTGCCGTCTCTAGGGTCACACAGAGTCGGACACGACTGAAGTAACTTAGCAGCAGCAGCAGTTTTTTTTTTTTCATAGAAATAGTCTATTGGATGTCTTTTGCCTATTTAAAATTTTTGTGTTTTTTCTTAATTATTTCTAGGTTTTAAAAAGTATCAGGATGTAATCCTTTACCATATATTTTACAGATATATTTTGCCCAGTTTGTTGTTTCTTTTTCACTTGTGTTTATTTTTTTCTTTCCCTTTTAGGAATAACATTTCCCTTTATCTATCTGTGCCTTCTTAATGCCCATTAATAAAATGTTTTACAGTTTTCTTCACATAAGTTCTGTGATTCAGTCCTAATTACCTTAGGTTTTTGTTGCAGTCACGAATTTGATTTTTTCCATTAAATTTTCTTCCTGATCCCAATTGATACAATAATAACGGCATAGATTTTTATTTTTAGAGGATTTGGTCACTTATTCTCTTGTCAGTTCTAATTTTCAGTTGATCTTCTTGGATATTTTTAGTAGACAATTTTGTTTTTGCAAGTAGCAATAATAATATTGTCTCGTTTTCTAGTTCTCTTGATCTCTCTATGCTTTCTTTTTTTGTATTGTATCGCTCAGTCCTCAGGTTGGTAATAGGAACATTTCTTATCTCCACCCTGTCCCCACCCCTCATGGGCATGCCCCTGGTGTTTTCAGTCTGGGGTCCTGCTGTTGGTTTCTAATAGGATACCTTTGCTTTGTTGAAAGATGTTTCCTCCAATTCTTCAGTTGCTAATAGATCATAGTCATAATCAAAAGCAGAAATGAGGGTTAAAGTTTTTATTTCCTTTCCTTCGTTTCCACTGGCTAATTCATGCTGGTGCTGCGCCTTGTTATCTCATTTTTCTTTGCTGGGATTCCCCTCTTCTCCGTGCCCTTTCCAACCTACACCTTTATTGTTCATAATTTCCCTTCCCCCATTCCCCAGAACAATCCAGGGCAGCCTCAACTATTTATTTTACAAATATTTCATATGTTTATGATAAGGAGGACACTTAAATTTTGTAATGGACATTAGAGTGTTTGAGTTGTGTTAAGATTTCTGGGGTTGGCTGCTGTCAGCATACCCCAGCACCTGATGCCTGCCCAGCCAAAAGAGCTTTCCATCCAAGCTGGTCTAACACACTGACTGGGTTAGCTCCCTGAGCTCCTGTCTGCCGTGTCGCGCCTGCGCAGGCCTTGGATCATCAGGCTTTGGCCGCCACATTCTAGCATCTCTCCCAGCATCCTCCAGCTTCTCCTCTGCCGTCCTTTCCGTAGTGTGCCCTGCAACATCTGTCGGTTATAAACGCATTCCGTTATGGTCTTCATCTCCTCCTTCAGTCTGTAGAATGTGTGTGTCTACCATTCTCGGAAGAAACAACCACCATCTTACTTGACCAGCAGAGTCTGCAGGCTGCCTTACTGAGTTTGCCTGAGTCTTGCCACTGGGAGTTTCCTACATTCTGTCTCGACTGACATCCCCATCACTCTTTATTCCACGTGTCTGACCTCTCCTTCCGTGAACTTGTGGATGGATGCAGGAATTGCCAAAGCCATCTTGATCTCATGTGACTTCTTAAGTGATCAAGCCCTAATTGATGAAGTTCTCTTCTTCACTGCCTTTTGTTGCCACCTCTGTTCTTTTCTCCTTCTTTTTTAAGTTTTTATTTTTTGGCTGCACCACAAGGCATGTTGAATCCTAGTTCCCTGACCAGGAGTCAGACTCGTGCCCCCTGCAGTGGAAGCACGGAGTCTTAACCACTGAACCACCAGGAATGTTCCGAGTCCTTCTTTTGTTCTAGTAACTCTTTTTCATCCTATTGGTAGATACCTCTGCCTGCAGTCCTTGCAGATATGGGGGCTCATCAAGATGCCCACCTCAGTCTTCCCTCTGCATGCTGCGTGTTCTCACGGGGAATTCTCCTTCATGTGGATGTCCCCAGACCCATCTGTGCACCCTGCATTGCCCTCGTGGGCTTCACTTAGCAGACCTGTGCCTGCAGCGTATTTCTGTGTCGATACCCCATCAGGCCCCTGCAGCTCAGCATGTCAGAAGCGATTCAGCTCCTTCTGCAGTCGCACAGACCTCATGGTATGACCACCAGCTTTGCTGCTCAGCTCAGAAACCTGCAATCTCTGCCGTCGTTATGCCCAGAGCCCTCTTTGCCTCCAGTTCATCCTTCCCATCTTTGCAAAGATGAGTGTGTAAAACTGCAGATATATCATTTCACACTCCTCTGTCCTCATCCCTTTCCTGCTTCCATCCCATCCCCTTATTTTTTCCAAACTTTCAAATCTTACAGTGATTCCCCAACACTTCAGGATGAAATTCCTAAGTTCTTACGATTCTTTGAACTTTTTAAAATCTCATGAGATGGTCATATAGACTTCTTAATTCCTAGGATAACCTCTGTCAGTGTGTTCATTGACTAACATGCTGGATTTGATTTGCTTCTATTTTGAATTTCTTTCTCCTATAAGTGGGATTGGATGAGTTTCCTTAACTTTGCATGTGACTCTTGCCCAGTTTTGTAGTACAGCTTTGCTAACTTTTAGAGTGAGTTGGGACTCCTCTACCTGTCAGTGCTAGCAGGTTTATGGATGGAGATATAACTTCTCACAGGGTGGAAAGGAAAAATGCTTTCTTCCGATTTGATGACGGTAAAGTAAAGTGAAAGTCACTCAGTCATGTCTGACTCTTTGCGACCCCATGGACCATACAGTCCCTGGACTTCTCTAGGCCAGAATACTGGAGTGGGTAGCCTTTCCCTTCTCCAGGGGATCTTCCCAACTCAGAGATCGAACCAGGTCTCCCGCATTGCAGGCAGATTCTTTACTAGCTGAGCGACAAGGAAAGCCCAAGAATACTGGAGTGGGTATCCTATCTCTTCTCCAGTGGATCTTCTTGACCCAGGAATCAAACCGGGGTCTCCTGCATTGCAGGTGGATTCTTTACTTACTGAACTATCAGGAAAGCCTCTATGATGATGGTGAGCACAGCAATGTCACCAACAATGCTGTTTTGGACCCAGCACTCTAGTGAAGAAACAATCGCGAGGACAAATGAAACACTGCAGACCATGCATACCATTTTGCAGCTCACATGCCTGCAGACCTTCTAACATTGGCCTTTGTCAATTTTGATTTGTCCCTTGGTTTGTCCTACAAATACTCTTAAAATTAGGGGGGAAAAGGACTGTGTTAAAATATACATAACATAAAACTTACCACTTTAACTGCTTTTTTGGGAATGGGCCACTCTGTCGGGCTTATGGGATTGAACCTGGGCCACAGCAGTGAAAGTGCCAAGTCCCAACCACTAGACTGCCAGGGAATTCCCTCAACTGCTTTTAATTGTACAGCTTAGTGGCTTTAGGTGTATTCTCAGTGACGTTCAACCATGACCATTATCCATCTCCAGAACCTTTTCATCAGCCCAAAAGGCATTCATTAAACAATAACTTTCCATTTCCCCTCCCATCAGCTGCTGCTAAGTGCTACTTTACTTTCTTTCTGTTTTTCTTTAATTGAAGTATTGTTGATTTATAATAGTATGTTAGTGTCAGGGGGGTGTGTGTGTGTGTTGGCTCAGTCGTGTATTCAGGGGTGTGTGTGTGTGTGTGTGCTCAGTCGTGCCATCCCATGGCTTGTAACCTGCCAGGCTCCTCTGTCCATGGGATTTTCCAGGCAAGGATACTGGAGTGGGTTGCTATTTCCTACTCCAGGGGATCTTCTTGACTCAGGAAGAACCTGCATCTCTTGCATTTCCTGCCTTGGCAAGGGGATTCTTTACCACTGCCCCACCCAGGCATACACAATTCTACTTTCTGTCTCTGAGAATTTGTCATTTCTTGGTACCTCCTATATACAGAAGCATACAATAATTGTCCTTTTGTGTCTGGTGTATTTCACTTGTCTTAATGTTTGTAGGTGCTCTTGAACATGATTTTTATCTCAGAATGAAGGGGAGGGCGTGTTTACTGTGTGTGGTTCCCTGTGCCCTACAGTTGAAATTGACTGCGTCAGTGATTCTCCCAGTCACCTGCAGAAGGCAGTATTAGGTGTCACATCACAGATACATGCATGGAGTTCGAGATGGTAACTTTGTTGTGGGCCCAAACAATGGTGGTGCCATGGTTTGAACCCAGTTTTGTCCGACTCCAAAGTCTACTCATGCTCTGTCTGCCACTTGGATCTCCACCTTAGCTTCATACCCCAACCCATTCTGGGTTTCTGAAGGTAGAAATTTCTGCCTGGCTTGTCTTGAACTGTGTGGCTTGCACAGCTTACTGTGTGTGGATCACAGCTTGTCTACCTCCATCACAGTGACCTAAAAGCTTTCTCCTTGAGTTTAAACACAGGATGGCCATCAGGTACTCTGGGTAGTAGTTTTGCTGAAAAGTACAGTTCAGAGAATTGATTTTCCATAAAATTTTCTTCAGATACGTAGCACAGTGGAAGCTTCGATTCCCAAGATCATTCTTACAAAGCATCCTGAGCAGAGTGTGGTGGGATTTGGCTACCTCTGAATGCTTTATAAGTTTGAATCTGAAGAACCTGGGAATCGGGCGTTTTAACTTTCACTTTTCCCTTGGTTGCAGTAAGATGCTTCCTAAACCATGGGAACCCGGACGGTTTCTCTGTGTCCCACTGTTCCCTCATTTCCCATTCAGTTCAGTTCAGTCGCTCAGTCGTGTCTGACTCTCTGCGACCCCATGAATCACAGCACGCCAGGCCTCCCTGTCCATCACCAACTCCCGGAGTTCACTCAGACTCATGTCCATCGAGTCAATGATGCCATCTAGCCATCTCATCCTCTGTCATCCCCTTCTCCTCCTGCCCCCAATCCCTCCGAGCATCAGAGTCTTTTCCAATGAGTCAACTCTTCACATGAGGTGGCCAAAGTACTGGAGTTTCAGCTTCAGCATCATTCCATCCAAAGAAATCCCAGGGCTGATCTCCTTCAGAATGGACTGGTTGGATCTCCTTGCAGTCCAAGGGACTCTCAAGAGTCTTCTGCAACACCACAGTTCAAAAGCTTCAGTTTTTCGGTGCTCAGCTTTCTTCACAGTCCAGCTCTCACATCCATACATGACCACAGGAAAGACCATAGCCTTGACTAGACGGACCTTTTTTGGCAGAGTAATGTCTCTGCTTTTGAATGTGCTATCTAGATTGGTCATAACTTTCCTTCCAAGAAGTAAGCGTCTTTTAATTTCATGGGTGCAGTCACCATCTGCAGAGACTTTGGAGCACAGAAAAATAAAGTCTGACACTGTTTCCCCATCCATTTGCCATGAAGTGATGGGACCAGATGCCATGATCTTAGTTTTCTGAATGTTGAGCTTTAAGCCAACTTTTTCACTCTCCTCTTTCACTTTCATCAAGAGGCTTTTTAGTTCCTCTTCACTTTCTGCCATAAGGGTGGTGCCATCTGCATATCTGAGGTTATTGATATTTCTCCCGGCAATCTTGATTGCAGCTTGTGCTTCTTCCAGCTCAGCGTTTCTCATGATGTACTCTGCATAGAAGTTAAATAAGCAGGGCGACAATATACAGCCTTGACATACTCCTTTTCCTATTTGGGGAAGCTAGGGGACGACAAGGATGAGATGGATGGCATCACCGACTCGATGGACATGAGTTTGGGTGAACTCCGGGAGTTGGTGATGGACAAGGAGGCCTGGCGTGCTGCGATTCATGGAGTTGCAAAGAGTCGGATACGACTGAGCAACTGAACTGAACTGAAAGCTTCTTGTGGTTGAGGCCTTTCATCTTTTAGATGACTGGGCTTCACAGTGGGTGCTGGGCAGGCCCTGGCATTGCACTAAGTGAGTTTTCTAAGTGAGAAATAAAGCAGATTGATGGGATTCACTCCGTTATTCAACAAATAAGGTTCTGGGCTATAGCATTCAATAATTGGATACAAATTCTGTTATTCATGAAGCTCATGTTTCACTTGGGAGAAAGAACCCATAAGCAAGTTAACTGAGTGAATTTTATAGACTACTGGGAAATGGAAAGAGCTGCTTTTTAGAAAAATACAGCCTGCATGGGCCAAGGTCATGTGTACATGCCCCCAGTGTTCTGAAGGGTGGTCAGAGTGGGCCTGGCTGAGAACACGGCTTTGGGGCAGAGATGTGAGTGGGTGCTGGGATGGGGTGGGTGGCAGCCTTGGGGAATAGCATTTCAAGTAGAGAGAGCGTCTGGTGCAGAAAGGCCCCATCTGGGGCAACGGAGGAGCAGCCAGGAGGCCGGTGAAGGGAGTGAGTGGCCGTCGAAAAGATGAGTTCCTGTGCAGCACTGGGAGGCACTGGCGGCTCCTCAGCGAAGGACCTGGTTAGCTTTTAGATGGACATTCTGTTCGTGTGTTGCGAGTAGAAGGAGAGGAACCCAGGATGGAAGGATACACACAGGGTCGCGTGACAGTGCTTTTTGCTCTTTGTGGTGTTGATTGGAGTGCACAGTTCATGCTGCTTTCATCAGGGTCCCCAAACCCCGGGCTGCTGACCGGTACCATCCTGCAGCCTGTTAGGTACCAGGCTCCACGGCAGGGCGCGAATGAGTGAAGCTTCACCCGCCACTCCCCATCACTTGCATTACTGCCTGAACCACCCCCACCTTTGGCAAATGTAATGAATTCTTTGGTGATCCCGTCATGGAAGATGATTTCTTCTTTATGGAAGATGAAATGAAAGATTTCTTCCATGATCCACAAAGATCTGAGTAGAGTTCTTTTAAATCTCTACAGTTACAATCTAGTAACTGATTTTTTTTCAGCTTTACTAAAATATAATTTACATAACATTTAAGTGTACAACTCAATTATTTTTTAGTAAGTTTACAGAATTGTACACCCATCACCACAGTCCAGCGTTAGAACTTTTCTCCATCACTCTAAAAGGTCCCTTGTATCCATTTATGGTCAGTCCCCATCCTCACCCCCAGCTGTAGGCAACCATTTATCTATTTTCTGTCTCTGGGGATTTAGCTTTTCTGAGCCTTTCATATAAACGAAATCATACAACATGTAGTCTTTATGTCGATTTCTTTTATTTAGCATCTTCTTTTCAAGGTTCACATATAACATAGCATCTGTCATGTTTGTTCCTCTTTATTGTTGAATGGTGAATGGTATTTAACTGTATGAATTACCACATTTTGTTTGTTTATTCATCAGCTGATGGATATTTGGATTATTACCACCTTTTGGCTGTTAAGAATAATACCTACTTTCTTCCAGAAGTGCAGCCATAGGCAGGCAGATGGTTCTCTGGAGTGAGTACACACGAGAATGATTTTAGTTTTGGGAGCATCTTTATAAACTGTATGTTCTTCCTTTGCCCTTTTGTAAGACTGATGGATTAATGAATATTATTTGAGCCAGATAATAGCCAAGTGACCTTTCCATTGCCTGTTTACTTATCTGCGAAGTAAGGATATTTATAGGTGTAGTGCTTGGCACAAGGAATTGTAAGGATTAAGTAAGATAGTGAAGAGAATATGTGCAAGGAAATAGTTAATCTCCCCTATTACCCCTCCTCCCCCACTCATGTTATTTCTGAGGAAGTGGTAGGGCTGAAAGAGACTATGTGAGGACCACCCTGCTTTCAGGAGTGTGTGGTCTTACTAGAGAGATGTGGAGTGCAGGTGAAGGAGCAGAGGCCAGGTGAACTCCTGGACCAGGCTAGCTGGGTGGGTCTCTCAGAAGAATTAGGACCTTGGCTTGGAGGAGGGGAGCAGGGAGGCTCCTAGGAAGACTCCGGGCAACTGGGAGAGCCATAGGCCTGGCTGGCTGGGGGTGGCTGGAAGAGATGGGTGTGGAGGTCGGCTTAGGGGCATATTGGGAAAATTGTAAAAGCCCATGTGGAACACTGGGATCTGTGTTTACCGCCTTGGGCAACCATGAGTGTTTTGGTGTCTGATTTCATGTTTATGGGGTGGGTATAGATGAGGGAGGTTGCAGATTTAGGGGTCTTTGGCCAGATTAGACCCATGAAATGTTTTGTGTTTTTTTTTTGGAGGGGATTTCCCAGTCATTTAAATTCATTCAGACAATTCAGTTCAGTCACTCAGTTGTGTCTGACTCTCTGCGACCCCATGGACTGCAGCATGCCAGGCTTCCCTGTCCATCACCAACTCCCAGAGCTTACTCAAACTCAAGTCCATGGAATCCTGATGCCATCCAACCATCTCATCCTCTTGTCGTCTCCTTCTCCTCCTACTTTCAATCTTTCCCAGCATCAGGGTCTTTTCTGGTGAGTCAGTTCTTTGCATCAGGTGACCAAAGTATTGGAGTTTCATCTTCAGCGTCAGTCCTTCCAATGAATATTCAGGACTGATTTCCTTTAGGATGGACTGGTTGGATCTCCTTGCAATCCAAGGGACTCTCAAGAATCTTCTCCAACACCACAGTTCAAAAGCATCAATTCTTAGGCACTCAGCTTTCATTAGGAGAAGGCAATGGCAACGCACTCCAGTACTCTTGCCTGGAAAATCCCATGGACGGAGGAGCCTGGTAGGCTGCAGTCCATGGGGTTGCGAAGAGTCCGACATGACAGAGCGACTTCACTTTCACTTTTCACTTTCCTGCATTGGAGAAGGAAATGGCAACCCACTCCAGTGTTCTTGCCTGGAGAATCCCAGGGACAGGGGAGCCTGGTGAGCTTCCGTCTATGGGGTCGCACAGAGTCGGACACGACTGAAGCGACTTAGCAGCAGCAGCAGCAGCAGCAGCAGCAGCAGCAGCAGCAGCAGCAGCTTTTCTTTCAAGGAGCAAGCATCTTTTAATTTATGGCTGCAGTCACCATGTGCAAGTTATTTTGGAGCCCAAGAAGATAAAGTCTTTCACTGTTTCCCCATCTATTTGCCATGAAGTGAAAGAACCAGATGCCATGATCTTCGTTTTCTGAATGTTGAGTTTTAAGCCAGCTTTTTCACTATCCTCTTTTACTTTCATTCAAGAGGCTCTTCAGTTCCTCTTCATTTCTGCCATAAGGGTGATATCATCTGCATATCTGAGGTTATTGATATTTCTTCTGGTAATCTTGATTCCAGCTTGTGCTTCATTCAGCCTGGCATTTCAAATGATGTACTCTGCATATAAGTTAAATAATCAGGGTGACAATGTATAGCCTTGATGTACTCCTTTCCCAATTTGGAACCAGTCTGTTGTCCCATGTCTGTTTCTACCTGTTGCTTCTTGACCTGCATACAGATTTCTCAGGAGGCAGGTAAGGTGGTCTGGTATTCCCATCTCTGGAAGAATTTTCCACAGTTTGTTGTGATCTATACAAAGGCTTTGATATAATCAATAAGCAGAAATAGATGTTTTTCTGGAATTTAATGGATGTTTGCAATTTGATCTCTGGTTCCTCTGCCTTTTCTAAATCCAGCTTGACCATGTGGAATTTTACAGTTCCCATATTGCTGAAGCCTGGCTTGGAGAATTTTGAGCATTACTTTATTAGCATGTGAGATGAGTGCGATTGTGCGGTAGTTTGAGCATTCTTTAGCATTGCCCTTCTTTGGGATTGGAATGAAAACTGACCTTTTCCAGTCCTGTGGCCAATGCTGAGTTTCCAAATTTGCTGGCATATTAAGTGCAGCACTTTCACAGCATCATCTTTCAGGATTTGAAATAGCTCAACTGGCATTCCATCACCTCCAGTAGCTTTGTTCATAGTGATGCTTCCTAAGGCCCACTTGACTTCACATTCTAGGATGTCTGGTTCTAGGTGAGTGATCACACCATCATGGTTATCTGGGTCATGAAGATCTTTTTTGTATAGTTTTTCTGTATATTCTTGCCACTTCTTCTTAATATCTTCTGTTTCTGTTAGATCCATACCATTTCTGTCCTTTATTGTCCCCATTTTTGCATGAAATGTTCCCTTGGTATCTCTCATTTTCTTGAACAGATCTCTAGTCTTTCCCATTCTATTGTTTCCTCTATTTCTTTGCATTGATCACTGAGGAAGGCTTTCTTATCTCTCCTTGCTATGCTTTGGAACTCTGCGTTCAGATGGGTATTATCTCCTTTGCCTTTAGCTTCTCTTCTTTTCTCAGCTATTTATAAGGCCTCCTCAGACAACTGTTTTGCCTTTTTGCATTTCTTTTTCTTTGGGGATGGTCTTGATCACTGCCTCCTGTACAATGTCACAGTCAGAATTTCTGTCCATAGTTTTCAGATAGTTGCCAGTGTTTAAAATCTGGAGATTTGGCCACACTAATCTTGATTCTCTCATAGGATCACATCAGCAGCACTTCTAGAGGAGTTCAAGTTTCCATGGTTACAAGGCTGCCTCATCTCTCCCTGCTGGAATTTGCCCCCAGTGGTCTAGAGCTGTGCTGGCCAGCATGGTAGCCATATATGGCTATTGAAAGTTACATTAAGTAAATTAACGTGTTAAAGAAAATTTAAAATTCTTTTTCCCATTCACACGTCACTTGCTCAGTAGCCTCCTATAGTTGGTGGCTACTGATTTGGACAGTATAGATCTTGATGGAAAATTCCTTTCACTGCTGAAGGTTGTATTGGACTGGTCCAGGTTTTTAAACAAAGGTTACTGACTGCCTTGAACTGTGTTCAGTCCTGGTCTCCTGGCCTCAGATCAGATCAGATCAGATCAGTCGCTCAGTCGTGTCCGATTCTTTGCGACCCCATGAACTGCAGCACTGGGCCTTTAATGCTCTTCTTTTGTGTAAAATGAAGTGCTTTGAGATGGATGATCTGAAGTTTCTGTCTTTTAAACTATTTATTAATTTGTTTGGCTGCACCAGGCTTTAGTTGGAGCATGTGGGTCTAGTTCCTTGACCAGGGATTCAAGCTGGCTCCCCTGCATTGGCAGCATGGAGTCTTAGCAGGGAAGTCCCTGAAGTTTCTTCCTAATGGTAAGACTCCAGTATGTGGGCAACAACAGTAACAAGCCTATCACTTCATTAGTCCCATTAATCTAATATCAATTATTTATATTTTGTGCTCAAAAACTGTCTCTGGAGGCCATTCCAGAAGAGGGATTTAAATTGTAGGCTGCTCAGTGGCATCTGGTTGGCATGGGTGTCCCAGGACTCCCTGGGTGGTGCTTTGAAGGACAGCAAGTTTGGGTGAATAATTCTCCAGTGTCACATGAACACACAGGGTCATTGACTTTTATCACTCTATTCTTGATTATATGTGTTGTGCTCTTATTCTTGGAATTGAAAATGATCACATTGTAAGAGTTCTGTTAATTTCCTCCTTATTTAATAAGGTTGCAGTGTAGAGTCTTAAAATAACAACAACAACAAAATGTATAGAGTGAGCGTCCTGTAGCCCCTTAGGGCACCTAGCACATTAAGGTAAAAATAATACTGCGGACTTCCTTGGTGGTTCAGTGATTAGGTCACCTTGCTTCCACTGCAGGGGGCACAGGTTATATCGCCGGTTGAGGAACTAAGATCCTGCAAGCCACATGGCGTGGCAAAAAAAAAAAAAAGAAAAGTGGGTATGAAGCGTACAGTGTGTGTTCTTTTGGAGAACTCATCCTAAGGCTGTAACGTGTTGAAGTGTGTATTCATTGAAGTATTGATTAAAATAATGACTGTCGGTAGAGGCTTGGCGGATTGGTCCAGTGATCCTGACGTCTGTATACAACAGGATATCATCTAGCCACCGAAGGTGGGGTTGTAGATCGCTATGTATTGATTTGGGGCTAATTCCATGGCATATGAACCCATTTATATAAAATTCATAGCACACACATGTGCATATGCGTGCATGCAAGATGTCTTGAGGGACAGTCATCAGAATATTGGTACTTGGGGGACTTCCCTAGTGGTCCAGCGCTTAAGACTCTATGCTTCCACTGTAGGGGCCTCGGGTTTGATCCCTGGTTGAACTTATTATCCTGCATGCCTCATGCTGTAGCTAAAAGAAAAAGAAGAGGACTATTGGCAGTTGGGTGATGATATTTCAGGCCCCTCACTTTCTTCTTTGGGGTTACAACCCCCGCCCTGGTACTGTTCCTCTCTTTCCTTAGAGGGCTGTGTTTTGTTGTTTTTGTTTTTTTGAAAGTGTTGCTCTCAAGACTTCCCTGGTGGTCCATTGGTTAAAAATCCACCTGCCAATTTAGGCAAGACAGGTTCGATCCTTGGTCTGGAAAGATCGCACATACCATGGAGCGACTGAGCCTGTGGACCACAACTGCTGAGGCTGCACCGCATGCTGAAGCCCATGCGTCACACTTGTTGAAGCCCTTGCACCCTAGAGCACTCACGGCGCAGCAGGAGAAGCCACTGCAACTAGAGAATAGCCCCTGCAAAGACCCAGCACAGCCAGAAATTTAAAAAAAATGTGCTGCTCTCATAAAGAAGGGAACAGACACTTATTGAGTGCTTACAGCATGTAAGGCATTTTGCTAAAACCTTTAACCCTCCTGTGCACTCTTTGAGGTAAACATGTGATTATTCTGACTTCATGAACGAAGCATGTGAGGCCTGGAGATTGAGCATCTCTGCATCTGTGCTCACAACGCCCTTGGACTTTTTCCTGTTTGGGGCATTATCAGAGCATCAGACATGTTTGGAGCTGAGACCAGCTCTGTCTCTGGCATTGGCAGAGGAGAGATGTGACCTCCTTAATGTCTTCAGCTAGCTAAAGACAAAGAAGACAAAAAAATGGGGTTTTGTAATATTGTGATTATGTTGTAGTGAGATTGACCTTGATCAAGTCAGGAGGCTTTTCTTTTTCAGTTCAATTACTGTGGACTTTATTACCTTAGGTAAGTCTCTTTACCTCTTTTAAAATTTTCCTTATTTTCAAAATAAGGGTAATATGTTCCATGCCTCAGGTTATTTTGAGATTATTCAGATTCATCCAGAAGTACCTTAAAAACAATAAAGTACAGTATGAGTACAATATAATTCTGTTACTCCAGCTAATCCAGTCTTCCATGACTCGGGAAGTGACCTGTTCTTCCTTGTCTCTTATGGACTTTTTTTTTTTTTTTTGATGAAAAAAAAAATGAAAGTATTTCTTTCTCTATCATTAAGCAGATGTCACTGTGGAGAGAGAACTGTGGTAGATTGCATTTTGGGGCTTTGACTTGTAGTTTGTAAGTAAGTAAGGTACTTGGACAGGAAGTCCCAGCCACTTGTCACAGACTTACATGTAGGTACAGTGGTCCAGGTCACTTCCACTTTTCTAGTTTTAAAAACCTTAAACATAATTGGAACTATATATAGAAAGTGCGCAGTGTACAAAGGCACAGTTTAATGAGTTGTCCTGAAGCTAACAGTTGTTTGATTGCTCCTCAGGACAAGAATTGGAGTATTGCCAGCACTCCCCAAAGTTACCACTCTCCTAACATTTGTGGCATCACTCTTTTGCTTTTCTTTTTAGTTTTATTGTCTAAATATGCAGCTTAAAATTAGAGTTTATGTTTGTATATATTTGGCATCTGGCCTTTTCACTCACTGTTGGATATATCTGTATTGTTGAGGGTAGCTGTGATTCATTTATTTTGATTGTTTATTGTTCTTCCTAGCATGAAAACCACAACTTTCACATTCTACAGTAGATGGGCATCTGGATTTCTAGTTTTTGGCTGTTATGGATGGGGCTGCTCTGAGCATTTTTGTGCATTTCACCTTTTGCACCTGTGCGTGCATTTCTGTTGGGCATATGCCTGGCAGAAGAGGGAGAAGGGGGCGACAGAGGATGAAATGTTTGGATGGCGTCACTGACTCAATGGACATGAGTTTGAGTAAACTCCGGGAACTGGTGATGGGCAGGGAAGCCTGGTGTGCTCCAGTCCATGGGGTTGCAGAGGGTCTGACACAACTGAGCGACTGTGAGCTGATGACTAGCACTGGGGTAGCTGCATATATACCTTCACATTTGGGAGCTACACCAAGGTGTTTTCTGAAGTGTTGGTGTTACCAGGTTATGTTCCTCCCAGCACGTATGAGAGGTTTCACGGTAACACGTTCTTGTCAACACTTGGTCTGTGGGTCTTTAATTTTAGCCATGCAGGGAGTATGTAGTAGTCTCATTATATTTTATTGGGTTGGCCAAAAAGTTCATTTGTGATTTTCCATAAGATCTTACAGAAAAACCAAAATGAACTTTTTGGCTAGTCCAGTAACTTGTGTTTCTCTAACAAGTAATCGAGGTTGAACAACTTTTCATATATTTATGAACAAAAGATATCAAATATTTAACCATTTTTCTACTGGGTTGTCTATTGATTGGGCTTGTAGATGATCTCTGTGTATCCCAGAATCAAGCCTGTTGTTGTTTATTTGTTTTATTAATATTGTTTTGCAGTACGTCTTGACTTGCCTTTTACTTTCTTAGGATATTTCAGTGTACCATGGTCCCTGACTTTAACATGGTCCTGTGCATGGATTTCTTTTTTAATGGTTTATTGTCTATTGTGTCCTGAAGCTGTTTTCTGATGTCACTTTTTGAAAGCTTTATTGTGTTGTTTTCCACACTTAAATCTGTAACCAGGAGTTCATTTTTATGTATGGGTTGAGAAAGAAGTCAGTTGCTTTTTCGTTCCAGATAGATATTCAGTTGGCCCAGGGTTCTCAGTCCAGTGTAACGCCTACTTTGTCATGAAGAAATGGCCCATCTACCACAAGTCTGCTTTTGTCTTCTCTTCTGTAGTAGATCTTGATTTTCTGTGGGAGTGAGTTTTACCATCTTGTGTCCTGCCCTTTGCATTTCCACATAGATTTGGAATCAGCTTGTGAACTTCCTAAAGATAAATTACAGTTGGGATTTTGAGTGAAATTTTGTATGTAGATCAATTTGGGAAAAATGGAAATTTTGCAATATTGAGTATTCCAACCTGTAGTTTTTCCCTCCATTTATTTTAATCATTAAAATTTTTTTTATTAGTCTGTAGCTTTGGGAGCAGAGAATTATTTTGGCTAGATTTATTCTTAGGTGTTAATTTTTATGTGATTAAAAATGGAAACTTGAAAATTTTCCTTTCTGACATTGTTAGTATAGAAAAGTAGTTGAATTTTTTTTTCCTTTTTGGTATATTGACTTTGTATTAATCAGTCTTGCTAAACTCACTTATAATATACCTGTAGATCTTCTTGATTTTCTACTTATAATTTGACAATTTTGCTTCTTCTCTGTGAGTTTTATACCTTTCATTTTTTCCCTTGCCATAAAGCTTTAGAGACGACCTTAGATACAGTATTGAAAAGAAGATGCAGAATGGACTTTTTTGTCCTGTTCCCCATATCAAAGTGAAAGCTTTCAGTATTTCATCAATTATGATGTTCAGTTTGACCCTTGGATTAAAATCTGGCTATTTCTACCATTTAGCTGTTGGGAATAAGGCTGCTCAGAATGTGACTGTTCAAGTAGTTATTGGAATCCTTGTTTTTATTTATTTGGGGTTTATATCTAGAAGTGGAAGTGCTGGATCACATGGTAATTCTGTGTTTAATTTTAGGGGGAGCTTCCATACCATTTTCCACAGTGACTGTACCAACTGTACATTCCTCCCAACAATGAATGCATAGAGCCCCAGTTTCCCCACATTCTCACCAACACTTGTTTTCTGTTTCTTGTTTTTGTATTTTGGGGGACACTAGTGACTCAGATGGGTGTCAGCTCTTGCTTCTGGTCTCTTGCTGACCTCTTCTTTTGAATCCATTGAAACTTATGTTAATTCTGTTTTCTCTATGCTTAGTCTCTTACCTACTGTTTTGAATTTTCCATCCTTTTGTTTCTCTGGGCTTCATTCTGGAATTTTTCTGCAGACTTACTTTCCTGTTTAATTCCCCCTTCATCTATATCTAGTGTATATTTAAGTCCATCCATCCAGTACTTAATTTTGGACATTGTATTGTTTGGTTCTTTAAAAAATTTGTGTCACTTTTCAAAAGTAATCCCCTCTCCCCCTTATTTTGTCTTCTTATACATAGTAAGAATTATTCTGCTCCTAATTATTCTCACATGGATCTTCATTTCTGCAAGTTTTCATTTATAGTTGTCCTGTGTGCCTGATTATTTTTGGTTGTGCTTTGGACATTGTGTTTGAGAATTTTTTATAGAAGTAAATTGAGGGCTAAACTAGAATTATGTTCTCTCCATCCAGAAATGATTTGTGCTTTTATCTTCCAGGGGTTTTAGGGCACCAGCAATCTAATAAAATCATTTCTATCTGCTGTCAGGGATTGGTATTTTTCTAGGTCACCCAGTTTCTTGAAAATTGGTCTGCAGTACATCTGGAGGCTGTTTTATTTCCAGTTCACTCTCCAAATGTATAGCATTTGGATTTCCAACCCAAAGTGTAGGGGGTTGTTTGAGGTCTCTGGAATGTATGTTCTACATCCAAGTGGTTATCACAAGTAATTCTCAGTGTCTTGTTGCCCCTTTCCAGTGTATAAAACGGCCCTGGAGCAAAGGTAGGCCGTTTACTGCAGGCTTCTCTCTCTGGATTTTAGTTCTCGAATGTTTTGTGACCTGGTAGTTTTTCTGTGGCACCCCACTCCAGTACTCCTGCCTGGAAAACCCCATGGACGGAGGAGCCTGATAGGCTGCAGTCCATGGGGTCGCTGAGGGTCAGAAACGACTGAGCAACTTCACTTTCACTTTTCACTTTCATGCATTGGAGAAGGAAATGGCGACCCACTCCAGTGTTCTTGCCTGGAGAATCCCAGGGACGGGGGAACCTGGTGGGCTGCCGTGTATGGGGTCACACAGAGTCGGACACTACTGAAGTGACTTAGCAGCAGCAGGTTTTCTGTGCCTTCTTAGTTCGTCAGTGTTTCCAAGCAGATGTACTTTTATGTGAAATTCCGCATTTGTAGTTGTTTTTAGCATGAGGGATAGCCTGAGTTAGTCACCCATTATTACCTCCTTTTAAAAGTTATAGGATAAAGGAACTATGTTAGCCCTTGAACACATCTGTTCCAAACTAATTCATTACTAGTTAGTAAAGTAGGGGTTTATTATCACTTACCATGAATCCAGTATCATGCTGTGCATAAGGGAAGTTTGAAGGAAATACCAGGCATGGTATTCCTTACATTCAAGGACATTTAGCTGGAGACACAAACATAAACTTAAATTAGAATATTGGAGGAGACAAGGGTCATGCAGGATTGCTGATTTAGTGAAAACTATGGATAGAGTGAGGGGTGTGAGCTGACCCTCTCTCTGCCTAGCCATCTTCCCATGGTGGGCACAGTGCCCTGGCACTCCCTGCTGTACATTGCAGCTCTTCTTTTGCTCCTGCACTGTATTTAAGATGCGTCCGAGGCCCTTCTGGAGCTGCCTCCCCTGCCCCCTCCCAAGTCCTCAGGCTCCAGCTGTTTTACTCTTCCCACCTTCGGGCCTCACTCTTCTCTCTGCTGGGAGGTCTTCTCTTCCTTTGGTGGGAGGCCAGTTCTTCACAGCTTATTAGCCTTGTCCAGTGCAACCCTTCCTGTAAACCTCCCCTGCCAGCCCAGGCCCTCTCCCCAGGAATCCTAGGCGTGGCCTCCATTGATCTGAATCAGTATGTTTGGCCCCTGCACTGGCAGTGACCATGGTTTGGGGCTAACAGCTATCATGTGGGTCTTCTAGCCCTTTCCATGCACCAAGCACTATTTCAAGCACTTCATGTACATACAGTGACCTTCGCTGTAGCTGTTACTGTGTCCCCATTTAACAGGTCAGAAAACTGAGGCACAGAGAGGCTTCACAACTCCTAATAAGAGTTGTCTTCTGGGCAATGACTTTATTCATTTCTTCCTTTCTTCAGTAGGGAAATGGGAATGTAGGAGAAGGGCCTGAACTGTGAAGATAAACATTTGTGGGTTGCCTCTCCTTTCCTGCCCCCTCTGGGGCCGTGACTAAGGGTGAAGAAGACAAGTGTGTGTGGGGGGATTTGTTTTTCTGTGAAAGTGCCTTGGACTGTGCTTTGCCCTCTCCATCCCAGGTCCCTGGGGCTTGCTGCATCCATCAGCCTTGTCTTCTGGAGCAGTCTCTGGACGCTCCCAGTCTGTTTGGTTGGGAATTTTGGGGAACGTTGCTGTTTCAAAACAAAGTATGTGTATTGTGGTTATTATTGGGAAAATTTTGATTCCTTTGTTTTGAAACAGTGACTTTAAAGCTGAATAGAAAAGCCTGCTGTTTTTACTTTTACTGATCGCAAAACCTTGCAAGGGCAGGCAGATGCAAGGACTCATATCATTATCTGGCGACACACACACACACACACACACACAGCTCTCGTTTTAGTGATAGAGGTAGCAAGGGCGAGTTGGCAGAGTGGGGAAGTTAAGAATCACGTTGTCTGTGTAATTGTAAAAGAGAACACAACTGAAAGTGAAAGTGAAGTCGCTCAGTCGTGTCCAACTCTTTGCGACCCCATGGACTGTATGTAGCCTACCATGCTCCTCCATCCACGGGATTTTCCAGGCAAGAGTACTGGAGTGGGGTGCCATTGCCTTCTCCAGAGGATCTTCCTGACCCACGGATCGAACCAGTGTCTCCCACATTGTACTTCCGTCTGAGCCACTAGGGAAGTCACAGTAGAGTACCTGTGTTCTTTTACAATTAGGTGTGAGCAGGTGCCCGGCGCGGGTTGTCAGTGGTGTCCAACTCTTTGTAATTCCACGGACTGTATGCAGTCTGCCAGGTTCTTTTGTCCACCGGATTCTCGAGTACTGGAGGCTATTCTCTTCTGAAGGAGACAAAGAAATGAACGGAACGGTAGGGGCTTAGGTAGTTTTTCTTTAGGAAAAGTGTGTGAGTTGTGAAAATTCAGAACTCCGTTCTGTCGGCTTGAAGCGCCACCTAGGGGTTTTCACTAGTACTAAGATTTATACATTTTAAGAAACCTGTTTTTATAACAAACAAATCGTGGAAAAAGAGATTTTTCTTTTTTCCAAAAATTGCACCGTGACAAAGCTGAGCTTTAGCCGGTGCGGGTGTGTTGTATAGGCGTTAGCAGTACTGTCCTCACTAAGCGCTCATCGGACAGTAGCGCAACCCCAAGAAAAGGATGGTTGGAACAGCCTTTGTGCGAGGCGCGAGTACCAGGCGCCAACACTGGGTAAGCTTGTGGCGACTTCTTCACCAGTGCCTCCGCAGCCGCCCGGCAGCCCAGTGAACTTCCGCTGATCACAGCTTCCGAAGCTGGCCCCAAAACTTTGTTTTCGGAGGCTCGGAAGGTCGCAAAGAGGCTGTTCAGTGGTACCCAGAAGGCCGTGCGCCGGCCGCGAGCTGTTTTGCATACACGCGCCCTGACGGGGCGGGGCCTCGGCGGGAGCTCCCGCCCTCCTGGTCTGGCGCTCGGAACCGGCTTGCGGCGCCGGTGTTTTGAGTAGCGTCTCGCCGAAGACTCTCTCGTTGTTAGCTCTGTAAACCGCCCTTTCGGACAAGAGCAGCCCTCTTCTTGAGGGCCGGCGCTTCACCCTCAGGTCGACGCTCGCTCGGGCTTCCGGGCTGCGTCACGCGGGAGCGTGCCTGCAACTGGCGGGTGAGGGCGCCGAGCCCCGCATGGGCCTCTGACGAGAGCCCGCCGTTTGTCGTTGCAGGTGGTTCTCCTGGGCGTGGACATCCTGTCCGCGCTGGTCACCCGGCTGCAGGATCGGTTCAAGGCGCAGATCGGTACAGGTGAGCTCTCTCCTCCTCCCATCTCGGCCTTCACTGGGTCTCCCTGCACTTGGTTGTACCCACCCCATAGCCAGCCCTCGTTGTAACCCTCCTCTCCCCGGCTCGCCCCCACCTCCTCCTGCATGTGTAGATGCTGCACCGCTGCCCTTGCTCCCCTCGTGGGCACGCCTGGATCTGCCGCCTCCGCGCACTTGCTGGCATCCCCCGGGTCGCCTTTCCATACCTTTCTGCTGTCTTTTTCCATCTTCCTGTTCTAGTACTAGCTATTACTTTTATTTCTTATGCCAATTAGCCATCATGCTGTGGTTCCAACCAAACCCTGTTTGCCTCTGACCCTTCTCTTGGAGAGGCATTGCCTTTTCTCTTTGAGAGTCTTACAGATCCGATGCAGCTGTACTTTTAAAAAGTTTATTGTTACTACGACCGTTTTCACTTTGGTTGTCAGTGTCATTTCGAGTGTGTGGTAAATGATCACTTTTATTTTGAAGGGAAAATAGTGTCAGAATAATGAAATAAAAATAACATCAGGTTTCAAAGGTTAAGAGACGATTTTATTCCCAACCTCTGGGCATTCATAATAACAAAACAAGCCCTAACTCTTTTCTTTTAGCATTTCTCGTTACAACAGGTACGCATATATTTGTGCATTTCTGTTAACTTTCTGGTCAATGTGCAGGTTTAGATAAAGTCATGAGCTCTTCCCACTCTGCCATAAACCGTGTATCTGCAAATAAAAATCCCTCTTACTTTTATTAATTTGATTACTTAATACCAAATTAGATGAATTGTTCAGGATTATTTTCTGTAAAAGAATTTTCTAATAGACTTTTAGAAAAAGCAAAGTGAGTTGACCTCTGACATCCAAGTGCCCTTGGAACAGCAGCAATAGCCCACCCAAGCTGTGGGGAGGAAGGGCAGGAAGAGAGCTGCATTCTGTCTGATGAGCATGCAGAGATGTTATGTAAAATGAAAAGCCTTAAGTGTCTGTTTTTCCACCCCCGAGCAGATGCACTGGGGCCTCTCTCTCTTACCCGGATTTCCTTTTGTGTTGACTCTTTCCTGCCTAGGTCTTCCATCGACATCCATTTTAATAACATTCCAGCAGCTTAAAAACACATCGGGAACTTCCCAGAGGAAGGTGGCATAAGGAAGAAGACAAATAGTGTGTCCATGCAAAGGATTTTTGCAGATTCCCATCGTAGCTCCCATGAATTTGAGCAGGAGGAGATTTATAGGGGTTGGTGCTTGATGTGCATCTTAGAGTGATGTGCGTCATTTAGGTCAGGATTTTGAGATATCTTGTTAATTGAAATACCCACAGTTGGGGACTTCGGGCCACCAGAGTAGGTTTTCATTTGATCAAGTTGCATTTTAATTTCCAGTGCTGCCGAGTTTAATAGACAGACTGGGAGATGCTAAAGACTCTGTGAGGGAGCAAGACCAGGCCCTGCTGCTGAAGATCATGGATCAGGCTGCTAATCCCCAGGTGAGACTGGGGTGTTCCTGCAAAGTGTCCATGGGTTTCAGAGAAAAAAAAATTTATAGTATTTCATCTGGCCCCACTTCCCTCCCATAGGATATTTACAGAGGATGTACCTTTGAATAAAGTAGTGAACTTAACATGGGTATGGAGTGCTTGGTTTAATTTCTTAGACTCAAGCTCATTTATGTAATTGACTCTGTGTCTCTGAAAAGATGCAGCTGTGATGTCAGGGCCATCAGCAGCCTCCCTGCAGCCCTGACCCATGTCTGCTGGTGAGCTGGGCTGCTGGGACAGACAGTCAGGGATACAGCTCTGTCTTACCTATCCAGCAGACCGTTATTGGGGGGTGGGGTAGGGTGAGACGATGTGAAGAGAAACTTTCCCAGGGAAGGTAAAACCTAGATTAATTTGGGAAGCAGAGCAGGTTAGAGGATGGGGTGGGCACAGCTCTTCTGGCCAAGAGAGCAGCGTGAGTTGGTGACCTTTGGTAAGTCACCCAGCCTCTTCTGCTTCATTTTCCTTACCCAGTAACTGAGGACAGTCTCTTTTTCAGGGTTGTCGGGAAAATTAAATGCAATTACATAAAGGAATGTGTTTTGAAAGGTTTTAGCTTGGTATAGAAACCTATGCTACCATTTTCCAAAAAGCTCCCCAGAGGGCTAGTGGAAGCAGGGAGGGATATGGCACCTGTTGTGAGGTCCCTGCCCTGGGGGCCCCTGGCTTGGATGGGCTGCAGCAGCCTCCTCTTCTCCTCTCCCTCCCTTACCTCTGCCTTCTGCAGTACGTGTGGGACCGGATGCTGGGCGGCTTCAAGCACAAGAACTTTCGCACCAGGGAAGGCACGTGTCTCTGCCTCGTGGCCACCCTCAACGCGTAAGTCTGGGTGGGGCCTGAGGGCTTCCTTGGCCAAGCGTTTGTGTTTGTAACTTTTAACTTTGAAATCATCGTATATTTATAGGAAGATGTAAAGAAGTGTCCTGGGAGGTGCCTTGCACCCACCCGCTGTCTTGCGAGTCTGTAGTGCAGGGTCCAGACCAGGAAGTTGGTGTTAATATGAGCTTGTTCAGGTTCCTTCAGTGACACACGTGTGTTCTGTGTGTGTCCAACTCTGTCATGAGTGCAGCTCCAGATAACTCTCTGCCTCGTTCATGGGCAGACCTGTACCTCACCCCAGCCCTCTCACATTGCTGTTCTAGCCAGTCCCCAACCTCTGCCAGCCAGTCACCTGTTCTCCAGCTCTGAGATTTTATTAAGAATGTTATATGAATGGAATCACACAGAATGTGACCCTTTGAGATCAACTTTGTTTTCCTCACAGCATAATTCCCTTGAGATTGCATATATGCTGTGGCTGAACAGTTCATTGCTTTTTATTGCCAAGTAGAATTCTCTGGTACAGATGTATCATATATTTAACCATTTACCTGTTGAATACTTCCAGTTTGGGGTTATTATAAATAAAACTGTTATAAATACATGTACCAGTTTCTGCCTGAACAGAAGTTATCATTTATTTTGGGTGAGTGCCCGAGAGTACAATTGCTGGATCATTTATCAAGTTTGATTTTAGTTTTTAAGAGAAACTCTTAGCTATTTTCTATAGTTGTCTGTACTGTTATACATTCCCACTGTCGGTGGGTGAATGATTTAGTTTCTTCAGAAACTAGCATTGAATGTTATCACTGTCTTTAATTTTAACCATTTTGATATGCAAGTAGTCAGTGCCATTGTGGTTTTGCTTCCTTAATGACTGTTGATGTTTTAAAATTAAAAATTACAGATCACCTTTCCTGATTATGAAAATATTACTGTATATGTCACAGAAAATCTGCATGAAGAAGAAAGTGATCATTGTTTATAATTCTGCTACCTTCAGATAATCACTGTTAACATGTAGCATTTTGTTCCAGACTTTAGAGTTTTATTATTTTTTTAAAAAACAAAATGGATAGTGTAAGGTTTACATTATTTGGTAGATTTTTTCCCCTCTTAATGTGCTAGATTTTTCAGGGTCATTAATTATGGCATATGTCTGAAGCTTTTAAAAAATGTTTCTAGCCTTTGATAACAATTGTTTCACTTATTTATCCTAAGGGAGTAATCCAAGGGTCGTCAAAGAGAATTGTATTGAGAGAGCATGTCTGTGACTGCGCTTATGGTGGTGAACAGTTGCCGATAGCTTAGTTATTCTCCAACAGGGCAGTGTCCTCTCAGCCGTTCATTGCAGCGTTTTCATCAAGCGATCGTTACCTGAACGTCTGTTGTAGCGGAGAACTGCACACGCTGCAGGGAGAGGGAGAGGGTTAGCGGAGGGCTCCAGGGACCTGCCTGGTAGCACAGTGAGTCAGGCAGAGTAGGAACCATCATGGGACAAATAGTGATGCCAGCATGGTGGAACCCCCGCTGGGCCAGGCTCCGGCTTCGGCTTGGAGGGATGCCAAGTGCAGGGGAGACTTGTGAAGACGCACTCACAGTCTTGGACTCTGTGCAGAGGGCTTTTGGGCATGTGTTTATTTTGGAAGCATGTAAGGGAGGATTAGGAGTGAGCCTTGGTGAAAGATAGTGGTGGGGGTAGGGGAGGTGGCCTTCTGTCTTCTGTTTTCACCACTAGTAAAGCATTGCTTTTGTTTTCAGCTCTGGAGCTCATACGTTAACACTAAGCAAGATCGTGCCACATATATGTAACCTGCTAGGAGATCCCAACAGCCAGGTGAGTGTATTTAGCAAGAAAGGAAAATTGTTGGTTTCACAGAGTGAAGGTGCATTTTGGTGATGTGTGGGTGGAACTTTATTCATCTCTTAGAGCTCCAGGTATTGTTTGCAGTTGTTGGGTTAGTGCCCAGTAGTGCCCAATATCTGGTGTCTTGGGTAGACCTGGGAGCCACTCTGCTCTTCTCTCCAGGTCGGGATGGGACCCCCATTAGCCTGTAAAGTGACAACATCCAGACCAGCCTCCAAGAGAAGGACACTGTGGTCACCATCTGTGTAGCCAGAGAGGTGGGCATGGGGGAGGGAGCAGTGACCCCCTCCCAGAGAGGGAGAGGTGGGCTATACAGGGCGTGGGGGCGCTTCTCGGAGGTGATGGAAAGGTGCCATGTTTCACTTTGGGTGGTGGCCACACTGGTGCCCCATTGATGTTTTATGTAAATTAAAACAAAAACTGAAAAACAACAAAGCATCACTTCCCTAGTGTCAGGGCAGGTGGGGGCGGCGGCGGTGAGCAGTGCGCCCAGCTCAGAAGCACCGTTCCTCTCTAGGTAACTCCTGGTGTCATCAAGGGCCCTGGCTGTCACCTTAGCTCACACAGCCGCTTAGATAAAGGGGCTTAACGTGGGACAGTGACTTACAAAAGTGTATACTTTGACCCTTGAACAGTATGGATTCAGAGCACACAGGTCCGCCTTCAGGTGGAGGTTCATAGGATACACTGCTATACTGCATGGACCCTGGTAATCTGGATCCAAGGAGGCTGAACCATGCATGCGTGGAGGGTCGGTGCCCTGACCCCCGCCTTGTCCAGGGGTCGACTGTATGCTGGGAATAACGTCTCAGTTTCAGCCTTGACTGGCAGCAACTGAAGTACACTCGGTGGACAAGTCTGCATTCCTCTTGCTGCCCCCAGCTCAGCTCCGAGGGCCTGGGGTCTGAACACTTCCCGCCCTCTCCTCCTTCCATGTTTCTGCCCTTCATCCCAGTTGCATTCCTGCCTCCTTTCTGGGGCTCTGCTGTGCTGCCCATTCCTGCTCGATGCTGGGCTATGCTGGTCTCTCTCGCCTGCACCCACTTTCTTCTTTCTATTCATCCTCTACCCAACCTTTATTGAGAACACTTGACATTGGAAATGTGATTTTCAGATATTTTTATTTTTTGAATCATGCTTTATTGTGCAACATTAATTTAAAAATAACAGAATCTACTTTTTAAAAAGATTCTAACTTACCAAATGAACTGTTTTGCCTTTTTGCCCCCTTAATGTCTTGTGTCCACTTTATTTTCTGTGGGAAAAATAATTTATGCAGGTCATACTCTGAGGCTGTGACTGCTGCCGCATGGTGTCCTGTCCTTCTGTAGAGCAGGAATGCCAGCTGGGCTGGCTGAGGCACTTTGTTCCTCACTCACATGCTTACCTGGTGGCTCAGATGGTAAAGGGAGAAGGAAATGGCAGCCCATTCCAGTATTCTTGCCTAGAGAATCCTGTGGACAGAGGGGCCTGGTGGGCTGCTGTCCATAGGGTCGCACAGAGTCGGACATGACTGAAGTGACTTAGCATGCATGCATGCATTGGAGACAGAAATGGCAACCCACTCCAGTATTCTTTCCTGGAGAATCCCAGGGACAGAGGAGCCTGGTGGGCTGCCATCTATCGGGTCGTACAGAGTCGGATACAACTGAAGCAACTTGGCAGCAGCAGCAACAGATGGTAAAGAATCTGCCACAATGTGGGAGACCTGGGTTCAGTCCCTGGGTTGGAAAGATCCCCTGGAGGAGGGCATGGCAATCCACTCCAGTATTCTTGCCTGGAGAATCCCCATGGACAGAGGAGCCTGGCAGGCTGTAGTCCATGTTGTTGCAAAGAGTCAGATACAACTAAGCGACTAAGCGCAGCACAGGTGCTTACTCTGGTCTGACAGGTGATGTGAGTATTCACGCTGGGCCCAGGAGGCAGAATGGGGGTCAGTGAGGCTGGGTTCAGCGGGCAGTCATCTGTCGTCTGGAGTAGACAGCATCTGTAGCCAGTTTCCCACACTGAGCGTCCAAGGAGCCTGTGTGTTCACATCTACCTGAGGAGGGTTTCTCTGCACATGAGCAAGTGTGTGCAGACACACAGGCCTAAGGGCCTTATTGCCACCCCTGGGGATGCCACCTGCTCCCCTGATGCCAACCCCCTCAGTCGTCCCTCCTCCTGGGGGTGTCTCTCCATGTGCCTGTGCTCCTGACTTTACTTGTGTTTTCTTGTACGTCTTTTCTGCTGGTCTCTGAACCATCAAGGTTCAGATTACCCTGTCTCCTCTTTATCATCCCAGGACTGCCTTAGGACTGAGTGAATTCTCCAGAGCTGTTTGCAGGGCTTTTCCCTCTTAGTTGTGGACGTCTCAGGCTGTTGAGGAGTTGTGTCTTCCTGGTGCTGTCACTGCACTGGGTGCCCAGCATCACGGTCAGCTTCCATCCAGCTCAGTCCTTTGGTGGCGGTGGTATGTGTGTGTGTGGCGGGGGTGGGGGTGGTTGGAGGGCTTTGCATGGTCCTGCATGTGGCTCCTCACGTCAGTGGGATTTACCTTTAAGGTGAGCCCTGTAGACACTCCTGCCCCAGAGGATATGAGTCCTTTGATTGTGGTCTCACTGTACAGTGACCCAGCTCCTCAGAGTGGACCCCACACACAGGTTCTATGTGGCTTAGGATGCTTTTGGCTGCTGAAAGTAATTCAATCACGAGAGCAGCAGGGACAGTGTATTATCCCCTATAAAGGGGGCCCGAGGGAGGGAGGCCGCAGGGCGTGTTAGCAGTTGTGTGATGTCCCCAGGCCTGTGCATGCCTCGTCTTCTGCTGGGCTGCCCACCCCCTGAGCTTTCTTCTCTGCAGCTCTGCTCACAGGCCTGGCACAGGTGTAGTCCAGCTGTATATGTGTCCGGCCCTCCTGGCAGATGAAAATGTGCTCCTCTGTCCCGGTCGTGTTTTCAGCTTTTTTATATTGAAAGGTTCACATTTAGATGAAGTGGAGAGGGCTGTACTGCACCCCCCATCATGCAGCCTCAGCAGCAGACCGCTCAAGGCCAGTTTACTTTCATCACCTTTGCTCCCCCACCCCATCATTTGGAAGCAGAATGTATTGAATGGTTGATTTTGAAGGAAGTCTTAGACATCAGGTGATTTAGTTCTTGACTACTCCCCACCTAATCTTAACAGCACTGTTGCTTCCTGCCCCTGTAGAAAGACTCGTTCCCCCGTGTCATTAAATGCCCAGTCCATGTGCACTTTTCCCTGCAGGTCTCCTGCGGTACAGTGTTCCCTGCGTTTCTTTCCCCAAGTGGAGAGATGTTTTCCAGAAGCTTTCCTCAGGTTTCCTGTTGTATCTCATGGTTGAGAGTTGTATCTCAGGGAAGGGACAGGAGGATGAGGTGGCTTTACACTCACGAGATGTTACCTTCCTAGCTGAAGTCAAGGATTCCCCCTTTGGGGTGTGGGTTGCAGAACAGGGCCTATGTCTGTTGCCTAGGAGCACAGGGCAAAGGCAGCCAGCAGTCTTGAGACACTTGCTCAATACGGCATCCCTTGCCAAATTGGAGAAGGAAATGGCAGCCCACTCCAGTAGTCTTGCCTGGAAAATCCCATGGACAGAGGACCCTGGTTAGGTTATAGTCCATGGGTTCAAAAAGAGTTGGACACGACTGAGTGACTTCATTTTCACTTTTTCTGCCAGATAGGGAAAACTCCAGTTCTGCCTGGAAACCTCTGATATATCTTCATTAGCTGCCCAGCTGGCCTCAGGCAGTGAGGTGTTGCGTCTGCAGGCCCTCACCTCCCCATCTGTTGTCTGTTTTCCTGAGGAGTTTGATCTGCATCTTCAAAGCCTGAAAGCATCTTGCAGTGCCTGAGGACCAGCATTGATCTCAATGTTCTCTGCAGTTGGCCCTGTGCCGGGCTGTCTGTGCTTGGGTGCCAGGCGGGTGGGAGAATGAAGTCCCTGGTGAGGGTTTGACCAGCACCTGAGAAGTGGGTGGGTTGGTGGCTGTGGGGAATGGGGTGACTTTGGCCTCGCAGGAGTTTCTGGGGCCTTCCTTTTCCCTGAGGGTGAGGTTTCCCCTTGAGTTTCAGGCTGTGTAGGGAGCCTGTTTCCTGCCATTCACCTCTGGGTATAGTGTAATGAGGTGAAGTGCGGGCACGTCCTGGGGCCCTTGTCTTTTGCTACCTGAGTGGTCTGAGCTGTTGGAGTTCCTTTGCAAGGTGAGCCTGCGGGTGGCCAGAAGCCAGACTGGGACCTGCAACATTGCATGTAGAGGTGAACACTGCTTTATCCCTTCAGCCTCAATTGATTTGCTTTAGGGACACTTGTCTTCTCAGCTGGGTTACAGTACTCTATAGTGCCACACACAGTCTCTTCTGTGATTCTTGAATTGAGAGTTGTTTAACTGACCCCGTAGCTTTCTGGGCCTGAAGAGTAGTTATTTAAAGGCTAAGGTTGTTAGTCTGAAAGATATAGATAATACCAGCTCCACCAGTCATTGTGTTAATTTCAGCCTACAGGTGGGGGTGTGTGTGTGTCTATACACGGGTCTACAGGGTGATTTTTACTTTTGGAGTTTGGACAGTTTTACATTTGGGAGATGTGTATTTCTGATATTTCTCCAAAGAGTGAGGATGAGGCAGAGCTGTGCTTGCAACACCCCAGTGTGTGTGCCCTCATGGCCACGAGCTGGTGGCATGCTGGCAGCTGCCTGCCTGAGGCTGCATTACCCTGTCCTCTGTCCTCAGGGTCCCCTTCCGGGGTCCTGGGTCCTCATCCTCCCACCCTCTTGTGCCCATTGTGTTACCTGCCTGGGCCATGTGGCACCCTAGTTTGGCACCTAATAGGCAATCAGATATTTGTTGAATTGAATCCATTATTTTTTTAACCCCAAAGCAACCTTTTAGTTATGAAGGAGGAAATTGAGATTTAAAGAGTTTAAATATTTTGTCTAAAGTTACATAGTCCCTAAATGGCCAAGTAGGTCCTGAGGACTACTTTGACTCTGAGGCTAGTAATTTTGTTGATGACTGAATGAGTGATTCTTGGAATTCTATAGAGCTTTACAGTTTTCTGAAGTTACACACACAGTCACATAGCAGTCCCATAATTACCCCCTTTTCACTCCTGTGTCGCCCCTGCCCCCTTCCCTCTCCTTGCTGGCAACCACTAGTGTGTTTTCTCTATCCGAACGTTTCTTTTTTGATGTATTCACTAGTTTGTTGTGTTTTTTAGATTCCGCATGTAAGTGATATCAGTGTTTGCCTTTCTCTGTCTGACTTACTCCACTTAGAAGGCTAGTCATTTTTTCACTAAATCCCTTAAACTCTTTACAGCCCGGACTTGTAAGTAGCAAACAGGATATTGATTGCTCTTTAAAGAGTTTCCCCAGTGTGATCTACTCTGGCTCTGAGCAGATATCATGATTAGAAAGTAAGCAGTGGCGATGCACCTATCATTGATTTCAGGCAGTGGCATTGACTGATTTTGTAAGATGTGCATGTCTCAATATGAAAATGTTTCCTGACATCAGAAATTATTCATTTTCCAAAATAATCTGGTAATCTCTGTTATTCAGCTCAGGCTACCATGGCAGAATACAATAGACGGGGAGGCTTAAACAAGTGAAACTTGTTTCTGGCAGTCCTGGATCAGGGTGCCAGGATGGCTGACTCTGGTGAGGGTTCTCATCCCATTTTGCAGACAGAGAGAGCTCTCTTGGCGTCTCCCTTATAAAGACAGCCCTCCTGTTGTATCAGGCCCACTCTTATGACTTCATTTAACCTGAATTCCCTTCTTCACAGGCCCTGTCTCTGCAGTCACATTGGGCTTCAATAGAGGAATTTTTTCGGGGGCTGGCAGTGGTGGGGGAGGGGTGTCACATACACAGTTCGGTACATAGCGTCGAGTTTTAGGTGAGAAGATAGTAAGAACCTGGAATTTGGCTATCTATCACAAGGGAAAAAATGTGAGTAAAATTACCTGTCATGCACTACTGTTAATCATAGGGTGACTTGCAGTGTTCAGGATTGTAAATTGTTCACATTCCTACTTCCTTCCTCTCTCCTTCACTCTCTGTTTCTTTGGTTTCATTGCTTGAGACCAAATCTGGAATCATGTTGTTCTCCTATCTGTGCCTGCTCTCCTCCCCTGGGTACCCCCCACAGGCTGGCCTTGAATTCATTGGATTAAATTTTTTTTTTTTTCTTTCCACCTTTTTACTGGCAAAATTTTAGACGTGTAGAAAAATGGAAAGGGTAGTATAATGAACAGCCATATTTACCATTTAACGTTTTGTCACATTTGTTTTATAACTCAACATGGATACTTATGCACACATGTACACACGCATACACAGAGAAATACTTTTTATTCTTGAACCATTTGAAAGTATCTAGCACACATGATCTTTTTATTCCTATATAATAACAGATATTTTTATATAATCACATGTTGTTTTCATATGAGAAATTTAACATTGATAAACTAAGTTAGTGCAAAAGTAATTGCAGTTTTGGACCATAGATTTTAAATCATTATAACTAGGCTCAAACACATCTTTATTAGTCAGAATAGGAAACATTGCAGTCAACATACTTTGCCAATGAGAAGTAAGTTTATTCCTGTAGCATAAAAATCCATGCTTTGGGATTCAACGAACTCTTGGAAAACATTTCCTGCCTCCGTCTGGTTTGTAAGTGTTTTCCCTGCAAAAAGTAGTAGAGATGTTTGAAGAGGTTGTAATAGGTTGGTGAGAGGTCAGATGAATGTGGTGGATAAGGCAAAATGTCATAGCCCAATTTGTTCAACTTTTGAAGCTTTGGTTGTGCAACATGTGATCAGGCATTGTTGTGGGGAAGAATTGGGCCCATTCTGTCGACCCATTCTAGCTGTAGGCATTGCAGTTTCCAGTGCATTTCCTCCATCTGCTGAGCATACTTCTCAGATGTAATGGTTTCACTGGAAATCTGAAAGCTGTAGTGGATCAGATGGGCAGGAGACCACCAAAGAGTGACCATGACCTTTTTTTGGTGCATGTCTGGCTTTGGGAAGTGCTTTGGAGCTTCTTCTCAGTCCAACCACAGAACTGGTATTGCCGGTTGTTGTATAAAATCCACTTTTAATTGCCTGCCAGGCTCCTCTGTCCATGGAATTCTCTAGGCAAGAATACTGGAGTGGGTTGCCATTTTTTTCTCCACGGGTTTAATTGCAAATCACAATCCAATTGAGAAATGGTTTGTTGTCATATAGAATAAAAGAAGACGACAATTCAAAACAACATTTTTTTTTTTTTTACTTTCGGTCAGCTCATGAGGCACCCACTTATCGAGCTTTTCCACCTTTTCAATTTGCTTCAAATGCTGAATGATCAGAATTATCAATGTTGAGTTCTTTGGCAACTTCTCTTGTAGTTGTAAGAGGATCGGCTTCGATGATTACTCTCAATTAGTTGTTGTCAACTTCCAATGGCCAGCCACTGCACTCCTCATCTCCAAGGGTCTTGTCTTCTTTGCAGAACTTCTTGAACCACCACTGCACTGTATGTTCAGTAGCAGTTCCTGGGCCAAATGTGTTGTTGATGTTGCAAGTTGTCTGCACTGTTTTATGACCCATTTTGAACTCAAATAAAAAATCAGTGAAACTTACTTTTGTGTAACATCATTTATATAGTCTTAAATAAATATAAACATGTAATAAGTCATTAGCAATAAAACAAGATGAGAAATGTGCATTAAAATGATGTATAACATAACCACATTTATTTAAGAATGTATTTCAATATCAAATGGCAAAGTTCAACAATCCAAAATCCCAAGTTACTTTTCCACCAGCCTAATGTTTGGTATATATACACTCCATATTCAGGTTCCCCCATTTTCTGTTTGTTTTTGTTTTAAATAAAGTTCATTCTGTCTCTGGAGCCTTATTTATCCAGACCTTTTCCCCACTGTCTGTGTTTGGCCAGGCTGCTGCCTTGAGCTTCCTGAAGCTTATGCTATGCTGCTCTGCCTTCATGCCTCCGCACTGGCCTGGTTACCTTGTTTGGAGCCTGTCTCATCTCATTTCTTCCTGCTGAAATGCTGTGTTTCTAAGCACATTTTAAGTGGTTCCTTCCTCTTCCATAAAATATCCTCTGGTGTGCTCACTCCCCTCTACTGTGTGAGCTCTCTGTACTCTTTTGTATAACATTTATTACATCCTTTCCTGTATTAAATGTAGAATTTATGGACTTTTTTCCCATCTACCTTTTAGAACTTTGCACTTCTTGAATACAGGTGCTTGTAACTTTTACCACACTTAGAAAATTCTGAGTATTTGTTTAATTGGCCTACATCCAGAATGCTTTACATGGTTTTTTTTGTTTGTTTGTTTTGTTTTTTTAGGAATAATTCACTTATTTGTAGTGTTTTCCACTTTGGTCTGAAATTTCTAGTTTCCAGACATCATGTAAGAACTAAGGGGTATAGACTTTAACATGGACACAGGGTTGGGATCTGAATTTTTTTTCCATACTCTCTGGAGTTGTGCCCACAGAGTCAGAGCTGTCAAAATATGGCTTTGTCTCATCCTATGTCTCTAAGGGGTTGTGTTCAGAGTCACGTTGGTGAGTGGGTGATGAACTTGGGGTGTTGGATAGCCTGTTGTGTCCGCAGCAGGAAGCACTGGGGAATGACACAGAGCAGCTGTAAGATCTCTTCTTTTACATCTAGGTTCGAGATGCAGCAATAAACAGCTTAGTGGAAATTTACAGACATGTAGGAGAACGTGTGAGGGCAGATCTCAGTAAAAAAGGATTGCCACAGTCCCGGTGAGTTCAGCCTTTTTCCTTTCTCTTGCTCTTTCCCCTCCTCTTTCTCAGTTAACATCGTGGTTTGCACTGCTTATTTTGTTATGGGGTAATTTTTTTGAAAGACTATATGGTGAGAAGATTGGTGGATGGCGATCTTGTCTATATCATGTCTCAGGGGTCCCCTTTCATTCCACTTGCTCAAAAGTGAGACTTTCTCACCCAGACATCTGACCTGGTCCCATGCCACAGACTATTTTTAGAAGCATATTTAAAAGTGATTGATGTTGAAAGATTTTACATTCTCTGGGTTCATGTGGTTCTACATTTCGTATGTACATGGGACCTGGTATCTTGGGGGCTTAGAATGTATTTGTTTGAATGAAGCCTTTCCCAGATAAATCTGGATAGAAATAGATCAGTGATCATTCTGGATATCTTTGAGATGTTAGCCTTCTGGCTAATAATGCCAGTTTCAACATCCAAGTCTCCAGTGCAAGGAGATTATTGTCTTACCATATCCAGAGTCCCCTTGAGTCCACAGATGTTTCTGTTATCAAACTTTTAAAAATAATGAAAAACCAGTTATCTGTGATTTTTAACTATGATGTAAAAATTTTATACCAAATGAATTTTAAACCTTTTGACTGTCTAATTGGGAGAAAGTAATATGAAAACCCTGGGAAGTTAGGCCTGGATGGGACTCACCAAGTGGTTTATCTGGACCTGTCATTGTGCCCATGGGGACAGCTGAGGCCCAGTGACAGGAAGTGACTGGAGACATGACCCAGCTAGAAAGTCAGGGCTCAGGCTGATGTCCTGTGCTTCATTTTCTCTGTCCATTCCACAAATGAGCTTGCAGAATATTGGTCATCTCCATCTGGGGCAGAATATTGAGATACACAAGAGCCATCTGTGTTGACGTCCCTCAGCTGAGTGTGATGGAAGTGGGCAACTGACCCTGCAGTCAGGGTGCCAGTGGCACTTGAGGGGGGTGTCACATCTGACCCCAGTGTTGCTTTCATCAGGGTCCCTGGGCCTTTTTTTTTTTTTTTTTTTTTTAAGCACTACAGAACAGTAGAAGGTGCTGGGGATACTCTGTACTAGCAGACAACATGATCCATGCGCCCTGGGGGAGGGGTCAGCAGTTAGTGTGGTGGACACCAGTCATTTACACTGAAGCCTTTCAGTGGACAGGGTCAACAGGCAAGAATACAACTACTTTTCATTTTTTTTTACATGAAGGTAATCTGTGAGAACAGGGGTTTTTAATTCCTATATTTTATGAACCTCCACCTTGTGTGTCTGAATATATGGTGAGAACACTTGGGAGGGAGATGAACTACAAAGTACTGACCAGGCTCTTAGGAAAACTGGAGACTGCAGGGAAGCAGGGGCTAGTTAGTGATGATGTCACCATCACTGTTGGGGAAATGGGTTTTGGGCCGTGAGAACCTCTCCTGCCCAAGGCCTGGTGGCACCATGCTAAGTGCCTCATGGTGAGCCTAGGCCATGGCCGGCCTGTCTTCCCCATGGGATTCCTGTGTCACGTTCAGCGGTCGCTACAACAGCTGACAGCTGGACACGTGACATGATGAAACTGAGGTCTAGCGAGGTGGGCACAGAGGGCGAGTCACATTGTAGACCGAGGCATCCTTACATAGGCCTGCATGTGGGATCGGCCTGGGCTCTGCCTGGACACTAGACTGTGGGGCTACCCCTTATGTCCACAGAGTGGGATCGTGAGTCTGGCCTGGGTGTGGCTGCCCACCTGCCTTCCTGTTGGGACTCTGGCATTTGTGGAGCCTTTGGCAGTGCTGGGTGAACAGCCCCCACAAACCCTGGCCCTCAGATTTAATGAGCTTGCCTAATGCCAGCATTCCATGTGTCTTGTCCTGGCTTGTGGCTGGGAATTGAGCATGTCCTGTGTGACTCCACCAGGAGAAACTCCAGGAATCTTGAGTCCAGTTTCCTGTGGTCCTCACCCCTTTGCTGATTTTCCTTTCTGTCCTTTTATATTGTAATAATCACAACTGTCAGTGTGACTGTGCCGAGACCCTGAGTCCTCCCAGTGAGTCGCCAAACCTGGACTGGTCTTAGGGACCCCACAGAGTGAGTTAAGTATGGTCCTGGAGCTGAGGGCTAGAGCCTTGTCTTGCAGACTCTCAGTCATGGTTTTTTCCCCACTGTCAACTCTACTCCCTTAAAAAAAAAAAAAAAAAGATTAAAAAGAAGTTAACAGAAGAGTTAGTACCTCTGTGATTAGGAATGAGAGTTTCCACTGTCTCATGTTAGCCGAAATCCTTCCTCAAATTCTGGACCAAAAGGAGAGGGTAAGCCTAAGGAAGTGACTCACAGCTTTACAGCCATTGTCATAAAGCTGGCAGACACAGTGCTTGAAGAACTAGGCTGTTAGTTCTTTATAAAACTTGACTGGAAGAATTGGAAACCTCATATATCTTTATATTTATTACAAGACAGTTACATAAAACCTTGCACTATGAAGGTCAGAAGCTCTGTCACCTTAATTTTGATGGGGAGGAGTCCAGATAGAATAGGTCATAGAAAGAATCTCCTTCCGTCATTTGGAAAGTTCAGTATCTGCTCTGTGTGGCTCCAAGTGGCCAACTAGAATACTTTGAGTATCCTAGACTTCTTTTACATCGTTACAGATTTTTTGTTGTTGTTACATGAGCATAGGAGAGTCTTTTAGCTTGGCAAGATTCCATAGCACTAACAAAATATTGTGAAATTTGCTTAATGTTTTCTAAAACTTGCCTTTAGTCCTGGAATAAAAAATGTTGTCCTCTAGCAGCTGTCCTTGGCAGTCCAGTCGTTAAGAATCCGTGTGTCCATTTCAGGGGACACAATTTTGATACATGGTTGGGGAACTAGGGTCCCACATGCCATGCAGTGCAGCAGAAAGAGAAAATGTTGTCTTCTTATGAGTTTGTTCATTGAGTGAGTACTGTATTTAAGAAGATTAATTCTGTCTCTAGGAAATAAATACATGATGAAAAAGGATATCTTTCTCATGTCAGCTAACTGATGTAGTAAGAGTGATCTGATTTAGGCAGCAGTTTTCTTTGCCCGTTTCACAAAGGAGAGAGAGTTGCGTATTCTTCAGCTTCACTTTGAAGGAGCTGGAATCATCCTTTGGGCCCATGTGTTCAATTCTTATTTGAGTATGTCATCTGTTGGCTAGAGTCACTTTCATCCAGAGGAGAGAGAGGAGATATTCAGCCCAATCTCCATCTTAGAAGGTGTCCCCCATGTGGGGTCTCAGCACAGCTGAGCTGTGAACGTCAGTCAGCATAGTATTTGGACATTTTCTGTTGTTTTACACGTATTGTTTTCACAGTTCACACGCATGATGTGTTCAGAAACTGAGTACTACACGATTCACTTCTCACTGTCCATTTTCAGAGGCCATATTGCTGTAGGATATTTGTGAGATGTCTCTGGACCTAAGGAAAATGCCGGTAGATTCCTGTCACTTACTCTCCAAGGCTTCCCTTCACAGACAGATGCTGTCTGCTCATGTGAACACTCACTGTCACCCCACTGTATATGCCAGAAAATATTTCTATTCCATATGGTATGATTTTGTTCGTGAGGCTTTGGTAAAATGATTGCTGGTGTGAAATTTCTTCTGGAACCATCATTTGGGAACCAAGCTCCTGAAACAGCAGCTGCTTTAAATCTGATGATATTTTTAAGTTCTAGATAGAGCTAAAACATGTCGTTGGATGCATTTTAACTCTTTGGTGAACTTTCTTTGTGAGCCTGCAGTTTTGAATAATAGCTCTCATAGTATTTGTTTATGAAAACCTTGGAAACATTCACTAGACATTATTATCTAATGATTGTATTGTTAAGGGGAGAATTGAAGCTTTCTTATTTTTGGTTTTAATTTGCTTGCTAAAACTTTGGTGTTAACAGGGAGGGCCCAGGGCAAAAGCAAATGAGAAGTGTGCTCTGTAACACCCCTCTCATTTCTTTTTTTAAAAAATTTGTTTTTGGCTGCACTGAGTCTTTGTTGCTACTTGAAGCCTTTCTCTAGTTGTGGAGAATGGGACTACTCTCTAGTTGCAGCGCTCAGGCTTCTTATTGTGGTGGTTTCTCTTGTTGGAAAGCATGAGCTCTAGAACATGGGCTCAGTAGCTGTGGCTCACAGGCTTTGTTGGCTCCGCAGCATGTGGGGTCTTCCCGGACCAGGGATCAAACCCATGTTCCTTGCATTCGCAGGCGGATTCTTAAGCCCTAGAGCACTACTGAAGTCCACGCCTCTCATTTCTAATATAAGTCATTCATACAGAGAGGGTTGACTAGATTTACAAGATACATTTTAAAAAAGGGCAGTTTCTTATCTCTTCTGCCACTTTTCCTCAGAGGAAAACACCTTCAACTGTTTTTACTGACTTTTGAATCTGTTGCTTTGTCTCTAAGTACTATGCGTGTACTGCTATTTCTTAGTTTTTTGTCACTCTTAAGAATTTTACTTCTCATTATGAAGGGTGAATTTCAGTTCTTTCCTCCTACCCTCCCTCAGGTATACTTACCCTCTCTACATCCACCAAACCTAGTCATGTCTTCATTTTGATCAGGACACCGTTGTGTTTCTTCTGTCACTGTGCATGCCGTTCACAGCTTATTGTTTATATTTGGTGAACCGTGATGACTTTACCTCCCCCCTCCACCCCGTGGTTTCCCGGAGTTTGTCTGACTTTCACCTGTGTCGTTGTCTGTATGCATCTCCTGCGCTTGGCTGTCTACATACCACCAGGTCAGGTACGTCTCCTTGAGCCTGCCCTTCCCGTGCACACAAGCAACCTCTTCTGCCTTTTGCTTTATCATCCTCCTGGGGCTGCACTGCACCTTTGTCAGCAGGTGCACCTACGGATTCTTGGAGACATCGTCTTTCTTGGTTTTCTCCCTCACCAGTAACTTTCTGAGGAAAGATGTGGAGAAGAATAGTTTTCTGAGTCTGAGAATATCTTTATTCTCTCTTGATATTGATAGTTCGTCAGGGTCTAGAAATCTAGGTTAGAAGTCCTTTTTTTCATCCAAAATGTGGAAGCTAATGTGCCTCCCTCCCCTTACTGAGTCCCAGCTTTCAGTGTTTCTAGTCAGAAGTCCATAGTCACTCTGATTTTTTGGTCACATGTTATCACTTTGCTTCTCTTTGTTCTTATTGTTGATCTGAAACTTGATAGTGGACCTTATGTGAGACTAGTTTCTTATGCATTTGGAGGGCCTTTCACAGTGGAACCTCATGTCGTCTAGTTTTGGGCAGGTTTCTTTATAATGACCTCTTGGACTAGTTGATCCTCTGATCCTCTTATTTTTCTCTCCCATTTATAGCTTCTTAGTTTTGCCCTGTGAGTAATGCTGCTGTGAAATTGGGTGTGTAAATATCTGTTCCATTCCCTGCTTTCAGTTCTTTGTGTATATAGTCTGTAGAAGCTGGAGCAAGTGGTAATTCTTTGTGTAAGTTTTTTGAGGAACTGCCGTTCTGTTCTGTAGCTGTTGCACCAGTTTGGATTTCTGTCAGCAGTGTACATCCTTGCCAAAAATTGTTTTCTGTTTTATTTTGATAAATAGCCATTCTAATGGGTTTCTCATTGTGGTTTTGATCCTCATAGAATTTTTGTTGGAACTTTGTTGAAAATGAACTGACCGTTAATGTAAAGATTTCTTTCTGTTCACTTCTCTTCCATTGATCTATATGCCTGTCCTACTAGTAGTACGTTGTCTTGATTAGTGTAACTTTGTAGAAAATTTTGAAGTCAAAGTTTGTTCTTTTTAAGATTGTTTTGGCAGTTTTGGGTGCCTTGCATGTCCTTGTGAATTTTAGGTTGTATTTGTCAATTTCTGCCTGAAAAAGGCACCTGGGATTTTGGTAGGAAATGAATCTGTAATGAGTTTGCGCAGTATTACGATCTTAATAACATTGTCTTCCAACATGAACATGGAATGTCTTTCCATTTTTAGAAGTGTTTAATTACTTTAATTGCTCAGTAGTGTCCATAGGACATGACTTGCTCTTCTTTTGTTAAATTTATTCCTTGTGTTTTCTCTTGGTACTATTCTAAGTAGAATTTCTTTTCTTATTTTAAATTTCAGATGGTTCATCATTAATGTATATAGATTATGTATATATATTTTTAATATTGATCTTGAATCCTGCAACCTTGCTGAACTCTGTGGTTCTAATGGTTTGACTGTGGACTTCTTGGGATGTTTTAATACACGATATGTCAACTGCCAGTAGACAGAGATTGCACCTCTTAATCCCCATCTACGTATTATCCCTCACCTTTACCTCTTCCCACTGGTAACTGCTAGTTTGTTTTCCATATCTGTGAGTCTGGTTTTTTGTTTGTTTTGTTCACTAGTTTTATTTTTATTCCACACATAAGTGATAGCATATTGTGTTTGTCTTTTTCTGACTGGCTTATTTCATTTGGTATGTTGTACTTTCATTTTCATTCATCTCAAGATACTATCTAATTTCCCTTTTATTTTTATCTGACCTGTTTATTATTAGGGCTGTTCTATTCAATTCCAACATTATTTCTATTTGTTATTCATTTCTACTTTTATCCTGTTATGGTCATAAATCATAATTCCTGTGTTCCATGGTTTTAGTTCTTTGAAATTTATTGGAGCTTGTTGTATGGCCCACCATGTAGTCTGTCCTAGAGAATATTCCAGGTGCACTTGATAAGAATCTGTATTCTGTTGGTATTGAAACATGCAGTATCGAAGTCATCTCTTAATCCTGATGACTTATTTCTCTCTTCAATTCTGTCACTTTTTGTGTTATATATTTAGAGGCTGTGTTCTTGAAAGTGAAAATTGCTCAGTCATGTCCAACTCTTTGCAACCCTATGGGCTATATAGTCCATGGAATTCTCTAGGTCAGAGTACTAGCGTGGGTAGCATTCCCTTCTCCAGGGAATCTTCGAAACTCAGGGATTGAACCCAGGTCTCCCACATTACAGGCAGATTCTTTACCAGCTGAGCCATGAGGGAAGCCCTTGAATACTGGAGTGGGTAGCCTATCCCTTCTCCAGTGGATCTTCCTCACCCAGGAATTGAACCAGGGTCTCGACCTTTTTGTATCATATATTTGGGGGCTCTGTTCTTAGATGCCTGTAATTATGTCTTTCTGATAAATTGATCCTTCTGTCAATGTAAAATGTCCTTCTTTGTCCCTGATAGCACTTTTTGTCTTGAAGTCTATACTCTCTGATATTAGTATAGCCACCCTGGGTCTCTTTTGAACACTTTTTCCCATGGATTATCTTTTTATATCCTTTTGTTTTCAGCCCTTTTGTCTTTGTGACTGAAATGAATCTCGTAGACAGCATACAGTTGGGTCTTGATTGTTTATTGACCCTAAAAATCTTTGTCATTTAATTGAACTATTTAATTCTAGTCACATTTAATGTACTACTGATAAAGTAGACTTTATTTCTGCTATCTTATGTTGCTCTTTGTGTTTTATATGCCATGACTTTTTTATTTCTGTTCTTCCAGTGCTACCTTATTTTGTAATAAGCAGATACTTTCTAGTGTGCCAGTTTAATTTTCCTTCTATTTTTTTGTGTGGAAATATTAGTGTTTGTTCTGGGAATTTCAGTTTACATCTTAAATTATAGCAGTCTAATTTGAATTATTTTTATTAATTTTAGAATTAAAAACTTTACTCCTACATAGCTCTGTTTTCTTCTCTGTTGCTGTTCTTTTTTATGCATATTACATCATTGTACATTATAAGCTATCCAGCCCTTTTAAGTCATGTAGGACCAAAGGACAGTTAACAATTAAAAAAAAAATTGTACTGTATTTTTTATTTACCTATGTTTTGTATTTGTTGTTGTTTAGTCACTAAGTTGTATCTGACTCTTCTGTGACCCCATAGACTGTAGCCTGCCAGGCTTCTCTGTCCTTAGGATCTCCCAGATAAGAATACTGGAATATTGATTGTCATTTTTTTCCCTGGGAAATCTTCCCAACCCAGGGATTGAATCCAGGTCTCTCCTGCATTGGCAGACAGATACATTACCACTGAGCCACCAGGGAAGCCCGTGTTTTATATTTACCTTCGTAGTATTAGTCACCTCTTGTTATCTGTTGGGGATTGGTTCCAGGATCCACTGTGGATGTCAGAAGTTTATTGATGTGTGAGTCTGTTATATAAGTGGGGTAGTGTTTGTGTATAACGTATGTGTATACTTTAAATCATCTCTAGATTTCTTAAAATAGTACCTAATACAATGTAAATTCTATGTAAATAATAGCTGGCATGTGGAAAATTCAAGTTTTCGTTTTCAGTTCAGTTCAGTCATTCAGTCATGTCAGACTCTTTGCGACCCCATGGACCACAGCACGCCAGGCCCCCTGTCCATCACCAACTCTCGGAGTTTACCCAAACTCATGTCCATCAAGTTGGCGATGCCATCCAACCATCTCATCCTCTGTTGTCCCCTTCTCTTCCTGCCCTCAATCTTTCCCAGCATCAGGGTGTTTCATTTTGGAACTGTCTAAAATTAAAAAAAAAAATCTTTTTGATCCACCATTGGTTGACTCCCTAGATGTAGAACCCATAGATACGGAAGGCTGACTGAACTTTTACTGGTGTTCTTTATGTCTTCATGTGAATCTGGGCTATTGTATTGTGTTCTTTCATTTAAAGCTGAAGGAGTCTGTTATTTTATTTTTGCTTATTGATAAATATCTGAAATTCTCCTTCATATTCTACTACTACCCAGGTCTGCATTTTATTGTATTGGTAGTATGGCTTCATGTAAAGACTGGAATACCTTTGGTCCAGAGAGACTTCTCTGCTTCATTTTTTGAAGGGTAATTTTCTTGGGTATAGAATTCTTGGCTGAGCTTTTTGGATTTAGGACTTAAATTCCCACAACTATCTGATTTCCATTGTTTTACATGAAAAGTCAGTTGTTAGTCTTATTGGGGAGCCCGTGTATTGTGACAGATGGCTTCTTAATTGTTGTTTTCAAAGTATTCTCATGGTCTTTTTTAAAAAAATTATTTATTTTTTGTTGTGCTGGGTCTTCACTGCTGCACTTGGGCTTTCTCTAGTTGCAGTAAGAGGGGGCTACTCTTTGGTGTGGTGCATGAGCTACCCATTGCAGTGGCTTCTCTCGTTGCAGAGCACAGGCTCTGGGTGCACAGGCTTTAGTAGTTGTAGTACAGGGGGTCAGTAGTTGTGGGTCACAGGCTTCATTGCTCTGCAGGATGTGGAATCTTCCCAGACCAGAGATTGAACCTGTAGCCCCTTTGGCAGTTGGATTTTCATTCACTGTACCACCAGGGAGGTCCTTCTCTTGGTCTTTTCTTTTCAGCACTTTGCTTTACATGTGTCTGGGTTAGAATCTCTTTAAGTTTATCCTGTTGCAAGCTTGTTGAACTTCCTAAATTTGGAACATTTGTGGTCATTATTTCTTCACATATTCTTTTTGTCCTTTTTCCTTTCCCCTTTCCTTCTGGGATTCCCATTGAGTGTATATGGGTATAAGAAGAAGGTAGTCTCGTAGGCTCTGTTATTACTTTTTCCTGTTCAATTTTCTTCTGTTTTTCAGACATGATAGTGTCAGTTGACTCATCTTCAAGTTTGCTGCTTCTTTGTTCTCTGAGATCACTCAAGTCACTGTTGAGCCTCTAGTGAATTTTTAATTTCAATTATCTATGAATTTTGAGAATTTCCATGATTCTTTCTTGGGTTTTCTGTCTCTACATTGATATTCTCTGTTTGGTGAGACCTTAGTTCTTATATTTTCCTAAATTAATAGTGGTTGATTTCAAGTATTCATCTAGTTAGTCCTTTAAGGTTAGTTTCTGTGACTGATTTTTTTCCCCTGAGTATGGGCCATATTTACTTGTTTCTTTATGTGTCTCATAAGTTTTTTGTTGAAACTGAACACTTAAGATTATGCATTGTGACAATTTTGAAAATCACATTCTTCACCTCTTCTCAGGCTTGCTGTTGGTGGTGCTTATCATTTTTGTTGCTCACTGCTTACTTAGTGACTTCATAATTCTATTAAGTCTATATTTGGTTGTGTGTGGCTACTATTGTCTTCTCTGCTTGGCTGGGTTAGTGTTCAGCTGATGATTAGAAGTTTCCCTTTCGTTGCCTTTGCTGAAGGCTCTCTGTGTTGGAACATACTTTCAGTGTTATGGCAGGCAGTTTATACATTTCTGCCTTTAGATCTCTTTACTGCTGCTTGTGCAGTCTTAAGGTCAACCAGAGGTGAGACATTAGTGCCATAGTCCTTCCTGGGCACATACACAGCCTTGCCCATGTATGTGATCTTGTACATTCCCAGGAATTTGTCAGAGCTTTTCAGAGTTTCCTGAGAACATCTCCTTTTCCAGTTTTTCCTTGTAAGTTTTTTGACAGTTTCTTTGCCTGGAATGTTATTGCCATCTCAGGCAGTTGCCGTGTTAAACAGTTGTGAATTCTTTTTGACTGTGGCCTTAGGAAGAAAGATCTCTCACTGAGCATGCTCTGAATGAGGTCAGGTAAAGACAAGCCTTGTGAATGGGGGTTCAGGAATATGCCAGACAGATCATCAGAAAATGACAATTCTCTGGGAATGGGATTTTTTAAGGGTCTCCAGGCTTCTTCAACTCAGGATTTCTAGTGGTTGTGAGTCTGCTGGTTTTCAAACTGCCATGATTGTGAGGCTGTTTTCAGCCTGAGTTGAAAATGGAAATAGGGCCCTTCCAAAGCAATGGAAAGCTTGCTGTTCTTACCAAGATTCAGCCTTTTTTGCTTGAAAAATGCTTGCATTGTTACAAGCCTTTGTTTAATTTCCAGAGTTTTAGAAAACTTGATTTTGTCTGATTTTGCTGATGTTTTCTTTGCTTCCTTGAAGGACCAAATTTTCAAAGGTTCTTAGGGTACCTTTTTGAAAGGATTCTCCCGTTTGCTTTTATGACTATAATATTTTCTCATTTATTTGGAGATGTAAATAATGTATTTAAAAAACTGTTCATAGTCTCCCCTCTAAATTGAGGGGCTTCCCTGATAGCTCACGTGGTAAAGAATCCGCCTGCAATGCAAGAGACCCTGGTTCAATTCCTGGGTCAGGAAGATCCGCTGGAGAAGGGATAGGCTACCTACTCCAGTGTTCTTGGGCTTCCCTAGTGGCTCAGCTGGTAAAGAATCTGCCAGCAATGTGGAAGACCTGGGTTTGATCCCTGGGTTGGGAAGATCCCCTGGAGAAAGGAAATGCTACCCACTCCAGTATTCTGGCCTGGAGAATTCCATGGACTGTATAGTCTCTTCTCTAAATGGAAGTTTTGGGGTATCTGTGTGTTCAGTTTAGTCTCTCTTTTTCATATTAGAAGTTTTGCTGATGTATCATAATCCTTGGTTAACTGCTCATATTTAAGAGTAGCAGACTGAAAAGCTAGTTATAAGCTGAATGTATAGGTAGAGTTTGTTTACCATGAGATTGCTAGTATTTGCTTTTAGGACATTATTTTAAAATTATAAGCTATTCAAGAAGGAATAATTTGATCACACTTTTGCTGTAAACACCAGTTGGATTGAGTTGATATTTGAGATCCAAAGATTTAAAATTTAAAAAGTGCAAAATATTGGTGGCTTCAGCAGGTAATCATTAGCTATGTATTCAGTGTCTCTGAACATATAAAACTCACCTGTTAGACTTGTGCAGATTGATAGGTTCCAAAAGAGGCTTTTTGTATAGCTGTGCTCAGAGCAAGTAGACAAAAGCCATTCTTAAGGGAGGTTTATTGTTGTTGAACTGTCATGAAGCCAGATTACTGCTCCCTGGAGGCGACCATCTTGACAGGAGCCATGGTCTAGGCATTACTGAGCCGTGAACAAGGCAGCTGTGAGACAGGAAGGTGAAAGCAGGGGGAAGGCATGCCTGCCTGCCTGAAGTAACTCTGAATTAAGGTGCAGGTGCCAACAATGGTAATCATTTTAGTATTTTCAGGCCTGGTTGTTGGGCCTGCTGGTAATGTGGCCACAGTGAGTAGACATCACCTGAGGTCTGCATAGAGTTTGCAGATGCTTCCACAGTTGCCGTGGATAATGGTGAATACTCTCCTAGGAATGGAAGAAATACTCGCCCCCTTCCACTGATTTCAGGGAAAACCAGCTAGAGATCGCCTTTGTCCCTGCTGGGCAGGCTTACAGGCCTGCTCACATCAGAGGGTATAGTTGTGACTCAACAAAGTGGTAACTTGGTCAGGGCAGGCCCCGGCAACCTGTATAGGGATATTATTTATGGGCATGTTAAGCCATTGGGAGTCTTTGTACTTAGAAAAGGGAAGGTGATGGACATCATAAGAACTTGATTCTAAGACATCTTGCCAGATTTTCAGTGAAACCTGGAGCAGAAAGTGAGTGGTAGTGTTACTCATCTGGTCCAGGAGTGACAAATCTTTAATTCAGTGCCCATTGTGATTCATTGGTGATAGCTGTCTGGAGCAGTTCTGAGGAGGATTCTGAGGGTACATCTGGGTACCTGGAGAGATGGGTTGAAAAGATCACTATCTGTCATGACACGGGAAGCAGGAGAGGCAGTGCATCAGGCTGGTTCACCTCCTTCATTTTACCTCTGTTTACTGCTGAGTATTTGGGTCCTCTGTATCTTAGAATGTCACAGTGTAAGTAGACTAGAATGAAGTAGAGGTAAATAGGCGCTCTCAATGGTGGGAACTTTCCAGTCTCAGCACCCAGTTAGCTCAGTGCTGGCCCAGCGAATGAATGCACATGTGAGCTGACACTAGAGTGTGTGAACTACCTAGCTTTCCACCGTTAGAGTGGGGGGCAGCAGCAGGTACCAGCCCTCTTATGTGGTGACGTCACCCTCTTGCATGACGATGCTTGGTGTGCACAGAATACCAAAGATGATACAGGTCCCATCCTTACTCCCAAAGGGCTTCCATCCTGATTGGAAAGGAAATCAAACCTGTTTGAAGTGATAAGAACTTGTATGACAGGCTGGTTTGTAAGAAAGTGCTAACATTTCTAGTCTGGTCCCTGAAATGGGTGGTGCAAGTTTGAATGCAAAAATGCATGACTTTGTAATCTCAGCCTTTATGCTTATTCCAATATATCTGTATTTTGCTCGGAAAAGCCTCTTTTTTTCCTTGACTTTTCCTGCAAGGTAGGATTCCAACACATCCCAGTTCCTCGCATTTTTGGTGTCACTAGGATGGAATATTTGGACTAGTTAAGGAGTTTTGCTGCTTTAAAAATGTCAAGGTAAAATTGATCCAATAATAGAAAATATGTATCATGTGGATTTTTAAGCTGAAGGTTATCCAGTCACAACATTTACTTTTAGACAAGTTATAGCATTTTTTTAAAATAAGCAGAAGTCACAGAAAAGGCTTTATATTGTAGTACCAATGCATTCTGAAAATCTGTACTCCAAGTTATCAGCAGGATGTGCTTAGAAATAGGAGAAACAAATATTTTTCATGATGCATGCATTTTGTTTGGAGATGTCACAATTTAATGTCTGAGAGCCTGGCCTCTGGTTCTTACTCTTGGGGCTGACATTACCGCCCTGACCAGCTGTGTCACTTTAAGTAAGGGGGGTCTAGATTTTTCCATCTGTAAAATGGGTATGATAATTTATAATTTCTTATACAGCTGTTACACGAATTAAAGGAGATCTTTCAGTTGGAGCCATTAGGTCAGTGCTTGGCTTAAAATAAGCATGGCTCATTTCTTGTTGGCATAGTTACTGTTATTATTAGATGGGTCTCAATGAGTAAGACTCAACTTCACATTAGTATAAAATATAATTGTAAACAGTGATGGTTAATAGTTTATCTATTTTTTCATACAGGTTGAATGTAATTTTTACAAAATTTGATGAAGTCCAAAAATCTGGAAACATGATACAATCTGCGAATGGTGAGTAGAAAAAACAAGCATTCTACTTGTGCTTTTCCAGGTTTGCTTTTAGCCTAAGGAATGCTATATTCTGATTCTGAACAGCTGGATTTGATATTGTGCTAAGTGTTTCTAGGTGTGAGCATTTAATCTCCATTTACCGACCTTCCCAGGCTGGAAACGATGGTCTTGTCATTGACTTTCTTCCATAACCTACACTGAATCCATTAGCTAAATTATTGGCTTATTTTAAAAATGCATCCAGAATCCCAAGATTCCCAGTGTAACCACTACTCTTCCTCTGGTTCAGGGCATTGTGGCATTTTACCTGCACACTTGTGGCAGCTCCTAACCAAGATGCTTGGTTTTACTCTCTCCCAACACCCAAAGCCTATTTTTCACTCAGCAGCCTGAGTGATCCTTTTAGAATGCAGTGCAAGTGATGTCAGTCCTTTGTTCATTCAGAATCCTCTGAAGGTTGCCCAGGCAGGGGCCCATGGTGTGCTGTGGGCCCTGTGTGGTCTGGCGCAGCCCCCATTCTGAGATCATCTTATATTGTTCTTCTCAGAAGTTCTTTTGGCTCCAGCCCATTGGCCTCCTTGCTAATTTGTAACATTTTACATTTGTCCTGCTTCAGGTCCTCTGTGCTTATGATTCCTTTTGCTTGAGACACTTGTCTTTGGCTGTCATTTAGAGCTGCCTTCTTACTCCCTCCAGGTCTCAGCTACAGGCTCCCTTCATTACACAGACGTCAAGAACAGCATACCCAGTGTTGTGAGGGAATGCACTCTGTACTCACCCTGCTTGATTTTCCTTCTTAATGTATAGTACTACAAAATATTTTTTTGTTTGTTCATGAGTGTAGGAACTTTGTTTTATACTCTTCTTTATCCTTAGTGCCTTTTGGGAATCATCAAAAAGTCTATTGCCATCAAGAACTTTTCTAGTCTTGGAAACCTTATTGTATCATAGCCATTTCACAATTGCTGGGGATCTTAGATCATAGCATAGTTTTTACAGTTTGAGGTTGTTTTAAAAGTTTGAGTGATTTCTTTCAGAGTGACATGGTACCTAAAGGCAGAGTAGGGACAGAATCCAGGTCTTGTGACTCATACTCCAGCTTGCACACCCATTGTTGTTAGTAAGGAATTGTCTTTAAATAGCTTGTTTCTTATAAAACACTTTCATTAACACTTATTTCTTTTTTGTACATATGTAAAAACATAGCATTCAAAAAAAGTTTAATTATGATTTAGCTATCACCAACAAAGTTATTTTTCTTTTCTAATTAATTTTCCTGTAATTCTATAACTTATATTTAACCATGGCATAATTTATATTTTGTGTGTGTGTGTGTGTGTGTGTGTAGTTTGTGTGGTTTTCTAGTTTAAAACTTGCTGGCACCAAGATGGAAAGTACTGGGCAAGGAGGTAGGAGGGGTGGCAGAAACTGAGTTTGTGCTTCCTGACTTTATTGTATATGAGACAGCATCTCATTATAATGCTGACACTGGGGACAAAGACCACATTCACATTGGAGGCCTGCCTGGAAGATTTTATATCTATCAAGTCAAGGTAGTGCTCAGTTGTGTTCAATTCTTTCCAACCCTATAGACTGTAGCTCCCTTCACCAGGCTTCTCTGTATGTATATCTATACCTATACATACATACATTAATACATACACACATACACACACACATATATACACACACACACACTTTATGAGTATTTTTTCCTCTGTTTTATTGAGAAATAATCAACATATACTGTATAAGGATGATATAAGTTTAAAGCATACAGCACGGTGGATTGATTCATGTATACTTTGAATATTATATGATTTTTTCTTTTAATTTATTTTTATTTATTTAGTTTTGGCCTCATTGCACATGGCATGTGGGATCTTAGTTCTCCCACCAGGGACTGAACCCATGCCTCTTGCATTGGAAGCACAGAGTCTTAACCCCTGGATCGCCAGGGAAGTCCGTGTTCTATGAGTTTTAATGACCATGATAATATGAATCCTGTGGCTTTGGGTAGTTCTCAGCAATGTTTTAATCTAATTGTCTCAATAAGAATATTGCCCCCAGTTTCCTTATTTTTGTGGAATGTGTGTGTGTGTGTATGTCCGTGTATGTGTATGTATGTGGTATAGAGGTAGGGTTGAGGGTGAAAACAGTTCTGTTATGCATCTATATTAAAAAAAGACAGTTTGTAAGAAGGCCGTAACTCAAAATTTGTTAGAGACTTGTTCAGCTTTTTACTGTAGAGGCATACTTAGGAGATACTGTGGGTTTGATTCCCGACCACTAAAATAAAGCAAATATTGCAATAAAATGGATCATGTGAAGTTTTTCATTTCCCTGCACTTACAAAAGTTATATTTACACCAAACTAGTTGTTTTTAGTGTGTGATAGCTATAGCATTATATCTGAAAAAAAGGAAATGTATATACCTTAATTAAAAAATACTTTACTGCTAAAAAAAGGATACTAACCGTCACCTTGACCGTTCAGTGAGTCATAATCATTTTAAGATAGTAACTTTAATGATCACTGATGACAGATCACCATAACAAATAGTACTAGTAATGGAAAGTGACACAGAGACACGAAGTGAGCAAGTGCTGTTTGGGAAAATAGCTTCAGGAGATTTGCATGTTGCAAGTTTGCCGCAAACTCTTCAAGTGAAAAAAAAAAAAAAGGAAGGAGGGAGGGAAGGGAGGAAAAAACATTGCAGTGTCTGCAAAGTGCAGTAAAATGAGAGATACCTGTTGATTCGTATTCTTACAGTTTTAATTGTTAGAGCCAGAATAGTATAATCTAAGATGTATGTATAAAGGCTTTAGAATTCCTAACCCAAATAATTTAAGTCTGTCATCAGTAACTTTGGGAGATCAGTAAGGTGTTTACTCACTGACTGTCATCTACAAGCAGGAACAGTTTTGTCTCTTTCAGATGTGTATTCTTTTCCTTTTCTTGCCTAAGTGCACTGGCTGGAAGCTTAAAGTAAGAATAGTGAGAATGGAGCTCCTTGCCTGGTCAGTCCTAGGTTTTTCATGACTAAGTTTGATATTAACTGTAGGTTTTTGATAGTGCTCATTGATTACTGTTTATCTGAGTTTTTATCACAGCTAGGTGTTAGAATTTTTCCTGAAATCATCCGCCTATTTTGAATATTAAGATATAATTCATACCAAAAGAATTCACCTTTTTAAAGTAGTTTTTCATATATTCAGAAAATCTTATACTTATCACCACTATCTAATCCCAGAATATTGTCATCAGCCCCAGGAAACCTTGTGCCCATTAGCACTATTTCCCTTTCCTTCCGGTCCCTGACCACCTACCTTCTGCAAAACAGCAGATTTCCCTGTTTTGGACATTTTGTATAAGTGGAATCATATGGTGTATGGCTTCTTTCACATAATATTTTCAAGGTTCGTACATAATATTTTCAAGGTTCGTTCGCCTGGTATATATATATATCAGTATTCATTTCTTTTTATGGCTGAATAATATTTCTTTCTATAATTATTCTGTGTTTTGTTTATCCACTCATCAGTTGAAGGACATTTGGGTTGAGGTTTGAGTTTTTCAGCTGTGGTGTTTTCAAGATTGTTTTGACTCTTCTGGGTTCCTTGCATTTCCATATGGATTGTAGGATTCTGATAGGGACTGTGTTGGATCTGTAGACCATTTTTAAGGAATATTGTCATCTTAATAGCATTCAGCCTTCTAGTCCATTAACATAAGATACCTTTCAGTTTTTTAGGTCTTGAAGTTATTTCAACAGTGTTTTATAGTTTTCAGCATACAAGTCTTGCAGTGATTTTGTTAAATTTATTCCTGGCTGTTTCATTCTATTCCTACGTATTTTGTTTTTTGGTGGTATTGTAAATGGGATTGTTTCTTCATTTTATTTTTGGATTGTTTAATGTCAGTATATAGAAATACAGTAGAATTTTATATTTCATCTTGTATTTGGCAGTCTTGTTCAACTTGTTTATTCTCTTGATTTTCCCCTTCAGTGGCTTCCTTAGGATTTTCTATTTACAAGATCATTTAATCTGTGAATAGAGATTGTTTTTTACTTTCTAATCTGGATGCCTTTTAGGGTTGTTGGGGTTTTTCCCCCTCAAAATGCTTCTTTGGCTTCTCTTGAGCCTGATGATATTGTGAGTTAAATTGCTTGATTTTTTTTTAAATGGTAAACTATTCTCTCATACTTGGAAATAAATCCCACTTGGTCCATAGTGTACAACTCTTTGTGTACAGTTTGGTTTGTCATTACGTTGTTGAGGAATTTTGCATCTAACTTCATGAAAGAGGTTGGCCCACACTTTTTCTCACTCTCCTCCCCCAACTTGTCTGGCCTATTTTGAGTGTCTTTCAGTAAAACCAGGCACACCTATATATCTTCATCTAGTTTTTCTCATTGCTTTGCCTCTCTCTTACCCTGTACGGCACTTACCCTGAGTGGTTTGTGTCAAAAAAAAAAACAAAATTCAGCTGAGTAAATTTTAACAATCTAATTGGCTTTATTGAATGAGTCTTGAGTTGGGCGGCATCCCATCTGGTGAGTGTGAAAAGGAAAGATTTTTAAAGGCAAGACAAGGAGGTCATAAACAGAAAAGATTATTTCAGGCTAAAGTAATGCCCCTGTGGGGGACGGGATGGGGCTGTGTGGCAGTGACCTCATCTTCCTCTGGGGGCTGGAGGACGCCCCGGAGACAGATGAGCTCATTGGTGCAGGCCGGGAAACTCCTGACCCACCACAGGACACTGCAGTCTAGGGGACGTGGGCGCTCCACTCTGGTGGTGGGGCCTAGTGTAAGTGCCTGTGTTTGGGGCCTGTGGGTTGTGTTTTTTTTTTTTTTTAAACATCTGTATTTTGTGTCTCAGTCTCTTCACCTTGTAATCACTCTTTGGCCCTCTAGTCTCGTGGTTCTGTCATGTCACTGAGGCTGCCGCTGGCACTGTCACCAGGTGACCTCTGTACTGCTCGCCCCGCTGACGTTGCCCAGTCTGCACCCTACCAAGTCACTCACCTTGCCTCTTCTGGAAGCATCCTTCCTCCTTGGCTCCTCTGACCTCACTTCATTCTGATTTGTTACTGTTGTTGGGCTATTCTTTCTAGATGTCCTTCCTTTGTTTAATGTCTGCCACTTAAATTCTGAAAGCTTAGTCCTAGGCCTGTTTCTTTCTCAGGCAGTGCTCTCCTTTGGGTGGTAATTATGTATGACTAGAACTTCATTGCATTGGAGAAGGAAATGGCAACCCACTCCAGTGTTTTTGCCTGGAGAATCCCAGGGATGGGGGAGCCTGGTGGGCTGCTGTCTATGGGGTCGCACAGACTGGACATGACTGAAGCGACTTAGCAGCAGCAGCAGAACTTCACTGACTAGCCAGATAATGCGTTTCTTGCCCACAACTTGTCTTAGTGTTACTAATCGATGTGAAGGAGCTGCCTGTCTGACATTTCTTCTTGTATTGGAGACATATATCTAAATCCAGATTCATATTCTTCCTCTTGTTCAAAGACAAAACCCCAAACACTTAAATGCAACCTTGTCCTTGATCTTCTCTTTACGTCTTCCACTGTCTGTCCAGGCGTGTAAATCAGAACTTGCCTGTTGTCCCAAAGGCCTCATCTTCCTCCCTGCCTGTGTATGTCATCACTGGTTCGTATGGGTATTGACACTTCTCACCGTCTCCAGCACTCTGATCCCATCTATCTAAAACCACCTGCTCGCTGTCCTTCTGCCTTCCTCCTGCCTGCCCCCATCCCCGAGTCTGTTCTGTTTGTTGTAGGACATTGCCAAAAGGAGAACCAACCTTTTTCTCTTGAAAACTGTTTTGTAGTGGAAGAGACTGAGGCCAGATCTACTGTTTCCTACACCCAGGACAGTATTAAAAAACATTTAAATACTACCTGCACTGTTACTTTGATGTCCGTTAGTGAAGTATTCACTTTTCCAAAGTCTGAACGGATCAGACCTGCACTTTCTTGGAGGTGGACACAGTTTGTAGCCAAACTCTATGGACGTCTGATGGCGTGGGTGCTGCTCAGCAAGAGGTCTTCTGACCACCCTTCGCATTTCATTTCTTTGTTTGGAAAACATTAAGTGTACATTAACGTAGATAGATGAGAGTAATAGACCCCCATGTGGCCACCAGCCAACTTCACCAGTTGTCAGCATACGGCTTGTCTTGTTTTATCTCCCATCTGTCAGAAATAATGGGCTGCATGAAGAAGAGCTAGAATACATTATGTCATTCAAGTCAGATTCAAGATGCGAGCATGGCCCTTTATATTGAGTATATTTTAGTAGAAACATTAAAATAGAAAGTAAGCATCAGTTCCAGATTCTTTTTAGTAACTGTGCCAGTATTAATCTCCTGAAACTATCCAGCCCTTTGTTACCATCAGTTTCTAAGAACAGAGGAAAACAGTTACAGTTGGTTACTCTGCTTCAAGAGAAAGGAAAAGACATTAATAATGCCATGTTAGTTCTGTGGTGATGTTAGCTGGAGAGGGTGGGCTTCAGTCCCATAAAAGGGTTAGTTGAAGAGTCTTTCAGAACACTTCTGTGTTGCAGGCAGATTCTGCCTCCTGCCCTCCCTGCTAACTTTTTTCCTTTTTTAATCTTTTTACTATTTCAATTCATTGCTCTCAAGATAACCCAAATCCTTCCCAGTCTGCTGCAGCCACACTGCCTAGCCCTGCAGCCTCATCTGTCTGGCCACCCCCTTGGGCTGCCTGTGGTTCCCTGTCTGTCCTCTTTATCCTTCCTCTTAAGATCCTGGTACAGGACTCTGCTGTCTCCTCTTAGTTCACCACTTCTCACTCTTTCCAGCTCAGCTGTGTGACTTAGCGCACATTGCTTCACTCCTGGGAGCCAGCTTGCTCCTTCGTTGTGCAGACTAAGTGAGATCAGATGTCACATCTCCCAGTACAGCGCCTGGGAGGGGGTTGGTGCTCAAAGTGATAGGTTTCTCCTCTCTTGCTCCATTTTCTGGATATATTCATTTTTTTCTTAATTATAAAGAACATCATTTGAGAATAACTGTCATACTTCTGTTTCTTGTAGAGTATTGGATTATTTTGGAGTTGTTGTTCAGTTGCTAAGTCGTGTCTGCCTCTTTGCAACCCCATGGACTGCAGCACTCCAGGATTTCCTGTCCTAAACCATCTCCTGGAGTTTGCTCAAACTCACGTCCTTTGAGCCGGTGATACCATCCAACCATCTCATACTTTCTTGCCCCCTTCTCCTGCTCTCAGTCTTTCCCAGCGTTAGGGTCATTTCCAGTGAGTTAGCTGTTTGCATAAGTGGCCAAAATATTGGAGCTTCAGCTTCAGCATCAGTCCTTCCAATGAATATTCAGGGTTGATTTCCTTTAGAATTGACTGGTTTGATCTTCCTTGTAGTCCAAGGGACTCTCAAGAGTCTTATCCATCACCCTAGTTCAAAAACATCAATTCTTCGGCGCTCAGCCTTCTTTATGATCCAACTCTCACATCTGTACATTACTACTGGAAAAACCATAGCTTTGTACATGTTTAAAATCTAACGCACATTTTCTTTAACAGTAATCCCCTTCTAAAAAATGATATTTTTGAGGTATAATTCACATTCCATACAATCACTCACTTAAAGTATTTAATTTAGTTGTATTTGATGTATGTACAGATATGTACAACCATCACCACAGTCAGTTTCAGAACATTTTTGTTGCTGCAAAAGAGAGACCTTTTTAGGTCTTTATCTGTCACCTCCTTATCTCCCTAACTTCCCCTCCATTCCCACATCCGGCAATTGCTAATCTACTTTATAAATTTGTCTTTTTTGGACATTTCATGGTAGATGGAACCATACAGTAAGTGTTGATTTCTGTGTAGCTTTTTTCACTTGACAGGATGTTTGCAGAGCTTGTGCGTGTTGTGGAGTGCGTCAGTACCTCTCTTCCATTGCTTGGCTGGACCACATTTTGTTTATTGTGTTCAGCAGACATTTGGATGGTTTCTTCCTTTTTGGTATGGTGAATAGTTAACGCATTTTTGTTGAGCATATGTTTTCAATCCTTTTGAGTATATACCTAGAAGTAGAATTGCTGGATCCTGTGGCATTTCTGTGTTCGCAGAATTATTCCTCCTATGGAGGAACTGTCAAACTGTTTGCCATCACGGTTTCCCCATTTTATATTTCCACCGGCGATGTGTGAGGGTTCCATTTTCTCCACATCCTCTCCAGCAAAACAAAACATACACTGTTTTCTTTCTTTTTTAAAAAAATTAGTCATTGTAGTGGGTGTGAAGTGGTGTCTCATTATTTTGATTTGCATTTCCCTCATGACTAATGATGTTGAGCGTATTTTCATGTACTTGTTTGTTGTTTCTACAAACGATCTTATTTGGAAAAGCTCTATTCAAGTCCTTTGCCCATTTCTAAATTGGTTTATTTGTGTTTTTATTGTTGAGCTATAAGAGTTCTTTTCACATACTAGTTTATAAAACTCTTACTAGATATTTGATTTACAAATATTGTTCCAGTTTTTGGTTGTCTTTCACTTGGCATCTAAGGCTTTAATTTGGATGAATTCTAATTTATCTATTTTTTGTTGTTGTTGCTTGTGAACAATAAAGCTCCTTTAAGTAAGAAATAAAAGCTCTGGATTTGAGCTAAGTTGAAAGGAACTATTAATGTAATAGCAGTACACTTAGGGAAGAAATGGGTTTTGTCCTGGGTTGTAATTCTCTTGACATGTTCAAAATTATGTTTTAAGGTGTGTAATTGGTTATATAAATGCCAAAGACTTCATTTTTCACAAGTATTAGACTTGTGACGAAAACAGCAGTGAAAAAGCATCTGAGCAGCAGTTGGGGGTGAGTGGCCTGGCTGTAATGGAGTACTTCATCTTTGTGTGATTCTTTTTCGTTGCTAGGTTACCTGAAGGCCTTTGAGTTTTGAGTGGCAGGAATATGAGAGTTAAAAATATGTTGTTTTGTAGATGTTTCTTTTTTTCCGTCTCCATGTAATTAGCAAACCCCTTGAAGCAAAAATTACAGTTTTTCCTTCCATGGGTTTCAAAAAGCAAATTATTTTCTATGTACATTTTTAAATCATGCAGATGTGCGTATGCTCATGGGAGAATTGGATTTTCAGCATGAAAGAGCCAGTAATTATAGACTAGTCATTGTCCTTTATCTGCAGCCACTTAATGATCTTTAATTGGAGTTGATTGAAATGAGGCCCATAGATGTTAATTTGGTTTAAAATGTGCATGCTTTTGAGTTGCTTGAGGAAAGCTAACATGTTTATGAGGAAAGAATGAAACTATCATGCTGGTTAAATCTATGAAAATTCTATAATAAATCTGTAGCTAAAGAAAAGTACTTATTTGCTGACAAACTATAGATAATAATCATAAAATTATTTACCCTTACCCATGAATGTATCTAGGGTATCACTTTGCTGTAAAATGCAGCCTGCCCTCTTTTGTTTTACTAAAATAATTTGTTATTTGAAAAATGTTAGATATCATTTCTAAGTTGTTGGAAATGAGAAATAAAAGTATGAAAGCAGATAGACTCAATGGTGAATTGTTAGGTAAGCTCTGAACTGTTGTCCAGTGTAGCTAGGACAAAGCATCAATTTAAAGGTAAATTGATGGTCTTTTCTTTATTAAGAAGCTAAACCATTATCGTATAGTGTTTTAAAACAGTGATTGTGAATAAGTGGATCAAGTGCTGATAACGGGCTCCCCCTGCTTGTTTATTAGATTCCGCATATTACAAGGCTTGGGATTCTGGCTCAGTGTCTTAGAAAAGTGTTTCCATAGTCACGGCTGTGGGGATGATATATCACAAGACTGGCAAGCTTGCTGTGCTGCCCAGGGAGACCACCCCCTAGAACAGCCTGGAAGAGACTGTTTCCTGATGCCAGCTTCAGTAGCTCAAGCTGCAGGTGACAGCTTACTTTATCATCCTCCGTGTGGAAATGATAGCCTTTGTACTTTATTTTTATTTAAAGTTTATATTAAATTCTCTTTTTCCATGGGATGGGGGTTGATCAAGTAGTTGTTTAAAATTTTTTTCCATACCAGTTTTAAAAAGGTTCTCTAACATGAGTAATGTCAGATAGAGAAAGGCTCCTGCCCCTTAAACAAGTCACTGTTCTTTATAGGGTAGGCTTTTATTTTGGAATAGGGCGGCCGCTGTCCTTGGTGCTTGGATCGCGCTGGAGAAGCCTGTGGGTGGAGAGTTTGCTGAGGCGTCAGTGGCTGTGAGCAGGTGTAGCTTTCAGAGCAGTGTTTTTACTTGTGCCTCCATCACTGACAGTCATGACCACTGGGAAAGGTAGGCTGTTCTAATATATTCTGGAAAGTGTTTGTAATTACTGCTGTTTAACTCAGAAAAAAAGATATTTAAGGTATTTTATCATTGCTTTGATAACTAAAGATCATGGGTGAAACAGGCAAATAACTGTTAGGACTGTTTGCATTGAGACAGGGAAAAATTATGAAACTTGCAGCTATGTTAATGTTTATGTTGACCCTCAAGGACTAGGAGAGAGGAATTGGGCATAGGAAGCTAAGATTAGCTGTGTTTTCATCAGCCTCTGGGTATTTATGTGCTTTTTAACTTTTTCCCTGTCTTGTATTCACAGTAAACGGCTCATGAAAATAAATTCTTTTGCAATTACAAGACATTTGTTAGTAAGTATAGGCTGTCTTTTTTTTTTTTTTTTTTTAATTTATTAGTATAGGCTGTCTTGAAAGCAATCTACTGGGTGGAAATTTCTATGGTTTCCCAACAGAGGGTAGAAAAAAGCACATATAAACAGAGTGGTGGAGGAGTTGCCTCTGTCTTGAGAATCATTGTATAAAAATTTTTCCTTTTTAAAGATTTGCATTTTTTAAATGTAAAAATGGAACTGGAAAACTATGAAAGAGGCATTGTGTATCACAGGTCTTAATTGATTAGCCTTCGGTCTTTCCACGGAGGTTTTGCCCAGGTTTTGGGAACATTGAGAGGATGTGGAAGAGCTCCATGTGAACGAGGTTTGTGTTGGAAGAAGAATGCTGTGGCCGTGATGTGAGTCACCTGTATCCATGTCTTGCTTTCCTGTGGGATAGGTTTCCTGGCAGGTTTTTAATTTGCTGTCTCAATGTTTCCAAACCCTTCGGCTGAAGCAGGTATTAAGCAGAGTAAATTGTGCACAGTAACAAGTGTTCATTTGTCTCTCTGTGGGGAAGCTGGCGTGCATGCAGCTCATCTGCTCTGTGTTCTTTTGTCGTGGATGGTGAAGCTGTGTATCTGTCTTCTGAAACTTAGTTTGATTGAGTTTGCTGAAAATAGTAATACTGGAGTGCTGGATTATGCTTGTTAATTATATTTTAAAATTGAGAATTGAAAGCATATACTGCTAGTGTTCATTTTTATTTCCCTCCTTATTACAGTATTCTGTAATCAGGTTAAGTTGCTGTAGGAAATCAATACCCGGGCAGGAGAGCTAAATAATTCATGTGCTCAAGTGACCTCTTTCAGAACCCGTCATTTGAGGATTTGGAAGTGTGTCACTTAGAAGTAGCATTTGTTTTATGTTGTATTTTAGATTTTTTTTTTAAACAACAGGGAAATATAATTATCTAGTTGATCATTTTATGTTCAAGACTATGGAAAAAACCTTATGGCTCTGAGTTTAAAGTAAAGACTATTCTCTCATTTGATAATTCCTTTCAGATGACCTACCTCTATAATCACCGTTATCTGAAATGCAGGCTTTAAAAGCACTGGTACCTTTTACCCTAGGGAGCTGCAGATGCAGTAGGAAACAACAGTTAAATGCTGTTTATTGTAGCAGGGCATATTTAAATCTTCCTCTGTCAGCCCATGTTCAATAAGGAGCTCACAACAGTCTGCAAAATATAATGCCAACCATTTTCTACTATGGTGGTGTGTATTTTAGTATTTTCAAAGTGTTTTTCCAAATGTCTTTTGTTTTTATTTTCAGATTTTCCCGGCAGCCCCATGAGGAGTAGGTAGGGGGACGGGAGGTTTGAGTTCTCTAGATGGGCTGGTGGCCCTGGACTTGACCATCTTAGACCTACCTTCCTGCCAGCAAGTGTCACCCAGCTGTTGTGATAAAATCCTGACTTTAGTTTATTTTTTTGATTCTGAAATTGTGCCATTTTTAATATAGATGCCTTAGGGAATAATTAAAAACTGTAAGCATTCAAAGAGATATTATTAAAATAGGCATTAGCCTGTTTAGACAAATAGTGTTTTAGACACTTTGAAAATATGCCATCCCTAATCAGTTGTTCTCTTCTTGCTATTCTTTGGAACTCTGCATTTAAATGTTTATATCTTTCCTTTTCTCCTTTGCTTTTGCTTCTCTTCTTTTCACAGCTATTTGTAAGGCCTCCCCAGACAGCCATTTTGCTTTTTTGCATTTCTTTTCCATGGGGATGGTCTTGATCCCTGTCTCCTGTACAATGTCACGAACCTCATTCCATAGTTCATCAGGCACTCTATCTATCAGATCTAGGCCCTTAAATCTATTTCTCACTTCCACTGTATACTCATAAGGGATTTGATTTAGGTCATACCTGAATGTCTAGTAGTTTTCTCTACCTTCTTCAATTTCAGTCTGAATTTGGCAATAAGGAGTTGATGGTCCGAGCCACAGTCAGCTCCTGGTCTTGTTTTTGCTGATTTATAGAGCTTCTCCATCTTTGGCTGCAAAGAATATAATCGATCTGATTTCGGTGTTGACCATCTGGTGATGTCCATGTATAAGTCTTCTTTGTGTTGTTGGAAGAGGGTATTTCTTCTTCAGTGATCAATGCAAAGAAATAGAGGAAAACAACAGAATGGGAAAGACTAGGGATCTCTTCAAGAAAATCAGAGATACCAAAGGAACATTTCATGCAAAGATGGGCACAATAAAGGACAGAGATGGTGTGGACCTAACAGAAGAGAAGATATTAAGAAGAGGTGGCAAGAATACACAGAAGAACTGTACAAAAAAGAGCTTCAAGACCCAGATAATCATGATGATGTGATCACTGACCTAGAGCCAGACATCTTGGAATGTGAAGTCAAATGGGCCTTAGAAAGCATCACTACGAACAAAGCTAGTGGAGGTGATGGAATTCCAGTGGAGCTATTCCAAGTCCTGAATGATGATGCTGTGAAAGTGCTACACTCAATATGCCAGCAAATTTGGAAAACTCAGCAGTGGCCACAAGATTGGAAAAGGTCAGTTTTCATCCCAATCCCAAAGAAAGGCAATGCCAAGGAGTGCTCAAACTACCGCACAATTGCACTCATCTCACACGCTAGTAAAGTAATGCTCAAAATTCTCCAAGCCAGGCTTCAGCAATATGTGAACCGTGAACTTCCTGATGTTCAAGCTGGTTTTAGAAAAGGCAGAGGAACCAGAGATCAAATTGCCAACATCCGCTGGATCATGGAAAAAGCAAGAGAGTTCCAGAAAAACATCTATTTCTCTTTATTGACTATGCCAAAGCCTTTGACTGTGTGAATCACAATAAACTATGGAAAATTCTGAAAGAGATGGGAATACAGACCACCTGATCTGCCTCTTAAGAAATCTGTATGCAGGTCAGGAAGCAACAGTTAGAACTGTCATGAACAACAGACTGGTTCCAAATAGGAAAAGGAGTACGTCAAGGCTGCATATTGTCACCATGTTTATTTACTTATATGCAGAGTACACATGAGAAATGCTGACTGGAAGAAACACAAGTTGGAATCAAGATTGCTGGGAGAAATTCAATAACCTCAGATATGCAGATGACACCACTCTTATGGCAGAAAGTGAAGAGGGGCTAAAAAGCCTCTTGATGAAAGTGAAAGTGGAGAGTGAAAAGGTTGGCTTAAAGCTCAACACAGAAAACGAAGATCATGGCATCTGGTCCCATCACTGCATGGGAAATAGATGCGGAAACAGTGGAAACAGTGTCAGATTTGTTTTTCTGGCTCCAAAATCACTGCAGATGGTGACTGCAGCCATGAAATTAAAGACGCTTGCTCCTTGGAAGGAAAGTATGACCAACCTAGATAGATATTCAAAAGCAGAGACATTACTTACCAACAAAGGTTCGCCTAGTCAAGGTATGTCTTTCTGTGGTCATGTATGGATGTGAGAGTGGATGTGAAGAAGGTGAGTGCCGAAGAATTGATGTTTTGAACTGTGGTGTTGGAGAAGAAGAGTCTTGGACTGCAGAAGATCCAACCAGTCACTGAAGGAGATCAATGATTTTGGAAGGAATGATGCTAAGCTGAACAGTATTGGCCACCCATGCGAAGAGTTGACATTGGAGAAGACGATGTGGGAGGATGAGGGAGGAGGAGAAGGGGAGACAGAGGATGAGATGGCTGGATGGCATCACTGACTCGATGGATGTGAGTCTGAGGACCTCCGGGAGCTTGTGATGGACAGGGAGGCCTGGCGTGCTGCGGTTCATGGGGTCGCAAAGAGTCGGACACGACTGAGCGACTGATCTGATCTGATCTGAATCAGTTGTTCACTCAGTGATGGATGGATAGGAGGTGAGTGGGGTGTTCTGGGGTTGGAAATCATCATACGAACATGGTGAGTTTGTTTTTGAAAGCAGTGTGGTATTCTTGGAGGGGAAAGTGCAGGGGAAGATGGCAAGGGCCTTCTAGGACATGCTAACAAGCTGAGGCTTTTGTTGCAGGCTGTTCATGTCTCAGATTTCAACTTTAAAAAACTGGGCAAAGACTGAGGCAGGGTGACCAACTTTAATGTTACCACATGTAACATAACAGTAGCCAAACGGCTCCATTGTCTCTCTTATTTCAGAAAACAAGGGACACTAACACCAGTTACAAAAAAAGAAAATTAAAATGATGTAATTTAGCCTTTTAAGTACTTTTGCCTGGAAAATCCCATGGACAGAGGAGCCTGGTAGGCTGCAGTCCATGGGGTCCCTAGAGTCGGACACAACTGAGTGACTTCACTTTCATGCATTGGAGAAGGAAATGGCAACCCACTCCAGTGTTCTTGCCTGGAGAATCTCAGGGACAGGGAAACCTGGTGGGCTGCCGTCTATGGGGTCGCACAGAGTCGGACACGACTGAAGCGACTTAGCAGCAGCAGCAGCAGCCTTTTAAGTGAAATAAATTTACCTCTGAGAAATTTGCAAGTTTTTCCTTACAGTTCTCAGTTTGGTGCAGACTGGTTAAATTATCCGAAAACTGTTACCTGTCCTGTAAGTAGGTTTGGGGTCTAGGTGACTGAATCATAAGTGGACAAGTGTGAGTAGGTGTGTTCAGAATCCCTTTGTCTGAGTGTGTGTATGTCTGTGTGTGTGTAGGGGAGCCTGGGCAGGTGGCTGGTCTGTGAGCCTTGGTTTCCTTGTGTTCCAAGTGGGGGAGGTTAGTGATTCCTGTGCCACTACGAGGAGTGAATGATGCACGTAACCAGTTGGCATGGCCCGTAAATACTGTCTTGTGTGTTATTGGGGTGCAGTGGCGGAGAGTCTGCCTGCTAATGTAGGAGACATAGGAGATTCAGGTTCAGTTCCTGGATTAGGAAGATCCCCTGGAGGAGGAAATGGCAACCCACTCCAGTGTTCTTGCCTGAAAATCCCATGGACAGGGGAGCCTGGTGGGCTGCAATCCATGGCATTGCAAAGAGTTGGACATGCCTTAGTGACTGAGCACACACAAACCTGTTAATGGGGACACAATCTAATGGGAGGGGAAAGTTGGATTTATGTTTTGAAATGATGTGGTTGATGTTCTTGTTTAGATGTGAAAGTTCCCTCCAGAGAAACAAGATACAGAAGCAGATGAAGAATAAGGTATCTTAAAAAGAAGCTGCCACTCTGTGCCCCTGTCTTGGTTTCTGCCACCACCAGGCTCCGTGGGGTTTGCAGATCCTAGGGCTGGAACAGGGAGTGTATGCAGTAAGCCTGGGTGTCCTGTAGAGCCAGACAGTAAGAACATGCCCCTACAAAACAAAAGTGATGGTTTGTCAGCAGTCACAGGCGGCAGCTGAAGAGTGCCACAGACTAGAGCAAGAACAGTTTGAGCCATGAAGTGGTGCTGGATTATAATCCAGAGCACAAGTGTTGATGGGGCTGTAATGATGCATATCAATGACTGACTAAGTATATAAACAAGGAAAAGAGTTAAAATAAGTCTATAAGCAAGTCTCCATGCAGAATGAATGTAAATCATTTCTGTGGCCAGCCCCCCAGAGGAGGGGAGCCTGACTCCTGGCTTTGTGTGTGCTGTGCATGGTGTTGCTTTCCACAGGGAACGGTGTGGGAAGGGGAACAGCGCCCTTCCAGAGGAGAAACCTGACACACACCGCCTTAGCCAGGTGACTGAAGCCAGCATCAGCGGACTTGTCGACCACGTGTACTCTGGACAAGATGTGAAGAGAATGGCATTTTAACCTCTGAGCATCTTCTTTCTCAACCCATAAGCTCTATGTACACTTGGGAACCTCAGGCAAACCCAAATTGAAGGACTTTCTGTAAACTACCCAACCCATACTCCTTGAACTGTCAAGGTCATCCAGAACAAGGAAGTCTGAGAAATGTCACAACCCAGAGGAGTGTGGTGGTGATTAAATGTCATGTGGTGTCCTGGATAGGGTCCTGGGACAGAGAAAGGATGATGGGGAAAGTAGGGAACTCTGAGAAAACCTGCTCATGGACTTTAATAATGATGTATCAATATTGGTTCATTAATTATAACCAATGCCCCAGACTATGTTAACAACAGGGAGACAGGGTATGGAGAATATGGGACCCTCTGTACTGTCTTCACAACTTTTCTGTAACTTGGATCCTATTCCAAAACAGAAGCTTCATTAAAACCCAAACCGGGAATTCGCTAATACTCCAGTGGCTGGGACTCTGTACTTCCACTGCAGGGGGCCTGGGTTTGGGGGAACTAGGATTCCATAAGCCTCCATGGCCAAAACAAAACAAAAATAAAACAAAATGCTGGAAAGTAGTAAGGGAGTTAGCTAGAGAGGCTTTTTAATCTCATTTTGTTTTTCTTCTAATATTTCAATTATTTAACCATGTTTATACATTTGTTGATTTTGTTCTTTTGAAAGAGATGGCAGAGTTTGTCTAGGTGGTGGAATTCATTGTATTGTCAGAATCTTACCTCTCCTTTGACTCTGCATGCATGCTCAGTTGAGTCCGACTCTTTGCAACCCCAAAGACTGTAACCCACCAGGCTCCAGGCTCCTCTGTCCATGGAATTTTCCAGGCAAAAATACTGGAGTGGGTTACCATTTCCTCCTCCAGAGTCTCTTCGTAACTGAGGGGTTGAATTCACATCTCCTGCTTTGGCAGGCAGATTCTTTACCACTGCACCACAAAGGTGTCTAGGTGGTGAGATTAGGTGCTCTTAATGGTTAATGTTCTGTGTATTTGAAACATCTATTGTTATTTTTTTTAAAAAGATTGGCGGCAAAGAGACTGATTTGGACACTATTTTAATAGCAGAAATCCAGGTAAGAGGTGAGGCAGACCTGAATGAGGACAGCCTCAGCGTGGTGGGAGTGGTGGTGAAGGTGAGAGCCGGGGGGACTCTCTGGCCACATTTCAGGATGATGTGGGGGTAGATGGCTGCCTGACGGAGTGGTGCTGGGGCTGGCCGAACCAGGGCACTTGGGGAGTGAGCAGTTTTGAGGGTGGAGAAATGATTGTAGTTTTAGACACTAGAACTTAGAATTCTATTTGTGTGTGAATTCCAGGTGAGTAGGGATGGGGCTGGTATTAGAGGATTATAATTTATTAGAATGTAGGTGTTTCTTTTCAGTTGTCATCTTATTTTTCTGTCTTTTTATATTGGAATGTGATATTTGCTTCTCTTGGATTCTTGAGAACGCAGTCAGTAAATCAAGGATGGAGGATTTGAAGGATTATTGCATGAGAGGCAGACAGCTCTGGATGCAGTCACTTTAATATGAGAAGATGTTCTGGTCGGGAACCTCTTCCAAATTTGGCTCTGGATTTTTCCAGCTGACTTGCTTTTGCTCCTGTGTAGTGGTTGTCGAGAAGAATTGGGTCAGGGTTGGTACAGTGATAATTAAAATGACATTTCCAGATGAATGCAAGATGTAGGTCTGATATTTGTGGGGTTTGGGTTCTGACATTAATAAAGCACAATACCCCTTTAGGGCAAGTTCAAAGGTAACATAAGTTGTATAGTCAAAAGGAGAAAAGAATGTTGAATCAGTGAAACAATCCATTGCGATTTTTGTCACTATGACATTCAGAGATTATCCGAGGTGTTGAAAGATTAGTTGCCACTTCTTGAAGTTCAGTTTTCAGTCATCAGTATGCAGACTTTGTTCACAGCAATTCACAGTGCTTAAAACATCCCCCTTTTCCTGAAATGGTAAACATGTCCGCATATGTTCACTGAAAATAAATGTCTTCTCTGTAGTTAGTTTTGGAGCACTTTTGTGAGAAGTGAAGTGAAAGTTGCTCAGTTGTGTCCAACTCTTTGCTACCCCATGGACTGTAGCCTGCCAGCCTCCTCTGTCCATGGGATTTTCCAGGCAAGAATACTGGAGTGGGTTGCCATTCCCTTTTCCAAGGGATCTTCCTGACCCAGGGATCCAACTGCAGTCTCCAGCACTGCTGGTGGATTTGTGAGAAGTAACTACTGAGTTAAATGCCCTACTATAACTTACTACCATGTAAACAATTAAGGTCGTTATAATTAGTAATTACGGCAGTCTATGTGCCTGTGCTATCTTGGGATCAGTTCTGACTGCCACTTGGGTTATCTCGGCCCAGGGGCTTCACACATGTGGATCCCACTGGAGTCCACGCTCTTGTCACCCAGCTTAATTAACATCTGCTCAGTTTCCAGACGCAACCTTGGGGAGACTTCTCAGGGTCCCTTCCCTGGGCCTCTGAAGCCTCACTGTGGCTGTCAGCTCTGAGAGTGGAAGTGCTTCAATCTCTGCACTGTCAGCATCTGGTTCAGGGACACGTGAACATCTTCTGAATACACAGATCATGGGTGTGTGAGTGATAGTTATTCTACAGATGAAAGACAGGCATAGGGAAGTTTACTAACTTGTCCAAACTAAGAAATGGTGCCAGGTTTTGAAGTCTGGAGAAGAATTCTCTGAAATCTGTGCATTTTACCTCTCTGCGGGCTGCCTGCCAAAGCTAGAGTCACATGGGGAAGATTGAACTCCAGTTACTGTTTAGTTTTCTCAGTGTGACCACACAGTAGCTGGTTTATGCTGTGCTAGAAATGCCAGACCTTTATCCAGCATGAAATCATTGACTATGAGGTCAGAAGGCTCTCCCTGGCCCATCCTCCTGGTGGACGTGCACAGAAGCTGGGTCTAGACCCCGCCATCACCCAGCGGCCCACATGAGTGTACCACCTATGCACACAGCCACCTCTGGCACTGATGCCCAGAAAACAGATCTACTCACTAATCTTTGGAGTTGAGAGAATTGATTGAGCAAGACAGAAAAAATAGTAAAATAGTTGGAATGGGCTTCATGAGCTCTTCTTATAGCCAGGTTCAAGGGCTGAGTAAGTGTATACATTTGATTTTTATAAAAATGAAATTGGAAAAGAAAACAATCAAAAGATCCTCTTTTTTAATCCTAAAGTCTTTGTTTGGTACCTTTAGTTTACTTGGGTTTCTTTGTACAAAAGTGTGAATTAGGTTTGAGTGTGGCTAGGATAGGCAGTCACAGCAGCATTTCGATCGCTTTTTAATCATGTAAATAATTGCAGCGTTGTGAATTCCCAAGTAGCTATGAGAATAAGTTCAATGAAATATACTAGGGCCTTAGCAGCAGTAAATTGGTTTTAAATCTGTGTGTTTTATAGTTATTCAAAGGCCGTATTCTTACAAAAACTATAGAAAACCATCAACTAACTATAATGTGACTTAACTTTTCAGATGGTAAGATAGGAATTCAGATTTAAATGAAAATTGCTCTAGAGAAAGAAGACATAATAATAGCTGCAGAAAATGTAACAAATTCAAACTCTTGAACATTTACTCAGAGATAGTTTCTAGGAAAGAGCGCCAAATTCTTTAAAAAACACGGTGGATTTTTGTTTGCTATGGTGTTTAATTCTTTCTTGGAATCTCTTTTCGAACTATCTTGAGCTTGACTGATGTGTGTTTCATAGCATTTAGGGTAATCTTTTGATAATCCTTTTGATAATCTTGTTTCCTAGAAGAAAAGCCTTGAAAGGAGTTAAAAATTCATGCCTGTGAATATGAGTCAGTAGTGAATTGACTTTAACTTTCTACCAGACTGTGTATAGGGGCCGAAGCAGGATGGATTCCAAGTTGTATGAGGATTGTCTTCTACCCCAGAGCACCTGTTGCATCTAGAAGAGAGAGAGTGGCTTAGGTGACCAGTGAGTTAAGCCTCCTGTGTCACTTTTCCTCCTCCAGCTGATTGGCCTGGAGTTGGGTGGCTGGTGGAAGACAGCAGGATGGTCCCAGGTCCCCGCTCCGGGACCCTCATGGGCTATGGGAGCATGAGAGGGAGAGCTACCCCCTAGGGTGGCTCCTCCTGCGTTTCTCTTACCCTGGATGTGTCCAGAGCCCTGATAGGATGTAAAGCCAGGTCTTCTATCTGGCCAGAGTTCATGAGGCTCACCAGTCAGTGTTAATACAGAGACAGTTTGAGTCTTCCCTGAGCTCCATGGCCAGCTCTTCCGGCAGAAAGGCTGGTCCATCTCGGTCTTCCCTGCTGCTCGCATGAGAGCCCTTTGACAGGATGATAAAGTAGCCATCTCTTGGTGCTCTCCCTTTTGACTGGTTCCAAGGAGAAGTTTATAGTCCCTTTGAGGTGAGTAGGGAGATATTCTTCAAGGCTGATCTTCTATACCTGCTATTGCTATGTTGCTATGGGTTCTTTTCTTTGAGGAAGGCTTTGTATTAACATGGTTAGTTTAAGTTGGGCATCCAAACAGGTCAAGAGATGCTAACTTGAATAACTCAAACTTCTGGACATGACTTGGAGACTTTGCTTTCAGTCCTCTGTTGCCTGGTGCCCAGGATGGGGACAGTCCCAGAACTGTGGGGCTCCTGGGCATGTCTGTGAGCCTTGGCCCCTGGCTGGTTTGTTCACTGTCCCTGTCAGAAGTCCCTTGCCCCCCTACATTTGTCCACGAGGAGTCTTTGGAATGTATTCTCTGTGCCTTTGTGCTCTCTCAGCGGGACTGTCTACGATGTGCCTGCACTCTGTCGGCTGTGTACCCATTTAGAGCATTTCACAGCCCCAGTTCATCTGAAGTCCTCTGCTGTCAGCCCCAAGCAATGGAGTGAGTCATGTCGGAGTGTGGGTGGGAGGGCACAGTGGATCCTTTTTGAGTTTACTTGTCTCTGTTCTCTGTGCCCCTTTTCTGTATTCACTTGGCACATCCTGTGCGTGCCTTGAGCAAAGCATCACACTGAGTCATGGCTGCTGTGAGTTGTGTGTGTCTGTTTCCCACGCTGGACCATGAACTCCAGGGTAAAAGCCACACTTTTCTACCTTCCTCCCAGTTCCCTGCAGAGTACCTGGCACAGAGGTGTACTTGGTGATGCTGAAGAGATGAGGGAAGGAAGCTGCGTGTGTTGTGCTCTTAGTGTTCTGAGGAAGTGTTCTGTACAGTAACACCCCCTCCCCACACCCACCCCGCCCAGAGAGAGGAGACTTGCTCCCAGGCATCCATCCAGTTTTATTTTAGAAGCAACAAAGGGAATACTGAGACCAGATCACCTCTCAGGTGACCCTATGCCCTGAACTTGAACTTCCAAGTCACAGGGAGGCCACAGAGAGTTTAGGAAGAATTTAAAAGTTGATGCCTCTTGGGGGAAGCAGATACCTAATTTAGCTTTTTTTCTTTACTTTGTCAATGATTCATTTCTTCCCCGACCCTGAGAAAATTGTCGTTGAGACCATCCCAGGGCTTTCTGACAAGGGGGCAGGTATATCCTTTCATTTTGGAACCATCTGTAGGGAAGGTGGTTTAAGGCCTTCTTCTGTTTCTCAAAAAATGTTCATACATTTCTTTTCACTGTATAATCTGCGTTAGTTCTGTGCCATAGTCTTCTGACCCATGAACATGAAATGTCTTTCCATTTAGTAGGTCTTTAATTTCTCTCAATAACATTAACATAGTTTTCAGCAAACAAGCAAACATTCTTTTTGTTAAAATTACTAAGTATTTTATTTTTCTTGATGCTATTATTAATTAAATTACTTTCTTAATTTCATTTTTGGATTGTTCACTGCTGATGTATAAAAATACAATGAGTTTTTCTGTATTGGTTTTAATCCTGCAGTCTCTCTGAAATAGTTTATTTGTCCTACTAGTTTTTTAGTGAATTCCTTAGAACTTTATATATGCAGATTATGTCATCTGTGAAGAGAGATAATTTTATTTCTTCTTATCTAATCCAGATGTTTTTTCTATACTAATTGTCCTGGCTAGAACCTTGAGTATACTGTTGAATAGAAGTGGTGAGAGCAGGCTTCTTGTCTTGTTCCTGATCTTAGGGGGAAAGCATGCAGTCTGTCCCTGTTAAATAAAATTTAATAGTGTGCTTTTTGTATTCTGTAGCTGGTCTTTATCAGGTCAAGGGAGTTCCCTTCCAGTCCCTGTTTGTGGTATTTTTCGCATGAAAGGTCTTTTTCCTCCCCAGTATTGGAAATATATTTTGGTACATCTGTTGAACATGTGTTGTTGTCTTTTAGTCAGTTAATGATGCATTAATAAATTGAGTTTTATATATTAAACCAATATTTCATTCTTGAGCTAAATCCTACTTGGCCATAGTGATAGTTTTTTATATGTTGCTAGCTTTGGTTTGCTAATATTTTGTTGAGGATTTCTGTGTCTATAGTCATAAGAGATACTGATGGCTCTGTGTTTAGGAAATTATCTTAAGTAATTTTCTTAGGTAAGCAAGCATCTGTTACAAGAATTAAATAAAATGATGCACAGAAAGGTCTGAGCAGAGGTGCTCATCACACAGTGGCCAGTTTATGTGAGTTGCTGTTTTTTGTGGTCATTTATCATCACGACTCTGATTCTAGGATCTTGAGTCAGACAGACATAGACCTGAACTCTTCCTTCACCCCTCTTATTTATTAGTTGTGTGACTTTAGGCACTGCTGTTTGGATGTGTTAAGATTTTCCATCCTTAATGTGGAGTCACAATGGTGCTTCTCTCTTGGGGTTGTCAGGAGGATTCGATGAGGACCCCAAACACAGGGCCTGGCACACAGGTATGAATAGACATAAGTATGCGTTCACTGTTACCACTTTAAGCACATGACTTCAGTGGTGTTTTGAGGGTGAAAGATTTGAAATAATCGAGCTATCTATAAGTGATTGATCAAATATTATAGATGTGAGCAGTGTAATAGTCTTTAAAATGGATTAGACTGATATAGAAAAATGCTAAATATTGGTAGTGGGCAGAATGGTTTTTGTGCACATGTGTAGATATTGATAGGTTTGTATATACACTGAAGTCTAGAAATGCATGTATATATTTCATGTATCATTGTGAATAGTCTTATTTTGGGGGTTGTACTTTGACTTTAATTTTTAAATAGGTTTATGATTTATCAGCGGGGAAGGCAATGGCACCTCACCCCAGTACTCCTGCCTGGAGAATCCAATGGACGGAGAAGCCTGGTAGGCTCCAGTCCATGGGGTCGCTAAGAGTCGGACACGACTGAGCAACTTCACTTTCACTTTTCACTTTCATGCATTGGAGAAGGAAATGGCAACCCACTCCAGTGTTCTTGCCTGGAGAATCCCAGGGACAGAGGAGCCTAGTGGGCTGCCGTCTATGGGGTCGCACAGAGTCGGACACGACTGAAGCGACTTAGCAGCAGCAGCAGCATGCTTTATCAGGAAAAAAAATAGAGATATTTCTGACTGGTGGAAAATCAGGAAGGTTAAAAAACATTTAGGGTTGTATTTAGGGGGCCTCCCTGCTAGCTCAGTAGGTAAAGAACCTACCTGTGGTGCAAAAGACCCGGGTTTGATCCCTGGGTCAAGAAGATCCCCTGGAGAAGGAAATGGCAAACTACTATGGTATCCTTGCCTGGTGGGCTCCAATCCATGGGGGTTGCAAAGAGTCGGGCGCAACTGAGTGACTAACACTTTGACTTTTCGGGGTTGTGTTTACCTTACTCTCTTCCTCAGACATTTTTACAACTTTGTTTGACTTTATTATCCAGTGAAGCCTTATGCATTTTTAGAAGTCATGAAAGCTGAAAAAGATACATGAAGGATGGTTTGCATTCATTCAGAAGTTCTGACTTCTTTCCCGTGGACTGCCAGAGTTAAATATTTGATAGCCCTAACTATGGAATGAGGTTCGTGACATTGTACAGGAGACAGGGATCAAGACCATCCCCATGGTAAAGAAATGCAAAAAAGCAAAATGGCTGTCTGGGGAGGCCTTGCAAATAGCTGTGAAAAGAAGAGAAGCGAAAAACAAAGGAGAAAAGGAAAGATATAAACATCTAAATGCAGAGTTCCAAAGAATAGCAAGAAGAGATAAGAAAGCCTTCTTCAGCGATCAATGCAAAGAAATAGAGGAAAACAACAGAATGGGAAAGACTAGGGATCTCTTCAAGAAAATCAGAGATACCAAAGGAACATTTCATGCAAAGATGGGCACGATAAAGGACAGAGATGGTGTGGACCTAACAGAAGCAGAAGATATTAAGAAGAGGTGGCAAGAATACACAGAAGAACTGTACAAAAAAGAGCTTCAAGACCTAGACAATCATGATGATGTGATCACTGACCTAGAGCCAGACATCTTGGAATGTGAAGTCAAATGGGCCTTAGAAAGCGTCACTACGAACAAAGCTAGTGGAGGTGATGGAATTCCAGTGGAACTATTCCAAGTCCTGAAAGATGATGCTGTGAAAGTGCTGCACTCAATATGCCAGCAAATTTGGAAAACTCAGCAGTGGCCACAGGACTGGAAAAGGTCAGTTTTCATCCCAATCCCAAAGAAAGGCAATGCCAAGGAGTGCTCAAACTACCGCACAATTGCACTCATCTCACACGCTAGTAAAGTAATGCTCAAAATTCTCCAAGCCAGGCTTCAGCAATATGTGAACCGTGAACTTCCTGATGTTCAAGCTGGTTTTAGAAAAGGCAGAGGAACCAGAGATCAAATTGCCAACATCCGCTGGATCATGGAAAAAGCAAGAGAGTTCCAGAAAAACATCTATTTCTGCTTTATTGACTATGCCAAAGCCTTTGACTGTGTGGATCACAATAAACTATGGAAAATTCTGAAAGAGATGGGAATACCAGACCACCTGATCTGCCTCTTAAGAAATCTGTATGCAGGTCAGGAAGCAACAGTTAGAACTGGTCATGGAACAACAGACTAGTTCCAAATAGGAAAAGGAGTACGTCAAGGCTGCATATTGTCACCATGTTTATTTAACTTATACGCAGAGTACATCATGAGAAATGCTGGACTGGAAGAAACACAAGTTGGAATCAAGATTGCTGGGAGAAATATCAATAACCTCAGATATGCAGATGACACCACTCTTATGGCAGAAAGTGAAGAGGGGCTAAAAAGCCTCTTGATGAAAGTGAAAGTGGAGAGTGAAAAGGTTGGCTTAAAGCTCAACATTCAGAAAACGAAGATCATGGCATCCGGTCCCATCACTTCATGGGAAATAGATGGGGAAACAGTGGAAACAGTGTCAGACTTTCTTTTTCTGGGCTCCAAAATCACTGCAGATGGTGACTGCAGCCATGAAATTAAAAGATACTTACTCCTTGGAAGGAAAGTTATGACCAACCTAGATAGCATATTCAAAAGCAGAGACATTACTTTACCAACAAAGGTTCGCCTAGTCAAGGCTATGGTCTTTCCTGTGGTCATGTATGGATGTGAGAGCTGGACTGTGAGGAAGGCTGAACGCCGAAGAATTGATGCTTTTGAACTGTGGTGTTGGAGAAGACTCTTGAGAGTCCCTTGGACTGCAAGAAGATCCAACCAGTCCATTCTGAAGGAGATCAATCCTGGAATTTCTTTGGAAGGAATGATGCTAAAGCTGAAACTCCAGTATTTTGGCCACCTCATGCGAAGAGCTGACTCATTGGAGAAGACTCTGATGCTGGGAGGGATTGAGGGCAGGAGGAGAAGGGGACGACAGAGGATGAGATGGCTGGATGGCATCACTGACTCGATGGATGCGAGTCTGAGTGACCTCCGGGAGCTGGTGATGGACAGGGAGGCCTGGCGTGCTGCGGTTCATGGGGTCGCAAAGAGTCGGACACGACTGAGCGACTGATCTGATCTGATCTGACCGTCTGTTGGCCCAGGCTCCGTTTTGGGTATTAGGAATACCAGAGGAGTATAAGCTGGTCTCTGCCCCAGGGACAGAGACAGAACAAATCTGCACACAGATCGTTACAGGGTGAGACGGAGTAAAGGCACATGCATGGCTGTGCAGCCCAGGGCAGGACAGAGTCGGGCAGGATCACAGAGAATGCTGTATTCACAATTACACAGGAGTGTGCTTGGCATATGGGGCCATCAGCAGTGGCTTAGAGCTGTGACACATCAAGACAAGAAACTTGGGGATTTACAAAAAGCACCCTACCTTTGAGCTTGTTATCGTGGCTCCGTGCAGCCCCCTCTTGGGAGTACTAATTATACTCCAGTTACTAGGCTGCCACATTTCTCATTCCCTTGGAGGAGAATTTCAGTAACAGGGAGTGGGTGAAACTGAGAGCCTGTTAGCAACATCAGCTTCCACAGGGTGACCCTCATGTAGGGAGACAGAGTTGGTTGTCTTTGTGTAGAAATGAGGCATTTTCTCCCTATTGGCTTTCCATGGGTCAGAGTCTGCCTCAGGAGTGAAGAGAGGAATCGCTTGGTGGTTCAGATTCTGGCCTCCCTGGCAGATGGATAATGGAGAACAACTGTCTCTTAGTTTCTGTGACATTTTGTTTCCTCACAGGTGCGTGTATACATTTCTAAGTGGACAGTATGAGTCAAAACTTGTAATTCCAAGTTCTATACACCTAACTAGAAGTCAGTCTTTAGACTAGTATGTTTTTCTGCCTCTTCGGTACCTGAAACTGTAGTCACAGTGGTGTGTAATGGTCTTTGATGACTTTTGACCCAGAGAGTCTGTGTGTGGCTTGTTGCTTTGTATCGTCCCAATCCAGCCTGATGGCAGTTCAGTCCTGAGGCTGCTGGGGCTCTGCTGCGCCTTTCTTAGGGGTTCAGATCTGAGTTGGGAGGCTGGTGAAGAGGCTGCTTCTGCTGGCCTCTGCTCGTGGCTAATCGCCAGCGTCTGTCCAGCATCTGGACCACTGTTCAGGACTTCAGTGCAAGTTCACAAACTTACTCAGTTTTGAGAATTATGCTGCTTTGCTGCTGAGTCCACAAATGACTGTACCACTCTGGACTTTTAATTTTTTCAAAAGGTCCTGTCTCTCCTGTGTTTTAAAATCTCTTTTGTATCTACAGTTCTTTTGGGCACACTATTCTACTGCTCTTTTCATTTCCCTGTGCCTCCTAATTGGGTTACCAGGAGTGATTGAGATTTGAATGAAAAGTACGCTGTCACACTGTAGAAATTTCATGTGTAATTTTTTTTTTTCATGTGTAATTTTTAAATGTCTTGTCCCAATTCTGTAAAAGGGGGAGTGGAACTCGGGTGATTTTTAAAACATTAGAGGAACTGAAGGTGCCAATAAGCTTATCCGAGCTTATCTGAGAGCTTATCCTAAGCTGTCACGTGAGAGAAGTGACCCTCAGAATGACAGCCTTGCAGTGGTGTCTGGAGATAGAATTAATTAATTCTTTGGGTTCAGAGAGAACCGATCCTTCTGTGAAAACATTTTCTGTGTAACAGATGTTGTCTTGATGTGTGAAAAATTTTAAATTGATGTAATAGCACAAGCTCGCATAGCTAAAAATACTCATTCTCACACATGTGTTTGCCTTAGTTAAAGCTCTAGAAAAAGAGCCTCTATTCTAACAAATGTCTGCTTAGCTAAAAAGCCTAAAGAAAATGGGAATTTAAGTGACTTGTAGAGTTCAGTATGGATTGATTTAGTTGAAACATACTGAAACATTTTAGACCATGAGGCCCCTCATCCTGGACTGGTCCACAGTGGACGCCCTCTGCACAGCACAGCAGCCAACACAGCTTATTTGTCCAGGTCAGGAACGGCATCTTCCACATCAGAGAAATTTAACTCCAGTTAACTGAAACTGGATGGATACTTTCTGTAGGGCCTAACCCCCTTCTGAATTTGATTTTAATTTCTGGGTGTCCCAGAAGCTGGGAACCATAAGGGATACTTATTTGTAGATGGTGTACTAGTTTTCAAATAATAGGTTCAATTGACTTTTCTCCTCCAAACACCTTTTCGGGTGAAGCATCTCTACACTTAAAGCAGTGTGTCCAACTGTTAATCTCGTAAATGAATATTCCCTTTTCCTTGTTCCCCTGAATTTCTCACTCAGATAGAAAACGCGAATCACTTTGTTTGTTGGTGCACGGGTCACACAAACAGCCATGTAATCTTGCTATCACAGTGTCGTGGAGATGAGCGCTTGGTATCGTGCTCTTAGCTTGTGGCCTTGTGACGTGTGACTTGACCCCTGTGCTGGCACTGGTGTTGTAGGCATTGCGGGTCCAAGGATTTTTCTTTATGCATGTTTGCTTTTTATCGTGTCTATTTATCTGTTGGGCTTTCAACCATCACTTCTCATTCCCATCACTGTGTTTAACTACTGCGTTCTGAGTCCCCTATTTTTGTGTGAAGAGGAACTAAAAAAACCTCTTGATGAAGGTGAAAGTGGAGAGTGAAAAAGTTGGCTTAAAGCTCAACATTCAGAAAACGAAGATCATGGCATCCGGTCCCATCACTTCATGGCAAATAGATGGGGAAACAGTGGAAACAGTGTCAGACTTTATTTTTCTGGGCTCCAAAATCACTACAGATGGTGACTGCAGCCATGAAATTAAAAGACGCTTACTCCTTGGAAGAAAAGTTTTGACCAACCTAGATCACATATTCAAAAGCAGAGACATCACTTTGCCAACAAAGGTTCGCCTAGTCAAGGCTATGGTCTTTCCTGTGGTCATGTATGGATGTGAGAGCTGGACTGTGAAGAAGGCTGAGCGCCGAAGAATTGATGCTTTTGAAGTGTGGTGTTGGAGAAGACTCTTGAGAGTCCCTTGGACTGCAAGGAGATCCAACCAGTCCATTCTGAAGGAGATCAGCCCTGAAATTTCTTTGGAGGGAATGATGCTAAAGCTGAAACTCCAATACTTTGGCCACCTCATGCAAAGAGTTGACTCATTGGAGAAGACTCTGATGCTGGGAGGGATTGAGGGCAAGAGGAGAAGGGGACACCAGAGGATGAGATGGCTGGATGGCATCACTGACTCGATGGATGTGAGTCTCAGTGACCTCCGGGAGTTGGTGATGGACAGGGAGGTCTGGCGTACTGCGATTCATGGAGTCGCAAAGAGTCGGACACGACTGAGCGACTGATCTGATCTTACTTCTGACCTGGTTAGAAATTTAGGTAAGTCAGTCCGTCAGATTTGTTTTCATAGGAGAAGTAAAGAGGCTAAGTTGGAACTAATGGAGCTCAGTTTCTAAAATCCCTCCACTGGCTGCCTGTTCCCCTTCCCTTCCTTGGGAGCCATTTCCATGTGGGCACTGGTGATGAAGCAGCTGCCACCTTGTGCAGCGTGTGCAGCATAACATCTGCAATGAGTGTGAACAATTTGTGATGAGCTGTTAAAACTACAAGCTGTTTGAAGACAGACCCTGAACTGCTTCCATTCCCTTCGTACTTGCCCCGTTTTCTGTGTGGCTCCCCCTCCAGCAACATATGTCCTAATGCCCCACCCCCACCCCGTGCCCACATGCCAACAAGGATGCTTTCTCTGGCCATGGGATATTCTGCCTGTAACATGAGAATATGAGGAGGATAGAAACCAAATGTTGAGTGTTTTAATCTTTGCTTTAAACAGTATCTTTTGCAGTAATTCAAGGATAAGAAGAAAGCTGTACATTACCTGCACATTTGCTCTCACCACGGGACTTCTGATGAAGCCTGTTGTCATTCTGTCCCTCTGTATAGAATGTGTATTTTTCCCTCTGGCTTCTGCTGACGGTGTAGTTTCACTGTGTCGGACTTGTGGATATGGTAATAGAGTGCATCCATGCTCAGTCCTTCACAGACGTCCCTTGGCGGGTGCTGCGCACCCTATTACCAGGCATTGCTTACTGCTGAACTAGTTGTTCGTGGAGTCCTGCTCAGCCATTGGTCGGTGCCACAGTGCGCCTCTCTCCCCAGCGACCAACTGTCCATGAATGACCTTAAGTGGCCCATTCAACCAATGATGGGAGGGGTAGTGATCTTCAGGTGGAGAGTGAGGTAAGAGGTGGATCCTGGCCTTCTCCCCAGGGCCCTCTCACTCAACCTCATCTCAGTGGTTGAGTTGGAGGGGCCCAGGGAACAGGCTGGGGGCTGTGTCCTGCAGGGCTCCAGAGCCCTGGCCGTGGCTGCCCACTGGCTGGGCCCAGTCCTTGAAGTGGCTGTGAATGTCTCCCCATCCCCAACTCTGTGACCTAATGGCAGCGGCCATCTGCATAGGATGCAGTCTGTAGGATGTGTATCCCACTGTCTGGGCGGCCTGAGGAGCCTGAGGGCCAGTTGGGTCCTGGGCGCCTGGCTCCCTCAGTGATGACAGCTGGGCGGGGTCCGAGGACCTGGCCCTGAGGGAGCTGCCAGCTAAGTTCTGCCTCCTCTTAGCAGGACCTGGACCTCAGAGGGTGAAAGTTGTGCCTTGGGGGTGAGCCCTTTCTTACCAGAACAGAGAATAACATTCGTTTGGTGGAGGTTTACAGGAACATCATTACCTGACTTTGACCTGGCTTCAAGAACAAAAGATCTGAAACCAAGAAGTCAGCAAACAACTCACCACGCCTCTGCCTTACCTTCCCTGGGAAAGGATTTTGCTGAAAGTTTTTAGGGAGTCTGAGGTTTTTAAGGCATGAGCCACCCATCTCCTTGTTCAGTTCAGTTCAGTCGCTCAGTCGTGACCGACTCTTTGTGACCCCGTGAATCACAGCACGCCAGGCCTCCCTGTCCATCACCAACTCCTGGAGTTCACTTGTGCTGCTGCTGCTAAGTCACTTCAGTTGTGTCCGACTCTGTGCGACCCCAGAGACGGCAGCCCACCAGGCTTCCCTGTCCCTGGGATTCTCGAGGCAAGAACACTGGAGTGGGTTGCCATTTCCTTCTCCAGTGCATGAAACTGAAAAGTGAAAGTGAAGTCGCTCAGTCATGTCTGACTTCTAGCGACCCCATGGACTGCAGCCTACCAAGCTCCTCCATCCGTGGGATTTTCCAGGCAAGAGTACTGGAGTGGGTTGCCATTGCTTTCTCCGGAGTTCAGTTGTAGGGCCCCACAATAAATCTTTTTGTTACAGAGCCCAAGCTCATTCTGCTCGCCACCTGACAGGCCAGTAAATCGGGAGATAAGTTGTTGGAACAAGGAATAATAACTTTAATCTGGAAGCTAGAAAACTGAGAAGATGGCAGACTTGAGCATCTCGAAAACCATCTTCCCTCCATCCAAATTAGGGCTCCTTTTATATACAAGACGGGAGAGGGAGGAGCCCACCGTGGTGCTGATTAGTGGCTGAGCAGGACAGCTGACACTCTGGCTCACTGAAGGTCCCTTGCTTGGGGGAGGGGCCCACTATGGCGCCTACCAGTGGCTGAGCAGGGCAGCTACAGCTCGTGCCTGCTTTGCTGCCGTTTCATCCTGAGAAGAAAGGTGTGACTCCTGACTGATGCCGGGTCTGAAGAAGTAGCAGGTTGCTCAAGCGACGTCATCCTCTGGTACTTGGTGGAGCTAGGTGTGAAGACCTTGACCTTGGTGGTCAAGCAGAGGTGGTTGACATGGCTGTTACTGGGATCGCTGACTGATGTGGCAGGTGCCATGGGCTCAGCCTGCCGCTGGCTTCACTGGTCAGCTCATGACCGATGAGGTGGCCAGAAGCCGGTGTCCCCAGAGCAGAGCTCCTGCCTGCCTGCTTGGTGGCGGACACAGGCTGGTCTGGTGGGCTGGGCAGAGAGGTGTGGCGATGGAGTGGTCCCTGCACCAGGGACGGAGGAGGGAAGGGCCCACCATGCCTCGGGTTTGGTCTGGGGAGGCCACTGTTAACACTTCTGCGCTTCACACTCCAATGTTTTGGTATGTGGCTCACTGTGTGTGACACACAGACACTTGAATTTGGTGACAAGTATCATCCTACAGGTCTCTGAGACTATTTCTCTTATTTCTCCACCCTCCCTTTTGATATCTCTGTTTAATTTTGATTAATTTTTTATTGCCGTATGTGTGTAAATTCTCTCATTTCCCCCTTCTTTTGCAGTGTCTAACCTGCTTTGAATCCCATTTCAATGATATTTTCATTTCAGCTACTGTATATTCTTAATTCCTAGAAGTTCCATTTGGTTCTTTGAACTAGCTTCCTTTTCTTTCATTACACCTGTGACTTCCTTTAATTCGTGAACATGAATATAGCAGGTTTCATGTTCGTATCTGAGAGTTCCATTGTCTCTGTCATTTCTTTCTTAGTGGGTCACTGTTTTCTGATGGTTTTCCCTCCTGATTATGGGCCACATTGCTCTGCTTCTCAACTGTTTAGGAAATTTTGACTAGTATGTTATGTATTGTGAGTGCTACATTATTGAAGATCCATGGTTGGTTGTGTTTATTTAAAGAATGTTTGGCAAGGCAGTTAAGTCACTTGCAAATCTAATATCCTTAAGGCCTGTTTTTAAGCTCTGAGGGGACAATTTGGTGTATTAGTTCAGCCCCCCTACTAAGGCCTGCTCTCTCTGGCATCTCTAGTGAATGCATTCGGTGAGTCGCTGAAAATACCCCAACTCTGGTACTTGAAAATCTTCCCCTTTGTGTAAACTTTGCGAGTTGTTCAAATTACAGTTTCCTGGTCATTATGTGCCCTCCCTTAGGGAATTTCATTCACATATATGCGGCCCAGAACTTAGGACATTTCTAGAGCTCTCTTTCTATGGGGCTTCCTCTTTTTCAGCACTCCACCGTGTAACTTCCAGCCACCTCAGCCTCCCTGAAGTCTGATCTTCATTTTCTCCACTTCGTAAGACTGCCAGGTTTATTTTGGGTTCCTCTTCCCCATAAGGGGTGGCCTGGAAATTTTCTCCAGGCAGGAAGTTGGAGTGATTGAAGAGCTCACCTTGTTTGTTTCCCTTCTCTGAGATGTCACAGTTCTGTACTGCCTGTTGTCTTCTGAAAGTAGTTGTTTTATATATCCTGTGTGGCTTCTAGGAAGAGGTTAGGTCTTTGCTAACCCATCATTGTTGCAGGTGGAAGCCCCAGGGATTCAGTGAAATTGACCCATGAAAATAATTTTCAGTAACTGTGTGCAGTTCCACACAGCATGCCTACCTGTGTTAGAGAACTAAAGGCAAATTATATGTGTTTCTGAGTGAAGCATAGTTGTGGTCATGGCCCTCATTATTTACCTTCCCCACAGTCTGGGGCTGTCACTGATCTCCGAGGAGTGATGACCACAGTTCCACAGCGGCTGAGTAATGCTGGTGGCCCATGTGCTCTTGGGGCTCCCTGAGGACAGACAGCCTGCTTCTGCTGTCAGTGCTCAGTGGGAGACCTCCTTCTGTATTTTAAGACCAGGTTTTACTCTTGGATCCAGGCTTCCCTGGTGGCCCAGATGGTAAAGCATCTGAGTCTGCAGTGTGGGAGACCCGGGTTTGATCCCTGGGTTGGGAAGATCGCCTGGAGAAGGAAATGGCAACACACTCCCAGTCCCCTTGCCTGGAAAATCCCATGGACAGAGGAGCCTAGTAGGCTACAGCCCGTGGGGTCACAAAGAGTCGAACACGACTGAATGACTTCACTTTTTTTTTTCTCATTTTTTACTCTTGGAGGGGCCTTACTAGTATGCTCTGCAGTTTAATAATCACTTTTGAGTCCATATGGGAAGTCTGTACTAACAGATCACTAAACATCTGAATCCAAGTAAAAAGGGACATTGATGCATGGACTGAAGAAGCCATCTGTGAAACAGCACAGCTTGCCAGGTGATCAGAAGTGTAGAGGCCTGTGGAGGGAAGCCAGTCTGCATAGGATTCTGCATTTGTGAGGATGGGATTCCTCCTTTGTTGTTGTTTTGTTGATTAGTCACTGAGTTGAGTCGGCTCCTCTGTCCATGGGATTTCCCAAGTAAGAATATTGGAGTAGGTTGCCATTTCCTTCTCTAGGGGATCTTCTCAATCCAGGGATTGAACTCACCATCTCCTGCTTGGCAGGTGGATTCTTTACCACTGAGCCACCTGAGAAGCCTGGTTCCTCCCTTACTGTTGAATAAAAGCCCTCTGATTTGAAATGGATTGTTGGTGAGCTGTAAGGAACATTCACTTTCACTTAACATTAGGGTCTTGGGTAGACAAAAGACTTGGCTGTGGATAGTTCAGCTGAGAAGCAACTAGATCAAGAAAAACAGATTATTTCTATCTGTTTTTGGTCAACAGTTACTTACTTTAGACTTAATGGTAAAGAACTAAGTCCTTTTTCAGAAATCATGAATATCGCCAGCCATGGATGTTAATTTTCTTTTTTTGTTTGTCACTCTTAAGTTCTTTATTTATCCTCCTGACCGACCCACACATGCTACATAAGCCCTTGATCCTCTGTATAGTGCACTGTGATAGCTTTTAATTTTTTTTGTCATCAAAATGCTGTTCATCAGTATGCCCAAAGATGGTTTCTTTTTATATATATATATTTTTAAAATACAACTTGAGGAATATTGATGGGATCTACTGCTGTCTAAGGAATTCCCTTATAGCTCAGTCAGTAAAGAATCTGCCTGCAATGCAGGAGACCCAGGTTTGATTCCTGGGTTGGGAAGATCCCCTGGAGAAGGAAATGGCAGCCCAGTCCAGTATTTTTGCCTGGAGAATCCCATGGACAGAGGAACCTGGTGGGCTATAGTCCATGGGGTTGCAGGAGTCAGACATGACTTAGAGACTAAACCACTACTGCTATCTAGAAAATTTAGAAAGTAATGAATTTATGAAAAAAAGATGCATAATTTTGCTAAACGATGCAACATTGAAGAAGAGGTTGTTTTGGGGGGGAGAAGCCTATCAAATTTTGTTTGAAATTTTAAAATGGTAGTATTTTCAGTGTTCGCAAGAATGTGGCAAGAAACTGAATTTTCAGGAAAAGTATGTATTTATGTGAACTTTCTGAAGATAAGTTGGGTAGTATACATCAAAAGCTTTTATATTCTGACTCAGTAATATTGCTTCTAGGAATTATTTTTCTTAAAATTACTAGATATTCAAACAAAAATGCAGGTAGAAAGGTGTCTGTTGCAGTATTATTTCTAAGCATAAGATATTAGAATATCCCAAACTGTCTTAGCAATGAAAATGTTTTTTATTTGTAGCATTTTCCAATTGCAAAGTACCATGGAACCATTAAAATGGCATTTATGAAGAATATTTCATCGTGTGGTAAAATGTTCATTTGAAATAAGCAATTTTCTAAAATGGAATATAGTCTTACATTAACTATTAAAAAGTATATGAAAGAATGGCCAGAAATATACCAGATTGTTGAAGTAACTGTTCCTACATGATAGTTTCATGAGAGGTTGCTTTCTTCTTTATGATTTTTCTATTTTCTGAAATTGGAGTGGAGAGCATTCCTGATATGTGAAAGTAAACAGGGTGTTTGTAGCTGCATTCTTGACTCACCTAAGGCTTTTCTAGACCCTGGAAGGGCATCTCAGATTCCAGAAGAGAAGTCAAACCATTAATCTCTAAATAAAACTAGTTGCTGTTTTCACTTGAGATGAAAAAGTACTTAAAAATTTAAAAAAAGAAAAAATTTCTTTGCTTACTCTTCAGATAAAAATTTTGATGATGAAGATTCTGTGGATGGTAATAGACCTTCTTCCGCCAGCTCTACGTCGTCCAAAGCTCCAGCAAGCTCACGGAGAAACGTTGGAATGGGGACCACCCGTAGGCTCGGCTCCTCCTCTCTGGGATCCAAGTCTTCAGGTAGGACCGAGCCCAGGCACAGTGCTGCGTGGTCCGCTGTGTAGGTGCTTAAAGCAGATGTGCACACTGCCCGCCTTCTGTGTCCTTCAGAGGCGCAGTAATTCTCTGGGCATTATGAGTCCACTTTCTCTTCCTTAAGTAAATTGGTTCTCATCTATGGATGCTGATAAGCTGGTAGAATGTGCGTCTGAGCTGCTGTGTTGCATGTTTGCTGAGGCAGAATCTTTGGGTGTGTGAATCCACCACGGAGCAGAGCTAATGGTATCCTAATGGCCTTGGGCTCCTGCCATGCCTGATGATACTTGCATGGTATCAGCCAATTTCTGTGTCTTAGGACTGAGATTGTCTAGAAGTTAGATTGTCTTTAAAATGTGTTTTGTTCCTGCAAGTAAGATTGTTCCTTGTGAGACCTTGTAAGATACCGAATTAGTGAATGGTCAAGATTGGCTAGCTCCCTGAGGCTTTGAAAATAAATTTATATGGATAAATCTCTTTATCCTCCTCTTCCGTCCCCTAATTTAGACTATTTGGGGTCCTTGTTATATATAGCTTTCATTTTGCTGTAACATTTAAGTTTATACACAAATTACCTACTTTAAAAATTTTTTTCATCGAAGTATAGTTGATTTACAGTGTAGTGAAAATTACTTACTTTTAACTTTTGAACCATGCTTACTGTTAACATTGGGCTTTTGAGCTTGGCTGGATGAACTAATCAGTTAAAGCTAGAGTGAGGACCAGCATCAGAATGCTGCCTCCTTGGGTTGGTCTTTCTTGCTGTCTGAACAGGCCTGGGATTTTGGTGTCCCAGCTTGTCAGCTTGGTGCACCCACAACCTCTGCCCTACCATCTCTGTGTTGAGGGAGCTGCTGTTCTTAGTTCTTCCTAATCTTTTATGTTTTTTTTGAAATGTATTTTTTTTTTCAAATTTAACTGGTGAATCATTTATAATTATTTTAACTGGAGGATAATAATAATTTATTATTAACTGGACAATAATTACTTTATAATGTTGTGTTGACTTCTGCCATACAAAAATGTGAATCAGTCATAATTACAACTATATCCTTTTCCTCTTGAGCACCCCCCACGCCACCCCTTGCCATCCCATGCCTCTCGGTCATCTTTTATTTTTTGGTTCATTTAAAAAAATACACATTTTTTGTTGTTGTTAAAGAGCTTAAATTCATACAACCTAAAATCAACCATTTTAAAGGTAACAGTTCATTAGCATTTATTATATTCATAGTGTTGGGCAACCACCACCTCTATCTAGTTTCCACACAGTTTTTGAACTAGACCCCATTAAAGGTCTTTCAAAAAAGGACCCTATTAAAATTCTCTCCATTCCTTCCTTCCCCAGCTCTGGCGATCCCTTCAGTCTATGTTCTTTCTCTATGCTTTCAGCTATTCTAGGAATTTCAGAGAAACAGAGCCATCCAATATGTTGTCTCCTGTGTCTGGCTCCTTTCACTTGGCATAATGTTTTTGGAGTTCATCTCTGCTGGAGCGTGTATCAGTACTTTTTTTTTTTTTAATGGCTGAACAGTCTTTAATCTGTTTTCTTGATCTGTCTTTGAGTAGCATCTATTCTACAAACTAAGCTTAGAAAATTTCTGTGTGATCAGACCATGTCATTTTGTTCCCATCCCTCACCTGTTCCCCTTCCAAAGATCCCACCTGTGTAGATTGTACAGAGATCCCAACCCTGTCTTTCCCTCAGGCCTGATCCCATCTTTTTCCATTTTTAGCAACATAGTTGTGATTTCCCTGTTGACTTCTCATCAGAGTCCATGGGCCCAGGCCTGTGTATGGCCCCAAGCCCTCTTTGACATGCGGCGCTCCGCTTCACACAGAAAGGCGCTCAGTGCTTGTCGGCTTGGTGGGATCCAGACCTAACCTAAAGCACACAGATCACCACTCACAGTGTGTTACTATTTTCTGTCTGTAATTGACTTGTGAATGCAAAGAAATACTCATCAAGCGTGATGACATGTATTTACCACGAGCATCAGTTGTCTTTAAAACCTTTTCTGTCTAGGTGGTCCATTAAGACCCCAGATGCCAACTAAGTTGTCAGACAGGAAGCTCTGGAAAAGCACTCAGACTAATCAATATAAATCATTAATGACGATTACAGGGATGACTGTAGATGGCCATTCAGAAACCTTTAATATGAAGAAAAAACATCTGGTAAAATATCACTTGATTTTCATGTATGAAGTGACATATTAACAAATAAAAAGCTTTCTCCTGAATGATAGCAATTGTCGGGTCAATTTGCAACTGGCATATAAATGAAAAATTGACAAAATATTGTGATTTTAAGGAAATGAAAATTTTTTTTCCTTGAAATGAAAATATTTTGAGACTAATATGAAGTTGAGGTGAAACCGTTAAATTCTCTAGAACTGATTTGAATGTTTCACAAATCTGTTATGTTGGATTCCTAACAATGATATAATTTCATTTATTCCCTGAAGAATTGAAATTTCTATTATATGTTCATTAGGAATCTTTGAAAAGACTTATATTTAATACAGGGCTTCCCAGGTGGTGCTAGTGGTAAAGAACCTGCCTGCCACTGCAGGAGACGCAGGAGATGTGTATTGATCCCTGGAGGAGGGCATGGCAACCCACTCCATTTCAGGCCTGGAGAATCTCACAGACAGAAGAGTCTGGTGGGCTATGGTCTGTAGCGTCGCAAAGGGATAGACATGGCTGAAGCGACTTGGATGCACACACATAAATTAATACATTATAAATTGCCTAAATCCTTTAAAGTCTATACAATTGGCCCTCCTTAAGCAAGTACTATCTTTAGATGACTTTAAGCTAATATACTGTAAAACTATTATACTTTATCTTAATACTGAAAGTCAGTAATACTTGTCTGTGCCACAAAACTCTAAACTTTTATTGACTTAAAAAAGTTACAAATCTTCCAAAATATAATTTTGATTTTGTGTATGAGTCCTCCAGTGCACAGTTTACATTTTAAAAATTGATGTTTTTTTATAGCTGCAAAAGAAGGAGCTGGTGCTGTTGATGAAGAGGATTTTATTAAAGCATTTGACGATGTGCCTGTAGTCCAGGTGAGTGAAGATGTTTGGTTTGATTAAAAAGGATGGGCTTATTCTTCAGATTTCATTTTTCAAGCATGTGACACACACAGTTTCTTACTAGGTAGGGTAATTCTGACTATCAAGACCACAGGAGGTCTAGGGTTGCAGACTAGGAAATGTTAGGGCCTCTCAGAACTGAAATGAAGAGTGAAAGTCGTGGCCCGGGAGGACCTTCCAGTTAGAACTGGTGAGAAGTGGCTTGCTCCAGTAGTGAGTTCGTGAGTCAGGTCACACAGAAGAGGGGAAAATAAGTGACTCCATTCCAAGAGAGAACAAAGAAGCATGCTTATGTCAGTGTTTTCCTTAGAGAAGTCTATAAATTTGAAGAATTTAGGTGTCTGAAAAGTATAAAAAATGTTTTCATAAAACCTTAGTTTATACCATCGTGGTGATACCCTTAAGTACCTGACATGTGAAGCAGAGATGACTTACAAAACTTGGGGCTCAGCCACTCACTGTAAACTGCTTTGTGCCTCAGCATTGTATCTGGTTGATCGGAGCTTGTGGTCCATTGGATGTTAGTGCTCAGGATTCCTCCAGCTCTTGGTATCTGTGTGTGTCCCTTATCACTCACTGCTTAGTTGCCATGTGTATACAAAGCAGGTAGCAGGTGTTTTAGGTTCAGGTTCATCCTTATGTCCTTGACCTTCCTATCATGCCTTACTCTTGGTGGATTTTTTTCTCCCCCTTACTGTCTTTGGAGTAAGATACAGGGATAAATGAGAAAATAGGTTTGAAAGAGTTTAAGGTTACAAGCATAGACACACTTTGCTGTATTGCCCTTCATAGTGTTGTGCTTTGTAAATGCTGCAGATTCATGTCTATGGGCACCTTGACTCAAGCATGTGTACGGTGCCCCTTCCCCATCATCATTTGCTCACCTCGTGTCTCTGTCATGTTTTGGTAATTCTCACAACAGTTCAACTCTCCATCAGCAAAAAGATTACAGTTCTCTGAAGACTCAGATGATGGTTAGCATTTTTTTTTTAGCAATAAAGGATTTTTAAAGTATGCACACAGCCTTTTTAGACGGTGGGCATATTTTAATTGGGCAGTTAATAGACTGCAGTCTAGGAAAATCTTTGTGACTCACTTCATTGTGATTTTCACTTTATTGCACCTGCAGTGCACTGAAGACACTAGAACTGACCTGGCAGTGTCTCTGAGGTCTGCCAGTATAGTGTCATGTTACAAAAAAAAAAAAATCAGTGACTTGTGCGTCTCCACCCATTCCCCAGTGGGCTTCTTTCTCGGTTGTACATGAAATCATCTGTTATGGTAAAGCTGCATTTGAGGTGAGATTATCCATATACGGGCATCAGAGCTCTTGAGTTTACGTTCACGGTGGAAACTCATTAAGTGGCAAGCCTGTTTAGATGTTATCTCTGAGGTCCTTTTCTGAAAAATGAAATGATTTCTTTTACTATACTTACCAGATGCTCTTGACTTCAGTTAATTAAGAAATAATCTTTGTTTATTCTGTAAATTTTCTCATATTGATTGTAAATTAATTTTGCTTACAGATTTATTCCAGCCGAGACCTTGAGGAGTCCATAAACAAGATTAGGGAAATATTATCTGATGACAAGCATGATTGGGAGCAAAGAGTAAATGCTGTAAGCTGCCAACTTTGTGATTACATTTGCATTAGATGTTTAAATTTTATAAATACTTTATTATGAAATTGGGGTTCAGCTGTAATGAATTTTAAGTAGTCAGTATTTTAAATATAAGGCACCATATTCACAGTTTGCCTTTTTAATAGATTACCTCACTTCTGTTTTTAAAACATGCCTACTTCCATCTTTTTGTGCATCTTGTACTTTTAACAAAGTCCTGCCTGTGGCATGGCCACTACTCTCTTCTTAGTAAACGTTTAATTTTGCGGTCCTTGGCCAGGGAAGCAGCTTCTTAGTGACTTACAGTGAGTGTCCCTGTTGCCCTTTCTTTCTTCATAGCACTTTTGCCCCTTCTGTTTTTAAAAGTACATTTAATGATAAGTTGTCTGAACATTAAAGTGAACGGCATTTGGTGAAGATATGTCTTTTCTGAGGAAGGTGATTGTGCACTGGTTGTCCAGCAGGAAGCAGGTTAGGAACACGGCTGCTGTGTCTGTTTCAGATGCCCTCCAGCCCCTTCAGTAATAGATACAGTATGGATAACTGTGACCAACAGTGGGGGCGCTTCTTCCTGTGAAAGTGAAAGTCGCTCAGTTGTGTCTGACTGTTTGCAACCCCATGGACTATACAGCCCATGGAATTCTCTGGGCCAGAATACTGGAGTGGATGGCCGTTCCCTTCTCCAAGGGATCCCTTGGAGAATGAAATGTTCCCCATTCCCAACCCAGGGATCAAACCCAGGTCTCCTGCATTGTAGGCGGAGTCTTTACGACAGTTGAGCTACTTTCCTGTGATTCACTCAGTAAATGGTGGTTGGGAAAGAGGAACTTGGGGAAGGAGCTGTTTTACAGGCTACAGTGAGGTTTCAGTTATTTTTATCCTTAGTATTAGAGCATCTGTAAATATGCTAAAATATTCCAATTAAAAATGCATTTTGTAGAATTATAATGCATTTATCACAGATACTAATTTTTAAAAATTATTTTTTCTTATTTATGATACCTAGATTTTTTATTATGTTAGCTACTATTTAGTTGGTCTAATCCTTCTTGGAAAACTGTATTATTTAACTTTATTGTTGATCATTCAATATTTGTTGGCTTCCATTATTTTATATTTCTGTTTTAAGGATTGTTTTGTGTGTCTCTTAATTTTTCTACCCCATTAGCTAAAAAAGATTAGATCTTTACTCTTGGCTGGTGCTGCCGAGTATGATAACTTCTTCCAGCACTTACGACTTTTGGACGGAGCCTTTAAACTGTCCGCTAAGGATCTACGGTCTCAGGTAGTGCGGGAGGCTTGTATCACGCTGGGGTAAGGACTACGACGCTCCTGGTTCTCACATAATAAAGTAGCTGTGTCACCAAGCTTCAGAGATGGGTCATTGAATAATATGTCCACTGGGACTCTTCCACATGCCTGTCGCCTGGTCTCCAAGACTAATTCCATTTACACTCTACAGTGTTTCCTGACCAGTTACGTTATTGACATAGGGGATTTTTGCAGAAAATTAACACCTGTGGCATCAGTACATCTCTGGTCGATAGAGATGTACAGATTTAAATTTTAAATTTACTCAGTGACTTAGCTCTGAAGCCTCTGTTTTAAACTTGAAACAATTATTAATAATATGAAAAATGAAATTTTATAAACTTCTGTTCACAGCCTTTTCATTGATTTTGCTGACAGAATATAGCATGAGCAATAGAATTTTTGTTTGTTCCTATTGATTTCAATAGAAGAGTGGCTTTGCAGCTGTTCAAAATTTTGACCTCAGATATTGAAGCCTGAATGTTATATGCTGAAAATAAAAGAGCAAAAGAAAAAAAAAGAGGCTGAGGGTGCTTTGTCATATTTATGTCTTATTAATATTTGTTTTTTTCTATTTGAAGAGTAATTAGTGGGAAATGATTTATTTGTTTATTTTTTAAAAAGCAGTTCTTCTTGGTGAGTAGCTATATGTAAAGTTCTCTGTATGTGCTTGGGGAGTATTTGTATTTTACTTAGACTTGTTTTTGTCCTTAGATGACTTTATACAAAGGCTCTAAAATGTTAAAAGATTTATATATTACACTGTTTCCAAGAACTTTGGTTACAGTCCAGTGTTCATTTCTCATTGCAGGCATCTGTCATCAGTGCTGGGGAATAAGTTTGACCATGGAGCTGAAGCCATTATGCCAACTATCTTTAATTTAATTCCAAATAGTGCCAAAATTATGGCCACCTCTGGTGTTGTAGCTGTTAGATTAATCATCCGGGTAAGTATGTTTTGGAGCCGTTTGTATCGTAGAATAAGCAAGTGGTAAATATTGGTGGTAGATAAGCAGTTATCAGAGACGTTTCCCATTTGAGTGATTATGTATGTGGAATCACACTGTATGTACAGTATTGCCCCACCCTCACCTTCCCTTGCTTAACTGTCACATGTGAGCCTTTTCAGTTCCCTGGAGTGAATTACAGGTGTGGTGTACAGTTACTGACCTGTTGCTCATCCTCTCATCATTGGTTTTAAGCATTTGAGCACTTGTACCTGCTTCTGAGTTCTGTGTGTGTCCAGGTATCACTCCTGTTCTTCCCTCCTTAGTCCCCAACTGTTGATTTTAGGTATTTGTGCTTGTGGCTTTGTATTCATCTAGCATCTTTATTTAAATAATTGTACATAAACCTAAAAACAAAAGATTATCTTCAGTTAAGTTTTCAAAGCACTGATTTATGTAATCTGAATAATTAGCCAAGTAATTTGTATGTCGATTTTCAATAAAACCTAACAGCTCACAAAGCCTTAAAGTGCAAGTTCTTCATATCACCTTCTCCCCATGTCAAGTCCCTTTTCCCTAGAGGCAGCCCTCAAAAGTGGGGCTTGATGATGCTAATTGAAATCTTTCCAGAATATGTGTGATTATTGTGGGTTACTTTTTTTGCATTATTTTAGTTCTTACTGTTTGCCCATTTCAGATATTAAACCAAAAGCTGTTACTGGACATAGCCATTGAAATGGTATTAAAATACATTGGTCTACTGACTGCTTTTTACTCACTTAGATCTCTACTGCTCAGGTAGTTTAGGCTTCATACCAGTGATTTGTTTTGATTTTAGACTGACTTAACACATATCATCATGTTGTCTGTTTGGGCTCTGTAAACTTTGTTATGCCCTTTGTAAGGAGAAATTCTTTCTCCTTTTTAAACTCAGTGAAATTCTAATCTGAATGTCTTAGGTGCTTTACATAGGTGAGTAAGGAAGTGATTATCTCAGTTTTGTATTTTCAAGTGTTTGCCTCTCTGTTTTGCTCTTTTCCACAGCACACACACATCCCTAGGCTAATACCTGTCATAACAAGCAACTGTACCTCCAAGTCTGTTGCAGTTAGAAGGTAAACTTTTAATGAATTTTCTAATTATTTTTGAATTGTTTTAAAACCAAAACAAATTTCAAATTTCCCTCCATCTAAAAAGTTTATATTTAAAATAATTAATATTATTTAATATTGCTATAATAAATGCCCTTGGCTTGAAAGGTCATGATCAAAATTATAATGGAAAGTGAATTTGGACAGCTTATGTTATTTTTGTATGTGTGTGAGAGCAAGTGTATGTGAGGTATTTGGGAGAGGTTGGGTGGGTCTTGTCCCCACATACACTTTCTTCCTGTGTTGGTCCCTCTGCCTCTGTCATTGGTCTACCCCATCCCCCTGAATGAAGGCAGTAGCTGCCTGCCTGGAAAAGATATTATCAAATGAGTGGTAGTTATTTATGTTAACATAGGTAGGAGGAAGTGTATGTTATCTGCAGCTTCTGATGTGATTCTGGGGATTCTGAGGCCTGACTAGTCACCTGCTGCTCTGCACAGTGAGGAGAGGTAGACCCCGAAGGTCAACCTGAGCAACCAGCTGCGCTTTGTCTCAGGTCCACATGAGCCGTCCCAGCCTGTGTGTGATGTCAGGGCTCTGTGCTTCTGGCTGGGATCTGTGGGGTCTGGACTGGTGACTCAACAGAGTCCTTCAAATCGTGAAATGTGTGGACTGTCTTCCCAGGAAAGTGTAAGTACACAGAAGTTTTACGTGAGTTTTCAGACAGTTCATGGGCTGAAGCTTCTTGGTGGACCAGATCAAGGGCATTATGGGGTAAATTAATGGCAGACCTAGGCAGCAGCCTTCTGGCCCCATCCCTGCAGTTCTGGGTTTTGATCTAGCCCAACAGGAGGGCCTGTCACTTTATGGCTGCCCCCTGTTTCTCTCCTTTCCTCGGCTGGCACATTAGACCTGCACAGGATTTCTCAGGTGTGGGGGTCTTTCTGAACATGAAGCAGCCCCCATCACCATCTTATTAACAGCCATGTGCAAGGCAAGAGAAAAGAGAAGGGGAATGAGCTAGCTGTGTAAGTCAGGAAGAAAGACATGTTCTTCCACTGAAAAGGCTTAATTTTTCAAAAGTGTGACTAAGCGGCATGGCTGAGGAGTGTGGTCAACCACTGACCCACAGTCCAGCCACCCTAGAGGGCAGAGCAGCTCCAGCTCCCCAGAGACGAGTGTGTGGAGCTGGCAAGGTAGAGGCTGTTGGTGGATTTCCCACATACTTGGGGACAGAGTTCTGCGGATTCACAGTAACTTAGGTAGAAGGGGCTTAGTGTTTGGTGGAAGCTTAATGAATGGTAACCATCATGAGAATTTGCTGCTGCTGCTGCTGTTATATTGTCACTGCAGATTTAGGATTCCAGGAGTACTTTGGAAAGTGTTTCCTTTGTGAAAGGCAGTGAGGTGACACAGATCTTTGTGGGGAACATTATAGGATGTTTAGTGTATTAGTTGACTTAGGCTACATAACAAAAATACAATACCTGGAGTGGGCCTAAACAACAGAAATGTATTTTCTCAGTTCTGGAAGCTGGAATTCTGAGATCTGGGTGCCACCAGGTGGGTTCTAATGGGAGTAGCTTGCAGCTGGCTGTTTTCTTGCTGTCTTCATGATGCAGAATGTGTTTGTGTGTGTTTGTGTAAGAGAAAGAGCTCTAGTGTTTCTTCTTGAAAGAAAGAAAGTGAAGTTGCTCAGTCGTTTCCGACCCTTTGCGACCCCATGGGCTATAGCCTACCAGGCTCCTCTGTCCATGGGGTTTTCTGGGCAAGAGTGCTGGAGTGGGCTGTCATTTCCTTCTCCAGGAGATCTTCCCAACCCAGGGATGGAACCCAGGTATCCCGCATTGTAGGCAGACGCTTTACTGTCTGAGCCACCAGGGAGGTCAGTGTTTCTACTTACAGGGACCCTAATCCTAAGAGCATCACTTTCATGACCCCATGTGAACCTCATGACCACCCGAGGGCCCCATCTCCAAATACCATCATACTAGGATTTAGGGCATCAATATGAGAGTTCAGGGATGACACTTTGGTTCCTAACATGTAAAAATTCTTGCCTGTGGTGCTCGATGTGAGTAGCAGCATGCAATCACCATGACAGTAGAAATATCACTCCCTGCACCAGCTTCTTAGCCACACACCCAGATTGGCATTTTTGTCTGTAGTCAAAGTGAGTCTCATCAGAGCCCTGTGTTTTAACGCTGAAGAGTACTAGGGACCGTGCCCTCAGAAAGGAAAAGAGAGCAAGAAGGCAGTGTAACAAAGGCAGTGGTTTCTGTCCTGTATTCAGCCAGTACCTAGCTTTGCTTCTGAAGAAAGCAATGGCACCCCACTCCAGTACTCTTGCCTGGAAAATCCATGGACGGAGGAGCCTGGTGGGCTGCGAGGAGTCAGACATGACTGAGCGACTTCACTTTAACTTTTCTCTTTCATGCATTGGAGAAGGAAATGGCAGTCCACTCCAGTGTTCTTGCCTGGAGAGTCCCAGGGACAGTGGAGCCTGGTGGGCTGCTGTCTATGGGGTCGCACAGAGTCGGACACGACTGAAGCGACTTAGCAGCAGTAGCAGCAGCAGCTTTGCTTCATAGAATTTGTAAGAAATGAATTGCCTACTTCCCTCCCTTTAAGAAGTTTATAATTTAGTTGGAGGTATTAAAAACAATAATGGAAAGCAATGCAAGAGTGAATTATAGCATACATATTTTATGGATTCAGGCACTCAGAGAGCACTGATCAAAACTAGCTGATGGACTTCTTTGGTGGTCCAGTGGTTGGAATCCACCTGCTCCTGCAGAGGAATGGGTTCAGTCCTTGGTCCAGGAAGATTCTACATGCCCTGGTGCAACAAAGCCTGTAGACCACAAGTACTGAACCCATATGCTGCAACTACTGAAGCCCTGCATACTCTGGAGCCCATGCTCTGCAACAGGATAAGCCACTGCAATAAGAAACCTGTGCACCGCAACTGGAGAGTAGCCCCTGCTACTCACAGGATAAAGCCCACACAGAGCAGCAAAGATCCAGTGCAGCCAAAAATCATAAAATAAACAAAGCCAACCTCATTAAAACAAACAAACTAGCTGATACATTTCCAAGGAGCCTCATAGACAAGTTAAAAAAAACGAAGTTGCTTTTTGAATGATGAGTAGTAGTAGGTGAAGAAAAGAGACAAGATCTAACCAGATGTGCCTAAGTAATGCAGTATTTAAATAATGCCAGTGTTGAGGTACTTCCCTATATGATTTTACTCTAAAAAGTTGAAAACAAAGCCTAATTTACAGGGGATGCATGCATGCTGCATGCTAAGTCGCTTCAGTTGTGTCCAACTCTTTGCAACGCTATGGACCATGGCTTGCCAATCTTCTCTGTCCATGGGATTTTCCAGGCAAGAATACTAGACTGGGTAGCTCTGCCCTCCTTCAGGGGATCTTCTGACCCAGGGATTGAACCTGCATCTCTTATGCCTCCTGCATTGGCTGGCAGGTTCTTTACCACTAGCACTACCTGGGAAGCCGTTACAGGGGATATTTTTGATTAAATAGATTGTTTTGAAACTCATTGAAGACAAGAATTAACACTAAAGATGCATGTACTACTACTACTACTAAGTCGCTTCAGTCGTGTCCGACTCTGTGCGACCCCATAGACGGAAGCCCACCAGGCTCCCCCGTCCCTGGGATTCTCCAGGCAAGAACACTGGAGTGGGTTGCCATGTATCCACCAAGAAATAAATATTAATAAATATGAGCATGTATACACACACATTAAAGGGAAGAAAAATCCGTACCAGGAAATGACATGGGGCAAAGGGCAAAGATAGTGTGACCATGGCCTGGGTGAGGGTGGGGACAGTGATGCTGAGAAAGGGGTATGAGCAGAGGTCAGCATCTTTTCTGGAGAAAGTCTGTTCACAGCCCCCATCCCCACTGTAAGCAGCCCTGGCGCTGAGCTGAGTGACTCCCCAGAGCTCTCCCAGAGCCCTTGTGCTCCGGGTATATAGGAGCTGTTTCTTGTCTGTCCTGCTCACTGGATTGTGTCTCAGTTAACGTGTGTCCAGCATCTAGCACAGGGTAATGGGTTATTAAAGATATATTGAGTGAGTAATTGTATGCATTATGAGATTTTGAATTGGGAAGATCATGGGAAAGAAAATTTGATCATTAAGAGAAAGATTGCCTTCTGATTTGTTTCTGATAATATTTATTCCCACAAAGAATTATTCTGGAATTTAGGAAAAGGAAATGATGAAGAGGTAGGTGTTGGTATAACCCAAGGGAGATTAGTCCAGCATTGTTTTTTTGTGTGTACACTCAGGCCAAGAAAGAGCACAGAAGTGGAAGGGTTTGAAAAGAAAGAATCTTGAAAGATTGAAGAGAGGAAACTGGCCAAGTAGCTAGAGAAAAACCTGTTTTAAATACTTGGCAGGAAAATTTGGTAAACACTTTGTTTTCCATGAAATTTTTAACTTTCTTTGTAGAAGGCATTCTTTGAAATTAATGCAAAGACTAATTCCCAGATTTTGTAATGTTTGTGGATCTTTTGTGCCCTTGTAGCTCCTATTTGAGGTAGAATAAAAAAGCACACGGCAGTGACACACCTGTTCAGTAGCATTGCTCTGGAGCTCAAGTTTCTGATCGGAAGGGAACTCTTGTATCCTGTCCCTGTATCCTTGTGATTATTTTTTTGGACCACCATAGGTGCTTAATTATGTTGATTTGCTTTGGTTTTCAGTCAATTTTGATTCCATTTTTATGTTTCATTTTTTTGAATCATGAAAATTACAAGGAATTTGCTGATTATAAAAAGGAGTCTTGGGTCACTTAAGGAAAAAACTGTTTTCATAAACAGGCAAATGACATATTTTTCTTTTCACAATTTTCAGGCGCTGCTTTGAATTTTTAGATCTACTTTTACAAGAATGGCAGACACATTCATTGGAACGGTAAGCATCTGATTTGCTGGTTTTCCCTCTGGATTGAATCTTGAGTTTAATGTCTCAGCTAGCAATCCAGCCCACTCTCTATAAGAAGTGAAGGCATCAGTGCATTTATTCAAATGGTTGCTGGTGTTGTTTCTCCTGATGGGAGACACACCCCACTGGCAGAGGGTCCTAGTGAGTTCCTTTGACTATCGTGTTAGCCTGGGCCTGTGGTCAGGGGGCCGTGGGACACTGCACATCCAGCACTCACTGTGCTAACTCTGACCTGCCCCCTGACATCCTGTCAGTCCCAACCAGGTAAGTGTTTATAGCTGCTCTTAGTAGGTGAGGGGTAACTTGAAAATCCTTAAAGGGATTTTACTCATTTCAAAGGTTTTCTTTTTGATCCATTTGTATCAGAAAGTCAGCAGTTTTCTCTTTATTCAGGCTGGTGTGTGGTAAGTTTCACATCCTCATGATAAAATGTAGGATTACCCCAGAATTCGTAAAGAAGCTTGTCTCTATTTTGACAAGCCATTTTTAGTTCCTATCAATTTTATGTGCCTGTTACTTTTTCTGAGTTAAGTTTGGAGATGACAGACAATGATACTGTGCCACTCAGTCTTTAATGGTGTGTTGCATAGTCATGAAGAACTTTACAGCATCTTAGACGTGTTGTGAGTAGTGGACTTGAACATGTAGAGCCCCCTGGAGTCCAGTTCAGCCCTGCAGGCCTCACTTTGGATCTAGAAGGTAGTCACGCTTTTAAAAAGTATTTTGTTGTTGTTTTATCTCTTGGGTATTATACTCTCTTGATCTGGTGATAGTATTGGGATTTAGAGGGGAAGATGGAATGAGGGATTGAACGTGGGAACAGGTGAGCAAGACAGAAAATGATGATTCCCTCAGTTGTGGCTTCCAGTGTTTACTCACTTTGTGGCTTAGCTTTGGCACTAGGCAGGTTCTCACCAGGTATTTACTGAAGGAGTGACGGGATGAGGCAGAGTCTGATGCTGGTAAAATGGGTACCTACTGTTTGTCCTGTGAAATTATTCAGTTATTGGCCTTTTTCTTCAAACTGTTCAGTATTCAATGAGAGAATTTTAATGCTATCTTCTTAGCGTAGAACCTAACTGAAAAGAACACCTGTATATGAAATGTTTACATCACTTCATAAAATAGTTCATGTCATATAGTGGAAAAACATTCTTTAATTATAGAGATGTGATGCAGAAAGCCTTTTCAGTGTTAAGATTATTATTATCTCATTATAATTCCCATAGAAACCTAGGGAAAAGTAGAATTTTTCCCATGGAAAAGTAGAATTTCTTTTGTTTGAGTTCATAAAAATTGAAGTAAGTAAGTATGGCCTGAAAAATACCAGTCATTACTAGAAGAAAAGAATCCCAGGAGGGTCTGTTCGTGGGGAAGGGGGTGGGACAGAGGTGGAAGTTAATTAGCAAACATGCTGGTTCTCTAGGCTGTGTGTTTGTCAGCTCTGTGGGCACACAGGTTCTGCCTTCTCTTGGCCATTTTGAAGTTATTTCTCACACCTGTTTTTATCTGCATAACACTGTGTATTAATGATGTACTGCTTTCATTTCCAACTACACAGACACATATCAGTATTAGCTGAAACGATAAAGAAGGGAATACATGATGCTGATTCAGAAGCAAGGATAGAAGCCAGAAAGTAAGTGTTTGTTGAACACCACTTTCTTAAGTCATTGCTTTTCTATTTCAGGTTCACTGTCCAGATTGCCTCATAAAGCTCATTAAGTCACACGAACATGGCTGGTTAATCATGACTTTGTTAATGTGACCCAAAAGACCATTTCAAAATACTTCTCTAATTTTTCATTTCAAAGGTTGTGGAGTGCCCAGGCCTGAAAGCCTGATTGGTACTATTTGAACATAAATGGGATTGACGTAGATAGCAGGAAAAGCTCATTTTTTAATTTATTAGAAATTATCACATGAGCCAGAAAAGCACTTGTCTGCGTGTCCCATGTCTTCTCTTACTCCCCAGCTCTGTTAGTCCCCAGTGGCTTGTTGATTTACTGTGAAAACTCCCCATCACAGGGATTTTTAGCCAGGGACTACATCTCTGCCAGGGTCAGGGGGTGCCCGGAAAGTGAATGAGGGTGGCAGGCTGACTGCCGTCCACAGCTCACTGTCCTGTGCTCATGTTTGGAGTCATCTTACCACTAGAACTGGCTGTGATGCAGCCAAGAAGGTGTGGCCCTGACATCCCATGCCTTTCTGGGAGTCATCGTGCCATCCTGACTGTAAATAGCAGTATTAAGTTTGATGCTCAGATGTCTTCTCTCAGACAGCACAAAGATACATACTTCTGGTATTGCTTTGGGGCTATTGTTCTCTGTGCTTCTGTGGCTGGCTAGCTCTTCTATTTTTTTTTTTTTGACTGTGCTGCACAGCTTGGGAGATCTTAGTTCCCCAACAGGGGACTGAACATGTGCCCCTCTTGCGGTGGAAGCCCTAGTCCTAACACTGGGCCACCAGGAAAGTCCCTGGCTCTTGTGATAACACAGATTCCACCAGTGCTTACCTCTTGGAGCACTATGGATTATTCAGCTGCATATACCTACCTGACCTGGCTCTCACTGCTCTTTGCTCTCAGTTAAGGTCTAATTCCCTGGTTCTGAGTGTTTGGAGGGCCTCATTCTTCACCCTGAAGCACAACCTCATTTGGGGAAGTTCCTACCCAAATAGGTGACTTACTTAAGAATGGATTTGTTAATGATCTGCTTATGCTCTTTTTGTCCTTATTTTACATTTCGTGCCCCCCCCCATTTTTTTCTAGTTTTTTAATCATAACACAGTATACCTTTCAAGTGGTTGTGAGCGTTATCCTGTTTTTCTTTTTTATATGTTAACCTAAAGCCATTTTAAATACTTTGAGCCAGGGAGTGCCACATGCATTTTGCTTCCATGAACCAGTCCCCTCACATTCTAGGTGTAATTCTAGATGTTTTAGCTCTGTCTTCCCAGTCTTGCAGGTTAGACTCTTTGATTTCCATGTTCTTTTTTTTTATTTAGCATTTCAATTAAATTTTATTTTGCTTAACTTTACAATATTGTATTGCCTTTGCCATACATCGAGATGGATCTTCCACAAGTATACATGTGTTCCCCATCCTGAACCCTCCTCCCTCCTCCCTCCCCATACCATCCCCCTGGGTCGTTCCATTGCACCAGCCCCAGGCATCCGCTATCAGGCATCGTACCTGGACTGGCGATTCGATTTCCATGTTCTTAATGAGACTGAGAGTCAGACAGATGGAATAACTCGCCTACAGTCACAGAGCCAGTAGGTTGCGGGTGAGGAGTCCCAGCCGTGCCCCTCGCTTCACTCGCTCTCTTACGCCACTGCAGCTGCTGGTCACCGGAGCTGAGATCAGTCCCTGACAGTGCCCTGTGTGACCTGCTGCCCATGACAGGAAGCCTGTGTTTTCCAGGTGTTACTGGGGTTTCCACAGTCACTTCAGCAGGGAAGCAGAGCACCTGTACCACACACTGGAGTCCTCCTACCAGAAGGCCCTGCAGACCCACCTAAAGAGCTCGGACAGCGTGGTGTCACTGCCACAGTCGGACCGCTCATCCTCCAGCTCCCAGGAGAGTCTCAAGTAAGTGCTCCTGCTATGCTCTTCATCTGTGTGGGGTTTACAATGAAAATGTTCTGCCTGAGCACATGGACGAGCACCTCGTCCTTTTAAATGTATGTGTGCCTGTTATCATTTCCCCCTTAATTCAGATGGAGCCTAGTACTGGGGAAGATGCTAATACTAGGGGCATCGTAAGAAACAGGTGGCCTGGTCCATGGTCCTGGGTCGCTGATCCCTGCCACAGATGGTTTGTAGTGAAATATGCATGTCAGTCCTGGCACAGTTTTGGAGTAATACAAGCACAAGCAAATTGCACCAAGTATCTTCTAAGAGAATATAAGCATTTACTTGGAGACAGCTTTGGAAAGGGAGGGCATTCAAACTCTGGGACTAAATGTACTACTATCTTCATTCTTTATTTCTGTTTTCTAAGACTTCTTGCCATGTGTTTGAAAGGTAGTCCAAAGTACAGTCCTAAAGTTTTTCTGAAATTGGGACTTTTTTAACATTGTGGTCCGGATTACCCGTAGAATTCTGAGAAGTCTGAAATAATTCTTTGTGATCAAAATTGCCTATTGTATATATTACCTGTATTAATGCAGATACAATGCACTTTTAGTAATAGATGTGTTCCTTTATTTTCAGTCGGCCGCTCTCTGCCAAAAGAAGTCCTACTGGCAGTACCACCTCCAGAGGTAAGGTGGACACCATGGGGAAGGCTTCGGTGTCTGAGCCTGGGGTGGGCTGTGCGGTGGCTGGAAGCCAGCTACTGCTCCCAGGTCTGCAGAGGGTCTGCCCTGTTTTCTACTCCCATGTTCCCAGCAGAGCAAGGATGGCTTGTCAGAGTGACTCGGGCTGGCAGACCTGTCCTTCTCACCCTCGCTACCCTCTTTACTTGGTGCTGTCATGGGGCGTGTGTGTCTGTGTGTGTGTTTGATGCTTCTGTGCTCTGAGCACTGGCTGGGATGCTCCAAGCACCCAGGACCTGGCAGCTTTGGGGAGTGGGGAGGGGGATGTTCCCTGAAACGGGGGTGGGGGGTGGTGTGTGCCCGGGGGGTGGGAGGGCGCCTTCATACCACCTTAGGAGGACATTGGCCAGATGAAAATGAGTTTTCATTGTTTGATAACTCTTGTGGATCACAACTGTGGTCCATTTCTGTGGGATTTATGGTTTTGGTTATGAAGGTGTGTGGAGTTATGATCACTTGTCGTTCCCTTCAGCACCAGCTAAGCTCTGTCAGTGACCAGGAGCTACTGTTGGACAGTGCTCTGTGCTCCATCCTTTGTGAAAACTTGATGTTTGTTTTCAGGAGAAGCAGTGCTTGAAGGTCTAGTGCAGCCCTTACTGTCCTTGCTAAAGCTCACTCCTCCCCCTGCAGCTTCCACGGTCAGCACCAAGTCTGCATCCACCGCGGGGTCCCTGCAGCGGTCTCGAAGCGACATTGACGTGAATGCAGCTGCCAGCGCCAAATCCAAGATCTCCTCTGCTGCCAGCACAGCACCCTTCAGCTCAGCGGCAGCCTTACCTCCGGGCTCGTATGCGTCCTTAGGTAACCAGACCCCCGAGACCCTTCCCTCCAGGTCTGCCATTCGAGATGACACTTAACCTCAGATTAGATTGATTTACGGAGCAAATGACCAGAAACTGTAACTGAGGCAGGTCTCACGGTTGCAGGGCTAATGTTTCAGAGTTAAGTGACCCTGTGTGCTGACTGCTGGTTTACAGCCACCCGTGGGTGAGTGTCCTCTCTGCTGGGGCATCAGTGGTGCGTCCTCCTGTGTCATGTGCCCCTTCCAGCGTCCCAGCCTCCTCCCCGAGGAGGAGGAGCAGGCCAGAGCTGGGTTTCCTCCCCTCCTGTCCTGGGGTGGGGTGCAGAGCTTGACTGTTCAGTGAGGCTTTGCCTGGAGTGGGCACGGGGAGCGGGTAACATGGGGCTCCAAAGGAGCAGGAGGACTTTCTGACCAGCATAATGTATCACACAAAAGGGTGTTGTCTGTCCCCCTGTGTCACCTTGGGAGGAGTGTGCCCAGACTCTAATGATATATCACAAAAGATATATCATTTTTTACTTTCAAAAGAATTAGTGTCTGATAGCATGATAGACTGAACACCTGTTGTAAGGCTTATAGTTTATTTCAGTTTATTTTTGTTAAAGCAGAGTTGTTCAAAGCCAAAGTCTAGAGACTTAGCAGGATTCATTTTATTTGGGATTTTAAGGAAGTGAATGTGATTTAAACTTCATGAAACATCGAGACTTCCTGCTCTTGTGGTTTACAAACTAACCCCAAAGTCAGTTCCACAACTGATGTCTAAGATCATGGGAGCAGACTGAGAGAATACCAAGCAAGTTAGTGGACCTGACAGGCACTTAGTGACCTTGACCAAGCCAAGCAGCTTTGAATCTATTTCCTCCACCCATAAATTAGTTAGGGCTATTAAATAATAGCCACCTGTTAACATGTGTAGTAGGGACAAATGAAATTATATAGAAGTCTTTTGTAAACTATTATCCTATAAGATGAAGGAAACTGTGGCTATGAGAGGAATGTTATTAATTTAAAAGGTAAGGTTTATAGTGTGGAATGTCATTAAATCAGTCTTATCTTCTCTACAGAAGTATCTTACTGAGACTGGGAACATATCCAATAAGAGCTCTCCTTTTATGTCGTTTATTTAACTGTTACACCATCACGTAGGTGTGTTTAGGCTCTTGTGTTGATGTGTGATCACTGAACAAGAGAGAAGTCAGAAATCTGTCCTCTGTGAAGGCTTTCTGTTCATTTTAGTTCTGTTTGATCCACCTTGAGGATCTGTAGTTAGTATTTGCTTCATTGTTTGAAAACAGTAGTCCTTGTTTTTCTGTACATATTAAAGCTGTTTTAACTTGGACCCTGTGGGCTCCACTTGGAGCTTGTAAAAGCTCTTGGGTCTTCCAAATGATGAGACTGGAGTATTTCCCACTCTCCATCACCTGAGAGCTTGACCTCAGCTTTCCTGATGTCTAGATCCATAAAAACCAAGCAAAATCAGCCCTCCAGTATAACACAATCCTTCTGAGAAGCTATTACAGGTCCTACTGAGGTGGACACACCACTTCTGGGCAGGAGTGTAGCGTTAAAGCTGATGATCCTTTTCCCAACTTCTAGAGTCCAAACACATGAGGGGAGACACGGAGCCCCTAGGCCTCGACTCAGGTACCGAGCTAGACCGTGTGGCTGGGCTGGGTGCTGCTATGCCAGCTTCCGGGGCTGCTGACTCACTGCCTCTGCCCTCTCTATTTTGCTAGTACAATACTTTGTTCCAAGAAAAAGAGACTCTTCAGAGGATGAAAGAAAATGAAACTGAAAGTTGCTCAGTTGTGTCTGATTCTTTGCGATCCCATGGACTATACAGTCCATGGAATTCTCCAGGCCAGAATACTGGAATGGGTAGCCTTTCCCTTCTTCAGGGAATTTTCCCAACCCTGGATCGAACCCAGGTCTCCCGCATTGCAGGTGGATTTTTTACCAACTGAACCACCAGGGAAGCCCAAGGAGGATGAGGTTGGCCAAATCAAAAACACAGTCCATCAGCCAAGGCCTGACCCTGGGTTGTCCTTTCGTGTGGTGTTTTCTGAAGGCAAAAAGCACATTCTCCTAAGCTGATTTCAATAGAAGGTGCACTTAACTTGCTTCAGACTGTGCTTTGCTGTTGAACTTGTTTCCCTTTTAATTTTATTTTAAATTGTACTTTTGCTTTTTTGGTAGCTAATAATAACATTCTGCTTTTTAATTTTTTTGATGTTACTAACTGTTCCCTGTTATCCCTTCCCTTGTTTTTTTAATTTGCTTAAAGATGGTACTGCCACTAAAGCGGAGGGTAAGCGGTTTGTCTCTGTGAAGAGGTGTGTCCCCACGAGTGTTGCCTGGTGCCCTCGCCCTCCCCGGGGTCCCTGCATGACACGTTGCACGCGTCTCCCTCCACCCTTCCTCCTCCTGTCTCCACTGGGTCTTGCCTTCCCTCTACCTGAACTCTCCCCTCCTTTCTTGTTCAGTTGTTGTGTTTGTGGATTTGGGCTCCAGTGTGCTATCCATAGTGCGTCACTCTGAGCCCACACTGGGAGGAGCATCCCTGTGACCTCGTAGGTGACTCATCTCAGGTTTTGTCACTCCTGAAGCACCACCTCCACTTGATTCCTCCTCTTCACTTTGTGCTTTTGTGGGCCTTTCAGGATTGACCTTTTTCCTCTTGTAAACATAAATTTCAGTGTCAATTAGCAATATAGGTTAAAGGCTGGTAAAGGTTTTTTAGCAAGTAATTTCTAGACGTTAAAAAAAAATTCTCTTCTCTCCCTTGAAGCTACTGAATTATATGATACTGTTTCTGTTTGTCCCACTGATGCCAGCCCCATTCGTTCATTTACTCTCATTCATCCACTCATCAACCTGGGTTAAATGCCTTCTCTGTGCTGTGTTCTCTGGGACACACAGGAGTATAACTGGTGGAAGAAATACACATCCCCACATCCACTTTGTTTTCTCTTTGTGTTGATCTCCAGAGGCTCATACTGATGTTTGATTTTTTTGAATTTTAGACGGAGCTCTTCCTGTCAGTACAGTTTTTTGATTAGCACATGATAAACATGATCAGTTTTGCAAAGTCTCTAGATAGTAAGCATGATGTTTCAGATAATTGAAATATAGAGTTATCTCATTTGCGTAAGGTAATGGCTTAGACTCAGCAACCCTCAGGATAGTGATTTAACAATTAGGAACTACTAGATTAAGTTCCTGTGTTACATTTAGCCCCTCTAAAGGCCAGCCAGCAGAGTATACTAGGTTTTATCTTGAGATGTGCAGCTCACAGTGCATTTAATTCATATACTACTTTCTAAGAAACTCACAAAGGAAGAATTTGAATGAAATTTTTAAAAGACATATAGTCTCAAGATCAATGTTCTTTAATTTTATCTCATCATAAAAATCTCCTGGAATCTTGCTTACAAGAGCAGAGTCCTAGGTGCTGCCTCTTGAAAATTCTGATTAAGTTTGGAACAAACAAGGAACCTGAATTTTCAACAAGCTCCACTGACTGTTCTTGGAGTTGGATAAGCTTTTGAAATGAGAAGTTTCTAAACTGAAAAATGGACAAAAGGCCTGTGTCACGCTAAACCCACCATTGTGATAGAAGACTGAGGCTAGATGTGGTTTTCTTCCAGTTTTTAGTTGAAACAAGTCATTTTATATTTCTTTTTCTCCAAGAAAGAATCTTAAGTATTTCCTCAGCCTAGATGGACAGGGAATAGAGTAGGATACAGTAATAATGCAGATGAGACGGAAAGTTAGAGACATGATGTGGGAATTTCCACATTCTTTTGCAGAGTGCCCTGGTTGATTTCATATCCCTCTATGAGAGAATGGAAGTCAGCCTGTTATTCCACGCAGCAGTGGAGATTTTACATTTTTTTTTTCCCCTCAGTTTTCTTTTACCTATCTTTTACCTTTAGTTTTCTTTTGCCTATTCAGGGTAAGGTCAGAGGATTGCTTGCTCAGTTATTGTGCTGGAAGCTGAGGCCAAGAAGTCTCTTTCAAGAAGTCTCTTTCTGGTTCTCCTTCTGGTAGGAAAGTGGAGGATCTGTGGGCCCTTAATCATACAGAATTCAGAATTAGCCAGAATCCCATGTGCATCGGCTTTGGTCCCAGGGCCATCCAGGCTGTCACAGCACTGGCCAGCCAGAGCCTCCAGCCTTGTGTGATGATGAGATGGAAAATAGAGGCCTTGGGAACCTTTTAAACTGTCACTTCTCTCTGTTTCAGCTGTGAAATTTAGCAGGCTGCTTAGAAAAGCTCCATAACAGCGAACACCACTTAGCATCTTGTCAAGTTTCCTGTCTGAATTTTTAGGATCATTTTGAGTCTTTTGAAAATTTGTTAATATGTGCATTGACTATATTACTATCTGTTGTGGTACCTCTTAGGACAATCGGTAGTTGGAGGCTCTGAATTCAAATTCAGACAATACATTTGAAGCCTGGTGACTCCCTTGTTACAGTGATTGAGAAAAATAAATATTCCTTATTGCACACATGAAGTAGCTATCCTGACATTTACGACTAATCAGAAAAACGTTTTTTGTGAAGAAAAAGCTCAACTTTTGAACAAAAATTTATTTCCAGGTCATCTTTCAGTGTATTATGTTCAGTGACTTGGAGGATTTGGAAGAAGAAAACATTGATATTATCTGTTTTGCCATTTGTGAGAGAGTTTATAATCAATCACCACTGACCCTTGAACAGCATGGGTTTGCAGCGTGTGGGCCCACTTGCAGGTGGATTGTTTTCAGTAAGCATGCAGTCCTGCACGGTCTGCACTCAGTTGATCTGCAGATGTGGAGGCAGCTGTGGGACTTGAACATCTGTGGAGTAGCACATCCCCAGAAGGCCCTGGAACAGTCCCCACAGGCACAGAGGCCCCTGCAGATACTCAGCTTGTGAAGAAAATGAATGATTCTCATCTTATCTCTTGCTTTGTTTTTTTAAATTTAACTGCTGGGTTCAGGAAGTGTATTATTCATATTTTTTTCCAAAATAACTTAAAATGAAGAGTTAAAGTACTTAAAAAAAAACTTCAGTGACCTGTGGATACTGATGACTTAACTGATGGTTTTAGAGAATAAGTTATCGTATGTTATTAAATGGTCAGTGGCCATGCTTAACTATTGGTGATTTTCATTAAGATTACATGATTAAAAAAAGACTCTGCAGCCTTGTCTGCTCTTTAGGAAAAGAAACTTAGATTTTAGTTCCATTTTACTGGGAAATAAAACGTTTGATATTGCTGTATATTTATCCACGCAATTTTAAGTGATTAGTCTTTTTGCACAATGAAAAAATGTGCCTGTATATAGAAATAAGTGTTAAACTTCTTTTACTTTTATCTTTAAAAAATATGATGAACGTTATTTTTGTAGAGAGATACTTAGAGGTAGCAAACTTACAAGTGCTCAACTTTCCAACTTTCTTTCATAAATGCCACGTGTGAGTGCAGTCGAGTGTTTTGTGGCCCAGCCAGTGAGTGTGAAGTAGTTTGTGGGCCTAGAGGTCCCCAGCTCGAGAGTGAGATTTACGTGAAGGGCTTTGCATTCTCACATCTCCACGTGGAGCTCAGGCAGGAGCACAGAGACTCGAATGATGAGAGGCTGTCGAATGATTTTTAATGGTCTTCAGCTAAGTTGAACGTGAGAGAACCATGCTTCCAAGTTACACCAGTACACCCGGTTCATTTCCTGTCCTGAGGGCTTTTCTAAAAGAGTGGCAGTGTGACTGGAAGCAGTTTTCAGCAGCACCATTAAAAGGCCATGGTATACAGGTGTTCTTTGAGCCTTCCTTCCACACAAGTCAAAGACTGCACTTCTCCAGGTCTCTGTTTTCCTATGGATCTGCTTTTCTCTAGATATATGCATTCTCTAAATACCTCTCTTGTCTCTCCTTCCAGAATTTTCTCCCCTAATATCCCATTTCAATATCTTTTACTTTCGCTGGCTTTTTTTTTTTCCCCCACATCTTCTTTCTGTCTTTGTCAAAACATAGTATGAATGAATATGTCATTAACAAGTCATGGTATAGAACTGAAGTATATTTTTAGTTTGTTTATTGAATAGATTTTATTTTTCCTAAAGACTATAGAGTATTTTATATCATCTCTTTAAAACATATGCAGGCATTTTTAGTAATATTGCCAAATTAATTACTGAAACTAAACCTCTTCCAATAAAGGAAGTATACTTCTTGTTGTTATTGTTAAGTTGCTAAGTCATGTCTGACTTTTTGCAACCTCATAAACTGCTGCTGCTGCTGCTGCTAAGTCACTTCAGTCGTGTCTGACTCTGTGCGACCCCATAGACGGGAGCCCATCAGGCTCCCCCGTCCCTGGGATTCTCCAGGCAAGAGCACTGGAGTGGGTTGCCATTTCCTTCTCCAATGCATGAAAGTGAAAAGTGAAAGTGAAGTCGCTCAGTCGTGTCCAACTCTTAGCGACCCCCTGGACTGCAGCCTGCCAGGATCCTCCATCCATGGGATTTTCCAGGCAAGAGTACTGGAGTGGGGTGCCACGCCAGATTTCCCTGTCCTATGTCTTCTGGAGTTTGCTCAAATTTATGTTTATGGAGTCAGTGATGCTATCTAACCGTGTCATGGATAGTTTCATATATATATATATCTGAGTACAATACAACAGAGGCCCTTTAAACTTCCAAAAACTGATTTTAAGGGTGCTCTGAGGTTTCTTATGTAATAATTACCTTATCACTAAGACAGCATTTTAGCTGTATATAGTACTATATATCCATGAAAAGGTGGGTTTGGGGGAAAAACCTTTTTATCTTCAAACTGACATGATCTCTCTCTCGACTTTGTCCCAGGCAAAGCAAAAACCAGTCTTCCCGAATTTGTAATTAAACTTTCTTCTCACACAAGTTGTGCTGTCAGTTTATCTTACCTGTGTTATCTGGAAACCCCAATCTGATGGATTAAAATGGTCTGCATTTACAGCTCCCCAAGGATGCCTGACAGTAGCAAACACTGAACTTCTACAGAGAAAGCCACTCTCAAATCTGGTGTCTTAGGGTTCTCACAGATTAAAGTATGCCAAGTATGAGCTCACAGTCTAAAATTACATCTATGATGAGTGATAAACAGCAAAGCAAAAGAATAAAAACATAATTAATCTCTTTAATACTTAAGGGTCTTTTATATAATATAAAGTTGCTATACTTAAATGATTAAAAGAAATAAGAAACTTGTATATTTAGCAGTATGCAGAATTCAGTAGTCTAAATGATCTTCCCAACTGAGAACAGATCACTCATCGCAGTGAAGCCACACATCTACATGCTTTAGCAAGAACAGAAACCCTAGGAGATGAGAGCCAAAGCTGGTTTGCATCTTGAGGTTTTGACTGAATTCTGGAGACCTGGAGCATTGCTATGAGTGTTTAGGGCATGGAGTGACCCGAACCCACCCAAGACCTATGTCATCATTGGTGAACAAGAGGTTAACTCTACTAACTAGAAGAGGGTGAGGGAATCTACCCATTGGAACCTCAGTTACTGGGTGGAGCAGGGAAAGTTATCTTCCCTTAAAATCTGCAACCATAAATTGGGTCTTCATGCAGATTTTTGCTCAGAATTTATGCTACTTTTGTTATCTGAAAAATCCAAATAGATAAGTCAGTTTAAAGAGGCTGTGAATTGCTTGTCTCCATAGGACACTAGCAGAAGCAAACATAGATCCTCATCAGAAGAACTCAACTTCAGTATAGATCTTAAAGAGTTCCCATAAAGTTCCAAGAAAGAAATCATTTGTTGTCTTGATATTTAAAGAAATAAAAACGTGGAAAGACAAACAAGGTTGTAAGAGGTTTAGCCCAGGCTAAACACTTTCTTTAAAAAAAAAAAAAAAAGTACTTTCAAACCTTATAGCTTTGAACATTCAAATATATGTACTGAACATTCAAATGAATGTACTGAGCAGCTCAGTACATCCAGGAGATTAATCTTATATCAGAAGGTGAAGATAAAGCATTTAATAATTTAATTTAAAAAACAAACATTTTTGACAAATTCTTAGCAATTGGGAATGAGTTTTCTTAACTTGTTGAAATATAGTTTTTATGAAATTCCAGAATGTAAAAAAAAAAAAAAAGCTGTGGCTCAAGATAACAAAACCCACTTTGTGCTCCTTTTTAGCATTGTGCTATGGCACCCCACTCCAGCACTCTTGCCTGGAAAATCCCATGGACAGAGGAGCCTGGTAGGCTGCAGTCCATGGGGTCGCTAGGAGTCGGACACAACTGAGCGACTTCCCTTTCACTTTTCACTTTCATACATTGGAGAAGGAAATGGCAACCCACTCCAGTATTCTTGCCTGGAGGATCCCAGAGATGGCGGAGCCTGGTGGGCTGCCGTCTATGGGGTCGCACAGAGTCGGACACGACTAAAGCGACTTAGCATAGCATGTGTTCCAAAACAGCAGGTAAAATAATCGAAGGGTAGAGTTTGAAGGGAGAAAATAGAAGTCTCATTTGAAGGTGGTTTTCTATTTAGATAATGCCAAATAATCTACATGTAAATGGGTAGAATTAATAAAAGTTTAGCAAGATTCCTAGGGTAAAGATCAAAGTATAGGGGTTGTATTCTTGTTTGTGAACAAGTTAGGAGATATAATTTAATAGACTATATTCTATATAATAAAAATAAGGCACCTTTGAAGAAGTCTACAAAATTGTGTAAAGCTTTTGGAAAAAATTATAAAGCTTTATAGAAGAACACTGAAGAAAGTGATATAGAGAAAACAGTAACGAATGGAAAGTTTGATATCATAAAGCTGTCTTTTCCAAAAAAATTAATCCCAGGTTCCTCAATTCTAGTCAGATTTTCACCCCGTCTATTTATTGCATGTTCACATGCATATGCAAGAGAGCAATGATCTTAGTTTTCTGAATGTTGAGCTTTAAGCCAACTTTTTCACTCTCCTTCACTTCCATCAAGAGGCTTTTAGTTCCTCTTCACTTTATGCCATAAGGGTGGTATCATCTGCATATCTGAGGTTATTGATATTTCTCCCGGCAATCTTAATTCCAGCTTGAGCTTCATCCAGCCCAACATTTTGCATGATGTACTCTGCATATAAATTAAATGAGCAGGGTGATAATATATAGCCTTGATGTGCTCCTTTCCCAGTTTGGAACCAGTCTGTTGTTCCATGTCTGGTTCTAACCTGCTTCTTGACCTGCATACAGATTTCTCAGAAGTCAGATAAGGTGGTCTGGTATTCCCATCTCTTTTAAGAATTTTCCACAGTTTGTTGTGATCTATTTATACAGTGAAAGGCTTTCATGTAGTCAATAAAGCAGAAGTAGATGTTTTTCTAGAATTCCCTCGCTTTTTCTATAATACAGTGGATGTTGGCAATTTGGTCTCTGGTTCCTCTGCCTTTTCTAAATCCAGCTTGAACATCTGGAATTCTTCAGTTCACATAGTGTTGAAGCCTAACTTGAAAATTTTGAGCGTTACCTTGCTAACAAGTGAACTGAGTGCAGTTAAACAGTAGTTTGAGCATTCTTTGGCATTGCCTTTCTTTGGGATTGGAATGAAAACTGACCTTTTCCAGTCCTGTGGACATTGCTGAGTTTTCCAAATTTGCTGGCATGTTGAGTGCAGCACTTTCACAGCATCTTCTTTTAGGATTTAAAATAGCTCAACTGGAATTCCATCACCTCCACTAGCTTTGTTCCTAGCAATGCTTCCTAAGGCCCACTTCACACTGCAGGATGTGTGGCTCTAGGTGAGTGACCACACCATCATGGTTATCCAGGTTATTAAGAGCTTTTTTGTATAGCTCTTCTGTGTATTCCTGCCACCTCTCTCTTAATCTCTTTTACTTCTGTTTCTGTCCTCTATTGTGCCCATCTTTGCATGAAGTGTTCCCTTTGTATCTCTAATTTTCTTAAAGAGATCTCTAGTCTTCCTGATTCTATTATTTTCCTCTTATTTCTTTGCATTGTTCAGTTAAGAAGGCGTTCTTACTTCTTCTTGCTATTCCCTGGAACTCTGCATTCAGTTGGATATATCCTCCCCTTGTGTTAGTTGCTCAGTCATGTCCAACTCTCTTGACCCCATGGACTGTAGCCCACCAGGCTCCTCTGTCCATGGAATTCTCCAGGCAAGAATACTGGAATGGGTTGCCATTCCCTTCTCCAGGGGATATCTTCTCTTTACTCCTTTGCTTTTCATTTCTCTTCTTTTCTCAGTTATGTATAAGACCTTGTCAGACGACCATTTTGCCTTCTTGCATTTTTTTTTTCCTTTGGGATGGTTTTGGTCACCACAAAACTGTAATACTGTAATTCCTGTACAGTATTATAAATATCTGTTCATAGTTCTTTAGGCACTCTTTCAGATCTAATTCCTTAAATCTATTTGTCACTCCCACTGTATAATCATAAGGAATTTGATTTAGGTCATACTTGAATGATCTAGTGGTTTTTCCTACTTTCTTCAATTTAAGCCTGAAATTTGCAATAAGGAGCTCATGATCTGAGGCACAATCAGCTCCAGGTCTTGTTTCTGCTGACTGTGTAGAGAGAGTTTCTCCATATTCAACTGCAAAGAATATAATCAGTCTGATTTCTGTATTGACCATCTGGTGATAGTCATGTGTAGAGTCACCTCTCGTGCTGTTGAAAGAGGGTGTTGGCTATGACCAGTGCATTCTCTTGGCAAAATTCTTGTTATCCTTTGACCTGCTTCATTTTGTACTCCAAGGCCAAACTTGCCTGTTATTCCAGCTATCTCTGAACATCCTACTTTTCTATTCCAATCCACTATGATGAAAAAAACATCTTTTGGGGGTGTTAGTTCTAGAAGGTCTTGTAGCTCTTCATAGAAACATTGGACTTCAGCTTCTTTGGAATTAGTGGTTGGGGCACAGACTTGTATTACTGTGACGTTAAATGGTTTTCCTTGGAAACAAACCAACATCATTCTGTCGTTTTTGAGTCTGCATCCAAGTACTGCATTTGATCTCTTGTGTTGACTTTGAGGGCTACTCTCTTTCTCCTAAGGGATTTTTGCCCACAGTAGTAAATGTAATGGCCATCAGAGTTGAATTCGCCCGTTCCTATTCATTTTATTTCATTGATTCGTAAAGATGTTGATGTGCACTCCTGTCATCTCCTGCTTATCTACGTCCAATTTACCTCGATTCATGGACCTGGCATTCTAGGTTCCTGTGCAGTATTGTTCTTTACAACATCGGACTTTACTTTCTCCGCCAGACACATCTATAATAATTTTAATATAGATTCTAGAATTTTTAGGTCTTTATTCAATTCCTCTTAAAAGTCATTGATTCTTTCTAGCTTTCTTTTTTTTTTAATTAAGTGCCATGCTTTATTTTATTGCTCCTTACCTTCATTTCTTGAACCTTTTTCAAGCTTTCGAATTTGTTTTCCTGTATTGCCTTTCTGCAGGTTTTCTCAGTTGATGAGGTAGATGTGCTTTTGAACAACATAAGGAGCCAGTGGGAATTCAGATTGTTGTGTGTTTTCCCTATCAGTTTGGTATTCTGATTGAATTATGGAAGTTGAGCATTTTGTGTCCCTTTGAAAACAAAGAATCCCTGAATTTAAAAAATAATTTTTAATCATTCTACTCTTACCATCAATGATTTATTGTTTATGAATTCATTTTTATATTGTGTCATGCTTTAATAATTGGCGTTAACACATTGCTTTACATACAGTGTCAAATTGTTTTCATAAATACTTATGACATTACCTTATTTTTAGCTCATTTCTCTAGGTACTCCTAATATTGATTCTTTTAATAAACTTCATCTTTTGTAACCTAGAAACTTGCTGGCATACATGCTTTAAAATAGAAGTTTAATTCTATTTATCAAGACAATATCTATTGTCCAGGGTGCTGTAGTTTTTGTTGATTGCCAGGTTAAGAAGATTTTTTGTTTATTTGTTTGTTTGTTTTCCATTTACTCTTTTTTCTCCTATAGTATTTTTATGCAGATGACAGCTAATACTCTTTTCTGCTTTTGAAAATATGACAGATTATGTAGACAACAGGAGAGAGAATTTAATTTTAAAAAATTGTGGGAAAATTATTCAAGTGACTGTGAATATAGAATATAGAATATGCTGAAATAGTTGAAACAAAAGCACCTGATGGGTGCATGAGTACCTCTGGGGAGTTTCTGACATGTCTGTAGAATTTGTGTATACAGACCAGTACACGTGTGCGTGTCAAGACCACACATGGGCAGACCTGCTCTCCTGGAGGTGACTCAGCCCATGCCCCTTGTTTGCGGTCTGGGTGCTTTTCTGAGTGGGTCACACTTACTGGAAACATTACGGAAGCACTGTGTTTGCTGTGTCCTCCAGGTCGGATCCGCACGCGACGGCAGAGCTCCGGGAGTGCCACCAACGTCGCCTCTACACCTTCTGACACTCGGGGCCGCAGTCGCGCCAAAGTGGTCTCGCAGTCCCAGCGTAAGAAGTATATTTTATGCTGTCTGTTATCTTAGTTTTATCCAACTTCTGCAGTTGGAAATTTGTATTACTATTATCGACTTTAGAGGAAAAACACATTTTGGTGACGCTAAGACACTGAATGATCTTTATGTATGGTGGATAAGTTTACAGGATGGAGTATTCCAGTATCTACCTGTGTCTCCTTTCCAAGCGACTTACATTCTGTTTAAATTTTGTAAGCAGTGAAATGTAGTTTCTCTTCTTCCCCTCAAGCCTTTCAAGTTGAAATGTGTCTGGGCTATGACCCGTTTTGCTGTTGATGAGGACTCCTGATGTAATTTAAGAACAGCACCCTGGAGGTGACTGCTCATGCTGAGGTCTCTTTCCAGTGGCAAGAAGTAAATCCATTCAGAGCTCCCCCTAGCCCGCTGTGCTAACACATCACCCTGCTCCTCTCTTCCTGCCACTGTGGGCTCTCGCTTTTGCTCAGCTGCCCTCGCTTCCATTATTGCTTCTCTGTATATGTCAAGCCACTTGATTCTTAGCATCACCCGTGAGAGCACCCATGCATGGGATGAGCGTATCCTCATCCGGATCCAGTCCTGATGTCTCACTTCCTGGCCCCATAGGCTTCCCTGTCTGTGCACATGGAGTGGGGCGGGTGTCAGGGTCCTCCTGGGCAGGGCAGCCATGCCTGAGGAAGGCTGCCCTTCCCTCAGCAGTGCTCTCATCAGCTGATGGTTTCTGCCTGGCTTGTGTAGAGAGTGGCTCGTCAGCAGCCAATCCTTAGTTCCTCTCATAGATGCTTAGAAGTTCTTTCTCTACTCTTCCTGAATTTAGGTACTTTCTCAGGTCCCTTTGATAATTAAGAGTCCTCATGTTGAAACAAGCTTTTATTTTCTTTCTGAAAAGAAAGTGCAAAGTCAGACATATTATTGGGAAGCTATACAACCCAATACTGACTCGATGGATGTGAGTCTGAGTGACCTTCGGGAGTTGGTGATGGACAGGGAGGCCTTGCGTGCTGCAGTTCATGGGGTCGCAAAGAGTCGGACACGACTGAGCGACTGATCTGATCTGATACAACCCAGGCTTGTCCGATTCAGAAGCCCATGGTTTTAGTGTCTTACACCATGCAGTACAACATAAGTTGTGCAGGTGTAGTTCAGAAACTTCTGCTTAGGGAGTAATATCCTGGCTCTGGTTGTTCTGTTGAACTCTAGTGATGCCTGGAGTCACAGATAGATATAATACTCAGGTCACAGGACTCATATCTTAGCACAAGGAAATTTTTCTTGACAGAAAATGTTTAGGACTCAGCGAATAGGTCAATATGTTTGAATTCAGTTGAATTAAAAAAAGTCTCAACCCTTTAGCTGCACAAGTTTATTTTCTTTCATGCAAAGAGTTGAACAGTGTTTTTTATGTTTTTTTATGTCTGCTATTCATTGGCATTGGTCTCTGCAGGGGTTCCTGCCCCTCGCTGGGTCTTCTGCTTAAGAGGTGGCAAAAATAAAGTCCCTTCTATAGTGGGAGATGATAGAGCTTTAATTTTTCAGTGTTAGAAAAATATTGCACCTTGCATTGGGGACCCATTTTAACTCTTTAGTTTTATTTTATTCCCCAAATCCCACTCACAGAAAAGAGACAACACCAGCAAATGATCAAGCCTGGACCTTAAACTTACAGATATAAATCAGATATTTTTAAAAAATTATTTTAATAAGAGGTAAATATGAACACATCTGTATATTTTACAAATGTAGATATACTAGCATTCATAGTTCAGGTTTAAGAGTAAGTAGATTTCATTAATATTAAATTTAGGACAACAGTATATTTTAAATAGCTGAGGATTTAACTGTGTGAGGATTAATATTTAAATATTGAAGAATTTGGCATTAGATATTGTTAAGATGAAACTAGTTAGCAGCAATTTCTTTCACTTTGTTGATGTTTATGGAGCCCTTCCTATGGTGAGCACCGTGTACAGCGGTATAGAACACAGATGGTAAGTCACTTTCTGGAACTTCCCTGGTGGTCCAGTGGCTGAGACTCCATGCTTCCACTGCAGGGGCCATGGTCAGGGAACTAAGATCCTGCATGCCGTGCATGGCGGCCAAAAAAAAAGTAAGAAAAAAAAAGATGCCATCACTTCTGCCAGGCAGCTCAGAGCTAGAGAGCAGGTGCCCCCCATGGGGCAGTCTTCCCTGTATCTCATCCACCTGCACTGTGCCTGGCGCAGGGTAGGTTCATAAGTGTTTTCATGTTTCATGGACAGATACAAAATAAATGCTAATACAGTATGATGTGTATAAAATAAAAACAAGTACAGAAGTAGATGAGGAGGAACAAGACCTAGGAAAAACAGCTTTTGCTAATGTGTTTGTAAACAGACCCATTTGTGCTATGTTGCATGCTGACCTCTGTATTGTGTTATTGTCTTTTAATCCACTTTTTGCCTGTCCTTTGGTCTGCTCTCATAACCCAGGATCCAGATCTGCTAATCCTGCTGGTGGTAAGACATTTCTCTTCTTGCTGGTTTTTTGTTTGTTTGTTGTTTGCATTTCCCTCACCCCATGTGCCTCACACAGTATTAATTTCTCTCTTTATTATGAGCTTAATCTTTCTCCATTTTTTCTGTATGTTCAAATTCTAGAGTTTGAAATGGATTTCTTTTCTCCTTTTATACAGCCTAATAGTTTGTGTGCTCAAATTTTATGGGCAAAATTAATAGATCCTAAAATAGGTTCTTCAGGATAATGTGTATTGATAATTTTTATAATGAATTTTACTTAAATTATAGTTAAGTCATTAAAAAGTACTAATTTTGGCAAGTAGTCATCTTGGTGTTTCGTTTGAATTAAGGAGGGGCGTGTGTGTGTAATTTCCAGGTAAGTTTTATTTCAAAGGTTTCTACTGTCCGGATCATTCTTATTCTTCTGCATAATAATGTGTGCTTGATATTTATGAATTTTGTTGCCTTCTGTACTTAAGGGAATGACCTACCTAAGTTAATGACTGCCATTTGGGTATATTGGTCTGATCCTTAGATTTGCTGCTTGCTTTAAGAAATAATATTGTTTTATAAGAAATGGTTGTATAAGTATCTAGTCACTTAGCCATTTATAAAAATTGCTAACTATACATTATGGGTTTTTGTTTTTTAACTTTTATTGGAGTATAGTTGATTTACAACATTGTGTTAGTTTCAGATGTACAAAAAAGGGAATCTGTGATATGTGTGCATATATCCACTTTTTTTTTTAGAATCTCTTCCTATATACGTCATTAGAGAGTACTGAGTAGAGTTCCCTGTGCTATACAGTATGTCCTAAATTAGTTGTCTCTTTTATATATAGTAGTATATATATATATATGTGTGTCTGTCAATCCCAATCTCTCCAAGTTTATCCCTCCTGCTGCCGCCTTCCCCATATTATGTTTTTGATTTCTCATTTTACTGCATACACATCACAGAATGTATTCTGCATAATTTCTGCCTTTGTGGGGTTTTTTGAGCCTTCCTTTGAGACTTAGTACATAGTTTTTATGGAAATGTACATCTGTTTGTCGGACTGTACGTTTGTGTGTATGGAAAGGTATGTTTATGCATATCTATATGGTTTTGACTGCTCTGTCATTTTATGACTAGTATGTTAATCTTTTATTGATATTAGTCTTTCTGAGAGGTATGTAAATGTCTTTTCAGTTTCTCTCTGTATTTTTATCATTTTGTATCTCAGGGCTATGTTACTTGTAGTGTAAAATTTCATGATTATTGTATCTTTAAGGATAATTATTTTCTTTTTGAAGTTCAGTGTTTTATTCTATTTTGTTGTTTTGTTTTATGTATGTTGTCTCTTATAAGCAACATGCAGTTAAGTTTCATTTCAGTTTTTTTAGACCAACCCAGGAATCTCTGTCTTTTTAATAGATAAATGTAATCAGGCCACATTTATTATGATTACTGGTATATTTGAGATTATTACTACCGTTTTATTTTGTAATTTTTGTTTACCATATTTCTGCCCCCTTTTCCATTTGAGTCTTAAATCCATTTTCCTTCATTAATGTTTAAGAAATTTTTGTTATATTTCTATTCTTTTAGCCGTTTTTAACATATCCACTCCTTTAGGAAACAAAACAATTATTTAATAAACACCTTTGTGATTATTGGTAGAAATTTGTTATAGAATAGGGAGACTTTTTGTTCTGAACCTGAGCTTATTCTTTTGAATCAGAAATTTGGCGGTCATTTTTATAGAATTCCATCATTTGTTCTTCTGTGTAAATATTTATTATAATTTGATGTTCTTTTATGCTCCTTCATTTTTAAAAACTATTAGTGATATTATCAACTATAAAACTATTTTTACACAAAGTTCTCTTGGTATTTGATCAAAACTACTGTGTAAAGTGACTTCTGAAATTACTTATTTCTTGATTTACGTTCATTATTCAATTTTGTTTTGGTTTACTTTTAGCTGGCAGCCGATCCAGTTCCCCAGGGAAATTGTTGGGAAGTGGTTATAGTGGCCTTGCTGGGGGTTCCTCAAGAGGCCCACCTGTGACACCCTCTTCAGAAAAACGAAGCAAGATTCCCAGGAGTCAGGGATGTAGTCGAGAAACAAGTCCAAACCGCATAGGATTAGGTAAGAATTCTCAAAGGTCTTGAAACACCATTCCCAACCTGGTCGTAAGTTTCCTGTAGGAAATAGCTATTTTTGAACTGAGGATGTCATTTTTGTCTGTGTTAAAAAGACATTTTAGTGTGTGCTTTTTATAGATTGCAGCATGTTTAGTTTTCGTTTATGACTAAAAAATACATGGAGTTTACCTTCAAAGTCATGGGGAAGAATCACACTGTTGTAGACTTTTATGTTTGAGAATAATTTTGTAAAACCTTAAAATTGGGAGAATGGGCAGGATTTTTTCTTCCCAGTTAGAAGCAGTGCTGCTTTTTCTTTCACTGAATAGCACTAAGTAGCCATTAACCAGTCCTCTTGCCTGGAGCATCCCAGGGACAGGGGAGCCTGGTGGGCTACCATCTGTGGGGTCGCACAAAGTTGGACACAACTGAAGCGACTTAGCAGCAGCAGCCGCCGCAGCCATTAACCTATGTAAATTTTCAAAAGCAATTTGTAGGGTCCACCTCTGGAGGAGGGCATGGCAACCCACTCCAGTATCCTTGCCTGGAGAACCCCATGGACAGAGGAGCCTAGCAGGCTACAGTCCATTGGGTTGCAGGGAATTGGACACAACTGAAGTGACTGAACGTGCACGCATGCAGGGTACACATTTATTTTAATTTTGATCTTCTCTAACCTAACTAGTGAAACTTACCATCAAAGAATATGTGTAGTTACTTTTGCCATAATATTGTTCAAACATAAACATCAAAAAGAGGAAAACTATTTTGTGTTGTAGTATTTAGTTTATTTGTAGTAGTGTGTAGAATAGTGTGTATATGAATGACTCTCAGCAGCTTAACAGCCTCTTACTCTATTAACATCTAACTTGTATACTACCTTCTTAATAAAAAAGTTAAAGGTCTTTTGTAACACTTTGTGAAAAATCTGTGTTCAGACTCATATTTTCACCTCCTTTCTGAGAGTGAAAACCTTCTAATGTGAAATCAGAGCGCTATATTCTTTAGTCCTGTTGGCTTATCTGTCTCCTTTATTCATTTATCTTACCAACAGCTTTTACATGAATGTTTACTATGATGTGTTGGGAACATTGTGAGACCTTTTAATTAGAAGAGAAATGTAATAGATTTAACTTGTGACTTCAAAGAGCTTGTGGTCTTAGAGGCAAAAATGTGAGACCGTTTGACAGATACTCTGGCGGGTGCTTTGTGCTTTGGGCCATAGAACAGGAATGTCCTGGGGCCCTTGTCTGCCCCACTTCTCCCAGATTTCCTTCCAAGGCAGGCTTCCCAGAGAAAGTCATGTTTCGAAGAGGTATAAAGTGGCGATAGGTATGGCGGGGAGATGAGGAGAATCTACCTCCTCAGGTAGAGAGTAGCCTGTGCAGAAGCACAGACAAGAGGGAGCATAGTGTACCGTGGGACCTCTGGTGGTTCCTCTGACGGTAGCTGAGGAAGTTTGACAGGGTAGGTGGGAGATGGGGGCAGGACAACTGGTAGGGTCCAGCTCACAAATGTCCTTGAGAGCTGCCTGAGCTTCAGGAAGGCAGGAACAGTTATTTATGAAGTAGCATCAATAGGATTTGGTTTAACCAACATTTCTGAAACAAATAAGAAACGTGATCAAGCTGTGGTTTTGTTAATTCTATGCAGTGCTGACTTTCTGTGGGCATTATATCACATGGTCCTTGAGCTGAACAGCTATTTGGCTCTAGTATGGGGCTACAACCAGAGAAAATACCATGACTGGAATATCTAAATTTCAGATTTGTTGCTATAAAATTGGTGTATTTAGATCTGGTTTTGCTTAGGAGATACATTTGATTTCAAATCTAGGTGTGACGTTTCAGCTGTCCTTTTTCCATAATTAATTTTTTAAGATTATGGAATGTTTTTTTGGCAACCCAGATTTGTTTCGTACTTTTAAAAATTCTTTTTGGGGGGAAATTTTACTCTTTATATTTATTAAAGATGCCATTTTTACTGTCTTCTTGAAACTGGGAAATAATCCGACCTTGATTATCTAACGTAACTCCAGGACCTGGTAGTCTGTGGTCTTAACTGTGAATTGTGCACTGTGCACTGTGGGTAGTTGAAAAGATAGCATTTCATAAGCCATTAAAAAAAGTCCTTTGGAACATCATCCATCACAAAGAACTAAAGAGGAGCCTGTTGCCTTCCAGAGAGTTCTGATCTGAAACATTATTTTGAAGAAAGTTGTTTCCTTGGTGCTTATTAAGAGGATTAGTTCCGGGTGGAGCTTTGAGGTCATACATGCAGTTCTGGTTAAAGAAGATATTTTATGTAAATATTTGCACATTGTGAGAATATAGATGCACAGATTATAAAAATATGTATAAGTGAAGTGTATCTCCACTTCTTCCTCTGTCACTACTTAAAGATTCCATTTTATAGGGTGTCATATTAGCATATTTCTGTAATAGAGTATGCTTCTTCTCTCATTTAATATATACTGGGTATATGCTTTGTGTCTATAAACATTTGATTCATTATACTCCAAAAAAAGCTAGGAGCATTTTTTAAGAATATTTTCTGTAATCCTCAAACCAGTTAATAGTTTTAATCATAGCTAAACTAGGCTTGGAATTTGCATTGAGAATTGATTCTAGTTGTCTGCAAATTACATTGGTTCATCTATTCTTTTTTGTTTGAAATAATATTTTTTAACTAAATTTTCTTATCTGTGATGAAAATGATAACAGAACTCTTCTACTTTAGCATTTAAGGTTTCTTAAGCAAAATAGAATGTAATTCCTGTTGGATAACTTAAGAGGCAAACCCTGCCATGTTTTTCCTTCTTGACATCTATTACTTCATAAACTAATGAGATAGATGAGTGTATGTGTAAATTGTTTATTCTATTTATGATAAAGTCACATGAATAGCTTGATATCTATAGCAATTACATTTTGGAAGTTTGCCTTTGGTTCCCTTCTTTCCTCTGCCCCAAATGTTGCATGGATATGTTTGAAGTGTTCTCAGACTTCCTGGTTAAATATATGTTGAAAAAAATTAAAATTAATAGTCAGCTTTAGCTGTTAGATTAGACTACTGTGTGCAAGACCGGGACGTGAAAATGTCTAGACTAGAGAGATGTTTCATGTTTTTAGTTTTGTTAGTTTTTGTTATTCTTCTGGTACTTCTGCTTTTGATAGGAGTTCTTATAGGATATTACCTTGAAAGACAAGAGTCAGGATTTCCCTTGAAACATTATAAAAGTAGAGTGTCACTCAAGAAATAAAAACTAGTCAGATGGTTTTTTCCAGACTTCTCAGCATTCTTTGTAAGCACAGGACTCGACTCCCTAAGAGTGGTGCTTTCAGAAAGTTCAGGCGGCACATGTGTTTTTATTGTCTCTTTGTCCTCTGTCACCCCTTTGCCATAACAGATTCTTAGGTAGAGTGTTCAGTGTGGGCACTCAATGAAAAGACAGAGTGATGCAGAATATTGTGTTTTAGCTTTGACCACCTAATTAATTACAGCCCAAAAAACTTTTATATACTTATTTTAAATCCTCCTTGTAGATTAGTCTTTGGAAGTGGTTTACAAGTGGAATTTTTTTCCTCTTGTGTTTAATTATCCAATATTTGAACTGTTGATTTCATCACTAAGTGTACTTAAATTAAGCTTGGGGCAAAATCGTGAACAGAATTGTAAGCAGCATTCTTTTTTTCCATACTACTATTGCCATATGTTAAAGGAGCCAGTCAGCACAAATGGGTGAAAGACCCTTCTCTGGGTCAAACACCAGGATAGTAAACCTTGTTAAGGATTATGGTTGCTGTTATTTCAGATCACATCTGCTTATTCCTTCTCATGCTCTTCACTGTCTTCACAAAGCAAACTCAGCCCACGAAGAGAGCAGAGATAGCCCATTGCTGTAGTATACGTGTTAAGGGTGTGGGAGCTGTGTAAAAATTCAGATGTGATCAGGCAAAAACTAGAAGAAAATGATTGATTGAGCATGCACATATGTGAAAAACTATCAGAACTGTTCTTCCTCCTTTTTGATTGTTTGGAGTAGGCAGTGGAATAGGACTAGAGTTTCACATATGCCTTTCAGCAAGGAATGCAGAAGTACCTACATTACATTCACTGCACCCTTTTCATTTAAATGGTAGGGAATCTTTCTCTCTCTCACCTTTCTAAGCAGAGGTGGAGGCCCAGAGAGACTGAGCAGCTGGATCATTGAGTTAGCATGGAACTGGAGGGGGCATTTACCCATTGGAAGTGGGATTGGTCCCCTAAGGATAAGTGATATGTCTTGCAGATTTTAAGCAATTTGTCATTTACTGAAGGGGTCAGTAGATACTCCCTAGTTTTTTAAGGTGCTAAAATAAACATTTAGCACCTGTTGCCTTGGCTGTTATTGTAGAAGTTGTTCAGAATGTTATCAGAAATTGCTGATTAGTCATTAGTGCTGCTTTGAGTGAAAAGCCGGTACTTCCACATCACTATAGCAAAATAAAGACAAGTTTAGGAATTCCTGAAAGTGAAAATGTTAGTACTGAGTCGTGTCCGACTCTTTGTGACCTCATGGACTGTAGCCCCCCAGGCTCCTCTGTCCATGGAATTCTCTAGGCAAGAGTACTGGAGTGGGTTGTCATTTCCTTCTCCAGGGTATCTTCCCCACCCAGGGATTGAACCTGGGTCTCCCGGATTGTGGGCAGACTCTTTACCGACTAAGCCACCAGGGAAGACTGGTGAATCCCACATGAAGCCCTGTTTTGACTGACAGCTCAGCTTGCATCCTGCACTTGACCTTTCCTTGCTCACCAGCACAGACCCAAGCTTTTGGACATCACTTAGGTGCCTTTAGGGTCTAATTCACCTCTGGCACTGAGCAGAGAACACAATAGGAAGTTGATTTGGCTTTTCTCTTCCACATTCTTCTAAGTCAGGCAGTTTTATGATTCTGGTTTGTAAGACATTCTTGTTATAGTTTGGCCATAAATCTACCTTTTCTCTGAAGTCATAGGCTATGCTTATTGTAATATAGTAAACATTGCTATTTTCACATCAGTGGATCAAGGTTATTTTTTTCTTATATTTCTGACTAAGTCATTTCTGTTTAGTCCAGAATTAATAGATCCTCTCAAGATGGAAGTGTTTATTGTTCCCATCAGCTATCATGTAAGTGGCTACACACTTTCAGTTTGCAAAGTTGTTTTTGAGTATTTTCCCAGTACTGCATTCTTGTTTTCTCAAAGTGAATTGAAAAATAAGGGCATCATGATCTTTTCTGAGATTTATGGCCAAGTTATATTAGCCCTTAGGCTTCGTAGGATTCTGTCTTGTCAGTATCCTGACAAGATAATTAGTTTTTTTCAGACCAGTGGCTGATATTCAGCATGAGTATTGAAGTTATCAGGCCACTTGCCGTAGTTAGGTGTGAGGCTGGGTAAGTGGAGGTACTTGGGGAGGGATGACAGGCAGATCTCTCTGGCTTCCCTTGGAAAAAGCAGGAATTAATGTCAAGGCCACTGAATGAAGGTTATTGGTCCCAATTCTTTATGTTTGTTGGTTTAGTTATTATGTTTGCAGCATCTACACACTGGTTTGAAGTAGGCAGGTTCTGTAGCTGGGTCAGTCCTTGTGACTTCTGTTTGTAAAGATGGCCAGGCTGGAAGCAGTGAACCCTCTTAATTAGGTAAGTTCATGAAGCTCAGTGACCAGAGCCTTTATTCTGTTTTTTAATCCAAATTAAATTATCTTTCTAAGGACCCATTGCATATGAAAATGACTATGGCCTTTTATTATCCTCTTGTGGAGAAGTTAAAGCCGTAAAAACTGATCATCTCTAGAAGACTTTTGACGTTGTATTTTCTGATACCAGTTTGCTCTTTGGAGAGCTTTCTTTGCCTTTCTCACCTTTAGGTGGTCTTTCACCTTCCTGCTGCAGTTCACAGCTTTGTGAGGCAGCGAGCAAGTTGAGTTTTGCCTACACCCCTCCTGTTTGTTGCCAGTGAGGCCCAAGCAGGGCCAGACATGGGCCATGTCGTGATCGTGCAAACGGAATGTGACTGACCGTGTGTGAGTTTCTCTGTCTTCATTAAACTTGTTCCCCTTCTCTGAAACCCCTCATGCTGCACGCTAGCACGGAGCAGCCGTATCCCTCGACCCAGCACGAGTCAGGGGTGCAGCCGCGATGCCAGCCGTGAGAGCAGCCGGGATACGAGCCCTGCTCGGGGCTTCGCGCCGCTCGGTGAGTACCCGCCGGCCGGGCACCCCGAGCGCCCCACCCCGCCAGGCCCAACCGCCAGCCTCTGTCCCTCCACCACCGTCCCGTGAGCCTCTGCTCTCCATCTCTTCCTGAGCCACCCTTGTACCCCTCTGCATGCTCAGATTTTGGCTTTCCCGGTTTTTATTTATCAGAGGGAAAAAGCACCACCTCACTCTGCACTGTTGTCACTTGGGACCACTGGCTCCTGGGTAAGCCCACCTGTGAGGCCATTGCCAGTGCGAGGTGAAGCTCAGCCAGAGATCACTGTGCTTCAGACTTGAGTGAATTCAGGTTGCATCCTCAGTCGTTGAATTTCTACAACTTGTTTTTCATCTTACAAGAGATCAGTCCATGTGTGAGTCACTTCAAAAAGGACAAAAAGTAAAATCATGATAACATTTAGGAAGGTAAACGTATTCACTTTGGGGGTAGGAACGTTAAATCAGAAAAGCAACATGAATATCAGCTGTCCTTCTGTTGAATGAGTCCTTTCAAAACTTTCTTGAGCAGTCTACAAATTGCTTTTGGATAAACTGACAAGGTGTATGTATAGCACACCTCGATGTTCACTATTAATTATTAAGAAATTTTCCTTTTTCCTGGGCTCCGTGGGCTTTTTAATGTTTGTGACCCACTGCCACCTGAGGACAAAAAAATCACAATATTTGGTGGCCATGGTGCATTATAAGTACTTACTTCTGATCACCATTTGGGTGCCAGTTGGAGCTGTCTGACACACCCACATTCAGTTTTTCTTATAGCCAGAATTTGTATTTTAACAATTTCTAATATTCAGGAAAAATAAGATAAAAAGAGAAACATGTATCCTTTACAGATATTGAATTTACTTTTTCTATTTAGTTTTAATAATCCTGCCTTTCTCTAAAATGGACATATACCTTTTCAGTTTGCACTATCAACACACATTTTCACAAAAACGAAATGTTTCGTATTCTTCAGTAGTTGTGTTCTAGTCATTTGGCGTATTTAGTGCTGTGCAGTTGTTGTCTATTTTTATCGTGATAGGCGTGGCAAGTAAGGTAGAAATCATCCTATAATGCTTGGGCCTAGGCCTTAAGTTATTATCTGGAGCTGTGAACTTCAGCAGTCTGTTATTTTGACTCTAAATATGAGGCAGGTCTTTCAAATATAAAAATGTCACTGTGGAAGATGGATGGTGGAGCAAAAGCATTAGGTCTTAATATTTTCCTCTGTCTCCTTCTGATATCATACACTTCTTCCCTGGATCTTTTTTCCCCCAAATCAATAATTAAAATCTAAATCTATTTCTTCGTGAACACTATCCTTTGTGGAGTTCTCAGAAAGAGCAGGAAAACAGATGCAGGGCACTCTAGACAGTCCACCAGACTTGGTGAGGAGATACCTGTGTGAGTGTCCTACTTGCTGAGCACAAGGGCCTGAGAGGGGCACAAATTACCTGGACCCTCCCAGCTCTTGCACAGCAGTCTGAAGTGTTAGATCAGAATCCTCAAAAACATCAAGGGCAACGATGATGGTTTTTTTCTGTAGGAACTGGTTATTTTGCCTTTCAAATTATGGCTGTGTATGCATCCTTGTTCATGATTTGACCTTCCAGATAACTTAGAATTGAACACTGCAGTCTGTTTATTGGTTATTTTGTATCTTAGAGGCAGTTCAGTGTTTTCATTTCACTCAGACATTGCTATATTTGTTACTGCCCACGGAAGCAGCCTTTGTGACCCTAGCCTGGGGTCTGTGGCCCAGGCAAGATGTGCTGGACTCTTGAGGTCCTCACGGGGCTCTGAGGAGCTGAGGGACCCAGCTCCTAGTTTCCACTCAGCTGTTTTCTGATGACAGCCCTGGTTGTGACATGTGTCATTGCTGCTGCCACAGCTGGAGGTGTGGCTGTGGGTGCTTCTCTTTCTGATAGTCTCTAGCCACCAGCATAGTCTTCTGTGTGATCAGGGCAGGAGTTAACATCTTTTCAGCTCAATTTTTAGACCATGCCTTTTTTGGAGGGGGGAAGTTTAAATCTGTTTATAAAATTTCAGTCCAGCTCAGAACAGCAGCAGTGCTTATATGTCCCTGCACCATTCTGAGCAGTCAGCGGGCACATAACCCTTGTGGGTCCTGTTCAGCCTCTGGGACTGAACCCATCTTTTACAAATGACACAACTGAGCCTGGGAGAAGAGTCCACTTTCTCCAGATCACACAGTTCTGACTTCACAGCCTGGCTGTTCCTCCACCTCATCTGAGGCGTCTTTCTCTTGTTCCCGCAAAGTGAGCTGAATGCTTTCTGAGGCCTCCCCAGGCCCAGGTACAGAGAAAGCACTCTGCTTGGCTGTGTTTCCAGGCTTGACCAGAGGACCTGAGAATTCATGTACAAACCCCAGAGGTTGCTGCCCCTTAGAGAACCTCCTGTGCCCCTTAGAGGATGTGATGTTTCCTTCTTCTCACTCCCTTTAATATTCATTTTGTACCCCCTTTATAAATCAGTGAGATTTTGTATTAGTGCCCCCTTTGAATCAACTTATATAGCCAGCCTTCACTTTTTAAAAGAAAAGGAACAGAAGTAACTGTTCTGCTGACTGCATATTGGGTTTGAGTTTATAGGGTGTTTTGGGGTTTTTTGTAGTTTTCGGCTGTGCTGGCTGGGTCTTTGTGGCTGTGCAGGCTGTCTTTCGTTGCAGTGAGTGGGGGTTCCTCTCTAGTTGTGGTGCACGGGCTTCTCATTGCAGTGGCTTCTCTCGTTGCAGAGCATGGGCTCTGGAGTGTAGGCTCAGTAGTTATTGCACGTGGGCCCCTGTGGCATGTGAAATCTTCCTGGACCGGGAATCAACCTGTGTCACCTGCATTGGAGGTGAATTCTTAACCACTGGACCATTAGGACATCCTGTATTTTTCTTAAAAACTTGTTTTGGACCACTTTAATGGTATTAATGTATATTTAAGTGGTTACGGTGACAACTTTTGGGAAGATTAAGGGCACTAGGACTCTGCTGTCAGCAAGGCTTTTACATAAGTGGGTCCACTGGGATTCCACTGTGGGATGTTCACCTGAGTACGTGACAAAGAACTCATTACAGGACATATTTGCATAGAATATTCTGTTGAAACAGAACAAAGGACAGCTTCATAAGAAACCTTCAGGTGTTGCTTAAACACTGTTTCCAGTTTAAACTCTCCGGACATGATACCATTGTGCTTAAGAAGTGAGTAGTTTGTTTCAGTCTTACACAATATTTTGTCAGTTTCCTTATTTAAGGAAAGTGATTATTCTGTAATACCTGTTCTAGAGCTTGCTGACTTATTTTTGTGCATCTTGAGAAATTAGGGATTTTCTTTTTCTTTTGCATGCTGATAAAAATTTATCCTCACTGACCAGGTGACCTTTGCTGTTTAGTATCTCTTATCCTGCAGATATGCATGTTTCATAAAGTGACATAAGCTTAAATAAATAGTTATATTGAAGAGTTTGAGGCTTTACCATTCCATGAGTAACTGTATGTTAGCATTTGAGGTTTCTGGGCTCTGGATATGCAGGTGGAAGGCAGCATGGCTTAGTGTCATCTGGGAAACCTGTGAACTTCCTGTGTTGCAATCACTGTTCTTTCCAAGTAATGATTAGAAGCATGTTATTCTCCCCCCACCCCCACCCCCCAACCCCCGCCGAGGTAAGAAAAAGCCTTATGTTGTGTGGTACTCCATCAGTAAATTCAAGTTTGGACCCAAGCCTGTATTTCATAATTATTTCTAAAAGTTGTTCCCTCCACACGAGTCTGGAGTTTGATATATATTTTCTCAGATTGATGTATTGATGTAATTATTATGAGACTTGCTAGTAAAATGATATTTAACATCTAAGTGTAGAGTAGAGTTTATGCTTGACCATTGCTGTGACCACCAGCACTGTGCTTCTGTTGCTACCACGGTTTATTCTGTGCCTGGCACTCTTTCAAGTGTTTGATGTATAAGCTCTCTTAATTCTCTTAACTCCCAAGAGCAGGGTACCACTGTTAGCCCCATTTTACAGAGGAGAACTAAGACACAGAGAGGTTTAGTACTTTGCCCAAGGCCCATACAACTAGTTGTGATCTGACTGGGACCTGCCCTCTCCCACCTTCCATGTGTCACAGAGCTGGTGCTCACAACCGGAGTCCTGAGCGGCCTCTCCAAGGAAAGCTGTTAAACTTACTGCAGCTAACTTTCCAACAGTTAAACAATGAGGTAATTAATAATTAGGATATTTGTGCAGCAGAACAATGAACATGTTGACTAGGGAAAATGGAATTATAGTTGTTGACCCCCCCCTTTTTAAATCAATTAATTTTTGTTCTGTGAAGCATAAAGTGTTTTCTTATTTTTTAATTACGTATAGTTGATTTACAGGGTTGTATTAATTACTGCTATACAGCAGAGTGACCTAGTTAAACATTTATATACATTCCTTTGTTCATATTCTTTTCCATGATGGTTTATTGCAGGATATTGAACCTAGTTCCCTATGCTATATAGTAGGAGCTTGTTGTCTATCCGTTTTCTATATAAAAGCCCCCTTCTTGTGACTTCATGCTGTTTCTGTTGAGAGAACATTGTGAACTTCTCTGCTTCTATATATGGTGCATGGTTGCGTGTGCATTGCATACCGACGAGAGGTATAACCCATGCTGCTGCTGCCCCTCTGGTGTGGCCCTGACGTCCTTCCTGTGCACAGTCCATGGTGGCCATAGTGGCTCCTGTCATGGACGTGCACCTGAGGTGTGGGCCCCTGGGTGCACAGGCCAGGGATCGGCGCTCGCTGTCCATTCATCTCCAACACCATCTCTTTTCATGAGGAAGCACGGCTGTGTTGGGAGCAGCCCTCGTGCCCTCCGGCCTGTGGCCGCTGCTGTCTGAGGTTCTCATGTGTTAACCCTGTGGGTGTTGCCGTTCCTTTTACCTGCAGCCTCTCGACGTCATTCCAGGTCCACTAGTGCTCTCGCCACGGCTGACTCTGTGGGGCAGTCAGGTGAACACGTGTTCATGCATGCCTGTCTCACGCTCATTGTCACATTTGTTCCCATCTTATTCGCTAGCAGTTGGCATGGATGCACCTCATATTTTTTCCCCCTCAGTGTGCTTTTATTTTTTTAAGTTGTTGAATGTTTATGGTCTGTTAATAGGCTATAGATGCTTTGTAGCTTGTTTGACATCATTTATCTAGTGTTCACATTTATGTTAAAACACAAGGATGGGGAAGCACTTCCACCCTTGCTTTCAGTCCCTCCTGCAGGAAAGCAGCAGCCCCAGATAGGTGTCCTGAAGTGTCCATAGGAGAACTGGGGTATGGACCTCATCCAACAGAGGCTTTTGTCTCTCAGCCTTTGCTCCCAGTAAAGTGGTATCTATGAACGCTAGTTATTCCTGTCCAGTTTTCATTACTTGGAGGTACTATTTAGTGACCAGATGTTCAATTATAGCATAACCCTTTTCACATGGATTGAAGGAAGTGCATTGCCCTGAAACTTCTTTGGAAAAACAGGCTATTATTATGATAATCAAATCAGGCCAAAGGTAGCCTTTGCAGCCTGCAGAGTCGGAAACACTGCCTCAACCCCATTTTAACAATAGCCAAATAAATGCCCGGTTGGCCATTAGGGCAGAAAGTAAGCATACAGAATGCTCAATCTGCCAGATTTAACTGGCATCATTTTGATAAACTAATAATCCCTCATGACTACGGTTTTATCAACTGAGTACGAGGCATCATCTCTTAAATCTGACTGTTGATGATGACAACTGTGACCAGTTTACTGAGTTAGTATCTGTTTTTTCTCTAAATGAACCACCTATGCATTTTATTATGTGTTCTTTGGTTAGGACATTCCCCTAAAGATTATGGGCCAGGCTGAGGGCACAGTTATATGTATCCATCTCTTGGAAAGTGAATGGTACCAGAGAGAACATAGAGCAGATTTTGGTCTAGTGAAAACAAAAGGCTTATAAATTTTCTTCACTCCAAACATTTCCCCTTAAGATTTGAAATTCAGTTATCTGTGATAAATATCTGCAGTCACCATGTGTGGTGAAACTATACACATCTGAGAAGCACAGAATAATTGCTTTGTTCTTACAGTTTTAATTTTGTGTCTGAAGAATCACTCTTATCCCTGGAGCAAGATTTGCTGGCATGAGATCTATTTTTTTTTTTTAAGATTATGTTTTATTTAAGTTTATGCTGGGTAATTTCTAAATGGCTTATAACTGGATTACTTTCATTCTGTTACTCATAAATCCCTTACTATCTACCCTTTTTTAATGAAAAAAGAGAAAGACTTGAACAATGATCATTTATAAAACTGTGCATCATAAATCTCAAATTTCTAATTGTTTCATATTTGAGCTGATAATTTATATTATAGAGAGAGATATAATTGATTTTATACAGCATGTTGTCACCTTTTAAACATATACATAATGATGAAATCCAGTATAATCAACAACTGCATTAAAAAAGGGGATAGTATAACATGCAATTTTTGTTTCTCTATAAAAATTCATAATTGTATAACTTTTGATTAGTAGTTAAATTTTCCCCCCATTCTGTGGCAGTGGAAGATATGTTTTAAAACTGACAATTTTAAAAAGCTAAATAAACTTTTAAAGTTCACCAGGTTGTAGGTGATGTCTTGTTTACCTATCCAAATTTTAAATATATTATTTTATACAAAAGATCAATTATGTAAGACAGACTTTAGCTTTCTTTCGCCCTCCCCGCCACCAAATGCCTTCATTATTAGAATATGGCAAATACAGAGATTTTCCTTGTCCAAACAGTGTCTTATTTGTTAAAGTGTTTTTAATCTTAACATTTTAAATAAGAATCATTTACTGGATTGCTTTGTCTTGAGCTGCCACAGCGGTGAGCAGCAGGGACTCACAAGGGCAGTGAGTTTCAAGTAATCTGTGTCCAAATAAAGCCCTGTCCTGAAGTGAAAAAACCTTTACCAGTAGATACCCTTACCAGTGTAATTTACACTGACTTTCTCCTGCATTGTTTTAATTTCAGCCTTTCTGAAGGAAGGCTGGACAGTTCATGTAAATGGACTTCTAAAAGTTAGTCATTTTGGATTCAATGCTTTCACTGCCAGAGGCGCGAATTCCATCTCTGGTCAGGGAACTAAGATCCTGCAAGCCTCATGGAATGGCCAAAGAAAAGAGTCTTTATTGTCCATAATCGTTAATAAGCTTATAATAGTTGTTTGAACCACTAAAATGGGAAAAATTTTTTGCATTCTGTCCATTTTGTTCACACATATAAAGATTATCATTTAAAAATCCTTTGAGGGACTTCGGAAAAATTTATATTATCTGAATGATTAATGTTTTGCAGTGAAGATACTAGCTTTTTGTGGTGACGATTAAAGAATTTTAATATATTGATTTTAAATAACCTTTGGTGATGCAGGCATCATGATGAACAGATATCTAAAATTAATTGAGCTTAATAACAAACGGTAGTGACAGTAATGAAAATTTGCACAGAGATCAGTGTAATACATTGGATTCAAATTTTATTATTACATATTGCATTAGAACTCATTTATCAAACCATAGAGCTTTCTAATTAGTTTGACCAAATATCAGGGCTTCTTTTGCTGCTAGAGAATGCTAAATAGATGAAAAGGCTCAACTCATGGCCCAGTTCCCTTCTATAATAAGTTCCCCTCTCCAGCCTATATCTCAGCACTTTTCCAAAATAAAATATCATTAAAGAACCATTTCAATTGTCAGAATGCGACCATATTAAATGTGAACATTGTAATCTCTGCCACTGGTAAACAAGTCAAGTGTAGTTGAAACTACAAGCCAACTGCAGTAAAAACTGGCCAGAGATTTTTCAGTGTTTCTGTCCAGTATGGGATGAGGCAAGGGCCATTGCAAAGAAATGAAAACATTTGAATTAAAATGACATATATTTTTGCTTTTGTTCTTTACCTAGACCGCTTTGGGCTCGGCCAGGCAGGAAGAATTCCTGGTTCTGTGAATGCCATGCGGGTTCTGAGCACCAGTACAGATCTGGAAGCTGCTGTTGCTGATGCTTTGGTAAGAGGCCCGATGTGTGTGGAGTCTCTTTGAATTACTGACCTACATTTTTCTCTGTCTTTACAGGAAGTAACCTCCAAATCAGGTCACTAAGTCTTCTTTGATACTCTTTGAGATCATGTAAATATTGGGTAAATTTAGATGATTCCTTTCTTCTTAAACTTTTAACTCTGTACGTAAGTGAAAACTGGCCTTTTGAGCCACATTCACGTCAAGAGTGTCTTCTCTGCTCTTCAGTAACAAGGAGGTTTGGATGACATTGGGCTTCTCTGATGTCATTGGGCTTCTTCTTTTCCTTTTTTATCCATTTTTTTTTCAGCATTTCCTTTTTGCCCCTTCTTTTGCTTCTGTTGCTTTACGGGCTTTGATGGCATAGCCTAAGCACATCATTGTATAAATAGTAGGTCACAGACTTTGTGGTTTGAAACTCTTGCGTTCCATTACCATCATTAGTTGTTCCGTATGATTTTGTTTATTTGTTTGAATGAGTCCTTAAGTCATTATTTACAGAAGCTTTCCCAGATTTTAAGATGAACTCTTTGAGGATATGAAGCACTAATGGAGTATGTTTTTTCTTTCATTGTTATAATGTAATGTTTTAAAAAGCAATATGAAGTTGCTCAGTCGTGTCCGACTCTTAGTGACCCCATGGACTGGAGCCTACCAGGCTTCTCCATCCATGGGATTCTCCAGGCAAGAGTACTGGGGTGGGGTGCCATTGCCTTCCCCGATAAAGTAATTAGAGGTCCTTAAATTTATGCTTCTAGCAAAAAGTTCCTCAGTAGAATCAGCTTGTGGTCAGTTTGCCTTATAAGATGCATTTCAACTGGTAGTAACACGGCCTCTTGTTTCTTCTGGTTTATGTGCTCAGCATTTAACACAGACATGCTTTAGAGAGCTGTCTGATCTCTGGTCTTACTAGTACTGTTTTAAGAGAAAAGCATTATAATACCCTGCTTTCAGACCCTGAGGTTTTAAATCCAGCCGTTTTCATTTGATCAAAACTTTATAGTGTGTGGCTTCAGGGATTCTACCTCTCATCCCTCCTGGCCCTCCCTCATTTATTCTTGCTCAGCCAGGTTTCTCTGACAAGCAAGCAGTCTTCCAGTCTCCTAGTGCTTTCCTGATGAGGGCTGCCCCCCAGGTCTGTTCATCAGCCTTGGGTGTGGAAGGACTCTTCCTGGCAGGTACTGGAGTTCAGGATAATTGCTTTAAGTAGGACTTCAAGAGTCACAAGTTGGAGACTTTATGAAGCGGTTTTCCTTCCAAGTTGCAGCATTTGGAATTTGTTTCTTACTTATTCCGGGACTTTAAGAAGTGTGAACCAGTGGGGTGAGAAGTGATGGATGTGCAAAGCCCTTGGTGAGACAGCACTTCGGTTGGGGTGGGGGAAAGGGGGAGGGCTGTGTTTCCTTTTTTCTTAAAGATCTGCCCCAGGAACACTGCACAAAGTGCCAGGAGGCAGAGCAGGACTCAAGAGTCTGGGCTTTGCCTTTGTCTGACTTGGGCTTTTCTCTGAGCTGTGGCTCTCCTTACACTCCCACTGCCCTTAAGGACGTTTTGTCCAAACCTCTTGCTGTCTTCCCATGACATGCTTCAGAAGACAGCGCCAGGATGGTACTCAGTCCCTACCTCGCAGAAAGAAAGTCCCAGGACAGAAGTTTTCATAGGAGCAGACGACAGAGTTAATAGCAACATTTGGGATGTGCCTCAGTGGTGTGGGGAGAGTTTCAGCAAAGAATTATAGAGCAGATACTGGAATGTCTCATAAGAGGTGCAAGAGGGTTAGGAAATGCCATTGTGAAAGCACTCTTTGTTATTTGCTTGATATGAATTGCTTGCTAACCTGTATTTTTGGTTTGCTAATATATGTTTTGCTGTACACTTTTGTTGCAAGAACAATCCCCACATATGCTTCTGACATAATTCTCTATGCTTTTTCCCCATCCTTCAAAATTTTCCTGCCTACAGCTGTTAGGAGACTCCAGGAGCAAGGTACCAGTGCTTTAACTTTTGTTTTATAACTTTTTTTTTTCTGTTGTGATATTTCCTTTAGGAGCTGGTAAAAGCAACAAAAATGTAGCCTAGTGTAGAAGTTCTGTTCTGAACTGTGATTTTGTGGAAACTAGTGGTGCTTTTGCTAGTGATAGAACTGGTCATGTCTCACACGTGTTTGAGCATTGTTTTCCAACATCAAGTTCTGCCCATTATCATCCTAGTGTTTCATTTTACTAACCTAGGTTTTGTCTCACGTCGTTATTATTTCATGAGTGGATACATTCAGCATTCTTCTTATCTTAGGAATCTAGTTCATGTATAAGTGAGATGGCCGTATAATTATCATCCTAACAAGGATACTTTTGAGCATGAGGGAGGGTGCCATTAATAATTATCTGGGGACAGTAGGTGGAAGGCAGAGCTGTCCAGGTAAGTTGTGATGTGTGTACAAGTCACATTCCTAGGAAGTTACATTGGTGCAGTTTAAGCCCATAGCTACTTGTTTTCCTCTTAGAGAAATTAAATTTTATCTGTTTTATATAGTTCTTGCTATATAATTTTGGAATTTAACTTAATAGTTTTATATTCAGGGTAAGAGACATGAATGAAGTGGGTATTCTAGTCTAAGGAGGCATATTAATGTTGTAAAACTGTAAGTCATTAATAAAAATGGTATAAATCTTTTGAGAATCCTTTTATATAGGACACTACACCACTGACATTGCAGTGTCAGATGTTCTTAAGGGAGCATGAATTTTCAAACAAATTTACTTATAGACCATGCTCAAAACAGGTTGCTTTTGGTTGGGGAAGGGTGGTGGGCTCACAGACTCGGTGTGTCAGGTGCTGAGCTGGGCTGTTTAGCATGTAATTCCACTTAATCCTGACAACAAACCTGTGAGAAGGGTAATCAATATTATCTCAGGGAAAGGTTAGTAGGCTTTCTGAGATCACTTGGCAGGTCCATGTTACTGAGAGGGCCATACACCGCACTAAAGATCACGCTCCTTCCTCTGCTATGGGTTGCTCTGCTTACTACTCACTCTACCTACCAGAAGTCTGCTGTTCTGTTTCCATTTCCCTAATCCGTAAGCAAAGGGAAGGTGTGGGTGCATGTGCCCATGTGTGTGTGTGTGTATCTACATTTAACTCTTTGTTGTTGATTTTGTGTTGTAAGACTCATGTTGCCTTTCCATTTCTTCCCCAATCCCTCCTTGGATCTGGCAGAAGAAGCCTGTGAGGAGAAGATACGAGCCCTATGGAATGTATTCTGATGATGACGCCAACAGCGACGCCTCCAGCGTGTGCTCGGAGCGCTCGTATGGCTCCCGGAATGGGGGTATCCCCCACTACCTGCGCCAGACTGAGGACGTGGCTGAGGTGCTCAACCACTGTGCCAGCTCCAACTGGGCCGAGAGGAAAGAAGGGCTGCTGGGTCTGCAGAACTTGCTGAAGAGCCAGAGAACGCTGAGGTAGGATGGGAGGCCAGGTTCCTTCAGATTGAGCCTGACACAGATGCATGGTCATCTATGGGGCAGGCCCAAGAGAGGCCAGGATGGCTCAGATGTGGTCTTTGCCTTCCAGAGAACTTAAATATTGGGCAGACACTCCATAGCTTATTAGGTCTAGGAAACATTTGGTTCGCCATGGCCAGATTTGGCTGCTGCTGCTGCTGCTAAGTCACTTCAGTCATGTCCGACTCTGTGCGACCCCATAGACAGCAGCCCACCAGGCTCCCCTGTCCCTGGGATTCTCCAGGCAAGAACACTGGAGTGGGTTGCCATTTCCTTCTCCAGTGCGTGAAAGTGAAGTCACTCAGTCGTGTCCGACTCTAGCAACCCCATGGACTGCAGCCCACCAGGCTCCTCTGTCCATGGGATTTTCCAGGCAAAAGTACTGGAATGGGGTGCCATTGCCTTCTCCGCAGATTTGTCTAGTAGGTGTTTTGAGAAAACTCAGAACAGTTTGTGGTTTAGGTAAAACATAAAAACAACTCTGAAGTTAGTACAATTTATTTACACTTCAGAGACATGGATAAAATGATGCCCAGTCTCAGTCTAAAATGTTTTCATGTGCATATGTATAGTTTTTATAAATATGCAGAATAGAGAGACACTCAAATGGAGAATTCCAAAGTAGTACAGCATTATCTCTAGAATTGATTATTTTTGTTTTTGTTTTTCATAAATTTTCTAAAATAGGCATGTATTACATATACCAAAAACACATGTTTATAACATATTTCATCAGCTCTAAGGTACCACTGACACACTATTATTTTGTATCTAAGAAGAAATGCTTCTTATAAAACCATGACAGTACTGATATGTCATTGATTGCAGGGTGAATCTCATGGTTACAGAGATATTTGAAGTATAGTCTGTTACATTCTTTCCATAATTTTTTTAAGCAATGCTGTGAGACTAGTTACATGTTTCTGTTCATGGCTGGCTCTGCAGACTCTGTGAGCATGGACTGACGAGTCACTGGGCTTCAGGCGTGGCCGTCTGTAGTCAGTGTGACCCCTCCATATTCCTTCCTGACACCTAAACATTCATTCCATTCTGTGCATGCACATTCCTGCTAAAGTGTAGGTCACCTCTGGTGGTCTAGTGATCTGTCAGAAAACAAAAACAATGAAATGTCCTATTCTCCAATAATCTCCTTAATTCTGGTGGCCCCAGTTTCTTGGTTCTAGTGTTCTCCAAGTATCCACTGAATAAGCTCTAGGAATCTATTAATTAACATTGGTCTGGTCTGGATTTCATTGTTAGCGATGTTAAAAAGACCACTGGATCTAAGAGGGGATGGTATGGGGAAGAAGATAACACTTTCTGATCAAAATTTGAAGTACAGACAGGATTCGGTAGTGCAGTTCAGGGTAAGAAATGTCACAGGGGCACTGATGTGAAGTGAGTGCGCGCTCGACTCAGGTGCTGTAGCAAGTAGGTAGTTAGCAGCGGTTTGTTGTACTCAAATGGGTATAAAGATAGCACAGTACTTTGACTAAAACAGAACTGAGACTAAAATCCAGGTCTGTCTGACCCCACTGCACATGCTTTTCTGAATTGATCCAACTCCCTTTCATCTATCGCGTGTGGAAATGAAGTGAGCAGGATTTGGCATCTGGCTTTGCCATATGTGCATATGTGTAAACTTATGTGATCACACTCTGAGATTTAGTTTCATTTTAGAACAAGACCAAAATTGGTGTGATTTCTTATTCCTGTATAATTCTGTCAAATTAAAATTTAGATAATTCATTTGTAGAAAAAAAGGTGTTACATAAAAATTATATAAAACATGTTAAATGAAATAAAAGGATTTAGAGAAGCTGTAACTACTTTCAGTGTTGACTTATTAAATATTAAATGTATTTCATTTTATTTCCTAGTCGAGTAGAATTGAAAAGATTGTGTGAGATTTTCACCCGAATGTTTGCTGACCCTCACAGCAAGGTAAGGTCTGAGAACCTGCCCACTTGTAACCTCTTTGCATGTCTTTCTATATAATACACTACTTCAGAGTGGGAGAACAGCCCCGCCGTGCAGTGTAGCCCTTCCATTTAACAGTAGTTTATGTTATATCTTTTGAAGACAGAATTCTTAGAAACTTCTCTAGTCCATACAGTGTCATTAATAAAGTGCATTTCAAGTAAGGGTTACCCTGGAGAGAATCAGATGTAGTCTTTTATTCACTCAGCAAACAGTTTTGCATATTTCATGGAAGTACGCAGGCTGGATGCTAAGATGTAACAGTGTATTATAACACCTTTTTAGAAAGTTATAGTAGTGAAGAAAATAATCAAGTATATAAATTTTTTTTGGTACTCATGTAGAATTTGTCTGTATAGGACAAGATAGAAAAATGATAGCATTTATAGAATGGATTTTCTGAAAAGCCACATCAAATATTTCTCCAAACAGATTGCCACTTCTAAGAATTTGCTAGATGATGGCCACCCAGATGATGCCCATGCCTCTGGGGGGCCTGAGGGCCGCCGTTTGACAAGGGCACCTCTGTCTCTCACCACAGTGAGAGACAAGCACTTTGTAGGAGTGGAGCTGAGAGCAAGATTCTTAACAAAAGTTTACTCAGAATCTAGATTTTAAATAAAAACCAGAGTTTGGGAGGAAGCCTTTGAAGGTGTTAGATGGTTTTAGAGAAAGCAAACAAGAGGAGTCAAGGTATCAGGAAAGTTAAGAGTGGATAAAGGACCAAAACAACCATCAGTTCACTTCAGTCTCTCAGTCATGTCCAACTCTTTGCGACCCCATGGACCACAGCACACCAGACCTCCCTGTCCATCACCAACTCACGGAGTTTACCCAAACTCATGTCCATCGAGTCGGCAATGCCATCCAACCATCTCGTCCTCTCGCCCCCTTCTCCTCCTGCCCTCAATCTTTCCCAGCATCAGAGTCTTTTCAAATGAGTCAGCTCTTGGCATCAGGTGGCCAAAGTATTGGAGTTTCAGCTTCAACATCAGTCCTTCCAATGAACACTCAGGACTGATCTCCTTTAGGATGGACTGGTTGGACCTCCTTGCAGTCCAAGGGACTCTCAAGAGTCTTCTCCAACACCACAGTTCAAAAGCATCAATTCTTCAGTGCTCAGCTTTCTTCACAGTCCAACTCTCACATCCATACCTGACGACTGGAAAAACCATATCCTTGACTAGACGGACCTTTGTTGGCAAAGTAGTGTCTCCACTTTTTAATATGCTGTCTAGGTTGGCCATAACTTTCCTTCCAAGGAGTATGCATCTTTTAATTTCATGGCTGCAGTCACCATCTGCACTGATTTTGAAGCCCCCCCAAAATAAAATAAAATCTGCCCCTGTTTCCACTGTGTCCCCATCTAATTGCCATGAAGTGATGGGACCGGATGCCATGATCTTAATTTTCTGAATGTTGAGCTTTAAGCCAACTTTTTCACTCTCCTCTTTCACTTTCATCAAGAGACTCTTTAGTTCTTCTTCTCTTTCTGCCATAAGAGTGGTGTCATCTGAGGTTATTGATATTCCTCCTGGCAATCTTGATTCCAGCTTGTGCTTCATCCAGCCCAGCATTTCTCATGATGTAGTCGGCATATAATAAGTTAAATAAGCAGGGTGATTATATACAGCCTTGATGTATTCCTTTCCCGATTTGCAACCAGTCTGTTGTTCCATGTCCAGTTCTAACTGTTGCTTCCTGACCTGCATACAGGTTTCTCAAGAGGCAGGTCAGGTGGTCTGGTACTCCCCTCTCTTTCAGAATTCTCCACAGTTTATTGTGATTCACACAGTGAAAGGCTTTGGCATAGTCAATAAAGCAGAAATAGATGTTTTTCTGGAACTCTCTTGCTTTTTCGATGATCCAACAGATGTTGGCAATTTGATCTCTGGTTCCTCTGCCTTTTCTAGACCAGCTTGAACATCAGGAAGTTCACGGTTCACGTACTGCTGAAGGCTAACTTGGAGAATTTTGAGCATTACTTTACTAGAGTAAGATGAGTGCATTGTGCAGTAGTTCGAGCATTCTTTGGCATTGCCTTTCTTTGGGATTGGAATGAAAACTGACCTTTTCCAGTCTTGTGGCCACTGCTGAGTTTTCCAAATTTGCTGGCATATTGAGTGCAGCACTTTCACAGCATCATCTTTTTTGGATTTGAAATAGCTCAACTGGAATTCCATCACCTCCACTAGCTTTGTTTGTAGTGATGCTTTCTAAGGCCCACTTGACTTCACATTCCAGGATGTCTGGCTCTAGGTCAGTGATCACACCATCATGATTATCTGGGTTGTGAAGATCTTTTTTGTATAGTTCTGTGTATTCTTAATATCTTCAGCTTCTGTTAGGTCCATACCATTTCTGTCCTTTATTGTGCCCATCTTTGCATGAAATGTTCCCTTGGTATTTTCTTGAAGAGATCCCTAGTCTTTCCCATTCTGTTGTTTTCCTCTATTTCTTTGCATTGATCACTAAGGAAGGCTTTCTTATCTCTCCTTGCTAGTCTTTGGAACTCTGCATTCAAATGGGTATATCTTTCCTTTTCTCCTTTGCCTTTCACTTCTCTTCTTTTCATAGCTATTTGTAAGGCCTCCTCAGACAGCCATTTTGCCTTTCTTTATCTTGGGGATGGTCTTGATCACTGTCTCCTGTACAGTGTCATGAACCTCCATCCATAGTTCTTCAGGCACTCTATCAGATCTAGTCCCTTAAATCTATTTGTCACTTCCACTGTGTAATCATAAGGGATTTGATTTAGGTCATACCTGAATGGTCTAGTGGTTTTCCCCACTTTCTTCAATTTAAGTCTGAATTTGGCAATAAGGAGCTCATGATCTGAGCCACAGTTCGCTCCCAGTCTTGTTTTTGCTGACTGTATAGAGATTCTCCATTTTTGGCTGCAAAGAATATAATCATTCTGATTTCAGCATTGGCCATCTGGTGATGTCCATGTATAGAGTCTTCTCTTGTGTTGTTGGAAGAGAGTATTTGCTATGACCAGTGCGTTCTCTTGGCAAAACTCTATTAGCCTTTGCCCTCCTTGATTCTGTACTCCAAGGCCAAATTTGCGTGTTGCTCCAGGTGTTTCTTGACTTCCTACTTTTGCATTCCAGTCCCCTATAATGAAAAAGACATCTTTTTGGGGTGTTCTAAAAGTTCTTGTAGGTCTTCACAAACCGTTCACCTTCCATAGAAATTGAGAAAACCTAAAATCAACACAACCAAATCTTAAAATACTTGATGCACAAGCTTTACCTGTCTTATACTATCATTTTCCTAGTAAAAATGGTCTCTTCTAAGTCCTACCAGGGGAAGGAAACCTGTCATGGTCAGAAGCCTAGCCAGTTATCATCTCCCTTCTTTTCCTGCCCTTTTCTCCTTGTAGAAATTGTCCATGAAATGTCGGTCATCCACCTGTTGTGCTCTCATTCAGCACTAGCTGAGCACCCACTCTGGGCTAGGGGTACAGAAAATATCACACCCCTCCCTTGCTTCTGAGATGCTCACATGAGCAGGGGAGAGTGAATGCAGGGATTCTCCTATTTTTTGCTGGGAGGCAACAATTCTCCTCAGTATTGGTCTTGAAACATGTCTTAAAATTCCTGTTTTTACCCTCACAACAAGGTTAACATTCACAATATTAATAAAATCCAAGAAACATCGATTTTAAAAGCCACATAGATGTTCAAAGATAAAATTATCAAGATTTTCTGTAAGATAATATTATGAGCAGTAAGATTTAAACCATAAGACTCATAAGATATATGGCATAAGGGATATTAGGTGGATTTGGACATTGATGAAATTTCTATTACCTGTCACCTCTAGATTGCTGATTCAGAACATGAGGATAAAGAATGTGAGGATAAAGAAGGAAATTTGTTTCCATCAGAAGGCTCTTGTACAGTGAGTTTGGAGGTCTCAGTTTAGTCAATATTTGCTAGCTGCCTTAGTGCTAAGCCAGGAGTCCCGCAGCTGGGACTCATTGACTTCTCTCTGAGCTATCTCCCGAGAGACCCCTGGTGGTTAATAGTTCCTGCGCTATAACTGAGTAAGTCTATGATAGCTGGTTTGTCCCAGCAGAACACAACTCATTAAGCAAATAGGTACACAGTGCTACCATTTACCTCTCTGAAATTGGTTCAGGGATAAGCCACTGTGAACTTTGTCTCGGAGGTAGCAGTGATGATCGCACCATGGTGTGAGAATTATGTCAGCCGTCAGTCTGTTTTATTCTAAGCTGTACTCTTTTATAAATATTAGTATAGTTTTTATAATATCTTTTTATAGAGATAATACTTTGTAATATCTGAATTGGCATACATCAAAATAGATGATGGAAATGAAAAGCAATAGGTATGCAAGTATTTTTTTCCTCATCCTACAGTAATAGTTGTTGAATGCTAGATAATGAAATAAATATAATGGTTAAAAGGGTTTTTTAAAGAGAGAGAGAAGAAAGGAAGGAAGGCTGGCCTCCGGGATTAGACTCATACTTTTCAAAAAAGTTAATTTCTCTCTCTACTGGATTTTAAAGGCATGTAGAGGGAGGGGAGAGGATTTTGTCAGTTCATAGCCTTTTCAGGCCTTTTAGGAAACTGCATGAAAATGATATGACTTCACTGTGGACTAACATGGAATCTGTTTCATTGCATGGCCTGGTTTGCGGTGGAATACACAACAGAGAGTAAGTTCCAACCCCTTTTCCTTTATCTCTTTTCTGTACTACGTTTGCCTTCTATGCCATGTCCAGTTCTTAACATTGTCACCCAAGTTATGAGTCTCGGCAAAGGCCAATTGGGCATTTTCACGTTTTGAAGACTTGGGAGGAAATTATGAATTAAACATGTGAAATACTTGGTTTCCCTTTGTGTCTAGGTTTTCAGTATGTTTTTGGAGACCCTTGTGGATTTTATAATAATTCATAAGGATGACTTGCAAGACTGGCTTTTTGTTCTTCTCACACAATTACTGAAGAAAATGGGAGCGGATTTACTTGGGTCTGTGCAAGCAAAAGTTCAGAAGGCTCTTGATGTCACAAGGCAAGTGTTTGGGGCAAGATAGTGTTCTCCCAGCTTTTGATATGTAATTGACATACAGCATAGTGTAAGTTTTAAGTGTACAGCATGAGGATTTGATACATGTGTATATTGCTAAATGATTAGTACAGTGTTAATATTTATATCCTTCACCTCACTTAATTACCATTTTTTGTTGCATATGTGGTAAAAACATTTAAGATACATTCTCTTAACAGGTGTATGATACAATATCATTACCTGTGATCAACATGCTATACGTTTGACCCCCAGAACTTATTCATGTCATAACTGTAACTGGAAGTTTGTGCCCTTTGACCAGTATCTCCCCATCTCCTCCACCCCAGGCTCTGGCAACCACCATTCTACTCTCTGTTTCTATGGGTCTGACTTTTTTTTTTATTCTGTAGATGAGTAATATCATACAGTATTTGTCTTTCTCTGACTTATTTCACGTAGCATAATACCCTCAAGTTTCATCCATGTTGTCACAAATGGCATAATTTCCTTCTTTTTTATGATGAAATAATATTCTGTTTATATACACAGCACATTTTCTTTATCCATTCATCCATCAACATACTGAGGTTGTTTTTGTGTCTTGGTGATTGTGAGTGCTGCTGCAGGGAACAGAGGTCAGGTGGCTCTCTCTCCTTTTTTTGTTTTTTGGCCATGCACTGTGGCTTGTGGGATCTCAGTTTCCTGATTGGAAATTGAACATGGATCAGAGCAGTGAAAGCCTGGAATCCTAACAATTAGGCTACCAGGGAACCTCCCTAGTTTTAGTTTTTTTGAGAAACATCCATACTGTTTTCCATAGTGGCTGCACCAATTTACGTTTCTACCAGCATTTAGTATCTCCTATCTTTTTGATAATAGCCATTCTAACAAGTGTGAGACAGTATCTCACTGTAGTTTTTATTTGCATTTTTCTGATAATCAGTGACGTTGAGCACTTTTTTGTGTACTTGTTGGCCATTTGTATATCATCTTTGGAAAAATGTCTATTTGGTTGGGGAGGAGGGAACTAGACCATTTTGATATTAGGAGACTCTTTGTAGATGGTTTCTTGTCACTCTGTTACCTGTAGTTTTTGTCACCCACTTGAATATGTTCTTTCTTACTTAATACCCACATTCTCTTGTTAGCGTTGAAATATCCCAACAATCCATGCGATGAAATACCTACATCTTCTTTGAGTTGGCATTATTCTGGTGAATGCCTAAGACGTCCACCCTCCGTTTGCTGTGGAAGAAGGGGGAGGGGTTCTGTGTGTTATTTCTTTGATGTGTAGCCAGTGTGAGTCACTTAAATCATGTATACTAAGTATGCTTTTGCCTCCAGAAGTGGTCCTCAGAGCCTCCTGGATACAGATAGTTGTGGGAGAGAAGCGTGTGCTGTTGGATTGTTTACTTTTTATTAATCAGTATAATGATGGTACTACTAAGACCTAGTGTGTATTTTTCTTGTATTATTTTATTTAAAATTCAGGTCAGTCCTGTGATTTTATAGATGTGACCCTACATCCCTTTTATTTTCACTATACTTTTGTACACTGAGAAAAGTCTCTTAAAGGGAGTCTAAAGAGAGCAATACAGACACTCAGCCTCAATATTATATGTGTTTCTGTTGCATTATCTTTCCTATTACCATGGAAGACATGTCTACATCAGGAACAAGGGATCCTTTGGGCAGTTTTAAAATCATATGGGTAATTTTTAAGGAAGGGGATGCTGACTTTCATTCTCCAAGAGCCGTGAGGGCCACTCAGTTGGATCACAAATACGAGATGATGACAAGACACAGAATCAGTCCCAAGTGAGAAGTGGAGCTGGAGTGGGACTCTTAGGGCCACAGGCTGCTGTGTATGTCTGTAGCTGGCGGGGTGTGTCTGGTGAGTGTCCCCAGGTACTCATTTCTGCTGACGCACACAGTTGGCTCACAGGCTATTACCCAGCAGAGACCTCGGGATAGACAGTGCAGGCAGTCTCATCAGGGTATAAAAGATAGGCTTGGGTATTGGAGCTCTTTCTTATGTGAGCAGTCTTCCAGAAGGGACCTGGAGAAGAAGGTAAACAAATCCCGAGAAGGCAAGTAAGCATTTCTTCCTTAGTTCATTGCTTAGTTTATGTGTTTTGGAACTTCTAAGAAGATTTCTCTTTTTCTAACTTTTCTGTTATGTGTATTACTTTAGTATTTATTATATAAAATGAAAAGTAATGTTTAAAAAAAGGTAAACAGGCTTGCTTTTTACATGTGTTCATCTATTTTTTTGTTTCTTATATGATTTTACATTACTTTTTGTAAGAAATCTTTCTTTTAAAATACTTTCTTCTTTTTATAAACCTAGGGACTCCTTTCCATTTGATCAACAATTTAACATTTTGATGCGATTTATTGTGGATCAGACTCAAACTCCTAACCTCAAGGTCAGTAACTTTGTCATTTAGTTCAACCTCTAGAAGTCAAATTTGCTTAAACTATACTTTTTCAGAAATGACTCATATTTGGCCGTTATTAGTAAATCTGCTATGAGCAACATGTGCCCCTTTCTCTTGGTTCAGTGCCTAGTGCTGGTTTACTCGGTAAGGACATGCTTCACTTTATTTCAGACTGCTGAGATGGTTGTACCATATTATATTCCAGCCAGCAGTGTTTGAGAACTCCCAATTATTTCACATCCTCACCAACATATGCGTGTTATTACTGTTTCACAGTTCATGTTTAAACTAGAAAAGTTTGATGTATTAAAATAGCTATCTTATTAGAATGTTTTTAATATTAACATTAATAACACATGTAAATTAGCTGTTAGATGTTTTGTAATGTAAAAAATGTAAGAACAAGACTGATAGTATTTGAAGGAGGATGTATTCCTTTGAATCAGATCGGGTACACTGTCCGTTCTTCGGATCACAGCTTCTGTCAAGGTTTTGCTGCTGCTGCTGCTAAGTCGCTTCAGTCATGCCTGACTCTGTGTGACCCCATAGACAGCAGCCCACCAGGCTCCTCTGTCCCTGGGATTCTCCAGGCAAGAATACTGGAGTGGGTTGCCATTTCCTTCTCCAATGCATACATGCCTGCTAAGTTGCTTCAGTTGTGTCCAACTGTGTGTGACCCTATAGACAGCAGCCCTCCAGGCTCCTCTGTCCACAGGATTCTCCAAGCAAGAATACTGGAGAGGGTTGCCATTTCCTTCTCCCATCAAGGTTTTAGGAGAGGCCTACTTCCCTGGCAGCTCAGACGGTAAAGCGTCTGCCTACAATGCGGGAGACCCGGGTTCAGTCCCTGGGTCGGGAAGATCTCCTGGAGAAGGAAATGGCAACCCACTCCAGTATTCTTGCCTGGAAAAATCCCATGGACAGAGGAGCCTGGTAGACTGCAGTCCATGGGGTCGCAAAGAGTTGGACACGACTGAGTGACTTCACCTTCAATAAATAATAGCCTGTTTCTCCTGAGGTCAAAGCCAAGTGAGATATCAGTGGAGAAGTTAGGGCCGAACATCACCCTGATTGCCTTCAGTGCTGCCTTGCAAGACCTGGCCTAGAGTGGCTAAAAATCAGAACCCGCAGAGTTGTTCATGCCCACACTGTCAGTGGCAGAACTGGGGGTCCGTCAGCGCCCCCGAGTGGGCTCTTACTCAACAAGTGTCCTGGGGTGTCAGAGGATCAGGGCCTGCTTCTCTGCAGGGCCCCCTTCCTGTCACAGACTTGCAGGTCAGTCATCTATGCTTTTCCCTGCTGCAGGCTCCCTGTGTAGGAACATAAGTCCAGGTTGTGTGTACTTTTCTCTGAGCACCAATAAGAGTTCTGTTCAGAAATGTGTAAAGTGTACTTATTGTTTATAATCACTGGCTCTTTCAGGTCAAAGTTGCAATCCTGAAGTACATTGAGTCTCTCGCCAGGCAGATGGACCCAACAGATTTTGTAAACTCAAGTGAGACAAGACTTGCTGTTTCTAGAATTATAACCTGGACAACAGAACCAAAGAGTTCAGACGTGAGAAAGGTATGTCCCAAAGTGCCAGGCACAGCTTTAATCACAGCCTGTTCTTAGTTGTAAATTAGAGGAATTTATGGGAATGTTCAAACCACCTCCATACCTACATGCAAACCTCTCTCTTTCCTTTTCTGCAAAACCAAGACTTTGCTCCTACCCCTATCTTCTCTGTCCAGTATCACCTCATTCCAGTCTTTGCATATCAAAATGAAAATCTGAAATCTCGTGTCATGGGAGACACCTTGATACCAAAATGTTGTATTGTTGCTTTTTTTTTAATCAGCTAAAGATAAATACTTGCTCATTTCTTCTGACATGGCACATTGAGAGGCATGTAACGCAGTTAAAGGGAGCACAGGATGTTAGCATTTCTATTCCTAGGTAGTACTCTGCCTCAGGACTGCTGTGAAGATGAATTCATATATGTTCAAAGTGTGGTCAGTTCCTGACATGTGATAAGCACACAGAAAGTGTGAGTTATCATTGTGTTTATTGCTTCTGTTCTCTTCCTGTCAGTGTCCTGTTCTTCTATGTTTGAGTTTCACACATGGCCATTATTCTTTTACTTTATATATAAACTAACTAGCCCAACTAGCCTTTAAAAATTACTTTTAAGTCAGATTTCTCAGTTCTACTTTTAGACTAAAAGTATTTGATGTTGATTTTTTGTGTATAATCATAAACCTTGCATTTTTCCCCCCATAGTATACTTCCTTCATAGCCAACTCCATAGCCAAAATAGTCCTTTGGCCTTGGATAGAATTAATAATGTGGACCACTTAGATCAAGACAGGGTTAAGGATGATTCTAAGCAGTGTTAACAAGATTGCTTTGCACCTGAACACCTACCTGCTTAGCGCCTGTCTCCTAGAGTTCAAGGAGGAGAATCAAAGAATCACCCATAATGTTTCTTTGGGAGAATTACAGCCCATATAATTCTCCAGCCATTATATAGTATTAATAATAAACGAAGTTCTCCAAGGTTAAAGAAACAAGGATGAATTTTATTAATGCACTCATTCAAAATTATTGTTCTGATATTAAATAATATTTTAAATTTATGATCCTTTTATAAAATTTTTCAGTATTTATCAAAAGAACATTTCACTGGCAACCTTTAACTATTAAGCCTTTTGGGGATTAGAGGGGTACAGTGAGGGGTGGTAAAATGATTTGGTTGATTGGAAAATCAAAGTATTTGTTACAGTTTTCAAAATCACAGATCAACCAATGTATACAAAAGCCTTCCTGTATTTAGTCATAGCAAGTAAATGTGTGTGTCTCTGTGTGAGTTTGTGTTTCATAATTGAGTGTTACTCAAGTGTTCCCTCCAGTGGGGCTGAAGGATATGTAATACTTGCATGTTATCATGATTAGGGCCTGTATGGGAACAGATGACTGTGGTCATGATGTCTACTTTCTCTGGACATGCACATTAAAAATTTGAACTAGGATTTATTGTCCTAACTTTTGTAATCAGGACACTAGAGAAATGTTTCAAAGCTATCCAGCCTGGGACATCAAAACACTGAAGTTACTTTAATACTACACTTCAGTTGTGTCCAACTCTTTGCAACCATTATAGCGCATCAGGCTCCTCTGTCCATGAGATTCTCCAGGCAAGGATACTGGAGTGGGTTGCCGTGTCCTCCTCTAGGGGATCTTCCCAACCCAGGGATTGAACCCACATCTCTTTAAATCTCCTGCATTGGCAGGTGTGCTCTTTACCACTAGTGCCACCCGGGAAGCCCACTTTAAAATACTAGCTTAAGTCAATTATGGTTAGGATGTTTAACGCTGAGATCACATGATTTATTTACTGTTTGATCTTCAACACTTAATTTCAGTTATTTTGGATCATACTGTGCTACTGTGCAAAGCCTGTTCTGCACTGGCACTCCACCTCCATGTCTGCCCTTCCATCTTCCCCTCCCCTGTTGTGAGGACTGCTAAAACACCTCATCTTCAGGCTGAGCTCAAACCTGGGCTCCGGGACAGTAATCCAGGGCTTCAGAGGAAGTTGAAAAGCTTTTTTTTTTTTTTTGGTCAGTAGTCCTCAGCCCTGGCTGCAATAAAAACCAGTCTCAATTCCTATGTTCTACCCAAAGTCACTTGACTTAATTGGTACAAAATGGAGTATGGACGTTGTTTTGTGTCTGATTAGAGTTCCTTCCACGCATGGCTGATTTTTTAATGCACAGTGTTAATAAGAATTAACACTTATTTAATAAGTGTAACACTTTAATAAGCAGCCTGTTATTTTAGACCACTTCCCCTAAGATTGACCCTCAGACCTATAGACTGCTGATGTGGTCTTGACCTGTTGCTTCTGGTTTTCACAGGACCCCAGCTAGGTCCTCATCATCTTTAGGACCAAGCCTGGTCTTCCTGTTCCCTGAACCTCCTACACCTCCCTACTTATGCCCAACACCTAGAATGACACCTATAGGAACAAAGTAAGCATTTTAAGAAGTATTTTAAATGAATTAATGAATAAGTACCTGAAGAGAAATGATCTAATTTCAAATAACATTTCAAAGTCACCATTTTCAAAACCACAGCCTTGGAAGTTCTCCCCTTTTGGCTTCTGTATTAGTTTCATATTGCATAACCTATTACCACAGACTTAGCTGATTGAACTACAAAAATTTATAATCTCACAATTCTGTGGGTTAGAAGTCTGGCATATGTTCTCTGGATTCTCTGCTTAGTCTTCCCAGACAGAAATCAAGATATTGCCTGGGTCTTCAGTCTCACTTGAGACATAGGATTCTCTTCCAACTCCCTGGTTCTTGGCCTAAGTTAGTTCATTACTGGTGAGGGCTATGATACTAGTTTTTTTGCCCGCTGTCAGCAGGGGGCAGTCACAGCTCATAGAGGCCACCCCCATACCTGGCCTGGCAATTTGCTTCTGCAAAGCCAGCAGGAGAAGATCAGATCAGATCAGTCGCTCAGTCGTGTCCGACTCTTTGCGACCCCATGAACTGCAGCATGCCAGGCCTCCCTGTCCATCACCAACTCCCGGAGGTCACTCAGACTCACATCCATCGAGTCAGTGATGCCATCCAGCCATCTCATCCTCTGTCGTCCCCTTCTCCTCCTGCCCCCAATCCCTCCCAGCATCAGAGTCTTCGCATTAGGGCTTCCCTGGTGGCTCAGAGGTTAAAGCGTCTGCCTGGATTGCTGGAGACTCAGGTTCAATCCCTGGGTTGGGAAGATCCCCTGGAGAAGGAAATGGCAACCCACTCCAGTACTCTTGCCTCGAGAATCCCATGGAGGGACGAGCCTGGTAGGCTACATACAGTCCATGGAGTCGCAAAGAGTCGGACACGACTGAGCGACTTCACTTTCTTTCACTTAATTATACCTGCAAAATCCCTTCTTCCTTGTAATTGTGGGAATGGTGTTCATCACTCACCTTAGGAGAGGGGATTGTGCAGGGCTTACTCACCAGGAGGCTGGAATCTTGGGGTCCACCTTAGTGTTCTGCCACCCAAGCCTTTGGTCTCCTTTTCAGTGGGTTGGCATGAATCTTCCATGGTTCAGATCAGATCAGTCACTCAGTCGTGTCCGACTCTTTGCGACCCCATGAGCAGTGGCACCCCACCCCAGTACTTTTGCCTGGAAAATCCCATGGACGGAGGATCCTGGTAGGCTCCAGTCCATGGGGTCGCTGAGAGTCGGACACGACTGAGCGACTTCACTTTCACTTTTCACTTTCATGCATTGGAGAAGGAAATGGCAACCCACTCCAGTGTTCTTGCCTGGAGAATCCCAGGGACGGGGGAGCCTGGTGAGCTTCCGTCTGTGGGGTCGCACAGAGTGGGACACGACTGAAGCGACTTAGCAGCAGCAGCAGAACTGCAGCACGCCAGGTCTCCCTGTCCATCACCAACTCCTGGAGGTCACTCAGACTCACATCCATCGAGTCAGTGATGCCATCCAGCCATCTCATCCTCTGTCGTCCCCTTCTCCTCCTGCCCCCAATCCCTCCCAGCATCAGAGTCTTCTCCAATGAGTCAACTCTTCGCATGAAGTGGCCAAAATACTGGAGTTTCAGCTTTAGCATCATGCCTTCCAAAGAAATCCCAGGGCTGATCTCCTTCCATGGTTAGTTATTTGGTAATTCCTTAGGCACTTTTTTACCTAACGACACATTTTTGTTGGGGTTCAGTTTAGCAGATGCATCTCTGCTTTTTAATCATCCAAGATAACTATGGATTAGATTGTTTGGCTTTAAGTTGTATCCATCTAGCCCTTGCTAGTAAAGCACTGTTACTTGATTTAAATAAGCTTATTAAAGCACAATATTCAATTATAGGCAAAATGATAGGATACTGAAAGAGAAACTCCCCAGGTCAGTAGGGGCCCAATATGCTACTGGAGATCAGTGGAGAAATAACTCCAGAAAGAATGAAGGGATGGAACCAAAGCAGAAAGAATACCCAGCTGTAGATGTGTCTGGTGATAGAAGCAAAGTCCGATGCTATAAAGAGCAATATTGCATAGGAACCTGGAATGTCAGGTCCATGAATCAAGGCAAATTGGAAGTGGTCAAACAAGAGATGGCAAGAGTGAATGTTGACATTCTAGGAATCAGCGGACTCAAATGGACTGGAATGGGTGAATTTAACTCAGAGGACCATTATATCTACTACTGCGGGCAGGAATCCCTCAGAAGAAATGGAGTGGCCATCACGGTCAACAAAAGAGTCCGAAATACAGTACTTGGATGCAATCTCAAAAACGACAGAATGATCTCTGTTCGTTTCCAAGGCAAACCATTCAATGTCACAGTAATCCAAGTCTATGCCTCAACCAGTAACGCTGAAGAAGCTGAAGTTGAACAGTTCTATGAAAACCTACAAGACCTTTTAGAACTAACACCCCAAAAAGATGTCCATTTCATTATAGGGGACTGGAATGCAAAAGTAGGAAGTCAAGAAACATCTGGAGTAACAGGCAAATTTGGCCTTGGTATACAGAATGAAGCAGGGCAAAGACTAACAGAGTTTTGCCAAGAAAATGCACTGGTCATAGCAAATACCCTCTTCCAACAACACAAGAGAAGACTCTATACATGGACATCACCAGATGGTCAACACCGAAATCAGATCGATTATATTCTTTGCAGCCAAAGATGGAGAAGCTCTATCCAATCAGCAAAAACAAGACCAGGAGCTGACTGTGGCTCAGACCATGAACTCCTTATTGCCAAATTCAGACTTAAATTGAAGAAAGTAGGGAAAACCACTAGACCATTCAGGTATGACCTAAATCAAATCCCTTATGATTATACAGTGGAAGTGAGAAATAGATTTAAGGGCCTAGATCTGATAGAGTGCCTGATGAACTATGGAATGAGGTTCATGACATTGTACAGGAGACAGGGATCAAGACCATCCCCATGGAAAAGAAATACAAAAAAGCAAAATGGCTGTCTGGGGAGGCCTTGCAAATAGCTGTGAAAAGAAGAGAAGCGAAAAGCAAAGGAGAAAAGGAAAGATATGAACATCTGAATGCAGAGTTCCAAAGAATAGCAAGAAGAGATAAGAAAGCCTTCTTCAGCGATCAATGCAAAGAAATAGAGGAAAACAACAGAATGGGAAAGACTAAGGATCTCTTCAAGAAAATCAGAGATACCAAAGGAACATTTCATGCAAAAATGGGCTCGATAAAGGACAGAAATGGTATGGACCTAACGGAAGCAGAAGATATTAAGAAGAGGTGGCAAGAATACACAGAAGAACTGTACAAAAAAGAGCTTTACAACCCAGATAATCATGACGGTGTGATCACTGACCTAGAGCCAGACATCCTGGAATGTGAAGTCAAGTGGGCCTTAGAAAGCATCACTAGGAACAAAGCTAGTGGAGGTGATGGAATTCCAGTGGAGCTATTCCAAATCCTGAAAGATGATGCTGTGAAAGTGCTGCACTCAATATGCCAGCAAATTTGGAGAACTCAGCAGTGGCCACAAGATTGGAAAAGGTCAGTTTTCATCCCAATCCCAAAGAAAGGCAATGCCAAAGAGTGCTCAAACTACCGCACAATTGCACTCATCTCACACGCTAGTAAAGTAATGCTCAAAATTCTCCAAGCCAGGCTTCAGCAATATGTGAACCGTGAACTTCCTGATGTTCAAGCTGGTTTTAGAAAAGGCAGAGGAACCAGAGATCAAATTGCCAACATCCGCTGGATCATGGAAAAAGCAAGAGAGTTCCAGAAAAACATCTATTTCTGCTTTATTGACTATGCCAAAGCCTTTGACTGTGTAGATCACAATAAACTGTGGACAATTCTGAAAGAGATGGGAATACCAGACCACCTGATCTGCCTCTTAAGAAATCTGAATGCAGGTCAGGAAGCAACAGTTAAAACTGGTCATGGAACAACAGACTGGTTCCAAATAGGAAAAGGAGTACGTCAAGGCTGTATATTGTCACCATGTTTATTTAACCTATATGCAGAGTACATCATGAGAAATACTGGACTGGAAGAAACACAAGTTGGAATCAAGATTGCTGGGAGAAATATCAATAACCTCAGATATGCAGATGACACCACCCTTATGGCAGAAAGTGAAGAGGAACTAAAAAGCCTCTTGATGAAAGTGAAAGTGGAGAGTGAAAAGGTTGGCTTAAAGCTCAACATTCAGAAAACGAAGATCATGGCATCTGGTCCCATCACTACATGGGAAATAGATGGAGAAACAGTGGAAACAGTGTCAGATTTTCTTTTTCTGGGCTCCAGAATCACTGCAGATGGTGACTGCAGCCATGAAATTAAAAGACGCTTACTCCTTGGAAGGAAAGTTATGACCAACCTAGATAGCATATTCAAAAGCAGAGACATCACTTTGCCAACAAAGGTTCGCCTAGTCAAGGCTATGGTCTTTCCTGTGGTCATGTATGGATGTGAGAGCTGGACTGTGAAGAAGGCTGAGCGCCAAAGAATTGATGCTTTTGAAGTGTGGTGTTGGAGAAGACTCTTGAGAGTCCCTTGAACTGCAAGGAGATCTAACCAGTCCATTCTGAAGGAGATCAGCCCTGGGATTTCTTTGGAAGGCATGATGCTAAAGCTGAAACTCCAGTATTTTGGCCACCTCATGCAAAGAGTTGACTCATTGGAGAAGACTCTGATGCTGGGAGGGATTGGGGGCAGGAGGAGAAGGGGACGACAGAGGATGAGATGGCTGGATGGCATCACTGACTCGATGGATGTGAGTCTGAGTGACCTCCAGGAGTTGGTGATGGACAGGGAGACCTGGCGTGCTACAGTTCATGGGGTCGCAAAGAGTCGGACACGACTGAGTGACTGATCTGATCTGCCCCATAGCTGCCTCTCACAAACTGCATTAAGGAACTGCAGATTAATCTTTCCTGGAGTTAGAGCTACTTCTATTTAAATGCTCTGCTTTGATGTTCCATCCACTGCATATTTCATACAGGTATAGGTGCTATTGTAAGTGATCCAACTGCCTTATCCAAGAACTTGAGATGTGTTTGAAATATTGTCTAAATGAATGTCATGCCTAAATAAGTTAAAATACTTAGAAATTGTGATATGGTCTGTATCACTCTATGCTAAAATTAAAATTGTCATTATTATTTTAAAGCTACAGAAAAAGAAAACAGGCACCATTTTTATCTGGATAATTTAATGGTTTAAAGATATGCTTACTTATCTCTTTTAAGTAGAAGTGTGTTTTGACTCACCTGTCATTTACAGAATGTATCAGGTACTAGGAGAACATCTTGGTGATTTAAAAGCACTTTCTGATTATGAACCAAATTCTCCTGTTGGTTTTCTGATTTAATTTCCTAAGAGTAGAGTGAGGTGTTACCTTCTAAATACTAGAAGCACCCTACAGTCTGAAATCAATTTAGTAAACTCTTATTTTGGCTGTATCATCAGACAGTATTAATTTTATACAACCAATACTTGGGAAGTTTGCAGGTGGTGTAACTTGTTCTCCGTATCTCATATTTGGGAAGGTACACTAGAATCAGTTTAAGCTGACACAGCTCTGCTTTGCTGCCTGAAATGTTTTTAATATTTTGTTTTCCCTTTTATGTCAGTGTTCTGGGGTGTTTCATATTGGAGAGAGATGGGTGTTTAAATATTTAAGACGTTAAGAAGGGAAGAAGCACAAGCAAAACTGAAGCCCAAGCCTGTCACCAGTGAGGTGTGCTTCCCTGGCCAAGACTGACTTGGACTTGATGGGAAAACCCCACCCAGACTCTAACTGGCCTGCTTTATTCCTGAAGTAACTTGTTTCCATTTTTTAACTCTGAGAGTCCTTATAGTTGTGTTGACCAAACTATACAGAGGTACACTTGACCTTTCTTAAGGCACTGTGTTTGTGTTAAGATAATACAATATATTCACAGAAGAAAGTAGATTCTAGAGTTTGACCTCTATTGACTTCTGCCTCTGCTGCTTTTTAGAGGCTTTTTAGCCTCTGAATTCTTATTTAAAGTCCATAAAATAGGAATAATGATACTTGCTTTAGTCACTGTTGGGAGGACCAATTACAATAGAGCATATAAAAACCTAGATAAATTCTGCTTTGTTTTTGTCATTTAAGCTGTTACTGTTTGAGGGTTGCTTTGGTTTGCTGCTGCTTCACATTTTTTCCAGCATTAGGGAGATTTCTTTTTCCCTGTTAAGTCAAAAGGAATGCAGTAATGACAATAGAATTTTTAATGGTGTGTTTATATTTTCAGGCTCAGAATCCCTGTGTGTTTCCTTATGTGATTCTCTAACATTGAGCACTGGCTTTGTCAAATGAACTAACAGGTTTGGCCCCCAAAGGTTGTTTTGAGAAATGCAGGGAATAATGGCATGACACAGAAAACTAAAAATGATGAAGATGCTGTTGCCTGGAGGAGGAGAAGTATATAAACAACTTTCGAAAGTTGACATTGCTAATTGAAAAAAATGTAAATCTGATTATAGATAGGCAGCTCTCCTAATCTCAAAGCTCAGAGTTTTAATACCATTGAATGAGATTTGAATCTTAGCTTAATTGTGACTGCCTTGCTCAAGTCTCACTTTAATCTCTTTGCAAGAGCCCTGTTTCCAGGAGGGGTTGTGATTATAAAGGACTTAGGAGATGATTGAGGTTTAAAACTGGTAGTTACTGATATTATTCTTAAGAATCCTGTTACTGTTCTATTACTGTTAGTCAGTAGGGAGCAGCGTTAGGCATTACTGACAATTATTCATAGACTTTTAGATTATACAGTCTCTCTCTGTCTTTCATATATATGTATATATATACACACACGTGACTTTAGAAACTAAGCCAAACGCTTGGGAGCTTATCAATAACCATGGTTTTAAGTGTGTGCTTCTTGCCTCTGATTAAACCCTGCCCCTCTCCTGTCTGTCCATCCTGCTTTAGCGTAGTCGAGTAGGGGAAGATTTACCCATAAGGGCGGCCTCGACCTGCTCTGGGCCTGGAGAAGGAAACTTGGAAGAAAATTGTAAACAGGTAGATTTGAAACTGCATACTAATTTGCAAAAAGACACATCACTGTTTGCATTTAGATTATTAATCTTGATTACACTTGTGAAGACACTGAGAAGATTTGGGAAAAACCTAAAGTTAACATAATACTATGTAAGAAAGAATGTATGTGTATGCGTGCATGTGTGCACGTGCCTGTATAAAAGTATTGTGTTTTGGTGTGTTTTATAATTAATTGCCTTTCCAAAGAAATAGCCATATTGCAGACAGACTTCTACCATAGTTTAACACAGTAGCAAAGGAGAGATGCTGAATTTAAAATGTTGAAAGGTTTTGAAATACCTTCTCTTTGGTGATTTTCCTAAAGCAGTTTTAATCACACTCTGAAGGGAGCAGTAATAGATGTTTAATTAATTAGAAAACTCCCTTTCCTCTCAAATTTTAAATTTCCCTAATTAATGCCAACACTGAAGCATTTGTCAAAGTTTTATTGATCTCTTCTCTGGAAGAATCCTTTTCTGCTCTGCAGTACAGGCTGTTGATAACCCTGCAGGTTCTTTTCAGACAACTAGCAGGATTTGGAGACCCTTTTACCTTCACCGTCTAAGTTCTCCTGTGGGAGCCATTTCCTGTTAGGTCACCATGTGATCTTTAAGACACATGGCCCCAAGAGTTAGTTACATGTTAGAAAACATCAGCAGCAGAGTTTCTGGTCTGGCGTTTTAGTGGCCCTTCCTCTCATGGGGCAAGGGCTCAAAGATGGAACAGGCACAGCAATGACACCCTCTGGCTTTTGACTCATTACTGATCATGAGGTCTGGCCCAGGCTGTTTAAAATTAATTTCTCCATGGAATTCTCCAGGCCAGAATACTGGAGTGGGTACCCTTTCCCTTCTCCAGGGGATCATCCCAACCCAGGGATCGAACCCAGGTCTCCTGCATTGCGGGCAGATTCTTTACCAACTGAGCTATCAGGGAAGCTCCAAATTTCTCCAGCCCATCCTCATGTTTGGAATTATTCCTGCAATGAGGATCATATTGATGGTGATGACAAATATAACCCAGTTTTTATCCTTGCCTGAGTGTTCTGGTATTCTGACTCCTCACTGATACAGAGTTGTAGGTCAAATATTTTAGGATCATAACAGTCTCATTTTTTTTAGAACTTTGATGTGAAATCTTTTAAAAATAACATATTTAAATGATACTTTCTATCCATTTCTGGAGTATGGATCCCAGAAAAAAGATTTTACTTTGAAAACAGCTTTAAACCAAAAGGTTACTTTTGAAAGCTGTATGAAATCATTTACAATTTATATTTTGGAAAGTGCAAAAATAAATTATATTCATTTGATGTTTATAAAACCATATACCATCTGTCCAACAAATTATTTTCAGAATTCCTTGTCTTTCCATTTGATTTCTCATGGAAATTCACCCTTAGGTTATTAAGGGAAGGCTCTTCAGTGGGTAGAAGTTGAAGTCTGCTGCACTTTCTTTTCCCATATGACGGAAGGCACTAATGTTAAGTAGCCTGAATTAGCACAGTTTCTAGGCCTGTCACCTTGCAGCCCTCTTTTTCCTAAAAAACTCCACCAGTTTCATAATTTGCTTTGTGGAAAACCCCAAGTAAGTTTTATCTTGTCATTCTGGGGAGAAATTAGGTCTAAAGACAGTGGCCCATTCCATATTAAAACATACTATTAAAAAACGTAATGATGCATTTTATAGTTTTCTAATGCCATTTGCAGTAAACAAAATATAAGTGCCTAAACTTTCTTAATTTAATTGGTGATCTTGATTTTTCCCTGCCAGAACTCAAGTCTGCTTCTTTGCTTCTCTTTGAAGTGCAGTGTTTTCTGCATGCATTTTTTTCCTAACATCAGTAAGACTTTTTACTTGCACGTTTTTTTTTTTACTTGTACTACTTTTTACTTTGCACAGTTACTACAGTCATGCATAGGTTACTTTGCATGATTTGGGGAATTTGCTTTTATACAAATCATACTAACAGTACATTAAGTTGATGGTGAAATGGAGTTCTTCAGATAATGGTTTCTTAAAACTGTTTTAATAATGCAGAAATGTTTATTTCAGTTCAATCAATAATATTTTTTGCCTGTGTCATAAGAGGACACTGCCCATTACAATTTAATTTTAATGGAAGGGATATAAAGGACCATGTTTATAAGTCAAGAGAAAAAGTAAGATGCTTTTGCCCAATGTTGTGCCTAAAGACATTATAAAAGAAAAATTTCAACTGTGTAAAAAATGTTATTCTACTGATTTTTAATTTTGGTTAAATGCGTACGGGTATTTGGATTTTTTTTTCCTTCTCCAGGCACAAAATAGTAGTTTTGTCTTAACTGGACCTAAAATTAATTTTAACATTATAAAATCACTGAAACTTTTTTTGGAGTTTATTTGCAAAAAATCTCAGCAATCATGTTGTTATGTAATATTCTATATAGTGGAAAAATATTTAGAATAATTGCTTCAATCCTAAAATAAATATTACAATCTTTAGAAATATAAATTATTAAAGGATTTTCATAAAGCGTTTTCCTTTCTTTAGACTCTTAGAAAATTGTAAGAAAGGCCAGTTAGTACTTCCTAAAGTTTTCTTTTGGCATAGTTTTTCCAAGTCAGAACCCTTGTGACCAATTCCGCAGGCATTAAGCTAATAGCAGACATGTAAACTAGAGAAGCCAGGGCTCCTCTTGAGTGCTGTTGCTCTAGCCGCTTGCTCGTCCCCACATGGCTGCTAGCAACCATAAGTCATCCTGCATGTGTTGTCTCTCTAGTCAAGAAAAGTAGAACAGTTTCCAAAAGGCAGAGGAGTAAATCTGGTTTGCTCTGCAAAGACTGTCTCTGTCCTCAATGCACAGATGTAAAAGTGGGAGTTTTTCAGATGTACCTGAACTCTCTTTTTTTCTAGTTTTTCTTAGTTACTGGGAAAAGTAGTTTTATAAGACAAAGCGGTGGAGACTTGTTTAGAAACTTATTCTTTGCAGGGTATATTGGGAGCCTCATCTGATTCTGACTTTCTAGGGTGACCAGTCTTAAGCCTTTTCAGATTTTTTGGTTATTTGACCCTAGTCCCAGTAACAGAGAAGTTGCAGGAGTTTCCTGTTGACATGCTGTGGAAATCTGAGGCCAGTGTGTTCAGCGAAACCAGGGCTTCTTTTCCATATCAAAATTAGGCTATTTTTAATTGATTACCATCAATTATAGTGTTTTCTCTAGATGCTTTTTGCCTTTTGTGTGTGTGTGTGTGTGGCACAAATGTTATTATTTACTCATACAAAGCAATTTTCTTTTAAAAATAATTTTAGAACTTCCCTGGTGATCCAGTGGTTAGGACTCAGAGCTTTCGCTGCTAAGGACCTGGATTCAGTCCCTGGTTGGGGAACTATTATAAGATCCTGCAAGTCATATGGCTTGGCCAAAATAAATAAACAATTTTAATGAGCATTTTGACCAAGATAGGCAATTGTGCGTAACACAAATTAATCATCTCTTCTGTTTCTAGGCAGCACAAATTGTGCTCATCTCTCTGTTTGAATTGAACACTCCTGAATTTACCATGTTACTTGGTGCCTTGCCAAAAACATTCCAGGATGGTGCCACCAAACTCCTGCATAACCACCTCAAGAATTCCAGTAACACCAGTGTGGTGAGTGCTTTGGTCACAGTTGGTAACCGCCACTTACTCCTCATCTAGAACCTGCTCTAATGGATAGCCAGTTTTCCTGTTCTCTTGCAATAGATCATGGGCAGCCAGTGTGTGGGGGCCATGTGTGATTCTGCTGTATTCCCAGTGAATGAATCTGGTATTTAAACATGGCCTTTCTGTCAAGTCAGGTTGTTTAGTTAAACGTCTATGAAGTCATTCAGGCAGTTATTGAGGAATTTAGTTTTTATTCACTCTATAAAGATGCAAATACTGAATTGTGTCTGTTACTCTAGCACAGCTGACAGCAGTCACTCAGCTTCGGGATTGCCTATAGGAGAGCTACTGATTTTCGGTTCATATGCACTTAAAAAATGAACTTGTGATTCTGCAAAAAAATCACCTTGATTATGCAAAATCTGCGCATTTATTTACATGTGGGTTCCAAGGCCAGGGGCAAAGTAGAACTATGTTCTGTATTTATCTCTTGTGTGATGGAGCTCTTCTGCCTTCACCCAGGGCTCTCCAAGCAACACCATTGGCCGGACTCCCTCCAGACACCCCAGCAGCCGGACCAGCCCCCTGACCTCACCCACCAACTGCTCCCATGGTGGCCTATCTCCAAGGTAAAGCCATTTCAACAGCAATGAAGACACTAAAGCACCCCCATGTCTCTTCTAGCTAATTTCCAGATTATAGACTGAGCTTAATACCAAAAAGTATATGGGTACCAGGAGCCCACAGGTCCTAGTCTTCATCCAAATCTTAACTGTGTAATCAATTTTGGGCAAAGCGGTTAACTTCTGTGGCAAAATGAGCAGTTTCTGCTGAATGGTCTCTAAGAATTCTTCTAGCTCTGAATACTTTCTAGTACCTTAAAAATTTTAAAACCAAAAGTTATATTTAGTCCTGTTTAACATAGAAACTCTTCAGCTGTTGTGTGAGCAATAGCAGCCCCTGAGGGTATTTGACCACCTAAGTAATATCCTTTATAATTGTCCACACAGAGTCTGGGGTAGTTTCCAGCCAAGTGGCTGTCCCAAGCATGGTTGCTTTCATTCTAGGCTCGTGGTTGAACTAGACTGCTGCTCTGAGGAGGGATTGAGAGCCTGGGAACTAAAAATGGATCAACATTTTCAGACTCCTGCTGGGCCCATGTGAACAGTGGCCTTACAGAGTCTGAGGCAGTGACTTGAGAAGATACTTTGCCTCAAGATCTTTAGATAACATTTCCATCTGATCAGAGCCTTTAGATGTCTCTGTGTGATGGCTTGCGTGACCGCCTGGACTGTATTGAAGTTTCTCATGGTCTCATTCATGGTGACCCTGTAGGCTGCAGTTTTTAGGAAAGAGCCAATACCTGGTCGTGAAAGGGTCACACGTGTGTTTGTTTTAAGACTTTAGGACTTTGGGTTGCTGACGCCAGGATCTTAAAATTAGAGGGAAATCTTACAAGTATACCATCCCCCTTTAAGAGTTACCTCTTTAGTTGGAAGATAACAATCTGGAAGTGCCTTTAAGTTTAGATTTTTTTGATGCTCAAGAGTCTTCCAAACTCCGCTGTCCTTACTACTTAAATTCTGTTCAGTTTCTCAAGTTATCATATAAACATTTTAGAAAATGTCATATTTGTATTTTTCTCTTGGAGAAGCAAAATACTTTGTATACTTAGAGATCTCAGTGTTTATATTGCCTAAGGTCCCCCTGGCACTGTATTTAGGTAGACTGAAGTAACATTGTGTTTCCAAATTTGGTCTATGTGGTCATGATTTCAGCAGGCTAATCTAATTAAACAGTTGGGACCAGAAAGTAATGAAAACATGTCTCACTTTTCCCAAGTATGACTGAAACTCAGCCAACTTTTTATCTGTATCTAAATAAATGGTTTGTCTTAAATGACCCCAGAGTTGGCAGTAAAATCATAGAATTCTCTTCCTTGGTAGAAGAAAATTTGTGGAAAACTTGTATTCTCTATAAATTGTTGCTTATGTTTAGAAGTGATACTTGTGAAACATTGACAAATCTGTTCTTCCATAATACTCAGTTCATACTTATTTTTTAGTTATTTCACTAATAAGGTTGTACATTCTTTACGTAATAAAGGATAAATTTCAGATTAAGTATTTTGCTATCATATGTGCTCATAGTTTAAGTGAAAGATTGGTAGAGCGGCCGGCGGGCGGGGGCTGCTAGTATAAGCCATGAGAGCTGAGAATTGGCTAGGTATTTTTAAATTTCATGGATCTCCAAATTATTTTAAAATTCTAATTTATTTTTCCAGGTCCTCATTCATTCTTAACTAGCCTGATTTAAATTTTTACTGTTAGGGTTACCAGGTGAGTGTAAGAAATAAGAAGTTTTTTTTTCAGTATTAAAAAGTCCAAGTGAGGCTGAAATATTTTCTTACCAACAAATTGTTCTGTAAGAAATTACTTAGTTATGTAGTTTCTTTCTTTTTAAACAGATTATGCCCCAGTCAGTGTGTAACTAGCCAGAATGGCCTGAGCCAACTTGAACTCAATGGGAAAAATAATTTTTCTCACAGCTAAAACTGTCCAGAAGTAGAAAAAGCTGCCTCATGTCATCATATCATAGGAAATATTCAAATAGGATGCATACTTTCTACCCGGAAATTTGTGAAAGAAATGAACTCTTGCACTAATTAAGACAATGTATTAGGTCACCACACTGTAAGTAGGAGATGGACAAATTCCACCAGATAAAAATCTTGGTTATTTTTTTGAGTAGTGCTCTTGAAACATGTATTTTTCTATTCTGCTGTTCTTTTGAATTATATTGACCATTTGATGTTAGTTTTTTATTCTTAAAGGGAAGAGTTCTTGCCAATTCTTCATTTTAAGCCAATTTTGAGTATCAAAATGAAGTTTTTTTAAGCCCAAAAGTTCTACCCTCAGATTACGATGCTAATAAGAAGATAGTCTAACATGATGACATGTTTGAGTTTTTTTTTTTAATTGCTAGTGAGAAAGTCATTTTTATCAACATGGTAACATTAGAGAAGCCACAGCTAACAGGTCAACCTTCTTTGGAAATTCCATCCATCAGTTGTCCTTTTCTGTGAGAAGGAAGAATTATTGTTTATTCCCAGTGAGCAGACAGACACTCCTAGGTCTTTGGAGAGAAGACTTATGGTCTGAAGTGTTCCTTAAATTAAATATATGTTTACATTTTAGCTCAATTTAATGGGATTGATGTTAAATGAAAAACAGAGTTGCTAGGGGCTTCAGCAATTACGTGAAGTCTGTTCCCTTTAAGATAGAAAAAGCACACAGCTGTCCTTACTTGAGTCTGTTGTGCGCGCTCAGTGAACATGCCTTAGGATGCTAAGTAGGTAACATCTGGTAACCAGCAATAAGAGGTAATTTTAGGCAGATTTTACACTCAGTCCGTCAGATGATCAGGAGTGTGCACCGACTCAAAGTGGGGATCAGCCTGGAGACCCCCTCCCACGTTAAAGTGCTGGGGCATCTGCTTGATACAACGCTGTGGGCAGAACTCCAGCTTGAGGTGGTCGTCTATGTCCTCTTGTGTCCCTGACTCAGCGTGTGGCCTGGGGAATGCCTTTAGGGCCCTTCTGTGCTGCAGTGGCCGCTCCCTCCACACCTTGGTTTTCCTTATGATGTGGGGCCACCACGGTCCTCAGCTGGAGACGAGCCTTGGACCACTGCCCCTGAACTGTGAGAAGTGCCAGGACGGGTGTGCTGCTCTAAGAATGCTGCCCTAGTCCTGTGGCCCCACCCCGTGGCCTCCTATCACACCTACAGGCAGTTCAGTTCACACCTTTCCCGTCTTCCTGGGTCTATTGAATTGCAGCAGATGCTAGAACTCAGGCGGGGCCTCTGCATGCCCAGATTACTTGCTGATTGAGGAGTACCTGTGCTCAGATGCACTTTAAACTTCGTGTCAGGTCACACGAGCAGGGGGCTTAGGTTTTCTATCCCTCCTGTCTGAGCCAGCCAGTGGGTTGTGCTCCCCCATTCTCTTGTGGTGCTGTTCTCTCAGGAGGAAGTTACTCGTGGCACCTCTGGACCCCATCTGAGGGTCCCAGTGGGGGAGCATGTTGTTCCCTGCCTGAGTGTTCTGGTGGGTGGTACATTCTCTGAGACTTTCTGCTGTGGTTCCCTTGGTCCCGTTTGATTCAGACCCATAATTCGTCTTTGGGTTCCTTCTAAAATAATTGATTGCATTATGTGAAAGTAAACATCTTTGGTTTTTTTGCATGTAAGCATTTACAATTTCCTTTACACACATACACACTTCTATATACTTGGAATCTCATGTGATTTAAAAATGTAAATACAGGACTGAGTAAAGAAGGAATGAGAAGTCTTGATGGAGGACCAAATTGTAAAATAAAGTTGGTCCTTTTCTTCTGAATGGTGAAGTGTGAATTTGGGTAGAACCTTGTCCAAAAGGGATGAGACTGTAGGACATGTAGAGTATAGTGCCTCCCTGCCCTCTTTGCCTGTTCTGTGTCTCTTTCTGACTCTCCTCTTCTGATCACTGCAGTCGGTTATGGGGTTGCAGTGCCGATGGGCTGTCGAGGCACCCACCTCCCTTTCCTCAGCCTAACTCCATCCCCACCGCTCCCTCTCACAAGACTCTCAGGCGCTCTTACTCTCCCAGGTAACAAGCCACCTGTCCCACTTGTCTGAGGTGTCACAATATTATTGCACTTCCAAGGTCGTCTCAGGTCTCTGGGGAAGCCTCTCCGCCGCCTCTGGCCGAGACCAGCAGGGTAGAGCCTTGGTGAGAAGTGTGAGCAGGTGTGTGACCTCAGTCAGACCTCATGAGGATGGCTTCTACTTTGCCCCTAGAGCAAGGAACAGCTGCATCACCTGACCACAATCATCAGCATCTTCACTTGTGAGCCCTCAGCCCAGGGCAGTGATCAGCCTCCTAAAGGTGCCTGTACCACCCAACGGTGCACTGTGTCCCCAGCCGGCTGCATGGGCCTGCTCCTTCCCACGTTGCACGTGGGGCCTCAGTGGTGTAGACTGATGTCTTTCCTGCTGTCCTGCATGTGGTAATAGTCTGAAGACTGAGATCGAGAAAGGCAGCCCCAAGAAGTCACTCCCTATTATAGCTCATTAAAGGGGCTGCTTCAAGCAGGAGAGCTGTGGGGTCCCCAGAGGCTGCCAGTGGAATGCGACAGATCAGATGGGGAATCCATGCTATGAAGGGAGGGTCCATGTATTTCTGCAGTTATCTGTTTGAGGGTGCTTTTTATAAAGGTCAAAAGATCAGAGAATCCCTTCCCCGTTGGCTCCTGATACATGAGCAGAGTACAGGGCAGCCTGCTCCCTCTGTGCTATGTGAGATGAGTCTTGCCTCTGTGACAGGACAGGGTTAAGACAAAACAAAAGAAATGTGTTACTTTCGAATGCCTTGGAGATTGCACAAAAGATTTACATTCTTACCTTTGTATCCTCAGCATAGTGAATAAGTAAACAAGTCAGCTAAATATTTTAACAACATTTTCCTTTTGAAACTCTCGCAGCTCTGAAAGTAACCCCTCAAGTGTGCAGGTGCTCCTGTGATAACATAGATGCACAGGGGCGGGCAGGGGCATGTGGACAGTGAGGCAGCTGCCGTCCTGAGTGCAAATAAAGCACGTCACTGCAGTTTGTTAAAGGTTGGTCATGCCTCGAAGTATAAGACCAGTTTATTGACTGTCTCCCAATATACTGACCTGTGTGCCTTACTGGGCACCAAGCTTCACCCCCAGGCAATCAATCTTCCCATCTAGCCATGAAGACCGCCCTCCAGAGGACATCTGTTCCTGAATCACTTTTCACACTTGGGTACACAAACAAGTACCCAGTGCTTTAAGCTAATGCTTCATAAATGGCTATAACTTCTGTTAATGTTGGAGGGAGAGAGAGTGGACCAGAGACACTGACACTTAGAAAACCTGTTACATACAACTAAGAAAGAGGAAATCTGTCTCTTTGGCAAAACCCTGTTGATGTCATGAACAGAAACAGTTATCCTTATTCCATACCTGGTATCTCTTTCCCACACATGACAAAGAAGAATGTCTCAGAAGGCACACTTCTGTCCCAGCTTCTCTTTTCTTGGCGACCCAATCTCATGCGCCCCGCCCCCACCTACGCTCTGCATCCTTCTCAGCAGGGTGAGTCTAGAACTGTATTCTGCCTGGGTACACGACTGAGCGACTGATCTGATCTGATCGAGTGCCCTGGCCAGACCTTGGATCAATGAATACTGACCGATTGAGCAACTCTTCCTAATCTAAAGAACCCTATGAAAATCTTTCTGGAGTCTAGTCACAGTGTTTATACATGACTAAGACCTGGCCTTTGACCTAAGGGATTATACCTCCATGCTAAAACAAGACAGAATGTGGGGGCAGGTGACTGACTGGGGGTTACTGCCCCCGTGTTTTCTAAGTAAAGCTGCTGCATCCCTCTTGTTGTCCCCTTACATGTACTACTTGTTGGGGTCATATCACCTGTGATACCCTGATGACAGCATCCACAGAGGGTTCCTTCTTCCCCACTCAGTAAGGGCTCGTGGGTATTGACTTGAAGAAACACAATTGCCAGAACATGAAAATGGCAAGGAAAGCAGCCTTATCTGTTTCCCTTTAGAGGAAAATAATCCTGTCTCTCACCTGGAGCTCACAGTTTCCACTTCATACCAAGGAGATACTTCAAAGCTCAAACTAGTGAGTCTAAAAGAAGTGTCACCGCAGATTGTACTTGGCTGTGCACAGGTTCTCCTAAATTGGAAGTCCAAGTTGGTTTATTAATTGAAAGTAAGAACGAGGACCATTAACTGGCAGAATCCTTTATTTTCATATTTTAAAAAAAGAGGCTACTATCATGCTAAAGTTATATGACTGAAATGAATTATTTTTAAGGAAGTTCAGGTTAAAAATAATGGGGTGAACTGCGTGAAAGCCAGCATCTTCTGAAGCGACATGGAGAATAATATTGTGACATCCCTTAAAAGCTGAACGTCCCCCAGACTTCCTCCTGCCCATCCCTGCATTCCTCCCGTGTTCGTTCCTTTTGCATGGGCTGTGTTCTTTTTGATTGTTGTTGTTAAAAGTATTTTAAGGCATCTTTTGACATCTTATATACATATTTTTTGTTTAAGTCATATTCAGTCTTTATTTATAAAACATAGTGTACTGGCCAGATGTATAAATGCCTTTGCTCACACATAAGCTAGTGTTGTGGTGTTTTAGAAGGAGGGGTGGATGGTGTCAGGGAGTCCCTGTGCTCTACAGTCATACTCCCTTCACATTAAAGCAATATTGCCTTAGATAACCTTATGAACTTAGAAGGGGTTGAAATCTTGAATTCTGTTCAAGTTTTTGATTCTGCCTCCTGTCAATGTGTACATGAAGTCTTAACTGTAAATGTGTTGAAGTTCACGTTTCTTTTTGTTTGATGCCAGAGCCAGTCTTTGAGTTGGCATGTGTTTTTGTGAACTCTCCAAGTACAGTTAGGGTGTTTTCTTTCATTCGTCAGAAAAGAAGGATGCGTGCTGCCTGGGCCAGAAGGTTGCAAAGACAGTAAATTCATCTCAGAGAGTGAATTCAGATCTTGTGCTCTCGCAGGACCCATCCAGTCTTAGAAACCACTCAGGTCGTTACAACTTCCAGCCAGTAGAGGTCTGGCTAATTCAAGTGAGAACTGTTCAAGTATTGTTCATCTGCCCAAACCTTGGACAACAGCAACAACAAAAAAGTGTGTGTATTGAGGGGAAGGTTGGTAAACATGATATGTGTTTAAATTACAGGAAACTTTCTTCCTAACAGAATGTACAAGTCTGGGTGTATTGCTCTTGGGGGAGGAATGGTTCCCACCAGTGGATGACTGATTTCAGTCATTTCTCTTGTGAAGAACAGAGAGATGGCTGTTCTTTAGTCCTTAATAATGAATGCCTTTGAATGTTTGTTTATATACAGCCAAGGATTCTCTTTGGACTTCCCTTGTGGCTCAGCTGGTAAAGAATCCGCCTGCAATGCGGGAGACCTGGGTTCAATCCCTGGGTTGGGAAGGATCCCCTGGAGAAGGGAAAGGCTACCAACTCCAGTATTTTGGCCTGGAGAATTCCATGGACACAGTCCATGGGGTCGCAAAGAGTCGGACATGACTGAGCGACTTTCACTTACAAGAATTCTTTTAATGTCCCTAGCAATTCTCAGTTATAACTCAAGACTTTCTGCAAATTAAGGTAGACCAGCTCATCTGATCTTTTCTTGAATACTTTCTTGGGACAAGTGATGTTTAAGTAACAGTTTTTCGGCTTGGGTCCCCCAAATTATTTGCAGGGAGGGAAGGTGATGGTTTTGTTCTTCAGCTCTTCCGTCTCTCTCAGAGACGGAATCTCTTTAGATGCAAACATCTAAAGGGCACTCTGTTGTACACTGCGTTATCCCAGGAGGATGTTTGCCTCATTCTGTGTTTTGCTGTGCTAGATGTCTCAATGGACAAGAGCTGATGTCATTTTTCTGTAAGGGACAGATATTTCTTACTTTCTGAAGTTCTTTTAGATGTTCATCTGGAAGTGTGACTCATCTTTATAAGATCTGCTTTTGTTGTAAAACTCCCAGAGTCTGCATCTAGAAGAGTTTGGTTGTGCAAGCAAATTCCTGGGTTAGATAGGAGGGTGTCAGGAGTGGATTGGTGGATCTGACTTTGAGTCATTCTCTACTCTGGGCTTTCATTTTTATAGGTTTCAGATACTGGTAAGCAAAATCCAGCCTTGTACAGTCGTGTGCTTTGCTCCTTTAAAATTTGTCTGTAACACTAGCTTTCTTTTCATTTATTTGTACATTTGAGACCAGTAACAACCAAAGTACTTTTTTCCATCTTCAAGGTATGAAAGTTATTTTTCCACGTCCATTACCTCATGCATCATCACTGGTTGTCACTCTTTGAGTTCTTGCATTCTCGTGGTTGCTGTTTTCCCACTGCACTGGCTCTTACTGAGTGCTGATGTCATGTGTTTGGGGCCAGATCTGACGAAGAAGATGTGTAATTAAGTTGTCCGGTGGTGGTACTCTCACAAAAGATGTCTCCTTATTATTCCAAGTCACCTAAAGAAACTATAATTATATCTTACTCTGTAAATTATTAGAAGTAATTTTTACCCATACCCCAATTTTATGTGTGTGCCTCAATTTAAGGAATAAAATATTTTTGATCTTTAGCATGCTGGACTATGATACTGAAAACCTGAACTCTGAAGAAATCTATAGTTCTTTGCGTGGAGTGACAGAAGCCATTGAAAAGTTTAGTTTTCGAAGCCAAGAGGATCTGAATGAGCCCATTAAAAGAGATGGCAGAAAGGACTGCGATATTGTGAGTATCCGCAGGCTGACAGAGGGAGGGCTGTGTATAGTCACCACCCAGAGTGATAGGGACCTCTTGTCCATCCAGGGATAATCCTGAACACTGAGCACTGGGATTACTGAACCCCAACATTATTTTTATCTCATAGTTAGAATAATATGATTTTAAGAGGCCCGGGGCAACTTTGTGAAATTGCAGTAGCCCTCAGCTATCTTGTGAAGAATGTTAAATGCCCTTTTTCTCAGTTGGCTTCCATTATCCTGGACATGTTTATGTTCCTCTGATGTGATAAAAACAGTGAGCCTGCACCCGACGCCAGTGTGGCGCTCCAGGAGCTGCAGTCTACTGTAGAGGCAGGCAGAGTGGCAGCAAACTGTCCTGGAGGAGGAACGATCAGGGCCAGTCTGGGTGCTGCGGATGAATCTGCAGAGGAGATGATGTCACCTTCTGAGCATGAAGGCTGCGAGGTGCTTGTCGGGTCAAGGAGGAGGTCGTAGTCCTAGAGAAGTCTGTGAGGAGGCAGAAGGATGGGGGTGGACACAGGAGGATGTCCCCTGGTGGGTGGCAGCAGTGGACATGGCAGGCGTGCCCTGGATTGGGGAGAAGGAGCTGCACAGGCTTCTCTGGAGTTGACTGAAGAATCTGTGAAGGATTTTTAACCAGGGAAGTGGCATGGTCACACATACATTTAGAAGGATTGCCGAGACCCTAAGATGGAACATGACTCCAGAGGAAGTTGAGTTGGGTAGCTCATGAGCAGAAATAGAAGAGCCAGAGTTTCTGGCAAGGACTGTTGAGGACGTGCTGCTGCAATTCCGTGAGATAATATGGGGGGTGGGGGAAAGGTACATACGAAGCCCTTTGGAACATAATGAAACGTTGACACAAACAGCCATTAGGGTTTCAGACATACCAGTCTGGCGTTGAGGCTGGTGATTTGGGCTGGTGGTGGAGGTTTGAGAAACATTGACTAGTTGCCTGCTGGTAACTAAAGAAAAGCAAGTGGAATCAGCCAAGTGGAAGGAAGGACAAAATCCTAAGGAGCGTCAACACTAAGGGAAAGATAGAAGAAAAGGAGTCAAGAAGGACCAAAGATTAGCGGAGGGGAGTGTGGCGTCATGGGATCTGAGGGAAACTTTCAGGAAGGACGTTCCAGCCAAAAGGGTATCAAATTGATATAATGTACCAAGTTAAGAAAGTTAGATTTTGTTGTTAAACATGATCAGTATTAGGAGTTTTTCCCTTTCTTTTTTTATTGTCTGAAGTTTTTAAAACCCCTTTATAAATAATTTTTTCATTATATTAATAATACATGTTTTAGAAGAGAGTTACAAAGAGAAAAAAATCATCTGGGACTTCTCTAGTGGAACAGTGGCTAAGACTCTGTGCTGCCAGTGCAGGGGGCCTGGGTTCCATCCCTCGTCAGAGAACGAGACCCCGCATGTCACAACTAAGACCTGGCCCAGCCAAAATAAAATAATTTTTTAAAAATTATCTATGAAACATCTTATACCATGAGAAAACTCCTGTTCAGTCTTCTATGCATATATTTATAAATTCTTTTTTATCTTAATTATGTTAGAACAAGATCTTTTGGGCAGGGTGTGTAAGAACCAGTGCATCCTAGCATTGGTTTTACCAGGTATATATCTAAAAGAATTGAAAGCAAGAACACGAACAGATATTTGTGCACCAGTGTTCAGAGTGATGTTAGTCATAGTAGCACAAAGGTGGAAGCAATCCAAGTATCCATCAACAAATAAATGGATAAACAAAATGCAATATGTACATGCAGTATTGTTCAGCCATAAAAAGGAATGTAATACTATGTATGTGTTAGAACATGAATGGACCTTGAAAACGTCTTGCTAAGTGAAATAAGCCAGATAGAGAACGACAAATACTGTATGATTCCACTTACACAGGCAGTAGAACAGAGACTACAGGGCTGGAAGGGCCAGGGAGTTATTACTTAATGGTAACAGAGTTTTGGTTGGGTAAGATGTAAAAAGGTTTGCCCAAAATATGACACAGTGGTAATGCTTACACACCATTGTGAATATATTTAATGTCACTAAGTTAGACACTTACGAATTAACTGATTTAAATGATTTGACATATATGTCATATATACATACACACACAGTTTTTGTGTGTGTTTTTTTTTACTACAATTTTTTTTAAAAAGCCACAAATGCATAGGCATAAAATGAGAGAGATGTATCTTATTGACAAGCACAAATAAAAATTTTACCATAGGAATCACCAGTGCTGTGTGGCTGCCTGAAAATGTTTCCTCCACTGTTCTGTAGTCACACGTCTGACTTGAGGAAAGTGACCGTTTTGCTCTTTCCACTGCAGTCAGCCACACTTTCTCTGCTAACCTGTACAGGGTGCCAGATAGGCCAGCGTACTCAGAAGGAAGGACCCCCGAGAATGGAGGCGGTCAGAAACATGACACAAGGGCCAGGGGACCAGAGCTTTAATTAGTTTTAGACAAAACTCAGAATATATTAGGAGAACATTTTCAGAAAATATTAAAGACCTGTTCTTTGACCAGCATAAAGACCAGCTCTGAGAGTCAGAAACACATGAGGGAAGAGCTCTCTGCCTGGGGGATGAGTTCTCTGTAGGTAGAGATCTCATCACTGTGGGGAATATATCAGGGGACTCGCGGGTGGTGGTAGTAAGAAGAGTGGGGTCGTGCACAGCCCCTAGCCCATGCCCGTTTGCTATGCCCTGCTACCTGTACCCCGTTACCAGGCAGCACTTACGCTAGGCCGCTAATGGTTGCTGAGCCATTGGTCAGTGCTACAGTAGGCCCCTTCCCCAAGGAAGGAACTGCCAATGAGTGACCTTCAGTGGCCCATTCAGCCAGTGGTCAGCGGAATGGTAATGAGCAGGTGGAGAGTGGATTCCCGCCTTCTCCCCCCGCCCAGGGCCGTCCAGCTCACCCGGACTTGAGGTGAGCTAGGGAGTGGGGGCACCCAGGGGACATGCTGGGGTGTGTCCTGCAGGGCTCCAGAGCCCTCACCAAGGCCACCCACTCGCTTGAGGCAGCCATGAACCTCTCCCCATCCCCACCTCTGTGACCTGATGGCAGTGGACATCTGTATAGGACGCAGTCTGTAGGACCTGGGCCCCAGCATCTGGTCGACCTGAGGGGCTTCAGGGTCAGTTGGGTCCTCGGCACCTGGCTCCCTCAGTGATGCCAGCTGGACAGAGTCTGAGGACCTCAGCCTGAGGGAGCCGCCAGCTGAGTTCTGTCTCTTAGCAGGACCTGGACCTCAGAGGATGAAAGTTGTGCCTTGGGACCTCACCCTTTTTTTGTCAGAATAGAGAATAGGGAACTAAGGGAACTAAGTTAGGGATCGGGGAACTAAGAGTTAGAATGCTTCAACTAAAGATGCTGCATGCCACAACTAGGACCCAATGCAGCCAAATAAATAAATATTAAAAAACAAAAAACCAAGTAACATTCACTTGGTGGAGATTTACAGGAACGTCATTAGATGACCTGATCTCAAGAACAAATGATTTGACCCCAGTAGGTTTGCAATAACTAACCACGCCCCTCCATCATCTTTCCTAGAAAAGAGATTTGCTGAAAGCTTTGGGAAGTTTCAGGGAGTTTTAAGGCAGGAGCCACCCGTCTCCTTGCTTGGCCCTTCAGTAAACCTTTCTCTGCTCCAGACCCTAACATTTTGGTGGTGTTCGGCCTCAGTACATCAGGCACACAGACCTGCGTTTTGGTAATAGGGCCACTGTAGTCTCCAGAGGGTCATCAGGGGAGCATCCATCCATGGTGGTGTGTCAGGGTGTCAGTGAGAGAAAACCCTTCCTGTTGGTGGTAAAAGTATTCCACTGGGGTGTTGGCACCTGAGGTTCCTTGAGAGGTTTCAGGTATACAGCTTGCCTTCTCCAGGGGCTCCTCAGAAGTTCATGGCATTAATCTCAAAAATATTTGTCGAATTAGTCATCCAGTACCAAGGAAAAAACAGACATTCTGTGTGAACTAAGGAATGGTTAGATGAAAATGTAAGTATGTTCTGTCCCTTTGGAGGTCACTTAGGAGTTAGATATTTACAAATGGAAACACTAACAACTGTACTTGTATCAGCAGCCAGATTTCAAGTGAGAAATCTCTGGCTCTGCTAATACTTGTGAAGATTTAGACGAAGGAACTGACAGTGTGCTGTGCCCCAGGTGTCCCGTGACGGTGGCATCGCCTCCCCTGCCACCGAGGGCCGGGGCGGCAGCGAGGTGGTGGAAGGAGGCCGGATGGCTCTGGACAACAAGACCTCCCTCCTCAACACCCAGCCCCCCCGCGCCTTCCCAGGGCCACGGGTGCGGGACTACAGCCCCTACCCCTACTCGGACACCATCAGCGCCTATGACAAGACAGCCCTGAAGGAGGCCGTGTTTGACGACGACATGGAGCAACTGCGAGATGGTGAGTCTCTCCCAGCTCGACGCCCCTGGCAGGGCAGCTCTGGGCACACACAGCATGTGGGATGGAGCAGAGAGGCCTGCCTTGCTCTGCTCGTCTGAGGTCCTGTCGTGTGCCCAGGAGCAGGGGGCACATGGAGGGCCTGTGGGGAAGGCTTCGTGAAGAATCGGGCCTCAAGCTGGTGGTGATGAGCCTGGGCATAGGCAATGGGGACACTGACCGTTTGCCTTCTGGTGGGCGTGTCCCCATCCTGGACTGTGGCCAGGCGTCCCAGAGCCCTGCGAGGAGACTGCCTGCTGGTCTCTCGCATTACTGGACCTGCGGTCGGGGAAAGGATCTAATGTGCCCTGGGCCCCTGCTGGCCGTGTTGGCTGCTGAGATAGAGGGATCCTTCCCATTGTTCCAAGTAGGACACTGATGTTCAGAAAGGTAGAGTTACTTGCCCCAAGTAGAACATATTTGATACAAAACAGAACTGCTCAGGGTATTTTTCTGACTCTTGTGTTAAGACCATTATTGAGTAACGAATGAGTATGTGTTGGTAGGATAGTCATTTTACTTGGAACCTAATTTTTCCTTTTTTCACCTCACTGTCATGTTCATATGTTTTAGTTAATTTTAATTAGTTTTTTAAAGTTTTATATATATACACTTTGTTTCCAAGCCTGTTATTTTATGTTGTTTTTCAATTTTGAATGAAGACTTCAGTTAGAACCTTAAATCAGAATTCTAAGCAGTTAGCATTCAGCGAAGGCCTACTGTGTGTCAAGAAGGGTGTGGCTTGCCAGTGACACAGAAATGAGACACAGCCCCTGGCCCAGAGCTTAAGGCCTTTCCCCTTTCCCTTAAGGGGAAACCGACCCGTTGTGGTGGCAGAGGTAGAAGAGAGGGCTGTGTTACCAGTGGATGCTGGGTTGGAGGGGAGAGGAGCAGGAAAGGAAGAAAACGGTGCTGTCCGTGTACCGGGCGGTGATGGGAACACTGTCCGAAAGCACAGGTAGCTTCAGGGACGTGAGAGTGTGGCCCCTTGGCCTGTGGATTGCTACTTGCTGGTGGGGAGCAGCTCAGTCTACCCAGCTGTCTGCTGGGCAGGAGGCTAGCAGTGGAGGGCTTATTTGGATTTGTACTTTCTGGGAGCCGTGGACCTTTTCCCCTCATTACTCATAGGATTGATATAGTGTTTAACTTACCCAGTTGTCAGTCTTATTTAAGACAGACGAGACGAGGATGTCTGCTATAGTTATCCACCAACTGTATACTAAAAGGCTTAAAGGAAAAGATGGGATAGCAGGGGACAAACGAGAGGGTTCTTTAAGACATCAATTTCCTTAGTGTTTGTTCTTCAGTCTTAGAAGGTTAGAAGCTTAAGAAGAGTACAAGTATAGGTTTCTAATGGTTTGTCTTTGTGTTTCATCCATTCTATTTTAAGTGAGTATTTAAGAGTATTGAGATCTCTCAAAAGAGCATGTATATGGGGAGGGAGGAGGGAGGAGGGTTCAGGATGGGGAACACAAGTATACCTGTGGCGGATTCGTTTTGATACATGGCAAAACCAATACAATATTGTAAAGTTAAAAAATAAAATAAAAAAATAAATAAATAATAAAAGGAAAAAAAAAGAGCATGTAAAGAGAAAGGATATGTTCCTCTGCTGTACAGACCATGGTCAAGTCCCCACAGGCCTTACACTGCATGATGTCGGCAGGCCTTGCGGTCTGTGAATAGACAGTCTCTGGGTTGCCTGGACGCTGTGATCCATGTGTGTTTACGCCCTGGACACTGAAGCAGGGAATGAATATTGACGGATCAGATGTGGTGGTGGAGGCCTTGAGGAAACTGCGCTAAGGGGCTCTGAGGGTAGTGAGGGTGTCCCTGATGGGGCCTGGCTGAGGCCAGGTGCAGGGAGTAGAGCTGGGAAGAAGATGATCCAGGAGGGGTTTTGGGGGGTTCTTCTTGTTTGTCTGAAATAGGAGGGTAAAAAAGTCAGGTCGAGTAGAGAGAGGCACTGCCTATTGGTCCCTGAGTCCTAGATGCCTCTTTGCATGTCTGTTTTCACCATTGAGCTGGTGAGGGTACCTGCTGAGGGTGCGGAGTGAGGCCAGTGCTACAGGGCGTGGTGTGGGCCAGTGGGGACCTCCCAGAGGCTGGAGAGCAGGGCGGGGTCCTGTCAACAGGGCTGAGCATCTGTCTTGTGTCCCCCAAGTGCCCATTGACCACTCGGACCTGGTGGCAGACCTCCTGAAGGAGCTGTCCAACCACAACGAGCGGGTGGAGGAGAGGAAGGGCGCGTTGCTGGAGCTGCTCAAGATCACGCGTGAGGACAGCCTGGGCGTCTGGGAGGAGCACTTCAAGACCATCCTGCTGTTGCTGCTCGAGACACTCGGGGACAAGGATGTGAGCCGCCCGCCTTCCCATCTGTCCTGGAGCCACGGCTCCCTTCCACTCTGTGCCACGCCTCCCGTCCCGGGGCCCCGGCTCCCCTCCACTCTCTGTGCTATACTTCCTGTTGACACCCAAACAGTTCTCAGGTTTTCTGAGCCTTGGTTAATAATGTGGTGTTCTTACTGGAGACAAGCCCCATCCTGGCTTCAATGCAGGGTTTTCTGTAATAGGGTTTGTAGTCGTTGAGGGAAACTTGTTCCTGCTTCAGGTCGCTTTCACAAAATCTCTTAAGACTTTGTTAATGTAGAATGTGAAGTTTTTTTTTTTAATAATGGGCTTTTTTTCTTAGGGGTTTTCTTTATGGTTCCTATGCAGTTGAGAAATGAGACGTTTGTTTTTGGAAGACCCACTAAATGCGGCCTTCCCTGGGGCTCCTTCTTGGTTCACCATTGCATGTGTTAGTGGTTCCAGCAACAGATTCCAAAAGCAGAGATTATAACTATTTTCTGCTATCCGCCATTGTTATTTTTAAAATAGAAAGCCTTCTCCACACTGTGACATTTGAACATGATGAACTAGGTGTTTGCACCCGGCCTGGTTCATCATCTGCACGTGGTACCTCTTAGATGACCCTTCCAGGCGTGAGCACCCTGATCAGAGGCCGCCTCCACCCCATCCACCCCCACCCTGTGTGGCTGCTTTCTTGTGTGGCAGCAGGAATGAGTGTTGAGACTTCCCTGAATTAACCTCTAGAAGTAAGAATCCATCTCTGTGCTCTGGGCTTCGTGTAGGCCAGCAGACACACGAGTGCAATAAGTGTGGTGAGCAGCTCAGGGACAGGACCAGGCAGATTTCAAGGAAGTTGGCCATGGCCGAGGGTCGAGGTCATGCCAGGGTCACGTTGATGGTGACTTTAATGGAAGACAGGTGAGCATAGGCTGGTGAATGTCATAATGACTCCATTGGCTCTCTGCTGCTTAGATTGAGTGGTTTGGCGTAGGGCGAATAAAGGTGGAAGGACGGTGATGAAAGATCTGTCTTCGTTTTTCTTAAAATAAAAGTATGTATTGGCTCCTGGAGTCCTTGTACTGGTTGGGCTTTGTCAGGAGAGCAGCAATGTCATGGAAAGGGCAGGGGATGGTGTGTGAGTGTGTGGATTGTGCAGGTGAGTGACAGAGAATCAGGATGTACCGTTTGGCTCTATTTGGTGTAAACTCCATCCTCTTTTGTTGAGATTAGGCGTCTGTTTGGAATGGCTTTCCTCCAGACGCATGACTCGAGCTTTAAGCAGCTCTGCACAGGTTCCCCTCCCCCATGACCTGCTCACCTCGAAGGTCAGGAGTATCGACAGATCTGCACTGACCTGGTAGGAAAGTCCACTGTCTGCCAGGGCAGATTGATGAGATGTGTAGGTCCTCTTCATCTGTTCTTTTATGTATTTTACAAATATGTACCTAACTCTCAGAAACCCTGAAATCCCCTGGGAGATTGACATGAACTTAATCATCCTCACTCGGGCCTAACTTGGCTTATTTGGGAAGCCGTCCTGAGGTCTCTCTTAGGTGCTGGGTCCCAGGATGTCCCTGGAGGCACAGCACCTGCCCTCATGGAGCTGGCTGTCTGGGGAGCCTGTTTGCAGTCAGCCTGGCATACGTATCGCAGTGCCTGCAGGTGCCAAGAAAGCCCAGGCCTGGGACCTGGTGTCGGGCCCTGCTGACCGTGTGCGCAGGGAGGCGCTGGAGCTGTTTGCTCATGTCTTCTTTCCTCTTGCCCCCCAGCATTCCATCCGAGCACTGGCTCTCAGAGTGTTGCGGGAAATCCTGAGAAACCAGCCAGCGAGGTTTAAAAACTACGCGGAGCTGACGATCATGAAGACACTGGAAGCCCACAAAGACTCCCACAAGGAGGTGAGCCGGGTCTGGGGTGCACACCCCTACGTCCGTCCTTTCGTCTGAGCTGTGGTGGAGAGCCAGTGCACCTGCGGCTTCCTCCAGCTGGGCTCTCACTGCTGTCCAGCGTGCTGGGCCCACCCCTGCAGTCAGGACCAGGGATGGCCACTCGGCCAGCCTCTCACCCGCACAGCCCCACTTTCCTTGGTGGCTGTCATCACATGTTGTCCCCAGGGGAGTTAGGCGAGACTGGCACGTGTGGGTGTCCCCCTCCCCTGGCAATGTGCTCCACTCTGCGGGCTCTGGGGCCTGGTGTCAGCTCTGCCTGCTCCACCAACTCCTGGATGTGAGAAACTCACTCTGCTGGGGTTCCCGCTTCTCAGGCCTATCCCAGAACACGCATTTCTGGGCTCGGACTTGTGTGTAGATGGTGGACAGGCCACGCATTGTCCAGTCACTTGTTGAACTGTCCCGGTATCTGTTACTCCCAGTCCTTTGAGTATCGAGAGGCCACCAGAGAGTGGGGAGGTGGGTGGAGCTGTCCTAAAAGAAAATGATTTCAATGCCACCCGTCCAGTAAAGTTCACTATGGACAACAACCGTTTATCTAGAGGTTTACAAAACTTGATGTGACAGACAAGGGGTTTGACCCCTAAGTGAGACATAACCACGTGGTCAGTTCAATCTTGGCTCCTGTGTGACTCTCGTGAGTACAGTCATGGATTATAGGAATTGTGATTAGAACAGTTCTTATATTCACAGCAAGAATCAGACCCTAAATTGTGGTTTTTTTTCTGTTCAGCAGTTACGTGACTGCTGCTGACCACAGACAGTCTGGCCTCCTCAGATTCCCGCACGACTGCAGGCTCAGCGAGGCTGAGGCTGCTGCTCTGTCCAGGCATGTCTCCACCCAGCAGTCCTAGCAAAACACTGGGGTATAAGCGATAGGTGTGTGTGCAAACCACTAACATATACTTCTAAAGTCTGGCTCAGTGGCCTGATGGTGATCATCATCACTCACATTTAAACAAAACACTTTGCACTTAAAATAACTCTTTTGAAACATGTAAAGACCAGATTAGCTGCTGGCAGTCAACATAATTGTCAAGGACCAGATAAGCTGACAGTGGTCAACATAATTGTTCCCAGGTGAGAACGAGGGTCCAGGAGTTCCCGTCCTTTGTCAGGTGATGCACACGTGTCAGCTTGTGGCAGAACCAAGATGCAAACTAGGTCTTGTGTCTTTTAAGGGGCAAACAGGCCCATGCTGACTTTTGTTTTAAACCATAATGGCCTCTCCTTAATGAGATCAGATCAGATCAGATCAGTCGCTCAGTCGTGTCCGACTCTTTGCGACCCCATGAACCGCAGCACGCCAGGCCTCCCTGTCCATCACCAACTCCCGGAGGTCACTCAGACTCACATCCATCGAGTCAGTGATGCCATCTAGCCATCTCATCCTCTGTCGTCCCCTTCTCCTCCTGCCCCCAATCCCTCCCAGCATCAGAGTCTCCAATGAGTCAACTCTTCACATGAGGTGGCCAAAGTACTGGAGTTTCAGCTTGAACATCATTCCTTCCAAAGAAATCCCAGGGCTGATCTCCTTCAGAATGGACTGGTTGGATCTTCTTGCAGTCCAAGGGACTCTCAAGAGTCTTCTCCAACACCACAGTTCAAAAGCATCAATTCTTCGGTGCTCAGCCTTCTTCACAGTCCAGCTCTCACATCCATACATGACCACAGGAAAGACCATAGCCTTGACTAGGCGAACCTTTGTTGGCAAAGTAATGTCTCTGCTTTTGAATATGCTATCTAGGTTGGTCATAACTTTCCTTCCAAGGAGTAAGCGTCTTTTAATTTCATGGCTGCAGTCACCATCTGCAGTGATTTTGGAGCCCCCTCCAAATAAAATCTGACACTGTTTCCACTGTTTCTCCATCTATTTCCCATGTAGTGATGGGACCAGATGCCATGATCTTCGTTTTCTGAATGCTGAGCTTTAAGCCAACCTTTTTACTCTCCACTTTCACTTTCATCAAGAGGCTTTTTAGTTCCTCTTCACTTTCTGCCATAAGGGTGCTATCATCTGCATATCTGAGGTTATTGATATTTCTCCCAGCAATCTTGATTCCAGCTTGTGTTTCTTCCAGTCCAGCATTTCTCATGACGTACTCTGCATATAAGTTAAATAAACATGGTGACAATATACAGCCTTGACGTACTCCTTTTCCTATTTGGAACCAGTCTGTTGTTCCATGACCAGTTCTAACTGTTGCTTCCTGATCTGCATACAGATTTCTCAAGAGGCAGATCAGGTGGTCTGGTATCCCCATCTCTTTCAGAATTTTCCACAGTTGATTGTGATCTACACAGTCAAAGGTATTGGCATAGTCAAGAAAGCAGAAATAGATGTTTTTCTGGAACTCTCTTGCTTTTTCCATGATCCAGCGGATGTTAGCAATTTGATCTCTGGTTCCTCTGCCTTTTCTAAATCCAGCTTGAACATCAGGAAGTTCACGGTTCACATATTGCTGAAGCCTGTCTTGGAGAATTTTGAGCATTACTTTACTAGCGTGTGAGATGAGTGCAATTGTGCGGTAGTTTGAGCACTCTTTGGCATTGCCTTTCTTTGGGATTGGGATGAAAACTGACCTTACATGATCAAAAAATGAAATAAAATGGGTGATCTCTTACATGCATATGATATCAGTTGTTTTCAGAGGGGAGACATAACTGAGAATGTGGCATTAAGGTGAAGCCCTGTGTGGCAGCCCTTCTGCCCTGTGTGGCAGCCACTGGCCATCTCCTTGGGAGATATCTGTCTTCACAGCGGCTGCCCTGATGTTAACCTTCAGAACCTGGACAGTGGACTCTGACAAGCATACATTACTAGTTGCGTGAGGGGTTCTTGTTTTTTTCCCCTGCAAGACAAGAGGTAGAGGAGAGAAGGTTCTCAGCTGTGAAGTCCTTTAGGTTGCCTAAGGGACACAAGCAGAAAATACCTGCTGCCTGAAGCAAATTTAGCAGCACTTGGTTGTGTGGAATTCTTGTGACCTAGGGTCTCCACGCAGCTGTCACTGATTTCCTGATAAGGCAGGTGGAGGAAACATCATGTCCTGAAAGGAGTGCCGTTGCTGGCAGGCCTCCCTGCTTTGCATACCTGCAGACTCACCTTGACTTGCTGCCCATGTCTTTTCCCTTATGAAACTCCACGCTGTCCCTTTGCCAGAAACTCCTAACTTGGGCACCTGTGTGTTTCTGTTGGCATATGAAATTAACATCACATACAGTATTTCTCTAGTTGTTATATTTTCTCACCAGTACATTCAAACATTTATTCAGACATCATTCTCGTATTTATTGGAAAGGACCCAAGGTGTTTCTAGACCGCCCGAGTCTCTTCCTGTCCAGTTGGCGCTTCCAAAGTGTGCTCATCCTGGGCCATAGCTCCTGGAACCTCCTCCATAAGAAGCTCGTTTTGTGTTCACAGGAGATGAAGGAGATGGACTGGCAGGTTAACAAGGAGCTGCTGTGAGAGACCTGTCACCAAACACGTCCTCCCTGGGCTGCTGCGGCAGGGCCCTGGCGTGATGCACACTAGTTCTAGCCTTGGGCCTGTAGCAATGAAAGACTTCTTGAAATATGGTTTCTAATAGGTTGAAACATGTCATACAGCCTTTAGGGAAGATGCTTAAAGCAGGGCTGCTAAGTTGTCTTGTTTTTTTCCCGATAAGCTGAGGGCTGTGTTCTCAGGGTCTTTAGCAGGAGCTATGTGTGCAAAACATTATCACTGAAACATGCCAGGCGCTAAATCTGTCTCATCATTACTCATCCTAAGCTAACATGTAGACATTTTACAATAAGCAAGATAGAGGATTTGGGGACCGATTTAGAGTTTTTGTTTAAAAAGTTGGTGTTTGTCAGGTTAAGTATGTTTTCATATTACCTATTTGAATACATACATTTCTTAAATTATCTAACTGTGTTTTTATCTTTTTAGTAAATAAAATTTGCTGTTGCGTTTCAACTGCTCATTAATGAAGTTACTGTGGTTTACAGTTAGCTTTTAGCAAACATCTATGGGCGAAGGCCTTGATAGCGACCTTTTTAAGATCCTATGCCACTCTCTGTTTTTCAAAAAAAAAACTTTAACTTCAGTGCTTCTTATCTTAGAACTTGTAATCCGTCTCTTAGGGCTGGTACCGAATCTGTCCATCAATGATTAAGAGAGGATTTAGATCTGATATGAGTGTTGATACTATGAATGCGGTTCTGGGGTCAGTGGGAGCACAAATACAGAGATGGAAAGCTGAGTTTTCCATCCAGCATCTGGCCTCCAGCCGTGCTGTCTGTTTGATCACACTGTGTAGTATGGCTGCCGCAGAATCAGATAGGGGACGTGAAAGTTCATGTCTTAACACTGTCAAACGCTGTACAGACTGCTTCGTAAAGCTGTCTTCAGACGTCTGTATCGTCTCAGAGGCAGACAGATGATGTACAAATTATTAATCACTTTATACACATTTAATGTAAGATAGCCTTTGCTCCCAGGCACCATGGCTTACATATGGTAGCCAGAGTGTTGGGGTCCTCAGTCAGTGTTCTGTTGGAACTTTAAAGAAGCATCAACTCTGTTTCTTTGAAAATGTTCTTTTGAAATCAGTTCTAATGAGGTGAATGAAACTGGAGCCTATTATACAGAGTGAAGTAAGCCAGAAAGAAAAACACCAATACAGTATACACATATATATGGAATTTAGAAAGATGGTAATAATAACCTTGTATGCGAGACAGCAAAAGAGACACAGATGTATAGAACAGTCTTTTGGACTCTGTGGGAGAGGGTGAGGGTGGGATGATTTGGGAGAATGGCATTGAAACATGTATAATATCATATGTGAAATGAATCGCCAGTCCAATTTGATGCAGGATACAAGATGCTCGGGGCTGGTGCACTGGGATGACCCAGAGGGATGGGATGGGGAGGGAGGTGGGGGGTGGGTTCAGGATGGGGAACATGTGTAGACCCGTGGAGGATTCATGTTGATGTATGGCAAAACCACTACAATATTGTAAAGTACCCTCCAATTAAAATAAATAAATTTATATTTAAAAAAGAAGAAAATATTCTTTCGAGCCATAATATTGGGCAACACAATATACCTTGGCCATTAGGCTTTGCTTTCACTGACCTCGGCCACGGTAGTGAACATTCAATTACATTTGCCTGTTAAAAGAGAAAAATATTAGCCTCATTGTGGGGTCACCAGATCTTGTTTGCCCCACAGAAGTCTTGGTGCTTAAGGCATCAGAATCCAGCCTCAGGTGGTTTGGCTTCTTTGGGGAAGTTTGATTCTTAAATATAATATAAAACAAACACTCTTATGTCTCCCGGGGTTTTATTTTGAAATCATTTATAGTTAATTTAATATTTTAAGATTGCAGAGAATTAAAAAAGCTAAACCAGATGACATTTTTGAAATGGAACTTTTCAGGACCTCTTGGCAAATAGGCCTGCACAAAGCAGTGGTGTGTGAGAGAAAACACTCGAGTGATGAGCTGATGTTCTGCTTCAAATCCCAGTCAAAATCACTCTGACCGTGGCTTCACCAGATCCTTGGCTCTGGAATGGCCCTCAGAAGCTTCTTGGGGCAGCAGCCACGTGTCAGTGGGTTCTGGCGAACAGTGCATTGAGTGAGTGTGGAGAGATTACTTCACCTTTCTGGACCTTGGTTTTCCTAATCTGTTAGCCCAGGGAGTGGACTGCATGGTTATCTGTGTGTCATCTGGCCTCAAGATAATAGAGGCTGCTATTGAATAACAAGCCTAAACCTTCCTAGAGTCCAAATCTCCAGTTTACTTTGGGCCCAATCTTGGCATGTGGCCAGAAGCCCTATTTCCTTTGTAACTTGTAGCCTTGTAACAAAAAGACAAAACCAGAAACCTATATAGTCGTTTAAAAGGTCAAAGTTGCTGAGCCAGTCTGACACTCATAGCACAAACTCTGGTAAATGTTTTATTATTGGAGGCACAGGGGAGGGGGTTGGGGAGTGTTTTAGACTTAAAGGAAATTAAGGTTTAGTTCAGGTTAGAGCAAAGGACTCCACGAGCGGTCCAGAGAGAAGTGCACTGGGAGTTTGGGGTGGACTGGGAGGGGCACCCAGGGAGAGCGCTGACAGCAGGGTATCAGGCAGCAAGCCTGAGTCCCGGGAGGACATGTCTGGGCTGGGTCTGCTGGACCAGCATGGCCCCAAGGGTGGCCGGGACATGCCAGGCACAGTGTCCAGCCCTAAGAAATGGCAGCTGCTGCCCCACAGTTACTCAGGACAAGGAGACACAGCCCCTCCTCTCTGGTGCATCTACCTCCGAGGAACCAGATGTGACACCTGCCCTTTACTTCCATAGCCTCAGAAAGAGTGTCTTACTGAGAGAGAACTGGTCTGGAGAAAGCAGTCAAGTGGTTTGGTGTAGGGCAAATAAAGGTGGAAGGATGATGATGAAAGATCTGTTTAACATCAGAGCCTTGGGGTCTGGAGACTCAGGTCCTCATTCTACGTTGACCAGTTGGTTAGCTGAGTAGCTGGGGATGGGTCTCAGCTCCCTGAACATAAGAAGTGCTGGCACTCGAGGTGAACTGGGGCTACAGGACGCCTGCCCCTTGTAGGACTGACATTCATGTCAAGGGAGTGAGGAGGCTAACGCTGTTGAAAACTGCAGACACGGTCCTTTTAATCCTCTTCCTCTGAAGTAGATAGACCGGTTCTGAATAGAATTGTGGTTGGGGTTTTCCTGTTTTATGTAAACCAGAAATTGCTGCATTTCTTGAAATACATGTCAGAAGGCTATTGAATTTTGGGTGAATTAACTCAGCAGTGGCCACAGGACTGGAAAAGGTCAGTTTTCATTCCAATCCCAAAGAAAGGCAATGCCAAAGAATGTTCAAACTACTGCACAATTGCACTCATCTCACACGCTAGTAAAGTAATGCTCAAAATTCTCCAAGCCAGGCTTCAGCAATATGTGAACCTTGAACTTCCTGATATCAGTTCAGGCTGATTTTAGAAAAGGCAGAGGAACCAGAGATAAATTGCTAACATCCGCTGGATCATGGAAAAAGCAAGAGAGTTCCAGAAAAGCATCTATTTCTGCTTTCTTGACTATGCCAAAGCCTTTGACTGTGTGGATCACAATAAACTGTGGAAAATCCTGAAAGAGATGGGAATACCAGACCACCTGATCTGCCTCTTGAGAAATCTGTATGCAGGTCAGGAAGCAACAGTTAGAACTGGACATGGAACAACAGACTGGTTCCAAATAGGAAAAGGAGTTCGTCAAGGCTGTATATTGTCACCCTATTTATTTAACTTATATGCAGAGTACATCATGAGAAACGCTGGACTGGAAGAAACACAAGTTGGAATCAAGATTGCTGGGAGAAATATCAATAACCTCAGATATGCAGATGACACCACCCTTATGGCAGAAAGTGAAGAGGAACTAAAAAGCCTCTTGATGAAAGTGAAAGTGGAGAGTGAAAAGGTTGGCTTAAAGCTCAGCATTCAGAAAACGAAGATCATGGCATCCGGTCCCATCACTTCATGGGAAATAGATGGGGAAACAGTGGAAACAGTGTCAGATTTTATTTGGAGGGGGCTCCAAAATCACTGCAGATGGTGACTGCAGCCATGAAATTAAAAGACGCTTACTCCTTGGAAGGAAAGTTATGACGAACCTAGGTAGCATATTCAAAAGCAGAGACATTACTTTGCCAACAAAGGTTCGTCTAGTCAAGGCTATGGTTTTTCCTATGGTCATGTATGGATGTGAGAGCTGGACTGTGAAGAAGACTGAGTGCCGAAGAATTGATGCTTTTGAACTGTGGTGTTGGAGAAGACTCTTGAGAGTCCCTTGGACTGCAAGTAGATCCAACCAGTCCATTCTGAAGGAGATCAGCCCTGGGATTTCTTTGGAAGGAATGATGTTCAAGCTGAAACTCCAGTATTTTGGCCACCTCATGCGAAGAGTTGACTCATTGGAGAAGACTCTGATGCTGGGAGGGATTGAGGGTAAGAGGAGAAGGGGACGACAGAGGATGAGATGGCTGGATGGCATCACTGACTCGATGGATGTGAGTCTGATTGAAGTCCAGGAGTTGGTGATGGACAGGGAGGCCTGGCGTGCTGCGATTCATGGGGTCGCAAAGAGTCGGACACGACTGAGCGACTGATCTGATCTGAACTGTGGGCTGTGTGTATTGGGCTCCCAACTGGGCTCCAATATTGGCTGAATCTCTCGGTGTCCACACTGGGGTGGCCATCACACTCCTACATTTGAGGCCAGGAAATACCAAGAGTTTACAGGTTTTGGGAGACGCAAAGGAGCCTTCTGTGTGCCTCCCATCTTCTGCCTCCTTGACTCCTCTAGGGACCAGCCAGCCCAGCATTCCTGGCATCCTCCAGGGTGGCAGACATGGCCACCTCCTGGATGTCCAGCCCCTCTGACTCCACAGCATTGTTCCCTGTTGGCTGTGATTCCACCCCTTGAGGTGGGACAGAGTAAGTCTCCACCTCAGAGCCTTACCACACTTGAGACGGTGTTGCCCTCAATCTGCCCCTTGAGGGGAGAGTGTGATGGCTGTGTGGTTAGAGACCGTTTCATGCAGACTCTGCCTTTTGAAATCGTGCATGTGCATTTTCAAGAGAAAGTACTCACTAGGTAGGGTAGGGAGATAAAGTGTCACCATCCAGACTGATATCAGCATACTTGATTCAGGTCCCCCCCACTTCATTTTACTTATGAGGGAAACAGGCCAAGACAGTAAAAGAAGCATCCCTCAGGTTCACCTCACTCATTGGTGACAGAGCTGGGTCCCCGAACTTGGACCCTGAAGCTTTTTCCTTCCCTCCCTCCCTCTGGTGCCAGGCCTGACAGAAGGGGACTTGCATGCTGGGTTCAGGTCCCTGGTGGTGACCATCTCACCAGAGAGACAGCCTCCCCACCACGGTCAGCACACATCGCCATCATCTTCCCTGTTTTGTGAGGTCTTCCCGGCTTTCCCCAGAAGGTGGCGCCAGCATCTCCCTTAGCTTTTAAATGATTGGGACTGAACTAGGTGTACCTTGGAGAAGGAAATGGCAACCCACTCCAGTATTCTTGCCTGGAGAATCCCATGGACAGAGGAGCCTGGCTCCTCTGTCTTTGGGCTCGCAAGAGTCAGATACGACTTAGCGACTAAACCACCACTACTAACTAGGTGTGCCTGCTTGTCGTCATTTCTGAACATTTGCTTGCTTGTTTATGTCAGTCAGCCACTTACACTGCCGTGCCTGTGACAGAACGCAGTCTTTGTGAACTCAAAGCATGCAGTTCAAATTGTGACAGGTTCTGTGCTCTCAAAGAAACCTTATCTTTAAGCAAACATTCATCAATATTCTGAGTAATGATCTCATTCTTAAAAAAGTTAGATAAGGAAATTATGCTTTTCCGAGGTAGACACTGTTAATTCACTGACTTTGAAAAAACAAAATTCCTGTGTTTCTACCAGACTGCGGAAAACTCAGCAGAATTGGAACCATTTTGGTCACTTAGGGTTGGTAATGACCCAGAAGTCTGCCTGACCCCACTCTCTCTCATCATCTTTACCCTCTCTGAGAACTCATCTTTGCCCCTTCTGGCCACCGTATCTACCAGAGAGTACTACCTGCTTTCTCTCTGTTGCCTGTGTTTACTTTGCTCTCTGTTTGCTTACATTTATAATCTTTGCTTCTTATGTTACATAGAACACAGGGGCGAAACTTAAAGTTCACCGTGAGTCAGGCAGCCGGCCAGCAGCCGGGAGCTTGGCATGTAGAGGGAAGTCAAAAGCACCAACCCCCTGTGCCAAAAACAGCGTCTGCCTTGGGTAACTTGCTCCAGCCTCAGTGAAAGAGGGGCCTCAGATGGACCTTGAAGTGCAGCTTCTGGCATTTTCTCTTTAGACATTTTCAGAAAACCTATGTTTGATTAAATGCTTCCTGCAAGCAACTTCAAGAATTCCTGGAGTTTTATCAGAGGAAGTTCTCCTTGGGTTCAGGTTTCAGCTCCACATACCCGAGCTGGTCTGTTTACCAGCAGCTCCCTGCAGGTTAACTCCTGTGAACTGGATGAGAGTGAAGCCTGGAAAGATTGGTGGGGAGGAGGAAACCCTCGCGAGAGAGTCTCACTGTGAACCTAGCCGTTTATCTCCCTGTCTGGTCAGTGCCCTTTGCATCCCTGAGGTGCGCTGGGAGGTTTCTGCTTTACTCCTGTCAGGACTTAAGTGAAGCTGCCAGGACTCCATTCCCAGTCTCTGTCTCCTGCCGCCCAGCTATCTCTACCTCTTAGCTGCCTCCTAAATTGCTCGACATCAGTGTTTTCCAGTTTGGGAAATCATCCAGTATTTTCTGACCCTTGAATTTTTTCCCCCCATGTTTAAAAACTAAGACCTCAGATTTCATCAGTTAGTATTACTCAGTTTTCTGACCAGTGTGTTGTGACACCTTTAAATAGTGATTTCTTACAGTTGAAGGGCATTGGTGTCCCATTGCAGGGCCAGGTTAGAGAAGGGATGGATCCCTCTTCCACCATATGCGTAGCCGTGTATCATGGGGCAAACACTTGCTTTCCCAAGTATGCTGTGGACGGACCACAGTCCTCAGGACACACATGAGCTGAGGAAGAAGAAGAGCACTTCATCTGTAGTGATTGCTGCATGATGGGACCCTTCTAATGACATGCTATTGTTCTCCAAACAAACCAATCACTGGCGAAAACTAACCTGAACTCAAGTCTCTTTTCCAAAGGACAGATCTGTTCCCCTTTCATTGTGTCACCAGAATGGACCTTCTGGGCCTTGTACAGTTGATTTCTCCAAAGCTCAACTTGGTCCTCTGGAGATGTCTTGACTTCCTCCTCATTTTCTGGGCCAGCTCCTCCATTGGAACATGTAAATGCAGATCAGCAAGGCATGCCCTGGGGCTGACTATGCCAGTGATGAACATTTACATACACATACACACACACACGCTGTGGGAAAATGAGTTGGACCAACATTTGTTAAGCACTTAGTGCATAATGGACGCTGTTGGGCATGGGGGACAGAAGGTGGCTGAGATGGGAACTGACCTCCAAGGAGCCCTTAGTCTAGTCGGGGAGACAGTGTCATCAAAGCATGTAAGTGCAGTGGTCAGGGTGCACCTGGGGGTTCTGTTGAGGTGAGTGCATCCTGCCGGTCAAGTGGCGAGCATAGGTGAGCACCAGTGAGAAAAAGTGAAGGGAGCAGACTGGGCGGTCAAGTGGCTGCCAAGGCTCCGGCTTGCCCCACTTCTTTCCATCTGCTCCTGGCCAACTGCAAGGTAGCAGAGCCCGCCCTTGGGACCCTGCCTGCTTCTGTGGCCTCGCCTGCTGCCTCCTGAACCTTTGCATCCTTGTGCAGCCCCTCAGGGCGGACCACCCATCTTGCCCAGCACCACCTTTGCCTCTGAGGCCTGTGCTCAGCTCGACCGCTGCCACCCAGGAATGCGTGAACACACGAATGCACACAGGTTGGGGAAGGATAGTAGGAAAAAATTACCAAGGCTATAAAGTTTCTAAGGGTCTTATGAGCTGGAGCACAGAATATGACTCTTTTAGAGTAAGGTTACCTCTTTGCAGCTGCTCCCCCGGCTGACTCTGTTGGCACGAAAGCATAGCCAGGGGTAGGGGTGGTGGCGGGGGGTTTCCGGTAATAAGTGCCGTGTGCCTGTTGCTTGGCCTTTGAAATGTGTGTTGCAGTGTGGAGCTCACTCGCATGAGGGCATGTTTCAGGTGGTGAGGGCTGCCGAGGAGGCCGCATCCACGCTGGCCAGTTCCATCCACCCAGAGCAGTGCATCAAAGTGCTGTGCCCCATCGTCCAGACAGCCGACTACCCCATCAACCTGGCCGCCATCAAGATGCAGACCAAAGTGGTCGAGAGGATCGCCAAGGAGTCCTTGCTGCAGCTCCTCGCAGACATCATCCCAGGCTTGCTGCAGGTGGGCCCTCGAGGCGGCTTGGCTGCTCAGCGCACGGTAGCGGGCAGGGTGGGCCACGCCCTCCGGGACCCTCGGCATCTTGTCTGTCTCTTCTGGCCCACCCTCCCTGAGTGCAGAGGAAGTTCTGGGCGGCCCAGATCTGTGGCCTACAGAATGAACTTTCTGTTTACTGTGAACATGTTTTGATCTTTCTTTGTTGTTCATTCCTTACTACATGGCTGATGGGCCCAGCCCTGGGCAGGGTGAGCCATGGAACCCAACATCAAACAGTGGTCCTTGTCCTAATCTGTCCAACAAATAGTAATTGAAACCCTTATAAGCGTGAGGCATTGAGTTAAATAGACTCTGGAAGGCAAGGTGCCTTCTTCTGTTGGGACCCTACCTCAAGGAGTTGATAGCCCTCTCTGGGACTTGGTACTCCCGTACCAACAGCTGCAGGTCAGGGCCGGTGCTGCGTGCTAAGTTACTGGGGTGGATGTGGGTGGTTCTGAGATCTGGGTGGAGGCTGATCTCTAGGTTGAAGGGCTCAGAGAAGAGGTGGTTTAGACTTGGGCTCTAGAGAGAGATTTCAGTGGAGAAAGTAGACAGACATTGGCTTTACACTTAATAAACGCTGCTGTTTGCTGAGCACTGGGCTCAGGAATTTAAACACACACGGCTGAGGACTGGATTATTCCAGGCAGAGGGAAAGGCACAAAGTCTGAAAGGTCCCAAAGGCTGCTTGGAGAAAAGTGGACAGTCCCATCTGGGTTTGGGGAGGGAGGAGGCAGGTTGTGGTCCAGCTGGAGGGGGATGTGGAGGTCTGTCTCACTGCAGAACGATCCATGGACAGTGGAGAGTTTTATGCACAGAGTGAGTGACCTAGTTCTCATTTCTTTAAAGGGATTTGCACATGTGAAATTTGCTTTACCATGGTGAGGAGAAGCCACTTGCTTTCCCCCTTAATTTCCTTTTCTCACTCTGTTTCTCACAACGTTTCTTGGCTGGTGCTGCCAACGTTTTTTGGCAGCTCATGACACAGCATCGTTCTGTGTGGAGGAGACCAGTTCGCCAGCCTCCTGCTTCCCACCCCAAAACCAGCTCACTCTTGACAATATTGCGTGTGGCCTCTTTGGGGCAAGAGCTCTCGGGATTCATCGGCACAGCTCAGGGGCATTCAGACCGCTCCCAGCAAGGCTGAGGTTGAAGTGTGAGAGTGTGGAAACATTGATGAAATACTGTCAGTCAGGCAAAGCTTTGATCTCGCTTTCCTCTCTGTGTCCCTCTGGTTGTAGGGTTACGACAACACCGAGAGCAGCGTGCGCAAGGCCAGCGTGTTTTGCTTAGTGGCAATTTATTCCGTAATCGGAGAAGAGTTGAAACCTCACCTGGCACAGCTTACGGGGAGCAAGGTATGTATAGTGTTACACGGGTGGGTCGTGCACTTGGGCCTACCAGTGTGTCCCAGTCCCACTGCCCTGCAGTTCTGGGCTCCAGACAAACTTTCTCAGCGTGTGTGAGCTAGCTGGGCCTTACTGTCCAGGGTCGTGTCTCTAAAGACAAAGTGAACAACTGTGTAGTGAAGTCACCTAGATATGACACAGTCTTTTGTCACTCCTGTTTTTAACATGATAGTTTTGAACTTCTAATTTATCCCCAAAAGGAAGATGACTTTGTTTCGAAACCAGCTTGTTTTCTCTCTCTAAAACACTAAGGACGTTTGCCTGCTGGCTTCACACCTGTCTGGGTGGGCTTCAGGTCCTATGGGTCAGTGTAATGGCTGCCTCTCACTGTGTGCCCAGCGCTTCCTGTGTTCATGATGGCATCTCTGCAGGGTGAGGACGCTGATTCTGCACGTGACCCACCTGAGGGCCCATGGTGGTCATACTTCCTCTTGTTCCTTCTAGAATCGGGCAGAAAATGAGACAAAGGGACTATTGGCTCATGGAAGATGAGAGTGACTAGAGTGCTTGCTGGTTTAAAAATAAGCTCAAATCTGATGAACCTGCTGGGGAGAGAGGATAGCCACCCTTGATCTCAGCAGTAGAGGCCAGGAGCTGGGCCATGGTGAGGCACCTGCCCCGGGGACTGCCTGGGGAAAATGTGTCACCGTAAAGTTACAGAGGGCCCAGGCACGGGTATGAATACAAAAGCACGGAGCCTGAAATATCTGGCCTTCCTCCTTAGCAAAGAAGGAAGCAGCAGGTGAAGCCTCATGGCTTTTCAAGTAGGCCTATTCCTTTGGCAGTTGGTAAGCGTCTCCACTCACTGAGTTCTGGGCAGAGCTGGCTCTCCCGCCTTTGTCCAGAGCAGGGCTCACACTCTCAGTGCTGCCGACATTTCGGGGCACTTCGTGGTGGAGGCACCATCCCTGAGGTCCCAGGAGCACACCCCACCCTCAGCTGATATCCCCACACCTGGTCAGGTGTCCCTTTGGGACAGAGTCAGCCTTGGTAGAGAACCATTGGTCCAGAAGAAGATACATCAGCAACTGGGCTGGAAGGTCAGAGCAGAGCAGGTGTGGCGGGGGCTGCTTCACCTGGACCCATTTCCCGTGTTCTCCTTCCCATCACTGCCCCTGCAGCAGTGCTTGCCCAGCCCTCCCTGACCACAGCTTGCAGAACGATGAGCCGAGAGTGCCCAGCAGTGTACGGGCCAGGAGCACCTGCCTCTGCTGCTGCCATCAGGGATCCACGGCTGTTGCGTAGCAGCAGTGGGGCCCTCACAGACAGTCTTCATAAAGGGAATTAGATTTGTAAAAAGGAAAATTCATCCAAAAATAGTGTTTTCCAGATCTCGGTTTTCTGGTACTTTCTACTCTCAGGAGTAAGGGAGCTGTCCTGTCATCTCGCTTGACCCCACTAACAAGGGGCTGAGAAAATGCATGTGTCTTCTCACCCCTGTCCTGTGGTTGACCTGCTGCCCCTTGGAATGGTGGCGTAGGGTCTGGAGCCCAGTCCTGATCAGAGCCAGTGTCCCCACCTCCCCACTGATGACATCAGTCAGCTCGGAGTGCTGGGGGAGGCTGACCTGACACCTGTCCGCTGTGGCAGCACAGTGCTTCCAGTCATTACAGTTTTTATATGTGATAGTTCCTATGTGTTAACAGGAACTTTGTAAGGCTCCAATGCACATCTCCTAAAACAAACAAACACCCCCCTCCCACCCACACCCCCAGAATGGGTAGCTGACAGCATGTGGTGCTAAGTTAGAAACAGTCAAGCTGTGGCTTCCTGTTTCTGTCACCAGGCCTGTCAGAACCCCTTCTACTACTACTTAAATGAAGTTGGTAAGTGATATCAGGTTCTGTAGAGGAAGGCCTGATGCAGGGTTAGAGTGGGGGGACTTGTGAGGTGCATCTTGGAAGTGTCCCATTGCCATGGCAGCAATACTAGCTTTAGGATCAGAAAACCTGCCTTCTGGTCTCTGTCTCCCACTTACTAGCTGTATGACTATGAGCAACCTTTCCTTTCCATTCTCTCTCTTGGTAAAATATATGTAATGTGAAATTTACTATCTTAACCATGTGTTAGTGTGCAGTTCACAGATACCAAGTACATTCATATTATTCATATTCATCCCCACTATCCATCTCCAGAGCACTTTTCATCTTGGAAAACTGAAATCCATTAAATAATATTCCCCAGTTCCCCAGTCCCTGTCAAACACCACTCTACTTTCTTTGGTGTGAATACTTGTAAGTGGAATCCTACAGTGTTTGTCTATTTGTGACTGGTTTATTTCACTGAGGATAATGTTCTCTAGGTTCATCCATGTTGTAGCAGGTATCAGAATTTCCTTTCATTTTAAGGCTGAATATAGTCCACTGAATGTACATAGTAGCATGTTGCTTGCCCATTTCTTGGTAATGGCCTTGTGGATTGTTTCCATGCTCTGGCTTTTGTGAACATCGGGGTACAGGTGTCCTTTGAGACCCCACTGTTAATTCTTTCGGGTTTCTGAGTAGAATTGCAGGATCATATGATGACTGCCAGCTGCACCATCTTAGGTCCCCACCGACAGTGCACAGGGTTTCAGTTTGTCCGCACCCACTTGTCATCTTCTCTTGTCTTTGGTAGCCATCCTCATGGCTGTGTGAGGCAGTATTTCATTCAGTTTTGCTTTGCATTTCCCTAATGATCTGTGATGCTGAGCATCTTTTCATATGCTTGTTGGCCAGTTGCATATCTTCTTCAGAGAAATGTTTATTTTAGTCCTTTGCCCATTTTAAAATTATGTTGCTTGGTTTTGTTGTTGTTGATGTTATTGTTGAATTAACAGAAGTTCTATCTATATTCTGGATATTAACCCCTTGACCTTTGATGCACAACTTTTTTTAATTTTAGTGAAATCCAATTTGTCTGTTATTTTTTTGCCTATGCTTTTGCTGTCATATTCAATAATCAATTGCCAAATCTATAGTGAAGCTTTTGCCCTTTGTTTTCTTCTAATCGTTTTATAGTTTTAGCTTTTAATGGAGGTCTCTGATCCATTTTGAGTTAATTTTTGTATATGGTATTATGTAAGAGTCCAACTTCATTCTTCTGTGTGTGGATATTCAGCTTTCCCAGTTCTATTTGTTGAAAAGACTTTCTGTTTCTGCAGAAAACTGCATTGGGATTTTGATAGGGATTCCATTGAATGTATAGATAGCTTTGGGTAGTTTTGATCTCATAATGTTGTCCTCCAACCCATGAACATGGGATGTCTTTTTTAAACCTCTGTATGTCATGAGTTGTTTTTAATTTTTAATTGAGATAAAAGTGAACATATGAAATTGTATTAGCTTTGGATGTACAGCATAATTATTTGATATTTATTTATATTGCAAAATGATCACCTAGTAAGTCTAGGTAACAGCTGTCATACACATAGCTACACGATTTTTTTTTTCTTGTGATGACAGATTTTAAGATCTACTCTTTTAGTGACTTTCACATATACAGTATTTTTACTATAGTCACCATACTGTATAGTACATGGAGTGTCTTTTTGTTTGTGTTTTTAATTACTTTCAATAAAATTTGGTAGTTTTTCTTGTACAGTTCTTTCACTTCCTTGTGTTAATTCCTAAGTGTTTTATTCTTTTTGATTCTATTGTAAATGGAATTGTTTTTCTTAGCTTCATTGTTAGTGTACAGAAGTGCAATTGATTTTTGCTTATTGATTTTGTAGTCTGCTAGTTTGCTGAATTTCTTTATTAGTCTTAACAATTTTTTTGTGGAATCGTTGAGATTTTATACATATGAGATCACAGTCATCTCTTGGTATCCCACAGGGATGGGTTTCAGAACCTGTCACAGATAGCAAACTCTGCACGTGCTCAAGTCCTGTACCTGTCGTTCTGCATCTGGGATTTTTCAGCTGACCACAGATTATGTCGTGCTGTGTATATTGAAAAACATCCATGTATAAGCACATCTTCATAGTTCAAACCTGTGTTGCTCAAGGGTCAACTGTATATCATCTTTGAACAGATAATTTTGCTTCTTCCTTTCCAATGTGAATGCCTTTCTTTCCTTTTCCTGCCTAATTGTTCTGGCTGGAACTTACTATGTTAATAGAATTGGTGAAAGCAAACATCCTCTGCCTTGTTCCTCATCTTAAAGTTGTCAGTCTTTTACCATCGAGCATAATATTCACTGTGTGGGTCTCTCTTATATAGCTTTTGATGTATTGAGGCACAGACATAGAAATGGTATGGATTTGGTTCCAGACAGTTGAAATAAGGCGAGTATTGCAATAAAGCAGATTGCACAAATTTGTTGGTTTCCCAGGGTGTATAAAAGTTATATGTGTACTATACTGTAGTCTGTTAAGAGTTCAGTAGCATTATGTCTAAAAATATCAATATCTTAACAGAAATGCTAGCCATCATCTGAGCTTGCAGTGAGTCGTAATCGTTTTGCTGGTGGAGGATCTGGCCTCTATGTGGACGGCTGCCGACCAATCAGGGTGGTGGTTGCTGAAGGTTGTAAGTGGCTGTGTCTTATTTTAAGACAACAATGAAGTTTGCCGAATCGATTGACTCTTCTGTCACAGTTTCTCTGAAGCAGCAATACTGTTTGATAGCATTTTATACACATTAGAAAAAATTGAAGTCAGTCTTCTCAAACCTGCCTCTGTTTAATCAACTAAGTTTATGTAATATTCTAAATCCTTTGTTGTCATTTCAACAGTCTTCACAGCATCTTCACCAAGAGTGGATTCCATCTCAAGAAACCACTTTGTTCATCCATAGGAAGCAGCTCCTTATCCATTAAAGTTTTACCATGAGGTTTCAGCAATTCAGTCCCATCTTTAGGCTCCACCTCTAATTCTAGTTCTCTTGCTATTTCCATCACATCTGCAGTTCCTTCCTGCACTGAAGTCTGGAACCCCTCAAAGTCATCCAGGAGGGATGGAATCAACTTCTTTCACAGTCCTGTTAACATTGATATTTTGACTTCTTTGTTCTTCATGGCATCTAGAATGTTGAATCCTTTCTGGAAGGTTTACAGGTTTACAGGTGACTGCCCAGATCCATCAGAGGAGTCAGTACAGCAGCGATTGCCTTACAAAATGTTTTCCTTAGATAGTAAGACTTGAAGGTCAAAATTAGTCCTTGATCCTTGGCCTGCAGAAGGAGTGTTAAGTTATTAGCAGGCATGAAATCAACCTTAATTTTATACATCTTCATCAGAGCTCTTGGGTGACCAGGTACACTGTCAGTGAACAGTAATATTTTGAAAGGAATCTTTTTTTCTGAGATGTAGGTCTCAACAATGGGCTTAAAATATTCAGTCAGTCCTGTTATAAACAGATGCACTGTCATCCAGGCTTTGTTGTTCCCATTTATAGAGCACAGACAGAGTAGACTGAGCATAATTCTTAAGAGCCCTGGGATTTTCAGAATGGTAAGTGAGCACTGGCTTTATTTTAAAGTCACCAGCTGCGTTAGCTCCTAAGAAGAGTCAGCCTCTGAAGTTTTGAAGCCAGACATTGACTTCTCCTCTATGGCTGTCGAAGTACTACATGCATCTTCTTCCAATATAAGACTATTTGCCTGTGCTGAAAATCTGTTGTTTCATGTAGCCACCTTCATGAATTATCTTAGCTAAATCCTCTGGATAACTTCCTGCAGCTTTGCATCAGCAGTTGCTGCTTCACCTCACACTTTAATGTTAGGGAAACAGCATCTTTCTTTAAACCTCATGAACCAACTTCTGCCAAGCTCATACTTTTTTCCAGCAACTCGTTCATCTCTCTTAGCCTTACTGGAATGGAAGGAGAGGGTCTCGATCTGTATTAGGTTTTGGCTTAAGGGAATGTTGTGACTGTTGGATCTTCTATCCAGACCGCCTTCTCCATGTCGGCAGTAAGGCTGTTTTGCTTTTGCTTTCTTATCATTCATGTGTTCACTGGGTAGCACTTTCAGTTTCTTTTGAGAACTTTTCCTTTGCATTCACAACTTGGCTAACTGTTTGACACAAGAGGCCTAGCTTTTGGCCTGTCTCAACTTTTAATATGCATTTCTTACTAAGCTTAATCATTTCTAGCTAGAGAAGAGCAACTCTTTCACTTAAACACTTAAGGCCATGGTAGGGTTTTTAATTGACCTAATTTCAATGCTATTGTGTCTCAGGGAATATAGGAAGGCTCATGTACAGGGAGAGAGACAGGGAGATGATGCAACAGTCAGAACATAAACATCTATGGATGAAGTTTGCTGTCTTCTTAGGGACATGGTTCATGGCACCCCAAACAACTGCTGCAGTCGTAATATCAAAGAACGCTGATTATAGATCACCATAGAGTATAATAATGATGAAAAAGTCTGAAATAATTGTAGGAATTACCAAAATGGGACAGTGACATGTAGGCAGCAAGTGCTATTGGAAAGTGGCACTGATGAACTTGCTTGATGCAGAGTGTTCACAGACCTTCGATTTGGGGGGAAAAAAGGACTATCTTCAAAGTACAATAAAGTGAAGCACAGCAAAACAAAATACACCTGTACTTTCCTTCTATTCCTAGTTTGTGTGGTATTTTGATTTTGAAAAAGTATTGAATTTTGCCAAATACTTTTTCTGTGTCAATTGAAATGATCCTTTGATTTTTTTCCCCTTTCATTCTGTTAATATGGTATATGCAGTTCAGTTCAGTTCAGTTGCTCAGTCGTGTCCGACCCTTTGCGACCCCATGAATCGCAGCACGCCAGGCCTCCCTGTCCATCACCAACTCCCGGAGTTCACTCAGACTCACGTCCATCAAGTCAGTGATGCCATCCAGCCATTTCGTCCTCTGTCGTCCCCTTCTCCTCCTGCCCGCAATCCCACCCAGCATCAGAGTCTTTTCCAATGAGTCAACTCTTTGAGGTGGTACTTTCGCATGAGGTGGCCAAAGTACTGGAATTTCAGCTTTAGCATCATTCCTTCCAAAGAACACCCAGGACTGATCTCCTTCAGAATGTGGTATATTATGTTTATTGATTTTTGTATGTTGGATCACTGTTGGAATATTGATCTGTAGTTTTCTTATCTTTATCTGACTTTGCTGTCAGGACAATGCTGACTTCATAGCATGAATTCAGAAGTATTTTTTCCTCTAAATTTTCTAGAAAAAATTGAGGATTGTGTTAGTTCTCTAAATGTTGGTAGAATTCACCAGTGAAGCCATCTGGTCTGGGCTTTTTCTTTCTCAGATTTTCAATGACTGATTCAACCTCTTTACTAGTTACAGGTCTATTCATACTGTCTCTTTCTTCATGATTCAGTCTTGGTAGGTTTTGTGTTTCTAGGAATTTGTCCATTTCATCTTGATTATCTACTTTGTTCTTGTACAGTTACTCATAGTATTTTTATCATATCTTTGATTTATGTAGAATCAGTCATAATGTCCCCACATTTGTTTCTGACCAATAATTTGAGTCTTCTCTCTGTTTTCATTAGTTAAAGGTTTGTCAATTTTGTTGACTTTTTTTTCAAAGAACCAGTTTTTGGTTTTGTTATCTCTGTTTTTTGTTTCATTTATCTAATCTTTATTACTGTTCTCCCTTTTGCATGCTTGAAGTTCTGTTCTTTTTCTGGTCCCTTAAGATACGTTGTTAGGTTGTTGATGCATAGCTTGCTTTCTCTTTTCAATGTAAGCCATGTAGCTTACACAGCTGTGCGTTTCCCTCGCTGCACTGCTTTGGCTGCATCCCATGTGTTTGTGTTTTCATGCCTTTTGTGTTTTCCTTTTCATCTGTCTCAAGATATTTTCTAATTTCCTTTGTAATTCATCCTTTAACCCATTGGTTGTTGGAATAACTCATGTTGTTCAGTTTCCACAAACTTGTGGATTTTTCAGTTTTCTCTCTGCTACTAATCCAACTTCATCTATTGTGGTCAGAAAAGGTACTTTGTGACATCTCTTTTTTAATTTATTGAGATTCAGTTTGTGGCCTAGCATACAGTCTGTCTTGGGAAGGTCTCATCTTAGGATGATTCGCGTATTTCTTTACATCTAGTTGACTTGCCGTGTTGTTGGGACCCTCCATGGTGGGATGCTGGCGGCTCTGTACTGTGAAACCTGCTCCCTTCAGTGCTGTCAGTCTTTGCTTCTCTGTTTTGATGGCATATTCTTAGGTGTATAATTATAAATATTATAATTTCCTGCTTTGTGGATCTTTTATTGATCCTTCCATTTCTTATAACCTTTTTCTGATTTAAGCTATATTTTGCCTAATATTAGTATAGCTACCTTGTACTCTTGGTTATTGTTTGCATGGAATATCCTTTTCCATTCTTTCACTTTGAACTATTTGTGTCTTCGGATCTAAAGTGAGTCTCTAGTAGACAAAACATAGTTGAATCATGCTTTTTGAAAAAATCCATTTTACTAATCTCTATCTTTTGATTGGAAAATTTAACTCATTCACATTTATAGCATTTACTGATAAGGAAGAGATTTCTGTCATTTTGGTATTTATTTTCTGTGTGCATGATAGCTTTTTTGCCCCTCATTTTCTGTATTAGTGTTTTCTTTTGTGTTTGTTGGCTTTTTATACTGAAATGTTTAATTCTTTTCTCATTTCCCTTTGTGTGTATTCTATACCTGTTTTCTTTGTGGATTACATTTGACATCCTAAAGTTATAATCCTGTAATTTTAATTTATACCAACTCATTGGGCAAGCTCTCTGAATCCCAGCCATTTCATTTGTAAAATAGGAGAACTTGTTTTGCCTACCTCAGAGGATTGGTTTCATGTTCAAATATGATTAAAGCTTGTAAACTCAGGGCTTACAAGGGGTTCTGAGTTGCAAATAACTATTAACAATGTTTAGGAGTTCATTTTAACCTGCCTTTCATAGAAATATAACTATCCTGTTTTCTAGATCACTTTTTTTCTTCTTTAAAAAATATTTGATTCAGTAAGTATGTATTAGGAACCTGCTGCCTTCAGGATGTGGGAAAAACAAAACCTTGTTCTCCCCTGAAGTAGCATCAAATAGAGCTGAGGATCAGGACTGGCACATGATGCACAGTGACCAGAGGTCCAGGAGTGACCAGTGGACACCGTGAGACAGGTTCTGGTTGCTGGGTCAGGGGCCTACTGGAGCAGGAGGAAAGGGAGACTTCCTGGAGGAAGCGGGACTATCCTGGGCCTGGCTAGGCAAGGAGGGAAGGACAAACTACAGGCAGGAGCAGTGTGAACAGCTTGGGTAGGAGAAGGAGCAGGGTACTCAGGGGACATGTTTTCTAAGCAGGGAGCTACCTAGGAGGTGTATCACTTATTTTGCAGGTGATTGAGTCAAGGCTCAGGAAATGTTTACCTGAGGTCACAGAACTAGTGTTGGAGTTGGTTCTAGAACTCTGCTGGATCTGCTGAGCCTCAGGCCAGTATTTTGTTGAATGTACCAGGGTTTCTCTTGAAGCTGGCTGGCCCTGGTCATAGCCTCCTGAGCCTTAGAGCATTAAGAACCTGTGTAAAGTAAAAGCACCTTAATCAGCACACTGACTATTACGTTACAAGGTCTAAAATTTTGAAAGGTGTGGAATGAAAGACAAGCTGGGATATGTTGTGTGAATTCATGGCACGCTCCCCTGCAGATGAAAAGAACTAAGTCCTGACGTGGGGAGACCCCAGATGGGCTGTTGCATGAAGCCAGAGAACTCCAGGACGCTCAGGGCAGAGCTCTCAGACGAGCTATACATTCTGGGCTCCGTGTCTGTTTGACCATGTGCCTTGCTGGGGCTCAGGGAGGCTGCCTTGGGAGCACTGCTGGTTGCTGGCATTAATATGGTCAGGCACACTATAGACATCAGGTTATTGGTATTCAACAAATATTCTAAGAACTTTTCCTGATAGCTCAGTTGGTAAAGAATCCACCTACAATGCAGGAGATCCTGGTTCGATTCCTGGGTCAGGAAGATCTGCTGGAGAAGAGATAGGCTACCCACTCCAGTATTCTTGGGCTTCCCTTGTGGCTCAGCTGCTAAAGAATCCACTTGCAATGCAGGAGACCTGGGTTGGGAAGATCCCCTGGAGAAGGGAAAGGCTTTCCACTCCAGTATTCTTGCCTAGAGAATTCCATGGACTATGTAACAGTCTATGGGGTCGCAAACTCACTCATTCTGAGTTTCATTTCACTACCATGTATGTTACATGCTGCTTTAGGTGTTTTGAGAGTTCAAGGGACTTAAATTAGAACCAAATGAGATGTGAGACGTGTAAGGCCTGTTGTCAGGAAGCACTGTGCCCAACGAAGGTATATTGTATAGTGACGCAGCATCTGACCTCTGGGAGACTGTCTTGTTGGAAAGATCCAGCCCACTGCTGCCCACAGCATAAGGAGGCATGTGCTGAGCCACAGTGGGCAGAGCGGGGTCCCAGGGGCAGGAGGACCAAGGTGCAGATAGAGGCAGCCTGAAGGTGGGCCTCAGATGCTGTGTAAATCAGCAGGTGTCGTGTACGTGGACAGAAGCGGATGTAGACAAGGTATGTGATGGGGAAGGAGCAACTTCTGCAAATGTGTGAGGATAGAAAACCTGACCTCTGACCTTGACTTAGTTTCTTTATCCCAATAGAGTAGGCATTGCACCCTCTCCTCCTGCTGGCTTGGTTGGAGCTGTACTGGCTGCCTTGCCCCTGAGTGTGTGGGTCTGCCTCTAGAGAGCCTTTTGCAGGCAGCCCTGAGGCCCACCTCATGGTAGCAGGTGTCCCTTTTCCTGATGACCTCTCATGCCCCCTCCTCTGATCTAACCTCCCGATCGCCCACTGGCCCCAGGCGGGTGGTAGGCACTCGGGGAATGTCCGTGCAGTGACTTCTCCACTAAGGGACGTGCTGTCTTCTTATGGTCACCTGGGCTTTCTTGCTGACTTTCTGATTTTCTTCCTTCTCATCCATTTGTATTTTTTCTTTGCAGATGAAGCTGCTCAACTTATACATAAAGAGGGCGCAGACCACGAACAGCAACAGCAGCTCCTCCTCTGATGTCTCCACCCACAGCTAATGCAATGCCAGAATCTCTGTGTAGCCCTGGAAGCAATCGGTGGTGCCTCAGAGACCTCCCCTCCACTCCCCCTCCACCCCTCCATCGGCTGCCCAGTCAGGACCAGGAGGCCCGCAAATATTTATTACAATCAGTATTTTGATCCCTTCCAGCTTTTGTGTAGAATCATACTGGTATTGAATGTAAGGGAAGCAAGGCCTGTATTTCATCTTCCTACAGAACAAAACAAAAGAAGTAAGAGAAGAGCCATACTCAAACCATCTCGTCCGGCCTGCTGAGCTTGTAAAACCATGTGTGTGGAGTGCAGTTCTTAAAAGTCAGAGCTCTCTAGCTGATACATGGTAGAAAGTAGCGTTTTCTCTTCAGTTAATAACAGGTTTGAGGAGGTTGTATTGAGTTGTGTTTCTCTTTCATTCTGCTCCCTTCCCTCTGGATCCGGCCTGTGTGGGGCAGAGCCCACACCCTTCACAACTGACACCACGGAAGGGTTTTATATGTTTTAGGTTGCATTTTGAGACTACTAAGAATATGAGTCAAGTCTTCGCAAGAAATGGGAAAAAAGCCCGAAGATGACCTTTTAACGAACATGTCATATTTTGCTTACACTCTGTAGCCTGGGGGCTGGCACCCTTCACTGCCCCCTTCCAGGATGGGCTCCCGGCTCCTCCAAACAGCCCCACCGATGCCACCCCTTCCCCAGAGCTGCCGGGACAGAGATCTGTGACAGTTGAGATCCAAACACAGAAATCGAGGTAAATGATAGCCTCAGTTAGTGTGTGCTTAAAGTGGGACTTCATGCAGCATTGAAAACACGAGAGGAGCTGCTGGTTTTACTGCTAAGATCCTGGGAAACACTGTTGAACAGCACTGCCCCTGGAGGCTCAGGTCTAGTGCCGTCTTGTCTCCTTTCCCCAAGCTGTGCCCAAGCTGCTTGATTCCACAATGTTCTGTCAGTCTGATAATTGGCAGCTGTGCCATCTCAGTTTTGACTTCTTTGTTTAATTTGGGATTGAGATCAAAGAAAAATCTAAAGAGACCAGGTTATCAGGATCATTTTTTTAAATTTTGTGAACTGAAGTACTTCCTCGATCATCTGTTGAAATAATCATGGTTTAAGGAAAAAGTAATTATGATGTGCAGCAAATTGCAGAAAAACAGGATTTGAACCAGTTTAGAGTCTGTTTTTCCTTCAGTGAGAAACTTACCCTTGAAAATGTTTTCTTGAGGGTTTCATTGCTTCAGTAAAGGTAACTACAGATCTCAAGTCTGTGTAACTTAAGTTTCAAGTAAAATTCTTCAGACCAAATGGAAGTTCTTTTTGCAATCATGGAAACATTTTAGACTCTCTAAACTGAACTGGTTTTTCCATATTGCCTTATGGAAATTCGTTCAGTTCTTTTTCCCATGCCGGTTCTGATGTTAATTTTTAATGGGGTGTTTGCTGCTCAGGTGCAGAATCTCAGCAACTGCCAGGTTGTATGGTTCCCGCCTCTGAGCTCTAGCTTGACGTTGGAAGTCGTGAAAGACACTGTAGCAGAACATAACTTGTTTTCATTCAGAGTTTATTTTAGATACTTTATTTGGAAATAGGCACTGAAAATGGAGGTCCAGGAGCAGTGAGGCTGGGGTGCCTTCACTGCGTGTGTGTGGGTGTGTGTGTGGGTGTGTGTAGGGGGTATCCTGCACGTGTAGGAGCTGCCCCGCTGCTACTGTTGAGAGAACTTCAGGGGTGTGTTTTAAGTGATCAAACATTGTTGACACTTGGCTCAAAACAGCAGGACCAGGCCTTACTTCTATTGATAAATACCGTTTATTTGTTCATATGTCGCTTTTGGGGTTTCTTTCTTACCCCTACAAACAAGTCCAACTGTCTGATGACTCTTCTGGAGCAGAGACTGTTTTTTCCTGCCTAGTGTGTGTAGAAAGGCCTTTCTCCTTCAGCTCGTGGACACCCAGGTTGCTGCGGCCCCCTACGCTGGAGTCAGGAAGGACCTTGAGCATGGCCGCGTGTCCTCCTGGCGCTCAACAAAGGGCTCGCCTTGAATGTCACTTGCCCAACCTCGGTCTCCCAGCGCAGAGGGAGCCGCCACCCCCAGGTCTCTGGGCCTCCTGGGAGGAGACTCGCATGCAGCCACAACCTCAGGGGGCCACCCCCTCCAACCGACAGCTGCAACTGCCCTGCCTGGCCACCGCCTCCCTGCAGGCCTCCTGTCTGGATGAAACAACAACACAAGCGAGCAAAGCACCCAAAACTCTTGTATGCCTCCCCTGTTCGCCTGACTGTCCAGGGCCCCGAGAAGCCCACTGATGCCACCACTGGGGCCAGGTCGCCTGGCTCCTGCTTCCCCTCCCACTGTGGCCCGCGGGAGGCACATGGCCTTCCTGGGGCACCGTAGCCACAGGCGCCTACCACAGCCCCACTAGCTTCTCAGTCATGCAGGCAATGCAGCTGCGCCTGATTTGTCTCCTAAATCTTTTTCTTTCCCCGCCGCCCTTTATTTATCAAGCATAATATTACACATTAAAGAAGAGCAAATAAGAACTTTGTAGAACCTCACCAGGACTTTGCTAATGATGATATTTGAAAATGAGAACAACGCTCTGAAAAATATCCACCACCAAAATAGTTTTGTTGGCACTGTTCACACGCATGGTCCCCCACATCCCCAGGTTGGGTTTTTGTTTTTTGGTTTTGGTTTTTTTGGGGGCTTTTTCATGTTACATCCATATCTGTATTTATATCTTATTTGTTTCACTTTCAAGTGTATCATGGCAAATGTACAGATTTTCTTTTTTTTGTTAATAATGTGCTAGGATTTGCTAAAAAAGGAAACACAAAAACCCTTTTGAGTTTGCCCTAGAATAAATGATACTTAATTCAGTTTCTGTCCAAGTGGTCTTTTTTGTTGCCATGCCCTGTAGGTAGCATATCCCATCTCTGGGACATCAGAACAAGGCCGCATTTCTGAAGGACTGAGGGGCTATGTTGGGGATCTCATGAGGTCAATAGATGGGACTGCAGGGGGACACATGTGCCCTAGGGGTCAGGGGCTGAGAACAGGCCGGAGGCAGGATGGAACTCTCAGGGAAGGGTTTGGGGTCAAGGAACAGGTGCACAACCAAAGGGTGTAGCCCCACCTCTTTGGCGTCTCACTTTGATTTAAGAACGATTTTGAGTCTTTACTTCTGTGATGTATCTCAGTTTCCCTGCCTGGTGACTGTGAGCCCCTTCTCCCCTGTGGCCCACCTCCCCCTGCCCACTGGATGTGAGCTCACGATTGGTATAAAAATCAAGAGCTGGGTTCAAATTTCTGCTCTCTCCCTCGCCCCCCTTGGGCCACTGTTCTCGTGGATAAACCTGAGTCGGACCTCGTGGAAGTGCTGGGAGGGCCTGTGAGTGATGTAAGTGAAGCTGCTGCCCAGCCCTTTGCTGTGGGCAAAGGGACACAAAGGAAGCTGAGCCCCTCCCGCCTCCAATACCCCCTCCCCACCCCTGTGGCCTGGTGTGCCCAGCACCCATTACTCAGGAGCAGATGTACCATCTCTACATTTGGGTTTCTAACTCCTGCGGCCCCTCTTATCCTAAGGCTGCTCAGCAGCCATGGCTGAGGGGGTGGGCACAGATGCCGTAATCAGTGGGGCTTGACTTGGGATCTGAACAACCTTCTCTCCAGAGGAATGCCCCCTTTCCAGTCTCACAGTTCTGCTCTCAAGTGTAGGTTTCAGGATCCCCTGAGGCTGTCCAGGGGTTCCACAGGGAAAACGTGTGACTTATAGACCGCTGCTCTTGCCCTTCCCAGGTCATGAGGGGGTGGGGAAGTGGAGCTGCAGCTGACAGGCAGCATTAATTAACGTCACAGACAAGGCACTTAGACTTCTGAAGTGTTGTCATCTGTGGCATCTTAGTGGTTCTTAGACCAGTCGTGAGATGCAGGTGAGGGACTTGCTGTCATCTCCCCACTCCAGGTGGGCAAGCTGAGACCCAGGCACAGTGCCAGCTGGGTGCAGATGAGGAGAGTGGGGGCCTGACTGCAGGCTCCTGCCTCATCCTGCCTCCTCACCCTTCATATATCTCTGACCTCCCTGTGGGCAGCTCAGAGTCCCCTGGGGAGCTGCTGAAGCAGAAGGCAGAGTCCCACCCGGGTGTTGTTTCTGTAGGGCCTGGGGCCTGGGCATTTGTCACTACTTCCTGGGTGGTACTGATGCTGACAGACTGCAAGCACAGTTGGAGAATCATCGTGGAACATTTTTCTGAAAACGACAGGTGGTTTGGTCCCCAGATTTGGGACACTCTTTGAGACAGGCTGTTGCAGCAAACAACGCTGGACTTTGGGAACATCAGTCATCAGATCAGATCAGATCAGTTGCTTAGTCGTGTCTGACTCTTTGCGACCCCATGAACTGCAGCACACCAGGCCTCCCTGTCCATCACCAGCTCTCGGAGGTAACTCAGACTCACATTCATCGAGTCAGTGATGCCATCCAGCCATCTCATCCTCTGTTGTCCCCTTCTCCTCCTGCCCCCAGTCCCTCCCAGCATCAGAGTCTTCTCCAATGAGTCAACTCTTCGCATGAGGTGGCCAAAATACTGGAGTTTCAGCTTCAGCATCATTCCTTCCAAAGAAATCCCAGGGCTGATCTCCTTCAGAATGGACCGGTTGGATCTCCTTGCAGTCCAAAGGACTCTCAAGAGTCTTCTCCAACACCACAGTTCAAAAGCATCAATTCTTCGGCGCTCAGCCTTCTTCACAGTCCAGCTCTCACATCCATACATGACCACAGGAAAGACCATAGCCTTGACTAGGCGAACCTTTGTTGGTAAAGTAATGTCTCTGCTTTTGAATATGCTATCTAGGTTGGTCATAACTTTCTTTCCAAGGAGTAAGCATCTTTTAATTTCATGGCTGCAGTCACCATCTGCAGTGATTTTGGAGCCCAGAAAAAGAAAGTCTGACACTGTTTCCACTGTTTCTCCATCTATTTCCCATGTAGTGATGGGACCAGATGCCATGATCTTCGTTTTCTGAATGTTGAGCTTTAAGCCAACCTTTTTACTCTCCACTTTCACTTTCATCAAGAGGCTTTTGAGTTCCTCTTCACTTTCTGCCATAAGGGTGGTGTCATCTGCATAACTGAGGTTATTGATATTTCTCCCGGCAATCTTGATTCCAGCTTGTGTTTCTTCCAGTCCAGCATTTCTCATGATGTACTCTGCATATAAGTTAAATAAACATGGTGACAATATACAGCCTTGACGTACTCCTTTTCCTATTTGGAACCAGTCTGTTGTTCCATGACCAGTTCTAACTGTTGCTTCCTGACCTGCATACAGATTTCTCAAGAGGCAGATCAGGTGGTCTGGTATTCCCATCTCTCAGAATTTTCCACAGTTTATTGTGATCTACACAGTCAAAGGTATTGGCATAGTCAAGAAAGCAGAAATAGATGTTTTTCTGGAACTCTCTTGCTTTTTCCATGATCCAGCGGATGTTAGCAATTTGATCTCTGGTTCCTCTGCCTTTTCTAAATCCAGCTTGAACATCAGGAAGTTCACGGTTCACATATTGCTGAAGCCTGGCTTGGAGAATTTTGAGCATTACTTTACTAGCGTGTGAGATGAGTGCAATTGTGCGGTAGTTTGAGCACTCTTTGGCATTGCCTTTCTTTGGGATTGGGATGAAAACTGACCTTTTCCAATCTTGTGGCCACTGCTGAGTTTTCCAAATTTGCTGGCATATTGAGTGCAGCACTTTCACAGCATCATCTTTCAGGATTTGGAATAGCTCCACTGGAATTCCATCACCTCCACTAGCTTTGTTCATAGTGATGCCTTCTAAGGCCCACTTGACTTCACATTCCAGGATGTCTGGGTCAGTGATCACACCATCATGATTATCTGGGTCGTGAAGCTCTTTTTTGTACAGTTCTTCTGTGTATTCTTGCTACCTCTTCTTAATATCTTCTGCTTCTGTTAGGTCCATACCATTTCTGTCCTTTATCGAGCCCATTTTTGCATGAAATGTTCCTTTGGTATCTCTGATTTTCTTGAATAGATCCTTAGTCTTTCCCATTCTGTTGTTTTCCTCTATTTCTTTGCATTGATCGCTGAAGAAGGCTTTCTTATCTCTTCTTGCTATTCTTTGTAACTCTGCATTCAGATGTTTATATCTTTCCTTTTCTCCTTTGCTTTTCGCTTCTCTTCTTTTCACAGCTATTTGCAAGGCCTCCCCAGACAGCCATTTTGCTTTTTTGCATTTCTTTTCCATGGGGATGGTCTTGATCCCTGTCTCCTGTACAATGTCACGAACCTCATTCCATAGTTCATCAGGCACTCTATCCATCAGTCATACCATCCTTGATGTATCTAGCTGAGCATCTAGACCAGGACTTCTGTCTGCTGTGAGCCGAGGGAAACCAGGAGTGTCTCAGGCAGAGGGGACATATGACCCCCTGGGGCATAAAGCTTTCCTCCCACCCAGCCTAAGCCTGGACCCTGCCTGCCTTCCCATTTCCTACAGTATTTATTAACTCCTACTTCAGTGGCTCCAGGCAAGAACGGACAAAGGTCATGTGAATCGGCATCTAGTCCCAGATTATGTATTTAAAAAACATTAAAATGCTTCCACACCAGTGCCCTCTGCGGACACCGGGCCTGCTGCCAGTACTGAGGCCCCGGAGGTGGATTCCATGGGACACTGGGCCCCTCTACAGGGGCTGAGTTCCTGAGCAGACTCCCAGCAGCTCTGGGATCCCCCTGCCCCTCTGGGTGTCCCACAGGGGATGAGGGGTGGGGCAGGAAGGGCTATAGACCTGGGCCCTGACAGCGTCACCTCCCCCAGCAACGTTCAGGCCCCAGTGGCTGCTTTGCCTGGAAAACTTGGAAGCCTTTGCTGACTTACCTGCTTGAAGCTTCATAACAACCTTGAGAGGTCGGTCCCACGATTACTCCCGTTTTGCAGATGGGAAGTAGAGGCACAGAGAGGTTGAGTAACTCACCTAAGGTCACATAGCTAACAAAGTAAAGTGACAGTGTTCGTACTCAGTTGTGTCTGACTCCTTGTGACCCCATGGCCTGTAGCCTGCCAGGCTCTTCTGTTTAGGACATTCTCCAGGCAAGAATACTGGAGTGGTTTGCCTTTTTCTTCTCCAGAGGATCCTCCCGACCCAGGGATCGAGCCCGAGTCTCTCACATGCAGGCGGATTCTTTACCTTCTGAGCCACCAGCGAAGCCCACAAGAGGCAAAGCTGAGATTCAAACCCAGGACGTCCCCTCTGGCCTGAACTAGAGTCTCATCTTATGTCTCTGTCCCTTCTTAAAGCTTCTGTTTCCATACACCTTTCATGATAGTGAGGAATGGTCCCTGGTCAGAGGTCTGCTGAGCTGTTTGACATTACACTCATGGTAAACATTTCTAGAATCCCCCTGGGGTCCAGCTCCCAGGCCTCACAAGGAGGGGAAGGCTCACCTGGGCGCAGGATGTCTGGGTTGTGAATCCAACTCTGTTTCAGGGTCTGTGACTTGGGCTGAATGACTCCAGATTAGGATGACCTCAGCTTCTTCCTCTCGGAGAAGGCAATGCCATCCTACTCCAGTACTCTTGCCTGGAAAATCCCATGGATGGAGGAGCCTGGTAGGCTGTAGTCCATGGGGTCACTAAGAGTCGGACACGACTAAGCGACTTCCCTTTCACTTTTCATTTTCATGCATTGGAGAAGGAAATGGCAACCCACTCCAGTGTTCTTGCCTGGAGAATCCCAGGGATGGGGGAGCCTGGTGGGCTTCCATCTATGGGGCTGCACAGAGTCGGACACGACTGAAGCGACTTAGCAGCAGCAGTAGCAGCTTCTTCCTCTAGAATCCTAGTGGCAGGGAATTGAGAGGGGTCCAGTGTGTGTGTGTGTGGGGGCGGGGGGTGGGGGGTGGGCCCATGAAGATTAGCATAAAGTTCTTGGACCCTTAACTCTGAGCTCTCGCCTTCCTCTTTCACCCCATTCTGGGTCACTGCACCCCAGTAACTTGCCTGGGGCCTTTGCCTTTCTTCTCCCTTTCTCTGATCCCTTTCCTTGCCCCCTTTGTGCACCCGCATATGCACACATACACACCCCATTTGACCTGTTTTCTAACCTCTTACTGCCTCTACTTCTTCCTCTAAATGGACAGAGTGCTTATGGCAGCAGTACCTTTCTCACAGAATATTCATAAATCACTCAAGAAGAAAGGTGCCCTGGACACTGCCTGGATTGCAAAGTCATTATTTTTTAATTGAAGTACAGTTGATTTACAATGTGGTGCTAACTTTTACTGTACAGCAAAGTGGTTCCCTTATACATATATATACATACATATATATTTATGTGTATTCTTTTTCATACTCTTTTCCATTACAGTTTATCACAGGATTTTTTTAATATAGTTCCCTGTGCTCTACAATAGGACCTTGTTTTTTATCAGCCATTACTTTGTATTCAGTGATCAATTAGACCAATTAAGTAGGGGAGAGAGCTTGACCTTGGAGCTGGCATGGGTTCCCATGCTGTCTTCCCCATTTCTGTGTAGTTGGCCCTTTGTATCCAGGGATGTGAAACCTGCAGAGACAGAGGGCTGATGTAATCTCAAGGGCATCTCTCAGCTTGGGGCAGCATGGCCAACGTGGAAAACAGTTTGGCATTCTCTGATAAGATTGAAGATTCATACACCTTACAACTTATCAGTCCCACCTGTGGGGCAGGCCCTGAAGAAGGCCAGTGAGTGTTCCTGAAGACTCAGTAACAGGATTCTCAAAGGCCAAACAGGGCATAGCCCCGATGGGCCCCAGAAGCAGGGTGTGCAAGAATTAGCAAGATGGTTACATCATGGAATCTGACACAGAAGTGAATACAAGTGAACTGCTGGTGGGTTTATCAGCGTGATAACTCTTAGGAAAATCAGTTTGAGGGGAAGTAAAAGCATTGCAGAACAATGTGTAGGGTCTTATTTTTAAAGGTGAAAATAACCCAAACTAACCAAGTATATTTGAGAGACACATCAGTTCAATTCAGTTCAGTCTCTCAGTCGTGTCCAACTCTGTGACCCCGTGAATTGCAGGACACCAGGCCTTCCTGTCCATCACCAACTCCCAGAGTTCACTCAAACTCACATCCATCAAGTCAGTGATGCCATCCAGCCATCTCATCCTATGTCGTCCCCTTCTCCTGCCCCCAATCCCTCCCAGCATCAGAGTCTTTTCCAATGAGTCAGCTCTTCCCATGAGGTGGCCAAAGTACTGGAGTTTCAGCTTTAGCATCATTCCTTCCAAAGAAATCCCAGGGTTGATCTCCTTCAGAAGACTGGTTGGATCTCCTTGCAGTCCAAGACACATCAGATTAGATCAGTCACTCAGTCGTGTCCGACTCTTTGCAAACCCATGAATTGCAGCATGCCAGGCCTCCCTGTCCATCACCAACTCCCGGAGGTCACTCAGACTCACATCCATCGAGTCAGTGATGCCATCCAGCCATCTCATCCTCTGTCTTCCCCTTCTCCTCCTGCCCCCAGTCCCTCCCAGCATCAGAGTCTTCTCCAATGAGTCAACTCTTCGCATGAGGTGGCCAAAGTACTGGAGTTTCAGCATCGGCATCATTCCTTCCAAAGAAATTCCAGGGCTGATCTCCTTCAGAATGGACTGGTTGGATCTCCTTGCAGTCCAAGGGACTCTCAAGAGTCTTCTCCAACACCACAGTTCAAAAGCATCGATTCTTTGGCACTCAGCCTTCTTCACAGTCCAACTCTCACATCCATACACGACCATAGGAAAAACCATAGCCTTGACTAGGCGAACCTTTGTTGGCAAAGTAATGTCTCTGCTTTTGAATATGCTATCTAGGTTGGTCATAACTTTCCTTCCAAGGAGTAAGCGTCTTTTAATTTCATGGCTGCAGTCACCATCTGTAGTGATTTTGGAGCCCAGAAAAATAAAATCTGACACTGCTTCCACTGTTTCCCCATCTATTTCCCATGAAGTGATGGGACCGGATGCCATGATCTTTGTTTTCTGAATGTTGAGCTTTATTATTTTTTTTTTAATGTATTCATAGATAAGCTTTATTCCAATGTTTACATAAAAATGAGTTGATGTCGAACAGGAAAAGGTTTTTACAAAGGGTTAAAATTTCTCAAACAACAGAACTTGGTCCTTCCCTTTAGTCTGAATTCAGTTGGCTGACACATCGTTATTAGTATCTACCCTCACTAATCATTTTCATCACACACAGTATCTAAACGTCTTTGAGTGGCACTTCTTATTTCCCTGGAAGTCTCTTAAACTGCTTTCAGTTACAAGAGAAGGGCAAGGATTTTATTGGCTCATACTCTGCTCCACTGGAGGCAAAGATACATCCCTCAATTCTCTTGTTTAAATTGTGGTTGTTGGCAAAGTGTCCAAATGAAGAATTTAATGCTAACACACAAAGAACATAGTATAATCTATGTATAACAGTAACTTTGCTTCAAATTTTTTTCATTAAGAATTATTTTTATTCTCTCTCCACAAGGAAGTTATAAAAATACCTGTAAAAACATTGAAAAGGCTCTTTAAAATCCTGGAATGAAAAATTCTGAAGTATAAATTATGATACATCTTCTATGATTTGCAAATAAAGAATAAAATAAATTCTACAAGTTGGAATTTCTGAATGATTTTGGCAGGAATTTACCAGAACGAGCCAGAACATCAAACCTTAACAATTTTCTATTTTCATCCCAACTGAGTTTTTGAAAAGCTGTATAATCTGCTGACAGGTACAAGTCCACAAACTTGCTTCTGCCGTTAATGATGACGTCAATCTGAAGGACAGAGATTTGTACGCTGGATGCACCAGGCTTTTCCAAGCAACTGACTGGTTTTCTCTTATTTTTTTCCCACCATGTTTTAAATAAAAGCAAATACATATATATATGGTAAAAAATTTAAATGATACAAGAAGATTTAAAATAATCAGTAAATATCCTTTTTGCCCATAACCTAGAAAATCTGATGTCTTCCAAATCATCAGTCACATGAATAATTCGCAAAGTGAAGTCAACCTTAGAGTCTCTTCATCTGAAAATTATTCTCAGGATTTCTGGAATGTGTTGATTCTCTCATATATTACCTCTGTTACAGAGGAAAGCCATGCAGTCTTCTTCTAAAAAACAACTACCTACAAAAGCAACTCGCATGCTCTGCTTTGAGAGAGCAAGTCCAAGCAACACCTTGTACTCCGTGGATCTGGTCCTGGCTACAGGCAGAAGCTCTGGTATCAACCAGAGACTCGGGCGGGTGGCCAGAGCTCAGCCAAGCCCTTCCTGAATGCCTCGGATCCTCCGGGCCAGCTGCACATCCTTCGGGAAGAGCGTGACGCGGCCGGCGTGTAAGGAGAGGAGATAGGCATCCTCGAAGAGATGAACTAGAAACGCTTCTGCCGCCTCTTGTAGGGCCAACAGGGCCTGGGCTTGCCAATTGAAGTCCACACCACGAGTGAATTGAATACATATTTCGCGGCAGAAGGGAGTCTTTCTTAATAGCAGGTGTGTGGTCTTCTGAAGAGTTCGGATCTCCTTCAGGATTCCGTATCTCCGGCGAGCAAGTGGACGGGAGGACGTGCCTCACAGACAGGCTGCAGGCAGACCGGCTCGGAGGAAAAGGGATCGTGGCAGGTTACCTATGGATGGGGCCGGCTGGCGGGCGGCGGGACCCGGGCTCGCGGGGCGTCTCCTTGGTGTTTCGGGCTTGCGTTGCCGGCGGCGGGGGCCCATGGCGGGCGCGCAGGGCTGGAGCCCTGCGGCTCCTTCTAGATCTTCTAGGTTCCGGGGCAGAGGCTGGGAGGGCCGGGGCGCCCCGGCCGCGTACCCGGGCTGGGTGCTATTGGAATTCTGAATGTTGAGCTTTAAACCAACTTTTTCACTCTCCTCTTTCACTTTCATCAAGAGGCTTTTTAGTTCCTCTTCACTTTCTGCCATAAGGGTGGTGTCATCTGCATATCTGAGGTTATTGATATTTCTCCCGGCAATCTTGATTCCAGCTTGTGTTTCTTCCAGTCCAGCATTTCTCATGATGTACTCTGCATATAAGTTAAATAAACAGGGTGACAATATACAGCCTTGATGAACTCCTTTTCCTATTTGGAACCAGTCTGTTGTTCCATGTCCAGTTCTAACTGTTGCTTCCTGACCTGCATATAGGTTTCTCAAGAGGCAGGTCAGATTGTCTGGTATTCCCATCTCTTTCAGAATTTTCCACAGTTTATTGTGATCCACAGTCAAAGGCTTTGGCATAATCAATAAAGCAGAAATAGATGCTTTTCTGGAACTCTCTTGCTTTTTCCATGATCCAGAGGATGTTAGCAGTTTGATCTCTGGTTCCTCTGCCTTTTCTAAATCCAGCTTTAATGTCAGGAAGTTCACGGTTCGTGTATTGCCGAAGCCTGGCTTGGAGAATTTTGAGCATTACTTTACTAGCGTGTGAGATGAGTGCAATTGTGTGGTAGTTTGAGCATTCTTTGGCATTGCCTTTCTTTGGGATTGAAATGAAAACTGACCTTTTCCAGTCCTGTGGCCACTGCTGAGTTTTCCAAATTTGCTGGCATATTGAGTGCAGCACTTTCACAGCATCATCTCTCAGGATTTGGAATAGCTCCACTGGAATTCCATCACCTCCACTAGCTTTGTTCATAGTGATGCTTTCCTTTTTGTACAGTTCTTCTGTGTATTCTTGCCACCTCTTCTTAATATCTTCTGCTTCTGTTAGGTCCATACCATTTCTGTACAAAAAGGATCTTCATGACCCAGGTAATCATGATGGTGTGATCACTGACCTAGAGCCAGACATCCTGGAATGTGAAGTCAAGTGGGCCTTAGAAAGCATCCCTTGAACATCACTACGAACAAAGCTAGTGGAGGTGATGGAAGACGGCAATACGGCAATACGTGAACCGTGAACTTCCTGACGTTCAAGTTGGTTTTAGAAAAGGCAGAGGAACCAGAGATCAAATTGTTAACATCCGCTGAATCATGGAAAAAGCAAGAGAGTTCCAGAAAAGCATCTATTTCTGCTTTATTGACTATGACAAAGCCTTTGACTGTGGATTACAATAAACTGTGGAAAATTCTGAAAGAGATGGGAATACCAGACCACCTGATCTGCCTCTTGAGAAATCTGTATGCAGGTCAGGAAGCAACAGTTAGAACTGGACATGGAACAACAGACTGGCTCCAAATAGGAAAAGGAGTACGTCAAGGCTGTATATTGTCACCCTGCTTATTTAACTTATATGCAGAGTACATCATGAGAAATGCTGGACTGGAAGAAACACAAGCTGGAATCAAGATTGCCGGGGGAAATATCAATAACCTCAGATATGCAGATGACACCACCCTTATGGCAGAAAGTGAAGAGGAACTAAAAAGCCTCTTGATGAAAGTGAAAGAGGAGAGTAAAAAGTTGGTTTAAAGCTCAACATTCAGAAAACAAAGATCATGGCATCCGGTCCCATCACTTCATGGGAAATAGATGGGGAAACAGTGGAAACAGTGTCAGACTTTCTTTTTCTGGGCTCCAAAATCACTACAGATGGTGACTGCAGCCATGAAATTAAAAGACGCTTACTCCTTGGAAGGAAAGTTATGACCAACCTAGATAGCATATTCAAAAGCAGAGACATTACTTTGCTAACAAAGGTTCGCCTAGTCAAGGCTATGGTTTTTCCTGTGGTCATGTATGAATGTGAGAGTTGGACTGTGAAGAAGGCTGAGCACCGAAGAATCAATGCTTTTGAACTGTGGTGTTGGAGAAGACTCTTCAGAGTCCCTTGGACTGCAAGGAGATCCAACCAGTCCATTCTGAAGGAGATCAGCCCTGGGATTTCTTTGGAAGGAATGATGCTGAAGCTGAAACTCCAATACTTTGGCCACCTCATGCAAAGAGTCGACTCATTGGAGAAGACTCTGATGCTGGGAGGGACTGGGGGCAAGAGGAGAAGGGGACGACAGAGGATGAGATGGCTGGATGGCATCACTGACTCGATGGATGTGAGTCTGAGTGACCTCCGGGAGTTGGTGATGGACAGGGAGGCCTGGCGTGCTGTGATTCATGGGGTCGCAAAGAGTTGGACACGACTGAGCGACTGATCTGATCTGATCTGATGTGATGGCCGTTCTATTTCCAGTTTTTCAAGGAATCTCTACACTGTTCTCCATAGTGTCTGTACTAGTTTGCATTCCCACCAACCTTTTCTCCACACCCTCTCCAGCATTTATTACTTGTAGGCTTTTGTATAGCAGCCATTCTGACCGGCATGAGATGGTACTTCATTGTGGTTTTGATTTGCATTTCTCTGATAATGAGTGATGTTGAGCATCTTTTCATGTGTTTGTTAGCCATCTGTATGTCTTCTTTGGAGAAATGTCTGTTTAGTTCTTTGGCCCATTTTTTGATTGAGTCGTTTATTTTTCTGGAATTGAGCTGCAGGAGCTGCTTGTATATTTTTGAGATTAATTCTTTGTCCGTTGCTTTGTTTGCTATTATTTTCTCCCATTCAGAAGGCCGTCTTTTCACCTTGTTTATAGTTTAGTTGTGCAAAAGCTTTTTAAGTTTAATTCGGTCCATTTGTTTATTTTGGCTTTTATTTCCATTACTCTGGGTGGTGGGTCATAGAGGATCCTGCTGTGATTTATGTCAGAAAGTGTTTTGCTTATGTTTTCCTCTAGGAGTTTTATAGTTTCTGGTCTTACATTTAGATCTTTAATCCATTTTGAGTTTATTTTTGTGTATGGTGTTAGAAAGTGTTCTAGTTTCATTCTTTTACAAGTGGTTGACCAGTTTTCCCAGTTCCACATGTTAAAGAGATTGTCTTTTCTCCATTGTATATTCTTGTGAAGGCTAATTTTTATAGCTTGTAACCAATCTTTATGTAATATGTTCTCTCTCATAGTATCAAATATTTCATAATTTAAAAACAAAAAGATATGTGAGCATGCTAAGTTGATGAGTTATTTGATGATTTGATGAGTCTATTAATCCTTTGGATTAGCACAGAGATAGAAACTCTCCAGTTTTAAACTCTTGTAGATAATTTGCAGATCTCTGAGAATACATCTGGAGAGCATCCTTCAAGGAATTCTGTGCCACATGGGACCATCTGTGGTCCTAACAGGCCTGTGTCTGAGCAGAAGCTCTGGATACAGGTTACCACCCTTTAGAGGACACCCTCTCTGCACAGAACAATGGGGAGGGATGAGCATGCAAAATCTTAGCACTAGTTTTTCACAGTCCCTTGGCTCCTGAACACTAGGGAAGTTTTGTCCCTGTGGCCACCTGTTCCTCCTCACTCACTCCTCTCCCACCTGGTTATATCTCTTATTGTTGTTGTTGAGTCACTTAGTCGTTTCTGACTCTTTGCGACCCCATGACTGCCTTACACCAGGCTTCCCTGTCCTTTACCATCTCCCAGAGTTTGCTCAAGTTCATGTCCATTGCATTGGTAATGCCATCCAACCATTTCATCCTCTACCACCCCCTGCTCCTCCTGCCTTTAATCTTTCCCAGCATCAGGGTCTTTTCCAATGAGTTAGCTCTTTGCATCAGGTGGCCAAAGTATTGGAGCTGGATCTTCAGCTTCAGTATCAGTCCTTCCAATGAATATTCAGGATTGATTTCCTGTAAGATTGACTGGTTTGATCTCCTTGAGTTATGCAAGCCCCTTTGCCATGACAAGGCTGTGATCCATGAAGGAGTATACCTCCTAATCAAGGTCAAAAGGTGACCTGGTTCAATGTTCTCCAAGTTGAGATGGATCACAGAAGGTCCTGCTTTTTCAGCCACGTCTGAGTTGCTTCATATTCTTTGTAAGACACACTCCAAGAAGCACACACCTGGAGAGAGATGTCCATAGGGTGATGGTCGCTCCTGGAAACATCAGGCTGCAGAGGAGAGATGCTGAGTGTCAGAAGGACTGGTATGCTTCACATCTTTCCCTTCTAGCATGCTTTCCTCTATGGCTGGGCCAAACTCTTGGTGCTGGGTTCTATGTGTGCCTGGGCTCTGCCAAGGAGATGTGTCTCTGAGAAGGGAAGCAGCATTTGTTGAGGATGGACACAATGTTGGGGGTGGGGCTGCTCAGGTACAGGTTCTAGATGATCCCCAGCGTCATAGCTACCAAGTAGCAGCTGCACCACCAAGGTTCATCCCTTTATCTGGGAAAGAACTGTCCTTGTCTACCATCGTTCCTGGCTAAGTGGCACCCAACCAGGTCCCCTGGCTCTAGCAAAGATAATGTCCACTCTGTTAAGAATCTGCTTAAACTAACTGGTACACCATCATTTGTAATCAAGAACCCTGAGTAACAGCAAGACATACAACTCAAATGTCCAGCTGAAGCCAAAAAAAATAAACACTGGCTTAACCTTTGGATGAAATACTATCCAGCCATGTAAAAGTGTATGTCTAAAACACTTTTTAGGACTTCCCGATGGTTCAGTGGTTAAGAATTCACTTTCCAATGCAGGGGACTCAGGTTCAATCCCTGGTCAGGAAATTAAGATCCCACATGCCATGGGGCAATAAAGCCCATGAACTGCAATAAGAGAAGCCCAAGCACTGCAACAAAGAGCCAGGACAGCCAATAAAAAACAAACAATTATTAAAGGTGTGGAGTAAATGCTCACACAAATAAAGTGGAAAATGAAAAGAGAGGGAGAATTCCCTTATCTGGTAATGGTGTAATGGATAAATTGGGGTAAACCCTTCTTCAGAAGGTAACTAAAAAAATCTGGACAAAACGTCTTGAGAATTTGATTAAAGCCATCAGAGATTTAACAAAGTAGTGAAAAATTACAAGGAATTAGCAAGAAATGACAGAAATCTGGAGAGACAGGCTGGTAGTGTTTGCTGATTCAGAAGAGAAAACCAAGACAACAGAGATGTTGGACAAGGCTTCTGACGACCTCACCCCTCAGAAGTAACACTATCCACTGCTGATGCCCCAAGTTCCTGGCAGAAATAAACACAACACTTCTCTGGAGGAAGATATTATCTAGGCCACAAAAATACTTATACAATTTTTCAAATATAGTATTCAGCACACAATAAATAGGAAAGTGCTATATGAAGGGGCAAAACCAACAGAAACAATAGACAAGGGATAAATACCAACAAGGGTCTTCTCTTATAGCCCAGACAGTAAAGAATCTGCCTGCATTGCAGGAGACCTAGGTTTGATCCCTAGGTTGGGAAGATCCCCTGGAGAAGGAAATGGCAACCCACTCCAGTATTCTTGGCACTGGTATTCTACCCACTCCAGTGGAATTCCATGGATAGAGGAGCCTGGCAGGCTATATAGGCCATGGGGTCACAAAGAGTCAGACATGAATGAACGACTAACACAGACAAAGAGCCACAAAGGCTTCAACTGTTGAATTACCAAACACAGACTTTGAAATATCCTTATTTAACATGTCTAAAGAGATAAAAGATAAGATTCAGAATTCCTGCAGAAAACTGGAAACTTTAAAAAAGCTACTATAACAAATTTTTTTTTTTTTTTTAGGAAACAGTTTATTTTCCATCAACCAAATTTCCATTTTGGTGGAAGTTGGTGGAAGTTTGTGGAAGTTCTACAAGTGTTTGGAAGTTCAGCTTACGACCACTCGGTGGTGGTTCCTACCCATTCCGTGGCCTGGGCGGTGGGGGCTGCAGACCAGTCTTCAGTGGAAGCCTAAGCACTCCAGTCTTCAGTGGGGAACTGCTGAATGGGCACGGAAGGCACCTGCACGCCTTCAGACTAGTCTGCCACCTCAGGCTGAGCAGCCGTGAACTCTGGAGCTGGAGCGGTCCATTCACCCTGAAACTCCTCCTTGGTCACAGCCTTCTCAGCTGCTGCCTGCTCTTTCTTTTCAATCTCCTCAGGATCTCTGTAGAAGTAGAGGTCCGGCATGACCTCCCACGGGTGCTCTCGGGAGATGGTGCCACGCATGCGCAGGACTTCCCGGGCGAGCATCCACCACATGAGACCCACTGAGTGCGCCCCCTTGTTGTTGCACGGGATGGCGATGTCCACGTAGCGCAGAGGAGAGTCCGTGTTGCACAGGGCAATGATTGGCAGGTTCACGTAAGAGGCTTCCGTGAGGGGCTGGTGGTCAGCCCTGGGATCGGTGACCACCAGAAGCCTTGGCTCCCTGAACGCAGCCTGGATCTGGTTGGTGAAGGTTCCCGGAGTGAAGCGGCCAGCGATAGGAGTGGCCCCGGTGGCAGCAGCAAACTTCAGCACAGCTCGTTGGCCGGTGTTCCTGGAGGATATGACGCTGACATCAGCCGGGTTCTCAATGGCGAAAATGGCCCAGGCGGCCAACAGCAGCTTCTCCCAGGTCCTCTTCAGATTTATGATGTAGATGCCATCACTTTTCCTTTTGTGTATGTACTGTTCCATTTGGAAGTCAAGGTTAGCGCCACCTAAGTGGGTTCCTGCTGCAAGGAATTTGAGGACATCCTCCTCCTTCATTTGCAGGACATCAAGGGCTCCGGACATTGTGAAAGCTTCCCTTTAAGTTACGACGGAAATTCAGGACAACGCCCTATGGACCCCTCTCTGGGTAGCACGGAAAGTATAACAAAATTTTTAAAAGGATATGGTCAGATCAGATCAGATCAGTCGCTCAGTCGTGTCCGACTCTTTGCGACCCCGTGAACCGCAGCACGCCAGGCCTCCCTGTCCATCACCAGCTCCCGGAGGTCACTCAGACTCACACCCATCAAGTCAGTGATGCCATCCAGCCATCTCATCCTCTGTCGTCCCCTTCTCCTCCTGCCCCCTATCCCTCCCAGCATCAGAGTCTTCTCCAATGAGTCAACTCTTCGCATGAGGTGGCCAAAATACTGGAGTTTCAGCTTTAGCATCATTCCTTCCAAAGAAATCCCAGGGCTGATCTCCTTCAGAATGGACTGGTTGGATCTCCTTGCAGTCCAAGGGACTCTCAAGAGTCTTCTCCAACACCACAGTTCAAAAGCATCAATTCTTCGGCGCTCAGCCTTCTTCACAGTCCAGCTCTCACATCCATACATGACCACAGGAAAGACCATAGCCTTGACTAGGCGAACCTTTGTTGGCAAAGTGATGTCTCTGCTTTTGAATATGCTATCTAGGTTGGTCATAACTTTCCTTCCAAGGAGTAAGTGTCTTTTAATTTCATGGCTGCAGTCACCATCTGCAGTGATTTTGGAGCCCAGAAAAAGAAAGTCTGACACTGTTTCCACTGTTTCTCCATCTATTTCCCATGTAGTGATGGGACCAGATGCCATGATCTTCATTTTCTGAATGTTGAGCTTTAAGCCCACCTTTTCACTCTCCACTTTCACTTTCATCAAGAGTCTTTTTAGTTCCTCTTCCTTTTCTGCCATAAGAATGGTGTCATCTGTATATCTGAGGTTATTGATATTTCTCCCAGCAATCTTGATTCCAACTTGTGTTTCTTCCAGTCCAGCATTTCTCATGATGTACTCTGCATATAGGTTAAATAAACATGGTGACAATATACAGCCTTGACGTACTCCTTTTCCTATTTGGAACCAGTCTGCTGTTCCATGACCAGTTCTAACTGTTGCTTCCTGACCTGCATACAAATTTCCCAAGAGGCAGATCAGGTGGTCTGGTATTCCCATCTCTTTCAGAATTTTCCATAGTTTATTGTGATCTACACAGTCAAAGGCTTTGGCATAGTCAATAAAGCAGAAATAGATGTTTTTCTGGAACTCTCTTGCTTTTTCCATGATCCAGTGGATGTTGGCAATTTGATCTGTGGTTCCTCTGCCTTTTCTAAATCCAGCTTGAACATCAGGAAGTTCACGGTTCACATATTGCTGAAGCCTGGCTTGGAGAATTTTGAGCATTACTTTACTAGCGTGTGAGATGAGTGCAATTGTGCGGTAGTTTGAGCATTCTTTGGCATTGCCTTTCTTTGGGATTGGGATGAAAACTGACCTTTTCCAATCTTGTGGCCACTGCTGAGTTTTCCAAATTTGCTGGCATATTGAGTGCAGCACTTTCACAGCATCATCTTTCAGGATTTGGAATAGCTCCACTGGAATTCCATCACCTCCACTAGCTTTGTTCGTAGTGATGCTTTCTAAGGCCCACTTGACTCCACATTCCAAGATGTCTGGCTCTAGGTAAGAAAATAAAAGTACTAATTAACATTTGGTTTTGAAAAGTTATGGATGGACTTTGAAACTTTAAGAAAAACTTAAAAATAAAGTCGCAGGTTCAGAGATTTGGTGGATGTGCTTGGCCGAGGAGCCAATGGGGAAGCTACCTACCATCTGTGGAATTATGACTGAACGCCTATAAGTCAGAATGCCGCCCAGGCGGAACGATACGGCAGCGCCGCGAGAGCCTCCGTTGGCCTCGGAAAGCCGGTCCCCCACTGTCCCCGCCGGCGGGACGTCGCCCGCGTCCCTCGGGGAAGGGCGCGGCGCGCTGCGCCTCGCGTCAGGACCAGGGTCGGGTGCGGAGAGCCCTTCGACCCGGGACACGGGGCGCGGCCGGAAAGGCGGCTGCCCCCTTGCCTGTCACGCACCGCATGTTCGTGGGGGAACCTGGTGCTAAACCACTGGTAGACGACCTGCTTCTGGGTCGGGGTTTCGTACGTAGCAGAGCAGCTCCCTCTCTGCGATCTATTGAAAGTCAGCCCTCGACACAAGGGTGTGTAAAAACAACAACAACAAAAATTTTTTAAGTTGAAACAAGGTGTAACTTTCAAACTAATATAAAGGAAGAGGTTTTATAATAAAAACAATTCATTCAAAAGAAGTCGAAATTAATAGAAAAGGAAATAGGAAAAATGGAAAGACATAGTAAGATGTTAGATATAAGCCAATATCCTAATAACTACATTAAACACAAATGGGACAGAACACAACAATGAAATGACAAAAATATTAGACTAGATTTTTAAAAATCACAAGTATATGTTCTTTCCAAGAGATAGATCTAAACTTGAGTACATAGGTAAGTTGAAAATCAGGAAATCAGGTTGCTGCTGCTAAGTCACTTCAGTCGTGTCCGACTCTGTGCAACCCCACAGATGGCAGCCCACCAGGCTCCCCAGTCCCTGGGATTCTCCAGGCAAGAACACTGGAGTGGGTTGTCATTTCCTTCTCCAATGCATCAAAGTGAAAAGTGAAAGAAAAGTCGCTCAGTCGCGTCTGACTGGCGACCCCATGGACTGCAACCTACCAGGCTCCTCCGTCCATGGGATTTTCCGGGCAAAAGTACTGGAGTGGGGTGCCATTGCCTTCTCTGCAAAATCAGGTTAGAAAAAGATATATTGTGCAAGCACAATATTTAAAATATAAATAACCCAATGGATGAAGAGACGTTATAGCAGAAATTAGAAAAAATTTTAACTGATAGAAGAAAAAAATTTTTTAACTAAATGATGCATTTTGAAATGGAGCCAAAGCCAAGCTCAGAGGAGAATTTTAGCCTTGGATGCATATGTTAGAAAAAAAGGAAAAGCTGAAAATGTATGTTATTCATCTCAAGATGTTAGAAAAAGAATAGCAAAATAATGAGAAAAATAATATAATGCTGAAATCAATTAAATAAAAAACATGTAATATGAAGGATCAATAAAGCAAAAAGTTGACTATTTAAAAAGGCTAATATAATTAACACTTCAAAATCGATGAAACTTTGGCAAGATTAACTGATAAAAAGAAAAGGCACAAATTATTAATATCAAAAATAAAAAAGGAACATCATCAAAGATCCTATGCTGCTGCTGCTGCTGCTAAGTCGCTTCAGTCATGTCCGACTCTGTGCGACCCCAGAGACGGCAGCCCACCAGGCTCCCCCATCCCTGGGATTCTCCAGGCAAGAACACTGGAGTGGGTTGCCATTGCCTTCTCCAATGCATGAAAGTGAAAAGTGGAAGTGAAGTCGCTCAGTTGTGTCCGACTCTAGTGACCCCATGGACTGCAGCCTACCAGGCTCCTCCGTCCATGGGATTTTCTAGGCAAAAGTACTGGAGTGGGGTGCCATTGCCTTCTCTGTAAAGATCCTATAGATTTTAAAAAGATAATGAGGAGCAATTGAAAAACACAACGAAAGAATGAATTTGAATCTACCTCTCATCATATATGGGAGAAGGCAATGGCACTGCACTCCAGTACTCTTGCCTGGAAAATCCCATGGACGGAGGAGCCTGGTAGGCTGCAGTCCATGGGGTCACTAGAGTCGGACACAACAGAGCGACTTCACTTCCACTTTTCACTTTCATGCATTGGAGAAGGCAATGGCAACCCACTCCAGTGTTCTTGCCTGGAGAATCTCAGGGACAGGGAGCCTGATGGGCCTCCATCTGTGGGGTCACATAGAGTTGGACACAACTGAAGCGACTCAGCAGCAGCAGCAACTCATCATATACAAAAATTAACTCAAAATGGATCAAAGTCCAAATGTAACAGCTAAAACTATAAAATTCTTGTAAGTGAAAGTGAAGTCGCTCAGTTGTGTCTGACTCTTTTCGACCCCATAGACTGTAGCCTACCAGGCTCCTCTGTCCATGGGATTTTCTAGGCAATAGTACTGGAGTGGATTGCCATCTCCTTCTCCGGGGATCTTTCCAACCCAGGGATGGAACCCGGGTCTCCCGCATTGTAGACAGATGCTTTACCATCTGAACCACCATGTTAAGTCTTCATGAGCTTTTATTAGGCAATATGACAGCAAAAGCACCAGCAACAAAAGAAAAAAATAAATAAATTGAACTTCACTGAAGTTAAAAACTTTAAAAATAAATTTTTTGTTGGTGTTTCAGAAAACAAGTAAAAAAATAAAACACACAGAATGGGAAAAAATATTTGTAAATCATGTATCTGATAAAAGATATATTCTGGAATATATAAAGAACTCTTAGAAGTCAACAATAAAAGACAAATAGCTCAATTTTAAAATGAGCAAAATACCTGAATACACATTTCTAAAAAAAAAAGTCCAACTAGTACATAAAAATGATCAACACTTTTAGTCATTAAAGAAATTCAAATAAAAACCATAGTGAGATACCACTGCATACCCACTAGAATGGATAGGGTCAAAAAAGTAGACAGGGGCCTTTGCTGCTGGTCCAGTGGTTGAGAATCTGCCTGCCAATGCAGAGGACATGGGTTTGATACCTGATCTGGGCAGATCCCACATGCAATGGGGCAACTAAGTCCATGTGGCACAACTCTTGAGCCTGTGCACCCTAGAGCCCAGCTTCCTGTAAGGAGAAGTCCATGCAATGCAGTAAGGGAGAGCCCCTCCTTGCTGCCACTCGGGAAAGCCTGCACAGCAATGAAGATGCAGCCAAAGAGAAAATTAAAGAAGTTCATTAATTGATTTTTTAAAAGCAGACAACAATAGTTTGGGGAAAGATGTGGAGAAGTTGCAACCCTTATATATTGCTGGTAGGAATGTAAGATGGTGCAGACTTTGGAAAAGTCTGTCAATGCCTCAAAAAAACTAAACATAGAGTTATATGACCCAGTAAGTTCAAACCTGGATATTTACACAAGAGAACTGAAAATATTTGTCCTTCCAAAGACTCATTAAATAAAGTTTATAGCAACATTATTCATATTAACCCCAAAATGGAAACACTAGTGTTCATTAATGTTCATCAGCTGATGAGTAGATAAACAAAATGTAGCTGTATATCTCTACAATGAATATTATTTGGCCATGAAAAGGAATGATGTGCTGATAAATACTACAACATGGGTAAACCTTGAAAACATTACACTGAATGAAAGAACCTAGTCACAAAAGGCTGCATAGCATATAACCCCATTTATATGAAATGTCCAAAATAAGTAAATCTGTAGATACAAAAAATAGACTAGTGGTTGTCAAAGGCTGAGGGGAAGAGGAAGTCACTGCTAATGAATACAAAGTTTCTTTGGGGATAATTAAAATATTCTACCTGGAATTAAATATCTAACTGGAATTAGATAGTAGTGACAATTGTACAACTTTGTGGATATACCAAAACCCACTGCATTGTATATACTCATTTTATTTAAGTAAAAATAAACAACAAGGCTGAGTATATACAATATAACAATAATGTAAAATTTAGATTAAATTGACAAACTGTAGAAAAAAGTCCAATTCAAAACTGATACAAGAGAAAAAAAAGCTGTTAATAGTCTTATAGCTGTTAATGAAATTGAATACATAATTTTAAAACTTCACACAAAACTCCAAACCCAGATGGCTACACTCGTGCATTTTATCAAATACTTATGGAAGAAAAATAAAAATCAGCCCCACAGAAACTCCTCCAGAGAGATTAGAATAAGAGAAAACTCCACCTGATCAGGTCAGCATAACCTTGATACCAAACTTGATAAGACCTTATGAGAAAGGCAAATTACAGGCCAATCTCACTCATTACATTGATGCAAAAATCCTAAACAAAATATTAGCAAAAGGAATCTTGTAACATAAGGTCAAGTAGTATTTATTCCAAGGTTGGTTTTAACATTAGAAAGTCAATTAATGAAATTAATCACATGAACAGAGTATAAAGAGAAAAACATGATCATCTTAATTGATTTAGAAATAGCATTTGATAAAAATTCAACATCCATTCATGATTTTAAACATACTTTTAGAAAACTTAAAACAGAAGAAAATGTTCTTAATCTGATAAAGATTACCTATTAAAAAAAAAAAAACTAGGGAAAATACCATACTTAATGATGAGATGTTGAAAGCGTTCCCTTTGAGAGCTGGAACAAAGCAAGCCACCTCTACTGAATGTTGTGCTGTAGGCCCTGGCCAGAAAAATAGACATTAAAGTCATAAGGGGGACTCCCCTGGTGGTGCAGTGGTTAAGACTCCACGATCTCACTGCAGGAAGCATGGGTTTGATGCCTGGTCAGGAAACTAAGATCCTGCATGCCACACAGCATGGCCAAAAAAAACAAAAGTCATAAGGACTGCTGCTGCTAAGTCACTTCAGTCGTGTCCGACTCTGTGCGATCCCATAGACGGCAGCCCACCAGGCTCCCCCGTCCCTGGGATTCTCCAGGCAAGAACACTGGAGTGGGTTGCCATTTCCTTCTCCAATGCACGAAAGTGAAAAGTGAAAATGAAGTCACTCAGTTGTGTCCGACTCTTAGCGACCCCATGGACTGGAGCCTATCAAGCTCCTCCATCCATGGGATTTTCCAGGCAAGAGTACTGGAGTGGGGTGCCATTGCCTTCTCCATCATAAGGACTGGGAAGGAAGAAATAAGACTGTTGTAAGTAGTGAGTGAAATGACTATGTAAATAGGAAATCTAAAGAACTGACAGATTACTAGATTGAATAATGAATTCAGCAATATTGCTGGATGCTGCTGCTGCTGCTACTAAGTTGCTTCAGTCGTGTCCGACTCTGTGTGACCCCATAGATGGCAGCCCACCAGGCACCCCTGTCCCTGGGATTCTCCAGGCAAGAACACTGGAGTGGCTTGCCATTTCCTTCTCCAGTGCATGATAGTGAAAAGTTAAAGTGAAGTCGCTCAGTCGTGTCCGACTCTAGTGACCCCATGGACTGCAGACTGCAGGCTCCTCTGTCCTGGGATTTTCCCAGCAAAAGAATACTGGAGTGGGGGTGCCGTTGCCTTCTCTGAATATTGCTGGATAAAATCCAGTAAAAGCAAACTATTTCTATATATATGTCGGCAACAAACAAAAGATGAAAAATTTAAACAGGCACTGTTTACAACAGAATAAAACGTTTGAATACTTAGAAATACATCTAAAAGTGAAAGTGAAGTCTCTCAGTCATGTTCGACTCTTTGTGGCCCCATGAGTAGTAGCCTGCACCAGGCTCCTCCGTCCATGGGATTTTCTAGGCAACAGTACTGGAGTGGGTTGCCATTTCCTTCTCCAGGGAATTATCCCAACCCAGGGATCGGACCCAGGTCTCCCGCATTGTAGACAGACGCTTTATCATCTGAGCCACCAGGGAAGTCCAGAAATACATCTAACAACAGCAAAAAGAGCAACACCTCATTGAAGAAAACTGTAAGATTATTCTTGAGAGAAAAGTAAAGATTTAACTAAATGGAAAGATATTCAACAGAAGACATAGTAACGTTATCGATTCTCTCCCAAATGAACTGTGCAGTTAATGCAATTCTGATAAAACTTTCAATAGATGTCTTTTAAAAAATATTTATTTATTTGGCTGCACTGACTACAGTCTTAGCTGTAGCATGCAAGATCTAGTTCTCTGATCAGGGTCTAAATCTGAGCCTCCTGCACTCAGAGTGTCTTAGCCCTTGACCACCAGGGAAGTTTCTGAAAAGATGTTTTTATGTAGTCTGAAAGGCTCATTTTAACCTGTACAGGGATAAAAGTAGACAAGAAACTCTTGAAGAAGAAAAACAAGGTGGGAAGACTTGTTCTACCAGGAGTCAAGAATTTTTACAAAGCTCACAGTAATTTGGCATTCTGCAGTAATAGAAAAACTGCAAATATATGATGAAAACAAATAAAGAGCCCAGAAGTAGACCCATGCATATTTGAACATTTGATTTATGACAAAGGTGACACTGCAAAACAGTGGGAGAAAGAAAGTATCTTCCAAAGGCCCAGCAGAATAAGTGCACCAGGTCACTTAGATACAGATGTGAGGGGGAAGAAGAGGGACTTGACCCGTAAGTGTACCAGGCCACTTAGACACAGATGTGAGGGGAAGAAGAGGGACTTGACCCATAAGTGCACCAGGCCACTTAGATACAGATGTGAGGGGGAAGAAGAGGGACTTGACCCGTGACCAGGCCACTAGACACAGTGTGAGGGGAGGGGGGGGAGGGGGGAGGGGACAGAGGAGGGGGAAGAGGGACTTGACCCGTAAGTGTACCAGGCCACTTAGATACAGATGTGAGGGGAAGAAGAGGGACTTGACCCATAAGTGCACCAGGCCACTTAGATACAGATGTGAGGGGAAGAAGAGGGACTTGACCCGTAAGTGTACCAGGCCACTTAGACACAGATGTGAGGGGAAGAAGAGGGACTTGACCCATAAGTGTACCAGGCCTCTTAGACACAGATGTGAGGGGGAAGAAGAGGACTGACTTGACCCATAAGTGCACCAGGCCACTTAGACACAGATGTGAGGGGAAGAAGAGGGACTTGACCCATAAGTGCACCAGGCCACTTAGATACAGATGTGAGGGGAAGAAGAGGGACTTGACCCATAAGTGCACCAGGCCACTTAGATACAGATGTGAGGGGAAGAAGAGGGACTTGACCCATAAGTGCACCAGGCCACTTAGATACAGATGTGAGGGGAAGAAGAGGGACTGGACCCCTACCTCACACCATGCACAACTAGTCATTCCAGGGGGAAATAGAAGAGAATGGGGAAACAGTGGGAACAGTGTCAGACTTTCTTTTTCTGGGCTCCAAAATCACTGTGGATGGTGACTGCAGCCATGAAATTAAAAGACGACCCGCTTACTCCTTGGAAGGAAAGTTGTGACCAACCTAGATAGCATATTCAAAAGCAGAGACATTACTTTGCCAACAAAGGTTCGCCTAGTCAAGGCTATGGTCTTTCCTGTGGTCATGTATGGATGTGAGAGTTGGATGGCTGTGAAGAAGGCTGAGCGCGCGAAGAATTGATGCTTTTGAACTGTGGTGTTGGAGAAGACTCTTGAGAGTCCCTTGGACTGCAAGGAGATCCAGCCAGTCCATTCTGAAGGAGATCAGCCCTGAGATTTCTTTGGAAGGAATGATGCTCAAGCTGAAACTCCAGTATTTTGGCCACCTCATGCAAAGAGTTAACTCATTGGAGAAGACTCTGATGCTGGGAGGGATTGGGGGCAGGAGGAGAAGGGGACGACAGAGGATGAGATGGCTGGATGGCATCACTGACTCGATGGATGTGAGTCTGAGTGAAGTCCAGGAGTTGGTGATGGACAGGGAGGCCTGGCGTGCTGCAGTTCATGGGATCACAAAGAGTCGGACACGACTGAGTGACTGATCTGATCTGATCTGATCTGAATCTTGATGTTCATGGCTAGGAAGTCTTGATATTGTCAAGATGTCAGTTTTCCTCAATGTGACATTTAGATTCAAAGCAATTCCAATGAAAATCCCAGTAAGTTATCTTGTAGATACTGACAAACTGATTCAAAAGTTTATATGGAGATGCAAGAGACCTAGAATAGCCAAAAAACATTGAAGGAGAAGAACAGAGTTGGAAGACTTATGCTACCCAAATTCAAGACTTACTATAAAGCTACAATTACCAAAACAACACAATATTGGTGAAAGAACAGACAAATAGATTAATGGAACAGAATAGACAGCCCAGAAACAGACCCATATAAATATAATCAACTAATCTTAGAGGAAGTGCAAAGACAATACAGTGGAATAAGAGAGTCTTTTAAACCAGTGGTGCTGGGAAAACTGGATATGCACAAGCAAAAATATGAATCCAGACACAGACCTTATGCTTTTCACAAAAATTAAATCAGAATGAATCACAGACATAAATGTAAAACTTGAAAGTATAAAACACCCAGAAGATAAAATAGAAGAAAACCTAAGGTGACCTGTCTATGGTGATGACTTTTTAAGTACAACACCAAAGGAAGAATCTAGGAAAGAAATAATTGATAAGCTGGACTCCATTAACATTTTTTTAACTTTTTATTTTGTATTGAGGTACAGCCAATTAGCAAACAATATTGTGGTAGTTTCAGGTGAACAGCAAAGTGACTCAGCCATACACATACATGTATCCATTTTCCCCAAAACCCCCTCCCAGACAGGCTGCCACAAAACAGTTAAGCAAATTTTAATGCACTTTACAGTAGGTCTTTGTTGGTTATCCATTTTAAATATAGCAGTGTGTACATGTCCATCCCAAACTGCCTAATTAGACCTTCTCCCTAGTCTTACCCTCAACAACCATAAACTCTTTCTCAAAGTCTGTGAGTCTTTTATGTTTTGTAAGTAAGCTCATCCGTATCATTGTTTTTTTTTTTTAGATTCCACATATAAGGGATGTCATATGATATTTCTTCTTCTCTGTTGACTTACTTCACTCAGTATGACATTATCTAGATCCATCCATGTTGCTGCAAACGGTGTTTTTCATTCTTTTTAATGACAATGGATTCCATTAAAATTTAAAACTTCTCAAAAAAACAAAACAAAAAAGTTCTGCTCTGTGAAAGACAACGTCGAGGGAATGAGAAGAAAGGCCAAGGCTGGGAGAAACTGTTTGGCAAAAGACACATCTGATAAAGGACTGTTTTTCAAAATATACAAAAACTCTTAAAACTCAGCAATAAGGAAAGAAACCAACTCAGCAATAAAGAAAGAAACAATCAATTAAAAAGGGGTCAAAGACTTTAACAGACACTTCATCAAAGAAGTTATGCAAATGGAAAATAAGCATATTAAAAGATGCTCCACAGCATATGTCATCAGGCAAATAAAAAGTAAAACAAGAAACTGCTACACACCTATTACCACGGCCCAGACTCTGACTCACCAAATACTAGCGAGCATCTGGAGCTACAGGAGTGCTCTTGTGTTGCTGGTGGGAATGCAAAATGCTACAGGTAATTTTAATGAATAGAATAAAGTGAAAGTGACCATGTGGGACTTCAGAGACTAGATCATAAAAGGCACTAAGACTTGGGGACTTCCTGGAAGTCCAAGGGTCAAGAGTCCATGCTGCCAATGCTGGGGCTGCAGGTTCAATCCCTGGTGGGGGAACTAAAATCCAATGTGCCAAGCACTGAAGCCAAAAATAAATACGTAAATATGTGTATATTGGCTGGCTGCCTCGTTGAGAGGACAGTCTGAGAGCCCCGTGGAGAGGTCACAAGGTGAGGAACTGAGGCCTCCAGCCAACAGCACAATGAGTGCCGCATCTTGGAAGCAGCTCCTCCAGCCTTGGCCAAGCCTTCAGTGGCCACAGCCATATTGACAACATGACTGCAAGATCAAGACCCCTGAGGCAGCACCACCTACCTGAGTATGAAGTAAAAAGTGTTGGCTATTTTAGTTTGTTAAGTTTTGGAGCAATTTGCTATGCAGCAATAATTTGTACATCCTGTAACATTAATACAAGAGTCCAAATGTGGATTTCTTCCCTTAATATTGTCCTGCTCTTATGTAGTAACAACAGGGCACGGTGGCAAAGAGCACAGGCAGTGGAGATGCATAGAGCTCATCACACGCGGTGAGGCCACCGAGTAGCTGTGCCTCTTGGGGAAGGTGCTCGCATTCTCAGAGTTTTTGTTGTCTTGTTTTCAAAATGGAAACATGAATTTTTAAACCGAGTGCATGGCTCTGGGCAGCAGACTCAACAATGGAATTGTATTGTTATTATTCAATATTTCACTGTTTTTACTGCTTGCTGCGGCTGCTAAGTTGCTTCAGTCGTGTCCGACTCTGTGCGACCCCACAGACAGCAGCCCACCAGGCTCCTCCGTCCCTGGGATTCTCCAGGCAAGAACACTGGAGTGGGGTGTCATTTCCTTCTCCAATGCATGAAAGGGAAAAGTGAAAGTGACACGATTCTTAGTGACCCCATGGACTGCAGCCTACTAGACTCCTCCATCCATGGAATTGTCCAGGCAAGAGTACTGGCGTTGCCTACCCCTAAGCAGAGAGACTTGCTTCCCTCCCACCCTATCCCCATTCAGAGCTGTTTCCACCAGACTCCAGGCCTCTGATATCAGCTCTTTTGCTATTTGAACCTGGTGAGTGATGCGTGCTACATCACTTCAGTCGTGTCTGACTCTGTGTAACCCTGTGGATTGTAACCCACAGGCTCTTCTCTCCAGCGGATTCTCCAGGTAAGAATACTGGAGTGGGTGGGCATTTCCTTCTCCAGGGTATCTTCCTGACCCAGAGATCCAACCCACATCTCTTATGTCTCCTGCATTGGCAAGTGGGTTCTTTACCACTGGTGCCATCTGGGAAGCCCTATTTGGATCTGGGATCTGTGTTTATTCTACAAGGGATTGGGGGTTTCGTAGCATCAGAGTATCATGTGGCTGGAACCTGCCTTCCTGGAGTCCCCAGGATGCAGCTCTGGCAGAGTCCTCAACAGCCTCCCCGGGGATCACCAGCCCCCTTGGCCAGTGCCCACCCCCACCTCTGCCTTACTGGGCTCCAGTTTCAGCTGGCTCCTGAGCACCTGTGCAGTGCTGGCCACTGAGCAGGCACCAGATATGAGAGATAGGTCAAAAGCTTCCAACTCCAGGAGGCGATGAGCATGCACATGATGATGCTGCATTGGGAGTGCAAGGCCAGAGGAACCCAGATCCCCGAGGAGGGAACATCGTCCAACCTGGGGGTGAGGAGGGCTCAGGAAGCAAGGATGGAAGCTTCCTCAGAAGTATGATTTGAACAGAAGGACTGGCTGTGCTAAGGGGCAGGCAGGCGCATGAGAGGGCATGAAAGTGCTGGGTGTGGGAAACGTGCTGGTGGAGGGGAGTGGTGACACTCATCCCTTTACTTACATCGGACCCCAAAGCAGACACTTGGCCATTTACCCAAGGTCTTCTTGTCCTCACCCTCAAAAGGTTCTTTACACAATGACGTGACCCAAAACTATTCCTGAGGGATCTGAGTTCTTAGAGATTTTGTTTATGTTGGATCATTCTGTCATCCATTAATCTTACCTTTGGACATAGCCATACCAGGGACAGTTCCTGAGGATTTCCTGTCCCCATTGTGTAGCAGTATCTCTGTAACGCTATCTCCTCTTGAAAATTAACATCAATCTCACTAGTCAACATTTTAACTCTCTTTTCTCTTGTTTGTGCAGTGACATGAGGATTTCCAAATGGTCAAGTGAGGGTCTCATCTTCTAATTTAATTTAACTCAATTCTTCTGGTAGATCCATTCATTCCTTGCGTTACCAAGACTACTTAAATAATAGAGCCCCAAATTGTGGGGCTACAAGACAAACAACGGGTGGGTTAGTCATTAGTTGTATTATGAAGGAGGTGATTAGCTCTTCAACTCCTGGACCCATGTATGCTGGACCCACGCATGCTAAGAGGAAGAGACATGACCATGTATTGATAGCTGATTCAGGACTAGATTGTACAGCGTAGAATAGACACAATGCCTTTTTTTGAGGCATTGTCTCTTATCTGGTGCTGTAATGGGGTCTTTAATAGGCCATCTCACTATTTAAGAAAGCCAGCTGCTTTGGACTGAGCAGGAACATGGCAAAAAACTATGAATCGCATGAATATTATTGGTCAATCGTCTTATTTTTCTTTAGGTTGCAAAATAAGCTACTTGACCGGCAGCAATGTTGAGTGATTAAGGGCACCAGTAAGTCCACAGATGATATTGCCAACAGGAACAAAACAGATGAGGAAGGAAAACCCCTTCACAGAACTGTCTATCCCAATAAGGAAAAATCACTGCCACCTCTGTGACCGAGGACACCCAACACAACCAACCTCCACCAGGGGGCCAACTATTCCCCCATGCTATGGCACAATAAACTGTGGAAAATTCTGAAAGAGATGGGAATACCAGACCACCTGATCTGCCTCTTGAGAAATCTGTATGCAGGTCAGGAAGCAACAGTTAGAACTGGTCATGGAACAACAGACTGGTTCCAAATAGGAAAAGGAGTACGTCAAGGCTGTATATTGTCCCCCTGTTTATTTAACTTATATGCAGAGTACATCATGAGAAATGCTGGACTGGAAGAAACACAAGCTGGAATCAAGATTGCTGGGAGAAATATCAATAACCTCAGATATGCGGATGATACCACCCTTATGGCAGAAAGTGAAGGGGAACTAAAAAGCCTCTTGATGAAAGTGAAAGTGGAGAGTGAAAAGGTTGGCTTAAAGCTCAACATTCAGAAAACGAAGATCATGGCATCTGGTCCCATCACTACATGGGAAATAGATGGAGAAACAGTGGAAACAGTGTCAGACTTTCTTTTTCTGGGCTCCAAAATCACTGCAGATGGTGACTGCAGCCATGAAATTAAAAGACGCTTACTCCTTGGAAGGAAAGTTATGACCAACCTAGATAGCATATTCAAAAGCAGAGACATCACTTTGCCAACAAAGGTTCGCCTAGTCAAGGCTATGGTCTTTCCTGTGGTCATGTATGGCTGTGAGAGCTGGACTGTGAAGAAGGCTGAGCGCCGAAGAATTGATGCTTTTGAACTGTGGTGTTGGAGAAGACTCTTGAGAGTCTCTTGGACTGCAAGGAGATCCAACCGGTCCATTCTGAAGGAGATCAGCCCTGGGATTTCTTTGGAAGGAATGATGCTCAAGCTGAAACTCCAGTATTTTGGCCACCTCATGCAAAGAGTTGACTCATTGGAGAAGACTCTGATACTGGGAGGGACTGGGGGCAGGAGGAGAAGGGGACGACAGAGGATGAGATGGCTGGATGGCATCACTGACTCGATGGATGTGAGTCTGGGTGACCTCCGGGAATTGGTGATGGACAGGGAGGCCTGGTGTGCTGCAGTTCATGGGGTCGCAAAGAGTCGGACACGACTGAGCGACTGATCTGATCTGATCTGATGGCACCATATTGAGGGCACTTCATAGTAATGGTAGTCAAATCAATTCTACTTTTTAAAAAAATACTTATTTTGCTGCACTGGGACTTAGTTGCGGCATGAGGGATCTTTAGTTGTGGCATGTCAGATCTAGTTTGCTGACCAGGGGTTGAACCTGGGCCCCCTGCATTGGGAGTATGGAGTCTTAGCCACTGGACCTCCAGAGAAGTCCCAAAATGACTTTAGAATGATCAATTCCATGCTCTTGTGCCAACATATAACCTCCATCCCTGCTATCACTGTTCCACTTTGTCAGTGAGTATGTACTGGTTTCAGAAAAAGATGGACAATTAAAAACCTGCTCTGCAACAGGTATCCTCATGGGAAGCATTCACACAAGACACAGATATTGTCAATGATTGGCCTGTTCTTTCTCTAAGCTTGTTATGAGTCTTTCAATCTAGTTACTTTCAACTTCCTGACCACTGACCTTAGCTACCACCCACAAATCAGGAGTGATCCTTACTTCATATCGTCTAGAGGTTCATGTGATGATGTACTGCTTGAAGTTTTGACTTTGGGAGGATTTCCCATTTCCACCATCCTTCAACACACCACTGAGTTGCTCCACGGTGATTCATCTTCAGTTGGCTGCTGCATATTGTTCAGAGCCATCTGAACAGGGCTTCAGTGCTTTCTTCAACTGGCCATAGGGTGGGTTGAGGGAGGAAGTGTAGGATGGATGGGTGAGCCACCTGCTTGTGTACATTCCATGTGTCTCCATGATTTGCATAAGTCTAATCCCACCAATTTGATGGTGAGGTGATCAGACAACCTCTGGCTCTTGTTGGGCAGCTCAGGTTCATGGTCATGGTCATTTGGTCCCCCGTAGGTATTCACTCTTAACCAGAGCAAAATCTGTTTCCTAATGGAATAGTTGCTCAAAGTAGAGGCTACCTCTTATTGTAAATCAAGTGAATGTGGGTGTATGTCTGGATTCAGTGACATCTGATCCTCAATGCTGTACCTCACTGACCTGGTTACTAAACCATATGGTGAATTTGAGGTCACACAGTATGAAGTCCATTCACTTTGTTCCTCTTTTTCAAGATATCCTTGGCATTTTCATATAGACTTTAGAATCTGTTTGTCAATTTTTAGAAAATAAAAAGCCTAGTGAGATTATGACTGAGACTACATTGGATCTATAGATAAATTTGGAAAGAACTGGCATTTTAACAATATTGAGTCTTTCCATGACACTCACGTCTCTCCACCGATCCAGGTCTTGCACATCTTTGGTTAAATTCTAAGTATTGTATACATTTTAATGGTATACTTGGAATGTAATTTAATTTCATTTCATTCAGTTCGCACACTGACTTATATTGTGATCTTGCTATATTAACTTTTAAATTTTTGTCATTGTTTGCAAAGATCTAGGGAAGAAGTTTCTATGTGAAAAGTAATCAATTTGTTTTAGAAAAGAGATAGTTTTGATTTCTTCTGATCTACATGCCTTTTATTTCTTTTACTTGCCTTATTGCACTGGCTAGTGCAATACAATATTTAACACAAGAAGTGAGAATGGACAGTTTATTTCAGATCAGTCACTTAGTCGTATCCGCCTCATTGCAACCTCATGGACTGCAGCACCCCAGGCCTCCTTGTCCATCACCAACTCCCGGAGTTTACTCAAACTCATGTCCGTTGAGTCAGTGATGCCATCCAACCATCTCATCCTCTGTCATCCCCTTCTCCCCCTACTTTCAATCTTTCCCAGCATCAGAGTCTTTTCAAATGAGTCAGTTCTTTGCATCAGGTGGCCAAAGTATTGGAGTTTCAGCTTCCACATCAGTCCTTCCAATGAATATTGAGGACTGATTTCCTTTAGGATGGACCGGTTGGATCTCCTTGCAGTCCAAGGGACTCTCAAGAGTCTTCAACACCACAGTTCAAAAGCATCAGTTTTTTGGTGCTCAGCTTTCTTTGTAGTCCAACTCTCACATCCATACATGAGTACTGGAAAAACCATAGCTTTGACTAGGTGGACCTAGGTTGGCAAAGTAATATCTCTGCTTTTTAATATGCTGTCTAGGTTGGTCATAACTTATCTTCCAAGGGGCAAGCGTCTTAATTTCATGGGTGGAGTCACCATCTGCAGTGACTTTGGAGCCCCCAAAATAAAGTCTGTCACTGTTTCCATTGTTTCCCCATCTATTTGCCATGAAGTGATGGGATCGGATGCTATGTTCTTAGTTTTCTGAGTGCTGAGTTTTAAGCCAACTTTTTCACTTTCCTCTTTCACTTTCATCAAGAGGCTCTTTAGTTTTTCTTTGCTTTCTGCCATAAGAGTGGTGTCACCTGCATATCTGAGTTTACTAATATTTCTCCTGGCAATCTTGACTAGCCCAGTGTTTATCATGATGTACTCTGCATATAAGTTAAATAAGCAGGGTGACAATATACAGCCTTGATGTACTCCTTTCCCAATTTGGAAACAGTCCATTGTTCCATGTCCAGTTCTAACTGTTGCTTCCTGACCTGCATACAGATTTCTCAGGAGGCAGGTCAGGTGGTCTGGTATTCCCATCTCTTGAAGAATTCTCCACAGTTTGTTTTGATCCACAGTCAAAGGCTTTGGCATAGTCAATTAAGCAGAAATAGATGCTTTTTTTGGAACTCTCTTGCTTTTTTTGATGATCCAACAGATGTTGACAATTTGATCTCTGGTTCCTCTGCCTTTTCTAAATCCAGCTTGAACATCTGGAAGTTCATGGTTTATGTACTGTTGAAGCCTGTCTTGGAGAATTTTGAGCATTACTTTACTAGCATGTGAGATGAGTGCAATTGTGCGGTAGTTTGAACATTCTTTGCCATTGCCTTTCTTTGGGATTGGAATGAAAACTGACCTTTTCCAGTCCTGTGGCCATTGCTGAGTTTTCCAAATTTGCTGGCATATTCAGTGCAGCACTTTCACAGCTCATCCTCTGGGATTTGAAATAGCTTAACTGGGATTCCATCACCTCCACTAGCTTTGTTCATAGGGATGCTTCCTAAGGCCCACTTGACTTCGCATTCCAGAATGTCTGGCTCTAGGTGAGAATGATCACACTATCATGATTATCTGGATCATGAAGATCTTTTTTGTATAGTTCTTCTGTGTATTCTTGCCACCTCTTCTTAATATCTTCTGCTTCTTTTAGGTCCATATCATTTCTGTCCTTTATTGTACCCATTTTTGCATGAAATGTTTTCTTGGTATCTCTGATTTTCTTGAAGCGATCTCTAGTCTTTCCCATTCTATTGTTTTCCTCTATTTCTTTGCATTGATCACTGAGGAAGGCTGTGAGAGTGAACATCCTTATTTAATTCCTGATTTAAGGGGGAAAACAATGGGTTTACACTATGATAAACTACAAGCTGAGCCTTAAAACAGAACTTAAATCATACATGATATGTCCTCTGACCACAATGGAATTACACAGAAACAAATGTCAATAACAGACTGCTTCATGTAAAATTCAGGAACCTTGAAACTGTATAGAAACATTTATGGGCATATTTTGAATATATTGCAAGTTTGGTTTCAGACCACTGCAATAAAGTGAATATTGCAATAAAATGAGTCACAGACATTTTTTGGTTTCCCAGTACATATAAAAGTTATATTTACACTATACTGTACACACCTTAATTAATGTATACATCTTAATTTAAAAATATTTTATTATGGCTTTATTAGCAATAATATTGCTACTATTTTGCAATAGTAGCATCAAAGATAATTGGTCAGAGATCATGGTAACAAATATAATAATAATGAAAAAGTTTAAACTATTGTGAGAATTATCAGCATGTGACACAGAGACATGAAGTGAGCAAATGCTCTGGGATAAATGGCACTGATAGACTTGCTTGATGCAAGGTTGCCACAAACCTTCATTTTATTAAAAATCTCAGTATCAGAGAAGCACAATAAAGTGAAGAGCAATAAAATGAGGTCTGCCTGTACTTTGCCCATGCTTTATATTCTAGTTGTCAGGTGTGATACATCTACCTGTGTTATAAATCCCACATAAACAATATTATGATTTTCACTTTAGGCAATCAAATGCATTTTAAAGACTTTAAGACAGACAATATTCTACTATATTTACCCACATATTTCTTTTTGATTTCTTGTGCTCTTCTTTTCTTCCTGAATAATTCTATCTGATATTACTCCTTTTCAGTAGGAAGATGGTGTTTGCATATCTTGTAGTGCATATCTGCTAGCAATGAATTATCTCAATTTTTGTTTATGTGAAAATCTCTTTTTTTCCCCATCACTGTTTAATAATATTTATACTGAATAAAACATTCTGGATTTTTTAAGCACTTTAAAGATGACATTCCATTGTCTTTGGCTCCCATTGTTCTTGAGAGGATAGCCATAGATTTTATCATTGAGTTTCTGAATATACTTTTACTTATTCATTTCCAATTTTGATGCCTTTTACTTCATTTTGATGCCTAACTTCTGTGGCTAGGACTTTTAGTACAATGTGGAACAGAAGTAGTGAAAGTAATCATTCTTCACTTGTTCCACATCTTAGAGGAAAAGCTGTCAACATTTTAGCACTGAGTATGGAGAAACAGTGGAAACAGTGTCAGACTTTATTTTTCTGGGCTCCAAAATCACTGCAGATGGTGACTGCAGCCATGAAATTAAAAGATGCTTACTCCTTGGAAGGAAAGTTGTGACCAACCTAGATAGCATATTCAAAAGCAGAGACATTACTTTGCCAACAAAGGTTCGCCTAGTCAAGGCTATGGTCTTTCCTGTGGTCATGTATGGATGTGAGAGCTGGACTGTGAAGAAGGCTGAGCGCCGAAGAATTGATGCTTTTGAACTGTGGTGTTGGAGAAGACTCTTGAGAGTCCCTTGGACTGCAAGGAAGATCCAACCGGTCCATTCTGAAGGAGATCAGCCCTGGGATTTCTTTGGAAGGAATGATGCTGAAGCTGAAACTCCAGTATTTTGGCCACCTCATGCGAAGAGTTGACTCATTGGAGAAGACTCTGATGCTGGGAGGGATTGGGGGCAGGAGGTGAAGGGGACGACAGAGGATGAGATGGCTGGATGGCATCACTGACTCGATGGATGTGAGTCTGAGTGACCTCTGAGAGCTGGTGATGGATAGGGAGGCCTGGCGTGCTGCAGTTCACGGGGTCGCAAAGAATCGGACACGACTGAGCGACTGATCTGATCTGATCTGATCTGATGAAGTTAGCTATTGGAGAAGGAAATGGCAACTCACTCCAGTGTTCTTGCCTAGAGAATCCCAGGGACAGGGGAGCCTGGTGGGCTGTAGTCCATGGGGTCACACAGAGTTGGACACGACTGAAGCGACTTAGCAGCAGCAGCAGCAGCAGCAGCAGCATGAAGTTAGCTGTGAGTTTTCCATATGTTGAGGTAGTCTCCTTCTATTCTTAGTTTGCTGAGTATTTTGGTCATTAGAAAGTGTTTGAGTTTTATCAAATGCAATTCTGTGTCAAATGAGATAACTGTGCAATTTTTGTCCTTCATCCTGTTAATGGGGAGTATAGCAGTGATTAATTTTCATATGTTGAACCATCCTTGCATTCCAGGAATAAATCTCATGTGGTCATGGTGAACATTTCCTTTAATAAGCTGTTGAATTTGGTTTGCCAGTATTTTGTTGAGGATTTTTACCTCAATATTCATACAGGATATTGGTCTGTTTTTTTCTTATGTCTTTGCCTGGCTTTGGTGTCATGGTAATGCTGGCTTCATAGAATGAGTTAGGAATTTTTCCTTCTTTAGTTTTTTGAAAGAATATAGGAACGACTGATGTTAGTTCTTTTCTGAATGTTTGGTGGTGTTCACCAGTGACATCTTCTGGTCTTACGCTTTTCTTTGTTGGGAGGTGTTTGATGTTCGATTCAATCTCCTTATAAGTTATAGGTCTGTTCAGATTTTCTCTTTCTTCATGATTCATTCTTGTTGGTTGCATGTTTCTAGGGATTTGTCCATTTCATATTTGTCCATTCATTTGGGGGCAGGGTATACAATTGTTCATTGTACTCTCTTGTAAACCTTTTTATTTCTGTAAAACTGGTAGTAATGTCTCCTCTTTCATTTCTGATTTTAGTTACTTGACTCTTATCTCTTTTTTTCTTGTCAGTATAGTTAAAGTTTTGTCAAATTTGTTGATCCTTTTGAAGAATGAAACTCTTGGTTTCATTGACTCTCTCGATTGTTTTCCTATTTTCTATTTTATCTCTTCTCTAATCTTTAGTATTTCCTTCCTTCTGACTGCTTTAGATTTATTTTGTTCTGTTTCTGGTTCCTTGAGGTGTAAAGTTAAGTTGTTGTGTTGAGATCCTTCTTTTTTAAAATATAAGCAACAGAATCTCTCTTAATACTGCTTTGCTGCATCCTGTAAGTTTTGATATGTTATGTTTTCATTTTTGTCTCAAGATACTTTCTAATTTTCTTTTTGATTTTTTTCTTCACCTATTAGTTGTTAATGAATGTGTTGTTTAATTTCACATATTTGTGAATTTCATGGCTTTCCTTCTGTTGCTTTACAGTTTCATTCCATTATTATAAAAATAATGCTTTTTATGATTTCAACTTTTTAAATTTATTAAGACTTGCTTTGTGGCTTAACAAATTGTCCATCTTGAAGAATATTTTGTGTGCACCTGAGAAAATTGTGTATTGTGCTGTTGTTGGGTGGATGTTCTATGTAAGTCTATTAGGTCCCATTCTCCTAAAATAATATTCAGGTCCTTTATTTCCTTGTTTACTTTCTGTCCAGTTGCTCTAGTCATTATTGAAAGTGGAATTTTGAAGACTCTAAGTGTTATCTTAGAGTTGTCTTGGTCAAATCTGTGTGAGTAATCATAGCCCAATAATTTGTCTCCCCACAACTTTTTGCTTTGTTCTTTTATTGTAACGTTTTTGCTGTGTTTTTATATGTGTATCATACATAAAAGAGTGCATATACGATGTACTATGCTATGCTATGCTAAGTCACTTCAGTCGTGTCCGACTCTGTGTGACCCCATAGACGGCAGCCCAGCAGGCTCCCCCGTCCCTGGGATTCTCCAGGCAAGAACACTGGAGTGGGTTGCCATTTCCTTCTCCAATGCATATACGATATATTGACATTTAAAAACTAAAACCACCACCCATTTCCCTCCACTGGCACTTACAATGTTAATTTTTCTACATAGTTATGTATCTCCTTACAATGCATTATTTAGTTTGCCTGTTTTTATACTTTTTATAAGTAGAAAAGTTTTTCCTTTTAACATTATGTTTCTGAGATTTAACCATGTTGATGTATGTGACTGTTTTTTTATTTCATTTTCACTGCTGTATGTGTTTCTATGTTAAATTTACTTAACCAAAAATTATCTATTCTACAGTCAAAGATGGCTATGGCTCGTATTGTCTTTTGTTCTTTATTTAAAAAAAAATATTTATTTACTTATTTTTTGACTGTGCTGGCTCTTCGTTACTATGTGTGGGCTTTCTCTAGTTGTGGCGAGCCAGCTTCATGTTGTGGTGGCTTCTCTTGTTGTGGGGCACGTGCTCTAGAGTGCATGGGCTCGGTATTTGTGGTTCGTGGGCTCAGCTGTCCCAAGGCAAGTGGAATCTTCCTGGACCAGGTACTGAACCTGGGTCCTCTGCATTGGCAGGTGGATTCTTAACCACTGGACTGCTAGGCAAGTCCACTGCTACTTTTTTAAAAAAATGAACACTTCTACTCTGACCCCTGATGCACAAGTTCAAGACTTCCTCCAGGGAGTATACTCAGGGGTAAAATTGCTAGGGCTTGGGATGTACACATTTAACATTTTCTACAGTGGCTTGCCAATTTATGCCATCCTCAGCACTATTGTACAAGTGACCAACACTTGGTATTTTGTACCTTAAAATTTTTGTCAAGCTGTGAAATTTTATCTCATGGCCTAAATTTGTATTTTCCTGACTACTAGTTAGGTTGAACAATGTTTTATATGCTTATCGGCCATCTGTGTTTTCTATTCTAGGCAATTTCTCTTCAATTATTTTGGCCCTTATTCAACTGAATGCTTTATCTTGTTCTCACTAATTTATGGGAATTCTTAATATATTCTGGACACTAATCCCATGACAATTATACTTTGATGACTTTTTTTAGTCTGCAAACATGGAGCCCTGTAACTGTAGACCTCTATGCTCTGTCCACCCAAAACCCCCTTGGCCCACCCTTTTTGCCCACTCACCTTGGCCCATCCCCCTCTGTGCCTGCTTTGATGCCATTTGAAACAATAGGAAAGGCAACACCCTTAATCACATCCTTAATCCAGTCTTTCTGGTGAGTTTTCCCCCTTCATCTGGCAGAAAAGTCTAGAGTGAAAAGGACGAAAGGCCATTTAAAATAATCTCTGGCTAAGACTGTTTCTTTTTTTAAATTTTATTTATTTTAATTAGAGGCTAATTACTTTAAAATATTGTATTGGTTTTGCCATACATCAACATGAATCTGCCACGGGTGCACACGTGTTCCCCATCCTGAACCCCCCTCCTACCTTCCTCCCCATATTATCCCTCTGGGTCATCCCAGTGCACCAGCCCCAAGCATCCTGTATCCTGCATCGAACCTGGACTGGCAATTCATTTCTTATATGATATTATACATGTTTTAATGCTATTCTCCCAAATCATCCCCCCTTCCCTCTCCCACAGAGTCCAAAAGACTGTTCTATACATCTGTGCCTCTTTTGCTGTCTCACATACAGGGTTATTGTTACCATCTTTCTAAATTCCTTATATATGCATTAGTATACTGTATTGGTGTTTTTCTTTCTGGCTTACTTCACTCTGTATAATCTGCTCCAGTTTCATACACCTCATTAGAACTGACTCAAATGTACTCTTTTTAATGACTGAGTAATACTCCATTGTATATATGTACCACAGCTTTCTTATCCATTCATCTGCTGATGGACATCTAGGTTGCTTCCATGTCCTGGCTATTATAAACAGTGCTGCGATGAACATTGGGGTACATATGTCTCTTTCAATTCTGGTTTCCTCAGTGTGTATGTCCAGCAGTGGGATTGCTGGGTCGTATGACAGTTCTATTTCCAGTTTTTTTTTAAGGAATCTCCACACTGTTCTCCATAGTGGCTGTACTGTTTCTTTACATTCATTGCCCAGCATGGTGGGAGCAGCAGAATTCTTGAACTCTGTGAGACTTCAAACCAGTGCCCTCAAACAGCTTAGAATTCAGACTGTAGGTTGAGTGGTATTTTCTCCCTTCTTCACTGGTTGGCTCTCATCTGGGTTTTCCTTCTCTTATTGGACTTGACTCAAAGCAGCCAGAATGAGCTGAGTCAACACATGCTAATGCCCCCTTTCCACTATGTGCACTAACCTACAGACTTGACTGGCACAGAATCCAGCTTCTAAAAGACCACAGGTGGCAACTCGACAAATGTTTCACTACCACATGTCTAAAGGCAACAACTTTCTAGCCTGTCACATCTTTACTTTTATAGCCTCAAACCCAACCCTCTCCATTCAGCTAATTTAAAGTTTTTAGATTTGTAATTGCAGCCCCGAGTACCAAGTAAGGACCAATTAATATCAATTAAGATCTGGTGGGCAATTCAGGGCTGAAATAATGTCTTTATTATGTCTTCAAGGGTTACAATTCCTTTTGTACTTCTGCTCAATGTTAAAATGGGCATTTACCCTGCATAAGATGGCTGCCTGAGCTCCAGCCTTCACAACTGCCTTCAAGACAGCTGGGAGCAGGAAAAGGCAAGGGTAAAAGGATATCGATCAATTGATCCAACTCTCCCCCAGGTCTTTGCCACATAAAATGTTTAAGCACTTTTTTTTTAGGTGAGAAAGAGGATATTCAGATTTCTCTACTAGGTTCAACAGAATATAATGTTGAATAATGCTACTATGTGGAGTAAGTAGTGACACAATGATACAAATGTTAAAAGAAGGAACACTTAATTTGTAAAGAAACTTATAATAACAACTTAAAGCTTTATCAGCAGGACTTATTTCTGTTGAAAACACTAAGAAATAGGAGCACCCAGAATTAAAATCAACTTCTGAGGGTATGAAAAGGGATGCAATACAAACAAGATGGAAAAATAGTATTTCTTGAGTTGTAAATACGAGTTTTCCATAAGACATACATTATTTTCCCCCAACTTTGAAATTATTGAGGAATAATTGAGAAATATAATTTTATATATTTAAAGTGTATCATGTGATGATTTGGCACAAATACACTAAGGAATGTACCAAGATCAAGATAATTCACACATCCATCACTCCCCCTAATTAAGGACATTCACAATTATTCAAAAATAAATCTTGCAAATACAAAATAAAGCCTAAATCAGGGGCCAGGGAATTCAAAATATACCAGCAAAAAGGCAAGGCAATAAACTCAGAGTCTAGCTTGTCAAATATTTCCTGCATTAATATTATGTACAGAAGCACTTTACCAATTTGTACCCAGCGATTTCTTCTGCAGCTGACTGGGGTCCAGACACTAAATACAAATGTGTGTGCAGAACCAAATCATTCTCCATGGTCAAGGGGTAATCAACAGATCATGGAGAAAGATAAGGTTTATATCTTTCTGCTGCTGCTGCTGCTGGTGCTACTGCTGCTAAGTCGCTTCAGTTGTGTCTGACTCTGTGTGACCCCATAGAAAGCAGCCCACCAGGCTCCACCGTCCCGGGATTCTCCAGGCAAGAACACTGGAGTGGGTTGCCATTTCCTTCTCCAATGCATAAAAGTGAAAAGTGAAAGTGAAGTGGCTCAGTCGTGTATCTTTCTAGCTTTATCATAATTCCAAATATGCATTTCAGAGTATAATTTTGTTTTTGAAGATACTTCCCTTAAATATATGATCTATGACTACAATAACCATTAATAAGATGAAACTTTAGTTTCAGGGAGCTGACCCACACCACCTTATCTTTGAATCATGACTTTGTGGAACACACTGAAGTCAGTTCACCTTTTAAGGAATTTCCCCAAAAGTTCCACCTACCAACTTCTACTCACATCTCATTGGTCAGAATTTAGTCATGTGGTTATCTCTCTATTAAGGACAAATAACAGCCTGGGAAATGTAGGTTTTCAGCTAGGCACAGATTGCTAGGCCCCAACAAGATCAGAGCCTCTGTTTCTTCTTTGTCTTAACAAAGAAGAAGGAAAGAAGAGATCTTAGATGGGTAATTCTAAATAGTTGGGGGCAGAACAAAATTTTGTTCCTGCAGAATTGTTAGATGGACTGAAGAAGCAAGTCTAGGCAATGCTCCCAGAAACAGTCTTGCTTCAACAGTTTGATTAATCTCAGAAACACTTTTTCTGGCACCCACGCCAGCAAAATGGATGACCTCTTCCTAGCCATTCCTTCATATCACTTCTAGATCAGAGCCTTGATGAGTGTATCTTATTGGTGGAAACTAGGTCATAGATCTGCAAGGGGGGCTGGGAAATGTAGTTTAAAAATTTGACCTTAAGAATGGGACTCACAGTTGTGATAAACCAGCATATACCATTGATTTTAAGACATATGGGTTTTTTTTTTTTTTTTTTTCCTTCACATTTTCATCAGGATGTTTCTGACTGTTGGTGATAGCTCTTGGCCATTTGGCAGTTTTGTGATGAGTTCACATTGTACATACATTAGTACTTCCTTATAGTATAATGTTGTGAAAGTATCTTTATCAAAAAGGTGAAGATGATGCCATATTATCTTGCAATCCCACTCCTGATGTTCAGACAAAACTAATTTAAAAAGATATATGCATCCCAATGTTCACTGCAGGACTATTCACAATAGCCAAGACATGGAAACAACATAAATATCCACAGACAGATGAATGGATAAAGAAGATATGGTACACATATACAATGGAACACTACTCAGTCATCAAAAGAAATGAAATAATACCATGTGCAGCAGAATGGATGGACCTAGAGATTATCATTAAGTGAATTAAGTCAGACAAAAACAAATATCATATGATATCACTTGTATGTGGAATCTTAAAAAATGATGTAAATTAACTTATTTACAAAACAGAAACAGACTTACAGACATAGAGAACAGACTTGTGGTGGCCAAGGGGGATGGGGGATGGGGAGGGATGGATTGGGAGTTTGGGATTAGCAGATGAAAACTATTATATACTGTAGAGTACAGGGAACTATATTCAACATCCTGGGATAAACCATAATGGAAAAGAATATGAAAAAAGAATGTATATAAATTAATCACCTTGTGTACACCAGAAATTAACACAACATTGTAAATCAACTATACTTCAAAATAATTTTTTTTTTTAAAGGGACAGTGCTCCCAAATGCTGCACCATCAATGCTCCACCCCTGAACACAGGATGCAGAACCTACAAGAAACAGCTCTTCATTATAAGAGGACCCAGAAGAGCCGTACCTGAAAACATAGAGAACATCCAGAAATAAGTTAAATGACTTCCCTTGCTTATGTTCTCTATTTTTATGTGTGCACAAGAGAGATAGACACCTCACTAAAGAAAAGATCTTTCAAGAAGAACCAAATGCAAATTCTAAGTGATAAGAAAACATTGTATCAAGTTTAATTCCCAGTGTTTTCTCTTCTTGGTTCATAAAATAATGGAATACCTTACACTGATGACATCTTAGATTCAGTGAAATATTCTGTTGAGCATGGGGAAGGGGTCAAAAGACTCTAGGCAACCAGGGCAAAGTCTGTGTTGGTGAACAGAACAGTGAGGAACTGTTCCTCACTCCTGAGCACCGGGGGCAGCCCAGGAGGAGCGGGGCACGTGCTAGTGAACATGGGGCCCTGGACCTGTGGGCCGTGTGCCTGGTTTCACTGGGTCAACTCTCGGGACTCCTCAGGCCACACAGGGCAGAGTGTGTGTTCTGGCCAATGGACCAGAAATGCCTCCTAAGTGTACCAAAGTCCTGGAAGGGAAGCATGGCTTCCTGGGAACCCCATGCTCCTGCAGGTGGAAGCAGAAAGCTAGGGAGCAGCCCCAGGGCGAAGAATCCTGCTTCTTCCTAGGGCTTGGCAGGTTATGGAGTCCTTCCACGCCCACTGCGTCTTTGCTTCCTCACAATTCCACACTCCACCATGGGACTGTATGTTTGCTTGCACACTTATCTCCCTGTATCAAACCTTCAGCTCTGTGAGGATGAAGACTATCTGTGTGGTTGCCCAACCCATAGTAGAACTCAACAAATACTCATTAAATGAATAGAATGAATGAATATGCTAATGGATGACAGGGACGGGATGAGGACAGTGAGACTCAGAGAAGCCCCTGGTGAATAGTAGAGCTGAGGGTTTTGCCATCTTCCCCTCTTCCCTGTGCATTTCCCACCTGCCATCCTTGGACAGGCCCTCCCAGGAGCAGACTCTGAGGTGGAGATCAGGTGCAGGAAGTTTTATGGGGAATGCTGTTAGCATGGATGTCAGTGTATGTGTAAATGAAGTGCAGGGAGGGGAGGGTTGAACTGCAAGGCAGATGCAAGGAAGGCTTCAGCCAATCCCATGGCAGCTCTGAGTCTAGGAAAGCCTGGCTGGGGCACAGGACCTGGGCCTTTATATGTTACATGGACCAGACCTGGGGTGTAGGCTGTCCCAAGGAAGGGGACATGACAGCGGACGGAAAGTTCCAGAGAGGTGCCCAGCTATATGTCAGTAGCCAGCATTCCCAGGGGTGAGTAAAAGCAGGACAGGTGTTCGGACCTCGAAGGAATGGCTGGACAGCACCCCGCAGCATCTACATACCATATTGAGAGAGAGGGAAAAGTCATTCTGGAACAGGGGCTGTGTGCATTTTCACTTAAAAAAAAAAAAGCCTGCCATTCCTATCTTGGCAGGTCTCAGGAAGGTAGACATGCTGCTAGTAACTCCAGACTTTACAGGAATGTGACTCCAGACTTTACAGGAATGTGAAGGAGCATCTTTGAGAACCAGTGAAAGTCTTGATAGAGGATCTGGTTCCATGGTGAAGGAGACAACATGTGTAACTGGCTGGTGGGATTCCAAGGACAAAAGGGAAGCAGGGTGTGATGAAGAGACATGGGAAGTCAGGAGACCTCAGCTCATGTGGCAGGTTCCCCTCTACACTGTGTCTTGGGAAGTCCCTCACCCATGTGCTTGTTTCTTCATCTGTAAAATGGGAATAATATTTCTTGCCTAGTGCCCCTGTCAAGGTAAGACAGATACCAATCTCCCCCTGAAATCCATTCTCCCATCTTCCTTGGTAAGAAACCCCTGAGTTTTAGCTGGGTTTGGGCCATACCTTAAGACCTATATTTCCCAGTTTCCCATACAGCAAGGTGAGGCCAGATGATTAGGTTCCAATCATTGTTAAGTAAGAAGAAGAGGTGTGAACATCTTCCTTGAAGAAAGCAGGAGTTCCCTTTTCTGTACCTCTTTCTGGTTGGCAGGAGTGCTGTCAAAATGACTGGAGTTCCAGCAGCCATTTTAGACTATGTTGTGACCTTGCAAATGCAAGGTACACGTGGCAGAGAAACAAGTTATAAGAAGGCTAGGTTCTTGACATTGTAGAATGTAAGGCACTAATTATCTCTAGAACAGAGTTTCACAACCTGAGCCCAACTGACATTTTGTATGAGATAATTCTTTGTTGTGGGGGCCTGTCCTGTGCATTGTAAGATGTTCATCAGCATCCCTGGCCTCTACTCACTAGACACAACCACACCCACTGAGTTGTGTCGACCAAAAATGTCTCTAGAAATTGTCATGTGTCCACTGTGGGGAGGGGTTAAGTCATCTTGGGTTGAGAGCCACTACTCTGGACCAAATCTGTCCAATAGGAATATAATGCAAGCCACATATTTAAATTTAAAATTTCTAATAGTAGTCACATTTTTAAAAAGTAAAAATGAACAGGTGAAATTAATTTTGAAAATAAAGTATATTTAATTCAATGCAGTCATTTCTCAGTATCTCCAGAGGCTTTGTTTCAGGATCCCTGCAGATACCCAAATCCAAGGACATGGAGTTTTGGACCCACTGCACACTTTGGAACATTCAAGAAGTAGTGAACACTCAGATTGGTGATCTGCAACTGAATAGCTGACTGTGTTTAGAAAGCTGGGAGATGAGGCTCTGCATGCTTGTCTCCCTGAGTCCTACCAATGGTTCCAAGAGGCAAGAGGTGTGTTCATTCTATAAATGAAATCTCAGCTCTAAGAGCATGGCGGGTGCAGTCATGTCCAGCCAAGGTGTCCTCTCCCAGGCCGTGGCACGGATAGCACTGACAGGATCCCTCTCTGGGACTGGCCTCCCTCTGCATCACTTTCCCCAAGTCCCCTCCCCTCCCCAGCAGCAACCTGTGTCTCCATGACTGATCAGTGTGGGTATACATTTCAGCCCCCCAGCTCCAATAGGATCCACAGAGGACTCAGCCTAACTCACCCCTCTACCCACTCCTTCCCACCCTAACCCCCACTTCGAAAGCTGCTGATTCAAAGAACAGGCTTCAGTAAACATTCATTGTAACTCTGTAGCAGAGAGGTTAAGTGACTTACCAAAGGCAACACAGCCACTCTACTCCCCAGAATTCAGAGGTCACCTGGCCCCTTCCTACACCAGGGGCTAGCCTGTGGCTCTTGCTTTATGGTCCCCCTAGAGAACCATACTCCTTGCTTTGCACCTTTGGAGGTGCTCTTCCTTATGCCTGAGAACCCCCTGCTGTTTTCTTTCATTTAAAGAAATCTTACCTCCATTGAGACCCAGCTCAAATTAGCCCTCCTCTCCTCCCCAAGAAAACCCATCTGGGTTACCCAGCTCTAAGATCTCTGGACAGTACTGGCACCCCTACTGTGCCTTCTGCAGACACGTGTGCCCATGGGCACCACAGTTGGGGAAGAGCCTCCGGGAGTCACACTGATGAGGAGGTTGGGGCAGAGGGGAGGGGGCTGACCCTCTGGAATGCTGTGCACAATTTTATGTTATTCCTGGAAGATTAGTTAACTGCATAATTGACTGTACTGATGATTCTCCTGTTGGAAGTGTCTCCTATGTTTATTTGTTTTTCGTCTGTGCTGTGCAACTTGCAGGATCTTAATTCCCAGATCAAGGATGGAACTGGGGCCCCAGGAGTGGGAGCATGGGGACTTAACCACTGGACCATCAGGGAAGTCCCTCCCAGTTTCATGTCAGTTCACATCAGTCAACTCAGATGAGCAGCTGCTAAGTAGCCTTTGTGTAATGACCCCAAGCCACGTGCAGGGGACACATTTCCAAGGAGGATGTGGCCCCTGCCTAGATGAGTCCAGAGCCTGGTAGGGGCACAGACTCATGGAAGATTGCTGCCTCCCCACAAAGGCTGTCAGCTCCCGAGGGCCTCAGAGACCCCAGCCTCCCCAGCTGTTGGGCGCACATTGGGTATGTTGGGTTACAACCTTGGGCACAGCTGCCCCACCCATGCCCTGACTTCAGCCAGGGGCTGAAGGCCAGAACCAGAATAGGGCACTGAGTCCAGAGGTCCAGAGTCAGGAGGCTTGGGTTCAAATCTGGGCTCTCAGCCACCTTGCCTTGGGCAGGTTGTGCCAATGTTTGGAGTCCCAATTTCCCCTCTTGGAGTAATCACAGTGAACCTTGCAAGGGTTGTAGTGGAGACAGCGTGTTCATGAAATTAATGCCTGCCAAGAGTCAGTGCTTTCTAAGGCCCATTTGACTTCACATTCCAAGATGTCTGGCTCTAGGTCAGTGATCACACATCATGATTATCTGTCTTGCTTTTTTGTACAGTTCTTCTGTGTATTCTTGCCACCTCTTCTGATATCTTCTGCTTCTAGATCCACACCATCTCTGTTTTATTGTGCCCATCTTTGCATGAATGTTCTTGTATCTCTGATTTCTTGAAGAGATCCCTAGTCTTTCCCATTCTGTTGTTTTCTTTTTTTGCATTGATCCTGAAGGGTCTTTCTTTCTTGTTTTTTGGAACTCTGCATACAGATGTCTATATTTTTCCTTTTCTCCTTTGCTTTTCGCTTCTCTTCTTTTCACAGCTATTTGTAAGGCCTCCCCTGGGGCTCTGCCCTTCAGTGGGAGTCAGGGTTCAAGGTACTGTCAAGAGGGCCGGGCAGGCCAGAGACCAGGTGCAGAGGGCTCCCTCCTGCCAGCTCTGGGCCCATCCCGTTCCCCTGCCTGGGCAGTGCGCACAGCAGTGAGGGCATGCCAGCCTCCTCCTGAAGAGCACTGTCCCCTCTATATTTGCAACCTGCTGTCCCCAAGCCTGTGGGCATAACAGGGCAGAGGATCACCCCAGGAAAACATCCCTGCCCATGAGCTCAATGGGGCCCTGGGCAGCTGCTTGGGAGCAGACACATCTCTGGTCACAGCATGTTTGCCTAGCCTCCTGTGAAGAAAGAAACACAAGCCCTCAGGACAGAAACTGATGGTATCAGTTCTGACCTCGAAACCCAGCTGTGGCATTCAGCTTCCTGAGCCTCAGTTTCCTCATCTATGAGATGGGGTGATAAGCCTGCTTATCCCAAATTCCAGGGAATGGCGCTGGGCATGGCACACAGTGAAAGTCAATAGTCCATCATTAGTGAATTGTGGATGTTTACAAAATGAAAAGAGGGATCGATAGGCCATCACCTGCACATCTGTCTTCTACTAGTCTGGGAGCCCCCGGGTCCAGGCTGGGCCTAATTGAGCCCTGCAACACCGACAACCCACAGGCAAGGGTACGCATCCTACTTCACACAGCTCTGATGTAGTCTTCAAGGCACTGCCAATCCTACTCTCAAGAGAATCAAAATCTGGGAATTCCCTGTCAGTCCAGTGGTGCCAGGGCCTGGGTTCAATCCCTCAGGAAACTAAGATTCTGCAAACTGCACTGTGTAGCCAAAAAAAAAAAAAAAAAAAGAGTCAAACTCTAGGAATGGAGTGAAGGTATGCAGTCCCCTAAAGGGAGTGAGAAGGCTGGTCATTCCTGAGAGGCTGTGCTTACTGATCCCAAGTCTCATCACCACCTTGAAACTAAGCCTGATTACTCCTATTCACCAATGGCAAGGCTGAACTTCAAAGGGCCCAGTACATCATCTCTCTGTTGGTATGAGACAAACCATGCTGCCTCTTCATGGATTAAAGCTATATCCATGTGTTTTCTTCTAGACATTCCGGGCAGGGTTCAGTGGGTGGCTCATTTCTGTTTCACGTGGCATCTGCTGGCGCAGACCCACAGGCTCAGCCAAGACAGCCCCTGCTGGTGGCTGCAATGGCTGGGGCACAGGTGGGCCCTTGGGCTTCCCTGGTGGTTCAGATGGTAAAGGTTCTACCTGCAATACAGGAGACCCGAATTTGATCCCTGGGTCCGGAAGAGGCCCTGGAGATGGGAATGGCTACCCACTCCAGTATTCTTGCCTGGAGAATTCCATGGGTAGAGGAGCCCGGCAGGCCACAGTCCATGGGGTTGCAAAGAATGGGACAGGAGTAAGTGACTAACACACAGGTGGGCTTGCTCTCCAACAGGGCAGATAGACTCTCCCCTGAGTGGTCCAAAGCTCTGAAAGAATGGAAGCGGAAGCTGCCTGGCCTCTTAGGGTCAGCTGGTCCTGGAAAACCTATGTTCTGTGATCAAAGCAAGTCCTAGGACCATTTCGATGTGAGAGGCAGCATGGGTCTATTTACCCCACTCAGGGCCACACGTCCTGACAAAGCCAGGTGGGAAATTCAGGTCTGAGCCATCGTGATCTCCTTCCAGAAGATCTTTCTCCAGGCTTTTGCACAGGCTGTGTGCTCAGCTGGAGACTCTCCTCCAGCCCCGACTTCACAGATGGGCCTAACTTCCCCAAACCCATCCATGAAGAGACATCACTTTACCTGGGAGACTTTCCCTGAGCTCCAAAATCCTCCCTAGTATTCACTCCCACTCTTCAGGAGCTCTGGACCACCCGGGGGAGAGACAGTCTGCCCTGGTGGAGAGCAAGGCCCACCTGTGTGTGTGTTAATTACCCAGTCCTGTCCGATTCTTTGCAACCCCAAGGAGTGTAGCCTCCCACTATGTTCTTGATCACACTGCATTGTGATTGCTGCTCACTACCACCACTCTCCTCTGCCTCTCCAGTGAGAATGCAAGCTTGTGAAATAATTCCATTTGCAGCAACACGAATGGACCTAGAGATTGTCATACTGAGTAAAGTAAGTCAGATAGAGAAAGACAAATGTCATATGATATTGCTTATATGTGGAATCTAAATAAAATGGCACAAATGAACTTACAAAACAAAAATAGATTCACAGGTATAGAAAACAACCTTATGGTTACCAGAGGGTAAGCAGGAGGCAGGGAAAATTTGGAGATTGGGATTGACATATACACACTACTATATATAAAATAGATAACTAATAAGGACCTATGCCTCTGGATAGCACAGGGAACTCCACTCAATAGTCTAAAATGACCTATATGGGAAAAGAATCTAAAAAAAGAGTAGATACTTAGATATATGTATAACTGACTCACTTTGCTGTATGCCTGAAACTAACAACATTGTAAATCAACTATACTCTGGTTAAAAAAAATAAAAAGTATGTAAACGTGCACCTAGCACCCAGGGGCACGTGGCAGGCACTCAGGAGGTATTTGCCCAGTGAAGGAACCCAGGAAAGAGCTCTTTCTATACCACTTCAGAGTGCCTCCTATATCAATACTGGGCTTGTCCTGGAACCTCAGACAGAGCTTAGTGTTCAGGATGCTTATTTGAAAGTTCCCTTGAAATGAACAACTATGTAAGGGGTGGAATGCAGGTCAGGAAGCAACAGTTAGAACTGGTCATGGAACAACAGACTGGGTCCAAATAGGAAAGGGAGTACGTCAAGGCTGTATATTGTCACCCTGCTTGTTTAATTTATATGCAGAGTACATCATGAGAAATGCTGGACTGGAAGAAACACAAGCTGGAATCAAGACTGCTGGAAGAAATATCAATAACCTCAGATATGCAGATGACACCACCCTTAGGCAGAAAGTGAAGAAGAACTAAAAAGCCTCTTGATGAAAGTGAAAGAGGAGAGTGAAAAAGTTGGCTTAAAGCTCAGCATTCAGAAAACGAAGATCATGGCATCCGGTCCCATCACTTCATGGCAAATAGATGGGGAAACAGTGTCAGACTTCATTTTTTTTTGGGCTCCAAAATCATTGCAGATGGTGATTGCAGCCATGAAATTAAAAGATGCTTACTTCTTGGAAAAAAAGTTATGACTAACCTAGATAGCAGATTGAAAAGCAGAGATATTACTTTGCCAACAAAGGTCTGTCTAGTCAAGGCTATAGTTTTTCCAGTGGTCATGTGTGGATGTGAGTTGGACTGTGAAGAAAGCTGAGCGCGAAGAATTGATGCTTTTGAACTATGGTGCTGGAGAAGACTCTTGGGAGTCCCTTGGACTGCAAGGAGATCAAACGTGTTCATCCTAAAGGAGATCAGTCCTGGGTGTTCATTGGAAGGACTGATGCTAAGGCTGAAACTCCAATACTTTGGCCACCTCATGAGAAGAGTTGACTCATTGGAAAAGACCCTGATGCTGGGAGGGATTGGGGGCAGGAGGAGAAGGGGACAACAGAGAATGAGATGCTTGGATGATATCACTGACTCAATGGACGTGAGTTTGAGTGAACTCCGGGAGTTGGTGATGGACAGGGAGGCCTGGCGTGCTGCGATTCATGGGGTTGCAAAGAGTCGGACACGACTGAGCGACTGAACTGAACTGAAGGGGTGGAAAGGAAGTAGGAGTATGTGAGGGAAGCCCCCTGACAGCTCTGAGTCGCCCCACGCGGAATCCTGAGGCTACAACAATCCATTAGTGGAGATGGCCAGACTTTGATACTTTTGTCTGGCTGGTCATTGGGGCCACCCAACAGGGGAGCTGCCTTGGGCAAGGCGACTCTACTACAGAGTCCTTGGGGGCGGGGGGTGGAGTCCTGAGGACTGTCTGCTGTGCTTTCCTTGTGGCTGATGCAGCAAATCCATCCTTGAAGGGAGATTTGAGTGACAGGAGAGCAGTGGGGAGGTGGTGGTCACTAAGAGCTTCCCAGAGGGGGTTGCCTGCCAGCTGTCACCTTGGTTGGAGGGAGGGGAGCTGGAGAGCAGACTGAGGGAGGATCTGACTCACTTCCACGCTTGGGGGAGCTGGAGTTCTGGATCCCTGTTTCCAAGGGACATCATTTGATTCTGTTAACACCCAGGGAGAGAATATGCAGCTCATCTGTGCCAGGCAGTGGTAGAGGGGGTGTGGCTCTCGTTGGATGTAGGTCATGGTGCTTTTACCTCCACTCCCTCCTAACTGCTGCACCCCTATGACCCACTGTCTGCACTCCTTCTGGACTGATCTTTACAAAAACAAATCCGATATGCAACTCCTCTGCTGAAAACACAAATTAGATTAAAACCCCAGCTCCTTCTTTGCCAGGGCCTGGGAGTCCCTTTTTGATCTGCCCCACCCCCCACTCCAACCTCACCTCCTAAGTTCACCTGTGGGTCACCCAGCCACTGGCCATGCCCAAGTAGGTCAGCCTCAGGGCTTTGCCAATTACTGCTGCCCCTGCGTGGAACCACTTTCCCTCCGGATGTTCACAGAAGCGCTTCCTGTGAATTTAGAAGGCCTCAGCTCAACATCACCTCCTCCAAGAAGCTTTCTCTGATAACTCACTTGAGGCATTCCTTTTTCGTATTTACTCAGCAAATATTTATGGAGCACTCACTATGTCCCGGGCTTCCCTGGTGGCTCATATGATAAAGAATCCCCCTGCAACGGGGGAGACCTAGGTTCGATCCCTGGGTTGGAAAGATCCCCTGGAGGACAGCATGGCAACCCACTCCAGTATTCTTGCCTGGAGAATCCAATGGACAGAGGAGCCTGGCGGGCTACAGTCCATGGGGTCGCAGAGTCGGACATGACTGAGCGACTAAGCACAGCACAGCAGCCCCATGTCCCAAGCACTTTTCCAGGAGGTAGGGATAACAGAGTGAGCTAGAGAGTCCAAATCTTGTCCTCTTGGAGATTATACTACACTGGGAAAGAGATCAATACTCAAGTGTAGATTAAAACAAAACACGATTTCTGAGAGTGCTGTGAAACAGCATGTCAGGGTAGGGGTCTCAGACATCCAAGCTCACAGCCTCCTCACCCTACCCATGGTGAGGCTCTGGGAGAGGGAAGACACCAGGGCTGCGGGGACGGTTACCTGGGCCCCACCCTCGAGGGCGGGATACGGGCAGTGCCGGGCCAGATCCCCGCCCGCAGCCGCGCTGCACGCTCGCGGTCGCCGCCCTGGAGGCGCGCTCGCTCCCGGGAAGGGCGCGCTTGTGCGGGTCACCAGGTGAGGCGGCCGCGCGGCCGGGGGCCGGTCCGGACGAGGCCCCGCCCCCCGAGCCGTCCATAAATGCGCAGGGCGGGAGGCCACCGCTGGAAGGAGCGCTGCTGGCAGGTGACCTAGAGGTTGGCTCGCCTCGCGTCCCGTCCGCCGCGCGCCTGGGTCGGGCCGGGCTCGGAGCCCCAGCCATGCTGTTCTGGCACACGCAGCCCGAGCACTACAACCAGCACAATCCCGGCAGCTACCTGCGGTAAGGGGCTCAGGCCCGGGTCCGCTGGCGGGGCGCCGTCTGAGGTCCGCGGGCCGGGAAAGGAGCGGCCGGGCCGGGGATCCCGAGCGCCCTCGCCTCCTCCTTACTCTGTGCTCTTTGGGGACTGAGGGAGATCTGCCCAGACTCCCGCCTGGGACAGACAGACCGACCCTGGCGAGACCCGACGCTCGGAGTTGCGGGCCCGCGAGGGAGGCGGGTTTGCAGAACCTAGTGCTCGCGGGGCTACTCTCCCGACGACCCCGCGCGGGCGCGGAGCACACATCTCTGGGTCGCAATCTCCCTGGGGTCTTTCCACCTCTGCGTCTCTCCTCTCCCCGCTCGCGTCGAAGAGGAAAGTTCCTGCCGTCGGTCTGGAGCTGTCCCGGGAAGTCTAGTCCCCTGCTCTTTGCCCCTCTCTGCCCGGGTCCCTCTCCGAGCCTCGCGTCCTCTCCAGTGTCCTTGGTCCGCCCGAGGGGCGAGCGAGCGGCGAGCGCGGCCCTGCGCTCCGCCTAGCGGACCTGCAGCGGGGGCGGGCGGGGGCTCGGGAGGGACCGGGTGCCCTCTCCCACCAGGTGGTCTTGGTATGTGGGTCCGAGGCCCGCACGTTGATTGCCCTTGATGGAAATCTTTCTTCTTCTGCAGGGATTTGACTAGTGCTCTTCAGAGGGAAAAGTAAGTCCTGCCTGTTTTGCAAAGTTCTCTCTCCCGTCCCCTTGAAGGAAGTGGCACCTCCGTTAGCTTCAGTTCCTGGAGGATTGTTTTTCCCTGTTGTGCAGCTGGCTGGGTACTAATGGGCAGTCATTTCACTTTCTGAACTCGCCTGAACCAGCTTTAGCCTGTCTTTATTTCCATCCTAGTCACAGTTTATGAAATGTGCCTAATTTAACCCAAAGGGCATTTGATGTGAGCTCAGAGAAAGTGAACCGTGGGCCAGACCATCCCACAGAGAGAGCTGTCTTGCCTGCTTTATTTTATTTTTGACCCCCAAAAGTTCCAACTCAGATTTAACAGTACAAGTGGTGTGGAAATCCTAGCTTTGATAGATTTTTGTCTAGTAGTCTTCTCTGAAGACAGCCCAATTCCAGCAGGCAAAGAAATAGTTGGGAATAAGTGATATCGCTGTGTTTTATTCATGGGCAAGAAAGGCAGGAGATGGCATAAGCCTGGGGTTTTAATTAAGGACTTATGTCTCACAGCAGACCATGGTGATCCACCAGAGGCAGGCTCCTCTGGGAGGTGTTAAGCCCACCAGGAAGATTTTTGTTTTTTTTCTGCATGGTGTGGTATATGGAATTTTAGTTCACTGACCAGGGATTGAACTCTAGTCCCCTGCAGTGGAAGCCAGGAGTCTTAAACACTGTACCTCCAGGGAATTCCCCACTGGGCAGATGTTAATCTCTGGCAAAAGATTGTGTCCATTCACTTACCCAAAATGCTACAATGGAATACATTTTTATTGTATCACAGGATGCAATTTTAGTTGTAATTTTGCCTCAATTTTAGTTTGTAGTGATTCAGTTTGTTGCCATACCTTATAAATGACTTTGAAGGTGACCCTGAGTGAAGAAATGAGTGTATGTAAAACTTTTGGACACTGAAAATGTCATCCCTTTAGGGAATAATTCTCCTCTTGAACTAGAGGTGCCCTTACTTTAAGAGTTTGGTATTGCATTCATCCTGGTGAGGTGGTTGGGAATTGGGGTAAAAGGTGCTATAAGGCCATATGGGTTTCTGGGGTCATATGGGGACCATGGATAAAGACTCATTTGGTCCACACTCTCTTTTTTTATGTTATTTCTTGGAAGCCAGGGCTTTCACACTTGGAGAGGTTGACCTTGATGGGTGCCATGGGGAGGGTCCATGAACATGCCCCTGGTCCCCCTAGAGTGAAGAAGATCTTGTTCTTTTGCTTGGTTTGTGCATTTAATTTTGGTCATCTCGTCACTGTACAGCATTTCTTCAAGTTATCTGACCTTCCTGGGGTAGTGATCTGTACTCCGTTCTTCCCTACTTCTGTTTGATGTTCTGGTGACTTTTATTCCTCAGCAGATAAGGATACCAGGATTGAAATAAGTTACTGTTGAGTGATGGCTCTTCCCCCAGCCCTGGCTACCCCCACCTTTTTTTTTTTTTTTTTTTTTTAATTTAAAGGCAGCAGCCCATGGATTATTAACTTAACATGGTCTGGGCAAACATGAAATTATGCAGTCCCCCAGGAATCAGATCTCTTTGCTTCTCCTCGATTCCTGGATAACTACTTAGACTGGACATGTGCCCCAATCTGGACAAGGGAAAGCATGAGGTGGGGGACCCAGGGCAGTGGGTGATGGCAGGGGCGGCCCTCCATACAGAAGGTTTCTAGGTGAGCCACAGCTGGACTTTTCCTTCTGAGAGTTGGTCTGACATGCTGGGGTATGTGCCCGGCTTGTGTTTTAGATACTTCTGTATGGTGTTGTATGAGGAATAGATTGTATCAGTGACTCTGCTGTTTACATAGTGAAGTGGGGTTAGTGAATCTGATTCAGCACCCGGGACACTCGGAGGGTGGAGGCTTATCGAGATAAGGGCACAGGACCTTTTTTTGGCGCCAGTGTCCATGCTATAATCTCTTCATAATCCAGAGAGCTTAACCAAGTCCCTCTTGCTTGCAAGTCATTCATGTTCTCAAAGATTTTGTTTTTCCTTAGGGATGCATTTAAAAAAGCACATCTAGAAATAAGTTCTCCAGTCCTAGGCTGACGTGAAGCTGATTTTTTGGATCTGATGGGAATTTTTGTTTAGAGGTGGAGGAAAAGAATCTTTGAACATCTCAGTATTTTCTGTTTGGATGAGAAAACTGAATTGAAACCATGGTTGTTCTTGTTCTGCAGTTAAGAGATATTAACGTGACCCTTAAAATAGGGTTTATGGGCCAGCTCTCCTTTCTTTTTAGAAGTGTGGAAGTATGTCTCAGTTTTTATGAGTGAAGTAGACAGTTTCTGTATTTGCATGGTTTACAGAGCCTAGAGACAGGATTGTCTTGGTCTGAGATGTGACCAATAGCTAGAAGAGTTTATTTAAAAAATAAAATATTTTGTTCGAGTTCTTGTTATAAAAGCCAGACACTTGTGGATGGAAACCATGCGGCATCTGAATAAATCTCTCAAAGATCACGGAGTGAAAGTAGAATCATCCAGGATTGCTCTCCTCCATTGGGAAGCATTTTAGAGTATTTGTGACATTGTGTAGGGTGCTAGCTGCGCTAGGCTGGGCTTTGTTGCCCTTGATGCTGCCCGAGGTTGGCCTCTTAGTCCTGCCTTTGCACATTGGCTCCCGGGGCCCTGCTCCTGACCCCTCCCTCCTGTGTGTTGCAGCGACGTCCTCGCTCTGCCCATCTTCAAGCAGGAGGAGCCCCAACTGTCCCCCGAGAACGAGGCCCGCCTGCCGCCCCTGCAGTATGTGCTGTGTGCCGCCACATCCCCAGCTGTGAAGCTGCACGAAGAGACTTTGACCTACCTCAACCAAGGTAGTGCTGGAGTGCCGGCCAGTGTGGAGCCTGGGGGCTGAGGGTGCCACCCAGCAGTGGGGAGTCGACCTGAATGACTCATTTGGGCCTGTTTCCTCATCAGGGTGGGAGAGATGGGATTTGGGAAGGGGTTTCTGCCGTCAGATGGCATCTGTTTCCTAGCTGTGAGACTTTTCAGCCTCAGTGTTTTCTTCCCACGTGCAAAATGAGAAGTGGACACATCAACTATGTCTCATTCAGGCCAAACAGTGTTTCACATTCCATGTGGGCCCTTCAGGGAGCAGATGATGATCGGTGAATGGTGGCCATAGTTATACTTGCTATTTGCTGGGGCCCATACCTGGTGCCCTTTCCTGGACATAGATTGAGCACCTTTGGTGTACGGGGTCAGCTGCCCTTTCTGGAACTGCACCCATCAGTGATGGGAAGGCCCATCCTCAAGGCTGGATTCCACATGTGCTAGGCAGGAGCCCTTTGTAGCGATGGGGACGAGCGTGCTCACCGTGTCCTGGGAGAAATGGCACGGGGTTTGGACTTTGCATTCCGATCCCAGCCCTTCCTAGCTCTGTGACTTCCCCTCGGAGCCTCAGTGTGTTCACGTGCAAAATGAGAAGTGTTATTTTGTGACGTTTGAGAGAGTTAAGGTGTGTGAAGTGCAGTTTCCATTTCTGATGTTCTTTATCAGGACACATGGACCAGTAGCCTAACCAATGACCTTTCTGTGGCTTTTGTGTGGTTATATGTCTGCGTTGATTGTCCTTCCTCCCTGGATCACCTCAGAGGCCCTGGCATCCAGTGGAATCATTGCCCCTCCATTTCGAATGGGAAGAGCCAAGGAGCTGGGGGATACAGTGCTTTCTGGAGGGAGGTGGTGGCGGGGGCAGCAGTGTGGTTACAATTTATCTTACACGGGCAGCTTCCTTTCAAGTAGAACTTTGACTCCCTGATTTGGAGAATGGAAGTCCAGATGGGGTGGGGGCAGGATGGAAGTCCAGCCTGCCATCAGGCTTACCTCTGACAGCTCAACCTGCCCGCTTCTGGGTCAAGAATGAGCTCAGAATTAGGAGGTGGCTCTGTGTCTGCCTCTGGATGTGGCCAGGGGATGGGCATGCTTATCCCTGTGAGTGGCTCAGCGGCCTCAGTGGGTCCCCAGGCCAGGCTCAGGCAGCTCTTGGGCTCCTGGCTCAGGCCCTGAGGTCTATGTTCCATCTGCGGAGGCCGGTGACCCCTGATGGCAGGTGTCTTGGCCGGTGGAAGAATACCTCTGTGTGTCTGTGCTCGTTTGTGGAATGGCTTTGGCCATTTTCCTTTCTCTTTCATGGAAGGTCAGATGCTACCAACTTATGTACCTTCAAGCAGGGGCTTTCCTTCCCTGGGCCTCTGCTCTCTTGCCTAAGTGTCGCATGAAGAAGCTGGGTGATGTTTACAGAGCCCTGGGGTCTGGGGTGGTTCTTGTTCCTGGCCGGTCATGGGGTCTGAGGCCTGCTGGATCTGCTGCTGGTCTGGTGTGCCCACCTCTCCCACTGCTTCCCACCCTATGTCAGGCCTTTACTGTCTCCCGTGCCTTCCCTCAACTCCTTCCATCCTTTCTTTAATCAGTCACCTTTGGCCAGTGTTTGACAGTCAACACTACCTCTTTTAAAAAGGAGTTATCCTTTGCTTAATATAGATACATTGAAAGAGAGGCAAAAAGAGCTGCCCAGGGGTTAATTTGGTGTATTTACTTTAGATCTTCTTTTTTAGTTATATGTAATACATGTTCATCAAATAGGTAACTAATCAGAACCTGCTATATAGCACAGGGAACTATTCACTGTTCTGTAATGGCTTATATGCAAAAGGAATCTTAAAAGAAAAAAAGTGGATATACGTATATGTATAACTGATTCACTTTGCTATACACTGGAAACTAACACAGTGTCGTAAATCAACTATACTCCAGTGAAAATTTTTAAAAAAAGATAACACATGTTCATTATAGAAAACTTGGATCATTTAAAAAACATAAGGAAGTAAGTTAAAATTTAAATTGAAATCACTAATTTCACCTGAGAGCCATTGCTAACCATATTTCTACATATTCGCATACGTAAAATTAACATTATTACAGTGCTGCAGATATTTTCTTTGTTTACTATATTTATGAGCTTTTCTTGTGTTATTAAAAATGCTCTGAGAACTTACATTTTTGTAATGGTTGCATAGTATTTCAGAGTTCTACTAACTTTGACTAGTTTCATGGTATGAATACTTAGTTTTCAGTTGTCTTTGTGTGAAATGTTGATTATTATTTTAGATAAATATAAATCAGAGGTCTACTTACTGGCTCAAAGGAGTTTTGCTACATCTTACCAAGTTGACTTCTCAGCTGAATGTACCAATTTACAAGGTAGCCAGTAGGATATGTTTTACTGTCTCTTGTATTGGATATTGTTGCTTTTCACCTCATTAGTGAAACAAGATTTAATCTTAAACTAGCGTTTATATCATTGCTAATGTGGATGAATATTTAAAAATATATTTATTGATCTTTTAAATTTCTCCATCAGTTATGTTCATGTTCTTCACACACTTTTTTACTGGGATGGTCCTATCTTACTGATTGTAACAGCCTACCCTATAAGAAGAATATCATATATTTTTTTGTGATATATTTATTTATGTGACAATTTTATTTATTTTTTGATAATTAGATTTATGTGTGAGATATATTTCATGGGTTTTTTCCATGTAGATATTGAATTTCAGTATGTATTATCAAACCTTTTCAGTTTTCTAAAATAAATTTTCTTTTATGTTTAGAATGCCTGCCTACCCCAAAATCAACTTAGTGGTTTCCTAAATTTCATGTTTCTAAATTTTTACATTGCAATGCACTTGGAAGTCTTCTGGAAATAATAATGTCATTTAGTGATACTTTGGCTTGTTACTGCATAAAATATATTTATTATTTTTTTCCCCTAGCCTTACCAGTGGGATTTATACTTTCATACGTTGCACTGGAAATTTGTGATGTGATCTAACAGTCTAAGTTTATTTATTTTCCTAAATAGTTAACCTACTAGTTGACACCTGGTTTATCTCTTAGTCTCACTGGTTTAAATGCCACTTTGAAACATTTGAAAAGCCATATTCTAAAGTACTAGTTCAGAAACAGACCCTTGTATAGATGTTTGTCCTGTACACCTGATATTCATTGATTCTTGCCCCATTTCTAGTTGCACTAATTATAGCTTGAAAATATGTCTCTTAGACATTTTTAATCACTTATTCTTAAGATAAATTTTTATAGCCATTGAATCTTTCTTCTATACTTAAATTTTTTAACAAGATTGTATGCTTTATAAAGTTGTTTTTTATTTTATTAAGTACTTTTCTTATAATATTTTCTATTATAACCTCAAACACCACTTAAAATGTCTGCATCTAGATTATGATTATCTAATAAATTTCATCTTCCTCATTAGCTTCTGAGCTCATCAAGGGCTTCATTTCCTTTATCTTTGTCTTCTCCCAGGCTAGAATTCTACCCAGTACAGAACAAAAGTTGAAGGAATAAAAAAAAATAAAACATCTGCATATTATTTCACTAGTTTCTGTTATTATTTGGGACAGATTATTGTCATAACTCCCTGGTGGCTCAATTGGTAAAGAATCTGTCTGCAATGCAAGAAACTGCCTGCAAGGTGGGAGACCCTGTTTGATCCCTGGTTCAGGATGATTTCTTGGAGAAGGAAACCAACCCACTCTAGCATTCTTGCCTGGAGAATTCCATGGACCGAGGAGCCTAGTGGGTCACAGTCTGTGGGGTCCCAAGAGTCTGACCCAATTTAGTGACTAAGCTGCTGTTATTCACTCACTAATGTCCAACTCTTTGTGACCCCATGGACTGGCACACACCAGGCTTCCCTGTCCTTTACTGTCTCCCAGAGTTTGTTCAGATTCATGACCATTGAGTCGATGATGCCATCCAAACATTTCATCCTCTGTCACCCGTTTTTACTCCTGCCCTCAAATCTTTCCCAGCACTAGGGTTTTATCCCCAATGAGTCCACTCTTCGAATCATGTGGCCAAAGTATTGGAGTTTGAACTTCAGCATCAGTCCTTCCAATGAATAGTCAGGGTTGATTTCCTTTAGATTGACTGGTTGAATCTTCCTGCTGTCCAAGGGACTCTCAGTCTTCTCCAGCACCACATTTTGAAAGCATCAGTTCTTCGGCTCTCAGCCTTCTTTATTGTCTAACTCTCATATCCATACATGACTACTGGAAAAACCATAGCTTTGACTCTATGGACTTTTGTCGGCAAAATGATGTCTCTGCTTTTTAATACGCTATCCAGGTTTGTCATAGCTTTTCTTCCAAGGGTCAAGCATCTTTTAGTTTCATGACTGCAGTTACCATCTACAGTGATTTTGGAGCCCAAGAAAATAAAATCTGCCACTGTTTCCATTTTCTACCCATCTATTTGTCATGAAGTGATGGGACCAGATGCCATGATCTGCGTTTTTTTGAATGTTGAGTTTTAAGCCAGCTTTTTCACTCTCCTCTTTGACCTCCATCAAGAGGCTCTTTAGTTCTGCTTTGGTTTCTGCCATTAAAGTGGTATCATCTGCATATCTGAGGTTATTGATATTTCTCCCAGCAATCTTGATTCCAGTTTGTGATTCATCTAACCTTGCATTTTGCATGATATACTTTGCAAATAAATTAAATAAGCAGAGTGACAATATACAGCCTTGATGTACTCTTTTCTCAATTTTGAACCAGTCATTGTTCCATGTCCAGTTCTAACTATTGCTTCTTGACTTGCATACAGATTGCTCAGGAGGCAGGTAAGGTGGTCTGGTATTCCCATCTCTTTAAGAATTTTCCACAGTTTGTTGTGATCCACACAAAGGCTTTAGCATAGTCAATGAAGCAGAAGTAGATGTTTTTCTGGAATTCTCTTGCTTTTTCTATGATGCAACATATGTTGGCAATTTGATCTCTGGTTCATCTGCCTTTTCTAAATCCAGCTTATATATCTGGAAGTTCTTGGTTCACGTACTATTGATCCTAGCTTGAAGGATTTTGAGCATTACTTTGCTAGCATATGAAATGAGTGCAATTGTTGAGGTAGTTTGAACATTCTTTGGCATTGCACTTCTTTGGGATTGGAATGAAAATTGACCTTTTCCAGTCCTGTGGCCACTGCTGAGTTTTCCAAATTTGCTGGCATAATGAATGAAGCACTTTAATAGCATCATCTTTTAGGGTTTTAAATAGATTAGCTGGAATTCCATCACCTCCACTAGCTTTGTTCGTAGTAATGCTTCCTAAGGCCCACTTGACTGAACACTGCAGGATGTCTGGCTTTAGATGAGTGACCACACCATGATATTATCCAGGTCATTAAGACCATTTTTTATAGTTCTTCTGTATACTCTTGCCACCTCTTGTTATTCACTTCTGCTTCTGTTAGGTCCTTGCCATTTCTGTTCCTTATTGTGCCCATCTTTGCATGAAATGTTTCCTTGACATCTCTAATTTTCTTGAAGAGATCTCTAGTCTTTCCCATTCTATTGTTGTCCTCTGTTTCTTTGCATTGTTCATATAACAAGGATGCTGGATCTGTAAATTACAAAGTCATTTAAACCATTGGATACTCATTTCTTAGTGTAGTGTCAGTCCATTGCCTTACATCATGACTTGGATAAGGTGGGTTCCTTGTGAGTGTTCTGTCATCAACCCCAATGACTAATTTTGTGTGCAGTGAAAATAGTTTGAGAAGCAAAGTTTGTGGTCTTCCTCTGAAATGGAGTCCTAAGGAGAAGGGGTAGATAGCAGTTGAAGGGAGGTCCACAAACTCCAGGCCAGCCTCTTTGTCAGTGGCCAAAGGTCACTGTGGAGACATCTTTCCTGAAGACTGGAGCCAGAGGGAAGAGATGAAGTAGGTGGTGGGGGAGGAGTCAGGAAGATCAGAAGAAAGAGAACCTCAGGCAATCTGTGTAGGGAATTCTGGCTTTGAGATAAGAACAAGTTTGCAAGCATGCCTTGTTATGAAGAAAGCTTTGGTATTTCCTACCAAAACAACTCTTAAATTTTAAATATAGTGATGGATTTTTCCAGGAGTCTTATGTTCATTCATGGAATAAAACTTCCTGTCCATTGGAAGGAGAGGATAGTTCTGTGACAGAAAAACCATGTGCGCAGGCAAGAATGGGCAGGGTGGATTGCAATTATGCATACTATTTGTGAAGAATCCTAAGTGATTCAGTGGAGAAGGAAATGGCAACCCACTCCAGTGTTCTTGCCTGGAGAATCCCAGGGACAGAGGAGCCTGGTAGGAGGCCACCTGTGGTGTCGCACAGAGTCGGACACGACTGAGGCAACTTAGCAGTAGCAGCAGGGTTTGGAACCCAAGGAAGAGTGTGAATGACTGGAGAGGTAGACCAGAAGGCCAAGGTCTCCAACTGCCTTGTTGAGGTTGAGCTGTTGGGTAGCCCCCATGGGCAAGCCATTTACCTCCCAATGCCTCTAAGTCCTCACATATAAAATGAAGGAAAAAACATCTACTATGTAGGTAAAATGAGTTAATGCAGAAAGAACACTGAAAACAGTGTCTGGCACATGTGTGAGTCCTCAGTCATGTCTGACTTTTTGTGACCCCATGGACTGTAACCCACCAGACTCCTCTGTCCATGGGATATCCCAGGCAAGAATACTGGAATTGGTTGCCATTTCGTCCTCCAGGGATCTTCCTGATCTAGGGATTGAACCTGTGTCTCCTTCATCTCCTGCATTGACAGGAGGATTCTTTACCCCTGTGCTACCTGGGAAGTACATTGTAATCATTCGCACATTAACCATTATTAATAATAAAGTGAATATATGTTCCCCCTATCCTATTTGAAAGCTAATGTGGTCATCACATTGGAACTTTGAATTTGTTTTATTTTTTTTTCTGTTTTAATCTTTCTTTTCCTAATTGAAAGATTAACATAAGGTTGGTTCTAGAACTAAGAATTGTACCCCTTAGAATTGAAAGATGGTAGCTTTCAGATCAGATCAGTCGCTCAGTCGTGTCCGACTCTTTGCGACCCCATGAACCGCGGCACGCCAGGCCTCCCTATCCATCACCAGCTCTCGGAGGTCACCCAGACTCACATTCATCGAGTCAGTGATGCCATCCAGCCATCTCATCCTCCGTCATCCCCTTCTCCTCCTGCCCTCAATCCCCCCCGCCCCAGCATCAGAGTCTTCTCCAATGAGTCAACTCTTCGCATGAGGTGGCCAAAATACCGGAGTTTCAGCTTGAGCATCATTCCCTCCAAAGAAATCCCAGGTCTGATCTCCTTCAGAATGGACCGGTAGCTTTGGGGTAGATTAAAGGCAGGAGGAAGCCCTGCTGAACTTTTCTGTTAGTTCTTCATTCATTGTACAACAAAATAATAGACATAACCCGCAGGGGACATTCCTATTCAGAGTGTTAAAATACTGTCTTTAAAACTGCGATTATGGAAAATATTGGACTCCTTTCTCCAGGATGTGAGCTGTTGTGTTAGGCGTACTTTAATTGCAAGGTGGGGACCGTAGGCTTTAAAATTCCCAAAGCACTTCCTGGTGTTCCCTTTTGAGTAATTCTCCTAAAATGTATTATTCCCATTTTACAGGCTGAGAGAGAGGTTGCAAAATCAGGCAAGCTTGGGGAGCAGCTGAGCATTGATGTGATCTTAAAGGGAGTTCTGAAGGGGTAGGCACTTGGTTTTCCAAGGGACTCCTTCACAGACAGGATTCTAGGCTGGCACTTCCAGGAGCTGTGTCTGCCACCTGGAACTCCAGATGCAGCTCTTAGGGAAGGAATATGAGCTTTATAGGGGAGAAGGCAGGAAGCAAAGGAACCAAATGGGGCCGGGAGAAAAATGCCTCCTGGAACAGCATCAAAACCCCATAATCAGTTTCTCCTGCCCCACCCTCATCCCTCCTGCTCTCCAGCCTCCTGACCTGAGGGAATGGCCAGAAGATAAGAGCCCCCAGCAGGAAGTCTTGTTTTCTGGGATCCTAGAAGTGAAGAAACTTCTGCTCTAGGGGTATCACTTAGCCTCTAAGACCCTCGGATTCCTCATCTGTGGAATCGAGCCAGGTTTCATTTTGTGGGTTGCCTTGAAAATTAAGTGAAGAACTAACGTCTGGCAAATAGAAAGCCACAGATTTCCCCCTCTCCCCAATTATATCTGTAACTTTGAATTTAAGGAATGAGGCAAATGATTACTTTGTTATCCTTCTTCCTTAGCTGACTTTTTTTCCCAGATTAATTTTTAGCCTGAAGTTTGGGAATATAAACTGAGGAAACCAAATGATCCTTGAATACATTACCTTTTATTTTTTAATGCTTTCTCCCTTATTCTTAGCCGAGTATAAAAATAGCACATATTTCTTGTAAAACAGAACAGCCAAACAGTATAGAAATTTGTACTGTAAATAACTTCTCATAATTCCACTTCCCAGATTTTTCTTAGTCATAGATTAAACCATATATGCCTAATCTTATAGTCATACATTAATCAATGTATGTCTAACTATATAGGCACACATACATATGAACTTGTCTCTTTTTTTTTAAAGAGATCTTATTATGTATACTATTTTGGCAATTCCCCCCCCCCCCACAAACAATGTATCCTCAAAATCTTTCCACGTGGATACATTAAAAATAAACAAACAAGCTGATCTTTCCCTGGGTCTTTCTGATCCATTGTATGGATATTGCATAATTTGTTTTCTTGAGGAACATTAGGATTGTTCCCATTTTTTCATAATTACACCCAGCACTCCATTGATCATCCATGTACACATATCTTTATATTTAAACAGGAAGTGAGAATATCTGTAGAATCAATATCTAGAAATAGAATAGCTGTCACAACATTTTGATAGATGCTGCCAATTGCCATGCAATGGAGTCAGTGGAGTTGTCCCATTTGTTGGTTTATGAACGATACTATGTGAATTATTGTTTACTTTCTCCTTTATCATCTCTATTCCATCTCTACACACATGGAACATAAACTTCCTGAGGAAGAGACCTTGGGTATCTCTTTCACTGATACATTGTCTGGCACACAGAACTTCTCTGAATGAATGAAGAAAGTCTATTTTTCTATACTTTGGCCAATAATTTTTAACCTTTGGTAGAGGGCTTCCCAGTGGTAAAAGAATCTGCCTGCCAATGCAGGAGACACAAGAGACATAGCTTTGATTCCTGGGTAGGAAAGATCCTCTGGAGAAGGAAATGGCAATTGCTCCAGTATTCTGGAAAATCCCACGGACAGAGTAGCCTGGCGGTCTACAGTCCATGGGGTTACAAAGAGTCATATGTGACTGAGGGTGCACACACACACAATTAGTGGGGAAAATATAAGGTATTCCTGTTTTAACTTTCACTTCCTTAGTGATGTTGAATCGGAGAAGGCAATGGCACCCCACTCCAGTACTCTTGCCTGGAAAATCCCATGGATGGAGGAGCCTGGTAGGCTGCAGTCCATGGGGTCGCAAAGAGTCGGACACGACTGAGCGACTTCACTTTCACTTTTCACCTTCATGCATTGGAGAAGGAAGTGGCAACCCACTCCAGTGTTCTTGCCTGGAGAATCCCAGGGACGGGGAAGCCTGGTGGGCTGCCGTCTATGGGGTCGCACAGAGTCAGACACGACTGGAGCGACTTAGCAGTAGCAGTAGTTGATGTTGAATATTTTTTCATGTTTGATTTTATTGTTTCTATGCTTTTTGTCTTTCATCAGATATACTCATTTTTCAAGTGGGATTTTTAAAGTCATTTTTTATTTATCTGTATGGGTTCTTTGACGTACTCTTTTGCAGATTTGGAACCAGTCTGTGTTCCATGTTCAGTTCTAACTGTTGCTTCCTGACCTGCATATGGATTTCTCAGGAGGCAGGTCAGGTGATCTGGTATTCCCATCTCTTGAAGAATTTTCCAGTTTGTTGTGACCCACACAGTCAAAAGCTTTGGCATAGTCAATAAAGCAGAAGTAGATGTTTTTCTGGTTCATAATTCACGTACTGTTGAAGCCTAACTCGGAGAATTTAGAGCATTACTTTGCTAGCATGTGAGATGAGTGCAATTGTGTAGTAGTTTGAGCATTCTTTGGCATTGCCTTTCTTTGGGATTGGAATGAAAACTGACCTTTTCCAGTCCTGTGGCCACTGCTGAGTTTTCCAAATTTGTTGGCATATTGAGTGCAGCACTTTCACAGCATCATCTTTTAGGATTTGAAATAACTCAACTGGAATTCCATCACATCCACTAGCTCTATTCGTAATGATGCTTCCTAAGGCCCACTTGACTTCGCATTCCAGGATGTCTGGCTCTAGGTGAGTGATCACACTATTGTGATTATCTGGGTTGTGAAGATCTTTTTTGTATAGTTCTGTGTATTCTTCTTAATATCTTCAGCTTCTGTTAGGTCCATACCATTTCTGTCCTTTATTGTGCCCATCTTTGCATGAAATGTTCCCTTGGTATTTTCTTGAAGAGATCTCTAGTCTTTCCCATTCTGTTGTTTTCCTCTGTTTCTTTGCATTGATCACTGAGGAAGGCTTTCTTATCTCTCCTTGCTATTCTTTGGAACTCTGCATTCAAATGGGTATAGCTTTCCTTTTCTCCTTTGCCTTTCACTTCTCTTCTTTTCATAGCTATTTGTAAGGCCTCCTCAGACAACCATTTTGCCTTTCTTTATCTTGGGGATGATCTTGATCACTGTCTCCTGTACAGTGTCATGAACCTCCATCCATAGTTCTTCAGGCACTCTATCAGATCTAGTCCCTTGACTCTATTTGTCACTTCCACTGTATAATCGTAAGAGATTTGATTTAGGTCATACCTGAATGGTAGAGTGGTTTTCCCTACTTTCTTCATTTTAAGTCTGAATTTGGCAATAAGGAGTTCATGATCTGAGCCACAGTCAGATCCTGGTCTTCTTTTTGCTGACTGTATAGAGCTTCTCCATCTTTGGCTGCAAAGAATATAATCAGTATGATTTCAGTGTTGACCATCTGATGATGTCCATATGTAAACTCCAGGAGTTGGTGATAGACAAGGAGTCCTGGCATGCTGCAGTCCATGGGGTCGAAAAGGGTCAAACACAGCTGAGTGACGGAACTAAGTGATGGGCTCTTTGCTTATTTGGGATAATGTTAGACATATTTTCCCACACTTTCATATATTTTATTCATTTTGGTTCCTTGTTCTTTATTTTACATGGTAAAAGGCCTTCTCCGCTTTAATATCTTAATATTCACCTACTTTATTTTTCTAAAAAAAATATTTTTTTTGGCATGGAGTGAAAGTGCTGAGTCCTAACCACTGGACTGTCAGGAAATTCCCTTTTTTGTTAATTTTTTAAAATTTATTTTAATTTTTAAAAATTCATTCTTTAATTGGAGGGAAATTGCTTTACAATGTTGTGTTTTCTGCCATACAACACAATCCAGCCATGATTATACATATATCACCTCCCCCTTGAGCCTCCCTCTCTTTGCCCCATCCCACCTCTCCAGGTCCTCACAGAGGCCAGGCTGGGCTCCCCATGTTGTACAGCAAATCTCATGAGGTATTGATTTTACACGTGGTAGTATATATGTGCTGATGCTACTTCCTCCATTCGTCCCACTCTCCTTCTCCCGCTGGGTCCACAATTCCATCCTCTGTATCTGAGTCTCGATTCCTTCCCTGCAGTTCAGTTCAATTTAGTTCAGTCGCTCAGTCGTGTCTGACTTTTTGCGACCCCATGGACTGCAGCACGCCAGGCCTCTCTGCCCATCACCAACTCCCAGAGTTTACTCAAACTCATGTCCATTGAGTCGGCGATGCCATCCAGCCATCTCATCCTCTGTCACCCCCTTCTCCTCCCACCTTCAATCTTTCCTAGCATCAGGGTCTTTTCAAATGTGTCAGTTCCTCACATCAGGTGGCCAAAGTATTGGAGTTTCAGCTTCAGCATCAGTCCTTCCAATGAATATTCAGGACTAGTCTCCTTTAGGATGGACTGGTTGGATCTCCTTGCAGTCCAAGGGACTCTCAAGAGTCTTCGCCAACACACAATTCAAAAGCATCAATTCTTCGGCACTTAGCTTTCTTTGTAGTCCAACTCTCACATCCATACATGACTACTGAATAAAACCATAGCTTGGACTAGATGGACCTTTGTTGGTAAAGTAATGTCTCTGCTTTTTAATATGCTGTCTAGGTTGGTCATAACTTTTTTTCCAAGGAGCACGTGCTAACTACTGGACCACTAGGGAATTCCTTTTTTTAAACATTAAAAAAAAATTTTTTTTATTCACCTGTTTTTTTAGAAAAAAATTCCCCCTAGTGTTTCATACTTTGGAACTTATTTTTATATGTAAGGAATGAGGTGACTCCAACTCTGTTACTTTTCAAATAACCATCATTTGTCCCATAATAACTTATTGAATATAGAACTTTCATTTGGTAGACTATGTAGCCATAAAAAGCATGAGATGTCTCCTTATGTATATCCGTGAAGGATATTCAGCATGTGCTATTAAATTAAAAAAAAAAAAACCTTTGTCTCTGTGGTTAACACCAGTTTGGATAACACTTAAGTAACCATTCTTAGGAACTTGGTAGCAGATTGAAAGCCAGGTTTTTCGGAGCTGGCTATACCCATGTTCAATTCCTGGCTCTCTGTCCTCTTGCATTACTGAAATTGTCACCTGTGTTTTCTGTAAAATACAGAACAACTTAAGGTGTTGTCTTGAGAATTAACTGACGTTTTTGTTGTTGTTTGTTTTCTTTTTGCTGTGCCAGTATACTTTATTTGGGCTCCATAAAGTTTAGAAATGTTTTCCCAGCAAAGAATATTATAAACCATATGACAAAACTTAGAAAAATCCCAACAAAATAAGGAACAAGTGTTTTCTCAAATGCCAATTCCTCATAATTCATCTATAAATTAATCAGTTGATAAATATACTTAGAAGTTAACTGGGGTTTTGGTTTTTGTTGATTGGGTTTTTAGAATTTCTTTGTTTTTAAAACCAATCAACATGTACTGAAATAACCAGAAGGTTCCTTGTACAGATTTCTTACAGTTCAGCACGTAGAAAATTGTTTTTAACGTTTCAGATGTCTTCTTTTGGTCATGTCAAGCATCAGTTATGCTTTAAGCAGTAATGGACCATTTAGTTAAGCTAGACTACTTAAGCGAAAAAGGCAATGGCACCCCACTCCAGTACTCTTGCCTGGAAAATCCCATGGATGGAGGGGCCTGGTAGGCTGCAGTCCATGGGGTCGCTAGGAGTCGGACACAACTGAGTGACTTCACTTTCACTTTTCACTTTCATGCATTGGAGAAGGAAATGGCAACCCACTCCAGTGTTCTTGCCTGGAGAATCCCAGGGATGGGGAGCCTGGTGGGCTGCTGTCTACGGGGTCGCACAGAGTCGGATACGACTGAAGCGACTTGACAGCAGGCTACTTAAGCAGTCTAGTCCACAGAGTCTAAGAAACTGGGAATGATATATTAAAAATCTATATTCTGTGTTGACTAAAAAAAATGCACAACTTACAAACTAAGAGTTCTATTTGGCAGACTTTCTAAGGACGTGAGCCTGTTACACAGTCTCTCAGATTGTTCTGAGGGACTGCTCTGAAGAGGTGATGGAGGAGCCAGGGTATATAGGAGTTTTTCAACAAAAACCAGATAGTGGGAACATCAAACAATTACTGTTGGTTAAATAAAATTAGGTATCCTAAGTTAAGGAATTTACCACTCTTCTGTGTACAGGAAGATGCAAGAGTCTGGGCTCACTGAGATCATTCCTTTGATGTGCACCTCAGCTATCTGGGGCCAGCAATCTGTGCTTTCTCATCCCGAGTCCCCTCGGGGTGCACCGCTGGGGAGGCTGAAGCAGCTGCAGTGTGAGGACTTGAGGACAGAAACATCCTTTGTTTACTGATATGGCAGAACTTCCCAGGTGGCTCAGTGGAAAAGAATCCTCCTGCCACTGCAGGAGATGCAAGAGACATTGAGTTTGATCCCTGGGCTGGGAAGATCCTCTGGAGGAGGAAATGGCAACCCACTTGAGTATTCTTGCCTGGAAAATTCTGTTTACAGAGGAGCCTGGCAGGCTACAGTCCATGGGGTTTCAAAGACTTGGACATGAGCGCGCACGTGCGCGCGCGCACACACACACACACACACACACACACACACACGGCAGGCAACATTTTTCATTAACATCTAGAAACACTATATCAGAAACTACAATATGAGAATAGATGCAGCATCCATGAAGTAACACGTGAAATGAAGTTGGCCTCCATCAGGATTAATTTAAAGAGAAGAGAGACATCATCTGTCCTGCCATGCTGGTACGTGTTCAGAGGTTGGCTGTAAATCTGAATCCAGCCTCCACATTACCCTGAGCCATCGAGCCCTTGTAGCTCACCCATCGTGCTCCCTTGGGGATGTGTTGATGCAGGGGGTGTCCTGGTCTCTTTTCGGTGGAGGTTTTATTTTTTAGGTATTGTGAGGCCAAAAGATAAGGAGATATTACCATGAAAAAGACAGTTCATTACTCTTGGTTCTGGAGTGGAGAGCGATAGGGAGAGGCACCAGGGTCAGTCAGGAAGCAGAGGGAACACAGGGAGAAGAAGACCCTTTTGTATGGTTTCTAGGGGAAGGAGTGGGCTAGGCAGAGTAAGCAGGGTTAGGATTGGCTCTGTGGCAAAAATGCTGTCCCTAGGTGTCTGGTACCCAGCAGTCTCTGGGATAATTAATGCAGGGGACCTGTGGCCTGGGGCATCTGGAGCATGATGTTCTGAAAGCCTAAAACAGGAGAAGGTTGGGGTATGGACTCTAGGTTGGTTGGTTTGCATTTGCAAAGCATACTCTAGGCCTATATACATTGTTTTTGATATTCTTTTCCATTATGGTTTATCATAGGATATTGAATATAGTTCCCTGTGCTATACAGTAGGACCTTGTTGTTTATCCGTTCTCTGTATAATAGTTTGCATCTGTTCACCCCAAACTCCCAATCCATCTCCCCCCACCCCATCAACACCCTCTCCATTGGCAACCACAGGTGTATTTTCTATGTCTGTGACTCTCCAACAAATTTTCTTGAGCTCTTTTCTCATTGGAGCTGATCCATCTTTTGTTTCTCCAGATCTTTCGTCATCTTCCTGTAGGAGTCAGGCTTTGGTGTGTTCATACACTCTGAGAAGCTTCTGTTTCTAAACAGTAAATTCTCTCATCCACTGGTTTTCTGCAAAGTTACCTTTCATGTTTATGGTGGAATTCAGGCGGTGTTGAGTTTCACCTGGAATTTTGGAATCTCACTGTCTGCCTCTGGATTTTCACACTGAGGAGATGCCTACCCTGGTTGGAGACTGCATTTGAACTGAAAATGCTACCGCATTTGATTTTCTTCATGTCACTTTAAAAATACTCCGCTTTTCTCTCTCTAGATTTTTGAAGGAAATATTTAACAGAATCACTGAGTTTCTTCAGAATGACCTCTGAGTGACAATATTGGTCTGCATCTTCTCACGCCCTCTTTTTGGCTGATGTTAAGTTGCCATCATTCATGAAATCTCTCAGGAGAGCAAGTGAGCATATCATCTTCAGAGATTTTTGCTGCCTCCTTTTATCATCGCCCTCCCATTCCCTTTGTCTGACGTTCCCCAGCACTTTTTGTGTTCCTTTCACTCTCCCATCTTTTCTTTCCTTCAGAATATGCTCTACGTTCTTCAGAGATGTCTTTACCATGTTTTGGGCCCCTGTCGCTTGAGACTGTTCTGATGCCTCTGCGAGTGACAGTGTCTGGCATTCCAGATGAGCCATCATCACTCCAGGGAATGAATTTCTGGGGACCTGCATTTTGTTCTCAGTCAAGATGCAAAGGTGGCCCTAGTTGCATCTGTATTAAGTGCTGCCAAGCGTTCAGCAGCAGAGTTTATAACATCTGGGGACTCACCCTGCCGCAGTGGACTTTCAAGTGCACTGTGATGAGTCTAATCTGCTCATGGACTTGACACATTCTTCAACGTGGGCAGAACAGCTTTTGGCAAGCTTGATTTTACTGTCCCCCCTCCAGAGTACTTTGGCTTTTTACTGTAAAACCAGTCAAAGCAGTGCATCCCCAAGTTTCCAGGAGAAGGTCAAAGGGACTATCCCCTCAAGCCCGTAATTCAAGCAACCTCATTGGAATACTTCTGATCAGAGCAGCTCTGCCCCTGGTAAGTGGCTTGGGGGCTACAACTGTCTGCCTACAGTCTTGAGAGTCCTACTCCTGAACCAAACACGGGCCTGGCCACCAGGACAGACCTTCAGTGGGCAGGAGGAGTGGTGGAGGGAGTCGGGGAGGGGTACCAGGTTTAATTGACTTCACTTTGGTCACTGCACAGGTCAGAAGCATTATAATTTGTTTAGCATTGTGGAAAGATAGTCATGTTTAAGTGGGTCTCAATAAGTATTATTTCCCTCCGCCACTAAATTTGGCTAGTTGGAGGGAAGGGGAGCAGGAAAAAAGGTCAGGAGTAGATGGACCCACTTTGCTCTGTGCAAATGGGCTCCTGAGTTAGGTTTCAGGGACTACTGAAGTATGGTTAGAGTTACTAACTTAGAAGAATGTATATAATCTTTTTTTTTTTGGCGGGGGGTGAAGGGGGAGTTGTGCCCCATGGCTTCTCTGACTAGGGATAAAACCCAGGGCCTCAGCAGTGAAAGCATGGAATCCTAACCTCTGCACCACCAAGGAGTTCCCAGAAGAATCTGTATAGAAAACAAACTTATTATTACCAAAGCAGACAGGTGGGGGCCAGGTGAGGGGGAAGAAGGGAGGTATAAACTAGGAGTTTGAGATTAACAGATACAAACTACAATATATAAAATAAATAACAAAGGAACTACACTCAATATCTTATAATAAACTTTAATGGGAAAGAATCTGAGTAAGAATAGATGTATGATATAGATATATGTATAACTGGATCACTTTGCTGTACAGCAGAAACAAACACACAACACTATAAATGAATATACTGCAACTTAAAAGAATGTATATGGATTCTCTTTTCTGATTGAGGAAAGTTTTTTGTGTCTTTCTTTAAAAAAAAAAAACACAAACTATTTATTTACTTTTTTGGCTGCACTGGGTCTTAGTTGTGGCATGCAGGATCTTTAGTTGTATCATGTAAACTCTTAGTTGCTTGTGGGATCTAATTGCCTAACCAGGGATTGAACCCAGGCCCCACATTGGGAGCGAGAAGTCTTAGCCACTGGACCACCAGGGAAGTCCTTGTGTCTTGCTTTAAAGGAGATGCTGTACTCAAGTAGGTACTATGATCCTTCCAACCTTTTCCTTTCACAAGAGAAGGAAGAAGCCCAAAGGAAAAATGGAGTGTTTCCAGGCCATGCTGTAAACTAAGGGCAGGGCCAGTCCTGAGCCCCTGGCTAAACAGGGAGGGGAAGAAATGCTTCTTTGTGGTAATTAGGAGCTGGTGTCCCTCATCTCATTCTCCTTCTCTGGACTCTTGTGTCCCTCTTGCAGTTCCCCCTGGGATACTCTTCCTTGCAAAGCCCTCCAGCAAAGAAACTGATTGTTTGGGTTGATGTCCTGTGTAAAGTGTCCTGTGATTGATATTTATGTATCCTAGGGTTCGAGAGCCCCTGCCTTGAGAATATTGCTGTTTTCTGTTTCTTCCAGAAAGAGAGACCTAGGCTTTCTTTTATTATTTTTAAAATTTGTTGGCTGCGCCACTTGGCATGTGAGATCTTAGTTCCCCCACCAGGGATCAAACCCAGAACCCCTGCAGTGGAAGCTTGGAGCGTTAGCCCCTGGACCATCAGAGAAGTCCAAGGAACCTATACCTTCTGAAGACAAGTTGAGTCCCTCCCCACTCAAGGCTCTGCTCTGCAGGTTGAGGACTCTCCTGTGCCCAGCCAGGTGTTCTGTGCTCAGGCAGACTTGGGAATTTCTTGACATTCTTCTCATGGGGAGAATATATGGTCTCCATCCAGGCACCAGGTCCTGGAAGCTCCCATTTGGGTGGTTAGGGAATGATATGTGTCCTCAGTGGGAAGGAGAAGCCATACCTGCTCTGGGAATTCACAGAGGTGGACCAGAGGAGATTCCTGAAGTATTAGGGCTGGAGAGGGCCTGAGATGGCATCCCTCCTACCCTGCTACTGAGACTGTCCATGGATCAGTGGCACCTGCATTTCACCTGGTTACAAATGCAGAATCTGGGGTCTGCTACAGGATATCTGAATCAGAACCTGCATTTCCCTGCAAATGACCAGGTAATTTATGAACGTATTAAAGCTTGAGGGCCTTCCCTTGTGGCCCAGTGGTTAAGAATCCGCCTGTCAATGCAGAGGACATGGGTTCAATCCCTGGTCAGGGAACTAAGATCCCACATGTAGAGGGGCAGCTAAGCCTGTGCACCACAACAACTGAAGCCTATGTACCTAGAGCCTGTGCTCCGCAATAAGAGAAGCTACCACAATGAGTAACCTGCTCCCCACAATGAAGAGTAGCCCCAGCTTGCTGCAACTAGAGAAAGCTGGTGCACAGCAACGATGACCCAGCACAGCCATAAATAAATAAATATTTTTTTAAAAAAAAGCTTGAGAGGCTCTGATCTGGCCTGTTCATGCTCATGCTACCCTCTTGTACTGGTGGTGGTCCATGAAGACCAATAGAGGCTGTGTGACTTGCCCTAGCTGACAGAGTTGTACTTCAGTCTGATCTTGCTCTTTTTTCAAGTTTTATTAGAATGCAGTTCACATGTGCTATACATTCATATAATCATTTAAGTGTCATTGTTTTTTAGTTTAGTCAGTTAAGTAGATTAAAAAGTCACTACAAGAAACTCTGCACCTAGAAGCAGTCAGTGTTCATTCCCTTCCTCCCTGCCCCCTGTTCCTCTACTCCCCAAGCCCTTGGTAACCACTAATCTACCTTCTATCTATAAAATTATCTATTCTGGAATAAGTGGAATAATACAAATGGTGGTCTCATGGGACTGACTTCTTTTACTTAGGATAATAATTTCAAGGGTTATCCATGATGTAGCAAGTATCAGAACTTCATTCCTTTCTGTTGCTGAATAGTATTCCACTGTGTGAACCTACCTCATTTATTCTTTGGTTGATGAACATTTGAGGTTTTTTCCACTTTTTGGCTATTATAAGTATGCTGCTATGAATCTTCATGTGCAAGTTTTTGTGTGGAACTATGTTTTCATTTTTCATGTGTATACACTTAGGAGTGAAATTTCTGGGTCCTATGGTAACTTTTTTAAAAAAAGTTAAAATTTTATTTGACTGCATTGGGTCTTAGTTGCCACACTCGAGGCTCTTTGTTGCACACGGGGGGGCTTTTCTGATGGCAGAGTTTGGGGTGTAGAGTGTGCAGGCTCTGTAGTTGTGGCACGTGGGTGTAGTAGCTCTGAGGCATGTGGGATCTCAGTTCTCCGACAAGGGATGGAACCCATGTCCCCTCTGTTGGAAGGCAGATTCTTAACCCCTGGACCACCAGGGAAGTTCCTTGATAACTGTATGTTTAACTTTTTGAGGACCTGCCAGGCTGTTTTCCAAAGCAGCTTTGCTAGTTTATGTTGAACCAGCAATACAGGAGGATTTCAGTTTCTCGACATCTAGCAGTTATAATTGTCCATCATTTTGATGGATTAAAGGTGGGGTGATGGAAGCCTCTTCTGATGGGCACCGTCAGCCATTTACCAGCATCCCATGGAGCAGGTGACCTCAAGGTGGGATTGCCACTGGGTCTCAGGAGCAAACTGAAGCCAGAGGCTCCAACACTGTGAGGATGCTCTGAGAGTTTGTCTGTTTTATGCTGTCTGTGAGCACCAGCTTCCCAGCCTCTAAAGGCAGAGGGCAGACAGTGAAGCCTCCAGATGCTCCTGGGAACACATGCCTAGAGGGACTGCTTCCCTAATTCCCTGATTCTTAGGAGGGTAGGTCCTGTGCTCACCTGAGCTTGGCCCCTGAGTCGGTGGGCTGCCCCCACCCTTGGCCTTTCTCCACTCTGATCGGAGGCTGAGGATGAAGCACTTCCCTGAGATGCCTGCTCTCCTGGGTGGCCTGGGGGTAAGGAAAAGAGGTGCTTTGGTTGCTTTTCGGTTGCTTTGGGTTTCCCTGATAAACACTGTTTGCCCTGACAGTAACTGTCCCAGGGTGTACTTCATGTACCAGAGGCTGAGGCAGAAAATGGGGCTGCCGGGGGCCAGACAGTGATGGTCAAAGTATGATCAACCAGGAGGGTCTGGCTCCCCCTTTCAAGATTAAAGGTTTGTGAGGAATCCTAGCCCAGGACACAGTTCCTGCTGGGCCAGGCTTGGAAGGGAGGTGCCTGAGGGAGTCACTGTCCTCATCTTATCTTAGAGATTTGGTTTTCTACCCTCTGCTGTCCTTTGTCCTGTTAACTTACTTGTTCGCACCCCTCCCACCTGTGTAGGAGGGTACGTTTCTCCACATCCTTGTCTAGACTCTATCAGCCTTTGGAATTTTTTCTAATAGGTGCACAGAAAATGTGCTCCTAATTTTACTTTATTTTTTTTTAAAGATTTATTTACATATTTATGTGTGGCTGCACTGGTCCTTGCTGCTTTGCATGGGCTTTCTTTAGTTGTGGCAGTTGGGGGCTACTCTGTTGTAGTGCGTGGACTTCTCATTGCAATGGCTTCTCTAGTTTTGGAGCGCGGGCTCTAGGGCTCTCGGGCTCAGTAGCTGTGGTGCAGGGGCTTGGCTGTCCCATGGCGTGTGGAATCTTCCTGGAGCCGGAATGGAACCCATGTCCCCAGCATTGGCAGGTGGGCTCCCAACCACTGGGCCACCACGGAAGCCCTGCTCTGGATTTTATTTTGCACTTAACTTTCTTCCCATCAACTGTTATGAATGAAACTGAGCCATCTTCTCAGATGTTTGTATGCCTTTTGCGTTCCTTTTACTTAAAAAACAAGCTGGCAGTTTATGTTTATTGCCAATTTTTTTCCTGCCCTTTTGTTCAAGGGCTTCCCTTGTGGCTCAGCTGATAAAGAATTCACCTGCAATGTGGGAGACCTGGGTTCGATACCTGGGTTGGGAAGATCCCCTGGAGAAGGGGAAGGCTGCCCATTCTAGTATTCTGGCCTGGAGAATTCAGTCCATGGGGTCTATACAAGTCCATGGGGTCGCAAAGAATTGGACACGACTGAGCGACTTTCACTTCACTTTGTTCATTGGGCTGCAAGAAACCTTGTATTAGGTTGGACCGAATGCAGTTAACATTCTGTAAATCAGAACAGGTTGCGTATCTGCCATTCCATGTTGCTCATTTCCATACATTAAGGATTTGGTTTAGCAGAGTGGCTACCGAGAAGTTGAACATGTAGAAAGTAGTGAATTTCCTATGAATCAGCAACAACCAAGTGTAAAATGAAACAGGAAAAAGCAATACCATTCCTAGTACTGAGAGCAAACTGAGCAATTTTAAAAGATGCTAATCACCTGTCTAGGGATCTAGAGGCCCCTGATTTGGGATCAGTCAACAATGTGCATGATTGCCGGTTGCAGTCAGGTCTATTAGCCCCAGTTCCGGGTGGGGCTGGCGGGAGGAGAGGCTAATTTAGACATAGAATGTCGGAACTCGTTCTGCTGCCAGTTCCTGCTTACCTTTTACCCACTTCTCATAATGTGAACATCTTATGTAACCATGGTATGGTGATTGAAAGCAGGCAATTACATAGGCTTGATTCTGTTACCTCTACCACATCTTTATGTGAATTTTACTAGTTTCTCCATTACTGTCCTGCTTCTGTCTGGATTCCAGTCTGGGATCCCACATGGCATACTGTTGAAATATTTCCTTGGTCTCCTCAGATCTGTGACCACTTCCTGTTTGTTTGTTTTTTGATGTGGACCATTTTTAAAGTCTTTATTGAGTTTGTTCTAGTATCGCTTCTGTTTTATGTTTTGGTTTTTTGGCCTTGACGCATGTTGGGAGCATAGCTCCCCAACCAGGGATCGAACCTGCACTCCTTGCATTGAAACGTGAAGCCTTAACCACTGGACCACCTGGGAAGTCCCTATCTGATGTTTTTAAATGATGATATTGAGATTATTGCATTTTGGGGTTGAAGCGGCATGGTGCCCTTGCTAGGGCACCATACTGGGGAATCATGACACTGATAATGTCTTACTGCTGATGGTATTAACCTTGATGATTGAGTGTCTGCCAGGCTTCTCCACTGTGAAGTTACAATGTCCCTCTTTGTAACAAATATTTCGGAGTTGAAAAGATATTTCTTTCTACATACAGTAATTGAAAAACTATTGTAAGAGCTTTCTCTTATTTGGTACTAATTTATTTATTCACTTTATTGTATCAGTCTCCAGTATTCTTACCTGGAGAATCCTATGGACAGAGGAGCCTGGCAGGCTACTATTGTCCATGGGGTTGCAGGACTGTCCATGGGGTCGCAAGAGTTGAACACGACTTAGCGACTAAACCACGCACCACCATTGTATCAGTATAGACAAGTGGATATTTATTTTCTTTGTTGAAATTCAATACTATTGTTACCAGTTTTGTTTCTGAAATTGTTCCAGTTGTGACTATTGGGAGCTCCTTCAGATTGGCCCCCATGATGCTGTGACACACCTCCATCCTTTTTTTTTTGAGCATGTCCTCACTTTGGCACTGCCAGATGCTGAAGACAAGCTGAGCATCTTGTGTTTTCCCTGCCCCCTGCCCCAGAAGCAATCCCTTCTCAAAAGGGTCTCTAGGCTGTAGTTTACTCTTCTGCTTTTGTATAAACACACATATACTTACTGTCTTCCAAGTATTTATTGGGGATGCACTGTATTCCAGACACAGAGCCTAGTCCCTGGCATTCAAAGTAGCTGTGAGGAGGTTAAGGTTCAAAGTCACCCAGGTTGTGAGCTGTCAAGATAAGGACTCTGGTCTGTGATAGTAGTAAAGCCTTGGAATAGTAAAGCGTGCCTTATGTGTGAGTGCTCTGTCACACACTTGCCTAAGGCCACACATATGCAAATGACAAGATACTTGCTAGAGACTCTGTGGCCTTGTGCTTCCTCCATCTGCTATTATTTCAGGACTGCTGGCGTCTGGCCCTCCATTCTCTGAGAGCTATCGAGGGCCTCCATTATGTTTTATGTGGCATTAATTACCCAAAGCAGTAACTGCTGGAAAGTAAACAACCTATAAATCTTGCCAGCCCGGGCAATTGCCTCCTGTTCTTGGGAACACGGTGATCCAGGCCGGAGGCCCTGTGCTGGGTTCCACTGGCTGGGCAGAGTTGCACTGCAAGAGTGCCCAGTGGGTACGGCCCCGGGATGGGTGGGTGGGTGGGCAGGCAGGGGTGTGTCTGCCCTGGGCAGCACCCTGACGGCAGCAGTGGCTCGCCCTCCCCTAGACAGCCCAGAAGAAAGTCAGGTAGCCTGGGGCCCTGTTCCAGCTGGGTAGCCTCGGACTGGGTGACCTTGAATGGCCTTGGGCGGACAGGCTGCTCAGGGCTGGAGTGGTGGGGAGGGCGTGCGATTCCCAGGACAGTGGCCGGGCATGGGTGGGGCTCAGTACGCTTGTTGGTTGGAGGTGCTAGTCACGATGGGCGTTTACTGAGTCCTTATTACCTGCCAGGCTGCAGGTGCATGATCTCATTTCATCCCCACAACAGTTTGCAAAGAACATTTTGCAGATGTAAGAAGCAGAGGGGTTTGAGAACCTGCCCAGAACACCAGAGGGTCTGACCCTACCCCAGTGTGTCTGCCCTGACCCTGCTCCCCTCTCCCTGCTTGTCCTGGGCCAGGCCACAGGCTGCCACTACCTTGAGCACATCAGCAGCTCCCTGGGCCTGGGTGACCTGACCCACAAAATGGGCACAGTTGTCCTGTGCGGCAGGTTCTTGGGGTGGCCGCCCAGAGAGACCTGAGGGTCTGACCTCATCTGTGTGTGTCTGGTGGTCTGTTTATTGGAGAAAGACTGTTTTTCCCAGATGCCCACCTGTCTGATTAACTTTTGGGTACCAACCTGATGCTGGAAGGAAAAAAGTGCTGACCATTGTCACCCTGGTCACAGGCTTGGGATGGTATGAGACAATGCTCCTCTGTTTCTTGTGCTGTATGTTTTTCAAATTTACATGTAATGATCTTAATTTTTTAAAAAAACTTAATGCTGCAAATATATATAATGTAAGAGGGAAGGGTCTTTCTCTGCATTATTAGTTCCATATCTTTGGCTCACAAGTATAGAGATATGCATATAACACTTTAAAATATAAATAAAATTACTGTGTACATATTATTCAGTGACTTGTTTTTTCCCATTCATACGTATGTGTGCGTGTGGTGGCTTTTTTTTTTTCTATCGTGGATTTGGATCTGTTTAATTTTTTAAATAAGGTTTTTGGTTTCCACTGTCTTTTTTTTTAAGTATAGTCTATGTGTAATATTATATAAGTTACAGGTGTGCAGTATAGTGATTCACAGTTTTTAAAGGCTATATTTCATTTATTGTTATTACAAAAAATTGGCTGTGTTGTATAATATATCCTTGTAACTTACTTTATACATATGTAATCTTTTTTATTGAAGTATAGTTGCTTTACAATATCATGTTAGTTTCAGGTGTACAGCAGTGATTCAGTTATACATTTATATATACATTCTTGTGTGTGTATATATATATATATTCTTCTACAGCTTCTCTTCCCTTATAGATTATTTCAAAATATTGAATATAGTTCCTTGTGCTCTACAGTAGGTCCTTTACATATGTAATCTTTTATTTTATTTAAAAAAATTTTTTGCTGTATTGGGTCTTAGTTGAAGCTCAGAGGCTCTCTAGTTGTGGTGAGCAGGCTTTGTTGCCCCAAGGCATGTGGGATCTTCCCAGACCAGGAATTGAACCCATGTCCCCTGCACTGGCAGGCGGATTCTTAACCACTGGACCACCATGGAAGCCTCTGTTCTTTTTTATTTTTGACCATTCAGTTCACTTTGTTTTTAGCTGTACCAGTATTGCTGCATCGAATAGCCTAAGAAAAATATTTTTAATTTCAGGTGTACCAGCAGTTCTGTAGACTAGAATGCAGGAGATGTGGTTGGATCCTAGGCTGTGTGTTTGTAGCTTTGATGGATATTGTCCAAAAGCTGGGACATCCTATCTCCCACTCCTGGCATGTGAAAGCTCATTTCCTCACATTTTGTCCTTGAGGGATGTTAGCAATCTGTTAAATGTTGGCCAATCTGATAAATGAAACTGGCATTGCATTATTTTCATTTGGCCTGTCTTTGACCACTACAGAGGTTGAACATCTTTATATGTTCTTGGCTTGGCTGACTGGTTCCAGCTCTGTTATTTGCTTTAAGGAATTCAGTGTCAGATTCTGCCACCGTTAGTTAAAAACCTAAAACACGTCAGTACTGTCCAAGGGGCTAGGGTGTGTGTGTGTGTTGTGCACATGGGCATATCTACTTCAGGTAAACTGGTAGCTGGTTTGAAGCTTCTTGCCAGCTGGTAGCCTGAGGAACAAAGCTGCAAAGCACGGTAAGAAGTTGCAAAGAAGGAAGAGCTCAGCAAGAGGAGTGAAAATTATGTGAAAATTTCATTTTCACTGTCCATGGAATGTTTAATTGGAATCCAGCCATGCCCGTTCATCCCTGTGCTCTCTGTGGCTGTTTCCTTGTTACAGTGGCTGAGCGCTGGAGATGTGACGGATCTTAAGGCCACATGGTTGAAAATTGTCACTGCCCAGTCCTTCCTGGAGAAAGTTTGCTGATGCCTGAGCTGGGAGATGCTGGTTACTGGGGGTTATACGAGGGAGGAAGTTCGGTTTGCTGGGCCCTTGCCTGGGCTGGGCACCACTTAGAGGGCTTTGCCTGTGTGTTTTATATAAACTTCCTTGGCAGGGTTTCCTCTTCTTTCCCCCTGTGCTCCTTGCCCTCTTTCCCCATTTCTGCTCCTCCCTGCATGGGGTGGAGGCAGGAAGGGGAGAGAGATGGAGGTTGGGTGAGAGAGAGGCTTTCATCCCCTAATGAGCAGTGTCAAGGCTTTTAGACAAAGTCTAGGCCATTCTTCCAGGTGGTGACCAAGCTCCCTAGGAACCTCAGTCCAGCTGAGGGCCGCCCCCCACCCCCGAAGGCTGAAACCGGAACTCTAAAGTGGGAGGGGGTCACTGAGCTCCACTGGCCCCTACTGGTGGGGATGGAGCCTGTGGCCGCTGCTCCTCCAGCCCTGCCACGCTCTGTCACCTTGGTTCCTCTGGACAGGGCTGGCTGCCATCTGCCGAGGCTGAATCCTGGCCCTGGGGCTCTTCCCTGCTTTCCTTTAAAAGGCCTTGAACTGCTCCATCGTGGAGGGTGGGGCAGGGTCATTGGAGGAAATTGCCTCAAAGGCTTTGGCAAAGCTTTGAAAAGCCAAGACATGCTGTAATGACCTCATTGCAGGGGAGATTTTGAGCCAGGGACCTCCTGTGCGCCTGCATCAACCTGCTGTGCTAACTGCAATATTGTCCACATTTTGGAGGTGTGGAAATTGAGGCTTACACATGGAGCCAAAGTGATGGGCCCAGAGGGTAGTCTGGGCTCCAAACCTGGGTGCCAGCCAGATCCCCAAGATAATCATAAGGGACTGCAGAAAAACACTGGTAGCTGCACAGCTGTGTAATGTTTACAATGACTGTTTAATTACAGTATATGAATATGATTTTCTATATGCAGGCATGGTACACACTTAAAATTAAGTTGAATTGAGTTGATTAAATAAAACATGCTCACATTTGCAGCAATATGGATGGACCTAGAGATTATCATACTAAGTGAAGTAAGACCGAGAAAGACAAATATATGTTATCACTTATGTGTGGAATCTGAAATGTGACATGATTTTATCTATGAAACAGACTCACAGACACATAAAGCAGATTTGTGGTTGCCCAGGGATAGGGATAATCATGATGATGTGATCACTGACCTAGAGCCAGACATCTTGGAATGTGAAGTCAAATGGGCCTTAGAAAGCATCACTAGGAACAAAGCTAGTGGAGGTGATGGAATTCCAGTGGAGCTATTCCAAATCCTGAAAGATGATGCTGTGAAAGTGCTACACTCAATATGCCAGCAAATTTGGAAAACTCAGCAGTGGCCACAAGATTGGAAAAGGTCAGTTTTCATCCCAATCCCAAAGAAAGGCAATGCCAAGGAGTGCTCAAACTACCGAACAATTGCACTCATCTCACACGCTAGTAAAGTAATGCTCAAAATTCTCCAAGCCAGGCTTCAGTAATATGTGAACCGTGAACTTCCTGATGTTCAAGCTGGTTTTAGAAAAGGCAGAGGAACCAGAGATCAAATTGCCAACATCCGCTGGATCATGGAAAAAGCAAGAGAGTTCCAGAAAAACATCTATTTCTGCTTTATTGACTATGCCAAAGCCTTTGACTGTGTGGATCACAATAAACTATGGAAAATTCTGAAAGAGATGGGAATACCAGACCACCTGATCTGCCTGTTGAGAAATCTGTATGCAGGTCAGGAAGCAACAGTTAGAACTGGTCATGGAACAACAGACTGGTTCCAAATAGGAAAAGGAGTACGTCAAGGCTGCATATTGTCACCATGTTTATTTAACTTATATGCAGAGTACATCATGAGAAATGCTGGACTGGAAGAAACACAAGTTGGAATCAAGATTGCCGGGAGAAATATCAATAACCTCAGATATGCAGATGACACCACTCTTATGGCAGAAAGTGAAGAGGGGCTAAAAAGCCTCTTGATGAAAGTGAAAGTGGAGAGTGAAAAGGTTGGCTTAAAGCTCAACATTCAGAAAACGAAGATCATGGCATCTGGTCCCATCACTGCATGGGAAATAGATGGGGAAACAGTGGAAACAGTGTCAGACTTTGTTTTTCTGGGCTCCAAAATCACTGCAGATGGTGACTGCAGCCATGAAATTAAAAGACGCTTGCTCCTTGGAAGGAAAGTTATGACCAACCTAGATAGCATATTCAAAAGCAGAGACATTACTTTACCAACAAAGGTTCGCCTAGTCAAGGCTATGGTCTTTCCTGTGGTCATGTATGGATGTGAGAGCTGGACTGTGAAGAAGGCTGAGCGCCGAAGAATTGATGCTTTTGAACTGTGGTGTTGGAGAAGACTCTTGAGAGTCCCTTGGACTGCAAGAAGATCCAACCAGTCCATTCTGAAGGAGATCAATCCTGGAATTTCTTTAGAAGGAATGATGCTCAAGCTGAAACTCCAGTATTTTGGCCACCTCATGCGAAGAGTTGACTCATTGGAGAAGACTCTGATGCTGGGAGGAATTGAGGGCAGGAGGAGAAGGGGACGACAGAGGATGAGATGGCTGGATGGCATCACTGACTTGATGGATGCGAGTCTGAGTGACCTCCGGGAGCTGGTGATGGACAGGGAGGCCTGGCGTGCTGCGGTTCACGGGGTCGCAGAGAGTCGGACACGACTGAGCGACTGATCTGATCTGATCTGATCTGAGGGATAGGGAGGTAGGGGAGGGATGGACTGGGAGTTTGGGATTAGTAGATGCAAACTATTGTATATAGAATCGATAAACAAGAAGGTCTTGTTGTGTAGTCTAGGGAACTGTATTCATTATCCTATGATAAACCTTAATGGAAAAGAATATGAAAAAAAATATATGTATATATCACTGAATCACTTTGCTATATAGCAGAAATTAACACAACTTTGTAAATCAAATATAGTTCAATAAATTAAAAACAATAGGCTGATACACTGCAGGTGATTTTTAATTTCAGTGGCAAAATTGTGGGATGGAGTGTGACTGAGTAAAGCAATGCAGCCCTTGCCCCCAGCATGTCCCTGGCACAGAGGGGATGTAGGGGGTGTATAGTGATGGCTCAGCAATGGGGCCCAAGAGAACCACCCTCTGTAGCAGGACTGGGGAGTTGGAAACACACAACCATAATGCAATGCAGAATGCGATGCAGAATGCGATGCCAGCTCCAAGAGTTCTTCCTCCACTGAATTCTTTTGTGTGTGAGAGAAATACTTGAACAACATGGGTTTGAACTGCGTAGGTCCAGTGATACACAATATTAAATTCTTTTCAATAGCAAATACACAATCTGAGGTTGGTGGAGCCCAGGGATGCGGAGGAACCGCAGATCTGGAGGGCAGTCTCTGAGATTGTTTTCAGCCACACTGAGCCCCTGACCCCTGCAATGTTCTGGGGTCAACTGTATTTTAATTCAGATCGACTGAATGCTCTAGAGATGAGAGAACAAATACTCATGTACCCAACGTGGTGTTTTCAGTCAAATTTGCTTCTGATTTTTACCTCTAATTCTGTTGCTTTTCCTCCTAAAAGCATAATCATGGTTGTGAAGTTGGTTATACCTCTGTGCACAGGTCAGGAAGATCCCTTGGAGGAGGGCATAGCTACCCACTCCAGTATTCTTGCCTGAAGAATCCCATGGACAGAGGAGCCTGGAGGGCTACAGTCAATGAGGTCTCAAAGAGCTGGACACAACTGAGATACTAACACGTTCACTTCGACTGTGCACTCTAAAATCTTTACTCCTTGCACACTTTGCCATTAAAAATGACCAGTGCCATTTTTTGCTGGCTCCAAACTTTATATAAAGTGGTTTTCTAGACATCCCTGTGCCCTTTGTTGAGTGTTTCTGAGATTTCTCCACGTTGGTGCCTATCTCCAGAGGACTTATTTTAAGTTCTGTGTGTTATTCCGTTTTTAAGTTCCATAATAGAATTGTCTTTCTCCTGTGACTGGATATAGTTGGTGACAATTTCTCACTGCAGCAAGCAATGCCACAGTGAGCAGTTTTTGTCTAAGTCTCCCAGTGCGCATCGAGGACTTTCTTAGGACATTTCTCAAATTGATGTGCTTGACAGAAGGCTTCTGTGTCTTTAGTCTGACTTTCTTCCCCCCGAACTCTTGTCCCAGTGGTTGTATCTGTATAACATGTCCATCAGCAGTGCCCCAAAGTCCATTCTCCACATGCTCAATTGAAATTTTTTACGTCTCTGCACAGATGTTAGATGATATCTTATTTTACTTTACATTGCCCTGTTTACTTACACCATCCGGTACATCTTTCTGTGCGTTTGTTGACCTTTTTATGTTTTCATGGGATGACCATATGGCCCAGTTCGCCAGGTCTTTTCCCATTGATAGAGACTGTGTAAATACTAACAGCACCTCTGGCATTTTCAAAAGTGTCGCTTTATAAATGTTAACAGAGAGAGTTTTTCCTACATGATGTAAAGGGCATAATTTTTTTCTTTTTGTATTTGTTTCTAGTTTAAAGAAACCCTTTCCTATCCCATGGTCAAAAAGTAGTCTTATATTTTTTTAGAAATGTTTTAGAAAGTTTTGCTTTTTTTCTTATGGTTTCTAATCACTGAGAATTAACTTATTATGTGTGGTATGAGGTGTGGATATATTTTTCCTGTATGGATAACCTCAACTTATCCCACAGTCTTGAAAAGTCTATCTTTTTTATTTTTATTTTTTAAAAAATATTTATTTTTTTGGCTGCTTTGTGTCTCAGTTGCGTCATGTGGGGTCTTTTGTTCGCAGCTCATGGGCTCTGGAGCTCGTGAGCTCAGTAATTATTTCGTGGGCTCAGCTGCTCCATGGCACGTGGCATCTTAGTTCCCTGACCAAGGACCAAACCCACATCCCCTGCACTGGGAGGCAGGTTCTCAACCACTGGACCACCAGGGAAGTCCCCAAGTCTGCCTTTTTTAAATCACTGTTATAGATCAAATTTCCATGTATCTAAAAGTCTCTTTCTGGGCTCTTTATTTATTTTTTTCCCAATGTTCTATTTGTCATCATTCCAAAAATGTCCTGGTTTTAGCTACTGTAACCTTATAATATGTTCAGAGTATTTTGTTGTATTATTATTGAACTTTTTATTTTATTGACGTATAGTTGATTTACAATTCTGGGTCAGTTTCTGCTGTACAGCATAGTGATCCAGTTATATACACACATTCTTCTTCATATTTTCTATTATGGTCTATCACAGGATATCGAGTATAGTTCCCTGTGCTCTACAGAGTATTTTAAATGGAGTAGTAATATGTGTTTCAGGGAGACTAGAATAGTCTAGACTATTCTAATAAACTAGAATAGTCTAGACTATTCTAATAGACTAGAATACTTTATTCTAATAGACTAGAATAGTCTAGACTATTCTAATAGACTAGAATAGCATGCCCAGTTTATCATGAGCAAGTGATATACCACAGAATGGTCACATAGTCACCAGACTTCTAAGACCCATCTTGGTTTAGAGAACTGAGGTCATGGGCCTTGGGAATTTGAGCCTTGAAAGAAAAGGGAAGGTTTTGGTAGGTGGAACAGGGTCATGATATGAAATGAATATCAAGAAATTCAGGAGCTTCCTGAGTATCAGAACCAGAAGGGGGCATTGGAAGCCACTAGACACTGTGCGGAGTAGTTTGTCTAAGTGACCAGTCTTCAGAGTCCAACAGACCTCGGTTTGATCTTCAACAAGATACTTAATCTCTGACTTTATTTCCTCATCTCTACAGTGGGAGCCATACTGGGTTTTTCTCATAAGATGGTTGCTGCTGCTAAATCGCTTCAGTTGTGTCCTACACTTTGTGACCCTATAGATGGCAGCCCACCAGGCTCCCCTGTCCTTGGGATTCTCCAGGCAAAAACACTGGAGTGGGTTGCCATTTCCTTCTCCATTGCATGAAAGTGAAAAGTGAAAGTGAAGTCGCTCAGTCGTGTCCAACTCTTTGAGACCCTGTGGACAGCAGCCTACCAGGCTCCTCCGTCCGTGGAGTTTTCCAGGCAAGAGTACCGAAGTGGGTTGCCATTGCCTTCTCCGAAGATGGTTGAGAGGGCTAAATGAAATAATGCTCAGAAGGGCTTAGCAAAGTCCCAGCTCATCGCTGGATGACAGTTAAGTGAAGGTGGTTTATTTATTATTCTATCCCCTTGATTCTAGGGCTTCCCAGGTGATGTTAGTGGTAAAGAACCCACCTGGCAATGCAAGAGATGCAAGAGACACAGGTTTGATCCCTGGGTCGGGAAGATCGCCTGAAGGAGGGCATGGCAACTCACTCCAGTATTCTTGCCTGGGAAATCCCATGAACATAGGAGCCTGGCAGGCTACAGTCTGTGAGGTCACAAAGGGTTGGACACGACTGAGCGCACGCACATATCACACCCATCCCTTGATTCTAAGACCAACTTTTTTTTTTTTCTTTTTCCACATTTCACAATTCTGAAATTAGAACAGGCTTTACTATCATACCGTATAACAAGCAGAGGGTTTTACAGACAAGGAAATGTTTTATCTAGGATCATGGAAAAAGTTGAGTTGGCCCTCTTAGGAATTACCTTTACTTCTAGTCCTAAAGGGGAGAAGGAAGGAGAACAGAGTACCATATTGCCTGGGGATGGGGTTGTTGAGGTGCTTTATATGCCACCAGATTTTGTGGGTAGACTTTAACCAGCACACAGAATGAAACCAGATGCCTTCAGAAAGGTGAAGGTGAGAGAGTCCTCTGTCCTGCAGACAACACCCACCAGGTTGGATGGGCTCAAGTTTCTGCCCCCGGCTCCATCCGCCACTGACTAGCCATGTGAGTTTGTTCAAGTCAGGTAACCTCTCTGAGCCTCTGCTTCCTTCTGTCAGGCGGGACTCATAATCTAAACTGTGCTGTTGATTCAGGTGAGTTAATCTCTGGGCAGACTTTCACGCTGAGTCAGCACCCAGTAAATGGAAGCTGTTAGGTGTTTCCTAAAGGCATGTTTTTCCCCACCCACCTCCTGGCCACTGTTGTTCTTGGGGGTGACTTTCTTGATCATTCTTCCCCTCAACTGTAGAAATCTTGCCTGCTCTTTAAAGTCCATGGCAAATGTTCTCTCCTTGTTCAAACCCTTCCTCCCCACCTCCCCATTCTGGGTGAGGATCACCCGCTTTGGATCTCCGTCATTTCTTAGAGGCATTCTTCTTTTTAGTTATTTTTCTTTCTTTTTAATTTTTAATTGAATTTTTATTATATAGTGGAGTAAAATGGCAACCCACTCCAGTATTCTTGCCTGGGAAAATCCCACGGACAGAGGAGCCTGGCAGGCTACAGTCCATGGGGTCCCAAGAGTCAGACACAACTGAGCGAGACTAAACCACCACCACTACCATAGTTTATTTACAATGTCATTTTAATTTCAGGTATGTAGCAGAGTGATTCATTTATATATACATGTATCTATTCTTTTTTTCAGATTCTTTCCCATATAGGTTAGTATAGAATATTGAGTAGAGTTCCTTGTGCTGTGGTAGGTCCTAGTTGTTTATTTTATACATGATAGAGTGTATATGTTAATCCCAAACTCCTAATTTATCCCTTTCCAGTTTTCCCCTTTGGTGACTGTAAATTCATCTTCTAAATCTGTGAGTCTGCTTCTGTTTTGTATATAAGATCATTTGTGCTGTATTTTAGATTCCACATATAAGTGATATCATATGGTATTTGTCTTTCTCTGATCTATTTCACTTAGTATGACAGTCTCTAGGGTTTGCCTTATGCCGGTGCTGTTTTGATGTATCCCAGAGGATTGCCGTACCTTTGAGGGCAGGAGTGTGTCTTGCAAACCCTATAGTTTCAACACAGAGGAGCCTTGCAGAGACCCCTGAGTTCCTCCTCTGCGTCAAACAGTACAGTATTGAGCAGAACACACACAGCCCTGGGCCTTGACGGAGTCCACTTTCTGTGGCTCCCACGGGTGCCTAGAAATGAGGCCGGCCAAGCAGAGAGATGCCGTCATCCCCCAGATCATTTCAGCCCCAAGTCAGTTCTGCCACCCTGACCTTGCTCATCAGCCCGATTGTTGGTGTTGTGCTGGGTGGGAGGGGGCTGGGAGGCGTATTGGCGTTGAGGCAGCCTGAATGGAGAGGGAGCCAGGTTTCTGTCTGAAGCCTGAGCAGGGAGGTATAGAGTGGCTGGGGGACTCCATGGGGAAGCGTAGGGGGCAGGTCTCTGCTGCTGGTAGAGGTGGCTGGGACCCCTGTCCTAAAGTCCCACTTAGTAGCTCTGATCCCCTAATGGCTGCCTGTGATGCTCGGGCCTGGGAACTACTCTTTGTGGCGCGGGAGGTACCTCCTGCCAGGCCTGAGCTGAGCTTGCCCTGTGGAGCCTGGGGTCAGTGTTAATGGGGCCCTAGGGCGCCTGTAAACCCACAGTAATGACCATTTGGGCCTTGGGCTTCATGCCAGAGCTGGCTGCATTCTTCCTCGGGGAAGGTAGAGGACACTGGAAAAACCAGTTAGGGCGTGGGAGGCTCCATTTCATGTAGCTGTCAAGGGTGTGTTGGCTCAGGAGCCCGGAAATGTTTTGTGAAAAATCTGGCTTTTTCAGAAAGGTACTAGTGTCGGTTCAGATCAGCAAGACCCTTTGGAACCAGCATGAGGGCAGGGCAGGAGTTTGGAGTCTGTGCCTTTTCCTTCTGATGGGATGTGCCCACCAGGGCAACCTGAGTGGTTTTCATGGTCTTGGCCTGAATGGAGAGGGAGCCAGGGCTGGTGCAAGCCAGCTGGACAAGTCCTGCCTTCCTGAAGGGAGAAGGGAGCTTCGCTGAGTGGGCATCTCTGAGCCCAGCCAGCATTGTGTCCATGACCACACCACTGGGTCCCTCTGCTCATTCTCAAGATTCACCTGGCATTTGGCACATGGTTGTTAATGCTCAGCAAATACTTGGAATGAATGATTGATTTCAGAGTGTCTGTCCATTATGTTTTTCATTGAGAGGAGGACTAGAGTAGTTTCAAGGGGTTGCTTTAACAAAAGCACTACAAACACATTGGCTTGAAACAAAGCAGAAGTTTATTCTATCCCAGTTCTGGAGGCCAGAAGTCGGGAATCCGCCACAGCCGTGGGGGCTTCAGGAGAGAATTTGTTCTTTGCATCTTTTGGCTTTGGGTGGCTCCAGGCACTCCTTGGCTTGTGGCCTCATCAGTCCAGTCTCTGCTCCCATGGTTCCCTGCTCCTTCTTTTCTCTGTGTGTCCTCTTATAAGGGCACTTGTCATTGGATGTAGGGACCTCCAGGACAAACTAGGATCATCTCTCTCACCTCAATATCCTTAATTTAATTGCATCTGCAAAAACTTTTTCCAAAGCAAAGATAATATTCTCAGGTTCTGGAGATTAGGTTATGGACATATCTTTTGGGGGCTACAATTCAACCCACTCGAGAGTCTTAATATTTGTCTAATCATTGCTTGTTTAGATATAGTAAGACTGTTAACCACTGGGTTTGTGCCACTCCTAGATGCATATATATCTATATCTGTGTCTTTCTCTCTATATTAGATTTCCTTTTCTTTCATTGATTTAGGTTCAGTCCTTCCCCATTGAGTGTCTGATAAACAATCATTCATGTTAACCCAAAACTTTAGGAAATTAACTTTTTAATCTAGTGGTAACTTGGATTAAATCTGCAAAACCCAGCGAAACCTGAGTGAGGTCTGGGGTTTAGTTAATTGCACTGTGCCATGGTCAATTTTGATAATGTACCATAATGAACTCAGATGCCACCCCTGGGGGAAGCTAGGGGCTGATACTCAGGACCTTGTGTACTATTTTTGTAACTTCTTGAGAGCCTCTCATTACTTAAAAAAAAATTTTTTTAACAGTTTGATTGGGTTTACCAAGACAAATGATGAAATCATTTGTTCTCTCTTTATTTGCAACACATCCATTGTTAAGCTGCAGTGTGTGGCGAGGTGTTTTAGAGTTGTCGCTGAACTTGATTTGGAAAAGTTGACATCATTTGATAGGTGGTCTTTCTGTCTAGGAATGTTTTGTGTTGTATTTTTTCAAGGTATGTTTTATCTTCCAGTAAAATGTGCGTAGTTTTCTTCAGGTAACTCGTAGATATTTTAAAGTTTGGGGTTTTAAGTTTGTTCCTATGGATGGATCTTTTCCCCATCTGTATTCTTTAACTGGCTCTTGCTGGTCACATGTCCCCAAACAGAATCCGCACACCTTTCAAATACATGAAATTCTTTTAGCTTGAGAAAATGCTCTTCATTCTGCAGTTAGAGACAATGTTTAACAGGTTTTTATTCATTCCTTTAAACTTGCTCTCAGAAAGGGTCCATCCGTTCAGTTATTGAATGTAGATTTAAGTATCTGGTTCTCCATCTGAGTATATGGGGGATGTTCTTTATAAAGAAATACAAAGTTGTGCTCTGTAAATGTAATGCTAACTGTATTGTTTTGGATTCTGTCTTTGAAAGCTGTAGAGGTGCTGCCTTTCTCCAGGGGTCATGTGCATTACCTGGGGGGCCCTAGGTCCCTACCAGGTGAGATGGACAAATGGGGTGTCCTGTCCATAGTGTGATCTGAACTTTTCTTATCCCTGGCTTTTCTTCTCTGCTTTGGTCGCAGAGCCATGAGGCCTGGGTGGGCATTGAGAAGGCCTCTAGCTTGGCGAAGCCCCAAAATTGAAAACAGAAGTAGAAAATGTACCATTAACCTCCCTCCAGGTCAGTCTTATGAAATCCGACTGCTGGAGAACAGGAAACTGGGAGATTTTCAGGATCTGAACACAAAATATGTGAAGGTAAGGCTCCAGTCCATACCTTGCCTGGGCACCTGGGGATGCTTGATTGGGAGCCTAACACCTGGGCTTGCACTGGGAATCAGGAGTGCCTGGGAGGTTTGGGGAAAGCTCCAGGGACAGAGGTGGGCTCAAGGTCTCTGGAGTGTGAGGGGCCTTGGTCAGGCCATCAGTGCTGGGAGCTGATGGCCAGGTCACACAGACTCGGGTTGCAACCTGGCTTTGCCTCTTCCCAATGTTCTCTGAGCCTCAGTTTGCTCACCTGCACAGAAGGTTTGTGAATGACCCATGTGTACGAAGCACGTAGCAGCCCCTTGAGGGCAGGGCATCCCTCGCTGTTTGTGCTGTTGTTCATATTGTTGGGGTTCTGAGGAGGGAGGGGTGACATGAGGAGCTAGAGGAAAGGCCCCAGGCAGAGGGCCTTGGAGGAAGAGAGGTTTGTCTGAAGGTCAGTGTGGGTTCCTTGCGGGTCCCTCTGGGCCCCACACTCAGCTGTTCTCCCCCCCGCCACCCCCCGCCCCGGCCCCGGCCCCCAGAGCATCATCCGCGTGGTGTTTCATGACCGGCGTCTGCAGTACACGGAGCACCAGCAGCTGGAGGGCTGGCGGTGGAGCCGACCTGGGGACCGGATCTTGGACATTGGTGGGTTTCTGGGCTGAATGGGGGTTCTTCCTGGGCACCATCTGGACCCAGCAGGGTCCAGGGCCTCTTACCACACTTCTGCCTTGTGTGAAACCCCATGGGAGCTGGTGGAGGTGACCACATCATGAGCCCTGCCCTCGGGGAGTACCCCTTTTTGGGGTACATGGTGGGGCATTTAGAAATAAGGACCTGTTGTCAGGAAGTGAGAAGCAGGGAAACCTTCACAGAAGGATCCTGACTTGATGGAGGGCAGGGTGGGCATCAGAGAGGGGGCAACGGAACTGGAACTGAGAGCTCAGGCAGTGGTCCACAGGCTTTTTATTCACAAAACTTGGGGCCAGATGGATTTTGGAATTCAGAAGTTGGAATAACAGTAGGGTGTGTAGACCCACAGTCGGGTCACACCACCAACAGGCCATGTTCTTGTAGCTATATAGAGTGATGGCACACAATGGGACGAAGGCTCGGAATGGCTTCATGGAGATTCAAGTCAGGATTCTGCCAAATGAGCTATGCAGAACCTGGCTTTCAGAACTCTTGGCGTTTCAAATTGTGTAAGGAGTTTGGACCTGTAATAGGAGTCCTTCCCAAAATATTGGGAGTGGCTGACGATTGCACTTTTGTGTGTGTGTGTGTGTGCACAGATATTCCACTGTCTGTTGGTATCTTGGACCCCAGGGCCAGCCCAACCCAGCTGAATGCAGTCGAGTTTTTGTGGGATCCTTCAAAGAGAGCATCTGCGTTCATTCAGGTGAGCAGGAGGGAGGTTGCCCTTTGTGGGGAGGTCAGAACTTTGGGGTCCATCGTGTTGTTTCTCAAAACCATCCATGTGTGGGGCCTTGATGGGCTTTTGCCCTTGGCTACAGGCAAGGAGGCTGAGAGGGAGGGTGAGTGGAGCCCAGAACCATGAGACTGGTTGGTCACTGGGGCTAGGAGGAAGATTTGGGATGTTGTAGACTCCTGTGTGGGTGTTGCTTATCCATATGTAAGCTTTTTACACAGTAACTGAGTCCGAGCATAAATAATTTGAAGTACAATTTTTTTTTTCATAACTGTTTCTGTTATTAAATGTTTAATTCTGAAGCTCCTGGTATGAAAGTGAAAGTCTTAGTTGCTCAATTGTGTCTGACTCTTTGCAACCCCATGTACTGTATATCCTGCCAGGCTCCTCTGTCCATAGGATTCTCCAGGCAAGAATACTGGAGTGGGTTGGCCATTTCCTTCTCTGGGGCATCTTTCCAACTCAGGGATCGAACCCGGGTCTTCTGTGTTGCAGGCAGATTCTTTACCATCTGAGCCAACAGGGAAGCCCATGAGAGCCTCTGCTATGGACCTGGCCTTATGTTAAACACTACAGCGGATCCAGGTGCCCGAGGGCGTGGCCAGGGCCCTGTGCTTCTGGGCTTCCCCTGGCTCTCTTGCTTGCTGTGGGTCCCTTTTTGAGGTTCTTGGTTTTCCTTCCTGTCTTATAAATTAGAGAATGAAAACAGAGCCACGACCATGGGCCCGGTTCATAAGCAGTCTTTTTGCCTTGCATAGTTATAATACTCGTATTGCATTTCAAAAGAATTATTGTTTATTATTACAACAATATGCATTTGTATTGGGTTGGCCAGAAAGTTTATTTGGATTTTTCATACCACCTTATGGAAAAAACTGCAACAAACTTTCTCACCAACTCAGTATTATGACAATATGATTACGTTATTATAGCAATCAATACACATCGAGTGCTTTCTGTGTAGCAGGCACATATCAGAAGTAAAGAAATGGTTCTAGCTTCTGGCCTGGCCCGAGTAAATGGGGGACTGAGGGACTAGGCTCCTAGGGACTAAGCTGTGGCCCCTGCTCTGTGGTCGCTGGGGTTTGTCCAGGCGGAGGTCTCTGGGAAGAGTGAAGGAGTTGCTGGGGTCAGTAGGCCTGGAGTAATGGCAAGGACTTAGCTGGTCAGGCAGGGCCTCCAAGGTCAAAGGATGGAAGTGAGAGGCTGTGGGGCCTGGCCAGTGGCCTGATGCTGGCCAGCACTGGGGGACAGCGGGGAGGTGGAGGCGGGTCTGACTGTGTGGGATGGACACATCTCCTGGGAGAGCAGCTCCTGGGGGTTCAGACCCCACCCTCGCCCACCTCAGGCTAACTGCCTACCGCATCCCCCGCAGGTGCACTGCATTAGCACCGAGTTCACCCCGAGGAAGCACGGGGGTGAGAAGGGTGTGCCCTTCCGGGTGCAGATCGACACCTTCAAGCAGAGCGAAAATGGAGAGTACTCGGAGCACTTGCACTCAGCCAGCTGCCAGATCAAGGTGTTCAAGGTAGGATGGCCGCCAGCGCCCCGCCCGCCGCCACCCCAGCCCAGGACTGGAGGCCAGCACCCCAGAGCTCGGCAATGAGGGCAGCGGCCAGGGGCTAGGGGCTCCTGCCTGGGCTCTTTCACCCTCACAGGCAGCCGGGCTCAGCTCTGCTTGACCAGAGTGGTGGGACTGGCACAGTTAGAGATTTCTGTTTTCCTCCCAAGCACTTTGGCCACAGAGTCTGTGATTGCCCATTAGATTCTCCTTAAAAAACAAGTCAGGAGACCCTGTCTGAAGGTCCTGATCATGGATGTTATTTTTTAAAATGTTTTTATAGCAGCATAATTAATTTATAAAGTTGTGTTAGTTTCAGGTGTATAGCGCAGTGATTCAGTTATATGTATCAATTCTTTTCCATACAGCTTATTACAGAATATTTCATATAGTGCCCTGTGCTGTACAGTGGGTCCTTGTTGGTTATCTGTTTTACATATGTTACTGTGTATCTGTTAATCCCAGTGGATGCTGTTCTTTAGGGCCCCGAGGCCCTTGTCCCTCTGCAATGGCTCCTGGTACCGCCTCCCTTTTCCTTTCTTGCCTCACCCCCAGCAGTTGCCTGTCATTGTTTCTCATCCCATCCCTCTGGACAGATTATTTCCTAAAAATGACTGCCAGTGGTGCAGCTCAGGGTGGCCCTGGGGGGAGGGGGTGACAGCAGAGTCCATGTCACTCTGGTGGGTGCACCGGCTCTGAGCAGGACCGCTGCCAGCAGATAGGACCTGCCCGCTTTCCTGGGGAATCCCAGCAGGCGCCTGAGGACCAGCCCCGGGTGCCATTCCCTCTCCTCCTGATCTTTCGCAATCCGGACCTGGGGACTTATTGACAGAGTTCCAGCTGCTGGAGCTGGAGATGCCAGAGGGAGAGGCTGTAGAAACGAGGGCCTGTCCCAGAAGAAGCTGGGTCAGTGTTGCTGTTTCTGAGCTAGGGATAGATGTGGAAATAAGCGCCCACAGGTAGAACCATCAACCTGGTGGCAGAGTGCTCATCTGGACAGGAAGGCCCTGAAGCTGCTGTGTCTGCACTTAGGTGACCACCACACAGCTGGGCAGCCAGCTTCATCCCCACTGATAGTGTCTGGCTGTCTGAGGGCTGTGGGCAAAGGGTTCTGAGGCCGTGGCCAGGCTCTATGTGTTGGTGGAGGTGAGTTTGTCTCTGCTGCCAGAGTGGTGGCACCTCCAGAAACCTACTTCAGCATGATGAAGACTTTGAATCTGGCCTCTGAAGGAAGTTACATTTCTCCCCCATATTTATATCCCCCTCCTGATGTTAAAAAAAAAAAAATCACCAAAGTTGAGTGTCTTAGTACTACATTATCTTCTAATGCTGAAGTCTGAAATGGGTTTCACTGGGCTAGGGTCAGGCGTCAAGAAGGTTAAATTCCTTTCTGGAGGCCCTAGGGGAGAATCTCTTTCTTTGGCATCTCCAGCTTCTAGAGGCATCTGCATTCCTTGGCCCGTGGCCCCTCCTGCATCCTCAAAGCCAGCATCACCCCAATCTCTCTATGCTTCCCCCAACACACACTTTAAGCCTCCATGATTACACTGGGCCCACTGGGATGATCCAGGCTCACCTTCCTGTTTTAGTCTCACTGTTGGCAATCCTGATTCCATTTGCAACCTTGCCCTCTGTGCCCTAAGGTAACATTTTCCCAGGCTCTGGTAATTAGGACGGGGCCATCTTTGGAGAGCATTAGTCTGCAGATCCTGTTCACCGGTGCCTCTGGTCTTGGGTTCTTGATTCTAGTTCACCCTGGACAGCTCTGAGGCTGCACAGTGGGTGGTCTCTGTCTGTCCTGCAGTCCCATCCTCTCTTGGTTGTATGCAGACCACATCCCACCAGCCATCTTCTGCCCTCAGGTGGGGTTACATCCAGTGTGATACCCTGGGATCAGGCCCTGGGCCAGGTGGTAGGAGGGAGGAGCAGTCTGGGCCAGGGATGCCCAGTTCTCCCCATGGCCCCTGCCAGCTCCCCCTCTTACACCTCAAGGTGGACACTCAGAAATGAGGGCTCTACCTGGCTCCTCAACACCACACCAGGCCTTATTGGGGGAATTGAGCTAGAAGCTGCTTTGGCATCTCCTGCAAGAGGGAAGGAGCATCTGTCACCCAAAATGAAAGTGAAAGCAAAAGTGTTAGTCGCTCTGTCATTTGTGTCTGACTCTTTGTGACCCAATGGACCATAGCCCACGAGTCTCCTCTGTCCATGGAATTCTCCAAGCAAGAATGCTGGAGTGGGTAGCCATTCCTTTCTCCAGGGAATCTTCCTGACCCAGGGATCCTACCTGGGTCTCTTGCATTTCAGGCAGATTCTTTACCATCTGAGCCGCCAGGGAAGCCCTGTCACCTGAAATGAGCTCCTCAGAATGCCTAAGGTGGCCTGGCCACCCACCCACAGGAGCAGTTGAGATAGGTGTGCACCAGGGCCAGGCTGAGCCCTGCCAAACTCTGCCCTGCCCGTAACTCTACCATCTCAGGTCACCCAGGTTACTAGGAAGCCCCTGGCTTCTTGGGTTGCTGCCCTGGGGCTCTTTGGGGATGTCTTAGGACTCTCCCTTTCCTACCAACTCCTTGCAGGGGTCTCCCTGGGGCTGAGTGGTGTCCCCCACAGGCAGGCTCAGCCTTGTTCTGCTAGTAATGCTTCTGGGCCGGGAGGAAGGGCCTCCTTTCTGGGACAGGATGGAGGTGGAGCAGGGAAACCAGATGATGGGGGTCCAGCTGCCGCACGCCTGGCTCTCCCACTGGACACCAGATTCATCGTTCATGTCCCCATAGGACATCAAGCAAAGATCCCACCCTCCAGCCTGGATGTCCCCTCAAAGGCTATTTCCTAATGCCCCCTGAGTTGGGAGTCAACAGCTGCAGCCTGAGGAAAGTGCCCTCCAGGATGATCCCAAAGGCACCATGGAGCGGAAGGGTGGATTTTCTTCCCTGACTGCCGACCTCGTGTGGTCTGCCCTATACAGAGTAAAACACTCAGTTCAGGGCCCTTTGGAGTCTTGATATCTGACCCCACCCACCAGACTGTGAACTCACTCTTAGTGGTCCAAACGGTCCCCATCAGCTGGGCCTGCTGGAGCCAGCATGGTGGCTGTGCCCAGCTTTTCTGACCTGAAGTCTTGACTCAGTCAGCATGTGGTTCCTCTCTGGTCTCGATGGGTCACTGGACCTTCTGTCTCCTTAATCTGTAAATGAGGCCGATAGTAGTACCTGTGAGGCCTGGATACCTGTGAATTCCTTAGGTGCTCTGGGCGCCCAAGACAGGCCATGTCAGGATGGTTACCCTGCAGGCAGACTCTAAGCTGGGAGTGTGCCCAGAGTCCTAAATGTTAGGGGCAAGGGGGCCTTAGAGGTGGACCTCGAGTGTAGATGGAGCCCTGGCTAGCAGCTCCTAGTTTGTCCGCTTCCTGTCTCTCTCCATGGAGAACCCAAGGAAGGCTCCTGAGGGGTCCTTTCCATTAGCAAGTGGCCACTGGTAAAGCTCTTCCCCAAGCAGGCCTGCCGGAGCAGCTCAACAGACCCCGCAAGAATCCCTGATGGACCAGGAGTGGGCTCTGAGCTCCCTTGGGGTGGGCAAGGGTCCCAGGCAGGAGGACCATGTGTCGGATGCCTGGGAGATGAGAGACAGTCTTTCTTGTCTGCGAGACCCTGCTTGGGGTGAGGGGGGAGTGTGACAGCTTTAGGGGCCGCCCCTCAGCTCTGGATCTCCCCCAGACAGCTGCCTCTGCCAGCTTTGAGCTCATTGGACCCCTGTGCTCTGCACTTACAGCCAAAGGGAGCCGACCGGAAGCAGAAGACCGACCGGGAAAAGATGGAGAAAAGAACGGCCCAAGAGAAGGAGAAGTACCAGCCGTCTTATGAGACCACCATCCTCTCAGAGGTGAGCCGGGGGCCTCCTCCTGCGGGTGGGCAAGCGGGCTGTCAGCCTGGATCCTGGAAAAGTGCCTGTTTGGGGTGAGTGCTTCTGAGAGCGCTGTTCAGTCCTGGTGCGTTCCCGTGTCTGGAACTGCTGGCATCTGAGGCCTGGTGTCCAGGGACACGTTTTACAAATACTTTCTAACTCCTGGCTGCCGTTGGCACATTTCACCAGGCACATTTCAAAATTAGGTGTTTTTTTTTTTTTTTAATAGATAATATATTCATGTGGTCCAAATTCAAAAGATATAAGAATCTCCATCAGAAAATATCTCTCCCAGCACTATCCAGCCTCAGTTTCTCTTCCCCAGGGCGGTAGGTGACCCTGGGTCCTTCTGTATCAGGCCCCACATTCTCTGCGAAGGAAACCAATTCAAACAAGTTTGCCCCACGCGTGCTTTTTTCCCCCAACAGTACACACACACACACACACATATACACACAGTCACTGTTCTAAGGTTGACTGTCTCTATTTCTTGGCGTTTCTTATCTGTTCATAAAGAGCTTTCCAGTGTTTCGTCCAGCTCTATAGCCTTCTCTGTGTGGACAGCCTGCTGGCGGACGCTGGACTGTTCTCAGGCTCCTGCTGTTTCACACAGGGCGCCGTGAACACCTTGCTCATGTGAAGTTCTCCACGAGGAAAGAATGTCTGCAACTTCTGTTCTCAGAGCAGGGATTGCTGGGTCCAAGGGGGTAACACTCTCTCTCTGGCTGTTGGGATGGATATTGGGGTGCATTTCCTCATAACCCAGGTGCTCACACCAGCCTGCTCTGTCCTTCCATACAGGGTCCGTCTGAAATGCTCCCTATCGCAGGCTCCTTTTCCTCCTGTCACCAGCCCTTCCTGCTGCTGCTGCTGCGCTTACTGGGCTCTGTTTTTTATTTTAACAACTTCCCCACTGTGCCCTGTGATCAGGCCAGCTAATAGGTATTGTGTGAATATTCTGACTTACTCAGGAGGCCCTCCATGGATGCCTGAGGACCAGTGCTGACCATGGTGGGGTTAAGTCTGTGTGAAGGGTGAGCTCCAGACACAGGGTGGCTCAGAGACTGGTGACTAGGTCCTGTCTGAGGAGCTGTGCGTGTATGTGAGGATGTGTGTGTGGGTGTGAGAGAGAGACACACACAAGCCATCTGCAGAGGAGTATTTGCAAAAGGAGAGCAGGGACACTAGTTTTGCAGACAGATGCATGCTGACCTTTCGTTGGATCGAGGCTGACGGTGGCCGAGAGCCCCAGCACAGGAGGAGCCCTGCCCCCTGGAAGCTGGTAAAAGCCAGAAATACATGGTGTGGGGCAGCACTTGGACACTTAGCTCTTCCCGGGCTTGGTATATGCTGGTGACATGCCCTGAGGACCCTCCCTGCTCCCCAGTCCTGTCTGTGGCCACCTCTCCTTCCAACTTGGGCCTCAGCCTCTGGTGCCTGCCTCTCCCCTGACTTCTCTGCTGGAGGACAGGTCCCCTAGGTGCTTCAGGCTATGTCCCAGCCCCTGTCCCCAACCAGGTATTGAAATCCCTACCCAGTCTGTAACTTTAGGAACTACTGGCTCCCCTCTTGTCAGCTCATCAGTTTTCCTACCCCTGAGGGCTCCAGGATTTGGCACCAACACATTCCAGCCCTCACTCAGAACAGAGTTAAATATTGACCCACTCTTTGGTCAGGTGGGTGATCGTCAGTCTCAGGAATGCTTCCGTCTGACCGTGTCCAGAGCAGGGTCATCGCAGAAAAAGGAAGTGGTGAATGCTTGGTCCCCCAGCCCCCAGGCAGCACCCACATGTCTAGGCTTGCTTCGGGGGACTCCTACATGTTCATTTAGGCTTCAGCAAAAGAAGTTCCAGGCATTCAGAGGTCACGTCGTTTGTGTTGCTGTGTCTCCCTCGGCTCCTGGGTTGAGCAGGATGCCTCAAATGTTATAAATACCCATGGAGTTACGCTGGGGACAGGCTGCTACAAGCCAGTGTGGAGGTGCCTGTCCCTGTCATCTGAGGCCCATCAGGAGATGCTATTAGTAATACGGAGCTTCTTCAGTGATTTTCTTTTGGAAGTGGCCCAGTGCTCCCTGTTTCTTGCATTTACACCCATTTGTCTGCATGGGGAAGACCTGCCTGTGGGCACCTGGCCTGTCCTGCACTGATGAGGTTTCCCTCTTTGCTTTGGCTGCTCGGAAGCTCTGACAGACATGTGTCATGCTTTGCTTGCCCTGGGATGACCTACTGATGATGAGGTCTCTTCTTGGCTCTATCTGATTTCTTCTGTGTGGCCTGAGCACCCCGCCCATCCCTGGGTACCAGGTCAGTGTGGGTTGGGTGTTGAAAGATTGTGATTTCACACTGAGTCGGGGGGCTAGGGAAGCTGGGCTCATCTCATCTGCAGGTCTGGGTCCTCGGGGACCACTGCCACCCCGTGCTCTCTCCCCACAGTGCTCCCCATGGCCCGATGTGGTCTACCAGGTGAATAGTGCCTCATCCCCAAGCTACAACGGCTCACCAAACAGCTTCGGCCTCGGCGAAGGGTACGTGCACCCTCTCTCCTTTGTGGTCTCTAAAGTGACCACAGGTGCGGACTCATTCCCCAGCTTCCTCTGTGCCTTCACTGCTCTTGTAGCCCGGCATCAATTGGGTTTCAGGGCGGTTAACTGGTGTTCATGACCATTTTTAGCATCATGTGTACAGGTTTTCGTGCTTGATGACACTTCTAGAAAGGCCAATTGGTGGAGTAACTAAGCACCCAGCACCCACTCCCTCCCCAAGTTAAGGTGGGCCGGCCCGCAAGCTCCTGGGCCACCTCCTGGACAGCTGGGGCCTCAGGAGGTGGACGTCTGGACCCCGTAGTGGCTGGAGGGGCTTCTTAGATCTTGCTGCAGCCCTTGTGCATGGTCACTGGGCAGAGGGGCTCAGCTCAGGATCTTCTCCACCCCTCTGGGTATCCAGACCCACAGCACAGAAGCGACTTCACCTCTGGTCACCGGCTCGGCCAAGGCCCAGGCCATGCTGATTCCAAGGTGACAGATGTGCAGGGGCCAGCAGGCAGCTGTCCCTCCTATCCTGTGATATCACTGTGATGACACTGCCCTCCTATTGGTGGGGGCAGGGAGGATGCCAGACGGGTTTAACAGGGGCGTGTAGAGCATACGGGTTGTTTGGAGCCCCTGCTTGTCAGAGAAGTTTACTGAGGGGGCAAGCCAGACAAGAACTTGATTTACTAGGTAAGGACAGTCCTTACCGAGAAGCGGACACAAGGAAGGGCTGCTGTATTTTATTTAGGCAGTGAAAAAAAATGAAAGTGTTAGTCGCTCAGTCATGCCCGACTTTTTGTGACCCTGTGAGCTATAGCCCACCAGGCTCCTCTGTCCATGGGATTCTCCAGGCAGGAATACTGAAGTGGGTTGCCATGCCCTTCTTCAGGGGATCTTCCCAACACATGGATCGAAGCTGGGTCTCCTGCACTGCAGGCAGATTCTTAACTCGGCACCTTTCTGGGGGCAGATTCCTTCACTTCCTGCAGCCTCAGTTTCCCTACTTCCAAGGGAGTATGAATTCCACACTCGGTCAGGGAATATGTGTAGAATCCTGGTACCCCCAGACCCAGACGACCTGCATCTATAGTCACTGGTGACTGGCCTAGGAATCATTGCTGCAAAGGTCTTTTCTTTTTTCCTTATTGTTACAGTGGGCTTTCCAGGTGATGCTAGTGGTAAAGAACCTGCCTGCCAGTGCAGGAGACATAAGAGACATGGGTTTGATCTGCGGGTCAGGAAGATTCCCTTGGAGGAGGGCATGGCAACCTACTCCAGTGTTCTTGCCTGGAGAATCCCATGGACAGAGGAGCCTGAGGGGCTACAGTCCATAAGGTCGCAGAGTCGGATGTGACTGAAGCAATGAAGCAACTTAGACTGAAGCAACGAAGCAACTTAGTGTACGCACACACACATATACACACTCACATACATAATGTAAATTTTTATCACTTGAACAAATTTAAGTGGCCAGGTCAGTGACACCAGGTCCACTCACATTGTAGTATTACCACCATCCATCTGGGAGGGTCATCTCTGACTGTCTTTCTCTTGGCTTAAAAGCCCAGGTATTCAGGTCTCTCTGCCTCCCTTTGGGGGAAAGCCATGAGAAAGATTTTCTCCTGATGGATGCCAAACTGTGGGTGCTGTTGCTGCAGAATGGTTCCCCAGGGATTCCTCTGCCCTCTCCTGGGTGTGGTTGGCCCTTTGCCATCTTCACACCAAGTCCCTGTGAGGCTCGAGGCCCAGTCTCCTTTGTCAGCCTGCCCTTCCCACTGACTGGGGCTCGGGGTGGGGACCATGAAATCTGCCCAAAATAAGCCGGAGCCTTAGAGTAGGGATGGGGCTGTGTAGCTTATGGGGTGTGTAGCTCATCAGAACCCTTGTCCACACCAGAGGTTTTGTTAAGAATTTCCAGGGATGGAGCAGGGTTCCTGCTTGTATTTTTCTCGAGGACCTATTTTGTTTCCAGCGAGCCCCAGAGCTGAGGGACGTGAAGGGCAGGCCAGCAAGGAGCATCCTGGCTGCTCACTGCCTCTCCTCTTCCTTTGCAGCAACAGCTCCCCAACCCACCCGGTGGAGGCCCTGCCGGTGGGCAGTGATGTAAGTGACTGCTGCGGTGGGGCGCTGGCTACCTGTTCCCACATGGGTGAGTGAGCGCCCCCTCAAGGCCTGTCCTCTCTGCCTGCAGCACCTGCTCCCCTCGGCCTCCATGCAGGACGCCCAGCAGTGGCTCCACCGCAACAGATTCTCCCAGTTCTGCCGGCTCTTTGCCAGCTTCTCAGGTGAGCATTTCTGAACAGTGCAGAGAACCTACCGGGATCTCAGAACACGCAGCACGTGCTCTGGGCACCCTGGGTACCCAGGGGCTGTGATCTGTCCTGGGGACATAGAGGCATGTGGTCATTCACGTGTGCTGGCCCTGGGCCCAGGGCTCAATGGGCAGGCCTGCCCCTGGGGTGTCCACCTGCTCGTGGCTTTAAGGGAGGGCCATCTGGGAGCCTTTTCAAGCTGCTCCTTGCCTTTGGGGTGGGCTCTGTGCCTCCTGGAGGGGCCCCTTAGCCAAGAAGGCCAGGGTGTACTCAGCAAGCCTCCTGGCCTCTTCTTCCCAAATGCTGCTCATTGCGCTGTCTCCAGGTAAGCAGTGTGGGAGGTGGTGGTGCAGCCAAGGTGAGAAGGGAAAGCTGGCTCTTCCTTCTGTAAAGGCTTTTCAAGCCCTTGCTGATGAGCCCATCAGACAGCAGCCCTGAGCTGGGGGTAGTGGGGGACAGGGAAACTGAGCCATGAACCTTGCCCCCTGGCAGTCCAGAGTGACAGGGAGTCAGTGTTGGCTGGAACCAGAGGCGTGGCCGCCAAGGACATCTGTGGTAGCAGAAGGGAAACAGCACCCCAGTAGTCATCTTTGAGCTCAGTTCTTCTTAGCATATCCTTTGTGCTGGGGGTGGACGGGATGAGGGCAGTCAGGCAGGGACTCCAGCCTCGGGCAGCTCTGAGTTGGCGCAGGGGTGTAAACTGCCCGTCTCAATGCACTGTGACCCTTCTGTGATAGGCAGGCTTGGAGGAGGGACTTGGAAGACTGGGAGGGAGGCAGGGCGCCTCCACCTTAAGCAAGGTGTAGTGTAGACCTCATTGAGGAGGTATCTTTGAGCAAATCCTGGAAGGAGTGCGAGTCAAGTGGGTGTGTGTGTTGGGGGCTGATGAGCTTTCCAAGCAGAGGGCAAGTGTAAGGTTGGGGCCTGGTGTGGCCACAGAGCCGAGGGCCCAGATGATGGGGTTGAGTGGGTCAGACAGGAGGTGAGGTCAGAGAGGGAGGTGCCCAGGGACCTTGGTGCAACAGTGTGAGGGTGTGGCTTTTATTTCCTATGAAAGGGGAGCCAGTGTGACTGCAGAAGTATACCCCAAACTGTACCTTAACTGTGGCAGGGAAAGGGGGTAGATGCTGTTACTCTGGACCACATGGCTGTTGGCCAGGTTTTAGCAGAAGGCTGATGTCATCCTTGTACCTTGGAGAGTCCACGTGAGCTCAAGGCTCTTGGGGGCTGTTCGGTCTTTGAGGAAAGTACCATGTCCACCGATTATGATCACCCCAAACTGGGAGCACCCACGATGCCCATCAGCAGAGAGAGGGTACAGGCATTGTGGTTTATCCATGTCATGAGTACTATCTAAAAGTGGGCATGAGTGATTCATACTGCATGCAATACAGATGAGCCTTAAATGAAACTTGGAGGGAGAGTCAGACTTAGAAAGACGCAGTTTCCAATTCCATTCACATAATTGCCATGTGAATGGAAAACTGAGTGAAACTCCTCTGTGTGTAAGAAATGAGGACAGCAGTTTCCCCAGAGGTGAGGAGAGGGGTAGTAGCTGGCATGAGGGGCGTGTGAGCTGGTGGGAATGTCCTACCTCTTGATCTGGGTGCTAGGTGCATGGGTGTCTGGGTGCCCAGGCTCCCCGGCAGCCTCCAGAGAGCCACAAGTTTCTGCCTACAGGCAGGTACACACATGATCAGTGCCACGTGCTGATAAGATACATCATAGACAGTGATGCTAATAAAAGGCCCAGAGGGAGGGTCAGGCCCAGGTAGAGAGGATGACTAACCAGCAAATGCCTGTCAGTTCTGCTGAGTTTGTGAACCCCATTGTCGAGTTTTGACACCTCCTGGGCTATGATCTGATGTTGTTTAGCTCTTGCCATTTCTCTGTGTGTGGGATGCCCATGCCTCCTGAGGCGGAGGCTGGCTCTTCCCTGCCCTGGGTCAGCAGGTACCTGGGGAGGCAGCCGTGTAACAGCCTCAGGCCTCGGGCACCGTGTAACAAGTGGACTCCATTTACCTGCTCAGGTGCTGACCTGCTCAAGATGTCCCGAGAGGACTTGGTCCAGATCTGTGGCCCTGCAGATGGGATCCGGCTCTTCAACGCCATTAAAGGCAGGTAGGTGTTAGTTCCCACTGGAGGCAGGGTATGGCTGGTGGCCTGCATTTCTCAGCCCCTTGGACACCTGGTGGGCTAGCTGGTGGGATCTGGGCTCCTCTGGGGGTGAGTGCAGGAGGAGGTGCTAGGAGTGGGGTAGGGGCCAGAGCCCATATTGGAGAGGGTGAGATGCCGTGGGTTGCAACCCACCCTGCCTGGAGGCCTACTCTCTCCTTCCCTCTTCTTGGCTTGATGGAGACCTTGGTCTCTGAGTCTCCGCCTCTTGGCTGTGGATTCTAAGGTGCCTGTCCCGTCCTCCCAGTGCAGGGGGCGGGGGGCAGGTGCAGATGGAGTGGTCTAAATAGCCACACATGGACAGCACTGCTTTGAGAGTGAGAGGGTATGTGTGGGTTTGAATCCCATATCTGCCTCTTAGGAACTTGGCAACTGGGCCAAGCCCTTAACCCCCGTGAACCTCAATTTCCTCATCTGTACAAAGAGGGACAGTGGTCCTGGCTTCCCCATAGATGTGTGAGGATGCAGTGAGCTCAGAGTAAGCCGAAGAATGCATTTGCTCTGATTATCACCCTGAAGAACCTCGTATCTTCAGATTGATGCTACGGGCAGAGTCCACTCTGGGCAAGTTGCAGGTCCTGGGTAGGGGTTGGGAGGTTCGCCCATCCCTGGGTCTCCATCTAGCAAGTCTGCTCGAAGCTGTCAGGGCTCACCTGGATGGGATTCTCTCCCTGACAGCTCCTTCCTCAGAGGAGGAAGGCACTCTGTATCCCCACAACCTTCTTTCTTCCCCCTAAGTCCCTTCTACTGTTCTTTCCACCTTGTGTTCTGGAACATTCTGGAACAACAGAGCTCGGTCCCTCATATCTGCTCCTTATCTTCCTCTCCTCCTACCAGGAATGTGAGGCCAAAGATGACCATTTACGTCTGCCAGGAGCTGGAGCAGAGCCGCGTGCCCCTGCAGCAGAAGCGGGATGGCAGTGGGGACCCCAACCTGTGTGGTGAGTTGTGGGGAGCCCCTCCCCGGGGCTGGTGAGAGGGCAGCAAAGCAACAGGGAGAGTCCTCTGGCTGAGAGTGTCTCCCCTGATCCGCCTTGCATGCAGGAGGGGTTCTGCGTGGGCTTCATCCTGGGATTGAAATGTATCAGGTGGAGATCATCTCTGAGAAGGTCTTGTCCCATTTACTGATGTCCCAACTGGGGAAACAGGCCTGGAGAGGAGAGGTGGCCCCTGATGTCACCAAGCTACTCAGGGGAGAACTGGGAGTCGGGCTTTCTGGCTCCCTGACTGGTGACAAGTGCCACCTGACAAGTGTATTCCCAGGAGTGTGTCCTCCTGTGTTCCTGCAGCTGGGTGAGGCTTTCCCATTTGGTTTGGCTACCAAGAGAGTCTTAGAGCACCTCTGGGGCACATGGTTCTTTGGGGCTAGCAGTTTTCAGCGCCTTGTTTCTGAGCATCTTTAAGCGCTGAGTCTGTCAAGCTGCCTGGCTCCACCCGCGTGGTCTGAACTCTGGATTGTCTGCAGTAAGGGCCCCCCACCCCTCTCTGCCATGTGCCCCTCCAGATCAGCAAGGGACCCAACACCCCAAAAGACATGGACCACTCAGGGTTTGCTATGGGGGAAACTGAGGCACAGAGGCTGCCCTGAGAGGCCAGTGTCGAGTGGCAGAGACAGGATCCAAATATCCGGCCCCTGGCAGCTGGTGTCCAGGCCTCAGGACATATGTGCAAAAGTCCAGCCCTCCACCTGCAGTCAGTCTGGGAAGGACAGAGCCTGAGTCTCATGGTTTCTTGTGCATGTAGAAAAAGCAGGCAGGCGCCCCAGCCCACACCCCAAGGCTCAGAGGTCTGGAGAGGGCCGAGGTCTGGCTTCTCTGGGGTGGCAGCTTCGGGATTTGAGCTTAGGCTGACCCACTCGAGGGCCTCTTGTTGCCTCACTTGAGAAACAAGATGAGAGGAGTTCTGAGCAGTGGGTGGCTGACTGCTGTTCAGAGCAGTGCTGGGCACCTCCACATTCCTCCAGCAGCAGGAAAGGCCAGAGATGAAAGGTTACACCCACAGGGCTAAACTGGAATCCCTCTGGTTCTTTGATGTCTGCAGTCCAATTTGTTTGAGGAGTAAAATAAGAAAAAGTGGAACTAGCTCTGAAAAGTTGGGATGTGGGGGAAAAGTACAATGAGAATTCTGTTATAAAAAAGAAATCTTGGAACAGAGATTCTGGGATTCTTACCTGGTTAGTTCAGGAAGGAACATTACCCAATAACCACATTCTGTGAACAGCATATGAAATCCTGGGAAGGCGAGTCTGTGTGTGGCTGGAACCCTGTGGCTCTGTAACTTCCCTCAAAGGGAGCCACTGTGTGTGTGTGCGTGTGCGTGTCCGTGCCCTTTTAGTATATGGAGCTGCCAATCAGATTTGTTGAACCAAGAATTTCTTCCTTTAGTTGAGGGAGGAGCTTGGGCAACTCTTGTTTAATCCAGTTGTGTTTTAGTTTTTGAGGGACTTGAGGTCCCTGAGCGTTGAAGTCTGCCCCTCTTGCCCCCATCACCCATGGGGTTTGCTCCTCCCTAACTGGTTTGGGTTTTGCTACTAGCCTCATGGTCACTGTTATCCCAACTGTCTGATGACATTCCTGGTGCCACCTCTTTCACCCTTTTGGGTCACAGTGCTCCAGCTGGGTATTGTTTGTGCTGTGGAGGAGGGTGAGGGCCAGCCCCTCTCTCTTCTGCTGTCAGGTAGCAGTTATCCTTGAGTCTCACTCTTGGCCCCCCTTGGAGCTATCCAGTAACCCCTTTAACCAATGGGAGGGAAGGAACGCAGACACAGGATTTCCTCCACCTGCCCATGGTAGGATACACAACAGGCCACACCTCAGAACCACTGGAAATCTCTAAAAGATGCAGGTTTCAGCCAGCTGTTCCCCTTCCAGCCTCCATCCCCAAACGAGACAGGAATCTTGGGGTCCAGGGTGGATCCAAGGATTCTCCATTTTACACCAATTCCTCAGGAGAGACTGAAACAGGGATAAAGAACGTAGTTTGGCATCTTTTCACCTGGTGCTGGACCACGCAGGGGCCTTGTGGCTTCCAGAGGTGCCCCCAGTACAGCCAGATCCCAGAGTCCATCTAGGCTAGTTCTTGGTTCGAGGGGGTGGGGGGAAAATTGGTAGGTGGGCTGCTTTGAAAGCAGATGCTTGTTCTATAGAAGGACCTGTCCTCCGCCCTCCAGTGTACCACGCCATCTTCCTGGAGGAGCTGACCACCTTGGAGCTGATCGAGAAGATCGCCAACCTGTACAGCATCTCGCCGCAGCACATCCACCGGGTGTACCGCCAGGGCCCCACAGGCATCCACGTGGTGGTCAGCAATGAGGTGAGCACTGTGGCCCCACCTCGCGGAACCGACCTGGGGCTCTGGGCAGGAGCAAGAAACATGCCCAGCAGGGCTTGGGGGTGACTTTAGCCTGAAGATGGGGTTCATCCACCTGCCACCTGCTCTCAGCAGTAGGGTCTGTCGGGAGAGCCTGGAGAGAGGGGTCTGAGGCCGGGACCAGGCTTGGCATAGCTGTCTCCCCTCCACCCTATGTCCTGCCCCCACAGGTGCCCTGCACCGTTGCCTCAGGGCGCTGCCAGGCAGGGCAGCGAGGACGCAGGTGCTCATCAGCGCGGGCAGCAGCCCTGGGGGATGTGAGATGGGCTGGGTTGATGAGTTGACCTGGCTCTTAGGTAACAGAAGCGTCCTGTGCTGAGTGGTGAAGGTGCCTGCTGCAGGCTTCCAGGGTCTGTCCCTGGCCACACAAGCCTCTGCAGGGCACAGGCAGCCCCTGAGAGAGGACACAGGTTCAGAACACAGCCCAGCTGCGACGGTGCGCCAGAGTGATCAGATTCCACTGCTGGCTCCAGCAGGGGTCATCAAACGGGTTTGCTGATGCGGCTTAGCATTCCTGCATGTTGTAGAACAGAAGCTTTTGAGTTTGTCCTATGCTGGACCCTTTCTCTTAGTAGTAATGTTGATAATGAGTGTTAGCATTTCGGCAGTGCTCACGATGTTTGTGCAGTCTTCTAAGTGACTCATTTAGTCCTGCCAGCCTCCCTGTGAGGCAGGTGCCATCATGAGCCCATTTCACAGATAGGAAGCAGGCACAGAGAGGTTGCATAACAGCCCCAGGGTGGACAGCTCATAAGAGCTCAGGCTGTGGTAGAAACACAGGTGGCCCAGAGCAGCAGAGTTCAAGCTTTGAGACGGCAGGCTCTCTGACCACTCCTGAGATGAGGCCTCTGCACAGAGCTGTGCTGATGGGAGCAGGGGCAGAAGGAACCCCAGCCCAGCCTGCAGCAGACCCTCCACCCACCAACGGGCAACCTACTGAGGGTGATGGAGGAAACAGTCTAGGAACGGTGGTGGGGAAGGCAGGGAGAAGATGTGCTTTGGAATCGAGCTGAAGTCTCCACCTAGACTGGCTCCTCATAGCCAGGTGACCTTGGGCAAATCTATGTAATGTCTTTGAGCCTCAGTTTCCATGTCTCCCAAAATGGGGATAATTCTACCCAAAGAGCAGGTTATAGTAAGGATAAAATGAAGAAACAGTGGCAGGTACCAGGAGATGCTAAATTAGCTAAGCATTTGTTTTGGGGGGCAAAAAAGTGTTGGAGAGGGAGCTTTAAATTTGATAACATATATAATGTGTAAGGCTTTTACTGATCCGCATAAACTGTCATCATCAGTAGCATTACTAATGTCGTCATCATGACTGCCTGAGCTCCCTACACCCGAGTCCTGAGTCCCCTGTTTCATGGGAGTTTCATCCTGGGAGTGGACAAGGTGGTATTTTCCTTCCTTTTTAATTAGAAAGTAAGTCACAATTTGTGTAAGAAATGAGGCAGCATAAACCAGAAGAAGGCAAGCATGAAAGGCCCTTTTCTTCCCCTCTCTCTTTTCCTTGAAGAGTTGAGATTAGATTTGATGTGATCATGGAGGATAATTTTGTGTCTGTGTGTGTCTGTCGCTTGCCAGAGTGTGTGTAGGTATGGATTTTTAAAACACACACCCAGGATCCATTTGAACAAGGGACTTGATCCGTAACTTGTTATTTTTGTCATCAGCTCGGAATTGCTTTCACATCGTCACATTCAAATCTAGGGTGGCTGTTCTTCAGCCCTCATCTCATAGAGAAAGCACATGAAAGCCAGAGCTACTGACCTGAGCACGTACTTTAGAATAGCCAGGAAGGTTAAAGCGCCCTGAGCATCAGGCAGTGGTCTGATCTCACAACGCATTTCTGTTGTGAAGACAAAAGCCAAGAATTCATGGAACCCTTGCAATTTCACCAGTCCCTTAAGGGGGTTCCTTCCCTAGCCTGCCCCATGCCCCCCTGGAGCAGGCAGTTAAGCCAGTGAAGCAGAGAATAGAACTCAGCACCCCCTCCGCTAAGTAGGTGACTCTAATTCCTCCGAAGTCCCCTTGCCTCTTAACCTCGAATCAACTGGAAACCTTTGGTTCTTAATTGCCCGGAGCACTGGAGGCAACCTGGCCAGTCGCACAGCCGGCCCCTGGGGTGCAAGGGCACTTCATTAAACAAGGCAGTTACTGATTAAGCCCATGTGGGCCCTGCGTCAGGTTTGGCATGCTCCAGTGGTGGGGCTGCCAAGAGTCCCCGAAGGAACCGGCCGGCAACATAGCGTAAATGTACTTCACGCGTCATTAGGCCTGGGGGAGGGGCAGGGGTCGACAGGTAGATGGATGTGCAGGATTTGGGGCCATCAGCCAGAGCAGGCAATAAAATGTAGGTTGCACTTTTTAATTGGTAAACGGGTTTTGCTGTCCTGTGGGCCAATGTGTGTGTTGCGGTGTGTTTAGGTAGGTATGTGTATTTTTCATATTCTTTAAATGTGTATTGTGAAATATAGCATACATATATAGAGTATAGGAAGCTCATTTGTAGAGTTTAAAGAATAAAGTACTCAATACCTGCACTCAGGTTAGTGCAGTGTTGTTAGAAGCCCCTTTGTGAACTAATTCCACATTCCCCTCCACATATTGGTCTGAATTTTGTATTCCCTGGTTCTTCCTCAATATGTTGTTTAATTTCACCTATTTTAAAACTTTATATAAGTGGAATAGGAGTGTATTCTTCAGGACTTACAGTTTGTGGTTCACGTACTTTGATGGGTGTTGCTGGGGGTCGCCGGCCCTGCTGAGTGCTCGGGTGTGATCAGGTCACAGTTTGTTGCTGCTGCTTCTACCACTGAGGGACAGGGGGCTGTTTCTAGCTTTCACTCATACACACAGTGCTGTTCTCAACATCCTTAGGTGTGCTTTGTGTGTGTGTGTGTGTGTGCAGGAGGTTGGCTGCGGCACCCATCTGTAGGAGAGAGATGTGTGGTCCTCTGTGCTGGCTCCTGTGGACAGTCCTAGAAAGCAACTGTCTGGATGGATGCCCCCCGAGAGAGGATGCCAGCTCCTATTGCTCTGCATCCTGGTTATATATATATATTTTTCAGAACAGCTTCTTTTGACAGACAGGGCCTGGAGACAAAGTTTTCTTGTCCAAGGTCACTGGGCTATTAATTAAAGTTCCAGAGAGAGGGGGCTGGTGAATCGTTATTCGGTTCCTGCCACAGGGAACTGAACACACGATGTTGTGTTAGTTTCAGGTATACAGCACAGTGATTTCAGTTATACATCTGTGTGTGTATGTGTGTGTGTGTACACGTGTGCACTCAGTCGTGTCCGACTCTTGGCAACCCCATGGACTGTAGCCCGCCAGTCTCCTTTGTCCATGGCATTTTCCAGGCAAGAATACTAGAGTAGGCTGTATTTCCTTCTGCAGAGGATCCTCCTGACTCAGGGATCAAATCCGCATCTCTTGTGTGTCCTGCATTGGTGGGCAGGTTCTGTACCAGCTGAGCCTCCATACATTAATACATACTCTTTTTCAGAGTCTTTCCATTGTAGGTTATTATAAGATACTGAATGTAGTTCCCTGTGTAAAGCACTTTAGTTTTTTATCTGTTGCTGTTTTACATACATCTGCTCCTATAATGTGTCCTGTAGAGGGATTGGAAGACCCCATCACTCAGAAAACTCAAAAATGAAAGTAAATCAGTAACAGTTGAGTCTCGAATGAAATGTTGACATTTAATTCCCTTCCAGGGTTCTTATGTCCTTCACTTTCAGTTTTTTGTTACTCAAAACTGTAATTGCGGGACTTCCTCTGCTGGTCTGGTGGCTAAGACTCTGCACTCCCAGTGCAGGGGTCCGGGTTCAATCCCTGATTAGGGAACTAGATCCCACATGCCACAGGCAAGAGTTTGCATGCTGCAACTAAAAAAGATCCTGCATGCCGCAAGTAAGACCCCACGCAGCCAAATCAAACAACTGTAATTGCTCTGTCTGTTGACTCTGCATCATATTTCCTCCGTGAAAGTAAGACATAACTGTCTTCCTGTGTGTGTGTCAATGCGGCTCCTCTCGTTTCTGATGGTTGTGAGTGGCTGGGCTCTGCATCAGTAAGGTTTTTCATTCTCTGAACTCGTTGTTGAAGTGACATGGTCTCTCTTTTGCCTTTCAGATGGTGCAGAATTTCCAAGATGAATCCTGTTTCATCCTCAGTACCTTAAAAGGTAAAACCTGCTCCTCCTTGCCCTCTCTTATTTAATTAAAGGTTGTTGGCTTCACCCCCCAGGTTAACTGGGTGAGGGCAGAGCAGGCCGGTGAGTGGGGCTGGCATGGGGAGCCCTTGAGTGAGTGTCACTTGGAAACATCCTCCAGGGAAAAGAAACACACAGTTCCCAGGAAACTCAGCCTTGGAAATGTGTGAACTGGAGAGGTGGGCCCCAAGATCACTGTGAAAGGGAAATCTTGACCATTCACTGTGTCCTGCACGAACCCAGTGCCGAGAAGTAAGACACATTTGAGTTGCTCTAAAGTATGAGTCTGGGACTTGCCTGATGATCCAGTGGCTAAGACTCTGTGCCTCCAATGCAGGGGGCATAGGTTCAATCCCTGGTCAGAGTCAGGGAACGAAGAGCCCACATGCTGCATGTCCAAAAAAAACAGTATGGGGTCTCCAGGAGGAGCAGGCATGGAGCACAGTGGCACTTGAGCCTCCAGGCCCCATGGATTGGGAACCTGGGGCTGTGTGTGGAGGTGGAGGGGACATGAAGGGCCCACCCAAGGAAGAGGTCTGAGAAGGAACTCCTCTTCCAGGAGAAAGGGGAGACCAGCTATGACCCCCTCTCCCCAACCCCACAGGGCTGGGGCAGATGAGTGTGTGGAGTTATACAGGAATGAAAGCCCCTCACTGGGCCATAGACCCTGGACCGTGACAAGGACAGTCTCCTCCCCTTGTTCTCTCGGTCCAGCCACCAAGTGCCTTCAGAGACCCGGGCAGCCATCAAACCCACAGCCTCCTTACCCACAGGCCCTTTAGTCCCTGGGTGTTGGGCTGTGGCAGAGAGCCCACTATTAAAAAGAAGCTCAGCAAGGCAGCTGAGCAGGTGTGCGTTGGGATCTCTGCTGTTATCTTTGTTCTGTCCAGTCTTACTTTGGTGGCCTCTGCCAGCATCCATGCAGAGCATCTGCTGGTACCCCAATCCCATGGCTCCCAGAAACTGCCACGCCTGCCTTTCTTCCCTTAACACCTCAGTGTTTGTCTCTTGCAGCCGAGAGCAATGATGGCTACCACGTCATCCTGAAATGCGGCCTCTGAGCAGATGCAGAGTGGGCAGCTGCCTCCCACCCCCAGCCCCACGGACCCCCTTGGATGTAGATATCACACCCCTGGAAGCTGTGGCGAGGAGGGACCTGGCCCAACCCGTGAAAGCCACAGACCCGTGGAGGCTGCGGGTCTGGAGGGCAGAAAGCCAACAGCTCCTCTCTCCCCCTCCTCTTAGCCCCCAGCTTTGGGACAGTTTCCTGTTCTTTTTCCCAGTCCTTCCATCTGAAAAGGCCAATGGGGGCCATCTGCTCTGAAACCTCTTGCTCCCCTGGTTGGAGGCTAGTTCACCAGGTACCCGGGTGCCATCTGTGCCGGCTCCTTCCGCCCATTCTCCTGCCTCCAGAGAAGGCTCTGCCTCTCCCGCAGGCCTTCACCCTCTTCTCTGCTAACTGGCTGGGTCCCCAGGCGGCTGACTACGTGGGGGTGGTTTGAGACCGTCCTGTCTCTGTGTTGGTTTCCCGTCTTAGTGATCCTGGTGAGCATCTGTCCTTCCTGTTCCTGGATGGCTTGATGGGTGTTGGGTTGACCTGTGCCTTCTGCTTCTTTTCACATTGACCTTGATTCTAAGTGTCTGCTGCTGCTCACAGCCCAGAGGGGGCCTTGCATTTCTCCATTGCTGGGGTAGACACTACGGAGCCACACACACCTGGTTCTAAGGCCCTTGGGGAGGAGAGGATGAGGCTGAGAAGACATTTTTAGGCACATCTCATGAGTATAAAAGGGAAATGAACCAAATGATTCCTCTTGGGCTCTTTTGGGGTGTAAGTTTATTTCCTAAGCAGTCGTGGGTAGAGGAGAAAGTGAACATCCTGTTGTAGGATCACATGACCTTGACTATCCTGATGCCCAGTCCTCTTGGACTCGCCAAATCCCATTTAGAGAAGACCTCCAACCTTCCCAAGCTCCCTAGGAACGTTGTATTTTCTGGGAGGGCTCCCCTTTAAAGGTTTCTTTCTTTTCATTTGTAGAGGCTGTGTTTGGGCATTTCTCCTGCATTAGAATGGTTGGATCACCTTTCTTAGATAACCAGTAGACTCAGGAATTAGTGTCTGTCTCTGTTTCTTGGGACCCTGTGATCTATATTGTTAACGTAGGTTCATCTAACAAGGCTTGGTGAGCACTGTGACCAAATGAGCAGGATCTGACAGCCTTTCAAGTGGAGCTTTTGGGGAATAGCATGCTTTGGGGGAATATAGAGATGATCATAACTGGGTAGACCTTGTTTTACAGACAAACTGAAGCCTAGAGGGGCAAAGGCACCTGCCTGATATCACATAGTGATAGGGTAATAACATAGATTTGTCATCTAAACCAGGGCATTTCTGAGAGTGAAAGGAGCTGTGGTAATAATAATGCTTGGACCACAGGTATGATGTAGTGCTCTGTAAGGACAGGCTTCTCATTCCCTTTCCATTTTGGAGGTGGGGGGATGGGGAGCATGTAAAAGCCTTTTTGAGATATAATTCACATACTATACAGTTTACGTCTTTATAGTGTACAGTTCTGTGATTTTTTTTTAGTCAATTCACAGAATCACCACAATCAATTTTAGAACATTTTCATCACCCAAGACATATCATGTATATGGAATCATACAGTATGTGGTCTTTTGTGGTTTTTTCACTTAGCATAGTGTTTTCTAGGGTCATCCATATTAAACATGTATCAGTACTTCGGTCTTTTTATAGCTTAATAATATTTCACTCCATGGATGGACTGCCTTTGTTTATCTATCCATCACTTGATGGATATTTGAGTTGTTTCTGTCTTGGGGCTATTGTGAATAATGCTGCTATGAACTATGTGTACACGGTTTGGTGTGTTTTCTTTTAGGAATATACATATGACTGGAATTGCTGGGTCATTTAGTAACTCCATGTGTAACTTTTTGAGGAACTGCCAGACTGTTTTCCAAAGCAGCTGCATCATTTTACATTCCCATCAGCAGTGTATGAGGGTTCCAGTTTTCCTCCATCCTCACCCTCACTTGCTAGTATCTGTCATTTTGATGGTAGCATCCCAGTGTCATTTTGATGATAGAAGTGGTGTCTCATTGGAGTTTCAATTTGCATCTCCCTGATGCCTAATGATGTTGAGTATTTTTTCATGTGCTTACTGGCCATCTTCTTTGGAGAAATGTATATTCATATCCTTTGCCTATTTGCAATTGGCTTGTCTTTTTATTATTGAGTTGTAGGAGTTCTGTGTATAGTTTAGATGCAGGCCCTCTATCAGATATATGAGGTGTCAAACTGTTCTCCACTTCTGGGGGTTGTCTTCACTTTCTGATGATGTCCTTTGAAGGACAAGTTTTTAATGTTGATGATCTCTAAGATACCATTTTTCTCTTGTTGCTTATACTTTTGATGTCGTATCTAAGAAACTATTGCCTAATCCAGGGTCAAGAAGATTTATATTTTCTTCCAACAATTTTTATAGTTTTAGCTCTCCAGTAGTCTTTGATTAATTTTGAATTAATTTGTATCTATGATGTGAAGTATGGGTCCAGCTTCATTCTTTTGCATGTAGATAGTCAGCTGTCCCAGCACCAGTTGTTGAAAACACTATTGGGGTCCCCATAGAATTGTCTTCATACCCTTGATAATGGCCCCTAATTCTTACTGGATCTTTTTCTCTGCGACATGGGACTGTCATTAGGATGCTCACCTTTTTTTTTTTTTTTCAGCCCATGTTTGGCTCCACCAGTTTTACAAATGGTTTCCTCTTCTTCTCTTTCTGTCTCTCTCTTTCCCTGTTTCAACAGTACTGGGTGACATCACTCTCTGATGATCGACAGCCTTTCTGGGTGCATGGCTCCACACATCAGTCCTAGGGGAAGGTCAGGATCAATCGTTTTCTGTTTTGAGGAAACCAAGTCACACAGAAGTAGAAAAACTTGCCCAAGGTCCCCCAGAACCAGAACTAGATTATGGGTCTTGTGACTTCTGGCATTTTGAGATATCTACAGTTCACTAGACCCAAGAGATGCCACTTCCCAGGCCAAGTGATGACAGGCTAAAATCTTAATTCTAAAAATGTGGTAGGCTAGTATTTTATTTTTATTTCTTCATTCAAAATAAGGGTCCAGTCAAGATCTGTGACCTTCAGTTTGCTGTAGGTGGAGTCTTTCATCTGGAACGCACACTGCATCAGCTCTGCTTACCTTCTCTTAATGGTTACAGTTCAGTCTTGTAGCTTACACAGAAGTAGAAAATAATAAATACCAAAGAAGAATACACAGTCATTTGGTACCAAAATGTTTTAGCTGCCCAATTCAGCAGTTTGTTCCTTCCACAGGGGTCAGAGGAGCTAGCTTCAGGTGTTTGGATTTTGTGTCTATTTTTTTCATTTTATTAAAGTACAGAAAAGCTGTGCCCTTTTCACTCCTGTCAACTGTCTTTCCTGTGTGCTCTGAGTCCAGCATCTGGCCCTGCTGGACAGGGTGGCCCCTCCCAGAACAGTCCCCTCCACCCCCACGTATTCTGAGCTGTGGCTGCTCCTTGGCAGCAACAAATTTTAAAAGGGATCCCCTGAGGGACAGAAGATGCACCAGACCATGCACCAGAGCCACTGTCTTGAACCAGAAACCCAGAGTGGAGTGCTTTTTTCTCAGTCCATCACATTTCTTTGCTGGGCAGTTGTCTGCAAGGTTGTGATAAACCTTCTCCTGGTTACCGAGTTGCCCCTTTATAATAAAAACATGGGCTTTGGAATGGGGGAAGGGATGGTAGGCCTTTGGAAAGAGCAGGATGGGCAGGAAGTTGGAAATCCAGTGTAAGGTACTAAGCAAAGGTCAGATGCTGTCCTGGTGACCTCCTTCCCCGGCCACCTTGGGCTTCTTTGGAAGAGCCATGAACCTAGAGGGACTTTCCCAGGAGCAGAGTGGAACTGCCTGAGCAATGTGTCACAAGTTTCCAAGTCCAGACCAGCCTCAGGGGCTGGCCTGCATGAGTTAAGGTCTGAAAATCATTAACAAGTTAATGAGAAAAATGGAAGAGCTTCTTTTGCTGTTGTCAGTGGAGCAGAGGGAGGCAGCTCCCAGCAGCTCAGAGAAGATGAAAAAGCAAGTGACCAAGAGCCAGGAGTCCTGGGCTCCTAGGCCCTCACTTGGTGTGCTTTTTCTGCCTCTCTGGGTCTCACCTCCTCTCTGGGAGGCTTCTGGGGCTGTGAATGACTCAGGCATGAGTATGTCTGAGGAGGGCATTCCTTTTTTCCCTCCATCAGAGTTGCACTGTGGGTGGGTGGTGTGTACATGCATGCTTCCTAGTGATACACAGCACCTCAGTGCTTCTGCTTGGACTGATACACGCTCTTTGAGGTTGCATGCATCTCGATGTGAGACACTGCATCTTAGCCATGTCTTTAGGAATCCAGCCTAGCTTGCAACCGGGGTGACTTGATTCCATCCATGCTCTTAAGAGTGGCCCCTAGGTGTTCCCTGCAGCCTGAAGCTGGATTCCTTGTTGGCTGGCTTTATATCTACATTACATACATGCATGCGTGCATGCCTGTGTGTGTGCATGTTCATGGATGCACATGAATCCCCTTCTGTGCCCCTGTATCTGGCATGAGGAGGGCAGCTCTGTCTTCAGCTCACCTAGACAGAATGATGACTGCTGCTTCCTTCAGACCTTACATGATGCTCCTGGTTCGGACTCTGTTGATAAAACTGATTAGGGGACTGTTGCCCTAATTGTGGGGAAAGGCCCATCCTCAGTGCTGCCCTAGGGAGCAGAGCAATGCTGTGAGCTGACATCTAACCAGGACCCCAAAAGCAAGGCCCTCGGACTTGGTCTTACTTGCAGCCATCTCATGTTCCCTGTGTCCCCTTGGGTTGCGTATTCTGTGTGTGACATCATGAGTCAGGCCAGGCAGTAGGAAGTATTTGTGCATCCTCTCTGATCACCTTCCGGCCCCCTTCCCTCCACTCTGTGGGGCAGAGCAGTGCAGTACAAGACAAGCCACCCCTACCCTCCTTCCCCGGGGCGGGCCTAAGCCTCTGCCCAGCTCCCCAGAGCACCTTGCAAAGGCTGGGCTTTTCTCCCTCCTGCCCCTGCGGGGAATGACTGAGTTCTGAGGGTGTGGTCCTCACCTGGCCATGTAGGGACTTTCTAGTGGCAGCATCTCCAAGAAGTATCTCTAAGAGGTAGCTTTGCTGTTCTGTCCAGGACAACTGGCAGGGTGAGGCAGGGAGGGGCCAGCAGTGCTTAGTCATGGGCTGAGACACCTAGCTGTTTGGGCAGCTAGGCCAGCCTGTCCCAGGAGGGAGTGTGTGAGCCTGTCCCTGCCTTCATCCTGTGGAGCCCCAGACAGGGATGGGGTGAGGGGTGGCGGCCTGCAGAGGGCTAGCAGGGACCGGGAAGCCTTTTATCGTGAAAAATTTTCAATCCTTCTTGAAAGAAGGAAAGAAAGACTGCTGCTGCTAAGTCGCTTCAGTCGTGTCCGACTCTGTGCGACCCCATAGACGGCCTCCTACCAGGCCCCTCTGTCCCTGGGATTCTCCAGGCAAGAACTCCGGAGTGGGTTGCCATTTCCTTCTCCAGTGCGTGAAAGTGAAGTCGCTCAGTCGTGTCCGACTCTTAGCGACCCCATGGACTGCAGCCTACCAGGCTCCTCCGTCAGACCAATATAATTAGCCTTGGTACCCATCACTCCACCTCCTCGACGATCACCCTACACCTGCTCATCAGGGACAGGCCAACTGCGGGCCAAATGCAGCTTCTTGCTGCATTTTGTAGTCTGATGACAGGGAATACTAAACTCAGTGAAGTGAAATGTCATCCTGTCCTCCCCTCCGCCATTCCATTCCCGTTTGTATTGCCAAAACCTGTACTCAGTTATTATAGTTTGAATTTCATCATCTGAAACATTATGGAAACTCATTTTCTCTTATTTGCCCCCTTGAAACCCTTAAAGCCAAAAATAGGTCTCATCCAGCTCTCACAGAAAAACATTGCCCACTGCTGAGCCTGACCTCTGTTACTCTGTATGCCCCCTACATGATGTTGAATAATATCCTTGAAAATAAGGGCTTTTAAAAATAATGAAAAGTATTTTGTTTGGAGCTTTGAAGCAGGAGGATCATTCAGCCAAGCAGTCTTTGAAACCAGACGCCCACCCCACCTGTTAGTCATGTGCCCTCTCCCCCAGGCAGTCTTTGCCCCAGCTGCTCAGGAATCATAGTCCTTTGCTCTTGCCCGTTCCCTCCTACTGTCCACTTCTTGGAGATTTGCTGGGCCTTTGGTCACAGGGAAGGGTGCGGGAGGTTGTGTCCGAGAGCCGGATGTGGGGAGAATACAGTACCGGCTCCGGGCCCTGGTGGGTGGTGGTCTCTTGACTTAGGTCACTAGGACTTTACCACCCCAGGAGGTGCGGCCTGACCTCCACCTCTACTGGAACCTTGAGGACCTCTCAGCTGCTCTGGGGTCCCCCAAAGTGCCCCCCACATGTCTGCAGCTCTTCGGGGGACTGGCTTGTGACAGCTTCAGCTTGGTCATGGGGAGGGTTTCCCTGCCCTCTGCAAGGGTTCCCTGGGCCCAGTGCTCACTTCTGCCCCTGGGAGAAGCCAGCCCATAGGCAGCCTCATGCTGGGGCGATCCCGTCTCCCTGTCGCTTGGCTGCCCATTCTGGGTCCCGGCTCCTTTGCTTCTAGTGAAGATGGCCAGACACTGCAGCCAGCCCTCTGTTAGCACCAACTGCTGATGATGCTGACTGGCCTCGCCTGAGTCAGACTCTGGGCTCCGTGCTTTGCTGTTGTCCCATTTGAGCCTCCTCACAGCTCTGAGGCCCCGAAGGCTGATTTCTAGTTGAGGAAATCAAGACTGAGAAATCAGATAGGGGCCCAGGTCCTATGACTATCGATGGGCTGAGCCAAGGTCCCTATGCTGCATCTAGACTTCGCACTCTTGCCCCAGATGCATGGGCGAGTCCTTTCATCCCTAGTGCTCACTCCTGATGACATCATCCCTGGGCTCTGTGCCCTGTGGTGGGTTGGGGGGTGGTGTAAGGAGGGGGACAGAAGAGAAGCTCATTGTTTTGTGCCTCCCACCAGCCCTCCCCTTGCTGGGCAACACCTTGGTTACTGTGCTTTGTATAGAAAGTGATTTCTATTTTAGAAATGTCACTTCATCACTTTTCTCCAGATGGGGTGACTCTTAAGGTGGTGGGCATCTCAGTTGGGGTGGTGTGGCCCTCTGATGGGTCAGGTGGGCATGACATTGGGAGGGGTTGTAGGGGGGAGTGGGCATCAAAGCAAAAGTTGTCACACTGCCACGTTTTTGTACCTGAAATAAAGCATATTTGCACTTGTTACTGTACCATTGTGAAGACGAAAGATCTCTGTGTAGATTCTGTGCTTGGGTCAGAATGCAAATAAAACTCATTTGTAAGAAACCTGTGTGGCTCAGACCTCTGGCCTTTAAATATTTTTCAGTTGTGGTAAAATGTATGTGACAGGAAATTTACCATCTTCAGCATTAAACAACAGCTCCTCTAGCCCCTGGCACCCACCCTTCTATTTTATGTCTCTGTGAATGTCACTCCTCTGGGGGCCTCTTATAAGTGGAGTCGTACAGTCTTTGTCCTCTTGTAAGTGGCTGACTTTACAGGGCATAATGTCCTCAGGGGCTTCCCAGGTGGCCCAGTGATAAAAAATCTGCCAGTGCAAATAATGCAAGAGACTTGGGTTCGATCCCTGGGTTGGGAAGATTCCCCTGGAGTAGGAAATGGCAACCCACTCCAGTATTCTTGCCTGGAAAATTCCATGGTCAAAGGAGCCTGGCAGGCTACAGTCTGTGGGGGTCACAGAGTTTTTTTCTTTTTCGCTTTGCCACGAGGCTTGTGGAATCTTAGTTCCCCTACCAGGATTGAACCCAGACCCTAACAATGAAAGCACTTTGAGTCCTAACCACTGGACAGCCAGGGAATTCCCAAAAATTTCCTTCTTTTTGAAGGCTGAATAACATTCCACTGCCTTTAAATACTACATGCTGTGTATCCATCCATCTATCCGTGGACACTTGGGTTGCTTCCACCTCTTATGCATGATGCAGCTGTGATCATGGGTGTGAAATTATCTGTTGGCATCTCTGCCTCGATACACACCCACCAAGAAGTGCAACTGATGGATCACATGGTCCATTCCAACCAGTGGTGCATCAGGGTTCAAATATCTCCACATCCGTGCTAACACTCATTTTCTCTCTTTTTCTTTCTTTGCCTTTTTTTTGGGGGGGGGGGGGCTAGTACCATACTCATAGTAAAACTGTTTAAGTCAGATTAGGACTTTAACCCATGTGCTGGAACTCAAACCCAGCCAAAACCTGGTACCTGGTTTTAGGACCTAATGAAGCTCAGGTTCTTAATGTCTCATCACAGAAATAATTCAGTGAGAGACAAAGTGATAGGTAAGAAGTGGATTTATCTAGAGAGAGACACACTCCACAGAGTGTGGGCCATCGCAAAGAGCGAGTGCAGCAGCCCTGAAATGTGGTGTGGTTAGCTTTTATGGGCTTGGTAATTTCATAGGCTAATGAGAGGGAGGATTATTCCAACTATTTTGGGGAAGGGGTGGAGATTTTTAGGAATTGGGCCACTGCCCACTTTTGGTCTTTTGACAGTGCCTTGGGATTGTCATGGTACCTCTGGGTGTGTCATTTAACTTGCCCATTGAAGATCAAGTGGACTTGTCTGCCATCTTGGACCCATTTGATTCTAATTGGTTTATATTGTGTCCTGAAGCTGTAGCATTCAAAAATTATGCCCGGCCCCCTTCTCTCTTATTTCAATAGGAGACCTTGGGTCTTTGAAGCTTGATCAGTGGATGGGCTGTGTTAAGCCCAATGAGGGCACATCTGTAGTTGCCACCATCCCAGACCCTTGTCACTACCTAGCCCAAGGCTGCTATGTGACGATGTGTGACCTAGCACAAGGCTGGGCAGGACCAGGCTCCCAGGGACATGCAGGAGCAGCTGGGGTGGGGATGCTCCAAGGCAAGGATAGCTTGATGTATTCCAAGATCCAGAAGACTGACACCATGGGGTGCGTGCTAAGTTGCTGCAGTCATGTCCGAATCTTTGCAACCCTATGGGCTGTAGCCCTCCAGGCTTCTCTGTCCATGGGATTCTCCAAGCAAGAATACTGGAGTAGGTTGCCATGCCGTCCTCCAGAGGATCTTCTGACCCAGGGATAGAACCCAAGTCTCTTATGTCTCCTGCATTGGCTGGTGGGCTCTTTACCACTAGTGCCACCTGGGGAGCCCAACTGTGAGGGGTCAGAGTAAACAGATGGAGATTGGGGATCAGGTCAGATAACACTGTGATTCTTTGGATTAATAATGTTACCCAGTAAACACTCACCTATTAAGAGTCTCACCAAACAATACTTGAATTATTCCATTTTATGTTTTCTTTAGAAATGCCAGTGGTTAAGAATCTGCCTTGCAATGCAGGGGCCTTGGGTTCAGTCCCTGGACAGGGAATTAAGATCCCACATGCCGTGGGGCAACTAAGCCCACGAGCCACAACTACTGAGCCAGCACTCCACAAAGAGAAAACAGCCCATGTGCTGTTCAAAGATCCCGAGTGCCACAACTAAGACACGATGCAGCCAAAAATAAATAAATTGCTTTTTAAAAAATGCAGATTCTGACCTGCCAAGTTGACTTCCCTGCCCATCAGTGGGATGTGCCCTGCATTTTTGACAATACTGACGTGGTGTCTCATTGGGCAGAAAAAGGGAGTTTTGATTTGTTTTCTAAAGGGATGGTGGGACACAGCCATGGAGGTCCTGAAACTAAGAAGGATCAGACAGGATTGGGTTCAGAAGTTCACAGCTGAATTCAGGAGCTCTTTGGGGTTTCAGAGCCACTGGGGGCCGGAACCTGGCTTGGCCGTTAGCTGTCCACCTGCCTGTGTGGCCTCTGCCCCAGTAGGGAACTCAAATGTGAGCAGAAGGACACAATAAGTCCAGTGGCATGTCCCCAGGGATGCTCTCAGCTTACCGTGGGCAGGCCCTCCCAGTGGCTGGGGCCTAGAGCCAACCCCAATTCCCGACCCTGACCCCAGGGCCCAGTAGCAGCTGCCTTCCCGCAATCCACAAGAGAGCCAGCCAGGCCCAGGTAGGCAAGCTCCACTGGTACATTCCCCTGCCCAGATCCTTCCAGATGGGCAGGAGTGGAGGGAGCCCTTGCAGTGTAAAAGATGCTCTCTTTCCAGCAAACGTTCCCTTGGCCACGATGTGGGCATGAGGTTTTGGGGATGAGTCGCCTATGACGCCCCATTTATGGCAGCAGGATGGGATGTTGTGATCCTCAAATTGCATCCGAATCACCTGGAGGTCTTGTTCAACAAACTCCCCGCACCCAGGGTTTCTGACTCTGCAGATCTGAACGAGGGCCTAAGATTTTGTATTTCTAAAACATTTCCAGATAGGACTTCCCTGGTGGTCCAGTGGTTAAGACCCTGTGCTTCCACTGCAGGGGGAGTGGGTTCTATTTCTGGTCAGGGAAACAAGATTCTGCATGCCTCACACTACGGCCAAAAAATTTAAAAAGTTCCCAGGCAATGCTGATACCACTGGTCCAGGAACCACACTTTGAGAACCTTCTCAGTGCGGGCACTGCCTTGGTTGAGAGTCAGCTATTAGCTTGGTCACCTGGGCGAGGGGACTTAACTTTTCTGTGCCTTGCCTTCCTCATCCATAAAAGAGGACTGATGATGCCCTATTCCTAGGATTTAATTTCTGTAAAGAGTTTTGAATGACCCTAGCTCACAGTAATAGCACCCCACTCCAGTACTCTCGCCTGGAAATCCCATGGATGGAGGAGCCGAGTAGGCTGCAGTCCACTAAAAGTCGGACATGACTGAGCGACTTCACTTTCACTTTTCACTTTCATGCATTGGAGAAATGCATGAAATGGCAACCCACTCCAGTGTTCTTGCCTGAAGAATCCCAGGGATGGAGCCTGGTGGGCTGCCGTCTATGGGATTGCACAGAGTCGGACATGACTGAAGGGACTTAGCAGCAGCCCACAGTAAACTGAGTGAGAGCCTTTTAGTCATGGTTTGTAATTCTTTCAGGAGGGAAAACAGACTCATTGGAAAAGACCCTGATGCTGGGAAAGATTGAAGGCAGGAGGAGAAGGGGGTGACAGAGAATGAGATGGTTGGATGACATTATTGACTCAATGGACAAGTCTGAGCAAACTCCAGGAGACAGTAAAGATCAGGGAAGCCTGGCGTGCTGCAGTTCATGCTCTCACAGTTGCTCAGTCATGTCTGACTCTTTGTGACCCCATGGACTGTAGCCCACAAGGCTCCTCTCTGTCCATGGTATTGTCCAGGTGAGAGTACTGGAATGGGTTGCCATTTCCTTCTTCAGGGGATCTTCCCAACCCAGGAATTGAACCAGGGTCTCCTGCATTGCAGGCAGATTCTTTACCAGCTGAACCACCAGAGAAGCCCCACTGCAGTTCCTGGTCTGCATAGATGGCATAGGGTCGCAAAAAGTCAGACATGATTGAACAACAACTTTGTAGCCCCTTCTGAGAACCAGTGTCCTAAGCTTTAGAATCCCTGGAGAGGGAAGAGATCACCAGACACAGTGCTGGGCCCCATCTGCAGAGTCTCTCATTCAGAAAGGTGGGGTGAGACTTTGTATTTCTCCCAGTGGGTGCTGTTTGCTGGTGGGGGCCACACTTTGAGAACCCTTGCCCTTTGAGGCATGCACCCTCTTAAAGTCACTCTCCAGTCACTCAAGATGTAGATCTGGGGACTTCCCTAATGGTCCAGGGGCTTAGACTCTGCTCTCCCAATGCAGGGGGCCTGAGTTTGATCCCTAGTTAGGGAACTAGATCCCACATGCCACAACTAAAGATCCTGCATGCTACAATCAAGATCGAAGATTCTGAATGCCACAACTAAGACCTGCAGCCAAAAAAAAAAAAAAAAAAGAAATATGTAGACCTGAGTGTGAGCTAAGAGTGGGGTGGTGGCACAGGAGGACTGGAGAATGTTAGGTCAGCGGACACAAAGGTCATCAGAACCTGAGGCCTGAAGTCACCATGGTGGGATCGTCCTCACTTTGTGGGCGTGCGTGCTCAGTAGCTTCAGTCGTGTCCGACGCTTTCTGACTCCATGGACTGCAGCCTGCCAGGCTCCTCTGTCCATGGGCTTCTCCAAGCTAGAATACTGAAGTGGGTTGCCGTGCCCTCCTCTAGGGGTATCTTCCCAGGGATCAAACCCACGTCTCCCACATTGCAGGCAGATTCTTTATCGCTGAACCACTGGGGAATCCCCATCCTCACTTTAGGGGAAGCTCATCTGGGTTGTAAGATTGATTGCTGGGGGAGGCAGGGGGCCTTCTGGCTGCAGGTAGAGAGGCTGCCAGCTCTGCACTCCCCTGTTTGGCATATGCGGCAACCACACTGAGCCCTTCTCCTGAGTCCTTGGCTGCAGCGGCCCTACGTCACTGGTCGTGGTCGTCCCTGTGGGAAACCAGAGAAAGTCAGGGGCCACTCCTGAGCTTCCATCCTGTGGGCTGGAAATTCCACCAGGAGTGTGTCAGAGAAGATGGGCCCTCAGGGGCTGAATAACAGGGACCAAACTCACTGGAGCCGGAGGGAATTCATTCCAGGCTAGCAGAGCAGAGCCCCTGAAGGAGAGTTGTTCTTTAGCTGGGCAAAGGGGCCAGTGGAAGTGCTTCTCCCCCTGTGTCTTGCCTGGGCAGGAGCGGTGGGCAGGACCCAAACTGCCCATGTCTTCTGCCCTCACCTGGTAGATGCTGTGGCTTCCATGCTGTAGGCACAGGCACCAGGGTTCAGCTTGGAGAGGGTTCTTGGGCCCCCAACATGAGAAGGCCATGCCCCATGGCTGCCCAGGCTACTCCAGGGAAGGGAGCCTGGTAGCTGGGAGGTTCAGTTCAGTTCAGTCATCCAGTCGTGTATGAATCTTTGTGACCCCATGGACTGTAGCACACCAACTCCTGGAGCTTGCTCAAACTCATGTCCATCAAGTTGGTGATGCCATCCAACCATCTCAACCTCTGCCATTCCCTTCTCCTCCTGCCTTCAATCTTTCCCAGCATCAGGGTCTTTTCAAATGAGTCACTTCTTCCCATCAGGTGGCCAAAGTATTGGAGCTTCAACTTCCCAGCATCAGTCTTTCCAGTGAATATTCAGGACTGATTTCCTTTAGGATCAACTGGTTGGATCTCCTTGTAGCCCAAGGGACCCTCAAAAGTCCTCTCTAACACCATAGTTCAAAAGCATCAATTCTTCCGTGCTCAGCTTTCTTTATTGTCCCAACTCTCACATCCATACATGACTACTGGAAAAACCATAGCTTCGATGAGATGGATCTTAGTAGGCAAAGTAAGGTCTCTCTTTTTTAATATGCTGTCTAGGTTGGTCATACCTTTTCTTCCAAGGAGCTTGCATCTTTTAATTTCGTGGCTGCAGTCACCATCTGCAGTGATTTTGGAGCCCAAGAAAATAAAGGTTCAGCGTTGTTGAAAGGGAGGTTTGGCTGCTTTTGGGTGGATCTATATTTAAACTCAATTACAAGGGAAAGGGGTTATCTGGAGTGAGTTTATCAGGCAGGAGTGGCTATTGGAAAATCTGATAATCTGAGAGGCTGACATGAGTTGGGGAGGGGAGCTAGACCCTGAACTCATTCAAAGAAGAGAAAGGTGTATGTTAGTCGCTTAATCAAGGACTGTAGCCCACAAAGCTCCTCTGTCTGTGGAATTTCCCGGGCAAGAATACTGGAGCAGATTGCCATTCTCCAGGAGATATTCCTGACCCAGGGATTGAACCTGGGTCTCCTGCATTGCAGGCAGATTCTTTACCATCTGAGCCATCAGGAAAGCCCATAGAGAAGAGAAAGGTAGGTGGAGGGAAATCAGCCAGCTCTCCTGCTTCCTCCTTCCCTCCCTCTTCCTCTTTCCCTCCCTCTCTCTCCTCCTTCCTCCATTTTCCCCTCCCCCAACCATCCCTTTGTGGACCCATCTCTCCTGGCACTAACAAGGCACTGAGCTTGCTAGCCCTGCTCTTCCTCTGAGTTCCCCTGGGCTCCCGGGCATAGACTGAACTGTCCATGTATCTGTCTCCCCTTCTCACAAGGCAGAGCTCCTAGAGGACAGAGAGTGATCTGCCTGATCACGGCCACTCTGGAGTCCTGGCAGAGAGAAGCCTCTCCAGGAGTGTTGGTTGAATGACTAAATGCTAGCAATATGGTAGTGGGCGAGTGCAAGAGTGGGAGGCCTTAGGGAAGGAATGCCTGTAGAGGGCAGGGCCTCAGCTGGTGCGCCTTGGCAGGCCTTCACGTTAGTTTATTAGCTCACAGCACAGGGAACAGGGCTATGGTGATAGAGGACAAGGGATGGGAAAAGTTGGATGGGAGGATAAGGAATTGGGACAAGAGCCAAGCATGGAGCAAAAGAACACTGGGTGGGTCTGCATGGAGGGGCCTGGGAAGGCAGCCCTGAGTCAGGTGCCCACCATGGGCCAGGGGTCTTACAGGGCTTTAGAAGGAGACAGGATACACTACCACAGAAAGTTTTTTGTTTTGTTTTTTAACTCTTCTTACCTGCATAAAAGCAGAGTCTTCTGAAAGAATTCAGCTGTCATAAATCCTCTCCCTGGGCATTTTGCAACCAGGGAAGACTGATTTCTGTCACCAGAGAGAAAAAATCCAGACATCTTCACCTAGATAAGAAATCACCTAACAAACATTGTCTTTTCATACTGTTCAGGAAAAGAAATATTTTTAGTGATTTCTATCAGGTGAAGAAAGTAAGCTCAAAATTCTCCAAGCCAGGCTCAGCAATTGTGAACGTGAACTTCCTGCCGTCAAGCTGGTTAGAAAAGGAGAGGATCAGAGATAATGCCAACATGCGGAATGGAAAAAGAGAGAGTTCCAGAAAACTCTATTCTGCATTGACTATGCCAAGCTTGACTGTGGGAACAAAAGAAAAAGAGATGGGAATACAGACCACCTATCGCCCAGAAATCTATGCAGGAAGAAAGAGAACTGTATGGAACAAAGACTGCAAAAGGAAGAGACGTAGGATGTCACATGACAATGAGAGAAGAGAAAGGAGAAGACAAGTTGGAGAGGAACAACAGAATGCAGATGACACCCGGAGAGGAGAGGGGAAGCCGGAAGGAGGAGAAGGGGCCCCAGAAAGGCCAAGGGGAAGAGGAAGAATGTAGACTTGGCCCACTGAGAGGTGACGCAGCGAAGACGCACCGGAAGGACGAGAGAGAGGCCACAAGGGCAGTAAGGGCTGAGAGAGAGAGGAGGAAGGGAGGGAGGAGTGATGGGAGAGAAAGTGAGAGAAACAGTAAAGGAGACTGGACGAGGAGAGCAAGCGACAGAGGCCACCCAGCGAAGAGTGACGGAGAAGACGAGGGGAGGGAGAGGGAGGAGGAGAAGGGGACGACAGAGGAGGAGGGGAGGCACACGACCGAGATGCGAGGAGGACCCCGGGAGGGTGATGGACAGGGAGGCCGGGGGCTGGGTGCAAAGAGTCGGACACGACTGAGCGACTGATCTGAACAAACATTGTTACAAAATTCCCCTCCCCTCCTCTCCCAGTTCTCCTGAGGGCCCACTTGTCCTTCAGGAAAACAAATGACTTGTTTTCCTCAAGGGCCCTTCTTTCCTGCCCCTTCCCCTATGAAGATGGTATAAGTATAGTCTCTCAGTTGTGTCTGACTCTTTACAACCCCATGGATTGTAGCCCACCAGGCTTTTGTGTCCATGGGATTCTCCAGGCAAGAATACTGGAGTGGTTTACCATTCCCTTCTCCAGGGGATCTTCCTGATCCAGGGATTGAACCCAGGTCTCCTTTATTGCAGGTAGATTCTTCACTATCTGAGCCACCTATATAAATCCCAAATTCTGTCTCCTTGAGTCACATTTTTCTGTGAACTCCTGAGTGCAGGAGAGAATAAAAGCCTGCCTTTTCTCCTGCTAATCTTTCTGTTCAATTAATTCTCTGGCTCCTTAATACTGAACATCAGAGGGCAGAGGAAGAGTTTTTCCTCTCTGACATTTTGTAAACTTGCCTAACGCTCAGTGTACTTTTTGAGGCAGTTGTTAAAGTCTCTGTATTGCCCATGAGGAGGCTGAGGCTCAGAGAAGCTGAATAGTCTACTCAAGGACACACAGCGGGTCAGAAGCAGAGCTGGACTTCCGACCCACGTTCATCTGCTCCAGGGACTGGCCATGGATCCAGGGCTGTGCAGGCAGCTCAGGGGAGGGGGTGATGGGGCCAGAGGTAAGGAGGAAGCATGTCCTGGAAGAGATGCTGCTCTAAGCTTGGAAGGAATATCCAGTATGTCTAGGTAGGTTGTGGGGTGCCCTTCCTGCCAATTATTTTTCTTTTTAATAAAATTTAAATATAGCTGATATACAGTGTTATGTTATTTTCTGTTGTACAGCAAAGAGGTTCAATTATACATATATATACATCATTTTTCATATTTTTTCCCATTATGGCTTATCATCGGACATTAAATATATTTCCCATCCTATACAGTAAGACCTTATTTTTTCTCCATTTTATATATCATATTGTGTATCTGGTAATCCCAAACTCCTCATTTATCTTCCTGCCACTATCCCTTTCAGTAACCATATATTTGTTTTCTACATCTGTGAGTCTGTTCCTGTTTTGTAAATAAGTTTATTGGTATCATTTTTTTAGATTCCACATATAAGGGATACCATATTATATTTCTATTTGTCTGACTTCCATTTAGTATGATAATCTCTAAGTCCTTCTATGTTACTGCAAATAGCATTATTTCTTTCCTTTTTGTGGCTGAAAGATGGAGAAGCTCTATACAGTCAGCAAAAACAAGACTGGGAGCTGATTGTGGCTCAGATCATGAACTCCTTATTGCCAAATTCAGACTTGAATTGAAGAAAGTAGGGAAAACCACTAGACCATTCAGGTATGACCTAAATCAAATCCCTTATGATTATACAGTAGAAGTGAGAAATAGATTTAAGGGACTAGATCTGATAGACAGAGTGCCTGATGAACTATGAATGGAGGTTCATGACATTGTACAGGAGACAGGGATCAAGACCATCCCTATGGAAAAGAAATGCAAAAAAGCAAAATGGCTGTCTGAGGAGGACTTACAAATAGCTGTGAAAAGAAGAGAAGTGAAAAGCAAAGGAGAAAAGGAAAGATATAGGCATCTGAATGCAGAGTTCCAAAGAGTAACAAGGAGAGATAAGAAAGTCTTCCTCAGTGATCAATGCAGAGAAATAGAGGAAAACAACAGAATGGGAAAGACTAGAGATCTCTTCAAGAAAATTAGAGATACCAAGGGAACATTTCATGCAAAGATGGGCTGGATAAAGGACAGAAATGGTATAGACCTAACAGAAGCAGAAGATATTAAGAAGAAGTGGCAAGAATACACGGAACTGTACAAAAAAGAGCTTCACAACCCAGATAATCACGATGGTGTGATCACTGACCTAGAGCCAGACATCCTGGAATGTGAAGTCAAGTGGGCCTTAGAAAACATCACTAAGAACAAAGCTAGTGGAGGTGATGGAATCCCAGTTGAGCTATTTCAAATCCTGAAAGATGATGCTGTGAAAGTGCTGCACTCAATATGCCAGCAAATTTGGAAAACTCAGCTGTGGCCACAGGACTGGAAAAGGTCAGTTTTCATCCCAATCCCAAAAAAAAGCAATGCCAAAGAATGCTCAAACTACTCTGCTGAGGTCCAGCCCGAGCTGATCCAGGGAGTTCGAGGTGTAGACGGCGTCAGTGAGGATCAGGATACAATAGTTATAATTAGAGATATAAAGAATAATAGAACAAGGATAGCTCAGTAGGAAAATTCAGTGGAGAAAAGAGGCTGAGTGGCTTCCGTCCATGGGATTTTCCAGGCAAAAGTACTGGGGTGGGGTGCCATTGCCTTCCCCGTTGGTTTACACAGGAGACCAATAAAACTTCAAGACAAGAAGTTTGCACCACTTACGTAGGCCACAGGCGTCTTTCCATTCTCCCGAAGGAGAGGAGACACTGAGGCCTCCCCGGTCGGATCTTGGAAGCCCAGGCATAATTAGTAAGCATGGTGGGTTCCAAGCTCCAGATGGAGACTCAACCAGAATTTGAGAGAGAGAGCGACATGGGGGAGACCAGTCTTTTGAGGAACTGACCCCAATTCTTTATTTTCCATGGTCTACTTTTATACACTGAGATGGTATACAAAAGTCATGTGGTGTCAGCAGCCCTGACTTTTATCAAAGTCAGGTGCTTCTTACAAATGTATACAGAGGTCTTAGGGGTGTTACATCATCTTCTGGCCAGGGGGCCTGTTGACAATTTATGACCCTCTCCTTGTGACAGCGGTCAATCCAGGACATTTATTTCTCCAGGGGTGATTATTCTTAAAACAGACTCCACCAGATAAATTTACATTCCTATAGGGTGAGGGTGGGTTTTAATTAAAGAAAGAACTTACTTAGCCTAAGGTCTAACGTGATTAATATCAAAGGTTAATACCTATTTCTTCTAAATATTCATTAATGTGTGTAAGGGTAGGCGATGTGGAGACTTAGCAGCAAACATTGGCTCAACAAATGAAAAACCCTTCATCAATACAATTTCTAATCAGCCCACTATTAGTTTTCTAACTTCTCTAAAGAACCTGTTTTTAGAAGCACATGTGGCCGGACAAGCCTGTCAGGTGGGCTAGAGAACCTTCAGAGGAGTTTGTAGGTTAAAACACTCCTGTCACGCCCAGGAATTTTTATTAACTAGAGCTCTAAGTTAACTCTTTTTTCAGAGAGAGGTAGTGGGGGACAGCCCCCCATAAAGTCAGAGGTGTAGGTGAGAGCACAAAGCAGAAAGTAGGCAGACTCTGGTTTTTGGGGATGCTCGAGAATTTCCAGGGGGACTCCTGAGGCTCAACCCTGCCTTTGCATATATCGAGCCTCCTTCCTCATGACCTTTGCCATGGGCGGAGGTCCTCTCTCTGGCTCCCGGCACTACTCCACAATTACACTAATCTCACACGCTAGTAAAGTAATGCTCAAAATTCTCCAAGACAGGCTTCAGCCGTACCTGAACCGTGAACTTCTAGATGTTCAAGCTGGTTTTAGAAAAGGCAGAGGAACCAGAGATCAAATTGCCAACATCTGCTGGATCATGGAAAAAGCAAGAGAGTTCCAGAAAAAGCATCTATTTCTGCTTTCTTGACTATGCCAAAGCCTTTGACTGTGTGGATCACAATAAACTGTGGAAAATTCTGAAAGAGATGGGTATACCAGACCACCTGACCTGCCTCTTGAGAAACCTATATGCAGGTCAGGAAGCAACAGCTAGAACTAGACAAGGAATAACAGACTTGTTCCAAATAGGAAAAGGAGTACATCAAGGCTGTATATTGTCACCCTGCTTATTTAACTTTTATACAGAGTACATCATGAGAAACGCTGGGCTGGAAAAAGCACAAGCTGGACTCAAGATTGCCGGGAGAAATATCAATAACCTCAGATATGCAGATGACATCACCCTTATGGCAGAAAGTGAAGAGGAACTAAAAAGCCTCTTGATGAAAGTGAAAGAGGAGAGTGAAAAAGTTGGCTTAAAGCTCAACATTCAGAAAACTAAGATCATGGCATCTGGTTCCATCACTTCAAGGGAAATAGATGGGGAAACAGTGGAAACAGTGGCTGATTTTATTTTTAGGGGGCTCCAAAAATCACTGCAGATGGTGACTGCAGCCATGAAATTAAAAGACACTTACTCCTTGGAGGGAAAGTTATGACCAACCTAGATAGCATATTCAAAAGCAGAAAGATTACTTTCCCAATAAAGGTCTGTCTAGTCAAGGCTATGGTTTTTCCTGTGGTCATGTATGGATGTGAGAGCTGGACTGTGAAGAAGGCTGAGTGCCGAAGAATTGATGTTTTTGAACTGTGCTGTTGGAGAAGACTCTTGAGAGTCCCTTGGACTGCAAGGAGATCCAACCAGTCCATTCTAAAGGAGATCAGTCCTGGGTGTTCATTGGAAGGACTGATGCTGAAGCTGAAACTCCAATACTTTGGCCACCTCATGCAAAGAGTTGACTCATTGGAAAAGACCTTGATGCTGGGAGGGATTAGGGGCAGGAGGAGAAGGGGACAACAGAGGATGAGATGGCTGGATGGCATCACCGACTGGATGGACATGAGTTTAGGTGAACTCCTGGAGTTGGTGATGGACAGGGAGGCCTGGTGTGCTGTGATTCATGGGGTCACAAAGAGTCAGACACGACTGAGCGACTGAACTGAACTGAACTGAATATTCCATTATACATATATATATACCATAGCTTTATTCATTCATCTGTTAATGGACATTGAGGTTGTTTCCAGGTCTTGGCTATTATGAATAGTGCTGCAATAAACATTGGGCACATGTATACTTCTGAATTAGAGTTTTCTTTGGATACCTCCCAATTCTTCATCCCCTTGGTGAAGTGAGGTATCATGGTCATCCCATCCCCATCTCAGCCATGTCTTAACTCTTCCCCTGGACCATGTAAAAGGGTGGATGTGTCAGGTAGTTAGAATAGGTAGGTAAGAATGGAGTCCAAAATGACAGTGGCTATAAGACAATGAAAGGGAAAAGCCCACGAAAATGGAACAAAAGAAAATCCATGGACTGGAGTAAGAACCTCGGGTGAAACAAACAGCCTTGCTGGCTAGCCCAGTTTGCATCCGGCCAGCTTGGGAGGGAGGGGACAAAAACGTTTAAAAAGCGGAAGCCGAGATGGATTGAGGCCTCTTCTTTGGGGTCAGCCCACCCTCATGCCTGAAGGGCATATTATCCTTTGCTTGCCAAATAAAACTCTAAGCTTTAACTGAGCTGTAAGACTTGTCCACTGTTTCAAATCTTTGCTGTGGTGAGACAGACCCAAGGAAATTACACACTCTCCCAACAGATGAAACCACATGTTCTAAGTAGCACTTTGGGTACCATTTTTTCTTAGGTTGTTAGCAGCTTATGAATTAGAAGAATGGATGGTAGACCAACTGAACTGTCTGTAAAGTAGCCAAATGATAACATTTAAAAGAAGACTACTAAGAATAGAACACACAATCTTACCAGATAATAATTATTAGGAAAAACGGATTGAATTGAAGATGCCCTGGGAAGAGTTGACTACTGCCTTCAATGCAGGAGACCCCGGCTTGATTCCTGGGTCAGGAAGATCCCCTGGAGAAGGGATAGGCTATATCCCTTTACACTCATAGTCTCATGTTATGGTCGTATTAGGTAAGTGATGCTAGCTCCATCACTCCACCCCTTCCCCTGGATTTTAGTGCTTTACACAATAAAGATTTATTTCTCTTTTGTGTCTCAGGCTGATCTGGGCTGCCAGGCTATGTTCCATGTGGTCATTCAAGGACCAAAGTTCCTCCATCTGTGGGTCCCACTGTTTCCCAGGGCCTTAGAGCCCTCTATTTGACCCTTTGCTGCAGGCAGAGGCTGAGCACCCAGAGGATAAGAGGAGTGGCGTTAGAGACCAGCTTGAGAGTGGCCCCCAGCGACTTTCCTCACATGACTGTAGACAGAAGGAAGTTGCACAGATCACTGGTCCCATTCTTGGGTGGTTGGGAAAGGCAGACCAGTTATAGGTCCAGCATTCACTTCCTCCATGGAGTTTAATAATAAATAAAGAAACCCGTTGACTCAATGGACATGAATTTGAGCAAACTCCTGGAGATAGTGACAGACTGGGAGGCCTGGCATGATGCAGTCCATGGGGTCACAAAGAGTCAGATACAACTTAGTGACTGAACAAAAACAACAAAACCCACCAGAATGAATGAAGAAAGGACTCACTGATATGTCCAGTGTCACCCCTGCACCCAGCTTTGTTTAGGGTCTAGATACCAATGCTCCCAACAGCCCTGCTCAGGCACCATCAACAGCCCAGTTTCAGGAAGGAGAAAACTGGAGCAGGAGAGACTCATTAACTTGTCCAGGAAAGAATCTGAAGGCCAGTGTTTTGACTCAAACCTGTGCCCTAAACCACTGCTTGACTCTGCCTCAATAGAGACGTAATCAGCCCCAAAGTGGGCTGATTTTCAGGGGCTCTGCATCAGAATTTATTTATTCTTTTTTATTTTCTTCACCAATAGTCATTCTGAGCCCACACTGCTGTGTGGCAGGCACTCTGCTAGATGGAGTGATGTAGGGGACACCCCCCCCCCCCCCCACCCCATGCCGTGCTCATAGCAAGGAACTTGCAGAACTGTGGTCTCCCACCTCCTCCAGCCTCTTTTTTTTAACGTCTTTATTGAATTTGTTACAATACTGTTTCTGTTTTATGTGTTATTTTTTTAACTGCAAGCCATGTTGGATCTTAGATCCCCTGGCCAGGGATCAAATTGGCAGCCTCTGCATTTGAAGGCAAAATCTTGACCAAGACAGTGAAAGTGAATGTGGAAGTCCCTCAACCATGTCCCACTCTTTGTGACCCCAAGGACTATATGGTCCATGGAATTCTCCAGGCCAGAATACTGGAGTGGGTAGCTTTTCCTTTCTCTGGGGATCTTCCCAACCCAGGGATCGAACCCAGGTCTCCCGCATTACAAGAGGATTCTTTACCAGCTGGGCCACAAGAGGAGCCTAAGAATACTGGAGTGGATAGCCTATCCCCTCTTCAGGGGATCTTCCCTACCCAGGAATCAACCCAGGGTCTCCTGCGTTGAAGGCAGATTCTTTACTAACTAAGTAGTCCCCTTCCAGACTCCTCATGGCCTTGACTTGCCTCCCCAACCCTAGTGTGCAACGGCACCTTTAAGGAAAAAAGAAGCACTGTTTTTGGAAAGACAAAACTGGTCCACAGGTTTCCAACACCCTATCCCCAGTGTTTGTGTACAAAACAGAAGCTGGGCCTGGGGGTGCAGGGCTGGGTGGGGGTACACAGGGTCCACTGTGAGGTGGGCTGAGGCTTCCGGGCTGGTTTTGGTCCTGTTTGTTTCTGGCATGGGGTGATGGAGGAGGCATGGGAGGGAGGACCTGCTCCCACGTGACCCAGCTGTGGCTATGTTTGGCCCAGTTCCAGCCAGACCCAAGTCACCCGACCCTGGATAGGACCCTGGATAGGACCCTGGATAGGAACCTGGCAGGAACCCTCGACATTGCCCAGGCCAGTAGTCTTCAAATCTGTCCCCCTAAACCTTCTTTCAGCTGTGTGTGGCTGTACACCCCAAACTCTGCCCTGAGGACCAGACTGAGTCGTAAAGGGGGCATGGGTTTATGAGGGAGTCTCTGAGGATACCCAGGGTGGAGAGGGGAGGGTGCAAGCAGCTCCAAGATTGTCTAAACTCTTCTGTTGCTGCTACTAGAGAATCTGAGGCCCACAGAAAGGAGGCAACACACCCAGGCCCCTTGGTTACTGGGGCCCAACCAAGCTGAGAAGGAACCCAGATGCCCATGTCCTCAGACAGGGCTTTGTCCTCCAACTCAGGCCCTCTCCACATCAGAGATGTCAGGAACCTGCCTGGAAGGGAGTGGGCATTTCCTGGGATAAAGTGGCCACCCAGGGTGGGTGCTGGACTGTGTTGGAACAGGAAAGCAGGGAGAAGGCTGCCTTCAGGAGACAAGGATGCAAGGAAAAGCTAGAGTGGATAAGGATGGTGGATGTGAGCAGGTGCACATCAAGGGGAAACCCTAGGTGACTGAGGTACCTGCCCCAGAGGATGATGCCTGAGGCAAGTGGAGATTGGTTATCTGGCTTGGAGGGGCCAGGCACCCAACCAGCCTCTGCCAGGGGGCAGCTGAGTCCCTACCTCCCAGTGAAGGCTGACAGGAGTATCAGGGCTGGGAGAGTCTTTTTCCAGATACCCAACACCACCACTTACAGAATGTATGTACCACAGTTCAGGCCAAGCACACAGCAAACTCAGTTAAATGGCCACATTTTTTTTTAATTGAAGTATAGTTGATTTATGGTGCTGTGTTCATTTCTGCTGCATAGCAAAATGACTGAGTTATACACATATATATAGGGCTGGTGGCTCAGACAGTAAAGAATCCACCTGTAAGGCAGGAGACCCAGGTTCGATCCCTGAGTTGGGAATATCCCCTGGAGAAGGTAATGGCAACCCACTCCAGTATTCTTGCTTGGAGACTCCCATAGGCAGAGGAGCCTGGAGGGCTACAGTCCCTGGTGGTCACAAAGCGTCGGACATGACTGAGCGACTAAGCACACACATACACATATGTACAATCTGTTAAATATTGTTTTCCATTATGGTTTATCCCAGAAGATTGGTTTTAGTCCTCTGTGCTTAAATTGCCACATTTAACCATTGCAACACCCTGCAAGTTAAGGCTACTGTGTTTGTTCTCCAAGGAAAAACCTCAGGCTTAAAAACGCTGACTTGAACGTGGTACATGCTTGGCCAGAAAGTGTGGCCTGACATCCTGAAAGGGAGTTCTATCTGCACAAGTCTCCCCCACACCTTTTCACATCATCTTTCCCATGGAAGGCCCCACCCATGCTCTACTCCGGTGGCCGGACACCTGCGTGGTGACCAGGAAGAGATCCAGGTATAAGAGTTGCCATGGCGAGGGGCCCAGCTTGCTTATCTCCAGTTGAAGGAAAGTGATCCAGACCTGACCTCTGCAGCCTGTCCCCTTTGAGTCCAACAGTGACTTAGAACCAAGAAGGACCAGAGTGGCATCTGGGGACCTGAGTGTAAATTCCATTTCTCTGAGTGAGACGTCAGGTGAAAATTGCAAACACTCAGCTATCCTATTATGGAACAGAAGATGTTAGATTTCAAACATTCATTTATTTTTTTTTATTTTGGCCACTGTCCTCTGTATTTTAAAATTGATCTCCACCTGACCAGGATTCTCAGCACTTTAACTGCAGAAGGCATTGTGGCTGGGGCAGGCTCAGGGGTTCGGGTTAGTTAGGTCAGGGAGCAGGGACACAGACATCCCCAGGGAGGCCTGGCATCAATTCAGGAGATGCCTTGGGCTTGACAGGGCACCCAGTGGGGGATAGAGGCTGCTTGGAGGAAGTCTGACTTTAGGCTCCTGCCCCAAATGCCACTGGCCACCGGCTGCCCATAAATCCTGGTATGTGGGTCTTTCCCAGAGACGCCACCTCTGTCTGCCTTTCTTTCTAACACTGGGGCCTTTACTTACAGAGAGGTGCCTTCTCGGCTCCTGCTGGGGTGGGTCTGAAATGCCCAAACTTGCAGCGCACAATGGGTTTTGGAACATTTTCATGGACACTCCTTGTTCTAAGCTGGTGGAAGCCAGAGGAATAGGAGGCCCTAGGAGGCTCCTTCTGGGAGGGACTTGGGACAAGTTATTGGTGTCCAGGGCTTCCCCAGGGCAGCAGGCCTTTCCTCCTGTTCCTGTCAAGCCCAGAAACAGCTTAGAGGTAGAGAGTGCTTTGATAGAGCTGTCTTTTCAGCCAGGAACGGCATTGCGGCATTGCATTTCATAGATACCATCATGTTTTCAAATAAAAAGGAAGAAAAGGGTCCCTCTCACAAGTGGTTGTTTATAAGTAACTTATTAAACATCACATCAGGTGGGGGACATTATAGCTAAGAGGATAAGAAATGTACCATGCCTTTACCCAAACATTCATAGTTCTCAAAACATCCTGCAAGGAGATACTATTATTACTATGTACAGGAGTAATGGGGTCTCGATGGACATGAGTTTGAGTGAACTCCGGGAGTTGGTGATGGACAGGGAGGCCTGGCGTGCTGTGATTCATGGGGTCGCAAAGAGTCAGACACGACTGAGCGACTGAACTGAATTGAACTGAACTGAACTGAATGGGGTCTCAGAAAAAGCAAGTACCTTGATTAAAATGACAGAGTCAGGGACTTCCCCAGCAGTCCAGTGGTTAAGACTCTGAGCTTCCACTGCAGAGGACATGGGTTTGATCCCTGATGGGGGAACTAAGATCCCATAATCCACGCAGAGCAGCCAAAAAGAAAACCCCCCAAGCGGACAGTCAGAAAGTGGTGAAGCCTGGGTTCATACTTAGTTCTGGAGCTCTTCAGATGGGCGGTAGTTTTGGGACTGGCACCTTCAAGTTTGGACAGGATGCCCAGGTGTGGGAAGACTCAGAGCCCAGGTCATGCCCTGCAGGGGGTACCAGCCAGCCTGGCTGCAGAGATGCTCTGATAAGGCCTCTGGGTAAATAGCTCATGACCATCTCAGACGTGACAGGGAGTGAAAGAAGCAAGGGAGAATGCGTGTTACCCAACTTCCTAGCTTGGTAAAGAAGGCAAATCTATGAATGTATTGGGATGCTTAGGTGGTCAAGTTCAACAGAAAGGCAAGGAAGTGATAGCTGTGAATGTCAGACTAGTGGTTAACTTGGCAGGGATAGGGGGCAGTGGGAGAGGATTCAGCTTGGGGGTGGTTCTGGGGAATTGCAGTGGTCCATTTCCTGCCCCAGGAGTGATCTTTTTGAATGTTGGCTTTGTTATAAGTCATTGAGCTGTGTGTCTGTTTTGTGCCCTTTTCTGTATTCACATTAAGTTTCACAATAAAATAGGTTTGAAGAAGACAGAAAGAGAAAGAAACGCTCAGTTCATAAAACAAGTCATTCTGAAAAACAAGACAAAACAAAACCCGCCCCTTGCCCAGTGCTCCCAGCTGGAGCAGGCAGTTCCCCCACGGACCTGAAGACTCTTCTACTGTCTTTTCTTCTGGATGCACCTGCTTTTCTTTCAGTCTCTTCCACAACTGGTGTTGGCAGCACTTGGTTTCTGGTCCATGTTCCTCATGCTTGCTTGATGAGGAGAGTCAGTGCTCCACCTAAGGGACCCTCTCCAGGGGGCCAGCCCATCTCCACCCAACCCTGCTGCTGAGCTGGGCCAGTACCTGAGCAGTCATCCATTGTTCTTGCCCATCGAGTCTGCTCTGCTGACAGCTCTGAAGAAAGAGGAGGCCTCAGAGTAGCTGGCAGCAGGGGTGTCCTCAGCCTCCCCTGGCCACATGCTGGCCCAGATCCTGCCTTGGGGTGCCCAGTCCCCAGGAGCCAAAGGCTGCCCACAATTGCCCACCACGAGGCATTTCAGCCCACACGTGGCCAGTGTGTTCTAACAACAGGAGGGTTCAGGCAGGCTCAGCCCTGACCACTTCTCTAGCCCCTAGACTAAAGATGATCGTACCTCCTTCCCAAGGGCAGGTGCCTGGTTTCAACGTGATGACACAGGAAAGGCACGGGGAACTAATGTGGAAAGGGCCCGACCACATGGCTTTCTTGCCCAGGACAGCCTTCCCTTCCTGCAGGCACAGAGCCCTCCAGGTCGCCTCTAACACAGGTGGGCCAGACACACCCTCTTCCAACTCCCATAGCCCCTAGCTTGCCCCAGCGAAGGTGTTTCACCTTGCCATGTCCTCCCCCGGGGCGAGAGCCTCTGGAGCACAGGCCCTTGTCTTACATCCTGGGAGCTCTGAATTGGAGGATGCTGACCAGCTCCCAGAGTAACCCCCAGATCTCCCTTCGAGGCCCTTGTTTCCACGCGCTACTCTGGATACAGCCCATTCACTGTGGGTCATTCAAGTGCTAGTTTAAATACGTCAGTGGATTTCACCTTTTAAGGAAAGCCTATGAAGAGTTAGTTTTTTGGGAGAGTAAAGGATTCTTTTGTAAAGCCACAAAGCCCGTCTGATTTTTTTTTTTTTTTTTCTTGCATAAATCCACATTTTGAACGCTGAGGGATCTGGGAAGCAGACTCCAGGACAGAGATCACTGTGCAGGACATTTAACAGGGAATGAATGCCATTTTGGTTTTTTGTTTTGGGTGTGTTTTTTTGGCCATGCCATGTGGTTTGCAGGATCTTAGTTCCATGGCCAGGGATTGAACCTGTGCCTCCCAGCAGTGAAAGTGCCAAGTTCTAACCACTGGACTGCCAGGGAGTTTCCAATAGGAAATGGTCTTGAGGTTGGCACTGGGAGTGGGACATGGTGGGGAAGCAGGGGAGAGCAGATGAACACGTCGGGCTGCCAGGCTGTCCCGGTGGGGCCTCCAAGGGCCCCAAGGGCAGCTCAAGGCTGGAACACATTTCAGAGTTTCCCACACAAGGGAGAAGAGAGCCAGATCCTTACATCACCTGCCAGTCAGTCCCTGGATGCTGGTCACCCAGGAGGGTTGTGACCCTAAGGTGGAAGGCATGTGGTTTGAAGGCAGAGGGGATGTGACTTGAGGGCAGCAATTCTTGCAGGGACTGTGGGGGGCTGCACCCTACCCAGCAACCTGGAGAAAAGGTCCTTCATCCCTGAAGGGGACATTCATGAGTATCTACTACACACACTCCCCTCACCCCCATCATGTGAAACTTTCATAAGCAAAAATCAGGGAACTGCTCTTTTCTGAGGGTCTACTATGAGCAAGACTCTGTGCTTCATTCTCTCAGAAAATCCTCATAATGGCTTTGTCAGATGGGGGTTATTGCACCCATTTTCCAGATGAGGAAACAGAGGAGAAAAGAAGGCCAGTTATCAGCAGAGTGTCGGACCTTCGTTCCTTGCAGCCAGGCCCCCTGTGAGCACCCATATCCTTTCCCTCCCGGTTTCCACCTTGCCTTGTGTAGACCTGCAGCTTGTCCTAGAACCACTCACCCTCCCAGACAGCTGGCCCTCTGGCCACTCCTAGTGAACTAGAGGCCAACCTAGATGAGACTTAGTGAGGCCGACCACCAGGGTCCAGGGCCCAGCATGGGGCCCAGGGCAGGATCCCCAGCCAGGGAAATCCTGGTTCCCAGAAAGAATCGGAGTCAGAGATGCAGAGGCTGGCTTCCCTGGAAAGTGCCCCATGCAAGTGCCACCTTGCAGACATGAGGTAGTGAACGCACTGGCCTGTGAGGATACCCATTCAACAGACATTGGACACCGCAGAGGAGGTGACTGAGTTCTGAGGCTCACTCGAGGCCACCAGTCATGGAGGGTCAGGAGAGGAGTACAGGTCTCTCTGACTCTCTTTCTTTCTTCCCAGGTTTGGACCCTAATCCCCGCATAAAGATGCTCTGAAGTGACTTATGCCAAGGCTGCCAGGGTGGGAGTACTCATGTCCATTGAGGAAAGCACCTCACCTATGGCTAACCTTGGCTATGACCTTGGGAAAGACTGAAGAGTTGTGCTGCTGGGTGGAAGAAGACAGTCCTGGCAGGGCATGGGGTGGTGGAGGGGTCACACAGCCGAGAACACCACTGCTTTTACCCAAGGCCAATCAGACAGAGGGTGGAAGGCCCGTGGGACTTCTCTCTGTTGCAGGAAGGGGGATCCTTTCCAGGGCCCAAGACTGGGGCTCTTGTCTAACACTGAGAAGTGAATTGTGAGAGGAGACACACGTGATGACAGAGCAAGAGACTTTATTGGGAAGGGGTGCCCAGGCAGCGACTGAGTGACTTCACTTTCACTTTTCACTTTCATGCATTGGAGAAGGAAATGGCAACCCACTCCAGTATTCTTGCCTGGAGAATCCCAGGGACAGAGGAGCCTAGTGGGCTGCCATCTATGGGGTTGCACAGAGTCAGACATGACTGAAGCGACTTAACAGCAGCAGCAGCAGCCCAGGCAGAGGGCAGCAGGGTAAAGGAACCCAGGAGTACTGCTCTGCCACGTGGCTCGCAGTCTCAGGTTTTATGGTGATGGGCTCAGTTTCCAGGTTGTCTCTGGACAATCATCTTGCTTGCCTCATATTCGGTCTGACTCAAGGTCTTTCCTAATTATGTGTGCATCTCTCAGCCAAGATGGATTCCAGCAAGAAGGCTTCTGGGAGGTTGGCAGGACAGACAGACTGCCACAGTCTCCTCCCTCTTTTTAGCCCTGCCCTAATTCTTAGTTTTCCGCAGCAGCATCATGTTCCTTATTGGAACCTTCTGCTATGAGACAACTCATGCAAGTGGTCATCATCACGCCTGGCCAAAAGGTTGGTCAACGGTTCCCTACTGCTTCTGGACAAAGGCATGTGTACCTTTCAAAGGAGGCTGGGGAGGGCCTCTCAGCACCTCCCTGGTAGCAACCTGAGAATAGTGTCTGGCTCAGTGTCCCTGCTGGAGGCCTCAATTCTGCCACCTGCACATCCTCTCAGGGCTGGACTGGCACCTTCCATTGCTGCCCAGAGCCCGCTAATCAGAGTAATTTTCTCCACGCTGAGAGAGCCCAGGCTGTAGAGCTCACCATGTGCGGCGTTGACTGTCTCCTGTAGCAGGACAGCCATTCTTGGGAAGTGGGCTTTGCTTCTTTTATTGCTGTATCATCTGTACCTGGAGCAGAGCCTGGACAGGTAAGATGCCCCATGAAGAACAAGGCCTGAGAGAAAAGCTGGCAAGGTTGGGCCTCTCTCAGTGTCCCCACCACCCTGCCTTTCCTCCCCGCCTCCCTGGCTCTCAGTAGCCTGGCCTTTCCTCTCCGCAGATTTCCAGGTCCCTGGAGGGACATTGGCTCTCAGAGATCCTGGGCCCAGGCTCACCAGAGTCAGCTGGTGGGGTGGGGAGGGGGGAGGTAACCAGGTGGCTTAGGAAAGTGGCTCTGGCCAGAGTGAGTGCTGGCAGCCACGTGGCATGTCTGCACTGTCTGAGACAAGTGTCATGATTTATTATTCTCTCCTCTCCTTTCCCTAGTCAACTGTGAGCTTTTGGACATAGGGTACCATCTCATCTTGCTGTTGTATTTTCAGAGCACTGAGCCCAGAGGCAGAGACACACACATCATTTGGGTCACAGATCTGAATTCAACACAGTCCCTGTCCTCCAGGCACTCACTGGCTAAAGTGGCAAAGAGTTCATTAAAATGCAGTGTGACAGGGGACATGAAGATGTTGGGGAGGGCCTGGAAGGGGCCCCACACCTAGTCTCAATGATTGGGAGGGCTTTTCTGGAGATGAAGCTCTAGGTGGATGGGTTTTAAAACTTATTTCCCTATTCTAATTTTCTGCATGTTTAAAGAAGTAATTTCAAATTTGGAGAAAAGTTGCAAAAATCGTGCAAAGAATTTCCAATATCCTTCACTCAAATTCCTTGAAATGTTATTATTTTGCCGCACTTTCTTTCCCTCTCTCTTCCCCATATCTATCATCTATCTATCTATCCATTATCTATCATCTTCCTCATCATTTATCTGTAACTCTCAAAATTTATTTTTTCTAAAGTGTTTCAGAATAAGTTGCAGATATGATGACCTTTTATATCTAAATAGTTCAGTGAGAGTTTCCTAAACGCAAGAGCAACCCCAGTACAATGATCAACATTAGGAAATTGTAGGGAGTGTTGTGGGCAGCCTGTGGGTGTGAAGATGGGTGGTGTGTGTCGTAGTCTGAGCAGGGTTTCTGTGCTGAGCACCTGGGAGGCGTGGAGGAGGCCCGACTGAAAGGCAGCCTGGGCAATGGAACAGCCCTGGCACTAAGTTGAGTGTTAGCACTGGGAGCCCTGCAGACTTGCAGGTTGGGCAGCCTGGGCTCTGGTACGCACCTTAAACTGCATCTCTCAGGTCCTCCCGGCCTGGAGTGATGATCCCGGTGGTGAGGGCCCTCGGTTCATGGGGCAACCCAGAGGCCCTGCTCAGTTCAGCAAGAACAGAATGTACTCCAGGAGCCCAAGGAACAGGGAGTGGAAGGGCCGGGAAGAAACAGAAAAAAGTGAGTGATAATAAGTTTCTGGCACGGGCCAGGCCTGTTTTGTAACCTGTGATGACGTGTCTCAGTGGGTGAGTCACTGCTCTTCTTCGAGGGCCCACTCCTTCCGCATTCACCCACCCCCACAGCCATCCTGCCTCAGCCGCCTGGCACTGTCCCGCTTGTCTTGTTCCTCAGGACTGAGCACAAGAACTTGGGGTTGTTCACAACGGAGTTCAAATCCTACCATGGCTGCTGTGAGAGTCTGAGCAAGTTGCCTGACTTCTCTGAGCCTCAGTTTCACTTCTCTAAGGCCTGAATGGCAGTCCATCCCTTGTAGGTTATGGTGGGGATAACCTGGGCCTGGCTCACCTGCCAGGGTGCCTGGTACTTAGTATTATTCAGTAGGTGTTTATGGAACTGAGAGGGAGGTAAAGGGAAGTAAACTCCTAAGATCATGCCTGGCCTACGGCAGATCTAGGGGAAACATCAGTTGTTTTAAATGAGGGCTTTAAACCATCCAGTCATGACCCACTGTACCTGCTCAGAGGCAGGCAACCCAGGCTGAGCCCACAGTGCTGAGGGTGATGGGTGGTCCTGGTGGGCTGGTCACAGTCAGCCTCCCACCTGCATATGTGCTCTCATACCTTGAAGACCCCTGCAACCAGGAGACTAAGCTGGGGTGCTGATGGATCTCATAGGCAAGACCGCCAAGGCTGGTACCTGGCTGTGGGAGCCCCAGGCAATGTGCTGCATGGAGGAGAATGCTGGGGTGCGGGCAGGAGGGATAGGCTGCCAGGGCCTTCCTCTCCTGCCCTCACCCCCACCCCCCGCCCAGGTAAATCAACACCTGGCCCTCCTCCCACAGACCTGTGCCTCACCTACCTCTCTTGGCTGCTCTGGGAGATTTGAAGGTGTTGTAAATTGCTCTATGATGTTCTGGAGCCAAACCATGTCCCTGGCCCACAGCCCACCCCCTGGGGCTTGGCGTTTGCTGCTTTGTCCCTGGAAGACAAGCTGCCTTTGAGAGCTTGGAGTTCTGAAGGCTTTGGTTTGAAGGGCCAGGTTAGCAGCATCCTCACCTGGCTGGGAATGGAGAGGTGCCTCCCTGAGGGTCAAGGAGAATCGAGGAGAAGGTCAGAGGATGCAGCCTTGGGCTGCTTCTGTCCCAGGCCCCAACCATCCAAAGGTGCTTCTGTGGCTGAGTTGGGTAGAGGCTCAGAGCCTGTGCTCTGAAGCCAGACAGCCTGGGAGCCAATTACTCCCAGTGTGACCTTGGAAAACTGTCTGCCCTCTGCTCAGTTTTCTCACTGGTAAGGTGGAGGTGGGAACAGTCTTCACCTCCGAGTAGTTCTGTGCCAGGTAAATGAGCTAATGCCAGTAAACTGTTTAGAGCAGCCTGGACTCGTGGGCTCTGTGAAAACGTGAGCCATCACCATGAGAATTCAGGAACAGAATAGGTCCTTCTTTGGGGCAGGATGAGGACAGCTTTCCCTCAGCTGAACCTCCTGCCCTCTGTGATCTAGCCCCACCCTCCATCTACCCTTACTTTTGACTTCTCCCTTCCATTCATGACAGCCCCAAGAGCTGATGTACTTTTCAGAACTCACCCAGGCCTTCTCCACCCACCAGTGCAGGGGGCCCCCTTCCCTCTGACCATCCTGCTTCCCTCTGTCAGATTTGTAGGGGATACTGGAATGTTGCTATGAGGCTTGGTGAGGCAGCAACCATTTTGCCACCGTGAGGCAATACACATAAAGGAAAGGAGTCTCAGAGAACTTGAAGCCAGATGTATTCTTATCTTCTACAATGTCTAAAGAAAGAAAATTTCTGTCACAGCCACACAGAAGCAAACACTGGCAGTGCCCACTCAAGCAATGCCCACAAGAGCCTTTTTAGTCAATGTGCTTTCAGAATTCTGGAGCCATTGGTTTCTCTAGCTCTCTCTGTGACACATTCATGCTCTCTGAGCAACCTACATATGGTTGTTTGTTTTCTGATGAAGGTCTGCTGTGGGAAGAAGGCAGAATCACAGGCCAAGAACAGTTTCCATCATGTCCCAGAGATACTCATTATAAATAAATGCACAGGCCTGAAGGTTTACACATGTGAGTCCATCTGAAGAGATGGAGCTGCACGTGGGGTGTCCCCTAAAGCAGATTTCTAATGCCTTGCACTGTAAGACTCTTACCCATGAGCTTGGGAATTGCAGAAGATGTGCAATGCCTGTAGGATGAACAGGCATAAGATTTAAGTAGAATAAATCTTGCCTCCCCCACTGCAGCTGGGTTCCTGAGGGCAAGACCTGCACATACTTCACCTCCAAGTGCTTAGCAGGCGACCAAACCCTTGCGGGGATCCCCACGTGCATGACAAGGATCAATAGCTGGTTAGTGTGAGCAGTGAGGCCTCCAAGCAAGAGCAGGAGACCAGAGGACAGGAAGCCAGATATCTATGTCCGCTGCTCTTAGACACCTTAATTGACCCCAGCTGCCTGGGGGACCCTCAGCCCATTTCTGTAGGTGCTGAAGGGACATGACTCCCAGACACCCGAGTCTTTGGCCCTGTCTTGTGCTGTGGTCCAGAGCTGCAGGTGGGTTTCCTACAGAGGAGCTGCTCTTTGAATCTGCTTTGCCTTTTCCAGAGTCTTCTCTCAGAGCATTTCTGAGTTCTATTTGGTTAGCTGTCACACAGGATTTCTTGAGCCCTCTATGTGGAGACTGAGGTCTGGCTGCAGACTGAATTTCATTAGGATTCAAATTCAGGTCTGGGTCAGGACCAAACAGGGCCTCCTGGATAAGGTGAAGGTTAAAATTAAAGCCAGGCTGGAGGGTGAATTTTCGGTCACGTTTTTGTCCATCTCATAGGATGTGGAAGTTGGAGTTGGACTTTTACAGGATTAACCCTCTGGGACCCTCTGAGCTGCCCCTCCCTCTCCTTAGCACCTGTTGCTGCTGCTGCTAAGTCGCTTCAGTTGTGTCCGACTCTGTGCAACCTCATAGACGGCAGCCCACCAGGCTCCCCAGTCCCTGGGATTCTCCAGGCAAGAACACTGGAGTGGGCTGCCATTTCCTTCTCCAACGCATGAAAGTGAAAAGTGACAGTGAAGTCGCATGGTTGTGTCCGACTCTTTGCTACCCCATGGACTGCAGCCTACCAGGCTCCTCCGTCCATGGGATTTTCCAGGCAAGAGTACTGGAGTGGGATGCCCTCGCCTTCTCTGAGCACCTACTGCACCTACCACTAAAAGGCTGATGGGCTTGTGTTGCGTTTCTCCTAGGTGTGTCTGGCTGTTGGGTGATGATACCACTTTCCCGCGGGCAGGGCCCTGGCCTTCCACTGACTGGGAATCTGCAGCTTTAGCCAGATGGCTGGAGGAGCAGTGCTGATGTCTGCCCATCCGGCTGGACACACTTGCCTCCTGAGGGTCAGATCCGTGGTGTTCCTTCACTGCCAGGCTCCCACCCTCCCTTCCCGGCCTTGACTTCCAGAGGTGAATGGGGTTGTGATCAGAGGTACTGCAGAGCCAGGTTCCCAGGGTCTTGTGAAGCCAGGGTTAGAAGCTGGCTCAGGGGGTGCAGACAGTCATGTCTGGTGCTCGTCACTATGAGATGGAGCCATTGCGAGTTTGCTCGGGTGAACGGGTCCAGGCAGCTGGGGGAAACCGAGGGCAGGGGGGATGTGGGAGGGAGTCAGGGTGACAGAGCCATATGAGGCTGCCTCTGGAGCTGCCACCTCCTTCTGGAGAGAGGGAACATGGTGTACGTGCGTGTCCTCAACCAGGAAACCCGACGCTTGTTGATCTTGAGTGCCTGCCGGAGTCTTGGCCCCAGTTCCAGGAGCGTATCATCCAGCCTGTGAATGCTGGATCTGGGGGCTGGCTGAAGGGGGAGCTGTGGGGGACCTGGGTGGACCTGGGTGCCTCTGTCATCAGGGCCCACCAGCGAGGCAGCGCCTCCCAAGGGACAGCTGGAAAGGTCCCTACTGAGCACCTACTGGACATGGGCATTGTTCAGAGGGCATTAGATGCATTGTTTCACTTCATCTTGGGAGCAAGTCTGCAAGAGTTCAGCCTCATTACACAGGGATGCAAAGCAGGTGTGACAGGAGTAAGACCCAGGCCTCCGCATTTTTTCTTAAGAGAACATCCTTCCCATGTGACTCAGCAGAGACCAGAGAGATTCTCAAACCCAGTGTCTTGACTTGAGTTCACCCAAGCAGAGCCTGAGGCTTCCGGCCTCTGTGTGAAATCTTTTGGGGTAAGTACTGAAACAGAGCAGGACCATATGGTCCTTGCCGCCCCCCACTATGTTCTCTGCCTGCCTTTTGCCTATGAAAAACTTTAATCAAAGAATAAGTTTAATCAGAGAAGTGAGAAATGCTGAAACAAAGGAAAACAGTCAAAGGAGACTAAATAATAATAATGTAGTAAGCATAGTCAAGGATGTTTAGTTCTTTCTCAAGGGCTATAGATAATATTCTGAGCCATATCCTGTGAGCTGTCTTATACATACCGAAACAGCAGGTGGAGAAGTTAGCTATATGATGACCAGACTGTACCCAGGACTTGAGCTCCCACAGTTCTGAGAATGGACCACAAAGAAATGGGAACAAATGGACCCTGGAACTGAAGATTAACTGTACCTGAAACAAGCAAGATGATGCTGGTCATTCCAATGATGATCAGTTTGAAGATGACTCTTAGAGATGACTGTGCTGCTTTTGCACAGTCTGCTTTTGCACACCCCACCCCTGCCCCATCTATAAGAGCTGTCACCCCCTGCTTGTTGGAGGGTGGGGATCAGCCTTTGGACAGATGCCTGCTGCCCTCCCTGCTCCAGTTGCCAGCATCTGAAATAAAGCAAAGTTTCCACCAATCTGGCCTGTTTACTGGCTTTTGAGTGGCAAGTGGCTGGACCACTCCCTCTCCCCCATATCCCTTTTGGTAACAGTATGACCCTTGGGAGATGGAGTGGTGGAGAGGGGAGGGCAGGGGCTGGGGTGGAGAACAGATGCTTGGATGGGATTGATGACAGACCCCTGGGTCCTGGCTTCAAGAAGTGGCACATACTCCTCCTGGGGGAGGGAGGTGGGGGCCTTACCTTAGGCCCCTGCATCCCACCGTTTCCTATTGTAACTATGTGGCCACCAGGCAATGAATACTCCATGGATGAGAACTCAGAGATGGTCCCCACAGGTACCCAGATGGCTGGAGCAGAAGACAGGTGAGATCCAGAAGGCGTGAAGCCGTGCAGATCAAGAGGCCGATATGTCCAGTCTCCTCATCATACAGTTGGAGATACTGAGAGGGGACGTGAAAGGCCGTGCCTTGGTGGCTGAACCAGGACTGGCTTGAGATCTCTTGACACTCAGACAACTGAGGTGACTGAGGTGGTGACAGGCAGAAGGTGACCTGGTTCTGGGTGTGCATGTAAAGTTTGTGTAATATACAGAGAGAGTCTTTGGAGTAACAGGTAGGTGGCCAGTAATGAAGCAAGAATGCAGTCTTCTCTAGAAAGTTCTCAAGTGTGTGTGCCCTGTATAAAGAAGGATGCCCGCTGCCTCCAGGGCTGGGAGGTCTGAGCCCAGTGTCCAGGCCTCGGTCCCAGTCTTTGGAGGGGTTTCAGGCCAGTCCAGGCCAAGTCAGGGCCTCAACATCAGTCACTCCGTAGAGGGGAGGGGCCGGGGGACAGCCCATCTGGGCTGTGGAGCTGTTTCTACTGGGTCTCAGGCAGCCCAGAGGCCCAGAGAGAGCAAGAATGATGAGTAACTGGGCTTTGGCATCCAAGTAAAACCCATCTCAAACCCCAGACGAAACCGCCGCCAGAGCCTGCCAGCTGCCGCTGCCAGAGTCATCAATACGTATTGTTCCCCTAGACGTGTTCCTTCAGCGCTTTTGACCACTGTGTTCTGGGGACGGGCTCAGTGTGGGCTTACAGTCTGAGGATGGACACATCTTAATGGGATCTGTTCCCCAAGCCACTCTACCCCCCAGCCTCCAGCAGCAGGGTCACGGGGAGGAAGGCAGCTTTCAGGCTGGATGAGGCCAGAAAGCCGGCACCAGGCCGCAAAAGCTGGTTGACCTTGGCCTTAGAAATTCCTCGGCTACTCAAAGTGGTGATCACATGGCCCTCACTCTCATAGCGTTGGTGTGAAGGATACAAAGATTCCTGAGCAAAGCATTGAGTAGGAAGGAGTGAAGTGTAGTGTTCCTGCTACTTCTCAGCCATGCTGGGAAGCATCAGACTTCTGGCAAAGAATGTGGGGGGTCCTGGTCGAACAGGCCTGAGTTCCCACATCAGTCTCCTCCACCCCACACATGTGATCTTTCTAAGCTTCAGTTTCCTCATTTGTGAAATGGAGCCAGTGAAGATAGCCAGCAAGATGGTTGGGAGAGCTAGAAGTTGGGCAGGCCTGGCTCTCAACTCAGTGCCAGGGGCTGGCGGACTTGTGAAAATGACATGGCAACACAGTCACTTAAAAGACGACTCTCCAGGTTAGACCAAGCATCGGGGCCAGAGCAAGGGCCACATCCTCTCTAGGAGGCCAAGGTCAAGGCACACCTCTTCTGTGAAGACCTCTTGAGTTCTTTCAGTGCTCATCTGGGCTCTTCCTTTAGACAACTAGACCCCACAGTGTCCAGACTACTCTTTTTAGCTTTATCTTACTTCAGGGGATACTGTTATTGGGATGGGGAGAATACTGCCCAGCATATTTGCCCCTGCCCATCCTATCTGAGAAGAAGGCCCCTTTATGTGATACTGGCAGGATATAAGCCACCCCACTCTGAAAGCTGAAGAGGGCAGATGTACCCTCACCAAGTTCCTTGGCATGTTGACCAGGCTTGGCCAAAAAGACACTGCTCTCCAGGGCTCAGAATCTTAAGTGGTGACATCGTTCAAAGGGAGAGTTTGACACCGTTCCCCATGGCCATGGCTAGAGGTGACCGCAGCAGTCCTAGAGACCAGCTGCAGTAAGGTGGACCTTGCCCAGAGGAGCTAGGAGTGTGACTGGCTATGCTTTGGGCTTCCAGCCTCCTTTGGCTCCTGGCCATTTCCTGAGCTTTATTCTCCCACCTTCCTGTTGATTTTGAGATCCCTGGCAGCCAGAGTTGGATTTCTGTTGTTTGCACTCAGCACACATATTTGCACTTGCATGATACCAACTGTTCCAGGTGAGCAAATACTCTTCCCTTCAAATGGATTACAATCCCCAAGGGCAGAAATGCTGCCTTACACCCTAGTGTAATTCCCACCAAATGCCTCCCAGTGTGGGTAGACCAAGTGTAAGGGTGAAGCTCAGACTGTCAAACAGAGTTGGGATGGGATCCAGGTTCTGTTACTTATGGAATTTGGGGTTTTGAGAAGTTATTTAATCACCACGGGCCTTAGTTTTGTCATCTGTAAAATGGGCAGAAAGCTACCTACTTCCTAGGGTCTAGGGATAGGACAGGTACACGATAGAGGGAGAGGATGGGACTCAGGCTGCTCACAAACCAGCTTCTCATGAAGGACTGGTCTGAGGATGCAGATAGGGGCAGGGGTGAGGCTCTAGGAGGGGGGTTGGAGCCCCAAGTGTGAGGAGCTATGATGAGCAGAGGCAAAGTACCTGGCAATTAATTCTGGTTTTATCATTGTTAGATTTCACTTTGCCATCTTTGTTATTTATAGTTTATTCCTTTCAATATCCACTTATGATAAGAAACAAAAACAAACTCAATAAAGTGGGTAAAGAGGGAACATACCTCAATATAATAAAAGCTGTATATGACAAGCCCATAGCTAGCATACTCAAAGGTGAAAAACTCAAAGCATTTCCTCTAAGGTCACGAGCAAGACAAGGATGTCCACTCTCATCACTTTTATTCAACATAGTATTGGAACTCCTAGCCACAGCAATCAGGCATGGAAAAGAAATAAAAGGAATCCAAGTGAAAAAATAGAAGTAAAATTGTCACTCTTTGCAGATGACATAATACTAAACACAGAAAACCCTAAAGATGCCACCAAAAACCTACTAGAATTCATCAATGAATTCTGTAAAGTTCCTGGCCAATATAGAATTAATATCCAAAATATGCAAAGAACTCATGCAACTCAACATCAACAGAACAAACAACTACAGACTTCCCTGGTGGTCCAGTGGTTTAACTACATGCTTCCACTTCAGGGGACAGGGGTTGAATCCCTGGATGGGGGACTAAGATTCTGTATGCTGCACAGTGTAGCCAAAAACACAAACACAAAAACAAAACTCAAACAACCCAATTAAAAAATGGGCAGAAAATGTGAATAGATATTTTTCCAAAGAAGACATACAGATGGCCGACGGGGACATAAAAAGATGTTCAATGTCACTAATCATCAGGGACATGCAAATTAAAAACACACTGAGACATCACCTCCTACCTGCCAGAAGGACTATTATCAATAAGACAAGTAACAAGTGTTGGTGAATATGTGGAGAAAAGGGAACACTTACATACCACTGATGGTAATAGAAACTGCTGCAGTCACTATGGAGAACAGTACGGAGATTCCTTCAAAAATTAGAAATACAACTACCCTTGACCCAGAAATCTCACTGCTGTGTATTTATGCAAAGAAACAAAAATACTATTAGGAAAGATACATGTACCCCAATGTTCATAGCAGCATTATTTACAAGACATGGCTAAGTGCCCATCAACAGATGAATGGATAAAGATGTGGTACACACACAATACCAAAGGAACATTTCATGCAAAGATGGGCTCGATAAAGGACAGAAATGGTATGGACCTAACAGAAGCAGAAGATATTAAGAAGAGGTGGCAAGAATACACAGAAGAACTGTACAAAGAAGAGCTTCACGACCCAGATAATCATGATGATGTGATCACTGACCTAGAGCCAGACATCTTGGAATGTGAAGTCAAATGGGCCTTAGAAAGCATCACTAGGAACAAAGCTAGTGGAGGTGATGGAATTCCAGTGGAGCTATTCCAAATCCTGAAAGATGATGCTGTGAAAGTGCTGCACTCAATATGCCAGCAAATTTGGAAAACTCAGCAGTGGCCACAAGATTGGAAAAGGTCAGTTTTCATCCCAATCCCACAGAAAGGCAATGCCAAAGAGTGCTCAAACTACCGAACAATTGCACTCATCTCACACGCTAGTAAAGTAATGCTCAAAATTCTCCAAGCCAGGCTTCAGTAATATGTGAACCGTGAACTTCCTGATGTTCAAGCTGGATTTAGAAAAGGCAGAGGAACCAGAGATCAAATTGCCAACATCCGCTGGATCATGGAAAAAGCAAGAGAGTTCCAGAAAACCATCTATTTCTGCTTTATTGACTATGCCAAAGCCTTTGACTGTGTAGATCACAATTAACTATGGAAAATTCTGAAAGAGATGGGAATACCAGACCACCTGATCTGCCTCTTGAGAAATCTGTATGCAGGTCAGGAAGCAACAGTTAGAACTGGTCATGGAACAACAGACTGGTTCCAAATAGGAAAAGGAGTATGTCAAGGCTGTATATTGTCACCATGTTTATTTAACTTATATGCAGAGTACATCATGAGAAATGCTGGACTGGAAGAAACAGAAATTGGAATCAAGATTGCTGGGAGAAATATCAATAACCTCAGATATGTAGATGACACCACTCTTATGGCAGAAAGTGAAGAGGGGCTAAAAAGCCTCTTGATGAAAGTGAAAGTGGAGAGTGAAAAGGTTGGCTTAAAGCTCAACATTCAGAAAACGAAGATCATGGCATCTGGTCCCATCACTACATGGGAAATAGATGGAGAAACAGTGGAAACAGTGTCAGACTTTCTTTTTCTGGGCTCCAAAATCACTGCAGATGGTGACTGCAGCCATGAAATTAAAAGACGCTTACTCCTTGGAAGGAAAGTTATGACCAACCTAGATAGCATATTCAAGAGCAGAGACATTACTTTGCCAACAAGGGTTCGCCTAGTCAAGGCTATGGTCTTTCTTGTGGTCATGTATGGATGTGAGAGCTGGACTGTGAAGAAGGCTGAGCGCCGAAGAATTGATGCTTTTGAACTGTGGTGTTGGAGAAGACTCTTGAGAGTCCCTTGGACTGCAAGGAGATCCAACCAGTCCATTCTGAAGGAGATCAGACCTGGGATTTCTTTGGAGGGAATGATGCTCAAGCTGAAACTCCAGTATTTTGGCCACCTCATGCGAAGAGTTGACTCATTGGAGAAGACTCTGATGCTGGGAGGGATTGAGGGCAGGAGGAGAAGGGGACGACAGAGGATGAGATGGCTGGATGGCATCACTGACTTGATGGGTGTGAGTCTGAGTGACCTCCGGGAGGTGGTGATGGACAGGGAGGCCTGGCGTGCTGCGGTTCATGGGGTCGCAAAGAGTCGGACATGACTGAGCGACTGATCTGATCTGATCTGACACACACACACACACACACAACGGAACATTACTCAGCCTTGAAAAAAGAATGAGATCTTGATATTTGCAGCAACATTGATGGACCTAGAGGATATTATGTTAAATGAAATAACTCAAACAGAGAAAGACAAATACTATATGATTTCACTTATCTGTGGCATCTAAGACAAATGAAATAAATGAACAAACATAACAAAACAGGAACAGAGTCATAGATACAAAGAACAAATAGGTGGTTGCCAGTGGGAGAGGTGAGGGAGATTAAGAGGTACAGACTCTCAGTTACAAAATAAATGAGTCACAGGCATAAAATGTACAGTGTGGAGAATATAGTCAATAATTACGTAATATCTCTTTATAGTGACAGATGGAAATTAGACTTATCTTGGTGATCATTTTGAAATGTATAGAAATATCAAATCACTATGTTGTGTAACAGGAACTAACATAGTGTTTCAGGTCAATCATACTTCAAAAACAGACAAACTAACTCATAGAAAAAGAGATCAGATTTGTGGTTACCAGAGGTGGGGTTGAGGGAACTGGATGAAGGTAGTCAAAAGGTACAGATTTTCAGTTGTAAGATAAGTCAGTAAAGGATGTAATGTACACCATGATTAATTTAATTAGCACTGCTGTGTGTTATGCATGAAAGCTATTAGGAGAGTAAATTCTAAGAGTTCTTAGCACAGGAAAAGAATTTTTTTCTATTTCTTTAATTTTATGTTTATATGAGATAATGGATGTTCACTGAACTGACCTTGATGATCATTTCATGACATATGTAAATCATTATGCCATAGAGCTTAGAATTACACAGTGCTGTATGTCAGCTATATCTCAATAAACTGGAAGAGAAAAAGTTTTTAATCTTATTTTTTGGTTGAAGTTTCTGTTAGGTAGGTAGAATAGGGAAAAGGAGTCCAAAATGGCGGTGGCTTAAAGACAAGGAAGGTCAAAGGAAGGTCCGAGGACCAGAGTGAAGACTTCAGGGAGAACAAACAGCACTCCTGGCTAAGCCCAATTTGCATAGGGCAGGCCCAGGTGGAGGAAAAAACAAAAAGATCAGATCAGATCAGATCAGTCGCTCAGTCGTGTCCTACTCTTTGCGACCCCATGAACCGCAGCACGCCAGGCCTCCCTGTCCATCACCAGCTCCCGGAGGTCACTCAGACTCACATTCATCGAGTCAGTGATGCCATCCAGCCATCTCATCCTCTGTCGTCCCCTTCTCCTCCTGCCCTCAATCCCTCCCAGCATCAGAGTCTTCTCCAATGAGTCAACTCTTCGCATGAGGTGGCCAAAATACAGGAGTTTCAGCTTGAGCATCATTCCCTCCAAAGAAATCCCAGGTCTGATCTCCTTCAGAATGGACTGGTTGGATCTCCTTGCAGTCCAAGGGACTCTCAAGAGTCTTCTCCAACACCACAGTTCAAAAGCATCAATTCTTCGGCGCTCAGCCTTCTTCACAGTCCAGCTCTCACATCCATACATGACCACAGGAAAGACCATAGCCTTGACTAGGCGAACCTTTGTTGGCAAAGTGATGTCTCTGCTTTTGAATATGCTATCTAGGTTGGTCATAACCTTCCTTCCAAGGAGTAAGCGTCTTTTAATTTCATGGCTGCAGTCACCATCTGCAGTGATTTTGGAGCCCAGAAAAAGAAAGTCTGACACTGTTTCCACTGTTTCTCCATCTATTTCCCATGTAGTGATGGGACCAGATGCCATGATCTTCGTTTTCTGAATGTTGAGCTTTAAGCCAACCTTTTCACTCTCCACTTTCACTTTCATCAAGAGGCTTTTGAGTTCCTCTTCACTTTCTGCCATAAGGGTGGTATCATCTGCATATCTGAGGTTATTGATATTTCTCCCGGCAATCTTGATTCCAATTTCTGTTTCTTCCAGTCCAGCATTTCTCATGATGTACTCTGCATATAAGTTAAATAAACATGGTGACAATATACAGCCTTGACGTACTCCTTTTCCTATTTGGAACCAGTCTGTTGTTCCATGACCAGTTCTAACTGTTGCTTCCTGACCTGCATACAGATTTCTCAAGAGGCAGATCAGGTGGTCTGGTATTCCCATCTCTCTCAGAATTTTCCACAGTTTATTGTGATCTACACAGTCAAAGGCTTTGGCATAGTCAATAAAGCAGAAATAGATGTTTTTCTGGAACTCTCTTGCTTTTTCGATAATCCAGCGGATGTTGGCAATTTGATCTCTCGTTCCTCTGCCTTTTCTAAATCCAGCTTGAACATCAGGAAGTTCACGGTTCACATATTGCTGAAGCCTGGCTTGGAGAATTTTGAGCATTACTTTACTAGCGTGCGCTGCTGCTGCTAAGTCGCTTCAGTTGTGTCCAACTCTGTGCGACCCCACAGACAGAAGCCCACCAGGCTCCCCTGTCCCTGGGATTCTCCAGGCAAGAATACTGGAGTGGGTTGCCATTTCCTTCTCCACCGTATGAAAGCAGAAAGCCAAAGTGAAGTCGCTCAGTCGTGTCTGACTCTTAGCGACCCCATGGACTGGAGCCTACCAGGCTCCTCCGTCCATGGGGTTTTCCAGGCAAAAGTACTGGGGTGGGGTGCCATTGCCAGATGAGTGCAATTGTTCGGTAGTTTGAGCACTCTTTGGCATTGCCTTTCTTTGGGATCGGGATGAAAACTGACCTTTTCCAATCTTGTGGCCACTGCTGAGTTTTCCAAATTTGCTGGCATATTGAGTGCAGCACTTTCACAGCATCATCTTTCAGGATTTGGAATAGCTCCACTGGAATTCCATCACCTCCACTAGCTTTGTTCCTAGTGATGCTTTCTAAGGCCCACTTGACTTCACATTCCAGGATGTCTGGCTCTAGGTCAGTGATCACACCATCATGATTATCTGGGTCGTGAAGCTCTTTTTTGTACAGTTCTTCTGTGTATTCTTGCCACCTCTTCTTAATATCTTCTGCTTCCGTTAGGTCCACACCATTTCTGTCCTTTATCGAGCCCATCTTTGCATGAAATGTTCCTTTGGTATCTCTGATTTTCTTGAATAGATCCTTAGTCTTTCCCATTCTGTTGTTTTCCTCTATTTCTTTGCATTGATCGCTGAAGAAGGCTTTCTTATCTCTTCTTGCTATTCTTTGGAACTCTGCATTCAGATGTTTATATCTTTCCTTTTCTCCTTTGCTTTTTGCTTCTTTTTGCAGCTATTTGCAAGGCCTCCCCAGACAGCCATTTTGCTTTTTTGCATTTCTTTTCCATGGGGATGGTCTTGATCCCTGTCTCCTGTACAATGTCACGAACCTCATTCCATAGTTCATCAGGCACTCTATCTATCAGATCTAGGCCCTTAAATCTATTTCTCACTTCCACTGTATAATCATAAGGGATTTGATTTAGGTCATACCTGAATGGTCTAGTGGTTTTCCCTACTTTCTTCAATTTCAGTCTGAATTTGGCAATAAGGAGTTCATGGTCTGAGCCACAGTCAGCTCCTGGTCTTGTTTTTGCTGATTGGATAGAGCTTCTCCATCTTTGGCTGCAAAGAATATAATCGATCTGATTTCGGTGTTGACCATCTGGTGATGTCCATGTATAAAGTCTTCTCTTGTGTTGTTGGAAGAGGGTATTTGCTATGACCAGTGCATTTTCTTGGCAAAACTCTATTAGTCTTTGCCCTGCTTCATTCCGTATTCCAAGGCCAAATTTGCCTGTTACTCCAGGTGTTTCTTGACTTCCTACTTTTGAATTCCAGTCCCCTATAATGAAAAGGACATCTTTTTTGGGTGTTAGTTCTAAAAGGTCTTGTAGGTCTTCATAGAACCGTTCAACTTCAGCTTCTTCAGCGTTACTGGTTGGGGCATAGACTTGGATTACTGTGACATTGAATGGTTTGCCGTGGAAACGAACAGAGATCATTCTGTCGTTTCTGAGATTGCATCCAAGTACTGCATTTCGGACTCTTTTGTTGACCATGATGGCCACTCCATTTCTTCTGAGGGATTCCTGCCCACAGTAGTAGATATAATGGTCATCCGAGTTAAATTCACCCATTCCAGTCCATTTTAGTTTGCTAATTCCTAGAATGTCAACATTCACTCTTGCCATCTCTTGTTTGACCACTTCCAATTTGCCTTGATTCATGGACCTGACATTCCAGGTTCCTATGCAATATTGTTCTTTACAGCATCGGACTTTACTTCTATCACCAGACACATCTACAGCTGGGTATTCTTTCTGCTTTGGTTCCATCCCTTCATTCTTTCTGGAGTTATTTCTCCACTGATCTCCAGTAGCATATTGGGCCCTTACTGACCTGGGGAGTTTCTCTTTCAGTATCCTATCATTTTGCCTTTTCATACTGTTCATGGGGTTCTCAAGGCAAGAATACTGAAGTGGTTTGCCATTCCCTTCTCCAGCGGACCACACCCTGTCAGATCTCTCCACCATGACCCGCCCATCCTGGGTTGCCCCACAGGCATGGCTTAATTTCATTGAGTTAGACAAGGCTGTGGTCCTGGTGTGATTAGATTGACTAGTTTTCTGTGAGTATGGTTTTAGTGTATTTGCCCTCTGATGCCCTCTTGCAAGACCTACCGTCTTACTTGGGTTTCTCTTACCTTGGGCGTGGGGTATCCCTTCCCGGCTGCTCCAGCAAAGCACAGCCATTGCACCTTACCTTTGATGAGGGGTCTCTCCTCACCGCCGCCCTTCCTGACCTCGGTCGTGGGGTAGCTCCTCTGGGCCGTGCTTAATGTGCCAGTCCTCACCGCCGCCCTTCCTCGGTCGATGGGTAGCTCCTCTCGGGCGTGTTCTCAGTGCGCCGCGCGGCCGGCGAGGGGCTCTCAGTGCGCCGCGCGGCCGGCGAGGGGCTCTCAGTGCGCCGCGCGGCCGGCGAGGGGCTCTCAGTGCGCCGCGCGGCCGGCGAGGGGCTCTCAGTGCGGCGCTCGCGGGTAGGCCGGGAGCTCTCAGAGCCAAAGTGCTTTCTCACGGACTCTCTCTCTCCTGCGTGCGTGCACTCTTTCTCTCTCTCTCTCTCCTACTATCTTCTAAATAAAATGGAGCTGTAACACTGATTTGCCTAAGAGCTGTAGCACGGTTTGTCCAAGACCCGAGAGCTCTGACGCGCCGAGGGCTTTAATGTCCGTTGCTCCAAATCTTTGTTGTGACGAGACAAAGAACCGAGGAATATACACTCACATGACATTTCCAGAGATTTATATTTTTACTCCCAAACAAAGCCTGAGTTCCTTGGGGAAGAAGGGTTTGTATTTTTCACCTTTTTATCCTTCGTAGCATCCAGTGCATAGTACAGGCATACCTTGTTTTACTGTAGTTTGTTTTATTGTGCTTTTCTTTCTATTTTTTTTTTTTTTTTTTTAAAGCAAATTTAATGTGGTGGCAACCTGTCAAGCAAGACTGCCAGTGCTGTTTTTCCAACAGTATTTGTGTACTTCATGCTTCTGTGTCAAGTTTTGGTAATCTTTGCAACATTTCTAACTTTATCATCATTATTATATTTGCTAGGGTGATCTGTGATCAATGATCTTTGATGTTACTATTGTATACTTGTTCGGGGCACCATGAACCATGTGCATATAAGATGACAAATATAATCAATAAATTCCTTGATCCTACCTATTCCCCAGGACACAACAATATAGAAATTTGCCCAATTAATGTTATAGAACCTGAGACAGAACTGTGTTTGGGTGTCTCCTGAGGATATACGGGTCAGCAGTGGACTGCTGCAGGGGCGGGGCAGGGGCTCTGAGTGCAGTAGACCTGGGTATGGCATAAGCCCTCTTGGAGGAGGTCACCATTAACCCACCATAGAGCTGCCAGAACTTACACAGGACTGGGGAAACAGACTCTTGGAGGACACAAACAGAACCTTGTGAGCACCAGGACCCAGAGGAAGGACCAGTGACCCCACAAGAGTCTGATCCAGATTTGCCCATGAGTGTCCAGAAGTCTCTGGCAGAGGCATGGTTTGGCGGTGGCCTGCTGCAGGGTTGGGGGCACTGAGTGTAGCAGTGTGTGCATGGGACCTTTTGAAGGAGGTTGCCATTATCTGCATTACCTCCACCACAGTTTGGCCTCAGGTCAAATAACAGGGAGGGAACACAGCCCTGCCCTTCAACAGAAAATTGGATTAAAGATTTACTGAGCTTGCCCCTGCCCATCAAAACAAGACCCAGTTTCCCCCTCAGTCAAGCTCTCCCATCAGGAACTTTCCATAAGCGTCTTATCCTTATCCAACAAAGGGCAGACAGACTGAAAATCTCAATCACAGAAAACTAACCAATGTGATTGCATGGACCACAGCCTTGTCTAACTCAATGAAACTATGAGCCATGCCATCTAGGGCCACCCAAGATGGGCAGGTCACGGTGGAGAGGTCTGACAAAACGTGGTCCCCTGGAGAAGAGAATGGCAAACCACTTCAGTATTCTTGCCTTGAGATGCCCATGAACAGCATGAAAAGGCAAAAATACAGGACACTGAAAGATGATGCCCCAGGTTGGTATGAGCCCAATGTGCTACTGGAGATCAGTGGAGAAATAACTCCAGAAAGAATGAAGAAATGGAGCCAAAGCAAAAACAACACCCAGTTGTGGATGTGACTGGTGATGAAAGTAAAGTCTGATGCTGTAAAGAGCAATACTGCATAGGAACCTGGAATGTTAGGTCCATGAATCAAGGCAAATTGGAAGCGGGCAAACAGGAGATGGCAAGAGTGAACAACAACATTTTAGAATCAGCAAACTAAAACTGACTGAAATGGGTGAATTTAACTCAGATGACCATTAGATCTTAGGAAGCAACAGTTAGAACTGGACATGGAACAACAGACTGGTTCCAAATAGGAAAAGGAGTACATCAAGGCTGTATATTGTCACCCTGCTTATTTAACTTATACGTAGAGTACAGAAAAACACTGGGCTAGAAGAAGCACAAGCTGGAATCAAGATTGCCGGGAGAAATATCAATAACCTCAGATATACAGATGACACCACCCTTATGGCAGAAAGTGAAGAGGAACTAAATAGCCTCTTAATGAAAGTGAAAGAGGAGAGTGAAAAAGTTGGCTTAAAGCTCAACATTCAGAAAACTAAGATCATGGCATCTGGTCCCATCACTTCAAGGGAAATAGATGGGGAAACAGTGGAAACAGTGTCAGACTTCATTTTTTGGGGGCTCCAAAATCACTGCAGATGGTGATTGCAGCCATGAAATTAAAAGATGCTTACTCCTTGGAAGAAAGCTATGACCAACCTAGATAGCACATTAAAAAGCAGAGATATTACTTTGCCAACAAAGGTCCGTCTAGTCAAGGCTATAGTTTTTCCAGTGGTCATGTATGGATGTAAGAGTTGGAGTATGAAGAAAGCTGAGCGCAGAAGAATTGATGCTTTTGAACTGTGGTGTTGGAGAAGACTCTTGAGAGTCCCTTGGACTGAAAGGAGGTCCAACCAGTCCATCCTAAAGGAAATCAGTCCTGGGTGTTCATTGGAGGGACTGATGCTAAAATTGAAACTCCAATACTTTGGCCACCTTATGCAAAGAGTTGACTCATTAGAAAAGACCCTGATGCTGGGAGGGATTAGGGGCAGGAGGAGAAGGGGATGACAGAGGATGAGATGGCTGGATGGCATCACTGACTTGATGCACATGAGTTTGGGTGAACTCTGGGAGTTGGTGATGGACAGGGAGGCCTGGCGTGCTGCGATTCATGAGATCGAAGATTTGGACATGACTAAGCGACTGAACTGAACTGACCATTAAATCTACTACTGTGGGCGAGAATCCCTTAGAAGAAATGGAGTAGCCCTCATGGTCAATAAAAGACTTCGAAATGCAGTACCTGGGTGCAGTCTCAAAAAAAAACCCAGAAAGATCTCTGTTCTTGAAAAACCAGAATGATCTCTGATATTGAAAGGCAAACCATTCAATATCACAGTAATCCAAGTCTATGCCCAGCCCAGTAACGCTGAAGAAGCTGAAGTTGAATGGTTCTATGAAGACTTGCAAGACCTTCTAGAACTAACACCCAAAAAAGATGTCCTTTTCATTATGGGGGACTGGAATGCAAAAGTAGGAAGTCAAGAAACACCTAGAGTAACAGGCAACTTTGGCCTTGGAATACAGAATGAAGCAGGGCAAGGCTAATAGAGCTTTACCAAGAGAACACACTGGTCATAGCAAACATCCTCTTCCAACACAAGAGAAGACTCTACACATAGACATCACAGACGGTCAATACCAAAATCAGATTGATTATATTCTTTGCAGTCAAAGATGGAGAAGCTCTAAACAGTCAGCAAAAACAAGACTGGGAGCTGACTGTGGCTCAGATCATGAACTCCTTACTGCCAAATTCAGACTGAAATTGAAAAAAGGAGGGAAAACCACCAGACCATTCAGGTATGACATAAATCAAATCCCTTATGATTATACAGTGGAAGTGACAAATAGATTCAAGGGATTAGATCTGATAGACAGAGTGCCTGAAGAACCATGGGTGGAGGTTTATAATATTGTACAGGAGGCAGTGATCAAGACCATTCCCAAGAAAAAGAAATGCAGAAAGGCAAAATGGTTGTCTGAGGAGGCCTTACAAACAGCTATGAAAAAAAGAGAAGTGAGAGGCAAAGGAGAAAAAGAAAGATACCCATTTGAATGCAGAGTTTCAAAGAATGGCAAGGAGAGATAAGAAAGCCTTCCTCCATGATCAGTGCAAAGAAATAGAGGAAAACAATAAAACGGAAAAGACTAGAGACCTCTTCAAGAAAATTAGAGATACCAAGGGAACTTTATATGCAAAGATGGGCACAATATAGGACAGAAATGGTATGGACCTAACTGAAGGAAGCATAAGATATTAAGAAAAGGTGGCAAGAATACACATATACAAAAAGAGCTTCACGACCCAGATAATCACGATGGTGTGATCACTCACCTAGAACCAGACACGCTGGAATTCAAAGTCATGTGGGCCTTAGGAAGCATCACTATGAACAAAGCTAGTGGAGGTGATGGAATTCCAGTTGAGCTAGTTCAAATCCTAAAAGATGATGCTGTGAAAGTGCTTAAATCAACATACCATCAAATTTGAAAAACTTAGGAGTGCCCACAGGACTGGAAAAGGTCGGTTTTCATTCCAATCCCAAAGAAGGGCAATGCCAAAGAATGTTCAAACTACTGCACAATTGCACTCATCTCACACGCTAGTAAAGTAATGCTCAAAATTCTCCAAGACAGGCTTCGGCAATACCGTGAACTTCCAGATGTTCAAGCTGGATTTAGAAAAGGCAGAGGAACCAGAGATCAAATTGCCATCATCTGTTGGATCATTGAAAAAGCAAAAGAGTTCCAGAAAGACATCTATTTCTGCTTTATTGACTATGTCAAAGCCTTTGACTGTGTGAGTCACAATAAATTGTGGAAAATTTTGAAAGAGATGGGAATACCAGACCACCTGACCTGCCTTTTGAGAAATCTGTATGCAGGTCAAGAAGCAAAAGTTAGAACTGGACTTGGAACAACAGACTGGTTCCAAATAGGAAAAGGAGTATGTCAAGGCTGTATATTGTCACCCTGTTTACTTAACTTATATGCAGAGTACATCATGAGAAATGCTGGACAGGATGAAGCACAAGCTGGAATCAAGAGTGCTAGGAGAAATACTAATGACCTCAGCTATGCAGATGACACCACTCTTATTGTAGAAAGCGAAGAAGAACTAAAGAGCTTCTTGATGAAAGTGAAAGAAGAGAGTGAAACAGTTGGCTTAAAGCTCAACATTCAGAAAACTAAGATTATGGCATCTGGTCCCATCACTTCATGGCAAATACGTTACGAAACAATGGAAACAGTAAGAGACTTTATTTTCTTGGGCTCCAAAATCACTGCAGATGGTGGCTGCAGCCATGAAATTTTAAAAAATGCTTGCTTTTTGGAAGAAAAGTTTACAATCAACCTAAACAGCTTATTAAAAAAAAGAGACTACTTTGCCAACAAAGGTCTGTCTAGTCAAAGCTTTGGTTTTTCCAGTAGACATGTATGGATTTGAGAGTTTGACTATAAAGAAAGCTGAGTGTTGAGGAATTAATGCTTTTGAACTGTGGTGTTGGAGAAGACTCCTGAGAGTCCCTTGGACTGCAAAGACATCCAACCAGTCCATCCTAAAGGAAATAAGTCCTGAATATTCATTGGAAGGACTGATGCTGAAGCTGAAACTCCAATTCTTTGGCCACTTGACTTGAAGAGCTGACTCATTTGAAAAGACTCTGATACTGGGAAAGATTGAAGGTGGGAGGAGAAGGGGACGACAGAGAATGAGATGCTTGGATGGCATAACCGACTCAATGGACATGGATTTTAGTAAACTCCAGGAGTTGGTGATGGACAGGGAGGCCTGATGTGTTGCAATCCATGGGGTCACAAAGAGTCAGACACAACTGAGTGACTGAACTGAACTGAATAATCTTACAATGGCTTTGAAGTGAAAGGAAGAGTCAAATAAAACACTATAAATGATAAAGCTTAATGAGGAAGACATGTTGAAAGCCAAGACAGGCTGAAAGGTAGGCCTCTAGTGCCAAACAGTCAACCAAATTTTGAATACAGAGGAAAAGTTCTTGATGGAAATTGAAAGCTGCTCCAGTGAACACATGAATGAGTAGAAACCCAACCAGGGAGTGATAGAGCTGGGGTGGTGGTCATCCCTCTGGAGCTGAGTTACTTAAGACAGGAGATGATTTTCCCTCTTTTTGGGTCTTCAGTCCTGATTTGGGGGGAAAAAGGAAATGTTTGCATGTTTCTTTTTATTTTCCCAGCAGCAAGTAGGTAATAATTATTTTCAGTTTGGCACAATTGGGTTCAAAGGTGAAGAGTTGAATCTTTCAGTACTGATGGTTCTAGAAAAGGGACAGGAATCTGTGTCATTCCCATAAAGTCTCAGTGCATAAAAGAGCCAGAGGAACCTCCCAGGAACTGCAACCAGTGAAGGAACAGGGTTGAGCTGGGTTTGGCTTTGGATTTTACAGCAAGCTTCCTTGAGCAGTCACTTTGCTTCTTTATATGTTTATAAATAGAGATGGTTGTTCCTTGGATTTAATAAATGTTTTATGGTTGGTTATAATTTCTGACATTGGAAATGACCCCATGTATCATAGAGCCATTGAATTTCCTTAAGAGCAGAGGAGAAAATTCCCTGGGATTTCCAGGGCAACAGAAGTCGTGACTATGACTGGCCTTAGCCAGCATCACTGTGGATCTGGACCCTGGACAATGTTGCAGTATCCAGGCTAATTGTCCATTCATTCCTTTGTCAATTTATTTGTTCTACTAATTTGCTCCTTACTTATGACCTTACTTGATTCTGGTCATTCCCCTGTTATGACATCCAGGGCAGCCTAGATTAAGAGATGAATGGTCAAGATGGAAAGTGCTCTGACATTTCTTCTTAATTTCCTGTGCCAGCTTGTCTTTTTCAAGCCAGGCTTTAAATACTGGTGAGCAAAAGACAAAGAAAATGCAAAAGACAAAGCATATCTGAACCTCACTAAGCCCTGTGATAACGTTGTGTGCAGCTTCCTTGTGGACCAGACAGACTTAGCGATACTTTCTAGCTGTATGTCCTTGGCAAGTTAGTCTCTGTGACCCTCCCATCTCCTCAGCCTACAGGTTAAGGATAAGACTAATCTCTATTAGGTACGCAGCACTCTGCCAGGGCCTGCGGTGAGCACATGACATGTGTAATCTGATATTTGTCTCACAGCAACCATAAGAAGTTAGGACAGTCAATTCTTCCCTTTCATAGAAAAGGAAACTGGGAATTATAGAGGTTAGTCACAAGACTGGGTGACGGGTGACAGGGCTGGTCGATGGTTTAAGTGTTCAGTTTCACACATTTTGTTTTGTATTTTGGGTATTTGAGGTGGAAGGGTAAATTTGGTCCCTATTACTCCAACACGCCCTCCCAGTGTTTTGGGAAAGCTTATTCCTCCAATGGCCCCCCAGGAAGGGCTATAGAACAGTATTCCCTGAGTTATTATGTTCATAACAATTTTCTATGGTCTTATTACATAGAGATGTATTAGGTTGGTGCAAAATCTGTGACTTACCTTTTTTGCATATGTTAGATAAGTTACTCCATTGTCTTCTGGCTGTCAAAAATTCTGATGACAATGTGGCTATAATTCCCTTTTGAGTAGCTTGGTCTTTTTGCCAGGATGCCTGAAATAACTTTTTCATAAAGCCTCATAATTTTATCAGAATACATCTTGATACTGGCCATGTAGGTTATTTTCTTTAGGACTGTGGTATGTTCTTGTACTATGTAGTCACAAATTCTTTTACTTCAGCAATGTTTTCTTAAGTTATATGTTTTAGTCTTTGTGTTTTTTTTCTTTGCTTGCATGCATGTCTTGAAAAGCCCCTTATTATACACATGTTGTATCTTTGCTTAGCTTTATTATCTATCATTTTTATTTTTTAAATTTATTTTTGGCTGCGCTGGTTTTTTGTGGCTGCAGATGGGCCTTCGCTAGTTACGATGAGCAGAAGCTACTCTCTAGCTATGGTGTTCAAACTTCTCATCACTGCGGCCTCTCTTGTTGCAGCCCTTGGGCTTAGTGCTCTGAGGCGTGTGGGGTATTAGTTCCCTGACCAGGGACTGAGCCTGTGTCCCCTGCATTGGCAGGCAGATTCTGAACCACTGAACCACCATGGTAGTCTCTATTGTTTTTCTCTCAATCCTTTCTATCTCTTTAAAAATATATTTAAATATGTCTTTCTTTCCATGTTGTATTTATCTTAAGGCATAATTGTGTTGCTCTTTCTTGTATTTCTTCATTTTAGACTTCATTTTAAAATAACACTTTATTTTCTCTAGTTATGTTCTGAATTCTGTCACTCCTCTTTTCAAAGCTTCTGAGTTTCCAGTCACCTCATTTATAAGATTTTCTGATTTGAATTTATACTTTTCTTAAATAACTTTTTATCATTTTCATAGTACATTTTAGCTTGTTTTTTAATTTTTAAAATTTTTAATTTATTTATTTTAATTGGAGGCTAATTACTTTACAATATTGTATTGGTTCTGCCACACATCAACATGAATCCGCCACGGGCGTACACATGTCCCCCCTCCCACCTCCCTCCCCTTACCATCCCTCCGGGTCATCCCAGCGCACCAGCCCCAAGGATCCAGTATCGAACCTGGACTGGCGATTCTTTTCTTATATGATATTATACATGTTTCCACGCCATTCCCCCAAATCATCCCACCCTCTCTCTCCCCCTCTCCCACAGAGTCCAAAAGACTGTTCTATACATCTGTGTCTCTTTTGCTGTCTCGCATACAGGGTTATCATTACCGTCTTTCTAAATTCCATATATATGCATTAGTATATTGTATTCGGAGAAGGCAATGGCACCCCACTCCAGTACTCTTGCCTGGAAAATCTCGTGGATGGAGGAGCCTGGTAGGCTGCAGTCCATGGGGTCGCTGAGAGTCGGAAACGACTGAGCAACTTACCTTTCATTTTTCACATTCATCCATAGGAGGAGGAAATGGCAACCCACTCCAGTTTTCCTGCCTGGAGAATCCCAGGGACGGGGGAGCCTGGTGGGCTGCCGTCTATGGGGTCACACAGAGTTGGACACGACTGAAGTGACTTAGCAGCAGCATATTGTATTGGTGTTTTTCTTTCTGGCTTACTTCACTCTGTATAATAGGCTCCAGTTTCATCCACCTCATTAGAACTGATTCAAATGTATTCTGTTTAATGGCTGAGTAATACTCCATTGTGTATATGTACCACAGCTTTCTTATCCATTCATCTGCTGATGGACATCTAGGTTGCTTCCATGTCCTGGCTATTATAAACAGTGCTGCGATGAACATTGGGGTACACATGTCTCTTTCAATTCTGATTTCCTCAGTGTGTATGCCCAGCAATGGGATTGCTGGGAAATCACAGCAGGATCCTCTATGACCCACCTCCCAGAATATTGGAAATAAAAGCAAAAACAAACAAATGGGATCTAATTAAAATTAAAAAGCTTCTGCACAACATAGGAAACTATAAGCAAGGTGAAAAGATAGCCTTCAGAATGGGAGAAAATAATAGTAAATGAAGCAACTGACAAACAACTAATCTCAAAAATATACAAGCAACTCCTACAGCTCAATTCCAAAAACATAAACAACCCAATCAAAAAATGGACCAAAGAACTAAACAGACATTTCTCCAAAGAAGACATACAGATGGCTAACAAACACATGAAAAGATGCTCAACATCACTCATTATCAGAGAAGCGCAAATCAAAACCACAATGAGGTACCATTTCACGCTAGTCAGAATGGCTGCGATCCAGAAGTCTACAAGCAATAAATGCTGGAGAGGGTGTGGAGAAAAGGCAACCCTCTTACACTGTTGGTGGGAATGCAAACTAGTACAGCCACTATGGAGAACAATGTGGAGATTCCTTAAACAACTGGAAACAGAGCTTGTTTTTTTTTTTAATGTTAGGTTATAATTTCTATCTCTTGCATACATATCTTTCTGGTATGTTCTATTGTCTCTGGGGGATACTTTTTCTCTTATTCTTATATATTATTATATGCACATGTAATTCTTCTCATTCTCTTGTTTCGTCAGAATTATCATCCTATGGGATTTGAACTGACTTTTTTCTATTGCTCACTTTCTATATGCAATGCATTTTTCTTCTTTTTAGGCTGTGTGCATCAGAATATCTTTTTTGGCTTCATCCCTGTAGAGTTTCCTCATTTTGTGTTTTAGAATAACAAAAATAATTTTACGAAAACATAAGACTTACAGAAGTTTCCAGACAAATCATACTATATGGTCACAAACTTTTACATGAAAGGTGGAGTCTACGCTTGACAGCCAAGTCATAGTGTTATTGGTGAGGGCTTTGATGTTTGTTTGATGTTCCCATTTTGGTTCAAACAATCAAGCCTATCCATCTGTGGCAACTAAATAAATAGAGAGCATATTCTAAAGAATGGTTAGCTATTTAACCAGTGCAATTGGATCACTGTTAAAGGGAAGGAGTTGATAAAATTAAAATAAAACTACTCTCACAAGCTCAAAAAGTAATAGAGAAAAACACCCATTACCTTGGCAGCAAACCCTGGCCATTCCCTTCATTCGCAGTGCTTTATACTTAAACAGTGATGGTAGGTGAATTAAAGAGAGGTGCACTGCTTTGAAATGTTTCACAACAATCCTGGTGTCTTTCTAGCCTCTGTTCATGCTTTACAGCAGTGAGTCAGGATGAGACACAGATATGCTAACGTGCATTTAATCACCAAAGGATAAAAGGTGTCTGGGCTCTTAATCTGCAGTGTTTCTAAGACTGTGTCCGTTAAAGTGAAATGAAATTCACTCAGTCGTGTCTGACTGTTTGTGACCCCATGGACTATACAGTCCATGGAATTCTCTAGGCCAGAATACTGGAATGGGTAGCCTTTCCCTTCTCCAGGGGATCTTCCCAACCCAGGGATTGAAACCCAGGTCTCCTTAATTGCAGGTGGATTCTTTACTGAATCAATTGAGCTATCAGGGAAGCCCAAACAAACTGCCCTCTTTGAGGCTTGAACTCAGGACCTTCAGATTTTGAGACTGATGCACTGCCTACTGAGCTAAGAAGGCAGACGTGTCCATTAAAATCAAACCAAAAAGAAAGACATCTTGGCAGAACAGGAGAAGTGATGCAGGCTTAATGATCCAATTAATTTAAATATTATTCATGTTGGCATATAGCTGAGTCCAAGCCAAGTCCATGCTCTAGCTGCTTCTATGGCTTGAGCTTTGTCAAGTCTTTCACTGCTGAGACACATCATTTACTAATGGACCATCTGGATTAGATGGGGAAGGCAAATGGCACCCCACCCCAGTACTTTTGCCTGGAGAATCCCATGGACAGGGGAGCCTGGTGGGCTCCAGTCCCTGGGGTCGCTAGGAGTCGGACACGACTGAGCGACTTCACTTTCACTTTTCACTTTCATGCATTGGAGAAGGAAATGGCAACCCACTCCAGTGTTCTTGCCTGGAGAATCCCAGGGACAGGGGAGCCTGGTGAGCTTCCATCTATGGGGTAGCACAGAGTCGGACACGACTGAAGCGACTTAGCAGTAGCAGCAGCATCTAGATTAGAAGCACTTAACAAAGCCAGGATGGATGACAGAACAGTACTGATCTGCAGGGCTGGGGACTACTCAGAATGTCTAAACATATTCTTCCCAACTTGTCTACATTAGGATGCTAAATTTTCGTCATGAAACATACTTTAGGGGCTGCCATTGGCTATTCTTCTGGAGGGAATAGTTCACATTTAAATGTCCCTCCTTCAAAGGGGAACCCTGGGGCCAGCAATGGCCACATTAAAATAACAGACATTGATTGCTCTCATCTGGTTCTGCTTTGATGCCAGGAACTGGTCCAGCCAGCAAGCGATGGGTTCCTCAACAATCCCTAGGGCATGGCAGCCATCTTGTCAGTTCCCAAGCCAGGTCTCTGGTCTCCTCTCCCTGCATGTGTGTGCGCACAGTCAGCAGTTTCAGTCGTGTGCGCACAGTCAGCAGTTTCAGTCGTGTCCAACTCTTTGTGACCCCATGCGCTGTAGCTGCCAGACTCCTCTGTCCATGGGATTCTCCAGGCAAGAATACTGGAGTGGGTTGCCATGACCTCCTCCAGGGGATCTTCCTGACCCAGGGATCGAACCTGGGTCTCCTATACTACAGGTGAAGTCTTTACCACTGAACCTCTGGGGAAGCCCCTCCTCTCCTTGCAGGTCCCTCTAATATTGTTTTCACAAAGTGATAAAAACATGGTCTCACGCTCTTGGAGATCTGAGTGTTCTGTTCCCCTCCTCTGCTTTTATCTGGACTTTTTGTCTTTCCTTTTACTGTCCTTATTCAGCTCAATTTGGATTCTACTGCTGTCTGTTTCTTCTAAGTCTGGACCTTTGTTTTGGAAAAGAACTTTCATTTGTTACATTTCATAAGTTTAAGGGCCTATGCTGCTCCAGTGCTATCAGCTCTTCCACATGGACCAGTGCACTAGTCCATATTGGATCCTTGAAAGCCTTCCTAGTTCTCAGACTGGCCCACAGTGCTTTCCAGTTAGTTAGCCTAGTGACTGTGGGCCATTGGAAGTCCAGTTGCCTCCTTATGCTTCCTTCTACCCAGAGGTAGACCCCATCCAGTTCTCGTAGCTACTATTGGGTTATTCCCAAGCCCTCATATCAGGGCTTGGAAAGACCTTATAATGTATTTTTTGCTATAGATATTGCCTATGGGTCTTTGTTTCTCTGTGGGACAATTTGGGAAGACTTAAAAGTGTCTTCACCATCTAAGAATTCCAGTGTGTGTTGACAATTTTTTTGATTTGCATAATTCAGCTCTAAATATTTTTTGTTGCTCCCAGGTAACCTAGACGGATACAATAGTATTGCTACACTGGAGGTACAAATGAATAAAGTGGTCACAGACTGAGGTTTCAGTTCCCGTCATAGAGAGCAGAGTGTTTCAACCATAAGAAGTCCTCTCTGCTCTGGTCAGACCTTGAGTGCAGCATTGCATCCTGCCTGGGCATCAGGGTTTTAACAGACACTCATCTGGGAAGTGTGTTTAGGAAGGAGAGGCAGTTCAAAAGCGTGCAACACAAGTAATGGTTAAGAGAACGACCATAACAGGTATAATTTTCTAACTGCTGCTCTGTGCCAGACATAGTCGACAAACATTAGTCATGTGATCCTTACGGCAACTTCGGAAGCGCTATTCTTACATTTACACTTGTTAGATGAGGCTTCAAAGATGAAAGAAACTGTCCAATATTATACGGTAAGCAGAAAAGCTGGGATTCAAGCACAAGTCTATTTGTCGCCAAACCTGTACTTTTAGACATTTCAGTAAGGAAAATGCTGGGAGAGATTGAAGGCAGGAGGGCAGGCGGCAACAGAGGGTGAGACGGTTGGATGGCATCATCAACTCAATGGACAAGAGTTTGAGAAGCTCCAGGAGATAGTGAAGGACAAGGAAGCCTGGTGTGCTGCAGTCCTTGGGATCGCAAAGAGTCAGACACAACTGAGTGTTTTTCTGTCAGAACAACAACAATAGGGGAAAAATTAAGATTTTTGAAAATAGGTTGGCACCATATGATTCAACAGTGTTCCAGAAGGAAGGACAGGACTAATGTGAATTGAAGATGTCATACATGCCCGGCATCATGTAAAAAGCTGTTTAATTTAATCCTCATACCCATAAGAAGTATGTTTCAGTACCCTGAAGGATCAGTCAGGACCTGTTGGGAGTTAGAAGTCATAATCCTTATTTATATCAGAAATTCATTTAAAAGTGCTAAACCAGATATAAAGTTGTTAATTAGGTAACTGAAAAAGTAAGAAGGAAACTAAGTTATTGATGAGGTAATAACTGCTGGAAGCTTCTAGTACCCTGCTGCTGCTAAGTCACTTCAGTCATGTCTGACCCTGTGCGACTCCATAGACAGCAGCCCACCAGGCTCCCCCGTCCCTGGAATTCTCCAGGCAAGAACACTGGAGTGGGTTGCCATTTCCTTCTCCGATGCATGAAAGTAAAAAGTGAAAGTAAAGTTGCTTAGTGGTGTCCGACTCTTAGCAACCCCATAGACTGCAGCCTGCCAGGCTCCTCCGTCAATGGGATTTTCCAGGCAAGTGTACTGGAGTGGGGTGCCATCGCCTTCTCCACTCTAGTACCCTAGGGCAGGGGAATTGATGGACAAGATTAATAATTTCAATTAGTTAATTCAGTTGGAAGAGAGGCCCCATGGAGCTGACGCTCGGGTCCCTGAAGTGTAGGAGATGCTGCCAGTATGGAGCTGGAGTCTCTGAGATACAGCACCAAGAGGCTAGTTCTATGAGGGCTGGAAAATTGCAAAGTGGATCTCACTGTTGCTATAGAAAGGATATCTGGCTGTGGGGATGAAACAGTGCTGCTGGAACATAAAGCAGACATGGGGGATAAGTCCAATCCTCCCCTTCAGCCCTGCACCCTCCCTCAGTGCCCTCATGGACTGATGCTGGCAATGCAGAAATGTGGTTTCAGAGTCCCAGCTGCAGCAGCACAAGGAGAGGAGAAAAGGACTGCATTTTGGTGATGAGGACATGGAGGCTCAGACACGTCCTTCAAGTCTCAGAGCTGGTGAACCAGGCACATTCCACTCTCAGATTTTTACAAAAGATTTTTTTTCTTGGCATATAATTACTTTACAGGCTTCCCTGGTGGTTCAGTGGTAAAGAATCTGCCTACCAAGCAGGAGGTGTGGGTTTGTATCATTTTTTAAGATTTAGGTGTCATTTTATATGTAGTTATAATAGTTCAGTTCAGTTCATTTCAGTCGCTTAGTCGTGTCCAACTCTTTGTGACCCCATGGGCTGCAGCACACCACCCCTCCCTGTCCATCACCAACTCCTGGAGCTTGCTCAAACTCATGTCCATCTAGTCAGTGATGCCATCCAAACATCTTATCCTCTGTCGTCACCTTCTCCTTCCACCTTCAATTTTTCCCAACATTTTTCCAGTGAGTCAATTCTTCGCATCAGGTGGCCAAAGTATGGGAGTTTCAGCTTCAGCATCAGTCCTTGCAGTGAATATTCAGGACTGATTTCCTTTAGGATGGACTGGTTGGATCTCCTTGTGGTCCAAGGGACTCTCAAGAGTCCTCTCCAACACCACAGTTCAAAAGCATCAATTCCTTGGCACTCAGCTTTCTTTATAGTCCAGGTCTCACATCCATACATGACTACCAGAAGAAAAAAAAAAACCTTTGACTAGACAGACCTTTGTAGGCAAAGTAATCTCTCTGCATTTTAATATGTTGTCTAGGTTGAGCACAACTTTTCTTCCAAAGAACAAGCGTCTTTTGATTTCATGGCTGCAGTCACCACCTGCAGTGATTTTGGAGCCCAAGGAAATAAAGTTTGTCATTGTTTCTGTTGTTTCCCCATCTACTTGCCATGAAGTGATGGGAACAGATGCCATGATCTTGTTTTCTGATTGTTGAGTTTTCGCCAACTTTTTCCCTTTTCGTTTGCTTTTCTTTTGCTTTCATGCTCTTTAGTTCCTCTTCACTTTCTGCCATAAGGGTGGTGTCATCTGCATATATGAGGTTATTAATACTTCTCCCAGCAATCTTGATTCCTGCTTGTGCTTCATCCAGTCCAGCATTTCACATGATGTACTCTGCATAGAAGTTAAATAAGCAGGATGACAATATACAGCCTTCATGTACTCCTTTCCCAATTTGAAACCAGTCCATTGTTCCATGTCTGGTTCTAAATGTTGCTTCTTGACCTGCCTACAGATTTCACAGGAGGCAGGTCAGGTGGTCCGGTATTCCCATTTCTTTAGGAATTTTCCACAGTTTGTTATGATCCACACAGTCAAAGGCTTTAGCGTAATCAATAAGCCAGAAGTAGGTTTTTCTGGAACTCTCTTGTTTTTTCAATGATCCAATGGATGTTGGCAATTTGATCTCTGGTTCCTCTGCCTGTCCCAAATCCAGCTTGAACATCTGGAAGTTCATGGTTCACATACTGGTGAAGCCTGTCTTGGAGAATTTCGAGCATTACTTTGCTGGCATGTGAGATGAGGGCAGTTGGGCGGTAGTTTGAACATTCTCTGGCATTGCCCTTCTTTGGGATTGGAATGAAAACTGACTTTTTCCAGTCCTGTGGCCACTCCTGAGTTTTCCAAATTTGCTGGCATACTAAGTGCAATACTGTAACAGCATCATCTTTTAGGATTTGAAATAGCTCAACTGGAATTCCACCACTAGCTTTCATAGTGATGCTTCCTAAGGCCCACTTGACTTCACATTCCAGGATGTCTGGCTCTAGGTCAGTGATCACACCATCATGGTTATCTCGGTCATGAAGATCTTTTTTGTATAGTTCTCCTGTGTATTCTTGCCACCTCTTCTTAATACCTCCTGCTTCTGTTAGGTCCATACCATTTCTGTCCTTTATTGTGCCCATTGTTGCATGAAATGGTCCCTTGGTATCTCTAACTTTCTTGACGAGATCTCTAGTCTTTCCCATTCTGTTTTCCTCTATTTCTTATCTCTCTTTGCTATTCTTTGGAACTTTGCATTCAAATGGGTATATCTTTCCTTTTCTCCTTTGCCTTTCACTTCTCTTTTTTTCATAGCTGTTTGTAAGGCCTCCTCAGACAGCCATTTTCCCTTTCTGCATTTCTTTTTCTTGGGGATGGTTTTGATCACTGCTTCCTGTACAATGTTATGAACCTCGATCCATAGTTCTTCAGGCACTCTATCATATCTAATCCCTTGAATCTATTTGTCACTTCCACTGTATAATCATAAGGGACTTGATTTAGGTCATGCCTGAATGGTCTGGCAGCTTTCCCTACTTTCTTCAGTTTAAGTCTATTAGCCTTTGCCCTGCTTCATTTTGTACTCCAAAAAAAATTTGCCAGGTCTCTTGACTTCCTACTTTTGCATTCCAGTCCCCTGTAATGAAAAGGACATCTTTTTTGGGTGTTAGTTCTAGAAGGTCTTGTAGGTCTTCATAGAACCATTCAACTCCAGCTTCTTCAGCATTACTGGTTGGGGCATAGGTTTGAATTACTGTGATATTGAATGGTTTGCCTTGGAAATGAACAGAGATCATTCTTTCATTTTTGCGACTGCACTCAAGAACTGCTTTTTGAAGTCTTTTGTTGACTATGATGGCTACTCCATTTCTTCTAAGGGATTCTTGCCCACAGCAGTAGGTATACAGGACATCTGAATTAAATTCACCCATTCCAGTCCATTTTAGTTTACAGATTCCTAAAATGTTGATGTTCACTCTTGCCATCTCCTGTTTGACCACTTTTAATTTACCTTAATTCATGAACCCAATATTCCAGGTTCCTATGCAATATTGCTCTTTACAGTATTGGACTTTACTACCAGCACCAGTCACATCCACAACTGGGCATTGTTTTTGCTTTGGCTCCATCTCTTCATTCTCTCTGGAGTTATTTCTCCACTGATCTCCAGTAGCATATTGGGCACCTGCCAGCCTGGGGAGTTCATACTTCAGTGTCATATCTTTTTACCTTTTCATACTCTTCATGGGGTTCTCAACACAAGAATACTGAAGCGGTTTGCCATTCCCTTCTCCAGTGGACCACGTTTTGTTAGAACTCTCCACCATGACCCATCCATCCTGAGTAGTCCTACACAGCATGGCTCAGAGTTTCACTGAGTTTTAGACAAGGCTATGGTCCATATGATCAGTTTGATTAACTTTCTGTGATTGTGGTTTTCATTCTGTCTGCCCTCTGATAGATAAGGATAAGAGGTTTATGGGAGCTTCCTGATGGGAGAGATGACTGTGGGGGAAACTGGGTCTTGTTCTGATGGGTGGGGCCATGCTCAGTAAATCTTCAATCCAATTTTCAATTGATGGGCGAGGCTGCGTTCCCTCCCTGTTATTTGATTTGTGATCAAACTATAGTGGAGGTGATGAAGATAATGGCAACCTCCTTCAAAAGGTAGGGCAAAGGCTAACAGAGTTTTATACTAGTCATAGCAAACATCTTCTAACAACACAAGAGAAGACTCTATACATGGACATCACCAGATCAGTTCAGTTCAGTTCAGTCGCTCAGTCGTGTCTGACTCTTTGGACCCCATGAACTGCAGCACACCAGGCCTCCCTGTCCATCACCAACTCCCAGAGTTCACCCAAATTCATGTCTATGGAGGTGGTGATGTCTTCCAAGCATCTCATCGTCTGTCGTCATTGCCTCCTCCTGCCCTCAATCTTCCCCAGCATCAAGGTCTTTTCAAATGAGTCAACTCTTCGTATCAGGTGGCCAAAGTATTGAAGTTTCGCCTTCAACATCAGTCCTTCCAATGAACACCAGATGGTCAATACCAAAATCAGTTTGATTATATTCTTTGCAGCCAAAGATGGAGAAGCTCAAAACAGTCAGCAAAAAGAAGACTGGGAGCTGATTATGGCTCAGATCATGAACTCCTTACTGCCAAATTCAGACTGAAATTGAAAAAAGGAGGGAAAACCACCACACCATTCAGGTATGACATAAATCAAATCCCTTATGATTATACAGTGGAAGTGACAAATAGATTCAAGGGATTAGATATGATAGAGTGCCTGAAGAACTATGGATCGAGGTTCATAACATTGTACAGGAAGCAGTGATCAAAACCATCCCCAAGAAAAAGAAATGCAGAAAGGGAAAATGGCTGTCTGAGGAGGCCTTACAAACAGCTATGAAAAAAAGAGAAGTGAAAGGCAAAGGAGAAAAGGAAAGATATACCCATTTGAATGCAAAGTTCCAAAGAATAGCAAGGAGAGATAAGAAATAGAGGAAAACAGAATGGGAAAGACTAGAGATCTCGTCAAGAAAGTTAGAGATACCAAGGGACCATTTCATGCAACAATGGGCACAATAAAGGACAGAAATGGTATGGACCTAACAGAAGCAGGAGGTATTAAGAAGAGGTGGCAAGAATACACAGGAGAACTATACAAAAAAGATCTTCATGACCGAGATAACCATGATGGTGTGATCACTGACCTAGAGCCAGACATCCTGGAATGTGAAGTCAAGTGGGCCTTAGGAAGCATCACTATGAAAGCTAGTGGTGGAATTCCAGTTGAGCTATTTCAAATCCTAAAAGATGATGCTGTTACAGTATTGCACTTAGTATGCCAGCAAATTTGGAAAACTCAGGAGTGGCCACAGGACTGGAAAAAGTCAGTTTTCATTCCAATCCCAAAGAAGGGCAATGCCAGAGAATGTTCAAACTACCGCCCAACTGCCCTCATCTCACATGCCAGCAAAGTAATGCTCGAAATTCTCCAAGACAGGCTTCACCAGTATGTGAACCATGAACTTCCAGATGTTCAAGCTGGATTTGGGACAGGCAGAGGAACCAGAGATCAAATTGCCAACATCCATTGGATCATTGAAAAAACAAGAGAGTTCCAGAAAAACCTACTTCTGGCTTATTGATTACGCTAAAGCCTTTGACTGTGTGGATCATAACAAACTGTGGAAAATTCCTAAAGAAATGGGAATACCGGACCACCTGACCTGCCTCCTGTGAAATCTGTAGGCAGGTCAAGAAGCAACATTTAGAACCAGACATGGAACAATGGACTGGTTTCAAATTGGGAAAGGAGTACATGAAGGCTGTATATTGTCATCCTGCTTATTTAACTTCTATGCAGAGTACATCATGTGAAATGCTGGACTGGATGAAGCACAAGCAGGAATCAAGATTGCTGGGAGAAGTATTAATAACCTCATATATGCAGATGACACCACCCTTATGGCAGAAAGTGAAGAGGAACTAAAGAGCATGAAAGCAAAAGAAAAGCAAACGAAAAGGGAAAAAGTTGGCGAAAACTCAACAATCAGAAAACAAGATCATGGCATCTGTTCCCATCACTTCATGGCAAGTAGATGGGGAAACAACAGAAACAATGACAAACTTTATTTCCTTGGGCTCCAAAATCACTGCAGGTGGTGACTGCAGCCATGAAATCAAAAGACGCTTGTTCTTTGGAAGAAAAGTTGTGCTCAACCTAGACAACATATTAAAATGCAGAGAGATTACTTTGCCTACAAAGGTCTGTCTAGTCAAAGGTTTTTTTTTTTTTCTTCTGGTAGTCATGTATGGATGTGAGACCTGGACTATAAAGAAAGCTGAGTGCCAAGGAATTGATGCTTTTGAACTGTGGTGTTGGAGAGGACTCTTGAGAGTCCCTTGGACCACAAGGAGATCCAACCAGTCAATCCTAAAGGAGATCAGTCCTGAATATTCATTGGAAGGACTGATGCTGAAGCTGAAACTCCAATATTTTGGCGACCTGATGTGAAGTGCTGACTCACTAGAAAAGACTCTGATGCTGGGAAAGACTGATAGCAGGAGGAGAAGGGGACAACAGAGGATAAGATGGTTGGATAGCATCACTGACTCGATGGACATGAGTTTGAGTAAGCTCCAGGAGTTGGTGATGGACAAGGAAGTCTGATGTGCTGCAGGTGATGGGGTTGCAAAGAGTAGAACACAACTGAGAGACTGAACTGAACTGAACTGAAAGGCTAACAGAGTTTTTCCAAGAGAACACACTGGTCATAGCAAATATCCTCTTCCAACAACAGAAGAGAAGAAAGACTCTACACATGGACATCACCAGATAGTCAATGTAGACATATAAGCAGTACCATATGAAATTTATCTTTCTGTCTGATCTACTTCACTTAGTATGATCATCTGTAGGTCCATCCATGTTGCAGCGATTGGCATTATTTCATTCTTTTTCATGGCTGAGTAATATTTTATTGTGTATATGTACTGCATTTTATTTATCTATTCCTCTGTTGATGGACACTTAGATTGTTTTCATGTTTTGGCTATCATAAATAATGCTGTGAATATTGAGGTGCATATACCTTTTTAAACTATAGTTTTCTCTGGTTACATGCCCAGGAATGGGATTGCAGAGTCATACGGTATTTCTATTTTTAGTTTTTTATGGAACCTCCATACTATTCTAAAGTCAGTACGTTATTATCCTCAGTTTACAGATAAGGAATCTGGGCTTCAGAGAGGTGAAAGGATTCATCCACCCCAGCACAGTGAGGATGGTGTCAGGCTCCAAACCCCTGCTCCCACCACCAGACTCTGCTTCCTTGCTGTGTGTCCTGTTGCCCCAGAGGCTCCAGGTCTGGGAAGGGCCAACTGAATGGCTTTCAATATATGAATTCTCAATCTATTAATGGTTTTCAGGGCCTGGGTTCAATCCATGCTTGGTCTTTTACCTCCTGGACCAGAGGGGCCAGGCATCAGGGGACAGAGTCTTCCTGTCCTTCAGGGGAGGGATGGCAGCTCTCCCTCCCTCTCACCCACCTCTCACTTCTGCCTCCACTGTGGAGGAAGAGGCTGGGAGCCTCATCCCAGAACCCCTATTGCAGACATGACTAAGGAACACTAGGCTGCAAACCCCAGGGCACAATCCTGCTCAGGTCCGGAGCCTCAGAGATTCCAATCTTGCTATGTGGGGGGATCTCCCATTCAGAATGTCAACAGGAGGAGTATGGCCGAAATGCAGAGTAGGAAGTCTCCGAGTCCACCTCTCACCATGGGCACATCAAAACTGCAACTATTTACAGAGCAGCTATTGATGAGAAATACCTAGAGACTAGTAGGAAAGATGAGACTAGGAGATCTAAAGACTAGACCTTTTTACAAAGCTAAAACATATGAAGAAGAACAATGAGATGAGTAAGAGGGGCAGAAACTCAGCCTAGTCACGACCCTCACTCCCTGGCTGGGTGACCCACACATGGGAGAATAATTACAATTACAGAGCAAGGGGTCTGAGCCCCACACTGGGTTCCCCAGCTTTGGGATCCTGCACTGGGAAAAACAGACCCAAGAATGTTTGGCTTTGAAAGCCAGCCCTCTGAGGGCTATAAGAAATCATATGCTCTAGGACCCAGGGCAGGAGCAGTCATTTGAAAGGAGACTGGGTCAAACCCACCTGCTGCTCTTGGAGGGGCTCCGATTGGACATTTAGCTGCCTTTGCCCAGCATTATGAGAGAGTACCATGTGCTTCCCAGGTGGCACCAATAGTAAAGAACTTGTCTGCTAAAGCAAGAGATGTAAGACGGTCCTGGGAGTTCGATCCGGGGTCGGGAAGATTCCCTGGAGGAGGGCATGGTAACCCACTCTAGTACGCTTGCCTGGAGAATCCCATGGACAGAGGAGCCTGGAGGGCTACAGTCCATAGGGCCACACAGAGTCGAACCCTACTGAAGCAATTACGAATGCACATACACATACATGAGAGAGTACAACCCTGCATACTGCCTACCTGGGAAAATGCAAAATTCCAAGTACGGTTTCTACTGAATGCATATCACTTCTGCACCATCTCAAGTCAAAAAATCATCAGTTGAACCATGGCATTGGGGACCGTCTGGACTCTAATGTTAGTGTAATTGAAATTTTCAAAGGAGAGAAAGAGAATGAAAGATATATAAGAAGAAACAATGGCTAGAGATTTTTCATATTGAACTATGACTATAAACTCACCAAACCAAGAATATCAATGAACCCCAAGCATAAGAAACTTGAATAAAACTACATTAAGGCAGATTATAATTGCATTGATCAAAACCAATAATATAGAGAAAATTTAAAAAGTAGCCAGGGAAAGAAGCAATGCCACATATAAAAAAGAATCAGAATTACAATAAATTTCTCTTCAGAAAAAAATGCAAAGAATGGCATTTTATTTAAATGTCAAAATATTTAAAATTGTGTAAAGAAACAGCAACAACAGTTTAGAATTCTAACCCAGCAAAGAGTATTTAAAAATTAAGGTGAAAAAAAAGATTTGTTCAGACATGCAAAATCTATAAGAAATTGTTACCAGCAGATCTGTATTTCTGACGCCAGGCAGACTCCCAAAATATAAAGGAAAATACAGAGAAAATAAAGATTCTGGAGAAAAGAATTATGTATAAAGCATGTATAAATTATGTATAAAACATAAAAGTAAGTTTTTATTTGTTACTATAGTTGATTTACAGTGTTGTCTTCGTTTCGGGTGTACAGCTATACAGGTGTTCACTTATACCCATTCTTTTTCAGATTCTTTTCCCACATAGGTTATTACAAAATATGAGTATAGTTCCGACTTCTTCATTTTTAGAAATGAAATGGTGACCCTGTAAGTTTCCATGAACTCCTCTAGAACTTCCGGATCCTGGCTTGGGTCACTTTGCCATCTGAGCCATTCAGGATGAATAGTGGAGATTCTGGGGGGCCAGGCAGGAGAGCAGGTGAGGGACCCAGGGCAGGGAGGCTGTCACTGCGGTCACTGCTTCCACTTTCCCCCTTCTATTTGCCGTGAATTGTTGGGACTGGATGTCATGATTTTGTTTATTGACTGTTGAGTGTTTAGTCCAGTTTTTCCAAGAGTGGTGGGTGAGGTTAAATGAAAAGGAAAGTTCTTGCTAGGCTGAGACATACCAGGAGCTGGGAGGGGGTTGAGAGAGAAACTCTGGGGAGCTGACACCACCTCCTAAGAGATGAAGAAAACTAGGATTTATGGGAGATGGACTAGCCTGGGAGGGAGGGAGCCGGGTAGCCTGGGGTAAAGTGGCAGGTGGAGAGGGGCCTGGAGGCTCTTAAGAACAGAACTACAAAGCCTGATGCTCTGTGCTATCCTCCATCCCCACTGCCACCACCTACACAGTCTTTAGAAGGAGGAGAGACAGTGAGCATCTGAGAGAGAGTGGGCTGTCTCCCATCTGGGCTAGGGTGGGCTGAGCCTGAACTCAGGGTCTCCATGCAGCCCACAGATGATGAGATGGGAACTGATCACAACATACACCTGTGGGAGCTGGTCTTCAGAGATGGCAGTGACTTGAGAGAGGAAGCCTTCAAGAAATTCGCAGAAAACTTGGAGAAGGCCTTGAAAGTCAGAGAGCAGAGAATGGAGGTTTCAAAGTTGTTGGTCCAAGTGTCATCAGTTGCTGTTCAAGAGAAAAGTGTCCACATTTCTTTTTGGATGAAATGTGGTTTCTTTGGTGTCTGTGATTCTGTATAGGTACAGCCATTTGAGATGTATTGTTCTGGGGTCGGGGTGATGGGCTAAAGGCGCTGGGGCCCCCTGCCAGGCACTGGGGTGTGGCATTATGACCCCACTCTCTGCCTGGTCCTGAAGCATTGATCAGGCCACATTTCTGGCCCCATTCTGGGCCTGACTCTCCACAGTTTTGGTGACAGAGTCTCCCCAGGTCCTAGACTTGGCTGGGGACCCAGCCCTCTTCACAGGGACCATTCAGAGTCAGGAGAGCCCCCAGGGAGCCCCACCCCTCCCCAAGGCACCCTTGGAGAACAGACTGCCTGGGAAGAGTGTTTATTCCTGCCCAGAATAGCTTGTTCAAGGCTCATTTGCCCTCCGGTCACCGGGCCATAGATTGACAGCTGCGATAGGGGAATGGAGCCCTAGGGCCTGGCTGGACTAAACCGGCCCCAGTGAGTCAGGGACCCGCCTTTTCTTCTGGTTACTCCAGGTCTGTCCAGCCATCTCTCTGCCTTCCTGTCTTTTTCTTTTCTGTTCTTTGCCATCCTAACTGCCTCTCTACTGTCCATTCTGCATCTTTCTCTCTGCTCTTTCCCCTCGTTGACTTTTTCTCTCTGCAGTCTTCCCTCCATCACTTCTTCTGTTTCACACTTTTCTTTTTCCCCTGTCACATCCCCCTCCATTCTGTCTCCCCACAAATAGCTTTATTTGAACAACAAAGGGCAATATTTCCCTGAGAAAACAGGCTACTTTATTCTCAAGTGAAATTGTCAATCAGCCCTCAAACACTATCTCTGGAAAAAAATGATTGGGGGACCCAGTCAGTTGAGGAAGGTCTCTGGGGGCCAGTTAGTGCTAGAACTGGGGAGATGTTCTTAAGAGTTTTAAGTTTCTGCCTTTGACTTTTCCCACCCACCTCCTGCAATAATAACAACAAATGCTTAAATAAGAATAATGGTTAGTCTTAAGGTCTCAATTTATTGTCTATCAGCACCATGCTAGCTGTTTCACATATAATATTGTGTTCAATCACCACCACAGTCTTCAAAATTCATCTCATTGCCACTTTTAGCAGTAGAAACAGAGGTTCAGAGAGGTCACTCAGCCCTACGTGATTGCACAGCACACATCTGACCCCTGCACAGATGCATCCTCTGCGCCCACATGTCTGTCATGGACTGACTGATTTTCTTTAGGACTTAAGGGGCTTGGGGGAAAAGCCAGTGGCACCTTGCCATTTGCTATGAGAGGGTGACTTTGGGGGAAGGGGGCCCTGCCTATGGTCACTCAATCAGTCAAGAGTGATGGATCTCAAACAACTGACATCTGGGAGAAGTGGACTAGAGGCCATGCTTGCGGCTCCAGGAAACCTTTTTCCCTGCAGTGTTGCCCCCACAAGCCCCTGCCCCTCTCTGAACCCCCCTTCCCCATCTGAGAGCGGGGACCCTACAATCTGCTTTTGAGACTCTGTAGAGTGGTCTGCCCTGCGGCTGGGGACACTGGGAAGAAGGGCTTTCTTTTTCAAACTTAAATTTCATCATATAACTGACTTCTGCCTGAGATTTTCCTACCTGAGAGCCCATTCTGAGAATTCTAGAGGAATTAATAAAAATGATGCTTAAAGGAAAAAAAAAAAAAAAAAGCTCTATGGATGTGGCTGTAATGAAGATTCATAGGGTGTGTCTCCCCGAAAGATAGCCTGCCCAACTCCATGGTGGAGGGATTGTCTCTTGATTTGCAAGTGTTTTCCTTCATCTTTTACTTTCTTAAAATATTTTGTTGAAGAAACAGGAGAGTTTGTACTATAGAGTTTCCTACAATCCACTCATTTCTTTTCTCTTTTTTGACCACATCTGCAGCATGCAGGATCTTAGTTCCCCAAACAGGGTTGGTCTGTCCAACCAGGGAGACACTTTACCACTGCCCTTGTTGGGGTTTCTGTTGCATGGTGACAACAGACAGGCTGTCTGGTGTGCCTCTATAGCTGCCAAGGGACACTCCCAGGGGACAGAAGACCTGAGGACAGTGGGTAGAAAAAGCAATGCCAGACTGACTTATCTTTCATAACCAGGTAACAGGGAGCCATAGGAGACAATGTGGCAAGGTCAGCCTTTTCTCCTGGGTCCCTCCTTCCCCTTCCTATTTTTGTGGACCAAGAGAACAAAAGTGGTTCACGTTTCCTTGATCCAAAGGAGCTTTCTAGAACCTTGCTTTGGATTCTAAAACCACTTACACTTTGTTCCTTGTCTCTTTGGTCTTTTTTTAAAAAAATAATAATCCTTCTGTTGCTTTCCTGGCATAGCCAACTCAGGGCTGTTAATTAACTTGAGAATCCTTGTAAAAAAAAAAAAAAAGATTATGAACCAGCAGAGCAAGGAGGTAGCTGGACTCCATTCCTAGAGGAAAAGAAAACATGTTTACGAGAAGAGAGGGCAAAAGATGGGGCTGCCTGTCCGTTCTGCTTGGCTTTTATTAGGAGAGCTGGAGGGCCCAGGTGGGGTCAGCTGGTCAGAGGGCTCAGCTTCCATCTCTTTGGCTGAAGGGGCTGCTGGCCTGTCCAGGTGAGAGCCCCATGCAGAGCAGTCCGGGCTCTGCCCTCTCTACCTCTGTGAGCCTGTGTCTCCTTCTGTAAAAGGAGAAAGTGCTGTTTCAGAAGTGGTGGGAAGGGAATGCATCAATGACTTAGTACAGTTTTGCCTAACACTGGGTGACTAATAAAGGTTTAAGTCCTGAGAGCCCAGGGCTGCTGTGAGGCCAGGCAGCTGAAGGCAGGTGTCTGTTATCCGGTGAGGGTTATGGGCTATTCCGAGGGCTGGCATAAACCATTTAAGATGTGATTCAATTGCAAGTTTGTTCAGGGCAAGGGCTGTGTTGTATAAACCTTTGCACCCCTGGGGCTGGGAGAACACCTCACAGGTGCCTCTGGGAATAGTTACTCCAGGACCGGTCAGGCAAGGTGCTGCCCCACATCCAGGCTCCCCAGGGAAACGCCAAGTCCTAGTCCTAGGTGCTGCCTCCCCAGCACCTCCCAGGGCCACACAATAGGTGCTCAGTGAAATCATCTGCATTTCCTATGGAAGCACTTGTTTGCTTCAAAGATTACATTGCTTTCTTTCTTTTTTTTTTTTTTAATGCTTCTTCATTCCCCACCCCCACCCCCAGAACATCAAAGTAATATTTTTGGTCTCATAATTTAGAAAATACAGAGACGTGTGAATACATTACACACAATCTCACTTAAGGTTATTTTCTAAGATAAGGCCAGCTTTCTTGTTAATATACAGTATATTATAAAGCTCTATCTATCTATCCATGTACCCCTACTACCTGGTGTTTATTGAACCCTCCCTCTGCCAGTATTGCGCTTGGCCATCTCAGCTGTTATCCTGTCCTGCCTTGGTGATGGGGGATGTTGATGCAGTTGAGGGGATAAAGCATTAGGTGAAAGGGTCAGATGAGCAGACATTCTGAAGGCACTGAGAGATGGGCAAGGTCACTTGAGCTACCAGAGTCAGGGAAGGCTTCCTGGAAGAGGTGGGATTGAGCCTGACCTGTGAGAATGTGAAGGGCTTCCTTCTGTATGAGTATGAAAGCCCAGGAACCATCCTCAGCACAGGCAGCATGTGAACATGGTCTGGAGGTACAGGCATGAGTTTCTGATTCTTCTGAATTCTGGTATTATCACAGTCCTCTTCAGAGCAATCTGAGAGGCAGGAGTACAGAGCTAGTTAAAGCCTGGTTGCTGGAATCAGACAGGCCTGTTCTGAAATCCCAGCCATGTCTTAGGGCTGCAGGAAGATGATATAGCATCCTCGTAGGTACCATAGCTACCTGCTTCACAAAACTGGCGGGAGGATCTGTGACAGCCTGGTGCCCTGACTCGGATGCAGCCTGGCACAGGGTCTGTATGCAGTACACGCTGTGGGTCCTAGTGATATTTCCACAGGCCAGGGAGGAGATGGGGGCTCACAGCAGTGCTGTGCCTTCTCTGTTTCTGAATCATCCCTGACTTCCCGGTGCCTACCTTGCATGCAAACCCTGGGGTTCACACAGGGAGAATGGCCAAGCTCAGATGGAGCTGGTCTCTGGGGCAATGGGCTCAGGAGTGAGGGTGTCTTGGGTGAGGCTGTCTGGGGCAGGGTTTTCCACAGGTCTCGTCTGGCACACTTCCTTCCTTGCCCTTACTGAAAATCCAGCCACCTTTTGGGGTCAGGAGGCATCTTAGGTCTTGGCCATGATCTGAGGTGGCTGATTGTCCATGCAATCTCTTCCCTGATGCATGACTGACCATGACTTCTGCTCTTTCCCTTTCAAAGGAGCTGGGGTGCGGGGGTGCTCTCTGCACCTTAAAGTATGGTGGGGTTCTCAGTTCCACTCTCCTCCCTTCCTTGGTGCAGTGCACCTCCTTTCCTGCTTTCTTCCACCTTGGGAGAGAGTTCACTTAGCCCAGCCCTGAGGGGTCAGCCAAGGTCATCCCAACTCCTGGCCCCCTCCCTTCTGTGACTCACCACGAGCTTATCGCACCTTTCTTCTTGAGCCTGGGGAAAAGTGGAGGGTGGGTCCTGAACCCAGCTATGAATGACCACACTCATGGGGCCCCACCCTCCACTAGCCCTTCTGGCTCAATCTGGGCATTCCAGCTGCTCCTTTGACCTTCACAGCTGCACAAGCTTTGGCCCCTGTGGGACTGTGCTGGTCATTGTCTTCCTTTACCACCACTCCTTATTCTAATCTCACTCATTCCCCAGGGCTTTTCTAATTGAAACTGAATAGCTGTCACCAAAAGTGCCCTCAGTTGTTGCAGTAGAAATGCAGGCAGGGTTCTATGCATGTTTCAGAGGTATTTGGACCCATATTTTTCACCTCACCTACCTACTCACTCCCTGCTGTTGTCTCCCATTCCGCTGTTTGCTGAGGGCATTTGCATGTTACCCACCCCTTTTGGAGAAGGAAATGGCAACCCACTCCAGTGTTCTTGCCTGGAGAATCCCAGGGACAGGGGAGCCTGCTGAGCTTCCGTCTATGGGGTCGCACAGAGTCGGACACGACTGAAGCGATTTAGCAGCAGTAGCACCCCTGCCTCAGCTACCCTTTTCTCAAGCACTAAGGGTCTTCCATTGGAGAAGGCAACGGAAACCCACTCCAGTATTCTTGCCTGGAGAATCCCAGGGACAGAGGAGCCTAGTGGGCTGCCGTCTATGGGGTCGCACAGAGTCAGACACGACTGAAGTGACTTAGCAACTTAGCAGCAAGGGTCTTCCATGGGGTGGCTGGCGCTGGGCGAGGCATGGGGAGTTGAGCTTTACCATGAAGTTCTGTCCTCCGGTGCTCATGCTCAGGTCAACGAGACAAGACTTCTGTCTTAACAGACCCTTCCCTTTGCCCTTTAAAACTACTTTTTATTTTGAAATAATCAAAGACTCAAAGGAAGTTACAAAAATAGCATGGAGACATCTGTGTACCCTTCAGCCAGTTTCCCCTAATGGCATCATCTTATATAACATGTTATCAAAACCAGGAAATCAACATTGGTACAACTTCTTCCAATTATTCAGGTTACATATCACGTGGAGTTATACAGTATATACAGTTATACAGAGTTATACAGTATATACCTTTTTGATTTTTTATAGAGAGAGTAAAAAATTTTACATATCATCATATTACATAGTCACATGCAAGCTGCATCCCCTCCTTGCCCTCTGCATCCCTGGCCACCATTAATCTGCTCTCTATCACTGTAATCTTGCCATTTTGAACATCTTTCTTTTTTAAATGTTTATTTATTTATCTGGCTGTGCTGGGTTTTAGCTGCAGCAGGCAGGATCTTATAGCTGTGGCATATGAACTCTTAAGGTGTGAAGTGTAGGGTCTAGCTCCCTAACAAGGGATTGAACCTGGGCCCCCTGCACTGGGAGCATAGAATCTTAGCCACTGGACCACCAGGGAAGTCTTGCTATTTTGAAAATCTTACATAGAGTTATACAGTATATACTTTTTGATTTTTTATAGAAAGAGTAAACATTTTAAATTAATACATAATTATTAATTATATATTATTATTTGTTAACAATAGTATATTATTATATAATATGTTAATATTATTATTGATGATTATTATATATTAATATATAATAATATTAATTAAAAATTTTTACTCTCTCTATATATACATAGAGTAAAAAAATTAAGAAAGAATTGAAGGTCATAGTCTATGCCTCTCTTCCCAGGTCTCTGGTCTTCCTTCTCTTGTGTTTCCTTTAATACTTTTTAATACACATATTAGCCCACAACTCCTATTTTACAAAATTGCAGAATACCTCCAATTCTGGCCCTTCAGTTGTGTTTACATACAACTGAGAACAGGTGGAGTGATGAACTGTGTCCTCTCCGGCATCAAATCCTTCAACATCTACCACTTCTCAGAACCTCCCCTGCTCCCACCCTAGTGCAAGCCTGGCCATCTCCTGCCAAGACCATCAGGGATCATTCTACTCCCCCACTGTCCCTCTGCAGCAGTACTTCTCAGTTGGGCCTGCAGACATTTTTTGGTCATCACAACCAGGTGGTAGGGGTGCTACTGGCATCTAGTGGGTGGTGCCTGGGATGCTTCTAAATATTGCACAATGCACTGCTCTGTACCCCCCATAATTTAAAATCCACATGCAAAACTCATCAAGCCCAAGATGTCACACTGCAGAGGTTGAGACATCCTGGTTACTGTCTAGGGTCCAGGCAGCTGCCAGAGGGTCGCTCCTCTGCTAAAAACCCTTCAGTGTCATCCTAGCTCTCTTGGTATCAAATCCACGATCTTGAAGTGACCTCTATGGTTCGTTACCACCTCTGACCTTAACTTCTCCCATCTATCTGCTCCAGCTTTGCCATCCCATCTACCGATCCTCATAACATACAAAGCACACCCCAAACTCCGTGCTTGTCCAGAGGGTCACATGAAGGGCATTACCACTGCACCACAGCCCCACTGTCATCCTCTCAGGTAAGCTTTCCCTGACCACCTGTCTAAGACACCACCTGCCTGGTCACCCCTCCCCTTGCCCTCTGAGCATCTGTCTCCATCTGCCATTTATTTGGTTGCTTTTTTTTTTTTTTTTTCAGGGACTCACTCTCCCCATTACAATGTAACCTCTGTGTGTTTTGCTCACTAATGTATCCATATGCTTAGATGAGCACCTGGCACACAGTAGGCTCTCAATAAACACATGTTAATAGATAAATCTTGGCCAAGCTCTTCGAGTGTGCCTGTCACCCAGTCTGAGCGGTGCATGCGCACTGGCTGGGAGGGATGTTTTGGAAGCCCTCAGGCCTGTGGTCCCCAAACCTTTGCTGCCACTGCCCCCCAACACACCCAGGGCTTGCTCTGTTGTCACTCACTGTTTAATACATTTGCTAAGGCAATGGCACCCCACTCCAGTACTTTTGCTTGGAAAAATCCCATGGATGGAGGAGCCTGGTAGGCTGCAGTCCATGGGGTCGCTAAGAGTTGGACACGACTGAGAGACTTCACTTTCACTTTTCATGTTCATGCATTAGAGAAGGAAATGGCAACCCACTCCAGTGTTCTTGCCTGGAGAATCCCAGGGAAGGGGGAGCCTGGTGGGCTGCTGTCTGTGGGGTCACACAGAGTTGGACACGACTGAAGCGACTTAGCAGCAGCAATGTGGTATCTGAATCACATGGTCCCTGGGGTATTTATTTATTTATTTATTGGCTACACCACAGGGCTCAGGAGATCTTAGTTCCTGACCAGGGATGGCATCCACGCCCCCTGCCATGGAAACTTGAAACCTTAACCACTATACCCCCAGGAAAATCCCGCTGGGATATTTGAATGAGACAATATGCTGTAATTTTGGAAACTGAGACATAACTTATATGCAGTAAACTTTGCTCTTGTGTGCAGTTTTATAACTTTCATGTAACCATCTCTCACCTCAGTCAAGATATAGAATATTTTCATCACCCAAAATTCCCTTCTGACCCTCTGTAGTCCAACCTTTCCCCCACCCCAGCCCCTAACAACCCATCTGATTTCTGACCCTAATTTTGCTTTCTCCAGAATGTCATATAAATAGATATGTCATCCAACTTTAACTTTAGCCATTCCAATAAGTGTATACCATCAAGTTTTGTTTTTTTAACCTGTCAATTACAAATTCCCAGTTTTTTGCAGGCAGTATTGAAATGTGTATGGAATCAAACCAGCTGGTTTCAAATCTTATCTTGAATTTTTAGCAACTCTTTAATTTTTCAGATTTCTTATAGAAAAAAAGGAATTAAAATGGGGTTGTCAAAGGAATTAAGTGTTACAGAGTAAGACAAAGGCTGAGCTTTCCCATTGCTAAGCCATTATCATCACTAAGATATTGTGTTCCTGATCTCTAGTGCCCCAACAGGCATCAAGGTGGGTATTCTTATGCCCATTTTATAGATGAAGACACTGGGGCCCAGTTAAAAGACCACTTTTCCCCATCTCTCTAGCAGATAGATATAGACATGGAGTATGTTTCAGCCAATGACAGGTAAGCCCAAGTGTCACATGAGACTTCTGTAAAGTCTTCCTTAACAAGAATAAGGCACATTTTTTTTTTCTATTCCCTCTTTCTGTCTGGGAGTCAGGCTTGTTGGCTATATCTCCAGCAGCCTTTTAGGACCATTAACTGATCTTAAAAATATAAAGCCAAGTGCTGAGGACAAGAATAGAGGTACCTGGGTCCCTGGTGGGATCATGAAACCATCCTATTAACCCTGGACTGCCCATCCCTAGACTTCTTTTCAGAGCAAAGGAAACCATTTCAGGAGGCAAATGATAGAAAGTAGTATTTAAATATCAACAGAAGGTGTGAAGAAATGAGTGTGTGGAAGTTTGAGAGAAGGACAATCCAGGCAGAAGAAAAACAGTTTCTTTCCATGTGGTGATATTATGCAGAATCCAGAATTTACCTTCTCACTCCTTCCTTCTTCCTCTCCTTTGTTTTAAATAATCAACTGAGATTATTAGAGTCAAAAGATCTCTGTCACACTCTTGTGCCTAAAGACGTCTGTCAAGTAGGCATTGTGTCTGACCAAATCCCTCCCTTCCCCAGCCCTCAGTTCCCTGCCTCGGGTCTCTGTTTCCCCATCCATCCAATGGGAGGCTTGATTCAGACACTCAGGGGTATTGTGTCGCCTGACCTGGGTATGAACCTTAGCTCCACTACAAAATAGTTGTGAAAAAGTGTGTTTGCCCCTCTGACTCTCTCAATGTCTTCAAAACAACCCTCTTTGGAAGGGGTGAAATGCTCGAGTCCAGCCTGATGTATCTGAAACCCATTCTCTGTCCCTACACCATTCAAATTCCCAGGACTCCAGACAGGAACCAGGAAAGGGCTTCATGCAGAGCCAAGGAGCCCTGTCAGAGGATCCTTCTGGCATTATGATGATCAAGGCTTTCTGGGTTCTTCAGAAGGCTTCTCGAGTTTTTCAAGTCCTTGGGTCCAAAAGGCTTCACTATGGACCTAATTTCGGGAGAAGAGGACCATTTGGGCTTCCTGCCCCTGGGGGCACATCCTAGATGGTTCTGGAAAGTCAAGTACAATTATGTGATTGTTGGAATATCTTTGAGATAGGAAACATGTCCTGGCCATTTGGGCATCTCATGTGTTTGGGTTCTGGGAAGAGAGGCATTTCCTATGTGAAAATTAAGACCAACCAAGATGGCCAAGTCTAGCTGTTGGTACTAACCAGGGTCCGACTGGAGGAGACACTGGTCAGCAGGTGTGGGGAGGAGGTAAAAGCAAGAGAAAAAGGAGCCGATGGGGATGGGGAAGGAAGACCACACTGCTGGGATATCAGGTGGCCAGAACTGCTGGTGGCCCCCATGCCCATCAGAACCAGGTTTAGCTCAGGGCAGTCTCCCCTTCCCAGACTCCCTTGCATTGAGGAGTGGCCACATGACCTAGATCTGGCCAGTGACACATGCTTACCTTGGGTGGAACCAAGGCTATGCCTGGGGGTGGAACAGCCATCTTGGGAGCAGGAGGGAGGAAGCCACTTGCTAAGGATGCAATAGAGAAAATGCACAAGCGTGCACCCCTGTGGTGCGTGGAGCCACTGTTCTGGCCCTAACTGTCCACCTCTGGACTTCTTGACATTCAAGGTGGATTTAGAAAAGGCAGAGGAACCAGAGATCAAATTGCCAACATCCGTTGGATCATAGAAAAAGCAAAAGAGTTCCAGAAAAACATCTACTTCTCCATTATTGAGGGCTTCCCTGGTGGCTCAGATGGTAAAGTGTCTGCCTGAAATGTGGTAGACCTGGGTTCAATCCCTGGGTCAGGAAGATCCCCTGGAGAAGGAAATGGCAACCCACTCCAGTACTCTTGCTGGAACACTTGCTGGAAACAAGATTGCTGGGAGTAATGTCAATAACTTCCGATACTCAGATGACACCACCTTTATGGCAAAAGGTGAAGAGGAACTAAAGAGCCTCTTGATGAAAGTGAAAGAAGAGAGTGAAAAAGTTGGCTTAAAGCTCAACATTCAAAAAACTAAGATTATGGCATCCGGTCCCATCACTTCATGGGAAATAGATGGGGAAACAATGGAAACAGTGACAGACTTTATTTTGGGGGCTCCAAAATCAATGCAGATGGTGACTGCAGCCATGAAACTAAGGCGCTTGCTCCTTGGAAGAAAAGCTATGACCAACATAGACAGCATATTAAAAAGCAGAAACATTATTTTGCTGACAAATGTCCATCTAGTCAAAGCTCTGGTTTTTCCAGTAGTCATGTATGGATGTGAGAGTTGGACCACAAAGAAAGCTGAGCCCCAACGAACTGATGCTTTTGAACTGTGGTGTTGGAGAAGACTCTTGAGAGTCCCTTGGACTAAAAGGAGATCAAACCAGTCAATCCTAAAGGAAATCAGTCCTGAATATTCATTGGAAGGACTGATGCTGAAGCTAGAGCTCCAATACTTTGGCCACCTGATGGGAAGAACTGAATCATTGAAAAATACCCTGATGCTGGGAAAGATTGAAGTCAGGAGGAAAAGGGGAAGACAGAGAATGAGGTGGTTGGATGGCATCACTGACTCAATGGACATGAATTTGAGCAAGCTCTGGGAGATGGTGAAGGACAGGGAAGCATGGCATGCTGCAGCCCGTGGGGTCACAAGGAGTAGGACACAATTGAGCAACTGAACTGAACTGCATTTCTTGATTGTGAGAAACAGTAAACCCCACCCAGTTAAGCCCCCAGGTGGGTGCCTACTCCCCGAGAGGAACTGAGCACTAACAGCCTCTATGGGCATCCACATGTTACAGATCCCGGGTTGGGCACCTGCTTCGTTATTTTCCTCTGTCCTCACAGCCCTGCTTCAGGGGTTGCATCTGAGGTCCATTTGACATATGAGGAAACTGAGGCTTGGAGAGGTTCCTGCCCTCGCCCCCTGGAATCCTTCAGGTAGCTTCAGAGTTAGAGTCTGATTCCAAATGTTGCACGCTCCAACCCACACTGTCACGCTAACCGTGACTAGTATTCAGGGTCACAGAACTGAGTGTGAGTCTGAATCCTGGCTATTTACTCACTGCTGCTACTGCTGCTGCTAAGTCGCATCAGTTGTGTCGACTCTGTGAGACCCCATAAACGGCAGCCAACCAGGCTCCGCAGTCCTTGGGATTCTCCAGGCAAGAACACTGGAGTGGGTTGCCATTTCCTTCTCCAGTGCATGAAAGTGAAAAGTGAAAGTGAAGTTGCTCAGTCGTGTCCGACTCTTAGCGACCCCATGGACTGCAGCCTACCAGGCTCCTCTGTTCATGGGATTTTCCAGACAAGAGTACTGGAGTGGGGTGCCATTGCCTTCTCTGATTTACTTGCAAGTTGTGCAAAATTATTTGGTGCATCTGAGCCTCAGTTCCCTTCTCCGGAACTGGCGGTCACAGCAAGACATACCTCGCAGGGTCATGGTGAGAGGGGCACTCGCTACATGGTGACCCTGACCTCCTCTGGCTCTGTGGCAGTGCTGCTGGGCTACGTGTATTTTATTTTTAACGTTACTTATTTATTTGTCTGCTATGGGTCTTAGTTGCAGCACACAGGGTCTTCATCATGGCATGAAGGGTTTCTAGTTGTGGCACATGGATTTAGGTGCCCAACTAGGGATCAAACTTGGGTCCTCTGCATTGGCAGATGTATTTTTAACCACTGGATCACCAAGGAAGTCCCCTGAGTGCATGTTAAAGTGCCCTGCAAAGCTCCTAGGTGCTGCATTAGCTTCTTTAAGGAGGTATCATATCCTCTACCCAGGTGTAGAAACTGAGACTTGGAAAGGATGAGGACTACTCTGAACCTCAGTCTCTTCATCTCTAAAATGGAGATGGGAATACTGTCTGCTTTACATGGTTATTATTGGATTAAATGAGATATGGGCAGAACTCAGCTCAGTGTCTGACACACAGTAAGCTCTCAACTCATGGACCTGGTGCTACAATTTGTTATTATTATTACAGAGCTCCATGCCAGCCATGCCAATCACCTGCTTCATCACCGCAGAGGATTCCAAGGGTAGGTGTGCACCTAATTTAGGCTGAGACAGGCCTCCACTCCATGGTCAGCCTCTGCGTGGCATTGCTGAGATGAGCTCAAGATGGTAAAGGCTGGCTGGGGGCCAGATCAAGATCAAGTCCACCACAGCTCTCTCTGCCCCATGGGAACCAGCTCTGACTCCCCAGACAGACCTCTAGCTCTGAGAGGCTGAAGACTGTCCAATCACATAAAGTCCTTCTTCACAGATGCTAGGGACAGATAAAGAACTAGCTCTGTCCAGACCCCACTGCTAGGGGTACTCTTGATTTATGGAGAAATTCCACTGACTGGGGCGTGACCTTGCCTCATTCCTGGAAGGCGTCTGCTGGCTACACCAGTAGCAGGGCCCCCGGCTGTCAGGTCACCTTTCTGCAGGGCAAGGAAGGGGAGGCAAGATACACAGAGACACACAAACACACATTCATTCATATTCACTGTGAGCCATGCTGTGTGTTCTAGCTCCCAGCATGGTGCTCAGCACACAGCTTAGTGTTTAGGCTGTGTGCTCTGGGTGGGTGGATGGACGGATGGGTAAAAGAACAGTTGAGTGTATGTTCTGCAATTCACTTGTTCAGCCTCTGTCTGCTGAAGGCACGCTCTGCTCCAGGGCCCACCTGTGCAGGGCAGAGCAAGACTACCAGCATCTGCTCATAAAGACCCACCAGTCCAGGTGATGGGTAAACAACCAGAGGGAGAAAGGGGCTCCAGCACCCTCTTTTCCCCGGAGAAGTCTGTCTACAGGCTGATGACTACATTCCTGTTCTGGTCTCCAGTGCAGGGCTGGGACTCCAATGAGACAAAGGAGGCCCACTCTGCACTTGCCACCTCGGAGTTGGCGCCTCCCTAGATGTTGTGCCCGGGTCCCCAGCTTGCCACCCCAGGGCCCAGATGCTCCTGCAGGCTTGAGAGGTGGCTCTGGACCTCATCAGTGATTCTCACCGATCCAGGGCTGTGAGGAGACTTGGTTGCACCCTAAAAATTTCCACTTGGGTGTCAAACAGCAGGCCCATCCAGGCCAGGAGAGGCAGATGTGGGGGCGATGTTCACGGCCCTGAAACTGACACATTGATTGAGTGCCAGGGCTGGACTAGACCGGTGTGAAGGTGCCTCTCACCATTTCATGGTGATGACAGCTCCCCATTCCTGAGATTAAGAGACAGGTGCCCAGAGAGGGCAAGTGACTTGCCCAGGAGCCTACAGCAGGTAAGAGCCAGGGTCCAAACCCTCTCCTCTGCTGTTTGCAAAATGTGGGGTCAAGCACCAGCATTACAGGCATGGCGGATGGCCAGAGGGTCCAGACCGGCTCTCTGAAGAGGGAAGACTGGGAAAAATCCTTGCAAATGGTTTCTTCTGAATGGAAGAGTGGATGTGGTCAGTGCCCCAGCAGGCACCACACACCATCCCAGATCCTGCAGGGACAGACCTGAGGTGTGTGTTTTGTGAAATGAGGCCCAGGGTGGGGCAGCTCAGGCCACACTGCAGAGCCTGGGCTAGAAGCAGTGCTCTGTCCTCAGGAATCACAACAAACAAAGCAAAACCAAAACAAAGAAAACACCCAAAGCAGTATTTTGGTCAACCCAGGACTGCAGTTAAAAAAATAAAGAACCAGCCACCCCAGTCCTATGGTCTTGTAGGCAAAACAAGTGGCCCCGGGATGTCACCCTCCCCTTTGCACCCACCTGGCCTGTCCCCACCCCCTGCACCCAAGACCCAGGGGAACAAATGCTGGGGGAAAACCCTAGGCCATGACTTTCCTGAAGCTGAAAGTCAAGTTGCCAAAACAAACTTCTTTTGTCTCCCCTCATTTTTTTTCCATGTTTAAATAATAATAAGCTGAAAATGAAGTCATTGTGCTCAGCTGTCGGCTTGCCAGCATTGCCTGCTGGAGTCCTGAGTGTGTCTGGTGGGCCTCCTGCCCCGGCGCACTAGATCAGTGCCCCTACCCCACTCTGGCACTTCCACGATTCTGTCTCCGTATCTCAGCAAAAGTTGTCCACCAGGGTCTCACTCAGGGTCAGTTTCTCTGCTGAGAGACTGGGCCAACTCTCCTGAAGGCACTGCTGCTCGTGGGTGATTCCCAACCTGTGAAACATTTTGCCTTTGAGAGAGACAGAATTTCCCAATCTTAAGGTGTGGCTGTTTCTTAAGCAGTAGAATTTGGGTAGCTGACTGGTAAGGAATTTTTTTTAATAGAGGAAGCCTGATATTATATCAGCCTCATATTATATTTAGCCTTAGATGGAGTTTACCATCCACTTTGGGCTGCATTCCCAAGCAACTGGACTCCGGGGAGACCTGGGCCCAGTGTGTCAGGAGTCACTACTGGCCTCACACAGTCCACGGGCTGCAGAGACCCCACCCATTTACCTCTTAACGGTTTCGTGTAAGGGCTCTGGGGGAGGAGAAGGAGGACCAGGCCAGGCAGGCATCCTGATTCACCTTCCCTGGCTGTGGAGAGATCCCCTCGTTTGCAGGGCTAGCCTGGTCAGCTCCTACTGCCGTCTCTACTCAGCAGTGACCTTCTGGAATCTCCAGGACTCTTACTCTTTCTTTTGTCCACCACTGCAGAGAGCCCAGGGAACCCAGTACCCAGCAGGTGCTCTGAGAGTGGTCACAGAACTGAGAACTGAGAAGGGGAGACCCGAGCACCCTCTCCTGCAGTCTTCATCTGTGGCAATCAGTAGCCTGTTTCTTTGCTCTCAGGCCTCTTTCTTCCCATGTGGGCTCTGATGCTCCTGGGACCGCTGGGAGAGTCTGTGCTGAGTGTGGGACATCCCGCAGCCCTGCGGCCATTGGCCACTCAGGTAACTTCCCTGAGCTTCTACTCCCCGTCAGCACTGCTTACAGGTGCAGGGAGCATTCAAGGAAGTGACATCTTTTCTTTTTTTTTTTTTTGAAGTTTCCCCATATAAGTGATGTGATACTATTCTTGGTCTGGTTTACTTCACTTAGTATGATAATTTCTAGGTCCCTCCATGTTGCTCTAAATAGCATTATTTCATTCTTTTTATGGGTGAGTAATATTCCATTGTTTATAGAAAGAGACCCACAAGAACAACAATCTATAGTTACCAAAGAGGACAGGGGGTGGGGAAAGGCTAAATTAGGAGGTTGGAATTAACAGATACATACTACTATTCATAAAACAGATAATCAACAAGCACATAATATATAGCACAGGAAACTATACTCAATAACCTGTAAGGGAAAATAATCTGGAGACCTGTATGTGTATCTGTGGTCTAGTGGTTTTCCCTACTTTCTTCAATTTCAGTCTGAATTTGGCAATAAGGAGTTCATGGTCCGAGCCACAGTCAGCTCCTGGTCTTGTTTTTGCTGATTGGATAGAGCTTCTCCATCTTTGGCTGCAAAGAATATAATCGATCTGATTTCGGTGTTGACCATCTGGTGATGTCCATGTATAGAGTCTTCTCTTGTGTTGTTGGAAGAGGGTATTTGCTATGACCAGTGCATTTTCTTGGCAAAACTCTATTAGTCTTTGCCCTGCTTCATTCCGTATTCCAAGGCCAAATCTGCCTGTTACTCCAGATGTTTCTTGACTTCCTACTTTTGCATTCCAGTCCCCTATAATGAAAAGGACATCTTTTTTGGGTGTTAGTTCTAAAAGGTCTTGTAGGTCTTCATAGAACCTTTCAACTTCAGCTTCTTCGGCGTTACTGGTTGGGGCATAGACTTGGATTACTGTGACATTGAATGGTTTGCCTAGGAAACGAACAGAGATCATTCTATCGTTTTTGAGACTGAATCCAAGTACTGCATTTCGGACTCTTTTGTTGACCATGATGGCCACTCCATTTCTTCTGAGGGATTCCTGCCCACAGTAGTAGATATAATGGTCATCCGAGTTAAATTCACCCATTCCAGTCCATTTTAGTTCGCTAATTCCTAGAATGTCAACATTCACTCTTGCCATCTCTTGTTTGACCACTTCCAATTTGCCTTGATTCATGGACCTGACATTCCAGGTTCCTATGCAATATTGCTCTTTACAGCATCGGACTTTGCTTCTATCACCAGACACATCCACAGCTGGGTATTCTTTTTGTTTTGGCTCCATCCTTTCATTCTTTCTGGAGTTATTTCTCCACTGATCTCCAGTAGCATATTGGGCCCCTACTGACCTGGGGAGTTTCTCTTTCAGTATCCTATCATTTTGTCTTTTCATACTGTTCATGGGGTTTTCAAGGCAAGAACACTGAAGTGGTTTGCCATTCCCTTCTCCAGCGGACCACACCCTGTCATATCTCTCCACCATGACCCGCCCATCCCAATTGCACTCATCTCACACGCTAGTAAAGTAATGCTCAAAATTCTCCAAGCCAGGCTTCAGCAATATGTGAACCGTGAACTTCCTGATGTTCAAGCTGGTTTTAGAAAAGGCACAGGAACCAGAGATCAAATTGCCAACATCCGCTGGATCATGGAAAAAGCAAGAGAGTTCCAGAAAAACATCTATTTCTGCTTTATTGACTATGCCAAAGCCTTTGACTGTGTGGATCACAATAAACTATGGAAAATTCTGAAGGAGATGGGAATACCAGACCACCTGATCTGCCTCTTAAGAAATCTGTATGCAGGTCAGGAAGCAACAGTTAGAACTGGTCATGGAACAACAGACTGGTTCCAAATAGGAAAAGGAGTACGTCAAGGCTGCATATTGTCACCATGTTTATTTAACTTATATGCAGAGTACATCATGAGAAATGCTGGACTGGAAGAAACACAAGTTGGAATCAAGATTGCTGGGAGAAATATCAATAACCTCAGATATGCAGATGACACCACTCTTATGGCAGAAAGTGAAGAGGGGCTAAAAAGCCTCTTGATGAAAGTGAAAGTGGAGAGTGAAAAGGTTGGCTTAAAGCTCAACATTCAGAAAACGAAGATCATGGCATCTGGTCCCATCACTGCATGGGAAATAGATGGGGAAACAGTGGAAACAGTGTCAGACTTTGTTTTTCTGGGCTCCAAAATCACTGCAGATGGTGACTGCAGCCATGAAATTCAAAGACGCTTACTCCTTGGAAGGAAAGTTATGACCAACCTAGATAGCATATTGAAAAGCAGAGACATTACTTTGCCAACAAAGGTTCGCCTAGTCAAGGCTATGGTCTTTCCTGTGGTCATGTATGGATGTGAGAGCTGGACTGTGAAGAAGGCTGAGCACCGAAGAATTGATGCTTTTGAACTGTGGTGTTGGAGAAGACTCTTGAGAGTCCCTTGGACTGCAAGAAGATCCAACCAGTCCATTTTGAAGGAGATCAATCCTGCAATTTCTTTAGAAGGAATGATGCTAAAGCTGAAACTCCAGTATTTTGGCCACCTCATGCCAAGAGTTGACTCATTGGAGAAGACTCTGATGCTGGGAGGGATTGGGGGCAGGAGGAGAAGGGGACGACAGAGGATGAGATGGCTGGATGGCATCACTGACTTGATGGATGCGAGTCTGAGTGTCCTCCGGGAGCTGGTGATGGACAGGGCGGCCTGGCGTGCTGCGGTTCATGGGGTCGCAAAGAGTCGGACACGACTGAGCGACTGATCTGATCTGATCTGATGTGTATCTGTGTGTATGTGAAAGTGAAAGTCACTCAAACATGTCCAACTCTCTGCGACCCCATAAACTATACAGTCCATGGAATTCTGTAGGCCAGACTACTGGAGTGGGTAGACTTTCCCTTCACCAGGGGATCTTCCTGACCCAGGAATCGAACCGGCATCTCCTGCATTGCAGGCGGATTCTTTACCAACTGAACTATGAGGGAAGCCATATGTGTGTGTGTATATACATATATGTATAAATGAATCACTGAAGTGTACACCTGAAACTAACATGATACTGTGAATCAACTATACTTCAATAAAAAGTAAATAAAGTGCTCAGAAGAGCTCCAATTTGTAGTAGGGATTTAATAAAGGAAGGTGTTCCTCTGCATTTATTAAAAGGCAGCAGCAACTAAGAGTTACTGAGCATGTCCCACGTGCCTCGAACTGTGGCCAAGATCTTTTACACTCATCTCTACCCTGTTGCTCCGTGGGAGCTGTCTTTACTGTCTGCATTTTACAAAAGAGAAAACTGAGCTAAGCTGGACTCAAGTCTAGGATTAGCTTCTTTCACATGCTGGAGGTTATTCCACGAACTCTTTAACACCAGCCCTAGCTTGCTGGGCGGAGAAGGCAATGGTACCCCACTCTAGTACTCTTGCCTGGAAAATTTCATGGACCGAGGAGCCTGGTAGGCTCCGCGGTCCAGGGGGTCGCTAGAGTCGGACAGGGCTGAGCGACTTCACTTTCACTTTTTACTTTTATGCATTGGAGAAGGAAATGGCAGCCCATTCCAGTGTTCTTGCCTGGAGAACCCCAGGAACGGGGGAGCCTGGTGGGCTGCCATCTATGGGGTCGCACAGAGTCGAACGCGACTGAAGCGACTTAGCAGCAGCAGCAGCAGCTTGCTGGGCGGGGCTTCCCTGGTGGCTCAGATGGTAAAGAATCTGCTTGCAATGCGGGAGATCTGGCTTCAATCCCTAGGTTGGGAAGATCCCCTGGAGGAAGGCATGGCAACCGACTCCAGTTTTCTTGCCTGAAGGATCACCATGGACAGAGGAGCCTGGTGGGCTATAATCCACAGGGTCGCAAAGAGTCAGACACGACTGAGTGACTAAGCACAGCAACAGCTTGCTGGGCAGGACTGGAATGCAAATATTTCCCCCTCCCATCAATATACGATGCGGGTGGGGGCGGGGGCAGGGAGGGCGGGGAGGAAAGTTGTCCTTGGAGCCCAAAGCCTCAGCCCAGGATAACACAGGTGCGCAAGCATGCACACACACGTACACAGACACGCACATGGATACTCATATGCACGTACACATGGAGAGACAAAGGCCTTCACAAGAGCAGGGGGTTCTGCCAGGCTCTCACAGGCAGATGCTGATGCTATTGGGGTGGACTGGGGAAGGCTGCTGTCCTTGTTTTCAGCTCATCTTTAGCTGGGAAGCAGGAGGAAGGTGCCAGAAGGGCAGATGGAGTCAAAGAGGTGGACTGGGGTGTCCAGCTGCCTCTAGAGGGTGGAGGCCCAGCTGGCCATGGGGCCTCAGGAGCTGCTGAGCTCAGCAAACACCAGGCCCAGCCCAGACCTGCTTGGCTGGAAACTGCTGACCTTGGGTTGCTGGGACCAGATTCTCTGCTCTGACCTCTCTGGGAGCGGGGGAGCAAGTGCACAGCTTAGGGGGTGAGTCAGGGAGACAGAGACACCCTGGGGTGGCCTGGATGCACCCAGGGCTCTGACCCATGGATTCATCTGGAGGTGAATGTCACCCACCACCACTAATATCTTGGTCACGAAACCCAACCAACCTTCCTCAGCAAGTGGAAAGTCCTGACACCCGGGCCAGGCTGTCCAACAGAAATTCCTACAATGATGGAAACCTTCTCCACCTGCTCTATCTTATAGGTAGCCAGGTGCAGCTTCCAAGCACCCAGAAATGGAGCTGATGCCACTAAGGAACTGAATTTTTAATTGGTTGAATTAAGTTTAAATATAAATAGCCACAGACGGTCTCGGCCTCCATACTGGATGATCCAGCTGGGAGAGGCCCTGAGCTCTGGGACGGGAGAGCTCCTTGCTCAGTGGCTGTGACCTACTCCTGGCCACTTAAGTGCACCCAAAAGGATCCCCCAAAGTAGCCATTGTGAGCACCTAGGCCAGCACCTGAGAACAGGTCTATCAAGGTTGAACCAACGTGTGGTTGCCTGACTGCAGACGAACCCAGGTGCTGGGGTTTTCAACCTCTCCAGTTCACCAAGGCACCAAGGGAACAGCTCTTGGGAAACCTTAAACCAATGTTCCCAGTGTCTTGGGCCTGAAAGTGGGGTGCAGGGGCTGGCTAGGTATGTGTGTACAAACTTAGCATCAGAGAGGGACTCCTTGGAACAAGGGGGCTCCATTCATCCGAGGACTCTACTTTCATCTCATTGGAGATAACATTCCACCCAACTCTCAAAGCAAATCCTCCAGAAGTGAAAGAAAAATGTTAATGAACTTCCATTAAAATTCCGTCCAAGACTGGTCATTCTGGGCAGGCCCCTGACCTGCTCAAAGCTTGCAGGTCTGAAAGAGCTGGTTCCCACATGAAGCCCAGGAGAACTCAATAAGCCTTGGGATTGAAGTTGAAGATCTTGGTTCCAGGAGAGTATCCTGCATCCATGCCGAGGACTTGGGTCAAAGTCCTCCAGCAGAGCCACATTGCTATCTCGCCTTCTTTCATGACAGAAAGACTTAGCATCATCTTTCCAGAGCCCACGTGGGACCAGCATGTCTCCTGCTCTATTTCCAGGTTTCTCGGCCGACCTGCATGGCAGAGGAGGAGACTCCAGTACAAAGTGACGATGTAACTTGCCCAAACCACAGAGTTGCTAAGCTGGGGTTCATGACTCACTCACAGGAGGTTTTCAGCATGTCAGCTGTCTGGTCAACACGGCCTGGCGTTCATCAAGGATAGTGCCATGATGAACGCTTGTCTAGACACAAGACACAGACCCATCGACTAAGAAACTTGTTTTCTTTTTAAAAGAGACACAATAGCACCTTCTCCAAATATATACTGCCCCGCCTTCGGGCCTCTCCTCCGGGAGCAGGAAAACACTGCCGCCTCCTGTGGCCTCTGTCACATTTGCCGTCAGCTGCTGCCCGGGTCTTCCCTGGGAATTAATTTCTGCATCCATCTATGTCATCACAACTTATTTGTGACAAACTAGTATTGTCCAGACTGACCCCACTCTGGGCTGGTGAGTTTACTAAATTACTTTTTGGTGCCATGTCAGCTGAGTGCCTTGAAGATGTTGTTTTGTTTTATTTTTTGATATCTATTTATTTGACTGCCCCGGCTCTCAGTTGAGGCAAGCAGGATCTTTCAGTTGTGTCCTTAGAACTCTTAATTGTAGCATGTGGGATCTTACTTACCCAACTAGTGAGTGAACCCAAGCCCCTTGCACTGGAAGCGCAGAGTCATAGCCCCTGGACCACCAGGGAAGTCCTGAAGATGCTGTTTTAAAAAGGAACTACAGGTGGTGCTAATGGTGAAGGACCCTCCCGCCAATGCAGGAGATGTAAGAGACTCAGGTTCGATCCCTGGGTTGGGAAGATGCCCTGGAGGAGGGCATGGCAAACCACTCTAGTATTCACACTTGGAGAATCCCGTGGACAGAGGAGCCTGGCTGGCCATAGTCCATAGGGTCGCAAAGAGTCAGATATGACCGAAGCACCTTAGCATGCATGCGCAGAAACTCATTGTTGTAGGGATGTGGTCAGGACACTGTCCCCTCAGGGATGTGGTCAGGACACTGTTCCCTTGTCCCAAGAGATTAGGTTTATTGGGAACCACAAGAGACATTGGCTTCAGATCTCTATACTCAGGAAAGCCTGTGCATCTGACAGTCAACTTGTTTATAACTTATGTAACATGAACACCTTGAAGCTGACCATTTTCACTCTTTGCTTTGGCCACAATGAAGCTCAGGATCGCATTTATGGCCCTCTTCTAGCACTGTGGTGTAAGCAAACTGACTTTGTTTCAGTTTAAATTTTCATTTTCTCCTTTTGTCATTTATTTTTATTTTCTTGTTTCACAGTTTTAAAATATCAACTGAAATCCATTTCAAACAGAGCAGGGTAAAAATAAACAGCAAGATATGATTGATTATCCATGTCATCTCCCAGACCAGGCTTTGGATGCTATTGGTCATTTCCAAAAGTCAATTTCACTCGATCTGAAAATCTCAACCTGGAACAAGTGTTTTGCCTGCCAAGTGTTGAGCGTGAAGGAAAACACACTCTCAGGACTTTCCTGGCAGTCCAATGGTTAAGACTGAGTGCTTCTACAGCAGGGGGCCCAGGTTTGATCCTTAGTTGGGGAACTAAGATCCTGCATGCTGTGTAGCATGGCCAAGGAGAAAAAAAAAAGAAAACATACTCTTGGTCATAGGATTTATTCTGATTTTTTCTGACATATCACACTCTCAGTTTACAGTTGAATCTGGCATGCAGGGTGGATTAGGCAATAGAAAGAGCCAGGATACTGGACTTATACTCTTCATTCTGGGGCCAGCCACCTGTGACATGGGGGGAAATTGCTTCACTACTCTGAGCTTTGTACCACTGAATTGAGGATGCAAGCATGATCCCAAACCCTGTATAAACAGCTTCTGTGGGATTTCTATAAGTTACCCCTGATGGTAAGGGACAACTGGAAGGAGATACAAACCACAGAATGGCTTACCCAGCCTTGACCTTGGGATTCTGTTTGGACCACAGGTCACAGTTATGTCTCTGGGGTCAGGATCCTAGTGATGTAACCAAACTTTAACCAATAGCAGGTCATGGAATTTTGGCGTTCTGCATCCTACAGGACCAATCATAGCTTTGCTCCACTCTGGTAAGCATCCCACACTTACCAGGGTGGTCACAACCCTTAACAGACATGCAGGGGATGCCAGTGGGTGCTGGGTCCCCTGAGTGGCCCTGAATTACCAAGGGGTTGAACTTGTGGCTCTCTGTCACGGTTAGAAAGCCAAAATCTACCACATGAGAAAATTTCTAACCAGGTTTCTGCTTTCTGACAATCAGGGGTTGGTTATGTCGTATCTGCACTTTCCCCTGGGTTGCCAGGAAGCTCAGAACTAAATATGAACTTCAACTATGGCAATTTCATAGATCATTTGCTGTTCAGTCGCTCAGTCATGTCCAACTCTTTGTGACCCGATGGGCTGCAGCACACGAGGCTTTGTTCTTCTTCACAGCCTCTCAGAGTCATATCATTGGCATCTGGATTTTGATGTTTCCATTTTTTCTCCCACAGCTCTGACTTCATATAATTATTTATATTTTCCTGGTTTTGATTTACTTATTCTAACTTAAAAATTTTTAAATTAATTTTATTGAAGTATAGTTGATTTCAGTTCAGTTCAGTTCAGTTCAGTTGCTCAATCGTGTCTGACTCTTTGTGACCCCATGAACTGCAGCACGCCAGGCCTCCCTGTCCATCACCAACTCCCAGAGTTCACCTGAACTCATGTGCATCGAGTCGGTGATGCCATCCAACCATCTCATCCTCTGTCATCCCCTTCTCTTCCTGCCCCCAATCCCTCCCAGCATCAGGATCTTTTCCAATGAGTCAACTCTTTGCATGAGGTGGCCAAAGTATTGGAGTTTCAGCCTCAGCATCAGTCCTTCCAAAGAACACCCAGGACTGGTCTCCTTTAGGATGGACTGGTTGGATCTCCTTGCAGTCCAAGGGACTCTCAGGAGTCTTCTCCAATACCACAGTTCAAAAGCAATAATTCTTCAGTGCTCAGCTTTCTTCACAGTCCAACTTTCACATCCATACATGACCATAGGAAAAACCATAGCCTTGACTAGACAGTACTTTGCTAGCAAAGTAATATCTCTGTTTTTGAATATGCTATCTAGGTTGGTCATAACTTTCCTTCCAAGGAGTAAGTGTCTTTTAATTTCATGGCTGCAGTCACCATCTGCAGTGATTTTGGGGCCCAGAAAAATAAAGTCAGCCACTGTTTCCCCATCTATTTGCCATGAAGTGATGGGACTAGATGGCATGGTTTTCTGAATGTTGAGCTTTAAGCCAACTTTTTTCACTCTCCTCTTTCACTTTCCTCAAGAGGTTTTTTAGTTCCTCTTCACTTTCTGCCATAAGGGTGGTGTCATCTGCATATCTGAGGTTATTGATATTTCTCCAGGCAATCTTGAAGAAGCTTGTGCTTCTTCTGGCAATGTGATAATTTCTGCTATACAGCAAAGTCATTCAGTTATATATATATATATATATATTCCTCCTTATATTATTTTCCATTATGGTTTATCACAGGATATTGAATATGTGAAGTCTCATACCAAGGCCCCAGGTATGAGGCCTTGCACCAAGGCCACAGACAATGGAGCCCAGCACCAAGGTTGCTTCCAGAACTGACTGAGCCCCATCATAACTGTTGCCAAAAGTCCCCCTGATCCTTACTGGTCAGTTTCCTGATCCCATATTAGGTAAAAATGCCCACCCTTGTACTTACCCTACATTGCCCTAACCAATCATCTAATGCTGCCCTTGAAGCAGGGATTTTTTTTTTTTTTTTGTCTTGAGAATATAAAAATTGGCTAACTCTAGAAAGGCATCAGGTCTCCCTGATCTGTGAAGAAGTCAGCCCCATGTCTTGGCAGGGCCCCTCACTACTTCAGCCCTTTGTTCTCAATAAATTCTCTCCTCTAAAATACGCTGTCTGGAAATTCTTTTCCAACCTGTATTCAGACTGTCTTGACAGAATATGGTCCCCTGTGTCTAATTCATATTTTTAAAATTTTTTCTTAGTTTCAAGTCACTGTACTCACCCAGATGTCTATTTTAAAAAAAAAATCTATGGAGAAGGAAATGGTAATCCACTCCAGTATCCTTGCCTGGAAAATTCCATGGACAGAGGAGCCTGGCGAGCTACAGTCCACGGGGTCACAAAGAGTCAGACACGACTGAGCAACTGAGCATATCAGAACATACTGTGATCTAAAATGGTTGTTTCCTTTAGTGCTTCTACCAGAAGAGTTTGAGACTTCCAGTTCTTCCATCTCCTTGACAATACATTTAGTCTTTTTAAACTTTTGACATTTTTAATAAATGTGTAGCATTAAAAAAAATCTACAATAACTTGAGATTCCTGAACTTCTTCCAGAATATAATTTGATCTTAACTTTTCTGGGCCAACATTGAAATATGTATAATATCATGTTTGAAACGAGTCGCCAGTCCAGGTTGGATGCCTGATACCGGATGCCTGGGGCTGGTGCACTGGGACGACCCAGAGGGATGGTATGGGGAGGGAGGAGGGAGGAGGGTTCAGGAAGGGGAACACATGTATACCTGTGGCGGATTCATTTTGATGTATGGCAAAACCAATACAATACTGTAAAGTTAAGTAAAATAAAATTAAAAAAAAAAAGCCACATACACCCCAGTTTTCATAGCAGCATTACTTCAGATCAGATCAGATCAGTCGCTCAGTCGTGTCCGACTCTTTGCGACCCCATGAACCGCAGCACGCCAGGCCTCCCTGTCCATCACCAGCTCCTGGAGGTCACTCAGACTCACATCCATTGAGTCAGTGATGCCATCCAGCCATCTCATCCTCTGTCGTTCCCTTCTCCTCCTGCCCTCAATCCCTCCCAGCATCAGAGTCTTCTCCAATGAGTCAACTCTTGGCATGAGGTGGCCAAAATACTGGAGTTTCAGCTTTAGCATCATTCCTTCTAAAGAAATTGCAGGATTGATCTCCTTCAGAATGGACTGGTTGGATCTTCTCGCAGTCCAAGGGACTCTCAAGAGTCTTCTCCAACACCACAGTTCAAAAGCATCAATTCTTCGGCACTCAGCCTTCTTCACAGTCCAGCTCTCACATCCATACATGACCACAGGAAAGACCATAGCCTTGACTAGGCGAACCTTTGTTGGCAAAGTGATGTCTCTGCTTTTGAATATGCTATCTAGGTTGGTCATAACTTTCCTTCCAAGGAGCAAGCGTCTTTTAATTTCATGGCTGCAGTCCCATAGCCAAAATATGGAAGCCACCCAGGTGCCAAAAAAACCAAAAAACAAAAAAACCTTTTTTCTGGGCCAAATCTTTACATATCTTTCTTTTTTTTAATCTATTTTGTAATTGAAGTGTAATTGACTTGCAATGTTGTCATATTTTAAAATTACACAAATATATTCTACTTGAAAAAAATAGAATCAGTATGAAAAAAATCACCTCTGGTCCTCACTGAAGGCCAGGCCTAATTCCACTCTCCTACCTGGGGGCAACCCGTGCACTGACACATGCCAGGGTCTGCGAAAGCATGTCGCAGGATAGTTGTGGGTAATGATGCATTTTCACACATGGCGTGATAATGAAGGTTTGACTCTGTGACTTGCTTTTTTATCTAACAATAGTTTGTTTTTTGGAGCCCTGTTCTGGTCAAGTCAGAGGAGCCACCTCATTATCTGTAATGCAGCGTGTAATTTCATTGTATGATGATACTAGGCCTGTCCCCATCTGTGGCATTCAGGTTGTGTCTCTTGCTTTTGCTCTTTTAAAGAAGGCTGTAGTAACCAAGTTTGTGTATGCCTCTTTGCATGTGTGTACAAGTTTTCTTATGGGTACACACCAAGAAATGGAATAATCAGGTCACGGTATACGAGATTTAAAATTTGAAATTCCTGTTGTCAAATTGCCTTTCAACATGGTTACATCCGTTTATACAACCCACAGCAGGCATGAGCATATCCACTTTCATATCCTCTCCTTTCTGAGGTGCTCGAACTTTCTAATTTCTGCCCAGCTCTGCAAGAGAAACAGTATTGCCTTGTGGTATTCACTTACATTTCCCTGATTGTTAGTGAGGCTAACTTTTTTGTCAAATGTTTATTGACCATGTGGATTTTATATTTTGCTAATTGATATTCACATTCTTTTTCCATTTCTATTGGGTTCTTGGTCTTCTATTACTGTTGTTGATTTGTAGGAGTTCTTCACATGTTTTGGATATATATTTAAATATATAACACATTTATTTATATATAAATAGATATTATGTATATACATATATTATTGTAAATATACAATATATGTAGATATTTATATGTATAAACTATTTCCTCCTAGTCTTTTTTATTTTTTCACACAGTTATTAAACTTTGGTTATGGTGATTTTTTGGCACATAGAAATTTCAATATTTTCTTGAGGTATAATTGAGACAACATTATATTAACTTCAGGTTTATAACATGATGGATCAATATTTGTAAATACTGCAAAATGATAGCCACAGTAAGTCCAGTTAACTCAATGTTTTGTGACAGCCCACATTGGAGAAGACTCTGATGCTGGGAAGGATTGAGGGCAGGAGGAGAAGGGGGACGACAGAGGATGAGATGGCTGGATGGCATCACTGACTCGATGGATGTGAGTCTGAGTGACCTCCAGGAGTTGGTGATGGACAGGGAGGCCTGGCGTGCTGCAGTTCATGGGGTCGCAAAGAGTCGGACACGACTGAGCGACTGATCTGATCTGATCTGATCTGATCTGATAGGGGAACAGAATCTGGAAAAGTATATATATCAGATTCACTTTGCTGAACACCTGAAATTAACACAACACTGTAAACCAACTATAATTCAATTAAAAAACTAAGTCCAGTTAACATGCATCACCACATGGAGTTACAATTTTTTTCTTGTGATAAGAATTTTTAAGATCCATTCTCCTGGATACTTTGAAATATTTCAAATATTGGACACAGTGTTTTAACTATAGTCACCATGTGGTTGGTACAGTGTATCTCTGTATTAGTCTTATTTTAGGACATTTGTACCTCGTGATCCCTTTCATGTGGAGATTTCCACTCTGATTCAGTGCAATGTGTCCATCTTTTCTTTGTGAGTTTTGCTTGCTATGCTTTCTTGGCCAAAGCCTTCCCTCCTACAAGGACACAAACACATGCTCCAGTGTTTTCTTCCATGGGTTTAGAAACTTCATTTTCCTTATTTATCTCATTTGTATATCTGATTGAATTTTGTGAATGGTGAGAGGTTGGAATGTAGTTATTTTTTAATATGAGTAGCTGACTGCCCCCAGCACCATCACTCACCAGTCCACTGGGAGCTGAGGACCCATGTGGGTATGGTCTTGCTCATGGAGGGGTATGGACTTGTTCCCGCCCTGTGTTGAGTTCCACTGACTTCTGTGTTCTTTCTACTAATCCTCAGGCCCTGACTTTTATACTTGATGGTATTCTTTGAGCTTTATAATTCATTAATTTTTCCAACATATTTTTATATTGGGAAGGTTGTATAATAAATATAATTTAGTATAAACATTGGGAGGTAGTGAAATAAATGTATATAATGAAGAATAAACAAAGATAGAATGATAGGTAGTGTAGGATAAGTTAAATCACCAATTTTTTCAGTAGATTTCATGAAAGTTCAGAAGAGAGTGAGATCACCAGGAGTTGACCAAGTTGGGAAAACCTCTGTAAAGGTGGAGGAACTTGATGTGGGCTGGATTCAGGCAAATATATGCATTCTCAGGATTTGTTAATCATTGGGTTTCCCTGGTAGCTCAGTTGGTAAAGAATCCACTTGCAGTGCAGGGGATTCCGATTCAATTCTTGGGTTGGGAAGATCCGCTGGAGAAGGGGTAGGTGACTCACTCCAGTACTGGGCTTTCTTTGTGGCTCAGCTGCTAAAGAATTCACCTGCAATGCAGGAGACCTGGGTTCGACCCCTGGTTTGGGAAGATCCCCTGGAGAAAAGAACAGCTACTCACTCCAGTATTCTGGCCTGGAGAATTCCATGGAATTCTTGGAGAAATCCATGGGGTTGCAAAGAGTCAGACATGACTACACGACTTACACAGCAATACTTGGCTGAGGAAATGTCCCATAATATACAATTCACCGTTGCAAGCTTTTAAAAGTGTATATAGTTCAGTGGCTTTTAGTCCATCCATAATGTTGTGTGGCCTTCATCACTCTCTGACTCCAGAACATTTTCATCACTCTAAAAAGACACCTCCTACCTATTAAGCAGTCATTCCCATTCCCATCTCCCACTCCAGCCCCTGGCAAACAAGCATCCGCTTCTATCTCCATGGATTTGCATATTCTAGATATTTCCTGTAAATGTGATTACATGGTAGTTGGCCTTTTTGTCTGAATTCTTTCATTAGCATCATATTTTCAAGGTTCATCGTGCCGTAGCATGCATCAGTGCTCCAATCCTATGAAAGGCATTCCGTCACATGGAGAGACCACATTCTGTCCATCAGGTGATGGACATTTGTGTTGCTTCCATTTTTTAGCTGTTATGAATAATGCTGCTATGAATATTCATGAACATTCTTTGAGTGCATGCTATCATTTCTCTTGGGCATACACAGACAAGTAGAATTCTGGATCACATGGTACTTGCGTATTTAACTTTGGAGGAACCACCAAACTTTTTTTCCCCACAGCAGCCATATATTCCCACCAAGATTTTACATAACCTACATGGTTCCAAGTTCTGCACATCCTCACTAACATGCTCACTTGTCATGATTCACCTTTAAGAGTCAATCTAGTGGATGTGAAATATCAATCACCTCAGATATGCAGATGACCCCACCCTTACGGCAGAAAGTGAAGAACTAAAGAGCCTCTTGATGAAAGTGAGAGAGGAGAGTGAAAAAGTTGACTTATAGCTCAACATTCAGAAAATGAAGATCATGGCATCCAGTCCCATCACTTCATGGCAAATAGATGGGGAAACAGTGGAAACAGTGGCTGACTTTATTTTGGGGGCTCCAAAATCACTGCAGATGGTGATTGCAGCCATGAAATTAAAAGACACTTACTCCTTGAAAGGAAAGTTATGACCACCCTAGACAGAATATTAAAAAGCAGAGACATTACTTTGTCAACAAAGGTTCGCCTAGTCAAGGCTATGGTCTTTCCTGTGGTCATGTATGGATGTGAGAGCTGGACTGTGAAGAAGGCTGAGCGCCGAAGAATTGATGCTTTTGAACTGTGGTGTTGTAGAAGACTCTTGAGAGTCCCTTGGATTGCAAGGAGATCCAACCAGTCAATCCTAAAGGAGACCAGTCCTGGGTGTTCATTGGAAGGACTGATGTTGAAGCTGAAACTCCAATACTTTGGCCACCTCATGAGAAGAGCTGACTCATTGGAAAAGACCCTGATGCTGGGAAAGACTGAAGGCAGGAGGAGAAGGGGATGACAGAGAATGAGATGGTTGGATGGCATCACTGACTCTATGGACATGGGTTTGGGTGGACTCCGGGAGTTGGTGATGGACAGGGAGGCCTGGTGTGCTGCGGTTCATGGGGTCACAAAGAGTCGGATATGACTGAGCAACTGAACTGAAGTATATGTGAAGTGTTATCTTGCTATTATTTTGATTTTCATTTCCCTGATGGCAAATGCCATGGAGCAATCTCATGTTCTTACTGGCCATTTTTATATATTCTTTAGAGAAATATCCACTCAAATGTTTTGCCTATTTTTGTTTGGGTTGTCTTTATACTACTGAATTATAAGCATTCTTTGTATATGTTGGACACAGAAACCTTAATAAATATTTGATAAGGAGGCACGTAGACTTTGTTCTGCCATCAGAGGAGCCAGTGGAGAGTACGCAAGCAGAAGAAAGCCATACTCAGATTTGCAATTTGCAAAGGTCACTCAAGGTCAGAAAAGAGGGGAAGGAGCCAGCCTGGAGACCATGTGGGTGTAGGCGACGGTCTCAGGTCAGGTAAGAGAGGAGGGGTGGACAGATACGGTTCTATATGGCTTCTTTCAGTACTGGTTTCTTTCTTGATTTTTCTCTTAATACTGTAGTGGTTCAGAGTCATTTCTAAGAATGGAAGAAACCAACTAGCAAGAGGGTCATGAAGGACAGCTGCAGCTGAGGAAGGATTGTTCACAGCTTGTGGCCTGTGAATGTTCACACCAATATGCATGCACGTGCGCATGCACGTGCACATGCACACACACATGCACACACACAAAATATCCTACATGCTGATATAAGCTAAATCTAATTCTTTCAGCAAAATCCAGAATACTGGACATTTTGGTTTCAAACTTCTTGCAAACAGGTCAGAATAGGAGTAGAAGTAACTGACAAGAATGAATTACAACTAAGAAGAAAACAGTCGTTTTAATCTGATAATGGATAGACAGCCAACAAAGACCTACTGTATAGCACAGGGAACTGTATTTGGGATATTGTAATAACCTAAAAGGGAAAAGTATCTGAAAATGAATAACTGAATCACTTTGCTGGACACCTGAAACTAACACCATACTTCAATAAAATAGATTACATTAAAAAGTTAAATCTGACAAGTATGCTTGCTCACAGGTGCGTGAAGGGTTAAAAGGCCCAAGGTGCACCAATCTCATCGGCAGGGAGCTTGGGGAGGGGGCTCTGAAACATGCCCTTCCTCCTGCTGACCAGCAGGGACCACCAGATGAAGACTCCAAATAGAACGAAGTGGGCAACCTCACTTTGGTTTCCGGGCCCCCAGGCCAAGCCCACCAGGGGCTTCCCTGGTGGCTCAGATGGTAAAGAATCTGCCTGCAATGTGGGGGACCTGGGTTCGATCCCTGGGTTGGGAAGATCCCCTGGAGGAGAGAATGGTGACCCGTTCCAGTATTCTTGCCTGGAGAATCCCCATGGATAGAGGAGCCTGGTGGGCTACAGTCCATAGGGTTACAAAGAGTCCAACACAACTAAGCACAGCACAGCACAGACCAAGTTAAGGACTGCCCTGGGCTCCTTTCCAGAAAAGCAGAACACCACTTGCGTGGTCACCTTCAGAGATCCAACCTGGCCTAATGACCAGGAGCTGTGTTAGAATTCTATAGATGTGCATTCAACAAATGAGTTGGGGAAGAATTGTCCTGATAATGTAAAAATGGCAGGGAACTAACCCAGACAGAAATGAGTCATCTTCAAAAGTCACTTCAACCCTATGACTTGCTCCCAGGAGGAAGCCACTGAGATTTTTTAAAAATTTTGAGGTTGGAGGATTTCTTTTTTAAACAGCTTTATTGAGGTGTGCTTGACATACAACAGACTGCACAGATATAAATTGTACAGTTTAGATTGTAACTTATGAACACATTCATGGGGCTATTATCACGTTCAGGGTTAGGAACATGTCCGTCATCTACCATCGTTTGTTTGTGACATTTTGCTGTTTGTAATCTCTTCCTTCCCAGGCCCCATCCCCTAGAGATCAGCTTTCTCTCCCTGCAGCTTGATTTGTGCTTTCTAGAACTGAGTATGAATGGAATCATCAGTTAGTCTGTGCTCTTTGTGGCCTGTCTTCTTGGTGGGGTGTATCTGAGATGCATGCCTGCTGTAATTTCTCCCAGTGGATCTAACCATCACTCTCTTTTCACAAACCCACACAAGCTGGGTAAACTGTAAATGTCACCCAGCCCTGAAGGGGTCTAGCAGGATTTGATCCTGGCTCTGTCTGACCCCTAGAACCGTCTCTTTCTATTACATCCCTGCCTCTAAGCACTGCCCTCGAGTGAGCTTGATTTCTGCAGAGTAAGTGCTGGCCACCACTCTGGGTCCATCCCCTGCACCCCTACTTCCTGCTCTGCCCCTTCAGAGTCTCTGCACCTTCTGTGGGGAGAATGGACACCTTACTGCTTGAGTCTAGAGTCACCCCCCACCTCTGGGAAGGGGAAGACACTCCCTGTACCTCCTCCAAGCCCAAGGGCAGGGGGTGTGCCCACTGTGTTACACCCTGGCATCCAATCAATTCGCACCCTGAGTGGTCAACAGTAGATTTGTGTTGGGCTTTTTCTCTGTTTTGTGTCCTCCATGGGGCAACCTTTCTGGGAAAGGGGGGCCCTTGCTGAGGTCCAAGATTCCTCTGAAGAATAGGGTAGTCTTACATTCTCAACTGACACGTGCCCTCAGGGACCAGGCCTGAGCTTCACAAGCCTGACCAAGCCCAACCCTCACTGCCACGAGGTCATCAGCCTTGGTCAGCTGGTGTGACCCCTCGTCCAACAGCACCTCATCCTTTGGGAGGCCCAGAGACCACCCTGGTCAGACCCCCACCGGGCTCAGGCGTCTAGACCAGCCTTGGCTCAGTATCTGGAGGTGCCACAAGCTCCCTGCCTCTCCAGAGTGCATGGCAAACATGAGATCTGGAGTCCCTTGAGCCGTGGATGGAGCCATGGCTGTGCCGTTATCACTGGAAGACCCTGGACAACTCTCTCACTCACACGTTCACTCACTCATTCGCTTGTTTATTCACACAAGCCTGTGCCAGAGGCCCACTTAGAGCCGAGTAAGACCAGGCCAGGGATGCGGTGCACAGTTGCGCGGGTTGCATTCTGGCCCAGGACCCCAAGCTTCACCCCATGGTCGCATGGGGCTGCTTCCTCCTGGAGGAAGGATTCTGAGTGATGGCCCTGACCCCTTCCCTGACCTGGGGGAGTCCATGGTCAGGGGCAGTAGGGGCAAGGGATGTGAAAATATGCTTAGCAATACAGCGCAACTAGGGCTGTGCAAAGAGGAATACTGATTTGCTGGGAGTTGCCCCAGTAGTCTGAGCCTATCGGCGTGGGGAGGGGGGCGCTTCCTGGAAGAGGTGGCATTGCCACAGAGACAAGATGGTGTGGGAATAAGAGGAGAGCTAACATAATGAGGGGAAATCCCAAGCATAGGCCTGGGGACATGTGTGTGCCCAGTGGGTGGAGAGGCCGTGAATACTGCGGTGACAGTGTGGGGCGGGCAGTGGCGGGACCCAGAGGCAGGGGCTCTGTTCCACCCTGAGGGCAAGGGGGAAGCACTGGAGGGTTGTAACAAGGTGAGTGCAGCTCTGAGCCTCGGCCCCCTCATCTGTAGAGTGGGCCTGCAATCGCTGCTTCCGCAGGTTGTGTGCCGGACGGGGCACTTGGTAGGTCCTCAAAGGATGCAGTCACTGCGTCTGCCTTGTGCAGCGAGGACAAGGATGTGGTGTCACACCTCTGGCCCTGGAGCCCTCTATGCTGGGGTCAGGTAATGAAACCAGATCCCGACCCAGAGAGCTGGGCGACGTGCCTCTCAGCCACCCTCCCCAGATGTGGCTGTGGCTCTGACATCTGGCTCACCTCCCCAGCACCTGGCCCTTGAAGCAGGGCCAACACAGCCGGTTAGGACCAGGGCAAGCAGCATGAAGCAGGGCTGGGACTGGCACCCACTCACTGGAGAGGAAACAAAGACCCGGAGGTGTCTGTCTGGCTGCCCCTCCTCTCCCAGGGCTGAAGCCAAGCAGCCGCAGGGACCCCCAGCCTCTCTGCCCTCAACTGGCTCAATGCCCCTAGTATCTCCTGTCCCAGCCACTTGGTTTAGCAAAATTATATTTTAAGCATTTTCATACTGACTGTTTTTCTGATTATACAATAATACATGCTCATTTTAGAAACCTTGGAAAACATTGATAAGAAAAATAATGAGTCTATCATGCAGAGATAAACATGTTAAATTAACGGTGTCATTCATTCTTGACACTTTCACACATGTGTGAGTAGATACACACAGACACACACACACAGTTGGGATTGCAGTGCTTACACAGTTCTACATCTTGCTTTCTCACTGATTATTTTATCATGAATGTTTTCATCAGTCATTAAAGATAGTTCATTGGAACTTCCCTGGTAGTTTGATGGTTAAGACTTTATGCTTCCAATGCAAAGGACTCAGGTTTGACCCCTGGTTAGGGAACTAAGGTCTGCATGCTGTGTGGCATAGACAAAAAAAAAAAAAGAAGGCTCAAAATCATGTCCATGCTTTATTACAGAAAACTTGAAATGTACCTAAAGTTGGAAAAAAATCACATGAAGAGCCCAGTATCTGCCATCAGCTACAACATTCACCGACAATCTCTTTTTTCTATTCTGTTTCCCCAGTTCTTTTGGTTTCTATTGGTCTATTTTAAAGTCAACTCCAGACAGCCTGTCTTTCACCCATAAGTATCCAAAGCATTTTACAGGCTCTGGAAGTAGCCTTGTGCTATATCTAAAGTGTCCCCGGCCTGAGTGTTGAGAGACCTGAGTTCTAACCCTTGATTCAGGTCTTCGCTGTTGTATGAACATGCTCTGGACGCATTTCTCTGTGAGATGAGGACCATAGTGTCTGCCTTTCCCCATGGGGAAGGGGTATAGGATGAGGTCGTGTGGGTCAGTGGGATTCCAAACTCCCCAGAGTTCTGCCACCATAATCTGCCATGTGCCAGGCACACTGCTCATCCATTTAATCTTCAGAACAATCCAAGAAGGTTGTGCTAGTATCCTCATTTTACAGAGAGGTTAAGTGATTGGCCCAAAGTCACACAGTATTCAGATCTGTTGATTTTTTCTGCTGCACCAACTGGTAATAGGTCCAGGTAGGATTAACCTCTTAAACAGCTACCCTTTGGTGTCTCCAGCAGAAATGCTAACAAGTTTGGTCCTAGGAGATTCAGCCATGCTGGGGTCAAGAAGAGGCATGAAATCAGACCAAGTCTGGAGAGATATTATCCAGAAGTGTGGAGGTGGGTCAGCTAGGGGCTGGCTGAAACACAGGACCTTCCAAGGATTAACTGCAGAGAGGCTCTGATGGGACTAAGGGTAGGGCTAAAATGCCAACAAGGGCCAGAGGTGCCAGGACTACCAACAGGAGCCATGGCCACATAGGACCCCAGCCTCTGTCCAGACCTGGCCTGGCAGGGAGAAACCAGGGAACTCGACACCCATCTCTCTATCGTTGCCCCACATAGTCCCATGGGCACCTTCATAGGCAAATCTGCCTGGAAGCCAAGGGCACGGGAAGAGTGACTGCAGGGCTCTGACGGTCAGCTTGCTCTGCTGCCCAGAGCAAAGGGCCAGGGAGAAGGTGTGATCTCAGGTGGCCTCGGCCTGCAGTGGCTTGACGCCGGGTTTGCTTCCTGTCCAGAGACTGAAGTCAGGTCATGGCAGTGAGAGCCCTGAATCCTAGCCATTAGACCACCACGGACAGTGGCCAGTGACAAGGTCCTGGCTCATCACCTCTGTAGAAATGAAAGCAGTGACACAAGTAAAGTGTTTATTGGGAGGAAAACGGTACCTGTGGATAGACACACATGGGCGGACTCAGAAAATTGCGCCCTCGTGGTGGTTTGAGTCACTCATATGGGGCACTTCTTCCAGGTTTCCTCTGGCCAATCGTTTTGCTTTGCCTGGTTCTGAGCCCGTATTTGGTTTATCTCAGGATTCTCCCCTGTGTGTGCATCTCTTAGCCAAGATGGATTCTAGGAAAGAAGCCTATGGGTTGGTTAACATCACTTACTAATGGGTGGCAAGCCCTCTCTTTTGGACCTTTAAGAAAACTTTCTGAGTGTGTATAGTCTGGAAGAAATCGACGTAGAGAATGGTGAATATGTGGTCTTTCATCTTTTATCTGAGCAGGGCTCAGCTCCTCTCTTGCTCCTGCTCTTATCTTCATCTAGGAGGATCTGTCTACACAAGACTCCAGCTGCTCACCCTGGGTCCCATCTATCTCCTGCCTCAGGTGGGGAGGGGGTCTGCCTGGGGGCAAAAAGAGAGAACCAGTCCAGGAAGTTGTGTGCTGGCTGGCAGAGGCAGGTCCTGGGGTCTCTGGCTACAAGATGGGGGTCTCAGAGCTGCTGTTGGTTTACTGGTGGAGGAAGCTAGGTCCTGGGGTCTCTCACTGGGGCCCTGGGGGTCCCAGAGTGATGTAGGCCTACTGGTGAGTGGGGTGGGGTCCTGAAGGCTGGCTGCAGGGCCCTGGGGGTTCCAGGATAGTGCCAGCATGGTAGTGGAGGTGCATGGTAGTGTGGAGGGCTGGGTCCCAGGGCAGTGAGCTCAGGGGTCTCAAGTCAGCAGGCCTACTAGTGGGTGGCACGGGGTCCTTAACTGGCTAGCTTCTTGGTCTGAGACACCCCAGTGCTGGTTCCAGCTTGCTGTTGGGATTAATTCCGGCATTAATTGGCTAAAGGGAGGATTCCACAAAGCACTTGCCAGCACCACCATCCTCGTGGTAGAATGAGCTCCCCAGAATGGCTCCACCAGCATTTATGTCCCAGGGTGAGACAGTCACCTCCTGTCTCTCTGGGACGCTCTCCAACATCAGCAGGTGGGTGGGACCCAGGCTTCTTTCAAATGACTCCTTCTGCCCTGGGTCCCGGAGTGTGTGAGATTCTGTCTGTGCCCTGTAAGAGTGACCTCTCCACAGACATAGAGAGCAGACTTGTGGTTGCCAAGGGGGAATGGGGAGACAGAGGGATGGATTGGAAGTTTGGGGTTAGTAGATGCAAACTATCCCATTTCGAACAGATAAATAGCAAGGTTCTACTGCATACAAAAAGAATGTATGTATGTATATAACTGAGTCACTTTGCTGTGTAGCAGAGATTGGCAAAACATTGTAAATCAACTATGAGAAGTGAAAGTGTTGGTCACTTAGTTGTGTCTGCCAGGCTCCCCTCTCCATGGGATTGTCTAGGCAAGAATATTGGAGTGGGTAGCCATTCCTTTCTCATGGGGATCTTCCCAACTGGGGATCAAACCTGGGTCTCCTGCATTGCAGGCAGATTCTTTGCTGTCTGAGCCACCAGGGAAGCCCCCAAATCAACTATACTTCAATTAAAAAAAAAAAAAGAAAGAAAGAAAAGAAAAGAGAGGACTCTCTGCTCTCCCCTGCCCTCTGAAAGGAAGCCCCGCTGGCTTTCAGAGCCAAATGTTTGGGGCTTTTCTTCCTGACACAGGGCCCCTGGGATGGGGAGCTGGTTGTGGGACTCAGACCCCTTGCTCTGCCTTTGTAATTATGCTCCCATCTGTGGGCCACCCACCTGGGGGTGACTGTCCTGCCTCTCTGCCCTCCCACCCACATTGCTGTGGTTCCTTCTTTATATCTTGAGTTGTAGAAGACCTTTCCTGCTAGTCTGCAGATCTTTCTCACCCAATGCTCCACCAGTTCAGTTCAGTCACTCAGTTGTGTCCGACTCTTTGCGACCCCATGAATCGCTGCACACCAGGCATCCCTGTCCATCACCAACTCCCGGAGTTCACTCGGACTCACGTCCATCGAGTCAGTGATGCCATCCAGCCATCTTATCCTCTGTCGTCCCCTTCTCCTCCTGCCCCCAATCCCTCCCAGCATCAGAGTCTTTTCCAATGAGTCAACTCTTTTCATGAGGTGGCCAAAGTACTGGAGTTTCAGCTTTAGCATCATTCCTTCCAAAGAAATCCCAGGGCTGAACTCCTTCGGAATGGACTGGTTGGATCTCCTTGCAGTCCAAGGGACTCTCAAGAGTCTTCTCCAACACCACAGTTCAAAAGCATCAATTCTTCAGTGCTCAGCCTTCTTCACAGTCCAACTCTCATGTCCATACATGACCACAGGGAAAACCATAGCCTTGACCAGACGGACCTTTTTTGGCAAAATAATGTCTCTGCTTTTGAATATGCTATCTAGGTCGGTCATAACTTTCCTTCCAAGGAGTGAGCATCTTTTAATTTCATGGCTGCAGTCACCATCTGTAGTGATTTTGGAGCCCAGAAAAATAAAGTCTGACACTGTTTTCACTGTTTCCCCATCTATTTTCCATGAAGTGATGGGACCAGATGCCATGATCTTCGTTTTCTGAACATGGAGCTTTAAGCCAACTTTTTCACTCCACTTTCACTTTCATCAAGAGGCTTTTTAATTCCTCTTCACTTTCTGCCATAAGGGTGGTGTTATCTGCATATCTGAGGTTATTGATATTTCTCCCAGCAATCTTGATACTCCATGCTGCTGCTGCTAAGTCGCTTCAGTCGTGTCCGACTCTGTGCGATCCCATAGACGGCTGTCCCTGGGATTCTCCAGGCAAGAATACTGGAGTGGGTTGCCATTTCCTTCTCCAATGCATGAAAGTGAAGTCGCATGAAAGTGAAAAGTGAAAGTGAAGTTGCTCAGTCGTGTCCGACTCTAAGCGACCCCATGGACTGGAGCCTACCACGCTCCATAAGTAGCTGTAATTTTGTGTTCCTGCATGCCCTTGGGCCATCCTCACCACCACAGCCTCCATCATGCAGAGCTGAGAAATGACTCATTTCATCTTACAGGAGGTGGTCCAGGGCTGGGCCCTCAATTGCCAGTGCCCTGGGGTCCCTGGACAGTGTGTGTGAAGGATTCACTGTGTCCTGGATACCACATTTGCCCCCAGGGAGGGGAAGAGATGCAAACGCACAGCCCTCATGCTCTGCAAGTCCTCAGCCTGGAGGGGAGACCATGAGGAGACAGACACACAGGTGACAGGGATGTGTGGTTGGAGGTTGGGGGCAATGGTGCTGACCTGACTCAGAACTGATGTGTGGCTTTAGCCTGGCCGGGCAGAGTGGTGGGGATTGGGGTGAGGTCTCATCCCAGGCTGTGCAAAGGCCATGCTGCTTGGGGACACGACCCCAGGGTCAGTGACACAGGCTGGGGCAGGCAGTGCAGAGGCTGAGGGGTGTGTCTCTCTGTGTCCTAGTGGAAAGAAAGGGCAGTTGTTAGTTCCACGTTCTAGGGGTGGTTGGAGGTCGGCACGGCATCCTCTCCACCATAGCCTGAATTTTCAGGCCGGTCTGGCGTCTCTGGTGTGCGTTCTGTCTGGGCCTCAGGCCAGCTTCCATCCTGGCTCTCATCTATCCACGAGGGCACACTGCACAGGGCACCAGAGACGTGAATGGCTAGAGCGCCTCCCAGCCCCGCCCTCTGGAAGCTACTAGAAGACTCCAGGGGTCACAGCAGGAAGGAGGGATTCCCCAGAGGCTTAAACAGCTTTTGGGTCTTCACACGTCTGGGCAGGGTGCCTACCTGGCCGACCTGATCTCATGGCCCACAGACAGGGGTTTGTACTCAGCCTCTGACTTGACCACCCCATCCAGACTGGGCCAGCTCTGATGAGACTGATGAAAGCGGCTTTGGGGAGAGACCTGGCACACTGCCAAGGCCCTTCAGAGGCACCCACTAGTTTAGAGAGGGCCACCACCCCCCTACCCCCAACCAGGGGCCTCCTCTGTGGAACTCCACGCTGTGGTCAAGGCTGAGGAGTGGAGGCTTCTGGACTGTGATGAGACCCAGCAGACTCCCAGAAGGAGGAGTACCTCAAGATAGTCCAGCCCACCTAGCAGTGCCCCATCCCTTCGTGGCTGTTGTAGCCCTGGGTGGAAAAGACCAGGCTTATTCCCACACACACACACACACACACACACACACACACACACACACACACACACACACACACACACTCGAAACATCCTTCTGGAATGTGTGTGAAGTGTTAGTCACTCAGTCATGTCTGATTCTTTGCAACCCCATGGACTGTAGCCCTCCAGGCTCCTCTGTCCATGGGATTTTCCAGGCAAGAATACTGGAGTAGGTTGCCTGTTCCTCCTCCAGGGGATCTTCCCAACCGAGGGATTGAACCCGGGTTTTCTGCATTGCAGGCAGATCCTTTACAGGCTGAGCCACTAGGGAAGCCTTCTGGAATAAATGCCCTCAAATGAAGCCTAGGTGTCCAGGGCAGGTCTCTCTCTCAAGCAGACCTCTATCCATGTCCTGACCCTCTGAGCTGAGTGACCCTGGGCCACCAAGTCACTAATTTTCTGCATGAGCTTCCTAAGGCCCCTCTACAAAGGACCAAGAACCAGCTGGCCTCAAATGACAGACTCTGATCCTCACAGGTCTGGAAGCCAGAGTCCAAAGTCAAGGTTCTGGCAGGGGTGCTTATTTCCGGAGGCTTAGAGGCAGAATCTGTCCCTTTCTCCTAGGTTACAGGGGCTGCTGGCAACCCCCTGACCCTCAACTCTGGTCTCTATAACTCTGTCATCATACGGCCTCCATCTGCCTGTGTCTCCTCCGTGTCTGCATCTCAAATCTCCCCTCCTCTCTCCTAAACATAGGACCTGCTCTCAATTCAGGATCATTTCACCTTGAGATCTTTTTGTTTCTTTAATTTTAATTTTTCAAAAATATCAAAGCATTTTGTATCAGGATATAGCCGATTAACAGTGTTGTGGTAATTTCAGGTGAACAGCAAAGGGACTCAGCCATACATATGCACAACACATACGCATGTGCTGTGTGCTTAGCTGCTCAGTCGTGTCTGACTCTTTCGACCCCATGGACTGTAGCCCTCCAGACTTCTCTGCGCATGGGGATTCTCCAGGCAAGAATACTGGAGTGGGTTGCCATGCCCTCCTCATACATAAGCGTGTCTTTATGTTATTAAAACTACAAAGGCTGATTTTCAAAGAAGGTCACACTCCCAGGTACTGAGGACTTGGATATATTTGGGGAGGATTATTCAACTGACTCTACCCCTTGAGCCCCTTTTGTCCCCTAGGAAAGGGGGTAGTGGAGCCCCAAGGAGATGCAGAGATGGTCCGAAAGCAGCGTGTGCAGCCCAGCACAGGGCCCTCTGGAATGCTGGTGGCCAGGGAGAGGGAGATGGACCCTAAGCGGCTGACTTCGAGTTTCAGGCCCCAGGCTGGCAGCACGATGAGGACCAGCCTCCTAGGGTGAGGCTGTCATCCTCAGGTGGGGAAGGAAAGAAAGGAGTGGGGAGCCAAAAGCAGGAACATTGAGTCAGATCTATGACGGGGGTGGGGGTGCCGTGCACCTGCCACACCAGGTGTAGCTATGCAAGTGGGGCAATCACCCTGTGATCGCCCCCCTCAGATGCAGGGGAGCCCTGGGGGAGGTGTCTGGAAAGCACACAGTCATTCATCCAGACATGGAAACATCCAGAACACCATCCACAGTTTGCCAGTTTGGGGCTATCTGTTTATGGTGAGAGTCTTTCCAGTTAGTTAAAAGTATTTGTCCTTCTCATTTGTCCTACAGTCATTTTCCAGCAACTTTTTTCAATTTCTCTTTGAGGAGGGCAGTGGGACCCTAGACTCTGCCCCAGGGCCTCAATTCGACTATTAAGTCAGTACAAGGTTAGAGTTTAACAGAAGCCAGAAAATTGACCCGCTGAGGTTGCCAGAAGCTGGAGTCTGGGCCGGAAAGACCTGCGGGTTTGTGATTTCACCTTCCTGGGTGACCTTGGCCCCATTCCCGCGTGGGCAACATCAGGAGCCTCAGAGGAGGGTCCCAAGGTCCTTGCTCCAGTCTAAGCCTGCTCCGTCAAGGAGGACACACCAGAGTCAGGCTCAGAGGTCTGTGTTCTCTGTTCATACCCACACCTGCATGGGCTCCTCTCCACCAGTTACCTGAGGCAGGGACAAGGATGCTGTCAGAGGGTCACCTGTGCAGAACTCCTGCATCTGTGTTAGGAGCCAGGTCTTGGCAGCCACATCCTCAGCTCTTTTTCTGCTTATATGGACCTGCCCAGTCCTTCCAGCCTCCCTGGTAGCTTCTATGAACTCCAGGTTGCAGATGAGGAAACTGAGACTCAGCTCGTAAGTGGAGGGGATTCCGGCCTGAGTGTTCTGGCTGCCTGGCCTCGGCTCCTGACCAGTGGCAGCCGAAAAGGGGCCCCAGGATCAGGTGCCACCTTGGCTAAGGGCTCCCAGGGTTGGTGGTGTGAAGGCAAGTGTCAGCTGTCTCCATGAGGCAGAGTCCTGTGAAGGGCGGGACTCTAGACACAGATTGTGCCCTTGGGACATCAGGACAGGACATCGCTGCTTTCAGGACTGGGGAAGAGGTGGGGCTTACAGGACCGCCTATATCGGGGCTCCCTTCCACTTTCCCCCTCTGTCCGGCCCATTTGGGTTTGCGTTGCTGGGTGCCCTGCCCTCACCCACTCACCCAACACATGTATCCTGACACTGACGCTGCTCAAATCACCATCAGGCCTCAAGAACAAACGTGATCCTGGGAAAGCCAGACCTTTCCTTGGACACCGGACGCAAGCGCCCCAGGTCGGCCTGGCCCTGCACTCTGCTGCTCCCCTGCCCTTCTGCAGGCCGCCCTCCTAGGAGGGGTGGTAGGTAGTCTTCTTTACTCCCAGCTGGGGAGGTGGGCTGCGTGTGCAGGCCCAGCACCCTGGGCCCTTCCTAGATCTGAAACCCTGAAGGTCCATCGTCTCAAACTGAAGCTGGCCCCGGCCCCCTTAAATCCGGCCTCTCCTAGTCCCCCAGGCCCTTTGGCCAGGTTGGCAAGAGCTGTCTCCAGTCCCACTTGGCATCGACTTCATATTTTAACTAATTTAACTGTAAATTTAAACGAGCCACCTGACATTTTATGTGTTTAAAAATTATGTAAGTATTATGTAAACATATTCTTTTTGTAATCAAATTGATCACTCTGAAAACACAGAGTATAGACTAAAAATCCCCTTTCCTCACCCCATCCGTCATCAGCTCCAGAGACAAGTATGTCCAAAGCTGAGCGCGGATCCTCCAGATGGCTTCTGCTTACACACACGCGCACCCCTGCAGATAGGCTCATTCTGTAAAGAGCTTTTTTCATACAACGATATAATAGACATTCTGTGTTGCTGCATGTCAATTTGTCTTATTATTTTAATGACTATTAAAACTTTTTCACAGTATGTAGTTTATCAATTCCCCTATTAAAGGACCTATTAAGGTTATTTCCAATTTTCCATTATTTGAGAGAAAGAACATGCATGTCATGCCTTCTTTTTTGGTACCTGAGAGTATTTCTATATGCTCCATATCTTGGAATAAACATGCCAGTCAAAGGTATTTACACGTTATGTGTGGATAAACCCCGAGAAATTATTCTCCTGAAAGACTAAGCCGTTCACCACCCCCGTCTCATTGTGAGAGAGCCCATTGCCCCACGCCTTTGGCAACACTCCACAGCACAGGACTCTTCATTTTTACCATTTTCCTGTGTGAATTGCCTCTCCCTGATGACTATGTGGCTGAGCCTCCTTTCCTGGTTGCTGGCCGTTCACAGTGGCCCATCCTCCTGTATCTCCTAGTAGTTTGCTTATCTTTTACTTATTCCTGTGTAGGTTTTGCCTCCTTTTCAAAAAAAAGATAAATGTACATGATTTTAAAAATTAAATAAAACAAAGATATCACAGGAAAAGGAAGTCTCCTTCCCACCTTAATGATCAGACCCCTGCCTAGCATTCACAGCTGAGGTCCCCATGGACTCAGCTCAGCAGGACCAGGCTATTTGGGACTCAAAATCCAGAAATATTTTAATTATAATTTCTTTTATAATCAGAAGAAAAAAATAAACATATAATAATGAGTCAGCCTAGATCATTTTTGTCATTTTACCAAGGCAATTAATTAATAAAGCATAATTTGAAATAATTTTTAAAGGAAGCAGAATTCATAAGGCAGGCCTTCCTACCAGTGACAGCCACTTACCAAGTTTCCTGAGCATCATTCTAAAAATATTTTGAGTAGAAGTTTTTGGAAAATAGTCTATTATATCCTTAAATAGCATTGAGAGAAAATTCATGATTATTTTCTACCCCTTTAAGAAAACTTGAAAAAAAAATTTTAATTTTATTTTGGACTATAGTTGATTCGCAATGCTATATTACTTTCAGGTGTACAGAAAACAGGTATGTGTTAAGTATTTACTTACAAATGGTTTTTCTTCCTTTTTTATACGATGTTTTACATATAGGAAAATAAAGGAAATAGTAAACACTCATGACTAATACCCAAGATTAAATAGCATAAGTCCCCTACATACGAATGAGTTCCTTGCTGAGAGCTTATTCAAAAGTCCAATTTGTTCCTAAGTCCAACAAAGTGAGCCTAGGTACCCAACTAACACAATCGGCTACATAGCACTGTATTGTAATAGGGTTATAATACTTTTCACACAAACAATACATACAAAACAAACACAAAATAAAGAAAACCCTTTTTAATCTTACAATACAGTAGCACAGTACAACAGCTGGCATACAGGGGCTGGCATCCCGCATACAGGCAAGAAGAGTTACTGACGGGAGGAGGGAGAGGAAGCGGGAGATGGTAGAGCTGAAGGACGGTCAGCAAATAGGAGACGGAGGGCAGGCTACAATGGCACTCACGCCTCACACTGCTGGAATGCACATTTACATCTTTTGAAAGTTCACAACTTAAAGTTTCATATGTACAGGACTTAATGGGAATAAGTAAATGCAATTTTAACTGTATTTGCTCTCAGCTCTTTTTTAGTCAATAAAGTAAATGAAGCAAGATGCGTGAGCTAATCCCCTGCTGTGGTTTTCGTCTCCCCCACTCTTCTGCAGTTGCTGTGGGCTGCCCTGAGCGTGCTTGAGTTCAGACCACCAACAGTGCATTGAATCCTGTGGTCTAGACTCTCCTTGCCTGCAGAATGGGCCACGCCCTCCTCCTGGGATCCTTCCCCCTCTCCCAGGACACCTCCCCCTCCAGTCTCTAGGCTCCCACTTCACCCGCTGCTCCTTCCAGGGTCCTCACCCATTACCCCTCATCCTCTCGACTGATTCTGCTGGAGGCCCGGGCTCTGTCCTTCTCAGACCTGTTCCCACCCTCTGGGTGATCTCATCCAGTTTCCAGGCTTCAATCCATTTATTTGCCAATTGACATCCAAATTAAATATCTCCCCACAATACTCTCACCAGATTCTACCCCCATACACCCAACTGCCCATTGGACACCCCCTCTTGGGTGTCTGGTGAGCATTTCCACCTGAGGGACCAGAGGCAGCTCACGTAGTCCCTTCCTGCTGCTCCCTCCGGATCTGCCACATCTCAGGCCATGACCTTGGCATCATTCAGGATTCCTCTCTGCATGTCCCACATCAACATCAAAGAGCAAGTCCTAATAGATACCCTAAAATATATCCAGAATCTGACCACTCACCACCTCCACTGCTGCCATCCTGGTCTGAGAGGCATCTGTAGCCATGTGACGTGTTATTGATACAAAAGGACTCTTTTGTTCATTGTCTCCTTCACTAGAATATAGCTTTCAAGCAAGCAGGGGTATTACCGATTTATTTTTTTCCTTGTATTACCTGCACACAGAACAGTGCTGATACATAGACGTATGCAGGAAATATTTATTGAATGGATGAATATTTTCATAATCAGGCTTATTTCTGTACTTTATTCCATTTCATTAAATGAGCTGACTGTTCTTGTACCAATACTTCAGTCTTCTGCTGCTGCTACTGCTGCTAAGTCGCTTCAGTCGTGTCCGACTCTGTGCGACCCCACAGGCGGAAGCTCACCAGGCTCCCCTGTCCCTGGGTTTCTCCAGGCAAGAACACTGGAGTGGGTTGCCATTTCCTTCTCCAATGCATGAAAGTGAAAAGTGAAAGTGAAGTCGCTCAGTCGTGTCTGACTCTCAGCGACCCCATGGACTGGAGCCTACCAGGCTCCTCCGTCCATGGGATTTTCCAGGCAAAAGTACTGGGGTGGGGTGCCATTGCCTTCTTTAAAATTAAATAACTAGAAGACTTCAGTCTTCTAGTTATTTAATTTTAAAGTATGTCTTCGTGCTTGTGCTGAGTTGTTTCAGTCGTGTCTGACTCTGACACCCCATGGACCATAGCCTGCCAGGCTCCTCTGTCCCTGGGATTCTCCAGGCAAAAACACTGGAGTGGGTTGCCATGCCATCTTCCAAAGGATCTTCCTGGCACAGGGATCAAACCCACTTCTCCTGCATCTCCTGCATTGCAGGTTGATTCTTTACTGCTGAGGCACTGGAGAAACCCTTAAAGTATGTCTTGATAAACAATAATTCCTATCCCTATGGATTATTACCCTTTCTCAAACTTACTTTGTTATCTTCATACATTTATAATTCAGATGAACTTTAATACATTCGCCTAGTCAAATGTCCCTGAAGATCCTGTTGATGTTTTGATTGGAATTCCACATATAGACTTAGAGATCGACTTTGGAAGAAACAATATCTTTGCTGAAGTGCATCTCCCTGCCCCAGAACATTAAAATGTCTCCATTTATTCAAGTCTTTTAAGTTTTAGAGTTTTCTTTATAGCAATCTTGCACATTTCTTGCATTTTTGAGAAAAGTGCTATAGATCAAAATGCATTTTTTTATTTTAATTCAGTAGTAAATTCACTGTGCTAATATTTAAGATATGTGCATGTCAGTGGAAACTGCCTAAGTACCCACTGAAAAGTGAACAGATAAAGATGTGGTACATATACACGATGGACTACTACTCAGCCATAAAAAGAATGAGATAATGCCCTTTGCAGCAACATGCATGGACCTAGAGATGAGCATACTAGTGAAGTAAGTCAGAAAGAAAAAGACAAATACCATATGACATCACTTATATGCGGAGTCTGAAACATGACACAGATGAATTTATCTGTGAAACAGAAACAGGCTCACAGACACAGAGAATAGACTTGTGGTTGCCGAGAGGAGGCAGGTGTGGGAGGGATGGAGTGCGAGTTTGGGATTAGTAGGGGCAAACTGCTATATATATATAATGGATGGACAACAAAGTCCTAACTATATTCAATATACTGTATTCAATATACTATAACTATATTCAATATACTACAACAAACTGTAATGGATTTAATCACTTTTTCATACAGCAGAAATTAACACATTGTAAATTGACTATACTTCAATAAAATAAATTTTTAAAAGATACATGCATGTGAGGATTATAAAAAAGAAAGACAGATATTTATTTTTGTTAAGTTTTGAAATAGTGTTTCTCTCATAAAGAGATTGCATTTTCCTTGAGAGTTTGGCAAAAAAAAAAATCCCTGCCAGTCCAGGGGTTAAGACTCCGTGCTTCCGATGCAGGAGCATGGTTTCCCTCCTTGCTCGGGTAACTAAGATCCTACAAGTCAAAAAAAGAAAAAGAAAGTTTGGCAGATCTTTTCTGCAAGACTGCCTGGGCCAACTAGTTTTTGAAGTGTAGATCAGTGACTGTCTTTTCAATTGTTTACTTACTCATTTTCTGGCCGCCCCGAATGGCCTTGTACCAGGAAGTGTCCTCAGTGACCCTTCCTGGGTCTGATCCCCAGTTGCCCATCACACAGTCCTTCCTACACCCAAACTAGAGTTCACTCCTCAGCACTTTCCTGAGGTCAAGATTCTTTATTACACTTTAAGAAAACTTTTTTGTTATGGAAATTTTCAAACATATGGAAAAGTGGAGGGAAGAGTCATGAATCTTGCTAACCCGTGGCCAGTTTCCATTCCACTCGAAGGCAGAAAGGAGCCTTTTTTGCTTTCCTGAAACCTCTGCTAACGAGGGAGCACTGTCCGGGAGGGCAGCTGGTGGAGCCGCTCCGAGAGTCCACCGCTGCAGTAGTGCGGGGGTTATGGGGACGAGCGACAGACCTGGCAGCTGAGAGAAACCGGCCCCAAAGACCCCAGAGTCTGCTGAGCTGTCGTGCTCACCATTTGGGATGGGTTTTGTATCTTTCAAGCAGTCTCTCTCTTTTTAAATCAATTTTTTTTAAGTGGAAATACAGTTGATTTACAATGTTGGGTTAATTTCTGCTGCACAGCAAAGTGACTTAGTTATGAATATATATACATTTTTGTAAAATATTCTTTTCAATTGTGATTTATCACAGGATATTGAATATAGTTTCCTGTGCTATAGAGTAGGACCTTATTTATCTGTCTACACATAATAGTTTGGATTTGCTAACCCCAAACTCCCAATACACCTAACCTGCACCACATCAAAGACCCTCTTACTATTAGGATAAAACCTAAACTTTCCAGGTGAACACTTGAGACCTTCCACCAGCTTCCCTTCCCCGAATTCTTTCCTGTCTTTTTTACTCTTTGCAAATATAAAAGCCCAGGGACACACCCTGGCCCTTCAAGTGAAGATTTTTGAAGAAATCACGTAACATAGTGGTCAGGATGGTGCCTCTGGAAGAGGGTCTGCCTGCGCTGCATCCTCGTTCTTACCTAACCTCTCTGTACCTCTATTTCCTCATCTGGGAAGTGGGGATGATCATTTCTGCTTCGCAGGATTTTTGAGAGGATTCGAGGGGTTCGATGATAAATGTGAAGTCACAAGAACAGACACTGGCACATGTGAAGTACTTAATAACATTACCAAAATGAGATGATACTGAAAGACTACACACCAGCAGCTGGTGGTAACTGTGTCTGAGTGAAGACATACTGACTACTGTCTGTAGAGAGTGGGCCATGGTCAGGGTAAGATTTGGCTCCTGGCCACACTCTCAACCCGCTGTGTGACCATGACTTTGTCACTGCGGCCTTCAGGGCCTCCAAGTTTATGTCTATAGCAAAAGATGCTTGAATAACCTGTCCCTTTTATAGCTCTTTAGTCTGAAACCTGGCATCTCTCTGTAGCAAGAAGTTCCCACCCCACTGTGGGCCTCCTTCGGCCCTTGGGCTTATTTTTAACTAACTATCAGGAATGCTTACAGGTCAAACATGGCAATGGCAGCGGCTCCCCTCTGAGTTCCCCAGCCTGGCCTCCACCCACTACCTCATTCTCCCTCTCCCTCATCTCCAGCTCACTGACCACAGGCTGTCAGGTGGGGCGGCTGCCCCTGCAGTTCAGCAGACTATGAGCTGGACAGTTCCCAGGGCGCTGGCATGCAAGGGCCTGGGAAGGCTGCTGGTAGCTAAGGGTGGGCAGGGCGCCTCTTCCCCAAGAAAGGGACATGATAGAGCACCTCTATTTGGGGAGCAGCTCCTTCCACCTGAGTTTCCTCCCTCCTTCTAGACTTGAGATACAGAACCCCCCAAGCACCTGAGGCTGCAGGTGCCCCACGATCCCAAAGTTAGTCTGGAGCCCTGGTCCTAAACAAACAGGGTCTCCTCTGAGCCCTCCTTGGATGGATATCTTTGTCTTGGGGATGCTGGACATCAGCTGTCGGTCTCGTGAAGTAAAGGGATGATAACAACTGTGTGCCAAGTGTTCGCCTCAGTGCATTGAATGGAGAAGACGGGTCACGTGGCAAGAGTGGAGAGAGTTGGGCTGTATCTGTTCTGTCACAGATGGGGCAGGAGCCAGGGCAATGCCCGTGAGCCCAGCTCCTCGAGGGACCGGCATCTTGAAGGCCCATGACACCCCTGCCAGATGAGCCCGTGATCTGCAGAAGAAGGAGGCACAGAGGCCAGAATGGACAGGATAATGGAGCAGCCTCTCACCCACCCTCCACCCCATGTGGCCCTGACACCCCATCACCATCCGCATGCCTGGGCTGTCTTCCAGGGCATCTTCTCTGTACAAGACCACTATCAAGGCCTCAAGTGGGCACCAGGGAGATGCTGGCATAACCCATGCCCAGGCAGTGCACATGATCGTGGGTGACCAGGGAGCATCTCAGGGCCACAGAACGGAGCCTCTCTCTGTGTTCTCTCAAGTGATGGAGTGGCCACAGTGACACTCAGCCCTCCCTGAGCAGAGGTCAGCGCAGGGTTTCAGCCTCATCTTGGGACCCTGGGAGGGTCAGTCCAACTGAGTCAGGGAGGAAGGTCCTTGGACATTCTGTAGAAGCACACGCTTCCCTAGAATGCCCTGGACCGGGCTCTCCTCTCATCACCCCTGGGTAGTGAACAGTGATGGTTGTGAACACCCCTGGCATCCCAGCTGCCAGGCTCCAGGGTTTATAAAGCTTGGTCATCAGCTGTGGCTTGCAGGGCACTCAGGGATCCATCTGTCTCTCCTGAGCTCTTTGCCATAAAGCCTGCACAGCTACCCTAAGTTTCACTAGTCCCGTTGCATTCTCTGAGCAATCAAGATCAGCCCCTGAAGCAAACAAACTCCATATTTGCATTTAGGCAAATTAGTAGACACCTTAGCACCTAAGCCCACGCTTTGCTTACTCTTCCTGCCCCACAGTTGCAGCATCCAGTGTAAGAGTCAGATACGCTTGGATTTGAATTCCACTGCATGCCTTTGGACTAGTTACAGAAACTTATCCGAGCTTCAGTTTTCATATTAGTCAAGGGGTAACAGTGGGTGTGTCTCTTATAAAGTTTATTATGATAACCAAATGGAATAATGGATACAAAGTAACATACACAATGCCTGGCTCAATACATTTAAAATATTATTATTTGTATTTATTGTTCCTTCTCTAGCATCCATCCAAGTAGTAAAATAAAGAGAACAGCTTCAATTATGCTTCTGGTAGCCTATATTTGTAGAATGATCTATTTTGTAAGTTAAACATTAATTCAAGGCTTCATTAAGTAGTTCAATGCCTTGGGCAAGAGATTACTTATAAATAGTGTAATATTTAGTGGCTCCTGAGTTTTGCAGTCAGACATTATTAATGGTCCATGACTTAGAATTAGGATGAAGTTTAAACACCTGCCCCCACCCACTCACACCCCTATGTGCACACACATGAGCACACACACATGTGCACACATCAGACAATGGTGAAGATACCTCCAAAACTGTGCTCTGAGCTATGCTTACAATTATTTTTTGTAAAAAGAAGATCATAATGAAAGGTAAAGGAAACCAAAATTTTCCATTGTTGCTAAAACCTGCTGCTGCTAAGTCGCTTCAGTTGTGTCCGACTCTGTGCGACCCCATAGACGGCAGCCCACCAGGCTCTGCCGTCCCTAGGATTCTCCAGGCAAGAACACTGGAGTGGGTTGTCATTTCCTTCTTCAATGCATGAAAGTGAAAAGTGAAAGTGAAGTCGTTCAGTCGTGTCTGACTCTAGCAACCCCATGGACTGCAGCCCACCAGGCTCTTCTCTCCATGGGATGTTCCAGGTAAGAGTACTGGAGTGCGGTGTCATTGCCTTCTCCATGCTTATACCTAATTACTGTCAAACCATAGTTTTGGGACACCCTTTGGCAAGTGGATGTAGCCCCCAAGGATTATTTGCTGAATCTTTCACTTAGTAAATGAATTAATAAATTTCTTGTAGATAATTTAATCATTTAGGGAATTTAGATAGAAAAAAGATGATAGTTATTTAAAACATCCAAGAGGGATAACCCAGGCCTTCATCTGTTTGGGGGCGGTGTGTGTGGGTGTGGGTGTTTTGCCGCTGGCAGGCTACTTGAGGTCAGAGTTAATAGAAGAAACAGTCAGAGGAAGGTTGTCAACACAGTTTCATGAAGTATCCCTGACGCAACAGGAATGAAACAACCTTGAACCAATCAAGGGCTTGGAAGATGGTCCAGGCCTTCAAATTGTATCTTAGCTGAAGCTAGTTGCCCTGCATGTTTTTTTGTTGTTTTGAAAACAGAGGTCTCTGGGATGATCAGAGGTCTTGGTCTGTAAGCCCCTGGCAACTCTCTGAGCCCAGAGACCTTGCCCTGCACCACTCCCCTCTCCCGACCAGCCCTGTTCCTCCCCCACCAGCACTTCCCAGCAAGACCTGTCTGCCCACAAACAATTCATTTACTTCTGGGTACAGTACATTCCCTGCTTCCAAGATAAGGCACAAGAAAAGAATCCTCTAGCAGAGGGCATTATGGTTTTGCTCTTTGTAGAACACACTGCAAGGGATGTTGCCACAGAAAACACGAGACTTTGGATCCCTGTTCTGGTGCTTGGAGCACCTGGCTAATGTTTATCACTCTTTCATTCTCTCTGCCTCTCAAATCTATCCACTTCTCCCCAAATCACAGCTGGCATAACCCTTAAAACCCATGCTGTCAAACTTGACTCCCTGGGATAGTGAGGTAGAGGAAGTAAAAGACTGGCCACGGCAGCCGCAATGATGATCAAGGGTGAGGCCACCTCCCCTCCTCGCCCAGACCTTCTCTGCTGCCTCCTGCGGCATTGCTTCTTTATCACCACAGTCCACCTGTGTGTCCAGTGACCCAGAGCTGCAAGCCATCCCAGCACCTGGGCTCTGCCTTTCCAGGAACACTGAAGGGATTCAGCTAGACAGGTAGACCTAGAGCCCAAGTGAGCAGGGTGTCCATGCTATAGATGCTTAGTGCACCCTTGAGTTGTTCCTGTTCCGCTTTGCAAGAGGGCAGCAAGCGACAAACCCAAGCTGATGTTCTCAGACAGCAACCTCACACTGCATCCATCTGCACTTTGGTCCAAGCACTTCACCCCGTCACCCCGGGATGCCCAGAGAGCTGGGCCCTCATGCACCTGCTGACCTTGGGTCAGGTGGTCCCCCATTCCCCATCTGCCTTCTTGGAAGATGAAGCAGTGGTGAACAGCTTTGCTGAGAGGTCATAATCCTGGCTGGCAAGGCCCCGGGGTTGGGGGGGTGGGCGGCCTGGGTCTGTGCTGGGTGAGGTGCTGCTCAAGAGAAAGAGGAAGCCAGGGCTGTACATGTGTTAGAAGAATTCCAGCTTCTTTCCACTTTGCCCTGTGAGTCTCCAAGCACAGATTTGGTAGGGTCTCACCTTCCACGAACCCCAAGTACTGCAGGGCAGCTAGAGAAACGCCTACCAACCCGACCTCAGGGCTTCTCCGTGTCAGGGCCCTGGAGTAGCTCTGACTTTGTACCTGACTCTGGACACATCACTGCTGCTCAGGGCACGTGTGAACGTGCCAGCTCCAGAATGGATACGGTGACAAGAGTTTCCCATTACAGCCAGCTGCCTGCTTCCCCTCACCTAGCCATTGCCATGACCTCCTCAAGCAAGGACACAGTGCTGAGCACCCGGCATGTCATCTGGAGCCAGGTGCTTCCTGTCCATCCATCCTGTGGACCATCTCAAGGTCAGTGTCGATGCAGCCTCTCAGACAGGAGCAGGGGGCTCAAGAGGAAGAGCAATTAGCAAGAAAGGTGTGGCGGAATTTGCATACGAGGAGAAATTAGGAAGGATGGCAACCATACCTGCCTATCAGGGAGGTGTCGCCATATGAGGTCTGGGGGCCTGGACAGGTGTGAGAGCAAGTAAGATTAGGATTGAGAGAGAGAGAGATCTGGGAGTGTTAGAAGTTAGAAACGGCAGGAGGATGGAGAGGCAGAGGGGAGCAGAGCCCGGCCATCCTTCCATCCCATGGCATCTGGGCACCGTCAGGTCAGCTTTCCTGCCCAGGGCTTTTCCATCTTGCTTGGTAGTGCCCCCGACCATCCCTCCAGAGGCCATTATGCCCAGGCGGCACATTTGCACGCCTTGGTTAGAAACTGCTCAGCTAAAGAATGGACTGTTCTGGTCCCACCGATTTGATTTTCAAATCACTTCTGCCTGAACAGAGCCCCAGCCAGCATCTGGTTACATTGGGCCCCCAAGGGCCAGGCAGACACTGAGATTAGAAGGAGGGAAGGGGCACACACACCCCCCGATTCCCTCCTCCCCACCCCATGCCACATTCCCATTTCCTAGGACTTGTATTTTTTCCTGGAAAAGTTTAAGACATCTTCTCTTCAGGAGAAGACGTGGAGAGGTCTAGGAAGACTGAGGGGCCATGAGAGGAGAGGACAGGATCCCTGCTCTGGGGGAGGGGATGGATGCTGTGGGCACCGGCGGACCCTATTTCTCACCCCAGCCGGCATCTCAGGCTTCTATCCGGGATGAGGAGAGCTGGGCGAGGCGCCGGTAAGCCTGGGACTCCCTCCATCCGAAGTCCCCACCAGCGCCTTTCCTGATGTGGCCAGCAGAGGGCGCATCTCACCGTCATCCTCCCTGAGCCCCATCCGCCTCATCTGCAGACAGGTCTGAAGGATGCTTGGCCAGGGTTCTGCCTGGGGAGGCGGTGATCTCAGAGCGTGGGCCCGGCTAACCTGCACACACCTCCTCCTGAGATCAGATGCCTTTTCACAGTGGGCAGGGCTAAACTTCCATTTCCTCTGAGAAAGGGAAATGGAGGGGCTTGCATGCTTTTACAGGAAGCTACAGAGACTCACTCCAGTATTCTTGCCTAGAGAATCCCATGGACAGAGGAACCTGGAAGGCTACAGTCCATGGGGTCAGAAAGAGTTGGAAATGACTAAGCGACTAATACTTTAACTTTCACCGAGAAAACAGGCTCTCAGGCTTAAGCCCCTTGGCTGGTAAATGACTCGGGCTGAGTTTGAACCCTCATCAGCCTGACTGCAACGCTGGCCTCCTGCCAAAGATGCTGTTATAAGTGATTATGAATAGTGTGTCTTAGACATGAGAGAAGGGGTCTGAGGGGTGGCATGGGACATCTTCACCCTGGCCGTGCCCCCAGGCTCCCCAGCCACCCAAGGTACAGACCTTTCCAGCCCGACCTTATACACACACCCTTCCCTCCAGAAACCACCCCAGAACAAAAGAGTCAAAGTTGGCCGACAACCTGTTCCCAATCCAGGAGAGCCTCTTTGAACACACACACCCTTCCCGCCATCCAGAGCTTCTGGGAAGTGACACTGGCCTTGGACAAGGGAAGAATCCACACAGATCTCTGAACACTGGGTGCAACAGATGCACCGTCAGAGTTACAGTTACAGGAGCTGACAGCTCCTCAGGAGGGAGCTTGGGGCCCCAGGAGTGACAGACAGATGTGAGGATCCCTCAGATGAGCTGCCAGGACAGGAAACCAAAGGAGGACCACTCCCCAAAGTACGGTGTGTGTGTTTGCACCGAAGATGGTTCAGGACCCCGAGGAGCCTGCCTTCCTCCAGCGTCTCCCAGGAGCCCAGGGGACTTGGGTGTCAGGTGGACAGAAGTGGCTGGGGGCAGGAGGAGGTTTGAAGCTGACCAGCTGACTCCTGCCTGCAGGAGTTGGTGTCATCACCACCCTTATTGACAGATGGAGAGATGGAGACTCAGAGGGGATAAGAACTCAGACTCATACAGCAGGAGGGCCTGCGGCTTCTAAGCTGCTGCCCTCCCACACCTGCACCCCCAGCCTCCCACGCTGGGCAGGGCCCACGATGGGAACAACTTTCCCAATCAGATCATTGTAGCAGTTTCCTATGGTGGCTGCAACAAATGACCATGAAGCTACCGGCTCAAACAAACACAATTTATTATCTTACAGTAGATCAGAAGTCTCGTTGGCTAAACCAAGGTGTCTGCAAGGCTGCATTCCACCCCCCACCCAGGGGTTCTCGGAATATATGCAAGGTAACAAATTCCAGATTCTGGGGGTTGGGACACGGACATCTTTGGGGGCCATGATTCTGGCCACCACAATCTGGGCCAATAAAAGGTCCTGGGGAGCTACCTGGCCACAAGGGTTAGCAGAGTTCGTGGAGACTGGTGAATTCTGGTCTCCCTTGAGACAGTAGGGAAGGTGTGGAGGGGCATCCCAGGTGAAGAGAGGGTTGTTGGGAGGTGGATGAGCCATGGCACCGAGTCTGGCTGGTAGGTTGCCGACGCCCCCTCCCTCCTTCTTGGGTTCTCTCCTAGACTCTGTTCTGCCTCCTTTCAAGTTAGGTGGCCCAGAGAGCCTTCCCCAGCCTCCAGCCTCTGTCTCTCCCTCCATCTCTGGTATGGAAGCGGAGCATCCCCAGGTACCAAAGTGCAAGAATCACCTAGGCCTGCTGGACGTGCGGATATCCACCCTCAGCTGGGATGTGAGCTTCAGCCAGTCCAGGGATGGCCCCAGTATATATATGAATGTCTAACAGGTGCCCAGAGCCCCCTCCCGAGGAAGTGTGTGCTGATGCTGCATTAGATCACAGGGTGGTGGGGCAGGGCGTCCTTAAGATGCCAACAGAGGACACTGTCCCTCCTACCTGCTCTGTGAGGCCCATGCAGATGGCCAGCCTGTGTGTTGGGCTCTCGCTTGCACTTGGGGCTTCCCAGGGAAGAAGTAAGTTGTCTCTGGACAGAGGCCTCTGTTTAGAGCTGGTCATTTCCTCCCTCCGTCCAGAGGGCTGCCTGGGCAGGTGAGGGCGAGGCGGGTTGCTGAGTGTAGCTCCAGAGCCAGGTGTGTGGGATGCAGAGGCTGCCCACAGGCTTTACCAAGCCTCCTAAAAAGGATGGGGCAGGAAGGACCATCTTCACAGAGTTCACAGCCACCAACACATCTCAGAAGAGAGGCTAGACAGTGAGCAATCTCAGGCCAGTTCCATTCCAGGCTGCCCCTGTTCCTTCCCTCTGCCTGTTAGAATGAGGTCAGGTGTGGCACTGACCTCACCGTGCACCCCGCTCCTCATAGTTCCCCCACCAGCCCAGCCCAGGCCTCCCAATGTGAAGCTGCCGGCCCCCTCTAATGCCCTCCACCCCCACCTTCACCAAGGCAGCCCCAAGAACCCTGTAAACCATTTTCACCTTTAAGATCGCCTCTCATCCTCCAAACGGCCCTCCTCAAATCAGACAGAACACCACGCCCACCTGCCAAGGGCTGAAGGCTTCAGCAGTGTATCCACATCATCGGGCTGCCTTGGTGCCTCTGGTCCCATCCTCCTGAATGAACACTGAGGCCGCCTTAGAGAGAAGTTGGGTGAACAGTCTGACTGCCTCCAGAGATGCTTATTTTCAACCCTGCGCTGCCACTTGCTGGCCAAATGGGGTAGGGAGTCCAGAGTGGGATGTGAGGGGTAAAAGTCCAAGGGGCAGACAGGACACTCTGGACACGCACCTTCATCTTTGCTTCTCCCACATCCAAGGACCCCACCAGGCCTCTCATCCTCTGCTAGGTAGGCTTGATCCACCACATTTCTCTTTCACCCTCCCACCATCTAATCCACCTCAGAGGATATGATTTTGTTGAAAAGAATCTGTTAAAATATATTGAGGCACTATGATTAATGGTGGCTTTAATTATTATCTATCCCTTTCCCGAGTGATTGGAAAAAAAAATTTTTTTTAGACTCTAAGTGGGGCAATGTTTACTTCCAAAAAAAAAAAAATGACTCTCTAATGGTGGAATTTCAGACTCTGTGAATAGGCGGACTTCAGCAGAGCCCTTGCCAAGCATCCCCTAGGTCACTGATTCACCCTGAGGACAGCAGTCTAGGTAATAGAGCGCATCTGTAATCCATCAACACAGATTGTCATAAAGTAACAGAGCATTAGACTCTGCAGGGCCCTTAGAGACCTGTTCATTGTACACATTTATCTGTTCAGTGGTTCGCCCATACAGAATAGACCGGAAACAGAATGTCTTCCCCAAAGGTTTAGATACATTCCTAGATATGCTGAGAATTTTAAGGGGGAGTGTGAGGTTCAAAGCACAGAGCCCAATCTCACTCCTAAAATTATGCTCTGTCTCCTCTCAAAGATGATGGGAAGAATAGCCCCGGGGAGTCTTAGTGGGGCAGAAGTGGCTCTGCCCACCTCCTCCAGCTTACTGCCTGTCTGGACTTATCCACTCTGAAGGATCGGAACTCATCTGGCCTGACTAGTTGTTGAAAATTTCACTGATGACAGGGCCCTAGGACCCAGGTTGGTTATCAAGGGTTCTTCTCCAAATGGGCCTGAGGGGAATTCCAAATTATTTTCCATCTCTTTATGGGTCATTCCTTCACCCTCTTTTGCCCCCTCCAATCCATTCATTCTTTTACATATGTGCTTAATTTGATAATTGAGCCACTTTTGCCTTAAAAAAAAATGACCAGTTACATTTTTGAGATGGATTTGGCTGTGACATCTGTTTGATTGTTTTGTGTTCCCTGCTCACATCTTCAGTTCCCCCTTTGATTTCTGTAAACATGGAAAACATTCGATTTTCACTCTGTTGCTGATCATGTCCCTTATGTAGCCAGTGGTCTCATGCCAACGTTTGCTGATGCTGTGGACACTTGCTCGGGATGCAATGTTTCTGCTACTTTGGCTCCATTTTCCTGGTGAGTTCACAGTGAGCTGGTCTCTGTCTGTGGGGTCCCCAGAGGCCTGGGTTGAGGGTATATCCTGGGGGAGTTCTGGGTTGGATTCTACCAGGAGCCCTGGAGGGAGGGGCTAAGATCGTTCTCAGCCCTATGTGCTTCAGGAGTGTGAGCTCAGGCCCGAGGTGCACGTAAGGACCAGTTTCTGTCTTTAAATGCTCGGGGGCGGGGGGGGGGGGTGGAGGGGGGGTCTTAATTTGATAATTGAGCCACTTCTGTCTTTTTTAAAAAATGAATAGCTATATTTTTGAGATGGGTTTGGTTGTGAAATGGGAAGGGGTGAAATCTGTCTCCTCCTCCCCGGCTTCCCCCTCCTTTTGCTCCCGTCTTCTCCCCCTTCCCCTTCTCCCCTTTTCTCCTCCCCTCCCCCCACTTCTCGTCCCCTTTCCTCCCTGCTCCTCCTCCAGTCCAGTGCTCGGGGAAGGGAGGGTAGCAGCCCAAGTGGGGCTCCTGTTCTCTCCCCATGGAGTCAGGATGTAGGCTGTCTTGCTTTCCTGGCATGACTGACACTGTGATGATACCAAGCCTGTGGCCGCCAGGGCAGCTCCCTGCGGCTCTCTCTGCCTCGTGTTGTTGTTGTTGTTCAGGCACTCAGTCGTGTCTGCCTCTTTGTGACCTAGTGAACTGCAGCATGCCGGGCTTCCCCATGCTTTACCATCTCCCAGAGTTTGCTCAGACTCATGTCCACTGAGTCAGTGATGCCATCCAACCATCTCGTCCTCTGTCGTCCACTTCTGCTCCTGCCCTCAGTCTTTCCCAGCATCAGGGTCTTTCCAGTGAGTGGGCTCTTCACATCAGATGGCCTTGACGGGGGCCACCAGTCACTGCAGGGCAGGGCCAGGGACCAGGGTGCCTGGCTGCTTGGCACCAGCTGACTGGAAGGCAGGTGAGCCCCAGCAGTGATAGGCTAGGGGGAGGCACTTGTCAGCCCCAGTGTCCTTGTGGTAGACAGAGCTCCCCATAGGCGGCCACCAACACGCATGCCCCAGGGGAGTCCCGAGGGACTGAGATGCTGCAGGATCAGCAGGAAGGTCTGACTCAGGCTGCTTTCACATTTCTGCCCCTGCACTGGGTCTTGGAACATGTGAGATATTTCTTAAGTCCTTCCAGAGTAAGGATCCTATTTCCGCAGCCCTGTGGCTCTCCTGCACGCAGGCCCTGCTGATCTTCTACCCAGATGTTCTGGGGACTTGTCTTCCTGGTGCAGGCCCCAGAGCTGGGAACCTGATGTGGACTCAGACACCTCGCTCCTGGGGGAGAGCCTCTGCCATTGTGATAAACTCCCATTTATGGGTTGCCCACCCAGGGGTGTTGGTCTTTTTCTTTATCCACATCTTGTGGCTAGCGGGATCTTAGTTCCCCGACCAGGGGTCACTCCTGGGCCCTGGCAGTGAAATCACAGAGTCCTAACCACTGACCCATCAGAGAATCCCCTGGGTTTGGGTCTTGACTATATAGCGCGTCTCTGTGCCCTCCACCCTTCTCGTCATGGTTCCTTCGTTATATCTTTAGTTGTGGAAACTCTTTCTGCTCATCTGCAGGTGGTTCTCGTCCATAGTTGCTTTGTGAGCAGCTGTGATTTTTGTGTGCTCAAGGGAGGAGGTGAGCCCAGGTTCTGCCTACTCCACCATCCTGGCTTCACCTCCTAATTGGAGGTAACTCTCAGGACCGTTTCTTGATGCTCAGCAAACTTATTAGGGCACGTCTGAGTGTTGATTGTCATCATTTTCACTGGCTCATAATGTAATGTTTTTGGTATGTCCATTTCAACCTTTCCACATTTCAGGAAGGTTTTCTTCTGTTAAAACTTTATTGGTTTTTAAAATTCATTTACGCTGTTTTCTTTTTCAGAAGACTCATCCCTTTATATCTCTTATCTGCCCCGTAATCACTTCATTTCCCTGTCCCTTTCCACTTTATCTTGCATTATCCTGTCTCCTGTATTTGGCTTTCAATGTGGCTTTTCTCTCTTGACAAATTGTGTTTTCCTTTTCTATTTCTTTCCTGAGCTCCTCTAGTTCAATCCCCCCTTCTGATGTAATTTTTATATCTATGCTCCAGTCTTTTTCGTATCTACTCTAAGTTTCTTTTCCCAGAAGAAGCCATTTTATTTTTAACTTTTTTTTAAATATGAAGGATTATTTATCTGATTTCCCTTACCCCCATTCTCCTTGGGCCTCTGGATGGAATTCCTCTTCTGATCTACAATTATCTGCCTTTTTCTGCCTCTGGTTATTGCTCATTTTTGAGTGGAAAGTTTTTGATCTGTCAGAACTATCAGATACTGTGACTATTTTTTTTCCTCCATTTTTTCTGTTGTGGTAAAATGTGCACAGCACCACATTGACCATCTTCACCATTTTCAAATGTATAGTTGAGTTGGGTTAAATACACTTGGGTTGCTTCCACACTGTGCCTCTGTGAATAATGCTGCTGTGAACATGGGTGTACAAATACCTATTCCAGTCCTTGCCTCCAATTCTTTTGGATATATGCCCAGAAGTGACATTTGCTGGATCATATGTGAAGAAGGCTGAGCACCGAAGAATTGATGCTTTTGAACTGTGGTGTTGGAGAAGACTCTTGAGAGTCCCTTGGACTGCAAGGAGATCCAACCAGTCCATTCTGAAGGAGATCAGCCCTGGGATTTCTTTGGAGGGAATGATGCTAAAGCTGAAACTCCAGTATTTTGGCCACCTCATGCGAAGAGTTGACTCATTGGAGAAGACTCTGATGCTGGGAGGGATTGAGGGCAGGAGGAGAAGGGGACAACAGAGGATGAGATGGCTGGATGGCATCGCTGACTCGATGGATGTGAGTCTGAGTGACCTCCGGGAGTTGGTGATGGACAGGGAGGCCTGGCGTGCTGCGATTCATGGGGTCACAAAGAGTCGGACACGACTGAGCAACTGATCTGATCTGATGTTAATTCTATTCTTAGTTCTGCCAGGAAACTCGATACTCTTCCAAGGTGACTGCACTAGTTTTCATTCCCATCAGCAGTGCTCCAAGGTTCCACTTTGCTCCTCATCCTCACTGACTTTTATTATCATATTCTTATAGTAGTCATTCTAGCGGTGTGCGGTACTATCCCATTCTAGTTTTGATCTGCATTTCCCCAGTAACTAGTGATGCTGAGCATCTAGTCACATGTTCATTGCTTGTGTGCTTAGTCGCAGTCGTGTCTGACTCTGCGACGCTTTGGACCCTAGCCCAGCAGGCTCCTCTGTCCGTGGGATTTTTCAGGTAAGACTCCTGGAGTGGGTTGCCATTTCCTTCCCCGGGGGATCTTCTCGACCCAGGGATGGAACCTGCATCTCCTGTGTGACAGGAGGATTGTTTACCCACTGAGCCACTGGGGAAGCCTCATGTGGTCACTGGCCATTCGTATATCATCGCTGGAAAAACATCTGTTCAGGTCTTTGGCCCCTTTATCTGGGTTGCTTGTTTTGTTGTGTTGAGTTTGAGGACTTCTCTTTATATTCAGGATGTTAATGTCTTGTTAGGTCTATGATTTGCAGACTTTCGCCCATTCTGTGGGTTGCCTTTTTATTCTGTTGATATTGCCTTCTGATACACATTTAAAATTTTTCATGAAGTTCACTGTGTCTATATTTTCTCTCGTTGCCTGTGCTTTCAGCGTCATATCCAAGAGGTCATCATCAGATCCAATGTCAAGAGGCTTTGCCCGATGTTTTCTGGTTTCAGTTCTTCCGTGCAGGTCTTTGGTCCCTGTGGAGTTCATGGCTGTTCTGCAGTGTTAGCGAAGGTGTCATCACCGTGCATACCCCTGCCAGTGTTTGTGATCTTGTGGGAGGGGGCAGAGAGTTGGCTGGGAGGATTGACAGCCGAAGTGTGTTCTACCTCGTCTCTCACCTGTGTTCTCACCTGTGCTGAGCAGAATGTTGGTGTGAACATCACCCCCACCCTCTTTCACCTGGTTTCGTCAACATGGGGATGCAAATACCCTCACAGACAGCTGGCACTTGGAGTTTCTCCTCTGGCAGTGGGCTCCCTCCCCCTCCTCCCAGCCTCCTCCTGGGCCACTGCTAGCCCCACCTGGTCCTTCCCTTCTCCTACCTGGCTCTGTCTGTTGATTCAGTTGTTCAGTTGTTAAGTCATGTCTGACTCTGCAACCCCATGGACTGCAGCACACCAGGCTTCCTGTCCTTCACTATCTCCCAGAGTTTGTTCAAACTCATGCCCACTGAGTCCATGATGCCTTCCAACCATCTGATCTGAACAGTATGAAAAGGCAAAAAGGTACAACACTGGAAGATATGTTGATTCAAAGTGAGGGGCAAAGGTGGGGTGGACAGTGTGCAAGCAGCCTGGGCTGGGACCCTGGCTCAGCCATTTACAAGTTGACCTATTGCCTGGCACCAGCACATGATGAATAAGTAATGGCTACTATTATTATTATCAGCTCATTGACTGTCTGGACCCTCCCTTTGAACCCTGACTTTTAACCAACCAGTTTATTCTGTTCTCAGCTGTTGCCTAGATGTGAGCCTGCCCAGGGCGGTGAGCCTGCTTCCACCACCCAGTTGCCCATCTCCACGCCTGGCTGCAGAGGCCCTCCCGGGGTGCTGGCTGAGTAGCTGGCACAGTCCCCCTGCCACAGCCAGAGTGGAGCCTGCGGGGACAGTTTCTGCTGCTCCCAGCAGCTGCCTCCTCCTTGCTGAAGCCTCACACTGCCATCTGGCAGTTCTTTCCTGGTCTCTGGCCCCACCTGCCTTCTCATCAGACTGTTAGCATCGCTCTGCCTGGGCTCCGGGCTTCTGCTGAGGGACAGAGAGCTCCTGGCTTGTACAGGAAGGACCAGGTGTCCTGGGTCCCCGAGCCTGGTCTATGTGGTCCAAAGACTGTCCTTTGGAGGTTGTGTTCAAGCAACTCTCCCTGCCCAGACATCTGTGGGGGAGCATGGCCACTGCCAATTTCAACTTAGAGAAGCCGTTCCTGGGGGCAGAGTTCTAACAGGTCTCCGGCATATGCCCATCCCCACCTTCCTCATCAGAGCCTGCCAGGCCCCACGGGGCAAAGAGTATTCTCACCATCAGCCAGCTTTCCTCTTCTGCTGGGGGGTGGGAAGGGGAGTACTGTGCTGTGCTCACCACTGTACCCAGATAGTCTGCCCCTGTCCCCAGCCTCTCCTCTCACCTCTGCCCTAATCTACCTGGCCAGCAAAATGGATCATTTCATACAATCAGAGGCTCAGAGAGGGCAGGAAATGTACCCAGGTTGTGCCTGCTGCACAGCTCAAGAAGGATCCGGGGGGCTGCCACCCAACCTGGTCTCCAGGGCACCATTGCATCCTTGTCACACGGCCTGTAATCCTACCCTCCCCACCCTGCTCCTGCTGCCAGGCCTCAAATGGCTCACAGGCCTAAGACCAGGCACTTCTAGGGACCCTGAAAATGTTTTCATTTTAACGTACTTTTACATCAGTAGTAAAAAAGAATATAATCAAAATGACTATATACTAATGAGTCCAGGCCAAATTATATTTGCTTTTATACCAGTGCAGTCTTAAAAGGTAATGTTGGCTATTTCAAATGCCTGGGGCCCATGACAGAGTGGGCCATGGTCTTGATGGGGGCCCTAGGGCCTCCCTCGTCATAAGGGGGCCCTGGTCTTGATGCCTGAGATTGGCGGAGCCCCTCACCCCCATGGACGACCCCTCTCTCAAACCCCTGCCTTCGCCTCAGATCAGAGCTAGTTAGACCCTGGTTGCCTGGGCTTCAAGGTCAGGCTGCTCACACCCTGGTAGGAAGCAGTTCCAAGGAGGCCTGGCTGGCTGCCAGGAGGGAGGGGACGGTGGTGAGTGTGTATTAAGATTCAAGGATGCTCTGGGTGTTTAGAAAATGGATGGGTTGTCCCCACCAAAGATTGATTTGCACGAAGGACTGAGGGGTTTCTGGAGGGAAGACGTGACCCTTGTGGGGAGGGAGTTGTGCGCCCTCACTTACCAAGGATAATGGGTAGGAGAGGAACTGGGACGTGGGCCTGCAGGTGGCCCAGGAGGCCTTGGGAAGGTTTGACCCTGAGCAGGTGAGCACGTCTGCCTGTGTCTCAGTCTTCTTATCTGTAAAATGGAGATAGGATGTCCCAAGTTTGGGGGAGAGAAGATCCATCAGGTCTAGAGCCCAGCAAGTGCCAGCAGAGGGGCGTCCCTAAGTGGGGGCTGGTATCACACTGAGGGTAGAAAACGCTCGCTCCTTTGTGGCCCTCTCCTTCCTCTGGCTCCTCTCCTCCCTTCCATCCATCCCTTGTTCTGAACATGTGGAGCAGAATGGCTCTGGCTTGGACCATGGCGTCGCATCCCCTGGCACCTGCCCTGCCTGCTCCCTCCCCCGCTTCCCAGCTTCTCACCCTGGGCAGCCTGGTTGAGGGTTGAGGACGCTTTTTTTTCATATTCTTTTCCATTATGGTTTATCACAGGACATTGAATATAGTTCCCTGTGCTATACAACAGGACCTTACTGTTTATCCTTCCTTTGTACAATCTGCTAAACCCCAACTCCCAGTCCACCCCTCCCCCACCGCCCTAGGCGGTCATAAGTCTGTTCTCTTTGTGAGTCTGGTTCTGTTTTGCAGATAAGTATCATATTTTAGATTCCACATATAAATGATATCATATGGTATTTGTCTTTATCTGGCTTACTTCACTTAGTACGATGATCTCTAGGTCTATCCATGTTGCTACAAATGGCATTACTTCATTCTTTTTTGTGGCCGAGTAATATTCCATTGTGCATATGCACGGCTTCTTCTTCATCCTTTCATCTGATGATGATTTAGGTTGTTTCAGTGTCTTGGCTCTTATAACTAGTGCTGCAAGAAACAGTAGGGTGCGTATATCTCTTCGAGCTAGTGTTTTCATTTTTCCCAGACAAACACCCAGGAGAGGAATTGTTGGATCATATGGTAGTTCTATTTTTAGCTATTTAAGCAATCTCCATACTTTTCTCCATAGTGGCTGCACCAGTTCAAACTCCCACTAACAGTATAAGAAGGTTCCCTTTTCTCCACACCCTCTCCAGCACTTGTTATTTGTAGACTTTTTAATGATGGCCATTCTGACCGGTGTGAGGAGCCAGTCACTGTCATTGTGTCTTACGTTTCTCTAATAATTAGTAATGCTGAGCATCTTTTCTTGTGTTGAGGCTGCTTTTAACAGAAACTGGGGACCCACCAAGGAATTTCCGGCAGAGGCTTGAAAAGGAATTTCCTCCCCACCGAACATCATTTCTTTATTTCATGGGGAAATTATTGCCTGCTCTCGCCCCAGCCCCAAGCATGAGGTGCGGCTTGGCCCCTGATGTGCTCACAGGCAGGGTGGGGTCCGCTCAGGTGGGCCAGCACAACAGCTGGGATCCCCTGCTCTCAGACCAGTGGTCCTGCCCGGTTTGCCAGGACGGAGGGGCTGTGTCCACTCCTGCACTTTGCTTTGGCTTTTGCTTTACTTAGGGATCCTGCTGATGCTGCCCAGCTGGGCCTGGGAGTGGGGGTAGGGGTGAGCAGAAGGCTGAGACTCACATTTGCCTCAAATCATTGCAGATGGTGATTGCAGCCATGAAATTAAAAGACACTTACTCTTTGGAAGGAAAGTTATGACCAACCTAGATAGCACATTCAAAAGCAGAGACATTACTTTCCAACAAAGGTCCGTCTAGTCAAGGCTATGGTTTTTCCTGTGGTCATGTATGGATGTGAGAGCTGGACTGTGAAGAAGGCTGAGCACCGAAGAATTGATGCTTTTGAACTGTGGTGTTGGAGAAGACTCTTGAGAGTCCCTTGGACTGCAAGGAGATCCAACCAGTCCATTCTGAAGGAGATCAGCCCTGGGATTTCTTTGAAAGGAATGATGCTAAAGCTGAAACTCCAGTATTTTGGCCACCTCATGCGAAGAGCTGACTCTTTACAAAAGACTCTGATGCTGGGAGGGATTGGGGGCAAGAGGAGAAGGTGATGACAGAGGATGAGATGGCTGGATGGCATCACTGACTTGATGGATGTGAGTCTGAGTGAACTTCGGGAGTTGGTGATGGACAGGGAGGCCTGGCGTGCTGCGATTCATGGGGTCGCAAAGAGTTGGACACGACTGAGCGACTGAACCGAACTGATGGAAGAAAACAGCACTGCAGAAATAACTGGGGGTCCAGGAACCTTTGTGTTGACCTTGACCCTGGAAGTAGCAGGCCCTTGATGATGAAGAGCTCCAACCTTGGGGTAGGGCAAACCTAGGCTCAAATCCCAGCTCTGTTATTTACTAGCTGAGTGACCTCAGACAAACCCTTTAACTTCTCTGATAAGTTAAGATCCCAAACTTCTCAAAATACCTTCCTCATAGACTTCTGATGATGGTTATATGAGATATCAAAGTTTCTGGTGGCCAGAAATACAACTTCTACAATCTTGATAGGTGATCAAGATGCATTACCCTCTGGCCCTCCACTCAGAAGTCTCCCAAGTATCCCATCTCCCCATCCCAGGACAGAAGGCCCAGACCTTAGAGTTAAAACCAAGGATATTGCTTCCCTCTAGTGGCAGAGCTGAGCCACACAGACCATCCCAGCCAAGGTCAACGTTCCATATCCTTGGGGAACTTCTGATCAATTGTGTGTGTATCAAAAAGCCATTTCTTCCTGGACCAAAAAATAATGTATATTATATCTTATGTGAAGAAAATAATGTGGTTTTCCTCTGAAAACCGTTTTAAAATATCTGTAATACATGCATGTCAAATTCTTAAAACTGATTTTTTTTTCTTCCCAAAATGTTTTCATGTGAAATCGGTTCTGTTACACCCTCATACTCCCAACATCCTGGACACGTCGGCAGCTTCCTGTCCACCCTTGAGAGCTAATACAGCCCCTTGGATAAATCTCCGCCTCTTATGGAGGCCACGCCCATGAGAGCTGTCAAAAGAGGGAGTGGGCCTGGGGTTTCTGAGCAGCGTCTCCCCTCTGCTGATCTGCCCATGTGGGCCACCCTTTGACAAGTCTGTTTTGGGTCAGGACCAAGTGTTGAAGCTGCCAGCTCCCCACCTCTGTGGCTGCCCCCATAGCTCACACTCCCTCCTCTCTGGGATCCGAAGCCCTACTCATCATCTGGCTGAAGTATCAAGGATTTCCCTCCTGCAGGAAACGAACTTACGTTTTACACTTCATACCTGTAGGAATTTAATCTTCTGTCATCCCCAGTCTGTCTTGCATGACAGAGAGATGGCTACTGTCTCCACTGCTCTGTAAAATATGGCCTTCCCTCTAAATCCAGGGGACCGGGAAGGCAGGCTTGCAGGGTGGGCCTCTGTGGGTCTTGCAGACAAGCTTGTATACAAGCCTGAGGAGTCAATCCTCACCCTGCAGATGGAAACATACAGATGGCAAGTGTGACAAAGGGGAAAGATGGTAGGACGCTGTGCTGGAGGGTATAGGGCCATCACAACTGTCCCCAAACGTCCCTTCCTCTTTACCTCAGTAGCCCAGAGGGATTAAGAGCTCGGAGGCCAGATGCTTCCATGGCTGGGTGACTTTGGGTAAGTGGCTTAACCTCTCTGTGTTGCTGGCTTAACAATGGGGGGATGTTGAAAGCATTAAACGAGTTAATGAACCCACTAAGCACTCAATACTTGTTAGCATAATTATCAATATTATTACTATCATTCTGTTTAGCACAGGAAACTATATTCAATATCCTGAGATAAACCATAATAAAAAAAATATGAAACAGAATAAGAGATGCAGGAGACATGGGCTCAGTCCCCTGGAGGAGAAATCCCATGGACAGAACAGCCTGATGGGGCTGTTGCAAAGGTGGACACGACTGAGTGACTAAACACACAGAACACACATGCACGCACACATACACACACACACATATCTGAATCACTGTTTATAGCAGAAATCAACACAACATTGTCAATCAACTATACTTCAATAAAATAAGTTAAAAATATATTACTATGATTATTAAAGGAAATCTCCCACCATGTCCCATCCCACTGCCTCCCAGCCATCCTCTTCCTCACCTTCCCCTTACTCACCCCCCACCCCCACCCCCTTCCCTTCAGCCTTATCTGAGCCTCTATCCTCTTCCCAGCTCACACCAGCCTTTCCAACCACCCCGCCTCCCCTACCCCATGCTGCTTGGCGGTGACTCCAGGCAAGTCTTTGCTCCTGCTGTTCCACCAATCCAACTTCTCTGAATCGCACATTCTCTCCTCTCCCTAGACTTGCCCAAGCCCCACCCCCTCCCTTCTGATCCATTTGTGCCCCTGAAGTGTGACCTTGTCACCCCCCACTCCACACTGCAGGTCAGTTCCTGCTAGCTTGTCCCCTCTCCTCTTGTGGCCGAGACAGAACCTAGACCCAGGACCTGAACAGCCCAGGAGCTTGGGAAGCAGCGCTGAAACCAAGACGGTGTCATGTGAGCTCAGACTCTGAGCTCAGGCTCAGGTGAAACCCTGGGGGTGTGGGAGTGGGCAGACCTTACTCAGGGTGGAATCTTAGCATAACGTCTCCAAGATCCTGTCCAATTCAAGCAGTCTCATGGCCTGACTTCAAAGCAAGGGGTGTTTGCATGGGCACATGCAGGGGTAGTGAGCCCTTGTTAGATGATCTGCTTTGAAAATGCCAGTTTTATGGTTCAATAAACATGCATTGCATGCCCCCTGCATGCCAAATGCTGTTCCAGGCGCTGGAGGTGCAGCGGTGAACCAGAGGGACACACGCTCATTCCCTCCCTCCATGCAGAGCGCTGAGCATCTCAGGGGAGTTCCAGGTCCGGAGATGGCCAGGAGCGAGGGACAAGCTCTGATCCTGCGCCACGCTCTGTCCTCGATGACTGTAATGTGAATGGATGCTCACTAGGTGGCGGTATTGTGCTACATTCTGCTTTCAACTCCCTCCTTTTCAGAACCCACCCTTTCAAACCCTCCTAGAACCTCAGGTTTCTCAGACCCCCAAGATTATCTGAGACCATAGACCCCAGATCCCAGATCCCAGGATCCATGTTTCCCAAAACTCCCCATCCCTAAATACTGGAACCCCCAGATTCAGCAACTCCTCCAGATGCTAGTTTGCCAAACCAAAAACAATCCCAGAATCCCAGACCCGAAGATCTGACCCTCAAACAGTCCAAGCCTCCATATCTTCCAGCTACCCGCCAGATCCTCAGACCCAGATTCCCCAGGACCCCAGACCTTCAGCTTTCCCAGACCCAATCCTCAGACACTACTAATTTCCTCAGACCCAACTAACTTCTCAGACCCTTAGGTCGCCAGACTCTACAGACCCCTACAAACTGTCCCTCATCTGCAGACCCTTCTAGACACCTGAGACCCCAGATTCCTCAGAACCATCAGACTCCCAGACACCCTGATCTCCTAGACCCACAGACCTCTAGACCTCCACACCCTTATAAACAGCTAAGACCTGAGTCTCCAACCTTCCACAAACGTACCAGATCCCCAGGGTTCACACCAAGATCCTGGTCTCATGATTGCCCCCTACTTCCCAATAGAGGCTTTCTTTTTTTTTTTAAATCTTTTTCAAAATGTCTTCATTATGTCTTCTTTTAAAATGTTTTCTTTTATTTATGTAAAAGTCACATAATATAAAAATACTATTTCAACCATATTTAACTGTACATTTCAGCCACCAGAGACTTTCTGGGGAAGCTTTGTGCTGAGGGACTGGGTGCTGACAAACCCCTGAAATGAAAAATGGGCCTCTCCCTCACTCGGCCAGGGCCACGGCTGAGAGGAGACCCATCTTACAGGGAAGAGCAAATTGCGACCTGGAGAAGGGAAGAAACTTGCTCCAGGTCCCCAGGCTGTGAGTAGCTGGCACCCAGGCCCCCTGTTCCTGGCTCCTACCCTGCCTGGCACACAGCAAGTGGGCAGTAAAGCTGGCCATAATTTTTACCATGACCACATGGCCTAATTGCCCGTGTCCTGGCCCAGCCCAGGCTGACCCTTCCGAGGCCCGATGTGGGACCATTCTATTTTCCTGGGACTGAACAATTAAAATACCTCCCAATTTAGCAACATCTGCAAATTTAATTAACAAGCTGTTTATCTTTGGGGCTGAGCGATTAATAAAGATGTCAGGCAGAACAAGGCCCTACACAGCTCCCTGCAGTGCCCCCCAAATGGCCCTCCTCTGCAAGAGGGGTCTGGCCATTTATCAGAGGGACAGGGCGGGAGGTGCTGGAAAAGACCAGAGAAGGAGAGACAGAGGGGAAAGGAGACAAAGCAGAGGATTACACCCGTCACCCCCTCCACATACCCTGCATTTGTCCAGCAAATGAGCACCCGACCCCTTTGTGCCCAGTACTGTGTTGAGGACATAACAGCACCGGGACAGTCGCCCTACCAGAGTTGTGAGCAGCAGCGGGGCAGATGCAGTGTGCAGGCTGACACTGTTCTTTTCTGATATTGAATTTAATCAGACAAACCGCTCAGCCACCAGGGCCGACTGTAAACCCATCCCCAGAGACTGAGATGTTGGCTGGTGGCTACACTGCCTTCCAGAGCTGGAAGAGGTCCTCCCCCGGAATCCCGAGAGCCATACCTCTCAGTCCCACGAGCCACTCCCTTCTGCTCTGGGTGGTGCCTTTCTTTCAGTTCCTGTTAGTTGCAGTCACAGAGAGATCAGAGACATCTGTCGCTCAATCGTGTCCAACTCTTTGCGACCCCGTGAATCACAGCACGCCAGGCCTCCCTGTCCATCACCAACTCTCGGAGTTCACTCAGACTCACGTGCATCAAGTTGGTGATGCCATCCAGCCATCTCATCCTCTGTCGTCCCCTTCTCTTCCTGCCCTCAATCCCTCCCAGCATCAGTCTTTTCCAATGAGTCAACTCTTCACATAAGGTGGCCAGAGTACTGGAGTTTCAGCTTTAGCATCATTCCCTCCAAAGAAATCCCAGGGCTGATCTCCTTCAGAATGGACTGGGTGGATCTCCTTGCAGTCCAAGGGACTCTCAAGAGTCTTCTCCAACACCACAGTTCAAAAGCATCAATTCTTCGGTGCTCAGCCTTCTTCACAGTCCAACTCTCACATCCATACATGACCACAGGAAAGACCATAGCCTTGACTAGACGGACTTTTGTTGGCAAAGTAATGTCTCTGCTTTTGAATATGCTATCTAGGTTGGTCATAACTTTCCTTCCAAGGAGTAAGCATCTTTTAATTTCATGGCTGCAGTCACCATCTGTAGTGATTTTGGAGCCCCCCAAAATAAAGTTTGACACTGTTTCCCCATCTATTTGTCATGAAGTGATGGGACCGGATGCCATGATCTTTGTTTTCTGAATGTTGAGCTTTAACTAAATTTTTCACCCTTCACTTTCACTTTCATCAAGAGGCTTTTTAGTTCCTCTTCACTTTCTGCCATAAGAGTGGTGTCATCTGCATATCTGAGGTTATTGATATTTCTCCCAGCAATCTTGATTCCAACTTGTGTTTCTTCCAGTCCAGAGTTTCTCATGATGTACTCTGCATAGAAGTTAAATAAACAGGGTGACAATATACAGCCTTGACGAACTCCTTTTCCTATTTGGAACCAGTCTGTTGTTCCATGTCCAGTTCTAACTGTTGCTTCCTGACTTGCATACAAATTTCTCAAGAGGCAGATCAGGTGGTCTGGTATTCCCATCTCTTTCAGAATTTTCCACAGTTGATTGTGATCCACACAGTCAAAGGCTTTGGCATAGTCAATAAAGCAGAAATAGATGCTTTTCTGGAACTCTCTTGCTTTTTCCATGATCCAGCAGATGTTGGCAACTTGATCTCTGGTTCCTCTGCCTTTTCTAAAACCAACTTGAATATCACAAAGTTCACGGTTCACATATTGCTGAAGCCTGGCTTGGAGAATTTTGAGCATTACTTTACTAGCGTATGAGATGAGTGCAATTGTGCAGTAGTTTGAACATTCTTTGGCATTGCCTTTCTTTCAGATTGGAATGAAAACTGCCCTTTTCCAGTCCTGTGGCCACTGCTGAGTTTTCCAAATTTGCTGGCATATTGAGTGCAGCACTTTCACAGCATCATCTTTCAGGATTTGGAATAGCTCCACTGGAATTCCATCACCTCCACTAGCTTTGTTTGTAGTGATGCTTTCTAAGGCCCACTTGACTTCACATTCCAGGATGTCTGGCTCTAGGTCAGTGATCACACCATCGTGATTATCTGGGTCGTGAAGATCTTTTTTGTACAGTTCTTCTGTGTATTCTTGCCATCTCTTCTTAATATCTTCTGCTTCTGTTAGGTCCATACCATTTCTGTCCTTTATCGATCCCATCTTTCCATGACATGTTCCTTTGGTATCTCTGATTTTCTTGAAGAGATCCCTAGTCTTTCCCATTCTGTTGTTTTCCTCTATTTCTTTGCATTGATCACTGAGAAAGGCTTTCTTATCTCTTCTTGTTATTTGGAACTCTGCATTCAGATGTTTATGTCTTTCCTTTTCTCCTTTGCTTTTTGCTTCTTTTCTTTTCACAACTATTTGTAAGGCCTCCCCAGACAGCCATTTTGCTTTTTTGCATTTCTTTCCATGGGAATGGTCTTGATCCCTGTCTCCTGTACAGTGTCACGAACCTCATTCCATAGTTCATCAGGCACTCCATGTATCAGATCTAGGCCCTTAAGTCTATTTCTCACTTCCACTGTATAATCATAAGGGATTTGATTTAAGTTATACCTGAGTGGTCTAGTGGTTTTCCCTACTTTCTTCAGTTTAAGTCTGAATTTGGCAATAAGGAGTTCATGGTCTGAGCCACAGTCAGCTCCTGGTCTTGTTTTTGCTGACTGTATAGAGCTTCTCCATCTTTGGCTGCAAAGAATATAATCAATCTGATTTCGGTGTTGACCATTTGGTGATGTCCATGTACAGAGTCTTCTCTTGTGTTGTTGGAAGAGGGTGTTTGTTATGACCAGTGCGTTTTCTTGGCAAAACTCTATTAGTCTTTGCCCTGCTTCATTCCGTATTCCAAGGCCAAGTTTGCCTGTTACTCCAGGTGTTTCTTGACCTCCTACTTTTGCATTCCAGTCCCCTAGAATGAAAAGGACATTTTTTTGGGGTGTTAGTTCTAAAAGGTCTTGTAGGTCTTCAGCCACAGTTCTCCCCAAACCTCTCAGGTTCTGACTTTTCTGGAAACTGCTCCGAGGATGGGAACAGCTTCTGTGCAAATGCAGCTCACACCATCTATAATCATAGCCAGGACAGTGTTGGACCGCCTTGTTCCTGTAGCTTAAGAGTGATCTCCTAGACCTGCAAGGTGGAGCCAGACTCCAGGAGCCCAGCACATGCCTTTTACAGGTGAAGAAACAGAGGTACCACAGGCTGAAAGTGACTTTCTAGGTTAGAAGCAGAGCCAGGATTAGAGGTGACCCCACATTCTCTCTATGGAGCAAACTGCACCCTGAGACGCATCATAACATCCCACCAGCTTCCTGACTGCAACCTGGGAATTGTCTTCTAAGCTCTGGGTGAGGAACCCTGGGGTATATGTACACTTGAGCATACACTTGCACACACACATATACACTCACATATACACTCATGCAAGCCTAGTGAAAGAGAACCCACAGCATCCACCTCCCATCATATCCCAGGAGACTTTCTCATTTTTACTATTTCTTCAGCCCCCCAGCAGCCTCTTTAGAATTTTTCCCAACTCTCTGCCTCTTATTACACCCAGAAAAGAGCCAGGAAAGAGCATCAGAGGAAAATTGCCCTCCCACCACCAAATACACCCACTGGCCGGCCAGATCCTGTGCTCTGGCTGAAGCCTAAGGGAATCCTGTCTGCCCCCACCAGAAACTGGCCTCCCTCTCTACCCCGACGGCAGAACTGTGGCTCTCCCAGCTGTCCTGCCCTTGCAGAGCCTCCTGGTTTCCTTGGCTTGTTCCTCTTAATCTCTTAACTGTGTTAAGTGTGTTAGTAGCTCAGTCGTGTCTGACTGTTCATGTTCCCATGGACTGTAACCTGCCAGGCTCCTCTCTCCATGGACTTCTCCAGGCAAGAATATTGGAGTGGGTAGCCATTCCCTTCTCCAGGGGATCTTCCCAAAGCAAGGATCGAACCAGGGTCTCCAGCATTGCAGGCAGATTCTTTATGGTCTGAGCCAGCCTTTAAGTCTTGGTTCAAATACATATTCTCTTTTCTCTCTGTAGGTGAGCTCTTCCCAGCCAATGGCTTTTCACATGTTCCTATGTTTGTCTGCAGCCCAGCATCTCCCGAGCTACAGATGCTTGAGTAGACGTTCTGATGTGACTTCTCCTCCCGGATGTGTATATAAGCCCCTTAAGTTTTCTAACATCCCCAGACAAGCTCTATCTGCCTTCACTCCTTGTCAGCTTGCTGTCTCCCATCTCTTCCGCCACCTGACCAGTGCCTTGCTGTTTTGGTCACATGGACACAGGTACTGCTGGACGGTACTTTGCCTGTGGTCCACATAGGGTATGTGTGTGTGGTGGGGGCTGGCAGAAACTATTCAGCACCAAGCCTGAGCCCCTGGAAGTGTGAGGGAGGTGAACATCCACAACCACTGTGGCTCGATGAATCTCCCTCCTGCATCCCTAGACAATGGGCTGAGATACCTCCTGTGATGCCCTTCAGGAGGCTAGACTCCAGTGCCAGTGCCTGTGGGGTGGCTGACTTCAGAAGCATTTGGCAGTGGCCCTCCTTCCCCATACCTCCCCTGCCCCAGGCTACCTCCACCTCTCTGTATAAGTTCTGGGGAACTCAGCCTAAGACTGCTCAGAGCCCCTTGGAGCTGTCCACCTAGAAGCTGTGTTTAGCCTGCATCCTACAGCCGTTAGCTTTCAAGTGGAAGTCACACTAACTTGGGATGGCCTCAACCTTGACTGTCCCCCAGGGCAGGTTTCTTGGGAGGGACACATTTTGCTGTAGTGCCCACAGGCCAGGCAGGGCATAGGTCCTTTGGGGTGGGCATCACTGTCTAAGGCTTCTCCCCCCAACCCCGCTTCCCTCTGCTTCCATTAATGAGACTCCCTCATAAACTTTTTTACCTTGACTTCTGCTCAGCATCTGCTCCCAGACCATCCTACCTGAGACACAGTCTGATCAGGAGTTGGGAGGAGTGAGATGTACTGGACTGGACAGAGTGGGGCAAAGAGAGACTGGGGCTGGAACTGAAGATGGTATTTCATGCCTTTTTTTTTTTTTTTTTTTTTTGGTTGCATTGCATGGCATACAGGATCTTAGTTCCCCAACCAGGGATTGAACCCAGTTCCTTATGAGTGAGACTGTGGGGTCCTAATCACTGGACCGCCAGGGAATTTCCCCTAGTAGTCTTATTGGGTACTGGTGCAGTTGTGCCCAGGGAAGGTGCAGGCCAGACTTGGAGCAGCTGGGATTCGGCCATGTTGGAGAGACCCAGTGGGTGGGAAGGAGATGCGCAGGGCTTCTCACATAGGTTGGGGCAAAGGGGGCTCTGCCCCTGTACCCATCGAGAGGCGGAGCAGGGCAAATGCACAGCAGTGTCTGGACTGTGCCTGGGAGTGCAGACTCAATCTTGACATCTAGAAAAGATGCAAGTCCTGGGCCTTTCCTGATTGACAGGGGTGAACTTGGAGCAGATCTCTGCAGGTGAGACACTATGTCTTCAGAGAGGTGGATTTTTGCATCTCCTGGATGAATGCACCTCTCTGCTTCTCTAAGACCTGTGTTACAGCGGGTGGTCATTCCTGGGCTAGCAGGATGCCTGTCACTGAGTAGAGGAAGCTGGTGGGCCTCCCCTGAAGTTGACCTAACTCAGTAGGATTTACTAATGGGCTTCTCTGGTGGCTTAAATGGTAAAGAGTCTGCCTGCAGTGTGGGAGACCTGGGATGGATCCCTGGGTCGGGAAGATCCCCTGGAGAAGGGAATGGCTATCCACTCCAGTATCCTTGCCTAGAGAATTCTATGGACAGAGGAGACTAGTGGGATTGCAAAGAGTTAGACACAACTGAGCAACTTAGGGACTTCCCTGGTGGCTCAGATGGTAAAGTGTCTGTCTACGATGTGGGAGACCTGGGTTCGCTCGCTGGGTTGGGAAGATCCCTTGGAGAAGGAAATGGCAATCCACTCCAGTACTATTGCCTGGAAAATCCCATGGACAGAGGAACCTGGTAGGCTACAGTCCATGGGGTCGCAAAGAGTCGGACACAACTGAGCGACTTCATGTTCATGTTTGAGCAACTTAGACACAAATGCCAGCTATGGGCCAGCAGGCATGGGGCCCAGTGAGGAAGAAAACAGCTCCTGAACCAGGGAAACCTGGGTCCTGCGGGATGACAAATACAGAAACATAGAGGTCTTCTGCTATGCCAAGGGGATCTCACAGGTACAGAGGGAGATCTGAGAGTGCTTCCTAGAGGAGGTGTTGCTCACCTTGAATCCTGTGGATGAGCAAGAGCTGGAGGAGGCAGCAGTGGCACTGGAGGAGGGCACAGCATGTCATGCCCTTTGGGGTGGAGAGGGTTTGGGGAAACCAGCGAGGTTTAGACTTTGTGGTGGGCAGGAGGAGCTGGTGGAGGTTGCTGGAAAGACTAGAGTCTGGGAAGCATTCCCATGCATCTCAGAGGCTCCCGCCAACAGCTTGCAGGATTCAGAGGGTTTAACTGGGCAGGAAGGCAGACAGGAGATGTTGGGAATCCCGTACCCAGGTAGAGACGGAGGGAAAGGGGAGAAGGGGCCTGAGGGGCTGGGGTGGGGATCTGCAGGAGGGCAGAGCCGCTGTGGCTCCTTAGGTTTGTCCGCACACATGGGTGTGGGGGAATTTTGTCCTCATTCCTAATAAAAGAACGGGAGAAAGCACGACCCAGCGCCTCTCAGTTTCAGAATTAGCCACTATCTTTTTTGGTTAAAAATCGATGGCAGGAAGTGGCTGGAGAAGTAAGATTTAGCTTCCAAAGCGGCGGCTCAGGAGGAAGGCACCAGGAGTGCCTCCACAGGCTCATTTGCATTTCAAACAGCCAGTTTGTTTTATCTCCTAATTAGCATACTCACCCTCCACTGAAAACGAGTCCATTAAAGGAGACTCTGCTCCGGGCTCAGCGCCTCCTTTAAATATTTTTAAAGTACATGATTAATACACTTGCCCGGCACTGCCTGGGACTGTGCTGAGGGTCAGGGGGCAGGGAAATGAAAGAACACGGCGGCACTGGGCGCTGACTGGCTGATTAATCACGGCCCCTTTTCTATAAATCACAGCAGATGGCAGGGCGGCTGCAGGCCCTCCTGGGGATGAGGAAGTGCGGGCAGGGCTGAGTGGGGTTCCTGGGAGACCCCAGAAGAAAGGCCCTCTGCATTCAGGCAGTTCCATGACTGGGAACACAGGAAGTCTTCTCGTTCTCTTAAACTTTTCAGGATCCAACAACATCAGTTTTAGGAAGAGCTAACTTTGTGTTTTGTTTTGTTTTGTTTTTAATTGGAGGCTAATTACTTTACAATATTGTAGTGGTTTCTGCCATACACTGACATGAATCAGCCGTGGGTTTACATGTGTTCCGCATCCTGAGCCCCCGCCCGCCTTCCTCCCCATCTCACCTCTCTGGGTCATCCCGGTGCACCAGCCCTGAGCTGGAGAGCAGGGCAAAGTGCATTACCTGTACCAGGGCTGTCCTGAATTCTCTCAACAACCCCATTTTCCAGATGGAATGTGAGGTTCTGCAGAGTCAAGGTCACCCCTGGAGCCAGGCGACCACAGGCATCCTCCTTGGCTAAAATCACCCAAAGTCATCCCTCTTGAAGTCAACATAGAGAAGTGACTGTCCTGGGCGCTGACTCTAGTGGGCCCCCTCCCCTAGCACCCCAGCCTGCAGGGTCAGCCTCCCTTCATGTTCCTACATCCAACCCAGATGTCCCTCCCTGGGGACCAGTCCAGGCTCCCCATTATCTTGCCCGTTCTTCTCAAGGTGTGCAATACATTATGTTTGACTTGTCCTTCTTCCCAAGGATGAGGGATTCCCTGGAGGCCAGACTAGTGCCCACAGCCCCACTGTAGACCCAGCACAGGGTCAGGCTCTGGGCTGATGTGATGAATCTGTCTGTGGTCATCTCAGCTAAGATGAAGTGCAGTTCCCTGGACCCCCTCCCCTGAGTGGCTCAGGTTAAGCTTGGCCCTGAGAGGCAATGTGAACGTGGAGGGGGTGGGGGGGTGGCAGCCACACCCCTGTGATGCTAGGAAGATGGTGCAGGCCTGAGTGTTGTCCACTGTGGTCCCGGGGCACTGCTTGTCTGGAGGGGACAGAGATGATACCGGTGGGGGTGCAGTGGGGAACACAGCTCCCCCAGCTCCTGCCAGACCCCCCTTGAGCCTTTCGACTCCTGGGTTGGCTGTGTGCTTAGCTCCATGAAGAAGGCTCCAACGTCTCCTGCAGCTCACTCCATCATCAAAGGTGGATGATGGGGACTCCAGGTGGAGTCCAGGTGGGGACAGATGAGCCGGGGGCCTGGTCCTTCCTCTTGGGCTCCAGCTCAGTCTGTCAGACTCTGTGTTCTTGCTGTTCCCCTCCACATTCACAGCCATCTTCCCTCCCCTGTGCCAGTCCTGCTAGTTTCTGACCCATCAGCCACGGCCTCCCATTGGATGATCACCCCGCTGTCACGCTCTGGTGTGAAGATCTGGGAGGGGTGGCAAATGTGGAGGTGCTGGGATGAATAAGCTTGGTGCTGGTGGAAGAAGGCACAGCTGGCTGAACCGGAGGGAGGGGACCAATGAAGAGAGGCAGGCAGGACAAAGTTTTGCTGAGCCTCGTGACCATGGCAAGGATACAAGATGCACATTTTAAAGAGATCCCTCCAGGGAATACCCTGGTGGGCCAGTGGTTAGGACTCCACACTTTCACTGCTGAGGGTCCAGGTTCAATCTCTGTTCAGGGGACTTAGCACCAGCCATGAGGCATGGCCAAAAATAATAATACTAATTAAAAAAAATTTTTTTAAGTGAGGGAGGGGCTCCCCTTGATTCCACAGTGTGGACAGTGGTCTAGAAGAGGATGGGAGAGGATGGTCCAGAAAGGTCACTATAGCCTCTGCCCCTGCTGAGAAAGTGGCTGGGACTGGGGTGAGGGACTCACGAGTGGCAGACAGAGAGAGGTCTCGTGAGTGGTGCTGATTCGGGGAAGGAGGGACAGGCCAGGGAGACCTCCTTGTATGTCTTGATGTCTGGGTGGGTGATGATCCCATAGAGATGGGATCTGGGGGCGGAAGACACAGTGGGCATGGTGACAGCCATCTGAGGTTCCAGATGCCTGTCTGACCCCAGGAGGCAGAGAGGGCTGAATGGAGAGGGTCACCTGCGGGGCGGACAGGATTTAAAGTCCCCAGGAGAGATGTGAAAGTGACAGGAGAAGAGATAGGGAGGCTGAGCTGGGGCCCTGATTATTGAAAGGTTAAGGAACCAGTGAAGGCAATGGCACCCCACCCCAGTACTTTTGCCTGGAAAATCCCATGGACGGAGGAGCCTGGTAGGCTCCAGTCCATGGGGTCGCTAACAGTCGGACACGACTGAGCGACTTCACTTTCGCTTTTCACTTTCATATGTTGGAGAAGGAAATGGCAACCCACTCCAGTATTCTTGCCTGGAGAATCCCAGGGACAGGGGAGCCTGGTGGGCTTCTGTCTGTGGGGTCGCACAGAGTCGGACACGACTGAAGCGACTTAGCAGCAGTAGCAGCAAGGAACCAGTGAAGAAGACCTAAACAGAGGCGCCATCAAGCCAGGAGAAGCAGAAAAGCAAGTGAGCCTTGTGTAGAGGTTTGCTCTTTGTCTAATGGCAAATCATCTGATAGCATAAGAGTTAAGAGCAACTGTTGAAAATCTGCGACCTGGCAGATTCCCACCATCCCCTCAATCGAGAGAGTAGCTCGCTGGGCCCAGATTGTCTGCACAACAATGTTTTACGCTAAATTTCTGCTCCCCCTTTGTGGGGAGTCTGACATTTGGATTCATGTCTGGCAGAGATTCCTACATTCAGTTCAGTTCAGTTGAGTCACTCAGTCTTGTCCAACTCTTTGCGACCCCATGAACCACAGCACACCAGGGCTCCCTGTCCGTCACCAACTCCTGGAGTTCACCCAAACTCATGTCCATTGAGTTGGTGATGCCATCCAGCCATCTCATCCTCTGTTATCCCCTTTTCCTCCCACCCTCAGTCTTTCCCAGCATCAGGGTCTTTTCAAATGTGTCAGTTCTTTGTATCAGGTGGCCAAAGTATTGGAGTTTCAGCTTCAACATCAGTGCTTCCAATGAACGGCCAGGACTGATCTCCTTTAGGATGGACTGGTTGATTCTCCTTGCGGTCCAAGGGACTCTCAAGAGTCTTCTCCAACACCACAGTTCAAAAACATCAATTCTTCAGTGCTCAGCTTTCTTTATAGTCCAACTCTCACATCCATACATGACTACTGGAAAAACCATAACCTTGACTAGACGGACCTTTGTTGGTAAAGTAATATCTTTACTTTTTAATATGCTGACTAGGTTGGTCATAACTTTCCTTCCAAGGAGTAAGCATTTTTTAATTTCATGGCTGCAATCACCATCTGCAGATTTTGGAGCCCAGAAAAATAAAGTCAGCCACAGTTTCCACTGTTTCCCCATCTATTTCCCATGAAGTGATGGGGCTGGATGCCATGATCTTAGTTTTCTGAATGTTAAGCTTTAAGCCAACTTTTTCACTCTCCTCTTTGACTTTCATCAAGAGGCTCTTTAGTTTTTCATTTTCTGCCATAAGGGTGGTGTCATCTGCATATCTGAGGTTATTGATATTTCTCCCAGCAATCTTGAAAATTTTGAAAATCTGGAAAGCTTGTGCTTCCTCCAGCCCAGTGTTTCTCATGATGTACTCTGCATATAAGTTAAATAAGCAGGGTGACAATATACAGCCTTGATGTACTCCTTTTCCTATTTGGAACCAGTCTGTTGTTCCATGTCCAGTTCTAACTGTTGCTTCCTGACCTGCATACAGATTTCTCTGTACCCAACCCCAATAAACCCCTTCACACTGAGTCCCTGTGGAGCTTTCCTGTGGACAGTATTTCACAAGTGATGTCACGCTAGGGGGAATTCAGTGCGTCCTGTGTGATTCCACCCAGAAGCTCCAGGAAGCTTGAACCTGGTTTCCTACAGACTTCACACCAGACATCTTTTCTCCAGGCCAATTTGGTCTGTTTCCTTTTTCTTTAAAAACAAACAAAAACAAAAAGTACAAAAATCTTAGCCATGGGTAAAATCCTATGCTGATCCTCCTAGTGAATTCTCTACTTGAACATGGTCTTGAGAATCCCAAAAAATATGAGTTAAGTAAAATGTGACCTGGGACTTTCTTTGCAGAGCCTGTGTCTTTTCTAAAGCCCAAGAAAGAAATTTCTTTTTCAGCCCCTCTTCTTGCTGCCTCCACTAGAATGTTCCCTGTGGTCTCTTGGCTAGATCCAGACATTTCCTATTCTGACAAGAGATGGTCTTGGGAATCCCAACAAATATGGATTAAGTAAACTATACAATTTTTAAGTAAATATACCTCCTCCTCAAGGAAGTCCCCTGTAAATGCTCCATTCTGTCTGACTTGGCCCTAGGGTTCTGTTTTGCCCTTGGCCACTGGTCAAATTCCAGAACTTCTGAAGTTCGGTGTCCAGGGCACTGGTGCCTTTAACACTCCCCAGTTGAATGGCTCTAGCAGGGGCCTCGTCAGAGGATGGAGCCTCTCAGGCTGGGGTGAAGACCAAGGGACACAAAGCAATGTCCACTCTGTTAGGGTCCTCTGTGACCTGGGACCAGTGACGTTTCCTGCCCGGCCTCATTTTTCTCTCATCTGTGAGGTGCAGAGGATGCAAGAACAGCTGGAAATAGGTGGGGGGCTTTGGGATGAAAGTCTGAGTGAAGTGGGGAAGCCCTGTGGCCCCAGACTGGTGGATATGTGGTGCTCCTGCCAGGAGCTTCTGGGCCCCCTGACTCCCTGGCTGCTCCATCCCCAGGTGGGGCTTGAGCCTGGCTCCGGGCTGGCACTGGACAACAAAACGGCCCTAACCAGAGGCAGGCCACCTGCAGGCTAGCAGTAGTCACAGCCCTTCCTTGAGAGACGCTCTTTTCATGGACCCCTTCATGACACCCCAACCCACTCAGCTCTGAGGGACCTGGCCTCAAGGCTCAGGGAGAGAAGAGGTTCTGTCTCCCAGGGAATTCAGCGTTTCCCCCAAGAGTGGCAGCCATTTGCAGAGAAGGAGGTGAGAATGCCTGGAGAGCACAGTGGAGGCTGCTCGGAGGACATGGAGGCTAATTGGCCAAGTAAGAGCAGGGTGGGGTTTTGGGGGAGACATTTAGGAGACTGGTGTCCCAGAGCGAGGAGGGTGGCCACAGCAGGAGCTGGCAGAGAAGAGAAGGAGCCTGCCAGGTATACAGAGGTTTGAAGCCAGAGTTCACACTTGATGTGACAGAAGTCGGGAGTCATGGTACCTTCTTGAGCAAGAGAGTGGCTGCAGGGAGGGGGTCCAGGTTGGGATGGGCTGAGGAAGAGAGAGATACAGGAGCTTTGTTGCTATAAGTCTCTGCTCAAATCCGTGATGGGTCCTTAACCTACTGGACTCCCTGGTTCCGGATCATTGACTAAATTAACCTTAGAAGCCACCATCAAAAACCATATTTTCCAATAATGTGAGAAAATGCCCACAGTGGAGGGTGGAGGGGAACACTGAGAAAGCGTGGAGCGTGTACATTACAATATCCACTTTGAAGGGAAAGTACATGTGTCTGTTTGTAGGGATGCCACTGCTCAGCTTGCTTTAGGATGGGGTCTTATATATGGTGAGAGTTTTCTTTTTCTCTTTCTTTGCCAAATAGTCTCCTTCTCTTCCCAGGAAGGTTTCTGTCCCAGCAGTAAAGAAGAGCTCAATTCTGTTCACAAGGGACTTAGCCTCTGAATTTCATGGTCCTCTAAGTCCAAGAGGGAAGGGTGAGGTGGTGGGTGGGAAGGGAGATGTGGGGGTTGGGAAGAGCTTCCTCTAAACAAGGGGGAGATTCTCCGGGCTGGGCAGGGTAGGGGGAGGCGAGGGGACCCAGAGCCCGAGGGAGGGCCCCAGATATCAGTGGTCATAGAGAGCCATTTTCCAGTCTCCCCAGAGTCTCCAAGTGCCAGTGCAGTACACACACAGCCAGAGCCCCCATCTCTCTCCAGGGTTACTCATGTGGACAGACTCAGTGGTAGGGGATCCAAGGCCCCTCCACAGCCCCTCCCCACTCCCACACGCCTTGGCATCATGTGAGACCTAGGACAGGGCACCGGCTAGGACTGCGGGGAGGCTTAGACCCCCACAAAGCTGATTTACAACATGACTTGCGACAGGCTACTTCCTGCAGACTCACACTGGGGACCTCAGAGGGGTGAGGTGGTTGGATGGCATTACCAACTCAAAGGATGTGGATTTGAGCAAAGTCCGTAGGGTCCCAAAGAGCTGGACACGAGTGAGCAACTGAACAGCAACACACTGGTGACCTCAAGGTCTGCGCCAAGCACACTGAGAAAAGAAAGAAAATAGTCTGGAGGGAATAGAGCAGCTCTTAGCAGTCACTCTCTCTGCAGATGGGCTTTGGGGGAATTTTCTTCTCAGGAGTGAACGCTGTTTTTCTAATTTTCTATAATGAGCACTAGTGAATTTTAGATTTGGAAGAAAAAATAATCAGGAAAACTGGGAGGCCGGGCTAAGGGGACAAGACAGCATGGTGTCACTGGGAAGACAAGGTCTGAGGTGGGGCAGGGGGGTTCTGCGACGGCCCCAAGGCAGGGAGACCCCAGGCACCTGCGTGGTATTTGCATGCCCCTGGCCCCTCCCTGACCAGCTGCTGCCCCTCCCCTTGCCATCACTCACTCCTGGAAGCCAGAGAGTGCCCCCATCTTTTTTCCCATTAGGACTGACTCATTTCTGGCCAGCTGTGGCGGGGCGGAGGTGGGGGACTGAAGACCACAAACTGCCACCAATCCACCGCAGATCCCACCATTTGAAGGGTGTTCAGAGACCAGGGTTTCAAGACGATAAGAACATCCTGCACGTTCCTGACTTCTTGCCCCCACCTCCCTCCCCACCCTTTTGGGTCTCCTGACCCCATAAGCGTGCCTACATCCTCCCTGTAGCCCAATTATATGATTCATCCCAATCTTGCTCTTTTCAACCCTGATAATCAACAAACCTTCAAGCCCCAAGAATCTGACCTCACACTGTCTCACCCTCCCCAGTATTTCCCTCCTTATTCATTCTCCACATATTCCTATTTCCCCATCCCCCTATTTCCCCATCTTCCTTGTGTCCATTGCAGTGGCTGCCTTACTAATCACCCTCTGTCCACCTCTCTCATCGTCACATCATGGAAGAGAAAAAACAAGGTCTATGCTTCTCTACTCAAAATGACTTTGATGACATTTTCTTCCCTTCCACCAATGTAGAGCGAAGCCTGCACAGCCGGGAGGACAGAGCCTCGCTCCCACTGGCTGGACAGGGCACTTCTGAGCCAGCATCCCCGCACACATGGGCTCTCAGCTCCCTCTTCAGCCAAGTTTCTGATTTTCTCCCCCCTTCCTGTGTGGTTTTCCAACCACCTCTGCCCCAGAGGGGCAAAGGAGAAAAGAGAAACACACACCTGTGCCCTGCTGGCTGAGGGAAGGAGTCAGAAGTGTGACACTGCTCAGGTGTTTCACAGTTTGTCTACAATATTGTTAAAATTTGCACCTTACTTAAATAGAAACACGGATGTAGAGAACAAACATACGCACATCAAAGAGGAGAAGAGGAGGCTGGATGAATTAGGAGGTTGGGACTGACATGTATACACTATGACACTGTGTATAAAATAGATAAATAATGAGAGCTGACTGATAGCACAGGGAGCTCTGTGGTGACCTAAATGGGAAGAAATCCAAGGAAGACTAGATATATGGGTATATATGGCTGATTCACTTTGCTGTACTGTAGAAACTAACACGACATTGTCAAGCAACTATACTTGAATAAAAATTTAAAAATTTGCACCTTTATAACCTGTCTTTGTTTTGGTACCAAAAGGATGGTTTAATGTCCCCATCCTTGTGTGGAACAGATGTTTGAGAAACTGTGGACTGTCTCTCTGCGGCATCTTCGTGTACCTGACTGTGGGGATATCTCTGCACAAGGCCACTCCAAGGTTCACCCTCGTTCCAACTCAGTTCAGGAGAGCAGGTTTAAGAAACACCCTTTGCCTTCCTGGGGCAAGCAGGCTTGCACCAAGACCAAGAATCATTGTCTTCAGTTGCCTTTTTAGGACCTTGCCCTTCCTGGGCGGTGATAAATCACAGAAACTCCAGAGGTCACATCTGGGGGATATAAGTGGGCTGGCTCCTGGTGACGAAGACTCTGACACCACTTGGCCTGTTTCAGGACCTTTCTCCATGGTGCTCACTTGGATCTCTAAGAGTCTGCCCGACCCCAGTCTCTTTTGCTCTGACTTTCTGCCTCTGTCCCCTATGTCCTGCCCTTGGACAGCTGGCTAGGCCAGAACAAGAGTACTCACAGCTCAGGTCAACTCTCCCTAACAAACATCTTGAACGTTTGGTATTTGCATGAAGTGTCATGGATGCTGGAGGTATGAAGGTGATCACAAGACAGTCCTTGCTCTCTGGGTTCTCACAACAAGCTAGAGAGACTGGCGTGTGACAAGTAAATGACACTAGAGTATGCCAAGAGTCACCCTACAAGTAGGTACCCAGACAGAACAGAGGGGATGGGTGTTAATGTCTGTGTGTATCAGGGAGGTCTTCCTGGAGGAGGTGAAGGTAGCACAGGTTTTCAAGTCAAGGTCGTGGTCTTCTTCCAAATCTGCTGAAGCCACATTCGGGATGATAATTTCTTCTCTCCAAATGGGCTGGACTGGGCTACGTGATGGCCACTTTGGCTCAGCTGCATGGAGAAAACAGAAAGTACTGGCAAGGTTCAAAGACGGGGCTGGGCTCCACCATGGTTCCCACCCTCATTCCACCTGGAATATCCAGGGAGGCTCCCAGAGGCCAGGGCCGCCTTCCTCATCGTGAAGGTGTTAATTCCAGCCTGCCCACCTCATGGCTCTGATAATCATAATAAATTATAGCAAAGCCTGAGCCCAGAGGCGGCCAGGACACATGCATCAGAGCCTCAACGAGCAGCAACCTGCTGCCAAAAATGCAAGCGTGGCTGAAACCCCACTGCACCAACCAGCGGTGCCCAGGTTTGTTTCCGGTCTTTCCCGGAGCCAACCTCATTAGTCTCACCCAATGCATCTCCCTAATGGAGCTCCAGCGGAGGCAGGGGCACGCATCCTTATGGTCCGGGCAGCCGGGGCTCCTAATAAAAAGTAATAATAATAATTAAGAACCACCTATTAGGCGCTTTCCCCATGCCCCTCATCGCTGCAACCCATCCAACCTGGCTTGGCACCAGGAGCGCCCGCCCTGCAGCACCACCGCCCTGGCACATGGCCCCGACCCCCACTAACCAGCATCTGCTGGTGGTTCCTGGGAGTTCAAGGACTTGGGGAGGCAGCTTGGAGGCCATGAGAAACTAAACACTGCTGCCGCCTCTGCTCTGGAAAGCAAGAACCAGCCCTGCTCTGTCTTTGGTCCGTGTTCTTCCTTTTGGGGAGTCCTTCCTCACTGCCTGCCATTCACCTCCAAGCTCTCTTGGCCAGTCACTCAACTCTTGCACTCTCATCGGGATGCCTTTCCCAATGTCACAGCCCCCACGACTTCCCAAGCCCCTTCCGTGGGCTTCCTGTAACAGCCTCTCAGAGGCAGTTCTCATGTCTGTTTCATGTTTGTCTCTCTGAGGTCAAGGGCTCGGTGCTGGGCATCAAGTCAGCCTTCTTTTAGGATTTGTTGAATGAATCTACGATGGGCAGAGGTTGGTTCGAGGAAGAACTTCAGAAACAGTAGAACGTTAACATCTTATATTTTCCCTTAGGCTAAAAGTTCACAGGATCTAAAATCTCTCCCACAATAAGGATGGTCATTGGTGCTCCCTCTTCTTGAAGACATCAGCCACATTTTCCTGTACCTGCAACAGAGACATGGCTGAGGGCTTTGCACCATCGAGATAGTGTCCACAGCCCCAGGGTCACTGTGGTGGACCAGCCTTCCAGGCCTGGATGGGGTCAGAGCAGCTGGGCTTTCTCTAGAATTTCTGTGTCTGCAGGTCTTTGACAGTGATCTGCAGGCTTGTCTGAGAACAGAGGGCCGGGGGGACATGGATGAGGGCTCCCCTTCCCTCAGGATGCCTCAGTTGAAAAGGGGAAGGATTTGATAGTCCCTTTCCCCACCCAAGGGCAGAGTGGTGGCAAAGAATCTGGTGAGGATCCATTCTCTGAGCAGCCAGAAAACAAGATGGTGATGTCTTCCAAATTCTGGCAGGGAGGGGGTTGCTAGGGGCCAGGGGCCAGGCTAGCCCCAGGTGAGCAGAGTGCCCCTCCCGCTGCATGGAACACAGGAACCCACCCGTGCCTTCCTCTACGCGGCCCCGCATGCATAGAGGATGCCTTGGATGTTTGCTCTGTCTCATCGCTATCCGGGGGTCTGGGAAAGCCCACGTGGATGGGCACACCCACGTGCACACACGCAAATGCAGCAAAACTGGGCAACTAAAAGCATTTAAAACACTCAGTATTATTCTGTGGCAAAGCACTGCTCACCCGCACCACCACCCATCTCCAGAAGACAAGAACATTTCCTTCGTTCAGAAGTTCAGCAAGCATTTTTGGAGCATCTTGCCCCAAGCAAACTGCTCACTGCCTGGCCCTTGGTGAGTCCTCCATGGTGGAGAGAGACAGACCTTAAGATTAAAAAAAAAACCATGCAAATCAAAGTATAATCACAAACCAGCACAGGCATGATAAAGGAAAGCAGTGGGTCACAGAAGAGATTTCAACAGGGGCCTTCCCTTGTCTGAGCCTGGGAAGTTGTCCTTGATGAAGTGACTTTTGAAGCAGGGCAGGCTTAGGCTGTGTAGTGTAACCTGCATGGGTCGGGGATGAGGGGTGGGCAGTGGGAGTAGTGGGTGAGGTTCCAGGAAGAAGGAGTGTGGCCCAAGGCCTCGGGGAGGGAAACTGATAATGTGGAACACGTCTGAGTGAAGGGAAGCGTGGTGAGAGCTGAGCCCAAGGAGGCAGCAGGGGTGGCCATGGTTACCATAGTTACGAGGGAAGCACGTCAGGTTTGCTGGCTGCAGGGTAAAGGACCACAGGAAGGACCAAGAGCAGGCGCAGAAGACTCTCTTTACCTCCATCCTGGTGAGAGGTGAGGTCGGCTGGTAAAGCAATTTGGCAGCAAGGAATGGGGAGTGGGGGCCAGGGAGGTTCAAGAACAGACCAAGTCGAGGATGCCCCTGACTCCGACTTCTACAGAGTGGCCGATGGGGCAGCCTGGATGGCCCAGGCTTGAGGCAGAGTCTGGCCCAGTGTCCTCCAGGGAGAGGGGCAGGGCTGTGGTGGTGCCCAGAGAGTCACCAGGGTTGAAGCTGGGAGCTAAAGGAAGCTGAAAGAGGGTGACAGAATTTGGAAGACATTGCCATCTTATTTTCTGGCTGCTTAGAGAGCAAGTCCAGGGTCTAGGGCTCTGCCGCCTGGCTGGGCTCTCCCGCCTTTCTCCTTTCTCTTGAGTACCATCTCCTTTCTCTTGAGTACCATCCACACCTTCCACTGATGCCAGGATGGAGAGAGGCGTATCCCAAATCAGCTCTAAAAACAAGCCATCCTGGTTTTAAAACACTCAAGAAAGAGGAGCCTTTTTAAGCTAAAATATGAGGGATAATCAAAATGAGGAACAAACTATGAGCACAAACATTAAGTGAGAACTAGCCCCAAATTCTTAATGGAAGGTGGTCAATAACCCCCATGAATTTGATGTCGCTTGGGCTCCCCTGGCTAGCCATGGGCTCCAGTGAAGGCTGATCTAAGCCAGGGCAGGGCCTCCCAGAGGTTCTGGGTTACCCTGTATGGAATCTCCAAGAGTGGTCTGGGAATCAGCAGCCCCTGGGAGCTGGTTAGAAATGGTAACCCTGAGCCCCACCCAGAACTCCTGAATCTGTGCAGAACTATGCAGCTGGGACCCAGCAGTGTATATGTATGCATATGTACTGATGTGAAAGTTACATATCAGAAAGCGAAGGGTTTTTAAAAATATAATTTTTATTTATTTAATTATTTAATTTTGGCTGTGCTGGGTCGTTGCTGCTGCGTGGGCTCTTCTCTAGTTGCAGAGAGTGGGGGCTACTCTCTAGCTGTGGTGTGCTGGCTTCTCATTGCAGGAACTCCCTTCTTGTTGCGGAGCACAGGCTCTAGGGCAAGCAGGCTCCATAGTTGTGGCTCCCAGGCGTTAGAGCACAGGCTCAACAGCTGAGGCACACAGGCTTGGTTGCTCCGAGGCTTGTGGGATCTTCCCAGACCAGGGATCGAACCGTGTCTCCTGCATTGGCAGGCAGATTCTTTACCACTGAGCCACCAGGAAAGCCCCCAAAATGATGTTTGAAAGTGTGCAATTCAGTGACATTTAGTGACCTCCCAATGCTTTTGCAACCAGCACCCTTCTTTAGGTCCAAAACAGTTTCATTACCCCTCAAGGAAAGCAATGCCTATGAAGCAATCACCCCCCCATTCAGCCCCTGGCAACCCCCAGCAATCTATTTTCTGTCTCTGTGGATTTGTCTATTCTGGATATTTCATAGAAACGGAATCACAAGATGTGTGGCCTTTCGTTGGTCTTTCACTTATCATTACATTTTTGGGATTCATCCACGTTGTATTAGTACTAGATTCCTTTGTAAAGTTGAATAATATTCCTTTGTGTGGTTAGACCACATCAATCTGTGTTTTAACAAACCCTCCAGGGACTCGCATGCACATCAAATTGGAGAACCACCACCCAGCTGTGCTGGGGACCGAGTTCCTGGAAGGGGGCCCATCACATCCTCCAGCAAGCCGCCCCACCCCACCTCCAGCCACCCACTGCAGACACCTGCAGAGTCCACACCGAGGGTGCTGCTAACCACACAAGAGCTCCATCAGCATGCCCTCTGGCATTCCTGCAGGGCAGCGCTCAGAAACACTTCAGGTGGGTTAGGATTTGAGCTTAAATGTAGTAAAAAATGCATCATTTTGAAAATATTCTCTTTGGACAGACCATTTGTTGGCTCAGAGTGGATGCTGTCTTTTTCCCCCGCAAAGTTGATTAGGCAGAGGAGGGCCCCAGGCAAGGCAGCAGAGGCAGGGGTCCAGCAGGCTTCAGTGCTGCTACTGCGGGTGTGAAGCCTCACTAACTAACCGGCAGGTACGCTCCCCTCCCTAAGCCTCAGGCCCCCTGCCTGTGAGAGGCTGTGGTGAGGCGGAGGTAAAGAGCACTGGCAGCCAGGTGCCATCAAGGGAAACTGCTCTATTTTAAAAATTTTATGTTATTGAAGTATAGTTGATTTACAGTGTTGTGTTAATTTCTGCTGTACTGCAAACTGATTCAGTTATGCGTAGATATACATTCTTTCTCATATTCTTCTCCATTCTGGTTTATCACAGGATATTGAGTCCCCTGTGCTCTACAGTAGGACCTTGTTGTTCATCCATTCTTTATACACTAGTTTGCATTGGCTAATCCCAAACTCCCAATCCATCCCTAGCCCCATCTTCCTCCCCCTTGGCAACCACAAGTCTGAGAAACTGTTGTTTGATGGACTGCTATTAAATTGCCATTTTGGTAGCTTGAACAAAGTGCCATGTACATGGGAACAAATGGTGAATTAAGGAGCTGGCATTTTACTCTGAATTCAGTGGAGGTCATTGGAGAGCTTTAGGCAAATGAATGACTGGGGTCACATACTTAATTACAAGATGTACTTTATCTAGGAGCCTTTGGCTTCTGTGGGGAGAATACATCAGAGATGCTTTTCCCTTTTCCTTGGGGCCCCCAGCAGCCCTCAGGGTCACTGGATCTCTCAAGACATGTCTGACTCTAAGCAACAACCCAGTAGAGACCCTTGTGGGCTCCTGCTTAGCACTGAACTGGTGATCAACTAAGTGAGAAGGTGCCACTCCAGAAAGACTGTGGTGTAAGAGACAGAGTCAGACCCACCTGCCTGCTCATCCCATGCGCTTCCTTGTCGGCACATATCCTCCGGTTGCAGTTCTGGAAGCAGGTGTGCAACATCTCTGATCTGGGCCTCCTGGTGTCCAGACTCTACCAGGAGCGGGGTCAGTCCTCTGTGAAGCTGGAAAGGTGCCTGGTCCCACACAGAGGAAGCCTGGGGGCTGGGTCCCCTCAGGTGCCTCAAGAGCAGTCTGTTAAACACTCTCGAGCGTGAACCCCATTTTTGACACACTAACTGTGTGACCTTGGCCAGCCCACTTCACCTTTCTGAGCTCCCCCTCCCATGCCTGCCAAGACAAAAAAATAACACCATCCTTTGGAGCCATGGGGAGAATTAGACATAGCATCTTGTCTTCTGGTCCCAAGGCTGGTCATGCAGGGTCACCCGCTCCTGCCCCCAAGCCACCCCACTTCCCAGCCCTTCCAGGCTATCCGCCTGGATAATGGACTCTCTGCACTTCCAGTTCAGTCGCCTCACGCACAGGGAAGATGAAGGTCTGGGCTGGAGAAGCTGAACCCATCTCTCCCAGTAGATGCCCCCTTGGCCCCAGCAGCCCAGGGGAAGGGCAGGCCTGAACTTGAAGGGGAAGTTGTCCTGCTCACTGTCCTTAGAACCTCGAGGATGCCGGTGACACGGCAGAGTGTGGACATTAATGCAATCGAAGGGTAATTCAATCACTTCATAGAAGTTGATCTGTCCTTTTTATTACAATTACTGTCGGCTGGGGTGTTTCGTTCCATCATGGAAAATAAACATCATTTATCATACTTGTAAAGATTAGCCCCCGACAGCTACAGCTCTTGCTTTGCATAAATGTGTATTAATGTCGGCCCTGCCCGCAGTGTGGGGAGAAGTCTATATTTCACAAGACTGATTAGGCCCTGTCACGGGTGCTTTAAGTAATGTCTTATCATGACTGATACACCCCGACTGCAAAGTAGCAGCCGGGGGAGGGTGGGGGCTGTTCCGGGCGATTTATGGTGGCACCGGAATGGAAAACAGAGCTCGGAAGATGGGCATCTGTTTCCTCCGGGCCTGAGTCCATCCCCAAGGCTGGGGACTGCCCTCATCCCTAGGCCCTGCCTGAGAAGCAAAGGCTGCCAATGCGAGTGTCGGGGCCGGGGAGCTGGGAGCCTGCTAGGCTCAGCTGGGCCCCAGGGCTGGGGAGGGGGTCCGGCCAAGCCCTGAGTGCCCTCCCCTGAGACCCACCACGTTCTCTCTCCTCCACCAGGGGCTTCATCGGGAGGCCCTTGGCACTGATTCTCTGAGGCCTCCCTTCTTTGTCCCTGTGTCCAAGTCAGTCAGGGGCTGCTCCTGGCCACCACTGCTGATGCCCAGATAGTTGTCCAGCCCAGGCCTCTCTGCGGAGCTCAGCCTGGCATCTTAGACCACCCACCTGGATATCCCACTGTGGTGCTAACCTCCTATCGCATCTGTCTTCCCTTCTGCCTCTGCATTGTGGCCAGCACGGTCCCACTAAACAGAAATGAGGTTACAATAGCCCTCGAGGACTCCGCATGCCCACAGGACAATGCCCAAGCCTTGGCACTTGGGCTTTCAGGCTCTCCAGGGATCAGTCTGCCTCCTCTCCCCCACCACCCCACTGCCAGATCTTCCTGCTCATCCAGCTATCTCAATTACTTATCCTTCTAGACATGCTGGGGTACCATCTCTCCAGCTCCATCCCCTGAACCCAGCCCTGACTCCTGCTCGTGTGCCTCCACCCACCAGCCCAAAGACTTCCACACTCCGTCCCATCCAGGCCAGGGCAAATCATCCCTCTGAGTCCTCTGACCTGATCCTTCTGACCCCTGTGACATCACAGATCATGACTTAGGATAGAAAATGTGGGGGAAGGGCTGGCTTCACAGGGCCCCCACTCTGCAAGCCAGAGTCTGGGTGCAGAAAGACATTTACATTGTTCTTGGTTTTAGTAATTGCTTCTTATTACATTTGAAAATTCATTTGAATTCTATCATTCCATGAGAACCATAAGCATAAGGAGTTTATACTTAGTTGTATGGTCCCCTGTTTACGAAAGTTATAATAAATAGAGTGTAATGGATGGTACAGTTTAAAACGGTAGAATTGCTTTTTTTTTTCTTTCAGCCAGTCTGTTCATTTCTGAGAGGGCAGGGGTCTTGTCTGTGAGAAGTTGTGAGAAGAATGGCATCTATGAGGATGGGGAACGGGAAGTTTGGAAGCATGAAGTGGATGCCAAGGGATGTTGGCTAAGTGAATGATTCACTGAATGAGCACTAATGAATGCGGGCTGCCCTGGGTGACTGGGAACACGATCGAGGCAGGTGCAGCAGGGCTCCAGCAGGTGCTCATCATCTCCATGCAGATCCTCCCTGAGCCCTGAGGATACAGCTCAGGCCCAGACCTGAACTCCCTCTAGGGTCTAAGGCTGCCAAGACCCATCTGACTCTCCATCCTACCCCTACTCCCATGGGGCCTCATGTGGGCTCTCAGGGAGGATCTGAGCCTGTTCTCTACACTTACATCCTTTAAGGGAAAGGCAGTAAGACGGGGCTTTACTGAGATTAATACAGTTCATCCATTTCAAGCGTACAATTTAATGCAATGATTCTTAGTACATTCACAGAGCCTCCAACCACCACCACAGTCAGTTTAGAACATTTGGTCACCTTGGAAATGTTAGTAACCCTATACCTTTAGCCAGCATTCCCTCTTCTTCCCAGCCCCTGACAACTACTAACGCACTTCCTATCTCTATAGGTTTTCCTATTACGGATTTTCTCACAAATGGGATCCACCTTCCCCTTCCCCTCTCCTTCCCTCTTCCCCCTCTTCCACTTCCTCCTCCTCCTCCTTCCTCCCCCAACCCCTCCTCCTCCTGCCTGTCTGCCTAGTCTATGGACATGAGCCGGGAGAGGCAGCAGCCATTTTGTATCCATGAGGCAACCTTAGGATGAAGTCACACTCCAGGAATGGTAGAGCAGAAAGCTAGAAGTCACCCGCCTCATTCATGACATAGTAGGGCCTGCAGGCTAGATTTGGATTTTCTACCTCCAGATTCCATGGTCTGTGAAAAAACAAAACAAATCAAATAAGAAAAACCTTATTTGGTTGAACCACTGTGGTCTAGTTTCTGCTACTTGCGAAAAGACCTTTGTCCTAACAAAAAACATAAAGCTCTGATTAGCTCATAAAACATTAGCTCAAGAGGCAGCACAGGGACCCCCATCCTCTGTGGAATGAAGTGCCAGCTGGGAGCTTATGGCTGGAATTCTGTGGTCTGTGTGCCAATGCCCTCTTATGCCCCAGATCAGAGGGTTTTGCCTGCTGCTGCCCCTTCATTCTCAACTACGCTTGGGTCCTTCTCCCCTCCGGGATCTCCTCTGTATCTCCATCTCCTCCTTGGAAATCCTTCCTTCACACCCTGAGGGAATTCCCTGGCAGTTCGGCAACTGGGACTCTGCACTTTCACTGCTGAGGGCCCCAGGTCGGTCCCTGGTTGGGGAACTAGGATCCCATGGGATTCGGGCTTCGAGGCGTGGCCAAAAAAGGAGGGGTGTGCCTCCCAGCCACTGCCTGTTCAAGCAGCGCTCACCCCTCGACCCTCGCACACACTCCCACCCCGTGCCCTCTGAAAGCAATCTGGGAGTCTCGTGTGGGCGCATGGCGCCACGTACCCCCACCCCACGCCCTCTGAAAGCAACCTGGGAGTCTCGTGTGGGTGCATGGTGCTTTGTGCTTTCTGTCTGCTCCCCTCCCTTCCCCGTCCTGTGAGACTGCTTCTTTTCTACACCCACTCTATCCCTTGGGTCCAGGGCAACACATCGTAGGCATGTCATTGGTACTCCATAGATGTCTTGTGAATGAACGAACATAGTGATTCTTTAATAATATACTTTATACGATATGGCAACCTATTTCCTATAACACATCAATGCAATAATAAGCTTTATTTATTGGCCAGTTGCTCTCTGGCAAACACTGTATTAGGCACTTAATTTGAAAAAATAATCATGTTTATTTTTTCTTGTGTACACCAAAAGAATAAATGTTCTTTGTTGAATGCAGAAAAATACATTTAATTATCTCTAGTTCTGTCTAAATCTCCTGGTAACACGGGTGAATATCTTTTCAGATACTTATGGAATATTATATATAGACACAGAAAGAGAAAAAAGATCACTGTATAAAGGATGTTTTTGGTTAATTTTAAAATTACTGGTTATTCTTTTACTAGACTTTTTTTTAAAACTGTGCCACTCTGCTGTTGGATCTTAGTTCCCAACCAGGGATTGAACGCAGGTTCTTGGCAGTGAAAGTGCCAAGTCCCAACCACGGGACTACCAGGGGTGTCCCTAGGCATTTAAGATTTATGTCTCAACCTCATGTGTAGTCATATTTGGAAACTGAGGCTCAGACAAATGAATTCACACACCCAATACCACACAGCTAGGAAAGTGCCAAAAGCCTTTCCTCTTCACTCAACACAGGTAACTTTACAGATTTCTGGTTCTAAGGATTCCTGCATAAGGTAGGCCCTAGAATGCATATCACATATTTAAGTGCAAATTTAATTGTCATCTTGGGGTGCGTCTATTTCTTCCCTAAGGCGAGCACAGATGGACTTTGGTGGCTAGCAAGCCTCTGAAAAATCATGTGCAAAATTTTCTGTGTATGTCTGAACGTTTCATTTTATAAGGGAAGATTTATAGCTTTCAGGAGATCCTTAATGGGCCTGGGACCCCACACAGACTGGGAGGCACAGATGTGCTGAGCTCATGTATCCGTGCCGGCTGTCTGCTGCATGAACAAACTCACCTGTGCATCACCCACGTCCAGCTCTGCTCTGTGGCTGATGCAAGCCACCAATCCAGCCCTCAGTTCCCAGGTCCTCCCTGCAGTTCTGCTCCGGAGTTCCAGGTGGGACAGACCTTGTCCAGAGTGTGAATGTCAACCTGGCCCAGAGGTTTCAGAGCCAGTAATCAGTGAGCTCCAGCAGAATGAGGGCCGGTTGTTGGGGCCAGCAGGGTCCGGAGGTGGATGTGGGAAGAAGGAGGCAGGGTTTATTATGAGTGACACCCAGGGCCGCCCAGAGATGAATCATTAAGGATACACAGGCTCTGGGAAGGGGTGGGAGGTTGTTTCCAGCACCTGCTGGGGCTCAGAAGGCTTGGGATACCCAGGCTGGAGTCTGAGGCCTCGACACCAATTCTCGTTTCAACACTAACCAACCCGATCTTGGACAGGTCACTACAGCCCCTCGGGGCTCAGTTTCCCCACCTATAAAATTAGAACCCCCAAGGATTTGAGGGAAAATGGATACATGTATATGCATGGCTGAGTCCCTGCCTTGTTCACCTGAAACTATCACAACATTGTTTGTGAATCGATTATACCCCAATACAAAACAAAAAAATTTTTAAAGGTATTATGATTCCAGATTAGAATCAGAGCAGGACTAAAGCAGTCCTCTGAGCTGAAGGGCTGGGGGCTATGGCCTCTGGTTCAAAATCATGTGACAGCTGGCCACACCAGGATACTGAAACCCACTGTCCATCCTTCCCCTAGAGGTGCGGAAGGAGGAAGCGAAGCTGTGGGGAGACAGGAGGAAGGAGGCCCTGAGAAATCTGGGGACAGAGAGGCTCAGAGCCCCCAGAGGATGACGATAACGCCTTATCCTTAGCCCCGGGACCCCAACTCACAGACCATTGCCTGGTGTTATTAGTTTTCTAAGGCTGTCATAACCAAGTACTATAAACCAGTTGTTTAAAACAAAAGAAATTTATGGTCTCACAGGCCTGGTGACTAAAAGTCCAAAATCAAGATATTAGCAGGGACAGACTACCCTGAAAACTATAAAAGCTATAAAGCTTTTTTTTTTTTTTTTTTTGCCTCTTTCTAGCTTCTGTTGGTTGCTGGCCATCTTTGGTGTTCCTTGGTTTGCATGACATCACTCAGATCTCTGCCTTTGTCTTCACATGGCCTTAGTCTTCTTCTACTTCTTTTTTTTTTTTTTTAAGAATGGATTTATTTAGATAGATACACATTCTATAGACAGAGTATGGTCTGTCTTAAAAGGCAAGAGAGGCCCAGGGAGGAACACACTCCACAGAGTCTGGGCCATCTCAGAAGCTGAGAGTTCACATGGCCTTCATCTTATAAGGACACAGGTCACTTGGTTTTGGGGCCCATCCTACTCTGGTATGATTTCATCTCAACTATGGAGGAGGAAATAGTAACCCACTCCAGTATTCCTGCCTGGAGAATCCCACGGACAGAAGAGCCTGGCAGGGCTACAGTCCGTGGGGTCTCAGAGAGCTGGACAGGACTAAGCAACTGAGCACACACGCATCTTAACTAATTGCATCTGAGAGGCCCTATTTCCAAATCAGGTCACATTCTGAGGTGCTGGGGTCAGGACTTCCACCAATTTGGGGGCCACTATTCAACCAGTGTTCTTGCCTGGGGAATCCCAGAGATGGGGGAGCCTGTTGGGCTGCCATCTATGGGGTCGCACAGAGTCGGACACGACTGAAGCGACTTAGCAGCAGCAGCAGCAGCATTCAACCTACAACAGTGTCCAGTGAATATTTGGTGGCCACTTGGGAGAAGCAAATGGGCAGAGACACTTGGCAATCTTTGCTGCGAGGAGACTCCCAAGGAGATGACAGTGAGCTCATGGGGACATGGTTTTCAAAGAGCTGCCGCTCCTGGGGAGAAGCCACACTTACTGTGCTGGGATTACTGAATCATGGGTGTAGAGTAAAGCACTCGTGGATCAGGAAGGTGAAGGCATGCAAGTATCCACACGAGTGGACAAGATGGTGCAAACAGGTGAGCAGGACCTAGGGATCGGAGGTGGCAGGGAGATACATCAGACCAGGTGTCAGAAGTCTTTGTGTTGTTTTTCCATCATGATGAAAAAAGTTGCTTTTTCCACACTCACAGAACAAACATAACTGTGACTTGTGATTCACAGTGTAATGTGGCTGATTTCATGTACTTTTGACAGTTGGATCACGTTTTGAACATAACGTTGGGGCTGTAACTCTGGTTTTTTGAATCTAGTGTTAATTAAAAACACATTTAATACCTAATAGAAGCAGAAGATATTAAGAACAGGTGGCAAGAATACACAGAAGAACTATACAAAAAAGATCTTCGTGACCCAGATAATCACGATGGTGTGATCATGCTTCTAGAGCCAGACATCCTGGAATGCGAAGTCAAATGGGCCTGAGGAAGCATCACTACGAACAAAGCTAGTGGAGGTGATGGAATTCCAGTTGAGCTATTTCAAATCCTAAAAGATGATGCTGTGAAACCAATACACTCAATATGCCAGCAAATTTGGAAAACTCAGCAGTGGCCACAGGACTGGAAAAGGTCAGTTTTCATTCCAATCCCAAAGAAAGGCAATGCTAAAGAAGGTTCAAATTATCACACAATTGTACTCCTCTCACATGCTAGCAAAGTAATGCTTAAAATTCTCCAAGCCAGGCTTCAACAGTATATGAACTGTGAACTTCCAGATGTCCAAGCTGGATTTAGAAAAGGCAGAGGAACCAGAGATCAAATTGCCAACATCCGTTGAATCATGAAAAAAGCAAGAGAGTTCCAGAAAAACATTTCCTTCTGCTTTATTGATTACTCCACAGTCTTTGAGTGTATAGATCACAACAAACTGTGGAAAATTCTAAAAGAGATGGGAATACCAGACCACCTTACCTGCCTCCTGAGAAATCTGTATACAGGTCAAGAAGCAACATTTCTCCAAAGAAGACACACAGATAACTAACAAACACATGAAAAGATGCTCAACATCACTCATTATCAGAGAAATGCAAATCAAAACCACAATGAGGTACCATTTCACACCAATCAGAATGGCTGCGATCCAAAAGTCTACAAGCAATAAATGCTGGAGAGGATGTGGAGAAAAGGGAACCCTCTTACACTGTTGGTGGTAATGCAAACTAGCACAGCCACTATGGAGAACAGTGTGGAGATTCCTTAAAAATCTGGAAATAGAACTGCCTTACGACCCAGAAATCCCACTGCTGGGCATACACACCAAGGAAACCAGAATTGAAAGAGACACATGTACCCCAATGTTCATCACAGCACTGTTTATAATAGCCAGGACATGGAAGCAACCTAGATGTCCATCAGCAGACGAATGGATAAGAAAGCTGTGGTACATATACACAATGGAGTATTACTCAGCCATTAAAAAGAATACATTTGAATCAGTTCTAATGGGGTGGATGAAACTCGAGCCTATTATACAGAGTGAAGTAAGCCAAAAAGGAAAACACCAATACAGTATACTAATGCATATATATGGAATTTAGAAAGATGATAACGATAACCCTGTATGTGAGACAGCAAAAGAGACACAGATGTATAGAACAGTCTGTTGGACTCTTGGGAGAGGACGAGGGTGGGATGATTTGGGAGAATGGCATTGAAACATGTATAATATCATATGTGAAATGAATCGCCAGTTGAGGTTCGATGCAGGATACAGGATGCTCGGGGCTGGTGCACTGGGATGACCCAGAGGGAAGGTACAGGGAGGGAGGTGGGAGGGGGGTTCAGGATGGGTAACATGTGTACACCTGTGGTGGATTCATGTTGATGTATGGCAAAACCAATACAATATTATAAAGTAATTAGCCTCCAATTAAAATAAATAAATTTAAATTAAAAAAATAAAAGAAGCAACAGTTAGAACTGGACATGGAACAACGGACTGGTTCCAAATCAGGAAAGGAATACATCAAGGCTGTACACTGTCACCCTGCTTATTTAACTTATATGCAGAGTACATCATGAGAAACGCTGGGCTGGATGAAGCACAAGCCAGAATCAAGATTGCCAGGAGAAATATCAATAACCTCAGAAACGCAGATGACACCACCCTCTGGCACAAATTGAAGAGTTACTAAAGAGCCTCTTGATGAAAGTGAAAGAAGAGAGTGAAAAAGTTGGCTTAAAACTCAGCATTCAAAAACTAAGATCATGGCATCCAGTCCCATCACTTCATGGCAAATAGATGAGGAAACAGTGGAAACAGTGTCAGACTTTATTTTGTTCAGTTCAGTTCAGTTCAGTCACTCAGTCGTGTCCGACTCTTTGTGACCCCATGAACTGCAGCACGCCAGACCTCCCTGTCCATCACCAACCCCCAGAGCTTACTCAAACTCATGTCCATTGAGTCAGTGATGCCATCCAGCCATCTCATCCTCTATCATCCCCTTTTCCTCTCACCCTCAGTCTTTCCCAGCATCAGGGTCTTTTCAAATGTGTCAGCTCTTCGCATCAGGTGGCCAAAGTACTGGAGTTTCAGCTTCAACATCAGTCCTTCCAATGAACACCCAGGACTGATCTCCTTCAGGATGGACTGGTTGGATCTCCTTGCAGTCCAAGGGACTCTCAAGAGTCTTCTCCAACACCACAGTTCAAAAGCATCAATTCTTCAGTGCTCAGCTTTTTTTATAGTCTAACTCTCACATCCATACATGACCACTGGAAAAACCATAGCCTTGACTAGACCGACCTTTGTTGGTAAAGTAATGTCTCTGCTTTTTAATATGCTGTCTAGGTTGGTCATAGCTTTCCTTCCAAGGAGTAAACGTCTTTTAATTTCATGGTTGCAATCACCATCTGCAGTGATTTTGGAGCTCAAAAAAATAAAGTCAGCCACTGTTTCCCCATCTATTTGCCATGAAGTGATGGGGCTAGATGGCATAATCTTAGTTTTCTGAATGTTGAGCTTTAAGCCAACTTTTTCACTCTCCACTTTCACTTTCATCAAAAGGCTCTTTAGTTCTTCTTCACTTTCTGCCATAAGGGTGGTGTCATCTGAGCATTTGGGGGGCTCCAAAATCACTGCAGATGGTAACTGCAGTCATGAAATTAAAAGACACTTATTCCTTGGAAGAAAAACTATGACCAACCTAGACAGCATACTAAAAAGCAGAGACATTACTTTGCCAACAAAGGTCTGTCCAGTCAAAGCTATTGTTTTTCCAGTGGTCATGTATGGATGTTAGAGTTGGACTATAAAGAAACCTGAGTGCAGAAGAACTAATGCTTTTGAACTGTGGTGTTGGAGAAGACTCTTGAGAGTCCCTTGGACTGCAAGGAGATCTAACCAGTCAATTCCAGAGGAAATCAGTTTTGAATATTCATTGGAAGGGCTGATGATGAAGCTGAAACTCCAATCCTTCACCACCTAATGCAAAGAACTGACTCATTGGAAAAGACCCTGATGCTGGGAAAGATTGAAGGCAGGAGGATAAGGGGATGACAAAGGATGAGATGGTTAGATGGCATCACCAACTCAATGGACACAAGTTTGAGCAAACTCCAGGAGTTGGTGATGGACAGGGAAGCCTAGCATGCTGCAGTCCATGGGGTTGCAAAAGGTTGGACATGACTGAGCAACTGAACTGAATGAAAAGCCATTGTTTTCACCATCTATGGTGTTTGAAGGACTTCCCTGGTGGCTCAGATGGTTAAGCGTCTGTCTACAATGTGGGAAACCTGGGTTCGATCCCTGGGTAGGGAAGATCCCCTGGAGAAGGAAATGGCAATCCACTCCAGTACTATTGCCTGGAAAATCCCATGGACAGAGGAGCCTGGTAGGCTACAGTCCACTGGGTCACAAAGAGTCGGACATGACTGAGTGACTTCACTTCATGGTGTTTAAAGCTGTCTTGCCTCTTTGACCTTTTTGTGTCTGGTTCTATAAGAGTTGGGGTATAAAAACCTTTTCATAAAACAAAGGCAGATGTCAACTGGTTCAGCTCCGCACAGGCCCCCAGCTGGTTCGTGGTGATGGAGGTTGGGAACTGCTGCTTTCAGGATAAATCATTTGGTCTGTGGGCAATTTATACTTTAGAGATGCCCAGATGGTGGCCTTGATTTACAATTTACCTGACCCAGCTGTTTCCTGGCTCCTTGCTGAAATATTCAGGGTTCAGTGAAAAGAACAGAAACCACACTAGGTATTTTAAGCAGAAGGGATATAATACAGGGAATTAAAGATTTACAAAGTCATTTGAAGGGGCAGAGGGCTAAGTTCCAGCCTTGTCCTCAAGAATGAATACTAGGACACTGCAAAACAGAAAATTAATTCCAGGAACACAACTGCGACCCAGGGACCAGGATCCTGGGCAGAGGAAGCTGCACTTCCTGTCTGCACCCTGGTCATGGAAAAGCTGCCTCATGAATCATGAAGCTGGTGGCTGGACATGGGAATGCTGATTCCAGCCTCTGCTGCAGCCACCTCTCAGTACCCTGCAGTAGGGGCTGGAAACCACTCTTTCTTATTTGCTAGAAGAGAACAGCCCAAAGCTATAGGAAGCTGGCCTCCAATTCCTTTCTGTCTTCTAACCTCATGGAAGTGATTCTAGCTGAAAGTGGGCCTGGGAAATGTAGGTTAAGCTTTCAGATGTCTGCAGTAGGGGAAGACCCATGGCTTCATCCTACGTATCGGAAATCCCTTATTATAGGCTGGAAATATCCACTTCCTAGGCAGAGAGGAGGCAGAACATACAAATGCTCCAGGGAGAGAGAATACAGGTGTAAATGTAAGCAGATGTTCCTTTAGTTAAGCTGACCAGGGTTCTAAAAGCAGTAAAGGGAAAGAAGACTGTCTCAGAGCAGGGCTGTCCCGTGGGACTTTTTACAATGATGGATACTTCTATATCGTTGCTACCCAATACAGTAGTCATGGCTCCATGTGGTTATTGAATAGTTGAAGTGTGACTAGTATGCTTGGACCCTGGAGACTTTCCTTTTCACTCAGTTCAGTTCAGTTCAGTCGCACAGTCATGTCTGACTCTTTGCAACCCCATGGACTGCAGCACACCAGGCCTCCCTGTCCATCACCAACTCCTGGAGTTTACCCAAACTCATGTCCATTGAGTCCGTGATGCCATCCAACCATCTCATCCTCTGTCATCCCCTTCTCCTCCTGCCTTCAATCTTTCCCAGCATCAGGGTCTTTTCCAATGAGTCAGCTCTCCTTTTCATTAATTTAATTTAAATATGCATGAACTTCCCTGGTGGTCCAGTGGTTAAGACTCTGAGTTTCCAGTGCAGAGGTGCAAGTTCCATCCCTTTAAGGGAAATAGGATCCCACATCCCATGTGGCATGGCCAAAAACAAATAAAAATAAAGAAATAAATGTGCATAACCACATAGGGTAGTGGCTGCCATAGCGGACAGTGAAGCCTTAGAGAGGTCCAGAAAGATCAAGGTTGGGACCCTGATTTCTCTGCCCTGTCAAGCCTGGATGTGGTATGGTTACCTGGATACCCTCTTAGGAAACAGCATGAATCGTGGGGTTGAAGAAGGCAGAAAGAACCTTTCCTCCTGGAATGGCAGGTATGCTAGAACTAAAAAAGGGAGCAGAAACAAGGGTTCACCCCACTACATGAAGCAGAAGCCAAAGTAGTAGGTCTTTGGGGTTTTCAAAACAAGGAGGTTGACCCTCAGTCTGAAGAAGATATGAGCATCCAGAAGGCTGGAATGCAGGGGGAAGAAATCCAGGAAGAGGGAGTGGAGTGGCCTGATGAGACCAGTGGGAGCAAACCACAGCTGGGCTTTATGAAGCTGATGACAAGAGAGGACAAAGATGTCGCTGTAGGTGACCCGGCTGACCCCCCTGGCCTGCTTATGGGGCGGGATAATATTTTAACTAGTAACAAAGAGTATCCGTTTCCTATTGCTGCTGTAACAAGTCACTGCTAACTTGGTGGCTTAAACAACACAGATTTTCTACCTTACAGCTCTCTGGGTTAGAAGTCAACCTGGATTGTACAAGACTAAAATCAAAGCGTTGGCAGGGCTGCGTTCCTTCCAGAGGCTACAGGGAAGAATCTGTACCCTGCCGTTTTCCCAACTTCCACTGGTTTGCCTACACTTCTTGGTTTGTGGTCCCATCTTCCATCTTCCAAGTCCATCACGAGGACCTCTGCTCCTGCCCTTCTGTCTCCTCTGACCCTGACCCTTCTGCTTCCCTCTTACAGGAACCCTGTGATTGCATTAGAACCACCCTGATAACCAGGATAATCCCTCAGTCTCAATATCCCTAACCCAATCAAAAGGTGCAAAAGCACCTTCACCTAAGGCAGTTTATTCACAGGTTCTGGGTACTGGAACGTGGGCATCTTTGGTTTCTAATTTTTCGGTCACATCATGCAGCATGTGAACTTCCTTGACTAGGGATCTATCCCATGCCTCATGCAGCGGAAGTGCAGTCTTAACCACTGGATCACCAGGCAAAGTTGGAACATGGACATCTTTGGGAGATTATTATTCATTCTCTTACAATTTCTAATTAAAATTCATCTTGTTTCTCATTCTCCATCCCGCTGTCATCCTTGGCCTTGCCCTAGTCAGTTTGCATTTGTTGCCTCAGAGAAGAACAGCAGGACAATAAAGAAAATAGTCATTTCTTGCTTTTTTTGGTATTGAAAAAAAACTTTTCCTTTTTATTGGAGTATAGCCAATTAACGGGCTTCCCTGATGGCTCAGATGATAAAAAATCTGCCTGCAATGCAGGAGACCTGAATTTGATCTCTGGGTCAGGAAGATCTCCTGGAGAAGAGAATGGCAACACACTCCAGTATTCTTGCCTGGAGAATCCCATGGACAGAGAAGCTTGGCAGGCTACAGTCCACGGGGTCATAGAGTCCGTGGTCACTCAGTCACTCGTGACTGAGTGACTAACACACACACACACATATAGTCAATTAACAATGTTGTGAGTTTCAGGTGGACAGCAAAGGGACTTAGCCATACATATACATGTATCCATTCTCCCCCAAACTCCCCTCGCATCAAGACCATTTCTTGCCTTTCTAAGTTTCAAAAGTCCAGCTTTAAAGGAATGGACACCAGGCCAAGGAGCGAAAAATCAACAAGAAGCCAGGGGACATCAAAGAAACATCCCCCTGGTTGAGAAGCTAGCTGTCCCTGAGGAGAGGGCCTCTGGCCTTGTTCTTCTTGACTGAGCAATGGTTCATGTTAGAACCTAGGTTGTTTTTGAAGGTCAAGGGCAAAGGAAACTTGTGTCTGTGGCAGTCAGGATAGGTAGGCTTTGCCTCAGTAGCAAACAACCCCAAGTCTCCGTTGCTTAACAAAATGAGATTGATGTCTCACTGTCATTCCACATCCATCAGTGGTAGACTGGACCCTCTTTTCTATCCCAGGATGCAGGCTGGGGGCCCTTCCCTCATTTCCTCCATCCAGGACTCTGGCTGATGGAACAGCTACCGTCACACTAGTCTCTGTGGCAGAGGAAAAGAGAGGTGTACCCAGTCTTGGTCTGGCTCTTCTCAAAGCTTCTTCTGGGTAGTACCACTTGTCACTTCTCAGTTTTCATTGGTTAAAGCAAGTCATAGTCCATATCTAACTCAAGGAGACAGAGTAGTGCCTGAAAGGAGACCTGGGGATGTTTGGTGATCAGAGCTAATGATCACAGAGCTTCCCTTTCCAAGCAGAGCTCTTGGGAGGAGGCCAGAGCCCAGGGAAGTGACTACTTAAGAGGTTTGCATGGGCAGATGTCCCTGAATCCTCAGAGGTTCCCTGAGCTCAGGCTCTAGGTAGCAGTGGTGTTCCTGGTGCTGGAAAGGGGATTTTAAGAGATAGGCCAGTCTGGAAACCCAACAGTAGTCTCAATTAGGTTATCCCTCTGATGCCAGAGTGAGCTGGTGGTGACTTCAAGCCTCCAGGGAAAAAACATAAAGGATTCTGAATAGACTGAACCTAAGTTTACACCAACAGAGCAGTGGGGTCCCCAAATAGAAATTAAGTTTAGATATAGAAAGGCAACATTTACACCATCATGAATAGAAACCAAAGGCTGATGTTACAGGACATGTAGGTAATGTGACTGATTCAAGGTCCACCTGTTATGTGACACATTGGTAACTATTACAGAGAGCCTTCACTTAATCATTTCTTTTTCTTATTTAGAAAAACTATCATTGGTGACTAAAAGTTTCAGCAATGATTTAAATCATCTAAAATTCAAACACACAAGCTTGATGACATGCAAACATATCTTCATCGACTAACTACTGAAACTGATGGAAAGAGCTACTGCTCAGCCTCACTTCGACTGCTTTGTCTTCACCAGAAAAGGAAGTTAGAGAAGGGGGTAGATAATGAGTTGTTGAATTTCCAGAATGTGCCAGAGACTGTGCTGGGTACCTTGAGCCTCATCCACGTGAGGCTTAAGAGATTTAGGAACTTGCACTGAGTTGCTTAGCTGCTGGGCCAAAGCCGAAAGTCTACCCAGTTGGCCTGGCTCTTCCTCAGCTTCTGCCCCATGTTGGTTCTGCCCATCCCTGCTTCCGGTTGCCACATGGACAAACCTGACAGGTCAACGTCCCTCAGGCCCCTGGCTCCCCGGTGCCAGAATTGAGAGTAAAGGCCCTCACAGAGCTGTTGGGGAGAGCACCGTGGGAGGAGGCCCAGGCTGTGCATTTTGTCAGGAAGACCACAGATAGGATGTCGTGTTGTCCTCAGCACATCATATCAGGTATGTGATGTCAGCTTGTCCCATTGAGGGTGATGCTCATCTTGATAACTTGGTTAAGAGAGTATCCTCCAGATTGGTTCACAGTAAAGTTGCTATTCTCCTCCTTTGAAATTAATAATTGGTCGGCTTTAAAAATACAGTATATATTTCTGTAAACAATTCAAATAAGAAAGCAAAGGTAACTACCTTAATCTTCAAAGGTAACTCTACCAGTTTGGCTAAGAGTTGTATCTCTTAAGAGTGCATTTGCATCTGTATTTCCCCAGAGTTTACCTCTTTTGCAGGCTTCCCAGGTGGCGCTAGTGGTAAAGAACCCACCTGCCAATGCCAGACATAAGAGACACAGGTTTTATCCCTGGGTGGGGAAGCTCCCCCTGGAGAAGTGCACAGCAGCCAACTTCAGTACTCTTGCCCAGAGAGCCCCATGGACAGAGGAGCCTGGTGGCAGCAGTCCATGAGATCACACAGAGTTGGACGTGACCAAAGCAACTTGGCATGCATGCATCCTATTTCGGGGCTTCCCAGCTGGCTCAATAGTAAAGAATCTGCCCGACAATGCAGGAGACACAGAAGACTTGGATTCAACCCCTGGGTCAGGAAGATCCCGTGGAGGAGGAAATGGCAAATTCCAGAGAAAATTCCATGGACAGAGGAGCCTGGCGGGCTACAGTCCATGGAGTTGCAGAGAGTCAGACATGACTGAGTCACTAAGCACACACCCACACACACACATACTCACACACAGATATACTTATTCTTAAATAAATGAGAGTAGAATCATCTTACACAAATTGTTACCTCAACTTAGCTATTTCTCCTAACAAAACAAACTCGTAGCATTATTTATTGCTCATCATTGCTTTAATTTGTTGCGTAATTATGACCAGTGAAATCACAATAGCCAAGATATGGAAACAACCTAAATGTCCATTGACAGAGGAATGGATAAAGAAGATGTGGTGCATATGCACAATGGAATCACTACTCAGTAGTAACTGAGATGTGGTAGGTAGAAGATGTGGTTCAGTTCAGCTCAGTTCAGTCACTCAGTCGTGTCCGACTCTTTGTGACCCCATGAATCACAGCACGCCAGGCCTCCCCGTCCATCACCAACTCCCAGAGTTCACTCAAACTCATGTCCATTGAGTCGGTGATGCCATCCAGCCATCTCATCCTCTGTCTTCCCCTTCTCCTCCTGCCCCCAATCCCTCCCAGCATCAGGGTCTTTTCCAATGAGTCAACTCTTCGCATGAGGTGGCCAAAGTACTCGAGTTTGAGCCTCAGCATCAGTTCTTCCAATGAACACCCAGGACTGATCTCCTTTAGGATGGACTGGTTGGATCTCCTTGCAGTCCATGGGACTCTCAAGAGTCTTCTCCAACACCACAATTCAAAAGCATCAGTTCTTCGGTGCTCAGCCTTCTTCACAGTCCAACTCTCGCATCCATACGTGACCACTGGAAATACCATAGCCTTGACTAGACAGACCTTTGTTGTCAAAATAATATGTCTACTTTTTAATATACTATCTAGGTTGGTCATAACTTTCCTTCCAAGGAGTAAGCATCTTTTAATCTCATGGCTGTGATCACCATCTGCAGTGATTTTGGAGCCCCAAAAAATAAAATCTGACACTGTTTCCACTGTACATATACACAAATGGAATTACTACGCAGGCATTAAAAAGAATAAAATAAGGCCATTTGCAGCAACATGAATGCAACTAGAGATCATCACATGAAGTGAAATCAGACAAATACCATATGATATCACTTATAGGTGGAATATAAAATGTGACATAAATGAACTTACCTATGGAACAGAAACAGAGTCTCAGACATAGAGAACAGACTCATGGTTGCCCAGGTTGGGGGATGGATTGGGAGTTTGGGATTAGTAAATGCAAGCTATTATATAGAGAACAGATAAACAACAAGGTCCTGCTGTACAGCACAGGGAACTATATTCAATATCCTGTCATAAACCATAATGGAAAATAATGTGAAAAAGAATGTATATATATGTATAACTGAATCACTTTTCTGTACAGCATAAATTAACACGACATTGTGAATCAACTGTACTTCAATAAAGAAAATAATTATGGCTAGTGAGAGTGAAATGATTGTCGATATTTCCGCTGGGAGGTTCCAGTCTATTTCACATTTGGCCGATTTGTCTTCTCCTTGCCGTGTTGTGGGTGCTCTCTGCACTGTGCCAATAATCGAGCGGTAAAGGGAAAGAACGTTTGGGGGCCTTCAAGGAGCTGAGGCTGGTGGGCACTCTGGAGCTGGGGGTGGGGACAGTGGCCAGAGCTGGGGCTGGGACAGGTGACAGGTCTGGTTTGCAGGCCAAGAGGCTGGACCTTGTTCTACAGCTCAGAGAGGGTCCTGTGAGGGACCTGCCCCAGGTGGATGTGATTTCTAGAAAGCTCTGTGAGCACTCTCTGGAGAAGGGTGAGGCCAAGAGGGGGCCCTGGCCAGTGCAGAGGTAGCTGGTTTAGGCAGCCAGCTAGGAGGCCAGGAGAGGTTTTAAAGCCCCTTCCATTTGAGGAAAGTTCTGGAGAACTCCAGAAAACTGGCCTTTGGAGACAGGGCTGGACTCCTGCCTTCATGGGCAGCTCTCATTATCACTCTCCCCATTAGCGATTTATTGTATTAGTTAGAGCTAATTTACATGTTACTGAAGCATTGAAAACAGATTGCAGATGTTTGGAAACAGATGTTATCCTAATGTTAAGGCAAAACCATGAATATTTATGATGATTATTGCCCGGATCAAATTACCTTGCTTAAACACGGAGGCATGTTCTAGCAACTTTTGCTGGGAACCTGGAGAGGGAAGACAGAAAAGTATTGATGAACTTTTGGGCACACTTCAATTTTCCTTCACGTGGGATCCATTTTTTTTCTGCCTTCCCATGGACCTGGGAACAGAGATTTGTTGTTAGGGAATCAACTGAGGGATTTTCCTGCTGCTCATATTAATTGGCCAAGTTAGGATTTTCCATCTGACTTTTTCCAGCCTCTTGGAAAAAGATCTGCCAAGCCGCCTTTCACCTAAGAGCGGTGGTCACTTCTCAGGCTGCAGTGGGGAGGCTGGGCTTCCTGGTGCTTCTCCCACCCAACAGCCCGGGGTCCCAGAGCCACCAGGGGCCAGGCTGGGCCACAGCGGCAAGTGGGGTCTGCAAGGCTGGAAGCTGACTTGCTTTTCTCCTATTGGCTGTCCTGGCAGAAACACCAGATGGAGACCTGTCCCTTTGCAGTCTTCAAGTGTCTCCTTCTCAAGTTCAGGGCAGTCATCTGGGAAAGTGTGAGGAATCTTTGAGAGGTGTGATGGGTGGGAGATGCTCTCCAGCCCCTCTGGATCCTTCCACCATTCATGTGCCTGTCTCTGTCCCACATCCCACCTCATACTTTTGCACTGAAAAGCAGCCCCTACAGTTCTTCCTGGGGTGACTGCTTGCCCCCAGCCCTCTGGGGTCCCTGGCCCCATCCAGCACAGAGAACCCAAAAACTTGGGAGCTGATGCCCTCCTTGGCCATCTTACCCTTAACCGATAGCTATAATGAAAGCCCAGCTCTTTGGCCTCAGGTTGGGGCATGTCTGAGGCCCAGCTTACCCTCTGGGGCCTTCCTCAAGGTCAAAGTGTAGCTCTACTCTGGCTAATCCCCCACTCCTTTCTTTCTTCCTTGTTCAGTCCCCACACTGGTTTCTAATGGGGGCAGGTCCTCAATAAATCCCCCACTCAGGGGCCCTTGTCCCAGGACATGCTTTGGAGGACCCCCACCTAAGCCCCCTGGGGTTCCTTCTGTGCTGGCCCCATACCTAGCAATGGGATGAAAATGATGGAGGGACAGATCCTGTGTATGAGGAGCTTAGGGAGCGGGGGAGACCGATGGGGAGCGGAGAATTCCAGTGGCTCAGGAGCAGCACAGAGGGAAGGGCACTTCTAGCCTGTGGTTGAGTATTAACTGAGCGGTGGTGGGAGTGTCAACTGCCGACTACGCCTGCTGGGACTCTTGAGCACCCCCTGCAGGCCACATATGGGGCCAGGGGCATTCTGCCTCATTTCATCGTCAGGTTAACCCTGCAGGGTAAATGTCATCAGTCCCATTTCCCTCCTAAAAACCCTGAACCTTAGAGATGTTTAGTGATTCACTCAGGGGCATCTACCCACTTAACAAACTTTTATCCAGCAGAGCCTCCTGGAGTGCAGGGGCCTATCCTGGGTAAGCTGATGGGAAGAGAGCTGTTAATATAGATGATTAATATGGAAATAGAGAATAAATGTGTCGTTCCAAGCTGTGATGAATGGAAATTCATGAATGGAATCCCTGGAGGGGAAGGGCCTGGGGAGGTGACATCAGGGGTGAGAGTGGGCATCTCCAGTGGAGAAAGGGGAACTGGGAGCCCTGGGCAGAGGGGCAACAGGTGCAAAGGCCTTGGGAGCAGGGACTGGAGAGGGTGGTGGGTGAAGAGCTGGAGGGGCCAGCAGGGGCCAGATCATGCAGTCAGTGTCTTATCCTGATGCCAGGAGCTTGGCCTTGTTCTGAGAACCCTGAGCCACCTCCAAACGGAGATCCTCACACTGGAAGAGGCAGAGTCAGGCTTGACTTCCACAGCCTGGATTTCATTTATTATTTTGTGCCTCTAAGGAAGACTAGGGATCTCTTCAAGAAAATCAGAGATACCAAAGGAAGACTTCATGCAAAGATGGGCTCGATAAAGGACAGAAAAGGTATGGACCTAAGAGAAGCAGAAGATATTAAGAAGAGGCAGCAAGAATACACAGAAGAACTGTACAAAAAAGATCTTCACAACCCAGATAATCATGATGGTGTGATCACTGACCTAGACCCAGACATCCTGGAATGTGAAGTCAAGTGGACCTTAGAAAGCATCACTACGAACAAAGCTAGTGGAGGTGATGGAGTTCCAGTGGAGCTATTCCAAATCCTGAAAGATGATGCTGTGAAAGTGCTGCACTCAATATGCCAGCAAATTTGGAAAACTCAGCAGTGGCCACAAGATTGGAAAAGGTCACTTTTCATCCCAGTCCCAAAGAAAGGCAATGCCAAAGAATGCTCAAACTACCGCACAATTGCACTCATCCTCACTTTCGCTTTTCACTTTCATGCATTGGAGAAGGAAATGGCGGCCCACTCCAGTGTTCTTGCCTGGAGAATCCCAGGGGCGGGGGAGCCTGGTGGGCTTCCGTCTATGGGGTTGCACAGAGTCGGACATGACTGAAGCGACTTAGCAGCAGCAGCAGCAGCACACGCTAGTAAAGTAATGCTCAAAATTCTCCAAGCCAGGCTTCAGCAATATGTGAACCGTGAACTTCCTGATGTTCAAGCTGGTTTTAGAAAAGGCAGAGGAACCAGAGATCAAATTGCCAACATCCGCTGGATCATGGAAAAAGCAAGAGAGTTCCAGAAAAGCATCTATTTCTGCTTTATTGACTATGCCAAAGCCTTTGACTGTGTAGATCACAATAAACTGTGGAAAATTCTGAAAGAGATGGGAATACCAGACCATCTGATCTGCCTCTTGAGAAATTTGTATGCAGGTCAGGAAGCAACAGTTAGAACTCGTCATGGAAGAACAGACTGGTTCCAAATAGGAAAAGGAGTATGTCAAGGCTGGATATTGCCACCCTGCTTATTTAACTTATATGCAGAGTACATCATGAGAAACGCTTGCCTGGAAGAAACACAAGTTGGAATCAAGATTGCTGGGAGAAATATCAGATATGCAGATGACACCACCCTTATGGCAGAAAGTGAAGAGGAACTCAAAAGCCTCTTGATGAAAGTGAAAGTGGAGAGTGAAAAGTTTGGCTTAAAGCTCAACATTCAGAAAACGAAGATCATAGCATCTGGTCCCATCACGTCATGGGAAATAGATGGGGAAACAGTGGAAACAGTGTCAGACTTTATTTTTCTGGGCTCCAAAATCACTACAGATGGCGACTGCAGCCATGAAATTAAAAGACGCTTATTCCTTAGAAGGAAAGTTATGACCAACCTAGACAGCATATTCAAAAGCAGAGACATTACTTTGCCAACAAAGGTTCGCCTAGTCAAGGCTATGATCTTTCCTGTGGTCATGTATGGATGTGAGAGCTGGACTGTGAAGAAGGCTGAGTGCTGAAGAATTGATGCTTTTGAACTGTGGTGTTGGAGAAGACTCTTGAGAATCCCTTGGACTGCAAGGAGATCCAACCAGTCCATTCTGAAGGAGATCAGCCCTGGAATTTCTTTGGAAGGAATGATGCTAAAGCTGAAATTCCAATATTTAGGCCACCTCATGCGAAGAGTTGACTCATTGGAGAAGACTCTGATGCTGGGAGGGATTGGGGGCAGGAGGAGAAGGGGACGACAGAGGATGAGATGGCTGGATGGCATCACTGACTCGATGGACGTGAGTCTGAGTGACCTTCGGGAGTTGGTGATGGACAGGGAGGCCTGGCGTGCTGCGATTCATGGGGTCGCAAAGAGTCAGACACGACTGAGCAACTGATCTGAAGGAAAAGGCTCTGGGCTGCTTCTTAGGAAAGAAGGCCTGAGGGTCCCTCTGGCCGAGTGGGCACCTGAACAAGAATCAGCAGATGGCGGGACACCCTAATTATGTACGAACAGTAGTTTTCAAACTTGAGTTTCTGGGAATGGATGGAGAATTTGCATTTGTTTTTTTTTCTTTTTTTTTTAAAAAATGTATGTATTTGTGTTTGGCTGTGCTGAGTCCTCATTGCCGCGTGCACACTTTCTCTAGTTGCAGCGAGCAGGGGCTACTCTAGTTGCATTGTGTGAACCTCCCATCGGGGTGGCTTCTGTTGCGAAGCATGAGCCCTGAGTGTGAGGGCTTCGGTAGTCGTGGTTTGTGGGCTTACTTAGTTGCTCTATGGTACATGGAATCCCCCCGGGCCAAGGTTAGAACCTATGTCCCCTGCATTGGCGGGCAGATTCTTACTCTCGGTCCCACTAGGGAAGTCTGAATCTACATTTCTAAGTTCCCAGAAGGTGGTCTTGGAGCTGTCAGTCTGGGAGAACACTCTCAGGGGCCTCCTCACAGCCATACAGCAGAGCCCCCAGGGGAAGGCAGATTCTTGGCTGGAGTCAGTGTCAGTCTGGGCTCCACCCAGAAGCAGAACCATAGGAGATATATATACACACACATATACATACACATACACACATACACACACATACATATATATATATATATATAATGGGATTTATTATAGGGAGTCAGCTTACTCCATCATGGGGTCTGGCTAAGCAGGTTGAAATCCAGGTGATTCTGGTGGTCAGGAAGGGCTGCAAAGAAGCAGGTGGGACCCCACTGACATCAGCAGAGGCTCATGGTTCCAGGAAGCTGTCAGGAGGGAGGCGCGAGGGAAAGCAGAACAAGTGCAGCCCCTGCTCTGGTTTGGACTCTCAGCCTCAGGGCCACCTAAGTCGACCTAAAGGGCTGCTAAATGATTAAGTCAGGCCCACCCAGGAAATCTCTCCTTTGCTTACTTAAGGTCAGCTGATTATGGACTTTAGCCCCATCTGCAGGATTCGCTCACACAGCACCTAATAGTGAAGCTGGACAATTGGTGGAAGGAGTGTATATGCTATGGGCTTTGCAGGTGGAGCAGTGGTAGAGTCCTCCCGCCACTGCAGGAGATGCGGGAGACTCGGGTTCCATCCCTGGGTTGGGAAAGTTCCCTGGGGGAGGAAATGGCAGCCCACTCCAGCATTCTTGTCTGGAGAATCCCATGGACAGAGGAGCCTGGTGGGCTACAGTCCATAAGGTCAAAAAGAGTAGGACAAAACTGAGTGAGCATATGAATATGCTACAAAGTTGCCACACCCCCTTTTGCTCCCCAGGAGAAGTGCCCTCAGGGCCCAGAGTGATGGGAAGCATGATCAAAAGGACACTCTGGGAACTGTGGTCCAACCTGGTGGACTGACCTGGCACAGAGCCTGTGCAACGCAGAGCAGGTGTCCCACTCTCTGGGGCTCAAATCAGGTCCTGCCTGATGCACAGGTTCTGACACCTGCACCATCACTTGCTTGGCTCTGCATTCTTTGGTCTGTGCCTACCACTCTGGCCTCATGTCTTGTAAAACAGCTGCCAAGGTGGCCAGACTCTGTCCCCAAGGGTGGAGCTCAGCTTGCAAGACATTAACAGGTGAGACTGAGGCAGGGAGACGCCCAGAACACGTGATGGGAAAGAAATCTGCACCCATCCAAGCAGGACAGGGTATGAAGAGGATTCCTCTCTGGACCCAAATTTCCTGCCTGGATGACAAAGTGTGGGAATCCAGGATCCTGGCGGACAGGAGAGGAGACTCTTGGAGCAAATTGAAAACATCCGGCCAGATCCCCAGGAAGGGGAATAGAGGTGGCGTTGAACCGTTCTGTGCAGCGTCTGATGCTGAGGAAACTGGACCAGTGGCTCCAACACATGCCTGCTGCTGCTGTCTAGTCACTCAGTCGTTCTGACTCTTTACAACCCCTGGACTGCAGCACGCCAGGCTCCCCTGTCCTTCACTATCTCCCGGAGTTTGCTCAGGTTTATATCCATTGAGTCGGTGATGACATCCAACCATCTCATCTGCCAACACATTGAAGGATATTTATTTGCAACCTAGAATATGCTATTCCGACAAATCATGATTTAAAAGTGAGGTTAGGGACTTCACAAGGTGGTCCAGTGGTTAAGACTCTGCACTTCCACTGGAGGGGCCATGGGTTCAGTCCCTGGTTGGGAAACTTAAGATCCCTCAAGCCCCTCGATGTGGCCAAAAAAAGGAAAGAAAGAAAGAAAAAGAAATGTGAAGGTAGAATAGAATTATTGTCAGCCTTGAAAAAACCTCAGAAAATTCAATCCCCAGACACCCTTTCCAAGGAAACTACCCAAGGATGGGCTTTAGCAAGAGAAGGGACTAGACTGAGAATGAGGAGGCCTTGGGGGTCTCAAAATGGGGGATCGGATTCAGGGGAGGCCCAGGATGGGAGGACACCTGGAGGGTGCCCAGCTCAGGTAGAAAGGCACTCTTAGAGCTGGGTTTGAGATTTGAAAAAAAAAACCAAAAAGCTGTTGACTGACAGATGGGAAGTCCTGTGGAGCAACTGAGAAGAGAAGCCAGCAAGAAGCCCATAGCAAATTAAGCTGATGAAAAAAAAAAGTCAGTGATTTAAGGAGAAAAAAAGATGTTTAAGGAAAAGAAACAAAAATCATACTGTGCTGCAAACACTATTTATATGATTATAACAATGGAAATAAACACTGTTGACTAGAAGATAGGATTATATTAAGGGGGCAGGGAAGGGCTGTGCATGAGGCGGAGGAGAGCTCAGCCAGCCTGGCCAGAGACCTGCACAGTACACTACGATTGTTCAGTCAATAAGACAGAGCATCTTATTACCGAGAAGCTTGTCTGCTCCAGAAGAAACGGTTAAGAGAGGCCAAAGCAGATGCCTTCCTTGCGTAGGGAGGGGCTGGTGGCTAAGCGATTGCTGTGTAGGCCTTTTAGTAATAGTTGATTCCAGATATATATGCTATATGCATATATTGCATTGGCCAAAAAGTTTTTTTGAAATTTTCCATACTACCTTGTGGAAAAAATCCAAACAAACTTTTGGCCAACCCTACACAATTCTTGGGAAAGATAAAATTAACTTTTGGATGGTGAAATCCATCAAAATAAAAAATTGGGGAAAATAAAAAGTCATGAACACTATCTATGGGAAGCCTGCTGTGACAATACCTGACCATGCCTACCACCCCATCCCGACCTTCCTACCCCAGTGAAGTTCTGTCAACCTCCCTTTCTGGTGCCTGGGAAAATAGATGGACAGCTGAGTCCGTCCGTCTCTCTGAGAGAAGCCTATGAGCTCTAGCCAAGGAAAAAAAATTTTTTTCGATTTATTTTATTGAAGTATAGTTGATTTATAATGTTGTGTTTGTTTCTCCTGTACAGCAAAGCAATTCAGTTATACGTAGATATACATTCTTTGTCATGTTCTTTTCCATTATGGTTTATCATAGGATATTTGCCTGGAGAATCCCATGGACAGAGGAGCCTGGAAGGGCTACAGTCCATGGGGTTACAAAGAGTCAGACATAACTGAAATGACTTAGCACATTGAATATAGTTCCGTGGGTTATACAGTAGGACCTTGTTTTATCTATTCTCAATATAATACTTTGCATCTGCTAATCCCAAATTCCCAATTCATCCCTCTAGCCAAGGAAAACTTTTTGATGTTTTAATTGTTTTAGGCAAACAGTCAATCTGAAAGAAAAAAACTTTTCAAGAGATAAATAAGGGCTTGGGTGGATAATCCCTTCCAAACTCTTAAACTAACAACTCTTGGTTAAACAGTCCTTCCAGGGCCTCAGATATGTGAGAAGAGTTGGTAGCAGATGGCTGTGTACAAAGTAGGAGCAACTTGCAAAGTGGCTCAGGGCACAACTTTCCCCCTGCTTTTAAAAAGCAAGCAGGTCTGTTTACAGATGAATGCTACAGGGCCGAGTTCAGGAATTTCATATCGTACAGGTGCTAAAGAGGCAGGCGGATGCAGTGCCTGGCACTTGATTACTGTGTGTACACTGGGTGCATGGCTAGCTGCCACCTTGACAGAGCAAGTAAAGGCTGCATGTTGATAGCTGTGCAAACAGTGTCCCTCACGAGGGGTTGTTCGTCCGCCTTCTGTATTTACCTAGTTGGCCCCTCTGTTTTCATAGGAGGGGATTCTTGAAAGGTAAACGTAATGTGAGTATATTTGAAACCAGCACAGGTAGCTCTGCAAACAGCCCCTAATGAAGCTTTACAGGTATAGCCCATCCTCATTCTTTGTGGCTTCCCTGGTGGCTCAGACAATAAAGCGTCTGCCTGCAATGTGGGAGACCTAGGTTCAATCCCTGGGTTGGGAAAATCCTCTGGAAAAGGAAATGGCAACCCACTCCAGTACTCTTGCCTGGAAAATCCCGTGGACAGACGAGCCTGGTAGGCTACAGTCCAAGGGATGGCAAAGAGTCGGACACAACTGAGTGACTTTTCTCTCTATTCTTTGTGGATTTTTTTTTAAATTTTATTTTTATTGGAGTATAGTTGATTTTCTTGAAGAGATCCCTAGTCTTTCCCATTCTGTTGTTTTCCCCTATTTCTTTGCATTGATTGCTGAAGAAGGCTTTCTTAGCTCTTCTTGCTATTCTTTGGAACTCCGCATTCAGGTGCTTATATCTTTCCTTTTCTCCTTTGCTTTTCACTTCTTTTCACAGCTATTTGTAAGGCCTCCCCAGCCAGCCATTTGGCTTTTTTGCATTTCTTTTCCATGGGGATGGTCTTGATCCCTGTCTCCTGTACAGTGTCACGAACCTCATTCCATAGTTCATCAGGCACTCTATCTATCAGATCTAGGCCCTTAAATCTATTTCTCACTTCCACTGTATAATTATAAGGGATTTGATTTAGGTCATATCTGAACGGTCTAGTGGTTTCCCCTACTTTCTTCAGTTTAAGTCTGAATTTGGCAATAAGGAGTTCATGGTCCGAGCCACAGTCAGCTCCTGGTCTTGTTTTTGCTGACTGTGTAGAGCTTCTCCATCTTTGGCTACAAAGAATATAATCAATCTGATTTTGGTGTTGACCATCTGGTGATGTCCATGTGTAGAGTCTTCTCTTGTGTTGTTGGAAGAGGGTGTTTGCTATGACCAGTGCATTTTCTTGGCAAAACTCTATTAGTTTTTGCCCTGCTTCATTCTGTATTCCAAGGCCAAATTTGCCTGTTACTCCAGGTGTTTCTTGACTTCCTACTTTTGCATTCCAGTCCCCTATAATGAAAAGGACATCTTTTTTGGGTGTTAGTTCTACAAGGTCTTGTAGGTCTTCATAGAACCGTTCAACTTAAGCTTCTTCAGCGTTACTCGTTGGGGCATAGACTTGGATTACTGTGACATTGAATGGTTTGTCTTGGAAGCGAACAGAGATCCTTCTATCGTTTTTGAGATTGCATCCAAGTACTGCATTTCGGACTCTTTTGTTGACCATGATGACCACTCCATTTCTTCTGAGAGATTCCTGCCCGCAGTAGTAGATATAATGGTCCTCTGAGTTAAATTCACCCATTCCAGTCCATTTGAGATATTAAGAAGGGGTGGCAAGAATACACAGAAGAACTGTACAAAAAAGATCTTCAAGACCCAGATAAACACAACAGTGTGATCACTCACCTAGAGCCAGACATCCTGGAATGTGAAGTCAAGTGGGCCTTAGAAAGCATCACTACAAACAAAGCTAGTGGAGGTGATGGAATTCCAGCGGAGCTATTCCAAATCCTGAAAGATGATGCTGTGAAAGTGCTGCACTCAATATGCCAGCAAATTTGGAAAACTCAGCAGTGGCCACAAGATTGGAAAAGGTCACTTTTCATCCCAATCCCAAAGAAAGGCAATGCCAAAGAGTGCTCAAACTACCGCACAATTGCACTCATCTCACAAGCTAGTAAAGTCATGCTCAAAATTCTCCAAGCTGGCCTTCAGCAATATGTGAACCATGAACTTCCTGATGTTCAAGCTGGTTTTAGAAAAGGCAGAGGAACCAGAGATCAAATTGCCAACATCTGCTGGATCATGGAAAAAGCAAGAGAGTTCCAGAAAAGCATCTATTTCTGCTTTATTGACTATGCCAAAGCCTTCAACTGTGTGGATCACAATAAACTATGGAAAATTCTGAGAGAGATGGGAATACCAGACCACCTGATCTGCCTCTTGAGAAATCTGTATGCAGGTCAGGAAGCAACAGTTAGAACTGGACATGGAAGAACAGACTGGTTCCAAATAGGAAAAGGAATTTGTCAAGGCTGTGTATTGTCACCATGTTTATTTAACCTATATGCAGAGTACATCATGAGAAATGCTGGACTGGAAGAAACACAAGCTGGAATCAAGATTGCTGGGAGAAATATCAATAACCTCAGTTATGCAGATGACACCACCCTTATGGCAGAAAGTGAAGAGGAACTCAAAAGCCTCTTGATGAAAGTGAAAGTGGAGAGTGAAAAGATTGGCTTAAAGCTCAACATTCAGAAAACGAAGATCATGGCATCTGGTCCCATCACTTCATGGGAAATAGATGGGGAAACAGTGTCAGATTTTATTTTTCTGGGCTCCAAAATCACTGCAGATGGTGATTGCAGCCATGAAATTGAAAGACGCTTACTCCTTAGAAGGAAAGTTATGACCAACCTAGATAGCATATTCAAAAGCAGAGACATTACTTTGCCAACAAAGGTTCGCCTAGTCAAGGCTATGGTCTTTCCTGTGGTCATGTATGGATGTGAGAGCTGGACTGTGAAGAAGGCTGAGCGCCAAAGAATTGATGCTTTTGAACTGTGGTGTTGGAGAAGACTCTTGAGAGTCCCTTGGACTGCAAGGAGATCCAACCAGTCCATTCTGAAGGAGATCAGCCCTGGGATTTCTTTGGAAGGAATGATGCTAAAGCTGAAACTCCAGTACTTTGGCCACCTCATGTGAAGAGTTGACTCGTTGGAAAAGACTCTGATGCTGAGAGGGATTTGGGGTAAGAGGAGAAGGGGACGACAGAGGATGAGATGGCTGGATGGCATCACTGACTCGATGGATGTGAGTCTCAGTGATCTCAGGGAGTTGGTGTTGGACAGGGAGGCCTGGGGTACTGCAATTCATGGGGTTGCAAAGAGTCAGACACGACTGAGTGACTGATCTGATCTGATAGTTGATTTACAATGTCATGTTAGTTTCAGGTGTATGGCTAAGTGATTCAGTTACACACACACACACACACACACACACATATTCTCTTTTCAGGTTCTTTTCCATTATAGGTTATTACAAGATATTGAATACCTTCCCTGCACTTGTTGTCCTTGTTGGTTGTCTATTTTATACACAGCAGTGTTCCTAGATTCTGTATTTGTGAATTTGTTTACTTGCTAAAAGGTACTTGTAACCCCTAGATCAATACTCGCAGTGTTTGCTTCTGGGGCCCTTTGCAGACACGAGCATGCTTCACAGGTGGTGCAGTGGTAAGGAATCCGCCTGCCAATTCAGGAGATGCAGGAGATGTGGGTTTGATCTCTGGGTTGGGGAGATTCCCTGGAGGAGGAAATGGTAACTCACTCTAGTATTCTTGTCTGGGGAATCCCACGGACAGAAGAGCCTGGCAGGCTACAGTCCATGGTGTTGCAAAGAGTTGGACAGGACTGAGAAACTAAGCGTGCATGCACATGGACACAGGCACAGGGGCAAGAATGTGGCCACTCGGTGCTCCTGTTCCCAGCTGGACTTGGACAAAATGAGGACCTGCCTTCTTGTTTCAGCTCAGACTGTAAGTAAGCTAGTGTGCTTTTCATGGTCTACTTACCATCATGTTTTTCACATTCTTGTGCTTTCTGTGGGTGATTTCACTGTTTAAAACACCCTTCTGGAGAGTGCTGAAGTACCGTCTAGTGTCCCATGGATGAGAAGGCTGTGTGTGACTTTTGGAGAGACTTTTGAGTCAGATGAGCTTCCTTCATTCATGAGTTATGGCACTGCTGTCTGTGAATTGAGTGAGTGATCTACAGTGTAGATTAGACGAAGTGTCTTTACCCAGAAACACTCAAGGTTCTAGATTGCTTGGTGGACCAAAATGTGGTAACTGCAGGCTCAGGACCCTGATCCTGTGTTTTCGCTGGAAGCGATGGTTCAATGCCATAATTCAGCGTTCACCGTGGCTTCCTACACCAGCAGTCTTCAACCTTTTTTGGCATTAGGAACTGGTTTCATAGAAGACAATTTTTCTACCAATTGGAGTCAGGGGGATGGTTTTGGAATGATTCAAGCACATTACATTTGTTGTAATGTGCTTGAATCACTTTATTTCCATTATTATTACATCAACTCCATCTCAGATCATCAGGCATTAGATCCTGGAGGTTGGGGACCCCTAGTCTAGACCACAACTACTGCCAATAATGAGATCCAACTCTACTCACTTATACATGGTTACAGTCCTTGTGGTGGGCTCCTTTACCCACCTGGAGTGTCCAACCCCACAGTCTGGGAGGACTCGGTGTCACCCCCCAGACCCAGGTTGGATCCTGACAGGACTGTCTGCCTCCCCTTACAGCAGTCTGGTTCAGGAACAAGATCAGGTCCTAAGCTGGTTCACCCAGAGCACAGTTTGTCTGAAATGAGGTTCCTCAAAAGTAGCAGAGCTAAATATGGGACACCCATTTATATTTGAATTTCAGATCAACAACAAATTATTTTTTCATATAAGTATGTCCCAAATATTTCATGGGACATATTTACACTAAAAATTAATTTGTTGTTGGAATTAATTGGATGTGAAATTCAAAGTTCACTGGGCTTTTATTAATTTACTGTATTTTCAATGTTGTGTAATAACCTAATAATGGAAAAATCTGAAAAAGAATATATATATGTTTTTGTGAGTAAATAAATCACTTTGCTATATACCTGAAGCTAACACATCATTATAAATCAGCTGTACTTCAATTTTAAAATGCTTAAAAATAAAAATTAAATAATAAGAAAGACTTTAATTTTACTTATTACATATGACTAACCTTTATTTTCGGAGAAGGCAATGGCACCCCACTCCAGTACTCTTGCTTGGAAAATCCCACGGATGAAGGAGCCTGGTAGGCTGCAGTCCGTGGGGTCGCTAGGAGTCGGACACGACTGAGAGACTTCACTTTCTCTTTTCCCTTTCATGCACTGGAGAAGGAAATGGCAACCCACTCCAGTGTTCTTGCCTGGAGAATCCCAGGGACGAGGAAGCCTGGTGGGCTGCCGTCTATGGGGTCGCACAGAGTCGGACACGACTGAAGTGACTTAGCATAGCATAGCAATCTTTATTTCATTATTACTGTGAACTGTATCTTTATTTGCTGAATTCTGCAACCTTACCAGACACAGACTCTGAAACAAGGATCCCCAGTTAATGCCTTGTGATGGAAGTACTCTTGGGGGGACCACTGGGGGCATGGGAAAAGCCAAGCCAGGCTGTGACTTCAGGTAAGGTCCTGGGAAGATAGCGGCAGAGAGTGGATGGTGCTCCAGGGGAGCTCAGGTGTGTGAGTTACCCTTCCCAGGAAGCAAGGGAGCTGGGCTTGCAGAGGACTGCCCCCTGAGAATGAAAACTCCCTTGTTCTTTGCATGAGGTTCACCAGGATCCTAAGGACAGCTTCTATGCAGCATGTCAGGTGCAAGTGTTGAAAGGCAGAGGCATGCAGAGTCCATGAGGAGGATCCAGGAGGTCTGAGTAGAGCCCCCCAATACTTGCCCTAGAGCTTTCGTTCCCTAGTTGGGAAGACACCTTTGTGTCCACCAGGCCTGTTTCCTCATCTGTCTTTCCAGCTCTCTGGTATCTGAAAGGGCAGGCAGCCAGAGTGGGGTTAAGTGTTGCCGCCCAATTCACTTGGAACCTCAGAATGTGGTCGGGAAACCCTGGGAAAGAGGGTCTCCAGAAATGTAATAAGTTACAATGATATCACCCTGCATAGTGAAAGTGAAGTCATTCAGTCGTGTCTGACTCTTTGTGACCCCATGGACTGTAGCCTATCAGGCTCCTCCGTCCATGGGATTTTCCAGGCAAGAGTGCTGGAGTGGATTGCCATTTCCTTCTTCAGGGGTTCTTCCGTACCCAGGGATAGAACCCGGGTCTCCGACATTGCAGGCAGACGCTTTACCGTCTGAGTCTATATGTAGGCCCTAAATCCTACATCTCTGATGTCCTAATAAAAAAATACAAAGGGAAGATATATGTAGAGTTGAGAGGGATGTGGCTACAGTTTGAGGGATTCAGGGCTTGCTGGGAGGGGCAAGGAAGGATTTTGCCCTGGGAAGCTGGGAGGGGTAAGGAAGAATTTTTGCCCCGAGTCACAAAGGGACCCTTGCCTTGGGACCACCTAGATTTCAGACTTCTAGCCTCCAGTCTCTGATCAGATCAGATCAGATCAGATCAGTCGCTCAGTCGTATCCGACTCTTTGAGACCCCGTGAACCGCAGCACGCCAGGCCTCCCTGTCCATCACCAGCTCCCGGAGGTCACTCAGACTCACACCCATCAAGTCAGTGATGCCATCCAGCCATCTCATCCTCTGTCGTCCCCTTCTCCTCCTGCCCTCAATCCCTCCCAGCATCAGAGTCTTCTCCAATGAGTCAACTCTTCGCATGAGGTGGCCAAAATACTGGAGTTTCAGCTCTAGCATCATTCCTTCCAAAGAAATCCCAGGGCTGATCTCCTTCAGAATGGACTGGGTGGATCTTCTTGCAGTCCAAGGGACTCTCAAGAGTCTTCTCCAACACCACAGTTCAAAAGCATCAATTCTTCGGCGCTCAGCCTTCTTCACAGTCCAGCTCTCACATCCATACATGACCACAGGAAAGACCATAGCCTTGACTAGGCGAACCTTTGTTGGTAAAGTAATGTCTCTGCTTTTGAATATGCTATCTAGGTTGGTCATAACTTTCCTTCCAAGGAGTAAGCGTCTTTTAATTTCATGGCTGCAGTCACCATCTGCAGTGATTTTGGAGCCCCCCAAAATAAAGTCTGACACTGTTTCCACTGTTTCTCCATCTATTTCCCATGTAGTGATGGGACCAGATGCCATGATCTTCGTTTTCTGAATGTTGAGCTTTAAGCCAACCTTTTCACTCTTCATTTTCACTTTCATCAAGAGGCTTTTTAGCCCCTCTTCACTTTCTGCCATAAGAGTGGTGTCATCTGCATATCTGAGGTTATTGATATTTCTCCCAGCAATCTTGATTCCAACTTGTGTTTCTTCCAGTCCAGCATTTCTCATGATGTACTCTGCATATAAGTTAAATAAACATGGTGACAATATGCAGCCTTGACGTACTCCTTTTCCTATTTGGAACCAGTCTGTTGTTTCATGACCAGTTTTAACTGTTGCTTCCTGACCTGCATACAGATTTCTCAAGAGGCAGATCAGGTGGTCTGGTATTCCCATCTCTTTCAGAATTTTCCACAGTTTATTGTGATCTACACAGTCAAAGGCTTTGGCATAGTCAATAAAGCAGAAATAGATGTTTTTCTGGAACTCTCTTGCTTTTTCCATGATCCAGAGGATGCTGGCAATTTGATCTCTGGTTCCTCTGTCTCTGATAAGATGTTGTTATTTAGTCGCTAAGTAGTGTCTGACTCTTTGCAACCCCATGGACTATAGCCCATCACCCTCCCTTGTCCATGGGATTTCCCAGGCAAGAATACTGTAAAGTTGCCATTTCCTTCGCAAGGGAATCTTCCCAACCCAGGGATTGAATCTGAATCTCTGGCTTGGCAAATGGATTCTTTACCACTGAGCAAACTGGGAAGCCCTCTGAGAAGATAAACCTCTGTTATTTTAATCAACCCAGTTTGTGGACATTTGTTCAGGAGACTTAGAAAACAGAGGATGAAGTTGTCACTGTGACGTGAAAAGTAGCATCAAGGAAATACACTGGCTCCCCTTGGACCAACCCTCAACTATCTGCAGTTGGCCCCATGAGTATTTTTGGTTAGAGGAGCTGACAAATTTCATGTGGTTGATTCAGCAGGTGGAGTCAGAACTTCTCTACCTCATAGCTGAAAGTACTCTGACACTCTCCGAAGTACTATCCTGGGGACGGTGCTAGAGCCCAGCACCCAAAGCCTGTGCTGAGCTGCTTGTGATGGGTTCCACTTAGCACTGAATCAGCACCCTGGACACAGCAGAGGCCACTCACTGGGCTTCTGCCTGCCCAGGCCTATCATGGGAGCAAACTTTCCTTCTCTCTTCGGGGGAAATCTGAGTAACAAAAGTGTTCTCTCCATCTGGGGAGAGACATAGTTTGCTTGTTTGTTTGAATAAATATTAGCTTATTTCTTAAACCTTATTGATATTTACTGAACAAAGAAGAACCAGGTGCAGATACAGCATTAGATGCTCTATTACTCAGTGTTCTCCAGAGAAACAGAATCAATAGGATGTGACTACATAAAGAGATTTATCTTAAGGAATTAGCTAACAGGAATACAGAGGCTTGGTGAATCCCAAATCTGGTGGGAGAAGCCAGCTAGGTGAGGACTCAGGAAAAAGTTGCCACTCCAAAGGCAGTCTGCTGACCAGAAGAATGAGTGCTTCAGAGGCAGTCCAAAGGCAGTCAGCTGGCAGGACTCCTTTCTGCTCATGCAAGGTCAGACATTTGTTGTCAGGCCCTTCAACTGGTTGGATGTGGCCCACCCATGTTATGAAGTACAATCTGCTTTACTCAAAAGCCACCCATTTAACTGGAAATCTCATCCAAAAACACCCTCACAGAAACATCAAGAACAATGCTTGGCTGAATCCCTGGGCACTGTGCCCCAGTCAAGTTGACACATGGCATTAGAGGGCTAATTGTTATTAAATTAATTAGGAAACACTACCAGAAACTGAGAAGCGGTTTGTTGTTCCTTGTTTGAAACTATAGCTGTTTCCCTGTAGAACTGGCTGAAGTGCCAGGTCTTGGTAACCCTGATGGACATTGGGTCTTCAGAGAGCCTGGTGCCTCCTTCCCCATCCCCTGCAGTGCTCATGGCCCCTAGTGGGTGTGCAGACTGATCACTGATGGGCCCATTTGATAAAGGGGTGGCCGGTTGGGCAAGGTTGGGTGAGAACTCTTGGCCCCTGTGACCCCAGTGCCCAGCTCAGGGTTCTCTGCATCAGAATCCTGTGGGCAAATACATTCCAGATTCTACTGCTTCTTTCCCTCCCGAATTCATGTGGCATTTATCCAGAGTCTACAATACATGGAGCCCTTGGTGAGTACTGAATTTTAGGTGGCATCTCTAAGTAGCAGCCACAAACCACCTTAGCAGGTAACTAAGCTAGCATGGTTCAGCCCTGATGGACTAGATGATGGATGAGCCCCCCTGGGAGATGGGGCAAGAGGCCCAGATCAATCGCCTGGATGGTTCTCTTGCCTGCAGTACTTGCCAAGCAAAAAGTCCCAAACAACCCATCCACGATGTCCCAGAAATACACAAAGGGATCTTTTTCCTGCTTCCTTCTGCAGGCCCAAATGTTCTGAAATATTTATCCGGTACCAAGAGGGAGACACTTCTAGGGAGGGCAGGCAAAGAGCACTGGACTCAGGTGGTGCAGAAAGATGCTGAAAGGATTGCCCCTTTGCCTGTTCCAAAGTGAGGATTCGTTGGAGCTGATTTATGCTTCAGAATTCTCTCTGAGGTCCACAGAATGTAATAGTTCAGTTCAGTAGCTCAGTCGTGTCCGACTCTTTGTGACCCCATGAATTGCATCACTCCAGGCCTCCCTGTCCATCACCAACTCCCGGAGGTCACCCAAACTCACGTCCATCAAGTTGGTGATGCCATCCAGCCATCTCATCCTCTGTCGTCCCCTTCTCCTCCTGCCCCCAATCCCTCCCAGCATCAGAGTCTTTTCCAATGAGTCAACTCTTCACATGAGGTGGCCAAAATATTGGAGTTTCAGCTTTAGCATCATTCCTTCCAAAGAAATCCCAGGGCTGATCTCCTTTAGAATGGACTGGTTGGTTCTCCTTGCAGTCCAAGGGACTCTCAAGAGTCTTCTCCAACACCACAGTACAAAAGCATCAATTCTTTGGCGCTCAGCTTTCTTCATAGTCCAACACTCACATCCATACATGACCACAGGAAAAACCATAGCCTTGACTAGATGGACCTTTGTTGGCAAAGTAATGTCTCTGCTTTTGAATATGCTATCTAGGTTGGTCATAACTTTCCTTCCAAGGAGTGAGCGTCTTTTAATTTCATGGCTGCAATCACCATCTGCAGTGCTTTTGGAGCCCAGAAAAATAAAGTCTGACACTGTTTCCACTGTTTCCCCATCTATTTGCCATGAAGTGATGGGACCAGATGCCATGATCTTAGTTTTCTGAATGTTGAGCTTTAAGCCAACTTTTTCACTCTCCTCTTTCACTTTCATCAACAGGCTTTTTAGTTCCTCTTCACTTTCTGCCATAAGGGTGGTGTCATTACATATCTGAAGTTGTTGATATTTCTCCCAGCAATCTTGATTCCAGCTTGTGCTTCTTCCAGCCCAGCGTTTCTCATGATGTACTCTGCATAGAAGTTAAATAAGCAGGGTGACAATATACAGCCTTGATGTACTCCTTTTCCTATTTGGAACCAGTCTGTTGTTCCATGTGCAGTTCTAACTGTTGCTTCCTGACCTGCATATAGGTTTCTCAAGAGGCAGGTCAGGTGGTCTGGTATTCCCATCTCTTTCGGAATTTTCCACAGTTTATTGTGATCCACAGTGAAGAGGAACTAAAAAGCCTGTTGATGAAAGTGAAAGAGGAGAGTGAAAAGGTTGGCTTAAAGCTCAATATTCAGAAAACTAAGATCATGGCATCTGGTCCCATCACTACATGGCAAATAGATGGGGAAACAGTGGAAACAGTGTCAGACTTTATTTTTATGGGCTCGAAAAGCACTGCAGATGGTGATTGCAGCCATGAAATTAAAAGACGCTCACTCCTTGGAAGGAAAGTTATGACCAACCTAGATAGCTTATTCAAAAGCAGAAACATTACTTTGCCAACAAAGGTCCGTCTAGTCAAGGCTATGGCTTTTCCAGTGGTCATGTATGGATGTGAGAATTTGACTGTCAAGAAAGCTGAGTGCCAAAGAATTGATGCTTTTGAACTGTGGTGTTGGAGAAGACTCTTGAGAGTCCCTTGGACTGCAAGGAGATCCAACTTGTCCATTCTAAAGGAGATCAGCCCTGGAATTTCTTTGGAAGGAATGATGCTAAAGCTGAAACTCCAGTACTTTGGCCACCTCATGTGAAGAGTTGACTCATTGGAAAAGACTCTGATGCTGGGAGGGATTGGGGGCAGGAGGAGAAGGGGACGACAGAGGATGAGATGGCTGGATGGCATCACTGACTTGATGGACATGAGTTTGAGTGAACTCCGGGAGTTGGTGTTGGACAGAGAGGCCTGGGGTGCTGCAATTCATGGGGTCACAAAAAGTCAGACACGACTGAGCGACTGACCTGAACTGAACACAGTCAAAGGCTTTGGCGTAGTCAATAAAGCAGAAATAGATGTTTTTCTGGAACTCTCCTGCTGTTTCCATGATCCAGTGGATGTTGGCAATTTGATCTCTGGTTCCTCTGCCTTTTCTAAAACCAGCTTGAACATCTGGAAGTTCACGGTTCATGTATTGCTAAAGCCTGGCTTGGAGAATTTTGAGCATTACTTTACTAGTGTGTGAGATGAGTGTAATTGTGCGGTAGTTTGAGCATTCTTTGGCATTGCCTTTCTTTGGGATTGGAATGAAAACTGACTGTTTCCAGTCCTGTGGCCACTGCTGAGTTTTGCAAATTTGCTGGCATATTTAGTGCAGCACTTTCACAGCATCATCCTTTAGGATTTGAAAAAGCTCAGCTGGAATTCCTTCACCTCCACTAGCTTTGTCCGTAGTGATGCTTTCTAAGGCCCACTTGACTTCACATTCCAAGATGTCTGGCTCTAGATGAGTGATCACACTGTCGTGATTATCTGGGTCTTGAAGATCTTTTTTGTACAGTTCTTCTGTGTATTCTTGCCACCTCTTCTTAATATCTTCTGCTTCTGTTAGGTCCCTACCATTTCTGTCCTTTATCGAACCCATCTTTGCATGAAATGTTCCCTTGGTAGCTCTAATTTTCTTGAAGAGATCCCTAGTCTTTCCCATTCTGTTGTTTTCCTCTATTTCTTTGCATTGATCACTGAGGAAGGCTTATCTCTCCTTGCTATTCTTTGGAACTCTGTATTCAGATGCTTATATCTTTCCTTTTCTCCTTTGCTTTTCACTTCTCTTCTTTTTGCTGTTTGTAAGGCCTCCCCTGATAGCCATTTTGGTTTTTTGCATTTCTTTTCCATGGGGATGGTCTTGATCCCTGTCTCCTGTACAATGTCACAAACCTCATTCCATAGTTCATCATGCACTCTATCTATCAGATCTAGGCCCTTAAATCTATTTCTCACTTCCACTGTATAATTATAAGGGATTTGATTTAGGTCATACCTGAACTAGTGGTTTTCCCTGCTTTCTTCAATTTCAGTGTGAATTTGGCAATAAGGAGTTCATGATCTGAGCCACAGTCAGCTCCTGGTCTTGTTTTTGGTGACTGAATAGCTTCTCCATCTTTGGCTGTAAAGAATATAATCAATCTGATTTCGGTATTGACCATCTGGTGATGTCCATGTGTAGAGTCTTCTCTTGTGTTGTTGGAAAAGGGTGTTTGTTATGACCAGTGTGCTCTCTTGGCAAAACTCTATTAGTCTTTGCCCTGCTTCATTCCGTATTCCAAGGCCAAATTTGCCTGTTATCCCAGGTGTTTCTTGACTTCCTACTTTTGCATTCCAGTCCCCTAGAATGAAAAGGACATCTTTTTTGAGTGTTAGTTCTAAAAGGTCTTGTAGGTCTTCATAGAACCATTCAACATCAGCTTCTTCAGCATTACTGATTGGGGCACAGACTTGGATTACTGTGATTTTGAACGGTTTGTCTTGTAAATGAACAGAGATCATTCTGTCGTTTTTGAGATTGCATCCAAGTACTGCATTTTGGACTCTCTTGTTGACCATGATGGTTACTCCATTTCTTCTAAGGGATTCCTGCCCACAGTAGTAGATATTATGGTCAGCTGAGTTAAATTCACTCATTCCAGATCATTTTAGTTCGCTGATTCCTAAAATGTTGACGTTCACTCTTGCCATCTCCTCTTTGACCACTTCCAATTTGCCTTGATTCATGGACCTGACATTCTAGGTTCCTATGCAATATTGCTCTTTACAGCATCGGACCTTGCTTCTATCACCAGTCACATCCACAACTGGGTATTGTTTTTGCTTTGGCTCCAACCCTTCATTCTTTCTGGAGTTATTTCTCCACTGATCTCCAGTAGTATATTGGACAGCTACCGACCTGGGGAGTTCCTCTTTCAGCATCCTATCATTTTGCCTTTTCATACTGCTCATGGGGTTCTCAAGGCAAGAATACTATAAAGAGATTTTAGATGTTCGGTTTTCTGAAATGTTTCCTCTTAGAATAAAGGCTGTTAACGACATCTGGAATGTTTGGGAAGGGCGGAAGGGATGTGATTTTATTTTGATTCTGCTGCTTAGTAAGGGCGTAAACTTGGGCAGGTTCATTACTCCTGCTGAATTGGTTTTGTCAACTGTAAAGTCAAGATGATAACTCCAAATATCACTGGTCTGTTGTGGAGACTGTGGGAGGGGGTTAAGGAATGTCACTTTCCCTGAAGCACTGAGCCCTTTGGGCATGCAGGGTCTGGGAGTCCCCAGGGTCTGGCCTTGGATTTTTTTAAGAGTTTTGTTGTTGTTGCTGTGGACCATTTTTTGTTACAGCATTGCTTCTGTTTCATGTTTTGCTTTTTTCACCCCTTGGCATGTGGAATCTTAGCTCCCCAACCAGGGATCAGATTCACAGCCCCTGCACTGGAAGGGGGAGCTTTAACCACTGGACCACAGGGAAGTCCCTGGCCTTGGATTTTCTTCACCCTTTCATTCTAGAGCCATGCAAAGGACAGCAGCTCTGGGTAGGCAGGTGTCCACCTCCAAGTTAGAGAGGATCTAGACATCTTTTTTTCTTTGCAGCCCCTAAGATGATCCTCCATCCACCCACCATCCTCAGGGGCCATCCACCCTCCCAGGACAGAGAGTTCGGGGCCAGGAAACCTTTATCGCTCAGCCTGAATTGATGACGGGTTCCCCTCCCGAAATTACTAACATCCTCAACCCTGAGGAGGAAACACCTATTTCCTTCGCCACGGGCCAGCCTTTGGAGATGGTCACATGCTTCCCTGGAGATTCTCCTGTTAGACATGGTTCCCAAGCACCGGAGAGTCTCTCATTCTCCTGGGGAGAGAGTGGGACTGTGAAATGCCAGTTTCAGGGACTAAATTTCACACTTATAAGATTCAAGTATATAAGAGTGAATCTCTCTATTTAGCTAGCATCATTTAATTTCTTTTTTGTCGAGGCAGGGGCATTTAGATTTTTTTTAAATTCATTGCTTTTCTTTATAAATTTTAAAAAATTGTATTAAATATAGCTGATTTGCAATGTTGTATTAATTTCTGCTATACAGAAAAGTGATTCAATTACACACACTTACACATTCTTTTTCATAGTCTCTTCCATGATGGTTTACCATAGGATATTGAATATATTGAATAGTTCCTTTTGCGATACAGCAGGACCTTGTTGTTTATCTATTCTCTGTATAGTAGTTTGCATCTGCTAATCCCAAACTTCTAATCTATCCTTCCCCCACTACCCTCACCCTTAGCAACCACTATTCTGTTCTCTATGTCTGAGCATCACTTAATTTCTAACGCTGAGACCCATTCTGTTGAATGCCTCCTAGTCTCCTAGGAGTAAACTGAATCAAAATTAGAGATTTCTTAGCTATTGTGGATTTAAAACTATATCAATTCATAATTCCCCCCAATGCACAACTCCCAGCACACCTGTGACCAGGTTGAATTAGGGGAGGGAGAGGAGATTAAGCAGATGTCCTGAGGGAGGGTGCTTTTGTCTTAGGGCTATCTTGCTAGTACCTGTATAAGGTATGTCCCGTCCTGTCCAGACTTATGCTCAGGTCCAGGGCCTGAGTGCTGTCTCCCCACAGTCTGTGGGCTCCATCTTTACCACCCATGACAGTCCTAGGATAGAACAGAGTCCTCACCCTGTCTTCCAGCCACTTCTCTATGCTGTTTCAGGACCCCTGGCTGGTCTCACGGATTTACTCTTACAGCTACCTCAGCTCTGCACTCCAGGACCCTAACCCTAACCTGTGAAAATTCGTACTCCATCCCAGCCACTCCATGGTCAAGTCTTTCTCTAGAGTCACATCTGAGACCTCAGTGATACCCTACTCTCTTTCCCATATTCTGCCGTCACTCTGGGACCTGCCAGGTTTCGCATCTCTCATCTTGGCCACGTCCAGGAGTTGCTGTCCTCTTTTGCTTCCTTCGCTTCCCAGATTCAGAGGCCTTCATCAGGATCTCTGTTCCCTGAATATCTTTTTGTTGATAGCCTTATCTTTTTTTCTTTTGCCACTTGGGAAGCACTTATAATGTACAAGCACTGGGCTGATGTTTCGTACACATTACCCTTATCTTTGCACAGCTCCTGCAAGGAAAGTGTTAGGTCCACATGGCAGACCACAGCACTGAAGCGCAGAGAGGGCTGGGCACCCTGGCTGTAACCAGGGAACACTGTGCGGCACTCATGATGATTCCTGCCCTGGAGGATGTGTTCACGGAGGCAGAGACCTTGCCTTGAATCTGGGGCTTGGCTCAGAGTGGAGGCCTCTCAGTCTTCCAGTTCACAAGAAGGTTGTTGTTGTTCAGTCGCTAAGTTGTGTCAGAGTCTTTGGGACCCAATAGGTTGCAGCACCCCTGGCTTCCCTGTCCTCCACTATCTCCTGGAGTCTGCTCAAGTTCATGTTCACTGAGTTGGAGATGTTATCTAACCATCTCATCCTCTGCTGCCCTCTTCTCCTTTTGCCTTCAATCTTTCCTAGCATCAGGGTCTTTTCCAGTGGATCAGAAAAGGTGTCCTGATCAAATGCAGAGCAAGTTCTGATGGCTAAGAATAGGAAACCAAAGACATCTGGTGGGCAGGGGGCCTAGAGTCAGAGTCAAGGGCAAAGGGCTCTCTTTCCATCTCGCTCCAATCTCTGTCTCTCTGTTCTGCCCAGTTCCACTTGTGTCCTGCTCTGCCAGGTGACTCCATCCTTTCTGCAGGCCAGTGTCCCCACAGTGTGCGTAGTGTAGACTCAGTGTGACCACACAGGAAGGGCTGTTTGAATCCCTCAACATCATTCACACAGCCCATCATTCCACAAGTCTCCTTGCCCAGTGGATTGGCCACATTGCCTTTGACTCTACCCACCTGTCAACTCAAGTTGTGGCCAGGAGATAGGCCCTGGCCAGGGGTGTCGGCAGGCAGCAAGCAGTGGGCATTTCTTCACTGCTCAGTAAAAGGCAGCTGTGTGAATCCTGCTCAAGGTCACTCTCCAGTAATAGAGTACTGGGGACAAATGCCAATGATCATACCTTCCCTGCAACACCAAACAGCTGTCCCCTGATCAGTTTTGCTGTTTTCTAGGCAGATCAGCTCTCTTGGCAAAAGACCCCATCTCCATATCTAGGCCTGATGATGAGCGAGCCACCCTATCCCCTTTGCAATGACACTTCCCTCTAAGCTCCAGAATAAGCCCCTTCCAGGTTAAAAACGGTTCATGTGCAAATTGTCTGTGAAATGGCAGAATGTAGCTCTTCAAGGGCTTTCAGAAAGGACAGTTCTGGGGGTTGAATGGCAGGTTAATTCTGATCCACAAATTAATTTTGTCTCTTTGTATATGAAGGGTGTGCAAGACTTATTTAATTTGAAATAAATGTAATTATAGAAATGAATGAGCTATCAAAATTTTAAACATATGATCCATCAATATTGGCAGGATGTGAGTGGCTGGTTATTATAAATAAAATGGGTCTTTGGCAATATGGAATCCAATTTCCCCCACAGTGTGTCTCATTATGTCTTGACATCTGGGTTAATGCTAAATTACAATCCTTAATTTCTAAATCGGAGCTTAATTTCTAAATACGAGGTTAACATAAATAACCTCTCCAGCTGTGGGGCTTTGGGGGGCTCAGAAGAGAAACTTCAAGGCAGAATAATATATGGTTTTGTGCAATTATTTGCTCTTCCAAATTCTCTCCATAAGTCAAGGCAGAGGTGGCAGCACTTTCTGGCCACCAGGAGTGTCTGTGGGATCCATCCGTTGGGCGTGACTGCCCAAGCCAGTGGAGGGTCTCCAGACAGGGCTGCCCTGGTGCCTGTGTTCTCAGGGCTGGGACTGGGTGCTGTGTTCATTAACCTGCACTCATCTGTCATCCAGGTGGAATTGATCTAGCCGCAGAGCCCATAGGACACAGCAGGGAGAGGGCTTCTGTCCTATCCTCTGAACATCACTGAAGGGAACACGGCAGGACTTCATAACCCTCACCCAAGTGTGAATCTAGGAAAGCAGACTTCTATATGAGACCCATGGAAAAAGACCACAAAGTGAGAGAAAGTCAAAATCATTTTAAGGACACAATATTGTCCCCAGGGGCAGAAAAGAACATGAGGAACTGGGAAAAACTGAATTGATGGTGTGGTAGATGAGTGAAGGACACTTTGGCAAGTTCTCCCAGATTGCTGGAAATAATATAGAAGCAAACGATAAAAATTTATAACTATATATTGAAGGTGAAACCAAGCAGGACACTGTGGGTACAGAAGCCTTTCTGTGTCCCCCGTTTCTTGTTTGTAGAGAACAGACTCCAGCCTCCATGACCTTCCCTGAGTTCCAATAAGCAGGTTCAGATAGTTAATAATCAGGGAAGGGAGGGGATGCAGAGAAAAGGGAGGAGCAGCCAAGAAAAAATAGTGAAGCCTTGGGACAGGACTCTGCCTCTGCCTCAAGGAACACATAAGGATATCTTTGAGTTCTTTTACAGAACTAAAGAAAAAGGAAGTGAATTTGCTCAGTCATGTCCGACTCTTTGCAACCCCATAGATTGTAGCCTGCCAGGCTCCTAAATCCATGGGATTTTCCAAGCAAGAATACTGGAGTGGGTTGCCATTTCCTTCTCCAGGGGATCTGCCCAACCCAGGGATTGAACCCGGGTCTCCCACACTGGGGATTCCCTGGTGGCTCAGACGGTAAAGCGTCTGCCTGCAGTATGGGAGACTTGGGTTCGATTCCTGGGTCGGGAAGATCCCCTGGAGAAGGAAATGGCAATCCACTCCAGCACTCTTGCCTGGAAAATCCCATGCCTGGAAAATCCCATGGTCGGAGGAGCCTGATAGGCTACAGTCCATGGGGTCGCAAAGAGTCGGACACGACTGAGTGACTTCACTTCACTTCACTCCCACACTGCAGACAGACTTTTTACTGTCTGAGCCACCAGGGAAGGCCTTTACAGAACTAAAACTTCAACAAATGGAAGATGAAAGTACTTGATGAAGCATTTTTCATTCCAGAGAGGTCACAGTTAAGCTCATCACCAATTGAGAAGTGTATAGCTTCTAGTCTTAGCAAGGGGGCACTCTCCATCCCCCTTCTGATGTCTGTGTCAGAAGTTTTCTCTGTCCCTTTTTCACTTTAATAAACCTCTACTATACAAAAGTTCTTGAGTGATCAAGCCCGGCCCCGGTCCCAAAACTAAATCTTCTTTGGAGGTCACAAATCCAACATCATTCTCTGTAAGCTAACATCTTGGGGGCTCATCCTGGATCTTCAGAACAAGATGGGAGCTAGCAGTTCCAGAACCTCTCCTTTAAAATGTGTTTTTAAAAAACTGAGACAAATTTGATCTCCAGAATTAAAAAAGAAACATGCCTGATGAACTTCCGTGATACTTAATGGCTACAATATTCTTTGGAAGACGGGGAATGCTGGCTGGTTGAAGAGCCCCAATTATAATACTGTTTTACAACTAGACTGGTTCTGTAGAAAACAAGGGAAGTGGGTATGCTAAGTCACTTCAGTCGTGTCCAACTCTGTGTGATCCCATAGACGGCAGCCCACCAGGCTTCCCCGTCCCTGGGATTCTCCAGGCAAGAACACTGGAGTGGGCTGCCATTTCCTTCTCCAATGCATGAAAGTGAAAAGAGAAAGTGAAGTCACTCAGTCATGTCCAACTCTTAGCGACCCCATGGACTGCAGCCTACCAGGCTCCTCCATCCATGGGATTTTCCAGGCAAGAGTACTGGAGTGGGGTGCCATTGCCTTCTCCAAGGGAAGTGGGTAGAAGTGCCATAAGTGTTGCTCTTTATCTCTCTGTGAGACATGCCAGACTTATGTCCTAAGAGTGCAGATTTGGGTAGGAAGCTCCAGCTCCCTCCTGTCCTCTTACTATGCCCCTGTATCCAGGGCTTCCAACTGAACAGGCTGAGAGGGTGAAACCGTTTACCACAGACTGGGACTTGAACCCATGTGCTGGGACTCGAACTCAGCCGAAACCCAGTTTGGAACTTAAAACCACATGGCTGGGACTCTGCTGCTGCTGCTGCTAAGTCGCTTCAGTTGTGTCCGACTCTGTGCGACCCCATAGACGGAAGCTCACCAGGCTCCCCCGTCCCTGGGATTCTCCAGGCAAGAATACTGGAGTGGGTTGCCATTTCCTTCTCCAATGAATGAAAGTGAAAAGTGAAAGTGAAGTCGCTCAGTCGTGTCCGACTCTTAGTGACCCCATGGACTGGAGCCTACCAGGATCCTCCGTCCATGGGATTTTCCAGGCAAAAGTACTGGGGTGGAGTGCCATTGCCTTCCCCGTGGCTGGGACTCAAACCCAGCCAAAACCCTGATTGAGACTTGAACCCACGTGACGGGGACTCAAACTCAGCCAAAACCCCTAGCACCTGGTTTTAGGACCTAATGAAGCTCAGGTTCTTGATGTCTCATTGCAGAAAGAATTTGGTGAGAGACAAAGTGATAGGTAAGAAGTGGATTTATTCAGAGACAGAGAGAAGCACATTTCACAGACAGAGTGTGGGCCTTTGCAAAGGGTGAATGTGGCTGTGAAATGTGGCATGGTTAGTTTTTATGGGCTGGGCAATTTTATATGTTAATGAGGATTGGGAGGAGTATCCCAGCTATTTTGGGGAAGGTGTGAAGATTTTCAGGATTTGGGCCACAACCCACTCCTTGGTCTTTTAACAGTGCCTTGGAACTGTCATGGCATCTCTGGGTGTCATTTTGCTTGCTGATTGAGGATCAAGGTCTAGTCTTGTGTGCCATCTTGGCCCCATTTGATTCTAATAAGTTTATGTTGTGTCTTTGGGCCTGTGTCATTCTTTCAAACGTTGTGCCCTGCCCCTTTCCCTCCTGTTACAAGGGCATCCTTCCAGGAGGCTTTGCTTCAGTCTCCATAGACTATTTAGAGGATATGTCTTGGGACAGACACCGGCCCCTTACTCAAAGACTCCAGCTTTGGTGGGAGCTACTACCTCCACCATAGTTTGATCTCAGGTCAAACAATAGGAAGGGAACACGGCCCCACCCATCAACAGAAAATTGGATTAAAAGTTTTACTGAGCATGGTCCCTCTCATCAGAATAAGACCCAGTTTCCCCCACAGTCAGTCTCTCCCATCAGGAAGCTTCCATAAGCCTCTTATCCTTATCTGTCAGAGGGCAGACAGAGTGAAACCCACAATCATAGAAAATTAATCAAACTGATCACATGGACCACAGCCTTGTTTAACTCAATGAAATTATGAGCCATGCCCTATAGGGCCACCCAAGATGGCTGGGTCATGGTAGAGAGTTCTGACAAAACGTGGTCCACTGGAGAAGGGAATGGCAAACCACTTTAGGATTCTTGCCTTGAGAACCCCATGAACAGTATGAAAAGGCAAAAAGACAGGACACTGAAAGAACTCCCCAGGTCGGTAGGTGCCCAATATGCTACTGGAGAAGAGTGTGAAATACCGCCAGAAAGAATGAAGAGATGGAGCCAAAGTGAAAACAACACCCAGTTGTGGATGTGACTGGTGATGCAAATAAAGACCAATGCTCTAAAGAGCAATGTTGCATAGGAACCTGAAATGTTAAGTCCATGAACCAAAGTAAAATAGAAGTGGTCAGGCAGGAGATGGCAAGAGTAAACATTGACATGTTAGGTAGTTGGAATAGGAAAATGGAGTCCAGAATGGTGGTGGCTAAAAGGCAAGGAAGGGGAAAACCCATGAAAATAGAACAAAGGAAGGTCTGTGGACCTCAGGTAAAACAAACAGCACTTACATATTTAAACCAATTTACATAGGACAGGCCCAGGGGGAGGAGAAAAACATACAAAAAGAGGAGCCAAAATTTGGCCGGGGGCCTCTCTTTTCTTTGTGTCTTTTGGGTCCGCATGCCGTCACACCTCAAGGATGTATTTTCCTTTACTTTCTAAATAAAACTGAGCTGTAACATGGAGCTGCAACACTGGTCCATCTGAGGGCTGTAACGCTGGTCTGTCGTTTCAAATTTTTGTTGTAATGAAACAAAACTGAGGAAATTACAGACATTTTAGGAATCAGTGAACTAAAATGGACTGGAATGGGCGAATTTAATTCAGTTGACCATTATATGTACCATTATATCTACTATGGGCAAGAATCCCTTAGAAGAAATGGAGCAGCCCTCATAGTCAACAAAAAAGTCTGAAACACAGTACTTGGATGCAATCTCAAAAATGACAGAATGATCTCTGTTCATTTCGAAGGCAAAACATGCAATATCACAGTAATCCAAGTCTATGCCCTGATCAATAAAGCTGAAGAAGCTGAAGCTGAATGGTTTTATGAAGACCTACAATACCGTCTAGAACTAACACCCAAAAAAGATGTCTTTTTCATCACTGGGGCCTGGAATGTAAAAGTAGGAAGTCAAGAGATACCTAGAGTAACAGGCAAATTTGGCCTTGGAGTACAGAATGAAGCTGGACAAAGGCGAACAGAGTTTTGCCAAGAGAACACACTGGTCATAGCAAACACCCTGTTCCAACAACACAAGAGAAGACTCTACACATGGATATCACTGATGGTCAATACCGAAATCAGATGCCTTATATACTTTGAAGCCAAAGATGGAGACGCTCTATTCAGTCAGCAAAAACAGACTAGGAGCTGACTGTGGCTCAGATCATGAACTCCTTATTGCAAAATTCAGACTGAAATTAAAGAAAGTAGGGAAAACCACTCAGAGAAGGCAATGGCACCCCACTCCAGTACTCTTGCCTGGAAAATCCCTTGGATGGAGGAGCCTGGTAGGCTGCAGTCCGTGGGGTCGCTAAAAGTCAGACACAACTGAGCGGCTTCACTTTCACTTTTCACTTTCATCCACTGGAGAAGGAAATGGCAACCCACTCCAGTGTTCTTGCCTGGAGAATCCCATGGATGGAGAAGCCTGGTAGGCTGCAGTCCATGCAGTTGCACAGAGTCGGACACAACTGAAGCGACTTAGCAGCAGCAGCAGGGAAAACCACTAGACCATTCCGGTATGACCTAAATCAAATCCCTTATGATTATACAGTGGAAGTGACAAATAGATTCAAGGGATTAGATCTGATAGAGGGCCTGAAGAACTATGGACAGAGGTTCATGACATTGTATAGGAGGGCGTGATCAAACCATCCCCAAGAAAAACAAATGCAAAAAGGCAAAATGGTTGTCTGAGGAGGCCTTAGAAATAGCTGAGAAAAGAAGAGATGCTAAAGGCAAAGGAGAAAAGGAAAGATATACCCATTTGAACGCAGCGTTTCAAAGAATAGCAAGGAGAGATAAGAAAGCCTTCCTCAGTAATCAATGCAAAGAAATAGAGGAAAACAATAGAATGTGAAAGACTGGAGATCTTTTCAAGAAAATTAGAGATACCAAAGCAACATTTCATGCAAAGATGGTCACAATAAAGGAAAGAAATGATATGGACCTAACAAAAGCAGAAGATATTAAGAAAAGGTGGCAAGAATACACAGAAGAACTGTACAAAAAAGATCTTCATGACCCAGATAACCACAATGGTATGATCACTCACCTAGAGCCAGATATCCTGGAATGTGAAGTCAAGTGGACCTTAAGAAGCATTATTACCAACAAAGTTAGTGGAGGTGATGGAATTCCAGTTGAGCTATTTCAAATCCTGAAAGATGATGCTGTGAAAGTGCTGCACTCAATATTCCAGCAAATTTAGAAAACTCAGCAGTGGCCACAGGACTGTAAAAGATCAGTTTTCATTCCAATCCCAAAGAAGGGCAATGCCAAAGAATGTTCAAACTACCGCATAACTGCACTCATCTCATACGTTAGCAAAGTAATGCTCAAAATTCTCCAAGACAGTCTTCAACAGTACGTGAACTGTGAACTTCCAGATGTTCAAGCTGGATTTAGACAAGGCAGAGGAACCAAATTGCCAACATCTGTTGAATCATGAGAAAAGCAAGAGAATTACAGAAAAACATCTACTTCTGCTTTATTGATTACTCCAAAGCCTTTGACTGTGTAGAGATCACAACAAACTGGAAAATTCTGAAAGAGATGGGAATGCCAGACCACCTTACCTGCCCCCTGAGAAATCTGTATGCAGGTCAAGAAGCAACAGTTAGAACTGGACATGGAAAAACAGACTGGTTCCAAATTGGGAAAGGAGTGCATCAAGGCTGTACATCGCCACCCTGCTTATTTAACTTATATGCAGAGTTCATCATGTGAAATGCTGGGGTGGATAAAGCACAAGCTGGAATCAAGATTACTGGGAGAAATATCAATTACCTCAAATATGCAGATCATACTACTCTTATGGCAGATTGAAGACTGACTAAAGAGCCTCTTGATGAAAGTGAAAGAGGAGAGTGAAAAAGCTGGCTTAAAACCCAACATTCAAAAAACTAAGATCATGGCATCCGGTCCCATTATTTCATGACAAATAGATCCGAAACAATGCAAACAGTGAAAGACTCTTTTCTTGGGCTCCAAATCACTGCAGATGGTGACGACAGTCATGAAATTAAGACGCTTGCTCCTTGAAAGAAAAGCTATGACCAACTTTGACAGCATATTAAAAAGCAGAGACATTACTTTGCCAACAAAAGTCCATTTAGTCAAGGGTATGGTTTTTTTCAGTAGTCATGTATGGATGTGAGAGTTGGACTATAAAGAAAGCTGAGTGCTGGAGCTGAAGAATTGATGCTTTTGAACTGTAGTGTTGGAGAAGACTCTTGAGAGTCCCTTGGACTGCAAGGGGATCCAACCAGTCCATCCTAAAGGAAATCAGTTCTGAATACTCATTGGAAGGACTGATGTTAAAGCTGAAACTCCAGTCCTTTCGCTAGCTGATAAGAACTGACTCCTTGGAAAAGACCCTGATGCTGGGAAAGATTGAAGGCCAGAGAAGGGAACAACAGAGGATGAGATCGTTGGATGGCATCACCTACTTGATGGACATGAGTTTGAGCAAGCTCTGGGAATTGGTGATGGACAGGGAGGCCTGGCGTGCTGCAGTCCATGGGGTCACAAGGAGTTGGACATGCCTGAGCAACTAAACTGAACTGAAGGAATGAAGAGGCCAAAATTCCAGCCCATTCACCCTCTCCTGCCACCCTAGGTGGCCTCTCTGCCAACAGCATTCTCCACCCCTCATGCAGTTCTATTATCCCCCAAAATCCTGCCTGCTGCTGCCTGGAGCTCTTGTTTATCATTTTATTTTGGTTATTGACTGTTTCCCTTAATATCTGGAAGCTTGCTGAGGGCAGGAGCTTTCTCCTCTTCACTGCTGAATTCCCAGTGCCTGGAACCTAGGTACTCAATAAACAACAGTCTGTGAATGTGGAAGGAGTGATCAATATACTATCAAAAAGAGATTTCCCAGATAGAGAACTGTGTATTTGGATCAAACAGGATCAGGAAAGATGTTTATACTCATATCATGCAAAACTTTTGGAACTGTATTATGAAGAAAAAAAGTCTCAAGCCATTAGGCAGAAAAATAAGAGTTCTTTCTTAAGGAACAAAAATCCAGCTAGCCTCAGAGTTCTATTCTGCTACTTCCAATGCCAGAAGGCAATGGAGCCATAGAGAGGTGATTTTGAAGGAGAAAGTTCACAGCCTGAGATGTTACAACCAGACAGATCACCTAGCATCAGAGATGACAATGGAAAAAATGCAGCTAATATCCAAGACTGAGTGATATTGACCAGGGTTCTAGGCCTTCCTCAATCAATAGAAATTGATAAGAGGTCAGCCAAGAAATTCAGACAAATCTTTATTGGGGTTCTTGCTGCAGAAGGAGGGAGTGAGAACAAACAAGTTCCTTTATTTGCTCCTTGAGGTGGGGTGAGCTGCTTCCTTATATGGGGTAGGGGGTGTGTCCAGGGGTTGGGCAGAGGGGTGGCTTAGGTGGTCTGTCCACCCCTTAGGTGGTATCATGTGAAGGGGGCTTGCCCTGCTTTTGCTCCTAACATCCTGTTTTGTCTCCTGGCTCTTCAGAAGCAGTACTTGGGATTTTATTTTGGAGTGGGGGGCTTTTTGCATCTTGTTGTCCATAATTTGTCCCAGCTGTGCACATATGCAGTTGTTTTTAGTCTTGCCTGGAAAACCCTATGGACGGAGGAGCCTGGTGGGCTGCAGTCCATGGGGTCGCTAAGAGTCAGACACGACTGAGCGACTTCACTTTCACTTTTTACTTTCATGCATTGGAGAAGGAAATGGCAACCCACTCCAGTGTTCTTGCCTGGAAAATCCCAGGGACGGGGAAGCCTGGTGGGCTGCCGTCTATGGGGTCGCACAAAGTCAAACATGACTGAAGTGACTTAGCAGCAGCAGCAGCAGTTTTTATTTATTTGTTATTATTATTATATTTTTTATTTACTGGCCATGCTGGGTCTTAGTCTCAGTATGTGGGATCTAGTTCCCTGAGCAGGGATCGAGCCCAGGCCCCCTACACGGGGATGTGGAGTCTTAGCCACTGGATGACCAGGGAAGCCCCAGTCCACTGTAGTTTTGCTGTTGCTTGCAAAGACATTTGTCCAGGTGCAAGCACAGCAGCAAAGAGTCCCATCAAGACCTCCAACACTTGTGTCCTACAGATGACAGGGTTCTAGGCCTGACCAGGGTTCTAGGCCTTTCCCAATTAATAGAAATTGATAAGAGGCCAGCCAAGAAATTCAGACAAATCTTTATTGGGGTTCCTGCTGCAGAAGGAGGGAGTGAGAACAAATAACAGGTTCCCTTACTTGCTCCCAGAGGTGGGGTGAGCTGTTTCCTTATATGGGGTATGGGGTGTGTCCAGGGGTTGCGCGGAGGGGTGGCTCCAAACACACATCATCGGAAGACACACTTTCTAGGCCACCCCAAAGTAACAAATCAAAGAACTCGAGAATGAAAAAGTTGCGTTATCAAAAATCAGGTGTGCCCAGAAGGTTGGTCAGCCCTGAAGACCTCACTTGTCTGGGCCAGGGATACCCCTGTGGCTTCAAGAATGTGGCAGAGCTGGTGCATGCTTCCACAATAGCCTCCGGGTGGAAATGTAAAGCACACAATCTAGTTATGAGGGTGATGATAATCAACATGATGAGAATGACTCTGTAACCACTGTAAAATAATCCACCAGAAACTCCCCTGAGGGCATGGCTTAATAGCAACTTCAGAAGTTCAATTAAAGATGATTGCAACTATGTAACAGCAGCAATAGCAACAGCAATGATTATGGCCATAACAGTAATAATAATAAAGAGAAGGAGGAGGAGGAGAAAACAGAGAACAGCTAACACTGAGCAAGACTTGTGTGCTAAGAATTTCTTACTTCATTTTCACTGCACCCTTTTTTAGATCAGTAATATCATCATTTATTCTCATTTTATATTTGGAGGCTCAGAGAAGTTATATTTATTGCTTAATTCACATGGTTAGTAAATAGCATACCTGGATTCAAGCCCAGTTGCCTGCAAAATACACATGTTCCCTAAGTGTGTGTAAAATATTCACAAAGATAGACCTATCTGCTAGACCATAATGTAAATCTCCGTTAACTTCGGAAGACTGAAACCTTATAAAATATGTTTGTCAACAATAGAATTTAATTAGGAAGCAAAACAAACAACAACAAAAACAAAACCAAATCCTGGGCAATCCTAAGTGTTGGACACTAACACATTTATTGGGTTGGCCAAAAAGTTCTTTTGGGTTTTTCTGTCACAATATAAATGACAAATAGCTTACAAGTAAAAAAATAAAATAAAATCATGAGGGAAATCTAAAAACATTTTTGACTGAGTGATAATGAACACATGGTATCAAGATTTGTGGCATACTGTTAAACCAGCACTTATAGGTAAATTTCTGATAAAATATATATCTGGAAAGAATGAAGATTTAAAATCAGTGACCTAAGTTTTCACCTAAAGAAGCTAGGGAAAAAAGTTGATGATTTGACCAGATAAATAAAATTGATTTGCCACTAGCAAGAATGATCAAGAAAAACTAAAAGAGCAAACAGGTATTACCACTATGATAAATGAAAAAGGAAATAATACTGACTCTTCTACAGACATTAAAGGATAAAAAGGGAAATATTATGAACAACTTTATGCTAAGAAATTTGACAACTTAGAGAAAATGGACAAATTCCTTGAAAAACAGTTTTATACATAAAACTTACTAAAACTGACTTATTAATAAATAAAATATCTGAACAGCCCTATATTTATCAAAGAAAACCCCAAGTCAAAATGTTTTCACTGGTGAATTCTATCAAACAGTTAAAAAGTAATAATATTTATTTTACATAAACTCAGAAAATAGAGAAACAGAAAAAAACTTTCTAACTCAGTTTAGGAAGCCTGAATAATCCTGTTATAAAACCCAACAAAGGCATGAAAGGAAAAGAAAATTATAGACAAAGTAACTTCAAAGCAAGACATCACAACATTTCTTATTTAAATAGTTTAGTGTGTGTCTCCTAAGAATAAAGACATTCTTCTGCAAAACCATTATCACACCTAAATATTTAACAATTCTCTAAAATCTTCTAATGTCAGGTCCATATTCAGATTTCACTGATTACCTCAAGATTGTTCTTTATAGCTGTTTGTTTTGTTTTGGTTTGTTTGTTTTTAGTTCCACACCAGGATTCACTCAGGGTTAGCCATAGTTTGATGAATCTCTTTGGACTCTTTTAATCAAGAGCTCCATGGATTAAAGATTTGAACAAAAGACCTGAAACCATAAAACTAGAAGAAGACTTGGGTGCTAATTTCCTTCACACAGATCTTGGTGATGATGTTTTGAATCTGACTCCAAAGCAAAAGGAACAAAAGTAAAAATAAACAAGGGCCAGGTGTTGCTAGTGGTAAAGAATCTATCTACCTGGCAGTGCAGGAGACACCAGAAACACGGGTTCAGTCCTTGGTTTGGGAAGATCCTCTAGAGGAAGGCATGGCAACTTACTCCAGTATTCTTGCCTAGAGAGTCCCATGGACAGAGGAGCCTGGTGGGCTACAGTCTGGGTTACACAGCCCACTAGGCTCCTCTGTCCATGGGGTTGAAAAGAGTCAGATACGACTGAAGCAACTTAGTAGCGGTCAGATCAGATCAGATCAGTCGCTCAGTCGTGTCCGACTCTTTGCGACCCCATGAACCGCAGCACGCCAGGCCTCCCTATCCATCACCAGCACTCGGAGGTCACTCAGACTCACATTCATCGAGTCAGTGATGCCATCCAGCCATCTCATCCTCTGTCGTCCCCTTCTCCTCCTGCCCTCAATCCCTCCCAGCATCAGAGTCTTCTCCAATGAGTCAACTCTTTGCATGAGGTGGCCAAAATACTGGAGTTTTAGCTTGAGCATCATTCCCTCCAAAGAAATCCCAGGGCTGATCTCCTTCAGAATGGACTGGTTGGATCTCCTTGCAGTCCAAGGGACTCTCAAGAGTCTACTCCAACACCACAGTTCAAAAGCATCAATTCTTCGGCACTCAGCCTTCTTCACAGTCCAGCTCTCACATCCATACATGACCACAGGAAAGACCATAGCCTTGACTAGGCGAACCTTTGTTGGCAAAGTGATGTCTCTGCTTTTGAATATGCTATCTAGGTTGGTCATAACCTTCCTTCCAAGGAGTAAGCGTCTTTTAATTTCATGGCTGCAGTCACCATCTGCAGTGATTTTGGAGCCCAGAAAAATAAAGTCTGACACTGTTTCCACTGTTTCTCCATCTATTTCCCATGTAGTGATGGGACCAGATGCCATGATCTTCGTTTTCTGAATGTTGAGCTTTAAGCCAACCTTTTCACTTTCCACTTTCACTTTCATCAAGAGGCTTTTGAGTTCCTCTTCACTTTCTGCCATAAGGGTGGTGTCATCTGCATATCTGAGGTTATTGATATTTCTCCCGGCAATCTTGATTCCAACTTGTGTTTCCTCCAGTCCAGCATTTCTCATGATGTACTCTGCATATAAGTTAAATAAACATGGTGACAATATACAGCCTTGACGTACTCCTTTTCCTATTTGGAACCAGTCTGTTGTTCCATGACCAGTTCTAACTGTTGCTTCCTGACCTGCATACAGATTTCTCAAGAGGCAGATCAGGTGGTCTGGTATTCCCATCTCTCTCAGAATTTTCCAGAGTTTATTGTGATCTACACAGTCAAAGGCTTTGGCATAGTCAATAAAGCAGAAATAGATATTTTTCTGGAACTCTCTTGCTTTTTCGATAATCCAGCGGATGTTGGCAATTTGATCTCTGGTTCCTCTGCCTTTTCTAAATCCAGCTTGAACATCAGGAAGTTCACGGTTCACATATTGCTGAAGCCTGGCTTGGAGAATTTTGAGCATTACTTTACTAGCATGTGAGATGAGTGCAATTGTGCGGTAGTTTGAGCTAGGAACAACCTAAGTCTCCAGTGATGGATGAATGGATAAAGAAGATACGGTGTGTGTGTGTGTGTGTGTGTGTGTGTATATATACTTGGCCATAAAAATAATAAATCTTGGCATTTGCTACAACATTGATGTGTTAGGTAGTTAGAATAGGAAAAAGGAGTCCAAAATGTCAGCGGCTAAAAGACAAAGAAAGGGAAAAGACCGTGAAAAGGGGACAAAGGAAAAATCCATGGACCTGAATGAGAACCTCAGGTGAAACAAACACGCCCCCTTCCTGGCTATCCCTAATTTGCATAAGCAGACTTGGGGAGAAGACAAAACATATAAAAAGAGGGAGCTAAGACAGGTTGAGGTCTCTCCATTGAGGTGCCCCCACCCTCACGCCTCAAGGGTGTACTATCCTTTGTTTGCCGATTAAAACTGAGCTGTAACTGAGCTGTAACACTGGTCAGTTTAAAATCTTTGTTGTAGCAAGACAGAATCGAGGAAATTACACACTCTCCTGACAGGAGAGTTTTATTTGACAAAGTATAGTACACCCTCGAGGCATGACGGCAGGTGGACCCCAAAGGAGAGGCCTCAACCCATCTTTGTCTTTTAGCCACCACCATTTTGGACTCCTTTTGCCTATACTAGCTACCTAACAGATGGACCTAGAAGGTAGGCTGCTAAGTGAAATAAATCAGAGAAACACAAATACCATAAATATCACTTATATGTATAATCTAAAACAAGCAAGCAAACAAACAACAACAACAACAAAAACCACCCCTAGCTCACAGTTACAGAGTAGATTGGTGGTTGCCAGAGGCAATGGTCAGGGGGACAGAGAAATGAGTAAAGATAAAAACTTCCAATCATAAATTGGATATGTCCTAGGGATGTAATGTTGGAGAAGGCAATGGAACCCCACTCCAGTACTCTTGCCTGGAAAGTCCCATGGACGGAGGTGCCTGTTGGGCTGCAGTCCATGGGGTTGCTAAGAGTTGGACACGACTGAGCAACTTCACTTTCACTTTTCACTGTGATGCATTGGAGAAGGAAATGGCAACCCACTCCAGTGTTCTTGCCTGGAGAATCCCAGGGACAGGGAAGCCTGGTGGGCTGCCGTCTATGGGGTCACACAGAGTCGGACACGACTGAAGTGACTTAGCAGCAGCAGCAGCAGGGATGTAGTGTATAGCATGGTGATTATACTAATACTGCACTGTATATTTGAAAGTTGTTAACACAATAGGTCTTAAAACTTCTCATCCCAAGAAAAACAAAATTTTTGTAACTATGCTAGGATGACAGATATCAACTAGATTTGTTGTGATATTCTGCCATGTTTACAAGTATTGAATCGTTATATTGTACACCCGAAACTAATATGTTATATGTCAATTACCCTTCAAAAGAAAAATCAAAGTTAAAGAGAAAAAGAATATCCAAATTACTCCCATGATGTCAGTTTCCAGCAGAGCCAGGCCAAGTGTCCTGCAGGTAGAGGGCTGTGTGTTCACTGTGTCCCGAATGCCTGGGGTAGGACCGGGCTAAGCAGTAGGTGGGGCCTGCGAGCTGCTGGACTTGATGCAGTTCTGAGTTCTCCTCCCCACCCACCTCGCCTTCACGCCCCTCGGCAACCCAAGTTGATGGTCTGCGTTCGTTCTTCAGGAGGTTTAATCTGTTTTATTGACTTTTCAGATTCTCAGATCAATACTCATAATCATGCCCAGCAGAAATAAAAATCCCTCTCCAGCTATTTTGCCAAACAGAGTTGATATTTACACAAAGCTGGTTGACGGCTTCAAATAGCTCATAAGTCTCAGCAGAAGGCCGTCCATCACCTGGGCTGGGGGGCACAGGAGACCAGGCAGCCACACACTGCTGCCTTCCAGAGTCTTCCCTGGGATGGGACCACAGGGTGGGGCCACAGGCCCAACTTCAGGGGCCCTCGTGCAAGTTTGGAACCGCTCTACAACATCTTCATTTGTAGATTGAGTGGCACAATAATAAAAGGACCTCCCTGTTAGACAGGACCGTTACGTTAACTCCCTACCAGGGCAGCCACTGGTCCACATGGTGGACCAAGGAGAGACCCCTGGGTTGAGGTGGAAGGCTGCTCTCAGGAAGAACTTTTCCCCTGGGATTTAGAAGCAGGAGAACTTGCTAGTCAGCAGGGGTCCTTGAGATGGACAAGATCTCACAGCTGAGGCCTTGAAGAGTATGGAGCAGGCTGGTGAGTGGGCAGGGGCTGACACCAGGAAGGTTGTGAGTTTGAAGTGAGGAGATATGTATCCGGTGCCTGATGTGGGATTTTGCATGTCATCAGGGCAGAGAGTACAAAGCCCCCCCGCCACCACCACCACCTCCTACCAGCATGGCCTGCTTGGACATGGTGGGGGAGGAGCGCTGAGTAACAAGGTTTACACGCCCAAGAAGACTGAAGGCAACCCCCAAGCCTTCTAGACCTTGACCCATTTTGTGGTTCTCCATTGCTTGGCTGTGGTTCCCTCACGAAAGGCTGAGCACTGGTCTCCTGCCATCCCTTCTCATTCAGCAGCCCTGCCAACCTCATGATGGGTGCTGGGGATGGAGGGACAGAGTGGGACACCAGGGGTGACCCGGTGCTGGATGAGCAAGGACCCTGGTGGAGCCCAGACTGCAGGTGCCGGTTGGCTGGGATTTTACATGCCCACTTTGTACAGAAGGGCAAGTCAGGCAAGTGTCTGAAGAAAGGAGGAAGTGAGCTAGGCCTTAAAAATAGGGAAGGCACATGACTGAGCTGAGGCTTCTCGGGTCCTGAGAATGACTTGCTGTGTTCTAGGAGGCCAGGGGCCTTGCCTTTATTTTATACTGTTAGCAGAAGATACCTAGAAGTGAAGTGTGACCTCCTCATGACCAAGGGTGGTTGGTGGGAGGGGTCCACTTTGGGTGCAGACAGTATGAAGGTGCATGGTTGATGAAAAGTATAAAAACAATGATAAAACAGATTGAGTTGCTCTGCCTGTACCAGTAATCTAAACAATGTTGGTAATAAGATTTTCCTCTGGGGAAAAATCTTTCTTTAAGTAAGTTCTAAATAATTGCTCTGGCTGGTTTTCATGATATACTTGTGAGCGCAATGACCATATTTTTATTGTGTGTGTGTGACTGGTCAGTCATGTCTAACTCTTTGCTACTCCATGGACTGTAGCCCACCAGGCTCCTCTGTCCATGGAGTTTTCCAGGCAAGAATAAGTTATCCTTTAATAAACATCAGTTTCTACATGGAAGACAATTTTTTACATTGGAATATAGTTGTTGCACAATGCTGTGTTAGTTTCAAGTGTACAGCACAGTGATTCAGTTTTATATATATATGTAAAAATCTTTTTCAAATTCTTCCCCCTGTAGTTTATTACAAGATATTGAATATAGTTTCCTGTGCTATACAGTAAGCTCTCATTTTTTATCTATTTTATGTGTAGTATAGTGTGTATGCGAAGCCCAGCCTCCTAATTTATCCTATTCCCTTTACCCTTTGGTAACCATGAGTTTGCTTTCTATGTCTGTGAGTCTTTTTCTGTTTTGTAAATAAGTTCATTTGTATCTTTTTTTTTCTTTTTAGATTCCACCTATAAGCGATTTCATATATTTGTCTTTCTCTTTCTGACTTACTACACTTAGTATGATAATCTCACCACCCATCCATGTTGCTGCAAATGGCATTATTTCATTCTTTTTTTTATAGCTGAGTAGGGTTTCATTGCATGTATGAAGCACATCTTCCTTATCCATTCTTCCATCAGGGGACACTTAGGCTACTTCCATGTCCTGGCTATTGTAAGTAGTTCTGCTACGAATATTGGGGTACATGTATATTTTTGAATTAGAGCTTTCTCCAGATATATGCCCAGAAATGGGACTGCTGGATCATATGGTAGCTCTATATTTAGTTTTTTGCGTGGAAGATTTGAGAACTCCCCTTTATACAGTATGCAGGTCAAGAAACAACAGTTAGAACTGGACATGGAACAACAGACTGGTTCCAAATTGGGAAAGGAGTACATCAAGGCTGTATATTGTCACCTTGCTTATTTAACTTATATATAGAGTACATCATGTGAAATGCTGGGCTGGATGAAGTGCAAGCTGAAATCAAGATCATAGGGAGAAATATCAATAACCTCAGATATGCAAATGACACCACTCTTATGGCAGAAAGCGAAAAAGAACTAAAGAGCCTTTTTATGAAAGTGAAAGAGGAGAGTGAAAAAGCTGGCTTAAAACCCAACATTCAAAAAACAAAGATCATGGCATCTGGTTCCATCACTTCATGGCAAATAAATGGGAAAACAATGGAAACAGTGAGAGAATTTATTTTCTTGGGCTCCAAAATCACTGCAGATGGTGACTGCAGCCATGAAATTAAAAGACGCTTGCTCCTTGGAAGAAAAGCTATGACCAATCTAGACAGCCTATTAGAAAGCAGAGACATTACTTTGCCAACAAATGTCCATCTAGTCAAAGCTTTGGTTTTTCCTGTGGTCATGTATGGATGTGAGAGTTGGACTATAAAGAAAGCTGAGCACCAAAAAATTGAAGCTTTTGAACTGTGGTGTTGGAGAAGACTCTTGAGAGTCCCTTGGAACGCAAGGAGATCAATCAATCCTCAAGGAAATCAGTCCTGAATGTTCATTGGAAGGACTGATGCTGAAGCTGACACTCCAATCCTTTGGCCACCTGATGTAAAAAAGTGACTCCCTGGAAAAGACCCTGTTGTTGGGAAAGATTGAAGTCAGGAGAAGGGGACGACAGAGGATGAGATGGCTGGATGGCATCACAGACTCAATGGACATGAGTTTGAGCAAGCTCTGGGAGTTGGTGATGGACAGGGAGGCCTGGCATTCTGCAGTCCACGGTGTCACAAAGAGTCAGATAGTGAGTGACTGAACTGAACTGAACTTGATAGTTAGTTCCTGACACACACAGAGTGAGCTACACATGTCACAAGGGTAAGAACATGTTTCAGAATCATTCCAGCTTCTTTCAGGCATAGTAAATGTTTCCAATTCCCAATGAAATAAACTGCTCAAGTATAATGATTAAAGAGAAAATTCCAGAACATGTGATAATTAGTATTTGAAATTGAAAGCAGTTAAATAGTGTAATGCTTTTGTTTGGTAAGCACAGATTTAGTTCACACATAAACCATTTGGCAGAATTTGAATAGTCTCTTTAAAATCTCAGTTTACATTTTTCAATATTGGTTGGTTATTTTGGAAAAAAAAACCCAGTAAATCAAAAAAAAAAAAAAACATGACATCATTGTATGAGTCAGTAATTGCCTAAATTGTACCCTTTGCAGATGTTTTTGTTTTATTAAATCTCACTTGTTAGTTACAAGATAATTATTTATGTAAAACATTATTACCTCAGCCTGTAACTAGGGGATCAAAGTTCATATTGTTAGGTAGACAGGAGAGGTATTGTTGATGTTTTTCCTTTGAAGTGTTATAATATTTGATTTCTTTTCCTTTCAAGTTTTTCTTCACTCTCTGTGTGTGTGTATGTGTGTGTGTATGTATGTGTAACATTAGCAAGAGAGAAATTTCACAATAAGTGTTCTTTTCTGGTCATTAATAGTTTTCTGTTACAAGATTATTACTAAAAACAGGTTTGTTGTGTGGAGGAGGGTGCAGTATAGATGTGGAGGCCCTCAGAATCCAGCACCCTGGGCATCACACCTTGTCAGTCATGCTGGCATCACGGGACCTTGGCAGCTAGAAGACCAATCTGTGCCTCAGTTTCTCTGACTGGAAATGGAAGTGACCACCTTCTCAAGGTGACTGGGGACCCCTCGGTGACTGAGGGGACTAAGGCGTGGGAGGAGCAGGGGCTCAGGCGCCGAGGGGACACTCGTGACGTGAGAACTTGTGTTCTCCACAACCTGTCCAGGTGACTTCCCGTGAACAGGCACACTTTTTGAGCCTCTGTTTGCTCAGCTGTCAGAGAACATCACAACAGCTTGCTCTGAAGTCTGCAGTGAAGAGTTCAATGAAACAACACTTGCAAGAGCCGGGCCCAGCCCCAGGCCTGGGGCAGCTCACATGGTCAAAACTAGAATTATTTCAGCAAGAAAATAAATGATGGCATTAGCTTGATTTTAACCCAAAGAGTAAATTAAACACTCACCTTTCTATACTGATATAAATAAAAACGAAATAAGTACATAAATTGGAGAGATGAGACAGCTCTTTCTTACAGTAGAATTCCATTAATAAATGTGGGAGAGGGACTTCCTGCTGTTCCAGTGTTAGGACCTTGCCTTCCAATGCGGCAGGTGTGGCTTGGATCCTTGGTTAGAGAGCTAGGATCCCACAGGCCTCGGAGCCAAGAACCAAGACATACAGCTGAAGTGGTGTTGTAACAAATTCAAAAAAGACTTTACAAATGGTCCACATCAAAAAAAAATTTTTTTAAGTGGGAGAACAAAGAGAAATTATATATTTCCATCTCCATCTCTATCTCTGTACCTATATCTATCTAAGAAGTCATAAGATCTGCGGTGGGCAACCTGAAGACACAGTAGAATTGATGGTGTAGTTATCGTTCAAGTCCAAAGGCAGGAGATGACCAACAGATGAAAACAGGCAGAGAGAGCCAGTTCTCCCTTTTGCCTTTTGTTCTATTCAAACCCTTAGTTGATAAGATGAGGCCCATCCTAGGGCAATACACTTTACCCAATCTACCAATTCAAATGTCAATCTCATCCAGAAACACCCTTGCAGATACCTCATACACATAAACCCAAATAACGTTTAATCAAATATCTGGCTGCCCCATGGTCCAGTCAACCAAACAAAGTTTACCATCTCAGATGGTTCTTGGGGTCTTGCCTTAGTCAACTTGTGAGTGGTGGTGCCATTTACTGAGATGAGGACCCTGGAGGAGGAGAAAGTTTGGGGATTAATTAAAATGATGATGCCTATGAGATCTCTAAGGGAATGTCAAACAAGCAGGTAAATATTACAGCCTAGAGTTTCTGAGTGAGGTCTGCATTTCAGAGTCATTAGCATACAGACCGTGTTTAAAGTCTTGACATTGTGTGAGCACAGCTGGGGAGAGAAAACAGAGGGAAGGGATGCAGCCTGAGCCTGGGGCCCTCCAGCACTCAGAGGTCAGTGGGAGGAGAAAGGGGCAGCCAGAAGACAAAGAAGGAATGGCCCCAAAACCATCCCCCTACTTTTGTTCCCAGCAAAGTCTGAAGTGGGGCTCCACCAGTTGAGAATCTGTTTAAGTAGATGGACAGTCATGTGACCCATAGGTTTGTTCAGCCCATCCCAGTGCAGTAACATTTCTGGATGCTTCTTATGTGTCATGAGGGCTTCCCTCATATTCCTTCATTCTTATGAGGGCTTCCCTCATAATTCAGTTGGTAAAGAATCCACCTGCAATGCAGGAGATCTTGGTTCCATCCCTGGGTTGGGAAGATCCTCTGAAGAAGGGAAAGGCTACCCACTCCAGTATTCTGGCCTGGAGAATTCCATGGACTGTATAGTCCATGGAGTTTAAAGAGTCAGACATGACTGAGCAGCTTTCACTTTCACTTATGTGTCAGAGCCTGAGCTGACCCAGACAGGGTACCTGCTGGCAAGAGGCTCACTGTCTAATGGGGAGGTTGGCTCTTAGCAGATCACTTCAGCACCCAGGTAGACAATTCCCACTTACACATGAATTCAACAATCCTTGACTGAATCCCTGCTCCAGGCCAGAAACAACTAAAACAACCAAAATGCAAAGTCTAATGAGTCTTGGCCTTGCTTTTGAGGAGCTTGCAGTCTTTTGGGAAGATGAATCTGAATAGATATTTCAATAAAATACTCCCATGGAGCAAATGCTCCCATGGAGACTTTCTCATGTGCCATGCTGAAAGTCAGTGGATTTGGCAGGAACCAACCACCTACTGGCTGGGGCTTCCCAGGTGGCACAGTTGGTAAAGAATCTGCCTGCCAATGCAGAAGACACAAGAGATATGGGTTTGATTCCTGGGTTGGGAAGATCCCCTGGAGTAGGAAATGGCAGTCCACTCCAGTATTCTTGCCTAAATGATCCCATGGACAGAAGAGCCTACAGTCTATGGGGTCGTAAGAGTTGGACATGACTGAGCATACAGGCAACCACCGTCTGGTTACCTGCCCCTCTCCCCCAAAACCTCATGGTCAGTGTGTGATGCACAGGCCCCATCCAGAGGGAAATGTGTCATTTCATTTCATTTTTATAGCCAACATCTTTCAAGAAGCTGTTCCTATTTTCCAATACCTGGTAAGTCAGCAGACACAGACATAGCTCCACGTGCCACACACACACACACACACACACACACACACACACACACCCCCTGTTTTCTGGTTTTCAAATATCTGAAGTGTTAGGTCATTTTCTTCCCTGGCCAAATGGCTGTCTGCCGAGTGCTGGGCGGCCCATAAATCGTCCTGCCCGTAATATAAAACACAGCCTTTATTGACAGCGGGTCTGCTCGTAGAAGCCGCACTGGCAGCTCGTAAAGCAGGGCCCGGTGTCACTCCCACCGAGCCGAGGCCATAAAGGACAGGGGGATTACCTTGCACTTGGGCAGCTGGCTGCACTGCAGGGACCATGGCAGCGGGCCTAATGGGTCCCCCCGTCCTCACCACCTTGTAAAGTGTCATAGTTAGACATCATTCCTCCTGGCCCCAGGGCAACTTCTTCCAAGGAGAGAGACAGTTCCCTGAACAAGGCTCTGTCCCCAAACCCCAATTTGGCACTGGAATCCAAATGCCCAAGTAGGAGGGAAGTGACACTTTTGGCTCTTTGGCCACAACGGCCCATGATGTGTGGCTAGGGGCACATTTCCATAGTGCTTGCTCCCTCTATACAGCCCTGCCCCCTCACCCACCCCATCATTAGAGCTTCCCAGCTATGCCAGTGTGGGTGACCACAGCTTGCTCTCTAGAGACCCCTGAGCAGCACAGCCCTGCTAGAACAAGACCCCTTACCCAGAGCAGGTGGTTCCATCAATTGGTGATTCTCCTCAACTCACTCTCCAGTGGCTAATGATCCCAAACCTCTTTGGTTCTTAAGCCTGTGACCACTGGTCTCCCAGCAGAGCACCTCAACTCCTGCATTAAGGGGAAGAATGCCGGGCTGTGATAAGTCACTTTAATGATGTCTGTCTCTTTGCAGCCCCATAGACTGTTGCCCACCAGGCTCCTCTGTCCATGGGGATTCTCCAGGCAAGAATACTAGAGAGGGTTGCCATTTCTTTCTCCAGGGGATCTTCCTGACCCAGGATTGAACCCTGGTCTCCTGCATTGCACGTGGATTTTTTACTGTGAGCCACCAGGGAAGCCCAAGCGGAAGAATAGGAGCTCCTTTCTCTTCCCAGGGCCAAGCCTCCATGCCCACCTCCATCTGCTCTCTCCTGTTTCCTTCCCTCTTGATCCTGCTATCTGCAGCCAGTTCTCCCACCCAGCAGCCACCAGGGTTTAATTCCCACTGTGTGCTCTTGTTGGTCCCACTCCCTCTTGTCTAGTGGCCTCTCCCTTCAGCTGGGTCCTTCTCAGCAGCTCTCCAACACACTTAAATCTCCCATAAAAAGTCACATAGACTCTCTCCAGTTCTTGCTCTCTCTTTCCCTCTCCCTTTAGCTGGCACCTTTCTTTTTTGTTTTAATTTCATTTTAATTATTTTTTTAGGCTGTCCTGTGCAGCGTGTGGGATCTTAGTGCTCTGACCAGGGCTCAAACCCAGGACCCCTGCCTTGGAAGTGCAGAGTCCTAAACACTGAACTGCCAGGGGAGCCCCTAGCTGGCACCCTTCTTGAACGAGTTGTCTTTCATCACTTCCTTCCCTCCCCACCTTCTCATCTCCATCTTCTTGCCCGGCTCACACATCCACACAGCGCCTGTTCCTGGAGCCAGTGAAGTCACTCAGCAAGTGTAAGTTACACCTTGAGCTTGATGCTCATTTGTGTGGCAGGGAAAAAATGCAACAGGAATGTAGGGGTGGAGGGAGCGTATACTTTAAATAGGGTGGTCAGGGCAGCAAAGACCTGAAAACGTGAGTTCTGTGTGTATCAGGGGAAGGACATTCCTGGCAGCTGGAACAGCAAGTGCAAAGCCCCCAAGGCAGAGTGTGTTGGGAGTGTACATGGGCAGCAAGGAGGCCAGGGTGGGAGAAGGAGAGTGATTGGGATTGAGTAGACAGTGAGGTCCTGGAGAGCTTGTGGGCTGTAGCACTTGGGTGGGGTGGATGAGGGGCTGAGGGTCAGTGCTATGGGACAAGTGACATGGTCTCAAAGAATGATCCAACTGGAGAATGAGACTAGGCCAAAGGAGACAGGGGTGGGAACAGATGGACCAGCAAGGAAACTTGGAATAAAGTGAGGATACAGCAGTGGAGTAGAGTGCTGATCAACCAGCTCTCCCGGTGGATGCCGGGAGAACTCTGATCCAGTCATTTCATGGTGAAACATTCCCCCATGGTGGAGTTGCTCTGCCAAGTGTCTCACAACTGCCTGGGTACTAGGGGAATCCAGCACCTCATGGGGTCCTGGGGCATCATGGTGAAAAGTGAACAGATTCTGGATATTCTCTGAAGTTAGAGCCAAAAGGATTTCAAGATATGAGAGAAATGCAACAGCCAGGGATGACCGCAAGGCTGCCCAGTCTAGTGGTGATCAGGAGCACTGGCCACAGTTGCCATGCCCCTTCCTGGGATGTTCCTTCCCAGCCTGTGTTCTGGGGAACCCTCCCCAAACCTACCAGCTCCCGTTCTTTACCATCTCTTGCTGTCCCTTCTAGACCCTCTGGCAGCCTCAGCCTCTCTTGGTTCTGACCCTTGATTTCTAGGGTTTCATAAGACTCCCTTCCCGGCTCCCTACCCACTGAGGCTCCATGTTATCCCAGGTAACCTCAGCCTCCAACATGTGATTGACTCACAAGCCAGCATCACAGCCCCTACTTTCCTCTGAGTTCCAGACTCATCCATCCTAACACCTCTTAGGGCTCTCTCTGGGATGTGTGCAAAGCACACTTACTCAACACGTGCAAATCTGAACTCCTAATGCCCCCACTCTGCCCTGCCCTGTGCTGTCTCCACCCATCACACTGGCCCTTGCACAATCCTTCATTTCTCAGGGCAGGTGGGTCAGTAACTGGACAGCTTCTAAAGCCTCCATCTGTCACCACTCACATGGAACCCTCCACCAAGTGCTCTGGATTTCACCTCCTAAGTAGTCCTTGTGTCCCCCACCATTGTCCATCTCTAACATCATCCCTTCCTGGTCGCCTCTAATTGCCAGATGCCTGGGTTCTTGGCGTGGCCTTGAACATCCTGCCAAGCTGGACCAGGTTTTCACCAGGCAAGTCTTAGCACCCATGCCCTTGCTGCTCTAGTGTTTCTGGTGCTCTTAGGATGTGACAGAAAAAAGAAAAAACAAACATATCCCCCAAATGTGGCTTGTTTTTCATTCTCTTAATGGCGTCTCTTGCTGAAACACATTTTTCATGTTGATAATGCCCAGTTACTCAGTTTTCTCTTTTATGGGTCACGTTTTTGATCATGTGTATAAGAATTCTTTGCCTAAATTCAGGTCTCAAAGATCTTTTTCCTAAAAACTTTATGATTTTTGAATTTTATATTTATATACTGTATTTTGAGGTAATTTTTTAAATGAGGTTTAGATTAAAGGTTTTTGTTTTTTTTTTCGGTCTATGGATATTTAGTAGTTTCAATACCACTGGTTGAAAAGATTACAATTTCTCCATTGAATTGTCTTTACTTCTTTGTCAAAAATCAATTGATCCTATTTGTGTGGGTTTATTTCTGTACCCTCTGTTCCAGGGATTGGCTGAATATTTTCTGTGAAGGGCCACATGGTAACTATTGTATGATTTATTGGCCATATAGTCTCTGTCTCATATCCTTAAATAAACTCAACCCTTTAAAAATGTAAAAACTGTGCAGTACTATACTGTCCTGATTACTGTGAATCAGGAAGTGAAGGGTACCCTCTTACACTGTTGGTGGGAATATAAATTGATACAGCTACTACGGAAAGCAGTATGGAAGTTCCTTAAAAACGTAAAAATAGAGCTATACCATATGATTCAGCAATTCCACTCCTGGGCTTATATCTGGATAAAACTGTAATTTAAAAAGGTACATGCACCCCAATGTTCATAGCAGCACTATTTACAATAGCCAGGACATGGAAGCAACCAAATGTCCATTGACAGATGAATGGATAAAGAAAATATGGTACATATATACAATGGAATATTATTCAACCATAAAAAGGAATGAAATTGGGTCATTTGTAGAGATATGGAAGGACCTAGAGACTGTCATACAGAGAGTAGTAAGATAGAAAGAGAAAAACAAATAATTATATATTAATGTATATATGTGGAATCTAGAAAAATGATACAGATGGATTTATTTGCAAAGCAGAATTAGAGACACAGATATGAGAACAAATATATGGATACCAAGGGGAAAAAGTATGGGTGGGAGGAATTGGGAGATTGGAGTTGACATATATACACTATTGATAACATGTATAAAACAGATAACTGATGAGAACCTACTGTATAGCTCAGGGAACTCTACCCAATGCTCTGTGGTGACTTAAATGTGAAGGAAGTCCAAAAACAGAGGAGATATTTGTGTATGTATGACTGATTCATTTCGCTATGCAGTAGAAACGAACCCACCATTGTAAAAAAACTATACTCCAGTAAAAAGTAATTAATTAAAAAATATAAAAACTGTTCTTAGCTCACAGTTCATAAACAGTTCTCAGGGCAGCTTTTCTCTTTGGGTTGTATTTTGCAGACCCTGACTCTGTCCAGTCGATTGATCTGTGTGTTTCTGTCACCAATATCACACTATCTTATCCATAGCAGCTTTATGGTTAAGTCTTAAAATCTGGTGGGATGAGTGCTCCAACTTTATTCTCTGTCTTTTAATTGATGCTTTTAGGCCACTTTCATTTTATGTAATTATTGATATGTTTGGACTCAGTTCTGCCGTTTTATGTTTTGCTGTCTTTGTTTTGTCTTTCCTGCCTTCCTTTGGGCTCTTGGGCCCTTCTGAGGATTTCATTTCAATTTCTCTATGGCGTTTCTGCACACATCACTTTGTATAGTTTGTTTGTTTATCGATGGTACCAGGAAAGACAATGCACACGCTGAACTTTGTTTCCTGACGCTTAATACTTTACCACTTCAAGTGGAATGTTGTTATCTAGCCCCGTAAGTCCCATAACTGCTTCCTTCTTAAGACACATTTGTCTTACGACATGTGCGTGTGTGCTCACTTGCTCAGTAGTGTCTGGCTCTTTGTGATACTGTGGACTGTAGTCCACAGGGCCCCTCTGTCCTTGGAATTTTCCAGGCAATAATACTGCAGTGGGTTGCCATTTCCTCCTCCAGGGGATCTGCCTGACCGAGGGATTGAACCCATGTCTCCTGAGCCTCCTACATTGCAGGCATATTCTTTACTGCTGGGCCATTGGCGAAGCCCACGTACATACTTTGAAAGCCCTCACTGCTTCAGCTGTTAAATACAGTAAATCCACTACATATAAATGAGTTTCATTGAGATCATATTTGTAAGTCCAGTTTGTTTATAAGTCCAGCAAAGTTAGCCTAGGTACCCAATGAACAGAGTTAGCTGTATAGTACTGTATTATAATAGGCTTATAATACTTTTTACACAAATAACGCATAAGAAACCAACAAACACACAAAATAAAAACATTTTAATCTTACAGTACAGTACCTTGAAAAGTACAACAGTACAGTGCAGTATAGTACAATACAAACAGCTGGCACACAGGGGCTGAGTGAAGAGGCAAGAAGAGTTACTGACTGGGGGAGGAAGAGGAAGTGGGAGACGGTAAAGAGGAAGAAATGTCAGCAATAGGAGACAAGAGGGCAAGATGCAGTTTCACTTGTGCTTGATGTTGATGGCACAGCCTCTGGTATATTGCTGGATTTAATTCTATCTACCCTTTAAAGACAGGCTGGTTCCAAATAGGAAAAGGAGTACGTCAAGGCTGTATACTGTTACCCTGCTTATTTAACTTATATGCAGAGTACATCATGAGAAACGCTGGGCTGGAAGAAGCACAAGCTGGAATCAAGATTGCCGAGAGAAATATCAATAACCTCAGATATGCAGATGATACCACCCTTATGGCAGAAAGTGAAGAGGAACTAAAAAGTCTCTTGATGAAAGTGAAAGTGGAGAGTGAAAAAGTTGGCTTAAAGGTCAACATTCAGAAAACGAAGATTATGGCATCTGGTCCCATCACGTCATGGGAAATAGATGGGGAAACAGTGGAAACAGTTTCAGACGATTTTTTGGGCTCCAAAATCACTGCAGATGGTGACTGCAGCCATGAAATTAAAAGACGCTTACTCCTTGGAAGGAAAGTATGACCAACCTAGATAGCATATTCAAAAGCAGAGACGTTACTTTGCCAACAAAGGTCCATCTAGTCAAGGCTATGGTTTTTCCTGTGGTCATGTATGGATGTGAGAATTGGACTGTGAAGAAGGCTGAGCGCAGAATTGATGCTTTTGAACTGTGGTGTTGGAGAAGACTCTTGAGAGTCCCTTGGACTGCAAGGACACCCAACTAGTCCATTCTGAAGGAGATCAGCCCTGGGATTTCTTTGGAAGGAATGATGCTAAAGCTGAAGCTCCAGTACTTTGGCCACCTCATATGAAGAGTTGACTCATTGGAAAAGACTCTGATGCTGGGAGGGATTGGGGGCAGGAGGAGAAGGGGACAACAGAGGATGAGATGGCTGGATGGCATCACTGACTCAATGGACGTGAGTCTGAGTGACCTCCGGGAGTTGGTGATGGACAGGGAGGCCTGGCGTGATGCAATTCATGGGGTCGCAAAGAGTCAGACATGACTGAGCGACTGAACTGAACTGAACCCTTTAAAAAAATGATCCAGTGATGTCTGTGTAGTAGTTCTTTTTTTCTCATCATATGACATGGTAGCACTGGATTGCTACAAGCTTCATGTACCATTCTACATTCGGATCATCTGTCTCAAAAACTGACATTGCCTCCTGAAATAAATAAGACCCCCTTGCCATTTCCTGCATTGTGCATCTCTTTAGTTCTTCAGTTACTTCTTCCTCTTGTCTCTCTTCATCCTTTCTCCATCAGGTCTTCATTACTAAGCTCATTGTGTTGCACAGCAAGGAGTCCAATGAAGTGGTCCTCTTCCAGGTCTAGCTCCAGCTACTCACTGAGGATCAGTAAGTTGCTGATGATATCTTTGGATTCCTCATCCACGTCCTCAAATCCATGAAAATCATGAAAAAACTGCAGATATAGGTTCTTCCAAACCCCATTTGTGGTGACAACTGTAAACTCACATCAAGCAAAGTCACTATTTTTTATGGCCTTGTAGATGTTATAGTCTTTCCAAAATTGTTGTAAGGTTGTTCTTGATTCATCACTCACCTTTAGAGCTTGACCAAAAGTGTGACATAAATAGTATTTTCTGAAAGTTGCTATAACTTCCTGGTCCATACGTTGGATAAGCAATGTAGTATTCCATGACAGATACATTACTTTGACTTTGTGATGAAGGTCATCCATGCATGAGGGGTGGCCCAGAGTACTGTTGAGCAGCAAAAGGATGTTAAATAGGACATCCTTCTCCAAGCTATATTTTCTCTACCTCCCAGATAAAGTAGTGGAAAAACTGGTCCTGGAAAATGACCTGTGTAACCCAGGCTTTGGGGTCACTCTTCCACACAACAGGAAGAGAGCCCTTGGCTATGTTTTCAAGGACTCTTGGGTTCGCTGAATGATAAACTAAGAGAGGCTTAAGCTTCATATTGCCGGAAGCATTGCCACCATGCCACAGAGTTAGTCTATCTTTTGGTGCTTTATAGCCTGATTCCAACTTTCCTACTTACTGATATAACTTTGGTCTGGCATCCTCTTCCAGTACAGTCCCATCTCACCCACATCCAAAATCTGCCCAGATAAATACACAACTTCATCAGTAATTTAAGTGTTTCAGGAAATTTCCCAGCAGCTACCGAATCTGCACTCACTGCCTTGACACTGACATTTATGTTGTGAAGTTTGGTTCAACTCTTGAAAAAATGAAACCAACCGTGGCTGGCATTAAAATTTGCACCCTCTCAGTCATTGCCTTGTTTCTTCAAGTCTTCATAAAGGCTTTTAGCTTTCTTTTGAATCAGTATTAAGCTGAGTGGCACTCAACTCTGATGTTGATCCTGCATCCACATGCTGAGAAGTTTCTCCATCTTCTCCATCACTTTTCTAGGTTTCTTTGATATTATTGCCAACATCATCGGCACAGCAGACTTACATGTCCCATGATCTTGTCCTTGTTCTTTAGACCTGTGCCGACTGTTGAACAATTCATGTTATAAGAATGAGCGACATCTACCACCTTCTCACCTCGCTCCACTCTCTGAATTATTTCCACTTTTTTTTCAGTGGTTATTGCTTGGTGCTTCTGGACATCTTGGGCTTGAAAGAAAGATTCTGTGCTGCTGTCCTCTGTACAGTACTGTACACTAAAGTACGCTAAAGCACGATCACTTCTAGAGGATACATGCACGTGACAATATACGCCAGATACATGAAATTATCGTCAGTAATTGGACATGCGAAAGCAGGTTTGCATCTTTGAAAGTCTGCAACTTGAAAGTTTGTATGTAGGGGACTTACTGTTTATTTTAAAGAACTCAGGAGGAAAGAATGTCCTACTGTATTTATCCAGATATCGTTTCTATTCCTCTTCCCTCCTTCCTGTTGCTCCATTTTCTTTTTATATCATTTCCTTTCTACCTTTAGAGCAGATCTGCTGACAATGAATTTCTCTTTCTTTTCCTTCATCTGAGAGTATTACTTTCATCCCCGAAAGATATTTTCATGGATACAGAGCTCTGCATTGACAGTTCTTTTCTTTCAACATTTAAAAAATATTTCACTTACTTCTGGGCTCCATGGTTTCTGATGAGACATTTCCAATCCCTTCGGACAACTTCCTATTCATCTTCAAAACCTGGATCAGGTTTTATTTCTCATTCAAACTATGCTGATTTTATGGGCCTCCTCCCTGCACCGTAATACAAGCCCATCACACCTTCCTAAGTGTGATATCATCACACACATCACTCTACCTGTAGTGATCCAATCACATGTCGGGCTTGCACACTTGTTTTTGTTCATTTTCACCAGCTGAGTGGTGGAGGAGAAAGGAGCAGAGGGAGGAAGGGAGGGAGGGAAAAGAAAGGAAGGAGGGAAGAGAAGAGAAAGGGAAAGAGGAAGAGGAAGAAGGATAAGGATAAAGAGGAGGAGGAGGGGATGAAGGGGAAAGAGAAGGAGAAGAAGAAATAAGAGGAGAGGAGAAGAAGGAGATTAAGAAGACAGTGAAGACTGATCACCTTTTAGGAACCTCAGATGACCTCTGAATTCAGAGAATGTTTCTGAACCTGAACTAATGCATGAACCTGGGGCCCCTCCAAGGAAGAAAGTCAGTTTACAACCATGTAGCAAGTCTTTCACACCTACCCAGTTGCAGGAAATTTCCAGGTTCAGGAAGCCATTGATGAGGCCTCATATGTTGCTGTGGGCTTCTCCATGCATCCCTCCGTCACTGGACTGTCTTTTTCAAGACTTCAGTGCCTGCACTCAGAGGAAATATGCTTCAGTAATAAATTTTCTGGAACAAAAGCAGGCCAGTGGTGGAGTGCATTTTTGAAGTTGGAAGGGCCATCAGAGACCCTCAGGTCACAGTCACAAGACAGTCTCATTTCTTTTACTGTGAGAGCATGGCCCAAGGCCTTTGGTCTCTGTTCAGCCTCCAGCTGCCAGATTTCCTCTTCTTTTTCTTCCTTCTTCCCCCACCCCAATCTATTTAAAAAGCAAACCCCATTACCTCTTAATGACAACTTCACTGTTTCTATAGCTTCATCTCTTTGAAACCTCATTTCAAATAAATTCTGAATGGGCTACTCACAAGGTCCAGTTTCTATCCATTTGTTAAAGTTTGGTTCACGTCTCCCTCTATGAAGCTTTCTAGAACCACTGGATTTGGAACTAAACTCAGCAGAAATAATCAGAACCACTTATGGCTTCTCATGGGCTGAATCAGACATAGCACATCCTTCAAAGAACTCACAGACCACCAGGGCCAGAAAGAAGGGAAGGACTGGAGAGTACATATGGGCTATGCCTGTGTTGCTAGTGCCGGGGGAGCCAGCTTGCTAGATGACCACTAAATTAGACGACCAAGGTAGCCATGGCACCCTGGACTCACAAGTTCTCCGTGAAATAGGTTTTGTGGACTTGGAACCTTAGGAAAGATCTCTAGGTGCATCGGGCTATTGGCAACTCACAGGATTTCAGTATGCTGCCAGGTACACTGGTAAATGTTTAACGACCAGCTCCCTGGGGTTGAGGGCAGGAAGCCCTGATTAATAGTGTTTGCTGGTTTCCATGGTGTAAATTCTCCCAACACAGCCAGTGTCAAGTGATCACTGTAAATGTTCGGGACATGGATAGTTTCACTGACCAGTGGGATAGTTGTAAATTGTCCCAAAAGTATTTGTGTAAATTGCTCTGAGCCTGCTTTTCAGATTTATATTTTAACAAGCAAAGGGAAGTAAAAAAACAAACAAAAAAAAATCTGAGGCAACCCACTGCAAATTTCATCTGCCTGTGAAATGAGGTATCAGATTTTTAAAAATTACTTGCAAAACTGGGTTAAAAATATCAAGCCTATATAATAAATCATCTTCAAATCATTTTAGTACCAATCTTTCTACAACTTTCAGTTTTGAACCTGGCATTTTGGAGACAGGAAAAAGTGAGGACCTGACTTGATGTCAGTTTGTTGTTTTTCAGTCGCTGTGTTCGACTCCTTGCAGCCCCATGGACGGCAACATGCCAGGTTCCTCTGTCCATGGGATTCCCCAGGCAAGAATACTGGAGTGGGTTGCCATGCCTTCCTCCAGGGGATCTACCTGTATTCAATACAGGGATTGAATACACATCTTCGAATCCTCGGCAGGCAGGGTCCTTACCAATAGTGCCCCTTGGGAAAAGCTTCCATACATTTTCCTTAATCATAAACAAAAGTTATTGGTTGGGAAGAAAAGTACATCAGAGGATCAGAAGCTGGCTGTGGCACCTCACTGGTTACAGGGCAACAGTGAATGACTCCACTCTGCTCCCCTTTTGGATTTAGAGCAACTGAGATACAGACTCAGGAGAGAGATGGAGGTCCAATTCAGTTTCATTGTTAATATGATCAAGGTTGGTCTGATGTGGTAGGTTGGATAATTGTTCAGATATGGATCTGTGATAATTCTACAGGAGTGCATTCCCGGATTCCATTGATTTGGGGCTCAGTCAAAGGTCCTAGCCTAGGTCATAAGTGACCTCCTCTGTGTTCATGTGCCCTTTGGAACTTGAGCCATCGCCATATCCAAGCAATGCTCTGGGCCCAGGGGAGAAGGCCCAGGGGCAAAGCTGAGCTGCCATCTGAGGCAACCCCCTCAGCTGACTTGCAGACTCCTAAGGTAAATAACTGCTGGGTGTTTTGTGTTTCAGGACTTCTGTGCTTATCAGACAGTGTTACCATGCTTCTTCAGAAATTGGTACCCAGAATGGGAGGCTGTTCGCACAAGTTCTCAAATATGGAGCATCGTTTTGGAACAGGGCAGTGAGGACACTTAGAGGAGGCTGGAAACATGGCAAGAAAAATAGTGATTTGGATGGTGTGGTGAAGAAACAGTCGGTAAAAGGATTGCCTATGGTCTTCTGGGAGGGAGAAAATGTTCTCGTGAATTTGTGGAATTTGGAAGGCTGGTTTCCAGGCAGAATACTATAAACAGCATCTTCTTTGAGCTGGAAATGATAAGGAACCACAAGGAAGAGATGAGTTCAGAAAGGAACCAGCCAGCGTAAAGCAGAATTTAGAAAATAAAACGATCACTTATCTCTTATCTCTTTGGGCTCTCAAAGATGTTCAAATGAAGCTCTGGTCCACTGCTAAGAGACTAGGGCAGTGCCTGTGAGACATGGCCTCAGAACAAAGATGAAGTCTAGGGTGTGTCCTTGATCTTATGGTCCTTGAAAGGAATAAGGTGACTCTTAAATAGCCCTTCAGTGACAATGAGGTGCCTAGACATAGTCTGATGTGGAGGTGTCAGTAATCAGTGTAGAGATGCCCATTGATAAAGGAATTATGGGTGTGGCTTTGGTGCACAGAGTAGACCGGAATCAAATATCAAAACCCACCATGTTTTAGGGAGTTGAGTGGGCAAATGTATTGTAATCATGGAGTATATTGAGTGTGCTTGACACATAAAGTACCTCAAGCTCTCAACCCTCTTCAGGCAGGAAGAGGCTGAAGAGTTACTCTGCTCCCCAAGGGGGCACACTTTTCAGCGCCCTCTTTAGAAGTGGAAATGTTGATGGAAAAACACAGAACACCCCAACATGGATGTCAGAGCAAAGAATAGTAGACTGGGGAACATTCCACCCCAGGGTAAGATCACTGGTGATGTTTGCCCAGCACGACTACAGAGGCCATGGACCAGCGGCTGAGATAGGAGCAAAACAAGCAGTGATTTTAAGCCTGGGCCACTCTGTGTGTGTCTGGGGGACAGAGAAGCTTCGTTTTTAGGTTAGAACAAATGGAGACCACATGATCCTAGACTTTGAGCCTGATGATTGACTAGAGACCTCTAGGGGTCTTGGATGAGTCTATTCTACATGTGGGAGGGATCTGAGTGCGTGAGGGCGGACTGGGGATGACTGCACTATTGCTGAGAAATAGTCACTCTATCCCTCTTATTCCTATGGAAGGAAACTTCCCATCTCTGATCGGGGTTTGCCACATGACCTGCTTTTGCCAGAATGAGGTGAATGTGATGGTGCCCTGGCTCTGAGCAGAGGCTTGAGAAGGACTCACATTTTTCTGTTGCTCTCCCATGCTCCTGCCATCACTATGAGAAGGCAATGCCCAGGCCAGTGTCCTGACCAGGGAGGAAGATGAGGGTCACGTGGAGCAGCTCCAAGCTGCCCCTGCCCAGCTGGCTGGATGAGCTGCTTCCAGCTGAGCTGCAGAGCCACCCAGCCCAGCCCAACAGGGATCAGCCAACCATCTGTGAAGCCAGATTCATGAGTGAAATAGACGCTGTTCCCTGGTGCTAAGGCTTCGTGGGTATGGTCATGCAGCATGATCGTGGCTAAAGTTAAGTGACACAGAGCAGGTGGCAGAGTTGAATGGCCTCAGTGGACTTCTTAATACTGTAGCTCATCTAGTCTCAGGCAGCACTGAACTCCTGGCCTCTCCCTGCCTCCAAAGCAGGGCACAGCTGCGTCCAGGGACTCAGCATGTGCTGTAGAAGAGATGAGAGGCCTGAAGATGATGGGCTTTGAGAGCAGAGGAAAGGGCTCAGCCGACTGTGCTCCATTCCTCCTCCCAAGGGCACAGTCTGCTAAATTCCTGGGGCGGGACTCAGCTGTAATCTTTCCACCATGAGGATATGGCCAGAGATGCAATGGCTCCCTAACACATAGCGAAGACTCAGGAACACCCCCAGAAAGGAAACCTGCTGAATTCCCTTCCCCTCAGGGGTTTCCTATACTTGCTATTATTCTGAGCATCTGTGACATCCCTCAGAACTAGTTTTCAGCTGAGTGTCTTTCAGGCAGCTTTGGGAGCTCTCTGAGCTGGGTGCCAAGGTTTCTCTCCTAGAGCAGAAGGCGTTAAGGGGCCCAGGCTGGGATCCCAGAGGCCAGCCTAACTGGCTCTATAGAAGGTGCCGTCTACTTCTTTCAACCCCATCCTGGGTTTTCCTCTCCCTCCCAGTTCCAGAATTCATCCCACGCCCCATTGGTCCCCCTCACTGGTCGCCCTGAGACACACGGCTGTAGCTCAGTCGCTTCAATGGCAGCCTGCTGGATTGCCAGACCCAGATAACCCTGTGCACCTGCCAGGCCCACCCAAGGGCTCAGAATCCCTGTATGTGGCTGCTCCCCATGGGCTCCTTTGCCCATGGCCAGCTGCTGGGTATCCAGGGCTTCATCAGCCTGCCTGATTCTGCTTTTGCACCAGAGGACAGGGGGCTGCCTGTCTTCCTCTCCTAGCCTCCTACAACTCAAGTGTGCTCATCCAACTGCCTGGCCAAGAGGGGCTTCTGACATGAGAAGGGCTTGAGACCAGTGCTGCATCTCACAGTCAGCAAACCAACTTAGACGTTCCAACCACCTGGCTGGAAGAACAGCAAGATATTCCCTCTACGACGTCAAATCGCGCTCACCTCCCGGTTCCCTCTCCCGCCGCCTCCACCCTGAGACAACAGACAGCCAGTAAATGCCCCAGCATTAAACATTTCCTGGCAAAGGCGGGACAGTCAATTTTGATGCTGCTGAGAAAAAAATACAGCCTCATTTCTGTTCAAATGCACTGAATTTACTGCCCAGGTTTTCATTAACTAATGTCAAGGAAGAAGCAGATAGACCAAATAAATTATGAAAAAATTACTTTTTTTTAATGTACAAAAAATGACTTATTTACAAGTTGAGTATGTCATTTCAATTCATAGCATGTAGAAAAAGCTAAAAATGTTTTGGAGATATAAATCTGACTGAATGATGCACCTACAGCATTTTCAGGGACGCCGTCTTCTGTACAGATTATATACAAACTGGGAATGGGCAGTGAAATCCTAGCCCAGGGAAAGAACATGCACCACACAGAGCACAGACCCCTGGAGGTGTCTCAGGGCTGTCATTTGAACTTGACCTTGTCTTTGAACCCTGACAAAGCACTTGCTGTTCTGGGGTGTAGAGGCCCAGGTGAGGTTTTGGCTATGTTCTGGTTGAAGCCAGGCTCATAGTCAGAGTCTAGTTCATAGTGATGCAGGTGGATTCAGCAAGGCTGCCACAAATTCAACATGAGAAAGGTGTCGAGTGTATGTGAACGTGTGTGGTGGGGAGGATGCATCCATTCACCCTCCCATGTGTTCGGGAACAATGTCTTCTGACGCCAGTTCCAAATTCCATTTCCAGGTGGGGCTTGGTCAACACTGAACAGGAAAATTCAGAGATGGTCCCTCAGAGTCCCAAGAATCAACCCTTTCATAATCCCACCCCTGCCCAAAATACCATGCATATCATTACTCTCTGTGAAATGAACAGGTGGGCGGAGGGAAGGGAGGCCAGAAGATACCAGGACTGCATGTTGTAGCTTGGGGTCAGTCAGGGGGCTGCTGGTGAGTGGACAGCATGGCCTGGAGGAATGTGGGCAAAGGCTGCCATCAAGCCCCACAGTTTTCCACCATAAGGTGGGTGGACAGTGCATTGGAGAAACAGGGTTGGGTAAACATGTGACTTCCTCTTCCTACTGGGAGACTTCCAGGGCGGCCTGAGGCTGGGCCCTCAGTGCGCTCTTTACCCAGGCCCCTCTTCATCACACACTTCAGCTCACCTTGGTCCATCCCTAACCCCCAGCAGCCCCGAGGTATTTAGAAATGTGTTCTTTTCAGAAAGGGCTACATTCTACATGCATGAACACTGTAAACACGGTCTGGAGAGGCCTGGGCAGCTTCTGGGCTTGCCCTGAGTATTACACTGTTTTCTTTCCTTTTTGGGGCAATGTTTTCATACTTTACTCATCCATATACACTTGGACAGTCAGCCAGCCACAAACTTGGCTTTGCAGGGTAGAGACACCAGCTCTACCAAACCCATAAGGATGTGCTTCCAAACCATCCAGGTAAAAAAAGAAAAATTTCCCTCTCCACAGCAAGGGATGTCAGAGGCTTCAACAATTAAGCTTCACAGAAGAATTCCCATGGGCCAGGAATTCCTTTACCTGGCAGGCACTGGAGCAAGAAACTTATCTTCCTGGATTAGGATATCTGGTATGGCTTTTGGATGATTCAAACCCAAATGTGGTTCCTCTCACCTCTTTCCATGTGTGCTTGGAATGCCCTGGGCCAATGTTTTCCCTCGTTAGCCAAATGACAGAGGTGACAAAGCCAGACACCCATAAACACCAGAGGCCGTGAAGCGCTGTGTAAACGGGTTCTGTGTCCCTGCCTTGCCTTTCCGTAGAGACTTTTGAAAGTTCCAAAAGATCATCTAAAGGAAGACCAGACGGGATGCACATACACCTGCCCTTAGAGCATCTGTGGTCTGAACCAGCCACTGGCCAAACTCCCTCAGACCTATTTAATACTTTTTGGGGAAAAAGGGAAAACAGACAAAAGCACCATGCCCTGGGAAGTGATGGTCCTTCCAAGTCTGCTCAGTGCCAGGGGCCGGGGCCTTAGGTCATCATGTTCAAGAACTTGCTCTCCTCGGCCAGGCTTGTGAGCATGGAGCTCATGTCCCCCACGGCCATGTTGCTGATACCAGCGGGGATGGAGGGCAGAGTCAGGGAGCTGCGTGGGGTGGTGAGGCGGGAGGAGCTCTGGGAGAGGCCGTGGAGGAGGCTGGGGCTCAGGGCACCAGAAAGCAAGCTGGAGTGATCGCTGTCATCCATGATGGCGTCAAAATCAATCTGGGGTGCCTCAAGTAGCTGGGAGTCCACAGTGCTGGACACCTGGTTGACCCCCGGCGAGGGCAAGGCCTGGGGCTGTGTTGGCTGGGGTCGCAGGGCTTGGCAGCCGGCCTGGTTCTCAGGACCGCCGTTCTGCTCATACATGTGGATCTGGCCATAGTAGTAGAGCATGCTGTGGTCCTGGGTCCCACCTGTGTCCTGTGGGGGTGGCTGGGGGGTAGGGACAACATGCTGCCCATTGTTCCCTTGGGTACGGACTCTGTCATCTCCTGGTTGGCTGACATAGCAGCCATGGCGTGGCCAGTTGCCCTGGCATAGGCTAGCTGCTGCCCAGCACGTACCCCGCGGTGGCGGCCGGCAGGGCCAGGCTCTGGGGGTGGCCGGGGTTGCATTAGGCCAAAGCTAGATCCAGCTGCTCCCATCATGCCCTGCTGGGGCTCCATGAAACTAGGTTGGTGGGAAGGCACCAGGCTGGGGTCTTGGTGGTAGCCCTCCTGGCTCATGGTGGTCACCAGGTGATGATTCTGCTGTGGATAGTTCTGCGCTGGGTGAGGTGGTGGAATCCCGGCCAGGCTGGAGTTGGGCATGCCGAGCTCCCTGTGGCTGTTGCCCATCATGGCGGGGTCGGGAGCAACTTCCATTTGCTGGGGTAGCCCCAGGTGGCCTGGCTTGGTTGCCATGTTGCTGCAAGAGGAGGGGAATTGGTTCAGTGTCCCACCCATGGTGCTCAGCTGGGAGTGGGCTTGGCTATAGCCGGGGTGGGGGTTCACTGCAGCAGTCATGTTGGGACACTGGCTGCCAGACCCTGGCTGCCGCAGCTGCTGTGTATAATTTCCCCTGAGTGCAGACGGGGCTCCACTGTAGGGCTGTAGGTGTGGCTGTGAGTTGTCTAGACCCCCGGGGCTCGGCTGCAGGCCCTGCGGATTGTATCCTGGGTACTGGCCGAAGGCTGGCTTCTGTGGTAACACAGCTAGGTTGCCCTGTGGGAAGGGCAGAGGCTTCACCTGGCTGGCCAGTGCGTCCACGGTGCCTGAGCTCACTTCATTCCACTGCACAGGCATGCTGTTCTTGTTCAGGCTGGAGGGGGCCCCGTAGCCCAGTGGGCAGCCTCCCAGCACTGGCGCGGAGGGGCCCACGTTTGAGTCTGCAGCTGCTATGGTGCGTTGGCTGTGCAGCCCGGGGCTGGGCAGTTTGGGGTTCTCAGAGAAGCAGGTGCTTTCCGGGGGGTACACCGGTGGGGTACTCTCCTCCAGGGTGCCACTGGTGCGTGCCTTGATGTACTGCACCACATCATCGGGGAGCACGAGGTCATCCTCTGGCAGTCCGAGGCTGACCTCTGGGCCTGTGCCGTCCGCCCCCGCCGCCAAGGCTTCCATCACCACGTTCTCGCTGATGCTGGGCGGCCTGGGCGAGTATCCGCAGCGGGCCAGGCTGCCGTCGGCGCTCGCGTGGTTTTGCAGGCGGAGGACTCGTCCCTGGCCGCAGGGTGGCGGTAGCGTGCCTGGGGTCACGTCGAGGGCGCTGTGGAAGCGTTGCACCCGTGGGGCCGCCAGGGCATCAGGCCGCCTCCCGGGATCGCTGGCCCGCCGAGCCCCGCCGCCTGGTGCCTCGTGCGGGAAAGCGGGCAATGGCCCCGTGGGCCCGTACTGTGGCCCGTCGCTGCCCCGCCGAGGCCCAATCGGGCGCAGGCAGGCAGCGGGCAGCGCGCGCTCGGGAGCATCCAGCAGCGCCAGCCGGGTCCGCAGGCTCGTGCGCTCCAGGCCAGGCAGTGGGGTTGGGGGAGGTCCACCTGTGGCTGCTGCGTACTTGGCCCGCAGGCTGTACTGCTGGGCGGGCGTGAGCTGGAGAAGCCCCGGGCCGCCGCCGCACTGACTGGCCTCACTTGAGCGCCGCGATGCGTCGGTGGAGATGGGGTCGTAGGAATCAGCAGAGCTGGCAGGGTGCGCGCGGCCGGCGCCCAGCGGCGAGGCCTCGCTGGAGCGCCGACTAGAGAAGTAGGGGGAGATGCCGGAGGAGCGGCGGCTCACGGTGTAGGCCGAGCTGACTGTGCTGGTGGAGCTGTCCCGTCGTTCCTGCAGGTGGCTCAGCACTGTCACCTCGCCCGGGAACAGCTCAGACAGCCGCGGGTTGGGCAGCAGCCCCGCGGGCCCGCCGCCCCCGCCGCCGCTGAAGTTTTCCAGCACAGAGCCTATGGGAGAGGAGAGGGATGAGAGTTGGGAATGCGGGACAAAAGGCGATGCTTGGACTGCCTGGAAGGCGCTGAGCCTGCTGGGCCTAGAGCCCTGGAATAGGGTCTGGCACCCAGTCAATGATTTCTCAACAAAAGGAAGAAAGAGACAATTGGGAGCAAATGGTGGCACTTACTGCCAGGGCACAAGCAGAAGTTAGGAGGCTGGATCCCAGTCTGCTGCTGCCCGGCAGGCCCTGTGCTCTCATTCTGCCCCATTCTCGGTCTCCAGCTGGGGGTGGCATGTGTCACTGGGGAACACTGGGTTACTGAAAAGAGCCCAGAGGGCCCTGGACACAGCCTCCCTGCACCCTCTTCATCCATGGATGGGTATTGCCAGCTGGGCTCCCCTGGGGCTGTGTTTACCCAGCAGGCTGTTTATAAAGAGCGTCCTGGGACCCAGGGCCACGGGAGGGCAGAGAGGCTGCAGAGTGGGTAGGGAGAAGACAGCTGCAACACTGGACCCCTGACAGCTGCGGCTCATCTCTCGGAGAGCTCTGGGCCTTGAGCAGCTTCTACATCCCTGATCTGTTCCTGGATGTGGGCCACCCTGGGAAGGGGTGACCTTGGGTGAGGCAGCTGTCACACCCCGGGCAATCTCTGGAGGAGGCTGGGAACTGAAGGCCTTCTGCTGGCAGGTCCTCCAACAGCTGGGGCAACAATCCTTCCTTCAAGGAAGAGCATCTCAGTGTCACCCCTCTATAACCCAGTCCTACCACACGGCCATCAATCCCTGGAGGGCAGCCTAGAGGCTCAGTGCTCCAGGGTATCTGGTGCCTAGCACACTGCTCGGCAGAGTCAACACTCAGGAAATACTCAGTGAGGACACCTTCCATCTCAGCGCCTGGTTAACACTTCCCGAGGCTGAGGACAGGGCTGCCTCCTCCAGGAAGTCCTCCCAGCTCTTCCCCAGCTGCCTTGCTTTCTCTCACTACCCTGAGCTCTGTCCTTGGTGCTACTTGGCTCATCCTGCATCTGGTGGCATGGCCTTTCACCATAGCGACTGGAATATCTCACTGTCCTGCAGAGGGTCTTTGCTATGGTATCTATGGCAGGTGCCTGATAGACAAGTGAATGGATCATGAGGAACACAATGATGGGAGCTGAGTTTGCCTGTTTTGAGGAGTTATGGGGATGCAGCATGGTGTAGTTGGAAGAGCATGGGCTTTGGGGTCACTCATGCCTGGGCTAAGTCTCAGCTCTGCCACTAATCTAGGCAAAGCACTTTCACCTCTCTGAACCTCAATTTCCAAAATTGTGCAATGGGCTCTTAAGATCTATCTTCTCCAGAGCACATGGTGTTTGGTGGGTGTGAATCACACTGGATTCCCTCCCACCCCACCAACGCATCTGAGGCCTCCACTTACCACTTCCCGGGAGGGGAGGCAGCTTGGAGGTCCGGGTGTGCGGAGCTGGCCCGGCCCATGAGCAGGAATCCTTCAGTGACTTGAGTTTCTCCTTCTTGAGCTGCTCGAACCGGTGCATAGCGGTCATGTGTTTGCGCAGCTGTAGGCCACCAGCAGAGGGGGCGGCCAGGGCGGAGGTGTCAGCCCCTGGCGGCGGGTCCTCCAGAGCTGTCAGGTCTGCCAGGCTCCCGGGCCCTGTCCCCGGCATCTCCACGCCACTGTCATTGTTGGGGGCGCTGCCCAGGGGAGAGGGCTCGCTGCTGCAGGAAGACTGGGCTCCGGGACTGGACTGACACAGCTGCAGGGGGCATGATGAGAAGGCACAGACTCAGAGGGTGTGAGAAGCCATGGGCCCTGCCACCCAACACAGCACTCTTGCACACCTGGGGAGGTGGGGGCAGGGGGCGAGAAGGAAGCCGCTGCATGGAGGAGCTTTCAAAGCATTATTTCTCTCAACCTCGCCTTTTCAACTATAATCTGGACCTGAGTTGCCCCCTGGAGAAAGCCAATGGATAGACGGAGACAACCCAGCAAGTAGAAGGCACCAGGTAATCGTCAGGCACCCACCAACAGCCCCTCTCCCCACACACAGCCTCCCTGCTGTGCTCCTAAGCTCTTCCAGCCAGTGTCTGAGCCAGAGCTCTGCTTGAAGAGCTTTCAGTATGTGAACACTTGGCAGCTGAGCTCCACAGAGGCTGCTGCAGCCGTGTGAAATTAACACAAAAAGAGGAGACTTAAGCATCCTGACAGCAGTGATGGGCTGCTCGAGGAAGCAAGGAAGAGTGAAGGCCTGCTGACCTGCTGCCTGCCCAAAAGGCTGGAGACAGGTCGTTAGAAAGGGAGTTTGACTGCAGGGGTTGTACCTGCTGCATGCAGCCCTTGGCCTCGCCCTCCCCAAACCAGCACTCCCTCTGAGTCAAGGCAAAGTGGGATGAGAGTTCATGGCACACATATACGGTGTGGAACTTCACAGAACGTAGGCAACCTTCACTGTGACCTGGGATCTGAGGCCAAATAAGGCTCACCCGGGATGAAGCATCTCTGGCTCACTCCTGGCCTGAAGGTCCCACATTCCAGGCCTTTCCAGGGAAGCTGCAGTTCTTTCGCTTGCCCATGGCACTGCCCACCTTCCTCACCTCAGGACTCAAGACCTTCTGGAGGTCTGTCCTTCCCTCCTCTGCAGCCTGGATTTGCACCTCCACTCTGCCCTGATCCTCATGCAGGCTCGGACCCCATGGCTTCCTCCTGTGACTGCACACTTGCCCCCTGCTGCCAGGTGTAACCTGTTCCGACGGCCCCACTTGCAGCACCTGCTGTCTACCTAACCAAACCTGCCTTCCCAGGTCCTTGAGGAGCCCGGGCAAGTACCCCAGCCGCCCTTACTCATGCCAGCCCTCCCCCAGCCCCACCCAGCTCCTCTGCTCACCTCAGTACCGTCTATCCTTAGGGGAGGTACAGTCAGGAGAAAGAGGTGGAGACAAAGAACAGATGGTTAGAACAAAAGGGGTGCAGGCCAGAAGGGCAAGGACGCAGAGACAGGACAGAGGGTGGGGGGCAGCTGCGGCACCTGGGGGCCGGTGGGAGAGTCAGCCACCGGAACCCACCCGCACTCTGCAAACTGACCGAGTCAGGGCAGGCATCCTGTTCCCCACGGTCAGCCCAGCAGAATGGGACCTACTTGGCTCAAGACAGGTTCGGTGGGGACCAGAGGTGGTGAAGGGAGGGATACTGAGCAGTGGAGAGGAGGGACAGCCTTCTGCTCCTGGAGAGGGTGCCCCCTGGCAGATGGCATTGCTCTCCTGCTGCTGGGCGTGGGCCCCTGGGGGCGGGGTGTGGGCGGGGCCCCTGCTGCCCAGTTGGCTTACCCCGGAGCGCTCCGTCTTGATGGCCTTGACGTGCAGGCCGTCCTCCACGGCCTGCCTAGTGCTGCTGGCCTCGGCGTTGTCCTCGGAGCTCTGGCCAGGCTCGGCGCCGGCCTCGCTGTCCCCATTCTCCCGGAGCAGGGGAGCGCGGAGGTGCACATCGTTGCGCTGCTTCTTGGTGACGTGAGCGTCTGGGCCATGGACCGTCTTCACGTGTTTCCGGAGGGAGCTAGGGTCCGTGTACCGCTTGGTGCAGCCTGGAATCTTGCAGATGTAGGGTTTCTGGGAAGAGAAGAGGCGTCATGCATGGGGCAGGAAGGCAGACTCCGCAGGGGAGCACTGTGGCACCCCTGTTGAGAGGAGCTGGACCCCTGGATGGAGCCCCGCCCCACGGGCCTCGACTGCCACCTTTTCTTGCAGGTAAGCATGTGGTTAACGAGACCCTCATCCCCACCTCCCCAAACTGGAGATATGGATCAGAGCCTGTGGAGGGAGGGGACACACAGTGCCTAGTGTGATCAGCATAGTGATCAGCATGTTGGGATTTTTAGTATCAGTAAGTGTATTACCTCCTTATATGTCTGTTAGACAGCACTGAACACCCTGTTCTCTCTCATGAGGAAAGACAGGTTCAGAGAGACAAAGACCCTGGCTCCAAGTCACCCAGGAGTGGAATGAAAACCCAGGGTTTCTAACGCTTAGTCCTGAGCTCATATACACACACACACACCTGCATGACATCCACATATAAACAGACTTTTGTCTAAATGTATACACACAGGCATGTACACACATCCACCTAAACACACACACTTAAACATGTATATAAACACCCACATGTGTAGAGATCAGATCAGATCAGATCAGTCGCTCAGTTGTGTCCGACTCTTTGCGACCCCATGAACCGCAGCACGCCAGGCCTCCCTGTCCATCACCAGCTCCCGGAGGTCACCCAGACTCACACCCATCAAGTCAGTGATGCCATCCAGTCATCTCATCCTCTGTCGTCCCCTTCTCCTCCTGCCCTCAATCCCTCCCAGCATCAGAGTCTTCTCCAATGAGTCAACTCTTCGCATGAGGTGGCCAAAATACTGGAGTTTCAGCTTTAGCATCATTCCTTCTAAAGAAATTCCAGGATTGATCTCCTTCAGAATGGACTGGTTGGATCTCCTTGCAGTCCAAGGGACTCTCAAGAGTCTTATCCAACACCACAGTTCAAAGGTATCAATTCTTCAGCGCTCAGCCTTCTTCACAGTCCAGCTCTCACATCCATACATGACCACAGGAAAGACCATAGCCTTGACTAGGCGAACCTTTGTTGGTAAAGTAATGTCTCTGCTTTTGAATATGCTATCTAGGTTGGTCATAACTTTCCTTCCAAGGAGTAAGCGTCTTTGAATTTCATGGCTGCAGTCACCATCTGCAGTGATTTTGGAGCCCAGAAAAACAAAGTCTGACTGTTTCCACTGTTTCCCCATCTATTTCCCATGTAGTGATGGGACCAGATGCCATGATCTTCGTTTTCTGAATGTTGAGCTTTAAGCCAACCTTTTCACTCTCCACTTTCACTTTCAAGAGGCTTTTAGCCCCTCTTCACTTTCTGCCATAAGGGTGGTGTTATCTGCATATCTGAGGTTATTGATATTTCTCCCAGCAATCTTGATTCCAACTTGTGTTTCTTCCAGTCCAGCATTTCTCATGATGTACTCTGCGTATAAGTTAAATAAACATGGTGACAATATGCAGCCTTGACATACTCCTTTTCCTATTTGGAACCAGTCTGTTGTTCCATGACCAGTTCTAACTGTTGCTTCCTGACCTGCATACAGATTTCTTAAGAGGCAGATCAGGTGGTCTGGTATTCCCATCTCTTTCAGAATTTTCCACAGTTGATTGTGATCTACACAGTCAAAGGCTTTGGCATAGTCAATAAAGCAGAAATAGATGTTTTTCTGGAACTCTCTTGCTTTTTCCATGATCCAGCGGATGTTGGCAATTTGATCTCTGGTTCCTCTGCCTTTTCTAAAACCAGCTTGAACATCAGGAAGTTCACGATTCACATATTGCTGAAGCCTGGCTTGGAGAATTTTGAGCATTACTTTACTAGCGTGTGAGATGAGTGCAACTGTGTGGTAGTTTGAGCATTCTTTGGCATTGCCTTTCTTTGGGATTGGGATGAAAACTGACCTTTTCCAATCTTGTGGCCACTGCTGAGTTTTCCAAATTTGCTGGCATATTGAGTGCAGCACTTTCACAGCATCATCTTTCAGGACTTGGAATAGCTCAACTGGAATTCCATCACCTCCACTAGCTTTGTTGGTAGTGATGCTTTCTAAGGCCCATTTGACTTCACATTCCAAGATGTCTGGCTCTAGGTCAGTGATCACATCATCATGATTATCTGGGTCTTGAAGCTCTTTTTTGTACAGTTCTTCTGTGTATTCCTGCCACCTCTTCTTAATATCTTCTGCTTCTGTTAGGTCCACACCATCTCTGTCCTTTATCGTGCCCATCTTTGCATGAAATGTTCCTTTGGTATCTCTGATTTTCTTGAAGAGATCCCTAGTCTTTCCCATTCTGTTGTTTTCCTCTATTTCTTTGCATTGATCGCTGAAGAAGGCTTTCTTATCTCTTCTTGCTATTCTTTGGAACTCTGCATTTAGATGTTTATATCTTTCCTTTTCTCCTTTGCTTTTCACTTCTCTTCTTTTCACAGCTATTTGTAAGGCCTCCCCAGACAGCCATTTGGCTTTTTTGCATTTCTTTTCCATGGGGATGGTCTTGATCCCTGTCTCCTGTACAGTGTCACGAACCTCATTCCATAGTTCATCAGGCACTCTATCTATCAGATCTAGGCCCTTAAATCTATTTCTCACTTCCACTGTATAATCATAAGGGATTTGATTTAGGTCATACCTGAATGGTCTAGTAGTTTTCCCTACTTTCTTCAATTTCAGTCTGAATTTGGCAATAAGGAGTTCATGGTCTGAGCCACAGTCAGCTCCTGGTCTTGTTTTTGCTGATTGTATAGAGCTTCTCCATCTTTGGCTGCAAAGAATATAATCGATCTGATTTCGGTGTTGACCATCTGGTGATGTCCATGTATAGAGTCTTCTCTTGTGTTGTTGGAAGAGGGTATTTGCTATGACCAGTGCATTTTCTTGGCAAAACTCTGTTAGTCTTTGCCCTGCTTCATTCCGTGTTCCAAGGCCAAATTTGCCTGTTACTCCAGGTGTTTCTTGACTTCCTACTTTTGCATTCCAGTCCCCTATAATGAAAAGGACATCTTTTTTGGGTGTTAGTTCTAAAAGGTCTTGTAGGTCTTCATAGAACCGTTCAACTTCAGCTTCTTCGGTGTTACTGGTTGGGGCATAGACTTGGATTACTGTGACATTGAATGGTTTGCCTTGGAAACGAACAGAGATCATTCTGTCATTTTTGAGATTGCATCCCAGTACTGCATTTCGGACTCTTTTGTTGACCATGATGGCCACTCCATTTCTTCTGAGGGATTCCTGCCCACAGTAGTAGATATAATGGTCATCTGAGTTAAATTCACCCATTCCAGTCCATTTTAGTTCGCTAATTCCTAGAATGTCAACATTCACTCTTGCCATCTCTTGTTTGACCACTTCCAATTTGCCTTGATTCATGGACCTGACATTCCAGGTTCCTATGCAGTATTGCTCTTTACAGCATCGGACTTTGCTTCTATCACCAGACACATCCACAGCTGGGTATTCTTTTTGTTTTGGCTCCATCCCTTCATTCTTTCTGGAGTTATTTCTCCACTGATCTCCAGTAGCATATTGGGCCTCTACTGACCTGGGGAGTTTCTCTTTCAGTATCCTATCATTTTGTCTTTTCATACTGTTCATGGGGTTCTCAAGGCAAGAATACTGAAGTGGTTTGCCATTCCCTTCTCCAGCGGACCACACCCTGTCATCTCTCTCCACCATGACCCACCCATCCCAGGTTGCCCCTCTGCTGCTGCTACTGCTGCTAAGTCGCTTCAGTCATGTCCGACTCTGTGCGACCCCATAGACGGAAGCTCACCAGGCTCCCCTGTCCCTGGGATTCTCCAGGCAAGAACACTGGAGTGGGTTGCCATTTCCTTCTCCAATGCATGAAAGTGAAAAGTCAAAGTGAAGTCGCTCAGTCGTGTCCGACTCTTAGCGACCCCATGGACTGGAGCCTCGGGCATGGCTTAATTTCATTGAGTTAGACAAGGGTGTGGTCCTTGTGTGATTAGATTGACTAGTTTTCTGTGAGAACGGTTTTAGTGTATTTGCCCTCTGATGCCCTCTTTCAAGACCTACTGTCTGTGTACACAAACTTACAAATACATATCCATACCTCCTCTCCGCATAATACATACAACCACATCCACACAGGTACATACATACTTGCAAACACACATTCTATTTCCAAGGCTATCTCTTGTCTTTAGACACTCTGAGTTGATACCTTTGGGAATGCCTCTGACTTCTTATCAAAGCAAGTCTCTTTGGGGTCCAAAATGTTCCTAAACTTTTAGAGACATCCTTTCCTGAGTCTACCTGAGTGATGGTGGTTGACCCTAGGAGAGACCGGGAGGCAGGTACAGCCCACACCAAGGCTCCCTCAGCTCTGCCCGGGGCTCTGGCTACCTGGGGAGACAGAGCCTCCTGTGCCCCACTGAGGGCAGGTTGACAGCCATGGCAGGCTGGGCAGCACTAGTAGCTGGAGTGTATCATCAGCTGCTGTTGGACTCTGGGGACAGGCGTTAGGGCTGTGTGCTGAGCTCCAACAGCAAGGGGTGGCAGGGAGTGACATCTGGCTACCAAATGGCCTATAGGTGTCAAGAAGCCATGGGGTGAGGGTGACCCATGCCGGGGCCCCCAGGCAGGTACCTCGTTGGAGTGGGTGCGGTTCTGGTGCTTGGCACGGTCTGAGGCATTGGAAAAGGCTTTGTTGCAGCCCTCGTGTTCACACACATACGGCTTCTCCCCGGTGTGGGAGCGCAGGTGAGTCTTCAGGTTCTCCAGGCGGGAATAGGCCTTTGAGCAGCCCTCGAACTGGGAAGAGAAGAGTTCGGTGAGTGAGGGCAGATACAGTGAGTCCCAGATACAGTGCAGGGAGCCCGACCTGTGGACTGGTTCACTCCGCCCTACAGGTGCAGCCAGGAGTGCAGATCTAAACATCTCCCTTCCCTCCTGATCATGTAAATGACACATCTCGAAAACTTGGGAAAGACTGAAAAGTGCAAGGAGGAAAATGAAACCTTCCATGGCCCAGGACAGGCACTGCTGACCTCCAGGCAAGTCTCATTCTGGGACTCTGCAGGTCATCCCCTCACATTTTAAAAACCTGAACTGGAACATCTCAAGCATTCAGTTGCTTATTCTGCTTATTAAAATCGACAGCACATTATGAGACTCTTCCCATATGATTAAAAACTCAGTAAATATTATTTTCAACAGTTTCCTGATGCCCCTCCCTGATTAGAATTTTTTATGCATTAAAATGTGCCAAGGATAAAATCCAGTGTCCCCCACATTGTGGAGGGAGCAGGCCACCTTGATCCTGGCTCAGGCCATGTTTCTCTCCTTTTTAGTCCTTGACCCCACTAAGTTCTCCTGTGTGAGGAGCCTTGCACACACCATCCTCTCTGGCTGGAAGCTTTTTCCCATCCCCACCCACCCTGGTCTTGGCCCAGCTCACTCCCTCTCAGTCTTTGGGGTCATCTCCTCCTAGAGCAATTCTTTGATTTTCTTAATTATAATAACATCCTTTTTTCTTTATACTCCCTAATGCAGTTTATAATTATCTTAATCATTTTGTTATCTGGCCTTCCCACAAGGATACAAGCTCCCTGAGAGCAGATACCTTCTGCTGCTAAGTCGCTTCAGTCGTATCCGACTGTGCGACCCCATGGACTGCAGCCTACCAGGCTTCTCCGTCCATAGGATTCTCCAGGCAAGAACACTGGAGTGGGTTGCCATTTCCTTCTCCAATGCATGAAAATGGAAAGTGAAAGTGAAGTCACTCAGTCGTGTCTGACTCTTAGTGACCCCATGGACTGCAGCCTACCAGGCTCCTCCGTCCATGGGATTTCCCGGGCAACAGTACTGGAATGGGGTGCCACTACCTTCTCCCAGATACCTTCTAGGTCCTATTCATTTCTGTGTTTCTAGGAATCAGTGCCTGGTGAATAGAAACATTTTTTGGCACTCAAGAAACATTTTAGGAAAGTAAGAGGGAGCCAGAGAGAGGGGCAGAAAGGGAGGGAGGGAATGATCATTGCAAGAGTTACCTATTCCAAAGATACTGCGACTGCATCCAGTGTAGCTGTGAAAATTGCCCCCAGAATGACACATAAACCCCAGCAGGAACTGCTTCATTCCTCACATCCTCCCCTTTATTCCTGATCAGTTTGACTGAGCACCCTTGGCTCCAGTGTCTTCTGTTTCTGCAGCTCACAGCTCATATCAGAGGGCTATGGTTTGCTACCACTCAGGATCTTAAGAAAATAACTTCTGCAAAGGACTCAGAAAAGCAAAAATAATCTTGCAAAAGGAGGACAAATTTGGAAGACTGACACTTCTCAATTTCAAAACTTACAACAAAACTATGGTAATCAAGCAACTGTATAGCACAGGGAACTATATCTGATCTCTTAAGATAAATCATAATGGAAAGGAACATAGGGAAGAATATATATATGTGTGTGTATAACTGAGTCACTTTGCTATACAGCAGAAATTAACATAACACTGTAAATCAACCATTCTTCAATTAAAAAAGACCATGTGTGGTACTGGCATAAGGACAGATGTAGCCGTCAATGGAAGAGAACTGATAGTTTAGAAAGAAACTCACACATTTAGGGTCAATTGGGTTTCAACAAGGATCCAAGACCATTTGATGGGGAAAGAGCAGTCTCTTCAACAAATGGAGTGGGACAACTGTGTAACAACATGCAAAAGAATGAAGCTGGATCCTTACCTCACACCATATACAAGTTAAATGAATATGGATTAAAAACCTAAATGGAAGCGCTACACTACTAAAAATATATGTGTGTATATATTTATATACTCATATAAATAAAACTGCTAAGTCACTTCAGTCGTGTCCGACTCTGTGCGACCCCATAGACGGCAGCCAACCAGGCTCCCCTGTCCCTGGGATTCTCCAGGCAAGAACAGTGGAGTGGGTTGCCATTTCCTTCTCCGATATAAATAAATCTACATACATATAAACCATAAAACTCCCAGTAGAAAACAGGGATAAATCTTTGTGACCTTGCATCTGAAGTTTCTTAGCTATGATACCAAAAGCACAAGCAATATCAATAAAACAAACTCTCTGAACATCAAAACTTTTATCCTTCAAAGGAAACTATGAAGAAAATAGAAAGAAAACCTATAGAATAGGAGAAAATACCTGTAAATCATATATCTGATCAGAGTCTAGTAAAACTACTACAATTCAACAACAAAAAGACAAATAATTTAAATACAGACAAAATATTAGAATAGAGTCTTCCCCAAAGAAGACACACAAATGGCCTACTCCTCTGAAAGGGAGAAATTCCTGTGTGTTAAATAAAGGTCTCACCAGATAGTCACAAATCCTGTTGACTCCATAAGGGAGACTGTCCAAAAGGTCTTATAGTTGTGTTCACGTTTTTTTTTTAAAGTCCACCAAAGTGACTTTTAAACCATCATCACTCAATCTGTGACTCTCCAGTGAACCTTTTCTGTGCAGAGGACAGTCTGCAGGGAGCTACAGAGCCAGCCCTCTGCTCAGGGCCACCCAGCTGAGTGGGGCATAGCTTTGGGGCTCCTGGTCACACATACACAACCACAGAGACACCAGCACACCTCCACCGCAGGTACCTAGATGCACACGCTCCTCAGGGAGAGTAAGCAAACGAATGGGGCAGCAGACAGAACAAGGGGCCCCTAGGACCCCAGACCGGGCAGGAGCAGACAGGATGTCCTATTGACAGGTCTTGTCCCGTTGTCCCAAAGCTGTTCCACCGGGTCTTTCCGTGGTCAGCCATGTCCAACATGACCCACGTAACCTGGCGAATGGGCCAGGCCCTGGCCACTCACCGTGCACTTGTGGGGCTTCTCGCCTGTGTGTCTGCGCATGTGCACCACAAGCATGTACTGTGCCTTGAAGGGCTTCTGCTCGCGCGTGCAGGGCTTGCCAGCGGCACACAAACTCCTTCTTCTCCCCGTGGATGTGCTCGTTGTTGATGTGCTGCCAGGAACAAGTCCACAGAGAGGGATGAGCCCAGCCACCCACCCCTCTAGACTATACCTGGTCTGTGCAGACCACCCCCAACATGGCATACCTGTTTCACAGACTGAGAATGAAAAAAAAAGGATGTGAAATAGCTCAAAAATTTTGTTTTATATTGATTGCATGCAGAAAGGACAATATTTTAGATATATTGGGTTAAACTATATGATTCCAATTGATTTTACCTGTCTCCTTTCCCTCTTTTTAAATGTGCTCCTAGCTAATGTAAGATTACACGTGTGCCTGGCACTGGGGCTGGCAGTGTCTTTCTCTTGGACAGCGCTGCTGTAGAACTTTGCAACCTACAACGCTGCCCAGAGCTGAGCATCTGGATACCGGCAGCCTCTCTCTTTGTGAGACAGAAAACCGCTGGGCCCTTCTGCCCCAGGTGACAGGCCAGACTGTTATGCATACAAATGCCGACACTGAGATAAGCAAAATCTACAGCGCTTTGAACTTCCAGGGAAATCTTACCATATTAGCCTCACTTTCCATTCTGAAAGCTTTTCAAATGATCAAAATGCTTCCTGACAATGCCTTTCATTTTTTTCTTATTGGTTTACTTAGCAACAAATTGTTAATAATTGACTAGGGGCTCTAGCTTATGTGCGTGCCTGGGCCATCCATCTTCTCAGGGAGCACAGAGAGATGGAGCTGGGCAGAGCAGGCTGCCCCCTCTCATGGGACCCCGTTCCTTCCAGGGCCAGACGCAGGTGGTCACCTACAGCCCCAGTGACAGCCCTGGGCCCACGTAGAAGCCTGCAGCTGGAGCCTTGCTTCCCACATCTGGACTGTCTGCCTTTCCATGAAGAATCCCCTCCTGCTCTTTGGAGTTGACTCAGTCCTTGCTAGAGCATCTTTTACATCCTCCCCTCTACTCCTCTGGGCTTCCCTGGTGGCTCAGATGGTAAAGAATCTGCCTGCAATGCAGGAGACCTGGGTTCGATCCCTGAGTTGGGAAGATCCCTTGGAGAAAGGAATGGCTACCCACTTCAGTACTCTGACCTGGAGAATTCCATGGACTGTATAGTCCACTGGGTCGCAAAGAGTCGGATGCGACTGAACGACTTTCACTTTCACTCCACCCCTCTGCTTGGGCCCTCTCCCCACCTCAGATCTTCTCCTTCTCCTCTCTTCATCTTATCGGCTTAAAGCTCACAGCTCCCATGGCCCGGACTCCACCTCAAGACTTGTTTAACCCAAAGAGGTGGCACAGGTTGGAAAGTTATCGTCGAGTCCCTGAGGGATTAGATAAGACCCTGCTTTAAAGGTTCAACATCAGCAGCAATGGGTTTGCTAAGAAACTCCAGTCCCCTGGTTGAGAGTTTGGGGAGAAAAACCCCAAGGCAAAAGAACCCTACAGTCTTTGAGTGCAAGTTCATGACAAAAGTAAGCAGGGGGAGTAAGTGTCTTAAATGTTGATTTTACAGACCTGGAGAGGAGGTAACTCATGTGGGGTAGCCTGTAGGTATGACCACTGTGCGTGTGTGTTTGTGTATATATGTGTGTTGGTATGTATCTACCCAGCCGTTGAGCTGCCAGCTTGGTGTATGTTCATCTTTATAGACACTCACTCACTAAAAAGTGTGTGTGTTGGGACTGGGGGAGACTTGTTCTTGACTTCAAGTTCTTTTCTAGATGCAGAGGAGGAGAACACTCAGCTGGTGTGGGGAACAGGGAGGAAGAACTAGGAGAGAACTGCTGTTTGGAGGGTTGCTCGCTGCTGAGTGTTTATGCTGGTATCAGAGTCAGCCTTCAGCCCTCTGTAGGGTGGGCTCCACCTTTATTTACAGCAGGGAAAACTGAGGCTCCCAGAGGTGCAGTCACTTGTTCAGAACAGCTTGGCTCCCTGAGGTGGGGTCAGGTAGGAAGCCAGGCACCTCCTGCCTTAAGCCCCTGTTCCTGCCCAAGTTAGCCCGCGGTGGCTGCTGCTGTAGGGAGGTTAGAGGCAGATCCTAAAGAGCACACCCAGTTCTCATGATCTCTGGTCTCCTGATCTGTCAGTAACTAGGCATTTTTAAGCAGCTCACTCCTCGTATGGATGTATACATTCAACTGCACTCATGTACACCGAGTATCTGTGCATGGTCTCTAAGAGGAAATGACCAATTCCTTTCTCCATGGGAGAAACTTCTTTCAGATTTCCGTGTTAGGTTTGTTATTATCTTGTGGGCACTGGCTGACTTAACTAATCCTCTTTCCCACTTTGCACTGACTGCCAGGAAGCTTAAAGAAAAAAATAGAGAGATGTGTATGTGACCTCTAGCTCAGAATACTTGGTTTTTAATACTAACTTTATTCTGGGCTTTATTTTTTGCTCCTTTTCCTTCTAATTTTCTCCTTATTTTTCTTCCTCTCTTGTATGACATAGGTATTTATAAGCCCCATTTTAGAAATAAGTACGGCTTTGGTAAGTAATCATGCCTCCCACTTGCCCAGGAGGTGGTGCAGGCACCTCTGGGAGTCCCTTCTCTCTAGCTGAGGACCTGGAAGCGCTGTGTGGCAGTGCAGGTGCTCAGGGGCTTACGTGCACCAGCTGCTCCTGCGTGTCGTATTCCTTGGTGCAGTCCTCCCAGTGGCAGTTGGTCTCATAGATGACCACCTCAGCCTCCTGCTTACAATCGTCTCTCTCCAGGTCCTCCTTGAGGTCAGCCAGCTGCTCCTGGGGGAGTGGGGCAGAACATACCCACGTGAGCCTTGTGCAGCCACCTGGTCCCGGGGAAAGGTCAGTGTCAGCCCCGTGAAGGCTGTGCCAAGGACCCATGGGCTGGTCTAGGTGGAGGCACACCTGCGCTCACATACACATCACACGCATGCACCCACAGGCACGCACATATGCTGGCTTGTCGTCACTCAGGTATCCCATCACATCCTGGGTCCAGTGGACATGGCTACGAGAACAGGAGACAGGAGGGCAGTGACTTTTGCTTATCGGATATGGTCTCCTCCGGGGAGAGCTGGGGTGGGCCCCACAGGCTGGGATGGGGCATTTGTATTCACAGCATGTATATGAACAGGGTCGGCTCTTCTTTGGAGGCAAGAGGAAACTCCACACACACTGGCCTGGCCTTATCCTTGTACTGTCCCCTCCTCCAGGGTCATACATGGCACCCAGAGTACTCTCCCAGCATCAGCTTCCCTGCAACAGCCCTAAAATGTGGGTGTTGGGTGTTTGTATGCTGCTACTGGAGAAGAAATGCTTATTTTGGAAAAGGTGTGAAAAAGCTGCCAGGTGGACCTGAGTGGAAGAGGACGGAGTAGCGGAGCAGGTCTCCAGATTCAGCGGGGCGGCATCCTAGCCCAGGAGGGACTTGTTCTGTTCTGCCAAAAGAAAGAGCCCATCCACCTTGCAAGTGAGTTAGGGAGCAAAGGAGTCAGGTCACTGAATCAGGACCCTGAGTGACATGGTGACAGCCTCCTGGTGATAAACGCCTGTCCTTTCCTGACATGAGGTGGGAGCCGAGCTGGGCAGGAGGGAGGGCTCTGTGTGCCAGCCCCCACCCCACCCCCCGACACTGGGTGAGTGAGGAAGGGCAGCAGCTCCCCGGGACTGAGCGCCCTTGCCTGTACCGCGCCCCCATGCCCCGCAGTCCTGTTGCCACAGCTCCAGAGCATTTATCTCCCTTGGATGTGTGCTGTCCTCATCAATTTCAACGGCCCCCAATGATGGCCAGCCGCGTGGAGACCATGCATCACGCGGAGATGCTTTGGCATCAGTGAAGGGAGAAGAATTTGTCACCAACCCCTGTGTTTGCCTGACAATAACAGAACCCAATATTTCATAAAAATTAAGTGCCCGGAGCATGCCTGATGGCTTACAGGTTTGATAAAGGATGGTCCAGCAGATGTAGGGGAGATGGGGACCAGAGGCCCCCAGGATGCTCGGTGTCAAAGCTGCTGATTCTGCAGTAATGGGTGGAGGTACCATGAGAGCCGGCTCTGGAGCTCAGTATGCACACTGACCCTCCCAGGAGCTGGGGCTGCATGCCTGCCAGCCTGATGTTGGGACAAATGGCAGGATCTCCGGGGACCTCAGAGGCCCATTATGGACCTCAGGTGGCTCTGTTCCTCTCCTTCCCACCAGGACCTGTCCCCTCTCCCCTCCTGCACACTGGAACACTCACTCCCTCAACTCTGCACTGAATCCTTAGAAAACCTTATCTCCCAGCTACTGCACACCAGGCCCTGTGCAAACCCAGTGGCACAGAGCCAAACCAGACACTGTTCCTAAAGCGCCACCTTTCTAAAGCTGACCAGGCAGTGCAGGAGGCAAAGTGACCCAGAAGCTGGCAGGGTGGTTGGGGGAGCCTCTGGGCAGATGTGATTCCTACTGTCCAGGGGATAAGGTGGGGGACAGATTTCCAAGGAGAGGGAGCAAGGACGGGCCTGAGCCATTCAGGGGCTGTGAGCGACTCAGTTTACCTGGGGCTTGTGCTGCAGACCCAGCAGCCTTGCCTCCCTTCCTTCTTTTGTTCAGTGGGTGCTTGATGAGTACATGGGGTGCAGGGAGCAGGGACACAGCTCCAGCCCTCCTTGAACTCACAGTGTGCCCTCTCTGAGTCATTCATTTACTCATTCATTCATGCGAGCCATCCATCACTCATTCCTAACAGAGTCACGGCCCCTAGGGCATGAGGCCGGGCCCCGGCCCTAAGACAGCTGGCAGGTTACCTGTGTTAGGGTCAGTGGGGAGGCTGGCCGCAGGCCGTCAGCCTCGGTTTTGACCTTGCTGCGCTTATGAATGATGATGGGGTTCACAGTGCTGCTCACGGCCGACTCGCTGCTCTGCTTGTTCTGAGAGAAGGAGGCACAGAGGGTCCCATTACACGCGGGCAGGACCTCCCAAGTTTTCCTGGGGCTTTACCTCTGGGACCATCTGTGTCAACATTTGTGACTGCAGTTTCAGAAACACTCCACTCCCCACCCCAGCTCAGTCCTCAGGCCAGGGATACAGCCAGGAGAGCCCAGAGCTTGGCCCATCAGCGCCCTCCTCCCCACTATGTAGCCCCCCACCCCATAGAGATGGAGCAGGAGACCCTCTCTGAGAAATGTTGGGGACCCCCACTCCTGACTCAGTGGCCTCAACTTCTCAGCCCTCCAAGTCAGGGGCAACTCTGGGTTTGAGGACGATAGGGCCTGGCCACTCAGGGAGCAGGACAGAAGAGTGTGGTTCCTTGGGACAAGCAGGTTAGAGCTACAGTGTCAGCTGTTCAATTGCTCAGTCGTGTCTGACTCTGTGACCCCATGGACTGCAGCACGCCAGGCCTCCCTGTCTTATACCATCTCCTGGAGTTTGCTCAAACTCATGTCCATTGAGTCGGTGATGCCATTCAATCATCTCATCCTCTGTTGTTCCCTTATCCTCCTGCCTTCAATCTTTCCTACCATCAGGGTCTTCCAGTGAGTCAGCTCTTCGCATCAGGTGGCCAAAGTATTGGAGCTTCAGCTTCCGCATCAGTCCTTCCAATGGATATTCAGGGTTGATTTCCTTTAGGATTTACTGGTTTGATCTCCTGGCTGTTCAAGGGACTTTCAAGAGTCTTCTTCAGCACCACAGTTCAAGTGTCAGGGGATGACAAAAGCCGACAGCCACCACCTGGGGGAGGTGCTGGGTGGCTGGCTGGAGCCCTGGGAAGAGCTGCTCCTAAACCGAGTGGCCTGTGCTTCACCTCAAGAACTGTCATCATGGGTGCTAACCAGGATCCAGGTGGACCCAGGTACAGTGACTTAATATAGGTGGCAGGCCCTACTCTGCAGGGGCGTCAGCTCAGGCTGAAGGAGCTTTTGGGCAAATCAGGGTTCAAAACACTGTCTGATTCCGAGGCCTGTGCCCTTCTCACTGTCTCATACTGTCTCTGTGACTCCAGTTACATTTCCTCATCTGCCAAAAAAGGACCTCATTCATTCATTCATCAAATGCTCATGGCACCAAGTGTGTGCCAGGTATTGTGTGAGTGGACCCAGGCCTGTCCAAGGACCACTGGGAAAGTCAAATAAGATGGCTCTCATGCTCTAAAACTAAGCTGCATGGTATTAGCCATGATTACATCTGTTTTATCCATGTTACATGCTATGTATGAAGCCCCTGTATGATGCCTGACTCTGAATCCTAGAGTTTCTCCACTTTCTCATTAGTCTTATTAGACAGGTGGCCAAAAAATTGAGGCTGGGCACTTGCCCACAGGGAGTGAGGGCAGTGTGAAGCCCCAGTCTGGGTCTCCTGACCGGGCATCCAGCCCAAGGCCCATTTTGATCACGTGGTCTCTGCCCAGAGGTATCCTGCCAGCTAGACCTGTGCCCAGAGTCCTTCCACAAGTTCTTGGCATAAGATGGCCATGATTGGCCTTCCCTGGGTTCATAGGAGTAGCTGGTGGCCCCCCTGCTCCCTGCACCCACCTACCTGATTGGCGTCACTCAGACAGTTGCTGCTGCTACTGAGCTGGGTGGGTGTGGCATTGATGGAGGTGAAGGCCACTGGCTGCTGGGCCAGGAAGGTGGGTGAGGGCTGGATCAGGGGTGGCGTGTGTCCGAAGGCCGAGCCCAGGCCCCTCTGCTGGCTCAGGATCTGCTGGTAGGCCACGGGGTTGATGGGGTGGGGGAAGGTGAAGGCTGGGCTGCAGAGAAGGGCAGACAAGGTGAAGAAGTGGGGTTGGGGTGGGGTGGGGAGCATGGTTATGTGAGGCTCACATGTCCTGGGCAGACAGGACCCTGCCCAGAGATCAGGATGGTCAAGTTGTTGACCTCTCCCCATCACTGTGACTTTACCTCACTCAAGCACCAGCTGCGGCTCCCCACTGCCTGCTGTCTCAGGCGTCCTCCTCTGTTCTAGACACTAGGCCCTGCCCCAGGATGTAGCCTTCTGCCCTGGCAAGTCTCTCCCCACATCCTGGCCTTTCGCTGCTCTGATGCCTGAGATGCATCCCTGCATCACTGATGCTCCTGGATTATTTGAACCCATTTTGACCTCGGAAGTCTGTTCTAATGCCCCCTTGTCCAGGAAGTGCACCCTGAGGCCTCTGTTCACATTCTCCTCTTTTCTTGAACTCCTACTGCACTTCTGAGCTCTACCAGGTCACCTGCCTATGAACCTACCAGTCTTTACAGAACAGATCTATCCCAGATCTATCAAGGGAGAAATGGTACCCTATGAGGCTAAGTCATAGAAGATGCTGTGGCTTCCTCCTTGCTCTCTGTGGGATAACTTCCCCTGGGCACTGGAGGAAGGGGAACTGGCTGCCGTGCTATGTGTATGCTCAAGCAGCATGTGGGGGGGCTCCTGTGAAGAGGAACTAAAGCTTGAGCCAACAGCCCCGAGGGTGAGCCATCCTGGAAACAGATGCCCAGACGCAGGTGAGTCTCACTGGCTGACATCTTGACTGCAACCTCCTGAGACCTGAGGCTAAGCCAGTCTCATACTCCTAACCTTCAGAAACGGTGCAAGATGGTAAGTGTTTATTGTTGTTTGAAACTGCTACCGAACTGTTTTTTGGTTTCTGTTTGTTCTGTCATGCACCAAAAGAAAACAGATGCAATCACTATCCTTCCTCATCTTGGTCCTTCGGCTGGGCTCTCCTGACATTTCTATCTGCCCCCCATGCCCTCTGGAGGGCCATGGGAAGGTCGTGGGTTTCAGTCAGGTTGGCTGGAATCTGAGTTCTCTCAACAGCCAAGGGCTGCACAGAGGGGACAGGGTAGGCACTGCTGAGGAGGTTTGGGTGTGCCATGCTGTGACCCAGGAGGGAGGCCTCTGCCAGCTCAGACATGTGAGGGCCAAGTCAGTATTGTACTTCCAGTAGCCCCAGTGCTGGTCAGGGACACCCGCTGAAATATTAGGAAAGTCAGCCTTTGACTTTATGGTGGAATCTTTCATAACAGGCTCGGTAAGGGTAACTAATCACATCAGAAATTGTTTGGTGGGTGAAAAACAGGCTCAGGAAGATGTACCCAAATGTTGGCACATTTCAATATCATCCCTACTGGTTTTGAATTCATGGAATAGTCGCAAGTCGGCTGACTTATAGCAAGTCCTATAAACAATAAGGTGCTACTGGATAGCACAGGGAACTATATTCAATATCTGGGATAAAACATCATGGAAAAGTGCTGGGAGCTGGCGTGGAGAGCTCCCCTCGTGGCAAAGGTCATGAGGAAGGAGGCTTGGCATACGCAAATGCAGGATCTAGCCTCAGGATATTCTCGAGTATCTACCCCCCAAAAAGCCAGAGTCTGCCTACTTTATTTCTTTGTGCTCTCACCCCTGACTTTACTGGGGGCTGTCCCCTACCACTATCTCGCTCTCTCTAATAAAGAATTAAATTACAGCTCCAATTAATAAAGTTCCTGGGCACTAGGAGTGTTTAAATCCAAACCCCTCAGATAGCTCTTTAACTGGCCTGACAAGTTTACCTGGACTCCTATAGCCATGCATAGGATTGTCTACAGTCTCTCAGCCTCGAGAGGCAAGGGAAGCTTAAGATATTCAAATAGCCTAGAGTCTCTCAGAAAGTTAGAAACTGTCAGAATAAAACTGAAAGATTTCATTAATGAGCCAATGCTTGCTGCCAAGTTTCCACATCCTCTGTATTGTATCCTTGAACGTGTATTAATTAATATAGTTGGTATGTAGAAAAAAATAAGTAGTGGCCTTGGTGTTAGCAACTTTAGACCCTTAAGGTAATAAATTCTTTCCTTTGTTGTAAACCCACTGCGCCTCTGCCCTATAGGAATGCAACTTTATCTTCGGAGGATGGCGCCAAATCTTAAAATAATTGCTCTTAGAGAAAATAAGTCTTACGGTTGACAAACCTTTGTCAAGAGTCATAAAATGTTTATAGGCCTTCTGGCCAGAAGATGATGTAGAACACCTGAACCATTTGTATACAATAAGTTTACAGGAAGAAAGCCTGGCTTACTGCATGACTCCACCCCTTCCCCCATTATCCTCTATGCATAACTTAGGTATAAAAACTACTTTAGAAAATAAAGTGCGGGCCTTGTTCACCGAAGTTTGGTCTCCCCGTGTCATTCTTTTTGTTTCCTTTCCCTCCTTTTCTCTTCTGTTCTTCCTTCATGCCAAAATAATTTGGAGCATGGGGGTCCTCTGCGACCACTTATTTGCCTGGGCTTCTAAGACCCACTCGAGAAGGTGCCTAAGGTGGGGCACCTTCCGCTATTCGAGAGAGTGCCTGAAGCTTCCGTGGTCAGAGCAAGTTCGGTGTCACGAACTTTATTGATTTCCTGCGCAAACCAGTTATTATTGAGCATCTAATAAATTTCTCAGCCTTTGCTATCCCTTTATCGCCGACGCCATCATCCTGAGGGAATCCCTGGACCCAACCGGGGCTGGACCCCGACAGAAAAGAATATGAAAAAGAGTATCTGTTTAACTGAGTCATTTTGCTGTACAGCAGAAACTAACACAACACTGCAAATCAACTATACTTTAACAAATTAAAAAATAATACAAGTCTTGCTTTCTCTTGCGATGGCCTGTGCAGACCCTCCCCTCTGGGCCCCTGCCCCGCTTCCTTTCCCGACCCAGCTCTTGGCCCGGGCTCACCTGAGGGCACCGGCCGACAGGTGTCCGTAGGAGCCGCTGGCGGCCGAGCTGCTACGGGAGTTGTTGATGTAGGCCACCAGTGAGTTGGGCGAGGTCCGGATCATGCGTTGGAGGTCGAGGCTGGCGTCTGAGAGCGGGGAGATGGACAGCGCCCGCTTGCGGCTCAGGCGGGGTGTCACCCGGGGGCTGGAGAAACGCGACACTGCGGAACATTCAAGCCAAGCCGCATCAGTGCGACGGCACTCGCAGAGGGGACAGGACTCAGGGGAAGGGGACAGGTCTGATGGGACTGCAGCTCTGCCCCTGTCCCGCTGGGGGCTCTGGGGCATGGGCCTCTCTCAATCTCAGTTTGATCTTCTACAGGATGGATCTGTCCACACCTGGTGTGCCGAGGAGCTGTGTTCGTGCCTCTCCTGTTAGACACACAGAGGCCGGTACTGCATGCAGCAACGCTTAAAGGCAGGACAGCCAAGGAACAAACCGTAGGTGAGATGCCTGGTGGCCTCTCATAGAGGGAACCACCTGAGAAGCCAGCATCAGGCCAAGAAGCAGGGCCCAGCAGCCACTCTGCCCCTTCCCGACCCTCCCCAGGGGCAGCCCACCTCCCTGGCTTCTCACAGATGGCTTAGAGTTGCCTGTTTTGCATATTTGTCTATTACATAAATGGAAGTAACTTTCTCCTCCAGCTTCTTCATCCAGCATGATCAGCTGTATGATACACAGGCGCGCACACACACTTACACCCTATCTGACTGCCCATGAGTACTCTCTCCCCTCCCCCATACATACGCACACAACTGCGGGGAGGGAGGAGGACCTGCCCCAGCAGGGCTCCCTGTTCCCACAGCTTCTACTTACAGCCTCTCCTCTGCCGTTCAGGGTCCTGTTCTCCCCTCTGGACACACAGAGGCCTCAAAGTGTTTTGATACCGTCTCTGGACAGCAACCCACCCTCCAAGGTTTCCAACCTCTCCAGACCCTCCCTGGGCCCATTCCCTCACTGTAAAGGGCAGACTCCATGGCTGTGCTGTAGAGTGAATCAGGTGATATGTGAGGCTTGCCTGGCACAGGGGCATGCTGTACCCCTGCCTACCCCCTTCCCTCCAGTGGCATTCAGGCTCATTTGGGCTGGAGGGGTTGCCTGTGAACAAGAGCAGTGGCTGCTGGAACCCAGCCTCTGATGCACATGGCCTGGCCCAACCCACTCCCATGCCTGGGCTTGTGATGCCTTCCTCCCTTCTGCCTGCTCAGACCCTATAGATCCCTGCTCCCGGAAGATGTAGGCTGTCCTGGCTGCAGGGTCAGCATAACAGGGTGCCACACCACCACCACTGCAGGAGCACTGGGGGCTGGAGTGAACCCTGAGACCCTCTGAACGCCCATCCCCAGGACCAGCTGGCCCCTTAGAAAGCCCACAGCCACTAAGTGAAGAAGCCTCAGCTGAGCCGCTGCTCCACTGTCTCCTGCCCTGGGGGGGGTGCGGTTGGGCAACCACGCCTGGCTCTCCCCCAACCCTTATCCTTGGCTGGCAAATCTGGGAAATCCCTTTACTGCTGGGCCCTGAGGAGAAACACCTCTTTGAGGCTGTGGAGAGGACAGAGGAGGCCCTGGAATCCTCCGGCTGCAAGGGGATTCTAGTATTTTTCTCTCCTAACTGTCTCCCTTACGGATGAGGGATGCTGGGTCCAAGACCAATGGCCTGGGATGGGGTGAGGGCTGGTACCCTGTATGTATGTGTGTACAAGTCAGCTGCATGGCTTGGGGCAAACTGTTAAGCTGTACAAGACTGGAATGTTCCTCCATGTCGTTAGTATAAAATGGGAACCCTTTCAGCACTGGGGTCACCAGGCTGCAATAGGATGACAGATGCTGAGATGGCCTGGGTACTCCGAAATACTCCACAGCTGCGGCACGCATATAATTGTAGACTTTGTTTTCAACCAGAAGGATGAAGCACTTGTAGCACATTTTTGTTTTTGTCTGTGTATTCTGTTGGGTTCTGAGAACTGGGGCTTGTATATCTTTTAGGAAGTAGGGCTATGGTGGGTACACAGAAGGTACTCCATAGATGCTGTGGGGGACACTGCTTCACAGAGGGGCCCAGGAGCATGGCTGGCACCCAGGCCAGCAGGTGACACACTCAGACCATGTCACCATCTTTCTCTTGCGGTGGGAAGGATCCTAGGAACACAAGGTCAGCCTGACAGAGCCTGGGCTGTGCTGCACCCACCCATCTGAACAATCATTCTGGACCAAGAACAGACACATCCTGGACCGTCAGCAACTAGAGAAGGTGTGTATCCCTTCGGTGTGGTGTTTGGATAAGTGCCTGCTTCTGGATTTTGGCGTGATGTATAACCCAGTGATGGCCACCAATTAGGACATTCAGACCCACTGTTGCAATTAACAGCCACCACTGTCCCTCAAGAGTGTCCCCTGGAAGTTGGTAATGGGAAGCCTGGCATGCTGCAGTCCATGGGGCCGCAAAGAGTCAGACATGACTGAGCGACTGAACTGACTGGTCCCCCGAGACACAAACCCAGCTGTGCAAATAAGAAACTGAGGTTTGGAGAGGTTAGAGACTTGCTCAAGGGAAGGATTTTGACCCAGGTTCAGAGGGGCCCTGATGCGTGGCTTTTCTGGGGTCAGTGTCCACGTTCAGAGAGGTGGGGAGGGGCAGGGCCAGCAAGATCTCGCCACAAACTGCTTTCCATTCCCCACTTTAAGCAGCTCTGATTGAACTTTCTGACGGCAGTTGCCCACCTGGCCTCCGGCATCTGCAGGGCAGCAGCCCTAGTTCAGCCCACACAGCCCCACTCCTGCAGGGCTGGGCCTTGTTGGCATCCACCACCCATACAGCAGCAGAGTTGGGGAGTGGGAGTCGGCCTGACCCCTCCTCATCTCCCTCACAGCTGAGTCTCCGCTGAAGCCCTCCACATGCCCCCTTTCCCTCGACTTCGACCAGTCCAGCCCACCATTTGCCTAGGGCATCCCGGGGCCCTTAACTAACTGCCACCCAATCCACATTCCTCACTATGGCCAAACCAGGTCACATTCTTGTATCTGCCCGCCCCAAACCTTTCCAGAGCTCCCACTGCTGTTATGAAAAAGGCATGAGTCCTCAGTGTGGCTTACACAGTGGCCCCGTGGGTGCCGCTGCCTGCCTCCCTCGCCAGCCTGCTCCTGTCCCTGGCACAGGGCCTTTGCATGTACTATCTCCTCTGTCTGCAGTGCTCTGTCCTCAGCTGGGTCATCACTTTCCCCAGGAAAACATCACTGACCTCCTGGAGCTGGGCTGCCCCTCCCCCTGCCCTGGATGATCTCAGGGCACCCCAGTCTCTTCTGAGGGAGTTTGAACCCTCTTGTGTATGTCTGGTTGCTCCTGTTCCTCCTGCCTCCATGAATAAGGGACAAGGGCTCCCTGATCATCACTGAATCCCAACACTGGGATCAGCTGGCTCTGTGGTTAGCTCAGTGGAGATGCTAAACACTAGGCATGGGCAGAGGCCTGGGGTGTCAAGGGAGAACTGTTCAGTCAGTATTTGCTGAGTGCCCAAGGGTGTCTGTGACTTCTAAGCATTTTAAAGTATAAAGCAGTTTAATCTTCACAACTGTCCCATAGGGAAAGGACTATTATGAGCCACATTTTACAAAGGACAAGACAAGAAGTTTGCCCAAGGTCTCACAGCCAGGGGAAGTAGAGAACTGAAAAGCAGGACACCAGAACCATCACCACACTGCTTCTGCCCAGGTGGTGAGGGCAGATAACCAGGGCCGGTTTTCAGGGGCTTGGGGGCCCTAGGTAGACACACACACACCCACAGCAATGGGCACATACAGACAGACTGACGTGTAGTGGCTGTCCTGGTGCATGACTCAGCCTCTCAAGCCTCTCTATGCTCATCTGTACAATGGGTGCAGTGCAGCAGGTTTGCCCTGATGACTGAGGGACAGCACCATGGACAGTGCCTCAAACCCGGTAGAGCTTCCAAAATAAAGCTGAATTAATATGGCTTCTTTCAGAGAAGGCAATGGCACCCCACTCCAGTACTCTTGCCTGGAAAATCCCATGGATGGAGGAGCCTGGTGGGCTGCCGTCTATGGGGTCATACAGAGTCAGACACAACTGAAGTGACTTAGCAGCAGCAGCAGCAATATGGCTTCTTTAGGGGCAAGGAGGACTCTTTTGGTGAGCAAGGTGAGCTTAGAGCTAATAATGGAATAAAGTACAGCAAATCTAGGGAATTCCCTGTCGGGCCAGTGGTTAGGACTCCACGCTTCCCCTGCACGGGTTTGATCCCTGGTTGGGGAACTAAGATCCTGCATCCCTGGGCAGCCTTAAAATAAAAAAACGACAGCAAATCTAGAGAGAAATGACTGGGCCACATGGGAGGACATCTGTCCCTAAACACTCATCCATCCATCTAGGCATCCTCTAAGCTTCTTAATTCTTATTTACTGGGTTCATTCCTTGTTCATGATCACTTTAAAGGCAACTCTAAGCAAGATGTAAAAGTGAATCTTTCAAAAGACTTCTATTACTTATGAACTGAGTGGCAAATGGGAAAATACATGGGCGGGGTGAGATGTAATATCACACAAATTAAAAAATACACACATCTTTGTAATATGTTAAAAAAAAGACTTTGCTACTAATATTTGGATTTTATTATCCCACCCTCATGAGTGCCCCTAACAAGAGGAAACAGGCCAAATCTGACAGTGATATTCATCTCTGTTATTCCCACCCCTCAAGGGAAATATGTTTATTAATGTGCCTCTTCCCTTGATAAATTACTAAATAGAAAGAAAAGCCTGGCACTCATTTCCCGTGGCTTCTCCTGTGATTTATGACTGGGATTGGTGGCGTCGTCACGTCCATTCATCTGTGGATGCCCCTGTTCTGATAGCCAACAGCCACTGGGTAACCAGCCACCTGCCTGCTCTCACCTGGGCGAACGCCAGATGCTACCCACTCCTGTCATCACCTGCATCTGGACCACATTTAATCCATTAGTCCTTTCTTTTGTTCATTTGATGTTAGTTCAAGCACCCATCAGACCCTTGCACAGCAGCTTGCCCAGCACAGGCCTGGACACGGTGGGGGCTGCAAGCAAGGATGCTCAGCCTCATCTCCTGGATCTCAGATTCCCAGTGAGAGGGCACAATGGTACCTGCAGCTCCAGGCAGGATTCGACAGATACCACCTAAGCAGGGTGAGCCCAGGCAACCCTTGAGTGCTTGCAGGGGTGGGAGGGGGAGCGTGGCTTTTCCTGGGGCAGCTGGGATCAGCAGGAGATGTAAAATCAGACCCTGGACCTAGGAAGACCCAGTTTCTGTCCCTGTCTACAGGCTCTGAGCTGGGTGTCAGAAATGGGAAATCTCATGGACAGAGGAGCCTGGTGGGCTACAGTCCATGGGTTGCAAAGAGAGCTGGACACGACTGAGCAACTGAGCACACGTGCAGCCTCGTGTCAGGGCTTCTGAACTCTTATCCCCTGTTCAGGGAGCATTCTTGCATGGCCCAGCCCCTCACTCAGATTCACTGTGGAGATGCTCTAAGGAAATCTAGCTTGAGGACCTTAACCTGCCCCACACTTAGCTGTCCACAAACCCTCTTGTGGGGAAGTAAAAAGCACCAAGGTTTGGGAGCCCAGAGGTGCGAGATTGAGGGTATTTCCTGGATCTATGATAGAGATAAAAGAAATGTAGGGCTCTGGGCCTGAGGCTCTTCATCTGGACAGTGACTTCTTAACACTTGTATGATGAGACTGTTTCTGCAGCTCTACCAGATGACCCGGACACACCATCCAGCCTGAGCTTGCACTCAGCACCCTGCCCCTGGTCTCCCTCCTGTTGGCAGGCTGGGCACAGATGCCCCACCCAAATGAGGCCTCTATCAATTCCTCCGTTACCTCCTCTGCCTCTCTGTGGTGTGATCAATGTAATTGGTTTCTGAAACCTCCCTGGACCTGCAGGCAGCATAAAGAACGGGCGTCAGAACGGAGGTGACATCCGATTCAAATTAGTGTCAATATGACGATAAAATATACAGCTCAGAGGAAATATGGGCTGTAAACAGACAACATTTCAATCGGAAACATTTCAATCTTCTCAATGTGGTGAGGGTGGGAGGGGCTGGGATTGCGGCTGCTGCCAGCCTGCCGTTAAATCACCAATACTCAACAGCATCACATGAGAAAATTCCATCTTAAGGCCCCGGTGACAACCAGTGACTTCCCCGCTCTCTAGAGAACCACTAGGCAGAATGATAACCTTGGATTCCCCGACTGGTTATCTATTACCTTCCAAAGGCACATCACTCCACAGCTTCCGGCTATAAATCAGCCTCCTTAAAGAATGGGGCAATGGTCCTTCATCGACCACCTGGAGGCTCCAGCAGAGGGTGGGGGGCTTCCTCAGGCAATGCCCCTGTCCTGCCCACAGCCTGGCCCCGTGCTCTGGAGGGCAGAGAGAGGGCTTGACTTTTCCATTCAATAAGTACCTACCACCTCCAGCCTCACTGCTAAGACTGGGGCATCTCCCCCAGCCTAGGACACACACACAACCCAAAGGAGACCATTTTAGGCTTGACAGATACACAGACGGGGGTCTCTTCCACAGATATCAATGGGTTTCTCATTTCATAAAAAAGTAAACATCTGTGTTAAGGCAAGTCTGTTAAAAATATGATATTAAATAAATAACTGTGCAGATGGTACTTGGCTAAAGTAAGATTGTGGTTGGTTTGCCGCTGGGTGGACTGGGGACACTCTCTGCTGATGTGGCCCTGGGTGGCCTTCCTGACACCCTCTTTGCAGGCCTCCTCACAGTCAGGTGGGTGGACCTGATCTCCATGCCTTAGCTCGACACTTGATGCCTCTGGAAATTCTCTCCCCCATAGTACTGCCTCCTCTTGCAACATGAAGGGAAGGAGCTGAGGAAGGAGACTGGGGAGTGGGGCGGCCTCGGGACAGGTATTCTTTGTCCCGACAAGGAGCTTCCTCAGAACAGCCCCACTAGACGGAGCACAAGGGCAGGGCTTGGCATGCTGCATCCCCAGCACCTAGCACCATGCCTGGCACATAGTAGGTGCTCAGTAAGTATCCTCAGACTGAATGAGGAGAGTGAGTGAATGTGTGTGTGGTGGGGGTATGGCAGGTGTATGTGGTGTGTGTGTTGTGGGGATGTGGCATGTGGGGTACAGTGTGTGTGTGTGTGGTGGGGATATGGCATGTATATGTGGTGTGTGTGTGTGTGTGTGTGTGGTGGGGATGTGGCATGTGTGGGTGCAGGGTGTGTGTACAGGGCAGTATGATGTGTGTGTACGGTATGTGTGATGTGTGTGTGTATGATGTGTGCATGTAGTGGGGATGTGGCATGTGTTGGTGCAGGATGTGTGTATGTGTGTGTGGGTATGGTATGTGCTTATGTGTGTGTTTGTGGTGTGTGTGTGTGTGTGTGGTTGGGGTATGATGTGTATATATAGGTGTGTGTGTAGTAGGGGTAATGGTGTTTGTATATGGTGTGTGTGTGTGGTGTGTGCATGTAGTGGGGATGTGGCATGTGTTGGTGCAGGGTATATGTGTATGTGTGTGTGTGTGTGTGTGTGTGGTGGGGGTATGGTATATGCTTATGTGTGTGTTTGTGGTGTGTGTGTGTGTGTGGTAGGGGTCTGGTGTGTGTATATGGTGTATGTGTGTGTGGTGTGTGCATGTAGAGGGGATGTAGCATGTGTGGGTGCAGGGCGTGTGTGTGTATGTGTGTGTGTGTAGTAGGGGTATGGTGTGTGTGTGTGTGGTGTGTGCATGTAGTGGGGATGTAGCATGTGTGGGTGCAGGGTGTGTGTATGGAGGGGTATGGGGTGTGTGTGTGTGGTGAGGGTATGGTATGTGTGGCGGCGGACAGGGCATGAGTGCGATATGAGTGTGGGTGTGTGAAAGAGAGAGACAAACACAAACACACACAGTCTCCCTGACTCCCCACGAGCTCTCAGGCCCCTGCACCCACAGGGAGCTCACACGTCACTGTCCTGTGTATGGGCAGCTTCCTCATGTGAACACAGGCCCTCAGAGCCTCAGGGCCCCTTCACAGGTGGTCCCCTGAGCCCCACTGCCCTGGCCCCCGGCCGGTACACCTTCCTCTGTGAGAGTCTGAGCACAAAGAAACTTGATTGGAAGAACCACACACCTCCACTGGGTGGACAGAGTGTCCTGGGAGCATCTCTCCCCAGATCTGTGCAGCTGGGACCAGCCAGAAACACTGGAGCTGATGGGCTTTCCTGGCTCCCACAGCTCACAGGAGTGGGGGTCAGGGACTCCCCAGAGGCAGGTCTGGGCTCCACCAGGCACAGGCTTGGACCAGGATCACCTGAGTCTCTCAGGGGCCACGTGAGCAACACATCCTCGTAGACATGGGAGCTGCACAGAAACGCCTAGAACTTGGAAAAGCGGAGGCAAAGTTCTAGTCGAAACTGGTTTGGAAAAAAACACGTAGGTAACAACAAATACAGGAAATCATAGTACACTTCACGCTGATTTCCTTGGATCCTAACTGATAGGAAAAAGGGCAAAGACACAGTCTGTTGCTGAAATCCATCATGACTCAGGAAAATCACCTGCCATGAGTCAGTGTCTGTTCAGGCCGAGGCTGGAGGTGGTGTTGCTCCCCTCTGCGCCCTGAAGCCCATCACACCCTCAAGACTGAGGCAGTGGCAGGACAGCAGTGGGTGTGCCGAGTTCTTTGGGGCAGCTCCCACGCCAAGGGCTGTTAAGGGGAGGAGAGAGAAAATCACAGAGGAACGTGTGCTCAGGGGGGTGACAGGTGTCACTTCACCTGTTGTTTCATCCAGGACAAGCTCACATCCTGGATGAAACACCATCCTGGGGAAGGCACGGGGTGAGATGGACCCAGGGATCAGATGCTGGTTGCACTGCTCGGTTGTGCTGTGAGTTCCGTTCAGGGTAGGCCAAGGGTGATATGGAACAACGGTCACAGAGCTGGCACTGGGAGGACTGCCATGCTCCTCCCTGGTGGCGCTCCTGTGAGGGGAGTGGCAGGAAACCTGGGGGCTCAGGGACCACACAAAGTGGCTCCCGTAAGTGTGAGATGTAATAGAGAGGATGAGACGGGCTGGGACCTAGGACCCTTTGCTGCAGTTCTTGCACCTGGACAAATGTCTCCTCGAGCAACAAAATACAAAGACACTATAAAGGGATTAAAACAAAACAGAACAAAACTGTACACACGTGTAGTAGGAGTGAATTGTGGACAAGATACAAAAACAGCAAACACCCAACTGCCACTTCTTAAGGGTCAGAAGCAAAAACCAGGTGTTAGGAGCAAAAGCAAGGTACTGTACATGACCCCGGGGAAGGCAATGGCACCCCACCCCAGTACTTTTGCATGGAAAATCCCATGGACGGAGGATCCTGGTAGGCTCCAGTCCATGAGGTCGCTAAGAGTCGGACACGACTGAGTGACTTCACTTTCACTTTTCACTTTCACGCATTGGAGAAGGAAATGGCAACCCACTCCAGTGTTCTTGCCTGGAGAATCCCAGGGACGGGGGAGCCTGGTGAGCTTCCGTCTATGGGGTCGCACAGAGTCGGACACGACTGAAGCGACTTAGCAGCAGCAGCAGCAGTACATGACCGCTGCACATTGCAACACTTAAAGGGTGGGCAAACCACAAGCCACCCCTCCAGACTGACCCCTGGGCCCACCTTTACCTTCACCCCCACATGAGGATGGAGAAGGAAATGGCAACCCACTCTAGTGTTCTTGCCTGGAGAATCCCAGGGACAGGGGAGCCTGGTGGGCTTCCGTCTATGGGGTCGCACAGAGTCGAGCACGACTGAAGCGACTTAGCAGCCACATGAGGAACTCCCTTGGGGAGTAAGTGAGCAAGGGAAACTGTTACTTGTTCTGGCTACTCCTTACTGCAGCAGGGGTCCCAGTAAAACTTTGTTTGACTTTCTTGTCTGGCCTCTGATCAATTTCTATTGACTAAAGAGGCCAGGAACCCTGGTCAGTAACAAGAAAGGGAGGGGAGGGAAGGGACATCCAGAAGGACTTCCTGGAGGAGGTAAGATCTCAGCCAAGCCTTAGGAAGTAAGGGGCTTGGCTTTGCTCCAGCCAACAAGGTGGAGTTGCATTGGCCAGGGGTGGAAAGGAAGCCCAGAGCAGAGGACTATAGGATGGGGGTGGGGAGTTGAGGGATGCAGAGCACCCCCTGAGCTCTGTCTGGTCCCATGGGGCTGCTGCAGCCCAGCAGGTCTTCCTGCAGGCCTGTCTGCTCCCTGAAATCAGGAAGTGAAGAAGGGCTTGAGGACGACAAATCTGCAGGAGCTTTGCTGTGGTTTCCAGCCTGCTGCCTGGCCTGTATCCCTGGGTGTCTCTGGGGGAGCTCCAAGACCAGCAGGTGGAGCAGCACTGGCTGGGGAGAGGGTGAGATGTCCTTAGCATTCTACCCTCCTCCACCCTCTCCCACACAGGGGCCTCCATTTGACCCCAGGGGCTCAAGGTCAGGGTGCAGATGACCCTGTGAAAACAGCTGTGAGAGTGCAGAGTGTAGGAGGGGGTCTTAGCATCTAAGGAGGACAAGCCCACTTCATTTCCCCAGGTCACCCAGTCCTGCGTCCACACAAATGTGTCTGCAGCCTCCTGGCTCAGTCACTGACTACTCCATCCTCCAACTGCTCAGGCTGGAGACCCTGATGTTGTTCTCAACGCCTTTCTTCCTCCCTTACTCTGCATCCCATCCAGGAACAAATCTTGCGGCTCTTCCTTCAAAATCTATCTGAAACGACTTCTCCCAATATCTGCCAGCTGGAACCTCTGCTTCCACCTTGCCCCTAAATCTGTTCTTGACCAGCAGCCAGAATGGGATTCCTTTTAAGAATAAGTCAGGTCTCATTACTCTTCTGTGCAACTTTCTCCACGGGCCATATCACTCTGCTGTGAAAGCCCTGAGCGGCCGGCACCGCCAGCCCCAGAACTCTGGCCATACCCTACGGGCCCTGCACTCACAGGGTACCAGGTCCACTGGCCTCCTGCACTTTTCTTGATCCCAGCAGGCACAACGCTGCTTCAGGCCCTTTGCATGTGCTGTCTCTCCTGCCTGTACCACTCTTTGGCTTATGTCTGCATGGCTCACTTCTTTCAATTCTTTGCTCCAATATCTTCTCAGTGAGGATTTCTTCATTCAAGATGGCACCCCCATCCACTCGAAGTTCCTTACCCCATTTACTCTTTCCTTTCCTTTAGCCACACAGCATGTGGGATCTTTGCAGAGTCCCATAAGACTGCTAAGGAATTCCCCTTCCCCCATTTCTGAGCTGTCTGTCTCTCCCCACTATGCTATAAGTTCCATGAAGGCAGACATGAGTCCTTTTTGTACTTTGGACTGTCTGCAATTCCTACAACACTCTTGGCCCTTGATGACCCACTATGTATTTCTGCGTGGTGTTTAAACTTGGTCCCCCATGGAAAACAATCACGGCAGGGGTTGAGGTAAACCCTGGACCCTTCCATCTGGCTCCTCCAGGAAAAAGGAGCCACCAGCACCCGCCTCATCCCCAGAGGGAACTGTCAGCCTTGTCCTGCCTCCCACCCCAACCCCGGCCTAGCACTCACCATCCACTGGATTGAGGTAGTCGTGGAGATGGGGTGCACTGGCCGCACCCCCAGTCTGCATCAGCAGGTCCCCATATGGCGCGGGGTGACCCGCCATGAGAGTCATCTGGTGGTAATAGTCTGAGGCGCTGGCGCCCGCGGCGGGAAGGCCAAAGAGCCCCCGCTCCTTAAGGTGCTCGTGAGCCGCTGCAGGCGGGAGGGAGAGAAAGAAATCGTTAGAATCTGGCCAAAAAGAAGAGAAACACACACCTGGCCCGAGGAGGCCCCTCAGCGCCCTCCAGCCATCCTCCACCCACTAGAGTCCTGAGTCCCCCTCCCCTGCTGTCCCAGGTCAGCCCTGAGCAGACGGCTGGGCAGGGCTGGCTGGGGTGGGACGGCTTCTGCTGATGGGGCTGCAGCTCCCAGCCTCACATTCCTCTTTCCTCAAAGCCATAAACAACTGCTTCCTCCTCCCAGTCCAGGCCCCACAGAAGCCCCAAGCTTCAGGCTGACAGGGTCCATGATCCACCAGAGTTTCCAAAGGAGAAAGACGATGCAATGGGAAGTGCCGGGGTGGCCAGACGGCTGGGCGCCAGGCCACACTCACCTTAACACTCAAGGCGGGACTGTGGGTGAGTGCTCGCCCAGCCTGGCCAGATAAAGCTCCCCCCGCCTGTCCCGCAGCTGCAGAACCAGGGTGAACTGTCCGCCTTCAACCTCGCACTCAGCTCTGCCTGAGGCTTAGGAAGGAGGTGGGAGGATGAACTTCAGCGTATCCTGAAGGTGCCTGGCACTCAGGGGTGTGGTGCTAATTAAAGGGAGGCTTGGGAAGCAAATTTTGGGTTGGCCGAAAAGTTCGTTTGGGTTTTCCCATCAGAGGAAAATCTTAACAAATTTTTTGGCCACTCCACTATCCCGATTGGGAGTCTTGGCTTTTACCATGTGTGAAAAATTAAGAAGGCACCACCTCTCTGAGCTGGCTCAGTTTTCCATCTGTAAAATGGGGGTAATCATATCCACGAGTCGAATTACTAGTAAAAATGACAGTATCTGCCAATGTTGGGCTGGACATTCCTGGGTGGGTGCAATCTCAGGGCTTTGGGATCGAATCCACTCTCTCGGTTCACAAGCATCACCCGGTGAGCCCCTTAGAGGATGAGGACTCTGGCACTTTAAGAGTTAAAGATGTTGAATCCAGAGCCCAAGTATCTAAGAGCTGTCTTCACAGCCTCTCTGCTATTAGCTTTGGCAGATCTTAGAGGAGATGCAAGCGTGCTGGGCAGAGAGAAATAGGCAGTCCACGGAAGCAAGCCATCCTCTGCTGCTTCTTCCCCCCACCTTCTGCTGCTGCATCCTCCAGGGAGAGCCCCGGCCTGCAGCCCCATGGCCTCTGCCTGCCCTGTCTGTGCCTCAAATGCCCTTCCTTCCCTCCTGCTTGTCCACCTCCTCCCTGAAGCCTTCCCTGGAATGCCCATTGTCCTCTGCAACACACATTCTGGCAGATTCGGCCTCAGACCACTGATGAAATTTCCAGCTGGTACGGCTGCTGAATGGACCTGTCAGCCTATCTCTGCTCACTGGGGAGCTTGGTCTGGGGACCAGAGAGGCCTCAGGGTCTCTGACCCACCCTCTGTAGGGGTCAGGGCCATGCTCATTAGCCACCTCTCCTTGGTACATTCTCTGCTGTCTCAAGAGTCTGGAGCTGGGCCAGGTGGGTGTGGTCGGTGCCACAAGGCTGGTATATGGAAAGCAGGCATAAAATCAGGGCTCTGTCAACAGGAAGTGCCTCCAGGGAAGTCTTGTCTTACCACTTAGCTCTTCGTGGCTGCACTGCTGTCGGCAGCCACGGGGTCCCCGACTCACAGGCTCTCCAGGAGGGCACTCTGTTCCTCATCCCCCTCCAGACATCCCTCTGGCCCCTCTCTGACCCAGGCCTCAGGAGGACCGCCCTGTCACTATGGGTATTAGTTTCCTTGGGCTGCGGTAACAGGTTAGTTCAGGCTTGCCGCTAACTGCTGTGAAAAGATTTGATTCTATCACAGCTCTCGAGGCCGGAAGTCCCAAATCAAGGCGTCAGCAGGGCCACCCCTTCTTGGAGGCTTTAGGGGAAAATCTGTCCCTTGCTTCTTCCAGCATCTGGGAGCTGCCAGCTTCCTTGGCTTGTGGCCACATGGCTCCATCTTTGGTTCGTCTCCCATGTCTCCCTTGTAAGGACATTTATCATTGGATTTAAGGCCCACATGGATCATCATGATGATCTCTCTGACTCAAAATCCCCAACCTAACCACATCTGCAGAGGATCCTTTTCCACATGAGGCAACACACCTCTTGCCCACTGCACCACATGTGAACTTCAAGGTGGGGCAGCATTCAGAACCTGGTCTGCATGCCCAGGAAAGACATGAAGGAGCTTGGGTCCAATTTCTGGCAGACAGCAGCCCCACATGGAGGCAGCACAACCTTTCAGGGTAGCCAGACTTGGTCGAGGCCACTCAGGGAACCCATGCAGAGTCCAGCCCTGGGTCCAATCCTAAAGGGCCATTTCCAAATGATGCATCCTGATCGTCCATCTTCAAGTCCTGTGGCTGCAGCCATTCACCTGGTCTGGTTTCTCTTTGTGACTCTGCACTTTCCTGTCTCAAATGAATTAAACATGTTTGTCCTCTGACTCTGAGCTGGGACACTCAACATCCTCTCAAGAGGGACATGAAGCCACTGGTGGTCACCGCTGCAGCCTGGAGTCCATTTGGAGGCCATGTGCTGACCCACAAGAGATGCAGGCAAACAACCAGCCTGGCTCTGCCTTCCTTCTGCTCTGGGGGCCCCAAGACACCCTGATACAAGATCCACTCTGCTTAATACCAGCTTCTGCAGGCTTTGGTGTCTCACAACCAAACAATTCTCACCCAAGACAGGACCTCCGTGAATAAACAAAACTTATTCTTATCACATCATTTTGCATGCTAAGGGTGTTTATGAGTAATTCTTTAAAATGAGCGCAAAACCCAATGTGCCCCTAGTTCTTTTGGTCTGACCACTCATTTATAGAAAGACCTGTCGTTGAGGGGTGGCAGGAAGGAAGGCCAGCCTGTTCGCCAACCCACGGACAAGGGAGAGAAACACCCAGCATCCGAGTTAGCATCGCCCCTCTGACCCTGTACTTCAGGTCTTCCTACTCACCATCCGCGGGGCTGAGGCCCCTGGCTGCAGAGATGGCGGGATGTGTTGGGCTGCCGTGCACGGCCCGCAGGTAATGGTCCATGTGGGGGCTCACGTAGGGGTGGGGGGCGTTGAAGGGGGACTCCCCGGGGCCGGCGGGGTGTGGGGAAAGCCGAATCAATGAGATATCAGAGATGACAGGGCTGCCGCTCAGGGCGGGAGGCCTGCAGAGAGAAACGACAGCATTACAAGAAAGCGAGGCCCACGCAGGAGGATACACGGGGAACCCCATCAAGCAGCAGAACCAAGGAGCAACCACACATTTATTTTATGCACCAACATCCCTTGGTCACCTTTCACACAGAGTCTCAACTCTCATATTAACACATGAGCCAGTCAGTGCAGGTGGAAAGCTCTCGAGGCTGGTGTGGCTGACCACCCACGTGTCTCATGTCAGTGATGAAATTCTGCATACATGGGACTGGATCTGCTGGACCACAAGCTCGGCAGGCCACACACCTGCGAGCTGCCACCACTGCTTCCCCACGGCCTGCTCAGGGCTGGAGGCGTTAACAAGTAAGTCTCTGTTAATGGACAGGTGCACGCCTCCTACCAACCGGTGTGGAAAACAGACCATGAAAATGGGCTTCCCAGGTGGTGCTAGTGGTAAAGAACCAGTCTGCCAATTCAGGAAAGAGACCTGGGCTTCCCCAGTGGCTCAGTGGTAAAGAATCTGCCGCAATGAAGGAGCCCCGGGTTTGATCCCTGGGTCGGGAAGATCCTCTGGAGGAGGGCACGGCAACCCACTCCAGCATTCTTTGGGCTCCCCTCATAGCTCAGTCAGTTAAAGAATCCACCTGCAATGCAGGAGACCAGGGTTTGATCTTGGGACAGAAAGATCCCCTAGAGAAGAAAATGGCAACCCACTCCAGTATTCTTGCCTAGAGAATCCTCATGAACAGAGGAGCCTGGTGGGCTACAGTCCACGGGGTCGCAAAGAGTCGGACACGACTGAAGTGACTTAGCATGCACACATGCATGTGCAAGATGTAAAGGGCGTATCTTCCTAACAGAACTGAGAAAAAGAGGAATCAGGAGATGCCCTGAAAGATGGAGAATTTGGGACTTCCATGGGACAATCCCTGAAGTGAAGCGCTCAGTCACAGGATCAGCTAGAAAGGAAAAGACCAGGATTCAGGAAGAGTTCTGAAAGGCTAAGACATCATTTTGGAATATCATTCTAGCTCTCTGCACATGAAGCTCTTTCTGATGTTCCCCGAGTCTCTCGTCTCCGACACCAGCTGACAATCAGGAACACGCCTGGCGTGGCTGCGGCCCATTTCCACGGTCACCCTCGCAGGAGGTGCCTGCTCCACTTGACAGAAGGACGGGCCCGGCCCCCAGGGGCCTCCAGGCAGCTGTGAGCATGTTTGCTGCAGGGCTGTGCTGAGGTCACCTGCTCCAAAACGTGCTCATGTAAAGAAAAATCAGATGGGGGGAGTTATTGGGAAACCACAACTAAGTCACTGGAAATCAAATTTACCAAGATTTCGTTTTTGATTTTTCAGAAAATAGGGACCTCTTTGACTTCACACAGTGCAAAGAATCTGTTCAGACCAATTTGGTCAGCCTTGCAGGAGATTCAGATCAATCTGCATTAGACTCTCAGTCACTCTAAAGAACAGTATGGAGGTTCCTTAAAAAAATAAAAATAAAAGAACCATATGATCCGGCAATCCCACTCCTGGGCTTGGATAAAACTCTAATTCAAAAATATGTATGCACCTCTATGTTCATACCAGAACTATTCACAATAGCCAAGACTTGAAAGTAATCTAAATGTCCATCAACAGATGAATGGATAAAGAACATGTGGTACATATATACAATGAAATATTACTCAGCCATAAAAAGGAATGAAATTGTGTCACTTGCAGAGACATGAATGGACCTAGAGACCATCATACTAAGTGAAGTAAGTCAGACAGAGAAATATCATATGATATCACTTATATGTGGAATATAAAAAAATGATATGAATAAACTTACAAAATAGAAACAGACCCACAGAGAAAACAAACTTATGATTACCAAAGGAGAAAGGTTGAGGGGATGGATAAATTAGAAATTTGGGATTAAAATATACACATGATTACATATAAAATAGGTAATCAACAAAGACCTACTGTACAGCACAGGAAACTACTCAATATCTTGTAATAATTTACAAGGGTAAAGAATCTTATATATATAACTGAGTCACTTTGCTGTACACCTGAAACTAACACAACATTATAAATGAAATACATTTCAATACAAACTTTTTTTTTAAAAAAAGCAGAATCTCAGCCTTCACCAGCTCAGTCACACTGTGCTCAGTAATTCAGCCTCACCAAAGCTCAGTTCTCTTATCTGCAAAATAGGGGTAACAACAGTAACCATTTCATAGGGTTGCTGTGAGGATGAAAGTCCCTCAAACAGCGCCTGAGACACAGCTATCAGTCAGCAAATGAGAGCTGTTCTTACAGCATCAGCACCACATTTGAGGGCAAAATCCAGACGTGCCAGGGAAGCCCTCAAAACCGTTATGTCAGATGTGTGAAAAGGCACCGTGAGAACCAGTTACTTCAGAGAAGGCATGATTTGTTTGTGGCTGCAGCAAACTAGAGCTAATTACTGACTGTGTGCAACAGGCATGACAATTGTGCTTATGACAGAGCACACACCAGAATCCAAACAGGTGACATCCGGATGTCTTAACATCTGCGTTATATAAACTCCCCACTCAGAGGCCATTCCACCCGCGTAGGTGTACGCACTCTGCTATGTCACTTTCGAGGTTTATTTTTTGCTGCCCTGGCTCTTTGTTGTGGCACATGGGCTTCTCTAGTTGTAGTGTATGGGCTTAGTTGCCCGGTGGCATGTGGGATCTTCATTCCCTGACCAAGGATCGAACCCTCATCCCCCGCATTGGAAGGCAGATTCTTAACCACTGGACCAGGAGGGAAGTACATATTTTGGAGCTTTGGCAGATGTGACTTGCAAGGGACATACAGATAACAGTGAACCTGCCAAGCCTCCTCCTTGTTGCAGCGCTTTTGCCCACGTCAGTTCTTGGCCAACCTGCACCCAATACCTTGTCAGGGCAATTTCTTCTCCCTGCAGGCCCAGGTCCAGGGACCTAATCAGTAGTGCCCTCCCTGAAGCCCCTCCCCCTGGCACAAGCTCTCTGCTCCCCTCAAGGAGGCATGATTCTCGTCTTAGGTGGGCAGGTGTGCTTGCCAGGTAACCAGGTTCTATCTAGGAGCAAGGCGTGTCCCAGGCACTGCTGCATCAAGTGCCCTGCGGGCAGCTGACATCCCACAGTCATTCAGAATTATTTTCAAAGCCAGCGATGGTGACGCACCTGAGCCAGGTCCTGAGCGTGGCAGAGGGGAGCCTCTGCTGTCAGTCATAGCCTCCAGCCGTTCTCACTCACAACCTGCCCTAAAAGCCCAGGGGGCTTCCTTGTAGCTCAAATGATAAAGAACCTGCCTGCAATGCAGGAGACCTGGGTTCGATCCCTGGGTCAGGAAGATCCTCTGGAGAAGGGAATGACAATCCATTCCAGCATTCTTGCCTGGAGAACCCCATAGACAGAGGAGCCTGGCGGGCTACAGTCCGTGGGGTCACAGAGTCAGACACGACTGAGCGACTACGACTAAGAGCCCGGGCCACCTGTGAGGAAGCTGCAGAGTCCAGGGATCAGAGATGGCTCTGCTCCGGCCACAGAGGCCAAGTGTCACTGCAAGAGGAGTGAATAAGTGATGCACCTTCAGTGAGTGAGTCCTCAGAGCTGGGGTCCTCCCCCAGACAATTCAACGTAGGACAGGTTCGAGGGCTCGCAGGGAGGCTGGCTGGCATCGAGCTTAAGGCAGTCTGTAATTGATGAAGCTCGTGGCCCTAAGTGGCCTGGTCAGGCCTCCCTATTATAAGGTCACCCTGTGGGGAGCATGGATCCCAGACAAGTGGGTGATTACAGGGGGGTTTAAAGGAACACATGGAGGGCAACCTCCATCTGTCCATGGTGACAAACATCCCACTGGCCAAGCAGGAGGCTGGAAGGGGTCTTGTCATGGCAACGTGCACCCCACTGGGGAGCTGCCTCGGCAGGACTGGAATCCTGTGCAGCCTCAGCGGTTGGGCACACAAGTGGCAGGTGGGGCCCAAGTCTGTACACTGAGGAGCTGGCACTCTTGTCTCCACACCTCTGTCACCATCCTTTGGAGGACAGTGACCTCTGTCATCCCCTTCCCATCACATTCTTCACCAAGGAAATAGGAAGCTCAAGTTTCTTCCAGGCCATCCCCTCCCCTCAGGGATGCCTTGCTGACTTCAAAACAGCAGCCTGTGAAGGAAGCAGGGGCTGATGGCCTCTGAGAGGAGACATGAAAACTCTGGCACCAACAACTGTAATTTACCCACAAGGGTTCCGGGTCCAGGGACGGAAGTCACCCCCATGCCATGTTGCCAGCGACACAGCAGGATTCGATTCTAGCTCCAGGTCCTCACTCCCAGAACCATGCTACCCTCAGCCCAAGTCCTTCCTGCCCCAGTGGGGAACAGGGCCAAGGTCTCCCTGTCCCCTTGGTGTGGCACGGCAGGAAGCTCAGAGAGATCACTACCCTGTCCCGAAGCAGATTCAACAGGGGCTGGCCGTGAGATGGGTCAGCTCACCGCAGAGCTGATGATAGGGTGCACAGAACATCCCCTGCTCTTCTAGTAACAGGAGGGCTTCCAGTGCCAGGCCTGGGAGAGGGGTCTGGGCCAGCAAAGCCTCCCAGGAGAGAGAGAACCAAACGTGAGTCTGGGCAACGCAGAGCAGGACTGGGTTCTGGGGGCTGTCCAGGGGGACCCAGGCCGGGGCCAACCCCAATCTTTCCACTCATCTGGGTGTCTGAGGCTAGGCTGCTGCCCGTCCGTGGTGCCTCACCAGGTGGTACACAAAGATTTGCGCTGGGGACATGGGAGCAGCTAAACAAGCATTAAGTCCCTTCCCTTCCCTTCTGAGCCACCAGCCAACTTTGGGTATGAAGCATCTGCTGACCTGGGCTCCCAGGACCCAAGACAAGAGGCCCATTAACAATACAGCTACAGGTAACAGTCTAGACACTTCCTCTGGGAAGCCTCCCTGGATGTCCCCTTTGCATGGCCCCGCTTAGCTGTGCCCTGACCTGGCATTGCGTCAAGACTGGGTGTCAGCTGCCAGGGGGTCACATGCATGTTTTTCCTTTAATAACCTCAATAAAAAATCCACAAAGTTGGCACCTTACATCTATTTTACAGATGAGAACACTCTCAGAAAGGCTAGGTACCTCACTCAAGGTCACTAAGAGAGCGAGTATTGGAACCACAATCAATCCAAGAGGGTCCCCTAGCAGAGAGGCAGGTGCTCTTGATGACTGCAGTTCTTTGTGATCAGGGCTCTGGGGGGTGCAGGACCAGGGAAAGGACAGCACCCAGGAACAGAAGAACTTGATTTCTCCTCCCCCTGCCTTGTTCCAGCTCTTCCACTCTCTTTCCCCCAACTCCTATCCCATCACTGTGCACAATCCAACCAGCCCTTAGGAGGGAGCTGGAACCTCTGCCTCACACTGGGTTGTGAGTGACCGATAGGTTCCAGGGTCACAAAAATTCCAGGAGATTGTCATTCTAACAGACCAAACACAGCCAAAGGAATGAATCTCAAATGGCAGAATTTAAAGTATTAGGAGTGCATCAGGAGCAGCAGGGGGCTTCCCAGTGACCTTAAATCACATTAACATACCCAACTTTCAAGGTGGGTCCTTCAGGGACCAGAGTTTCTCTTTCTTGGACGCTTATCCCATCCTGAGCACCACTAAGAGTCCCCATGCAGGTGGTGCTGCCAGCCAGGGGAACCAAGAACAAGGCCTCTGGGTGTGCCAGGAAAGGCAGCTGCTGGTTAACAGTGGAGCTGCTTCTTTAGGCCATCCCCCAGCCACAGCCTCCCTTTCTCCTTCCACTTCCATGCCTATGGGCTGTGGGAGCCCAACCCTGGTCTTAGCCATGACCCATCCAGGCCCTGAATTCTGGCAACTGGGCAGAGACTTGGAAGTGGCCTTGAGGGTGGAAGGAGGGACAAGGTGTGTAAGCTGATTTCAAAAGACGTTACATTCTCTTAGGTTGTAGGTACACATATGTGCACACTCACATGCTTGCAGGCCTTTGTCAACTGGACTGACCACATCAGCCTCTCTGTGGGCTGCTCAACTTCGACTCCACCCTTATATATCACCTTCTCCACTTCAGTCCAGCTCTGAGCTCATCAGAACCCGATCTTATCAATTGTTTCTTCCCATATTTGTGCATCCTCCCAACAAAATTGTCCCTAGCACTAGCTATGTGCCCAGGGACCCACAAGGAGCTCACAGCCCAAGTGGAAGAGGCACAAACACAAGCTGCTTTGATAAAGATTCCAGCAGAGGAACAAATTCCCTAACTCTGCCTGAAGACTTCTCAGAGAAGGTGACATTTGGTTTGGGTTCTAGACAAAGAACCCAGGAGGAGTTTATGGGGGAAGTATGTGAAAACTAAAGGAAGCAAGTACAAAGAAGGGCTGGAACGTAAGAACATTTTTGCAAAGGTTGTATCCTGGGGGGAGTGCCAGAATCCACAGAGAACTTCAGGCTGGATCTATGTTGGATCTGCTTCTCTTCTGCTGTGGGTGGGGGCACGTGACCCAGCTCAGATGGTCAGAGTATCCCAAATCCCCAGGCACCACTGGAGATGGGCATGTGCTCAAGACAGCAACTTTGACTGAAATTTTTGGGAAAGAAGTGTGCTCTGTCCACAGGTGCTGTTGTGCAGGTAGAGCATAAGTGTGGAGCCGCTGAGGGCCTTGAGGGGCAAGGACAGGAACAGAGCTGAGCAAACACAAGCATCAGAGCTGAGAGTCATGGAACAGTTTCGTGACTTGAACCCCTGGATAGGGATCTGGCTTTACCGGAAGCTAGCTGTTGGTGTTTAGTCGCTAAATCGTGTCTGACTCTTTTGGGATCCTCATGGATTGTAGCCTGCCAGGCTCCTCTGTTCATGGGATTTCCCAGGCAGGAATACTGGAATGGGTTGCAATTTCCTTCTCCAGGGGATCTTCCCAACCCAGGGATCAAACTTGTGTCCCTTGCATTGGCAAGTGGATTCTCTACCACTGAGCCACCAGAGAAGTCCAACAGAAGCTAGTACCCTTGTCCTTTCCAGTTCTCTGAGCCAATACATTTCTTTGCTTCAACCAGTTCCAGCTGACTTTTTCTGTCTTAGGCAATTGCCAAGGCTTGTCAAGGCGAGCCTTGACTAATGCAGCCTCCCCTGACTCCCCCTGCCCAAGAGATCTGGGGCCCGGCTTCCTGCAAGGCAGACTTGAGCTGTGGTTCTTTGGGCCTGACACCCTTTGGCCTGCAGGCATTCTGCCCACAGCTGCTGGGCAGCGAGGGCAGCTGTGCTGGCCCTTCTGTGTCTGGGCACGAAGTACAAGCAGGGGTCTGGGTAACAGAATGGCCAACTACCTCCTGCCTCCTCCTGAGTGTGTCTGTGTGTACATGTGTGTCTATGCGTGTTTGTGTGTATGTCTATATGTGCATGTCAGTGCATGTGTGTATGCATGTCTCTGTGTGTGTGCGCGTGTGTGTCTCTCTGTGTCTGTGTGTGTTGCATGTCTGTGTGTGTGTGATGAGCAGAGGGGCCCAGCCTCTCTGGGCTGGTTCTGCTGCAGGACAGGAGTCCTGTGCTTCCTCCCAACATCAGTGCTTTCCTCTTTTCTTCCCTTCCCCTTGGGAGGGGCCTGCAAAGCCCCTGGACAAGATTTCAGGGCCAGGCTACCAGCCAGGGGAAGAAAGGAGGAAAAGGTGAAAGAGGAGCAGGAAAAAGGGAAGTGGAGACCAACTGGCCCATTGCCATTCTAGTCCAAGTGGGCACTGCCAGGAAAGGTGCTGTTCACCATGTGATCGACGTGCGCTAGAGGCCAACAGTGTGCAGCAGGTTTAGAAACTCTTCAAGGCAGGTCTTACTGCCCGCGTAGGAGCCCAAGGTTGCAGAGCTGTGAGTGGCCGAGCGTTTTCTGACTCTGGAAGGCAGGCTCGCTCCTCTGATGCTGTCAAGAGCGCATGGACAGGTAAGACCCCACCATAGTTGTCTCTGCCCCCGAGAAGTCCTGTCGGGTGTCCCTTTACAGACAGACATGGCTTTGACTGGACCCTGGGGATAGGGGCGCTGGCGGAGAGGAGCTGTCACACAGGTAGGCAGGGTCTGGACTCTTTAGGTCTGACTTACAGCTCTGCTACTTCTTGTGGATCTTGGTCTGCAATCCACACCCTCACCAGCATGTTGGGCAGCTGGGAGATGGAAAGAGCTCAGTATGGAAACTGTGTGCTGTATTCCTGGGCAACAAGCAGGTGCTTGGCCCGTGCCCACTGTCTCTTTTCTTACATTTAACAGATGAGCAAATGGAAGGCACTCAGAGGGTGGAGGAGAGGACTCCGCCCGCCTCTCCCAGCATCCAGCCCTGGGTCTCTCCCTCCCCAAGTGCTGAGCACCAGTGTTGGAGGGAGATGAAAGGGAAGGCATGGTGATGGGAGCCCTGCACGTCCGTGTGCACCGCAGCTCAAGCTGGCTGGACTTGAGCAAGCACGCCTAGACCCTTGGGGACGGGCGCCATCCCTGGGTGCTGGCACAACAAGGTGCGTTCCTAGAGGGTGTTGGCTTCCGCCGGGCTGTGGAGCTGAATGAGTCTGTCCTGATGGGAGGAGTCGCAGGGTGGGTAAATCTGACCCTTGGTACAGTCTGAGCCAAGGCGTTGGGCAGGAACCAACGTGCTCCTTCATTTGGGGATTGGGGGCCCTGGACCCCACCCAAGGTGCCTGTTTGGAGAGGAGAACAATGTGGAGCTGAGGGTGCTGACTCACCCAGACTCGGCACCAACTGTCAGAGCAGGTTTGCACAGGCGGGGGTCAGCGGCCGGAAGGAAGGACCCTAGGCCACCCAGAGACATTCCTGCTGCCAGTTATATTCACAGACCTTTTCCTGTGCAGCTCCGGAGGAGCTGGAAGGGAATGCCTTCCATGTCTTATTTCACAGACAGCATGACTGACACCCACAGTGACAGTTGGCAGAACACTGGGACCCAGTGCTGGGCATCACTCTATCCCAGCCTGGCCCAAGAGCCTCACTGAGGGGGAGAAAGGAGAGGTCTGGCCACCTGGGGCTACAGGCCTTCAAACCTTCCCTCCAGCCTGCTTCTTGGGGTGACTGATGGCCTTCATGGCACCAGGACACCACATGCCTGCGTGGTCTACTGCCTATGTCCCCCTCCTGAACCCTGCATGTTCCCTCATGGTTTTCTCTCTGGTCCTGGGCCCTGCCTTGCTCCTCCTCAGGGAGCTGGCCCCGGACACCTCCTTTTCCATTCACACCTTTTCCCTCTTCATCCCTACCCTGCCCTGGATGTGGAGGACAGTTCCTTCCCCGGACCCTGAGCATGTCCACTGTGGCTGGTCATCAGGCACCTGTGGTGATGGGGTCACATGGGGCCTGTCTACCCAGTGGACAGGCAGCCCTATTGGCAGACTGCAGGCCCACTTCCTCTCACTTACTCCCCCAGCACCAGGCCCTGTGCAGTCGGGGGCACACATGTGCTCAACCTTTTAAAAGAATGAATGGATGGATAGATGGATGGATGATGGATAATGGATGAATGAGTGGATAATGAACAATGAATGACATGGATGGATGGATGAACTTGTGAGTGTGTCCAGTGTAGAGCAAGGCATTGTAGCAGAAGACAGGGGTTCCTTGCCTCACTTTTGACCACGGGGCTTGGAACAAGTCATGCCCCTCTCTGAACCTGCTTCTTCATCCAGAAAGAGCAATCACAGAAGCACTCTTACAAATACAAGTGAGGAGTGGAGAGGAGGCAAGTGGGGGAAGCTGATGTTTCTCAAAGATGTCTCCATGTCCTAATCCTTAGAGCCTGTGAAATTACTGTATTTGGGGGGAAAAACCCCCAAACATCTGAAGGATGTGATTAAGGTGAGGATGTTGAGTTGTTATGTTGATGTTGTTGTTGTTGAGTTGAGGTGTATATGATGAGTTGATGTTATCTGTGCTTAGTTACTCAGTCATGTCCAACTCTTTGTGGCCCTTTGGACTGTAGCCCGCCAGGCTACACTGTCCATGGGATTTCCCAAGCAAGAATACTGGAGTGAGTTGCCATTTTCCTCCTCCAGGGTATCTTCCTGACCCAGGGATTGAACCCAGGTCTCCTGCATTGTAGGCAGATTCTTTATTTATCCACCGAGCCATCAGGGAAGCCCTATGGATTATCTGGGCGGATGCTAAATGCCAGCACAAGTGTTAAGAGAGGCCAGGCAGGCGGAAACCTGACCCAGAAGAGTAGGAGGCAATGTAACTCTTCGACAGAGGCTGGAGGGATGTGGCCACAAGCCAAGGGGTATTGGCCACACCAGAGGCTAGAAGAGGCCAGGAAGGGACTCCCTCCAGAGCCTCCAGAACCATAAGAGAAGAAATCCCTATTGTTGTAAGCCACGGAGTTGGTGGTAACTTGCTAGGAGCTAGGAAGGTGTATCAAGCATGCTGTGCTGGTGTAGAGAAGGTCCCTGGGATGGGAGGAGTTGCTGTCATTATTACTGTCACATTTCTTCCGAGACTGTCAGCTCTTAGAGAGCAGAGTCAGTGTACTATTTCCTGGAGTAGTCTCGCCCCAGTGGGCACTCCATCAGTGGCAGGCAGGCCAGGAAAAGGAGCTCCCCTTCACACCAGGGTTGGGGTGTTGGGGAGGGTGTCTGAGGGTTGTGTTCCATCCCCCTTGTGTCGCAGGGCTCTGAAGCATGCCTTCCTGCCAGCCGCCTGGATTACACGGTCACTGGCTCCCCTTAGCTGAACGTGCCCTGCACACAGCCCTGACATGCCAACCCTGCCCGCCCCAGGGACTGCTTGCTTGTATGCACAGGTCCTGCCTTTGGGATGAGCTGCTGCCACCCACCAGGATCCCAGGGCCATGGGCAGGATCAGTGGGCTCAGAGTGAGGAGGCCATGACCCTCTGTTGTGGCCGAGTCACCCAGGCCAAGGACCAGCTTATTCAGAAACACCAGGCAGGTGACCTCAGGCCCACTGATGTGCCAGAAAGCAAATGAATTTCCTAAAGCTGGCCTGCTCTTCTGAGCTCTGCTCTTCCCTAAACTGGGGCTCTTATTTAGCACCCGGGGCCAGGGAGGGCACAGGTCTGCTCTCACAGGTATCCCTGCCCGGCAAGCCTTTGGCCTACGAACAGATAGAAAAAGTGCTCCAGGGGGACTTCCCTGGTGGTCCAGTGGCTGAGAATCCGCGTTCCAGTGCAGGGCCTCAGGTGCTTGCATTCTGGAGCCCATGTGCCACAACTAGAGAGAAGCCTGCGTGCTGCAAAGAAGACCTGATACAACCATAAACACATAAAAAGAATTTTTTTAAAAGAAAAGAAATGGAGCTCCATCATGCCCTGCTGCGTGGACTTCAATCTCCTCTCCAAGGCTTTTGTTTATTGGTTTTGTTTGTGTTGTTTCTTGCGTGTCTGGTTTTCTTTCATTTCTGTTGTACAGAAACTACCTTGGCAAGTTTGCTTACCACCTTTGTCACACATTTATTTCAAAAGTTCCAGAAATCAAGTCCTTTTCAAAATAAACTATGGGGGTTTGCAATTATAGACAGGTACAGTGAGTTCCCTTGAAAGTCACTGGAGAGTTCAGTTCAGTTACTCAGTCGTGTCCGACTCTTTGCGACCCCATGAATCGCAGCATGCCAGGCCTCCCTGTCCATCACCAACTCCCGGAGGTCACTCAGACTCACGTCCATCGAGTCAGTGATGCCATCCAGCCATCTCATCCTCTGTTGTCCCCTTCTCCTCCTGCCCCCAATCCCTCCCAGCACCAGAGTTTTTTCTAATGAGTCAACTCTTCAAATGAGGTGGCCAAAGTACTGGAGTTTCAGCTTTAGTATCATTCCTTCCAAAGAAATCCCAGGGCTGATCTCCTTCAGAATGGACTGATTGGATCTCCTTGCAGTCCAAGGGACTCTCAAGAGTCTTCTCCAACACCATAGTTCAAAAGCATCAACTCTTCGGCGCTCAGTTTTCTTCACCTCTCCCTAAATCAGAGACCAACTGGTACATCCTGGTGCATCTGAACTGCACTCTGTCCATATGGGGGAGGCTCTTGTTGTTTTAGCTGCTAAGTCATTTCCAACTCTTTTGTGACCCCATGTACTGTAGCCTGCCAGGGTCCTCTGTCCATGAGATTTTCCAAGCAAGAATACTGGAGTGGGCTGCCATTCCCTTCTCCAGGAGATCTTCCTGACCCAGGGATAAAACCCATGTCTCCAACAGGCAGATCTTTTACCACTGAGGCACCAGGGGGGCAGCTCTACAAAACAGCAAAAGGACACCTGCAGAAAGGAGATCGGCTGAAGCAGCCAGCCGGTCACTGATTTGTGCCTGTGGTCACGTATCATTGCCTCAGCCAGCTGAAGAGTATGGGTCTCTGACAACACCGGGTGGGTCTCTGACAGCTCTAAAATATGATATAAACGAATCTATATACAGAATAGATACAGACTTATAGACAGAAACCAAACTTACGGTTACCAAAGGGGAAGGGTTGGAAGAAGACTCAGCCAGGACTTCACAGCCAGAAAGTAGGGCAAGTGGCTATTAACCTGAGCGATACGTGCTGAACCAGGAGTGCTTGGTCAATGCTGACGTTCCCTGGGTCCACTCTGAGCCCCCTCCCACACACACAGATCTAAGCCAAGTGCCTGAGTGTCATATGGTCCCAGTAATGACAAGCTGTTGGGAAAAGACAATCCCCTAGCTCCTTCCCCCAATGTAACCTAAAGTTCACTTTGGTGCCTTCACAATATCACCATGCTGGACTATGTACAACAACCAAGACATGGAAGCAACTTAAGTGTTCACCAACAGAGGAATGGATAAAGAAGATGTGGTACACACACACACACACACACACACACACACACACACACACACACACACACACACAGAGGAATATTACTCAGCCATTAAAAGGGATGAAATAATGCCATCTGCAGCCACATGAACATTACTGTACTAAGTGAAGTAAGCTGCTGCTGCTAAGTTGGTTCAGTCATGTCCAACTCTGTGCGACCCCATAGACGGCAGCCCACCAGGCTCCACCGTCCCTGGGATTCTCCAGGCAAGAACACTGGAATGGGTTGCCATTTCCTTCTCTAATGCATGAAAGTGAAAAGTGAAAGTGAAGTCGCTCAGTCGTGTCCGACTCTTAGCGACCCCATGGACTGCGGCCCACCAGGGTCCTCCGTCCACGGGATTTTCCAGGCAAGAGTACTGGGGTGGGGTGCCATTGCCTCCCCTGAGTGAAGTAAGCTAGACAATGACAAATATCATATGATATCACTTATGTGTGAACTCTAAAAAAATAATACAATAGGAACAGGCACACAGACTTAGAAAACAAACTTACGGTTATCAAAGGGGAAGGGTTGGGAGGGATAAATTAGGAGTTTGGGGTTAACACACTACTATATATAAAACATGGAGAAGGCAATGGCACCACACTCCAGTACTCTTGCCTGGAAAATCCCATGGATGGAGGAGCCTGGGTAGGCTGCAGTCCATGGGGTTGCTAAGAGTCGGGTATGACTGAGCGACTTCCCTTTCACTTTTTCACTTTCATGCATTGGAGAAGGAAATGGCAACCCACTCCAGTGTTCTTGCCTGGAGAATCCCAGGGGCAGGAGAGCCTGGTGGGCTGACGTCTATGGGGTTGCACAGAGTCGGACATGACTGAAGTGACTTAGCAGTATATATAAAACAGATAAACAATAAAGTCCTATTGTATAGCATAGGAAACTATATTCAATGTGTTGTAATAGTTTATATAATGTAAAATAATCTGAAAAAGAATATATATAACTGAACAACTTTGCTCTATACTTGAAACTAACACAATATTGTAATCAACTATTCTTCAATTAAAAAAAAAAAATCACCATGCTGGGACCTCTGGGATTAGGGAGGGAGTGTGGACACTGTAGCCTGCAAACAGTACACAAGGTGCTAGAGCCAAAAGGGGGGTGGAAAGGAAAGGTTTCATTCACTGTTCTGGGGGTAATATGAGAAGGCTTCCTGTAGGAGGTGGCATCTGAGTTGGGCCTCAACACTCACAGGGGAATGGAAAGGAGTCAGTGAGTGGTGCAGGCCTGGTGTTCTGTGATAGAATAGTTGAAAAAAAGGTGGGTCAAATCGGGAACCAGTTAGCAGAGTCCAGGGGCTGAAGCTCAGACCAGACAGCTGGGTTGTGAGAGAGCATGTGGGGAAACTCATGAAGGAAGGATCAGTAAGCTGTGCCAGGTTATAACAGGAATGTCCCTTCACCCAGATTCTTCATTACAGGAGCAGAGAGACCAGGCACAGACTGGGAGAAGATATTTGCAGCACAGGTAATCAACCACAAAATAAGTAGCCTTAATATATAAAAAGCTTAGTGAGATGACTAGGAAAAAGACAACTCCGTAGAATAATGGGCAAAAGAACTGAACAAGCATTTCGTGAGAAGGAAACATTATTGGCAAATGGTGGCTCAGACGGTAAAGCATCTGTCTACAACGCAGGAGACCTGGGTTCGATCCCTGGGTCGAGAAGATTCCCTGGAGAAGGAAATGGCAACCCACTCCAGTACTCTTGCCTAGAAAATCCCATGGACGGAGGAGCCTGGTGTCCATGGGGTCGCAAAGAGTCGGACACGACTGAGCGACTTCAGTTCACTTCACAAACATATGAAAGGACGTATTCAGCTTCATTAGTGACAAAGGAAATGGAAAAATCGAATCATAGGAGATGCCGTTTTGGCAAAAATTAAAATGTGGATGATATCACCCTGGGAACAAGGATGTGGAACAGGCTGAGTCCTTGAACCTTGCTGGTGGGAGTGGCTTGGCAAAAAGTCTGGCAACATCTAGGAGGGTTAACACGTGAATACCCTGTGACTTAGCGATTTCACTCTCAGACACACATTTGTTCTAAAGAATGGGCAGTACTCGAGCCCCGGAGGGCAGTGCTAGAGCGTTCACTGCAATCATGTTCAGACAGCAAAGGCACAGGCGCATCTCAGGTGCCTGTCAGCCCAGACTGCTTCAGAGCAGGGAGAATTCACAAATTAAGAGGACATGCATCAATGGGATGGCTCTCTGGAACATTCTGTAATCTGCGAAATCAGATTTCCCAAGAGTCCATCTGCAACAAGTCTATTTATATAAAGCACACAGAGCAAAACCAAATAATGTATTATTAGGAGAGTCAGACACCAGGTCTCAATGGACATGAATTTGAGCAAACTTTGGGAGATATGGAAGACAGAGGAGCCTGGCATGCTGCAGTCCGTGGGGTTGCAGAGTTAGATGTGACTCAACAACTGAACAGCAGACAACATGTAGAACTGCTACAGATGCAGGAAGGTGACAACTCCAAGAGACAGGGAGCTTCAAGGAGGACCCTGGAGGGGCACACAGGGTCCCAAAGACGCCAGCACATCCCCCATCCTTGGGCAGAGCAGGGAACCAATGGGTATTGTTACTCTTTACATCAGAACCATGCTTCTGCTATTTTCCTGTACGTCTTCAAAGTGATAAGACCAAATTTTTAAAAAGGTGGCTGGGTAGAAGCTGGCTGACTGGACGGAAGTTCTGGGTTGGGGAGTGGAGAGACCACAGGGCTGTCGTGGAGACTCTGTGAGGCTGCTGGAAGGTCCAGTGGTTGTCTTCAGGGTCACTTGGTGGGCTCATCTTGACCACTCCATCTGTCTCCTGCCAGGTTCCCTCCTAGCCAGCCTCAGCTAAGCCTAACCCTAACCCTGCTCTGTGACAGACAGACATCTGTGTATACACGTAATCCTTCAGACATTCCACTCACCCTGTAGAGACCCACATGCTCCACCAGACCTAGCTGAGCGCCAGCTCTCAGCTGTCACTCCCTACACAGGGCAGACCCATAATAAAGAAATCACTGTGTTCAGCTGACAAAGAGCAGATTTCTTGCTAAGTAAACACTGATGTTTGGGTAGGGAAATTAGGTTATAAAATTGCGCCTACAAAGGAGGCCATACAGATGGATTTGGTTAAGACCTAGCCACACAAACAACCGGGCTTAATTCAATCACTCACCCTTTATCACATTTTCTTTTTGTCAGAGCAGAAGGATGGGAAGGTTATCAGCGTTTTCAAACTTCCAAAGCCCCAAAGCAGAAAAAACAAGAGGGGGTATCAAGGAGGCTTTTTTCCCAGCAAACTGATCACTTGTTGATTTGTGCAGGCTGAGCTGGGTGGGGGACAGGGAGGTGATGGATTCTATCCACATTTTGGGAGGCAACTGGATTAGCTCCCCTCTACGAGGTACCTGGGGGCTTCCCTGGTGGCTCAGCTGATCAAGAATCCACCTGCAAAACAGGAGACCCTGGTTCAATTTCTGGGTCTGGAAGATCCCCTGGAGAAGGGATAGGCTACCCACTCTAGTATTCTTGGGCTTCTTTGATGGCTCAGTCAGTAAACAATCTGCCTGCGATGTGGGAGACCTGGGTTTGATCCCTGGGTTGGAAAGATCCCCTGGAGGAGGGCATGGCAACCCACTCCAGTATTCTTCCCTGGAGAATCCCTATGGACAGACTAGCCTGGTGGGCTGCAGTCTATGGGGTCACAAAGAGTCGAACACGACTGAGCAACGAAGCACAGCACAGCACAGCACAAGGTACTTAAGGTGTGGGACAGCTCTGGGTATGTGGATCCTGCTTCTGTAAGACAAGTCACCCTTGGCTGAGCACAGCTGAGTAGAACCTTCCAGAAAGTTGGCTTTATGGGGATGGTCCCATCACAGGGCAAATGCAGGGGGCTGGAAGGGGAGCTATGGGTGGGAGTGAGACACTCGGTCTCGGGGTTGGGAGAGGGGCTTTGTTAGGCTTCCCTGGAGTCTGGGTTTAAGCAAGGAGAAAAGGCCTGGGTGGAGGGTGGGCTGCATAGAGGGGATCTCCTCTCCAGTGAGAATTCTTCGACTCTGGCCTGGGCCAGCCAAAGGGGTGTGTGGAATTTCCTTTCCTGGCTGCCTGTCAAAACTAAATGGATAATCCCAAATAGTTTAGATAAAACATCTTGTCTTCTTAGAGGTGGGTGTGCTGCCAATTTTTACCAAGCTTCCGAATGCATTAGTATGTGCTTTGAAAAGGGCCTGGGAGTTGAGGCCCCTCATCAGGACAAGGGCAGCTCCAGAAAGGCTGGGAGCTCCCTCCACACCCCGGCAGGCTGGGGCCAGAAGTCATGCGGGCAGAGACAAGCCTCTGCGCCTTCCTGCTGATAAATGCTTGCCACTCCTGTCTTCCTGGTGCTCTGGGTTCCCCGTTTCCCCCACCACCCCACCCAAGCACATCACCCTGTAAATGCCCTCCCTCCCCATCCCAGGCCAGGAGCCATCTGTGGGTACCAAGATTGCATCTCCTTGGGCCACATCCCTCATGCCCAGTGCAAGGCTGGCACACTGAAGGCAGTAGGTGAGTGTCATCAAATGAACAGGTGCTGAGAAATTCCCCACTGAGGGAAGCAACAGCTAAACGCCACTCTGCTTGGGCAGGACAGGTTAAGTCCACATGTCAGGAGTGCAGCTCCTGGAAGGGGAAGACCAAAGAACAGGCTCCCACAGTGCCAGATACACTTCTCCACGGGTCCCAGAGCACAGCATGGATGCAGCAATGCTGGCTGCAGTAATGAAGGCTTGGAGAGCAGCTGCAACAGGACTCAGGGGCAGTTCACTGCTCACAGATTCCCTCAACAGATGTGGACTAAGGCTGGCAGGAGTGACCCTGAGTGATCGCCCTTGGGACACAGATAAATTCTGCAAGAAAGAATTAAGCTCAATAAATGGATGCATTCTGGGCACTGGCAGCAGCTTCCACCCAGAGGGAACGACATGGACACAAGCAGTGGAAAAAGAATCCCCAGGTCAAAGGCCAATCTGTCCACCAACACCTGAGATTTTACTGTTAGTGATTAATTCCTTTGGATTGATTATAGCACAGATAACACACCACAGCCCTAAGACCTACAATGAGATTCCCCTTCCTCCCTGAGAATAATCACAGCTGAAAGAAGATCTCAGGCTTCAGGGTTAGATCTCACTTTCTGGCTGAGTGATCTGGAAGAAACACAAGTTGGAATCAAGATTGCTGGGAGAAATATCAATAACCTCAGATATGCAGATGACACTACCCTTATGGCAGAAAGTGAAGAGGAACTAAAAAGCCTCTTGATGAAAGTGAAAGTGGAGAGTGAAAAAGTTGGCTGAAAGCTCAACATTCAGAAAACGAAGATCATGGCATCCGGTCCCATCACTTCATGGGAAATAGATGGGGAAACAGTGGAAACAGTGTCAGACTTTACTTTTCTGGGCTCCAAAATCACTACAGATGGTGACTGCAGCCATGAAATTAAAAGATGCTTAATCCTTGGAAGGAAAATTATGACCAACCTAGATCATATATTCAAAAGCAGAGACATTACTTTGCCAACAAAGGTTCGCCTAGTCAAGGCTATGGTTTTTCCTGTGGTCATGTATGGATGTGAGAGTTGGACTATGAAGAAGGCTGAGTGCCGAAGAATTGATGCTTTTGAACTGTGGTATTGGAGAAGACTCTTGAGAGTCCCTTGGACTGCAAGGAGATCCAACCGGTCCATTCTGAAGGAGATCAGCCCTGGGATTTCTTTGGAAGGAATGATGCTAAAGCTGAAACTCCAGTACTTTGGCCACCTCATGCGAAGAGTTGACTCATTGGAGAAGACTCTGATGCTGGGAGGGATTGAGGGCAGGAGGAGAAGGGGGATGACAGAGGATGAGATGGCTGGATAGCATCACTGACTCGATGGACATGAGTCTGAGTGACCTCCGGGAGTTGGTGATGGACAGGGAGGCCTGGCGTGCTATGATTCATGGGGTCACAAAGAGTCGGACATGACTGAGCGACTGATCTGATCTGATCTGATCTTGGGAGGCCCTTAAATTCTGGAAACCTCAAATTTTCTGCTCTGTGAACGGGGAAGAATTATCGTGCAACTCACAGGGCATTTGAGAAGACTGGACAGAATATAATCTGCCCAGCACCCAGCAGAGTGCCTGGAACAAAACATGGGTTTCCTTCTGGTGTCAACAGGAGAGTGAAAAGAGCAAGCCATTATCCAGCAACCACCAGGTACCAGGACCTGTTCTCTGTTTCACACTACTCACTCATCTAATTCTCACAAGCACCCCATGAAGGGGATTGTTTTGTCTATATTTTAGAGATGGGGAAACCAAGGCTCTAGAGGTTACAGAGCCAGTCCGAGAATGTTAAGGGTACATAAATGGCATAGGATTTGAACTCTGGCCTCACGTTGTACTGCCTACACCCTAGGGGTGTAGGATGGGAACAGCCCAAGATGATGGGGGCCCAGGGGGGCAGGAGAGAAATGAGAAAGATCACCTCTCCACCTGGCAGGACCTTTTTCCTGGGGGGACTCCTCCCTATGCCAGCTCTGCACACCCTCCCCTGCTGCAGACCCACCTCATTTCTGTACATCAAGATTTGCTTCACTCTTGGGGCCCCTCCTCCCCTCAGCTGACCACACGGCTCTCCGCAAAGCCCAGAGTCGGGCAACAACTCCTCTGTGAGGGCCAGCATTCAGCAAAGATCAAAGAGCAGGCTGCCTTATCAGACACGCTCCTCATTAAACTTTTACAGGCACATTCCATTATAAATGAGCTGTCTGTCCCATGCTGCTGAGCACGTTCCTGGAGCTGGGGATCTGAAGCTCTCTAAGCGTGAGAGACTTCCACAGAGGGACTGGGGCAAAGAGGAGCCCTCTAGAGTCAAACTGTCCAGGTTCCAGTCCCTGCTGTACTACTTACTAGGACAATGTCCCTGGGGACAGCAGCCAACATTGTCATGCCTCAGTGTCCCCCATGTATCCAGCAGGTATGAAGATGCTCAAGTGGTACTGATGAGGGTTTGTGATGGTTTAGTCGCTAAGTCGTGTCCAACTCTCGTGACCCCACGGATTGTAGCCTTGCCAGGCTCCTCTGTCCATGGGATTCTCCAGGCAAGAATACTGGAATAGGTTGCCATTTCCTTCTCCAGGGGAATCTTCTCCACCCAGGAATCAAATCCAGGGCTGCTGCATTGCAGGCAGTTGCTTTACTGACTGAACTATGTAGATGACATAATCCAGAGGGCTGGACATAAGCTGCTGTGACTGCATTTCAGTCTGAGCCTAGCATCCTGCCGCCCAGAGAGAGGAAAGGATCTGCCTAGAGGGCTCTTTAAGGGCCACGCCCGTCCCCGGGAGGCAAGGTTCCACACAGACCTGTCACTCAACTCTCAGACAGCCATGGGAGGAGGGGGAGCTGCCCTACAAACTGCCTTGTCCTGGGGGTTTTCTAGGTTCCACGTTCACTTGCTGGGTAGTACCTCTGAAGAAGTGGTCAGCCTTGCGGCTTTTAAGGAGTACTCCCTGGAGAAGGAAGGGCAGTGTCAACTGACAATGATGGAAGACAAGGCCCTTCCCTGGTGGGCAACCCTGGGCCCACCCAGCATCTTGGCCCAGGAGCCAGGCAGACATGGCCTTCAGAAGTCTCTTCCTCTGTCCCATCGCACTCAACAGAAGCATGCATGATTGCTGAGGGCAGAGAATGCTCTTCTTGAAACACAAATAAAGCCCGTTCCCCTCTGAATGTGAACCTGGCGTGTGGGCCAAGAATCAAGAAAATTTCCACATATCTTTCTGCTCCCCTTGGTGGCTAGCTGAGAACAGAGCTGTCAGAGGCCCAGGACAATGCAGGTCAGCTGCAAGCCAGGCCAGCTGTGTGTTTATCAAGCAATGAGCGTGCCATCTTGATGGAACACTGACTTTGGAAAACTCCATCTTCAGATCCATCCAGACCTGACAGTTCATGAGCTCAGCCAGCAACAGCCAAGAAACTACTTTCTTGAGAGAAGTGGGGATGACCATTTGTATTCACGTACAGTCACCAGGATGAGGTAGGGTTCAGACACCTTGGATGGCTCTCAGTGGGGTGCTGGGCAACTGGCACACATGACAGAGTATCCAGAGGATGGTGGAAGGTGGAAGCTCTCACACCCATCAGCTGGTATTCCTGTTCTTTCCTAAAAGGACCTGGGTCAGCATGTGGCCTTTCCATGAACTGATGGCTAAGCCCCAGAGCCACCTGTCTCTAGCAACAACCCCACCCTACCCCCTGCTCCTTCTCTGTGCAGCGTGGCCTGGGCTGTGACTGCTGGAGTATTGTCCACCAATCACAGCTCAGGATCAGCTGATGCAGGGGAGCAATTAGTGGTGGTCCGGAGTCCAGGCAGGTACTGGGGTCATGGATGTCAGAGGTCAGGTATGGAGCCCGGTGAGTGGAGAAAGGAGGCGACTGTCCTCCCTACGGTTGAGATGCTACGTCTGTCCCCTTTCCTTCCCTCCCTCTCTTGTCCCCGTATGTACATCTCCTTCTGCAGGCTGAGAAGATGAAGAGATTCAGGTCATCTTGTGGGCTTCTGTGAGAAGGTGATGAAAAGGAAGCAGGGCATATTTAACACCCATATCACAGAGCTGTTAGCACGGAGGGAAAAGGCCTAAATGCTTGCTACCTCTGTGACTCCGGACAACCACTCTGGGGTCACTGCCTAGGAATGTGCATCTTTAAGACACATCCTAGTTCAGATTTACAGCCAGGTTTGAGAACTGCTCCATGAGCTAGTCTCTCTAGCCCTTCTGGGCTGTAAGCAGCTGGAACTGGTTCTCTATGAAGCCCTAGGGCAGGACTGGGATGGTAAGGACCCTACAAACAGTGTGGCAAGTTGAGAATCCACCCAGCCCCTGTACCAGGAATATGAGCTTCTGTCCTTCCTGCAAGCATGTGAGTGAATCTGGGCCCAAGGCAGTCCCCACTCCCATGCATATTGAGAAGGTGGGGGCTCCAGCTGAGGGCCCCACTGTGCCCCACCTCAGCCTTAGTTCTCCACGTGACCTGGTGACCCTAGTTCCAAGAGGCAGGGGTGTAGGAGATCCACAGAGCTCCTGTTCTCTGCTAGTAGTCACCAGGTGATGGAGAGACTACAGGACCTTCTCTCCTGCCCTTGAGAATGGACTCTCAGAGAATCAGGAGCCCATGCATGTGGTGGGGCTGGGGTGTCACAGAAGAACCACACCTGACCAGCAAACACACCCTCCCATCCATCTGTCTCCCCATCACCCATGGTTTACACAGGTGACGGGTGCTGCATCAGCAGTCCTGACCATTTACTCTTCAGGAACCACCTAAGCATTCATAAACTGTGCAAGGCCTGTGGTGGGTTTGCACCTCCAGGGGACTGGAAGGTGAGTCTGGAGAGAGCTGGGTGGTGGGATGGCTATCTGTGAGGAAGCTGCCCAGTTGGGTGGTGCTGAGTGGGTTTCACACTCTAGACCGACTGCCTGCCCCTCCCATGAGTAGCTGCCTGCTTGGGGAGGTGTGCAGCCAACCCTGGCCAGTCTCCTCCTCTGTCTGACCACAGTGATTGCTATAGTCCATCTCCTTCCTATGGTCTCCCATTTCTTCTGCCCATCCTCTAGCAGCTCCTACAATTACCCTGAAAATGAATCAGACCACTCCTTCCTGCTCCTGGTCACCAAAAGGAAAAAGTCCAAATTCCTCAACTGGGGAGGGTGGGGGTGGTGGGAGAAGACCCCTCCTCCCTCCATTCCCAGCGGGATGTAAACCTGTGTAAACCATGGGTGATGGGGAGACAGATGGATGGGAGGGTGTGTTTGCTGGTCAGGTGTGGTTCTTCTGTGACAACCCCACCCCACCATGGGCACGGGCTCCTGAGTCTCCGAGAGACTGTTCTCAAGGGCAGGAGAAAAGGTCCTGTAGTCTCTCCATCACCTGGTGACTACTAGCAGGGAACAGGAGCTCAGTGGATCGCTTCAGCCCCATTTCCCACCTCCCCATGGTACAGTCCCCAGACAGCATCCCCTTCCAAGGTCACACCATGGCCTACCTCTGCCACAATGAACCCCTCTCTAATAGGCCAACAGAAATAACAACAGTGATCACAATGCGTCCACTGCAAGTTTCCACATGGTTCCAAATACACTATTTGTATTACCCTATTTAATTTTTCAAATAACTCAGTAAATGGGATAGGTACTATTATCATGGACTTTCATAGATGAGAAAACTGGGATTTATCTGTTCAGATTGATTAGATGGTTACCTCCCAAAGCTGGTGCATTCAGTCCTGGGTTCAAGCCCAAGTAGCAGGGTGAGGGGCCAGTGGCAGGTGCTCCCCCTGGAGCCACGCCCACCGTGGCCAAGAGAGCCAATGGGCAGCAGCCTTGGGTGCCAGCAGCTGCAGACGGTCTGAAGGTGGGACAGGAGATGACGCTGCAACTCATTTGCTGCACAGTGTTTGTGTAATCAGATACACTTGGCAACGGTGAGGAGGAGTGGCTACAGGATGGGCTTGGTGGATGGAGTCCACCGGTCCATCCTGGTCTGATCACCAGGATCAGACCACATTGATCACAGAACAGTCACAGCCAGGGGGCCCATTTTTTTCTTCTAGGCTTTATTCTGTTTATTCTGACGGAATTCCAGTGGAGCTATTCCAAATCCTGAAAGATGATGCTGTGAAAGTGCTGCACTCAATATGCCAGCAAATTTGCAAAACTCAGCAGTGGCCACAAGATTGGAAAAGGTCATTTTTGATCCCAATCCCAAAGAAAGGCAATGCCAAAGAATGCTCAAACTACCACACAATTGCACTCATCTCACACGCTAGTAAAGTAATGCTCAAAATTCTCCAAGCCAGGCTTCAGCAATATGTGAACCGTGAACTTCCAGATGTTCAAGCTGGTTTTAGAAAAGGCAGAGGAACCACAGATCAAACTGCCAACATCCGCTGGATCATAGAAAAAGCAAGAGAGTTCCAGAAAAACATCTATTTCTGCTTTATTGACTATGCCAAAGCCTTTGACTGTGTAGATCACAATCAACTGTGGAAAATTCTGAAAGAGATGGGAATACCAGACCACCTGATCTGCCTCTTGAGAAATCTGTATGCAGGTCAGGAAGCAACAGTTAGAACTGGTCATGGAACAACAGACTGGTTCCAAATAGGAAAAGGAGTACGTCAAGGCTGTATATTGTCACCATGTTTATTTAACCTATATGCAGAGTACATCATGAGAAATGCTGGACTGGAAGAAACACAAGTTGGAATCAAGATTGCTGGGAGAAATATCAATAACCTCAGATATGCAGATGATACCACCCTTATGGCAGAAAGTGAAGAGGGGCTAAGAAGCGTCTTGATGAAAGTGCAAGTGGAGAGTGAAAAGGTTGGCTTAAAGCTCAACATTCAGAAAACGAAGATCATGGCATCTGGTCCCATCACTACATGGGAAATAGATGGAGAAACAGTGGAAACAGTGTCAGACTTTCTTTTTCTGGGCTCCAAAATCACTGCAGATGGTGACTGCAGCCATGAAATTAAAAGACGCTTACTCCTTGGAAGGAAAGTTATGACCAACCTAGATAGCATATTCAAAAGCAGAGACATTACTTTGCCAACAAAGGTTCACCTAGTCAAGGCTATGGTTTTTCCTGTGGTCATGTATGGATGTGAGAATTGGACTGTGAAGAAGGCGGCGTGCCGAAGAATTGATGCTTTTGAACTGCGGTGTTGGAGAAGACTCTTGAGAGTCCTTTGGACTGCAAGGAGATCCAACCAGTCCATTCTGAAGGAGATCAGCCCTGGAATTTCTTTGGAAGGAATGATGCTAAAGCTGAAACTCCAGTATTTTGGCCACCTCATGCGAAGAGCTGACTCACTGGAGAAGACTCTGATGCTGGGAGGGATTGAGGGCAGGAGGAGAAGGGGACGACAGAGGATGAGATGGCTGGATGGCATCACTGACTCGATGGATGTGAGTCTGAGTGACCTCCGAGAGCTGGTGATGGACAGGGAGGCCTGGCATGCTGCAGTTCATGGGGTGGCAAAGAGTCGGACACGACCGAGCAACTGATCTGATCTTATTCTGTTTCCCACCTGCGGCACCCACCTCAGGGGATGAAGGGGTGGGCTTCCCAGGGCCCAAGGCTAGTCCTAAACACTCACTATATTCCTCCTGTGGCCTGAGGGGAAGGAACCAGGATAGTGTGTAGCCACTGGGAGCCCACCCTAGCAGGAGGTGGGCTTTGAGGGGCAGGTGGGCTCCTCAACCCTTCAACCCTTGAGGGGAAGCAAACAGGCCCACCTTGCACGGATGACATGTGAAAATCAGTGCACTTCTCTTTACCTCAGTGTCTGCATCCACAGGATGCAGATTATAACCTCATTTCACAGGCAATCAGGAAGCTCAACTAATACAGCCCAACCAGGCTCCAGTAGAACTTGGCCCTAGTAGGCCCTGCACAAATGATTGACACTCTTTACTGTCTTCTACTGGATAATGCCAGGCTTCACCACTAAAGTATCCCCACTGTGATACTTTATGATCACAAACGAGCTGAATGGTGACACCCAGAGATGTCTATGTTCTAATCCTTGGAACCCATGAATGTCACCTTCTGTGGGAAAGGAAGCTTTGCAGATGTATTTGAGTTAAGGTTCCTGACACCAGAAGATGATCCTGGATTTCACACTAAAAGCATCACTGGCATCCTTCTAAGAGGGGCAGAGGAAGAAAACTACTGCAGATGAGACAGAAGGCAATATGAGAAAAGAAGCAGGGGACATAAAGGCAATGTGGCGAGAGGCAGGGATCATGGGCATGGAGGCAGCCTCCAGAAGCTAGAAAACTCAAGGAAATGGATTCTCTCCTGGAGCTGGAAGGTTCCAGAAGGCAACCAGCCCTGCTAACACCTTGATTTTAGGCCCAGAAGACTTACTTCTCCTTACTGGCCAGGAGAGAAGCAGAAGCGGGACATGACCTGTGTCCAGCCCTGACCTAGGGGATGACAAAGTCTGGAGAAGGCTCAGGGACCACCTCTCAACCACAGCTCTCCATTAAGCCAGGGACTAACCGTACGAAGGGCCCTCTGATTCAGTGACAAGTTCCTGCCTGCAGACAGAGCATCTCAAACCTGTAATGTATGTTAAACACAAATGGTGGGCCCACCCTAGAGCCTCTGACTCAGCAGGTCTGGGCCTGGGCCTGAGACTCTGCATTCCTAGCAGGCTTATGCTGCTGGTCCAGAGGTTTGGGGAACCACTGAATTCGGGGGCAGTGTCCCACTAAAGGGTTATATGAGCTTCCAAGAAGGAATTGTGTAGACATATGCAGGGGACCTGTGGTCATACACATGTTCCCAAGGGAGAAGCTGGTGTCTGGGCTGAGGGTCGTAATTAGGTTTCTAACTCTTTCACTCCCTAAGTCAGGGGGCGGGGTCCTAATGATGAATTACTTAACCACTCTATGCTGCCTCAATTCCTTCATCTGTAAAATGGGGCTGACAGGAGACACACACCTTATAGGGTTAAGAGGATTCAGTAAGATGAACACATGAAGTGTTTATAGGCAGAGCCTGTCCAAAGGTCACAGTTACTTTGAGAAACAGCAATTGTTAATAGTGAGGTATTCTTACATCTCTGTCACTGTCCCTAGGTATGTGGGGCCATGGGTGCCGGATGTTCCCCGGCACAGTGACACATGCATGCCTGCCTGCGCTCTCCCCCAGGGAGCTCCCAGCCTTGCCCTGGTCAGCCTTGCCCTGGCCTCTGACCAGCATGGGGCTCCTTGCCGGGAGCACTTCGTTGCAGGCCTGCCAAGCCCAGGATCTGTGTCATGGAATCAGCCAGACAGTTTCCAAGAATAGAAAAACAGCCATTTCAACCCCCTCCTGAAAAGGGATTCAGCTCCCCTGATACTCAGAGGATTCTTAGCTGCCACCAGCTGAGCCACTCTGCAGTGATCCACCAGCTCTAATAGGACACACCTTCCAGAAGCTGCCTGGGCTGTGGGCAGAGGGCTGAAATGGCCCCACCATCCACCAGGGGGATACAAGCCTGCCCATGGCAGGTCCTAGTCAAGCAAGCACCAGCTGCAGGCACCGAGGTAAAAACGCAAAGATCCAAACACGTCAAAGGGGACAACCTGAAGGGACTCCCAATGGGCAAACCTGGAACAATTTGAACAACAAAATGAATAGTGATAGCAATGGAGTAGAACTCTTGGAAGAACACAAATATCCACACATTGATTTGATATAAAAAGGGACAGGGGAGCCTGGTGAGCTTCCGTCTGTGGGGTCGCACAGAGTCGGACACGACTGAAGTGACTTAGCAGCAGTAGCAGCAGCAGTGATCAAATGAATAGAGAAATGGGGGAGAAAAGACAGGTCTTCCTTACGGTAGAATTCTAATCGATAAATGTGGAAAGAATCACAGAAATAGAAAATCACCATTTGGCAAATAATAGTAGTTACTGTTTTTGGCAAGAATCATCAATGGATGTTTAAGTGAGTGGCTGAAAATATTGTGATAAATAGGAATTTACATATTATCCAAGTACTGTTCCACGAGAGACTTGCAATTACACAGGGACCAGCTTAAAAGTGGAGAAACCCAGCACACCTCACTGTAAGCAAATAATCAAAGTTAGGATTTCCAGGGATGAGAAGTATGGCCATCATGGGCCCTGGACATGAAGTTCTAGGATGGGAGAGCACCACTTCCATGGCAGTATCCCCAAAATGCATCATCTGAATTTATCAGGAGGCAACATCAGGCAAACACAAATTGAGCACATTCTATACATTAAGTGGCCTTTCCTCTTCAAGTGTCAAGGTCATATGTAAACTGATACAGCCACTATGAAGAATAGTAGTGGAGGTTCCTCAAAAAACTGAAAATAGAGTTGACACATGATCTAGCAATCCAGGGTATGTATGTCCTGGGTACATACCTAGACAAAATTCAAATATAAAAAGATACATGCACTCCTATGTTCAGAACAGTGCTATTCACAATAGCCAAGACATGGAAGTAACCGAAGTGGCAAATGAATGGATAAAGATGTGTTACACATCTACAATGGTATATAACTCAGTCATAAAAAGGAATGAAATAATGCCATCTGCAGCAACATGGATGAACCTAGAGATTATCCTAAGTGAAGTAAGTCAGACAGAGAAGGACAAATAGCATGATATTGCTTATATGAAGGATCTAAAATATTACATTTCTATGACACAGACACAGGCTCAGTTATAGAGGACAGAGAGGGAGGGTGGAGAAGGGAAGGACTGAAGTCTGGGATCAGCAGATGCAAACTATTACATACAGATGGACAGACAACAAGGTCCTACGGTATTACACAGGGAACTACCTATATTCAATTGATAAGCCATAATGGAAAAAGAGAAAAAATGTGTCAAGGTCATGAAAGGCAAAAGAGACTGAGCCATGTCCTGGGGTAAAGATGACTAAGGAGTTATGACAACTAAATGTAAGGGCTGAATCCTGAACAGAGGAAAAAAGGATATCCACAGGCAACTGATGAAATTTAGATAAGATTTATGAGTTAGTTAATAACACTGAACCAGTCTTTGGTTATGTAAGATATGAATGTCTGAGGAATAGGGTGAGGATATACAGGAAATCTTTGTACATTTTTGCAACTTATTTTTAAACGTCTGAGATTATTCCAGAGTACAAAATATCTTTAAAAAGCAAACACAAGTCCCAGATTTGCTCTGTCTGTGGAGAGCAATGAGTGTAGGAGTTACCTGCCCCCTGCTTGGGCATAGAGTTTTGCATATAGAGAGGGCTCAGCAAGTTTCAGAGAAGGCAATGGCACCTCACTCCAGTACTCTTGCCTGGAAAATCCCATGGATGGAGGAGCTTGGTAGGCTGCAGTCCATGGGGTCGTGAAGAGTCAGACACAACTAAGTGACTCCCCTTTCACTTTTCACTTTCATGCACTGGAGAAGGAAATGGCAACCCACTCCAGTGTTCTTGCCTGGAGAATCCCAGGGACGGGGGAGCCTGGTGGGCTTCCGTCTCTGGAGTCACACAGAGTCGGACATGACTGAAGCGACTTAGCAGCAGCAGCATCAAGTTTTGACTGACTTTTTTCCAGCGGGAGCTGGGAGAGGTGGCAGGGTCTGTCTTCAGCAGGTGGAATGTGTGGAGGGGGTTCTCTGCTCAGCAAACACTGATTGTGAACTTATTACACACATGTCAGCCATCGTCAAGGCGGGAATCAGAGCAAAGCCCAGAGTCTGCTGGAGGCAGTGTAAAAACAGCTCATTTCAGTGTTACAGGGTGGTGGGAATCCGGGGGAGGGCCCCCATTCAGGGTGGGCTTCCCAGAGAAGGTGGCTCCTGAGCCAAGGCTTCAGAGGTCTGGAGAAGGGGCCATTCCAGGCGGCTGGGCAGCAGGCGCTGAGACCCAGGTACTTGGGGGCTGGAACCATAAATGGCAGCTTGGCATGGAATGGGAGATGTCTGGTCAAGAGGCACAGCAGAGATATAGGAGGTGGGGCAGAGGATTTAGTCTCTTTTCTGGAAGCAAAAGGGACACTGTAGCAAGGGCTCAGGTCTTGGAGTCATTAAAACCAAGAAAAGAGACATTGGCTATGGGCTCTGAGCCCGAGGGTGGGAGTGAAGAGGGACAGAAGCAAGAATAAAGAGAGAGACACAGGGGATGAGCTCCTTCACTGGCAAGGGGTGGGGGGTGGCGGCGGATGGTGGTGGTCTCAAAGCAGGGAGCAGGAGAGGCCCCAAAGTATAACTTTGAACTTGTCCTTATCAGTAGGGAGACTCTATAATTCACTGTCTGAACTGGGATACTTGAGGGTGTGAAAGGGGGGTGCTCTGAATGATTATGTTGGAACAACATCTATCCAGAGTCATGGTATTAATATGGGGACTGTGGCCTGCAGAATTCCCTGCTGCCTAGATGGGGAAGAGTCTCAGGGTGCTGATGGACACAAGGGGCCCCCCTGCAACCTTGGAAGCCGTGATGTGGGAGGTAGGTGAACCCTCTCAGGAAACCAGAGGAGAGCTGGAGTTCCCACGACAGCCCCCCTTCGCACGGGGTCAGTGCTCGTCTAGGTGACACAGGCGGACGAAGGCCACTGGGGAGCAGAGAGCTGAGGCGGGGCGGCGGGTGGAACTTACCCGTGCACACCGGGGACAGAGTGAGGCTCGTAATGGTACCGGCCCTCCTGGTGTCGCATGTCAATCGGGAAGGGGGCGTGGAACGGTGGCAGGAGATGGGGCGGCACTGCGGAGGGGAGAGAGAAACAGGACTTCAGAAACTTTTCCCCTCCCTCGAAAAGCAATTTTCAAAGGGCTTTAAAGCTCGATGAATTTCAGAGCAAGAACGGTCAGAACAGGGGGGCTCCGGGGTGCCCAGCTATCACACACCCACGAAGGGGGATGAATAAATAATCAAAGTCAGCCCGAGAACCCTACATCTTTCACATAAAAGATCCCCAACCGCGTTCTTGACAAAGACAAGCAGCTAAGCGCTCTTTGAACTTGGGGAGATGACAGACTTGGCCGCAAATCAGGGCTGACAGCGCCAACAGGCTTCTGTGCATCCCGGCCTTGGCTGGATGTGGCTCCGGCAGCCCCAGGTCAGGGCATCCGGGCTCTCAGTCACCCAGGCGGAGGTGTTTACCTAGAACCCGCTGCGGAGGCAGGACCACTCCCGGCTGTGGCCAGCCTCCGTCAGGCCAATCCCACTGAGCCGCCTGCCCCGTCCCGTTGGCAGCCACAGTGGACACCTTTGTGGGTCTGTTAATTCTCCAGCTCTTAATATTAATTACAAACCCCAAGTGCTCCGGCCCCCGGGATGCCAATGCCAACACGTGAGACCCAGCTTCCAGAGTGCGTCAGCCTCCTGTCTGCACTTGGCCTGCCCTCCACAAATCATCATGATAATTGTAGGATGCTCTTTGCTTATTAAAAAAAAAAGATTCCTGGGTACCCTGGAGGCAAACATAATTATAGGCCTTAAGAAAACAAGGCTCTTTAAAAAGTAGTGAGACTGGGAAAGGGCTAAGATTTCTCAGTCAGCTCTCACTGGGGCTGAGAGCCGTGGGCCAAAGAGGATGAGTGTTGAGTCTAAATTACCCAAGAGTTTAAAGAAGTCAGGTGGGTTTGTTTTCCATGTGCACAGGTCAGCTGACTGTCAGACTTGAGGTGATAAAGACACACAAATAATGCTATGGGTTTTGTCCAAGTGGATCCTAGTACTGGAAACACCACGAAATTTTTTTCTGATTATGGTAAAATACATGTAACAGAAAATTTACCGTGTTAACCATCTATAAGCACACAATTGAGTGTGCCTCCACCATGCACCACCAGAATTCTTTCCATCGTCTCGGACTGAAACTTTCTCCCCATTAAACACCAGCTCCCCCTCCCCCAGGCAATCACCATTCTCCTCTAGGGACCTCCTATGAGCAGAATCACTGTCTCTTGTCTTGTGATTGGCTGACTCCACTTAGCATAATGTCCCCAAGGTTCATCCACTGTGGCTTGTGCCCAAATTTTCTTTTTTTAAAAATTATATTTTACTAAAGTAGTTGACTTGAAATTGTGTTCGTTTCTGCTGTACACCAAAGTGACTCATATATATATTATACATATATATATTCTTTTTCATATTCTTTCCCATGAAGGTTTATCACAAGGTATGGACTGCAGCTCCCTGTATTGTACAGTAGGACCTTGTTTATCCATTCTCTATATACTAGTTTGCATCTGCTCATGTCAAACTCCCAATCTACCCTTCCCCTACCTCCCTCCCCGTGGGCAACCACAAATCTGTTCTCTACTTCTATGAGTCTATTTCTGTTTTGTAAATAGGTTCGTTTGTATTAATTTTTTTAGATTCTACATACAAGTGATATCATCTGGTATGCGTCATTCTCTAATTTACTTCACTTAGTATAACAGTCTCTAGGTCCATCCGTGTTGTTGCAAACGGCATGATTTCATTCTTCTTATGGCTGAGTGGGATAACTTCCTTTTTTAAGGCTGGTTAATATTCACTGAATAGACAGACCACCACATCTGGACTACGCATTCATTCGCTGATGGACACTTGGGTTCATCGCTTATGAATTTTTAAGAAGAGTAAACTTTTCTCCTGACATTTAACCTTAACTTTCATGTATTCAATTCTATCTTCCTAATTCTACAGTCCTAACACCCTCCACCGGGGCTGGGGATAAAAACAGCAAATCCTCTCACCCTGATTGAATCAATTTGCCAAACCCAGACTCCACAAATCTTGGGCTCCAAGGGAACATGATGCCAGCACACTGCCCCATCCCTGGCAGGCTGGGCGCTCCCTTTTGGGGCTGCTGATTGCGGAAACGACCAACCTCTTCTCCCAGCACGCCCTGTCCTCTGAGGAGGTGAGGCTGGGCATGCAGCTGTGACTCTGAAAACAGTGACAGGAGGAGCGGACAGCCTCTGGGAGTCAGAGACCCGGAGACCAGCTGCCTCTCACCAACTCCTGGTTTGGGGCAAACTCCGTTACCTCTCTGCATCTCTCTGTGTCCAATCCGAAGACAAGTAACAGTAACCACTCGTATGGCTACCATGAAGATAAAATGCTCCTGCTGAGAGATGCTAGTGCACATAAAAGCACCCTGTCTGTTACTATTGATGATGACTGCTGCTGCTGCTGCTGCTAAGTCGCTTCAGTTGTGTCTGACTCTGTTTGACCCCACAGACGGCAACCCACCAGGCTCCCCCATCCCTGGGATTCTCCAGGCAAGAACACTGGAGTGGGTTGCCATTTCCTTCTCCAATGCATGAAAGTGAAAAGTGAAGTCGCTCAGTCGTGTCCGACTCTTAGTGACCCCATGAACTGCGGCCTACCAGGCTCCTCTGCCCATGGGATTTTCCAGGCAAGAGTACTGGAGTGGGGTGCCATTGCCTTCTTCGTTGATGATGACAATTATCACTAATGTTTGGAGCTCCACGGCCCATAATCAAGCCATGTTGTTGTTGTTCAGTTGCCAAGCTCTGTCTGCCTCTTTGTGAGCCCATGGACTGCAGCATGCCAGGTTTCTCTGTCCTCCACTATCTCCCAGAGTTTGCACAAGTTCAAGTCCACGGAGTTGGTGCTGCTACCTAACCATCTCATCTTCTGCTGTCTCTTTCGCCTTCCACCTTTCCCAGCATTAGGATCTTTGCCAGTGAGTTGGCACTCTGTATCAGGTGGCCAAAGTATTGGAGCTTCAGCTTCAGCATCAGCTCTTCCAATGAATATTCAGGGTTGCAATGAATATTCTCCTTCATGGACCACAGTCTTGTCATGGCAAAGGGACTTGTGAAACCCAATGAAGCTATGAGCCATGCATTGTATGACAGACAGGTCATAGCAGAGAGTTCTGACAAAACATGGTCCACTGGAGGAGGGAATGCAAACCACTCCAGTATTCTTGCCATGAGAACTCCATGAATGGTATAAAAAGGCAATCAAACCACGACTACACCATTTACTGGCCCTAGGGTGTGCGACAAGTTTTCCTCTGCTTACTGCAGACCCTGGGGAAGGCGGAAGGGCAGAAGGCTGGTGCTGGTCTGCTTACAGCCTGAGAGGCAAAGTGGGCTTCTCTGAACCCCAGGGGAGTCAGCAGACAAGCAGTATTCACCTTTCCAAACCTGCAGGAAAGGGCCCTTATGATGTTTTTTAAAATTTTCTTAAAACGCAGCTAGGCAGATCAGATAACACTATTTGCTAATAAAACAAACATGGTTTGTTTTTGTCTATGTCTGACTGTTTCCCTGCATATTCAAAAGGCTCCCCGAGATAGCCAGGGTAGGTGTCACTGTGCCCATTTCATAGATGAGGAAATGGAGACTAAGGCCGATTTCAGCTCAAAGTTATGGAGCTGAAAGATGATAGAGCCAGGAGGGGAATCCAAGGCCCGGGCATGGACTTTTCCCTCTGCCCAGTTCCAACGAACACTCGGAGGCAGTCTTTGGGTCCAAGAGTGATCCTGGGGTCTTCTGTCCCCACCTTGTTGATGTGTCGTATTTAACAAACGCTCACACAGTCCTGCTCTCAGTGCTTTGCAAACATCAGTTCCTGGGTCTTCACTGAAAGCCCAGGCTATATTTGTCCCAGAATTCCTATTCTTTCCACTGACCAACCTCCCAGCACCTTGGGGTGTTCCTTTCCCCTGGATCTTGCGCCTGCCAAGGTTGAAGGGGATCCCCTGATGCCAGGAGAGCCCAGACCTTCCCCTCCACCTCACCAGCTAGCAGTGCTCTTCTCAGGATTCATTCAACTTCATCAGGTCTATAGAGCTGTGAAAACTCCAGGAATGAAGTGCTCATGGTAGCTGACCAGGCAAATATGAAACGGAGGTGGCAACAAGGTGACCCAGCTGCACAAGACCAGGCTCTGTGTGTGCGTGTGCATGCGTGCACAAGGTGGAGAAGGAGGGGCCTGGGGCTTCCCAGCAGAGGCATAAGAGACAGCCACCCACAGGTCCTGCTGCGGCTGGGGTTGCTCCCTCCTTTCTGCCAGGTCCTGGTGTGCAGGCTGTGGAGGTTACCAGGGAAACCAGCTTACTTGTTCTCAAGTCAGGGCCACCAGGCACGAACTCCCCCAGCTCTGCTGCCCCCCAGGCAGCTGACACCCATGGAAGTAGCAGGCAGGAGGGGCTCTGGCCACACCCCTGCACCCACAGCCTCACCCCCTTGGGATCCTCAGGACAAGCCTGGAATACCTGTTAGAAGTTCTTCTAGTCAGAGGGGGAAGGTGTTGGGTCGGCCAGCTGCTGAGTGTGGCAGGCCCCACCAGGGTCAGGGAGGGAATGGGCCCAGATGCTCATTCTTAGTGACATCAGCGGCCTCATGCAGCTTTGCTTACAGTGTCTTGCTTAGTTTGACCATCAACTCTGTCCTTATCCCCATTTTTCAGGAAAAAACATCAAGGCTCAGAGTGGTGTGTCTCCACTCTATGAGACCAACTAGTTTGACTGCTGGTTTCACTCTATCTCCCCACTCAGCCCCATGTACTTTCCCAGGGACCTCAGCACAAAGCCGACCATCAGCCATAGGGCCTCTGATCACTCACTTCTGATCCAGCAGCTCCCAGGATGGACAGCGGGCCTCCCATAAGCCAGCAGAGAGCAAAGAGTCCAACCTGGGACCTGCTGTCTGGGCCCCTCTGCCCACCCTCAGAGAACCACCCAGGCCATTCATATCAGGGGGCTACTTCTGGGCAGCTGTCACCATAGCAACAGCCATCCATTCATTCATTCATCCGGCTTGTATCAAGGGCTGGCTCTGTCAAAGCCTGGCTCCAGGTCCGGGAGGTGTGCGTCATAGAGCCACCTACACTGCTGCCACCACAAAGCTATAGAGCTTCCTGGGAAAGGAGACAAGCAGAGAGCAAACCAGAAATACACTGATGACATAACGCCAGGGGTGATGAAGCTAAGAAGGAAACCCAGCTGGGCAGGGGAACACAGGGGCCTCGGATGACATGAGGGAGGAAGTCAGGGCTCTCGGGGAAGAGGGTGGGCTTGGCAAGGGGCATGGCCATTGCAAAGGCCTGATGGGTGGGTGGCGGGTGGGGAGAAGAGCTTGGTGGTCTCAGCACCTGGCCACCTGGGCTGGAGCAGAAGGATAGAGCTGGGAGAGACAGAAGAGGTCCTATAAGCCCGGATGGGCCCTGAAAAGGACTTGGGGGTTCTTTTCTGGCAGATTTAGGTTTCCTGGGGTACTGAGCAGGGGAGTCATGTGCTCTGATGAAATCTTTCAGAAGGCCATGTGATAGAGCCAGGCCACATGGGGCTGGGCATGCATCGGCCAGGAACCCCAGACTGATTCTGCCACTAGGCAGCCCTGGGACACTGGGAGCATTAAGTCCCCAGTCTGGGTCTCATGTTATCCTTCTGTACAATGGGGACTGATGAATTCCAAGCTCCTTCCTACAGGAACAACTCTGCTGTGTGAAATGTCACCTGCACCCCCCAGGGAAGAGCCATGCTCGTCCCAGCCGGTGACTCACCAAGGCTTCAGGAGGGATACGGGCGGGGGAGGGGTGTGGGTGCTGGGTGCAGGCTCTGCACCTGCATCTTTCATCTTTATGGTCCTCTGTGTACCACTCCCCGACTCCAGTACTCTTGCCTGGAAAATCCCATGGGAAGAGGAGCCTGGTAGGCTGCAGTCCATGGGGTCGCTAAGAGTCGGACACGACTGAGTGACTTCACTTTCACTTCACCTTCATGCATTGGAGAAGGAAATGGCAACCCACTCCAGTGTTCTTGCCTGGAGAATCCCAGGGACGGTGGAGCCTGGTGGGCTGCCGTCTATGGGGTCGCACAGAGTCAGACACGACTGAAGTGACTTAGCAGCAGCAGCAGCAGCAGCAGCAGCAGCAGCAGCAGCAGCAGCAGTGTACCACTCACTGACCTAGTGGCCCTGCCAAATCCACTCAGCTCTCAGCCCTGGGCCCTGGCACCTGAGCCCACCTATACATTTGCCTCTGGGATCAGCTTTGCTGTGCACATAAACTGAGGATAAAGCTTGACGTTGGCTCATCTGAGGACCAGGATCCTCACAGACCAGCATGGACCACTGCTGGCCCCATGCCCCTGACGGAAACATTCAGACGGGAATGCTGTGACCAGGGCCCCTCTGTCAGGCAGAGCAGGAGGGAGCCCCACTTTGGACCTTCTGTGAGAGAGCACGCCATCCAGAGGCCGTCAGCAGCATCCAAGGAACTCACGAAAGTGCAAAGAACAAGGCAGCCTTCCAGAAACATATTGAATGGGACCCATCCACACATTGTTTTCATTGTGAGCTCTTTTTTTAAGCTAAAAAAAAATTCAAACTAAATCATGTCCTTCTGGCATGAGCAGGGAACACACACACACACATACACACACCATATGCCATTTCAAAGAAATGGCTCTCTTTTAAGTTTCTGAGGAAGAAACTCTAAGATGGAAAATTTCTATGGATTGCCTTGCCCCCTCTGAAAAAAAAAAAAAAGTACATTTGTTTTTGATCCTACATAGAAAGAGCAACAGTTTGAGAAACTGATGATGGTGGCATGATGGTTTTGTTTTTTTTTTTAACCCCAGGATTTTTTTGCACTAAGGTTTAAACGCTAAATGCTCCTTGGCTGGTGGTCCCAGGGGTGAGGGCACGTTTGTGTCAGCAGTGTCCTTGGTATAAGGATCTGGCTTTGTGAGTGAGCAGAGCCCAGAAAGGGCCAAGGGGACCTTACCCTGGAAGCCCAGCTCTAGTTAATGCCCGTTACTAATGACTCTCGTGGGTTACTGCCTAAGAGGATGGGATGGTGGGGGTGGGGTGTCAGCAGAGGATTCAGACAAAGAATCGGGAAAACTGGGTCATGGAAACATGACCAGGCAGCCAGGTCAGCAGCTGGAGGAATTCTCCTTGGATGAAGTCATGTGTTGCTACAATGGGGAGGCGCTGCCCTGAGGATTGGGCTCAGAGACATAGTAGGAGGGGCCAGCCAGGGGGAAGCAGCCATCTCCCGGGAGAGACCAGGTGTGCTGGGGACACCCCAGCCCTCTAGGCAGTCTAATTCCTAGAGATCAGCATGCTGTCCAGTTACGTGGTCATTCCCATCAAGATTGCAGCAAGGAATGAGCTCAGATCACATGGGCTCCAGGCCTGGGACCAGGGAAGAAAAGGGGCTTCTGCGAGAAGAGCTGTCTAGCCCTGGCACTGACTGAGGGAGGGTGCAGACAGCAGCCTCTGGAAGGAGGTTTGGTCCTGGCCTGACACAGGGCTGAGTTACAATGAGGCACAAATGCATCTCAGCTCAGCCTGTGGGACTGGGCAGGAGGGACATGATCTCAGAGTGGCCAGGACAGGGCTTGAGCCCATCCTTCTCAGGAGGCTAACCATGCTCTAGAGTGACTGTACAGAAGGCCAGTGCTGGGGCCGTGTCAGGGGGACTCTGTTGGGATCCAGTAGTCTCTGAGAAGCTGAGATGGAGGCATGGCTCTGGAGATCAGGAAAGGGGCCCCCACTATTTCTGCCTGGGATTCCCCATTCATGACCAATAGATCATGTTCCTTTCCTTTATAATTCCTTGCGTCTTAATAGATCATGTTCCTTTCCTTTATAATTCCTTGTGTCTTAAAAAACATCTAGTGCAATTGTTTCACTCTTCTTAAAAGTAAACAGATCATGGGCAAGTCATAAATTCACACTAATGTGAAAATTCACAGATGACTTATCAGGTCACTTTGCCATCATGGAAGGACCCAGGCAGCAAGTGACACCTGTATATTTGGAGAAGGAAGGGGCTAGTGTGGAGGAGAAAAAAATGGCAGATGAGGAGGCTTGAAGTCAAGCATAGTGAGCTTGACAGCTCAGCTAACGTCTGCCTCACCCCTGAGTTGTGCATCAGTCAAATGAGAGTCCTAAGGGGTAACCTGTTCCTGTGGTCTGAGGCGCTCAGGGGAGGAACAGGAAGCACGCGTGCCCCAGACAGAGCTGGGTGTGAACCCCAGTTTTGTCATTTGTTAGCAAGTGACAGCTTTTAAGATTTTAAATAGCTCAGCTGGAATTCCATCGCCTCCACACGCTTTGTTCATAGTGATGTTTCCTAAGATCCCCTTGAGTTCACACTCCATAACGGCTGACTCTAGGTGAGTGACCACACCACTGTAGTTATCAGGGTCATTAAGACAATTTTTGTACCACAGCATTGTTAATCAGTTATACCACAATAAAAAATAAAAAGTTTAAAGTTAAAAAAAAAAAAAAAAAAAACCCTTCAAGCTAGGCTTCACCTTCACTTCCTGAGAAACTCCAGATGTATAAGCTGAATTTACAAAAGGCAGAGGAACCAGAGATCAAATTGCCAACATTTGTTGGATCATGCAAAAAGCAAAGTAATTCCAGAAAAACATCTATTTCTGCCTCACTGACTACATGAAAGCCTTTGACTGTATGGATCACAACAAACTGATGAAAATTCTTAAAGAGATGGGAATACCAGACCACTTAGGAGACCAGTCTCCTAAGAAACCTGTATGTGGGTCAAGAAGCAACAGATAGAACCTTACATGGAGCAAGTGACTGGCTCAAAACTGTGAAAGGAGTACAAGGCAGCTGTATATTGTCACCCTGTTTATTCAACTCACCCTGCTTATTTAACTTAAATTCAGAGTACATCATGCAAAAAGCCAGGCTGGGTGAAGCACAAGCCGGAATCAAGATTGCTAAGAGAAATATCAACAACTTTAGTTATGCAGATGATACCACTCTAATGGCAGAAAGTAAAGAGGAACTAAAGAGCCTATTGATGATGGTGAAAGAGGAGAGGTAAAAAGCTGGCTTAAAACTCAACATTCAAAAAACTACAATCATGGTATCCCATCCATCACTTCATGGCAAATAGAGGGGTGAAAAGTGACAGTGTATTTTCTTGGGCTCCAAAATCACTGTGGACAGTGACTGCAGCCAAGAAATTAAAAGATGTTTGCTCCTTGGAAGGCTATAACAAAGCTAGACGGCATATTAAAAAGCAGAGACATTACTTTGCCAACAAAAATGCATATAATCAAAGCTATGGTTTTTCCAGTAGTCATATTCGGATATGAGAGTTGGATCATAAAGAAAGCTGAGCGCCAAAGACTTGATACTTTCAAACTGTGGTGCTGGAGAAGACTCTTAGAGTCTCTTGGACAACAAGGAGTCTAAACCAGTTAATCCTAAAGGAAATCAAGCCTGATTATTCATTGGAGGGACTGATGCTGAAGCTGAAGTTCCAATACTCTGGCCACCTGACTTGAAGAGTTGACTCATTGGGAAAGACCCTGACGCCGGGAAAGATTAAAGGCAAAAGAGAAGGGGATGACAGAGGATGAGATGGTTAGATAGCACCACCCACTCCTTTTCAATGCTTTTTGGAATGAATTTGAGCAAACCATTGGAGACAGCAGAAGACAGAGGAGTCTGGCATGCTGCAGTCCAAGGGGTGGCAAAGAATCAGACACGACTTAGTGACTTAACAACAACAAGTGACAAGGGCTGTGAGCTTTAGTCTTCATTTGTAAAACGTGATGGCACACACCTAACTTGTGTAGCCAATGACCACATCTGCACAGAGCAGGAATTCAGTAAATGGCAGCCCCCTCCCCGCTCACCATGCATCTCAGGAGAGGTGAACAAGAGTCACGTGGGGACCTTTTCTCCAATCCGTGGCATAAGGGACCCCAAGATGCATCTCACTGATCTCAGATGTACCACCCACCACCGAATGTGCCCTCGTCAGGAACTGCTGCTTTACACAGTGGGGACAGGTGGAAATGACGGGTCATGGGCTTTAGGGCACTGTGGGAAGATAAAATCTATGATTTTATTTCTGCTGAAGTCACCCCCATTCCCACACAGTTCACTGCAGGAAACTCAGGCTAGCTGCTCCAACTCTAGAGGTCCCCACTGTTCCTTCCCTAAAATCTGTGATGTGCTACCCAAGACAAAACCAATAGGGGATTTCCAGGTGGCCTGAGACTTCCAATGAACATCATTGTGAATTTTGTTCAAATGGAGATTTTTGATAAAAGTGTACCCATCCCTTCCTCGCTTCCCTGGTGGCTCAGATGGTAAAGAGTCTGCCTGCAATCCAGGAGACCCAGGTTTGATCCTTGGGTCAGGAAGATCCTCTGGAGAAGGAAACGGCAACCCACTCCAGTATTTTTGTCTGGAAAATCCCATGGATGAAGCAGCCTAGTGGGCTACAGTCCATGGGGTTGCCAAAGAGTCAGACATGACTGAGCTGTCCCGTGTGCTGGAGGGCAGCAGCTCAGAGGATGGATCCCTTTTATGATCCAACTTCCTGACATCAAACCCTGCTCTCCCTTCCAGGAAGCAAGGAGGGATCGATGAACAAGTGAATCTTTGGGGAGGACTCTCAAAAGGGAAGAAAATCACTATTCTCTATTCCACCCTGAATGCCCAACTTGGTCAATTAAACTGTTTAACTCTTCCGGAACCGAGAACTTGAGGACACTTGGCAAAAGGAAAAGGCCTGATAGGGATGGGATGGCAATCGGTGCCTTTATATTTTGTGCCCGATGAACCCAAAAGGTCCACCAGCCCTCAAGGGGCTGCTGGACACCGGCTAGTGGCCTGAGCACCTAAGTTCAACATTTCAGCCATTGAAGCTAGGCTTGTCTCAAACCCCACAACCCCTCCCATTTCTGTGGAGACCCCAGATCCATGCCTTTCCAGAAGATACCAGGAATGAAGGTGCCAGTTGCAAAAAGACACGGGATGCCCCCTTCCTCAGCACGCAGGTCTGAGCTAGGGACATGATGCAGTTCAGACACGTGACCCCTCTAGCATTGCCTTGATCTACACAGGCTGCAGGCCCCACGAGGTCCAGCTCCTTAACCTTCTGGGGAATTCACAGTGTGGAGCTCTCAACTCTGGCCCATCACAGCCTGAAGAATGGAAGTCACATTGACAGCCCACCTAAGGCTCCCCTATTCTGTCCAAATAGGGGAGTCCTGTTCGAGGGTCTGGAGGCCCAGAGAGTGAGAAGCACTATTCCTGCCCACAGGTCATGCGCTGGGCACCTCAGTGGAGGCTGTCCGCAAAGCTGGAGACCCTGACCCTGTGGGACTCAATGGGGTCCACGGGCATAGCTGCCAGAACGCCTCAGAGTTGAGGAAGCGAGATTTCCGTGGGACCCAGAGCAGCCAGGAAGACTCCCTGGAGAAGGTGGTCTTGGAGCTGGGTCCTCAAGGAACCAGGAGTGGGAGAGCTGGACAGGAGGGAGAGGATGATAGGTCCTTCAGGCTGGGAGGCAGTGTGGACAGAGTTCAGAGGACTCGCTCACATCCTGGCACAGAGCTGTGTGCATGTGGGTGCTGGTCCAAACCATGTGGCCCCTCCGGTATATCCAGGCTGAGGAAGGCCTGGGGCCCACTCAGGGATTCACAAATGTAACACCTACTAGGTGCTCACATCAGTGCTTCTCAGACCCAAGAATCACCTGCAGGATTTTTAAAAATACTGTGGCTGAGCCTCTTCCCCGGAGTCTTGGCTTCCATGGGCCTGGGCAGGCCTGAGACCCTGCGTTTACAAAAAGTGCCCAGGTGGTACTGACCAAGCTTGCCAAGGACCACACTCGGAAAACAACTAGCCTGGATCACCCTTTTACCTGCTGTTTCCCGAGTTCCCTCTGGCACCAGTAAGTGCCAGTGAGATTACTTCTCATACTTCTATCTACTATGCACTGTCCTGGCAGGAGAACATTCGCAGCTGGAGAAACTCCATGGGTGAGGAGAGAGACCACCCTGGGTGTGTCATTTGAATCCAGGGGACCACCAAGCTGTCCCATTTACCAGGGCTCCTGAACACAGACTTCAAATGGCCAGAGGATCATGAGGAACGTGCCCCAGAGTCTGTGCTTTTCCAAGTACAAGAACAAAGATGCACGAGGGGCTGGAGAAACCACGTGGACGGCCCCTGTGCACACCTCCCTGTGCTGGGGTGGGCTCAGTCCACTTTCAAACCTGGACAGTTTCAAAGGCCAACTCTTCAGACACATGGACTCAGATGGTCAGGGCCTCTCCCAGCGGGAACCAAGTAATGGGTTGAAGTACCAGGGCTGGGAAGAAGACCTTGCAGGCACAGCCAGGAAAGCCTCCGTCTCAGTGGCCATACATTATGCAAATAGCACTGTTTTCCCAATAATAACTGGGGGACAGGCTGCTTCCAGAGCCCCTCCCCATGCCCGGGCACCGCCCCACAGGAAGCACTTAATAAGAATAATAATATCCTGACTGGCACTCCAGAGCATGCAATTAAAAAGCGTTTTTGTCTCACTTAAGGGGGAAAATAGTGGGGGGAAATGAAAATCAGACAGGAAATTCCAGCACTACAAGTTGGCGTGTGTCTGGGGGCTGAGGCCCAGGACACTGGAGCAGTCAGACCTGCCCCCACACAGGGCCTGGCAACACGAGGGCCGTGGCTGGGCCCACCTCACCACCATGGGCTGGCCTTTCCATGAAGGTTTTGCTAGACAAAATAAGACAAAATAGCTGGGCTGGGGCCAGTATGAGCCACTCCACGAGGGCAGTGCCCTGACGCTGGTCTGAGGGTGGGTGGGCAGGCAGGCAGAGAGGAGCATGAGGTCCACAGCGGAACAGAGAGCAACAGGAAGCGGCCAGATGCGAGTCCAGACTTGAGTGCCACATGGCCCTCAGAGCATGGGCACCTGGGCAGTCCTGGGGCCTGCTCCTCACCACCACAGACTGAATATTTATGTTGTCCCCAAATCCTTATGTGTAAGTCCTAACACCTGAGATGATGGTATTTGGAGGTGGGGCTTTGGGGGAAGTGATGAGGTGATGGGGGTGGAGCCTGCATGATGGGATTAGTGCTCTTTTAAGAGAGACCAAGGGAGCCCCTGTCCCCTTCCAAATATAAGGACACAGTGGGGACAGGCAGTTTATAAATCAGGCAGTAGGATGTCACCAGACACTGAATCTGCTGGTGTCTTGATCTCTGACTTCCCAGGCTCCAGAACTCTGAGCAGTTAATGTCGCTGTTTGAGCTCTCCACCCATCTCTGGTGTTCTTGTTACACAGCTTGTGCTGACTGAGACACCTGCAGAAGGTGGTGGGAAGATGAGTCCACGGGAGGCAGATGGGACCTGGGCCAGAGGCCTCAGGATCGAGGTGAACAGCACTGAGGCTGCAGCTGGCGTGCTGACACAGCCCAGCCCCACCACTGATGCACTTAACCTTCCCATGCCTTGGTTTTCTCATTTATAAAGTGGGGGTGGTGTTAGGACCCAGATCAGAGGTGGATGTGAAGCAGAGACCAGCTAACATGTCAGAGTCTATGCCAGCTGGGCACACAGTGGGGCCCCAGCAGTGCCAGCCTGGTCATCTCTATGGACCTCCTGCCCCTGAAGTGAGGATTTGGAGACTAGGAGGGAGCTCCAGGGAGGCCCTGGGGAAATCCCTGGTGTCTTAGGAAAGGGATAAGTGGCCTGCCGATCAGGGTAGACCAGTGGAGTCCCATATTACAGATTGGGACCAAAAGAAACCTGGGTGGTCAAGCCTGATTAATTTTGAAAATTGTCTTGGCCACAGAATCTCTCCCATAGAAAACTGTCTGCAGGACCCCAAAATCTACAATAGACTTGAGGCCCAGGGGACTGTGGCTCTAAAGGTGTCCCCTGCAGCCCTCTGAGGGGCCTTGTCGAAAACACAAATTCAGCTCAGGGGCCTGGAGAAGAGACTGACCTCTTCCTATCCTCCTTCCAGTGGCTCCAGAGGCTGAGCTGGGTGGCGTGGCCTGGGATGGACGCACACACCCCAGTGTGGACCCTGCCCCGCACAGGTTCACCTGCTCAGACATGCCCTTGACTCACCTGCCAGCTTGCACGAGCAGCCCCACTAGCCAGCAGCTTCACTGCTGTCCTGTCACTGACCCCAAAGCCCACTTGTCACAGGGGCATTGAGGCCCTTCAGGAGGATGCCTGTGCCACTCTGACTGTCCCCCCTGGGTCCCCAAAGTGTCACCTGTTACTCTGCTTCCCTCACCAGCCTCTGCCCTTTCCTGCAGAGATCCAGCAAAAGGTGTCCCCCTGTCTGTGCTACGGCCCTGCCTCTCACCTCTTGAGAGCACCAAGAAGGAAAGCTTTGGGTCTCAAGGAGGCCACAGCATCCTGTCCCCACCAAGCACTGGTGATGCTTCCCCAGGCTGGCCAAGACCCCCAATTTCACAGCATGTTCCAAGGAAGAGCCCACCAAAGCCAGTCAGTGAGATTCCAAACCAGGCAGCGGAATCTGCTATGAGAACAGCCTCCAAGCACTTCCAACCTCCATGGGCGGCACATACTCATTTTCCTGCCATGGATGGCTCATCACAAATGCTTTCCATTCCCTCACTGAAGCAGGACTCTTAAGGATCCCTTCTGGGAGGCCCTTGTCAGTGTGGCACCGATGACTATATGCTACTCAAAGGGACTTTTTTCCTTCAATCTTCCTCAAATGAGTCTCCTCCAGTGTTCCTCCCATCAAGGACAGCCTGGCCTCACAGACATGTGATGTAGGCCACATACATTACTTTAAATTTTCTAGTAGCCACATTTAAAAAAAAAAAACTAAAAAGAAATAGGTACTAATTTTCATATACAATTTCCTTGACCCAGTATGTCAAAAATATTGTCCTTTCAACACACAAATAATTAAGCTGCTGTTTTACATTGGGGCTTCCCTGATAGTTCAGTTGGTAAAGAATCCACCTGCAATGCAGGAGACCTGGGTGTGATCCCTGAGTGGGGAAGATCCCCTGGAGAAGGGAAAGGCTACCCACTCTAGTATTCTGGCCTGGAGAATTCCATGGACTGTTTAGTCCATGGGGTTGCAAAGAGTAGGACACAACTGTGTGACTTTCACTTGTATTTGTACTAAGTCTTACAAGTCAGTTATGTAGTTTCATTGACAGCACATCTCAGTTTGAATTGGCTCCATGTGAAGTGCAGGACAGTCAACATAGCTTGCAGCCGCACAACTCAGGCTTAACCAGTTATCATTATCAGACTTTGCTTTTGAATTCTAGTCTAGTTGGATCAAAGTTTCATTGATATATAAATAATGGTGACAAACATTCTCCCCAGACCTCAGTCTTTTGCTTCTGAATCTAAGCTCCCAGCCAACTCCTATTTGGCCCTTAAATTAGCCAATTAACAAGCAGTTAACCGTTCTTCCTTCCATTTCTCCCTTGTTTGCATCTGTTTAAGTCACAAGGGCGCCCAGTTTCGTTCCTTCCACATCCTTTTTTGTTTATTGTTTTTTAATCTATTGACTTTATTCATTAAAAATTCTTTATTGAAGTACAGATGATTTGAAATATTTCATTAGTTTCAGGTATACAGCATAGGGATTCAGTGTTTTTCCCAATTATACTCCTTTAAATGTTATTACAAGATCATGGCTACAACTATACAACATATATATATGTGGGCTTCCCAAGTGGTGCTAGTGGTAAAGAACCCACCTGCCAGTACAAGAGACATAAGAGACATGGATTCGATCCCTGGATTGGGAAGATCCCCTGGAGAAGGAAATGGCAACCCACTCCAGTATTCTTGTCTGGAGAATCCCACGGACAGAGAAGCCTGGTGGGCTACAGTCCATAGTGTCACAAAGAGTTGGACATGACCGAGCAACCAACACTTTCCATTATGTTACCATGAGATATTAAGTACAGTTCCCTGTGCTATACAGTAGACTGTGGGTGGTTATCTATTTTATATATAGTCATGTGTATATGTTCATCACAAAACTTCTTTCATACCCTTAACCCATGAGGGTGGTATAGACTAAGCCCTCAGAGCCTCCCCAAATTCTGCCCTGGACTGTTGCCCACTGTCTTCCCCATTGGCTTGGGCAGGCATCCCAAACAAGGCAGAGTAGGCATCTGGACTCCTGAGACCCTGTGAAAAATAAGAGGGTCCCCAAAGTATACACAGGGAGTGGTGAGGGCTGGGCTGTGGACAAACACAGGCTGAGTCCTTCAACGACTCCTGAAGCCTGGCTCCCTGGGCAGCACTGGCTCCACGTGATTCTGGACCCAACTGTCTGACTGACAGTCTGACCGACAGTCCCAGCACATGCCATTTCCACCCCACACACCAACCCACAACATCCCACTGCCACATCCGGGGACATGGGATGTCCACCTTGCAGGACTGGAGACCCATCTACAGAATGCCCAGGAAAGCTCATTCCCCCAATATTGCTGCTGAATAAACAGACACAGAAAACACGGCCTCAAGACTCAACCTGCTGGTTCTGAATAGGGCCCAGAACCTTGTTTTCTAGAGTTAAAGTTTATAACAGGGGCTAAAGATGGTGGAGGGCGGGGTGCAAAAAAAAAAAAAAAAAAAACCTCCAAAGGCTCCCTGGACATCAAAAAGACCTCTTGCAAAACAATGTTTTGATGAGCTAAGTGTATGAATTAAAAGCAGATAGTGTGCGCTTTCTTTAAAACAAAGAGTGTTTAACATCTATGAGTGAACTCTCTCACACAGTGTATTTGGAGGCTGAAGAAACCAAAACTGCCCTCCCTACAAACCCCAGAGCATCCTAGCCCCTCTTTACCCCATTCAAGGGCTGTGGGCAATGGCCCTGCTCTGTGAGTCCCGCTTCACCCCAGCCAAGAGGACCCAGAGGAGGGCTCCCATTGCTTGGCAGGCGGCCTCAAGTCCTGCTATCACCAGCAGAATGGAGTCCCAGAACCTGGCCAGGCCCTTGGACTCTCCTGATCCTGTCCCCAGGTCTTCCGTCCAGGATCAGTCAGACACCTTGCAGACCCCAGAAAGCTCCCAGCTTGCTACCCCTACACATGCTGCTACTCCCCCACCAAGCCCATCTCCTACTTATCACACCATCTCATACTGCCTTAAACAACTCCTGACTGAGGCAGGCTGGGATCTGGGACCCTTTGCTTGCATCTAAACACATGTCTCCTAGAGAGAATACAAAGAAACTCTAAGGGATTAAAAAACAAAACAAAAAAACTGCCTGCATGGGCAGTTGGGTCAAATTACGGACAACAAGATACAAAGAGACCAAAAAAGCCAACTGCCACTTCTGAGGAGCCGGGACAAAAGCAGGGTACCATGCATGTCCCCTGCATTCAGCATCACATAAGAGGTTGGCAAATCACCTAAGCCACCCCTCCAGCCCAGCCCCTGGACAGGGCTTCAGTGTGACCAGAGCCACAGGTGTATGATGGAGGGGGCGAGGCACAGGTGAGTTAGGAAAGCAAAGTGGCAGAGATGACCAACTCCAGCAGTCACAGGGCTGAACTAGCTCTTTGCACTTGGTCCGTGGCCTTTCCAAAAACTAATTGAACCCCTCCTCCCCAAATGGAATGAGTTTTTCTTGCGGCAGCTTCTAAGCACTACCCAGGGATCTAGCAAAGTTCAGGAGGCAAGTCTGGGGGGACCCACAAAAGGGGGGCTGTTTTCCCCAGCTGTGTTCCTGGGCCCTGCTAATCACCCCCATGGATCATCCTGCTGGGCTTGGAAATGTGCTGACTAATCTTAAAAATGCACCCCTCTGCCCTGCCATGGCTTGGTGCCCCCATAGTGCAAGCAGGGTGGCCGCTGTTAGCATGCTGCGTGCATAATTAGGGCAGCAAGGAGGCAAAGGGCCCAGCCCTGGTCCCCAGGAGTGACTGTGGTTCAGAAAAAGCTGATTAATGATGGCCGCCCTATGAGCCCTGGGTAACAGAGGAGTTTGTCAAGATTAAGTAATTGCCTTAAACAAAGAGTGTATTATCTTTAAGGCCCCGCTGATGATTGACTGATGCTGGGAGATGGGGTGATGGATGTCTGTGACTCCTACCATCTGCATAGATGACAAACAGCCTATAATTAGGAGGGGACCCCCTGCATACCTGCCAAGGGATGGTGTGCCTAGGGGCTCTGCCACTACCCCTGCCTCAGGCCTAGGGGCCCACAGGGAGACCCAATGGAACAAAGGTCTCACTGGCAGGGTTGGACCAGATGCCCCAGGGGATCAAGGTCAGAACAGGATGGCTGGAAGGAAGAAACCACAGCCTGGGGAGGCTGCAGGTGTCATCAGTGACCCTGAGGGCACCCAGACGGAAATGAGAGGGCCGTGCCCATGCCCAGCACATGCACCTGGACAAGCTGTGGCTATGGCTACAGTCTGATCTTTTCCCCTGAGTGCTGCTGTCCATGGGGATGAAGGCCCACTGAGGGCCCGGGAGAAGGGAATGAGGAGCCACTGGTGGCTTGGGACAATCCTGGATGCAAAGGAGTGAATAAGGGGCACAACCAGCAGCTGTCCTGCCATGAATGATGTGTGTGTTTCCACTCCTGAGTGCTGGCTTCCCAGGCTTGCAGCCATGCAACCAACATCTCTTCTCCAGGGCCCCTGAATATTTCACTCTCTCCCTCCAGAGGGCACTTTGGAAGAGTTCTCAGATGTGGACAGAACCTCATGCAGTGGGGATACAACTGACAGGGCACAGGTGGCCAGAGGCACTGAACACCAGCAGGGCAGCTGGGAGGGCAAGTGGGGCTTAAAGTGGGGGGAAACAACAGGGCCATCTTTGGGCAGATACCAGGGGCCCCAGCCAGGATGAAGCACCAGGTGGGCTTCCTGAGTCTGGGAGGCACCTCCAGGTGATCTCCTGTGGGACCCTCATCACCAGTTGGCCAAAAGGCAGAAGATGTGTTTATTTCCAAGAAGGAATGATAGTGAGCACGCTGCAATCCTGGGGTTCACAGTGTCACAGGGACTGTGACAGGACTGTCACAGGGACTGGAACTAGAGGACCCTCCCTCATAGCCACTCTGCTGGGGGTAAGATCATCAGCACAAGCCTTGGGTGACACTGCAGCCTGATTCTCCCCACTGGTCAGAGACGCTCTTTCAGGGCAGAGGATGAGGGGGCTTGGCACTAAGCTGGACCCCAAAACCTGCTTCTCAATTTTACAGACAGTCAGACCACTGCTCATAAGCCATGCGGTGAAGTGAAGTATTCTACCTGGCAGCTGATTCCCCTTCCTTTCCGAGCAAAGCAAGATTTCCAAACCAAACCCCTGACCATGAATCTGCCTCTGGACTGAAGCAACAGCAGCCCGAGCCAGGAGCTGTGCCCGTAGCACTGGCTTCCCCAAACCACAGCCTCAGGGCAGATGCCATGTGTGGCCCTTCGGCAGGCCTACCCAAGTGCGAGTGCATGAGTCACCCAGAGACCCATGGCCACACTCCATGCTCTGGCTGGTCCTGGGCACCCTTGCTCCCCTGGCTAGCCCACTGTGGGCTGAATCTGAGCAGACAGACCACCAGACCAGGGTTTGAGGGCCTCCTCGTCACCACTGGATGATGTCCCACTACAGATGGCCTCTGCTCACCCTGCAGTGCTGGGGGGCACATGGGGTCCCACACGAACATGAGGCCACGATGTGCTGTCCACGTTGGCCTTCTGGCCACCCCGCACCCCATGAACATGAAAGAGGATCAATAAATATCCACAAAGACAGCAGCCTCCACATCCATATTGTTCACTGTAGAAATTATACTGTTTTTCCACGCCCATAAGTCCAGAGGTAAACCCTCAAGAATATCTACTGAATGATGTACAACTACCAAAATCATTTTGAGGGACTTTCTTACTGGTCCAGTGGTTAAGGATCTGCCTTGCAGAAGGTTCAATCCCTGCTTGGGGAACTAAGATCCCACATGCTGCAGAGCAACTAAGCCGGTGCACTGCAATCACTGAGCCCGTGAGCCACAACTAAAGGGCCCATGTGTTTGCAATGAGATCATGCATGATGCAATGAAGATCCCCTGTGCCACAACTAAGACCCAACAGAGCCAAATAAATAAATGAATATTTTAAAACATCATTTTGAGCACCATGCCAAGGATAATCCTGCGCACTTGACTTTCATGTTTATTTGCTCTTATTATCAGCCTTCTGTGAGCTTCCCTGGTAGCTCAGCTGGTAAAGAATCCGCCTGCAATGCAGGAGACCCTGGTTTGATTCCTGGGTTGGGAAGATCTGGAGAAGGGATAGACTACCCACTCCAGTATTCTTGGGCTTCCCTGGTGGCTCAGCTGGTAAAGAATCTGCCTGCAATGTGAGAGACCTGGGTTCAATCCCTGGGTTGGGAAGATCCCCTGGAGAAGAGAAAGGCTACCCACTCCAATATTCTGGCCTGGAGAATTCCATGGATGGTATAGTCCATGGGGTCACAAAGAGTCGGACACAACTGAGCGACTTTCATTTTCACTTCAGCCCTCCGTGGGGTAGGAAGCAATATGACTGCCCTAGTTCTACAGATGAGGAAACTGAGGCTTGTAGAGTCCGTCACATGTCTAAGATTACACAGCAGGCAGTCACAAGCAGGAAAGGATTTCGAGCCTTGTCTGTGTTCTAGAGTTTGAGGCTTAACCACTCTTGTATTCTGCCTATCGTCATGACTGCTTTCTTATGACAGCATGGCTGGCTGGACAAATGAAGACGTTTAACTTGCTGGCCATGGGAAAGACACTCCCTGTGGTCTTCCTCAGGGAGGCCACCTCCACTCCGATTCCTTGGGGAAGTCCAGCTCCCTGTTCTGTCTTCTTCACCATACAACACATCTTTAGTCCCTGGGCCCAGGCTCTGCTCTGGAGACACAGGAGGGAAAGGGCATGGACACTGGTCTCAAGGATCTGCCAGGCAGTGGGAGACACCCCAACTAGCAAGTGACAAGTGAGAGGGGAGGGGACCAGGGAAGGCACAGAGAAGCGGCAGGGAGGCTTGGTGTTATCACCGCATCAAAGCAGGGCCACAGAGGGGGCAGGGGCTGGGGCATGAAACTTCTTACAGGATGTTAAGGACACTCGACATTATATATTGTTACAACCACTATGGAGAACAGTGTGGAGGCTTCTCAAAAAACTCAAAACAGAGCTGCCATATGATTATGCAATCCCACTCCTGGGCATCTATTTGGACAAAACTATAATCCAAAAAGACACATGCATCCCAATGTTTGCAGCAGCAGTATTCACAATAGCCAAGACATGGAAGCAACCTAAATGTCCACTGACAGATGAATGGGTAAAGAAGATGCAATACAAAACAATGAAACACTGCTGCTAAGTCGCTTCAGTCGTGTCTGACTCTGTGCCACCCCATAGACGGCAGCCCACCAGGCTCCACTGTCCCTGGGATTCTCTAGGCAAGAATACTGGAGTGGGTTGCCATTTCTTTCTCCACAATGGAACACTACTCAACCATAAAAAAGAATGAAATGCCATTTGTAGCAACATGGATGGACCTGGAGATTATCATACTAAGTGAAGTAAGTCAGAGAAAGACAAATGCCGTATGATATCACTTATATGTGGAATCTAAAGTATGACACAGATGAATATATCTGCAAAGCAGAAACAGACTCACAGACAAAAATACTTGTGGTTACCAAAGGAAAGGATGGATTGGGAATCTGGGGTCAGCAGAGTCTGTGAGCTGCTGGCTTGGGTTCTGGGTGCTCTGCTTTGGACCCAGCCCACCTGGCATCCTGTGTGGGAGGAGGGCTGACCCAGGGGCCAGTGAGCCTCATCACCCACGCATGGGTACAGGCCAGGAGAGGGGAAACCCATCTGGATACAAGACCTCCCCCAGATCAGAGTCCAGGAGTCCCTATCACGGCCAACCCCCTGTCTTCCTACTGGACCCACCACTCAGGCTGGCCTGCTCCCAGTGAGTTCCTGAGCCCAGAGACTGACCTGGCTCCCAGGGGATACTGCCATGGGAAGCTGGGTAGGGAAGGGGCCCTGCCCACGGCTAGTACAGCTGCCTTCTCAGAGAGGCCCTGCTCTGGACTGCACCCCTCCATCCAAGCCAGCAGTGGGCTCAGGAGGTCACTGGAGCCCAGTGAGGGGCAGGGGACAGAATGAGCTGGGGTCCTGACACCTGGACAGAAATTCGGACTGGGATGGCCGTGGGTGCAGCTACTCCTCAGCAGTCCCTGGTGACTCCAGGGAGGCAGCAACTCCTGAGCCACAAGCCCCCACACCACACAATGAGTCTTGCTTGAGTTTGCCTTGAAAACCCATGTTCCCACCAAAGAGCCTCCCAGATACAGGCAGGAGACCTTTTCTCAGCCGGATCTGTGCCCCAAATCCAGGCTCTGGAGCATTCCCGGGGGCAGTGGGCAGAGGCTTGCTCAGGTCAGCCTGGGCCTCTAGCAGTGACTCAGGTTTCAACAGAGTGAGAACTCATCCCAGCGCTGGGTGTCCTGAAAAGAGGAAGGTTTTGGTTTCCTCATCCCGGCTCTGCCACTTACTTGCTGTGTGATCTTGGGCAAGTTGCTTACCCTCCCTGAGCTTCAGCCTAGCTAACTTCCTTCTCTCGCAGGATCACTGGGGGCAGCTAGTGAGCTCACACAAATGAAACCTCATCCCTAAGCTAGCAGTTGGCACGCCTGCCCCTGGGGGAGCGGCCCTACCACCACAGAAGTTGGCAACTGGAGGATACACACAAGGGTCAGCACTTGCAGATTAAGCTGGGGGCTGCTGAGGAGCCAGCACTCTCCTGGCCAGCAGCAGACAGGGCTGAGCTTCACCTCCTCTCTCCTTCTGTCCCTCCCTCCACCTTTGCAGGAACTAAGAGCTCCCTCCTTTTACAGCCCTCCTGCGGCCCCGGGGGAGCCTGAGGCTGGCAGAAACGACTGCTAATACTCGCAGCCACAATTACTGAAACCTTTTGACACGGAGGATATTTTTATGAGATAAGTGCCCTGTGTAGGTATCAGCTGGCAAGTTTCATTGCTCACATTTCAGTCCTGCAAAAAGCCTTTTTCAATCACTGTCCGCGGCGACGATAAACTTTAATGGCTGAGGGAGAGCCTGCGGCGTGGGCTGCTCTCTGCATCCTTCTGTCCCTGCACCAGCTGGCCGCATACCCCCCATGCCTGAGGGGTTAGGGGTCCAGGGAGGCCATCACCCACCATCCCCCCTTACCTCCCCCCGTTTCTCAACCTCAGGGGATCGCAGGACCTAGAAGCATATTTGAAACACCAGGGAATTAAAAATGCCAATACCCAGCCCACTCTGGCCAACAGAGCCTCCGGGGTGGGCTCCCAGACATCAGCATTTTTGAAAGCCCCCTGGGGGATCCCAAGGGACTTGTAGGCCTTGCAAACAGTTGTGCTTCCTCCAGGACTGGCCCGTCCATCGCTCATGCATGATCACACCTGGTCCTGCACCTGGGAGGTACTGGGAAGTACTGGATGGTTCAAGAACCAAAACCCAGAGGTCACGAGGTCACCCTCAGCACCCAGGCCCCTACCTTTCCAATCTAAAGAAGCTGTGTTTGAAATGAGCATCTGAGTGGAAGGGAGGCTAGTGCTCAAGGGATGAGGAAGAATGAATGAAGGAATGGCTTCCACCTACAAGAAGCTCCTTCGACCACTCCATGTTCTCTGGGTCGGGATGGTGCTCAGTCCTCCCCAAACACTCACTTTCCAGAAGCACTGAGCAGATTCCAGAACTCAAGGCTGGCAAGACCTCTACCTGTCCTCATAGTCACTCCTGGTATCGCTCAGAGAGCTGTGCCCACTGCCCACAGTTGTTCTCAGCGATGAACACATCCCCAGGACTGCGATGGGCTGAGGATGGCTCTTCCTGCCCCTGCGTCACAATCCAGGCTGGCCACACACCTCCTCCTCTGAGGCCCCCCGCCCTACAGATGCCTGCCCCTGAGCAAGTCCCTGTTTCCCCCGCTCACCGACACCTCCCGGTCACACCCATCTCTTCCCATGCCCCTCTTATAGGTTCTTCTGTCATGACACCTCCGGATCAAATGTGGGGTCGTTAGGAAGACAGTGGGCAGAGGGTAGGCGTGGGGAGCATCACAGGGCCACAGAAGGCTCCCCTTCACCTCAGTCATTGCTGCCAGCTCTGCAGCGTCTAAGGCTCATGCCCATGTGTGTCTCCCGTGTGGATAGAGACTCTGCATCCTCTGCTCATGAGGACACATACAGACACGAAGGCAGGACATGAAACTAAAGACCAGCCAGGGCTGGAGGACCCTCAGAGGCATACTCGGCCAACCTGTCCTCTTGGGCCAAAGTCAAAGGTTCGACAGCAGAAGGTTCTGGAGCAGCCAGAACCGAATAGCTGGATCCCAGTTCTATCACTGAGGCCTCTGTCAACAAGGGCCACCAGCACCCAGCACCAAGAGACTGGAGCCATTGTAAACTGACCATCTGATTGCCCTTTTAAGCCAAACCAAACCAAGCCCTGAACATCTCCCTCTGGCCGTCTGGCACTGATTCCCTCCTTTCCTGTCTTGTTTCTTGGATCTCAGTTCCTTTCTCCGGCCCCAGCTTGAACTGTTTATTATATACAGAGTCTCAGAATGAACTCCTCTGCAACTTCCAAATACACTAGCAAGTTCCACCTGTCCTCCCCCATCCATGAAGGCAACAGAACTCATTTCTCCTTGGGAGATGAAAAAAAGCCCGGCATTGGGGACCAATTAAGCCTTGTCTTTGAAATCACATGGGCTGTAGATTGTGGACGGTGAACCCCAACCTTTGACAAAATAGGAACCAGATGCCGCAATCGGGAGGTGCACAGCATCTCGCTATCATGGTACAGCCCCTAGAGGGATGTGGGGGTGGGCAGCAAGGCCCTTCTGGGGGTCCTGGCTAATGTCACAGTCAAGGTTCATAGCACCAGCTGGGATTTAAATATGAGCCTTCACTTATGACAACAAATGAGGGCTCCTGACAGCCCCTCCAACACAACACACCTCCCAGGCTTTACTCCCATTTCCTCTATGCTTTGCAGGCTCTTGGGGATCTGGCTTAAGTGCTAATTCTTCCTCAAAGTTTTCCTTGAGTACTCAAGCCTGAAAGGAATGTGTTCTCTCCCATGCAGGGACTAGGAGAGCTGCAAAGATCCAGCCCTTGATTGAAGAGTGTCCATTACTATTAACCAGACTCCTTCTTCCCTAACCAGACAGCAGGCTTTTTGCGATCATGTGTTTCCTCAGCAAGCCCTCTTGAAGCACGTGTTAAATGGCTGGGCTGTTGATAATGTTAGCAACCAGTTCTTAGGGGCAGGGATAGAGGGAAGAGGCCTGCTGCTGCTGCTGCTAAGTCGCTTCAGTCGTGTCCGATTCTGTGCGACCCCAGAGATGGCAGCCCACCAGGCTCCCCTGTCCCTGGGATTCTCCAGGCAAGAACACTGGAGTGGGTTGCCATTTCCTTCTCCAACGCATGAAAGTGAAAAGTGAAAGTGAAGTCGCTCAGTCATGTCCGACTCTTCGCGACCTCACGGAATGCAGCCTACCAGGCTCCTCCGTCCATGGGATTTTCCAGGCAAGAGTAATGGAGTGGGATGCCATTGCCTTCTCCGGGAGGAGGCCTGGTGTGCATCATTTGCCAATTTCCACAATGTAAATGCTCCAACCATGGCTGGATTTAAGCTGCTGAGGAGCGACATGAACCGGGAGCCAGAACATGTATAGATCTAGCTCCTGGGAGCTGGCATGAGCAAGCTCCAGCCAGGCTCTGCCAAGTTGGGTCCTTACAACCCTCGATGCTCCTGTAATCAAGGACCTTCTTCTCTTTTTTGGGGAAAAAAGAAAAAAAAAACAGCAAAACCATCTTGATGTCCTAATAATTAAATAATACTAGTTCCTACCTAAAAACATTGGCTAGATATTTTCTTAACACCCGAGGCTGGAGAGGGCATTTGGAGGTGCTGTGTTGGAAATGACTACTAGAAATAATTTGGAAACACAGTTCAAGAATCATACCCTTAGACTCAGGAACCTCACTTTCTCCTTCTATTCCTAAAAACCTAAGTGATGAAAAGTTCAGGTCCAGAGATTTTGACTCTATTTGCAGTAGAACTTATAATACTGAATGATTGTGGGCGGCCTGAAAGTTTAGGGAGAAGTGGTTCAGTTAGGCCTAAAATCAACCAAGATGACACTGAAAGGATCTGATCATAAATACAAAGGGGTTTATGTTCCCTTTCTGAAGTGAAGTTCCCCTCCTACACTGCTGGTGGGAATGTAAACCCCATAGCACAGCTGCTATGGGGAACAGCATGAAAACTAAAAACAGAATCACCATATGATCCATTAATCCAACGCCTGGGCATACATTTAAACAAAATTATAAACCAAAAAAAAAAAAAAAAAAAAAAAAAGAAAGCTACCCTATGTTCACAGCACTATACCCAATATCCAAGCCATAGAAGCTACCTAAATGTCCACTGACAGATGGATGGATAAAGAAAACGCACATATGTAAAATGGAGTATTATTCAGCCATTAAAAAGGACAGAATAATGCCATTTGCAACAACATGGATGGATCTAGAGACAGTCATACTAAGTGAAGTAAATTAAGAGAAAGACAAACACCATATGATATTACTTACATGTGGGAATCTAAAATATGACATGAATGAACCTATGAAATAAACAGAAACAGACTCAGAGAACAGACTTGGGGTCGCCAAGGGGAAGAGCGTGGTGGAGGGAAAGATTGGGAAGCTGGGATTAGCAGACACAAACTATTATATACAGAATGGACACACGGCAAGGTCCTACTACAGAGCATAGGAAACTATATTCAATATTCTGTGATAAACCATAATGGAAAAGAATATGAAAAAAGCATATACATGTATAACTGAATCACTTTACTGTACACCAGAAATTTATACAACATTATGAATCAACTATACTTCAATAAAAATACTGGTAAAGTGGGGTTCCACACGCATTATCCTTCTCCTGGGGGTCTGGGCAGACCCTTGCTCTCCTGGTGTTCACCAGAGATCTAGCTGAGGGCTGGGGCCATGAAGATCCTCCTGGCTGATGCTGTGTTTCCATCAGAGTCCTGAAGTAATGGGTTGGCCAAACAGATGGGATAAATCAATGCCAAGGACGCTGTCACCCCGGGCAATGCCTCGCCACTCAATTTTCATGTGAATTTAGCAGCTCTGCATGGTTTTTAAGAACCCAATTGTATCCTGACACTTTTTAAATGATGCCTCTTTACATCCAGCCATAATTTATCTTTTACTTGGGAGCAGCTCGACTTCCATAACCATTTCAGGGAGGGGGACGGAAATCCCCACTGTGACTTCACTTAATTTACAATAGCCCACACTCAGTAAAACATGGGTGACAGAGGTTTCCCAAATGTGGATTTCATGTCAGCAGCTCATCTTGGTAAAGCTTAAGTGGCTTTATTTTGAAAGAAAATACACATTTAAAAACTGTTTACAGATTTGAACAGGAGTGAGGGTAAATGTGTGGGTATGTGAGAAAAGAACTCATGCTGGTACAAACCTCAAAGCTAAGATGTATAATCATCAGGCAAAAAGCCTCCGTTTTCCGTTTTGACCTAAAAAAGTAAGTGATTCCAAATTCTTGAAAAGTCCAAATGGATATGAGTACCAGGTAGATGCTCTGAGGGGTCTTTACTCATCGCTCTCAAGGCATGATGCTGAACCTGGACTCAGGGGTCAGAAGGGCAGGGTCACCCCTGGGGCTTCCTCCACCATCCTGGGCAAGCCAGCCAACACTTTTCACTCTTTTGAAACAACTATAGCCACACAAATCTCTTGGCTATTTTATCAGGGGCTGTGAAAGTTAAAGAGTTGAATGACAGCAAATAATTTTCATCCAAAACCTCCAAGGCTGGAGGGAGGGTCTCCTCCTCTCGTTTCATCCACACAACCATCCTGGGGCCAGCCTTATCATCTTGAGTACACAGAGGGGAGACCGAGGCTGCACCCACTCAGATCCTGTGCCCAGGGTCACCAGGCTAGTGGGTGAGCTGCTTGGAGTTCACGGAGACAATGACAAGTGGGTTCACCAATTAGAAGTGACTCCACTACTACGAAATTGCCTGTCTTGGGCCCTGCTACTCAAAGTGTGGTCCAAGCACCAGTAACCTTGGCATCACCTGGTGTGTGTGGAAAATGAAGTCTCCTGGGCTCCATGCTGACCTACAGATTCAGGAGCAAATTCAGCAATATCCTGGGGTGATTATTCTGTACACTGAAGTCTGAAAACACTGGTTGAAGGATTATAGTCCATTAAAGAATGACCCAAAAAAGACAGTTGAGAATAGCAGCAGGACATACACGGATTCCAGTGGCAACAAACAGGCCAGCTGCATCCAGCTCCCCGAGACGACTCTGCCCAGCCCCACTGGGAACTCAAAGAAAAATACACTTGGCTCACAGTTCTTGGGGTGGCCTGGGAGCAGGCGGCAAATGCACACACTTGGGCATCACCCCAGATCCTGGGAATGAGGGGCCAGAGCTCAGTGATCAGCGTTCACCAGGCCCCTGGATGCACCAAGCCAGGGCACATCCCCTACAAAGCGCTCCTGTCCCTCCCAGAAGCACTGACATTTCACTGGCGGCCCACACCTGGGCTGGACACCACCAAGAAAAACAGCCTGCATTTATACTCCCTGGGCAGACTGATTGCTAAGGCATATTTTCATCCAAGACCTGACTTCACCCTAAGAGCGGCCACAAGAAAGAAGCGAGGTAGGGCCCAAACGTTCCTGTTGAGCAAATGGGAAACCGAGGTCCCATCAGGTACAGGTCCAAGCTGGGTCTGGGCAGAAAGGGGGTCCCTGGGCTGCAGGCACCCAGCTTCCCCTGTCTGCCGTGGCCTCACGATCACCCTCACTCTACTGCCTGCTGCAACCACCTCACCAAAGAGGCGTTCCAGGACCGAGGAGGGCTGAAGGCCCCATGCTGGTCCAGCCAGGAGCACACCTGGGACAGGGAAGTGGGGATGCGGCAGGGGCGGCAGTGGGGTGGGGAATCCATCTTCCAGGGCTGGACTTCCATAGTGGCAGCCTGAGGAACAGTGAGGCTGTGGGGCATGTATGTGTGAGCGTGTGTGTGTCAGAGAGAGAGTGAGACAGAACACATTTCCAAAAAAGGAAGCCTTCAGAAGCAAATCCCTAAAGTGAGAAATGTGTTTTCCCTTCTATCCCAGGGTGTTTGTCTCTGTATTACAGGAATCTGCAAAACCCACCTCCCACCGAGATGTCCGCTAGTAAAACTCTAAGACACAAATGAAGCCCAGCTGCAGTTTCACACAGTGAGCCCCAGGCAAGAGCTGTCCTGGGGGGTGTGCAGGCGGCCTGACGGCTGGAAGAGATTCCAAAGGCCCCAGCTTTCGGTGAAGAGGTGTAAACGTATGCGCAGCCGGGCATCCTAGACCAGAGGGACTGGAGAGAGAGAGAGAAACTTGCCTTGCTCACCAGACACCCTTCCAGTCTGCCCTATAGCTAGAGGTGCCCCAAGCAGGCCGTCACCCTGGATCTAGGTTAGAAGGAAACAGGCACGCAGGTCCTGCAGCCGGCCCTGCCATCTGGGCTGGAGAGACAGCCGGCTGCACGGCCTTGCTAGCTCTGTGATTCAGGACAGGTTGCTTTCCCTCTCTGAGCCTCAGCTGCCTCATCTAAAGACTGGTAGTAATAGCTGGGTGGTAAGAAAATGTGGCTGTGTAAAACATCCATCCCACAGTGAATGCTGATCATTGTTCATTTCCCCTCCCTCAAGCTGGGCTCAACACTGAAGAGCGAAAGACCAACTCCCCATTTACGAGCAATCCGGGAACGCACAGCCCAAGTCAGGGAAGCCCTCATCCAACCATTTGTGTGGAATTCTGCCAGTGCTCCAGTTTTAACAGCTTGACATTTATTTCGATATTTATTTTTCTCTGTAAATACAACCTATGTTTACAAAGACATTTCTTTTCCTCTGTAAACACAGCAAATGTCTGGGGGAAATAAAATGCGAAAATCACAGAATTGGAATGAATTTCTTTACAATAATCTTTTTTGTTTTTTTAAATCTACTCTAGCAGTGCCTCATACTGCTGCATTTTACTCTGATTTGGAAGGAGGAGGTGTGGATGGGAATCATATCACATAATAACAGTAAGAAAATGTTATAGGTGAAGAAACCTTCATTGGGAAAATATTACTATATTTACTCTTCTGAATGGCAGGAGCTGGAAAGGCAGAATTCCCAAGGATCAGCACCAGAATCCATCTAATCAGACATGACACTGATACTGGAAACAAAATGTCACCCCACTGGGTGGAATTACTAGATGATTTCATGAAACTGGGTGAGAAAAGCCTCATAAAATTTGAGGACCCTAAAGGGAAAATCCCGGAGAAGGCGATGGCACCCCACTCCAGTACTTTTGCCTGGAAAATCCCACGGACGGAGGAGCCTGGTAGGCTGCAGTCCATGGGGTCGCTAAGAGTCGGACATGACTGAGCGACTTCACTTTCTCTTTTCACTTTCATGCATTGGAGAAGGAAATGGCAACCCGCTCCAGTGTTCTTGCCTGGAAAATCCCAGGGACGGCGAAGCCTGGTGGGCTGCCACCTGTAGGGTCACACAGAGTCGGACACGACTGAAGTGACTTAGCATAGCATAGCATAGCAAAGGGAAAATCCAAGTATAGGATAATCCATGCATAGGATCAAAGATCTTATCAGTTCAACCCAAGAGATTATCAGCCAAATCTACTCCCTGTATTGACAGGGAAACTGAAGTTTCCAGCTGTCACCTGCCTTCCCGAGATCACAGATGTTAATGGCAAAGCCTGAAAGCAAATTTCCTTTGTTGTTGTTTGCTTGTTTTTCCAAAATATTCTGGGCAAGGAGAAAGACTGAGGAAAGGATGGAGCCCTACTTCCCTTCCCTTATTTCCTGAGGAAATAAACTCAGGGCGCTTCCTCCCTGCTGGAGGTTGAGACAAGATCAGGAAATGTGGATGCATTCGTGAGTAAGAGGTGTGTGATGGAGCATCAGTGGGAGAGGTGCTGGGTTGGGGAAAGCACAGCATTCGGGGTATCATAACAGAGGAGAGTCCTGGACTCTGGTTTCTGGGACTGCTGCCCATAGGGCAGTCCCCAGCTGAGGCTCCTTCCTTTGGGGTCACAGACCACCTAGTATGGGAAGGAATGCCTTCCCCTAGCTCCACAAGCACTGGCCCCCACTTTGCCCTGTTCTTTTTTATTTTATGATCCCTTTTTAAAACCCTGGTCTTCTTTTTTGTTGACCCCATTAAACGACAAGCCTGTTTGGAGGTTACCTCTAGAATCACAGTGGGTAAAAACGAAGAAACAAACCTCATCAAGTTAACCCTCAGTGACTCACAAGTGATTAATCCCCAAGTTGGGGATTCCTTAAGAAAGATAGAAAAAGGGACAAAGCTTCAAAAGAGTATTGTATGCGTGGGTTTCACAGGAAACACAGACATGCTAACACTCCCACCTTTACAATGAAATGCCAACGTTCAGGGTGCAATTTTGCCCTGGAAACTGTGGCTGCTGTAACCATGGAACCTGAGGCTTGCCTTTCAAGTCTCATCCTTTGTAAAGAAAGGCCACCTCCCTTGTCTCTGTAAATACACGCCCTGTCCCAACCTGGTCAGCCGGGTTGACACTCACATCTCAAGACTCTACTGGAGCCCTGCCAGCCCCACCCCAACCCAAGTAGGGAGAAAGGGCCCCTCTGGACCCCAAACCAACTCTCTCACTGAAGCTCAGCTCCATGAGGTCTGGCACTGGGTCTGGGATGGGAGATGTGGGTGCCTCCAGGTGGCCCTCAGTGGGACAGAGAGAGAGGGTGAGGAGGAGGATGGGAGGAAGGCAGGGAGAAATCTGAGCACGGCATATACTGAGAGATGCACAACCAGGTGTATCTGAGAACCCACCTGTCCAGACCCCACACAGGGAGTGGAGATGAGATGGAAAAATCAGACATTGTACTGCTTAGCTTGATGGGACCCAAAACTCTAGAACCTGCCCACCATTCAGCCACCTGGTCTCGGTTTCTCATCCAGATAATGGACAGGAAGAGACCCTTGTGTACCAGCAGGAGAAAAAGAAGGACTAATGACTTCAGAGTCTTTTGCAAATCAAGGTGTTGATGTTGGAAAACCTTGGCAGTAACAGAGGGATCCTTCATGTTAGAACGTGAAAAGGAAGAGGTGGGTTTCTGGGGGAGACGAGTGATGAGAAGTAGTCTTCCCACCTCCCAGACCCACCATCTCCTTGAGGTCCACGCCCTCTCATGGACACTTAATGATTCGATTTTCACCCTGGTTCTCAGAAGAAAATGCTTAACTTCACCTCTCCCCCGCCAACATTGTACTCTTCTTTCCACGCATCCATTTAGTGGCAAGCCCAAGCATGACTTTTCTGCTCCATATTTACAGTCAAGTTTGCATTATCAGGTTTTTTTTTTTTTATTATTCCTATTGTCCTTTTTCTCCCAGTTTCTCAGGAGTGGAGAACCATGGGCATCATAGCACAGGCAGGCTCAGACCAGCCTGGGGTTGGGGCTGTGAGGGGTCCACAGACTCCTGGCCAAAGCCTCTGCTGAAGAGACCCCCTCCCTCACTATCAGCCACACCCTGGGAAGGGTGCCCATTGAGGCTTTGATGAAGCAGAACTGGGCTTATCCTGGAGGAAAAAAAACAAGAAGGAGGCGTGTGAATTTATCTCTGTGGACTTGAAACCAGCTGATTCTCTCAATCCACTTTCTCTCATCTGCAGTCCTTGATGATGCTGAAATTCCTCCCCCTCCAATCCCTACCTGGTCCACTGATCTGAATCACAGAAATCCATACCCCCAGCCTCTACTCCCAGCAACCAGGGTTGATCCAGTAACACTGATGCTCTAGGAAGAGAGGAAGGGAACAGAATGCAGGAGAGGGAACAGAGCAAGCGCTTCTGCAAGCGAGAGGTTAAAGGGCCCCAGGGCACAGCTAAAACCTAGCCCTGGTCAATCCAGCAGCCACCCTGCGGGCGCCGCAAGGCTCTCCTTTCTAAAGGTCTGGCTATCTGCCACTAAGATTACATTTTAAAAATGAGGGGAATGACTTTTGCAATCAGAAAGTGTTTAGAATGGATAAACAACAAGGTCATACTGTGTAGCACAGGTAAGTATATCCAATCTCCTGGGATAAACCATTATGGAAAAGCATATGAAAAAAGAATGTATATATGGGTACAATGAGTCACTTCGCTATACGGCAGAAATTAGCACAACATTATAAATTAACTATATGTTAATAATATATATATATATAAAGAAAGCACATAGATGTGGGAGGCAAGTAAATTCTTCGGAAGAAGCAAGAAGGTAAATGAAGCTCAAAACTAAGACTCACGCCCTCACCCGGCAGGTTGAGTTTTCAGCATCAAGAGAAAGGAAACTTGAATGACGCCCCCAACTCAGCTTGAGTCACAAAGCCCCAGAAGGACCCCGGCCACCCCTTTGTGGCCTCTGTCCCCACAATGGGCCTCCCTCGGGCCTCAGCCTTTTGTGGTGATTAACATGCAGCGGCTCAGCAAGGGAGGCTGGGAGGTGCAGAGGATCAGGTGGCCCCTCGTTAAATCACTCTGCTGTCAGCCCACACAATTCCTCTCTCCTCAAGCTCGGTCATTACTTGGGTTTATGCAAAAGAAACAGCTTTGCTAAATATCCTCCCAGACAGGGCCCACAAAGCCCTGGGCTCAGGAGGCTGAACACCCAGAGCCTCACAAAACCGTCTGCCCCCTTGTTCGACGGCTTGGGCCCAGGAGTTTGGATGCGTTCTGTCCATCTTTTCTTAGCGGCCTTCAAGTTTTCCTTTTTTTTTTCATTTCGGCTGGTTTTGTGTTCAGCTTTTCTTCTTTCTTTTTGGGTAATTCCTCCCAAGACACTGCCATGAATACTGTTAACTTATTCTTGCCGGGCTCTAACTCACTCCCTTCAGCTTCTTTCTTGAGCTCGGCAAGACTTACAATCCCTAGTTTTCTATAGGGGAACTGAGCCATGAGAAATCTCTTATAAAAGTTCCCAGAAAGGAGCCGGTTCTCAGAAGATCCTTCAAAACAGGGGGCTGCGGATGCCTAGCGAGAACCCTAATTGTCCCGAGCCACACACATACATACCCTGGGTGCGGGGGAGAGGAGTTGACGGGCAGGCCCGCCGGGGTCTTGACAACTGCCCTCTGTTTCTTGGGCAGCTGGGTTTTGTTATTCACCTTTGAGCCCACCTTTCCTCTCAGCTTCCATCCACCAGCAAAAACAAAAACTAAAATAAAAAATTAAATAGAAACTTCTAGAAGCTGTGGCAACTCAGCCTTCCTCTCAAACCACCTGGGGACAGGCTGGGCTACTGAGATATCTGAGCCAGTCCCTCTAAGACATCTTACTCAAAAAACTAGTAACTGGACTTCCCTGCTGATCCACTGGTTAAGACTCCGCAAGGCCACTGCAGGGTGCATGGGTTCAGTCCCTTGTTGGGGAACTAAGGTCTTGTGTGCCACACACCAAAAAGCAGTAATAACAGTAATAATAACTATGCGTGCGGGTGGCAGGAACTGGGCTAGTCAGGGGTCACAGTCCCCATTTTGCTGAGGTGGTGGACCATCCCACATGACTTCAAGTGCACAGTATCTGCCAGGGAAGCCATATCAACCCCATCTGGTCTGGGTACCCCAGAAACAGACATGGAGACCCTGACCAAGGGTGAACAAGCTGGGGCTTTGATATACTAATTCTGCCACAGCCACTCATGAAGCAGGGCTGATGGTTTCAGGGGTTAACTTCTTGGAGCCCTGGCCAGCAGCAGAGAAAGCACATGTGGGTGCCAGGACCCAGGTCATGAGGCAGTAGGAGGCTGCCAGAAGCACTGCTGGTCAAGTTTTAGACCAGTTAGAACCCTCCCTATGCTGCATTCTTGCTAGCTGTGTTGCACAAAACAGCCTGCATATACCCACTTTCCTGACATGCAACAAAGGCCTGTGCCCCGATCAACATTCCACAAGGCCTTCCTAACTCCCTGCATCACAAAACTAACATTGACCGGACCGTGTGGGTCCACGGTCCAGACTTTAGCCCTGCTGACCTGGGGGTGGGGCTCTAGTCCACCCGCCATCTATAGAAACCCTCTTCTGAAACAAACTTCTCCCTTGTGACCCAGAAGAAACTTCAGGAGGTGAAAACCAAGAAGAGGATGTGTTTGGGACTTGAACCAAAAGACCAAATCTTCCCTTCCCCACCCTCAGTGGGGTGGGGTTGGGGGTAGGGAAGACACACACACAGGATAATACTTTAATAAACACCTATGTGGGGTGTTGCAATAAGTAGTCCAAGCAGGTGACCAGAATTTGCATAGTAAGCAAGAAGTCAGGAGGCAGACAGTCCTGCGGGGTCAGGAGAGTTCTGGGCCTTGGTGGGGTCTGGCACTGGTCACACACAGGGGGAGTAAGGGAAAGAATGGGCCACTATTCCAGGAGTCTAATGATATAATCCCTCTATCTTGTTCTGATTTTCCAAATGTTACTGGTACTCGTGTGTGTGTGTGTGTGTGTGTGTGTGTGTGTGTCCATCACCTCGGTGAAGATACTGAACAGTCCCAACACCATTAGGATCCTTCATGTGTCCTTCTACAACCGCACCCACCTCCCTCCTGCCCCCAAGTCTGTTTTTCACCCTGACAACCACTTATCTGTTCTCCATTGCTAACAGTTTATCATTTCAAAAATTTTTATCTAAATGGAATCACAGTTTATAACCTTTGGGGATTCTTTCATTCAGCATCCTTTCCCAGAGATGCAACAAAGTTGGTGTGAATATCAACAGTGGGTTCCTTTTGGTTGCTGAGTAGTATTCCACAACATGGATGGACTGCACTGTATTCACTCTCTGGAGGGCATCTGGATTGTTTCCAGCTTGAGTTTTATTACAAATAAAGCTGCAAAAGACATTCAGATACAAGTGTTTGTATGAACCTAAATTTTCACTTCTCTGGGATAAATGCCCAAGAGCACAATGGCTGGATTATGTGTTATATACATGATTAATTTGATAGGAAACTGCCAGACAGTTCTCTGTGTGGCTGCATCACTTCACCTTTGCTCCAGCAATGGATTCACAGTTGCCCCAAAACCTGGCCAGCACACCAGGCTGTTAAACTGTTATGATAGATGGGCAGTGGTATCTCACTGTGCCCTTAGCTTGCATACCACACGCTTCTTCACCATCTGCATACATTCTCTTTGCTGAAATGTCTTTTGCCCAGTTTCTAATTGGATTGTTTCTTTTGTAACTATCAAGTTTTGAGAGCACTTTACATATCACAGATATGAGTCTTTTGTCAGAGACAGTTTACAAATATTTTCTCCCATCTGCAACTTATCTTTTCATCTTTTTCATGGGGTCTTTTGAAGAGCTCACTTTAGAATTTTTGTTGAGGTCCAAATATATCAATTTTTCCTTTTGCCAATCAAGATTTTGGTGTCCAGATCTTGTGCCAGGCCCTGAACCCTCAAGAATTGTTTTTCACAAAAAGTCTTGTCATTTTATGTTTTACATTTACGCTGTGTTCTGATTTCTCATTCCTTCCTCAAGTGAGGAAACCTGCAGTCTCTGAGCTGGGTGGTATATTTCTGTCTCTGTCTATCTGCCAACCACCTTCTAAGGACTGGCTGAGGTGGCTTACAAGTTACTAAGAAAGATAAGATGCAAAGAAAGAGACATTTAAACTTTCTTAGAACATCTTACAAGCTGGTTTTAGAAAAGGCAGAGGAACCAGAGATCAAATTGCCAACATCCGCTGGATCATGGAAAAAGCAAGAGAGTTCCAGAAAAACATCTATTTCTGCTTTATTGACTATGCCAAAGCCTTTGACTGTGTAGATCACAATCAACTGTAGAAAATTCTGAAAGAGATGGGAATACCAGACCACCTGATCTGCCTCTTGAGAAATCTGTATGCAGGTCAGGAAGAAACAGTTAGAACTGGACATGGAACAACAGACTGGTTCCAAATAGGAAAAGGAGTACGTCAAGGCTGTATATTGTCACCCTGTTTATTTAACTTATATGCAGAATACATCATGAGAAATGCTGGACTGGAAGAAACACAAGTTGGAATCAAGATTGCTGGGAGAAATATCAATAACCTCAGATATGCAGGTGACACCACCCTTATGGCAGAAAGTGAAGAGGAACTCAAAAGCCTCTTGATGAAAGTGAAAGAGGAGAGTGAAAAGGTTGGCTTAAAGCTCAACATTCAGAAAACAAAGATCATGGCATCTGGTCCCATCACTGCATGGGAAATAGATGGGGAAACAGTGGAAACAGTGTCAGACTTTCTTTTTCTGGGCTCCAAAATCACTGCAGATGGTGACTGCAGCCATGAAATTAAAAGACGCTTACTCCTCGGAAGGGAAGTTATGACCAACCTAGATAGCACATTCAAAAGCAGAGAGATTACTTTGCCAACAAAGGTTCGTCTAGTCAAGGCTATGGTCTTTCCTGTGGTCATGTATGGATGTGAGAGCTGGACTGTGGAGAAGGCTGAGCACCGAAGAATTGATGCTTTTGAAGTGTGGTGTTGGAGAAGACTCTTGAGAGTCCCTTGGACTGCAAGGAGATCCAACCAGTCCATTCTGAAGGAGATCAGCCCTGGGATTTCTTTGGAAGGAATGATGCTAAAGCTGAAACTCCAGTATTTTGGCCACCTCATGCGAAGAGTTGACTCATTGGAGAAGACTCTGATGCTGGGAGGGATTGAGGGCAGGAGGAGAAGGGGATGACAGAGGATGAGATGGCTGGATGGCATCACTGACTCGATGGACATGAGTCTGAGTGACCTCCGGGAGTTGGTGATGGACAGGGAGGCCTGGCATGCTGCGATTCATGGGGTTGCAAAGAGCCAGACACGACTGAGCGACTGATCTGATCTGAGAACATCTTAACAGGGGCTTCCCTGGTGGGTCAGCGATAAAGAATCTGCCTATGATGAAGGAGACCTAGGTTAGATCCCTGGGTCAGGAGGATCCCCTGGAGGAAGCAATGGCAACCCACTCTAGTATTCTTGCGTGGAGAATCCCATGGACAGAGGAGCCTGCAGGCTGCAGTCCATGGGGTCACAAAGAGTCAGACACAACGGAAGTGATGGAGCGCGCACAGAACATCTCAATGGCTACTGCTAAGTCACTTCAGTCGTGTCCGACTCTGTGCGACCCCACAGATGGCAGCCCACCAGGCTCCGCAGTCCCTGGGATTCTCCAGGCAAGAACTAGCCCCAATTCCTTTCAGTCTTTACTCGACAGCTTTTTGTCACAGGCAGGACCAAAAAAAGGGCTAAAAGAGATTTTTTCTGTGTGGTCCCTGGGGAAAAGGCAGAAGATGCATTCTGCGCCTCTGGGGTCCCTGGAGACCTGACCTAATGACCTCACCTGGACCTCACATCCACCTAGCCCGGCCCCTCCCCATCTCTGGGACAAGGAGACTTGGTCCCCAGCTGGTGCTGGGCTGGCCGCTCAACTGCCTCCATTTTACCTGTAAACGGAGAAAACGAGGACCACGAAGTCACTGCTAACTGACAGATGGCCTGTGAATGGTGGGTTCTCTAGAAAGAAGGGCTCACTACTGAAGTTTCAGCCCAAGCTGGCCCATCCAGTCCCCTTGAGCCTCTCAGTGGAGGCTGGACTCCAGTGGTGACTCCTGCCCTGAGCTGGACCCCTGTAGTGGAAAACTCTTAACAGAGGGCTGTTTGAAAAAAACTGGCATCCTTGCTGATAACCAGCTAGTGTCAAACAGTTAGGACTGTGACGAAAGAAAACCCCTGATGGTTCTAAATGGAAATCGTCATCTAAAAAAATCTTACCACCTTCCACATCCAAACTCAAACCAACTGCAGGCGTGTCTATAGTGAGCAGCGGGCTTCCTAATGGGGCGTGGCCCTGCGGTCTGTGTCTGCTGCCTACCCTGCCCTGAATCTCAGGGTTGAAGTCTTCCTTGAAAAATAAGAAGATAAACATAATAAAACTTTAGGTCTCATTCCTATGCTCGGCCACAATGTCCCATAAAGAGAAAAACGAATCACCACCAGGCGTCAGAGATGTCCCCGAAAAATACCAAAAATAAAACCCCAAACACCTCCTGCCTCGCCAAAAAAGACAGCACAGTGCTGGATGGCAGGGCATTTTGGCAACTGAAAGTGTTTACTCTGGTGGGGGGAGGGGGACGGGGGGGAGCCTTCTCTGCAGTAAACAAGCAAAGTCCTCCCCACCCACCCCCAACCCCTGCCCCCTCTGGAGGCTCCTGACAGCATCCAGCCAGACAGAAGAAGGCAGGTGACAGGACAGTGGCTTACGGGGGAACCCCACAGGGCCGGACTGGAAAAAGGCCACATCCAAATCGCTCTGCAAACTTGAACTGAGCCGCAGGCCACCAGAGCTGGCCACGAAGCAAGAGCCTGCAGGCCAGGTCCTGCTCACTGCATCTGAGCCACTGCAGCCCAGCCACTCCCTACCCGGGAGTGGACTTCCTGGGTCCCTGTCCGAGCGAACAATAAAAGGGGTCTGTGAATGAGCATCCAAAGCTTCAGAGCTGCCTGTCGTATTGACGGAGCACCACGCCAGGAGCCCGGCCCTCTCGAGGACCTGGGCAAACGCTGGTATTAGTGCTCCCCTTCCTCTCAAGGGTTTACTCAGCAGCCACTCCACTGTTTCCTCAGGAGGAGACCCCCGACCCTGACAATCCATCAAGTGGATGCAAATCGTGGTCCAGACAAAACCAGGCAAACAGCACCCCGCTCTGCAATAATGGCCTCTGGAGGAGAAGGGCCCTTGCCAACAATGATTGCTGTGTACACAGCCCACTAAATACCCAAACTTCTGATTAGCCTCATAATGATCTGTGTGCACCCGTCTCCTTTGAAAGGCTCCCAAGTACACGGCACAAGTTGACTCAAGGCTAACCTCAAATAGGGGCCGTCTTGGGCTTCGCAGGCACCAGCAAGCAGCCATCCTCAGCTCTCCTCGCTGGTGATCACAAGTCACTTGGAACGCTAATACCCAGCCTGGTCAGGAAAAAGATGGCTTGAGATAATCACAGGCTCAATGCTCTGGCTGGAAATGGTCTAATTTGGTGAGCATTAGTACAGATTCACTATGGGGGGATATTCCCAAGTTTCCTCCGGGCTGCATATATACAGATGATCCCTCGCACTAGGGTCCTGTGGCTGGCGCTGTCCGCCACTTGCAATGGGGGGAGCAGTTTTCAGACAGGACTTCTAGGCACCGGCTTTCAATAACCACAGGAATCCTTCAGGGCCAGCTTCTAAGGTTCATTTGAGAAGCCGGGCCACCTCCTAGAGGGTCCCTGGCACCTACAGAGAAAAAACATGGGTGTTGGGTGCCCATCTTTCACCATGCATTTCTGAGGCTGCATCTTGGGCCCACAGCTCTCTTCTGAGCAACGAGTGGCTCTGTCCATTCTTGCAGGAGCCACAAGCATCCTAGAGGTGACACAGCCAACAAAAACAGAGCTTGGCATCTCCTTCCCCTGTGCCCTCTCTCACCGGGCCTTCCACTTTGGTGACGGCACCACCATCCGCTCAGCTGTCATTGTCCTGGATTCCTCCCTGCCGAAGTCCACTCACCAGCGCATTTGGCACGTACTCCAGCCCTCCCTCTGCCCTCGCTACTGCTTGTCTAAGTCTTAGCTCCGCTGAGCAGTCTCCTGGCCTCACCACTCTGCCCCTGCCCTTTCATGCCCATCACAAAGGCTAGTGTGAGCTTTCTACAGTACAGGTCTGACCACGGCCTTCCCCTTCCTAAACTCTTTGGTCAAATCGGACTAGGAACTTCCTCCCTCTGAGAAGTTTGCCTGAAGAACACATGCTGATGGGTGTAGAAAGCTCTGGCACCTAACAAGTGCTCAGTAAACAGGTGTGTTTTCCCTTTTTCCTTCTCTTAGAGCCAGAAAGGGAGAAAAGTTCAGTTTTAGCCCAGGGTCCTTTGTGCTAACAGTGATTATATGAATGTAACAACCACAGCTCACCCCACCTCACCTGCCCCAGGAAAGTTTGAGCTTCCAGGTTCTTCCTTCTCCAACTTTAAGCACAAAAGCTCTCGGCTTCCAAGGAACACACAGACAATTTGATTTTGAATCCTGAGGCCTCAAGCCTGAGTCACTCTGCCCACCTGCTAGACACCGCCCTGCGCCAGCAGCCGCCTAGCGTGCTGTTTGTCCAAGTGGGCACTGGACACTGCCTGTTGCTACAGCCTCCACCGCAGGCTCCTGAGGCAGCCAGTCAGACAAACATGAGGCCAGGAAGGGAAGGGCTGGGAAAATACACGCTACCCCCAAAGAGAGCAGAGAGGAGCGGAAGAAACTGCCTGCCCTGTCCAGGGATGGGAGCGAGGGCGGCCAGGCCAGTCAGAAAGATCTAGTCAGTGCTTCCGGGCTGGAACAGAAAGGTGTAGGGGTGCCTCCCATGGGACCAATTATTTTAGAGCCCAGATATACGGAGGCCAGCACCCTGGCAGTGAGGGGGGCCTGTCTGCGAGCCTTGAGCATGCCCTGTTGGGGATGGGAGCATTCACAGTGTAACTGTATCCTACTCTCTGGGGTGGGGGTCTGACCATAAGGCCTTATGGCAGCAACAGGGACAGTGCCTATGATAATAGGAGATTTCTGTGGACCAAGCTCAGCAGCAACTGGACCCACAGGGGGAAGCCCACCCTCAAGGCTCACAGTCCACATGGGGCTGCAGACTAAGAGGGAGAATGCCCTGTGAAGGCAGTGCCTGTGGCTTTTACCTCCGGTGCCCTCATAGTTCCCAGAAGAAGGCTTCCTGGAGGTGGTGACGTTTATGTGGGAACTTGAAGGACAGTTGGCTTTAGATGGGCAGAGGTAGGAGTGGGTATTTAGGGGAAGAAATAGGAAGAGGGGACAGTGAGGAGCAGCATGGGAGTAGGAAGAAGAAGTGAATCCAGGAGCCCACGCTGACAGCAGCGACAGGGAGGCTGGGGGATGAAGGGAGAACGTGGCGCAGTGACCCCTCCTCCTAGCCGGCTGGGGTGAGCAGACATCAGGCCTCGCTCCAGCAGGGAGGTGGGCAAGGTTTGGGCCTGGGCCTGTAGCTGGCAGGAGAAGGACTCGCTGACTCTTTGTGGGTCAGATGGACCCCAGTGGCTCTTCTAATGTCACCTGGCTTAGGGGCAGGTGCACTGCAGCAACCCAGCCTGATTAAATCCACCATCTCAACCCGGGCCCACAGCTGTATATCTCCGACGCCAGGGAAGTGACACCTCCCAGCCTGCACACAGCTTCATTTCCGAAAAGAATGTGTGAGAGGGGGAAGGTCAGGAGACAGGCACAGCTGTAAATTTGATGGAAGGTTTAGCTGGAAACCCCATTAAATCCACACACGGCTCAATGCTGGGCAATGTCCTTCCTCCGAGTCTGCTGAATGGGGCCACGGAGGTGAGGGACTCACTAAGTAATGTCCTCATTTTTTGGTGTCTCCTATTACCCAGGGGATGGAAAACCCATTACGCATAGGTTTAGTGGCACTTGGTCCCCAGACGGCGATATTGTCCTTTCCCTGAGCCCTCCCCTCGGCCAGCATGTGTAGCAGGCGGCCCTGGTGCCATGTCCATCCACTCTCCCATTAGGGTGGACCGCCTCACTCTCCCCACAGCCCTGGCCCCTGCCTCCTTCCCAGGCAATGGGCACCCCTCTCCCCTGCCTGGAGAGTCCTGGCCGGGCCCAGGCAGAGGATGTGTGTGATCCCACCTGCTCTGTGTGGCTATGAGCCCAAGGAGGGGCTGCCTGCTGGGAGCTGCCCTGGGTCCCTGGAGCAGCCCCCCAACCCTCCAGAGGACCTCAGGTGACAGCCTTGAGAATGTATAACACAGGACAGTGGGGGGGAGGCGTGCTGAAGCACAGTGCAAATTCTTGTTCCCAAAAGGCAGGCCTCAACACATACATTTCCTAGGAAGGGGCCACGGCTCAGACTATTCTACCTGGAAGCCTCCAAGCCCCAGACAGGGACGGGAGACATGGGGCTAGGCGCCTCCCCCACCCGTTAGGTGCCAGAGCTTTACTTGTCACTAGTAAATAACATCTGTCCAATGCTCAGCTCAAGAGCTGCATAAAATAATGAAGGTGACAGGACTGGGCTCTCATCTCAGCTGTGCAAACAGTGAATTATTGAACCTCTCTGAACCTCTGATTTCTAGATCTGTTCAATGGAATCACAGTGATACTGGTCCTCCTTTGACTGTTTCACAGATTTAAGGAGAGAATGTAGCCAATGCTCAACAAGTCTCCGCCAACACCACAACTCCCTTTGCAATGAGGCCGGCCTCCAGGTGATCTTCTCATAGGCCTGACCAGAGTCTGCAATTCTCATCAGAGCAAGTACAGCTAGAAGGAGGACCTGCTTCCAGGGATTGAAGGGATCCTGTTCTTTCTCTCTTCAAAACCCCAGCTAACACACTTTATGATGCCATTTATATGATGTTCTGGGGAAAGTAAAATTATAGGGACAGAAAACGTAATAGAGGTTGCCAGGGGCTGTAGGTAAGACGGCAGAGGGACAGGATGAATATTTGAGGGGAGGGAACTATTGTATATCTTGGTTGTGGTGGTGGTAACATGAATATACACCTCTTTTACAATTTAAGGGCTTCTCTGATGGCTCAGTGGTACAGAATCTGCCTGCCAATACAGGAGACCTAAGAGATGTGGGTTCAATTCTTGTGTTGGGAAGATCCCCTGGAGAAGGATATGACAACCCACTCCAGTATTCTTGCTTGAAGAATTCCACAGACAGAGGAGTCTGGCAGGCTACAGTCCATGGGGTCACAAAGAGTCAGACACGACTAAGCAACTAATATGCATGTCCATTTAGAGATCACTCTCGACTCACAGTCAAGTAAGACCCCTGAAATTGGTTGAACTGTTTGATTTCCAAGCCACAGGGAGTCTTCTCCCCAACCCTGTACTTGAACAGTAGTGTCCTCTGGAATCGACCTTTTGGGTCTTGCCAGTCCCTTCTGACTTTCCATCTCCAAGGAGCAGCCCTGTTGAAGCTACCTTTGGATGCTGGGTCATGGGATCCCTTCTCTCCCTCCCCATTCAGCGTGGTTGTACTCCCAGCTCCATCTGCCCTTCCTTCCCACCTGTCCTCCCATGTCCGGGGTACCCTGAGGATGGGAGGGGAGGTGAGCCTTCCTCTTGCTGAACACTGTCCCAGCTTTGGCACTTCTGGGAGTGGCAGGGGTAACTGACAGGGCACTGGGAAATAGCTCTGAACTGGAGCTGTTTTTCCTGAAAGCATCACATTCAAGGTCTCCAGTGAGAAAATAGCAACACTAATGGGACCTCTGTGCACAGAGAGAGGGGGCCAGGGGAATGACCAGAACTTGCTCAGATAACTGGATTAAACATTTTATATGGTTAGTGCCTCATCCCCATTTTACAGATGCAGAAACTGAAGTTCCTAGACACCGTGTCACTGTGGTAACATGACTAGTTTTTGCCACCATGAGGATCTGCTTTTTAAGGATGGCTTAAAAGGATGACTAATTTCAAGCTTTTCTCCTTGGGGTAGAAACACTGATCTTTCCACTTAGGTAGCCAGGTGGAAGCCGAGCTGGGTCTTGTGTATGACAGTGATGTCGAGAAACAATGATTCAGCCCCCAAAGAAAGCTCAACGTAATATCAAAACTGTATTTTTCAAAATCAGTACACCCTAGTGGTCCAGTGGTGAAGACTCTGTGATTCCACTGCAGGGGGCAAGGGTTCAATCCCTGGTTAGAGAACAAAGATCTCATATGCCATACAATATGACCCAAAAAAGAAAAAAAACTTTTGAGAAGAAATAAAAATAAACATACAAAATCAGTACAAGTCAAATTTGCTTGAGAAAGACATAACCTAGTCATTGACAACCTCACGCATAAGCAGACTGCCTTGACTGTCTTCACGCTGTTCCTGCTCTGGGGTATCCCAGGGCATGGACACAAAACCCACAAGCTTCGCCTGTTAGCAGAGCCAAACAAGGTTTGTGTTTGTTTGTGAATAACCACATGTGTGACCTGATTTCTCCTCCTGAGGGTGGAGCCGGAGGGCCAGGGTGGGAAGCAGGGGAGACATGAGATGACAGGATGAAACCTCAGAGACTGGACCTGAACAAAGTGGCCTGGCCAGGCTGGGAAGGATGAGGGAAAATGAATCAGTTTCCTTTGCTTTAAATCTGAATAGAGAGTAATTAAGTCTGCCCATTTCTCTAATTAAAATTCCCAACAAGTAGAACCCCCATGGCCGGGGGCTAGACATTCATGTAAAACACAGGGAGGAAAGCAAGCGTGTGGACAGTGGACTCCAGGCTGGCAGCCCCTCAGCGCTAGCCTGATTCAGAGGAACACGCTCCACTTTCCAATCCTTCATGCTCTGGGTCCTTAAAAAACCCTTTCCTTCCCCCATAAGAGCCCCTAATAGGATAAAAGTCAGAAAGTCAGGGGCATCCCACCCGGTCAAGTCCATGCATGCAGGGAGGTCACAGGCTGCCAGACGGCATCCCCAGATGCTCCAATGTACTCCCACTCCGGGTCCCCAGAGCAACATACACACGAAATTGACACACATTTGAAATGCACACACATCTCTCCATATGGGCATTTTCAACAGCATTTAAAATCCTCAGTGCTGAAAGACAGCCAACTGTGGAAGTTCAGCTAAATGCTGAAGAAAATTACTGGTTTGCTCCGCTGGCTAAAGGGCCCCCCTCACGTGGCAGGGTGGCTCTGGTGGGTTCAAAGCTCCTCATTAGAGCGGGAGCCTGCACAGAGTTAACACGCTGCACTGGAATCGACGGACGGGTTCTGGTCCGCAAACTGCTAAGTAGTAATTATGAGTAACCTGGTAACTCCTAAGCAGTTGCTAAGTAGTAACAGTTACTGCAGGGATACAACCTGACCATTGAGCGAGAGTCCGGCCTGGGAACTGCCCAGGCGGCTGGCTCGTAGCAGGGCTGCAGTCAGAGGCAGACTGGTGGACATGGGGTGCTGGCAGTTGTCTGCACAGCCTTCCTTCCTCCAGCCTTCTGAGACCAGCTCTTCCCTCACAACACTGGGATCCGGGCTCAGCCTGGATCTACCCACCATCTCGCACCTGGAGAGACCCTGCGGCAGCCTCCAGACAAACCTGCCCCACCCACTCACCGACCAATGGCAAGCTCCGAAACCAGGGACAGGGCTCCTCCAGCTCTTCCCAACACCTGGTCCGTTCCCCATTTCTCTGCAAACTACTCCAGGTCGGGCAATGCCTGGCTAAAGTCCTCTCGCCTAAACCGAAGCCAGCTGAGGAAAGGTTTGGGGTGGGGCATGAGGGGCACGCAGAAGCCACAGAAAGTGAAGTCCCTGCCCTGGTGGATCACCTCCTAGATCCAGGAGGTGACTACAGGCTGGGAACCCAGTGCTATGTCCAGCATGTGCACGCACGCGCACACACACACCCCGCCCCTCCCCCGCCCCTCCGTGTCTGTACCCAGATGTGGGTGCGTGCCAAGAGAGCAGAATGGTGCCAGAATCAGGGAGTTCAAGGCATATTTCAAGTAGAAGAAAAAATTTTAAAACCAGAAAAAGTAAGCCAAGTTTGCCTTTTTCCTTTTGGCTACAGAATACATTTGAAAAATGGGCTTCCCTGGTCACTCAGACAGTAAAGAATCTGTCTGCAATGTGGGAGACCCAGGTTCAATCCCTGGGTCAGGAAGATGCCCTTGAGAAGGGAATGGCTACCCATTCCAGTATAGAGAATTCCATGGACAGAGGAGCCTGGTGAGCAACAGTCTATGGGGTTGCAAAGAGTCAGATACAACTGAGCAAATAATACTTCCACTGGTTTTCACATTTGAAAAATACATTTCACACAGTGTATATAATTCTATATTCTGTTTTTTAATATCATCATTAAGATTCTGCATAAATAACATTTTAGAGGATTCAAACTGCTTCATTCCATAGACAGGCATTAATTTATTTAAACTTTCCCCTTTATTCAGCCAAGTCTTTCAACACTATGAAGTTGTGTTCAAGCACTATAGTTCAAGCACTATGACTTTACTGCACCCATGATTTCTGCTTAGGCAGCTCTGCATGTATAAATAGATGACCATCTGTATAAATAGATGACCTTCCTCAGTGAGAGCCTTTAATGGCCATAAGAAATAACCAATACATTCTACAACAGAAAGGATTTGATTTTGTTTTTCTTTCTTGCTCAGCTGGCCTCTAGGAGGGAGGAGGCCACAGTGAATATTTGTGGCTGGAAGAAGAAAAATATGTGAGTCAGTGAGTCTGTGTGTGAGTGAATATCCCTCCAGGTCTATTCGCTACAGTTCACAATTCTTTACTTTCTCATCAGGGACTCAGGCTCAGTCAACACTTTCATGTAGCCATCCCTACCCAAATAATTTTTCCTAGATGTTAATACAGAAATTTTTAAAAACTAAACAAACAACCTTTGAATAGCAAATCCCAGTATCAAAACTGAGGCAACTGGTACACGATTTTGGACGACTGACAGTAATTATGAAAACTGACCACACACATACCCAAGATCCCAGTTTTACGCCTAAGTACTTTCCCAGCGGAAATGTACCTGTATGTCCACAGAAACCACACGAGAATGTGCACAAGGAACACAGAACACACAGAACAGCCCCCGACAGAAAACAACCCAATACCCAGCGGTACTGGAACCATACAGTGTATGATACTGTATTCACCAAAAAAGGAGTCAATGCCATTTGACAGTGAGAATGAACAAACCACCAGACCACGTAACAACATGAGCAACTCCCCCAAACATAAGAAAGAAGCCAGACACAAAAGCGCACACAGCACATAATTCCATTTACATTACGAACGTACAGCAAGCAAAGCCAAGAGATGCTTCCAGAGGCAGGAGAGGGGTTGCCTGGGGTGGGTGGTAGAGACTAGGACTGGGACAGGAGCTCCCAGAGGCTGGCTTTGGTCTGTTTGAGATTTGGGTGCTGGTTACGTGTGGTTTAGTTGCTAAGTCATTTCTGGCTCTTGTGACCCCATGGACTGTAGCCTGCTGGGCTCCTCTGTCCATGGGATTCTCCAGGTAAGATAACTGGAGTGGGTTGCCATTTCCTTCTCCAGGAGATCTTCCTGACCCAGGGACTGATCCTACAATCTGGCACATGGGTTCTTTACCACAAGCACCACCTGGGAAGCCTGCTGGTTAGATGAATGTGTTCAAATGACAAAATTTCACCAACACAGTACACTTAACGTATGCTATGCTCTTCTTTATAAAAACGAATGAAATAATGCCATCTGCAGCAACATGGAAAGACCTGGAGGTGATCACACTAAGTGAAGTAGGCCAGACAGAGAAAGACACCATGTGATATATCGTCTATGAGGAATGTTTTAAAAAAAATGATACAAATGAATTTACATACAAAACAGAAGTAGAACCACAGTCAGAGAAAACAAACTTATGATTACTGAAGGGTAAGGAAACAAGGGATAAATTTGGAGTTTGGGATTAACATATACACACAATACTATATATAAAATAGATAAACAACAAGGACCTACTATATAGCACAGGGAACTATGTTTAATACCTTGTAATAACCTATCAGGGAAAAGAATCTGAAATAAAATAGATATATATGTATATATAACTGAATCACTCTACTGTACACCTGAAACTAACATGATGACTGTAAATTAACTATACTTCAATTTTAAAAAAGGAATAGGAAAAAATTAGATGTGTGCTCTTTGTTGTATGTATGTTATATTCTCATAACTGTTTTTGAAGGATGTGTGGTCCTTTTTAAACTTGATCAAAGGAGTTTACTTAAAGACTTTCTCAAAGTGTCTGCCTTCAAAGCTCCAAAGAAATCAATAAGTGACACAGAACTTGTCCACTGGGTCTGGAGGCCAGTCTCAGGAAGCTCAGGCTGATGGGCCAGTGGGTAGCAGGGGTCCCATAGACAGGGCCTCCCACTCCAGATGTGAGGGGGAAGCAACCCACAAGGTCACACTGGGTGGGGGGTGGGGTGGATCAAGCCTGGGGCAGATGCATTACCTGCAGACCTAGGGCCAAGGCCTGGTCCCTCCCAGGCCCCACATCTATGCCTGGTGAGGCCTTCTCAGACCTTCTGCCCTTCAACCTACTGCTACCAACTGTGTGAGGGACAAGTCTAGGCTCCATGGGACCTGAAGCTTATACAGTTGGGATAAGGGAGGCTCTTTAAAAGAGATAACCAAATGATGCATCTACACTTCATCACAAGGCCATGGAGGGGGCTGTGCAAACAGGGCCCTGAAGCATCAGCCTCTGCTGAGTGAAACTGATTTGTTGGAACCCAGATGCCTGACCCTGACACTAGCCTGCCCCTGACTGTCCATCAGTACCTTCTGGGGCCTGCCTCAGCTGGGGCCCGCAGAGCCTCGCTCCATCCTGATGATCAGCCAGATCCAGCCCACAGAGACCCCATGGAGCAAGGCTCCTCCTGAGAAGATACCACCTCCACCACCTGGGCATCCCTTGCATCTATCACTCCATCCCTCTACAGCCAACTACAAACCTTTGGTAGAGCAGCCCTCTCCCATCTGTCATCCCTAGCTTATTTTACTTCTCTGGTGACTATTAGAACCCTATGAAGGGATTTTAACATGTTCCTCAGATGAGATTTGATCTCCAGCATCTTTGCAGAGATGTTCTGATGAGCTTTAGGGAGCGTCTGGCTTTGAGCCCAGTTTGGTTTTTTGTGAGCCCCCCAGGTCAGGGCATGCATAGCCCTCAGGACACTATGGGGAATGGCTCCAGGCATCACCCCAAAGAGTCTGTTTCCTCCAGCAGAGATGCTTGCTCAGCAAGTAAGGCAGCCTCAGTAACCTCCGGCCAGCCCCAAGGAAACTGGATCTCTGGACACCAGACCCTCTACAAAGTACCATGCCCACGACATATCCCCCTGCCTTCTCCAGCTTGTACCTAAATGGTGTTTCTGATCTGCAGCTATATATATATATACATATATATCAGTTCAGTTCAGTTCAGTCACTCAGTTGTGTCCGACTCTTTGCGACCCCATGAATCGCAGCACGCCAGGCCTCCCTGTCCATCACCAACTCCTGGAGTTCACTCAGACTCACATCCATCAAGTCGGTGGTGCCATCCATCCATCTCATCCTCTGTCGTCCTCTTTTCCTCCTGCCCCCAATCCCTCCCAGCATCAGAGTCTTTTCCAATGAGTCAACTCTTCGCATGAGGTGGCCAAAGTACTGGAGTTTCAGCTTTAGCACAATTCCTTCCAAAGAACACCCAGGACTGATCTCCTTTAGAATGGACTGGTTGGATGTCCTTGCAGTCCAAGGGACTCTCAAGAGTCTTCTCCAACATCACAGTTCAAAAGTATCAGTTCTTCAGTGCTCAGCTCTGTTTATAGTCATCCATACATGACCACAGGAAAAACCATAGCATTGACTAGACGAACCTTTGTTGGCAAAGTAATGTCTCTGCTTTTGAATATGCTGTCTAGGTTGGTCATAACTTTCCTTCCAAGGAGTAAGCATCTTTTAATTTCATGGCTGCAGTCACCATCTGCAGTGATTTTGGAGCCCAAAAAATCGTCTGAAACTGTTTCCACTGTTTCCCCATCTATTTCCCATGTAGTGATGGGAACAGATGCCATGATCTTCATTTTCTGAATATTGAGCTTTGAGCCAACTTTTTCACTCTCCACTTTCACTTTCATCAAGAGGCTTTTGAGTTCCTCTTCACTTTCTGCCATAAGGGTGGTGTCATCTGCATATCTGAGGTTATTGATATTTCTCCCAGCAATCTTGATTCCAGCTTGTGCTTCTTCCAGTCCAGCGTTTCTCATGATGTACTCTGCATATAAGTTAAATAAACAGGGTGACAATATACAGCCTTGACGTACTCCTTTTCCTATTTGGAACCAGTCTGTTGTTCCAGGTCCAGTTATAACTGTTGCTTCCTGACCTGCATATAGGTTTCTCAAGAGGCAGGTCAGGTGGTCTGGTATTCCCATCTCTTTCAGAATTTTCCACAGTTTACTGTGATCCACACAGTCAAAGGCTTTGGCATAGTCAATAAAGCAGAAATAGATGTTTTTCTGGACTCTCTTGCTTTTTCCATGATCCAGCAGATGTTGGCAATTTGATCTGTGGTTCCTCTGCCTTTTCTAAAACCAGCTTGAACATCTGGAAGTTCATGGTTCACATATTGCTGAAGCCTGGCTTGGAGAATTTTGAGCATTACTTTACTAGCGTGTGAGATGAGTGCAATTGTGCGGTATTTTGAGCATTCTTTGGCATTGCCTTTCTTTGGGATTGGAATGAAAACTGACCTTTTCCAGTCCTGTGGCCTCTGCTGAGTTTTCCAAATGTGCTGGCATATTGAGTGCAGCACTTTCACAGCATCATCTTTCAGGATTTGAAATAGCTCCACTGGAATTCCATCACCACCACTAGCTTTGTTCATAGTGATGCTTTCTAAGGCCCACTTGACTTCACATTCCAGGATATATGTAAATAATAGTATTTGAATAATAGCAAGGTCTGAAAGCTGAAGGTAGGGAGGGAATTCAATTTCCTGAGCTTTTGCTTCAGACAGGTATCATTTTTTCCTGTCTAGACTAAGTGAAGGCGTTGCAGAAACAGCAACAGCTTTGCAGCCAAGAGAGTCCAGATGTGATCCTGGCAAGACTTACCTCACTGTCCTCATCTGTGAAATGGGAAGAATAAGACTACACAGACTTCTGTCAAGGAACAGCGATAACAGGCAGAAAGAGCCTGAAAACACAAGGACCCAGTAAAGGCTGGCTGTACTGTTTCTAAGTTTCTCTGCTTCACACTGTACAAATAAGAGATATAGTCTGTTCACGGTTCAATCAGCGATGCTTGTTAAGAGATCAACCCATGTCAGAACAGATCAGACTCACTTTTAACTGCTGTATATGGCTCCTCTAAATGGAGGTGCCATGGTTTGTTTAAACATTTCTGGATTGCTTGGGGGTATTTGCAACCTTTTGTTATTTCAATCAGGGCTACAAGGGACTTTTTTGTCTAGGCCTCATTGGGTACGTGCTCCTCCAGAGCAGATCCTGAGAAGGGAAACTGTCATTACCTGCTGCGACAGGTCCCCAGTCCCCGCTCACACTGCACCAGGGACCAAGAGAGGGCTGTTAGCATGCATCTTGTCCTTCCTTCAACATTAGCCAACTACTAAATCTTTGCCAAAACAAGATCTACTCCCTACATACTAAGAAGGTTGAGAGGTTTTCCTTTAATCCAAATTACATTGAAAATTCCGCTTCTCATAATTAACTATTTCTATGTTTTATCTATTCTTTAGAAAAATGGGACCATCCTTTTCTTCATGTGGTGACGTTTCCTGCCCTTCAGTTGTGTAGTAAGTTTTCTCCCAAGCTGCCATGTCTCTTAACTTCATTTATAGCACCTTTTTCCCATAAAAGTTTACCATTTCACTGATGGTACCAATTCACTTTGATTTGTCTCAGAAATCAGGTGAAACAGAGGTGGCAGAGAGGCACAGATGGTCAGATGCGTGGTCCAAGAGAGGAACACGATCATGGCAGAATCAGGTCGGAATTTTCCTTCAGCTCTGCTGAATGTTTGAAAATTCAAAATTTGGAAATTTTGAAAATGTATTAAAAATTCCTAATAAAAATGTCAGGGAAGAAGTATGCAGTTCTGATACAGTCAAACATATCCATCTTTTCCTTTAAGGCTTTCACATTTGTGTCTTGTGTAAAGCTTCCCACGGCAGCCAAAGTGTTGGGTGAATAGAGAAGTTCACTTACACAACTTGAGTTTAAAAAAAAAAAATAGGAGTTATGAATTTAATTTCTCTCTCTCTAACCCATTGTCTTAATTCTACCAACAAAACCATTATCATTCACTACTGATTTCAATAGACATCCTTGTTAAAAACAGGCTAACCTTCCAATTCTACATTTCTGTCTTTCTGGACTCTTCGTTCTGATGCAATGCTCTGCTATAATCACTCCAGCTCTGTATCTCAAGGGCAGCCCTCCCATCCCCATCACTGTCTTCCTTCCCAGAACAGTCCTGGCTCTGTGGGATGAGTCCCTCTTCCATGTGAATTTTACAATCAACTTGGAGAATTCCATGAGAATCCTCCAGGGATTTGTATCATGACTGACTCTACAGAATTTACAGGTAATAACACAGGTAGGGTTGTGAGGACAAGAAAAAAGATGATGTCTGTAAAGGGCTTGGGCCATGACTAGTGGATCATAAAGAGGAGCAGCTAGTATTATTAGTTGTTGTTGTTACAAGCTGGGAAGTTTCACCAGGGACATGGTACATGTATCATGGCTCTTCTAATCCAAGGATACATTCTCTCACTCTTTAAAATTTTTTATTGAAGTATAGTTGATTTTCAGTATCATGTAAGTTTCAGGTATACAGCACAGAAATTCAGTTATACATACATATATAATATACATATCTATTCTTTTTCAGATTCTTTTCCCTAATAGGCTATTAGAAAATATTGAGTGGAGTTCCCTGTGCTATACACTAGGTCCTTGTTGGTTATTTATTTTATGTATAGCAGTATGTCCATAGTCAAGGCTATGGTTTTTCCAATGGTCATGTATCCATGTGAGAGATGGACTATAAAGAAAACTGAGCACCGAAGAATTGATGCTTTTGAACTGTGGTGTTGGAGAAGACTCTTGAGAGTCCCTTGGACTGCAAGGAGATCCAACCAGTCCATCCTAAAGGAGATCAGTCCTGGGTGTTCATTGGAAGGACTGATGCTGAAGCTGAAACTCCGATACTTTGGCCACCTGATGTGGAGAGCTGACTCATTTGAAAAGACCCTGATTCTGGTAAAGATTGAGGGCAGAAGGCAGAGGGAACGACAGAGGATGAGATGGTTGGATGGCATCACCAACACAATGGACATAGGTTTGGGTGGACTTCGGGAGTTGGTGATGGACAGGGAAGCCTGGCATGCTGCAGTCCATGGGGTCGCAAAGAGTTGGACATGACTGAGCAACTGAACTGATAGCAGTATGTATCTGTTAATCCCAGCCTCCTAATTTATTCCCCCTCCATTTCCTGTTTGGTGACCATAAGTTTGTTTTGTGTGTCCAGGAGTCCCTTTCTGTTTTTTTTTTTTAATTTATGTATTTTTAATTGCAGGATAATTGCTTTGCAATGTTGTGTTGGTTTCTGCCATACATCAACATGAATCAGCTATAGGTATACACACTCCCCCTCTCTCTTGAACCTCCCTGTCATCTCCCATTCGTCCCATCCCTCTAGATTGTCAGAGAGCACAGGGTTGCCCTCCTTCCCTTTCTATTTTGGAAGTAAGTTCACTTGTGTCTTTTTTTTCTCCAGTTCGATTTCACATAAAAATGATATCATATGATATTTGTTTTACTCTGTTTGGCTTGAAAATTGTTTTCAAACTCCTCCCAAACCCCTCCCTTTCCTCATCTGGGCCACTCAACTCTCATATGACTTCCCTCTAACTGAGAAGCACCTCGGCCAGAAGCACTCTGGTACCCTGAGCCAGAGCACAAGTCCCTGAGGTCCTTCCTGAGGCTTCCCCCAGATTTGGTCCAGTTCCCCTGGCCCCTGAGTCCACTCTGTGCCTGTCGAGCCACCTGCAGATGCTCACTCGGCCTCCACTCTGATCAGACACCATGTGCCACCGAGGGTAGCGCCTGCCCACGCCCAGGTTCCTGATCAACAGGAGCCCCTGCCATGCTAGGCTCAGCTACCACCACCAGCTGCCCCGTCACCTCAGACGCAGCACAGCCCCAAGCCACAGTCAAGCCTTCCAATGCCTACAAGAGTGGGTGCCCCTATCCATCTGATGGATGAGGAAAGAGGTCTATTTCAGGCTGAATGCGGAGAAATCCAGGACCCAAACCCAGGTCTACCTGTCCCTCTGGCCCTCCCCTAGCCACATTCTACTGAGTGATTACTGGCCCTAGGGCCGTCAGTCCCAGGAACACACATCCCAAATGAAAGTCACCTCCGGCACACCCTTGACTGAACTGAGGTTCCCAGGCACCCAACCCCAGCTGCATCCTCCCTGCAGCTTCTCCCAGCACCACCCTCCACACTCCTTTTTCTTCTTTGCACGGACAGCAGCTGCCACAGCATGCAGCTGTTGACAAACTAGTCAGCATCCTGCCGAGGCATCTTTCCAAGCCACCCGCGTCCTCCTGAGCAGAAAGATACCTCATTAGCGTGCTATATTTCAGCCCCGAGAAAACAATGCACGCCAGGAGACCATAAACAACCAGTACAAATGCTCCAGGTCGTAGATGATGGATGCCACCCATGGATGTTCGACGTGGGCCCTGCTTACACAGACAGCAGTGCAGCCGCTTCCGGGCACATCCATCTTTTCCCCAAATGCTGACGCAGGGAGAAGTTGGCACAGCCTTGCTCCACATACATGGGGCCATGGATCCCAGCCACCCACCATGAGCCTCTCTCCTAACAGGTGATCTATGCTGCTCTCTGATGATTCTCAGTATCTTCAAATCCTTACCATTCTACTTTGGCTACTGGTTCTTTTGATTATTATCGTAACTTTTTTCCTCCTTGCTCCAGGTCCAGGAATTCTTGAAAAATAAAGTTTCAGAACACAGCAGCCAGTTTTTGAAAAGGGCTGGCCAGCCAGACAAGCAATCAGGCCAACGCCAAGGCAAACAGGGGCCCTCGCACAGACCCACAGAGCCCTCACAGAGTAGGCTCTGTTGGCCTGAGGGGTGGTTCTGGAAAAGCAGCCCTGTTCAGTTCAATGTCGTCATTCTGGCCTTTCCATTGCCAGTAGGGACCACAGCCTAAGGCCAGAAGTGCTCTGGGGTGAGGATAGGCAGGACCTGGGGGCTTTCCCCTGTGGCTAGACCCTGGGGCAGCAGTTTCCTCCTGGACCAGCCTCTGGACAAAGAAGTTGATCTGGGTGAGGTGCTGGGCTGGCTGAAACTGCACGTAAGCAAGGTCAGACGTCGGTTCCATCGTAAGGTAATGGAGAGAAAGATGCGGCCAAATGCTCAGAGGAAGAACATTGTCCAGGGAGCCTTTGACTGCTCTAAGGATGCTTATGGCCCAGCCTCAGCTGGGGAGGCTGCACACACTCTCTAGGCATTAAAAAGGGGACCAGAGCATAAAGATCCCTGAGGACCCCAAGGCGCTCTCAGAGGTTCCACAAACTATCTTTATCTTTTACTAAGATGTTATCTTTTTCCCTCTTGCTCTCTCATGAGTGGACTGTGGTGGTTCCCAGAAGCTACCATGGAACAGATCAAATGCAGGAAACATATGAAAAAGCTACCTTCTATAAGACCAGACAGTAAAGAGGTATGTGAAGTTGAAAAACAAGGTCATTCTCATTTTTTTGTTGTTTTGGAAAATATTTCCCCTAAAAATGGCTTGTTTTCCTTATCTTGAAGTGGCTTTGTAACTATTATCTTAAGATGAGTTGAAAATATCTTTCACATTTTTCAGTTGGAATTTTGAAAATGGTAAATATCGATAGATACAACACTTCTGAAAAACCTCTTTGGAGTTCTCCAAAATTTTTAAGAGCATAAAGGAGTCTAGAGACCAAAACGTTTGAGAACAGCAGTGGTAGAATTTTAATGACGGGGGTGGTGAAGTGGGCAGGAAGCCCTGGCCGGTGAAAAGGTTCCAAAGCCGGCAATACAATAAGACCTCATTTTGTTAAAAAAAAAAATAAAAAGAAGATAGATGTATGTGTATAATATGTGGACACAGAAGGAAATGCAAGCACATGGCCCAAGATTTCACCACGGGCTCTGTCTGGGCGGTGGTGTGGAGGGAGGGATCCCTCTGCACCTGCCATTCACGTATGTTATTACTACAATCAAATCAAGTGAATAATTCATGTTTAAGGTTTAGCCTCTCTTTTCAGAAAAGCCCATGGAAGAGTAATTGAACAAATAACATTTTGAGCCCTTCCTCTGGGCTGAGTACCATGCTAAGGGTTCAAGAGACATGAGTATCAAATCTCAATGATGCTTATGGGCTATCAGCCTCATTTTATAGATGAGAACCTGAAGGTCAGAGCAAGATTGAGCATCTTGTCCACGGTCACACAAACATGAGGGAACACACAGCCAAGACTCTGATCTGGGCTGGTTGGTCTGCAGAAGCCTGTGTCCCTGGCCACTGGACCACTGGCTAGGTGGCCTTCCCTTGGTTCTCCAGCCTCGAGAAGAGCCTGCATGTCAGGGTCTCTGCCCACCCTTTCTTGGCTCTGATGGCATGGGGCCCTCTCACTCTGCCTCATGAAATTCAGCTCTGGTGGACAAGGACCCAGCTCTCTTCTGAGCATCCTGAAGCCCCTGTGTCTACCTCCAGACCAGGCAGTGGCTATTAAACAGGGTGAGCAGGTACAGCAACACCTCAGCAAGGATCCAGCCACCACCACTCCATCCCTCAGAAGCTCATCCCAAATCAGAACACAAATGCAGCCTCTGAGGCTGGACCACCAGGCCAAAAGTGAGGTCACGGCCCCAGGGATCCCCAAGCACAGATCTTCAACCTCAGCTTCTTGACTGCCCCACATGGGCTGGGAGCAGGTCACAGGGCGGGTGTCACGGTCTGTGGTCATGTCACTGCCGCCTGCTCCAGCCTGCTGACTCGGGTCACTGGCCGCCCACCGCTGACTGCCTGGGACAAGGACAAACTCCGTATTCCCTCCCTGCCTCAGCAGGCAGCTCCCTGTCTCCTTTGACCCGGCACAGTGCGAAGACCCCTGAGCGCCCCCTCTGGTGCTCCCTGGGAAGGGCCTGAATTCTCCACTGGTTTCTGAACGGGTGTGCTTGCCGTGAGAGTTGGAAAACATAATAAATGGGCCCGGCTCCATGTGCAGCACCTAATTTGCAATAATATTGAAGTCTCCAACAATAACTCATTTACTCTTATAATAAATATATTAAAAAAAGACAAATTGCTACATTGAACATGCATTTTCTTCACTGCAAGTAGCTGCGACCCCAGGGAGAAAGCCCTGTGCTGCTAACTAATAGTAAATCCTTTGGAAAACCATGTGTCATAATGATGGACAACCAGGGAAGGGGTGTTAAATAGATTTAGAGGTTAGCGACTCTAACAAGAACAAAAGCCGTCCTGTGCAAACCACACCTTGAGAAGAGCGCAGATTGGATGTGCTTAGCACTCACCTTTGGACAGCCAGGTGCACAGAGGGACAGAAAAGTTTCTGTCCTGGGTGGGTGTGGCTGGCCGGGTGTCAGGACAGAGTTGGGAGGGTAGGGGAGAAGGGATGGGGAGGCCTAGGCTAGGATCTCCAGCCCTGCAAGGACCCCTGGAGGGAAGGTTTCCAAAAACCAGACCCTTCTGTGCATTTGGAAGGCAAATGCTCACAAAGCACTCACCACGCCCAGCTCGGCACAGGCACGGGGATGCAGCCCCTCTCGAGATAAAAGCCATGGCTTAGGATAAGGAAGGCTCCCAGGGGTGTCGACATCAGGGCCCCTGCAGAAGCCTGGTGGCTGTGCCCTGGAGGAAGGGCCGGAGGGAAGGGCTGCCTCGTTCTCCTAGTTCACTAGTTCAAGACTAGCGCAGTCATGAGTCACTCTTTCCCATCTATTCCTCTAAGTCCTGGCATTTGCTTTCTTCAATTTGGAAGTCCTGACCTCCAGGACGGGGCTTGACAGCCTTGTCCCAGATCCCAAGTGGCCTTTCCAACCATCTCTTATTGAACTTCCATTTGTGCGCTGGCATGGGGCCCGGCCCAGAGTGTTGGTGCCTGACGGCTGCTTACTGAACTGAAAGCAGTAAGCTTTCAGTGGACTCGGGTCAAGTCGCATTTACTGCATGCCTGCTGGCTGCCAGCTCTGTAGGAGGCTCCATAAAAAAGGGAAGTTTCAGGGGGTCCGATGACAGCCATCCGGAGGCTCTGGGGCTCCTGGCACTCGGCTCCAACCAGGGGCCGGGTGGCCCTCTAGCAGGAGCAGGGTCTGAAGCTGGCATGTGGCACAGCCCTTGGAAGGGGCAGAGGCACCCATGCAATCTCACCACAGGGGTCACCTGCTGCAGACTATACCCTGCCCTACATGGACACAACTACGGATCAATGTCACCTGCAAAGCTCAAGTTCTGGGCGATGTCATTGAGAATCGCACCTTGACTGGGTCCATCCCACTCCAAACAACTTCACCAATTCCCTACGAGACCCAAGCCAAGTTGCTCCCTTCTCCCAGGACTCAGTTTCCTCAGCTATAAAATGGGAAGGGGGTTACCTAGACATGACACAGATCGTCATGGTTTCATTCAGCCAATGATGGAAAAGTTTTCCACTTAAACTGACAGAAGTAATTCACAGTTATGAAATAACTCACTGAGACAGGGGCAGTTCTGTGAAAACAACACTGCAAACCAAACCAAGCTTTCCGCCCCACTCCCCGCCTCCCAAGAACATCAGTATCTCAAGCACCAACCAACACTTTAAGGCTCTGTACTCTAGTGTTAGTTAAAATACACTGACGCCACTTAGACGTTTGATAGACTTTGCTTTAAAACTCAACACCACCCATTAGCCCAACATTCTTATACATATTAGAAACTGGGGACATTTTCAAAAATGTCTAGAAAGAGAAACAAACTACAAGTCAAACGGAGAGAGCCGTGGAGCCTCTGCAGTCTGGAGCCCAGGAGGGGACATCCCTTGACCTTTGAGAACAGGCTTGCCTGCAGTTCCTTCCTCACTCCATTTCTCCAACTTCAAAATACAAGCACATAGATTGGCTTCCATTGGTGCTTTACAGCTTTGGGACTGCCAAACTGTTCCTTTGCTGGCTTCTAGCATCTCCCTTCTGGAAACCTTTCTATAGTTTAAACAACACTGCCTAGTGATTGATGACTATTTTGCGACTGCTATCAGTTTACTATTTTAACCAATACATCATAAATCAGGAAGAGGAATGCCGGGTCCAACTGGAGAGTGTAGCTTTCGCTCATTACCTGGGAGGATTATAGCCATTTCATAAAATCCATTATCTAGGGAAAGGATCCTATTGGCGGGGGGCAGCAAAATTCATTTCATGCTTCAAAAGTTTGTGATGGGGCTGGCTAGGAAAAAAAAAACCTTAAACTGTTTGGAAGGTAGGGATCATGATTTGTTTAAAAACCACAAATGGGCAAGATTGAGCTGTGTCCATTATACTGAATGGCACTCTGTACTCAAATGTTCAGGGCCTTGGTCCGCCCCCAACTCACCAACAGCTGGCCAAAGGAAGCACCCTCACCACCTAGCTCCAGGCCAGGCCATGCTCATCTCTCCCAGGCCCTGTCTTGGTCCCCTCCAAGGCCATGTGTCCCATCCCTCCAGCCCTGTCTCAGCACGGCAGCGAGAGGGAGATTTTTCCACACAACAATCGGGTGTATCCTTCTGCTGCCCTGAGGATCAGGGGGGTCCCAATTCTCAATGCCTGTGACATCAGGGGGCCCATCTCCTCTCTCATCTCATCCCCACCCTTCCCTGGTCCCTCACCATGTTCCAGGGACAGTGACTTTTCCTGTCTCCTCCTGCCCACTCATAGGGCGATGACATGCGGCTCCCTCTGCCTGGGAAGGTTTCCCTTTATAACACAGAGAAGCATATTTCCAGCTGACAGCAGCTGTTCGACTACGTCCACTACGTGTAGGTTTCCAACACTTCTCCTTTAGCACAAGCAGTCTCTGATTTGACATGGTGGGGTCGTGTCACCACTTCCCCAAAGGCAGCTGCCAAGAAGACCTTACCTCCCTCTGTAACTCTCTGTTTCCAACTAGCAAAGGGGAAAACACAGATGTCCCAGGGACTAGCCCTTGAGGAGGGCCTCTGTCCCTCCTTGGCCCTCCCCGGAGAGTGTGAATTCCGCTGCACCAGGGAGGCGCTCCCAAGGCCTCAGGGGCACCATCGCCAGCCCCCACTGGAACAAGTTCCCCACTTTCAGGACCCCTGGGGGCTTCTTTCCTGGGGACCTGAAGGCCAAGCCAAGTAAGGACTTGTTGGAAGCAAGAAGAAGGAAGAATCAAAAAGATGTTAAAAAGAGACAATGAAAGAAAGTGTCTTCCAGATTTTGCCAAGCCTCGAGAACATTCCTTCTGAATACGATTTTGTTTCTTCCTCTCCTCAATTCAACTTTTCCCAAATTCATTCCTCATGCGAACACAGTGTCTTCCCCAGGGAAGCTTGGCTTTAACACACACATGTTTTTCTAAGTAACTCCGAGCTGAGGCTCCACAGACAATAAAGATTCTTGTCTGCGAATCCTCCTTGCCGCTGAGACCACCAGGGAATAGCAGCGGTGAAGGCTGAGCTCCCAGACTCCCCAATTGCCAGATCTCAGGAGAAGCTCCCAGTTCAAAGTTCTCGTGGGCACCCAGAAGAGTTTCAGGGGCTGTCTGTCCCAGAGGAGGAGCTGGGAAGAAATCCTGCAACTGACGATGTGAATTTGCCTCCCACTCAATCCCAGACAACCTCTTCCTTCCCTTCGCCAAGCAGGAGTCATTTCACTTTCTTTCGAATTCTGTTCTCTCTCTCTCTCTCTTGTGGCCAAAGTCCTGCCTCCCCACCCCCCACCCCAGCTCTTTGCATTCCCGCCCCCACCTCCCCCAGCCAGCCTCCCCCTGGCTGGGCCCTACTCATGCTCCCAACTTCAAACTTGGAGCGCGGCGACGCGGCAGCAGAACCTGCAGGCCAGGCCTGTGCAAACAAGAGCAGCCGCCTCCTCATTTCCACTTGAAGCGTCGCGGGAAAGCGGTCTTTCTCCTTCAACTTACCCAGCGCGGCCGGGAGGGAGGAGGAATGCCACCCGCCTGGAGGGGCGGCCGTGCGGGGGGAGGGTGCCGCCGGGCGGGCGAGAGGCCGCCGGAGCCTCGGGATGGAGCAGCGGGAGGGAACATCAAGTGGCCGCCGGGAGGGAGGCGGGGCGCATGAATCATTGATGACCGGCGCTCGCTCCCTTGTTCGGGAGGGTTTAAGAACGCGGCTAATCTAAAGGCCGGCTGGACTGGGGGATCCGGCTGCCGCTGCGGGCAGCGTGTTCACCTCCCTACCGGGAACGTTTCTGGCCTGGGAACTGTAGCACCTTCCTGCTGGGAGAAGCTGCCTGTCCGCCGGTCCTCCACGGGGCTGGGCTGTCCCGCGCCAAGGGTCTGGAGCTGCGGGGCCGCAGTGCCTCAAGCTCCCTGCTCTGCAGCCTCCAGTGAGGGAGAGGGAGCTGGCTGGGACCTCAGGGGTCCATCCGGACCCAGAGGAGGAAGGGAAAACGGAGCCCAGGAAAGGGAAGGTGACTTGCCCAAGGTGCAAGTGGATCCCAAGCCACTGTCTCCAAGGAATCTCTGGAAGATTCCCTGGTCCTTTGCAGACACTGAGAGCCACAGAGCTAGGGAGCAGAGGCCTGCAGAGTGGCCCTTCACAGGCCAGGGTCACAAAGGATGTGACCCCAAGCCAAGTGGCAGAAATGACACGTACAGAGTTTGTCTTTTGAGTGTGGAATTCTCCCCAGGCTATGGAAGCTCACCGTTCTTCTTTCATTCCCCTTCCACAGAGAGGGGGGCCATAGCAATTACCTTGGGACAAGCAGTGCCCATCAAACACAGCTTGTGGACCTGCCGGGGGGAGGTCGGCCAGGACCACGGATCTACAAAGCCTCCACCTTGCTCCCACAGCACTTTCGCCAGGTGCCAAACTGGTGGAAGAATTCTGTATTTTCTGCTCACAGAGGGGAGGGGCCCACTGGGGTGGGAAGTGGTCAGTACCATTGTCATCTTCGGCCCTTTTACCCCCAAGGACATTCTGGACCCTTTCTCCCATTTGATCTCAGATCAGATCAGATCAGATCAGTCGCTCAGTCATGTCCAACTCTTTGCGACCCCATGAACTGCAGCACGCCAGGCCTCCCTGTCCATCACCAACTCCCGGAGGTCACTCAGACTCACATCCATCGAGTCAGTGATGCCATCCAGCCATCTCATCCTCTGTCGTCCCCTTCTCCTCCTGCCCCCAATCCCTCCCAGCATCAGAGTCTTCTCCAATGAGTCAACTCTTCGCATGAGGTGGCCAAAATACTGGAGTTTCAGCTTTAGTTTCATTCCTTCCAAAGAAATCCCAGGGCTGATCTCCTTCACAATGGACTGGTTGGATCTCCTTGCAGTCCAAAGGACTCTCAAGAGTCTTCTCCAACACCACACTTCAAAAGCATCAATTCTTCGGCGCTCAGCCTTCTTCACAGTCCAGCTCTCACATCCATACGTGACCACAGGAAAGACCATAGCCTTGACTAGGCGAACCTTTGTTGGCAAAGTAATATCTCTGCTTTTGAATATGCTATCTAGGTTGGTCATAACTTTCCTTCCAAGGAGTAAGCGTCTTTTAATTTCATGGCTTCAGTCACCATCTGCAGTGATTTTGGAGCCCAGAAAAAGAAAGTCTGACACTGTTTCCACTGTTTCTCCATCTATTTCCCATGTAGTGATGGGACCAGATGCCATGATCTTCGTTTTCTGAATGTTGAGCTTTAAGCCAACCTTTTCACTCTCCACTTTCACTTTCATCAAGAGGCTTTTGAGTTCCTCTTCACTAAATGAAAGGTGGCCATTCTGCCCCAAAGGGATAGCCTGCCTTAATGGGATTAACAGAAATACAAGAGGCTAGAAATTCACCTCTGGAATGGAAAGGGGCGGGGGTGGAGGTGGGGAAGGGCATGACCAGGAGGAGGGAGGTTTCTGAGCCATCTACCCCTCCCCACACCCTGACCCTTTGGAGTTCCACTCCTCTTTAGAAGGCCCCCAATTCCACGGCGCCACAGGGACCCACTGAGTGTGGCCAACATCACCCCTACCCCCACCCTCCAAATCCTCCCACTTAAGCTGTCAGGAGCACACCTGGAGGCTCCCAAAGCACGACAGCTTCGCACAGAGGGGGCAGAGCCTGTGGAACCCACTCCTAAGTCAGGAAGGCAGCCCAGGCTGCCACGGTCTTCCCTGGGATCTTGAAGGAACTGTGTGCAGAAACACCAAGTGCATCCTTCACTCAAAGTCCTGGCAGTGCTGCCCATGGGCACGAGGCACCAGGCTGGGTGTGGCCCGCCTGCCCATCACCATCACCTCTGTCCCATCTTTGACCTGCCCAGGGCACACTGCCAGCCTTTAGCCCCAGAAACAGAGCCCACAGCGAGGCCGCACACTTAGAAGAGGCCCCATCCACAGGACCTGGGCATCACTGGGGCCTCTGGATTCCAGGTCAGCACCATTCAAGGCTGCTTACTTCCTTCACACTCTGAACAGCAGGGCTGGAGCTGAGTCAAGGCTACTGCCTGGGATAGGAGGGTGCAGAGGAGACAGACAAACCAGATGGGATGGGTGGAGATGCAAAGGGTCAGAGGTTTGTCTTGGTTGATTACACAGAAAGCTCATCCCCAAACCTCCTGGGTCAGCAAAATGAAAAAGCAGGCCCCTTCTTGGGTGGTACAGCCTCAGATGGCACCACAGAGCCCACAAAAAAAAAAAAAAAAACAAGGGAAGTGACCCAAACTTAGCCTCAGCCTGGGGGGAGCGCAAGGTCTGGGGGTGGGGTGGGAGGCTGCAGGCCAGAGCCTCTCCTTGTGGCAGGGACACCACACAGCGAGCTGTGGTGCAGGTGGGGGCTGGAGCTCCTCCCCAGACAACTGAGAACTGGCCTAGCAGCTACTTGCTCTCAATCATCCAGGAAGATGCTTCCTGACTTAAGGCATGTGGCTGTCTGGAGCCTCCCAAATCGCTACAATTATGCCTCTAAACTTTCTAGAAGCTCAAGCTGGATTTATATAGCCCACCCCACCCCCAACCCTACTCAGAGATGGAAGTGAGGTAGCCTGAGGGGACAGGACCACAGGATGTCATCCTCCTTCCGTCCCCTTGGGCCAGAATGAGACAGCTCCTGGCCCAACCATGGACACCCCGCAAAAAGGGCTGCTCTCTGGGCCCCACACCCATCTCCAATTAGCCCTTCCCAAGGTGTCTGTCCTCCTGCCATGCAGCAGTAAGCTGGTTCTCTTCCACCAAGCTTAAGGGAGCTTTAAGAAATGTCCTCCTGACAAATGCCCTGTGCGTGTGAGTCGGGTCTGATTTTTTACAACCCTACGGACTGTAGCCCGCCAGGCTCCTCTGTCCATGGGATTCTCCAGACAAGAATACTAGAGTTGGTTGCCGTGCCCTCCTCCAGGGGATCTTCCCAACCCAGGGATCGAACCCAAGTCTCACATCTCCTGCATTGGCAGGCAAGTTCTTTACCACCAGCACCACCTGGGAAGCCCAGAGAGAGCAAAAGCCATTCTGTGTCTAATGGCCAGCTCATGGACATGAAGGTAGTAGAATCTCCTCCAGGAAGTCCACCATCTATGACTCTCTCTCTTCCCCCAGACATATAAACACACCAGGGTCAGCAGAGAACATTACTCATAGGCCCAGAGGATCATTTCAAGCTGCCTTGGCCCCAAGGAAGCCATACTAGAGAGAGCAGGTGGAAAACAGACATAGCTTGGCAACAAAGCCACGGAGGAGGACCACAGCAGCTCCCTCAGGTCCCCAACTGGTCTGTCCCCACTCCACCCTCAGGGAGCATCCCACTCAGACACCGGTTCTCCACACCCTGGAAATCGTGGCCCCACCAAAGCCCTGCAGTTGATGGCCAAATCGAGTGACCACCCTTGGAATGCTGTCTACCTCTCTGGTCGCCCCCCAAAATGGGCCATTTAGCTGATAAGCTGGCCTTCTCACTGATCTAATGTACCCACAGGCCCAGCACACAGCCTCCCTCCTGCCCTTGCAACCCTGCCTCTTCGGAGCACCAGCCTTCCTGACTGGGCTCCCCTAGCTTCATCCTCTCTGGGCTTATTTTTGCCTTTGTGAGACAGGACACATCTGAACCTTGATTTTATTCTGAATCCAGGCTGTTCCCACTTACAAATGAGCTGTGTTCCCCAAGTTCAGCATTTTGCAAACCAATGATTTGGACCCCAGATGCATTTTTCCATAGTGAATAATGTGTGAGTGGGTTTCCAGGTGACCCACAATGTGCTGGGAAACTGCATAATTACAGTTAAAACTTCTATTTAAAGATACAGTCCCTAGAGAAAGATAAATATCATATGATATCACTTATATGAGGAATCTAAAAAAAAAAAAGGTACAAAAGAACCTATTTACAAAACAGAAATAGAGTCACAGATACAAAAAATACACTTATGGTTATCAAAGGGGAAGGAGTGGGGTGGAATAAGCTGGGAGAGTAGACTGACATATACACACTACTGTACATACAATAGATAACTAATAAGGACCTGCTGTTTAGCACAGGGAACTCTACTCAGTACTCTGTAATGGCCTATGTAGGAAAGAATCTGAAAGCAGATATATATATATATACATTTAACTGAATCACTTTGCTGCACATCTCAAACTAATACGATACTGCAAATCAACTATAATAAAAATTAATTGAAAAAATTAAAAATACAATACAATCCTCATAATGAAGCAAACTGGAAGCCACTAAGCATTTGATTACAACAGAATACAGATCTGTGTGTTATGTCTGTTGCGTCCTAGGGCTTGAAGCAAAGCAGACAGCGCATCATCAGGGCAGAGAAGGCTGGGATGGGCTCCACAGCCAGGGCTGGTCCTCTTGGGGTGCTGGGGAAGGGGCAGGCACTGGCAGCTCACACAATACTTCACTGGGGGCAGTGTGGCCACTGGCCAGGGCCGCAGCGGGCTGGGTGTGGAGGGGGTAGCAGGTGTCTTTGAGAGCCCTTCTTAGGGGAGCTCAAAGCAGACCTCATGCTCCCAGGGTCTCCCAAGGCCTCTCTCAGGCCCCCCAGTGGATACATGGGGGGCCTCTTCTCACTGACCTGCTGGCCTGAGGAAAGGAGATCAAGTTGTGAGTAATCTAAGCCAGGTCCTCCAATGGTTCAGCCACAGCAAAGGCTGTTCCCAGGGCTCCCATCATCTTATAACCCGAGGAAGCAGATGGGGTAAACACCAGTGGAAACAGCTGGAACGTGGCACAGCCCACAGCCAGCTGTGTGGCCGTGGCTGCTCCTGTGATGCTCCCATACCTCAGACCCACAGACAATTGACAGGGAGCACAGCCACCTCCCACTTCCCCAGGGCTGTTGGAGACCCCTCTCGTTCACCCAGAATCACGGAGCGCCTGCTCAACACGTGCACAGTGGAACTATTATATTGAGAAGGATGCTACAGGTCTCCTTAAAAGCTCAGTCCCCACCTGCCAAGCCAGGCATGCCTGGCCAGCTCACCTGGATGCCAGGTGCTCCTGGTGGACCCACGGCCCCTGCCAAGGGCCTCCAGCTCTCACAGCTGATCCATCCCACGGGATAGGCAGCCAGGCAGACACTGCTCAGCATATCTTGCAGATAAGGAAACAACAGTGTCTGAAATCCCACGGCTGGTGCAGGGACAAGACAGACGGAACCCAGGACTCCCCGGAACTCCCAGAGAGTGAGGACTGCCGTGTCTCCAGCGCCCAACAGGAAGCCTGGCACAGGGCGAGGGCTGGCAGCGTGGCGGGTGAACTGCGTCCTGCTGTTAGGAGGCATCTCCCATGCAGGCATGTGTTCATCCCACAAACATTTAGCAAATGCCTTTGGGGCCAGCGCTCACCCGAAGTGCATTCCAGGTCTCCTCGAGGACCTCCTTCATAGACATCTGGGCTCGCTGAGCCTTTCCTTCATCAGGAGTCCCAGGCCTGGGGGGCCTGGCTTCCTTCTGCTCACCACCCCCCACAACCCCAGTCAAGGCACAGGTAAGCAGGGGACTTTGAACTAGAGAAACCAGGGGAAAGTGGCCACAGGGAACTCCCCACGTGCTGCAGCCCCCAGACTAAGGGACCATCTGGCCACCTCCCCTTTGTCATCACACAGCAGGTCATCTGTCTTGGCCTGCCCAAGACAGATACCTTTTCTGACTTGTTTCTTTTGGGAAAAGAGGAAGAAAGACACACATGGGGCCACTTCACCCCTTCCAAGGCAGCTGTGCGTCTCCATGTTCCTCCTCTCCATCTCGGGTGGCTCACCCCTCAGATGTATAATGAATCAGGCACTCACTCATTAATAAAAAATGACAAGCGATCAGCTCATTGAAATCTGCAGAGCTGTCGGAGCCTGCAGACACAATCCCTACCTAGCTCTGCGATTCCACTGTGGTCCAGCGGTAATGAGTCTGTAGGGTAGACAGGCCAGCTCGTGAGCCTCTTAGCACTTGCCGTGCAGGCAGCCAAGTCACCTTTTCAGGTTGGGCAGTTCAGTGCCCACAGGTTAAGGCCTTTTTCATCTGTATTAACAAAGGAGCTCAGCTCAGCAGGCTCTCACACACCCAAGGTCAGGGAGGTGGGAGGGCACCACTGGAGCTGTGGAGAGTCCACCCCACCGTGGCATCAGCAATCCACCATGTCCACTTCCCCAGGGGGCCCAAGACCCGGCCAGACTTAGAAACTAAAACATGAGACTGACTTTTTGTCTTCAAAAGCAAGGAAGTGAACCAAATGACTTGACAGGAGCCCAGGTGGCTATTGGGCAGCTGTCCCCAGCCACGGGCCTGGTATCAGGACCATCTCCCAGTTCTTGTCACCTTGAGCTGAATCACAGGCCAGGCCTGCCAGGACTTTGGGTGTTTTATACTCACTTCAGTACTCATTACACATGGCACCTACACCCACTGCAGTGTTTTACAGGCATCCTTGGAGCCTGGCAGGATCATGGTGCCTTGAACACAGGCAGCCCTGGGATGGCAAGAGAGCAGAGGGATTCAGCATCTTAATTCATCACCCATCAACCATCATTGAACAATAAACCACAGTTTTATTGCTGGGGCCACGGATTTTGGGGCTCCAAGATTTTAAGGGCCTAGTGGTCCAGCCCTCAGCTTCAATCAGCATCATTTACATGGGTTACATCACAACCACCAGCACTGCACATTTCCTGCCTGTGAGGGTTGCATCAGGTATGTAATGAAATTGGCTCCAATTTTCACAAAACTGTAAGGTAGGGACATTGACCCCTACAGTATTAGAAGTGGGGTAATTTTTCTGAGGCCTCACAGAACTGAATTACAGGGCCCAACTCCTTCCTCATCCCGTGTCTAGCACCTCCACTGCTCTTGAACCCTCAATGACTACCTATTAACAGTGGAGTTGAGTCCAGGCTCTATGATGAGCCCCTGCCTGCACACAGTGGAATCTTCCACCAAACCTTCTCCCAAGGCAAACAGGTTCCCTCCAGACCCTTCACACATCTCCGATCCACCAGGACAGCTGTCTGAAATGCCTACTCCGGGTCCCTTCACACAGCTCAGCCACCCATCCTTCACACCAAAGTGCCCCTTCCCCACTCTAGGTAACAGTGACCACTGGTGAGTCCTAATCCCAGAGTCCTGACTTTGGGCCAAGTCCAAGGGAAGCCTTTACTTTTTCTATTTTTAAAAATTTTTTATTGGGGTTTAGTTGCTTTATAATGTTGTATTAGTTTCTGCTGTACAGCAAATAAATCAGTTATACGTACACATATAGCCCCTCTTTTTGGATTTCTTTCCTCTTTAGGGAGTATAGTTCCCTGAGCTCTACAATAGGTTCTCATTAGTTATCTGTACTACATACAGTAGTACACAGATGTCATTCCCAATCTCCCAGTTCATCCCACCCCCTCCTTTTCCAAGGGGAGCCTTTAGATCTTCTATCAATGACACTGAGAACCAGCCTGAGCACAGGGAGCTCCAGGGCCTGGGCCAGAAATGGAGTGAGTCTCAAGACCAGGATGAAGGCAGGGAGAGGATGAGGGACCCTACCATGCAGATGAAGGAGCCCAGGTGAGGCAAGGTGGGATATATAGCATGCCACACAGTCCCGTGGTGGCACGGGGACCAAAGTCATGCCTTGCAGCATCTTACAGTATGAAGGAGACAGAAATATTCCTGGCCGTGGGTCGACTGTAGACCAGGAAGTAAGTCTGGACACAGCCCTGGTCCACAACCACTGATCCACCTGGGGCACCTTAACAAACTCCCCCAGCCTCTTGAGTTTCCTCTCCAATCCCATCCATCTTCCATCCTGTAGCCAAGGGAAGACACGTGCCTGCCCAGCCACTGTGATGACCTCTAGGAGCAGACAGGGCAGGGCAAGGCCTGCTTTTCTATATGGGGCTCAGGACTGTTTACACACATTCTGGAAAGCAGGCATAATTTTTAATAACAAAAAAGAAGGCTCCTCTACAGGGTTGTTTGCTGTGAGGCTTAGCTGTCTTCATTCATCACTCACTCACTCTTTGCACAGTCTCCCAGCTCTGGTTTCAGGAAACAACCCCTTCCTACAAAAGGGGAGGGGGCCACATTTGGTGAACATAACATTCCAAGACCAAGGAAGGATGAAGTGGAGAAAGCTCTGGATTCTCTCAGGCAGGAGGCCCTGGCTTCTACTTTCACAACCAACTCAGTATATGACCTCAGGATGGTCCCTCCCCTCCCCGGGGCCTCACCTGTAAAAAGGAAAAAAGCCCCTTCCGTCTAGGGCCCCAGAAAATATCAAGTAATTGGAGGTTGCCCAGCCCCAGGCAACCTCCTTTATGAGACGATGAAGAGCATCTTTGTAATGAAGCTATTAGCCAGGTCATCTTGGGGCTCGGGGAGGTGACGCCCCACCTGGCTGTGCCTTGGCAAAGCCCAGCCAGGACTGAGTCTCGTGCACAGGCACTGCCGGAGCAAGACTGCTCCAGTCCTGTCCCAACCTGGAACACGGAGGAGACAATCCATTGCAAAATCCATGCCTCAGGGAGGAGTCTGCCCTACATTAAGAAACACTTTCCAAATGAGATAATTATTTAATAGGTAATAAGTGGAGTAGGGAGGGGTGGAGGGAATTCAGTTGATTAAAAGCCTGTGGCCCCCAGCGTTGTATACATCCCCCAGAGTTAAGCCTCCCCCTTCACCTCCTGATGTCTTCTGAGTCCGAGCTCACCTCCATCACTGCCCAGGTACCCAGTGAGAAGCAGCCCACTGGTTACTGAGCTACATGGGAGTCCAAGGTGGAGGGCCGACACAAGGCATCAGGCAGAACCCAAGCCCTCCAGTCACTCAGCAGCTTGTGTCTTTCCCCATCCTGCCCGGGGGACACTAAGGCCCAAGAGGGAAAACAGCAGAATGCAAGCAGACCAGGGTGGAGCCAGGAGAGGAAGTGCCAAGAAACATCCAAGACTGCCCATTGCGGGTCACAGCTCGGCCCTGGCCCGGGAGTCCTGCGTCCTTAGAAAACTTCATTTGGCTCTGCCCATCCCAACTCAACAAGGTGGAGGCGGGGGTGTCAAAGGAGGCCTTAATCAGTCTTTGAATCTATGGACATGGGAGAGGGGAAGGCATCACCCACCAGCCACACGCAGGTACTGTGGATACACACACATCCATTTACTTACACAGATTGTTTACATCTTGTTTCTTGACAGTAAAGACACTGAGCCTCAGGGAGGTTAAGTGACTCACTGAAGGTCATCAGCCCTGGGAATCAATTCCACTCTCATCTGGGTCCAAAATGCACCATGCTCTGTACCACCCCCGTGCCCCTAGCCCCAGCAAGTATGAATTCCCTTTCCACCCCAACCACTCTAGAAAGATGTCCAGGCAACCTCAGTCTCAGGGAATTTAAGTGTCTGCAGTAATGCTGCCATCAACCCTCTAAAGACGCTTTGAGTGACTGCTCCAGGGATAGCACCAAGAGAATTAGAAGCAACCATGACTCTGAATGAAGGGGCTTACAGCCTCTGAGGGTTTGCAAAGAGAAACAAGTAGAATCATAAAAAAATGGTAAGGAGAGTTTGCAAGGGCCACAGGTCATGATCAGGTTGTAAGTGCAAAAAACAAACAAACAAACAGTGAAGGCGTGGTTGTCCACTGGGGGCTATAATGAGGAGGTGCAAACTGCACGGAAATGGCGAGAACATAGCAGGTGATCAATAAAAAAATGAGTCAGGTAGATGGCTGGGTGGATGGGTGGGTTGGTGGATTGATGGATGAATGTTGGGCAGTGGATAGATGGATAGATTGATGGGTGGGTGGGTGGATGGATGAGTGGATGGATAGAGGAAAGGGTGAATGGATGGAGGGAGGAAGGGAGAGATGAGTAAATGGACAGATGGATGGAGGGATGGGTGAATAGATGGATGAGTGGATGGATGGAGGGAAGAGTGAAGGGATGGATGGATGGGTGGATGGAGGGATTGGTGAATGGATGGATGGAGGGATGGGAGAATGGATGGGTGAATGGATGGAGAGATGGGTTAATGGATGGATGGGGGAATGGATGGTTGGTGGGATGGGTGAATGGATGGAGAGATGGGTGAATGGATTGAGGGATGGATGGATGAGTGAGTGAATGGAGGGATGGATGAATTGTTAGATGGATGGATGGAGGGATGGGTGAATGGATGGATGGATGGATAAGTAAATAGATGGATGAATGGGTGAATGGATGGAGGGAAGGGTGAATGGATGGATGATGAAGAGATGGGTGAATGGATTGAGGGACAGATGGATGGATAAGTGAATGGATGGATGGGTGAATGGATGAAGGTATGGGTGAATTATAGATGGATGGATAGATGGAAGGATGGAGAGATGGATGGATGAGTGAATGGATGGATGGGTGAATGGATGGAGGTATGGGTGAATTATAGATGGATGGATAGATGGAAAGATGGAGGGATGGGTGAATGGATGGATGAAGGAATGGGTGAATGGATGGATGGGGGTGTAGATGGACAGAAGCTCTATAATCAGGGCATTTCCTCTTTTCTGTCTCTACCTCTCATCTCTACCCGACTCCTCTTTTTCCTTTCCTCCATAGACACTCAACTTAGATCTTGATCTTTTGGAGGTGCCCACAGAGAAAGGACAATGGCTTCAGAGACTAAGATTCTCAGCCCTGTCCATCTAAGAGAACATACATCATGAAGCCTTCCCCTGGTCTTCAGACTAGAACAGCCAAAGGCTTGGAGGAATGAACTTTTCCTCTTAGCATCCACCACCCACACTCTCCTGCCATACTCCACAAGCCCACAGCCCAGGCCTCTGCCTGTCCAGGCAGCAACCCCCTGGACATAAATCAGAGGGCCCCTGGGTCTGTTTCAACTCAAAGAGGGCCACCTCCCCTGGGCCTGAAAATGAGCCAGGTCCACCAACGGGCCCAGTCACCCATTAGGGGCTTATTTGTCTGGACTTTTATCCCATTCCAGCCACATGAGGCTTCTTCATATGCCCTGCAGGAACAAGGAATGCACTGGACAGCCAACAGAAGCAACCAGGAAACACGGGTCTGCAGAATATTGGGAGAGTGTGGGGGAGGGCAGGCAGAGCTTAGACTGCAGTACCCTGGAGTTCAGAGGGTCCTGGGGATTCTTGGTGTTGTGGGGGTGTTCTGCGGGCTGTCAGGCCAGCTCCCTCACACAGTAGCCAGTCCCAGGCCAAAGCCAGCCAGGCACCACACAGCCTAAGGGCAGCAGAGACCCAGGGGAGGGTGCAGGTCCACTTTAGAATGAAGCCCCTAACTGACCAAACTTCTCCCCAGCCCAACTTACTCTCCATGGGCCATCCTGCCTCCTGGCTCAGGAGCTGCCTTCCCAAGCCTGCCACATGTGGGCAGCCCAAATCCCGGCCTGGGGCCTGGCAGGAGGGAACTGGAAAGGCTCAGCCGTGGTGATGAGATGGGGACAGTCTTGGCTCAGACTGTAGGTGCAGCCACTAGAGGCCACATCAGCATCTACTTGAAATGCTGGAGGCAGGCATTGCTATATCCTTGAACACTCCTGGGCACCGACACCAGAGGAGCCCCAAAGAAGGAAAGGGGGCAGAAACAGAGAGGAGCCCATTCATCGAGTTTCTTGGCCTGAAAAGTGAGGATGGACAGTAGGGAGAACTTAGCATTGGAGTCAGTGGCCCAGGCTGAGTTCAAGTTGCACAGTCATGTTTAAGTGACCTGCCTCCCTGAGCCTCAATTTCCCCCTTTTGTAAAATGCAGACAAGAGTGATGTAGTCGACTTTCCACAATAAGCTTGATGGAACACATGCTGGGTGCTCCTCCTACTCCTCTCTCTCAGCACCCATGATACCCTCACAAGAGGCTAATCCATCTTTGCACAACCACACTGAGCACAGTGCACAGCCCCTAGGGGCACAGCTGGTAGAGACTAGCTGTTCCATGCAACGGCAAAGGCCCTGACACCCTGCTGAGACATTTGAGGTGCTCAGGGCCAGCGATGGCAGTGATGGTGCAAAGGTCATCTCCTCACTGGGACATCTATATTCCAAGCCAAAGGAATGAACTTCTAATGGTGGAATTCCAGGCTTCAGCACCAAGTGGGCTGGAGAGGGGCAGGCAGGAGAGATGTGTGTGGGCACGGAAGCCTTCCTCAAGCCCACCATGGAAAAGCTGTTCTTCTGTCTGTGTGTGCAAGTGACCCTGCCTCGGAGACACCGGCCCTGGCTCCCAGTGCCATGCCTCCATCCCATGTGGACTTTATTGGTGCCCACAGAGCATGTCACCCAAGGTTGGAGTGACAAGGGATGAGGGGGTGCTGGGGCTTGCCTGGAGTGAACAGGGGAGGATTCCAGCACCTCCTCTGGCCTGAAGTGGCCCCAGCCAGGCCCAGAGCAGAGCTGGTCCACGAACGGGCCCAGGAGCATGCTCCTCACATAGGAAACGACTCCAACACGCCTGTCCCTGCCTGACATCAGCCTGGGTGGAACAGGGATGGCAGACTCCATGCGTCCTTCTCTGTTGGGATTCCCTTCAAGAATCCAAGCTTGAGATTTGCTACCAAGTCAACAGTGGCTCAGCGGTAAAGAATGAGTTTGCAATGCAGGAGATCTTCCCAATCCCTGGGTTAGGAAGATCTCTTGGAGAAGGGAATGGCAACCCATTCCAGTATTCCTACCTGGAGAATTTCATGGACAGAGGAGCCTGGCGGGCTACAGTCCATGGGGTCGCAAGAGTAGGACATGACTTAGCAACTAAACCATCAAACCTCCAAGTGTATTTTATGCTGGCAAATGTCGTCTAGGCTATAATCACAGAGCTGCGTCTTTTTTACCCACTCACTCTGGGTCTGGGACTGCTTCCTTTTAGCCTTAAGTTCAAAGCTTCCCTGGCCCTGCCCTGCCCTGTCTTTCCAGTGTCAGCTCAGTCTTGAGCCAGAAGAGTATTTCTCCAAGATGTGATGATCTTCTCCCACCCAACCAGCCTGCCCCTCCCCCTGGACATCTCCACTTCCTCCCCGTAGGCCTCTGCTCTTCCTTTCCTGGCCCCAGTTGGATTCTCTGCAAACAGGCTTCCTAAGCTCCATCACGGCTCTCTGCCCTCCAACGTCATCTCCTCTGAGAGGCCTTCCCTGGTCACTCTCTCCTGCCCTATTCTGTGTACCTCCTTCCCAGCAGCTCTTGCTGAAATGGTCTCATGTGTGTTTACCTGTTTATTGTCTATCCCCCCCACCCCCACTGCCTCCAAGGGCACAGGAGCTCCATGGATGTAGGCATCATAATGGTTTAGCCCACTGCCCACAGCCTGGCGGGCACTAGCCACCCTCTTCCAGGAAGGCCTCCATGGTAGGGCCTCCCACTCTGCCTTGACTCATGCTTAGTTCCCAAGGGCAAAGACCCAGCCTGCTTCACCTGTGGGTCCTCCCAGGACATAAAGAGCCCCAAATAAAGCATTCCAAGGCAGACCTGCATTCCAGAGGGGCCAGGTACCCAAGCAACAAGTGACCGTGTCCACTGGACCTCCCCAAGTACAAGGCCATGACCATCCCATTGGCTCTGAACTTGCCCAGGCCCACTGGCAATATGTCTGCATATCTGTTTCCCCAAAGAATAACCCAAACAGAGCAAAATAACAGAACTGAAAAGTCCCCACTTGAGAGGTCACTTCAACCCAGGCCCAGATGGACTGTATCAATGGGCTCAAGCCGGTGGGTCCACAGCCCAGCCAGGCTTCCCTGAGTAGACCCCAAAAGGATCCCGCTACAAACCATGGCCCATTTCATACTGCTTCAGTTTAATTTTCATCCTTCTTTTTTTTAACTTAAAAAAATATCTAGGCATTTCTGCATACAATGAAAAAAAAAAAAAAGGCAAATAGCACAGAAAGGCTTATGAACACTGACATCCCCCACCGTGGTCTGGAGGCATCTATCTGCTTTGAACTTTTTAAACTTTCTCTACTTTTAACTCCTCTGACAGCTACGTGATCCTTATAAGGAATATATTAAAACACATGTTTTGGTTCTGTAATCCCATGAGCTCAGGGTTTGGTCAGTTTTCTCTATGGAGGAAAACTTGATTCGCGGAAGCCGGCCAACCAGGCGCAAGGCCGTGGATCAGGCGACCCTTTCCGCCCATATAGTGACGGCTCGCCTGCTGTTCCTCCCAGTGTGCAGCCTCTCTATGACGCCTTTCCCCAGCTCCCCAGGTCCTCCGCCCCCGGTTCCTTCTGCACTGATGCTGGAGGTGGCCACAGTGCAGACCTTGTAGCACTCTCTTTGGGGGACTCCCTGCTGGGGCCCCAGGTCTTCCCTCCTTCACCTACTCCCTTATCAGAGGATCTTTAAGGAACTAAGAAAGAGGTGTGGAAGATAAAACCTCTGAGTCCTTCCTTCATGACTGAAAGCATCCCTCATTCCTGAGTGACAGGCTGAGAGTCTGATGGACTGTTTCCCTTCTCCCTGCCAGGGCAGAGTCACAGTCTTTCCACACAGGCTGCTGCTGCTCCAGAGGGCCGGTACCATCCTCCTACTTGGGTAGACAAACTGTGTCTTTGTTTGCTTGTTTGTTTTCCCATTTTCTGGACATTTTTAGAAAATCTCTTTATTCTTGGTTATCCGAAATTTCGCAAAGACATGTTGAAACAGGATTTTATTTTAAATTTTAGGCATGCAGAAGAGCATTTTAATGTAAGGATTTCTGTCTTTCTGATATGGAGAATTTTCTTCTATTAACTCTTTTATCATTTTCTCTCATCCATTTTCTGTAACTTCCATTAGTTATATGTTCAACCACCTGCTTTAACAGTCTAGCTTTCTCAATTCTCTTCATTTCTCTTTGCCTTTGCTTGTTTATTCTCCTTTCCATGATGTTTCCATCTATTCCTTTGATGAACCTTTTATTTCCACCACCATATAGTTAATCTAAAGCTGTTTTTCTAGGGGTGGGATGGATTGGGAGTTTGAGGTTAGCAGATGCAAACTATTATATAGAGAATGGATAACCAACACAGACCTACTGTATAGCATGGGGAACTATACCAACCTCCTGTGATAAACCATAATGGAAGAGAATATTAAAAAAGAATGTATATATATATGTATTACTGAGTCACTGTGCTGTTCAGCAGAAACTAACACAACATTGGAAATCAACTATACTTCAATTTTTAGAAAGCTGTTTTTCTGCTCTCTAAAAATTCTTATTTCATAGCATTCTATTCTTGTTTTATGGATGCAATGCTTTCTGAGAATACCCATGAGAAGGATATCTTTGTCATTTACATTTTCACTTCTTCTTGAATTTGGTTTCTCCTGGGACAATACTCTGCCCATGGTTTAGGCTGACATCGCTCTTTCATGTCACAGATTTTCTCCAGATGTTGGTTAAACACTGAATGTCAATTTATCTATAATGATGAGAGACTAGAAACCTGTCTGGAAGTTCCACAATGCCGACTGGGACTTGTTCAGTGGAAACTTTTACTGTTCCACTGGGGGATCCCTAAATGCCGAGGTACATGAGGCTCAGCTCTGGGACTCCCCATGCATGTGTTCTGCCCTGGTGACCCAAGAGAGTCACTTTAGTTTCTCTGCAGAAGAAGCCAATTATCAACTAATCACTACTGACATAAAAGATTAAAAATCTGATCTCAATCATTCTCCATAGGGGAGTCACAAGGAACAAAGGGGTCACCTCTCACTGAATCTTTATTAAAAAATCTTGTAAAATATTCATAACAGAGAATTTGCCATTTCAACCACTTTTAAATGCATAATTCGGTAAGGTTAAGTACATTCACATTCTTGTGTGACCATCTTCCTGAACTAAAATGCATCCCAAACACACACTAACTGCTCATCCCCTATCCTCCCAGTCCTTGGCAACTACCACTCTACTTTCTGTCTCTGTGGATGACTATTTTGGATAACTCATATAAGTGGTATCATACAATATTTGTCTTTTTATGATTAGCTTATTTTGCTTAGTATAGCATCTTCAAAGTTTGTTCATGGGGTAGCACGTGTCAGAATTTCCTTGCTTTATAAGGCTAAATAATATCCCACTATATGTATGTAGTATAGTTTATCCATTCATCTGCCACCCATTTACTTTTATTTTTTCCCATTTACTCTTAAAGCAGCTCAGAGGAATGTCTGACAACAATACAGTACTGCCCTGATCGTGCACAAGCAGCCCAGGTCTTCAGAAGCTCCACCTCACCCCTCCCAATCCCACTCTCTCTCTCCCATGGACGCCTCCATCTGTCAGCTTCCAGACCTTTTCACGCAAGTGGGACATATCCAAGACCCACATCTCATTTCCCCCAGCCCCCAGATCCTCTGTGTGGGTGGCCTTGACGGAAGACTAGCTACTTTTAGTGGAAACAAAGAACTGCCACCATTTTTAGCAGAAAAGGCGAAGGAGCCAAGGAGGCTTGGTTTCCCTTCAACTCTTCCCTCTCCAGAGTGTCTTTCCTGCCAGGTCCCTAGGCAAAATTTGCCAAGAATAGGATGAACAATGGAAAACAGACCTAAGTTCTCATCTCTGTCATGAATACCCTATCTCCACCTGAAAATAAAATGAAAATCTGGAGACAAACCCAGAGCAGTGTCAAGGGGCCAGGTACCACCCAGCTGCAAACACGCTGTGTAAGCATCACTGCTCTGGACACCAAGTTCCCTAGGTGATGAGATTTGGGGTAGAACTGCATAGCCCCAGACATCACAGACTTGTTCGTGGAGGAGGCCCAGGCCTCGCTGGTGCAAACTACAGGCCAGAGCTGGGGCCTCCCCTTCCCAGGGCTGTCTCAGGGATGGCTCAATAAGTGCCATCCAGAGCTAAGAACAGCTTCCCTCCCAAGTTCAGGGGCCAGGAGCATCCACGACCAGCTCAGGTGTGCACCGCCCAACTAGTTCCATCAAGACGCAGCCTATATTATTCATGCCTTTTCCCTCTTCTCCCAGCTGCTCTGAGCACTACCCCCACCTAAGTGCATGTCGTTAATAAAAGATAAACAAGAAGCATGTTTCGGGATGGTGACATCTGCCACACCCCCCGTGGGTCTCCCACTTTCTGGGCTTTAGAACCACATGCGGTAGGGAAAGGGGGGTTGGTCGGGACCCAGCTGTATTCTAAGCCTCCACATTGGGTCCTGGCCTTGGCTGGATGAAATCAATTCCCTGGCTCCAAACAGGAATCCCCACCCCTATCCCCCATGCAGCCAGAGCATCTGAGGACCAGAATGTCCAGGCTTGCTGCGGGAGGATGAAGAGTGATTTTCAACACTCACACACTGCTACCCCGTCATCAAGCTCCCAATCAGCATTTTGGGGCTGGGCACACCCAGACACACAACCATCACTGCCTTTCCCCTGCTGGAATCTCGGGAACCCCACTGCCTGGATGCCTGTGGCTGTGTACCCCTTTTTCTCCACCACCACCACCCGCCAGCTCTTCTTCTCCTGATCCTCAGACAGAGCCCTCAGGCAGGGGTTCAGGGAGGGTAGGGGTGCAGTGGGTGGCCGTCCTCCCCCAGGCACACAATGACCCTCGTGGCCCTGAGCACTTTTGCCTTTGGGGGGTCCTTCATTTTTAAAATTCTATTTCAGGCACATATGGTTTAGAGATTAATATGACCCAGACTTCTGTGCTAGACTCTAGTCATTTATTTTCTTTCTCATTTAAAAAGCAATTAAAACTTTTTACGGGCCCCTAACAGCACTGTGGGCCTTCAGCATCGTGTCCACTGGGCCTAAGAGGAGCTCAACCTGACCTCACCTGACTCCAGGGCCAGCCTGCCTTCAGCCCGCTCGCCCTTTCAAGTCCCTCAGAAGCACAGACAGACAAGGCAGTCTAACCGTGACACACCCCAGACCTGGAAGCAAAACCAAAGAGGGCTGGGGTCTTTCTTGGGTCAGGACCCTGCTAGGACCTGGAGAGACACAGCTGAAATCTGCTCCAAGGAGCGAGGCCCATGAGTCAGAGCTGGGAACGAACACTTCCCTATAAGGCCCTGGCTGGACATGTGATCCACTGTCACCCTCTGCGGACACAGACCCCATCATCTGCACAGCAACTCCCAGATGGAGATACGGACAGAGATTTCTACATAAGGAAAGCACGTCTCAGAGAGAGGAGGTAACTCACCCACGGGAGTTAAGTTGAAGTGGATGCTGAGGCCCAAGTCTGGGACTGCCTGGCTCCAAGCCTAGGGCGTGGCTTTGTTAAAGCCAGATCCTTCAGAGGCTCCAACACTGCAGCCATTCCCACCTTCTGACCTGGCAGTCAAGTGGCCTGGAATGAGTGGGCCTTGGGGCAACTGCAGGTGGTAGAAGACAGCCTAGTGAAGGTGCCGGCCCCCAGGATCCCCACATATCAAGGATGGTGCCATCACCCAGAATGCACTTGGCCTGCACCAAGCCACCCAGAGGCCAAGGGCCCAACAGCCACAGGACCCCCTTGGACAGCATCCTCCTTAACAATACAGATGCCAAGACTCATCCAGATCCAGCCAGGCAGGACTGAGGCCTACTAAGGTTTTTAGGAAACCCCTTCTAACAATACTTGTGGGCCAGAATCCAATCCTTCTCCATCAATGGCCACGGTTTGGGGGGTCCAGAGCCCAGAGCCACAGTTTACCTCCATCCAGAGCTCCAGAGAATGACTCCCAAATGAGAGGCTTTCAGCAAAGTGGAAGGGAGTCAGTTCAGAGCAAGAAAATGACTGCTGACTGAGGAGCATCTAAGCAGTGCACACACCTCAAATAACAAAACATAGCCGGGTCTAGCCTGTGCTTGGTGTCCTGCCCTGTGATATCCCCCTGCTAACCAGGGAAAAGGCGGAGTCATCCAACAGTCACTCTGGAATCATCCCAACCCAGACCCACCTGAGACTTAGAGATCACTCAGCCTCGGTTTTCCTATCTGTGAAATGGGAAAGGCTGTTGTAAGGACCAAATGAGCTGATCCAGGTAATACTCAGTCTTGTGCCTGGCAATTAGGAAAACCTCATAATAATATCTTATTAGACATAAATTCTGGCACAGCGCCTGGAGCCTAGTAAATAATGAATATTTACTAAGCGGATGATTTACCACGGAAACCCAGGTCTCGAGCAGGTATCACCCATAATTCAAATCAGGAAACAGAAGCTCCCAGTTCATTAGTGGTGAAACAAGCCATGTCGGCCCAGAAGCGAACGCAGCTCCAAATGCTTGTGGGTTCCAGCTCTCCCAGGGAGTGCTCCTCCAGCCCCCATGCCACCAAGGCTGGGGAGAGTTTTAAGGACAAAATGGGAGGCACCAACCCAGCCCTTTGGCAACTGCCATGAGCATGCTCAAGCAACGCCTGAAGGGCCAGCATGGGCCTTCCTGGGCCTGGCTGAGTGGTGGGTGCAGGATCAGGCCTGACTGATCCAGCTCCTTGGGCAACAGTGAGCAGGCTTGGTCTTAGTACAGCATCTTCCCTCAGAACAACCAAAAGACAGGCAATAACGAGGATAGAGTTTTGCACTGTTTGCTCATCCAAAGCATCTCTTTCCCCAGTTTGTCCCACTTGTTCATCCCTTGAGGCTACATAGGAGTCAATTCTGGGTGGTGAGCCTGCAGGGCTTAACACATGCCTCGACTGGGGCCACCCAGAAAGTCCCAGGTGAAGGTATACTTTCACAGCACTACTGTGTGGGTAGGATGCACCAAGGATGGTCCCTACCCAACCTACAACTAAAGGTTTAGGGTCTGCTAAGACAGGGTGATGGTGATGGTGGTTTAATCACTAAGTTGTGTCCAACTCTGTGACTCCAGACTATAGCTGACCAGGCTTCTTCTGTCCATGAGATTTCCCAGGCAGGAATATTGGAGTGGGTTGCCATTTCTTCCTCCAGGGGATTGTCCCAACCCAGGGATCAAACCCAGGTCTCCTGAATTGCAGGCAGATTCTTTACCAACAGAGCCACCAGCCCAGAGATTAAATGCCTCTTGGGGGACAGACTCCAAGACAAAATTACCTTATCCAATATGTCTGGGTGACCAAAGACACAAACCAAAACTACAGGTAAAAGAAGATTAATTTTGGAGCTAGGCAGAATCTTTGAGACATCAGTCAACCATCCCATTTGACAGGTGGGGAGAGTGAGGCGCACAGCAGCAAAGGATTGATTGGAGGTGGGTCTTCTGACCTCCACCCCACCAGTGCTCTCCCCCTGCACTTGGTAGTGAGGTGTCTGAGCAGAGGTTGGAAACCTTCTGAAGTGTTCTGCACCCCCAGCAAACACAAAGAAAGTGGAGTTCGTATCCATGAGGACAGATTCACTCACTTGATGTAGATTCAGTCTAATGTCATTTGTCAATAGGAGTAAGGTTAACAAACTGCAGCCTGAGGGCCAAACTGACCCTCTACCCTTGTCTGATTGAACCCCAGTCTTGCTCCATTAGGCACGGACTGTCCAAGCTACTAGTCCATCAATAGCAAGAGTGAGAAGCTGTGAGAAAGACCATAGGTATGGCCTGCAAACACTGAGATCTTTACTATTTGGCCTTTGACAGCCCAAGTGTGTTGATCGCTGACTTAGAGCTGGGGAAAAGAGCAAACACAGCCTGCCAGGGGTTACTGCAGGCTCTGTCGAGACATCAGAGAGGACTCCAGCCCACAGATAGCAGATGATGAAACAGGCCCAGCTGGAGACCACACTGCAGGCTCCCCCACTCCCAAAACCCCTCTGATGCCCTCAGCCTGCAATGAGACATCCACAGCATCACAGCTCTCCTGTGACTTCACTAGGGGACCCCAATTGGGGTGGGGGTGCTGGTTTTCCTTTTGAAAATATTTTCCTAGAACAGGGAACCTAATGGCCTTCAACAGCACCTTCGATGCTCTGCTTGGAATTATTTTGATTGATAGCATGGCCTGAATAAGAGTAGACAGATCCTGGTCAAAACCTGCCACCCTGAACCTTGGGTCCTGGAGAGTTGAGGGAAAAAAGGACTCAGTTCTCAACAGCCCAGCCAGAAGCCTGGCTGAATCCTGGCCGTGGGACCTCAAACAGGTTACATCACCCGCTGAGCCGCGGCTGTCTATCTGTAAAGTGGGGATGACAACAGGATTGTCAGAAGGACCGAATGAGAGCATTCCAGCAGAAGCTGGCCTCTAACACCAGCTCCTTACACATCACTCACAGTCGCCACAAATTGGAGCAAAACAGGAAACAGGCCTTTAGATAAAAATCTGTCCAGAGCATGGGGGCTTCCCAGGTGATTTAGTGGTAAAGAATCCACCTGCCAATGCAGGAGATGAAGGAGAGATGGGTTCGATCCCTGGGTCAGGAAGATCCCCTGGAGGAGGAAATGGCAACCTTCTCCAATATTCTTGCCTAGAGAATCCCATGGACAGAGGAGCCTGGTGGGCCACAGTCCATGAGGTCACAAAGAATCAGACATGACTGAGTGAGTGAGCACGCACATACCCAGGGCATGGAGTAACTTATGAAAATAGTCTTAGGTTAAAAATGAAGCTTCTACCAAAGTTAACCACGTTATTTTAGTGCCGCTATCTATTTCATCTTTCATTTGATGCCAACTTTTTTCTGTTTTTGGCTGCCAGGCATGTGAGATCTGAGTTCCTCAACCAGGGATCAAAACTTTGTCCCCTCTGTTGGAAGCAGAGTCCCAACCACTGGGCCACCAGGAAGTCTCATGAGCCAACTTTTACAATAGTGAATGGCTCCTCAGCCAGATTTCTATCCAGACCACAGAAGGTCTAATTAGGCAGCTCTCCTGCAAGTCCTTCATTGGAAATACAAGCAGAATAAATATCCTTCTTGGGGACTTCCCTGGAGTTCCAGTGGTTAAGAATCTGCCTGCCAACACAGGGGACTGGTTGAGGAAGACTCCATATGCCATGAGCCACAACCATGCCCGTGTGCCACAATGACTAAGCCTGTGCTCTAGGGCCAGTATTCCACAATAAGAGAAGCTACCATAATGAGAAGCCTGCACATCACAACTAGAGAGTAGCCCCCCACTTGCCGCAACTAGAGAAAGCCTGTATGCAGCAACAAAGACCCAGCACAGCCGAAAATAAAATCAATAGATAAAATTTTAAAAAAGAATCCACTTCTTTGAATTCATTTGAGGATAATCTGTATCTCAACCATTTGAGATACTTTCATAATCCAAAATTATGGATTTTGACAAAACTATTTCCTGTGCCTGCTACTGATTGTAATTTCTCTGAGCTGTAAATACTTTCATTTACTCCTTCAGAAACCATACCTTGCAAGTCTATGAATGAAACTCAAAGTTGCTCAGTCGTGTCCGACTCTGTCCAGGACAAATTCTCCAGGCCAGAATACTAGAGTGGGTAGCCTTTCCCTTCTCCAGAGGATCTTCCCAACCCAGGGATCAAATCCAGGTCTCCCACATTGCAGGTGGATTCTTTACCAGATGAGCCACAAGGGAAGTCTATGAATGAAGTCTTAGGAAAATTCCTTTTAACTGCAGATTCAGCCCATAGAAAGCTCAGGAGGCCACGGCCAGCCCATCCCCACACCAGTGGCCTTGACTCAGAGCTCTGGTTATTACTTTAGAAGGTTCAGAAGCTTCTGTACCCTATACACACTCTCAAATGTGTAAAGTAACAAACACAAGACTATTTCTTGCAGCATTATTTGAAAACAGCAGAACCTTGGAAATCTAAATATCCATCAGAGGAAGACTCGTTAAATAAATTCCAGCCCGTCCATATAATGGAATACCAAGCAGCCATAAAAACAAATGAAGAAGAGCTTCAGGCCTGATATGGACCAATTTCCAAGATACATTGTCAAGCCAAAATAGCTAGATGTCGACAGTTGCATTAAAAAACATGTATGTGTGTATGCGTGTAAATTTATAGATCAGCACACATATATAAATATTCACAAATGTATGTATTATTTACGTGTGTACATCAAGAATATCTCCAAAGGACGTGTGAGAATTGGTGACATTGGTGGCCTCCAGGGAGCAGAAGCAGTTGGCTGGCGGGGAGACAGAGTGGAAAGGAAGATTTTTTTTACCATATGCCTTTCTGTAATGATTGAATTTTGGATTATGAAAGGTACACTATTTCATGTAATGAAATAACTTAAACTTAACAAAAAGTTAAAGACCTCTGACTGTTCCCAATAATGGATGAACTCAAGCAAGGGGAAGGGGTGGCATTCATCTTCCCCAGACCCCATCGGTAACACAGACACACATGCATTCATATACACATACATACACACACTCACATACACATACATGCACAGTTACACATTCACACACACACATTCATACACACATGCACGCATACACACACACACACACACTCTCCCTCTCGACTGGCTTCATCATGATACCCTCACCATTGAAGACCTGAAGACCCCAGCTAGCCCTTGTATCAGCGTGCTTGCTGCTCACTACTCTGCAAGGGAACTCTGAGGACAGTCCTGTCCCCACCACCTCCTGGACTGGCTGGAAGGCAAGTCCAGCTCTTCTCTGCCTTCCCAGCCCCTAGTACATCAAAGGGAGTCAAGAGCTATTTTCAGCTGGTAGGAAATCCCTGACACACAGAAGGAGTTCAGGAAACAGTCTTTGAATGTATGAGGACATTCAGAAAGTTGTAATCAATAATAACCACAAAAACTCAGCATCTTCCCCTGCAAGTCATCGTAAGCCCCTGAATTCAGTATCAGGGAAATCATGATCATCAAAATATTTGTTTCTAGGAACTTGCTTGGGTGTCCAGAACGTGCTTGTCAATGCAGGAGACATGGGTTCGATCCCTGGTCCAGGAAGATTCCACATGCCATGAACCAACTAAGCGCATGCGTTGCAAACTTGAGCCTGTGCCCTAGACCCCGAGAGCCACAGGTACTGAAGCTTGTGCATGCTAGAGCCTCTGTTCTGCAACAGAAGAATCCACTGCAACGAGAAGCCCACACCCCTCTACAGTAGCTCCTACCCACCACTAGAAAAAGCCCATGCGCAGCAACAAAGACCCACTGCAGCCAAAAACAAACAAATAAATAAAAATATTTGTTTCTAGATAAGCACACGCTCTCAGAATGGTCGGTGACCTGCAAAGATGACTCAGCAAGGCAGCAGCAAGGAGGACCCATTGGGAGGCTGCAATAAGATGAAAGAGGCCCTCCCCACTCTCTGGGCCCCCTCCGAACCCCAAACACTGGGCTTTGGTGTGGCATGTAGAAGAAGCCTTGGTCCCTGTCCAAAAGGACTTAGTCAGTCAGGGACTTAGCCAGTGGATTTGGGAATAAGGCAGACGCCAAGGATTTCCTCTCCCTAAAACCGACCACTTTATGGGTCTTTTGCCTGGAGTGGATAATAATTACAGCTCTTTCCCAAAATATGGGTTTCTTTCCCCATCAACCTCATTCCCTACCTTTCATTTTCCATATTAAAAAAAAAAACAAAAACACAGCATAGAGAGCTGACAAGATAAGCTCTGTAACTCAATAAATATAATATCATTTAGATGTACGTTTGAGCTGGGAAAAGAGGAAGATTCACTCTTCTTCATTCAAGAGTGAACCTGGAGACCAAAAGCAAGAACAGGTGAGCTGATGCTGGAGGTCCCCAGGGCATCTGTACAACTCAGGGGTCCTGTTTTAGTGACCAATGTAGAGAGAGGATGGGACACCCCCTGTGCAGTCAAGTCCGCTAGCAGGGCTACAGCTTTGGTGGGGAATAAACACCCTTCAATGCCCACCAGCATAGGGGCACCCTGAGACTGCTTGGATGCCTGTACTTCTACCTGGGAAATGGAAAAAAGACTTGAAAAGTCTCCTTTGAGTGTTAGTAATGACTTACTTGCCTTCTTACTGGGCAATAGTTCCAATTTACAGTCCCCACAATGACTAGAAAACCCCCAAGCTACAAAAAGAATTCAGTTGATCCCATTCCTGTGTCACCTCCAAGGAACCTGGCAGAATCTGATCGGAAACCACTCTGGGGGGAGAAAAGCGTCACTGAGGTTACACAGGATTCCTATAGATAAATCTCTATTCACAATCTATCAAACCTGGAATTCCACCATTAGAGATTCATTCCTTTGATTTAGAATACAATACAAAACACACCCACACACCCACAAGCAGGAGTCAGCAGATACCACATGGAACATATCAAGAAGGAGAGAATAGACAGAATCATGGAAAAAGCATAATGTTAATAATGGGAAGATGTAACAGATGAAAAATTTCCCAAACTGAAGAAAATCTAAATATTTTAAAAGAGTAAAATTGCTACATATCAAAACTCTTGGGATGGAGCTGAAGCAACATTTAAATACATGCTAATGTCAGGGAGAGCAGAAAAGGAGAGAGGATGAAAGTCAGTCATCTAGGGGCCCAACTCTAGGGATTAGGGAAATAACACTGATGCACACCTAAAGAAGGAAGAACACCTACAGGACACAAGAAGAAACCAATGAAACAGGAAAGAAAGAAACCAGATGGGATTGATCAAGTGGAAAAGATTAACAAAGCCCATGCTGCTGCTGCTGCTGCTGCTGCTGCTAAGTCGCTTCAGTCGTGTCCGACTCTGTGCCACCCCATAGACGGCAGCCCACCAGGCTCCGCCATCCCTGGGATTCTCCAGGCAAGAACACTGGAGTGGGTTGCCATTTCCTTCTCCAATGTGTGAAAGTGAAAAGTGTAAGTGAAGTCACTCAGTTGCGACCCCATGGACTGCAGCCCAACAGGCTCCTCCGTCCATGGATTTTACACCTCTGTTAATTACAGAGAAGCAGCAATCAACAACATTAGGAATAAAAAAGGAGACATAACTACAGACACTGCCAGTAAATCTGGTAACAGGAGAAACTGACACATTCCTATAGAGAGAGGGATTGATTGATTTAATGGAAAACTAAAAAAGAAGTTAAAAATTGGAATTACCTCTAACCACTGAATTGCTGCTGCTAAGTCGCTTCAGTCATGTCTGACTCTGTGCGACCCCATAGACGGCAGCCCACCAGGCTCCCCCGTCCCTGGGATTCTCTAGGCAAGAACACTGGAGTGGGTTGCCATTTCCTTCTCCAGTGCATGAAAATGAAAAGTGAAAGTGAAGTTGCTCAGTCCTGTCCAACTCTTCACGACCCCATGGACTGCAGCCTACCAGGCTCCTCCGTCCATGGGATTTTCCAGGCAAGAGTACTGGAGTGGGGTGCCATTGCCTACTGAATTACCTCTAAACAAACTGAATCAGTAGTCAAAAAAACTAACAAACAAACAAAACCAGGCAGTTTTGCAGTTTGGGTTTTTCCAAACCTTCAAGGAGTGAACAATCTTTAATATCGTGGAAATATTTGAGGACAATCAATCCTTGGCTTATATTTGACATACACAAATATGAACATATGCAAATATGTTAACATATACAAATACTTTAAGATAATCCTTAAATAATATATTTAAATATGTGGATATTTGAGAGAGGAGTATTCCTTATCACGTGTAATGAGGCTAATTTTGTGAATACTTCCACTAAATAAGAACAGAAAGAAAGTAAATTCATAGGCTGATCTCATTGCTGAACATGGATTCAAATACCTTAATGAAGATATTACTAATTAAATCCAACAAAGTAAACTCAAGTGGGTTTATCCCAAGAATTAGTGCTGCTATAATAACAGAAATGTATCAAAATAAAGTCATCCCAATAAGAAAATAAAGAAGACATTTCATCATTGTTTCAGTATTTATACAAAAGCACTGATAAACATCCTTTCACAATCATGGAGCCCTAACAAAAGAGAAGGCAATGGCACCCCACTCCAGTACTCTTGCCTGGAAAACCCCATGGACAGAGGAGCTTGGTGGGCTGCAGTCCGTGGGGTCACAAAGAGTCGGACACGACTGAGTGACTTCAGTTTTACTTTTCATTTTCATGCATTGGAGGAAGAAATGGCAACCCACTCCAGTATTCTTGCCCGGAGAATCCCAAGGACGGGGGAGCCTGCTGGGCTGCCATCTATGGGGTCACACAGAGTCGGACACAACTGATGTGACTTAGCAGCAACAAAAGAGGAAATTTTAAATCTAATATAGAAAATCAACCCCAAACCATTAAATATTATTCTTATACTTCAGAATTATCCACTTTCAAGTTGGGAACAAGATAAAAGTGCCCACTCACCAAATTTCTATTCAACAGTGAATATTCTAGACCTTGGGGGTCCAAGACAATAATCACACACTTGAAATGTGGTTTAGCTGAGATGTGCTCTAAGTACAAAACACACAGTGGATTTCTAAAACTTGGAGGAAAAAGAATGTACACTGTCTAAATCATTTTTATATTGATTGCATGTTGACAAGCTAGTATTTAGGTTAAATATTGGGTTAAATAAAATATACTACAAATACGCAATTAAGTCCACCTATGTCTTTTTACTTTTTAAAATAGGGATACCAGAAAGTTTTAAATCAAACACATGTTTCACATTGTATTTCCACTGAACAGTGATATTCTAGACAGCACGGTAAGATTCAGAAAAGAGATAAAAGATGTAAGAATTGGAAAGGAAGGAAAAGACTTTCATAACTTATGAATAACAAGACTAAACAAAACATCTATGGATACATTTAGTAAGATACCAGGCAAGATTGTTGGAAATAGGATTAATATTCAAAATCCAACTACATTCCTAGACACCGGCAATAAAGAATTAGAAATTGTCATTTTTAGGTATATATTTACCATTTATAAGAGCAACAAAACTATAGGGCACTCAGGAATAAATTTAACAAAAAATATGTAAAAGCTTTATGATACAACTAAAGCTAATTAAAAGCTTTTTATAAAAGAAGCATTCAGTAAAGATTATGATTCTAGGTGGGGAGAGTTAAATATGACAAAGATGGCCATCCTCCTCAAATTAATTAAATCAGTTCAGTTCAGCGCCAATCAAATCAATTTAACCTCATAAGTCCCAATGGAGGTTTTTCAGGGAATCTAAAAACGAAAGTTTATCCTAAAATTCTCATGGTAGAACAAAGGCCAAAAAGAGCCAAGGCAATTTGAAAGAGGAACAAATGAGGAATTCACCCCATGAAATATTACACTCTACATAAAGCAGTAGTAACTAGGTCAGTGTAGGATGACAAATGAAGAAATGAATGGGCCAATGGAACAGAAGAGAGAAGCCAGAAACAGACACACGGGGATGCAAGGGAAACTACATGGGACAGTATTTGCATTTACAAATTAACTGAAACAACCTATCTACCTAGACAAAACAAAATTTGATCCTTATGTCATGTCAAAGACAAACAATTCCAGTTAGACTTATTAAACTACATGTAAATGTACAATTTTATAATTTTTAGAAGAAAATATTAGAGTATCTCTATGACCTCAAGGTAGGAAAAGACCTCTTAAAGATACCAATACATATCTCAGGAAAAGAATGATACACTCAACAACATTAAAAGGTAAAACTTTGTCCCAATAAATCACACCATAAACAAAGATGATGGCCAAAGACTGGAAGAAATTATTTACAACACGTCTAAACAATAAAAGATTAGTATCTCTTAAAAAAGCTAGAAAGCAGACATCCAACCGAAAGCTGAGCAAAGGAGCTGAATGGGCCTATTAGGGGAGAAGAAACTAAAATGCCCCATAGTGAATGGGGGGGGGATGCAAATTAAAATGAGATCATTCACACTTATGGATTAGAAAACCTGGCACACAGCGTCACCAAAATACCCACATGAGGACTGCACAGCAAGGTCCTTCCTTACACGCCATCTCCCAGCTCTGGAAATTAGGATAACAATAGGACAAAGCACGTGATCCTCTACAGAAAACTGGTAACTTTCATTCCGGTGGCAATGAACACATGGCAAGGGACAGAGGCACCAGAAACTGTGCAAAGGAGGCCAGGAAACGTTCTGTGAACAAAAGGGTCTGTAGGGACCAATCACCAGCACCAAAATCAAAACTGCCATCAAAAATCTTCCAACAAACAACAGCCCGGAGCCAGATGGCTTCGCAGGTGAATTCTATGAAACGTTTATAGAGAACTAACACCTATCCTTCTTTAACTCTTCCAAAAAACTGCAGAGGAAGGAACACTCCCAAAGTCATTCTACGAGGCCACCATCACCCTGATATCACAGGGTGACAAGGATATCACAAAAAAAGAAAATCATAGGCCAATATCACTGATGAACACAGATGCAAAAATTCAGAACAAAATACTAGCAAACAGAATACAACAATAGACTGAAAGGCTCATATACCATGATCAAGTGGGATTTATCCCAGGGATGCAAAGATTCTTCAATACATGCAAATTAATCAATGTGATACACCATATAAATAAACTGAAAGATAAAACCTATGATAATCTCAATAGATGCAGAAAAAACTTTTGACAAAATTCAATGGCCATTTATGAAAAAAACTGTCCAGCAAATGGGCATAGAAGGAACCTACTTAACATAACAAAGGCTATATATGACAAACCCACAGCAAACGTTATTCCCAACAGTGAAAAACTGAAAGCATCTTCTCTAAGATCAAGAACAAGAAAAGGGTGCCCACTTTCACCACTATTATTTAATATACTTTTGGAAGTCCTAGTCACAGCAATCAAAGAAAAAAAGAGAAAAAACAAAGAATCAAAATTGGAAAAGAAGTACAACTCTCACTGTGTGCAGATGACATGATACCATACATAGAAAACCCAAAAGATGCCACCAGAAAATTACTAAAGCTAATCAGTGAATTTAGTAAAGTTGCAGGATACAAAATTAATACACAGAAATCCCTTGCATTCCTATACATTAACAATTAAAAATAAGAAAGAGAAATTAAGGAAACAATCCTATTCACCTTTGCAACAAAAAGAACAATATACCTAGAAAAAAACCTACCAAAGGAGACAAAATATTTGTATACAGAAAACTATAAGAAACTGATGAAAGAAATCAAAGATGACGTAAACAGATGGAGAGATACATCATGCTCTTGGATCGAAAAAATCAATATTGTGAAGATGACCATACTACCCAAAGCAATCTATAGATTCAGTGCAATTCCTATCGAATTACCAATGGCGTTTTTCACAGAACTAGAACAAAAAATTTCACAATCTGTATGGAAACACAAAAGACCTTGAATAGCCAAAGCAATCTTGAGAAAGAAAAAGGGAGCTGGAGGAATGAACCCTCCTGACTTCAGACTATACTACAAAGCTACAGTAATCAAGACAGTATGGTACTGGCACAAAAACAGAAATATAGGTTAATGGAACCAGATAGTAAGCCCAGAGATAAGGCCATGCACCTATGGGTACTTTATCTTTGACAAAGGTGACAAGAATATACAATGGAGAAAAGACAGCCTCTTCGATAAGTGGTTCTGGGAAAACTGGACAGCTACATGTAAAAGAATTAAATTAGAACACCTCCTAACACCATACACAAAAATAAACTCAAAATGGATTAAAGATCTAAATATAAGGCCAGAAACTATAAAAATCTTGGAGAAAAACATAGGCAAAATACTCTTTGACATAAACCACAGCATTATCCTTTTTGACCCCCCTTCTCAAGCAATGGATATAAATACAAAAATAAACAAGTGGGACCTAAATAAACTTAAAATATTTTGCACAGCAAAGGAAACTATAAACAAGATGAAAAGACAACCCTCAGAATGGGAGAAAATAATTGCAAATGAAACAAACTGATAAAGGATTAATTTCCAAAATATACAAACAGCTCATGCAGCTCAACACCAGTAAAACAAACAGCCCAGTGAAAAAGTGGGCAGAAGACCTAAACAGACATTCCTCCAAAGAAGACATACAGACGGTCAACAAACACATGAAAAAGTGCTCAGCATCACTTATTATTAGAGAAATGCAAATCAAAACTACAACGAGGTGTTACCTCACACCAGTCAGAATGCTATGCTATGCTATGCTAAGTCACTTTAGCCATGTCCGACTCTGTGCGACCCCAGAGACGGCAGCCCACCAGGCTTCCCCGTCCCTGGGATTCTCCAGGCAAGAACACTGGAGTGGGTTGCCATTTCCTTCTCCAATGCATGAAAGTGAAAAGAGAAAGTGAAGTCGCTCAGTCATGTCCGACTCAGCAGCCCCATGGACTGCAGCCTACCAGGCTCCTCCATCCACGGGATTTTCCAGGCAAGAGTACTGGAGTGGGGTGCCACTGCCTTCTCCCCAGTCAGAATGGCCATCATCAAAAAAATCTATAAACAATAAATGCTGGAGAGGGTATGGAGAAAAGGGAACCCCCCTTGCACTGTTGGTGGAAATGTAAATTTATACAGCTACTATGGAGAACAGGATGAAGATTCCTTTAAAAACTAGGGATAAAATTACTATATGACCCAGCAATCCGACCACTGAGCATATACCCTGAGAAAACCATAATTGAAAAAGACACACATGTACCCCAATGTTCATTGTGATACTATTTACAATAGCTCAATAGCTAGGACACCGAAGTAACCTAGATGTCCATTGGTAGATAAATGGATAAATAAGTTGTGGTACATATACACAATGGAATATTACTCAACTGTAAAAAGAAACAAATTTGAGTCAGTTCTAATGAGGTAGATGAACCTAGAGCCTGTTATACAGAGTGAAGTAAGTCAGAAAGAGAAAAACAAACATGGTATATTAAGGCATCTATATGGAATCTAGAAAGATGGTACTGATAAACCTACTTGCAGGGCAGGAATGGAGAAACAGACAAAGAGAACAGACTCTGGACACAGTGGGGGAAGGAGAGGGTGGGACGAATCAAGAGAGTAGCACTGAAACGTACACATTACCAAGCGTAAGATGGATAGCTAATGGGAGGCTGCTCTGTAACACAGGGAGCTCAGCAGAGTACTCTGTGACAACCTGGAGAGGTAGGATGGGATGGGGAGTGGGGGGAAGGTTCAAGACAAAAGGGATATATGTATACCGATTCATGTTGTATGGCAGAAACCAGGACAATATCGTAAAGGAATCCTTCAATTAAAAGTAAATTATTTTAGAAAAATCAAAAAAAATAATGCAAATAAAAACCGTTACAAGAAAAGCAAAAGGGTCCGTAGTGACCCAGACCCCATCTCATGCTATGCTATGCTATGCTAAGTCACTTCAGTCGTGTCCGACTCTGTGCGACCCTAGAGACGGCAGCCCACCAGGCTTCCCTGTTCCTGGGATTCTCCAGGCAAGAACACTGGAGTGGGTTGCCATTTCCTTCTCCAATGCATGAAAGTGAAAAGAGAAAGTGAAGTCTCTCAGTCATGTCCGACTCTTAGCGACCCCATGGACTGCAGCCTACCAGGCTCCTCCGTCCGTGGGATTTTCCAGGCAAGAGTACTGGAGTGGGGTGCCATTGCCTTCTCCGACCCCATCTCATGGCTCCTGCTTATTTGTATTATTTTCTTACTGTCTATATTCTTGATGCTCTGGCATCTGGGGTCTCACTAACTAGGGAGAAAACTGATCAGTTCTTAAAGATAGGACAGGACTGGCAGGGGAGCATAATTTTCATAAGCAAACCAACCAATCCAGAGCCCATACTGCAGACCACCTCTTCAATCTGGCTCTTAGACTCCAATAGGCAAAAACTCGTGGCCCTAATCACCCCAAAGCCAGGAACCGGACAGCTAGAGATCGCCCTACACACCAGAGCTCCTAAAATATTCAAACTAGCCCATCCTAAGCCCACTGACCCAGACTCACCCACTCCTTCCCACAAACACCACCATCAAGGCTTCTGCCCATGCTCCCCATCCCCATTCTACCTCCATTCAACCCTGGTGCTCCCAGGGTGGCCCTGTATGCTGTGGAGGGCCCTCTCCTCTTCTGGTTTGTGAATAACACTATCCTTTTAGTGACACTCATTTTCAATCTGGTGGCCTCATGATACCTGAATAATACTAAAATCTTTATTTTAGAACATGATTATACATTCTGCAGAGGACCCAGGGCATGAGGGCATGGGGGGCACACCCCCAAAGCTGTGTGCTGGCATTCACAGTCGTGGTGAATCCAGCTGAGAACAAGTTCAGTGCACCGTTGACCTCAGCCAGGTCAGACAGACCCCTTAGTGCTACTTGCTAGTTTTAAGAACTAAAACGGCTTTGGAAGGCCTAGGAACTGGTTTCCAACTGAATTTTAAACCTTGGTTTGTGGATTCTGCTGAAAGAGCATCTTAAATTCAAATGCTGAGTGTCCCTAAATGGCCTGCATATTTCCTAACTGCCAGTTGGGAGGAGGGGAGCTGAAGGATCCTGCTAGCCCTGGGGCCTTGGCAGTCCTCAGCTCCCCACTGATGGAGGGGACCAGGATGGAGGGAGGTGACCTCCATGGCACGAAGTGGCTGCTGCATGCCCTCACATCTCCGTCCACAGGGAGCAAATGGCTCCGAGGGGAGAGGCACACAGGAGGGGACCTGCCCATCCAAGGTGGGTGGGAGGAGGCTTCCATTGATCTCTAACAACCCTGACCTCCTGGGTCCTGTAGACTGAGATTGGTCACACAGAGCCACCATGTCTTTCCCCAGGGAACAGCACACAGGACTGCAAACTCAGAGTCTCTGTCTCAAGCTTCTCTGGTTCCTGGTACCTGAACACACACTCTCCTGTCACCATGGCTTGGAGTGGGGGTTGGGGGGGCACATCTTTTCCAGCTGTCCCTGTCTTTCCAAAGGGTTAGGACACAGAGCTCCAGCAGCCTCTAACCCTTTGCTGCCCCATGAAAGACCCCCTCCCCCCAGGTCAGCCAACACCTGCCTCAGCCCAGGTGTCTTCCCAAGGCACAGGCAATGACGTGACCTCTCCAGGTCACACAGTCAGCTGCCCTTCAGAGTAGGAAGCTGTTTACTTTCCAGCTGCCTGAACACACTGCACAGAGTAACAGCCAGGCACACCCCAGGGGCAGGGGCAGTGGCCAAGAGGCCCATAATCTGCTCAGGCCAGACCAGAGCTGGGAGGTGGAAGCATGGCTCCCTTCAATGACAGACACAAAAAAGCCATCCCCAAACAGTCACACTGCCAGTGGGTGGCAGCTGTCTGCCCCTGAGTGCCCAGCAGAAGGCAAGAGAGGTCTGTGCTCCCAGCTACAGGATGTTGACTCTCCCGGCACACAGGCTGTGTCAGCCAAGTGGAGGAGGTGAGACCTGGAGCTCTGGGCTTCTTGTGGGACCATCCGCTCACCCTGAACCAGGCGGGCACGGACAGGGGACCCACCCTCGATGACTCCCACATCACCAGGCAAATGCCACGGTGCATCCTGGTTTCTCACTGTTCTCACCAGTTCAGAACTCACTGCGGAGCCAGTCAGGGCTATAATCCTCCCCGGGATGCCACGGTGGCTCCTTCACTGGCTCAGATTTGGAGCAATAGTAGTCCCAAGCTGGGGACTTCCCTGGCAGTCCAGCGGTTAAGACTCTGTGCTTCCACTGGAGAGGGCGCAAGTCTGATCCCTGGCTGGGAAACTAAGATCCTGCAGGCCGCGAGGAGCAGCCAAAAAGTTAAAAAAAAAAAATTCCCAATCTCCCCAATACCAGCAGCTTTTAGTAAATCCTTACCACAGACCGGCGCTTTATACACAAGGCCTCAGCGAATCCCAGTAACAGTCCTGGGAGGCAGGAATCACAACTAACCCTTTCACCGATGAAGACACCGATGCTTGGGAAGGGTAAGAACTTGGTGTATGTCTGAGTAGGATTCAAACCTGTGCTCTGGGCCACCAGTGTCTGTACCAGCTCCCTTCCCATCCTTCCAGCTGCCACCATCACATGGGACAATGACACGCACCATCAGGGGCTGTGGCAATCAGAGACAACACAGTGAGTCTCCAACATACGAATGAGTCCCATTTGAGAGTGAGTTTGTAAGTCCCATTTGTTTATTAGCCCAACAAAGTTAGCCTAGGTACCCAACTAATGCAATTGGCTATATAGTACTATATTGTAATAGGTTTATAATACTTTTCACACAAATAATACATAAGAAACAAACACAAAAAATAAAGAAGATATTTTTAATCTTATGGTACAGTACTTTGAAAAATACAGTAGTGCAGTACAATAGCTGGCATATGGGAGCTGGCATCAAGTGAACAGGTAAGAAGAGTTACTGACTGGAGGAGGCAGAGGAAGTGAGAGCTGCTAGGGCTGAAGGATCATCAGCCACATGAGACAGAGGCAAGCTGTAATTTCACTCATGCCTGTCGCTGATAGAACACACGTTTGCAACTTTGAAAGTTCGTATTAGGGGACTTACTGTATATGTAAAGCTCTTTTCATGGATTCCAGCATATTGAAGATGCTCTCTGAATGGAAACTATTATTTTACTCAACCGAAAAAAAAAAAAATACCCTGAGCCAAGCCTTTCCATCCTGGACAGGTGTGAGCCTGTCGGTTGTGATGCCTGCAGCCTGTCCCTTGGGAACATTCAGGTGCCGCCCTGGCCTAGGCTGGCATTTGGCAAGCAACTGTCCCCACACGAAGTGAGGTCACTGCACCATGGTCTTCCTTGGAGGAGTGCCCATCAACCGCCCAAGCAAGACAACTACCAGGAGCCTGGGCCGAATGGCCTCAAGGAATTTCAAGTCTGCTCGAGAAGCCCAGCAGAGGGAAGGCCAGGCATCAGATGGGACCCACCTCCATGTGCAGAGAGGCAGATGTGGTGAGAAAGGAACAGAGACAAACAGAATGAGAGAGGAAGAGAGACTGGTAGAAAGACAAGGAGTAACAGAAGAACAAAGAGCCCACAGAGAAGGAAAGAGAGGCAAGGAGGGAGAGAGACCATGAAACCAGGAGGCAGAGAAGAAGGATCGAGGACAGGAATTGAATGAGAGAAAGAGTGATGGCAGGACAGGCACAAACAGACAAGCAGACAGAGTAGCAAGCACTGCAGTGCAGTCAGAGAAGGACGGTGGGGACAGGAGAAAGGCATGGGGAGAGCCACCCGAGACACAGAGAGCGTGTGATGGGGACACACAGGCAGGGGGACGCAGCCCCACAGGCTGGCCTGGCCAGGAAGTTTCTGGAGACAGAACTCGCCTCCCAGCCCTGTGTCCACTCTGTAGCACATGGACCTGGCCTGTCCTGCAGGAGCCTCAGGAGATGAGCCCACTGTCCCCGTTTTGCCCCGAGCCTGGCCAAGCTCACCAGGTTGAAATGGGCTCCCAAGGACACACTGGGCTGCACAGGTGTCACCAGCACCATGCCACCCTCCCCACGGATGGGGTGGGCCTGGCAGGTGCCCTGTGGTCTGCGTGTGTCTTTGCAGCCCAAATTCACACTCACAGAGGCTGAGCACATGCCACCTGGGAGAGCCCAGCCTCCCCTTTATGCATCCCACACCCCAGGACTGGGGGTCTTCTGGGGCCTTGGGCATGGTGTGGGGCAGGGGCCAGGGTGAACCCTCCAAGGGCAGAGGGAACTAAGACACTAAGTCAAAATATGGCAACAAAGAGGGACACCAGGTCTCTGATGGTGGCACTGAAAAGCCCACACAGCTGCCCCCAGAAGCCAGCCAGACACTTGCCCTCCTGGAGACACTTGTCCTTCCAGACACCAGGCACTCAGACTGAGGATGCAGATGGCTTGTGACCTGTCCAGGGTCTGTGTGGTTGATCACCAAGGCCAATGCCACCACCAGACTCCACCCCCCGGGTGACAGCAAACACAGACCTCCAAATCTGCGACAATTTTCACCCAAAGCACTTCTGCTCGAAAGCTATCTCTTGTAAGCAAGTGTGCACAGGGGCAGACACACAAGCACACCCCAATCTCCTCCAGACACGTGCCAACCAAATGCCAGGTGCCTTCTGAGTGCCCAGCACAGTGCTGATTCAAAGGGTCCCATTCTTGCCTTTGGGTACCCCAAAGCCCCTGGGAAGGAGGCCCCTAAGGAAAGAGTCCTGCATCTCCAGCCCACATGGCCCCCTCCTATAGCATGGAGGGGGCAAGCCACCCTCCACCCCAGGTGGAGGGTCCCCAGTCACCAGCCCCAGGCAGGGAGGCATCCAGTGAAGCGATAGGACCCTAGGCAACATGCAAATGTGGAGAATGAGGGTGATGATACTATCCAATGCCGATAAGACCCTCCTGGAAAACAGTTACTAAGCATCCTATGAGGTCAACACTTTGTGATCCCCATTTACAGATGAGAAACTGAGGCTGCGGGCTAGCTCTTCTTACCAAATGTCACACAGAAGATGGCCTGGGGCTCCACCCAAAACTGTCCAGCTCCTGGGTTTAAAGGCTTAATCACTGAAGCATCTTTGAGTCAGCTGGCCTCAGAAAGAAGCACAAACTGTGATCAGAAATACATTCAGAGACTCCTGCGATACACCTAAGTAGAAAGAGTTTACTGAGCTACTACCCTGCTGTCCACATCCACATGCATATGAAAACATGTGCATGAGAGAGAAAGTGTGTATGTGTGTGTGTGTGTGTGTGTGTGTGTGTGCGAGCACATGTGTGTGCTGCCTGCCTTCCCTGAGACCAGTCGGCCTCAGCCAGGAGGGGCTAGGTGACCTCTTAGGGAGGGTGTGACCGTGGACAATGTTCTGGGGCAGCTGGAAGTCATGGCCTCAGCAGAGTGTCCATTTTAGCAACCAGAGAGTAGATGACGTGGCAAATTACAGCGTCCGACCAAATGCATGCTTCCTTTCATTTTACTCTTCTGTTCAGAGGCGGGCTTTAAACCTCAGTGCCGAGCACATTCACCAAGTGCTTACAGAGCGGATTTGGCGGTAATTAATAGGAATGGAACTCTCTTTTCTTTCCCAAGGCATGCAAGCAGAGGAGAAACAGGGAAGGGCAGATCCTCTGGGCTGAGGGCTGGGTGAAAGGTTTAATAGCTTCCCAGACCCGTGCGGGCAGCAAGGGCAAAAAGGAGAGGAAAAGTATAAAACCGTTAATTGCAGCTTCCCAAAATAACCTCAGTCTGCCTGTAATAAGCTTCTGCTGGATTTTAATTCTTTTCACAGAGAAGAAAAAATATATCAGATTTAAATTTCTCAAATCAACACATTTCCCACCAGCCCTGCCCGCCCTCAGCGTCTGTCTGGAGTGACAGCTCCTATGGGATGGAAGTCTCCGGGTGAGGAGTTCAGACGGGGGACTGGTCTCCTGGTACAGTGACCTCGGGTCCCAGACAGGGAACGGGTCTCCTGCAACAGCGACCTCGGGTCTCAGACAGGGGACTGGTCTCCTGCAACAGCGACCTCAGGTCCCAAACAACACTTTCTCCGAAAAGCTGGGGCAGGGTACCAGCCGGCTCTCCTTGTCTGTAAAACAAGGTGAACGGGTGGGTCGGGGGACCCCAGCTTTGTCCCAGCCGGCTCTCCTTGTCTGTAAAACAAGGTGAACGGGTGGGTTGGGGGACCCCAGCTTTGTCCCAGCCGGCTCTCCTTGTCTGTAAAACAAGGTGAACGGGTGGGTTGGGGGACCCCAGCTTTGTCCCAGCCGGCTCTCCTTGTCTGTAAAACAAGGTGAATGGGTGGGTCGGGGGACCCATTAAGTACATGTACTTTGTGCAACCACCACGATCCATCTCTAGAACTCTTTTCATAGCCTCAAGCTGAAACTCTGTCCCCATGAAACAAAAACTCATCAGTCCCCCTCCCTCAGCCCCTGGCACCCACCCAGTGTGACTCTTCTGGGGACCTCATAAAAGTAGAATCACACAGTATTTGTTCTCTTGGCAACTGGTTGATTTCACTCAGCATAATATCCTCAAGGCTCATCCATGATACAAGCTGTGTCAAATTTTCCTTCCTTTTTAATCTGAATAGTATTCAACTGTATGTTACAAAACACACCCTGTGGGTCCATTCATCTGTCTATGGACACCTAGGTTGCTTCCACCTTTTGGATATTGTGGTTAATGCTGCCATGGACATGGATGTACATAGCTTGCACTTCTTTGGGGTTTGTTTGAGAAGCCCAAAGAAACTCCTCCTCCTACCCAGGAGCAAGACTGACAAATCATGTAATTCCATGTTTAATTTTTTGAGGAACTGTCAGACTGTTTTCCATAGCATCTGCCCCACTTTACATTCCCAGTGGCAATGCACTAAGGTTCCAGATTCTCCATAGCTTTGCCAACACTTGCAATACTTTTCTGCGTTTTGATAGTGGCCATCCCAGTGAGTATGAATCTCCCTGATGCTCCATCACCCACTCCACACAGAAGCCCTGGCTTAGGTGGCCTGGGTTCACCACTAAGAAGTATCAGCAGAAATGTGCATGTGGGTCATCCCACCAGCCTGAAAGAGGACAGTGATGGCGCCAGAAAAACTTAGCCAGATTTTGCATTTCTGGGTGGGCTCTGAATGAATCCCTGAAACACTCATGTGATCACTGATTCACTCGAAAAACATCGATAAACATGTACAGTGTTTGTCCACTCATCTTCCACTCAACCTGGAAGCTATGCTGTGGGGAGACACAGTTCCAAGGGTGCTCATGGAGAAACATGTGCCAGCATCGGAGGGAGGGGGAGGGGAGGGGGTAGTGCTGATCTGAAATGGGCTCTGAAGGTTATCCCCGGGGACGACACATAACCACAGAGAGAATTAACTGCCCAATTCTCACATTGTTCCCTGGGCATGACCTGGAGAAGCCACCGGCTTTGAAACCTGATGGGTTTATGTCCAAATCCACTTCTCCCACTTGTGTGATCCACCCACTCTCTCTGGGTCTCAGGTCCCTCATGTGTAAAACAAGAGTAGAGGGGTTTCCCAGCTTTTGTAGGAATTTGAGACTAGAGCCTGGACACGAGTCAAAAATCTCCATCAGCCCAAATCACCTTCAAGAAGACTCCACGCTGGTAGACCTGCCGTCTCAGCAGTCAGTTTGGGGGGCTCCTCTGTATGGACTGTGATTCATGGGGTCGCAAAGAGTTGGACACGAATGAGCGACTGATCTGATCTGATCTGTATGGAGACATGTCGCCCCCAGTCAAGCAGCCCCCATGGGAGCTGAATGCGGTCAGAGGCCCAGGCTCGAAACCTCCGAGGGCAGAGACAGCTGAGGTACAAGCTCCAGAAGTTCATGAATCGGGAGATGGGTGTGAACGTGGATGTGATCTGACGTAGATCCTGCATCCCTAGCCAGCTCAGCCCCGGCTCCCTCCCAACCAGCTGGCCAGGCTGGCTGTAAGCATCTCAGCTGTCTCTGGACACAGCCTGCCACAGCCCAAGGCCCTGCTCTGTCATAACAAAAATCTGCCTCCCCTAGTGCCCAGCCACGAGTTCTCAACCCCCGCGTCCTGCCCCTCATCAGGACACTGCTGGGCCACAGCCGGACCTCAAAGCTCCAAGCTGTCAAGGCTCATGTGGGGACAGCTGTGAACCAGAGCAGACACAGGAAGGAGGCAGCCCTGTGATCCTCTGCCTGGTTATCCAAACATCTTCCAGCCAGCCGGAGAGAGGTCCTGCAGACAGAACACACCCCGGCTCTGCCTGGATGAGCACAAGCTGATGGGGGACAAGTGTCATCAGACAGGATGGGACGCAACGGGGCTCTGAGGGAGAGGGAAGCACTGGGGAGGGCCATCAGGGAAGGCTTCCTGGAGGGGGCAGACAAAGGATAGGATGGGTGCATCAAGACACTACTACACGTAAATGGTTGCAGAGGTGGACAGGGCCAGGTCGGAGGCTTTATTCTGTGGGCCTGCATTTCTAAAACCTGAGGGATGAGCAGCCTTCTTCAAAAGCAGTAAATTCTGGGACCTTCCTGGCCATCCACTGGCTAAGATTCTGTGCTTCCACTGCAGGGGTTGCAGGTTCAATTCCTGGTCAGGAAACTAAGATCTCACATACTGTGCAGTATGGCCAAAAAGATTTCTTTTAAATAAATAGTGAAGTCTTTCTAACCCTTTGCTGTTTCCAACCCTTTCCAATCCTAGTGTCTTTAAATTCTCCCCAACATTCCCGATGAGCTTGTGTGGGGTCCCGAGGCCCATGGGCTCCACATGAGAGGTGCTGCTGGGGAGACATTCCTCTCAGTGGTGTTACTGACAAGGGGGCTCATGTCCTGACGTCTCCCTGGAGTGTGGACATCATGCTGTGCGGATATCTTAGCTCACAGCCCAGCCAAACCTCCCAGGGGAGCTGAGACCCCCAAAGACCCCCTAGAATGCCTCCTCAGGGCTGATTGGAGAGGGACTGGTGTAGACCCTAGAGGGCAGGAAAAGAACTGCCAGCCAGAGGAAGTGAGGGGCACTATCTGAGTATTTGGAGTTCTCCTACCTCTGAGGCCCAGTCCTCATGGTGTAAGAGCCAGGTCTGAGGACCACCAGCCTCCTGGGAGAGGAGACAATCCCTGGTGTGAGACAGAACTGCACAGCTTGGGGGGAGGGCACCCCAGGGGCACCACCCTAACACAATACCACCTTCTCTGTGAGAGCTAATAACCATCAGGACAGACACTTACCCACCACCCCCACCCCTGCCTCTGGCTCCGGGAAAAAATGGATTATTTTTCATTCTTTGTTCCTCCCACCTCTCCCACAGGACAGCCTGACAGTGAATTGAGGTCAAGTGAACTATGTGGGTGCCTTAACTCCTCCCACCAGCTGTGTGACATGTCGCAGGTGACTTTACCTCTCTGAACCTAAGCTCCTGGGCTTTTTGGCTATGGCTATGGCCTCCCACTGCTACACAAACAAAAAAAGTCATCCCAATGCAAATCACGCAAGAAAAGAACATTTAGATTTCTATAACCAATAAATCAGAAAAGTCTATTTTTTCCTTATTATATAAAGTTAATTCACTATGGAATTCTGTTAATTAACAAACTGCCTTTGTGCAAAGAAAATATGGATATTTTGCTCTGTGGGTAGTTTTGGTGGAAAAGGGTGATTTATCTAGTGAGAGGGAAAGTTAAGGGTCACCACACATGTAAATCCTTCCCTTTGGGCAAAAATGGTGGGTCTTGGGAGGCTGTGAAGTCATGAAGTCGCTCAGTCGTGTCTGACTCTTTGTGACCCCATGGACTGTAGCCCACCATGCTCCTCTACCCATGCGAGGTAGGCATAGAGAAGAAAGCCCCTCACTTTTCCTGCAGCTTTGGCCCTGTCCCCTTTACCCCCACAGGGCTCAGCTGTCACAAATCCATCAGCTCCTGCCCAGGGGAGTATGTGGATGACCATACAGGATCCCCTGGGCCTTGTCCCGCGGCCCACTTGTCCTCTTCAGAGCCTGCAGTTTGAGGGGGGCGGGTTATGCTAAAAGAATGGGGGGAGGAGCCTTCTGAACCCTGACTGCCAATACCATGTGTTTCACAAACAGCCCCAGGTCACCTACCTCCCCAGGCACCGCAGCAAAACTGTGAAATCATACAATGTCCTCTCCCATGAGCCAGTTTAAGAAGAACTCGCTCCTGGTGTTAAAGGAAACTTCAGCATCTACTGGACAAGAAGTGTCCCTCACTGCCTCTTCCATGCTGGCCCAGCAACTGGAACCTGCATCCAGAAACTGAGGCTAACTTAATGACACGGGGGTTCTCTCCCCTCAGCCCTCCCATAGCCCTGGTCCCTTCCCCCAATCCAGTAGGGCTGAATTTATAGATTTGGGATTGCTGTAAAATATCTTGTAATTATACCGCGCCGGGGCAGCTTCCCATGGCAGAAATTAAAAAGCAATTCAGGTAAATGATCTTTAGCTACAGCAGCATGTCCCTGTAGAACTCATTAAGTCCAGGGACCAAACGGCATACCAAAACAGGCTGTACCCCACTGCATGTCAAATGCTACCTCATTCTGGAAACACGGAACACGAGCAGGGGCAAGAAGGATGCCTGCCCATCCTTCACCTGCCTCTCACTGCAAATGCTCTGCACACCTGTCCAGGAGTCCCCTCCCAACACCCTATTGGGCTGTCCCTCCATGACCACTCTGTGAAGATGCCCTCTGGGCAAGAGAGGACATTTGGAGATACTCTGGCTCCGCAGAAGAGCCAGGGTAAGGGGCAGAAGATGGGTTTGACATGTACTGAAAAAAAATCAGATGGCAAATTAGCCATTTGGGTTGCATTCAACATTTCCTCTGAAGCTTTAAATTCAAAAGTCCAAGGACTTGTTTTCAAATTTTCCTTCATTGAACCTAACACTGGAAAGAGAAATGATTACACAAAAAGAAAGAACTGGAAAAAAAATATGCTAACGCATTAATGATGGGAGGCAGAATGAGGGAAGAGTGTGACCATGTTCATTGTGCTTTTCTGCATTAATCAATTTTTCAGATTGCTTTAATAATCAGCAAAACCATGTAAATATGTAATTTGCAGAAGGGCCCTGTTTGCTGCCCTTGTGACTGTCACTCACTCACTAAAGGGTGGAGCAGACACCACCTCTCTTGGTTAATTGTGGCAAGTGTGCATAAAGAGTTCCCATAATGGGGGAAAGGCCCAGAAGTTGGGGGGACACAGAGTTCTGGGGCCCCCAGTCCACTGGGCTGCTTGCTAACATGCTTCCAAAGCCAATCTGTCCAATACCCTGAGCCACAGGGCATGCCTGCCCCTGGTGCTGCCCAGAGTGTCTACTAAGAGCAGGGTTAGCACTGCACCCACAGCATGATGGGTGAGGGACCAGGACACCCTCTCTGGAAGGCTGTTCTCACCCACACACTTCTGTGAGCACATCACCTGCCAGGCACTGTTCCACGAGCATTCCTGATACCCGACTACGATAATCCAGATCCTCAGCAGGTGGGCTCTATAGATGGGACACTGAGGCCCAGAGAGCGCTCCAGGTCCCATGGAGCTGGTCAGTAGCAGAGCAAAAACTCGAACTAGAGATTTCCCTGGTGAGCCAGTGGTTGACTCCATGTTTCCACTGAAGGGGGCATGGGCTTGATCCCTGGTCAGGGAACTAGATCCCACATGTCCTGTGGTATGGTCCAAAAAACAAAAACTTGAACTAGGCTGGGTCTTACCCACAACAGCCTCCTCTCCAAGTCAGAGGCATGGACACAGCAAACATTGACAGACCAGCAACTCACTTCCCCGAGGCCACTCTCAGCTCTGCCTTATGGAGTCAAAGCCCCCAAACTCCCACTGAGTCTATCGATGGGGGCCCATCCCAGGGGAGGCCCAATATGACCTCGTCCTGCTGCTGTCCAGTGGGGCAGGTCACGTGATGCCGAGGAGCCTAGAGTGGGAGTTCACCTGCCTCTGGGGGTCTTAGCACAGACTCGGGGAATCTCCTAACAGGCTGGTTGGGGTAACGCAGACAAAAATGGATGCAAGAGAGCCTCCCAACTGCTTAACAAAGGAGGAAAAGTGAAGGAAGGGGGAGTGGGCCAGGTTACTCCCCTCCCAAGAGTGTGTATGCCCTCCCCGATCCCCCCCAGGCCCTCCAGCTCTCATCCAGGTGTCCACGTGGATCCCACCACACGCCTGTGAGTCTAGGTCTGGGATTGGACACAAATTTACCAGCCCCTCCAATGGTCTGACAGCCTATGCTGGCATAAGACTAAATACCCTCCCCAAAGCTGAGACTGCCTTCTTGGAATCTGATATTTCTTCCATGGTGGAAGTTCACTCATTATACGGCTCAGCTAAGCCACAGGCCCATCCCTAATTTGGACATTTTTCTCCCAACAGCCAATCAATGTAGGAAAACACATCACATACCAGGTGGAGGAAACTCGACCCAGGAAGCCCAGGAGCCAGTGAACCACCGGGCGCATCGGCCCCTCTGTGTCCCTGTGAGCCTCCCTGGCCCAGATGTCCCTGGGGAGCACCGTCCCTGTCACATCCTGGTGGCTGTCTGGCTGGGCCGGTGCTCTGGGCCCCGCGCACACTTTTCTCATCTCCTTGAGTGAGGGGGATCCTGGGTCTTGGGGAGGCATCTGAAACCACGGGCAGGCCACACACCAGTCTCTGAGTCCGCACATGGCAGCCCCTTCTGAAGGCCTCCCGGTCACAGACCGACTGAGACAACAGACACTTCAGCCAACTCAGCGATTGCTCCTCTGGCCACTCAGGACCGCAGGTGCGGGCCGCAAAGTCACAGGGTGGCCTATCCTCCTTACTTCTCACCACTGCTCAAAAGATACAGCGCCTCACTGAGGGGAAACCAGTCCCCTCCCGCCAGAAGGAGAAGCCCTCTCCTCCAGCACCCATGCCCCATGCACCCTCCTTCTCCACTGAAGTTTTGGTCACAGCAGAACAAACACTCAGGCCACCTGGATCCATGCGCTGGCTGTCCCCGCAGACATGTGTAGAAGTCCGCACGTCCACAGCCAGCCTACCTTCAGGGTCCTGGCTGGAGTCCACCCCAACGAGACTCAAAGAGGCTCTGCCCTCCCCACCATTGTCCTCTGACGTTATCACAGGAGAGGGGTACTGATGTTCCCCAGCTGGCTCAGCAGTTTAACTCACTCAGGCTTCCAGGGCGTCCCACTGGGATGAAAGCTCAGTCCCCCTCCCAGGGCCCCAGAGCTCAGTCACAGTGACTTCAGCAAACATGAGGGCAACAGCTGAGAGTTGACATTAGATGCAAAAGCAGGGTCTGGGTGAGAGAGGGGAAGGAACACTGTTCCTAAAACCCACCCTCATTCAAGTGGACTGATTCTCAGGGAGCCAGAGGGAACACAGATGCAGCTGAGAAAACCAGACAGAAGGCAAAATGGACCTGCTGGAATCTTTCTTTTGCTTGCCTTGGTCAATCCCAGTCTGTCCAGGGTATGATGCTCCAGGGAAAGTTGCTGAAGAACGTCCCCACAGCAAAAGGATCAATGGCCTTCGGATTCACATTATCAGCTGCCTTGTGCTCATGTTCTTTTTCTGTTCCACTTTTCTGCCTAGTGAACTCCTATTCATCCCTCAAGACCCAGCTTAGGCATGCCTCCTCCAGGAAATCTTCCCAGCCTCTTTTCCCCAAAGGCAGGAAGAAGCATCTAGGGCTGACATCTCTTGAAGTCCTGACCATCCTGAGATGCCAGCCTTGTGCTTGTGAGTCCCTCCTCCTGGCTGGTGAGCTCCCAGGAGGCTTGGATGGTAGGTTATTTACAAAATGACTGGTGAATACCTGCAACTAGACAAAGAAACTGCTTGTCATAAAGTCCCTCAGGTTTGCTATTCTTGAGGTGGACATTCATGGAGAATTCTCTAATCCTGCCCTTGGGCTTCAGCCTCTGGCAGAAGAATGGCAAAATTAAGCAAAATAAAGGGAGTGGAAAGAGAACACGAACACTAGCATCCTATTAATATCACACTGAATTATCTGCTATCATCACTTGTAAAGTACAGAACAAACCTCACCCGTCTGGAGATTACCCACCCCTAAGGGCAATTTTCTACCAATTGGAGCCAGGAACTCAGAAAGAGACAAGATACCCCTGGTCCCCCAAACCTATGCACCAGAGTCTTTTTCCTAAGTAGTATGTAATTCATCCATAGAAGAGGCCCTTACATCCTTACTCATTGCCCCTGGACTCTCTGTCTAGAAACAATTCTAGCAGATTTATATCTACTTATGTGTACGTCAAGGCTGTATATTGTCACCCTGCTTATTTAACTTATATGCAGAGTACATCATGAGAAATGCTGGACTGGAAAAAACACAAACTGGAATCAAGATTGCTGGGAGAAATATAAAAAACGTCAGATATGCAGATGACACCACCCTTATGGCAGAAAGTGAAGACGAACTAAAAGGCCTCTTGATGAAAGTGAAAGTGGAGAGTGAAAAAGTTGGCTTAAAGTTCAACATTCAGAAAACGAAGATCATGGTATCAGGTCCCATCACTTCATGGGAAATAGATGGGGAAACAGTTGAAACAGTGTCAGACTTTATTTTGGGGGGCTCCAAAATCACTGCTGATGGTGATTGCAGCCATGAAATTAAAAGACGCTTACTCCTTGGAAGGAAAGTTATGACCAACCTAGATAGCATATTCAAAAGCAGAGACATTACTTTGCCAACAAAGGTTCATCTAGTCAATGCTATGGTTTTTCCTGTGGTCATGTATGGATGTGAGTTGGATTGTGAAGAAGGCTGAGTGCCGAAGAATTGATGCTTTTGAACTGTGGTGTTGGACAAGACTCTTGAGAGTCCCTTGGACTGCAAAGAGATCAGCCCTGGGATTTCTTTGGAAGGAATGATACTAAAGCTGAAACTCCAGTACTTTGGCCACCTCATGCGAAGAGTTGACTCATTGGAAAAGACTCTGATGCTGGGAGGGATTGGGGGCAGGAGGAGAAGGGGACGACAGAGGATCAGATGGCTGGATGGCAGCACTGACTCGATGGACCTGAGTCTGGATGAACTCAAGGAGTTGGTGATGGACAGGGACGCCTGGCATGCTGCGATTCATGGGGTCGTAAAGAGTCGGACACGACTGAATGACTGAACTGAACTAAACTGATGTGGGTATAACTTAAAGAGGGCAGGGGGTTGTGACTAGTCCACATAAGCAGGTTTATGAGCAGAAGACAGGAGGAGGGAAGCAGCAATAGGAAGAAAGAAGGGCCTGCTCTTAGGGCTTAGACAGACTCAAGTTCAAGTCCTGGCTAAACCACTTAATAACTGGGTGAGCATGGCAACAGGCCAATGAGTAGGCCTCCTGTAAACATCCAAATGCTTTTTGAATTAAATGGAATTGACTAACTGAATGTGGTCTTGAGGAAACTTGGGACCCAGGGCGGAGTGGTGGGAAGGGTCTCCTGCAGAGACTTGCTGTGAGCCCGAAGTCAGGAGACTCAGAAGCCCTTTGTGGAGGGGTTGGGGAAGCAGGGAGAGATGAGCTCAGCATCTTGATGGACCCTGCTGGTCTTGCAGTAAGTGACACCCTGGCTCCCTACCAGAGACCCCAGCCCCATAAGGATCTCCCCAACGTCAGGGTCCAGTCTGGCTCCTGGCTTTGTGCTAAATGCCAGCAACATGCAGTGTCAGCGGAGGACCCAGCCAGTTGAAGAGCTCAGCCCATATTCTTGTCTCTGCTTTGGGCCCTAGCCACCTCCACTCTGCCTCCCAGAGGCTGTTGAGGGATACAGAGCTATTTTCTTCTTAGAGATGTCTTCTGGGATGGAAAAAAATCCCAAATGCAGGTGGCAGCCCTGTTGTCAGACTCAAGACAGGTGCCACCACCTCCACCACCCACTCCCAGGCATGTAGGAGGCACTATCCCCTCTGGGGACGATGCTGGCACTCCTGGAGTCCTCTGGCTCTTCTACCCCCTCTCTGCCAGGGGCTGGGTCCTCAGGCTCAAGCAGCTCTGATCTCTGTCAAGTGTGGGCACAGGGACACATGGTTCCGTGAACTGAGAACATGATGCCTGCAAAGCACAGAGCAGGGCAGGGGCACTGGGTCCGGGACCTCATCAAATATCAGTCTTCTCCTTGCTTGTGGAAACCTGGTGGGAAAGTCTGGGGATCCCTCTGGGCCTCTTATGGGACACCGGGCATAAAGGCTTTAGAAAGGTCTATCCCCAGTAGGGGCCGTGGCACCCGGCATCTTGTACCATCCTCAGGCACAGGTCTCTGAAGTTTTTATCATATATATATAAGTGAGAGGTTGCTGATGCAGGACCCTCAGAGGAGGCCCTAGGCAGGGGACTTCCCCCAGTGGGCAGATCGATGGTCTCAGTGTGGGAGGAGAACGAACAGAGGGACCAAGGAGCCATCTGGGTGAGGGGATGGGGCAGGGTCCTGAAGGACCCATGCTTAGCTGGAGAATACAGATGGTCAGAAGAGAAGAGAAGAGAGAAAGTGCAGCCACAGGGCAGGGAGCACCGAGGGGCACAGGAAGGCTGCAGGGGGAAATGGTGGTATCCCTAAGCTGACGCTTCATTTCCAAGATCTCCGTCTCCGGCGTGACTCCGGCTCAGGGTTGGTCGCGGCGAAATGTGGGTGAGGTTAAGAGGAAGGCTGCTACAGAGCTGGGTCCTCTTTCAGGGCAGGGCAGGCTGCGGCATTTTCACAGTAATACCAAGAAACGATGTGTCTTTCTCTATGTTTGGTCAGCCTCACAACTCCATGAGCCAGTATTTCCAAGGGACAAAAGCATGATGACACACAGCGGTGCTTGGGTAAAAAAATACCCCTTCCAAGTGTGAGGCAGACCAATGGAATTTTAACAAACAGAATACAGAAAGGGCTTTGAGATGAGTTGTTTCTGAAAGTAACATTTCAGAAACAACTACATGTCAAGTTTTGGTGTATTATCTGAGAAGAATAATTCACTTAAAAGACTTTAAATATATTCCTCCACTTTCTAACTCCATCTTATGTGATGGAGGATTTCCTCCATATATTTCAACCAAAACAACATATCGCAACAGATGAAATACAGAAGCAGATAAGAGAATCCAGGTGTTTCTTATTCAATCTGACATGAAAGAGATTTACAAAAGAATCATCCCATTAACTTTTTTTTAATTTTAGAAAACACTTTTCATAAAAATGGAACCACCACTGTTATTTTCCAGTGAATTGAAAAATATAAATTTTTCTCATGTGACATTTCTAGTAAGGTAAATGTCAAGAGGTATGAATCCCACTAACATAAGATTTTTAGGGTCCTCAGTCATTTTTAAGGTACCAAAATATCTGGGGACCCATGATAAAGGACAGTAGGCACGCTGATCCTTGGCTCACCCTGGCAAAAGGGGCAGAGCTGGCTGGCCCAGCTCCCAGACCAGATGTGAAAATAGCTGCAAGGGGCAGGCCCCCTCTGCAGCTCCCCTGCACTCATCTGGCCTGAGACTGGGAGCTCGCCAAGGATGAAATGAGATCTGCGTCCATAGCCACGTTCTTCCCACCACACCTGGCTTCTCCTCCCACTGTGGACCCCACTGACCTACAGCCGACCCAAGATGCAGAGGCCACAACCTTCCAGAAACTCCGTGGCTCCCGCAGCTCAGTGTGAACTGGCCCCATCCCAACTCTGGTCCTATGTCGCTCCCCGTGGCTCTGCTCCTCTGATTCACCTGAAGCTGGTGGGAGAGTGGGTGTCTAGGGGACCACAAGGCATGTGCAAAGGACAAGTAGGGTGCTCTGGCAGATGAGCAGAGGAAGGCATCTGGGAAGAGGGGGAGCCACGCCGAGAGGCAGAGGCTGGCATGTGCAAGGGACCGCATGAGGGTACAGAGGTGAGTAGGGGCCACGCGTGCCCACAGAGCTTGCACTTGGCCTGCGGCCTCTGCACTGATGTGGTAGCGGGGCAGGGGCACTGTCTGGAAGGCAGCGGTCAGGGTTAACTCACTCCCCCTGATCTCTGGATGCAGTGATTTGTGGCTCCAGTTTCCCATGGGCTGCAGTTCCATAAAGGCAGAAGAGCCCCGTGGCTGAGCTGCCTTCTCTCTCGCTTAGTGGTGGTAAACATTTCTTGATAAAGACGTACTGTCTGCAGAGACCCCTCCACACCCCAAAGGTAAGGGTTTAAGTGGCCTTATAACTGTCGTTACTTATCTTCACAGTGGGCAGCGGGAGTCTGCTCAGTGGCGGTGGTTTTCATTTCCCTGTATATATTTTTAGTGACTGGTTATAAATCAGGCTCATCCCTGGGGCTTGGGGTCTGAGGTCTCCGCCACGCCAGGCCAGGCTGGGAGAACCATCCCCCGTGCTTGCACTTCCGGCACTGATTGTCCTCAGGAAGGCAGGACACAGGGCTTTTGTCTCAAGGGTGCACCAAGGGGACTCTTGGGTCCCTCAAGCCTGTATCCAGCCCCTTCTCCAAGCAACAGCTTCTTTCCTGTCCTCCTGGCTTGTCCCTATCAAACCCTGTCCTCTCAACACAGCATCTGATACACTCATCCCTTGAGGCACAGATGGCTGATAACAGCCCTGCTGCTGTCTTTTCCCTGGGGAATCGCTATGGTTCCACACTCATCCATTCTTAAGCCATCAAAACTCATCTCTAGTGATGAAAGTACTGAGAAGGACATGGAAACGGACTCCTGCTGCTGCTGCTGCTAGTCGCTTCAGTCGTGTCCAACTCTGTGCGACCCCATAGACAAAAGCTCCTAAACCCCCAGAAATCGTGACCTCTGAGTTTCCACCACTTCTGTCTCTGTGTGACAGATGCTCAGTGATCTCCACTCATGTCCTCTTGTTCCCACCACTGTGAAGTATCCACACCCAGCTTCCAATCGCTAGCACCTGGGGTTAATTGTCTGCGGGTTTCTGCCTGCAAATTCCACTCTGTCCCCTGCACTGGAGGTCGAAAGTGACAGGACTCAGCTCCCTTTTCCTTGGGTGGGACAGATCACGGAGGGTCCTGGAGTTTTCCCAAAGGATGAAATTCCATTAGTTACTGGTGGCTGTGGCTGGCTGAGGTACCCTGTACCTGTCCAATCTCGTGTCCCCAGCCCCCTTCTTACCTCCTGATCAGCCCTGTGCACTAGCACCCCATCTCAGAGCTTCTGAGGATGATAACATTGTATACAAGTGACCGTATACCCGGCCACAGCCTAAGATGTCCCCTGGATGGACTGGGGAGGCTGGGGTGATCTTACTCTTCAAGATGCGGCAGTCCAGGGGGCTGGTACAGCCTGGAGATCTAGTGGGCATGAGCCTGCACTGAAGAAAGGCAGGAAGAGACCAGGGGTGGGGACCGGGATGGGAGGGGAAACTGAGGATGGAGGGCCTGATGCAGCTGAGGGTGGAGGGCTTGTTGCAGCTGAGGACGGAGAGCCTGGTGCACCTGAGGATGAAGGGCCTGAGGCAGCTGTACACACAAGGCCACCAGCAAGAGGCTGGTCCAGCAGACATGCATGGTGGCATCCATCGGCCCCAGGCAGCCCCCTGGCTGTTAAGCTCTTGTACAAGCAGAGCCCAGAGTCTCAAGTCTGACCCTGAGCTTGGTTCTCTCCCTCCCAAGACAGAAGCCAGCTGAGGGGGTCAGATTGCTCCCGGTGTGCAGCTGGGATGTTTCCAGAAGAGCTCAAGGCCGTGGCCCCACGTCGTATCTTCCCTGCCTCCACCTCCTCTGGGTAGAGCTTTCAAAGGCCGCTCTTGTCCTGCCCCCAGCTCCAGAGTAATGGAGTGCCCAGAATCACAGCACAGGGAAACACTAACTCAATTTTCTGTTTTATTTATTAATTTTTTTAAGATCTCAGGAGCTCCTGACTCCTCCATGGGGACACATGCACAAAAACCGTCTCTGACCACCCACAGCCCCGCCAGGACCCTTGGTCAGGGCTGCTCCAGGCACTAACGGGAAGGTTCTAGCACCTTCCATCTGGCACACTGAGAATCTTTGGAACCTCTCACAGATGTCACCCAGCAGCATCACTGCAGCCATGGAACAGGCGACCCACTCCGTGCGCGATGACATCAGAAACACAGAGTGGGGCCTGTGGTCCCCAACGCTGGCACTGTGGTTGGCCTTGCCAGAGCTCCCAGGGGGAAGGCTCCGGTCTTGACCACAGGCCCCAGAGGCAGGGTAAGCCCGTTCCCGTGAGAAAGATCAGGACTCAAGGAGCCACGCTTGCCCTACAGTGGCTTGGAAACAGGGCATCTGGCTCCCTGGGGTTCCCCTTCAGCTCTTGCTCCTGGCACAGGGATGGTTGGATGGGGTGTGCCAGTCACTGCCCCCCAGCACGGGCACAGCCAGAGCCTGCTCCTCTGCCCCTTCTCCTCTCTTGGCAGAGGAAGCGACTTCCACTCTGACTCAGCAGCACAGTGGCCTTAACCATCCTGGGAAACACTGCCTCCCCCACTAGGGTCCCCATTTCCTGTTCTCCGCGGTGCAGCCGTTCATGGGACAACTTGCCTTTCTCACCCAACTGGACCGTCCACTCCAGGAAAAGCAAACCTTGACTGAGTGTCCCCTGCTGTGACCCAGTGACCACAACATCGCCTGGGACACACTAGACCCTCAATAAACATGTGTGGAAAGACAGGAAGGAGGCGGGGGTGGGGGGAGGGAAGGAAGAGTGATCTGAAAAGCAGAGAAATCCAGCCTCAATCACCAGTATCTCCTTTGTAGGGGCTTCAAGTCACAGTCAATCCAGCAAAAAAGGGGGGTTTATTTGAAACAGCCCTCTCCTGCTCAAGGACTTTCAATGGCTAACTACTACCCAAAGTCTGAATTCCTCTGTGGCATGTCCAAGCCTCCCCACACCTTACAAAGCTCTCTTGACAACTGCATATCTCCTTCCACCCCTTTGTGTGAATCCCCCAGGCAAAGTAAGCCCTCTCGTCCACATCCTCTAAGTAAGCCATCTCATTCCTGCCGCTAGGCCACCACTCTTGTCCTCTTCTCAGCGCCCCCACCCCACCTTCTTGGAGAAGCTGCCTTGGTGATGCCACCCCCCCCCCCCCAGAACTTTCTGGCATTTCTTCTCGAAGACTCTCACCTGGTAACAATCAGATGCACTTTATGTTCCCTCGTGGGAGGCTCCAAAGGACAACGAGGGACTGGGGACAGGCCTAGTCACCCCAGGAGCAGCCCTAAGAGGAGGAAACCTGCTGCTTCTGAAGAGCCGGAGCTCTGAGTGCACCATGCACCCGAGTACCCAGCCCACCAAGAGCCAGAGAGAGACGGGGGCCGTGTCTCAGTGATACCACTGGGCCCCAGGTGCAGCAGCTCTGGCTTCATGGGTTTGAAGGGTCTGAGTGGGTTTCTACCACTTGCCACTAAGCATCCTGACTCAGTCTCCATCAGAGAAGAGCCATCCTTTCAGGCCAAGATACCACCATCTTCCTGGATCTTTCAACATCACGCATGACCCTCTTGGGGTTCAGAATTAAGTTCAGCTGCCTGCCCATCCATGGTCCCTGGCTAAGAGCTGGCCTGAAGGACAGGCAGGGGACTGGGGAGGGGGAAGTAGAGCTCCTGAGCCATCCACTGGGACTCCCTGAGGACCGACTGAGACCACGGAGTGGAGGGAAATCAGTGAAGGGAAGGGGCCACTCTGAGAGGCCAGGCCAGGGGAGGCAGGGGTGTGTGCCAGACCCCACAACCTGCATCACGCTGACCTGCCACCTCTACCACTTCCCAGCAACCGCAATCCAGCCAGCACTTGCCCTCCGTGGATGCTGCTCTGAAGAAAGCCTGGGACCCCACACATTAAGCATCTAACGCCCACCCCTCCTTCAAGCCTGGCCCTGGGGCAAGGGCAGCATCCTGGCCTGGGGGACCCAGGTTACTCCTTACCGGGGTCCAGCCATGCTCACTGTGTGGCCTCAGGCAGACTGCTCTCCTCTCTGGGCCTCAGGGGACCAGATGGCCCCAAGCCCCTCCCACTCGGAAGCTCAGAAGAAGCTGGCCCTTCCCAGCCAAGCATCTGATTCCCAGCAGGACAGGGACCCCTCTCTCCCAGGCCCCTGTGCCTCTCCCACGTGGAGCTGGAAGAGGGGCAACCGGGTCACCCTGACCTGCTGGCAGGCAGTCTCTCCCAGCCCCGCCAGGCCCCCACCCCTGCTGCTGCAGAGCCCATAGCCCTGCCACGATCAATTATTCGGCATCCAAGGGAGGACGTAATGTGGTGATAAAGGACCAGAAGTGAACCGCAGGCTGGTGCTCCTTCTAAAGTGATTTACTCGGCTCCCCTCCACTCTCACACCCTTAATGTAATTATTTACTTTGTCATTAAATACCGTCCTTCTACTCCAGTGGTTTTTAGAGCTTCTGGAGCCTACAGACTTGATGAGGGAGGCTGCTCATTGGCCAGAGGCAGCAGAGTCCTCCCTGGGGGGCAATGGTGCTCACACAGCCCCAGAACTCATGCCGGGGTTTTAGGGCTATGACAAAGCCACTCCTACACACCTCCAGGCACCTCCCTCACCCTCTCTTACCTCCTTCCTTACCTCCTCCCTCACTCCCTTCCTTCTCTCTTAAAACTGAAATATAATTCACATATCATAAAATTCACCCTTTTATGGCATACAATTCAGTGGTTTTTAGTACAGTCACCATGTTGAACAGTCATGACCTCTAATTCCAGAACATCTCATCACCCCAAAAAGGAACTCCATATGCATCAGCAGCAACCCCCATTTCCTTCTCCCCTCCTCCCCTGGCCACCTTTCATCTATTTTCCATCCCTATGGATTTGCTCATTTGGAACAGTTAATGTAAGGGGAACTCTGGCCTTCTGTGTCTGGCTTCTTTCACTGAGCATAATGTTAGCAAGGTTCATACCTTGCTATGGTATGAATACCTTCAACCTCAAGGTGCTGAAGTATGGATCAGTATTTCATTCCTTTATTTTACCGAATAATATTCCATTATGTGGATAGACAACATTTTATCCATTCATTGGCTAATGGACTCCTAGGTGGCGCCAGTGGTAAAAGAACCTGCCTGCCAATGCAGGAGACACAGGAGATGCAGGTTTGATCCAGGGGTCGGGAAGATACCCTGGAGTAGGGAATGGTAACCCACTACAGTATTCTTGCCCAGAAAATTCCATGGACATAGGAGCCTGGCAAGCTACAGTCCATGGGGCTGCAAAGAGTCAGATGCAACTGAGCACAGCTAATGGACATTTGGGTCATTTTCATTTTGGGGGCCTATTATGAATAATGTTGCTATAAACATTCATCTACATGGTTTTGTAGAAACACATGCTTTCAATTCTCCTGGGTAGATACCTAAGAGCAGAATTGCTAGGTCCTCCCTCCCTCCTTTTTCCATCCCGTAGTCAGCCCTGAGCTGGCAGAGCTGGGGGCCTGGCATGAGGGCGCCACTGAGGGCAGAGGTCAGCTGGAAAGCACCACACGATTCTGGCCGCTAATGGCACAGCCAGGAGTTGGCACAGGCCTCCTGAGGCAGGTGAGGTCACCCTCCCATGAGAATAGTGACAGCAGCCCCCTGTTGGCCACATGCAGATCCTCAACCCCTACACAGGTGAGTCCTGTCACCACCACTTCCCACAACAGGCAAGGGTGCCCCACTCCTGTACCTGACTGAAGGCACCTGTTGCTTTCCTTGGCACCAACGCAGGCTGGAGAAATGTGATCAGTGGGCAGACTCTGGACCAGAAATGGGACAAAGTTTCTCTATCGCGTCCAGCCTCACAACTCGCACATTTGGCGACCTCTCCTTCCCTTTCTGACCCTCTTCTCCCCGGGCTCAGCTGCCCCAGCCCCTGGTACTCAGGTGCCTACAGTTGTCCATGGGGAGGGTCCTGGCACTAGGGAATCTAGGTCACAAAAAGGGATGAAGGACAATGTGGGCCTCTGAAGGAACCCAGACGCAAGGTGATGGCTAAGGGTAAACGTAAGGTTCTGGGTTGGGAGCCGCGAGTGCTGTCCTGCCCTGCCCAGCATCACTCTGCTCTGGCTTCATGCACAAGGCTTCATGTCCAAAATGTCAGGGATGGAGGACAGCACAGAGTTCAAGCCTGCTGTCTATCACCAGCATCACACCAAGCCCGAGCCCTCCTCTCAAATGCAGCTGCTTAAAGGGGATGGAAAATCGGATGTGGCAAAGTGCTTCACCCTGTCCAGTGTCGGGACTTCAGGCAGCCCAGCTCCCCCCCATACAAGCTGGCAATCTATACCCACTGGGAGCAGCGCCAGCCAGCACACAGGGAGAGGGCCAAGGGCAGTTTTCTCAAGACAGAGCCCCTCCAGCCCCCTCCCTCCCTGCCTGCCCCCAGAGAAGAGGCTGCCTAAACCTGGCGCATGTGTGCTAAGTCACCTTAGTGGTGTCTGACCCTGTGCAACCCTGTGGACTATAGCCAGCCAGGCTCCTCTGTTCACGGGATTCTCCAGGCAAGGATACTGGAGTGGGTTGCCATGCCCTCCTCCAGGAAATCTTCCTGACCCAGGGATCGAACCTGCATCTCCTACATCTCCTGCATTGGCAGGCGGGTTTCTTTACTACTAGTGCCACCTGGGCCTCTTGATGAAAGTGAAAGAGGAGAGTGAAAAAGTTGGCTTAAAGCTCAACATTCAGAAAACGAAGATCATGGCATCTGGTCCCATCACTTCATGGCAAATGGATGGGGAAACAGTGGAAACAGTGACAGACTTCATTTTTCTGGGCTCCAAAATCACTGTAGATGGTGACTGCAGCCATGAAATTAAAGGACACTTACTCCTTGGAAGAAAAGTTAGGACCAACCTAGACAGCATATTAAAAAGCAGAGACATTACTTTGCCAACAAAGTCTAGTCAAGGCTATGGTTTTTCCAGTAGTTGTGTATGGATGTGAGAGCTGGACTATAAAGAAAGCTGAGTGCAGAAGAATTGATGCTTTTGAACTGTGGTGTTGAAGAAGACCCTTGAGAGTCCCTTGGACTACAAGGAGATACAATCAGTTTATCCTAAAGGAAATCAGTCCTGAATATTCATTGGAAAGACGGATGTTGAAGCTGAAACTCCAATACTTTGGACACCTGATGCAACAAACTGACTCATTGGAAAAGACCCTGATGCTGGGAAAGATTGAAGGTGGGAGGAGAAGGGGACAACTGAGGATAAGATGGTTGGATGGCATCACCGACTCAATGTACATGAGTTTGAGTAAATTCTGGGAGTTGGTGATGGACAAGGAAGCCTGGCGTGTTGCAGTCCATGGGGTTGCAAAGAGTCGGACACGGCTGAGCAAATGAACTGAGTGCCTCCTGGGAAGCCCACCTAAACCTGGAAGGGGCTCCAAACGAGCCTTGCACACTCAAAGCCAGGCTAGGCTGGGCCTCCAGCCTCCTCGTATGGCTGTGCAGTAGCTGGTGGACACAGGTGGAGCAGTGGCCTCTGGACACAGCATTATAGAGCTTCCCAGTTACAAGAGAGGGGCTTGTGAAGGGATCTGCTCTCCCAAGGCGCAGCCAGAGCTAGCCACCCCCAGCCCGTTTCAGACACCAGGACCTTTGTATTATATGTGCTTTTTCTCCAGCTAGACCACCATCCCCCTTGCACATCATGGACAACCTCTCCTCCATGAAAACTGTTCAGATACCTGTGCATTCATGCCTTCATTTCTTCATGCTCAGATATCTATTGGAAGCATACATGCTACTCTGGGAAAATAGTTCTAGAATAAATCTAATAGTAGCCACAATAATACAAATAGAGTAGAAACTAGTCCATACAGAATGTCTACTACGTGCCAGGTGATGTCAAAGCACTCCACACTGCTTACCTGCACTGCGGTCTTCAAAAGATAAGTATTTTGTCCGATTTTAAGATGAGGACACCAGCCTTCAGATCAGCAAAGGATACTCAACTGGCAAGTAGCAGAGCAAGGATTCAAACCTCATCTTCCCAAGCCTGACCCCCGGGTCCCAGACCACAATGACCATCCCAGAGCTGTGTGCTTCATGCACCATCCACGCAGTTGTCCTAAGTCCTGCCACACTCTGCAAACACTTCCTTGGTAACATCTCCCCAGCCACCTGATCTGAATGTGCGGCTGCTCCCAGCAGGACCCCGGCTGAGAGCCAGCACACAGCTGCAGATGATGGCCTTCCCAAGGCCCGATTCAGCCTTCAAGGCCTTTTGGGCCCCACTGCTTCCCTGCAGTTTTCCTGGTCATTCAGGCCTCAGGCAATGGCCACATCAGCACTGTGGGTTGGGGCATCTGGTTTCTCCACGGGTCAAGCTCTTGGGGACAGGAATTAGCCTTAGATGACTCCTCTCCTCCTTCCCACCTGCCCAATCTGGTGCTGGCATCAGATGCACTGCTTTCCCCCTCCACCCATCAGTGTGCCGAAAAGGAGGGGACACCGATAAAGCCACAGGAACCTCAGTCCACATGGGCCAGTAGCCACACATCCACCTGGGTACCCCAGTCACCCCTGGGCCTAACTGCAGGGCAGTCAAAGGCCTCCCCCTTCCTGGGTCCTATAGGTCCCCAGACACCACTGCCCATCCCTCCACACCCAGCTGCTGGACCCCTTGCCTCCAGCTGCTCTGCCCAAGACTGCCTCCCACTGCAGGTGATCTTCCCAGCTGGCGCTCCCAGCTCCGTGCTCCCATTCCAGCGTGGAAAGGACCTGACTTCAGCCTCTGTGGCTGGCTCCCGGATGCTCTGGGGAGGGGAGAGCAGTCTGAACACTCCATCTGCCACCCTGGAGCCCCTCTCAGGCACACACCCCAAACTACAGGCACGTGCACCAGCCTGCTGACTGCCTCCAAGCCCTTGCCCTCCTGACGGGCTACTCTATTTCTGCTTTCCCCATAATGTCCACCCTCTTTCCTCCTTCCACTTGGAAAAACCTCGCACATCCCTATGGGCCCTCTCTCAAGCTGCCTCCGAGGAGGCTCCCTGGGCAGGATCATCCCAGGGAACCCCTAGAAGGTAGAGGAATTGTCTCCACCAATACAGTTCTGGTTGGCGTTTCGGAACCATCTGTGTAATGCCCATGTGAGCTCAGGGAACCCCAAGGCCCCCAGGGCAATCTCAGGAAGGCCAGGGATCCCCATGGCCCCTGAACGCCAGGCCTGACTTCATTATCTTCCAAATGTTCCCGAGATCAGAGGCCGTGAGACCTGGCCACAAACATAAAATAAATTATCCTCCCCACACCAATGATAAATGGTTCTATTAGCAAACCAGATTGTTAAACTCCGATATAACAGAACGCAGGAAACTGGGGCCCATTCATCCTCCCTCCAGCGCATACTGAGTTGTAAATAGGTTATTTTGTGTGTAAATAACACATTAAAACACAGCATTAGCCGTGTCTTTTGATAGAGAGGAAATTGTTACAAATAAATAATTCTGGACAGGAATGTAAAATAAGCCAGATTTAATAGTGCATGCCTGGTGCAGTCGTGTTAAACATGACTAAAATGATAAACCCCAGAATATACTAATAGTAAACTATGCACTGACATCAAAGTAATGAGGCTGTATTTTCAGCAAGCTTTAGAAATGCTAAAATTAGTTCTGACAGAACCAAACGTCAGAAAAATGTTTCTAACATAAACACCATCCTTTTGGGAAGCTGAGGTTGGGGCCAGGAAGGGGACAGGGCTGGGGGCAGCTAGTGCCCCAATATAGGCAGAGCCTCGAATATGGGTTTCCAGTCACCATGGTGTCCCTGGGTGACTGGACTTCAAGTATATGAGCCTCAGTCTTCACATCTGTAAAATGAACGGATTTGAACTAGATAATTGCTAAAGCTTCTTTCAGTTCTATCGTCGGAAATGACTTTGAAGCTTTCTCCAAACTCTACAAGAGTCACGAGAAGTGAAGTTACGTCTACCAGGCGGGTCCCACGTCCCGGGGACTAACAAGACCAAGAGTCAAAGCAGCAGCTGGAACTCCTTCCTGCTGCCAGGGCACCTCAAAGGCACAGAAACGCAGGTCCAAAATGCAAATGTGTGCCAAGGGGAGTGGCCAGGGTGCAGACCCCAGGCTGGCCCTGAACACTGTGGGCAGGAGGGGAAGAAGCCTGCTGCACTGGGGGCGGGCAGGCATCCCCTCTGATTTGGGGTGGCAGCCGCTCTGAGGGACATTTAAAGCATGAGGTCTCAGCATCAAACACGAGGCCACCATATGCAAGAAGAAAGCTGGCTCAGACCCACATCCCCACCAGTTACTTCATTTCCACACAGGCACTCTGCCAGCCATGGTCAAAGGCTATCCCATTTCAGTCCATCGTGGCCAGAAGGAGTGACCAGTATTATCTCCACTTCCCAGACTTCAGAGAGGTTAACTGACTTGCCCCAGAACACAGAGCTAACAAGTGGGGAGCTGGGAGGAAGCCAGGTCCTTTCCCCCACTCTCTGTGCTCCACGGAGGGCTGCAAGGAGGCTCCATCCCTCCCTCTCTGATCCTCCAGGACACCCCGGCACCTGAGACCATGTCTGGGCATCATCAAGAATCACTCAGGGCAGGGAGGGGTAAATTAGTAGGAGTTGGAGATTAACATATACACACTACTATATATAAAATAGATAATCAAAAGGACTTACTGTATAGCACAGGGTACTATATTTAACATCCTGTGCTAAACCATAATGGAAAGGAATCTGAAAAAGAATGTCTATATATGTATAACTGAATCACCTTGCTGTACACCTGAAACAATATTGTAAACCAACTATACTTCAATTAAAAAAGAAAAAAACAGTCATTCAGAGCCCATCCTTAAAACACCCAGGGAACTGTGCTGCATTCCACTTCCTGGGCGTGCAGAGCTGTCTCAGAGAACTGAGCTCTGCTTTCGGGAAGAGTCTTATGGGAACCGGCTGTTCCGTGTGGCTAGGCCGTTAAAACAAGCTCAGAAGCAGCACCAACAGCCTTCTGGAAATCACTTAAATAAGAATAATTGCCCACTTAGTCACACGTGAGTGCATCCTTGGGCTCAAAGCAAGTGTGTGGCCCTGCTGGGCAGCTCAGGAGGCCAAGCAGGACTGGCCCACAGCAGCAAGTTCCCTGCTGTCCAGGGAGTCTCAGGAGGGAGCCAGGATCCAGGAGGAGGCCAGGTCCAACTGACCCTCATCCTAGGGGACCTCCGGATTGGCAGAGGCAGCTGGCCACCCCATCCTGTCAGGCACACACTTGGCATGACAGTACCAGACTCACTCCCCTCACCCAGCAATCACTTCTGGATGTCTGCCTTGCAGGGGGTGCTGTCACAGGGCCTTGAGGCTTGGGCGGGGGGAGTGGGAGAGACTCAGAAATAGACACACCAGGGCGCCCCTGGTGGTCCAGTGGTTGAGAATCCGCCTGCCAATGCAGGGGACACAGGCTTGATCAGGGAATAAGATTCCACATGCCTTGGGGCGACTAAGCCCCTGTGCCAGAACTACTGAAGCCTGAGCACCCTGGAAACCATGTTCCACAGCAAGAGAAGCTACCGCATGTGAGACCTGCATACCACAAAGAGCAGCCCATGCTTGCCACAGCTAGAGAAAGCCCACACGCAGCAATGAAGACCCAGTGCAGCCAAAAAGAAACAATTTTAACATTTTAAAAAACTATTGTTAAAAAAAAAAAGAAACAGACACACCAGGGATGGAGACACTTAGGATGACACTTAGGATGACAGGGCAGGGTGGGCACCATATGACTTGGGATTTCCCAGTCCTGAGCCTCACAGTAAGAACATCTTATTTCCATACTCTGGCATTTTTGCAGCATTCTGAAACAGGCATAAATGCCTCCCCTTTGAACAAAAATCTACCTTGAAGAAACTTTCCAAGAAGCCAATGGCCTGTGAACAAGAGGAAGGGGTGCCAGTGGGAGCTCAGGCAACAGGGAGTGCCATGCTAACAGCAATGCCAGGCTACCCACCCCCCCACCAAAACTGCCCAGCTGCCACCGATTCTCTACTTCTAGGGGGCTCATCCATGCCTTGGACAGTGACCTGGGAAATCTGTTAACATATGCACACCCAGGCCCTGGCCCAGGAGATTCTGTTTTAGCATTCTGAAAGTCTGCCTTTATTAGAGTCACCCAAGACTCTAAGGCTTGGCCAGCTTTGGCATCATTCGGTCTGATCCCACCCTCCAGCACACAAGGCTGAATTAAGGAGGCCAGCGACTCACTAAGGTCACCTATCCATGACACCCTGTGGCAGCAAACCACAGCAGGACAAGAACTCAGGTACAATTTCCAGCCCAGGGCTCCCTCCACCTTCTCAAACAGGAAGACACCAGAAATCTGGGATTCCTACCACCTATTCGGAGGGATCCACTAGCAAGGGTTACCTCGGAAAGAGACGTTCTAAGTCAGGCAGAGCCTGCAGACCTAGAAAAGGCAATTTGGTTATAGTTTATAAAGCAAAGACTTAACTTGGAGTTAACTGTGTGCCTGGCACCATACGTGTGCTAACACAGGTAATTCTCACAATGCTATGAAGCAGGTGCCATTCTGGTGCCCATTTTATGGATGTGGAAACTAGGCACAGATCTGCCCGAGATCTGCACAGTTGGGCCTTAAGCAAGCAGACTGGCTCCAGAGGCTGGGCTGCTTCAACTATGACTCTGCACTGCATAGAAGGAGAGAGAGCTACTACTCACAAGGGGCCTGTCCCAGGCAGGTGTGAGCACACTGTATGTCTCCTGTAATTTCTGCATGGCACCTCTGCATATGATTCTCACTCTACATGTACAAAGACCCATCTTGCCTTCTGCTGCCAGGCATAGAGAGCCTAACATCTAAGAGTGATCAGAATCATAGCTCACAGGCTCTGCTTCAGGAGGTCTGGGGTGAGGCCCAAGTCCCAAGGATGCTGATGCTGCTGACTCTGATGGAAGGACCACCCTGGGAGCACTCTGGCCTAGGACATCGTGGGTGCTCCGTGTAAGAGTAAGGTGTTGGCTACCACAGATGCATCACAGAATTTCTATGGCCTGTGTTGACTCTGGGGACAAGGAAAGCTCCCTGGATCAAGATGCAGCTGAGGTTTATGGCTCCAGCCTTCTCATCCTCCCAGCCCAGAGGCGTGGGGGTGGCTGGGTCCCTGGTGCTCAGCTGAAGCAAACACAGAGGTTCAGAAATATTTTTGGAAAGAAAATCCACTGTTGAAGAGGAAAACACGACAGCATCGGGGAAGTTTCAGTGTAAAAAAATGAGAAACATCTGAATCGAATTGCCTTTAAAATTACGCCATGTGAAAAAATTAGGGAAAAATAGCTCTGGGCAAAAATATGTTTTTAAAGCTTGATGGCCTCCCAAGTGTTAGCAGAGCAGCTCAAGAGGCTGGGAAAGTGCCCACCAGCCGCGGCTTCTGCCGTCCCGTCTGACCGCAGGGCTGCTTGTCCCTGCACAGCCCTGTAATGCAGAGGTGTTCCTGTCCACAGGGAGGTGGAACCTCTCAATGGAAATACCCAGTCCTGACCGTAGCTAGCTTCACAACTCCAAAGGGTGGTCAAGCAACAGAGGCTGCTCGAGCCAGGTAACTTTTAAGGTCCCTCTGCAAATAAGTCACAGCCCAGACCTCCAAGAGCTGGAAGGAAGCAGGCGCTGTTAGGCCACTGGACCAACAAGGGAGGGGACAGATAAGAACCGTCCAGAGCTGGTGCAGAGGCCGGACACACACACAGTGTCAGCAGGCTGAGCTTTGAGGCCCAAATCACAATCTAAGTCAAGATCTCAAAGCAAATTCAAGAAGGAGATGCTCAGTATGGGAGAGACAAGGGCCCGGAGCCTCAGACCCCACTCTCTAGGGAAGCAGCAGAAGGCCTGGGCCAGTCCCTTCTCCACCTCATTTCAGTCCCACCTACAAAAGGAGACACTCTGACTTCCCATGAACTAGACACGCCAACACCGCACCCCTAACACCCTAGACGTCCTGCGTGTCCTTTCCAAGCATTGCCACTGGGGACTACTACTGCTCTCATCCCTGACTTCCTCACTCTGGACCCTTACTCTCCTTCTCATTCCTAACGGGGCCAAGAAAGCTGAGTCAGTCTCCAGATACTATCAGTACAGTGCTGGGAGAGGACAGGGGCTGGAGGCAGCCCTGATGTATAGCGTTTGCCAGTTTCCATGGTGTAAATACTTCCACTCCAGCAAGGTTAAATGACCAAGCTAAGGCCACAGATATGCAGATGACACCACTCTTATGGCAGAAAGTGAAGAGGGGCTAAAAAGCCTCTTGATGAAAGTGAAAGTGGAGAGTGAAAAGGTTGGCTTAAAGCTCAACATTCAGAAAACGAAGACCATGGCATCTGGTCCCATCACTGCATGGGAAATAGATGGGGAAACAGTGGAAACAGTGTCAGACTTTGTTTTTCTGGGCTCCAAAATCACTGCAGATGGTGACTGCAGTCATGAAATTAAAAGACGCTTGCTCCTTGGAAGGAAAGTTATGACCAACCTAGATAGCATATTCAAAAGCAGAGACATTACTTTACCAACAAAGGTTCGCCTAGTCAAGGCTATGGTCTTTCCTGTGGTCATGTATGGATGTGAGAGCTGGACTGTGAAGAAGGCTGAGCGCCGAAGAATTGATGCTTTTGAACTGTGGTGTTGGAGAAGACTCTTGAGAGTCCCTTGGACTGCAAGAAGATCCAACCAGTCCATTCTGAAGGAGATCAATCCTGGAATTTCTTTAGAAGGAATGATGCTAAAGCTGAAACTCCAGTATTTTGGCCACCTCATGCGAAGAGTTGACTCATTGGAGAAGACTCTGATGCTGGGAGGGATTGAGGGCAGGAGGAGAAGGGGACGACAGAGGATGAGATGGCTGGATGGCATCACTGACTCGATGGATGCGAGTCTGAGTGACCTCCGGGAGCTGGTGATGGACAGGGAGGCCTGGCGTGCTGCGGTTCATGGGGTCGCAAAGAGTCGGACACGACTGAGCGACTGATCTGATCTGAAGGCCACAGAAAAAGCAAGAGAGTTCTGGGAGTTAGTGATGGACAGGGAGGCCTGGCATGCTGAGGTTCATGGGGTCGCAAAGAGTCAGACATGAATGAGCGACTGAACTGAACTCAAACTCTGCCACAGATGGCAGTGTTGGAAGGAGAACTTGTATACTTGGTTCTCCCAAGTCTGCATAGTCTGCTTCCAGTGCACCCCTGCCTCTCAGACTAGCTGACTTTTTTTGCCAAGGCATGTAGGATCTTAGTTCCCCCACCAGGGATTGAATCTGAGCCCTGACAGTGACAGCATCGAGTCCTAACCACTGGACCACCAGGGGAATCCCCTTATTGACATTCTAATAGAGGGTTCTAGAAAACTGAAGGTCCTTAAGCACCAAAGAGATAAGTTTCCCATATGCAATGTACAGTGCCCTGGGTCAACTACTTCTAAGGGAACCTCTATGTGCTATAAACTTGTGACAGAGGTGAGAATAACTTGTATCCTGCTTTTTTACACTTCGCAATAAAACATACGCATGTGTGTGTGCTGAGTGGCTTCAGTCATGTCTGACTCTGAGACCCAGTGGACTGCAGCCCGCCAGGCTTCTCTGTCCATGGGATTTCCCAGGCAAGAACACTGGAGGAGGTCACCATGCCCTTCTCCAGGAGATCATCCTGACCTAGGGATTGAACCTCCCTCTCTTACGTCTCTTGCACTGGCAGGAGGGTTCTTTACCACTAGCACCACCTGGGAAGCCCCAAAACATATGCACATCCCCCATCATGATAATCATAACCAACATTTTTAGGCTCTACATAATGTTCCATTCAATAGACATTCTACAGTTTGATTAATCAATCCCCTATCACTGAACACTTAGGGTGTTTCCAAGTGTTTACAGTTACAAATAACGTGGAAATGAAATCCTTCTGCCTAAAGGTATGATCATTCGTAGGAATCAAAGTCCTATAATTCCAGGGTTGGGACTGAAGCTTCTGAGGCCAAAGGGCAACTAGGGAGTGGGTGATCGCAGCCCTGCCAGTTCTCAGGGTCTGACCCTTCTGCGTTCCTCATCACAGTGCCCCCAACATCCTCAGACAGGACTCCCCTTACTCTGGACAGATACATAGCAGGCCATGAAACCCTGAGCTTGTGTTTCTCTTCCGAGAAAGCTGCAAAGCACAGTATGGATCACAGGGACGATCTCAGGGACAAACAGTGTCAGAAGAGCCTGGTGTCTGAGTCACTTGCTCAACCACAGGGAATCAGCTCAGTCCCACCCCTGCCTCAGCAAGCAGGCATCCCAGGATGGTTACCCCATCTTTTCCAGAAAACAACTCAGGGACAGACCCCTCGACAGGCAGCTCTCAGCTCTCCCCTACCCCCTGCCCCAGCCTAGCACACACCAGACAGCACCACCCCTCTCCCAGGTATTCAGGCAGACCCTCTGCCCGGCCCACCCATGTTCACACCAGCCCCAAAGCCAGGTACTGAGCCCCCCTCTCTTGGGCCAGCTCCTCACCAACGCCACCTTCCCTGACACAACCCAGGGCCCCAGGACACCCTCAGGCACTGAGCTCCAGAGCAGAACACAAACATTCCCATCCTGAGAGGGCCTCCATGTGGGGGACCCCCACAAACCCCCTGTGCTGCCTGGCACCCCTTTCTGTGCATCCATCTCACCTGTCCACAGGCCTAAGCCGCTGTGGGCCCACAGCAGAGACTGTTTGGAACCTTCTAGGACTTCGGTTTCCTGAGTGAAAGAGGATTCTTGCTCACGGCATCTCTGTCACCGTGGGTAAGATTTAAGGAAGGTCTGATGTCACGAGATTATACAGACTTGGAATGACATTTGCCAAATATTCTCACAACACAGTTTAGGAAAACGAGGCCCAGAGAAGCGAATGGCCTGTCACACCGGGACCCAGGACATGGCTGGAATGGGGACCCAGGACAGTGTCCCAGGGCTGCTTCACCGGCCTCCCTTGCCCCACCGGCAGGACGCAGACATCACGGTCCCCCAGCCCTCGGGAACCGCTCCACGATGCCACTGCTCTGCCCTGACTCCAGGAGGGCTCTTCACAAATGGGGTGTCCAGAGAGTGGTTCAGGGAGCAGGAGACACACCTGCCTTGCTCCAGTGACAATGAGTCGCTTGCCCTGGGTGACCAGGTGGAGAGGCACGTCCACCCAGTGCAGGAACCTCATCATCCAAGCACTCCCCTGGGGTCCAGCAATGAGGGGATGGATAGAGGCCTGTGGGGGTGGGCAGGACCACATCTTGGGTGAGGGCATGGGGCAGAGCAAGGTCAGGCGCCCCGGGGAACCACTGCACCCCAAGCTCTAGGCCCATTGCCCGCCCCTGCCCTCAAGAGACCAAGACACCCTCAAGCATCTGTGGTTATTGCCCCATGGGTGACAACCAGGTCTGATGTTCAAGGGCTTTCTCCCAGTTATTCCGTAATTACTCCCTAATTACCACCTTGGTCTGTTCTCAGCTACTGGGACATGACAGTGCGGCGTGCCGCTTGGCAGTTCACAATCCACTCTTGGATTCAGAGAGGCAGACACAGGCCAAGGCGGGGATAGCTGAGGGCCTAGACAGTGGGCCAGAGATGCACCAAGGTGACACAGACCTCAGGGGCCCACGCATCTCTGCATCAGGCAGAGGGACAGCCTGAGACGCCACCACAGGCCGGGGGAAGGAACAGACCAAATGCAGACCCAGCCAGGCCCAGGACAAGCCAGCACTGGACCACTGCAGGCCCCCACCCTCGGCCACGCCTCCTCTCCTTCCACTCATGACCTGGCTCCCTGACAACACGTGCACAGGGTCCACCCTGGCCTTTGGCGCCTTCCTCTACCCCAGTGGCCCCTCCTCACAGGGGAAGGGCCTAGAGAGCCCGGCTCCTAGAGGGGACTGGAGTCAAGGGACATCACACAGGGCAGGAGCCCAAGTACCCACCTCCTGGAGCAGGAAGGTTGCCCTGGGACCTCCTTCCACTGACTGGGGCCACACATCCTGACAGTTGACCTCCAACTCAGAATCACAGGGAAAAATAAAAACAATGTGGTAACAACGACCAGTTCACTCTTGGAAACAGTGAATCCTACCCACTCTCTCTTTCCAAATCCCAGGGCTCAGCTCTAAGCTGCACCCAGCATGGCCCAGCAGTCCCAGCATCATCTGAGCATGGGTTAGAATTACAGAAACTCAGCCTCACTCTGACTCATCGAGTGGGGGTCTGCACTGGAACAAAGCCCCCTGGGATCTGTGTACATCAACGTGTGAGTGGTGCGGCCAGCACTCACACCCCAGAGAGGGCACAATCCCCCCACCCCCACTGCTGCCTCTGGGCTGTGCTTCTGAGCTGCGCTTGAGTGGCAAAAGCAACAGGGCATGACTAACTGCGCTTGAATAAAAAGGGGAAGAAAAGAAATCTAAGTCTCTCCATTCCCCAGAGACAGAAATAGTGTTGTGGCCTCCAGATGGACCGCGCAGACACAAGGGGAGGTCTCGCCTTCCCGCCAAACTTTCCCAACGGGATGCTGGCACGGACCAGTGGAAACCAGAGAGTATTTCTCTTTGGGGCAGTAAAATGAGAGGCTGTGGCTCGAGGAGTCCTTCTGTTATAATTAAGTTGGCCAGAAATTCACCTAAGGATGCTAAATTCCATACCTGACCCTCTAATTACAGCCAGAAGGGATCAGGAGACAATTACTTTCCAAAATAGTCCTTGGCAGGCCGGAGGCAAGAAGCCGCCTCTCTGGCACATGTGTGCCAAGGGAACACACACCCGGGCTGCCCCTCAGCCCCACACCTCCCATCCCTTCACTTTCCCGTTTTCCCGATGGAGCCCAAAATGTCCAAACCCCGCTTCCCGATCTGAGGGGGCCGGACCTCCAAGATCCATTTGCAGGCCTCCATCCCAGTGCCTGGGGTCCCCAGAACCTGGAGCACCCTCTGGCTCCCCACGTGAACACAGGATGTCTGCCCAGTGACATCGACCACCCATCTCATTGAATCTCAAATGGACTTATGAAAAACACCCGTCTCCCCTGCCAAGTGCGTTGAACAGCAAGTACCTCCTTGGGCAGCTACCGCAGCCGCCGCCGCCGCCGTGGCCACCGCGAGGGCCGAGGCTTTCCTGCCAGGGTCAGGGAAAGCGAGGCCCTCCAGGATCCCACCTTTGACTTCTTTCTTGTCCGTGGCCGTGGCTGAGGCAGATGTCTCCATTCTAGCCGCACATAGTCCTGGGTGGCAGCCCTGGAGGGGGAGACAAAGGCAATCACCAACGTGTCCCCCAGACCCAGCTAGGAAGCACCAACCCAGGTTCCTGGGCACCGCCCCGCACTCTGAAAGCAAACAGCTTCCTCCTCTGATCATTGCCAAGAAGGGTTTAATTAATTTTGAGGCTTCTTCATTCTGAGATTCATCTGGTCTTTCAAACGACCTCACAGAGAGAAGCCAAGCATTTTCACTGTTACCCAAGATTTTTCAAATCTAAGCAACAAGTTCCTAGTCCCGCACATGGAAAGTAGCAAGAACTACCTTGAGAAAGGAAGTCAGAAGGGAATGCCCCTCATCTCAGACTCATGGGACAAGAAAAATCAATGCGAGGACCACGACAAGGAGGTCCTCAAAGAAAAGCCCTCGTTCTCCCATTCCTTGGCTGTTCACCAGGTCCACCTTTCACTTATTCATGTGTGTGTTCATTCACTTTCATCCATTTGCTCATTCATTCATTCATTCAACAGTTTTCATCATTTATTCACTCTCATGCATTTAGTCAATATCTTATCAAGGCCCTACTATGCATCAAGGTTATGCCTGGTGTTGAGAACACAACCCACAGAGTTGACACCCTACTTGGGAGACATGATAACTAAGGTGGGGGACAGAGAAATGTATATTTCTTTCCTCTTAGTGAGAGGTGGCATGTGAAGGAAAGCAGAGGGGCAGGCTAGAGCAGCATGGGAAGGGCAGGAAGGCCACCATTCTGCCTCACTAAGGAAGGGATGGGATGCCACTTGAGGGTCTAAGGGACACTGTGGCAGTCACAGGGCAGGGGCAGGAGCTGCCGGCCTGGGTGGGAGGAGGCTGATTTGTTCAAGGAGCAGCAAGAAGCTGAGTGCAGGCCCTTGGAGTATTTTGAGCAGAAGCAGGACATGACAGGACTCAGCGGTATAAAGAAGTTACCCTACAGGTGTATAGAGAGCAGATCTGGGAGGAAGGGGTCTGACTACAATGACCCAGGCAGATACATGGTGGTTTGGATTAAAGGGACAGTGGCTCTGAAGACAGAGCCCACAGTCCTCACTTGGGTATGAGAGAAAGAGGAGTTGTCATGGAAAATTCTGAAAGAGATGGGGATACCAGATCACCTGACCTGCCTCTTGAGAAACCTATATGCAGGTCAGGAAGCAACAGTTAGAACTGAATATAGAACAACAGACTGGTTCCAAATAGGAAAAGGAGTCCGTCAAGGCTGTATACTGTCACCCTGCTTATTTAACTTCTATGCTGAGTACATCATGAGAAACGCTGGGCTGGAAGAAGCACAAGCTGGAATCAAGATTGTCGGGAGAAATATCAATAACCTCAGATATGCAGATGACATCACCCTAATGGCAGAAAGTGAAGAGGAACTCAAAAGCCTCTTGATGAAAGTGAAAGAGGAGAGTGAAAAAGTTGGCTTAAAGCTCAACACTCAGAAAACGAAGATCATGGCATCCGGTCCCATCACTTCATGGGAAACAGATGGGGAAAGAGTGGAAACAGTGTCAGACTTTATTTTGGGGGGCTCCAAAATCATTGCAGATGGTGACTGCAGCCATGAAATTAAAAGACGCTTACTCCTTGGAAGGAAAGTTATGACCAACCTAGATAGCATATTCAAAAGCAGAGACATTACTTTGCCAACAAAGGTCCGTCTAGTCAAGGTTATGGTTTTTCCTGTGGTCATGTATGGATGTGAGAGTTGGACTGTGAAGAAGGTTGAGCACCTAAGAAGGCTGAGCGCCAAAGAATTGATGCTTTTGAACTGTGGTGTTGGAGAAGACTCTTGAGAGTCCTTTGGACTGCAAGGAGATCCAACCAGTCCATTCTGAAGGAGATCAGCCCTGGGATTTCTTTGGAAGGAATGATGCTAAAGCTGAAACTCCAGTACTTTGGCCACCTCATGCGAAGAGCTGACTCATTGGAAAAGACTCTGATGCTGGGAGAGATTGGGGTCAGGAGGAGAAGGGGACGACAGAGGATGAGATGACTGGATGGCATCACTGACTCCATGGACCTGAGTCTGAGTGAACTCCGGGAGTTGGTGATGGACAGGGAGGCCTGGCGTGCTGCGATTCATGGGGTCGCAAAGAGTTGGACACAACTGAGTGACTGAACTGAAGTGAAGAGAGGAACCCAAGGAACACAGGGCTCAGGGAACGCACCACCTCCATCAGGCTAGTGGGTCACAAGCAGGAGTTTTACTAAGTGATGCTTCCCCACAAGCAGATATTGCTAATTCAGTGTTTGCATCAATTATTACAGAACAGAGATTTGAAAGCCAATTTTCTTAAAAGAACAGGGGTAGGTCAAAGATGGCTCCTATTTTTGGTCGAGCACTGGGGTGACTGCACAATGGAGCCACTTGCTTGGATGTAGCACGAGGTGAGAAGTAGGTTCAGGGCAGGTGTTCAGTTTGGGCCATGTTAAGTCTGAGACGCCTCTTAAGACATGCAAAGACTGAAAGAAGGGCCGGCTATATATAGCACAAGGAACTCTACTCAATATCCTGTGATAAACCATAACAGAAAAGAATATGAAAAGAATGTATGTATAAGTAAAACTGAGGAACCTCACTGTACACCTGAAACTAACACAACATTGTGAATCAGCTGTACTTCAGTTAAAAAAAAAAAAAAAACAGCAGAGACTGTTAGAAACAAGGCAGAGCTCAGGGAGAGATGGAGGCTACAAATGGGAATATGGCAGGCCCAGAGCAAGATGTCCAAGAGAGAGGGCAGAGAAAGTTCCAGAACAGGTCGCAGGGCATTCCAACATTACCAGGAAGGAAAAGATAAACCAGCCAAGGAGAGTGAGCAGGAATGGACGAGGGCAAAGGAAGAGAAAGTAAAATCTCTAGGGGTGTGTTGAGGCCTGGAATCCAACCAAGAAAGAAAGAGCTGACAGCAAACAGCTCCATCAGAGACTCCATGAGGCCCCACGGCTGCGTGGTAGTGACCAGGGCCCAGGTACGCTCAGGGAGAGACGGTGGCACAGGCACTGAGTCAGGAAGTTTTGCCATAAAAGAAGCCAAAAATGGGGCAGCCGCTCGAGACAGCCAAGGAGGCCCACGGCCGCTGTTTCAGAAAGAAGGCAGTGGGTCTTCGCACTGGCGGGAAGAGAAGGTTCTGGGCAGGGCTTGTAGGTTGCAGGTGGCAGAAACCAAAAGGCAGTGGTCAGCTCCCTCCCTGGGAGCCTCAAATCTTACATCCACAGGCCCTAGAATGTCACTTTTTAAAAGTCTGCACGATATTCTCATGTTTTTCTAAGTAGAAAGTGGGAGTGCAAAAGAATGCTGGACGTGAGGCAAGGGGGCGGCTGCAGCTCAGCTGACCTGCCAGGCAGACAGCCCCAGCTCTGAACTGCCTGAATTTATCTCACGGGCCAGCCTGTCTGGTTTCAGTCTTGAAAACAGCCAGAAAACCCTGGATAGATGAGAGACAGAGAGCTCTCCCTGAGGGTTCTGGTGAGTTACAGGGTTTCCTCTGGCCTTGAGATTTCGGGATCACTGGCTGATCCTTTAAGCCTATTTGTATAATCTGTGCTATAAAATGCTGGCTGGCTGAGCAGCACCAACAACACCCCCTGGGCCGTGCCTGCTCCACCTTCTCTGCCCCCTTAGCCTGGCCCCAGGAACCACCCCTCCCAGCCTTCTGGCCGGCACTTCGGGCCACCGTCTTCCCACATCCTCCTCCCACATCTGATCAACTGCAATGGACATCATTTCACCCCCAAAGCACCTCACCCGTGGGGCCTCTCTATCCCACATCCTTCCCTTCTGGGTCACAAGCAGCTTCGTCCCACCTTGGGTACCCCTCCAGGGCACTTTCTGTCCTAAAACAGGCACCTTCTCCAAACCAAATCTGATCACAACCCTCCCCTGGCCAAGGCCTTGCTGAGCCCCCTGGCCTTCAGGTAAAGTCTTCCTGGGTCTACCTGCAGCATCCTCATCCCACCCTGCTCTTTACCTTGACCCTGGCACACCCACCAGAAACCCATCACCATTTCTGTATGACAGACTCCTATTCTTCCTTCAAGATGCCACTTAGATGTCATCTCCTCTAGGAAGCCCCCCAACTCCTTCGCAATCATGGTCACCTGTTTCCAGACCCCTGCAGCACCCCCATTACTCCTGCACTATATTCATCATCACCACCAGGTCCAGAGCTGCTCCCCACTCAGGCTGGCACAGAGCAACCACTCAGGAAGTGAAAGTGTTAGTCACTCAGTCATGTCCAACTCTTTATGACTCCATGGACTGTAGCCTGCCAGGCTCCTCTGTCCATGGAATTCTCTAGGCAAGAATACAGGAGTGGGTTGCCATGCCATCCCCTTCTCCAGGGGATCTTTCTGACCCAGGGATCAAATCCAGATCTCCTGCATTGCAGGCAGATTCTTCATCAACTGAGCCACCAGGGACTCCCTCTCAAGAATGCCTGGCAAAGAAAGTGCATCTCAGATGTAGGAAATCACAGCTCTTGGAAATACAAGTGATTTTGTGAACAATCTGGTTTTTCATCCCAAGAAGCTCAGATGAGCTTAAACACATCTTGAATTTAGAAGTAAAGACAAAATAATAGCTGGAACAACACACCTTGAATAAGCATTTACCAGGTGCCAAGCTCTTTGCAAGAGTGAGTTCATTTAATCCTTGCAACAATGTATGTAGGAAGAAACCAATGTTCAGAGAGGCTAGCCTAAAGACACACAGCTTAAAGTGGCTGTACCAGGCCTTGAACCCAGGCTGCCTGGCACAAAGCTGCATTCTGGAGCACAATGGTAAACTGTTCCTCAAATGAGGACCCTGTGGTACAAAGAGATTTGCCCCAGAATTCCCTAGAAGTATTAAGGAACCTGTTGAGTGCGAGGAGCCCAATGCCAGAAGCCCATGAGGATTCAACATGGCCCCTGTCCTAGGGCTGTGTCTAAGGTAGCAAGATTGGTGAATGGGGACAACCAGCCAAGGGATAGGCAAAAGCTGAGACTCTGTCCAGGGCTGCCTGCCAACATGGCCCTGCAGGGAGTATGGTCCACTGAGGCTGATGGAGGGAAGGAGGAGCTGGTGGTTATACATCCATCCCTGACTTTATTCCATAACTCTTTGTAGACAATCAGTTTTGTGTCTCATATTGCCGTAGGCTAAGAGCTGGCTAGGCTCCTTCCTACGGGGAGGAGGGTCTGACCCCTCTCACACAGCTTGGCCACAACCTGCTATGCATCCACCCTACTGAACCATGACCTCCTCCAAGCCAGGGCAGGGCTTCTGCACCCCTGGGTCCCCAGGCCCAGCTGAGGACGTGTTCCAACCCCTTGCTGATGGGACCAAGTGGACCCAGGGAACCAGGCCAGCATCTGGAGGGAAGCGGGCTTGAGGGACCAGAAACCAGGACAGGACTCAAGGAGCCCACAGGGTCAGTCCACGTGACCAAACCCAGGCTTCTGGAAGGCAGCCCCAAGGGCAGATGAGGAAACTGAGGCCGGCAACTCAGAATCCATGGACTGTAGAGTCAGGACTGCCATGGCGAATAAAGAGGCTCAGTCAAGAAGGGGCCATGACCACTTCTGTCGAGGGACATGAGGAGACTGGAAAGAAGAGGCAGAGCCTGGGGGTTTTCTTGGGGTACAGCAGCTGCAGCTGTCTCACGCCAACATCCTCACCTTGTTATATAGTCAGTGCAGATGGCAGCATCCAGATCATTAGAGAGGAAGAGGGGAGCAGCCCAAAGCCACTGTCCACAGAGGGAGAGGGTCCAGGTCCACGGTCAGCTCCTCTGGATGGAACTCTACCCGAAGCCTCAGGGCGAGCCCACCCCAGGACCAGGTGGACACAGTGGGCGGGAGTGGGCTTATTCAGATTGCCCTACCCCAGAGGGCAGTGGGGCTGGGAGTGCCCGGGGTTCCGCAAGCTCCTGTGGGGAACTGACCCCGCCGGGACAGAGGTGGGGCCTGCAGGTACCTCTGTGTCACAAGCCTCATCCTCTGCAGACCAGCCATGGCCCTCCCCCTCCCTCTCCTCCAGGAGAGGAAGGCAGCAGACAGAGCCGAGAGGCCGCGTAAATCACAGGAATTACCGGGATTAGCACAGTTTCTGGGTAAACACCAGGCGCCCAGGGTCCCAGGCAGCCACTTTCACTCCCTGAAGCTCCTCTGGGGCAGACTCTGCCTGTCAACAGCCTCACCTGGGCTCCAGGAGGCCAGCTGGGGACAGCAGGGAGGGGCGCCGATCCCCAGGCCCCTGCTGGCGGCCTGTGGTCTGTGCTGGGGGACAGCTCACCAACTCCACAACAGGATCCGGATCAGGAGAGGCTGAGAGCACAGCCCCCACCAGGTTAGAGAGACCCCCACCAGGTTAGAGAGAGTCAACACCCCCACTTTACCCAGGAAGCCACGCTCCTGGGCTTCTGCTGGGGAAGCGAGTGAGGGGCTAGACCCAGAGCCACGAGGAGTCCCCTTTCTGTTTGGAGCTGCACACAGGTCACGTGCCCCTCAGGCTCTCGGCACCACCCCCTCCCCCCACCCCCACCCCTCCCAGGGACACTGGCAGCACCTGAAGCCTCTGAAGACACCCCTGGGGTTTCTCCTGCCATCATTCATTCTGATGCCACAGGTACAGGCAGAGGGCGGGGGGACAAAATACTTGAACTTTTACAAAAGCATACTATGGGTGTTTCTGATACACAGGCAGGTTTAGGAAAAACTACATAGGGTGCTCATAAGATCGCTTCCAGCTTCCAAATAATCGATAAGTTCCAATTAAAGCAAGGCTGCAGAACCCATGGATGGAGGAGTTGGACACGACTGAGCGACTTCACTTTGACTTTTTACTTTCATGCATTGGAGAAGGAAATGGCAACCCACTCCAGTATTCTTGCCTGGAGAATCCCAGGGACAAAGGAGCCTAGTGGGCTGCTGTCTATGGGATCGCACAGAGTCAGACACGACTGAAGTGACTTAGCAGCGGCAGCAGCAGAACCTGGATGGGAACGAAGTGCTATTCTTCAGTAATCTGAAACAGGAATCTGGTGTTTCCCTCGGGCATGAAAGTGGGTAAAAGTCACAGTGCCTGTGAGCCTGCCACCAGCACAAGCCACAGATATGCTCACAGCATGGGCATCACCTATGCTTACCACAGCGCTGGCTCAAGGTCAGGGTCGGCACCAGACGCCTCCCCACCAACCTTGCCAGCTGTGCCAGCAAAGAAGCACACCTATTAACCTATGATCACTGCAGTCAGTGCAATCAGTCTCCTTCATAATCTTAAAGACTTTTTTTTTAATTGAAGTACAGGTGATGTGGGCTTCCCTGGTGGCTCAGTAAAGAAGCCGCCTGCAATGTGGAGACCTGGGTGTGATCCTTGGGTTGTAAACGTGGAGGAGGGCAAGGCAACCCACGCCAGTACTCTTGACTGGAGAATCCCCACGGACAGAGCCTAGTGGGCTACAGTCCAGCCTATGGGGTCGCAAAGAGTCGGACACGACTGAGCGGCTAAGCACGGCACATAGCTGATTTACAATATTGTGTTAGTTTCAGGTGTACAGCAAAATGATTCGGTTTTATATAAATACATATATGTATATACGTGTATATATATACACACACACATACACAGCTGATTTACAATATTGTGTTAGTTTCAGGTGTACAGCAAAATGATTCGGTTTTATATAAATACATATATGTATATATGTGTATATATATATATACACACACACATACACAGCTGATTTACAATATTGTGTTAGTTTCAGGTGTACAGCAAAATGATTTGGTTTTATATAAATACATATATGTATATATGTGTTATATATATATACACACACACACATACACAGCTGATTTACAATATTGTGTTAGTTTCAGGTGTACAGCAAAATGATTTGGTTTTATATAAATACATATATTTATATATGTGTATATATATATACACACACACATACACAGCTGATTTACAATATTGTGTTAGTTTCAGGTGTACAGCAAAATGATTCGGTTTTATATAAATACATATATTTATATATGTGTATATATATATACACACACACATACACAGCTGATTTACAATATTGTGTTAGTTTCAGGTGTACAGCAAAATGATTTGGTTTTATATAAATACATATATTTATATATGTGTATATATATATACACACACACATACACAGCTGATTTACAATATTGTGTTAGTTTCAGGTGTACAGCAAAATGATTTGGTTTTATATAAATACATATATTTATATACGTGTATATATATATATACACACACACACACACATACACACAGGTGGGCTTCCCAGGTGGTACTAATGGTAAAAAAAAAAAAAAAACCCACCTGCCAATGCAAGAGACATAAGAGACTCAGGTTCGATCCCTGGGTTGGGAAGATCCCCTGGAGAAGGGAATGGCTACCCACTCCAGTATTCTCACCTGGAAAATTTCATGGACATGGGGGAGTCTGGCAGGTTACAATCCATGCGGTGGCAAAGAATCAGACAAGACTGAGAACTAACATTTTCACTTTTCATATTTATATATATATTCTTTTTCAGATTCCTTTCTTTTATAAGTTATTACAAAATACTGAGTATAGTTCCCTGTGCTATACAGTAGGCCCTGATTGTTTATCTGTCTTATATATAGTACTGTATATAAGTTAATCCCAAGCTCTGATTTATCCCTCCCAATCCTATGTATTTTATACTACAAAACTTTACTCTGAGGAGGAAGCCATAGCACAGCAAAGATGAAGCACTCGGAGTGAAAGGACTGGCTTGAGAATAAATTAATTATCAGAGCAGAATGAACGAATCGCTCTGAACTCTGCAACCCAGACTCCCTCCTGCCACTGGGCTGCTTTGAACTCTCCTAAATGAGCAAGTCGCAGGAATCAGAGCGTCTTCCTCGGGCGAAATCCGTCTCCAGGGAAGGGATGAAACCTCTCCTCCCAGTGATGCTGGCCAACTTGGGGCCCTGGCGTGCTCACCTTCTGCCTGATCTCAGCATGCTGCCCGGGTCCCACATGCACGGGCACACACATAGAGCCACACAACCTACAGCAGTCACCACGACCATGCACATAGTCACATGCGTGAGCATGGACACACACACACATATCCACTGTTGCACGTTCATACGGGGTTGTCCGCATGCGCACTCACAGTTACAGAGAGATTTATGCACCATGTGCACACACTGGCACACATGTGCATATATGTGTACAGATATGCACACACACACATATACCCTGGGTACACAAACACATAGTAATCAACCGCCCAGCCTTGATCACAGACTTGTTTTATGATCAAATGAGATAAAACAAGTGAAATTTCCTGCAGTGGAAAATGCAGGTGAACGGTTATAATAATTATAACCTCATTACAGCTGGAAAGATAGTAGCAGGCGCTCTCCCTCTCACGGCCCCAAGTTCCCGAGGACTCGTTCAACCTCTGCCATGAGTGGAAGACAGCCTTTTCATCTCCCATCACCTCAGTGTTGCCATCTGGAAAATGGACATTCTAAAGGGTGCTCCAGATCCAAGGGTCACCTGACGAGCACCACAGTGTAAGGCCAGCCACAGGGAAATGAAGGATATCCTGGTTCCTTATGTCAGAAGTATTGGGGAGACAGACACAGACTTCAACTCAGCCCCTGCCCAATGGATCAAACTGACAATCACTTCTCCATCCTAAGGGGAAAGGGTAGGGAGCTAGGGGAGGGCTCGCCAGGGCGGCACTAGGCGGAGCACACTCTGCTTGCCCTTCACGCCAGGGACAAAATAATCTTTTAAAACGTGTGCATTTTCTTCTCCCAGAGTGAGAGACATGTCTGTGCTTGGGCCAATGCAGTCCACATGTGCTGTGTGTCTGACCAGGTGGATTTCCCCCTCTGAGCCTCCCGTGTAACACTGAGCATCCTCCTTACTCCCAGGGTGGCTGAAAAGGCAGTCAACCTTCCCAGCGTGGCCATGAACACCCTACAGCAGCAGCTCTGCAAACACTGGGTCCTCAGTGGGAACTGGGCCAAGTTCAACAGGCACGTGAACCTCTGCAGGTGGGCACCCTTCTCCAAGGAAGATAGGATTTGGGGAGACCAAAGTTCAGTGAGGAGGCATGCCTGCTGGGTCTCAGACACACCTTTGTGGCACCAGCCAGCCAGCCTGGCTGCCACAAGCCCAGCTGCTGCCAGGAACTTCAGACCAGAGGCCTGAGAGCTGGGGGCTGGGGGTGGGGGATGTGCAAAGCATTCCCCATCCTCCTGTGGCCAGGGATGGGCACCATGCAGAAACCACTCTCCTCGTGGGGCATCTGTTTATTTATCTCTCCTTGAATGTATTTTCTAACTATGAAAACTCCCTCATTTGTCCAGCCCCTGGGCTCACTGGTGTGTAGGAAAGCAGATTATAACCCTAATACACTGACTTTCTGGACCAGAATAGCAGCCAGCAAGGCCCCGACGACAGGAAACACAGGCCCCTCTGGTGGCAGCCAGCAGCCAACCTCAGACAAGGGGAGCAGGGTGTCAGGAGGGCTGGGGCTGGGCAAGAGGCTTTTTCTTTCTGAGAGGGAGAGGGTAAGAGCTCTTTGGTGACTCACTCTTCAGAGAGCCTTGCAGTTCCACTCGCCGGCACTTGGGCTTAGGCTACCTCCATCCCCCGTACCTCTTCATCCCACTGCTTTCCAGAACATTCTCTCCTCCCCCTCAGGCTCTACCCAGGGAAGCCATGCTCTAAAATCAGGGAAGCCTGCCCTGACATCCCCGACCCAAGCCCTCATCAGAGTTCACCCTCAGTCTCAAGAGCAGCACAAGAAGGTGGGTGAGCTCTGATGAGGGCTCAGGGCTGCTCCTGAAACCGACAACCCCCTGCACATGTCAGCAGCCAGCACCTTCAGAGGAGACACAGGGAGCACAGACTGGAGAAAGGAGGTCCATGCTTGCATCCCGGCTCTACTTAGAGCTGTGCATAAGAACCAACTCCTCCTTAAGCCTCAGTCTCCTCATCTGTAAAATGGGGATGAAAATGGTGCCTCCTCAGGATAAAGATGAAGAGCACAGGGCCTGGTACACACGGGACCTCCCACTCAAATGCTCTCTGTGTTACCATCACTGCAGTCCCCACCAGACACCCACCCATCTGCCCACCGGGACAGGAAGACCTGCCCCTGGCAGTCCCAGAAGCAGCAGGAGGCCCCTCTGAGCCTGGATCCCACAGCCCATGACACCCCCTTCCTCTCCATCCTCCTCCACCCCCCTGCAGGTGTCTGGACCTCTGGGGTCTAATGAGGAAACTCTCAGCTTGGCATCTTTCTAGAATGTGTTATCCTGTTGATTCCAAATGCCACTGTCTGTCCCCTTCCCCTGTGGAAGTCCCAAAGCAGCAGAGCCCCAAGGGCCAGGGTCTTGCCCCGACACCCCCACCGGCAGGCGGCTGACAAAGGCGGGCTCCCAGCTCAGCCCCTGCAGGGCCGCCGTCTGCGAGGTGAACAAGGAGCCCGCTGTGCAGACACCCGGACAAACCCAGATATTTTAACAGCTGCATTGTGTGTTTCTGAGGCGCCGATTCCTAAGCGGGGAGGAAAAACAAGCTTCGCCTCTGCCCAGAGGAGAAGAAACACAGCCCTGGGCAGGGCGCCGGCAGGGGGAAGGCCTCAGCCTGCAGGGCTCCAGGGTGGTGGAGGGCACACTGGCACCATGGGCACCAAGGTCCCCTTCGTCCGAACCTGGGGTTGGGGAGACACAAGGACAGAGGCCGAGTAAGTGGAGAAAATGTCCGAGGGAAGCTCTGAGGTGGGGAAAAGAACCACAGAACAAGGTCCGAATCCCTTCACGGCACCAAGGCCACATTGGGATCTGTCCCCATCTGCCCCTCCAGGCTCGCTGCTCCCCCAGTTTTGCCCCACAGCCGCCCAGTTTAACACACCTCCAGCTCTGTCTGAAGTGTTGTTTCCCTAGAGCCCACCTGGCCAACCCCTACCAGGCCAGTTTTGCTTCGTGTCCCCAAGGGCATGGTCCCGGGTCACTGTATTCTGAGTCCTGTCGTATGGCCGCCCCCTTTACCCCTGCAACGCCTGCCCCAGACAAACGTCCTGACAGAGGTCAAGTCCCTGTTTGGTGACTGACTCAACACACAGATGTTCTCCAGCTCTAAAGCCTGCAAGGATCCATTTCTTCTCCCACCCAGCCTCCCCTCAGCCTTCCCACAAGGTTGGGGGCTCCTAGGGACCCAGAAGCACTGGGGGTGGGGCAGGCTGGAGCTCAGGCTGGCCCTGAGGTCAGGAGAAGGGGCTGTCATCAACTTCTAATGGCAGTGTTTGCCAGCTGGGCTGTGAAAAAAAGTCTCCAGGGACTTCCCTGGTGGTCCAGTGGCTAAGACTCCGTGTTCCCAATGCAGGGGGTTCAATCCCTGCTCAGGGAAGTGAAGCATGAAGATTGCCACATACAGCGCTGAGCACCCAAATCTATGAATACTTATCTCTTGTACTGTAAGCACACACCATTTTCAAGACAAATAAAACTTGGGAGTATTTGTTGGTTAAAAGGTGCTTTTTGAACCATTACCCATCCTAAGGCAATGGCACCCCACTCCAGTACTCCTGCCTGGAAAATCCCATGGACGGAGGAGCCTGATAGGCTGCAGTCCATGGGGTCGCTAAGAGTCGGAAACGACTGCGCGACTTTACTTTGACTTTTCACTTTCATGCATTGGAGAAGGAAATGGCAACCCACTCCAGTGTTCTTGCCTGGAGAATCCCAGGGACGGGGGAGCCTGGTGGGCTGCCGTCTCTGGGGTCGCCCAGAGTCGGACACGACTGAAGCGACTCAGCAGCAGCAGCAAGGCACTCTTTGCTCCCAGTGGAACTGTAGACTAGAGCGTGGCATTTTCAGGTTAGAGGCCTGGTACAAATGGCCATCCCACATCCTTCTAATCGGAACCAAACTGCAGCCTCCAGAGGAGCATTCACCAAGGTCCGGGATGGCGGGTGTGGGGTAGTTGCAGACCCAGAATAGATCTCTCTAAACATCTCAGTAAACATCTCAGCACAAACGACCCAAGTCACAGAGGCTCTCCTGGGGAGGGGCTGGGCCGCCCAGGTTGCCAGCAGGATGGCAATTCTGAATTGGCTACAGGAAGAGATTAAACTTGCACATAGCAGGAGAGGACCTTGGTCTGATTTCCGGCTTTAGGCCTGCTGAGGACCCTAGGTATCACAAGGCAGCCAGGCAAGGAGCCCCTCCAGGGTCCAAAGTATGTTTCCTGAACCCCTTCAGTTTTCTCATTCTGATCCCAGAGTTTAGCACCAAGAAGGGCCTCCAGAGGTCACCTGGTCCAGCCCCCTACCCAGGCAGCTCACATACAGAGGAGCGAGCCCCTTCCTTGTCAACAATGCCAAATAGCTGTCCCCAAGCTCCTTATCAGTTCACACCTCAGCCACTGACCTCAACTGACCACACAGCTCCCCTGTCCCAAGAGTACCCTGACTCACTGTGCAACTCTGGTAAGTGTCTGCCCATCTCTGGTCTCAGTGCCCCACCAGTGAGATGGGCAAGCAGGATCCTCGGGAGTGTCACATGATGCCACACTTGGGCAGAAACAGGGATTTTGGCCTGGGGAAGCAGAGACAAGACATGAGTAAACAGATCAAAGCCACCTGTGTCCACGAACCAGCAAATGTATACTGAGCACCAACAATCTCCAAAGACCTGAGATCTCCCTCTCCACGGGTGATGCTGGGCCTGGGGTAAGGAGCAAGACAGGGTGGGGAGGGCTGGCTGCAGATCTGGGGCAGCTGCTCTGCTCTCAAGGCTCCTGGAAGAACCGGGCGGGTGGGTGGCCCAGCATCTCCCGCTTCGGCCTGCGCGGCACCCTGCTCCAACTTGCCCAGCCACAGCCCTCCCCCCACGGCCCAGACCATGCCTAAACTCAGCTCTTCTGTCTGTGCCTCTGCCAGGCTCAGCCAGAAGCTCATGCTTTCCCCAGAGTCCACCAGCACCACCCTGAGAGCTAAAGCCAACAGGAGTGTCTTGCCTTCAGTGCCTGCTAAGCTGTCCTGGGTGGGACTGGGACCCTGCCCGGCTGGTCCCCACCTCTCCTGGGCCTGCACACCCTGGAGCCCTCATGTCCCCACACACCCTTCTCCATCCCCACCCCCTGGCGGTCACACATCACAGCCCACAGCCAAACCGGGTGTTATGACCTGACCCCGGATTGGTTGACTGAAGCCTGAGGACCCGCCCACTCAGGGAGACTGGGGATGTCCCAGGGCTCCATAAGGGGCCTGAGCTAGCCTGAGGAAGGTCAGGGAGGGCTTCCTGGAGGAAGGGGTGAATAAGCATCTTCAAAAGGAGGACAGTTGAGGTCGAGAAAGGTGTGCTAAGGTCGATTGAGGGCAATGTCTGGACAGTGAGCGGGAGGCAGTGAGCCTGGGCCTCAGAGCCCTGAAGCCGTGTCCAGCAGAGGGTGAGCATTAATCATTGGTGGCTCCCACAGCCTGTAGAAAGATGTCTAAACTACATACCTGGGTGCACCTGGCCCCCAAGGCCTCCCTACCTCCTCAGCCATGTTCCCACCAACTCAGACATCACCCTTCACATGGGATATTTCCAGAAGTCTGCAACCCACAGACACCACCTATCAGTGTCTGTGCTCATGTTCTCCCCACCCCTGCTCAATGAACTCCTATTTATACCTTGAATATCAAGGCCAGCGCCACCTCCCCCAGGAGGGCTTCCAGGGTTCCCATGTCAACACAGTGCTCAGGAGACACTTCACGCTCTCTGCTTAACCATCTCTCTCAGTGGTTCAGCTTTTTGACATTTGCTCCCGGACCCTGATACTCTGCCCATCACACACTCTGTGTCTTATACATGTGCAATGAGTGGGAGCCATCAGAGTAATAAATCCAGCATTCCTAAATGAGTTATCTCCTAAACTGTTCCCTAACTAGTGCTTGCCACACAGTCGATGGCTGTTAATAGTTATTTAACTGACCCTGAGACCCTGAAAGAAAGAGACAGCCTAGAAGGTGCCAGATAGAATTCACTACCTGAAATTCTACCAGAGTCACTTCTCTGGCTTAAAAAAAAAACCCACCTCTTCACTATCTGAAATTCTACCATTAGAGAGTCACTTCTTTGAAGCTTTTTCATTTTCAAGAACAGTCTATTTAAATGTAAAGTGCCCTGGAATAAGGTCAGTCCTCAAGTGGCTGTCATATAAAAAGTTAACGTCTCCAAGCAGAAGGGTACAGGAATGGAGAGGGCTGGAGGGAGGAGGTAGGAGGGGAGTAAGAGGAGAATCTGGGGGACGGGTGCTGAAATCCCTACACAGTTTGCTGACAGCTGTCCTTAACTCTAACCACCAGTCCACACCCTCCTAATAACAAGGAGCATGTCTCTCTGCTTGTCCCCCACTTCAGCGTTTCTTGGCGCGACACCACATGCAGAATGAAGTGGCTTTGGAGTGCATGCTGTTTGTTCTTTCCCACTTTCGATGAAGCTCTCCAAGGCACACTCAATCAAGCCCCTTTTGTTTCCCAGGCCTTTTGAAGACTTCCGGAGAGGAAATGAGAGAGCTCTTTAAAGCCCAAGTCTACACGCAGCCCTGCAAATCACAGTCTCCCTGCCAGCCCCGCCGCCCAGACCTGATGTGTGAGTCGAGAGGGTCTGGACTCCCAGACAGGACTGCCCCTGGGAAGATGCTCCAGGATGTCTCAGCCCATGTGAGAGGCCAAGCTGCCATGCAGGGCTTCCTCAAATGAGGCAAGTCCTCCAAACTGGCCAGAAGCCACAGAGAAGGTAGAGTTAGGTGCCCCCTGGTTACAGGACTGTCTTGTCACCCATCATCCTTACTGGCAGTGGGGTTCACACCCTAGAGCACATTACATGATTGTAAGGCTTTACATCTGGACTTTGGGGCCACGTGTGGAAAAGGCCCTTCCTGAACCTGGGTCCCAAAACTCCTTCCATGTTGACCCCACACTCATTCCCTCCAATTAACCACCCACTGATGGGGACAGAGTCCACCAAGGAATCCTCCCAGGCAGAGAGCCCCTCGGAGGTCCCAGAGGTCCTGAGAGCCCATGACCAACCTCCTGTACAGTTCAGGGATCCTCTCCAGCAGGTGAGAAACTGGGGGTGAATTTGACTCCCAGGGAATGGGTCGGCACTATCCAGAGACATTTTTTATTGTTTTCAAATTGCACTACTAGCTACTAGTGGGTAGAGAGGCAGAGATGTTGCTAAACATCCTATAATGGTCAGGACAGCTCTCCACAAAAGAGAATTACCCTGCCAAGATTGAGAAACTCTGATCTAGAGTACTTGAGACACTTCATCATCCAACCTCTTCTTGATTACCTCACCCCCAGGGATGGGGAGCTCACTACCTTATGCCAGGAGACGCAGTGCAATGAATACTGGACCCAAAGCCAGAGTCAGCTTTTTGCTGGAACCTCCCTTGTGGCTCAGCTGGTAAAGAATCCGCCTGCAACGAGGGAGACCTGGGTTCGATCCCTGAGTTGGGCAGGTCCCCTGGAGAAGAGAAAGGCTACTACTCCAGTATTCTGGCCTGGAGAATTCCATGGACTGTATAGTCCATGGGGTCGCAAAGAGTCAGACACAATTGAGCGACTTGCACACGAGCAAGTGACTCAGCTCTTCCTTACTTCAGAATCTCTTGATGCAGAATGAAGCTAAAAATTTGATATTCCAGGGCTGTTGTAAATGACCATGATTTCCTGTCTCTGAAACATCTAGTCAGCACCTCACACGAAGAAGGCACCTGCTGGGTGGTGTGTGGTTTCAGGATGTACCAGGAAGCAGAACTCCAGCCAGCCCAAAGACTACTGAAAGCATACCACCTGCAGTAAAGCATCTGCTAAGCCTCTGGCCTGCCTCCCTGATGCTGCCACAGACCAGAGCACGTGTAACATGTTCCCTGCAGCCATGCTTGCAAAACCCTGGCAGCCACCTCCATGTTAACAGGAGGGAGATTGTTTTAATATATTGTATTTTAGCAACACAGTGGAACAGTATTGCAGCTATGTTAGATCACTGTTACACAGACAGAAATACAGAAATGTTTGAGGTCATATGGGAGGTGAAAATAAAGCAAACTTGAATGCATCCCATAATTGCAATTGGAGAATAAACTGGAAACAATATATAAGAAAAAAACTCTTGTTAGGATGATGGCATGTGGGGTCATGGTGGGTTTTGGCAATTTTCCTTAATGTCAAAGTCATACTGCTTTTTCCATTAAAATGTTATTTATTAATGAAAATAGAGAAAATACCAGCAGAAACTACAAATCTAGCCTTTCTTCTAACTACGAAGTACAGGGGTGTAGGAACAATTTGTGTCCTTGACCAGTTTTAAGGGGGGCCTCCTGGGCCTCAGAATGGGGGCTGCTGCTTCCAGCACCCCAACTCCAGCAGGGCAGACAGAGGAGGATGGTCTGTCCCGCCCCCAGCTCCGCTGCTCGCAGAGAGGACTCTCCCTTCAGGGTAACCAGGGCAAGTCTCCCTCCCTACATTTCACACTGAAGCAACACTACCTCCCTCTTCACAGAGGAGAAACCAGGACAGTGGAGACCCAGCTAGGGGGTCTGACTGCTTTCTGTCCACAGCCCCCATGGAGTCTAGTGTCCACCAGAGTGTCTGGCTCTCCATCCTCAGGGAGGCCCCTCTGCTTCAGAAGCCAGCAAACTGGGCTGGAAACCTCCAGGCTGGCCCCAAATCTTGGGCAGCCTGAAACTGAATTTATCAGAAATATTGTGAAAAGCGTCTTCAAAACCTCAGTCTCCCCCTACATCTCCCTTCCTACCAAGGGCCCACTCCGGTCATCCCCAAAGGAAATGTTCAAAAGCCAAAAATTGTGCCAGCTGCTTTGTTTTTCCTTTGGCCCAGAGAACCCTGGCCAGTGCCACCGAACCATCCTTGCCCGTGACTGAGGCCCCACAAGTGCTGAACTGTAGCCAGGTCAGGCGAGTCTGTGCTGAGAGCCTCTGAGGTGGAGGTGGGCCCTCTGGACCCCTACCTCCTTTCCTCACCAGGAGAGAGAAAGGCCACAGAGTGCCAGCAAGGAAGGGCCCAGAAAGGAAGCAGGAGGTCCAGAAAAGGCCAAGTGGTGATGATTTGGGGGGAAGAGCAGGCAGGAGCTGATATTATAGAAAAACACCTTCTTTCTTCCTCAAGGGGACTGGATGTGCTGTACAACATCTCTCAAACTTGATGAGGGGACCCCAAGCAGGGGTATGCATTCCCATTCCTCATGGAACAAAAGAATCATTAAGGGTAGAAGGAGAGCCCCCAACAATGAAACTGGTTTTGTGCCCCCAGCAGCAAAGCATCCTTGCATCCATCTCCCCCAGCAGTCAAGCATCCTTCCATCCATCGCAACTGGGTGCCATCAGCTCCTTCACTGAAAGATCAAGCTCCAAGCCAGAAGTGACATCATGCCTCCAATTCAGAACGTCTGGTGCAGACATGACTGCTGCTTCCAACAAACGCCCCCTTTCCTTAACTCCCCAAGATCCACCCCACTTCCAGAGTCTGAAATTCCACCATGAAAAGGCTACCTGTGTAGGTCCTGTTTTTCAGTTCCAAGAGTCTTGGTTAAAATGGCCACACCTTTGAGATACCCAGATGAAAGCTGAGTTGGGGGATTCATAGCTACTGAGAGCCTTTCCATATAAGAGCCCCTTACATGGCACCGGTTTGCATCTTGACTCCCATGAGGAAGATACTGTTCTGATCCCCACTTTAGAGACAAGTAAACTGAAGCTCAGAGACACCAACAACAGAGGCTGGAAGGGCCTGGCCCCGGTTGCTCCTTGGCTTCCAATCTCCCATCCCACCCTTCTGGCAGCCCCAGGAGTGGGCACAGCTAGTGTTCCAGATGAGGAAACGTGGCAAAGAGAGGCTTCTGCCAAGAGACCATGGGAAGTAAAGAGACATGTGGGGACTCACTGAAGACGTGTGGGAGCTTCGGAGTGGGGGATAAGCCAACTGCAGGCAAGGATGCCTCGCTGCAGTCAGCAGACAGTGGGCGCAGAGGGACGGGGTCATCTTGCCAGGCTCCTGAGACTCTCCAGAGATGTAACACTGCTCAGAAACATGTCAGAAAATCCTCCCCAGAGCTGAACACCACGCTTCACTGGGAGAAGGGAACCGGGCCCTGAGAACCTCTCTGCCACAACCACTTGGAGAACTGACATCTCTGTCTGGGCCTCGGTTTCCACATCTCCAACTTGTGCGTACATCCTTCAGGCCTCCTCAGGCTCAGATTTACGTGCTGGAACCAAGGTCCCAAGCAAGGGGAAGCAACACTTGAGCGGGGCAGTCATGGGGAGACAAGCTAAAGGCAGCCGGAGGATATCGGAGAGGCTAAGAGATGACCTGCCATGGGAGCCAGATGCCTGGTCCCTCAGGCTCAGCTCCCAGAGTGCTGGGGAAGTGCCAGGAGAGAGGCAGCACATTTTGGGGTCAGTGGGCTGGGCCCTTGGGACAGAAATGGATCCCTGAAGCCTACCAGCCCTGGAGCCTGCCCTTGGGGCCTCACAGCAAGGCCTACACCCCCAGCAGGTAGGAAAGGTGAGACAGGATCTGAGAAGTACGAGGCAAGAGACAGTCAGGGACGGGGCAGCACTGCAGGAGAGTGGGGGCCAGAGTCTGGGTTTGATACAGAAGGAACTGGGGGCCGCTGAAGTCTTTGAGTAAAAGGGAGCTAGAATCAACATCTGTTTATACTGTGGTCTGTATTCTAAAAACCAAGGCTCCCTGACACCTGCCAAACCAATGGCATATTCTAGATGGCCTCTGGTCCCCCGCACAAGCCCCTACTCTTTACCTCTACTGGGCTAAGCCCTTCACTCTGCAGTTTCTGAGCTTCCAAGGAGGAATCCAGCTGTGTGGGTGGACTAAGGGGCAGGTCCACCAGCAAGTGCCACTGACATAGTAACTCCTGGTGAAGGAAGGAGTGGGTTATCCTGCCCAGAGCACAGGGAAGGCTCACCTGAGAGGGACCATCAGAGAGGGCTATGGGGACCTGAATCAGGGAAACAGTGTCCTCCTAGAGGAAGGGGACAGCTTGGCCACGGCCAATCAGAGGAGACTCCCAGGCCAGCACGGCCACTTACTAGCCGGGAGTCAGCAGGAGTCGTCACCTCTCTGAACCAAGGTTTCCTATCTGTAGCGGCCAGTGACGTCATCTATTCCTAGGAAACTGAGGTCTCCAGGATCATCATCCCCCTCGGATCCCAGGAGGACTGCTGAGGAGGTGGAGTGAGTGACAGCCACCACCCCACCCTCCCACCCCCTGCCCCTGGAAAGATTCTGCAGATCCTGCTTTGAACTGTGATCTGTCTCTCTTCATCCCTTTCTCTTATCTCCCTTACTCTTCCCTTCATTCCTTTCCTTTTTTTCTCTTTTCTCCCCTCTCCTCCCACCCTTCCTTCCTTCCTTTTTCACCCATCCAGCAACAGAACAGCCCGCCAGGGCCCTGCGTGCCCATAGAGAGACTGTCTGCTTATCAGAAAGGAACGGAAGATGACACGAGGCTAGTGGCTTCCAACCTCCCAGGCACAGCCCAGCAATTAGACCTTGGTCTCAACATGCCTGCTTCATCCGAATCCTAGAAGCATCTGCTTTTCAGCTGCTAAAGGGTGTGTGTATGTGCATGAGTGTGTGTGTGTGGGGGGGGGGGTGGTGTTGAGTGTGCGTGTGTGTGTGTGTGTGTCTGCACCAGGCTTCCCTTTCAGCGACGACTGCTAGGTAAGACCTGAGTAATAGATGCCTTTCTGAGAACTGACAAATCCCAAGATATTTACGTACTACAGAGAAAAACATGTTCTGCTGAATCCACATTCCTTCCCCATGCAGTGATGTCTACGGAGCCAAGGAAGGACGCGCGTGTTGTTTTCTTTCCCCATTTGCCTAAACTCAAACACACCCTTGACACAAACACACACAAAAAGACACACTCAAACACATGCTGACCCCAGACAGCACTGACCTGCACCCTGCCAGGTCTGGGGAGGAGAACAGAGGCGGTGGGTCTGAGTCTGGGGAGGCAGGACCATCCAGTGCTTAGGGTCACACCCCAGCCCTGTCCTATTTCGCTGTGTGTCCTTGGTGAGCTGGTTAATGTCTCTGTACACAGTGAGCTAGATAACATGGCATCCTCAGCACTGAGAAAGCCCTCAGTAGGTGCCAACCATAACTATCATTGAACCATGAGAGTCTAAATTCTCCTGCCGAGTGGGGAGGGCAGAAGGTACGTTGGGCCTGGACCCTTCAGGCAACAGCTCCAGGTCTCCCAGGTCCATGTTCCAAGCTGGGCCATCCTGATTCCTTCTCAGAGTCCAGTATTTGGACTCTATAGCTTTTTTCCCCAAGGCCCCAACCTGCCCCATGCTCAGTACCCATGCCCACGAGGGCCTGATAAGCCAGGCACAGGCTGCAGGAAGTCCCAGCTCTAATGCTCAGCCCTGGCTGGGGTCTCCCACACACCCCAGGCCAGGACAGGGGCCAGCAAGATTTCCTGGGTCACAGCCTGTCTTGGGAGGCCATGGGGGTCAAATGGCCTTTCCCAGGACGTGGCTCCTGGTTTGCAACATAGAGCGACAATCGTACTGATTTCATAGGTTGGGGATGTATCTGTCTGGCTGCCGGTCGTCAGCACTACACACAGCCAGTGGCACATGCGCCCTTGCACTGACACACGAGAGTGATTTCACATGGGGCAGAGCATGGATGTGCGGAAAGAGGGTGCCGATTCCCTTCCCCGTGCTTCGCTCTGCCCTGGGAGCCTGGCTCATGCGGCAGTCACCCCGGTGTGGAGAGTTTCTTAATAAAGATTCTCTAGCACCTGTTTCCCCCTGGAGCATCCACCATCCGTCCCTCTGACAAGGCTGTCAGCCCTGGTGCCCAGACCAAGTGCAGGCTGGACCCAGAGCCTTGCCCTCCTCTGGCTCAACCCACACTTCTGCTGGCATGACCAAGAGCAGACCTCACAACACCTCTGCCCCGAGGCTTGCCTGTCACAGCTCCCACCAGCAGGACAAGCAGACAGGAGGCCCTAGGTCTGTGTGGAGAGGGTGCCAGGCCTCTGGCATCTCACCTGGCACAGGTAGCTTTACCCCTGATCTCACCCCACCAGCCACGTGTACAACCTAAGACCCTCAGACACCCGGGACCAGGCGAGCACCAGCCCAGCAGTTCACCAGCCCTGTCACCCTGTCGTCACCCTCCTGAAACAGACCACAGAGACTAGGGCTCGGCCCCACCCCCACAGACGTCACCTGCCCTGGGAACCTGGCAGGGAACACACTTCACTCCCCTAATTATTTTCTCTGGCTGCGGGGGCAGCGGTGTGAGCTGCTAAGACTGCGTCAGGATGGACGGGGGGCAGCTTGAGTCACAGGAGGGGTGGAACACGGCCAGGCCAGCAGACAAGAGCCAGGAAGCTGTGGGGAGGGGGGCTGCCAAAGAAATCAGCACTCGATGACAGGTGAGGGGGCGAGGCCAGGATGGAGAGGAGACCAGGATAGGGAGGAGGCCAGGGCAAGCCCGGGCTCCGAGGACCAGGTCAGGCTGTTTCTGGAGGCCGTGAGGCTGACTGGTCAGCCAGGTGTCCCTGCCTGCCCCCCGGACTCCCCAGCAGCTTCTGCAGCTGAGAGTCCCCGATCTCCACCTGGCCCATGCTGGACTCAGTTGCCCTAAGCTGCAGCTCAGATGCCCTCACTCCCATCTCGCAAACAGGGAGCCCACTTCAAAGAAATGGCTGCTGAGACCCCCAAGTTTTATTTCCAGCTGCTACCATGCCCTCCTGACCCACTCATCCCCAGGCTGTGCAGGGGAAGGGTCTTTAGATCCATGGGGGCTGGGGGTGCCTGTGGATCCCCCACTTGCCTCCACCCTCTGCCCCGGAAGACACAGCTGTAGCCCCGCAGATGAGACAGAGCCAGAGCCCAGAGCACGGAGTGGGGGACACGCGACCTCCTCCCTCACCCTCACCCTCCTCTAGCACCCACCCTCTCACACACACACACACACACACATATCCGTCAACTCTCCCCATTAGCTCTCACACAAGCTTATACATGTTCACTCACATGATCCTTAAGCACACATACTCACAAAGTCACACACTCATTCACATATACTGGTTCGTGCTGTTACACTTATGTACACTTGCACACAGACCCACAGTCACACACTCATTCACACGCAGCCATTCACACTTAAATAACACACCCCAGACAGAGCTGCCCCCAGTTAGGGACTCCCTAGCTGAAGAATTGATGCTTTTGAACTGTGATGTTGGAGAAGACTCTTGAGAGTCCCTTGGACTCCAAGGAGATCCAACCAGTCCATTCTGAAAGAGATCAACCCTGGGATTTCTTTGGAAGGAATGATGCTAAAACTGAAACTCCAGTACTTTGGCCACCTCATGCGAAGAGTTGACTCACTGGAAAAGACTCTGACGCTGGGAGGGATTTGGAGCAAGAGGAGAAGGGGACGACAGAGGATGAGATGGCTGGATGGCATCACTGACTCGATGGACGTGAGTCTGAGTGAACTCCGGGAGTTTGTGATGACAGGGAGGCCTGGCGTGCTGCGATTCATGGGGTCGCAAAGAGTTGGACACGACTGAGCGACTGATCTGATTTGAGACACTCTGCCAGCACTGCTTCTGCTTTCCACTGTGGGGTAGTGGCGTAGAGGTGGTGTCCCTCTAAGAAAGAAGCTTCACAGCTGTGAGAGGAGGGGTTTTCAGGTGGGAGAGGCCCTGGCTGGGGGCAGAGGGGACCCTCCTTGCTCAGGGCTCTTGGTGCAGCCCCCTAAGATCCCTAGCCCACTGCACACAGGCTGGTCCCAGAGCACCCTTCCCTCCTGGTCCCACTGATCCTTCTGTCCCTTTGGGGACAACAGCTGCCAAGATGCCTGCATGCCCCCCACACCCAGCCCCTCACCTCTGCAGCCCTATACCCTGCCATTTCCTCTGGACCTCACAGCTTCCTGCTCTCAGCTGGGTGGGGTGGTGGGGACTGGAGCCCAGCAGTGAATAATCTGAGGTCTTGGCCAGGCTCCTTGCATCCCATCCTCTATCCACAGGAGCAGCTGCCATACAAGACTCACTGGGCTGCTCCTGATCAGACGCCACTCCCCTACCCACTGCACGAAGGTCTAGAGCAGGAGAGCTGGCCCAAGGGTCTGCTGGGAACTCAGGGGCAGGGGTGGAGGGGTGGGTAAATAGCCACATATTTCAGCCATGTATCCTGGCTGGGGTGAGCAGGCAGTCCAGGGCCCTCCCTACTCTGGTCAGCCTTCCCTGGGAAGCCAGCAGCAGTGGCCAAGCCTCCCAGACACACCTGGGATCAACCTTCCCAGAACATCACCCAGGGACCAGGACTGGCTCTTGGTCACTTCTGAATTCTTGCATGACCCTTGGCTGAGCAGGCTCACAGAAGAGGCCTCCTTCAGGTTTTCTGAAGGAAGAATGGCAGGGTCTCTCCCCCACTCTAGAACGCAGTCCATCACAACTCCATCTGGCCCCTCAAATCCTCTGTCTCCAACACCACACTCCCAGTCTACTGCCTAATATTTCCAGCTGAAAGGGAGTCTCTCACCAAACCCTCATCTTCCAGGTGAGGACCTCAAGTCCAGAGAGGGGAAGACAATGCACAGCAAGGCCGGCTCAGAACTCACCTTCCCTTCCCAGTGGCAGCCCTCCCCTCACAGCACATCCAGAGTTCAGGACTGGAGGTGAGTCAAGGGGATGAAAGAGTGAGACCTAGAGCCCACTCTGACCTGCCTCAGGGTCCCCGGCCGCCCATCCCACAGGCCTCCCACCACCCAGCTTGTGTCAGAGGAGCCCTGAGACACAGCCCCCAGGTTCTCCAGGAGCCCTTCCACACCAGGAAGAGGCACGGAGCGCTGCAAACACCCCAGCACAGCAGGTGCCTGGGGAAGCAGGTTGGAGAGCCCCTCAACAAGGATACAAGGCGTCCAGGTGACCTTGGGGTGTTTCCTGGGAGTGGGGCCCCAGCTTCAGCATCTCCATGACTCACTGCCAGAGACTGTCCTGGACCAGAGCCCTGGATTTTAAAAACACTGACCACCCTCATCATACACACATCTATCTTACCTTCTTAACATCTGTCTGTCCTACTCGACCTCAACCAGTCCCTCCCAGGGCCAGAGGCCGCAGGTCTCCCCATTGCCCACCAGGCCACCCATTGACAGGCAACAGAGTGGAAGGAGTCAGGTGCAGAGTCAGACAGAACTGGATTCTCTCGTGAGCTGCATAACCTCACCTCTCTGAGCCTTAGTTTCCTCCATCTAGAAATTGGGCATAACACAAACCACTCTACACTGAAAGCATTAAATGCATCCATATGTCTCAAGACAGGCACCCAGCAGGTACTCAAAGCCATTGCCCACTCTCCCCGCCATGCCATCCCCCACCTGCCTGGCACCTGCTGCCGCTGGCCTGGCTTCAGGAGCTGCCATGGCTACAAAAACCAGCATCTGGTTCAGTCCCATCTCAGAGGGCTTGCGGGGGCCCTGTCTCACTAACAGGACAGTCCTAGGCCCCAGGCAGGGCTGAGCCAAGAACAGGAATTTGTACCTGACATTTAAAAAGGCCCAGGAGCCAAGCGCCTGGGGACTCAGAGTGACAGGAGCCCAGGGGAAGGGTCAAGGTGACTATTTCACAGCCGGCAGGGTCTGTCTCAGCCCCAGCCATGCCTGTGCCCAGAGGGCCCATGCTGTCTGCCAGTGGCACCCAAGGGGTATGTGCAGCCTCCTAGTCACCCCAGAGAGAAGCAGTGTTTTTCCCATTTATAGGTGAGATGGCTAAGGGCAACTTGTCCAAGTTCACACTTAAAACCCAAGTCTACAAATGGGATGTTCCAGACCCCAGACTCTCCATTATTCAGTCCTCCTGCCTCAGAGGACTGGAGGCCAGTGAGAAGCCCTGGCCTGTGTGCTGAGGGGGTGGGGGCAAGTTCCCCCAGGCCCCGAGGAACAGGAACTGCCCACCTGTGGGGCACGACTGTCTGCTCACGTCTGAAGCCACATGTGTCACAAGACACATGAGAATGTCCCCAACCAACTCTGGGTAGAAACCACTGAATAGCGCCCAGAGAGGTAAACTACATCAGAATCGTGAGCACCACGGAGCAAAATTATTAAATGCTGTCATTTCGGAAGAAAATTAATTAGCAGTAGCTGTAGCTGTCTTGTGTCTGCTGAAGCAGTGTGCATCTCAATTAAAATATAATTGCCGCAGCTTTCATCACAGCGGGTTAAACAGTGTGAGATGTGGAACAGGCTCCTGTTTACACATGGCTTGACTCAGTGTGGAAGTATCACAGGAGGGGAGGCGGGCAGGACAGAGGTTCCCCCTCCAGACCCCTGTGCCCATCCATGCCCACCAATCCTGGCAAGAGGCGGCATGTCCAGGTATAGAGATGGAGGTGGAGAGTGCTTCCTTCAACTTCTGCACAGACTCCGCCTTGGGAAAAGGGATTTTATGCCTGACAAGAGTCAGAGCATTCTCAAGGGGGCCCCAACTGTGGCCAGTGAGCTACAGAGTAGAATGTGGTCTGGAGTGGACAGATCAGGAATTACCTCACTACATGGTATCCCCTGGGGGAGGCAAAGGACTCAAGCAAGGACCCCCACTTTGCATGCCTACAAGGTCATGCTGGGAGAAGATGAGAGGCAATAAAGATCAGTGAGACTTGTGGCTAAGAGGAGGCCACCATGAAGGGCAGGCTGCTCCTCCTCTCTGGCTGGCTCTTCCCACAGAGTCGAGTGCCAGACTCTCAAAAGAGTCAGGGATAGAGTTTTTCCAGTTTCCTAAGTTTTAAAACACAGTGAAAGCCTAACCTAAGGGTAATCAATATCTGACCTCTTATCTAGGAATTTCTGCACCTAGATACACACCAGAGTGTCATCATAGAAAGTAGAGTAGTGACTGCTGGTAGGGGAGCTTTCTACTTGTGGATGTGGGGTTACTTTTGGGGCTGATGGAAACGTTATAAAAATAAATGTTGCTGATAGTTGTACAACTCTATGAATAATCTAAAAACTATTTTTTTAATTTTTTATTTACCTTTTTTTTCTTGGAGTTTTTTTGTTATTTTGACTATTTTTTTTTAACTTTTTACTTTATATTGGAGTATAGCCAATTAACAATGCTTTGATCGTTTCAGGTGGACAGCAAAGGGACTCAGCCATGCATATACATGTATCCATTCTCCCCCAAACTCCCCTCCCATCCAGGCTGCCACATAACATTGAACAGAGTTCCCTGTGCCACATAGTAGGTGCTTGTTATCTATTTTAAACATAACAGTCTGTATATGTCAATCTCAAACATCCTAACTATAACTCTCCAAAATTTTTCTTATTGACGTATAGTTGATTTACGATGTGTTAGTTTCAAGTGTACAGCTAAGAACTATGGAATTATGAGCTTTAAAAGAGTGAATTTTATGGTATATGAAGTGTAGCGCAACAAGGCAGTTCAAAAAAAAAAAAAAGTATGGTTTTTAATCTCACATGCACCCAACAGCTGCCAGATTTTTCACCAATGCATCCTTCTCTCATTCTTCAGATGCATCTTGAGGGGCTGGTGCAGCTGTCTTGGGTTGGGAACTGGGCAGACGGCAGGGGGTGCCCTCAGCCCCACCCCCAACATCAGTGGAGCCTGGATGCTTTTCTGAATTGTCAGCTTGTATTAGAGGCTTCATCTTCACCTAGGAATCAGGATGCTTCTCAGAAAAGGGTGGTAAGTGAGGTAAGTGATGGGGGGAAGGGAGAAGAATGAGACCCGTCTGTTCAGGAACCCAGATCGGGAAGCCCCTGATGGTCCTCCCACACCCGGTCCGAGCCCAGCTTCACCACAAAGGTGGATGCTCTGCTCCGGGCCCTGAGGCTGTGCCGCCTGCTTCACAACGTTTCCAGCCCCACACCTGCAGTGCTGCAGACGCAGCTACACGCCCCCGCCCTCTGCCAACCGGGGGCGACCTGAAAGCAGGCACTGGACGGGGAAGGCACCCAGAGGACGCACAAAGGATGAACAGCGATCCTCATTTCTGTCCAGCACCAGGCACAGAGGGCACCCCGCCCCGGTGAGCTCAGAGGGAAGCAGGGAGCTCTGGCGTGGCGTCCAAGAGCACATGGAGCTGAGCAGCGTGGACGAGCACCTGCTTTCCCACCTGTCCGAGCCGTGACCTTGAGTGAGAGGACACCACAAGATGCCAGGGACTCTTCCCAACTCGAGCCACAGGCCTAGCCGGCCCTTCCAGAAAAGCAGTCTCAGAGCAGCCCCTCCCCCCAGCCTCAGGGCACCCTGCTCTCCTAACCCTTTAACTGACTCTATAGACCTACACTCTGGAACCTTCTCTCACTCACCCTTTCCCCCAAAGTACCCTAACAATCTTCCTCGGGCCTTAAAAGCACTTCCACTCTGACCCACCCATTCCTCTTCAAGTTAATCTCCCCCACAGAGAGCCCTCACAGCCCTGACAAAGCTGCTTGTCACAAGAAAACGCAGAACGCCAAAATAGTGGAAACAGTTCCGAACAACCCCAAATAATGGGCTGGTTAAGTCATCCCAGCATGTCCAAACGATGTAACATTAGTCACTGAAAATCAGATTTACAGACTTACTTAATACCATGAGACGGGCTTATGTTAAAATACCAAGTGAAAAAACCCAGGGTGCAAAGTTGCACACAAAGCAGGACGCTCTCACTGAGTTCACAGACTGCAGGAGGGATGCTGGAAGGAAATGTACCTGCCCCCGCGCGTCACTGCTGAATAAAGGCATCACTGGGGCTTTCTTCCTTCTTCATTTATACTTTCTGGAACTGCGCACACTGTGTCTTTGAGCATGGATTGTTTGCTTATAACTATGACAAAATATGCTCCAAACCATTTGTCCACAGAAGTTACAAATCTCTCCTCCCCACCATGACCCAGGCAACAGGTCCTCAGAGCTCGGAGCCTCTGAGCATCAGCATGGTCCCTTTCTTCTGCCCAGCCTGGAACTGGTCACCCTGGGTGTTCCTGGGGACTCAGAATGAGCTGTTTCTAGTAAAACATATCCCTGCCACTCACTGGGTGCTGGGTGCCACACCAGTCCCTGTGGTTACCAAATGAATGTGGGCAGTACCCTCAGAAGGATTTGCTTAAGTGGAAGCAAGAAACAAGGAAACCAGGAATTAATTGAGGAAAAGGACCTGAGCTTCTGGGTGCTGGGAAACAAGTGGAGGAGGGAAGCCTTGGGTGTTACCAAGAATTTAAATGTTATCCTGGACTAAGGTTTGTATAAGACTGGCAGTGCCAACCTGCTCCTGGTCCAAGGCAGACATTGCTAATCAATCACAGCGCTTTTTCTGAGCAGCCCTGGTAGGGGGTGGGGGTGGGGGGCAAGACATCAGACAGCCTCTCCCAATCTAACAACCCTGGCACAGGCAACCAACTCCCTCCATCTGTGCCTGTGGGCAACACGCCCTATAAGGACGGGAGTGGCCTGACCGCACTTGACACAGATCACTCAAGGGTGCCTGGGCTGCAGGGAGACCAGGCCAGAGACAGATGTAGAAGTCCAAGCCCTGGAGTGTGCCGAGGGCACGGGGAGGGAGTGGACAGGGCCGCACTGCACACTCTGAGGCCAATTTCCTCTCTCCTCCTAACTTTGAGGAGGCCCGGCAAGCTTAGCCCTCTGGAAGGAAAAAGACTCCAGCCTGGCCAAGCAGCCAAATGCACAGAAGGGCTGCACTGGCCAGCTCACGACTGGGATGGGCAGAAGGACCCCCAAGACAGCCCTGGGCACCTGCCCAAAGACTCATGTCCTCCCAGACAGGTCTGAGCCACTTGCTCAAACTGTTCCTTCAGGGCACATGGCCCCCGATGGCTCGTGTCCTGTCTCCTCAAGGAGACTGCAGATCTCTTCAAAAAAGGAAAAAGCTCTTGATTTACCCACAGGACTCTAAGCTGGAAGGAAGGGCCCTTGGAAACCAGCCAGTCTCACTGTACAAACGGGAAGGCCAGGCTCAAACATACGAAGACACCTCCTGAACTCAGAGCAGGTGAGGGGCAAAGCCAGTGTTCAGTGTGTCCCACAGCATGACCCTCTCTCCTGAGTCCAGCGCAGGGCTGGACCCAGGAGGCACCCAAACCTTAAGTGCAGGGCAGTCCTCCCCCTTGAGCACTGGCCCTGGGGCTGCTGGCTGCCACCCTGTGCACCTGCCCACCCTTTGCACACAGCACGCACAGAGAGGCTCAGCCCCCTTGCAGGAGTCGGAACCCATGCAGTGCCCATCAGCAGCATCACATCAGGATCGCGTGGCTGCTTTTGGGCTTGCTCAGGCGTACTCTCCAAAGATGCACTCTGATTCGCTGCCACAGAGCCTCACGTGGCCAGGCCAGACGAGGATTCCTGGTGGGCTCTGGGCCTTGGCAAGCAGGGCTGAGATGCATGTCATCAGCAGTGCCTGGGCTCCAAAGATTAACTCAGACTCAGCAAGTGGGAGCAGAGCGGGTGTGGTGGCCTCACAGAGGAGGCCTCTTTCCATCTGTCAGGCAGGTGTGGTCAGCACTGACGGCTGAGCCCCAATTACTATTACTACTATAATCAGAGACACCTGCAGACACATGGCAGGCACATGGCTTCCCACTGGCAACCCTTCCCGATCCACACGACATTCAGAGGCTCCCAGCCCCATCTTGTTTTATTCTTTCTTTTTTGTATATTTTGCCTGCACCAGATAGCATGGGGGACCTTAGTTCCCTGATCAGGGATTGAACCTGAGCCCCGTGCAGTGGAGGCATGGTGTCTTAACCACTGGACCACCAGGGAAGTCCCAGCCCCACTTTCAAGATGAACCGAGGATCCCAGAGGTTCCCTCTCTTGCCAAGACCACAGAGCAGAAGGAGGGCAAAGATTTAGGACTTTGCACCCAGGTCCCACCCCACATCATCCCTGCCTCAAATCACCTGCCCATCAGGTAACACCTGGCTGTCCTCTGGGCAATGACATCCCAAATGCAGGGCACCCTCGCCGTGCACCTGGTCACTCACCAACACCCCCAAGTGCCTTCGGGTCTGTGCCAGGCACCTGAGCCAGGACCCAGACAAGGGCAGCTCCTACCCTCAGCACACCCCTGGTCCAGCTGTGGAGGCAGACTGGTAACCTAGCACCAGTACTGGATGGAGCGATGTCCAGGAGGGGAGGCATTCCAGGAGAAGGAACTGCCTGGCAAAGGCCAGGAGAGGAGGCAGCTGTGGGCACTGAGAGGCCAGTGGGAAGTCGGTGATCAGCACCACAGAGGATGTGAGTGTCTGAGGAGGGAGGGCCTGGGAAGATGGAAGCTGAGGGTCTGCACAGCTTGTGAGGGGCCACAAAGTGGCACAACTCCAAGGAGCACCAAACAATATGGTCTGCGTGAACTTGAGCACAACCAGGATACAGAATGGGCTTCCCCGATGGTTCAGCGGGTGAAGAATCCACTTGCCATGCAGGAGACACAGGAGATGAGTGTTTGATCCCTGGGTTGGGAAGATCTCCTGGAGGAGCATGGCAACCCACTTCAGTATTCTTGACTGGAGACTCCCATGCACAGAGAAGCCCAATGGGTGGGGTCGCAAAGAGTCGGACACAACTAAGCACTATGCACACAGGATACAGAATGAGAGCTGCTGGGGTCCACTAGGGGCCTCAGCCTGGGAGCTGAGCCTGCTTGAGCTGGAAAGGCCTCTGCCTGCAGACAACTCCAGGCTGGGAGCGTGCAGTAAAGCCTCTCAGTCCACGGAAGGAAGGGCTCCTGCAGAGCCGAGGGCTTATCAGCCCATGCGACTCACAGACCCCAGCAACATGAGCCCCACCCCCACCACGGGCCTCGGATCAAACATCAAAGGCCAAGCTCTCAGGGTAGCCAGCCAAGTCCTGAGCACCCCATCCTGCCATGTTTCCAACACCCACTACCACCCAGCACCCTGGCCAAGCTGGCTTCATTCAGTCCTGCTCCAGGCAACTCCCTCCCTCTGTGGGGCCAAGGAGAAGAGCAGGAGGCACAGGCAGGCACCCATCATCAGTCAAGCAGGACCTGTCCTGCCATGCAGACGCCTAGAGAATGTGCATTTATCTGTGTACGCACGCACACACACGCGCACACTTTGTGCACTCAAACTTCTACAAACTCAAAATCCAAACACAATCAGAAATGCACTCACATGCAATGGATGAACTTACAAACACACAATAACAGACGCACTCGTGCATTCATAAATACACAAGTCACATACAACAGGCATATTAAACAGACATGTCCTCGCACAGCAGCACATGGGCACTGCTTGGTATACACACACAGGAGCAGCTCAAGGGACAAGCCCCTGAGCCTGCCTCCTGGAACCCAGGGAAATCGCTGCTAGAAATACGCTCCACAGTTAAGGCCAGGCAGGTTCATTTGTCTCAGCGGCAGCGGGGGACAGGTGATGAGGTCCCCCCAGGAGTTAGAAGGCCAGGCCAGGCAGAGACAAAGTCCCAGAGAGGGGGCTAAATGCTCAGGTTCTGGGGATGCCCCAGGTCCCAGGGAGCCCCAGAAACTTTCACTCTGCAGCAGAAAGAGCCCACTGAACCCAGGCAGTGCTGGCTGCTCAGCATCAGCCAAGAGCTCACGATGAGCAGGGGGTGCGCTGGCTTTTGTACACCTTACTGAAGACGCCACAGGGCTGAGCACATGTGTAAAGGCCCAGGAGCCTCTCCTGACTTTCCTTCATTCCTCCATTGACGAATCCATCCATCCATCCATCCAATCAACGTTGGCAGTGGGTGGGTACCAGTGCCGCATACCAAGCTGAGTGCAAAGTGTGTTCCAATGTCAGAGTGGATCCCAGAGCAAGGAAGTGTCACTTCTGGTCACAGTGTCTGCTGTTGGACCATTTCCCAGTCAGGAATTCTGTTACCTCTCCTCATCCTCAGGAACCCATAGGAATATTAGGCCCTCCAGCCTTGAAGAAGCCCTCAAATTTCCCAACTAAATGAATGAATAGAGAAAAATATGGGACAGCCCCTCAGCCCACAGATACTTTATCTGTCTGTCAAAGGTTCCTGGCCCACTTTCCCAAGAAGCCATCCTGCCCCCAGCTGTGGCGGTAAGGGGGACTGCAGCCTGCTGGGCATAGGCATGTGGGGGACCTCTGAGGGCAGGCAGAGCAAGGCCTGAAGTCCTGGGGCTGAGGGGGAGCTGTGGAGTCCCTTCCAGTTGCGGGCAGCAGGCGGAGGAAGGGCAGACAGAGCCTCCGGGTCCAGGCACACCAGGACCTACCCTGGCAGGGATGAGGAAGGAGCCTTTCCCGATCACAACTGCCACTCAGAATGTTCTCTAGGTCCAGACCTCACCCGAGTGCCTACCACTGTGTCATCTCCAGGACACCCCTGCAAAGCAAGAACAAGGACCTCTGTCCCATGTGTGAGGACAGGGAGGCACAGAGGGACACAGAGCACTCAGGTCACATAACTAAGTGGCCAGGTTGGCCTGACGCCAAGGACAGCACAGGGAAGGCGCCTTCATGGCTCAAGTCACCACTGCTCACAGCAGTGGCAAGCAGTGGATTTCATGGCCTCTGCTCTCCAGTAGCCTGAACACACTTCTTACGTATAGACAGGACCACCGAAAGCCTCCCACCCTCCCACAGGGAGAAGGCTCCACAGCTAGGCTCAGTGGGCCTTGAAAGGAACCCCAGCTCCACCGGCCACTTCACTTCTCAGAACCTCAGTGTCTCGCTGTATAAAATGGGGATACATGAACCCACTGCACAGGAGCACCAAGCCCAGAGCCTGGTGCAGAGTGAATGCACAAGAAAACTCATGAGTGTTGGGAGAGACACTGCTACTCCATCACTGGAGATGCTGCAGCTTTTAATTAAAAAAAAATACATCAATATATGGTGGAGTACGAAGTAAAAGCATTTAGAGAAGAGCTTGGGTGGGTCTGGGTTCCAGAAAGGTCAGGAGGAGATGGGCATGGACTGAGCCCAGAGGCAATGGAGGCAGCCAGGGTGCCAGCATCGAAGGGAGCATTGCAGACACCAGGCACGAAGGCCCTGGATGTGCCCAACAGAGCCTGGCGCTTCCAAGGATGTCACCTCCCTCACCTCGCAGCGCCCACAGGGTATAGTCCTGGACAACCTCCTTTTCCAGATGGGGAATAAGAATAAAAGCCAGGGAACGGAAAAGAACGTGGAGGATCAGGCGGCTTGTTGGATGGAGCCAGGACTGAGGCTGGGGCTGCTGGAGAGAAGGGCAGGGGGGTGGGGCAGGGGACCATGGGGGAGGTGGGGAGAAGCCCCCTGGTGCCTGTGCCCCCATGCCAATTTGCTGAGGGTATTAAAAGTTTCTTTTCAATTACTCCTTTCTTGGAAATTACTAATAGCACTCTGATGAAGATGCAGCTTAATTTCCCAGTTGGTTTGGAAATGAGGAGACCCATAATTGTATGACCCTCTCGGCAGTCGCAGACAGAGATGAGAAGGGGGTTGCCCCTTGGGGGCCGATCATGGATAAAAACATCCCCACTGAACGTGATGGACCCCAGTGCCAGACAAGGCTGGGGTGTAAGCTGCCTCCTCTGCACTCTGTTCCATGCACTCAAGGTCCTGGCCTCACACTCTGCTCTCATTTGAAAAGCTCTGAGCCCACTGGGCCATGACCACTTCCTCGGGACCCAGGTCTCCGCCCCTCCAAGGAAGTCAGCTCCTAACCAAGGAAGCAGCTCACATAGAGTCCCAGGCCCACTGCCTGGAGCGGGGAAAGCCCAGGGCACACTGCAGATGGGAGGAAAAGATGAACAGCCCTTAGTTAGAGCGGCTGTGTGTTTATCAGGTCTTTCGGTCATCTCCACATCTCAGCCTTGCCAAAACCCCATGAGTACACCCATTGGATAGGGGAAAGAGGCAGCTGCCCGAATTCCTATGGGTGTGGCCCTGGTCTGACTCTGAAGGCTGGCTTCCCTCCATCCCCACTCCCTTCTTGTGAACCTGCCTCTCACTCAGGAATCATACCCAGAGATACGGCAAATCTGGGAACAAGCCCCACAGGGCAAGTTCCCTTGATTGGAGCTTCTAGTATAAGCCCCAGGAATTTCACTGAAGTTTTTTAGAATCTTTCCCTATAATAATACAATCATGACAGCCACTGTTTTTTTTCAGATGCTGACTCTGTTATGTCACACTAAGTGATTTGTGAAAATTACCCCGTGGGGGTGGAGGGGAGCACGATAACATCCCCATTTTACAGATGCAGAAACTGAGGCACAAAGGTCTTGAGGAGCTGAGTCGGTATCCGACCAGGCCAGTCTGAGCACAGGGATGCTCCTCCACACCCCAGCCACCTCCCAGGTTTTCTCAGACTGATGCAGAACACAGAACATGTGCTTCGGGGTAAGGACTTTCCCATTCCTGAGATGGGGTCCCTCCTGACCACAGTCTTTTCTTCTCTGCTGAGGGCAGCCTCTGTGCTCCCCTACCCCAAGGCTCCTCCCTGAATCCTCTCTAGAGGGGCTGGGGGATAGTCCTCCCCAGGTGAGGAGGTCCTCGGGCACATCCTTGGAGGGGCCTGCTGGCCAACTTCACACTGGCCAGGGGCTGGAAGGGACATGCCGCCCCAGCCGCAGTGCTTCCTGGTGAGGCAGATAGATTCAGGCTGAGGAGCCACAGCTGGACTGAAGGCTACGGGATCGGGAAGGGTCAGCCGGCTGCAGACACGCAGAACAGCAGGAATAACTCATCCCAGCCGGGCCTCGCCAGCGTGAGCCTCTGAACCCTCCGCATGGGGTGTAAGGGAACCCCATCCACCACACGAGAGGCACTGGGCGGGGACCCAGACGTCCCTGCGACCTCATCCACACAGGGACTCTTGTTCGAAAAACAGGCGCTATCACTGTGACAAATGCTGTCTGGATTCCAGGAGTCTTTTCCTGCTGCTTTCTCAATCCCCAATCATCCCTCTACACCGACACCTCCTATCTCATGCTTTGCGTCTCCTCCGGCCCCGCACTGGAACACGCCAGAAGGAGATCATGCAGCGAACTTTGGAAACAAAGGAGACCATGGCCTCGGAGACACATGGTGAACTCTGTCTCACCTCCTCACTGACTCTCACACGGCCAGAACTTTGCTGGGCAACAGGACGCCTCCCGTCCTGCAGAATCTCCTATCTGTTCCCTGGACAAGCCCTGATGGCCCTAACGGAGGGCAGATGGCTCCAAGTGTCCACTGACAACACAGGCAGGCACACCCCCTCCCAACCCTGCTGCAGCTACTCAGAACGAACCCCCACCAACCCCGGGGTCCTCAATGTTCTAGCCTCACAGATTCCCTGCAAAAGAAAGACACAGACGTGAGTGGGTACTGCAGGAATCAGCCTGGGCTGTCAGGAAGGCTTCCTGGAGGAGGCAGCATTGACCCTGGGTATCAGAGCCCAAGGAGTCTTGGCACTAGGAAGCAGGGGTGTTGTAAGCACAGGGTAGTCACTGCGTTCTTATCACCCTGAAGGAAACTCCACTTATATCACCAAAAGGAGTCCAGGCCCTATCACAGGATTCAAAACCTGCAAATTCTGAAGCTTTCTAAAGCACAATATATACATACTCCCAAAACCTCAACTGGGCAATTGGGACTTTAAGCCTCGCTTAAAGGCAAAAAGGCAGCAGTGGGCCATGCGGTGAAAGGGACTCTGTCCCCAGAATGTATGAAAACAGTCAACTTTTTTGCAGCATCCAGGACTGAGTTCAGGGTGTGAAAGGGACCCTAGGGCACCTGGGAGAGGCCTGGTGGTCCCATACCGGGATGTCTAGGGACAGCATGGGACTGTCAGAGATGAATCCTCCATCCCAAGGGCAGAAGGAGGGTCAAGGAAAGACCCCTGGCAGAGTGGGCACCAGCCTGGGCCTTGTGGACAGCAGGGGCCTCGGGACTAGAAGCAAGGCAGTGCTCACCACACCTTAGACAGAGGACCCTCAGCTCCTTGCACTGGGCATTTGCAGCAAGAACCAATGAATCAAGCTGACAGCTCATCACTGCCTCAAGAGAAACAAAGGCAGACAGACCAGGGCTAACTCAGGAGCCTTTTATCAGAGAAACAACTAAAAATCCAGGGAAATGACAGCTCCACAGGTGATGAGGTTTAGAAACGCTAGGTCAGCATGAAGCAAGTTTCTTTAAGTGGAGGACTTCACAGAGCTTTCAAAATAGCACTTCGTGCTTTTAAGACCCTGGAAAGCCCCTGACTAAGGTTTTCCTGGTAGCTCAGCTGGTAAAGAATCTGCCTGCAATGTGGGAGACCTGGGTTCGATCCCTGAATTGGGAAGATCCCCTGGAGAAGGGAACAGCTACCCACTCCAGTACTCTTGCCTGGAGAATTCCAGGAACCGAGAAGCCTAGTGGGCTACAGTCCACAGGGGCACAAAGAGTTGGACTAAGCAACTTTCATTTTCACAAGAGGCTTCTTCCAAAGTTGGCCCTTTCTTCCTGCAGAGTCTGTGCACAAGGGGAGCTGGAAACTCCAGGAGCTTTCCTGGCCTCTCCCTCCCCCTCCCAGGTCACAGCAAGCTGGTTGGGGTCTCTCCAGGAGGGCTTGGCTTGAATCCTAGTGCCTGGCTAGAATCCACCCCTCACACCTGCTTGGGATGGGGTGCAGGGATGGGGTGCAAACAGGTGAGGGTGAAATCATGAAAAAGCTCCCCTCAGAGTGTCAGTTCTTCTAAAAATTTTTTAAACGTTCACATCAACACGTGCAATGTATGAGGGTTATTAGCCAATTCCTGGAACACACCTAATGGTCTGGGGATGGAGGTGAGAAGCTTGTTCTTGACAACTTGGGAGGCACAGCCTGGGTCTCCTCCAGGTATCTCCCGAGCCAGTGACATCCACTCCCAGCATGTCCTCAGGTAGCACCATGGAAGGTGGCCACCGCATCCCTCCGCCGAGGCCCCATCGGCCCCGCCCTTCCTGGCCCACACCAGAGCCTGGGAACCATAAGCCACATGCTCTGGCCCCCCACCTGCACCTCCTCCCATGCCCTAGGGCCATCAGTACATCCTCCTTGCAGCTCAGAGGATGGTGGACACACCCAGGTGACAATATAGGAGGCCCAGGAGACTTCCATCCAGCAGGAAAGGTTGGGGGACACGTAGGGTCTGCATCACCAGTGGGGCTTTTCTTGGGACCCCCGGAGGAAAGTTCTTAAAGCAAGATGTCCTCTCAGGACTCTGTGCTTGTCTCCCTGGACAGAGAAGTATGGCTTTGGAAAGCCCTGGCCATCCGACCGGCCAGGGAAAACATAAAAGGACCTCTCATTGAAAAAACCCTCTAAGAATAGAACCTACCCCCAAAATCTGTGAAAATGGTCTTGGGTTTTGACCCCTACTTGTCTCTCACAGCCTGGGCCCACAGACATGTGACGCACACACCAGATCCAGCTTCTGCTCCATAAGCAAAGGCAGGCCCCCAAGTCCGTCAGAATCTCTTCCAGGGGACAAGATGGCACATGCCAGCCCAGCCAACACAGTAGGGATCTTCGTCATTCTGTCCAGAAGCGGTTATTAGAAGGCAGTCTCCAGGCTCTGTGCCAGCCCCTCCCGGCTCTTTCCTGGAGGGCTTCCCCCCACCCTCCCCTGCCCAGTGCCAGAAAGCAGCTAGACCCCTGAGTGTCCACTGGATGCCAAGCCTTGCTGCACCAAGCTCCCCACCTCCCCACCCCCAACAAGCCACCCTCCACCTCCTACCTTCCTTTCTGCCTCCCTCCGTCCCTCCCTCCCATTTCATTGAGATGTAATTGACCAGTAATATTATACTAGCTTGAAGTATACAACATAATGGACCTTCCCAGTGGCTCAGCGGTAAAGAATCTGCCTGCAATGCAAAAGATTCAGGTTCAATCCCTGGGTCGGGAAGATCCCATGGAGAAGGGCACAACAACCCACTCCAGTATTCTTGCCTGGAGAATCCCCAAGGACAGAGGAGCTGATGGGCCACAACCCACAGTGTCACAAAGAGTTGGAAACAACTGAAGCAACTGAGCGCACACACACACACAACATAATGATTTCATATGTATGTCTACTGTGAAGTGATCAACAAAGGAAGTCTAGGGTGCAAAGATCAAACTCATGTAGTTATGTATTTTTTTCCTCATGATGAGAAATTTAAGATTTATTCTCTTAGCAACTTTCAGATATAGAATACATCATTATTAACCATAGCTATCATGTTAAGCAGTACATCCTCAGGAAGCAATGTTTGTTCTATTTATTTATTATCTAAATTTTATTTAGTTTATTTAAGTAAAACGGACTACATCACTATGTTAGCTTCAGGTATACAACAGCGATTTGACGTTTCTATACATTACAGAATGATCACTTGTCCCTTCCTGCCTCCTTCCCTTCCCTCCCTCAGCAGATATTGATGAGAGCCAATCCTCTCTCACCAGATGAAAGGGACAGAGAGATCTGATACCCAGTTAACCAATCAAAAGTGTGACAACAGTCAGATAGGAGTCTGTCCTGGGGGAGGGGGAGGCGTGGCCAGCTAGGCCAGTGGTGGGATACAACTACAGAACCCAAGGCCAGTTGGGGAGCCAGGAGGCTTGGGATCTGTGCTGAATTTGGATCAGCCACAGGCCCTCGACAGCCCACTCATGGCACAGTGCAGGGGAGGTTGTCCATCTCACAGGAAGCCCTCCCACTCCCTGTGCCACCCATCCAGCACATCCCCTGCCCCTTGACATCCTGAGCATCCTCACCCACCCCAGCCCAGGCCCCACCACTAGGGGCTCTGAGAAGGCAAGAACCAAGGCTGCCTCCTGGGCTCCTTCCTCCACTCACAGCCCCAGCTCAGACATCCTCCCCCAACTGGGTCAGTCCATACAGGCTTTCCCATCGTGCCCTCAAGTTGGCTACACAAGACCAGCTTCCTCCTTGGCGACCTGCCTTTCTCCCATCACCCAACTCCTTTATTTTGAAGAGCAGTGAAGCTACCAAGATCCAGACCAGCAAAGGATGGGGAGAAATGTCTGGCAACAGTATTGGCTGCAGCAAAGCCAAGGTGCAGCCCAGTCTAGACCGTCTCCCCACCCCATGCCACCGCCCCTCTATCCTCCTAGCGCTGGACCAGCTCCTTAGGATTGCACAACAGGGCATTCGGGGTCAGACCTTCCCGGGACAGGATTTAGAGGAGAAAAGTGCGCCTAATGAAGAGGAACTAAAGGGCAGGATTCCAGAAGGACCTGGAAATACTGTGGCTGTTTTGTTTTGTTTTTGCAAAGAGGCAAACACAGAACTTCAGGGCATGAGAACAGAGTAGAAAGAGACAGGGGTGAGGTCTGAGAAAGCACAGAGAAGGAAAGATTGATGCAGCAGTGGTCCAAGAGCTGACGGAGACATTGTTGGGAAGGAGGGGCTGGCCTAGCCAGTGGGAAGGCAGGCGGGTGCTGTTAGGGGCTCACAGGGACAAGTAACCAAGGACCACAGGTGATGATTAAGATGTGGTCACCTGCCCAGAATAACCTGAAGACAGCCTCTCCTTCCCCCTGACATATACACAAGTGTCAATAAGGAAAATTTCCCCAAATCTCCCAACACAACCTCCAGAGGTCACCCCAGGCCCTAGGGAAGCCTCGATCCTTCTGATCCTTGGAAGGTCCAGACTTTCCGACATCACCAGAGGCACAGTGATGCCCTCTGGGAGGCCCCAGACTCTCCTCAGAGCCCACTCCAGGGCCACTCCCTAGCCAAGCATCCCAAGGAAAGATCAAATCCCAGGGCCCTGGGATGGTCATATCCCCATCACCTGACAGATGCAGCAAGTGAGGACCAGAGAGGCAAGGGCCTTGCCCAAAGGCGCACAGCTAACATGAATCACCCTGCCCTTCAGGGGCTGACCTGCCATGGCCCAGGGAAGAAGGCCACCAGAGGACCTCTGAGACCACCAGGGGCACCCCAAGGACTAAGGCCCCTCATTTGTCCAAGGTGCCGCCAGGGTGGGTGTCCCAGAGGCAGGAACACCCACTTCCATCTATACTCACTGGCCATGAGGCCTCACACAGCCAACAGGACTTCTAGAGCAAAGAAACCTGCCACGGGGTGGGGGACAGGGAGAACCACTTGAGATCCAGCCCTGAAAGAGCTTGGCCCCCAGTCACCATGCCCCTTTCTTCCCCTTTTTCTGTAGGAGGGGAAAAGTTAGAGGTGCCCAGCCCTGGGTCAGGCTGTGTGTCCTTTGACAAGCCACTGTCCCACCTCAGCTTCCCCTTCTCTACAAGAAGAAGACCAGCGCAGCAAGACTCAGGGGCCCGCAGGCCTTGTTAGCCTCTTCCCCTGGAAGTCTGGCCCCACAGAGTGGCAACAGCTGGCCTGGCTCCGGCCTGCGGACAGTGGGCTCCCCAGGGCCTGCCCACGGCCCTCTCCTCAGGACAAGGAAGGCGGGGGTGGCTGACGGCCGGCTGCCTGATTTATAGCCTCCTCCAGCCGCCCTTCCCAAGGCGGCAGGCCTAGAAGATATTTTCCATGGCCACGGCCGAGTTCAGACGTTCAAGGAAGCCCTGGGCCTGGCCCAGCCTCCCATCTCCTGATGGCGCAGGCGGCCAGGGGCCCAGGCCCAGTAACAAGCACTCCATCACGGGGGAGAGCAAGCCAGAGCCCAGAATGCCGCAGCCAGGGCCAAGAGCCCCGGGTAGGGGAGGGCCAGGCCTCCCAGCCAGCGTGGTTCACACGAGGCCCTTCCCACTTCCGTTTTCCCCTTTCTCCCCATGACAACATCTTGAACGAGAGCCTCTGCTGGCAAGCCCGAGCACCCTGGGGTTTTCTGCCCCGACGCGGCTCCCACGCTCGGCTGTGCACACAGCCCTTGGACAGGCTGCTGAGATTGTGTGTGGTGCTAGTGGTGAAACACAAACCTCCGGCCCACACAAATGTTCTTGGAGGCCTCGCTCCCTCCAGGCAGGATCAGCCCAGATAACTAGGGAGGTGTCCCTGTCCCTCTCAGCACCAGACCCTTCCCCAGTCATCCTCTGGCCAAACAGACTCTCAAATCAGGCTATGAGCACATTCAGATAAGGATGATCCATACCATGGAATCTCTATACCGTTTAAAACAGAGCCTCCAATCCAGCTTTCTGCTTCCAGTCAAGATGGAATAACAGGAACTAGATTCAGGTTCCCACCCGAAACCACAGACAAAATATTTTACCGTAGTTTTCAAGACACTCAACTGCAGGCGACAAAGGGAAAGTGGTCCTGAGAGACAGAAATAAACAAGCTGGTGAGCACTAGAGAGTGCCCCAGGGTGAGGGCAGGGTGGGGACAGGGGGAGGGCAGACCTGGTGGACTCCCTGACCTGCAGAGATGGAGCTGAAGTCCAGGCAGACCAGCGCAGTGAGAGTTCGCAAGACAGAATGCCAAGAGGGAGAGCTGAACAGAGAGACAACCTTAGAGATCGGCAGGGCACCCCAGGGATCGATGCAGACTACAACCAGCACATGCAGTTCTGCACCAGGGCCAGGGAAGCAGCTAAAAGGATGAGGGGGATGCTGCCCAGTACAAACAGGGCTGCTGCCTGTTCCCACCACCCAGACTGGAAAGAAAAGCACTGGGTACAGAACTCAGAAGGATTTTGCCTCAATAGGGACGATTAACTAGCCCTGGGCTCTGATCCCATCTAACTAATCTTAAAAGCAAGGATAAACCTTTCAAATAAGTCAACCATGTCTCAAAGAAAGTTCAAAAATATTTACAAGATAACAAAAACGTTCAATACCCAACAAGATAAAATTTACAATATCTAGTATCCATCAAAAATAACCAGGCATGCAAACCCCCCCCTCCACAGGAAAATACATCCCGTTATAAGAAAATAATCAATTAATCAAAACTGAATCAGAGTAGACACAGACATCAGAACTTGCAGATAAGAGCTTTCAAACAGTTAGTGAAGAGGAGACAGTAAAGATATAAAAAGACCCAATCAAACCTCTAGAGATGTAACACACACTAAATAGGATTAGTGGCAGATTGTGAGTGCATGCTCGGTCACGTCTGACTCTTTGTGACCTCATGGACTATAGTCTGCCATGCTCCTCTGTGGGTTTCCTGGGTAGCTCAAACAGTAAGAATCTGCCTGCAGTACAGGAGACCTGGGTTCAATCCCTGGGTTGGGAAGATCCCTTGGAGAAGGAAATGGCAACCCGCTCCAGTATTCTTGCCTGGAGAATCCCATGGACAGAAGAGCCTGATGGGTTATAGTCCATGGGGTCGCAAGAGTCAGACACGACTGAGAGACTAACACTTTCATGCTCCTCTGTCCATGGAATTTTCCCGGCGAGAATACTGGAATGGGTTGCCATTTCCTACTCCAGGAGATCTTCCTAATCCAGGGATCAAACCGCATCTCTGGCAGGCTGATTGTTTACCACGGGCACCACCTGGGAAGCATCAGTGGAAGATTAAACACTGAACTTAGATAAGACAATGAATTTGAAGAAACAGCAATAGAAACTAGCCAATACGAAAAGCAGAAAATTACAAAAGAAAAGAGCATGTGACAACTTCAGGATGCCTAATACACGTGTAATTGGAGTCCCTGAAGAAGAAATAGAGAAAAGAGAGTGGAAAGAAGAAACATTTGAAGAAATAACGGCTAAGAATGTTCCAAAGTTGATGCAAACTGCAAATGCAAAGAAAATCTGAAAAAAAAAAAAAAAAAGGATCCAGAGTAGAGATTATCAGCTAAGATCTAGAAAGTCACTAATTCTACTCAATATTCTATAATGATCTATATGGAAAAATAATTTTTTGAAAAGTAGATGTATCGATATGCAAAACTGATTCATTTGCTATACACTTGAAACTAACCTAACCCAACATTGCAAATCAACTATACTCCAATTAAAAAAAAAAAGTTTCTAAAGTTACTGATAGTGACAAAAGAGCGAGTTCATCAAGAGCGTGTAACAATTCTAAACACGTATGCACCTAAAAAACAGAGCTTCAAATACACAAAGTAAAAACTGAAAGAACTGGTTTGAAGGCCAGTCAATATGATTCACCATATTATCGCATCTGAGATCAAGGACAAGAAAAGGATATTTGCTCTATCACCTGTAGTTAACACTGTACTGGATGGTTTATAGGCAGTAAAATGAGGCAAAATAACTAAATAAAAGGCATCCAAATTGTAAAGAAAGAAATAAAATTGTCTTTATTCTCAGATGATGTGATCATTTATGTTTAAAACCTGATAAAACCTGTAGAACAAGATACAAGTACATTACACACAAGTCATTTATATCTCTAAATACTAGCCAAATAAAATTTTAAAATATCACTTGTAACAACTTCAAATTACGTAAAATATCTCAGGATAAATCTGAAAAAGACATACAATGCCTGTAAATTAAAAGCTATTTTTAAAAACTGCTGAGAGAGTTTAAAGAAGACCTAAACAAATGGAAGGACACACTTTGTTCCTGAGTTGGATTCCTCAGTACTGTTAAAATGCCCATTCTCTCCAAATTTATCTATATTCACTACATTCTCAATCAAAATCTGAAAAGCAAGGCTTTTTTTGAGAAACTCATATGAAAATGCAAAGCATCTAAAATAGCCAAAGCAACATTAAAATTAAAAAAGGAACAAAATTGGAGGGCTAAACTACCTGATTTCAAGACTTATTATAAAACTTAGTAACTAAGAAAGTATGGTGTCAGAGCCAACACAGACAAATAGATCAAAGGAACAAAATAGAAAGTCCAGAAACAAGCCTACACATATTCAGGAAATAGATTTTTTTTTTTTTATAATGGTGCAAAGGTAACTTGGTGTAGAAAGAATAATCTTTTAACAAATGGTACTGGAGCAATTAAGACAGCCATTTGCAAATAAATAAATATAAGCAGACCTCCGAGAAATGGCAGGTTTGGTTCCAGAACACCACAATAAAGCAAATATCAAAATAAAGCAAGTCAACACAAATTTTCTGTTTTCTGAGTGCATATGAAAGCTGTTTACACTATCTTGTAGTCTATTAAGTGTGCAATTTTATTTTCTAAAAAAACAACATACGTACCTAATTAAAAAACACTTTATTGCTAAAAAGTGTAGCCTTGAGCAATTCATAATCTTGCAATAGTGACATGAAAGATCACTAATCAGGGCTTCCCTGGTGGCGCAATGGTAGAGAGTCCACCTGTCAATGCAGGAATGACAGATTCGATCCCTGGGCTGGGAAGATCCCATATGCCATGAAGCAACTAAGCCAGTGCACCACAACTATTGAATCTGTGCTTTAGAGCCCAGAAACTGCAGCTACTGAGCCTGCACGCTGCAACTACTGAAGGCCCCTCGCCCTAGAGCCCATGTCCTGCAACAAAAGAAGCCACCACAATGAGAAGCCTGTGCACTGCAATGAAAAGAAGCCCCCACTCACCACAACTAGAGAAAAGCCCATGCAGCAATGAAGACACAACACAGTCAAAAATAAATAAATGAATAAAATTATTTTTTTAAAGATGACTGAAGGCACATCATCGTAACAAATATAATGACAAAGAAGTTTGAAGTTTTGAAAGAATTACCAAAACGGGACACAGAGACACAAAGCGAGCAAATGCTGTTAGAAAAATGGCACCAGAAGAAGTGCTTCATGCAGGATCACCATCGACCTTCACTTTGTAAAAAAATACAGTATTTGTGAAGTGCAGCAATGCAAAGTAAAATGAGATGTGCATGTATAGAAATCACTAACTTTAGTCCATACTTTGTACTGTATCCATATGAATTCAAGATGGACCACAGACATAAAACATTAATATCTCTTAAAAGAAAACACAGAGGACTTCCCTGGACCCAAGTGTCCATTAACAGATGACTGGATAAACAAAATGCAATCTATCTGTCCAATGGAATAATATTCAGCCCTAAAAAGGAATGAAGATCTTACACATGCTACAACATGGAAAGACACAGTGAAAGTTGCTCAGTCGTGTCCGACTCTTTGAGAGCCCATATAGTCCGTGGAATTCTCCAGGCCAGAATACTGGAGTGGGTAGCCCTTCCCTTCCCCAGGGGAATCTTCCCAACCCAGGGACTGAACCCAGGTCTCCCGTATTGCAGGTGGATTCTTTACCAGCTGAGCCACAAGAGAAGCTACAACATAAATGAACCTTTAAAACAGTACGCTAAATGTAATAAGTCAGACACAGAGGGCAAATATTGTATGATTCTGCTTATATAAAACATCTAGAATGGGCGATTCATAGAGACAGAAAGTAGAAGGGGAGAGGGGGCACACTATTAGGTACAAAATAAGCTGTAAGGCTACATTGTACACATAGGGAATAGGGCCAATATTTTATAATAACTATAAATGGAATATAATCTTTAAAAATTGTGAATCGCTATATTGTATATATGTAACTTTTATAATAGTGTATATCAACTACACTTCAGCTTAAAAAAAGAAATAGAAAAGAACTTAACAGGGATGGGTGAGAGAGAGAATGGAAAGTTACAGCTTACAAGCTATGGAATTTCTGCTCGGAGAGATGAAAGAGCTTTGAAAATTGACACTGGTGACGGTAGCACAACACTGTGAATGTAACTAATGCCACTGGATTGTACCCTTAAAATGGTTAAAGTAGAAAATTCTGTATTATATATATATTTTACTACAATTAAAAAAACAATAATATAGCATACAAAAAACCAGTGAATTGTACATTTTAAATGGGTGAATAGTATGGTTAAAAAAAAGGACTATCTAAATGTGAGCCAAAATAAAGTTTGTTATTTTATTATTATTTGTTTAGCCACACCACCATAGCTTACAAAATCTCAGTTCCCTGACGAGGGGTAAACCCATGCCCTCAGCAGTGAAAGCACAGTTTTAACTGACTGGACAGCCAAGGAATTCCCAACAATTTGTTATTTCTTAAAAGTTGCTAACAGTTCAAATGATAGACCATTGCAAGAGTTGGCAAGGATGTGGCAGAACTTGGGTTCTCATATGCTGCTGGTGGGAATACAGAATAGTGTAATCCTCTTTGTTAAACAGTTTTACTGTTTCTTAAAAAGTCCAACCTCATGACCTAGAAACATCTACTTTCTGAGCCAGACGCCCCACCCCTCAAAGATTTACCCGGCAGAAGAGAAAAAGTCGTATGACGACTTGTACAAAATGTTCACAGTGGCCTTATGTGTGATAGCCAGAAACTGGAAACAACACAAATGTCCATCAGCAGACATCTGGATAAAGAAATTAGGGTATATTCATCTGATGGAGTACCACTCAGCAATAAAAGGAGGGACCACCGCCTAAGAAACAGGGATGGATCCCAAAGTAACTGCCCTAAGTGAAAAAGACAGACCCAAAAGAAAAAAACAAACAAACACATCCTGTACGGCTCCATTTAACTCTAGAAAAGGCGAACAGGTCTATAATGATCGAACGCACATCAGGGTTGGGCAAGCGAGTTGGTGGGAGGGACAGATTATAAAGGGCAGGAGGAAACGTCTGGGGATGATGGATATGATCACTATCTTGGCTGTGGTTTGCAGACATAAGTCAAAACTTATCAAACTTTACATTAAAAGAAAACGCCACTGAGATGTAGTTTTCCTTCCGACTATCAGACTTCAGACTGGCAAAGACCAAAAGGTTTGATTAGAACATTCTGTTGGCGTGGATATGAGCACTCTTGCTAGTTGCTGGTGGGTGTATAAACTTCATGGAAAATGATCTGGCAATATCTATCCAAGCTACAAAAAACTCCCACCTCTATGTCCAGATATTTCATTTCCAGAAAGTCATCTACAAAGATACACTCATGTATGTGAAATGACGTATTCCAAGGTCATTCAAAATAACACTGTTTACAGTGGCAAGTGTCCATCATTAGGAACTAGATAAAAAAAAAAAAAAATGCACACACAATGGTACACCTCTCTAACCTAAGGAATGAGGAAGCTCTTCACGTGTTTACATGAGGTGGTGAGTGAAAAATGCAGCTTATAATACAGATGTATCCTATGCTTCCATTTGGGTATAAAAAGGGATAGAAGACTATCTAGTCATTTTCACGTGACTCACATGAAACAATTTTCTGGAAGGATACACACCAAGCCCAGTATCACTGGTAGGCTCTGGGAGAACTACGTGGGCAGCAGAGCTACAGCAGAGCTGGGAAGACTTTATACGTGTGTACAGATAACTCTTGATGCTCTTTTGAGATTAACCATGTGAATGCATGACTGTTCAATAAACAGATAAGTGTAAATAAAAATTAAAGGTTAGTGGGAAATGAGTAAGGTTGATCTATCATAGACAGATGTGGGAAGAACACCAAGGCATATTGTTAAAGTAAGCACTCACCAAGAAAGCAACACTATCAGTAGTATGATCCCATTTATGTAAAGATAAATGATAATGACAATAAAACACTGTCTATGTCAATGGAAAACTGGAAAACACGTATACCCACGATCAGTGATTATCTCCAGGGAATAGGATTTGGGGGAACCTACTCTCTCCACATTATACATTTCTGAATCTTTAACCTTGATCTGTTTGCATTTAGGTTTGTATCAGACAAAAAAAGGATAAATTTTTACTGGTATAATGTTTGAATCAGAATAACAAATATACCTTTTGTTTTTATTAGAATCAAAAAGTAACCAAGAAAAAAACTCCCCTAGGCAGTTACATTTTTTAACCACTTACCTAAAAACATGAGAAAAGAGTTTAATATAATATGACCTCACCTCTGATCAGGAATTCTACCTTTAGAAATTCATCCAAGGATGTCATCAGTTACAGCCAAAGAATTACATCTGTGGAGAAACATATCCCTGAACGTAGTGGTGATTGAATACCTAGATTATAAAACAGCATGTGTGATGTGATAAAATGTTAGTAAACACAGGGGGAAAAGTCTAGAAGAACATTCACCGAGGTGCTGGGGATCCCACGCAGAACATGGGGAACAGAAACCCAAGGTCACGATGGCTTCAACTTTCTTCTTTTTAAGCCTTTCTTCACAATTAGTTTACAAGTGATCTATTCTTGTTCTGTTTTTTTAAAAAAGAAAGTTAAGTAGACTAAGAAACGTAGAGCCTTAATATATAAAAAGCTGTTTTTTAGAAGACTTGCTTATGAGAGTGAAAAAAAAGTAACTATGTCCAAATGAGGGGGTCAGGACTTCCCTGGTGGTCCAGTGGTTAAGAATCTGCCTTGCAAATTCAGGTTCGATTCCTGGCCTAGGAACTAAGATTCCACATGCCAAGAAGCAACAAGCCACTGCCACAACTAGAGAGCTAGCCCACTACAACAGAAGATCCCACATTTAGCAACTAAGATACAATGCAGTCAAATAAATATTAAGAAAAAAAAAGAGAGAGGGGATCAGCCACGAACAGTTTGCCAGAGCCTACAACAAATGCTTACAAAAGATATCAAGTAAAAATTACAGGATGCAAAACTATAAATCATACAATAGCAAACTCTACACATTGAGGAGAGCAAAGATAGGAACAGAAAAATGAAAATGAGGATTAAGCAGACCAAAAAACAAAATAAAACCTTAATAAGCCCAGAACAAATCTCCTGTTTTAATACGGTGGCTACCAAGCCCCCTGGGTTGGGTTGAAATGAGAAGATAATTTTAGGTTAGGGAGCCTCACTGCAGCTGTCCTGGCTGGCAGAATACCCCTGAGGGGTCATAGAGGGCTGCCCTATGGGAACCATTTGGTCAGTGGCTTCATAAAGCCACATGCCTGTTCTCTGACCAGCAACCTGCAGCCTTGAACAGGTCCATTAGTTGAAGAGCATGACCACCATCTTGCCTTGTGAAAGGATCTTGTCAAAAGCCCCATTATAGAAAGACCTCTCTGGAGCGCAGCAGGACAGACGTGGCACCACATCATCACCCTCAGGTGGCCAGTCCCAGGTAAGGTCCAGAAGGTGCCTATCAGTCTGAGACAGGACACAATCAGGCACTCCCTCAGCTAATGAACTGATCCCTTTCCAGGTCAGAGACAAGAGCACAAAAGTGTCCAGGTGCCGGTAAGAACAGGCTCTGTCAAGATGTCTTTTAGCAGAAACTGTGCTGGGGACTCTGGTTTAAGCCAGCAGCAGTGCAAATGAGGGTTAGGATGTGGGTTGACTGGAGTTTAAATAAGTTGCTAGCAGGATGTAGCTGCCAAATATACAGTGCCCACCTGGGCTGCCTTCTTCATAATAATCAAGATTTCACAGCCAAGACATGGAAGCAAACTAAATGTCCATCAACTAAACGTATAAAGATGTGGTATCTATGTACAGTGGAGTACTACTCAGCCATGAAAAAGAATGAAATAATGTCATTTGTAGCAACATGGGTGGACCTTGAGACTATCATATTGCGTGAATTAAGTCAGATATATGTGAAATCTTATATGTGGAATCTTAAAATCATACAAATGGACTTACTTACAAAACAGAAACAGGCTCACAGACACAGAAAACAAACTTATGGTTACCAAAGGGGAAAGTGGGGGAGGGATAAATTAAGAGTTTTGGATTAACAGATACACACTACTATACATAATATGAACAACAAGGACCTAATGTACAGTACAGGGAACTATACTCATATCTTGTAATAACCTAACAATGGAAAAGATTCTGAAAACGAATATATATGTGTGTGTGTGCATGTGAGTATGTTGTGTGTGTGTGTGTGTATAAAACTGAATCACTTTGCTGTACACTTGAAACTAATAGAAGATTGCAAATCAACTATAGGTTAGTGTTTAGGTTAGTGTTAGTTGCTCGGTCATGTCCGACTCTTTGTAATCCCACAGACTGAAGCCTCCCAGGCTCCTCTGTCCATGGAATTCTCCAGGCAAGAATACTGGAGTGGGTAGCCATTTCCTTCTCCAGGGAATCTTCCCAACACACAGATTGAACTCAGGTCTCGTGCATTGCAGGCAGCTTCTTTATCAACTGAGCCACCAGGGAAACCAACTATATTTCAATTTTTAAAAAAAGATTTCGTGCTATGTACCAGGGACTGGACACATACAGTCTTTCATCCCCACTGAAGCCCCACAAGACAGGTCCACAGGTATCCCCACTTTACAGATGAGAAAACAGAGGCACAGAGCTGGAATGATCAGTCTGTCTCCAGTGCCTGATCCAAAGCCCCTGTTCCACAAAACCTTCCAATAAGGGCTCACGTACCTGTTGCCTCCCAGTGACAGCACCATAGCTGGAGCAGCAAGCTCCCATCTGGGCAGTCCCCCTCTGGAGTGAATGCCAGGGCACAAAACAGATGTCAAGCTGGGTTTCATGGAATGCAGAGGACCCAGACTTGCCCCCCAAATGGGGGTGTTTTGGGTAAAAAACTAGCCCAGGGAAGATGCCCATTGTCCTTCCTTAGGGAGCTAGGCTCTGCAGAAGGGATCGCCTCTTGACAAGGGAGACACAGGAGGCAGGTCAGGACTGATGACAGGACCATACATACATTCTCACCATCAGGGTTGCAGGGACAGGTCTTCCAGGTAGAGGTGTCTTTGCAGAGACAGAGGTTGGGCCCTGCCCCCTTAGAGGATACAGCAGAGCCCCACATGAATGGGAAACTGACCCGACTGATGTCGATTCAGGACCTCAGGCCAAGTCCAATAAAACCAGAAAACTTCCATAGCATCTGTAAAATGCATATAATTCCTACTGCATAGGTTTGTTATCCTAGCATGACCCATGGTGATGGTGGTAAAACAGTGCACAGTTTCTAAAGCCCTGCCACCTGAGACCATCAGGGTAATTAGAGACAGAGCACCTCCTATGGGAATGCCAAGGCCAAAGGCTGCTTCTTTATTCAAGCAAATCAGTGCTGTGATCATCCATGAGTCTAAAAAACCCCCAAATAACCCTCTCTCGTTGCTAAGATAAAGAAATTGCGATCCCAGGCCCTGAATGTCATGACTTAAAGGTTGCCTGAAATGATCTATTCTAACCACCTCATCTGATGGACAAAGAATAAACTAGGAGAATCTCAGAGAGGGACAATGGCTTGCCCGAAGTCTCATAGTAAATTTCAGGCAAAGCCAGACTAGAACCCTGGTTACCGCACTGTATTTCCAATGCTTTATCCACTGAAACATCCTGCCTCCCACCTAAAACTCTTCAAAGTGGTTATAAAAATACTGAATACAGAGATTATGCGTGGGGCACAAATGAAATATAACACATGCTTGGATGATTTAAAATACAACTCTGCTATGTTACAAACGAATCACTTTATAAACATGTGCTCTTGCTCTCGAAGGAAGCCAATCCTAAAGGAAGCCAATCTGAAGACTGCTTGGTTGGCTCACATTTCTTTACAGAACTGTCAAAGTAAATTGAACAAATGTCCATGGAAAAATTTCTCCCATAGAGAAATTTCCTCTAATTCATTGATCAACTATTCAGTTCAGTTCAGCATGGACTGCAGCATGCCAGGCTTCCCTGTCCATCACCAACTCCTGGAGACTACTCAAACTCATGGCCATCGAGTTGGTGATGCTATCCAACCATCTCGACTTCTGTCATCCCCTTCTCCTACCACCTTCAATCTTTCCCAGGATTAGGGTCTTTTCCACCTTATTCGCATCAGGTGACCAAAGTATTGGAGTTTCAGCTTCAGCATCAGTCCTTCCAATGAATATTCAGGACTGATTTCCTTTAGGATGGACTAGTTGGATCTCCTTGCAGTCCAAGGGATTCTCAAGAGTCTTCTCCAACACCACAGTTCAAAAACATCAATTCTTCCACTCAGCTTTCTTTATAGTCCAACTCTCACAACCATACATGACTAATGGAAAAACCATAGCTTTGACTAGATGGACCTTTGTTGGCAAAGTAATGTCTCTGCTTTTTAACATGCTGTCTAGGTAGATCATAGCTTTCTTCCAAGGAGCAAGCATCTTTTAACTTCATGGCTGTAGTCACCATCTTCAGTGATTTTTGGAGTCCAAGAAAATAAAGTCCGTCACTGTTTCTATTGTTTCCCTATCTATTTGCCATGAAGTGATGGGACCAGATGCCATGATCTTAGTTTTCTGAATGTTGAGTTTTAAGCCAGCTTTTTCAGCCTCCTCTTTCACTTTTATCAAGAGGCTCTTTAGTTCTTCTTCACTTTCTGCCATAAGGGTGGAGTCATCTGCATATCTGAGATTACTGATATTTCTCCTGGCAATCTTGATTCCAGCTTGTGCTCCAGCTCTTTGCAACCCCATGGACTATACAATCTAAGGAATTCTCTATGTAAGAATACTGGAGTAGGTAGCCTTTCCCTTCCCCAGGGGATCTCCGCAACCCAGGGATACAACCCAGGTTTGCTGCATTGCAGGCAGATTCTTTACCAGCTGAACAACAAGGGAAGCCCAATCAACTATTAAGCACAAATAAAAAGACAATAGCAAGACAGTGTTGATGAGTGTTATAAGCAAGGGAAACACCAGGGACAAATGGAAGCCTAGGTCTAGGAAAGATTTCAAGGAGGTGATTCCTGAGTTACTGGCTCATGGATAGGAGATGAAGAATATGCCAGGAACCAACAGCAAAGGACTTGAAAATTCCTATAGTCAACGGATGGATGGATGGATGGATGGATGAATGGAGGGTGGATGGATAGAAGATGAATGAATGATGGATAGATAGAAGATGGGTGGATCAATACATAAATGGATGAATAGATGTATCATTTATGTAAGGATGATAATGGATGAATGGATGGATGATTGATAATAGATGGATGGGGGTAGATGAACGATGATGGATAATGAATGGATGGATGGAAGATGGTGGGTGGGCAGATAAGTGGAAAATGAATAACGGAAGGATGGATGGATGGGTGGATGGATGATGGGATGCATGACAACTACTACTCTTAAATCACTGAAAGTGTTCCAAAGTATCATAGTCGAGAGCATTCTGGGAACCAGGCTCATCTCATTCTTTTCAACTCATCATCCCCTACACAGACCCTGAGGTAGAGTTATCTTCCAGTAGCAGGTCAGGAATAGGTGAACACCATATCCCTTGCCTACAGATGGGCACGGGTTGACAGGGTGAGAAGAGGTATGTGCACATTTGCTGGGAATATGCACATACAGTTGGGCCTGGCCTGCATGCATGTGTGAGTGCACAATTGCTCAGCTGTATCCAACTCTTTGAGACCCCAGAGACTGTTGGTCCTCCAAGCTCCTCTGTCCATGGGATTCTCCAGGCAAGAATATTGGGGTGGGTTACCATTTCCTCCTCCAGGGGATACCAGCAGAAAAAAATGAGGAATGAAGTTGCTGCTGCTGCTGCTAAGTCGCTTCAGTCGTGTCCGACTCTATGCGACCCCACAGACGGCAGCCCACCAGGCTCCTCCATCCATGGGATTTTCCAGGCAAGAGTACTGGAGTGGGGTGCCATTGCCTTCTCCGAAATGAAGTTGACCCAAATCCAAAAGGAGGAAAATGATAAGGCAAAGGTAATGATCCCTTTACTCCACACCAGATCCCAAATGTTCCAGTTCCAGAAAGAACCTGAGTCCCCACATGTCGATATTTCATGTCCTGAATAAAGATAAGCCATGGGTGACATTAAGTTGGTGGAGTCATCCTTGGGAGCACAAAGTATCCCAGACTCTCATAAAGGGCCCCTCTGTATCCTGCTGAACCTGCTCCTTACACTTCATCCTCCAAGTAACTCTGATGCCCTAGAGGTTCCAGAAATGCCTCTCTCTGCCCACCATTTGCTTGAATCCTCTTCCTGGATGGCCCTTCCTTCTCCTGCACCTCAATGGGTAATGCCCTTATCCTGGAGACCCAGCTCTGGGCCTCTCTTGGAGGAAGCCTTCCCTGACTTACTCGAGCACAACTGTTGGATTGAATTAATAAACTACCACCAAAGGTCCCCACCCCTGGCTTTTTGTTATTCGGACCCAGGACTCTACAATCCCTGATTGGCCAGAAAGAGCCTGGTACAAAATTCACTAAGTAGGAAATTTAGCCTGGGGCCAGAAAAGCAGACAGGTTCTCTCTGATGACTGGTGCACTATCTGCTCCTGACCAATATTCCTAGGTACTGGCCTTTTGAGGTCACACCCAGCTAATCTCTGGCTTTCCTAAAGCATGGCGAGGCATGGAGAACACAGGAGGAAGATGTACGAGGGAGAAATCAGCTGGGATTTTGGTAGCCGCCAGCTCCTAACCAAGTTAGCAAGGTGTGAGCCTACGGCAGCGAGCTTAATCCGTGCCAGGCCCATAACAGATGTTCCAGTAAGTGCTAGCTGATTGACTGATGGATTGCACAAGGAATTCCTCTTGATGGCAAGTGCCACCCTGCTTCAAATTCAGGTCACAGAAAAGAAGGTTGATGATTTCCAGCCTGGTGAGAGTTTGAGTTATGAATAAGCACCTCTGCCTGCCCCAAAACCCTGGAAAACCCTGGCCCCAGAGTCATGCTGTGTCAGTCAGAGGGAAATCCCACAGCAGGCCTCACTGGTGACCTCCACCCAGGGTCACAGGCCTTGCTGGTGACCCCCATCGAGGGTCACAAGCCTTGTTTATGACCTCCACCAAGGATCGCTCACTTGCAGCACTGGTACATTTGGGCTGGCTCATCCTTTGTCATGGGAGCTGCCCTGTGCACTGCTGGCCACTAAGCAGCATCCCTAGCCTCTACCCCCTAGATGTCAGGTGCAACACCACCATTGTTGTTGTTCGGCCACCAAGTCAGGTCCAACTATTTGCAACCCATGGGCTGCAGCACGCCAGGCTTCCCTGTCCTTCACTATCTCCTAGAGTTTGCTCAAGTTAATGTTCACTGAGTCAGTGATACCATCCAACTATCTCATCCCCTGTCACCCTCTTCTCCTTCTGCCTTCAATCATTCCCAAGATAAGGGTCTTTTCCAGTGAGTCAGCTCTTCACATCAGATGGCCAGAGTATTGGAGCTTCAGCCTCAGCATCAATCCTTCCAGTGAGTATTCAGGGTTGATTTCCTTTAGGATTGACTAGTTTGATCTCCTTACTTTCCAAGGGACTCTCAAGAGTCTTCTCCGGCACACAGCTTGAAAGCATCAATTCTTCGGTGCTCTGCCTTCTTTATGGTCCAACTCTCACATCTGTACATGACTACTGCAAAGACCATAGCCTTGACAATATGGACCTTTGTCGGCAAAGTGATGTCTTTACTTTTTAACACACTGTCTAGGTTTGTAACTGCCCACCCCGCCTTTATGACAACCAAAAATTTCTCGAGACACTGACAAATGTCCCCTGGGAAACAAACAGCCTTGGCTGAGAATAAGTGCTATAGCCTTTGCACCAGGCAGACCAGGGCAGCACTCAGAAGACAGCTTCAGGATAAGGTCCTGGTTTGGGCATCAGTAAATCTGCCTCTGCTCAGGGCTCTGCCTCCCACCTCCTAGGTAAGCATGGAGATCATCCAATGTCTCTGAGACTCAGGTTCAGTCGCTCAGTCACATCCGACTTTGCGACCCCATGTATCACAGCATGCCAGGCCTCCCTGTCCATCACTAACTCCCGGAGTTCACTCAAACTCATGTCCATCAAGTTGGTGATGCCATCCAGCCATCTCATCGTCTCTCGTCCCCTTCTCCTCCTGCCCCCAATCCCTCCCAGCATCAGGGTCTTTTCCAATGAGTCAACTCTTCGCATGAGGTAGCCAAAGTACTGGAGTTTCAGCTTTAGCATCATTCCTTCCAAAGAAATCCCAGGGCTGATCTCCTTCAGAATTGGACTGGTTGGATCTCCTTGCCGTCCAAGGGACTCTTAAGAGTCTTTTCTCCAACACCACAGTTTCAAAGCATCAATTCTTCGGCACTCAGCCTTCTTCACAGTCCAACTCTTACATCCATGCATGACCACTGGAAAAACCATAGCCTTGACTAGACGGACCTTTGTTGGCCAAGTAAAGTCTCTGCTTTTGAATATGCTATCTAAGTTGGTCATAACTTTCCTTCCAAGGAGTAAGCGTCTTTTAATTTCATGGCTGCAATCAGCATCTGCAGTGATTTTGGAGCCCAGAAAAAGAAAGTCTGACACTGTTTCCACTATCTCCCCATCTATTTCCCATGAAGTGATGGGACCAGATGCCATGATCTTTGTTTTCTGAATGTTGAGCTTTAAGCCAACTTTTTCACTCTCCTCCTTCATTCCATCAAGAGGCTTTTGAGTTCCTATTCACTTTCTGCCATAAGGGTGGTGTCATCTGCATACCTGAGATTATTGATATTTCTCCAGGCAATCTTGATTCCAGCTTGCACTTCTTCCAGCCCAGAGTTTCTCATGATGTACTGTGCACAGAAGTTAAATAAGCAGGGTGACAATACACAGCCTTGATGTACTCTGTTTCCTATTTGGAACCAGTCTGTTGTTCCATGTCCAGTTCTAACTGTTGCTTCCTGACCTGCATATAGGTTTCTCAAGAGGTAGGTCAGGTGCTCTGGTATTCCCATCTCTTTCAGACTTTTCCACAGTTTATTGTGATCCACACAGTCAAAGGCTTTGCCATAGTCAATAAAGCAGAAATAGATGTTTTTCTGGAACTCTCTTGCTTTTTCGATGATCCAGAGAATGTTGGCAATTTGATCTCTGGTTCCTCTGCCTTTTCTAAAACCAGCTTGAACATCTGGAAGTTCATGGTTCTTGTACTGCTGAAGCCTGGCTTGGAGAATTTTGAGCATTACTTTACTAGCGTGTGAGATGAGTGCAATTTGTGCATTCTTTGGCATTGCCTTTCTTTGGGATTGGAATGAAAACTGACCTTTTCCAGTCCTGTGGCCACTGCTGAGTTTTCCAAATTTGTTGCCATATTGAGACTCAGGTTACCCATCTGCAAAATGAGCCCGTATTTTTCAAGTCACTGGGCTGGCAGAAGGCACTCAATTAATTGCTTTACATTGATTTGTACATGGCTGTTCTGAAAACCTCAAGCTAACATCACTTATCTCTCCACAAAAGCTAGAAAAACACTACTGGAAACCTACTAAGGCCTACTGAGGGCCTCAAGAACAGCTGTCCAAATACTTTGGCCAAGTCATTTCACTTTTAAGAATCTAGTCTATGGAAATGATTAGAATTTCAGGTAAACATTTACACACAAAGATATCTATTCCAGTGTTTATCTACAACAGCAAAAACTACTGATAGGAAAAAAACCTAAATGCCCAACAATAGAGTAAAATAAAATATGTTTATGGATGGACTTCCCTGGTGAACCAGTAGGTAGGACTCCACCCTTCCACTGCAGGAGGCATAGGTTCAATCTCTGGTTGGAGAACTAAGAACCCACATGCCGCACACCACAGTCAAATTAAAAGAAAAAGTGTATATATATATGCCTGAGTAGATAAAGGAATACTGGATAGACAATAAAAATCACATAAAGAGTATGCATTAATAATGTGGACTATCCATGAGATAATGTTATAGTGAAGTTACTGTTACAATTAAGTTATGATGTAACTTCAACTTTGTAAGAAAATATAGAGCCAAAAAATTATTCCTTAGAAACAAAATAGAGACTGGAGGGAAACTTGACAAAATCTTCCTCTCTGTGCTATTTCCTATTTCATAAGTTTTCTATAAAGAAAAAAAGTGAAAAAAAAATTACATCTTAGTTTTAAGATCTTGTGGGGAAAACATTTTGTTGTTGTTAATATTTTTACATCAGAAGGGAAGGCTCTGCTTAAATGCCCAGGTGCTAAACCAAAGTATAGACCTGAATAGAGCCTGAGCCAAGCAAAGAGATGGATGTTCAAACCTAAATAAAACAGAAATGAAATCTAAGGAAACAGAAGCAGAAGAAAGAGGGTGTGGGCGGGCCTGGACTACTGGGGAAATGGGAGGTACCCACAGGGTGAGCTGGGCTGGACAGGAGAGTGGGTGGGACCAGGTCTGGCCCAAGTGCCGCGCTGCTGCTGTCGGCCTGGCGGGGCAGGTGGCTAGGCAGCTGGAGAGGGACACACAGTGCTCTGGGAAGCAGGTTAGTGGGTGTCCAGGGCTGGGTAGTGGTCTGGGAGCTTGGGTTCTCACTGCTGACATCACTGCAAGCAAGGACAGGACTTATACCATGGGAAGGATGGGGGCTAGGAGGTCTATGGGTCAGGTCTAATCCAACAAACCAACCTCCCTGCAAGATTCCAAAGGGGCCATCAGCCTGATGCTACCTCCATCTTTCTTGCCCACCACCAACCACCCACTCAAGGGGGTCCTTGGAGAAGGGAAGAGGCGTGTCAATGAAGGAGCCGCACTCTAGTATGGGACTGCAGCTGCTCTCGGTAGAACAGTGGAGCTGGGCACTAGTGGTCTGGGGGTCCGTGGACTGAGGGCCGGATCTAGAAAGGAATGCGGCACCCAGGTGTCAGACACCAGGGACACAGAAATGCCACCAGACCTCATCCCACTTCCCTCGGGCCTCCCAGTGCCAGGGGCATAAGTGGGCAGTGTGCCCTCAATCTGCCCTGGGAGGTCTAGAGCAGCCCATCTGCCTCATGGCAGGCCCCCTGCCTCCAGCCTATGCCCATCATGGCAGGCCCCCTGCACCAGCCCATGCCCCTCACGGCAGGCTCTCTCCAGCTCCAGGCCTGAGGCCATCACGGCTGGGAGGCCGTGATATCCAACACGAGCTCCTCTCACTCAGTCTGTATCTCCTTCCTGCCCTTCTCTGCTGCTGCTGCTGCTAAGTCACTTCAGTTGTGTCCGACTCTGTGCGACCCCAGAGACGGAAGCCCACCAGGCTCCCCCGTCCATGGGATTCTCCAAGCAAGAATACTAGAGTGGGTTGCCATTTCCTTCTCCAATGCATGAAAGTGAAAAGTGAAAGTGAAGTCACTCAGTTGCGTCTGACTCTTAGCGACCCCATGGACTGCAGCCTACCAGACTCCTCCATCCATGGGATTTTCCAGGCTATAGTACTGGAGTAGGGCCTGCCCTTCTCAGGGAACCATAAAGACACCCACAGGTAAGTCAAATCTCAGTCTGGGTAACTCTTACCAAAGACCTGCTCAAACACTGCAACGCTGAACTAGACCCAAAAAGGGTCTGACTTCTGGCAGCTGAAGCACAGGTATAGTTTCTTATACAGGAAGAAACAAAGGAGCCATCCAAAGGACCCTCAGGTCAAGAACCCATGGCACAGAAACTAAGGTGCTGATTTAATAAGCTCGCTGCTCTCTGGTTTCTCCAGATATCTTTCTCAGCAGACTGTGGGATTGTCGGAGCTGGCTGACAGTCTCAGAAAGACAGCCCATTTCTCTGTGATGTCTGGAGCAGAAGCAGCTCAATTCTCAGCTACTTTATTTGCCCCAACCTCCAGTCCACCAAATAGCTGGGCAGTCTAAATGGTGCTTATCCATCCAGTCTTACAGAAGGAAATGCTCTCCCTTTATTAAATGCAAAAATCAGCGAGGTGAAGAGCGTCACAGGAAGAAATCATTAAATCCCCATCACCTTGCCCTAAAGATCCTTGATTAAATGCAGATCTCAGGGTCCCCTCCAAGGGAATTCACGGTCTGTAGGTTCTCCCTGGGGGGCCTGAACACTGAAAGTGTTACTAGCTCAGCTCAGCCATGTCTGATTCTATGCGACCCCATGGACTGTAGCCCACCAGGCTCCTCTGTCCATGGGATTCTCCAGGCAACAATACTGGAGTGGGTTGCCATTCCCTTCTCCATGGGATCTTCCCAACTCAGGGACTGTACCTGGATCCCCTGCATTGCAGGCAGATTTTTTACCATGGAAAAGGTTGAGGGGCTTGAGGATCTGCATATTTAACCAGCTTTCCACCTGAATCCCTGGCAGGAAGGAAGCCCGCTGGAGGCTTTCTTTTCAGATTTGCCTCTTTAACTCATTTCCAGTTCTGACTTCATTCTCCTATGCTAGTTCTTTTTGTTTAAGTGCATCTTAGAAGAAAAAAATCTAATTCATAAAGGGATCTGGTAGTTAAACGACTTCTGAATGTGTGTGTATACATATATATGTATATATACACACACACACACACATTCTTAACCTAGGAGAAGGAAATAGCAACCCACTCCAGTATTCTTGCCTGGAGAATACCATGGACAGAGGGGCCTAGGGAGCTATAGTCCATGGGGTCGAGAGTCAGACAAGACTTGACTATACCACCATACTTAACCTGAAGAGTGGATACATATCGATATTACATTCACGCATGTAAGTAACATAAAGACATTAGAGTAGTCACTTTGCGACCCCGTGGACTATAGCCCACCAGGCTCCCCAGTCCATGGGATTCTCCAGGAAAGAATACTGGAATGGGTTGCCATTTCCTTCTCTAGGGGATCTTTCCGACCCAGGGATCAAACCCAGGTCTCCCGCATTGCAGACAGATGCTTTAACCTCTGAGCCACCAGGGAAGCCCGACATCTTAGAAAGATGAAGACGTCCAAATGACATTCAAACCCTGCCACCCTGCTTCATCCTGCCGCCAGTGCACCTGACAACTCCTGGCTAAGTGACTGCTGAGTCAGATTCCTTTTCTCCTTACACGAATGAGGCACATTCAGCCAGCGACCATCAATGATGTCCCCTCACCTTGATCTCCGTAGAGAATGAGAGTCAGCCCTAAATACTCTGTCGCTGCCTGGACACACAATGTATCACCCCTGCACAACACTCTGCTATCTGCAGAAACGGTTGAGTGATGTCCTTTCAACCCATCATCTGATCACGATGACCTCAATTTTTGGAGAAGGCAAGTCAAAACTCGACACTTATCTTCAGAGATCCAAGACATATTTATGTGTCAGCCCACCCTTCAACTTGACTGTATCCTTCAGGAAAGTCTGAAAAGGCCGTTGCAGACCAAATGCTTCCCCCGCCCCTACCAATGTCCCCACGTCCAGCCCACGCCCGCTCACCCAGTGACCACATCCCAAAGGAGCTCTGAGCACTAGAGCTGACTAGGTAGTGACAGGCAGGGAGGTGGGGGAAGGAGGGTTATTCCTTGAGAGGAGCCTCACTACACTCTCCCCAAAAGCAGAGGCAAAGACCAAGACCCCATACTCTGTCCAGACCTTGGTGGCCCCCACCAACCCTGCCTGAGGTCTGATTCTTAACGATGACTGCAAGAGGCAGGGTGTGCTAACTCCCAAGAAACTGTGGCTGGAGGATCTGAGAGATCACACCTGCCAAGTCCCACCCCTTCCACAGAGAGGCCAAGCGGGTCACCCAGCTCCTAAGTGACTGGTCTCACACTCTTGGAGGGTAACCCAAGGGTTCAGGCTCATTACTCATCACAGGACACTTACCCATCACTTTTACTCTCTTCCTCAACTTTTTCCAGAAGAAAACACATCCTGCAAAGATGATACACATAGGAAGTCTTCCTAGCATTTTTTTTTTTTTTGGTGGGGCAGTCCTCTGCCCAACTTTCTAAATCACTGCCACCCTCATGGGCAGCTATTAACTCGGGAAGATGGTCTCAACAAACCAGTGACAAAGATGGAGGCAGGGGGCATCAGAACCCCTTCAGCCTACACCTGGCTTAGACAGACTCATCCTTCAAGACTAGTTCAAAAGCAAAACCCAGCTAGGTTCCCAAAGTAGAGCCTGTACAGTCCCAGGAGACATATTACAGTGATGGTCAGTTTGGATTTATTTCCATGCATTTATGTCCTCTCTCAGAAGGCACTTGTTAAGACTTCCATCCCCTGCTTCTTAAACCTCTGCTTGGTGAACTATAGATCCTCCTAGAAAGAATCAACACATTAAGAGCTATTTTCTGGCCATCAAGGCCTGCCTATGCCACAAATACTTGCATACTAATCTCCCCATCACAGGTTGAAAAATATGGACTTCTTTTTTTTTTTAACTCCCAACATAATGAATGAGTTTAAATATTAGAAGTTGAAATTATTAAGTAAATCATTTCACCTGCAAAGCTTCTATTTGCATAACATTAATTCATGGTGGCAGTTAAAACAAATTCATCACATTCTGTATATTAGAAGCTGATTTATGTAGGAACTGAAAAAAATCATGAGCTCAAAATTATACTGACATGATGTACAGACTCAATGGAGAAAGATTTTTCTCTTTCCTTCTTTCCCTTTGATTTTTTTTTTTTTTTTTTAACATCATCTGAACAACTGAATTATGGTGAGAAGGAAAAGGATTTGAGGAGAGGAAGGAGGCAAAGGACTGGCATCTCAGAAAATGAATAATGCTCCCGCCTCACGTGTGTGGCAGGCTCCCGGTGCGGGTATACACACACACTCCGGTTATTAATGTCAAGTATGCCAAAGATACGCTGGGAAATCATTACCATTCATCGCCACTAACCGCCATTAAATTTCAATCAATTCAACTTAGCACAAGTGTACTTGAGCGGCCCTTACAGTTCCTTATAAATGTGGCTCAAAAGTCGGGCTGACTTATTGCATTGTCCACAACACAAAGGAGCATTGCTAAGCGTCTGCTTGGACCCGGGACCGACGCTCTTTTAACATCCTCAGCATTCAAAGATCCTTCTTTTTCTGAGCGCTAAGAGGTCTTCAATCCCTACAGATCAAGACGAATGGGGGAGGGGGGCGGGGCGGGGGATACTATTTTGAGTGACCACCATTACTTTCCTGCCTTGGTGGGGGAAGGTGGATGGATAGGGCAAAAGCAGGCCTTCGTGGCTCCAGTCACTCGCAAATATGCCTTCTGGAAAAAAGTTTTCTGATGCCGCCAAAAGTTTGGTAACGTGGCCCCTTTTCTCCTGGCTTTAGTGAAATGCTCTCAATTCACTCCGCAAACTGTCACCTAAAGTCGAATGAATCCCCTTCTCTTCTCGGAGAAGTGGGTGGGGAGCCACTGGGAAGAGGGAGGGAGGGCCAGCGGCCGTGGGCAGGGAGAAGCGCCTTTCCCAGGTGAGCGCGGGCGCGCTCCGGTCTCCCACCCGGCGCCAGGGGCGCCCGATCTGGATCTGGGCCGCTGGCTTTCTTCCCGAGCCGCCACGAGCAGGGTCCGGCCTGCCGCCACTCGCCGGGGGCGGCCGGTGCGCGGCCAGGACAATGTGGCCATTGTTTGGGCGCCGCAAACCCGGCCGGCGGGCAGGTGGGAGGGACGCGGCGCCGCCGGCGCGCGAGCCGCTCCCGGCGCGGAGGGGTCCCCGTACTCGGGCACCGTCCCTGTGGCCTGGACACGCGGCTCCCCGGAGGCCTCGCAGCCAGCCCTCCGCGGGGCAGAAAATGGAGAGGGGCGGGGAGACGGAGGAGGGAGCGGAGAGGGAGCGAAATAAAAAGATGCCTAGAGAAAGAGGAGAGGGAGGGAAAGAAAAGACAGGAGCGAGGAGAGAAAGAAGATGTAGGGCGGGGAGAGGCGGGACAGAGAGAGCGAGACTGAAGACTGGGGGAAAGGAAGATGGACAGGGAGGAGACAAAGCGGGCAGAGAAGGGCGAAGCGGGTGTAGGGGAGACAGACAGACGTGCAATCGAATCCGACCCCAGGCTACCCAGGAAGCCGCTACAAAGAGCTAAAGTTCACTCTGTTTCGTAGAGGGAAGCGGCTCCAAAGAACCCAGCCGAGTCAGCACAGCGTAATCACACCAGGGGCTTTGCTTAATTACAGGTCTGAAAGCCGGGGCTGGAGGAAGGGCCCTACTTAACTGTGTCCCGGGGAAGGCCCAGGCACTCGAGAGGTTTGCCAGGGTGGAGAACACAAATATCCCCATCCCTACCCCGCCCCCTAAGCCCAGGGAGCCCCGATCCCGGAGGAACCCGGATCCCGGAGGTCGAGGCTGAGGTCTGCAACGGGCACAGAACAACCATCAGGATGGAGTGCGGACGGGAGTCCGGGGCTGAGACGGCGCCGGTCAGCGGGGAGGCCCCGCCTCAGCCCCGGGACAGGGCCACCCCCTCCCCCCCTCACTCGCTCACTACCTCTCAAGAGGCCAGGGGCCCTCCGCCCAAGGAGGGAAATCAATCCCTTGCTAATGAATAAAAAGTCCCTTTTATTTCACTGCTGTGTTTGGTTCATTAAATTTTCCACAGATTTGCAGAGAAGAAAACATAATCAATAAACCTTGACAAAAAGTGAACGTGTGAAAAAGGCCGGAGAATGGAAAACTGAGATAAAAGTGATATCCGATCACAGATTTCAGGGCCAGATGACGAGCTGGGGCTGCCGCAGAATCTCAATGGACCATCACCCTTTTGCGGCTTTCCTTCCCTTTGCTGAAACTCTTCTTTCAAGACAATAGGAAATGCACTAAAACTTTTTTCTTATGCTAATGCCTGAAACCGGGCACTCACAATTAAAACACATTGCCCGGCAACCTGTTTTTGGGGGGCTGTTTTTTTATGACACACATGCACACACACAAAACCACATGAACTTATTCACTTTAAACTAAAAATCTCAAAAACAGTTTATATGAACTCTTTGGTCACATCCCAAGTGAGTTATTTTCCCTCACATAGTATGATTTTTAAAAAGCTAGAAGCAGAACACAAGCAGCTATATTGAGGGTGCTTTTGTTGATAAAGGAGATGAGGAAAATAAAATACTAAACACGCAGAAAGTCTGCTGTTATCACTAAGGTATTCCCCCAGGGGGTTAAACATAGTTTTGTAGGTTTAGGATATTTTGGTCACCCTCCAAACCTAAAAACAATGATCAAAAAAACATGGAAAAAAAAAAAAAAAACAATGATAGATGATTTTTTTTTTTTAATCCTTTGGAGTCCACAGCAAACATTCAAATTCATTTTGGAATATGCAGTATTAAATCTGGTGGCAAGCATTTATTTAAAACCAACGAAGCTGTTGTTCTTTACCAAAAGACATTGCCAAATGACAAAGCCTTCCCAGGACCCCTTCCCAAACCATCTTTTAAACAAACCTGAGGCCACAATTAAAGAGCAGGCTCCCCTCCTACCTTCTTTAGAAGCCAGTGAGCCTTGATCACTGAAACCGGGCCTATTCTGGTGGCTTATACAATCACCCCTGTGGCCTCTCTGAATTTTCTGGAATCTAAGAGTACAGTTTTCCTCTTTGGTATTCTTCACATGTTTCAAGTGTGCACGCCTCTGACACTTACTGAAAAGAAGAAAGCAGGGAGCTGCTACCCCCCGGGAGGGGTTCCTTTTCAAAGGTTCCAGGGGATACAGCTGCAGCCCTCCACGGCTAGGTCCACCTGGCCCGAGCACCATCCCTGAGCACCAGGAAACAGGGCCTGGCACAGGTAGAACCCCTCTGCATCCTAAAGAAGCAGGACAGGTGGCTCCACCTCCCTGGAGCTGGCCTATGAGCCAGCGTCACGGGATAAAACGAAATGTGGCTGAACACACTTTTCCCAGGAAAAGGCAGGCTGCCCTACCCCTTGAGTCCATAAAGCTATTGGGCTCGCCTTTTGTGTTTCCACAAGTCAGCTGGGTGTGTAGGGGTCACACAGTCTTTCAAAGTGCCCATGAAAACTGCCTGGTCCCAGTTAGAGGGACTTGCTGGCATCTGTAGGGTGAAGGTCCCTCTGCCTTCCTATGGGTGGTCAAGAGAGGTCCTGCTGAAAGAAGGGTGTTTTTTAGGCAAATATTCAATTTTGTCAGCCTGCCTGCTGAATCGCCAGGTTGGCTAATCCAGCCCTAAGGGCTGCACTGTGTACAGGGCACTTGTGGGAGTACACAAAGCATGAAGTATTTGTGTATCTTTCAGTCTGCAGTGCAAACAAGCCAGCTACAGTACACAGCCTCCAAGACCCCTGCAGCCGGGCAAGGAGTCACTGACAAGCAGCCCTGTAGCCCCCTCTTCCATGAGTGAGCTGGAGCATCCCCGAGAACACACACCGGCCCTCCTTTCTAAGGCTGCCCAGCTAGAAGGACCTCTCTAACCCCACACACCCTTCAAGATGGGCCAAGCCAAAAAGTCCCCTCCAAGGTCACAGGCAGGGTCTGTATGAGTTTGGAAGCAGCCTGGAATGCTCTGCTGAAGGGGTCTGAACCCTGTACAAATTCCCCTCCAAACCATTCCCATGGAGAATGAAAAAAAAAAAAAAAAAAAGAAAACTCTCCCTAACAGTCAGGCCTGCCTTGGTCCTCAGTGAGCCCGGGCCTGATTTGGGAGTGCCTTCTTCCTTCCCATTGGCATTCTCAGCCCACTGACTTTGAAAACAGACTGAGCTGACTACAGTCTCACTCAGATACCTACCCAAGGGAGAGTCAGGTCACCTGAGGCCTATTTCCTGGGTGAGTGGGGGCCTCACCTCCATTGGAGTGCTTCCTGCCTGAGTTTAAATCCCCCTACCATCACTAACTAACCTCATGAAATTAGTTTATTTCTCCCAGCAGAGGGGAAATACAAACCATCCTAAATATCACAAACCAGAACTAATTTCTGAAACTCTTAGACAAGTGACAACTCTCTACGTGTCTGGGTTTGACTGGGACCTTAAATCTGGGGGAGAACCCTCAGCCATCAGGGTCGAAGCAGTAGGTCTGAGAAAACAAAAGCAGGAAAGATGAAGGAAGAAAGAGGCACAAGAAGGGAATGGGGTCCTGAAGGGATGTATCTGCAGTGGTCTGGATGCCTCCTGCCTCCGTATAGAATCAGTGACCCTGGCCAGACCAGAAGCTGGGGCGAGCCTGAAGGCCATCAGAAGTCAAAGCAGCCAGGCACAGTTAGGGTGCCCAGCCCAGCCCTGGGGAGACCAGCCCGAGTAGCTACACAATGAGTTTTTTTTTCAGGGCAGAGGCAAGTGCAAAGTCGCTCTGAGGCCCCCACGGGACAGGGAAGCCACCAAAGAAAGGAAACTCCCAGGCAAGGTAAGGAAGTGGGTGGGGAGGGGGCTTCTGGGTCAGGTGGTAGAACAAACAGATCTCCTCAGGAGACTGGTGACCAGCTCGCCTATTCCGTAGCTTTCCATCGCTGTATATTTTGGATTTCAGCGTTTATTTACTTTCCTTTTTGGCACCGAGCCCCCTGAGCACGCCAATACAATATTTGTTTAAACACTATTTTATGCCGCTTGCGAGGGAACCGTTTACTTTCAAATGCTCCAACATCCCCCTGAGCCTCGTCGGCAAACAGCATATGAGCGTTTTACAACTGCTCCCTTTATCTGGAGCTGTCGGGATTAAACCTTCACACGCCCGGCGAAGACGGCAGGGCGGGGGTCCCGGGACTTGGCCGCGGCCACCAGGCTGCAAAGTCCTCCCAGGACCCCGAGCACCGCGCGGGATGCCCTAGCGAGAAGGCAGAGCAGCGCAGTAAAAGATCCCCGCGGCCCAGCACCAGACTCCGGGGAAAGGTCGACTCTTCCCCGGCCCGGATCAATTCTGAAAGTCACACCAAAATGACACAAAAGAGAGGGGAGTGGAGGGAGGCACCCCGCGGGAGATCCAAAGCCCGCGAGCGCCCCTGCGACAGGGCACCCGGGGTGAGGCGCTCCGGCTCCATCTCCAGATCCTCGCGTAGTGGAAGTCGGGTTTCCTAGGAAGTGACAGCAATTACTGTCGGGCTGAAAAGGCGCCCAGTTGGGTGCACTTCCAGCGCCCCTTCCCCCGACACGGGGGGCGCGCTCGCTCCACACACACACACACACACACACACACACGCACGCGCTCCCTTCCTCCTCCTCCTACCAGCGGCCCCCCCTCCCCGGGCCCAGTCTGAGGGAAACGCTCCCCTTTCTAAACCCTTAATAGGATTGGCGCCCAACTCTCTCTGCGCCGCTCCCCATCCATCGCACACAGATCAAGTTGCAGTAGTGGATTTTTCAAATTCCTCAGCAAATATACTTGTTGAGAGATTGCCGGCGGCGCGGGGGTAGGCGCGGGGCGGGGGGTGGACGATGAGTGGGGGCGGGGAAGAAAGAGCGTGGCGGGGGGGGACACCGGAGGACAGGGCGAGAGATTACGTGAGGATCCCTCGGGGAAGTCAAGCGGATCTCAGAGCGGAGGGCAAGAAAGGAGGAGGAGGAGAGAAGCAAGGAGGGAAGCGGGAGGGAAAGCCTGACCGAGGGGGAGGGGGCGACAGGGCCCGAGGAGGGGAGAAAGGAGCGAGAAAGAAAGAAAGGCAGGGCTTGGGACGGGCAGCGCGGAGAAGTGCAGTTAGAAGTTCTCAGCGGCTGGCTTCAGCCCCTCCACCCCCTGCACACTCCCGGAGACACACTCCCATGACCCACCTCTGGAGCTCGCAGCATCCCAATCTCCCCGCCCTACCCTCAACTCCCGAAAAAACGGCCCCGGGCTAGGGGGCGGTGGAGACCGGGTGGAGGCAAGCTCAGTCGCGCTCCCCAAGAAGGCAGGCTCTTTCCCCCAGGTGGAAGGAGGATGGAAAATCGCCCCCTTGGTCCGGAGTTTCCATCCCTGGACTCCCCTTAGGTCCCAGCCTGGTTTAGTCAGAACCCGGGCGCGGGCCGCCGCGCTAGCCCCCGGTGCCCGAATCCCCGTGCCATGGCGCGGGTACCCGGCCGAGGGACGCTCCAAGACGGCGCAGCATCCCAGTCGGCCCGAGTTCGGCCGAAGTAGGGGGCACTTCGCGACGAAAAGCAAGCAAAAGAAGGCCAAAGCAACTTTACCGAGGGAGACAAAAGTTTGCCTCTAGCACGCAGGTGGCCTCCGGGGCGCCAGGCGGTGGCTGCGGGCCCCCATCCCAACTTGGTTGGCGCGGCGATCCACCGCGGGCTGCCGTGTGCCCAGGCTCACTCCGGCCGGGGCTTTGCGGGCCAGGCAGGGGAGGGGACCGAGAGGAGGGCCGGGGCCAGGCAGCCCCTACAGCCGGCGAGCGGGCAGCTCCCCTAGGCTCCGGCGCGCAGGGCGGCTAGAGCTCCTTCCTCCGGCTCCTCCAGCTCCTCCCCGTCTTCCTTCGCGTCCGCCGCCGCCGCCGCCGCCTCCCGCTCCTCCTCGAAGACTCATTGATGGGAGTTTGAAAAAAAGTCCGCGGAGCCGTGCTGCCTCGGCTGGCGAGCTCCAGCACTCCCGCGCTCCAGCCCGCCGCGCACCCGCACGGCGCAGCGCCCCCGCGCGCACGGCTGCGGCACACAGGGCGCCGCGCCCCCGCCCGAGCCGCGCGCCCCCGCCCAGAGGGGATCCCGGGGACCTGGAGGGGAGGGGCGGCCTAGGACCCTCCTCAGCGCCCTAGAGAGAAAGCACACCTACGAAGAAAGTTCCAGCAGAGAACGAAAGAGCGCGCCAGTCCCCAACACTTTTTTTAAGGCGCCGGGTGGGTGGGGGGTCGCTAACTCAAGTCAGATGAGCTCCGGAGCCGAGGCGCTGGGACGGTTCTGTTTTCAATCTCTGAAATCCCCCGCCCTCCCCACCTCCCTCTTCCCCTCCGCCGGGAGATGCCCGGGTCGGCGTTCCCATTGCGCCCGCTTCTCCGGGCGCCGGGGGCGGAAGCGGGGGACTGGAGGGCTGGCGGGGAGGGAGGCAGGCTTTCGGGGGTGCTGGTTCTACGCCGACTCTCCGGCAGCCACCAGCGCGTGCAGGTGCCGGGGTCCGGCCTGCGCCCCCCGCCGCGGCTAGCACGAGTCGCCCTCTGGGCGCCTGCTGGTGAGAAGCGTAGCAGCCTTCTAGGTTTGGTGCCTGTGTGTTTGGTAGGAAGGGTTTTTGTTTGTTTTGTTTTGTTTTTAGAGACTCCACTCGAGCTGCCGCAACCAGATGGAAGTAATCAGAACCCAACAACAACAGAGGAAGAAGGAAGAAAAAAACCTCACTGAACTTTTGGACCAAAGTGTGTATGGGTGTGTGTGTGAAAGAACTTGCTTAAGCAAACTAGGTAACAAGCCTTGGGCCTCAGGCCTCACCGCAGCCCAGAAAGAGCTGCTTGGCTGGAAGAAGCAGGGGACAGCTGGCTGAAGTGCCCCCAACCCATGGCCAGCCTCCAGCCTCTCTAAAGCTGAGGGTCCTCCTCCAAAAAGGGGACCCTCACCCGCACAAGTTTCTAAATTTTCCTTCTAACACTTGTGGACGACTTACTATGTGCTAGGTGACATGTTGTATTTCTTTTGAATTATATAACCTACAAAACTCCAGGAAGTAGATTTTCTTCTCCCTCATTTTACAGGTGAGAAGACTGAGGCTTTAAGTGAAGTAGCTTGTCCCAGGTCGGAGCATCGAACTGCCATCCTTCATGAGTTCGGTAGTTTGTACCATTAGTTTAGCCAAGGGTGTTGAGAGCACCTCTCTCTCTTCAGCCCTTTCTACAGTTGCATCTTGTCTGGAATGTATGGGACTAAAGTCTCAGAGACCCAATTCTGCCCTCCTTTCACAAGCCTGTGTTACTGATGTGACCTCCCTTTGTCAGTCGCTCTTTCCATGTGCCACTAACCTGACCAGCCCTTCTCTAACTTTATTTTCCACATTTTAACAGAAGAGAGAGCATTTTGATCCCCGTTCCCTATTACCCACCTTCCTTTTAATTTCCTTACATTCATTTAGATGACAGGACAGTTTCTTCTTGATCGAGGAAAAAATATATGCAGAACAATATCACAACAATCTGATGCTAATTTTGTTTTTCTCTAGTAGGCTCTCTGGACTGAAAGAAAAAAAAAAAAAAACCCTTCAGGGTTTTTAAAAAACAAATCTTGGAGAAGTCAATGTATTTATCAAAGGAAAGAGAAGTTTGGAAGGGCTTTCTCTTTAAATATGATCAGATTCACCATTCCTCCATGCTATTTGTTTAAATTCCTGCTGAGCTTTCAGACACAGACTCTAAGGAGACAGAAAAAGTAAACTCTCCCTCCCTTCCTTGGCCATATTTTAATGACCCTATTCATATCTACCCCATGAAATGTGCAGAATCATTTCATGTTACTGGAATATTAGCAACGTTGGGTGATTACTTCATTACAAGCTTGTCTCTGTTGGTTTCCTTGTGTTGTTCAGTTTGTGAAGAAGTTTAAACAAATCGACATTTTAGGATATTTCGTTTTTCTCTGTTTTTCTTCTCAGTCCCGCTCCACTCCTGCTGGAATGCCGGCACTCTCATAACCTTTTCTGGCTTATTTTGGCAAGGAGGTGGCTGTTGAGATGAAGATGGAATCTTTTCAGTTTGAGGAGAAGGTGTAAACATCACGCCTTGATCTCTAGGTGGCCAGAAGTCTAAGCACTGAAAAAAAAAGCAATAGAAGGTGTGGAGTGGAGGCAAACTGGCAGAGCAGAGAAATGAACGTTAGACACAAGGTTGTAGTCCAAGTCTAGTGCTAAATGTATGACCTTGAGTGAGTCCCAGTTTGTTTAGTCCACATCTTTCTGTGTGCCCAGTACCATGCCATCTGATGTGACATCACAGTGAGTGGGATGAACGAGAGAGCCTTCTCGTGGAGTTCATTGTTTCATGAATAAACAGTCAGGGGACTTCCCTGATAGTCCTGTGGCTAAGACTCGGCACTCCCAGTACAAGGAGCTCTGGTTCAATCCCTGGTCAGGGAACTAGATTTAACATGCCACAATTCAGAGTTCACATGCTACAACTAAAGATCCCACGTGCCACAACTAAGACCCAGAACAGTCAAATACATAAATAATATTTAAAAACACACATAGACAAATGTATAATTGCAAACTGGGTAAAGAAGACATACAAAGTGCACCAAAAGATCACCATAGGGGACCTAACCTAGCATGGGAGGCAGCAATGGGGAACACAGAGAAGGCTTATCTGAGGGAGTGAGGTTGCACTGTCTGACAGGAAGAAGGAATGAAGGACTAAAAAAGAAAAATTGTGGGATGGCATTAACTATAAAAGCTCTGCACAGCAAAGGAAACAATCCACAATGTGAAAAGGCAGTCTATGGAGTGGATGAAAATACTTGCAAACCATATACTGACAAGGAGTTCATTTCCAAAATAAATAAGGAACTCCTAAAACTCAATAGCAAAACCACAAATGACCTGACTAGAAAATGGGCAAAGGAGAACAGAAATTTCTCCAAAGAAGACCAACTGATGGCCAATAGATATATAAAAGGTGCTCAGCCTCGTTCATCCCAGGGAAATGCAAATCAAAACCACAAGGTGGGAATTCCCTGGCTGTCCAGTAATTAGGACTCTGTGCTTTTACTGCCAAGGGTGCAAGTTCAGTCCCTAGTTGGGGAACTGAGAGTCTGCAAGCTCAGCAAAACAAACAAACAAACATACCACAAGGCGATATAACTCACACTTGTTAGGGTGTCTATCATCAAAAAAACAAAAGATATTAATCACAAGTATTAGTGTTTGTAGGAAACACAGAATCCTTATGCACTGTCAATGGGAATGTAAAACGAAATTTAAATGGTACATAATAGTGTAGCAATTATGGAAAATACCATGGAAGTCTCTCACAAAAATAGAAATAAATCCAGCCATCACACTCTCAGTTATAGATCCAAAAATACTGTAGTTAGGACTTTGAAAAGGTATCTGCACTCCTATGTTCCTTGCAATGTTATTCACAATAATCAAAATATAGGAACAACCCAAGTATATGCCATTAGATGAAACATGAAGAAAATGTGAAAGAAACATACCATGGAATATTATCCTCAAAATAAAGAAGATCCTACCATTTGCAGTCACAGAGATCAACCTGGGAGAAATTTTAAGTGAAATAGGTCAGTCACAGAAGGACAAACACTGCCTGATTCCTCTTATTTGAGGCATTTAAAATAATCAAAGGCATAGGTTAGTGGTAAAGATTCCTCCTGCCAATGCAGGAGACCCAGGTTGGGTCTCTGGGTAGGGAAAATGCCCTGGAGAGGGAATTGGCAACCCACTCCAGTATTCTTCTCTGGGAAATCCAATGGACAGAGGATCCTGATTGGCTGCAATCCATGGGGTTGCAAAAGAGCTGGACATGACTTACTGCCTAAACACCACCACAAAAAAAAAAACAATAGAAATGGTAGAATAGTTGTTACCAGGGATGAAGTTGGGAGGATAAGGAAATATAGTTGTTGGGTCAGTATAAAATTAGTTACACAAGAGAAGTAAATCCCAGAGATCTGCTGTACAAAACAGAATGCCTGCACTGTGCTTGTCATTAACAAGAAGGAATTGTGTACTTAAAAATGTAAAGGGTGGAAAAAAAACGTAAAGGGTATATCTCATAAATTTTTTAAAATTTTTATTGGCGTTAAGGTGCTTTATATTGTTGTGTTAGTTTCTGATATACAGCAAAATGAATCAGCTATATGTATACACACATCCCCTCTTTGTCTCCACAGAGCATGAAGGAGAACATCCTGTGCTGTACAGTATATTCTCAGTAGTTACCTGTGTTATACACGGTATCAATAGTATATATGTGTCGATCCCAATCCCCCAATTCATCCCACCCCTGCTTTCCCAATTGGTGTTCATCCATTTGCTATTTATGTGTCTGTATTTCTGCTCAAATAGGCTCATCTGCCAAATTTTTCTAGATTCCACATGTATGCGTTAACATATGATAATTATTTTTCTCTTTCTGACTTAATGTCACTTTGTTTGAGTCTCTCAATCCATCCACATCTCTGCAAATGTCACAAATGTTTCCTTTTATGGCTGAGTAATATTCCATTGTATATATGTGCCACATCTTTATCCATTCTTCTGTTGATGGCACATTTAGTTTGTTCCCATGTCCTGACTATTGTAAATAGTGCTGCAATAAACATTGGTATGCATGTACCTTTTGGAATTAACAGTTTTCTCTGGGTGTATGCCCAGGAGTGGGATTGCTGAATCAAATGGAAGCTCTGTTCTTAGTTCTTAAAGGAACATCCATAGTGGTCTCCACAGTGTTACATCAATTTTACATTCCCACCAACAGTGTAAGAAAGTCTCATATTAAGTGTTCTTCAGTCAGTTCAGTTCAATCACTCAGTCGTGTCCGAATCTTTGTGATCCCACAGACTGCAACATGCCACGCTTCCCTGTCCTTCACCATCTCCTGGAGCTTGCTCAAACTCATGTTCATTAAATCAGTGATGCCATCCAACCATCTCATCCTATGTCATCCCCTTCTCCTCCTTCCTTCTATCTTTCCCAGCATCAGGGTCTTTTCCAATAAGGTGGCTTTTCTCATCAGGTGGCCAAAGTATTTGGAGCTTCAGCTTCAGCACCAGTCCTTCCAAAGAATATTCAGGGTTGATTTCCTTTAGGATTAATTGCTTTGATCTCCTTGCTGTCCAAGGGACTCTCAAGAGGCTTATCCAACACCACAATTCAAAAGGGTCAATTTTTGGTAGTCAGCCTTCTTTATAGTCCAACTCTCACATCTATACACGACTACCGGAAAAACCATCACTTTGACTATCCGGACATTTTTTGGAAAAGTAATCTCTGCTTTCTAACACGCTCTTTATCTTTGTCATAGCTTTTCTTCCAAGGAGCAAGTGTCTTTTTATTTCATGGCTGCAGTCGCCATCCACAGTGATTTGGAGTGATTTCTTAAGTGGTAAGTGCTCTTACCACATAGAAAAAAAAGAGTCACCAGGAAACTCCGGGCAATGAGGGATACATTTGTTACTTGGGTTGTGGTGATAGCAACACAGCTGTATACCTAACAGAAGCATAAGAGATTAAGAAGAGGTAGCAAGAATACACAGAAGAACTGAACAAAAAAGACCTTCATGACCTGGATAATCATGATGCTGTGGTCACTCACCGAGAGCCAGACATCCTGGAGTGTGAAGTCAAGCGGGCCTTAGGAAGAATTACTATGAACAAAGCTAATGGAAGTAATGGAATTCCAACTGAGCTATTTCAAATCCTAAAAGATTTTAAATGCTCTGAAAGTGTTGCACTCAATATGCTAGCAAATTTGGAAAACTCAGCAGGGGCCACAGGGCTGGAAAAGGTCAGTTTTCATTCCAGTCCCAAAGAAAGGCCATCCCAAAGAAAGTTCAAGCTATGCCATACAGTTTCACTCATTTCACATGCTAGCAAGGTAAAATTCTTCAAGCTAGGCATCAATAGTATGTGAACCGAGAACTTCCAGATATATAAGCTGAATTTAAAAAAAGGCAGAGGAACCAGAGATCAAATTGCCAACATTCATGGGATCATAGAAAAAGCAAGCGAATTAAAAAAAAAAAAAAACTACTTTGGCTTCATTGATTATGTTAAAGCCTTTGACTGTGTGGATCACAACAAACTGCAGAACCAGACCACCTTACCTGTCTAAGAAACATGTATGCAGATCAAGAAGCAACAGTTAGAACTGGACATGGAACAACATATTGGTTTAAAATAGAGTAAGGAGTACAACAAGGCTGTATATTGTCACCTTGCTTATTTAACTTATATGCAGAGTACATCTTGAGAAATGCAGGGATGGATGAATCACAAGCTGGAATCAAGATTGCCAGAGAAATATTGACAACCTCAGATATGTAGATGATACCGCTTTAATGACAGAAAGTGAAGAAGAACTAAAGAGGCTTTTGATGAAGGTGAAAGAGTAGAGTGAAAAGCTAGCTTAAAACTCAGTGTTGAACAAACAAGTCATGGCATCCAGTCCCATCACTTCATGGCAAATGGAAGGGGAAAAAGTGGAAACAGTGACAAATTTTATTTTCTCGGGCTCCAAAATCACTGTGGACAGTGACTGCAGCCATGAAGCTAAAGATACTTGCTCCTTGGAAGGAAAGCTATGACAAACCTAGAGAGTGTGTTAAAAAACAGAGACATAGACATCATTTTGCCAACAAAGGTCCATTTTTGGATAGCAAGGAGATTAATTAATCCTGCTGCTGCTGCTGCTAAGTCACTTCAGTCATGTCCGACTCTGTGTGACCCCATAGATGGCAGCCACCAGGCTCCCCCATCCTTGAGATTCTCCAGGCAAGAACACTGGAGTGGGTTGCCATTGCCTTCTCCAATGCATGAAAGTGAAAAGTGAAAGTGAAGTCGCTCAGTCATGTCCGACTCTTAGCAACCCCATGGACTGCAGCCTACCAGGCTCCTCCATCCATGGGATTTTCCAGGCAAAGCACTGGAGTGGGGTGCCATTGCCTTCTCCAATGCATGAAAGTGAAAAGTGAAAGTGAAGTCGCTCAGTCGTGTCCGACTCTTAGCGACCCCACAGACTGGAGCCTACTAGGCTCCTCCGTCCATGGGATTTTCCAGGCAAAAGTACTGGGGTGGGGTGCCATTGCCTTCCCCGTAATTAATCCTAAAGGAAGTCAACTCTGAATATTCACTGGAAGGATTGATGCTGAAGTTGAAGCTCCAATACTTTGGCCACCTGATGTGAAGAGCTGACTCATTGGAAAAGACCTTAATGCTGGGAAAGATTGAAGGCAGGAGGAGAAGGGGATAGCAGAGAGTCAGGTGGTTGGATGGCATCACCAATTCGATGGACATGAGTTTGAGCAAACTGGGAGATAGTGAAGGACAGGGAAGCCTGGTGTGCTGCAGTCCGTGGGGTTGCAGAGTCAGACATGACTGAGCAACTGAACAACAAATGAGCTTTCCAGTAGTCATGTATGGATGTGAGCATTGGACCATAAAGAAGGCTGAGTGCCAAAAAAATTAATGCTTTTGAATTGTGCCAGAGAAGATTCTTGAGAGTCCCTTGGACTGCAAGGAGATCAAACCAGTCAATCCTAGAGGAAACCAACCCTGAATATTCACTGGAAGGACTGATTTGGAAACTGAAGCTCCAGTACTCTGGCCACATGATGCACAGAGCAGACTCATTGAAAAGACCCTGATGCTGGGAAAGATTGAAGGCAAAAGGAGAAAGGAGTGGCAGAGGATAAGATGGTTGGATGGCATAACCAATTCAATGGACATGAATTTGAGTAAACTCTGGGAGATAGCGGAGACAGAGGAGCTTGGCCTGTTATAGTCAGTAGAGTTGTGACTACACAACAGAATACTTTAATGAGGTACAATTTTATTACACCAATTCTACCTCAGTAAAGCTGGGGGAATTGAAAGAAGTGAGGGAGGGTCAGTGAGCAGAGGGAACAGGGTGGGGGTGTACTTTTCCAGTTTTCCCTTTTCTTTCTGTAAAAAGAGCCTGGTGGCAAGAAAATCTAGCCCCAAGAGAGATGTGGCTTGGGCATCATCACACAGTGTTCCAATCACTAGGGGCATGTAGCAAATTGACCCCAAATTCAATGGTGTAAAACAGCCATTTATTATGTTCTAAAGTTCTGTGGGTCAGGATTTTGGACAGGGCATGGTAGGGATGGTTTGTCTTCCCTCCACAGTGTGGGGGCCTCAGCTGGAAGATTCCAAGGCTGGCGTTGGTATCATCAGAAGACAAGGTCACTCACATGCCTGTGGTTTGTTCATGTTGGCTGCTGGCTGGGGGCCTTGGTTCCTTTTGGTCTGGACCTCTCCATGTGGCCACACTACTGAGATTAGCTTGGGCTTCCTCACAGCATGGTGGTAGCTGGGTTCACAGGGTGAGCATCACAAGAGATATCCAGGCGGAAACCCTGTCGCTTTTTGGGAAACTTTGGAAGTCACCCAGCATCCCTTGCTGCTGCTGCTGCTGCTGCTAAGTCGCTTCAGTCGTGTCCAACTCTGTGCGACCCCATAGACGGAAGCTCACCAGGCTCCCCGTCCTTGGGATTCTCCAGGCAAGAATACTGGAGTGGGTTGCCATTTCCTTCTCCAATGCATGAAAGTGAAAAGTGAAAGTGAAGTCACTCAGTCGTGTCCGACTCTTAGCGACCCCATGGACTGGAGCCTACCAGGATCCTCCGTCCATGGGATTTTCCATGCAAAAGTACTGGGGTGGGGTGCCATTGCCTTCCCCGCAGCATCCCTTGGCTGCATGCTATTCATTAAGACACAAGGTTCTGCCTAGGTTCAAAGAAAGGGAAACTTGACTCAGCTTCTCTGTGGGGAGTGGCAAGATTCTGAAGAATGTATGTATGTGTGTGTGTGTTATTTGTCATATATATATATGTATCTATATATACACTTAAGTATGTATATATATATTTGCACATGTGCATGCTAAGTCACTTCAGTCATGTCCGACTCTTTGCGATCCTATGGACTGTAGCCCACCAGGCTCCTTTGTCTATGGGATTCTCCAGACAAGAATACTGGAGTGGGTTGCCATTTCTTTCTCCAGGGGATTGAACCCAGGTCTGTTATGCCTCCTGCATTGACAAGCAAGTTCTTTACCACAAGCACCAGATGGGAAGCCCATGTATATATATATATACATACACACACACATATATATATGTATACATATATTTTGAATCACTTTGCTGTAATAACCTGAAATTAGCACAGCACTGTAAATCAACTATACTTGAATTAAAAAAAAAAAATCAGATCAGCATTTGCTTAGGGGCAGAGGAATTGGCAAGAAGGAATGGATAACAAAGAAACATAAGGAAACTTATGGGTGATCACTAGACTCATTTTGACTGTTGGATGTATACAAAAATAAAAATTTTTATATGTGAAAAAAAATATGAAAGACTCCTAATTAAAATGTGATGAAATTTTTATAAGATACTGAACTGATCCAGCCCATAGTATACTGAATTTAACTGAAATTAGTTGCTTCTCTAAGGAGTTACTGAGAAGCAGTGGATAGTGTGGGAGATGGCTTAGTTTCCAAGGCATCCACCCCTTGGGGTTCCATCCATTCCACTGTATTCAGCAGAAAGATAAAGTAGAGTTGGCTTGCGGGCTTCAATAAAAGAACATTTACTCTCAAATCTTCCCAAATGCATGCACATCATTTCTCTCTTTTGATTCCTTCTCCGATCTCCATTATTATTTTTTTCAGTGTTTCAAGTTATCTTTTTAAACGTTTGGTGTCAGGGTTTTATTTTGCACCCAGGTTACTTGGGGAGCCTCCTTTGCCAGAAGTTAGCAGGGGAGAGGCAAACTCTCACTGCGTCTGAATCAATCCAAGAAGGAGAGAGATGGCTTAGGGCCACCCAGGGTCAGGCCATGTGGCGGAGGCTGTCAGCAAAGTGGAAGCAGGAAACTGGTGTGGGAGGATGGGTGTTGGTCCACAGCTGAGGCCAACCCACAGGCTGTATTAGACAGCAAGCCTTGGGGACTTCCCTGATGTGGTTAAGAATCGCCTTTCCAATGCAGAGGATGTGGGTTCAATCCCTGGTTTGGAAACTAAGATCCCACATACCATGGGACAACTAAGCGCGTGTGCCACAACTACTGAATTGGCACGCTGCTAGAGAGATGCCCATAACGAAAGATCTCACCTGCCACAACCAAGATCCCTCGTGCCACCACTGAGACTGTGCTCAGGGGCTAAGTCGTGTCTGTCTCTTTGTGACCCCATAGACTGTAGCCCACCAGGTTCCTCTGTCCATGGAATTTTCCAGGCAAGAATACTTGAGTGCAATGCCACATCCTTCTCCAGGGGATCTTCCTGACCCAAAGACAGCCTGCATCTCCTGCACTGCAGGCAGATTTTTTACCACTGAGCCACTGAGGAAACCAAAACTCAACTGTACTTCAATTTTTTTAAAAAAGTCTCTATAATTGAAGCAATTTGGTACTGATGAGTGGATGAAAAGATAGACCAATGGGATGGAATACAAAATCCAGACATAGACCCAGTTGTGTATAGAAATTTCAATTTTGATAAAGTGGGCATCAGGAATGGGTGGGTGAAACAAGTGTTTACCCAAATTGTACTAGGAAAACTGAAAATTAAAACTAGACAAGGGACTGTTCCTCACTTATTAGACTGACAAAGACCCAAAGTTTGACATCAAAATCTGTCAGTGAGGCTGTAGAGAAACAGACACTCTTATACATTGCGGGTGGAAATGCGAAACGGACAACCGTGATGGAGGGAAATTTGCAATATCTAGCAAAATCACATAAGCATTTACTCCTTTGACAAACACATCTCATTTCCAGGTATCTATTTCAGACACAGTACAAACAGGCATATGCAGGGACTTCCCTAGTCATCCAGTGGTTAAGATTCCACCATCCAAGGCAGGGGATGCAGATTCACCCCTGGTGAGGAAACTAAGATTCTGCATGCTGCAGGGAAACAAGTCTGTGCACCATAACTAAAGAAGCCCTGGTGCTCTCGAGCCCACGCTCTGCAACAAGAGAAGCCACTTCAATGAAAAGACCTTGTGCCAGAACTAGAGAGTAGCCCCTGCTCGCCACAACTAGAGAGGATCAGTGTGCAGCCATGAAGACTCAGTGCAGCCAAAATAAATAAAATAAAAGTATATGCAGAAAACTATTAATAGCAGCATTATTCATGATATCAAAGAATTGGAAATTATCCAAATATCTCCAAAGACAGATTGAATGAAAAAAATTATGTGTATATCAGATCAGATCAGTCGCTCAGTCGTGTCTGACTTTTTGCGACCCCATGAACTGCAGCACGCCAGGCCTCCCTGTCCATCACCAGCTCCCGGAGGTCACTCAGACTCACATCCATCAAGTCAGTGATGCCATCCAGCCATCTCATCCTCTGTCGTCCCCTTCTCCTCCTGCCCTCAATCCCTCCCAGCATCAGAGTCTTCTCCAATGAGTCAACTCTTGGCATGAGGTGGCCAAAATACTGGAGTTTCAGCTTTAGCATCATTCCTTCCAAAGAAATTCCAGGATTGATCTCCTTCAGAATGGACTGGTTGGATCTCCTTGCAGTCCAAGGGACTCTCAAGAGTCTTCTCCAACACCACAGTTCAAAAGCATCAATTCTTCAGCGCTCAGCCTTCCTCACAGTCCAGCTCTCACATCCATACATGACCACAGGAAAGACCATAGCCTTGACTAGGTGAACCTTTGTTGGTAAAGTAATGTCTCTGCTTTTGAATATGCTATCTAGGTTGGTCATAACTTTCCTTCCAAGGAGTAAGCGTCTTTTAATTTCATGGCTGCAATCACCATCTGCAGTGATTTTGGAGCCCAGAAAAATAAATTCTGACACTGTTTCCACTGTTTCTCCATCTATTTCCCATGTAGTGATGGGACCAGATGCCATGATCTTCGTTTTCTGAATGTGTATATATGTATGTATGTGTATATATATATATATATATATATGTATATGTATATATGTATATATAAGTTTCTCTTTTTAGGAGCATTGTAGCTGATAAACAAGGAAGGAATGACAGAATCAAAATATCACTGTTTCATGTTGCTGTTGTTTAGTCGCTTAGCTGTGTCTGACTCTTTGCAATCCCATGGACTGCAGCACACCAGGCCTCCCGTCCTTTACCATCTCCCAGAGCTCGCTCAAACTGATGTCCATCGAGTCAGTGATGCCATCCAACCATCTCATCCTTTGTAACCCGCTTCTCCTCATGCCTTCAATCGTTCCCAGCATCAGGGTCTTTTCCAATGAGTCAGTTCTTCGCATCAGTCTCCAAAGTATTGGAGTTCCAGCTTCAGCATCTGGTGGTCCAGTGGTTAAGATTCTGCACTTCCAATGCAGGGGCAAAAGTTCAATCCCTAGCCAGGGAAATAAGACCCCACATGCCACACAGCTCAGCCAAAAATTAAATTAAAAATTAAAAAAACACAACTCGTGTCATTTTAAGCACAGTTTGTAACAATTTGTCATGGCAGTGGTAGAAACAAATGCAGGCATGGACAGAGTATGGGCTGGGGCTGAGACATTGTAGCCAGACCTACCATCGAATGTCCATGTGCTCTTGGACCCCTTCCACACAACATGGGGTGATCTCTTAGCCCTTCCTGCTCTGATGCTCTGTTTAGCACAAGTACCTAACTGGCCCGAATTTTGTAGGTAAAAGAGTTTTTCCCCTGCTGCAAAGCACAGGGGCCCTTGGAGGTTCCTCAGAAGTTGTCAAACTACCATATGACCCAGCAATTCCATCTCTGGGCATACATCTTAAGGAAATGAAAGCATTATGTGGACAAGATTTGTGCACCCTCTTATTCATAGCAGCATTATTTACAATAGTTAAAACATGACAAAAACCATCAATACCATATGATATCACTTCTACCTGGAATCTAAAAAAAAATGATACAAATGAACTTATTTACAAAACAGAAATACTCACAGACTTCAAAAACAAACTTATAGGTACCAAAGGGGAAAAGTTGGGGGTGGGATAAATTGGACGTTTGGGACTGATATATACATACTACTATATTTAAAATAGATAACCTACAGTTCAATTCAGTTCAGTTCAGTCCCTCAGTCATGTCTGACTCTTTGCAACCCCATGAACTGCAGCACACCAGGCCTCCCTGTCCATCACCAACTCCCAGAGTTCACCCAAACTCATGTCCATTGAGTCGGTGATGCCATCCAGCCATTTCATCCTCTGTTGTCCCCTTCTCCTCCTGCCCCCAATCCCTCCCAGCATCAGGGTCTTTTCCAATGAGTCAACTCTTCGCATGAGGTGGCCAAAGTATTGGAGTTTCAGCTTTAGATAACCTACAGATCAGATCAGATCAGATCAGTCGCTCATTCGTGTCCGACTCTTTGCGACCCCATGAACTGCAGCACGCCAGGCCTCCCTGTCCATCACCAGCTCCCGGAGGTCACTCAGACTCGCATCCATCGAGTCAGTGATGCCATCCAGCCATCTCATCCTCTGTCGTCCCCTTCTCCTCCTGCCCTCAATCCCTCCCAGCATCAGAGTCTTCTCCAATGAGTCAACTCTTCGCATAAGGTGGCCAAAATATTGGAGTTTCAGCTTTAGCATCATTCCTTCTAAAGAAATTCCAGGATTGATCTCCTTCAGAATGGACTGGTTGGATCTTCTTGCAGTCACAAGGACCTATTATATAGCACAGGGAACTCTACTTGATATTCTGTAGTAACCTACAGATTTAGTAGGTTCTGTAGTAGAATCTGAAAAAAATATGTATGTATAACTGAATCTCTTTGCTATACCCTTGAAACTAACACAACATTGTAAATCAACTATACTGCAATATAAAATAAAAATTAAAGAAAAGGCCATGGAAACAACCTAAGTGTCTATCAATTGATGAACAAATAATGAAAATGTGATAGATGTACATAATGGAATATTATTCAGCCATTAGAAGGAAATTCTGCCATCTGTGACAACATGGATAGATCTTGAGGGCATTATGCTTAGTGAAACAAGTCAGAGAAAGACAGATAACACATGATTTCACGTATGTGTGAAATCTTAAAAGACTGAACTAGAAACAGAAAACAGATTGGTGGCTGCCAGAGGTGGGAATCGGGGATTGGGTGAAATGGATGGTCAAAAGGTACAAACTTCCACTTATAAGTCCCGAAAATGTAATGTACAGCATGGTGACTACAGTTAACAAGACTGTATCTTATATTTGAAAGTTGCTAAGAGAGAAGATCTTAAAAGCTCTCATCATAAGAAAAGCAATTCTATAGCTATGTGAGGTGATGAATGCTAACTAAACTTATTGTGATAATCAGATTTGCAATATCTACATGCATCAAATTGTTACACTGTATACCTGAAGCTGATACAGTGTTGTAAGTCAATTATACCTCAATAAGTTGGAGAAAATAAAATACAAATTAAAATAAAAGATTTTATAAAGCGCAGACCCCTGGCCTCTTTCATCAGATAGCTTTTAGGGTGGCGGTGGGTGAGGGGACACCCAAGGGGCAAGACCAGTGATGCCGGCGAGCTCTGACTGCACGTGCCTGGCTGTGTTTTGGTTTCCCACAGCTGCGTTTCAGCCTTTGCTCGTGGACACTTTGCTGGCTGCGCCACACTCTGCTGGCAGCCCTGGGCATGGGGCGAGGAACAATTAGAAGCCGGGGGAGGCTGGGTTTCCAGTAGGCAAGCAGAACCTCCAAAAGAGGCCTGCTGCAGTCTCCCTGCCTCCTCTCAGGACCCTCCCTGGGCTCTTCCTGGGCACCTAGCGAGGGGGGCCCTGGCATGGGGGTGGCTCTCTGCTGGGCGCTGTGGGGCCTCCCTGGCCCAGACTCTGCCGCCCTGCTCTGCTCTGCACGCCAGAGCTGGCAGCCCCCACCCTGGCGCTTTGATCTGGTGGCAGACAGGCCCCAGGGTGCTCCCTGTCTGTTCCTGTCGCTGGGGCTGAGCCAAGGTGGAATGTGGGAGGCCTGTGTGCTTTGGGGCTCCCCACCCTGCCTGAGCTGCACAGCCCATCCTAAGGTGGCCCTGTCCCAGAAACCCAGAGCCACACTCGGCCAAGTTCATCTGGGCCTCAGTTTCTGCATCTGTCACACAGAGACAGTAAATAACACTTTCCTATGAATTGTTCTGATGATAAAATCAGAAAATTTCTAATGAGCTCTTAATATGCCAGGGCCTGTTCAATAGATCTTAAGTGTTTGATTATTAACTACAGCCTCATAAACCGTGATGGAGTCGGTGTGAGGCTTGTGGCAGTTCACTTCTGCCCCTGGGCCCCTGTTTCCACATCTAGAATGAAGGAGTTGGATGGGATCGTCTCTGTGGTGGTGCCTGCTTCCCCGCTCTGCTCCTGGTCTGGCGGGCAGGCATCCAGCACAGGCTGAGGCTCAGACGAAGCTCGGAGGAGACAGCAGCACCTGGGGGCCTGGCTCCTGGTCCCCTGCCTACTGCCCGGGGAACCTCATGTAAAAAAAGACAGGACTGGCAGAAGGTGAGACCCTCCCATGCCTGCCCCTGCCTGTCTTCCCAAAGCACGCTACAGGCCCGCCCAGATGGTGTGTCTGAGGGAGAGATCCTGGCTGTGCTAATGTGTAGAAAGAATAAGGCTTGGTGAGTCAGAGTCAGCCTTCACCCCAGCCCCCCTCGCCCTACCCCTATTGTCTAAAAAATTCCAGCTTTCCAGGGGCTGGGCTCCACCACCCTGTCATGAACCATAAGGCTTCCCCTGGGTATGGTTTTCCTCCAAAATGTGAGCACAGGGTCTGGCCATAGTAGATGGTGGTGTATCAGATCTCAGGGAAGATGCTGAGGACCAAGGAGACCCATCATCTCTGGGTCCTGTGTGATGATTCAGATGCCAAAGTTGTGTTCATAGACTTGGTGACCAGGAAGGCTTTGGGAGTCGGGGCAGGGGCTTGGTGACATGTCAACACATCCCATCACCCTTCTCATTTTGGGCACTACCCCCTCAGCCCTAGATCTAGCTGCCAGCATCCCTGTCTTTTGGCTTGTGATGGGAAGTTCTGTCTGGACACTGGGGGCCATTCCGTCTGCACAGCAGCAGGAAACCCCAAGGAACTGTGTCTCTTGAGAGCAGCCTCTGCCATGGGTAAATGGGAGCTGGGGAACAAGCCGCTCAACATCTACCCCACCGGGGGTCCCTGATGTCTCCCAAGTCTCTGTGGGACAACCAGCTGCCCACGGTTGAAAACTGCTGGATGGTAAGCTCTATATCGGCTTCCTTCCTTCCCCCGTTTTTCTTCTCACCCCTATTATGAGCTGACTTGGATCTCTCCCCACCAAAACTCATATGTTAAAGTCCTAACCCCCAGTCCCCCAGAATGGGACCTTGTTTGGGATAGGGTTGCCGCAGATGTAGTTAGTTAAGATGAGGTTATTTGGATGGCCCACAATCCAATATGCTGATGCCGCTGCCGCTGCTAAGTCACTTCAGTCGTGTCCGACTCTGTGCAACTCCATAGATGACAGCCCACCAGGCTCCCCCGTCCCTGGGATTCTCCAGGCAAGAACACTGGAATGGGTTGCCATTTCCTCTTCCAATATAACTATGTCTTTATTGATGTTCAGTCGCTCAGTTGTGTCCGACTCTGCAATCCCAGAGACTGCAGCATGCCAATCTTCCCTGTCTATCACCAACTCCCGGAGCTTGCTCAAACTCATGTCTATTGAGTCGGTGATGCCATCCAACCATCTCGACCTCTGTCATCCCCTTCTCCTCCTGCCTTCAATCTTGCCCTGCATCAGGGTCTTTTCCAATGAGTCAGTTTTTCACATCAGGTGGCCAAAGTATTAGAGCTTCAGCTTCAGCATGAATATTAAGGGAGTGGTTTCCTTTAGGATGGACGGGTTGGATCTCCTTACTGTCCAAGGGACTCTCAAGAGTCTTCTCCAGCACTACAGTTCAAAAGCACCAATTCTTCGGTGCTCAACCATCTTTATGGTTGAACTCTCACATCCATATCTGACTACTGGAAAAACCATAGTTTGACTATATGAATCTTTGTTGGCAAAGTGATGTCTCTGCTTTTTAATACTGTCTAGGTTTGTCATAGCTTTTCTTCCAAGGAGCAAGCATCTTTTAATTTTGTGGCTGTGGTCACCATCTGCAGTGATTTTGAAGACCAAGAAAATAAAGTCTGTCACTGTTTCCATTATCTTTATAAAGGGAGACTTTGGACAGAGTATTTGGACACACAGGAGAAACAACACGTATGGACAAAGGCAGAGATCAAAGTGATGCTCCCACAAGCCAAGGAATGCCACAGACAGCCAGCAAACCACCTGAAGCTAGCTCTTGGAAGGAACCAAACCTGCCAACACCTTGGTTTTGGACTTCTGGTCTCCGAAACTGTGTGGCCATAAATTTCTGTTGTTTAAACCACCCAGTCTGTGGTGCTTTGTTATGGCAGCACCAGCACACTAATACTTCCCCCATGCTGGTATTTTGTAGATGTGCCAGATAAAGTATTTGCACTCTGCTTCATCTCAGGGTCAGAAATTCAAGCTAAGGGACAGGGGAGAGCAGGGGAGGCTGGTCTCATATGGCAGGAGGAGGCCAAGGGGAGGACATAAGAATGACCCTGGGAACTTGAGGGGCCCCTGCCCAGCCTCTGAACCAGGATCTGGGGATGCTCTGGGTGATGCTGCATGTAATCATGTAGAGGATGTGAGGGTGGGTAATGGGGGTTCCTGTTGTCAAGCACCTGCTCATGCCAAATCCTTCCTTAGCAACCTGGCTGAAGGAGGGAGGGATGCCAGCCACCTGCCTGGACTCGGGCAGGAGGAGGGCTAGGTGGTTAGCGTGGGTACAGAGCAGGAGCCCCCAGGAGCTTCCTGTAAAGAAAGCTGTCCTTCTGAACACAAGGGGTAAGTGGCCAACATGCCAGCCTCAAACAGGGCCCCCTGAGAGAGTTACTGTTAATAAGACAGAAACCACTAGCAAACACACAGGGAAGAAAATCTCATAGTGGAGTCATGGGAAAAAACCAATTTGGTTTTTGTTAAAATTTTGATGTTAATTTTGGAGAAGCTAACTGTTTGCTGAAAGGGGAATGATTTAGTCCACATGAGCCCTCTTTGTGACTTGGCTGAGGTCCTGACTCAGGCCATCGCCTGCTTCTGAATCCTAGTCTCTACTCCTCACTGGACCACGTGGCTCTGGTTATGGGCATATGTGACTTGCCTGTCCTGGTTGTTATTGAGAGCTAATGCTCCAAGTAAAAGTCAGGCCAGAGGGAAGGTGTGAAAGCTGGGTTGTTCGAAACTCAAGTCCCCATAACATGGGCCTCAGTCTCCCTCCTCTCCAGACGGAGGGGAAGAGCATCACAAAGCTTTCTGCTCACCCACTCTGGAGGCGGCTGGTTGTGGTGGAGCCTCCCGGGCCTCTCTCCAAGATGCTGCTGGCTCATCACAGAGGGCAAGATTGGGGTGGGCCCTGGGGTGGCGTGTCAGTGGGAGGGCGACGTGGGGGGTGAAGGTTGTGGGTTCTGGGCACTGGGAAGGGTTCCTGGTGGTTTGGGTGGAACTTGAAATTCTGCCATTTTGCTTCTTATCTCACCATCGAAAGGAAATCAGACAAGAGAACGTGAGCTCATTCTAATAGGAGTCATTTTTTTTGCCCTCCTGTTCCCGTTAATTAAATCTCCCTTCTGTTGATCATTTTCAGAAACTCTCTGAAAGGTCTTTCTAGATTGATGGCCCAGCTGACTAGGCCACCAAGCGTGTGTCTGGGGCGGTCCCCACAGGGCCACGGGACAGCTGACTGGCCTCCAGCACCACTTAGCTTGGATTTGAAGCTCAAATCTGTGATTATCCAGCTATGTTGCTGTCAGTCAGCAGGGTACTTAGCCAGTCTGAGCCTTAATTTTCCCATCTATAAAATGGGACCAGTTGCAAACCCATGTATCCAATACCTTCCTGACATCACTCCTTGGAGTTGTACAGGAGCCTCAGAGGCAACCTGTCTGAACCTGAACTTGTCACCTTTTTCTCCAACCTGCTCCTCTTTCAGTATTTACTACTGCAGCAAGTGGCCCACCTTAAGCCAAGCCCCACATCTGAAGGACCTGTGCAGAAAGCTGTAAAACTAATTCCTGTGTCAATTCCTCCAAGAAGCCTTTTTGGATCACTCTTCTTCTCCCGGTGGATTAAATAACCTTCCAACAGACTTCCATGGCATCATGTGTGTGTCTCTTTAACATATTTGACACATTACTTTTTAATTATCTGTCAGTGCATCTGTCTTACTAAATTATGAGTCTGTTAAGGACAGGGAGAACATTTTGATCTTCTTGGAATACCTAGAACTTAGTAGAGGTCCTACTTGGGATGGTTGGAAGCGTCTAACCTCTACTATCTTAATCACTCACTCTTCCTTCAACCCAAAATAATCAAGAAATTCAAATTAAATAGTGTGCTTGCTTCAAAATGGATTCCCTAGCCACAGACTTGGACCAGACTGCAGTTCTGGAATCTTCCAGTGTGAAACCAATGCTCCCACCCATGGTCTAGTGTGCAGTAGCTCAATAAGTAGACACTCCAATTATTAGTGGATCCAAGAGCTCCCCTGATGCCCTTCCTTTCCTCCCTTCTTCACATTCAATCAATTCCCAAGTCCTTCACCCTCTCCCTTCTAAGCCTATCTCTTGTTTTGACATCCCTTCTGTCTGCCAGGCAGTATGTTGGTACAGGGCCACACCATCAGTGTCAGAGCCAGTGGTTCCACACCCCACTGCCCTCTAGCCATTGAAAGTGCTGTGGTCCTCTCAGAGGACCAGGTTCCCATCAGGGCACCCATCCCTGCTGTCAAATCCTGCTCTGTCCTCTTCATCTAACCAGCCCTGTTGTTCCCAAGAGCCCCGTGTCTCCCGTTCCCACCACACCCCCACCTTAGACTCCCCTCCTGTACACTAATCTCTCTCTGCTTTATCATCTGTGACACACAGTCATGCACTAACCTCAGTTCTGTGTCTTCCTCAAAGAAAGACAGGACCAAGGTCCCAGCGTCTAACACCTAGTAGGTCTTCAACTCATGCTTGTTCTCTTTTCACATCACTTTTCTCTTGACTCCTAGGCCTATTCAGTGAAGGACCCACTGAGAAAGTCATTTTGTTTCATAATGTTTATTTTTCCATCTTAAAATATGTTTTCTACCAATAAGAGCCAAAATTATGCTTAGACAGGTCTCTTAAAATAATTTACTGAGATTTATTGGTTTCGAGATTTTTAAAGACAAATGGTAAAAGACCATCAATGCTGATCTTGTGGACTGTGCTTAAATTAAACATGCATTCTTAAAAAAGAAAATCTTAGCAAGTCACGTACACGCTGTCTTCTGTATATTCATACATCCCATTGGCGGATCCTGCATGGCCCTTTCCAGCTAACACCTCACAAGCCTGCTAAGGCATTTCTATCTGCTTTTTCTGTGTGCAGGAGTAACCAGAGAGACCTGTGTGGATCTGTCATCTCCCAGCTGTTTACAGATTCCCCAGAACACTACCCTAAATCATCTTCCTCCTGCCCTTGGCACCAGAGAACGACCTCTTGGGTATGACTTCCCTCCTCCAGAGGGAGCCTGAGATGGGCAGGGAACCCAGCCTCAAAGGGACACCCAGGGCTCTCAGAAGCAGGAACCTTTAGAGGGGAGACCCTCAACCCATTACTCTGTCCCCGGATGCAATTCTTCGTTGGCTGTGACTATATTGGCTCTTATTTTGTAACTGCCTCTCAGTTTCCATTCAAAGATGGCAGTCTCACAGTTAGAAATAAAACGTTAGGGTGTTCCCCTGGTGGCTCAGACAGTAAAGAATCTCCCTGCAATGCAGAAGACTACTTCTCCTCACAGTTAGAAATCTGTTTCTTATTTCAAGAAATAAATGCTTGTTCTCTTGGATCAGACTGCAGTTCTGGAATCTTCCAGTGTGAAACCAATGCTCCCACCCAGGATCTAGTGTGCAGTAGAAGCTCAATAAGTAGACACTCCAATTATTAGTGGATCCAAGAGCTATTTTATTTCTTTTATTTCAAGAAATAAAAAGGGATCCATGTGAAGGGGGCTTTCTGAGTTTGCCATAGTCCTCCCTGGGCACTGACTCCTGTTGCTCGCCAAGTGTGCTCCCCAACCATCAGCATCTGCAGAGCCTGGGAACTTAGCAGGAATGCAAATTCTTAGGTCCCACCCCAGACCTGAGTCAGAGTCTCTAGGTGTGGGGCCCAGCCAGTCTCGAAAGAGACTCTGTTCATCTTCAAATGTGAGAAGCACTGAACTGATTTCTAGCTCCAAGAAGTGTTCAGAGGAACCACTTAGTTTTGAAAGATCCCATGAGGATTCAGTCAGGGACCATTGATGGTTTAATTTCTTTTTAATTCAAGCCTTAACCATCCGAATCCCCTGGAGGGCTTGTTAAAGCACAGCTTACTGGGCTCCACCCAGAGCTTCTGATTCAGTCCATCTTGGATGGGGCCTGAGAATATGCATTCCAAGGTCTCTAGTGTCAATGATGACATAATGCTTGTCTGGGGACCACATTTTGAAAACCATTGTCTTAAGCAATTTCCAAAAGAAATCCATGACTGACTAACAGATAACATAGGTCTTATGTACTCAGCATCAAATCAATATCATACTGGTTGATACCTCTTCTTAAAAGATTATTTTTAGCCATTTTTTAAAAATTGCAGTATGGTTGGTTTACAATGTTGTGTCAGTTTAACGTGCACAGCAAAGTGATTCAGTTATACGTATATATTTTTTCAAATTCTTTTTTATTAGAGGTTATTATAAGATATTGAATATAGCTCCCTGTGCTATACAATAAAACCTTGCTGTTTACCTATTTTATATATAATAGTGTGTATATGTTTATCCTAAACTTCTAATTTATCTCCTGCACCTTCCCCTTTGGTAATCATTGTCTGTGATTGAGTCAATTTCTGTTTTATATTTGTTTATTTATATCACTTTTTTAGGTTCCTCACCATGTAAGTGACATCATATGGAATGTCTTTGTTTGACTTACTTCATTTAGTATGATAATCTCTAAAGTCTAAACAATCCATGTTGTTGCAAACGTCATTATTTCATTCTTTTTAATGGCCAAGTAGTATTCCATTATATATGTACCACATCTTCTTTATCCATTCATCTGTCAATGGACACTTAGGTTATTTTCAAATCTTGGCTATTATAAAATAGTGCTGCTATGAACATAGTGTGTATGTGCTTAGTTGCTCCATCATGTCCATCTCTTTGTGACCCCATGGACTGTAGCCCTGCCAGGCTCCTCAGTCTATGGGGATTCTCCAGGCAAGAATACTGGAGTGGGTTGCCATGTCCTCCTCCAGGGAATCTTCCCAACTTAGGGATCGAAGCCAGGTCACCCGCGTTGCAGGTAGATTCTTTACTGTCTGAGCCACTAGGGAAGCTGTGAACATAGGGGTGCGTGTATTTCTTCGAATTGGAATTCTCTATGGATACATGTCCGGAGAAGGCAATGGCACCCCACTCCAGTACTCTTGCCTGGAAAATCCCATGAACGGAGGAGCCTGGTAGGCTGCAGTCCATGGGGTCGCTAAGAGTCAGACATGACTGAGCGACTTCACTTTCTCTTTTCACTTTCATGCATTGGAGAAGGAAATGGCAACCCACTCCAGTGTTCTTGCCTGGAGAATCCTAGGGACGGGGGAGCCTGGTGGGCTGCCGTCTATGGGGTCACACAGAGTCGGACACGACTGAAGTGACTTAGCATAGCATGGATACATGTCCAGGAGTGGGATTGCTGGATCACATGGCAATTCTATTTTTCAGTTTTCTTAGGAGCCTCTGTACTGTTCTCCATAGTGGCTGCAGCAATTTACATTCCTACCATGTAGGAGGGGTCCATTCCTCTTTTTAAAATTTTGTATTTAAAATAAGTTCAAAGACTTTTAGAGGCAATAGCTCACTGTGCCACAGCTTCCTCATCTGTAAAATTGGCAAACCTCAGGACCCACCGCAAGGAATGATTATAAGGGTTAAATGAAGAAGTCACACATGGTGCCCAGCCCAGAGCCTGGCACACAGTTTCCTCCTTTCTAAAAAAAAAATCCCCTATTATGAGTATGAGCTCGTGATTGTGTTGGACTAGGAAATCACTGCCATAACTCCTGCAAATCCCAAATCCTATGAAGCTCATAAATGCAAATGCAATGAGAGTGAATTGCATTCTGTGGGGGCAGAAGTTCACCTGACTTCAGCCATCCTGACCTTGACTGGGATCTGGAATCCCCTCCATGGACAAACAACTAGAAAGGGTGATGCTGAAACAGTTGCTTAGGTCATTTTTTTTCTTACTACATTTCGGATTATGAACGTGATATGCACTCCATTGTAAAGCATTTGCATTAAAGACCTCTCCCCTCCTTCAGCATCCCTGGTGGTGTTGGTTACATATCCTCCTCTGTCTGGGAATGTGGAGTGTATAGGGATAGTATCCTTCATGTTTCCCTTTGGGGCAAGTTCAATAGTAACACCGATCCAAGATCACTGGCACTGATTGGAGTTGGTGGTTCCAGTGACTTTATGGTATAAAAAGGGTCTGCTCCCCACATTTTCCCTGAACACAGGACATCCTGATACTGAATCAGGATGGGGAAGCCTAACCCAAGGCGGCTGAGTAGATCACGACCACAAGGGCTCTGTAGTCAGAAGTTAAAGGTCCATTTCCCACCCCCAGACCCTTCTCAGGAGAAGAGAGCCATCTGCTGCATTTCAAGGACTAAACCTCCTCTGCTGTCCTGAGTTATCTTCCCCGATGCCTGAGTGTCATCTTCTCACTTCTGCCCTCTGAGTCAACCTATAGAGGCCCCGCACAGTGCAGAGCGGCAAGTCCAGGGGTCACAGACGTCATCTCGCTTGGCAGCAGAGACCAGCGCCCCTCTCAGGACGCAGCCGAGGATCGCCCCCCAGCAGCTCCTGGCACCTTTCCAGCCCCCTTCTGCCTCGGCTTCAGGATGCTTCTGAGCATTTTCCCTTCCTAAGAGAGGGTGGGGATCATTTTTATAGCTACACACTAGCAATTCCACATTTCGCCCTGTCATCCCCGTTTACAATGTTTGGAAGGCCTCGCTCCTTCTCTCAGGACAAGGGGTCTGAGGTGATTCCAGGAGCCCCCACCCTCTTCTATGGCCTGGGTCCCCCCTCCAGTACCCAGCAAGGACCCTGACTTTTTTGGCAGGGTCATGTGACTCACCTTGGTGCCTTTTCACCTCCTTTCTCAAGGCTGGGCATCTTCTTCTCCTCTCTCCCCATTTCCTCCTTCCAGTGTCTGCTGAATGTCCCTCCTGGAAGCCATTCCCTCCTTTATGACCCCACAGCCCATCAACTCCCCTTCACATCCTAGAACGACTCATTATTTCAAATATATATAGACGTAAACCGTATGATACTATATTGTTCTGAAAGGTGCTTTTTCCCTTTAACATTTTTTTTAGACTCCTTGTCCTAAGAACGTCCCCATACCCCACAGTGATGCACACGATGTGCTGGGTCCTTCTGTTGATGGGCGGACTGTTTTCTCGATGATGGAGAGTGTCACAAAGAACATCTGGGGCATAGACCTTTGTACAGAGTGTGAAAATCGTTTGGGATGTAGAGCTCAGTGTAGAATGGCTGGGACAAGTGGTAAATGTTAAACTTTGCAAAGTAATTCCAAAGGGCTTTTCAGCTTCCACCAACAATGAATTGGCCCTCCTTACCCCTTTAAGGCCTACTGGGACTGGACGCTGGCCCATCCTTTTTGAAGCACTGATGGGCGGCATCTCCCAGTGGCCAGGCTTCCCGGCGCACTCCTCCCTCTCCCACTAGTCGGTTGCTCAGGCTTCCAAGGTCCAGAATGCCTTTGGGGGGGGGGGGGGGCGGGGAGGGCGGGGCGACATCTGAGATGCGGATTAGAACAGGAACCCAAAGCTTTGAGTATTTAATGAAAAAAGCCTTTGTTTTGCTGATCGATTGACCTGCTGGGGTTTTGACATGCTTTTCGGTTTGGTTTTGTCATTTCTGTGGCTTTGAAAGTGACAGGTGTCCAGAGAGAATGCGCATGTGAATCTGCTGGTGGGTGAGAGGATGTGGCTGTTGAGGAACCTGGGGGAATGGTAACAATGGCTTTAGGCCAAAGCAGTTAATTTCAGGTCTTATTTCCCCACCTTTGCACACTCACCCATTAATCAAGATAGGTGTTCATTTCATAAAATAATTACGAAGTGCTTTCCATACATCAGGCACTGGGCTGGGCTTGCAATGCGGAGTCCTTAAACTCACACAGGTGTGTGTTGGGTGGAGGAGGGAGTGTGCCTAGCAGAGACCCCAAAGTAGGAAGGACCACAGTGTGGAGAGAGAAATGAGGCTAGAAGATAGGCAGGGCCTGGATCCCACAGGTTTTTAAATGAACCCCAAGTGTAATGGGAGACCCCCAAAGAATTTTAAGCATGAAAAAAACAGGATTTAATATGTGATATTTAAGGACATGAGGACCCAGGTGATTCCAGGTGACCCCAGGCTTGGCATCATTGACTTTGGGCAGCAGACTCACTGTTTCCTTTCCTCCAGATAATTCTAATTCTTCCTTTACTCCTGGCATGGGGCTGAGAGTAACTGACAATAGCCTTGGAATTGGGCAAGTGCTGGGAGAAGTGCGACCAGCCACCAAGGGTAGTGAGAACCATTAGTGCTCGCAGAGGGAGGAAGAGAGCCGGGGGCAATGGGACAGGCAGGGTCTGGGGCTGGGGCCTCAGGGCTCCCTCTCACACCATCTCCTCCTCACTGCCACCCGCCCAGGGCCCACCCAATCCTTGAGAAAGACACAGAGGCTTTCCAAATCCACTAGGCTAAAGTTTTGAAAATGCAGTGGCTGAATCCATCTGGGACCAAGAACTGAGCTAGTTCCCTGAGTCCATTGTCTCCTTTAACGCTTCTCACTGCCCTATGAGAGGGTGGCAAGCCCACTGTCCAGAGGAGGAAACTGCCCATCCAAGGGGCTGAGCTGTCCCAGGTCTGTTCAGCCTTGTCTCTGAGAAGCTAAAAAAATCTTTCCAGGTGTCTGACCTCAGAAAACCTGCAGGTCCTTCAGGCCCCCCACCTCCCACTTAGCTGGGCCATCAGGTCTCACTGTCGTGGGGGGTCAGTCCACCAGGCCCCACATGCAGTCATGATTGGAGATGCGTTTTTGATAAACACAATGGGAAGGAGGGAGGCTGCTGTCATTAGTGGACAGACACCGAGGATGCTGCAAAACAGCCTCCAATGCAGCAGTCTTCCTGCAAATGACCAGTGTTGCTTCATAATGCCCACGGAGCCATGTTAGAAAGAACTGGATTCCAATTTAGCTGAAAGAGCTGCCTTCTGCCTGGTAAGTGACTCAGACGGTAAAGAATCTGCCTGCAATGCGGGAGACCCGGGTTTGATCCCTGGGTCAGGAAGATGCTCTGGAGAAGAACATGGCTACCCACTCCAGTATTCTTGCCTGGAGAATTCCATGGACAGACAGAAGAGCTTGGTGGAACTTTCACTTTCTGTCCCTTCAGGGAAGAGTGTGCTTGGAGGAGGAGGAAAGGGCAGAGGCCAGGGTGGGGAGGGGGGAAGGGATCTTTGCATCCCTGCATTCCATTCTCAACCAGCAGGTGATCAGGGACTCCCAGGAGAACTTTTTGTAAAGGTGAGCGTATTCCATACCTGCACTATTTAACCCACCAGCCACTCACCTGTGGCTACTGAGTACTTGAAATGTGCTTCTTTGCAACTGAGTACTCAATTACTTTCGGAGAAGGCAATGGCACCCCACTCCAGTACTCTTGTCTGGAAAATCCCATGGATGGAGGAGCCTCGTGGGCTACAGTGCATGGGGTCGCGAAGAGTCGGACATGACTGAGCGACTTCAGTTTCCCTTTTCGCTTTCATGTATTGGAGAGGGAAATGGCAATCCACTCCAGTGTTCTTGCCTGGAGAGTCCCAGGGATGGGGGTGGCCTGGTGGGCTGCTGTCTATGGAGTCGCACAGAGTCAGACACGACTGATGCGACTTAGCAGCAGCAGCAGCACTCAATTACTTTACTCAAGTACTAAAGTACTCGAGTACTTGAAAACTTTACAACTGAGGGATACATTTTTCTTTATTTTCAATTAATTTATAGTTGAACTTAACCAGGGAAGGCAATGGTACCCCACCCCAGTACTTTTGCCTGGAAAATCCCATGGACAGAGGAGCCTGGTAGGCTCCAGTCCATGGGGTCGCTAAGAGTCGGACACGACTGAGCGGCTTCACTTTCACTTTTCGCTTTCATGCATTGGAGAAGGAAATGGCAACCCACTCCAGTGTTCTTGCCTGGAGAATCCCAGGGACAGGGGAGCCTGGTGGGCTGCAGTCTGTGGGGTCACACAGAGTCAGACACGACTGACGCGACTTAGCAGCAGCAGCAGCAGCAGCACTCAAATTACTTTACTCAAGTACTAAAGTACTCGAGTACTTGAAAACTTTACAACTGAGGGATACATTTTTCTTTATTTTCAATTAATTTATAGTTGAACTTAACTGGCCACAAGCAGCTAATGGCTTACAGGAAAGTGCACTTCAAGAGCCTTCAGTACTGCCGCCCCCTGGGGCATCATGCCTGCTGTGGGGAAGCTTCATTCAGAATGAAATGCTAATGGCAAGTCCAGAGTTCAGTGTTCCAGAATGCCATCAAAGAGAGGGGCTCAGACGCAGGTTAAGGGCTACAACCTACAGGATCCCCGAAACTGGCACCTCATAAAGAAAGGGCAACTCACTCCAGTATTTTTGCCTGGGAAATCCCATAGACAGAGGAGTCTGGTATAGTCCATGGGGTCACACAGAGTCAGATACGACTGAGTGACTAAACCAACCCAAAAAGGGGGCCACTGGGCTCCACTGCTCCTGTCACCCAGGGGCTCGGTGGCAGAATTCAAGGGGTCTAAGGGGTGGCCTCTGGCCCCAGTGAATAGAGCAGGAGTCCAGACACACAGATGACAGAGTGATACCCTCTTAGGTTGCATCCACAACATAGATTTTTAGGAGATACATTTAGAAACCACATGACTCTGACCATACTGTATAAGCTTTGTCATAAAATATCACTGCTGACAATGTGACAGGGGTCAAGTTCCTGGGTAGAGCTTTGATTCTGGCAGAAGAGCTGGGCGGTCAGCTCAGGTAATCATTATTTTTAAATGTCAGATATGATTTAGTGAAACTGCAGATTTCTGCATAATTAACAGCCCTCAGATGTCACCTTCTCAAGGTCACCAACTGTGACCACCCCCTCCCCAGTGTGCCCCAGCACCTCCCTTCCCTTCTTTTCCCCACAGTAGTTCTCACATGTGAAAATCCGCTCATGTACTTGGTTGATTTCAGACATGTGCCTTGCCCGCAAGTACCTGAGCTTCAGGAAGCCAGGGCCTTCTTTGTCCCCTTCAGCAGCTCAAGTGTCAAAACAGTCATCACTGTCCAGTGAATGACATATTGGGCCCTTTGAGTGGGCTGGTGCTTGTCACCTCAAACACAACAAACAGAAGGGCAGCCCAGGACCAAGGTGACTTGCCTGGGATAAACTGTGGCGCAGCAGGGCAGGGAGTAAAACCTCACCCACCCCCAATAATGTCTTGCCTGTGCCCTGTGGGGACAGCAAGGTCACAACCAAACCGTGGCGGCACATGGGCCTGGCAGCCCCCCACACTTCCAAGGAAGGGTTGGGATCCATTCCCTCACCCAACAGAGAGCAGAGCTGAGAGATGCTCAGAGCGGAGCTGCTAGAGGCACGTGTCCAGTGGGGCTTAACCTGGAAAAGCCAGAGGGCCAGAGAGCATTCTTGCAATAAGAAAGGGCACCAGTGGGGAAAGAAGGTCTGATGACAGAGCTCTGAATGGACAACGTGCCCAGACAACGTGCCTTTTCCCATGGGTGGTGACCTGACTTCATTTTCTTTTTAAAAAAATTTTTTTATTGGAATATAGTTGCTTTACCATGTCGTGTTAGCTTCTACTGTAGAGCAAAGTGAATCAGCTACACGTAACACATACATCCCCTCCTTTTGGATTTTCTTCCCATTTGGGTCACCACAGAGCATTAACTAGAGTTCCCTGGGGTATACAATAGGTTCTCATTAGTTATTTATTTCATACTGGTATCAATAGTATGTATATATCAATCTCCTGATTCATCCCACCCGCCCTTTCTTCCCGCCTTGGTATCTATACATTTGTTCTCAACACCCATGTTTCTATTTCTGCTTTGCAAATAGGTCCATCTGTACCATTTTTTCCAGATTCCACATATATGCATTAATATACAGTATTTGTTTTTCTCTTTCTGACTTACTTCACTCTGTACAACAGTCTCTAGGTGCATCCACATTCTCTGTAAGTGGCACAACTTTGTTCCTTTTTATGGCTGAGTGATATTCTGACTTGACTTCATTTTCAAACATGAACTCAGAGAATAGACTCTGTACGATGTCAATACTTTTAGACCATGAAATTTTTGCACTTTGTTTTATGTCCCTGGATATGTTCTAGTGTCTCCCAGTTTATAATCTATGGGAATTTTAATAGAATTTGTTGTGTGAAAATAAATCTTAATCATGTTGAATTGGTTCATAGTGCTTTTCAGGTCCACTATATCCTTCTACTTTTCTGCCTATTCATTCTATTAGTTTTGGAGAGTTGATATTGAAACTCCAACCAAAAATCTTATCTACTTAAAAAGTAACTGCAATGTATAGTGGAACTATATGTAATTTGTTCTGTATTTTCCAAGTCTCCTGTAGGTGTATTATCATACTTTGATAATTTAAAAAATAAAAAAGAAGGAAAAAGCAAAAAACATGAACTCAGAGAACATTTTCACAGCAGAGGATGTTGCAGGAATCCTTAGTAATTCAATCTGGGGTCACACTCAGAAGACATTTTAGATTTACTTGTTTGTGCCTCTGTAGGAAGGGGAGAGGGAGGGAGGGAGCCCAGATGGAGGAGATGGGGAGAGGGAAAGTGTGAAATGTCACACAGAGATTTCAAAGGGACACTGTTTCCATATGTGATGTGAGTGTTCCAGTAACTATTGCTGTGTAACAGTAGACACTTCGGAAATTAACAGCTAAAAACAACTCTTTTATCATGCTTGTGGATTCTGTGGTCAGGAGTTCAGCTAGGGCCAGGAGGGATGGCTTCTCTCTGCCCTGTGCTGTCTGAACCTGCCAGCCAGGACTGGAGCTGGCACTGCTGACCAGGAGCATCTGGACCTGGACCGTCTATGACGTCTAAGTGTCCTCACAGCATGGCAGCCCTGCGGGCTACTCAGACTCCTTCCCTCAAAGCTCAGGGGTCCCAACACAAACCACCCAGCAGACAAGGCAGAAGTTGAATGGACTTTTCTGATCTAGATTTAAGTCACTCTGTGGCATTTCTGTTGCATTGTTTTGGTGATAAGTTAGTCACAAGTCCATTCAGATTCAAGTTCAAGGAAAGGAATATAGACTCCATCTCTCAAAGCATCTGTATCCACAAGGGAAGAACAAGCAGCCTTGGATCAAGTCACCCAGAGGCTCATTAAAACACATACACACGCACATATATGTGTGTGTGCATATTATATATCTATATAAAACATACACTAATTGTCTTTTATTGTTTATTCATAATGTGACCATTAAAAGTTTTTGTATTTTAAATAGTGGTCAAATATACAAAAATTTTACAGTTCAGTGGTATTAGGTACACTCACACTGCTGTCAGCCATCACTACCATCCACCCACAGAACTCTTCATCTTGTCAAATTGAAACTCTGTCCCCATTGAACATTAACCCCTCTCCCACCTTCTCCCATTCCCATGGCAACAACCCTTCCACTTTTTGTCTTTATGAATTTGACTACACTAGGAACCTCATACAAGTGAGATCACACAGTATTTGTCTTTGTGACTGGTTTATTTCACTTAGCATAATGTCCTCAGGGTTCATCCATGTAGCAGCATGTGTCAGAATTTCTTGCTTTTTAAGAAAGGGCTGAATAATATTCTGTTTTATATATATATATATATTACATTTTGCTTATCCATTCATCTCTCAATGGATACTTAGGTTGTCTTCACGTTTTGGCTATGGTGAATAATGTTGCTACGAGCATAGTATGCAAATGTCTCTTCAAGACCTACTTTAAATTCTTTTGGGTAAATATGTGGAATTGCTAGATCTTATAGTAATTCTACTTTTATTTTTTGGTTGTGCCATGCAACTTACAAGACCTTAGTTCCCTGACCAGGGATTAAACCCAGTGTTATGACAGTGAAAGTGCCAAGTCCTAACTACTGGGCTGCCAAGAAATTTTCTAATTTTAATTTTTTGAGAAACTTCCATACTGATTTCCATAAATGCTCCATTTTACATTCCTGCCAACAGGACACAAGGATTCCAATTTCTCCACAACCTCATCAATATTTGCTATTTTCTGCTTTTTTGATAAGCCCTGGTGGCTTAGACAGTAAAGAATCTTGTTAGGAGCCATCTTAGTGGGTGTCAGGGATTAAATTTATTTTATTTATATTTAATCCTGAGAAAATCTGTTGAGATACAGACCATGATTATCATCCTCAGTCTTAGAAAAAAGAAAACTAAAACCTGTGCAGCTGGTAAGTGGCACCAGAATTCAAACGCAGACCTGCCAACCAGCAGCCTCTTTCAGTGGCCACTGGTTGGAACCAGGATGCCCCAAACCATCCAATTGTTCCCAAAAGTCCCCCTGTTACCTTTCCTGGGTCCCTTCCCACCTCTTCCACCCCCTGGGCTCCTACCTTCCTGTATGAACTCACCAGCAGACACAGGAACGGAGTTCTAAGCACACTCAGAGATGTCCACCCTGATTTCAACCAACCAAGGGATGCAATTAGAGTGTGTTGTACACAAGCACGAAGCTGTGGGTTGTGATCGGGACACTCCGGGCATTTATCCAAGGGATCAACCCCTCTGAGTCACAATTCGCTCTTCCATAAAATGAAAGGATGTAAGAGAAGGTGAGATTTCAGGAGATAAAAGGAAGTGCAGATCAGAGATGAAGATAAAATGAAGTGCAGATCTGAGATACTAGGCAAGTCTTATTGTTTTGCATGGTTTTCTTGCAGTTGAGAGGTGTTTCCTCATATGGTGATGAGGGGATCCCTCTGTACTTCTGGGGAGCCTCCAGCTCCACCCCTCTGCCTCCAAAAAAGGGGAGAGCCAAGGGGATTCTGTCATTTCAGGCCGCGTTCGGGAGGTAGCACAATGAACACTAGCTTTGCATGTGGACAGCTGGCATTGATTCTGGCTTTGCATGTGGACAGCTGGCATTGATTCTGGCTCTGCAACTGAGCAGTCACTAAACCTCCTTGCCGCCTCGGTTTCCTTGGATACAAAACGGGTTCAAAATGCCACTTCATCATTTCTGTGGCAATTTAAAGACTTGTGTTTGTCCAGGGCCCAGCACGGTGTCTGGAACACTGAAGATGCTCAGTAAATGCTGGGTTATTTTCCCTTGTACAGGGAGACGGCCGCAGTGATCGGAAGTCCCAGACACTTCACACAAGGCAGAGCTGGAATCGCAAGTTCCCTAACTGGAATGTGTGTCCCTCTGGCGAGGACCGTGTGGAATGACTGGATTCTTAGCTCCACACTGCCAGCTGGTGGCAGAATTTCACGCCGCCCTTTCAGAGGCGGGATCCAATTTCAAAGTCTTGGAATGGAAAAATTGGAGCAGAGTGTCACTCCGTGTTCCCACACCCTCACCACCACATAAAGGTTCCAATTGCTCCCCCAGGGCCTTACCATCCCCCTGCTGCTGCTGCTTAGTCGCGTCAAACTCTGTACGACCCTATGAACAGCAGCCTGCCAGGCCCCTCTGTACAAGGGATTCTCTAGGAAAGTACTAGAGTGGGTTGCCATGCTCGCCTCCAGATTTTCCCAATCCAGGGATCGAACTGGGTCTTTGGCATTGCAGGAGGATACTTTACCTCTGAGCCACCAAGGAAGCCCTTTCCCTCCCCTATTTCCCCTTGAACGCTCACAGCAATGAGGCTGTATCTATACAACAGCATTTGGGGGGTATACTTCCTCATGGGCTTCCTGTGCCCAGATCTCAGGAAGAAGAGGAAAGAAAAGGGAGCGTACCTGGGTGGGTCTGAAAGAATGAGAAACACGGACCTTTTGTGGGAGACTTCCTGTTCCCTGGGCCAGGGAGGGGATTCCCTGAACTGGAGGATTCTTCCAGTCCCAAAAACTCTATTCACTCTCCCAATGGGACTGTAGGCTCTTTTAGCCCCAGAATAGAAGTTGGGGGCTTAGACATGTTGCAGAGAGATGGGAACTCTCCCCAACCTTAACAGAAACAGATAGCAGTCCAGGAGAGGCCAGAAATGGAACCCCCTCTCTGGTGCATTTCAGGGTGAGCCTGTGGTGGCTGGGGGTTGCTGGGAGGCAGTTTTGGTCCTCAACCAGCAAGTCTCTGCTGTCTCTTAAGACTGTTCCAGTGGGACAGCAGGTGATGAGGATGACTAGGTGTGGGGACCATGAGACAGTGGTTCCTGCAATTATTGTGATGGTAGCAAGGAAGCTAGATCTACCTGTCTCACATGTGAGAAGCCTGTGCCCCAAGCCAGACCACTGGCCAGGCCTGGAGGAGGTGGGAGTGCGGTGGGAGGAGGGGAACCGGGGGAAGGATCTGCAAGCTTATACCCTGGTGCAGCCTAGGGAAGGGGGGTGGCCAAGGCTGCTCTGCCGGCTGACTCTTTCAAGAGTCAAAAGCTCTTCTGGGCCTCCTCCCTGACCTCTGCTTTCCTCTAACCCACTTTTTGCAAGTCCTTTAGCATAAGGTATCTCTTGTTTTGGACTTCCCTGGTGGCTCAGACGGTAAAGCGTCTGTCTACAATGTGAGAGACCTGGGTTTGATCCCTAGGTTGGGAAGATTCCCTGAGAAGGAAATGGCAACCCACTCCAGTACTCTTGCCTTGAAAATGTCTTGTTTTGTGGTCTGAGCCAAAACTAAAACCAAAATGTTTCCACTTTATCTTCACACTGCCTGAAGCCTTGTTTCTCCCCTTCTCCTCAGCAGGCTTTACAGTCTCTCACCTGTGGGCTGGAGCCCCTTCCTTCCTCTCCAGCCTGTGGTAGGGCGGCCTGAGGCGCTTCCTAGGGTGACATCAGTAAGATACGAAGTCCTCTTGGAGGCCAAAGAAATGGTAGCAGACGGAGAAGGGATCTGTGCCAGGAGAGAAAGGGTGTAGGAGGCTGTGTCCTCAGGAGATAGTCCGGAAGCTCTCTGGCCACACAGTACCTCCAGTGCCTTGTTTCTGACCCTGCTCCTCTTGGTCAGAAACAGGATGCTGGTGACCAGCCATCTCCCAGGGGTCCTCTAAGCAGCCAACTCCAGCTAAGCTCCTGCCTGCTTCCAGGTGCTCTGGAAGCCTCTGATTGGTTGGCCTAGCTTGGATCACGTGTCCTTTCCTGAGCCAATCACCTTGACCACTGAGGGCTTTCTGTGGAGCCACTGGGCTGAGTGTTTCAGCGTCAAGGGAGGTTGCTTGGCTGCCTTTGGACGGTTCTTCTGTGCCAGGGTGAGAGTAGACATCACCACCCGGGGGGGCGGGCTGTGTATGTAGTTTTCATCCGTGATGGGTTGTAAGTTGTGAAGAACTGACATTCTACGTAGCCGTAACAGAAGTTCTTTGTCCCCATCTGCCATGGTGCTCTGGGGTAACAGCGGTTCTCCTAGGTAGCCAGTCCTGTGGGCAGATGTTACTGCCCCTAAACTTTTCTGGATCCCAAGTCATCTCTGCTAAAAAAGCTGGGAAATGCAAGACACATTGGTTTGTAGGTTTTCTTAATTATCTTCAAGTCCAGCTTCACAGGGAAATTGACTTGTGTTTCTGCTTTCTTTAACCTGCAGATTGAACCTTAGTTATTGCCACTTTAAAAAGAAAAATAGTTGCCTTATTTTTCTATATAGTTGCTACACTGTTGCTTTCCTTGGAGAAGGAACTGGCAGTCCACTCCAGTATTCTTGCCTGGAAAATCCCATGGTCAGAGGAGCCTGGTGGGCTACAGTCTGTGGGGTCACAAGAGTCGGACTCGAATTAGTGACTAAACCACGACCAGCACCGTAGTTGATTTACAATGCTGTGTTAGTTTCTTCTGTACAGCAAAGTGATTTGATTATACATTTATATACATTCTTTTTCATATTTTCCATTATGATTTATCATGGGGTATTGAATATAGGACCTCAGTTATTTTCTGCTTCTTGGCACAACTTCCCCTTTTTGGAACTAGAGGGAAACAGGTTTGTTTCTATTAAGATTGCTCAGCTGTTGGAATGTCACCTGGAGGTGCTGTGGGCTATCTTCACCCTCTCCAACAAGTATCCCTTCTGAGAAAGAAGGGCAACTCAGAGAAAAGAAAAGGCAAGAGATGGAGAGAATCGAATCTAGTGCCTGACACTGTGTACACACCTGGATCAAGCCAAGCCTGAAGCTGAAGGATCTACCCAGAACTGTTCATTCATGGGAGTCCCAGTACAAAGTCAAGGATCCTGAAAAATCTCATCTTTTTCTTACTTCTCTCCTTAGTAGAATCACAGAATTTATTTATTTTAAGTTAATCTTGTTTCTTTTATATATTTAACTGAGCTGCTCTAGTTCCCTGACCAGGAATTGAACCCACATCCCCCACAGTGGAAGCATGGAGTCTTAACCCCTGAACCAGCAGGGAAGTCCCTCACAGAATTTAGTATTGGAGGAGATCGTTAGTATTTGTTCAGTGGATTCTGACTGACCTGGGTTGCTCTGGGTCAGGCCCCACGTTGGACTCTGGGATCCAGCAATGAATCAGACAGGGATCCTCCACAGGGAGCCCACAGGTTAGCTAGCAGGAAGTATTCTACTTCCTGATTCTAACTCCTCAATTTTTAAAAATTGGAATTAGAACTGATGTGTTTTCACAGAGACTGCTAGAGTCTGCTTTCAAATCGACATCACTCTTTGTCCTATTGCCCCCACCCTAGAGAGCCTTCAAAGCCCCACCCCAGCCTGGGGAAGGGAGAAAGGAAAGTAAAACAGAAGGACAGGGTCCTGTAATCAGGGAAACCCCGATCCATTATCACCCATAGACCAGCTCTCCTCCAATAAACCCAGGTGATGAGCATAACAGCGGGACATGTGACCGAACAAATTCAGAAGATCAGCAATATACATGGTGAAACATGTCACAATTCTCTCTGTCCAGGGACCATGCAAGTGTCACACAATTTTAATCATGAATATTGACATATAAGTCAAAACTGGAGAGGTGTGAAAATTAATGATAACGAAATTAAAGTGAAGTAAGAGCATGAACCAACCCCTGACATGTACCCTTCTACTTTCTGTCTCTGTGCGTGTGCCTCTTCTATGTGTCTTGTGTACATGGAATCCTATGGTATTTTTCTTTTGTGATTGGACTTTTTCACTAAGCATATCATCTTCAAGTCATGCATATTATAGCATGTGTCAGAATTCCCTTCCTTTTTCAGGCTGGGCAATATTCCATCATATGTATATACCACATTTTGCTTATACGTTCATATACTGAAGGACACTTGAGTTGCTTGCAGCTTTAGGCTATTGTGAGTAATACTGCTTTGAGCATGTGTGTACAATATCTCTTTGAGGACCTGCTTTCAATCTTTTGGATATGCACCCAGAAGTGGGATTGGTGGATCATATGGTCAGATCAGATCAGATCAGATCCGTCGCTCAGTCGTGTCCGACTCTTTGCGTCATATGGTAGTTCTGTTTTTAATTTTTTGATGAACTGTCATATTTTGCTCCACAGTGGCTGCACCATTTTACATTCCCACCAGAAATATACAGGAGTTCCAATTTCTCCACATCCTCACCAACATTTGAGAATTTCTTTCTTTCTTTCCTTCCTTTTTGATAGTAGCCATCCTAATGGGTGTGAGGAGGTATCTCATTACAGTTTTTCTAATGTTTTTTTTAAAAAAATATGTATTTATTTCTTTGACTGGGCCAGGTCTTAACTGAAGCATGAGAACTCTTAGTTGTGGCATGTGGGATCTCGTTCCCTGACTAGGGATTGAAGCTGGGCCCCCTGCAATGGGAGAGCAGAGTCTCAGCCCCTGGACTATCAGGGAAGCCCCCTTGTAGTTTTGGTTTGCATTTCCTTAATGGCTAGTAATGGTGAGCATGTTTTATTGCTTATTGGCCCTTTGTATATCTCCTTTGGTGAAATGTCTATTCAGTTCCTTTGCCCATTTTGAATTGGGTTATTTGGTTTTTTGGTGTTGAGTTTTAGATGTTCTTTATGCATCCTGCATACTAATCCATTATTAGATATATGATTTGCAATTTTTTTTCTATCCTTGGTGTGTCTTTTTACTCTGTTGATGGTTGTTTTTTTTTAAATATACACAGCATTTAAAAAATTTCACAAAGTCAAGTTTGTCTATTTTTTCTTTTGTGCCTTTAATGTCACAATCACAAAGTTGTTGCTAAATAAAATGTTGTGAAGCTTTGACTTATATTTTATCCTAAGAGTTTTATAGCTTTAGCTCTTATGTTTAGGCCTTTGACCCATTTTAGTTAATTTTTGTGTATGGTGTTAGGTAAGGATCAAACTTTACTCTTTTACATGTGAATATACAGTTTTCCCAGCATCATTTGTTGAAAAGACTGTCTTTTCCCATTGAATAGCATCACTCTTCTAAAAAAATCATTTGATCATATATGTGAGGCTTTATTTCTGATCTCTCTATTCTATTCTACTGGTCTGCCTTTATGCTAGTACCACGCTATTTTGATTATTGTAGCTTTGTAATAAGTTTAAAGTAAGCTTTGTTCTTTTTCAGCATTGTTTGTTCAGCATTGTTTGCTATTCAAGGCCCCTTGAGATTCTATATAAATATTAGAATGGGTTTTCCTATTTCTGAAAAAAACCATCATTGGGATTTTGATAGACATTGAATCTGTAGGTAGCTTTGGCTTGTATGGACATTTCAACAATATTAAGTATTCCAATCCACAAACACAGGAAGTATTTCCATTTCATTTAGTCTTTAATTTCTTTTTCTTTTAGTACTCCCAGTTAAAAGCTTGTCAGTTTTGTTGGTCCCTTTCCTCTCTTTCTTGATCAATGTATTACAAAATAAAATTAATCTGCTAATGTAACAACTATGTACCTAATAACAAAACCTACATGGGTCTTTCAGACCCAGGAATTGAACCAGGGTCTTTTGCATTGCAGGTGGATTCTTTACCAGCTGAGCTACCAGCGAAGTCCCACGTACCCAATAACACAACCGCATAAATCAACATATCCAGTGGGTAGCCAGGTGGAGTCCACACCCCATCCCAACTATTTCTCTGTTGCCTCTCTTCACCAAAGGCAGCCACCATCCCGAACTCGATGCTCAGAATTCACACGCATTCTTCATGAGTCCTCTAGAATACATGCAAAGCACAGTGTTGCTTTGCATGCTTTTCAATTTGACATAAACAGCATAGAGTTTATTCTCCAGCTTCTTGCATCCACATTATGTTTAAGGCCCTTGGCCTTGCAGTACTGATCTGCTGGAGTCTGTGCTGGTGAGTTTTGCTAAGGTGTGTCCCAAGGAGACGGGTGGCTGGGTGGTACCAGCCAGAGCTCTTCAGCGGTGCCCAGATGCTCGGATGCTTTCAAAAGCCATTGCATGGCTCTACCCTCCCACCATGTTTATTTAACTTATATGCAGAGTACATCATGAGAAATGCTGGACTGGAAGAAACACAAGTTGGAATCAAGATTGCCGGGAGAAATATCAATAACCTCAGATATGCAGATGACACCACTCTTATGGCAGAAAGTGAAGAGGGGCTAAAAAGCCTCTTGATGAAAGTGAAAGTGGAGAGTGAAAAGGTTGGCTTAAAGCTCAACATTCAGAAAACGAAGATCATGGCATCTGGTCCCATCACTGCATGGGAAATAGATGGGGAAACAGTGGAAACAGTGTCAGACTTTGTTTTTCTGGGCTCCAAAATCACTGCAGATGGTGACTGCAGCCATGAAATTAAAAGACGCTTACTCCTTGGAAGGAAAGTTATGACCAACCTAGATAGCATATTCAAAAGCAGAGACATTACTTTACGAACAAAGGTTCGCCTAGTCAAGGCTATGGTCTTTCCTGTGGTCATGTATGGATGTGAGAGCTGGACTGTGAAGAAGGCTGAGCGCCGAAGAATTGATGCTTTTGAACTGTGGTGTTGGAGAAGACTCTTGAGAGTCCCTTGGACTGCAAGGAGATCCAACCAGTCCATTCTGAAGGAGATCAGCCCTGGGATTTCTTTGGAAGGAATGATGCTAAAGCTGAAACTCCAGTATTTTGGCCACCTCATGCGAAGAGTTGACTCATTGGAGAAGACTCTGATGCTGGGAGGGATTGAGGGCAGGAGGAGAAGGGGACAACAGAGGATGAGATGGCTGGATGGCATCACTGACTTGATGGGTGTGAGTCTGAGTGACCTCCGGGAGCTGGTGATGGACAGGGAGGCCTGGCGTGCTGCGGTTCATGGGGTCGCAAAGAGTCGGACACGACTGAGCGACTGATCTGATCTGATCTGATCTGACCCTCCCACCAGGGAGCACATAAGAGCCCTCACAGCTCTGAGTCACCCCGCCTTCCCATTGCCAGACTGTTGAAAGTGAATGTTATAATCCCTTAACACTGAACACAATTTAATTCAGCTGTCCCATGGAGCACAGAGCAGCCATGAAAATGACATTACCCACAAATATTTCGTGATGGGAAAATTGCTCTCAATATAATTGAAATATAAGTGAAAAAAGTGTGAGAAACCGTGTATACAGCCTGTGTCTATAATAACCAAAGAGCAGAGCCAAATAAGAGGGGATGCAAAGGTGGGTGAGTTTTAATTCTTTCTTTACTTTTGTATTTTCCACAAGATGACTCCACACTGTTTTTGTTGTCAGAAAAAAAGAAAAAGAAAAACTAAATATAATGATTGTTTTTAGGCAGCAGTGAGTGCACTGGGAGACAGGATGGAGAACCCCAGAAGCTGGCCAGAGAGAAGAGCCCTGCTGGAGAGGCAGCCTGCAAGATCTTGGGCGTGAGAATCCTGCTATGACCCACCCCCATGTCCCCCTGGCTCAGAGTAACTGCTCTGAGGCTCAGTTTCTGCAGCTGGGAATGGGGAATAGAAGTGGGGCTTCCCTTTCTGGGCTGAAGGGGATGAGCTGAGAAGCAGGCAGAGAGCTCGGTGCTGGGTGCTCCCTCTGGAGCTGGGAGCATTATTGTCCGCAGAGGGGAGGCCTCCCAGCAGGAGTGGGATAGAGCAGACCTGGGACCTGAGGACATGGAGATGGGTGGAGGGAACAAAGATGATGAGATAGGTTTATTAGCACAGGAACCACCAGAGTGTCAGGTGAGGAGTGGGTTCTGCCCACTGCTGCCCGCCCCCGCTGGAATGCACACCAGCCTCAAGCTGGTGTGCCTCTGCCTCCAGCTCAGCACCTAATCCCAGACCTCAGAGACCCCCAGCAGGCGGGACCGTGAGACTTGGGGTGAAAGGTGTTCATTCCACATCACCCTGTCATATCACACAGTCCAACGCAGAGGCTGTCACCCCAAGTTCTCAGAAGGAGAGGACCATGGGCGTCCCCAGTAGAACTGCTGACCCAGGGCTGGGAGGCGGGTTCCTTCTGCCCTGGTGGGAGGATAGATGCAGAGGCTGCAAGAATGTGAAGTCCATCAGTGGAGCGGGAGAAGGGGCTCCGTGCTGCCTCCACCCTCCTCCCTGGGCTGCGTTCTCTTGGGTAGGGGGTGGGAGCACCACTAGGGTCACCCGTCGCCCACACTCCCTCAATAGCTCCCGTCTTGAGTCCTGTGTCCTGCGAGCTGGCCCTGAGATGGAGAGAGGGACGTGGAGGCCCCTTCCCAGGTGGGACTTCCGGAGATGCTGGTGTCTGCTGGGTGGTCTGGGGATTGGGATATCTCTTACAGGATCACCTGGACTATCTCAGACCCCAGGTAGGACTTGCTGCCCCCTCCACTGTACTCCAGGCCACCCCCGTGTGGAAAATGTGGGTGGCCCGGGATCTTCAAAGCCCAAAGCTAAACTTGAGTCTCCTTGGTCATGGGTGTGACCCATGAGGGCAGAGGTCTCAGAGGCCAAGGAGGTCCCTGGACCAGCAGGCTCCTGGAGGCTCTCTCCTGCTGGTATTCTGCCTGTCGCCTTGTGTGCCCGCCTGCAGAGTGAGGAGGGGGCGGAGGCCGCAGTGGTTTGGCTCACACAGTTCCCTCTGCCCTCAGGCCTCGTGGCCATAAAATCGCCTAGCTACTGCCAAGTCAGCTAGCTGAGCAGTGACTCCCATTAGGAGGAATGTCCTGGAACTTCTCACAGGTTAACAACCAAATGAATAACAAATTCACAGTGAAATTTTTCACTTCAAAAATGTTGCCTGTTTTCAATTCAACAAAGCATTTGTAAAGTGATTTTTTTTCCCCCTGGAGGATGACATTTTATTTATAGCTCAATATAAGTGAGGCACAACAGATGTGGGAGAAATACAGAGGCAGGTAAATATATGGCTGGGTCTTGGTTTCTTCATTGGCTGGAAGTGTTGAGGTAGTAGAAGAATTTGTGCCAAGTCAGAGTGTTTTTCTCTTGCTGTTCTGTCCTGAGCCTAAGAGCTTGGTGTGATGTTCCTTATGTCACACTTCTGTGCCTCCAGAAAGTCATCTAAGCTTCATGTGAAATAAAACACACAAATCTCCAGATAACTGAGAAGAAGCTGATTTCAACTGACTTATTCATCAGTCAGGCCTAGAGCAGGGGGAGCTGACAGCATTAAAGAACATAAAATCAACAGGACTAAACAGCAACATCAAGTGAGATCCTGGTTACTGCCTTCTCTTATTAAATGATGCTCCCTTTTGGCTTAGCCATCACCATTTTGATGTTCAGATTGTCCCTGAGATGAACAACAGCTTTGGGTCTTATAAGCCAGTGAGCAGGTGGGATGAGATCTCTAACTCAGAGTGTGAAGTGGGATCTGGGATTGCTCTGCCATCTCCCCAGAGGGCCTTGGGCAGACTCCTCACTTCCTGGCCACATCCGACTCTTGCCCCGGGTCTCAGCCTGTGTGCCCTCCTCCCTGGCCTCCTGGACTAAGTCAGATGGCCCTAACACTGTGTACCTCTCCTCTCTGCCCTACTCGGCCCCATGGGCCCTGGGAGGGCGCTGACTGTCTTTCTCAGTTATCTTGGTACCCCAACTCCTACCATAACACCCAGTGTACGATAGAGGGATGCTCACTACCGCGCCCCCCCCCCCCCCCCCCCCCCCCCCCCGCCCCCGACTGCAGCCCAGGTCAGAATTCCGTAGCCATGGATACAGAAGGGCGGGTCCTACATTCCCACCTGGCCCTTCCGGCACAGGGCTGGAAACATCAGAACAGGCCTGCTCCATCCTCAGGCCACTCCCAGCCCTCCTCACATCCTCCAGTCAGTCTCTCCCTGCTCAGCATCCCCTCCCATCTCCTCCAGGGACAGCTCCCAAACTGCCCCTTTCTCCTTAGACTCCATGCTCAGGGCTCATTTCTCCCTCAAGAGGACCCTATGGTCAGCCCTCTATCCCTCCTTCCTTGCTTTTTTTTTTTTAAATTAAGTTTGCATAGATGTTTAACTTCCCTTAAGATGCTAAGATCACCAGGGTACTGCACTCAGGTCAGGAAACTGCATGGGCAGCACCCAGAGCACCCTGGGGACCCTATGCAGTTTCAACTTTCCCCCCAGCCCAAAGCTAGAGCATGAGGCCCCCTCCAGCTAGTCCAGGCTGCCCTGCTCCATGTGGCATGAAATCAGCACAGTGAGGTATCAGAACAGCCTCCTGTCCTCCAAGGGCCATGCTCTTCCCTGGCCGGCACTCAGCGAGCACCGGCCTGCAAGGGTCTCCCACAGTCATGCTCTGGCAGCAGATCAGTGATCGTTAGCTCAGAGGGTCTTCATCTGGGTCCCTGGACCCTGAGGGTCCAAGTAGAGAACTCAGGGTGGCCACAAATCGGATGGGAAAAAATTACACTTTTCTTTTCGTGAACCTCTAACTGGAATGTCACATTCCCTTCTAGTACATGGGTTAAAAAATAAAAAGGAGATGGAAATAGTTTTATTAGAAGGACCCATATCTCTGTCCTCAGTCACAAATATTTTCATCTCACAGCACAGTTGTCATAGGCTGCTCAGAACACCTTTGCAGTATTTACTCCTTTGCATGTATAATACAATGATAACTGTTTTTCTGTATCATTGGTTTCCCTTGCAGCTGCACTGATTTCAATATCTAGAAACCTTGACTTGAGAAAGTCCCCATGGGCTCCCAGAGAGGACCAGAAGGCCTAGGAAAACTGGACAGAGCTCGTGGGTGACGGCAGAGAGAGATGCAGAGAGGTGATGGGCTGGTGGTCCTGCCTGGGATGGTCCAGGAGACAGGGAGGAAGGACCAGATTGTTCTGAGCTGTTTTAGGTCAAAGGCTGACCTCAAACTGGAGCCTAAAGAAACGTGGTCTAATTGACAGTGACCAGAAAATCGACAAAAGTTAATACAACCAAAAATCAGAATGAACTACAGAGTCATAACTTGAAAAGAGGTGAGGATAAGCAAGTGAATTAGAATGTTCAGTTTTAACAGTTCTGGGCACAGTTTGAATGAGCCAAGAGATAGTTTCAGTTTCTACCATGGGTCCATGATCCCAAAACCCCTATGGCCCTCCATGCATTGGGGATGCCCAGATCTTTTTTTTTCTTTTTTAGCTTAAAAATTTTTTAATTTTATTGAAGTATAGTTGATTGACAGTGTTGTGTCAATTTCTGCTGCACAACAAAGTGATTGAGTTATACATATTTCATGCATTCTTTTTCATTTTCTTGTCGTTTATGACTTATCACAGGATCATGAATATAGTTCCTGGGCTATAGAGTAGGGACTTGTTTTTCCATTTTCTGTATAATAGCTTGCATCTGCTAACTCCAAGCTCCCACTTCATCCCTCTTGTCCTCCTTTCCCTTTGGCAACCACGAGTCTGTCCCCTACGTCTGAGGGTCCATTTCTGCTTCATAGACAGGTTCATGTGTGTCATATTTTAGATCCCACATATAAGTGATGTCATTCAGTATTTGTCTTTGTCTGACATACTTCACTTAGTGTGATCATCTCTAGATCCATCTTTGTTGCTGCAGACGGCATTATTTCATTCTTTTTTATGGTTGAATAATATTCCACTGTATATACTTACCGTATCCTCTTTACCCAGTTATCTGTTGATGGGCATTTAGGTTGCTTCCATGTCTTGGCTGTTGTGAATAGTGCTGCTGTGAACATAGGGGTGGATGTGTCTTTTTGAATTACAGTTTTATCTTCTTCAGTTATAACGAGGTATCATGGTGGATGAGAAAGGGACCTTGAGGCTTATCAGGAAAGGAGATTCCACCTCTGACTTTGCAGTGGGGCCCTTTTTTTATGGTTGCAGAAACTCCAGTTCATCCCCAAGTTAATGGAAGCGATTCACCCAGACAGCCCATCTGCCCACCAGGCTGGCTCTTGCTTACTGCTCCTCTGTCCTTCTCTATGCCTTGAGCATCTACAAGGGTGCTGGAGATACACCCCAATCCTGATGAGCCTCCCTTAACGCTGCTTGATATGGAACCAGCTCCAAAGGGAGACAACAGGTCTCAGTTAAAGTATGAACTATTGAAAGCCTTAGACCAAGTTCGGAAGAAATAACTTGTGTTGGGCTGAAGACGGGCACCCACAGACATTCTCTGTGTGTTGCTCTGGGTGATGGTGTGAGGTCAGGGTAGGGCAGGCACTTGGTTGGTAGAAGACCTCCGCCTTTATCCCTGCTGACCATGCATGGAAGAATCAGAGAGTTTATGACAGGCCTCCTCTATGCCCCATACATGCATCCAACAGCTTTATGAGGAGGGAATGTTATTCCCATTTTTCAGATGAAAAAGCAAGTTCATCCAGCTTAAGTGATTTATCCAAGGTCAATTACTAAGTAAATAGCAGAGTTGGGATTTGAAACTCCCTTCTCTTGTGATCTCTCTCTCATTCTCATGCACACACACACACCCTCCTCTTGTGATTTCTCTCTCTCTCATTCTCGTGCACACATACACATACACTCACATAGCTGAAGGTTTGGGAGAATGGCACTGTACAGACTGACCACCAGGTGGCGCCCTGATGCCACAGTTGGGGCGTCTGATCCCATTGACGCTCTTCATTCCAGAAAAAAAAAAAAAAAATCAAGAATGGCCTGGAAGGTAGGGATGGGGTGTCTGGAGGTGGTGGGCTTGGGCCAGGATGAGCCCACAAGTGCTGGCTATTGAGTACAGACGCCCCACCTAAAGAGGTCTATTTTCCATTCACCTTCCAGGAAATTTACAGCAGGGAGGCTTAAAAATGGGGGATTGTTTTGTAAGAATTAATTGTAAAAGTTCAGTGTGTTCCCAGGTCCCCACCATTCAATGTTCTTATCTAACTACTCCACCCCAAGTACATTTAGTGACTAAAAGTCACAGCATAGGAGAAAATAGTAAAAACCAAAGTACACATGTTTAATTTCTCCCAATCCAAGTTTATACACATCAACTCCGCAGAACCTACCTTTGAGGCCCCACGACTTAAAGCATGATGTGCGTGCCCGATTGCAGGCCATGGACCCTCTATGATTGTCTGATTTTCCAGGCTCCATGCTGACGCTCAGGGCAACCTCTCACCGTGGCAGGCATTTCATAGTGTGCTGCCCTCCTTCTTTTTAATCTTTTTAAAATGCACTCTCATATATTTTTATTTTTTTCTTCTAGTTTTAAGGAGATATAGTTGATAGACAGCACTGTGTAAGTTAAAGGTGACCAGCCTAACGATTTGACTTGCACACAGCATGAAATGATGACCACATAGATTTAATCTTTTACAGAGTACAAAGTCAGGGATGCAAGGGGGGTTACTTGGTTTCTTTTCCATAACTTAGTGTCTATTTCATTCGTCTGCTCCATCAGGATACAAACCTTAATGCATTCTGATTCCTCACTGATCATGGGCACTGGCTCAAAGTTTAGAGGATGAGAGTCAGTGTGAGAATGAGTGTGTTGTGTGTTTGTGTGTGTGTGTGTGTGTGTGTGTGTGTGTGTGACCGAATCTGGCCTTGGGTACCCCCTGTGCCCCAGGAAGTGAGGCTGCCCTGTCACTGTCCCCACATCCTTCTGGTCTCAAGCTTTCCCTACAGCTTCTGTGCCAACTTGGGGGTGGGCAGGGAACTCACCAGGCTATTTCTCCCAGGTATAGTAATCCCTAGTGCTCAGACTGCAGCCCACCTCTCCCTGGAGTTCAGGGGATGTGAGGTGAGCGGTGGGATGAGGTGGAATGGGCTTAGGGCTGCCCTTGGGTCCCAAGAGGCTGTCTTGGGCTTCTGGATTTGGGACCTTCTTGCCTGGTCTTGGTGGGAGAGTGGTATAGTAAGAACAGTATTCTCACTGCATCCTCCCCAGTGTTAATCGGACAGGGCGTGTGCTGTCTGTCTACAGGACACGTTTGGAAGACCAAGACCAGGAGAGACCAGTGTGGCAGCTCCCAGTAGTCAGGGCACATTTCGGTTGTCCTGGTGACTCAGGGCTGTGAGTGGTGTTTGGAGGGAGGGGATTGGAATGACAAGCATCCTGAGATACAGAAGATGCTTCTGTCCCCAAAGATGGCCTCAGAGGGGCCCAGAGACACTTGCTTTCCACCCTCCAACATCCCCGCGTGGCTTGAGTCAGAGGAAGCACACAAAGAAGGGAAAAATTTAGCTGTCATGAAAACATGCTGTGCTGCCTATGGACAGGGAACGGAGTAGAGAGTGGGGGAGGGGCAGCTTCAGGGCCCTTTGCCAAGTGGTCCCGGCTCTGAAGTCTGCTCTCTTGAAACTGGGGCATGGGAGGTGGCTGAACAGGCCCCAGTCTGGTCAAGGCCTCGGATGGCCCTGCATAGAGAGAGGAAGGATCCAGGGAGGAATACTGGCTACCCCAACATGCTTTCAACACTGCCCAACATGCTTTTGAACTGTGGTGTTAGAGAAGACTCTTGAGAGTCCCTGGGACAGCAAGGAGATCAAACCAGTCAATCCTAAAGGAAATCAACCCTGAATATTAATTGGAAGGATTGATGCTAAAGCTCCAATACTTTTGCTCCCTGATGTGAAAAGCTGAATCATTGTAAAAGACCCTGATGCTGGGAAAAATTGAAGGCAGGAGGAGTAGGGGACGACAGAGGATGAGATGGTTGGATGGCATCACCAACTCAATGGACATGAGTTTGAGCAAACTCTGGGAGACAGTGAAGGACAGGGAAGCCTGGTGCGCTGCAGTCCATGGGGTTGCAAAGAGTCAGACACGACTGAGTGGCTGCACAACAACAACAACACTCTTTCTCCCGTCCTCTGTCTGGGCTGAGATCTGCTTCTGGGCAGTGTTTCCAAACACATTTTATTTTGGAGAATCTCGAGCCCACACAGACAGAATTGTATTATGAACACTGGGACCCACCCAGCAACCCCAACAGTTAACTCCTGGCCACCCTTGCCCCAGCCACACCCACACCTCCTGCTGCCCTCTATTATTTTGAAGCAAATCTCAGGCACCACATCATTTCATCCGAAAATATCTCAGCACATATTTTTAAAGGATGCCAGGGCCACTAACTCGGAGGTGGCAGCAAACGTTCAGAATCAGATGTCCATTTATCTGAGAGGGGGCCGAATTTCCTTTCCAGGTTTTTTTGAATCAGGATCCACCCAGAGTGACCGAGGGAGGCCCCTCTGGGATCTTCCTTTTCAACTTTTCATTTTGAAATAATTTCAGACTTACCGGAAAGTCTCAAAAATAGTACAAAGAATTCCCATTGTACTCTTCACCCAGATTCTTCCAACCTTACCGTGTTACATAACCACAGCACAACTATCAAAATCAGGAAATTAACATGCTTGAAATACTATGATCTCATCTACAGATCTTACTTAAATTTTGCCAGTTCAGTTGTCTCCTTTCATCTGGAGGCGTTCCTCAGGCTGGCTTTATCTTCTTTTTGGGGGAGGAGGAGTAGAGTATTGGCCACTTGTTTTGTAGAATTCGGGTTTGTCTGATGTTTCCTCCTGATTAAATTTGGGTTATGCATTTTTGGCAGGCACCTGCATCCTTTCAGTGTACCCTTTGGGGGGCACACGATGTCTGATTTTTCTACTGTGAAGTTATCATTCTTTTGCTTTGTAATTAATAATGGTCTGTGGGAAGGTATTTTAAGACCATGTAAATGTTTTGTTTTTCATCCTTTTTTTTTTTGCCTACTCATTTTAGAATTCTTTGTTGATTCTTGCTTGAAAAAATGGTTACTGAGGAATTGATTAAATAGTCAGTTTTCTGTGTCCATCCTTCCTTCTACATTCAATGCTTGCGATTTCTTCTGTGAGGAAGACTTTTCCTTTCTCCTCATTTATGTATTCATTCATTTGTCTATTTTGGTGTAACTCACAGACTCTTAGTCTATTCAGTGTCTTACAGGTCATTACCATCAGCTTTTATTTTGTTGTTCAAATTGTCCCAGGTTTGGCTCTTGGGAGCTCTCTCAGGTTGGCTTCCATATTTTTTTTAAGTTTTTTTAAATTGATGTGGGCCTTTTTTAAAGTCTTTTTGGAACTTGTTATAATATTGCTTCTGTTTTGTGTTTGGTGTTTTGGCCACAAGGCACTGGGGTCTTAGCTCCTGACCCGGGATTGAATTTGCACCCCCTGTACTGGAAGGTGAAGTCTTAACCACTGGACCCCGGGGAACTCCTGGCTTCCATGTCCTTTTGACATGTCCTTATCATTTTTGAGTGTTTCTTTGCTCTCTGCCATCACAAGATGCTTCAGGCTCATCTTGGACCTTTGCTGAGTTAGCCCTGGAGTGAGCTGTTTGTCTAAGGAGCCTTGATTTGCTTCATTGAGAATGGTGAGTAGGAACCAAGATGTAGGTGCTGGGTGCACTCACTACTCTTGGGCCATCTCAGCAGATGAAGCTAGGAAACATGTATGTAAAAGAACATATATACATGTATATATGTGTTCATGTGTGCATGCTCAATCACTTCAGTCATGACCAACTCTTTGTGATTCCATGGACTGTAGCCCACCAGGCTCCTCTGTCCTTGTGATTTCCCAGGCAAGAATACTATATACATATACTCAGATATATATATATATACTATATACATAGATATATAATATCTGCATGGGGTCTCAAAAAGAGCTAGACGTGACTTAACCACTAAACAAAACAATAAAAAAAACCACTAAACAACAAAATTAAAACCTATGAGTTACATGTAGGTATGATTAGTTATGTATTATATGTATATGTGTATTTATTATACATACTATATGCACAGGAGAGATATGTATATATATTGAAAACCATGAATTATATGTATATGCTATTAGTTATATGCATACCACATATAGTATGCATATCTGTATACATATTAAAAATCATGATTTCATGCTGATACCCTTGTCTCCATTCCAACACCAAAGGGTTCCTTCTAGCTTCTCTTTTCCTTATTTATAACTCCTCTCTCCAACCTCTCTCCTCCATCCAAGTGACTTGGATCTTATTATCCACGACATATTTACCCATTTGCTGAATTCTGGGATGCACACAAACTAGTTTTAGAATTGCCTTCTCAGTGACCAATAGACACATGAAAAGATTCTCAACATAGCTAGTTATTAGAGAAATGCAAATCAAGACTATTGAATACAATGATGTACCACCTCACACCAGTTAGAATGGCCATTGTCAAAATGCCTACAAATAACCAGTGCTGGAGAGGGTGTGGAGAGTAGGGGACACTCCTACACTGCTGGTGGGATTGTAAGCTGGTGGAGCCACTATGGAGAATAGTATGGAGGTTCTTCAGAAAACTAAAACTAGAACTACCGTGTGATCCATAAAGCCCGCTCCTGGGCACGCATCCAGAGTTGCTTTCCTGTACCCCTGTGAAAAACACACCTACCCCTTAGGGAACAATAGGTGTGTACAGGTCTCTAGGGGGTTTCCCAGGTGGCGCTGGTGTAAAGAACTCACTTGCCAATGCAGGAGACATAAGAGACCTGGATTCGATCCCTGGGTCAGGAAGATCCCCTGGAGAAGGAAATGGCAACCCACTCCAGTATTCTTGCTTGGAGAATCCCATGGACAGAGGAGCCTGGTGGGCTACAGTCCACGGGGTCGCAAAAAATCAGACACGACTGAAGCAACTTGACACAGCATAGCACAGCACAGGTCTTTATGTTTTTAGCCTCTGAGGTTATAATAGAAATATGGTTTTCCAAAGCTTCTTAGGTGAGTTTTCCCCTCCCTCCCCTTCAGTGTAGATGTGTAATTCATTTGTAAAACTCTTAATTTCATTGTTTACTGATTGTATTCCATTTGAGGCTTCTTTCCATCTTTGTTGATTTAAAAAAAAGGTTTTGACAAATTTATGATTGCTAGGGTGGGAGGGATAGTTAGGGAGTTGGGAATGGTCATGTACACACTGCTGTATTTTAAATGGATAACCAACAAGGACCTATTGTATAGCACATGGAACTCTGCTCACTGTTACGTGGCAGCCTGGATGGGAGGGGAGTTTGGGGAAGAATGGATACATGTATACCTATTACTGAGTCCCCTCACCATTTACCTGAAACTATCACAGCATTGTTAATTGGCTATACACCAATACAACATAAACAGTCCAAAAAAAAAAAAGTCTTGAGTGCATGCACTCTTAACATGATTCTAAAAATCAGAACTATTCAAGTTAGTGTTCGAGTATCACACCCTTCAAGCCCTGTGCCCTGGTCACCTGTCTTTTCCACTTGGTTCCCAAGGCTGCATGTAACCACTCTCAGCAGAGTCAGTTTATCCTCCCTGTGTTTCCTTTATACAAACGAGCAGGTGTATGTATATTGCGCTTTTCACTCCCTTTTCTCTCCTGTGGTAGATACTCATTCACACTTCTTGCTTTTCTGTTCAACAATATCTCCTGGCAGTCACTCCCTTCTCAAGTCTCTTTGATCCAAACGTCCCTCTCCACATTTTCATTTTTCCTGCACCAATTATTTGTTGGAGAAACTGGCTGTTTGTCCTGTAGAGTTTCCCACAGGAAGGTCTGGACTCTGCGTGTTGCATCCCCGTGTTATGGCCGAGCCAGTTCTTCTGTCTTTGTATTTTCTCCCATTAGTAGTTGCATCAAGAGGCTTGATCAGATGCAAGTGTGGTTTCTCAGGCAAAAGACTCAGAGTTAAAAGGAGGCCCTGGCAAAGCAAAGGTAGGCTCTGTGTAGGTCCAACTGTGTGCCTGACAGGCAGGCTCTAAGTGTGCTCCCCAGATACTGTCAAGTGGTTAGCTGGATCCCTCCACATGAGCTCTGTCCTGTCTAACATCGTTTCATCCCTCCCTGGGAAGGAGAAGGGGAAGACAGAGGACAAGATGGTTGGATGGCATCACCAATTCAATGGACATGAGTTTAGCAAACTCTGGGAGAGAGTGAAGGACAGGGAAGCCTGGTGTGCTGCACTTCATGGCGTTGCAGAGTCTGATGTGATGAGTGACTGAACAACAAGAAGTATTTTTGGCGTCCGAAGATAATTCTAGGGACTTGCACGCCTTAATCCCTAAAGCAAGTGGGTCAGATCCACCCTTGTTTTCATCTTTTCCAACCTGTGGTGCTAAGGTGGAGAGGTGTTAGTTCATTGCTGTAAAATTGCAACAGTCCAAGAGTTCAAGAGTTCCTGCCCATAATACCCTAAGTGACCAGTAGAGGGAGATGTTACTCAAGAAAACTCTTGCCCTGGCTACAGGGGGACACTTCCTTCTGCCTGGGTTTATCTGGGCCTGGCAACTGGGGACTCCTCCATGCTCTCCTGGGACATGCCTGCATCACCTCACCAAGGCTGCCTCCCACTCCTCCCCCTGTCCGAGCTCTTCTTTGTAAGCCACGCTGCAGGGGCTGACCACGTGCCATCAGCTCCTAGCAAAGGATGCTCATAGCTGATGCTCATTCAGGTTTGGAGGCTGGGTGGACTGATGTCTGGTCTGATGCAAACTGAGATCAGAGTGGAAAGAACTGATTGGCTGTATGTCGTGAATAGAAACTTCTTGCTTTAAAAGAAGGAACGTGGGTCATCTTAGATTAAAAAAAATGAAGAAGAAACCTGAATTGATGTTTATTTTGCATCCTCCTGGAGGAGGATGGCTTTTTGCTGAAAAAGTCAAACATGTTTAAAAAAGAATAGAACCCCTACCCCTACCCCAAATGGCCTAAGCTCTCTCAGAATCAGTGGCCCCCTTTTCAGTGAGTGTGGGTGTTTTCTTTCATCACATGAGATTATTGAGCAAGCGACCTCCAGTCTCCTCACCCCTTTTGCACCTTATTTCTTTCCCCTTTAGAGCAGAAGCTTTCTGAGGGCAGAGCTGGATGGGGCCCAAGTGGAAAAGAGCCAAAAGGAGGGTCCGGGGGCCCCTAGAGGGAGGTGCCCATTTCACCTGCTGCCCCTGGGCTTCAGGTGGTGGGTGCACCCTGTGTGCAGTTGTGGCCTGCTGGTTTGTCACCCACGTGTCACCTGATCAATTTACAGCATGTGCCAGAGGGCTTGGACACATGTGCCATGTGTCTCTGGGCTTTACACTCTCTCCTTTCAGGGAAATCTGAGATTGCCACGATGAGGGAAGGATCAGAGGCTCCTGGCCCCAGTGCCCTCATCCTCACGTGTGTGGGCCCTGGGCCCGGGCTGCTCTCTGTCCCCTGGTGCTGACTTTGCTCACTGCCTATCTACCTTCAGGGTCTGGGTTTCAGCAGGGCACCCCCCCCCGTCCCTACCCCCAGGGACCACAGATTGAGTGGCACTGTCCTGGTGAGGATGGTGTGTGAGGCTGTGATGAGCTTCGGGGTCTCATCTGGGCAGTAGGAATGACAGTGGGCCCCACTATTCACAGGGGAGTTGGGGACTCTGGTCAGAACTTCAGATCTAAAGCCAACCTCGGCAGGAAACTTTGGCCAGGAGGTTGAGCACCGGGGAGGGCAGTGCTGTGCTGGAGGCGTTGAGAAGGGACTGGCCGTCGGATGGTAAGGAATGCTGAGAGCCGTCATCACACATTAAACTTAACAACTGAGTAAATTGTTGAAACAGAGGTAGCAAGTACCTAAGCTCCGGTCCCACGACGGGACCGGGTACCGTCCTGTTGCCTTGTAGGTTTCATGTCTGTTTCCTGGGTGCTGGAGCACCACCTGGTGCTGGGCTGTGTGGGGCTTCGTCACGGTCGCCACGGTGACTCAGGTTTCCCAGCACAGTGCAGGCAGGGTCACCTCGGCACACCAGGACTGTGGGCCTGACCGCCCAGCAGGGGGAGGGGCTGAGCCCTGAGCACACAGCCCTCCCGTGCTGAGTAGGTGGGTGGCTGGGGCCCTGGGGCCTGGCTTTCAGGAACTCCTCCTGAGAGGGTGTGGTCCTGCTTTCTCTTCCTCTCTTTTCTGCTGAGGCTCCAGGGCCCCTGTGCTCTCAGGCCCCCTCGGCTCGTCCTAGGTCAGCAGAAGACGGGTGGAGAGGGAATGGGGTTCTGAGAAGGGGGACTCTGAAAGCCTGGCAGGCAACTGGAGCAGGCCAGGATTCAAGCCCTGCTTGGCTGGACTGGAGGTCAGGGTCATCGAGGCACATAGGCTGGACTTTGAGCTGCTGAGTGGCGTTGGGTGGGAGGCATCTCTCTGGTCCAGGTCCTCAGGGCACAGTGAAGGCCCTGCAAGGCTGGCCCATTCACTCCTGGAGGGAGAGATGGGCTCCCTGGGGGTGTGTGGCCCTTTCCTGAGTCCCCTTCCTATACATGTGTCCCTGACATCCTGCTTGGGGGCCCCATGGGGCAAAACCAGCGGTGAAAGTGCCTGGGTGTGATGGTGCCCTGTGGGGAGGGGTAGTGAGCAGAGCAAGGCCTGTGGATGACCCACAGTGGCAACCTTCCAGCGAGAGGGGGCAGAGGGGCCTCACCTGACCAGTCTCCCTGTGCAGGGAAAGGCAAGGCTGGGGGCCCCTTTGCCACCCTGATGGGTGGGGAGGGCATGAAGGGCAGGGCTCCACTCTGGGGCAGGACCCAGGTGGGCAGCCCCAGGTCCACAGTGCAGAAGGACCTGAGTGGACGGAGGGATGAAGAGAACATGGTCCATCCACACAATGTGATGTTATTCATCCTTGAAAAGGAGGGACATTCTGACACCTGCTACTAGGTGGATGAGCCTCGAGGACATTACACCCAGGGGAAGAAGCTGGCCACAGAAAGACAAACACCCTGTGACTACACTTAGACAGGGTCCCTGGAGTCGTCACATTCCAAGGGACAGGAAGGTGGGTCCAGGGGCTGGGTGAGGGGAATGGGTTTAATAGGGACAGAGGTCAGTTCTGCCTGATGAGGACACCCTAGGGATGGATGGTGTGATGGTGGATGTCCTTGTCACTGAGCTTCACTGGAAATGGTTAAAATGGTAAATTTCATGTCATGGATATTGTACCACAATTTTTAAAAATAAGTTAAAATTATGGTTTTAAAACTGCAAGGAGTTGCGGCGAAACATGGAGGTGTGAAGAGAGAATCCCCAAAGCAGAGGACAAGGAGCTGAGTGGAAGGATGTTGGGGGTTCCCCAGGGGCAGGTTCCAGGTGTGTGGCCATGGGCATCCGTCTTCTCAGTTGAGAGGGGGACCGCAAGGGTCAGCAAGCCTCCAAGGCCTCTGGGATGACCCTGGAACATGCAGTGAGGGCACCTGAGGACTGGCCCAGAGGTGGCCCGAGGCCTGGGGGATGCCCGGGTGGTCAAGGACAGCTCAGGGGCAGAGCAGTTGGGGCCTGGGGACTGCCCACTGCTGCCCTAGCGGCCCGGCCTTGCGGTTACCGTGCAGCAGGGGCCTGGTGGCCTGAGGACAGAGGACAGCCTGGGGGTGGGAGGAAGCCCCTCCAGGTCAGGAGGAAGGGCTCCTGGGTGGTGCCGAAGCAGCTCCTAAAGCAACCTGCCTGGGGCCAGCGGCTGCCCCTGATCACACAATGTTCTCCTTCTTTTAAAATTGGAAAATAGTTGGTTTACAAATGTTGTGTTAGTTTCAAGTGTACAGCACAGTGATACAGTTACACACATATATACACATATATATATATATATATATTCTTTCATATCCTTTTCCATTATAAGTTGTTACAAAATATTGAGTAGAGTCCCCTGTGCTCCACAGTAGGTCCTTGTTGGCATCTATATTATATACAGTGATGTGTATTTGTTAATCCCAAATTCCTCATTTATCACCCCCTTACCACCACCTTCCATGGGTTTCCCAGGTGGCGCAGTGGTAAAGAATCTGCCTCCCAGTGCAGGAGATGTGGGTTCGATCCCCGGGTTGGGAAGATCCCCTGGAGAAGGAAATGGCACCCCACTCCAGTACTCTTGCCTGGAGAATCCCAAGGACAGAGGAGCCTGGCAGGCTACAGTCCATGGGGTCACGACGAGTCGGACACGACCGCGCACGCAAGCACCACTTTCCACAGTGTTTCATTTCTAATGACAAATTCCTAGCTTGCTCTCAGAGGGGCCTGGAGTGATTTGTGGGACACACAAAATACAGCAGGGGGTGCACCCAAGTTCCATTTTGGTTGACCCAACATCACTACACCCCCTTTACAGAGGTGGGAACGGGGCTCAGCAGGGAGCGATGACACACCCGCATGCTCAGGGCCAGGGTGGTCTGTGTTGTTCAGGCTTCAGAGCCCAGTTCGGTCCTGGACTCGTTGCCACTCCCCTCTGCCCCACCTCACCCCACAGGTCTAGGACCAGGCTGTGTCGGCTGACGAATGCAGTCTCCTTGCCAGGGAAAGAAATTGCTCTTGGGGCCTGACTTTGTGGTTCATTTCCACTAGGTTTTTCAAGCACAGGTTGCCTTGTAGATTTTCTCAATGGCCCCAGGCTTCCTGAGCCTCCCTCTGGGGGTTCTGGGTTCTCTCCCTCCTAACCGTTCCCTCTCTCCCGGCTTGTGTCCTGGGTCCCCACCTGGAGGAGGGGGCAGTCTGATGGGGAGACACCAGGTGGGCGGGGGTTTGTGCTGGGGCTGTGGGCACCAGTGGGGGATAGCCCTGTAGGGACTGGCAAAGGGCTCTCCTGTTAGGAGACAGAGAGGGGGCCCCCAAGAAGGCTGTCAGCTTGTGGTCTCACCCCATCTGGGGAGGCCACACTTGCCTCAGCCCGGGTCCAGCATCCCACCTTGCCCTTGGGGCTGAGTCCTTTCCTCGGGTGCCTGGGGGCTGCAGTGGAGGCGCTGAGTTCAGCATCAATCTGATCGCTGTCTCATGCTCACCGCATCCTTAGGCAGCAGTTTGCCATCCAGAAAATGGATCCAGGGCCCTCCTTGGGCAGCAGAGTCCAGGCAGACAGCAGGAGGAACCCAAACTCTGCCATGGCTCTCGTGCTCTTCTTGGTTTCCGGTCTGGTCTCCCTCCCCTCGCTCAGGAGCAGGGGGCAGAGAGGTGGCCCGAGGGTCCGAGGCCATGTGGGACTGGGGGACGGGCCCTCCTCTGCCCCCAGGTGGGCCCTCACACCGGCCCTGGCGCACAGCCTCTCTTTCTCAGGAAGACTGAGTTACTGAAACAGATAAATCAACCTGTCAAGAAGAAGCCTTGGAGAAAGAATCTCTCAACTCTCCCAGCCAAGAAGCTCAAAAGGGGAATTGTTCTCGGAGATGGAGGAGGAGACAACAGCCACCTTCTTCCCCAGTTCTTTGCCTGCGGGTGCCCCTCCTGCCACGTGTTCCTGGGAGCACCTGTGCCCAGCGTCCCCTCGCCGCCCACCCCATGATGAGAGCTGCCTGCCTGGGGCACAAGGCCAAGAGCCACTGTTTGGCCCCGTCCCAGCCCTGACTATGACACCATCTTCTCAGAAACACAGTCTCCTGCCCAATCAGAGGAGGCTTGAGTCCTGAGCCACCCACAGGCCAGTGTGAGGGGCTCAGGGAGTGGGCATCCCCCCTGGGCAGAGCCCTGGTTAGTGTGACCAGAAGGCAGTGGGAACTGGGATGACTGACCATGCAGGGCAATGAGAGACCAGAACTTGTGTCTCGGAGAAGTGGGGGCGACTTCCTCCTGGAGGCAAGGGGCAGACACCTGGGCTCCCAAACAGCTGAGTTTCCCTGTGCAGTTACTTGACCTCTCTGTGCAGTGATTTCTCCATCTGGAGGATGGGCACCTTGTGGGATTTTGTGGTGCAGATTGAATGAGGTCATCTGCGTTCTGTGTGCCCTGCATGTGGTCAGCATGTCATGAACGTGAACTGCGATGATGATGGATTGAAAACCACCCCTTGGCACCTTCTCCTCCTTTAGCCCTCACCACAGCTGTGTAGGTGGGCATTAGTGTCCTTGCTCCCTGGGTAAGGAAGCAGAGGCTTGGAGCAGGGCAAAACTGCTGAGGCTTCACAGTGAAGGTCTGCAACCCTTAGAAGGGCTCTTTCTGCCTCCAAACTCTGACCGGTTCTGCTCTATAAACAGGAGAGGGCAGTGCAGCGGGAGCAGGTGAGGGACAGGAAAGGGTCAGACAGGAGCCCAGCCCCCATCACAGCCTCCTCCCCATGGGGCTGATCACAGCTTTGTCAGAGGGACTGTCACCAGAAGTGGTCCCTGGAGGAGGAGGCAGGGGAAGGAGTAGGAAGGAGTAGGAGTTGGAAGGTGAGGGAAGACAGGGGCAGTCAGGGGGAGGGGGAGGCAGGAGAGGAGAAGAAAATAAACATTAGCTACACTAATGAGCCCCAAACCAAAGGATAGTCTCAGGGTCCCACTGGCAGACTAGCAGTGTGTGGGCTGTGCTTCAAACCATAGCAAGAGGGCGACACCCACCTGCACCCCGCCTCGGGCCCCAAGAAGGGCTGTTGTGAGCAGAAAACGTTCACTGAAAACTGGAAAGACTGCCCAAGAGGGGCTGAGTGAGGAGCCCTCTGTGAGCAGAGGACCCAGGGGTCGGGGTCCAGGGGAGGCAGGAAGAGGAGGTGGCAGGGATGTGGCTCAGCGACCTCTGCTTACACAGGAAAAGTGACTGCAGAGTGTCATCAGGTGGGTGTGCCATGTAACGTCACCAGGTGAGGGGGCCATGGGGGGTGACCATCCTTCTAACTTCCTGGGGGAAAAGCTCCTCACTGTCAGGGACATGAAAGAACTGTCAAAGGCCCACAAAACGAGCTGCCTGGATTATGAAACAGAAAACTCACTTCTGTTTGCTTTGTGACAATATAACATGGAAGCCACAGATGTTCCCTCCAGATGACACCCTGGTGTGACCTCCATCACCTCCTCCACATCACCTGTCCTCCTCTCCTGCTTCCACCCCCACCCTGTTCTGGGGCAGCTGCACCCATGCCTGGGGTTCATGGGTCAGGGGTCACAGGAGGAGATGGGCCAACAGGGAAATCCCACGGGGGAGGAGCAGGCTTCACAGGTCAGAGATCAAAGGTCAGATGGGCAGTTATATTGATTCAAAGACATGTGGCTATTAAAGCTGGAGGCCAAGGACTGGCCAGTCTTTGAGCAAGAAGCCAGGCTCACTGGGAGGAGAGAAGGAGGCCCGCCCACTCAGAGGGCTGACCTTGAGCCAGGCAACGTGCCTGGGCTGCCCTGCCAACAGTGCCGTCAGTAGATCCTCCCCGACCTTGCAGATGAATATCTGTGTGCTGACATTGCAGGTGTGGGCCTTAGAGAAGTCAGGTGATTTACCAAAGGTCTCACTGCTTCTGAGTGGCAGGGCTGGGACCAGCAAGAGTCTGTCCGACTACGCAGGAAGGGTCCGGGTCACAGAGGTGAGTGTGGTCTGTACACGGTGGGCTCATCTCGGGAAAGGAGGGGCTTGCTGAGGCCTGAATACGTTAAGGTGTTTGATCAGAGGGATATGGAAGCTATTTTGTGTTCTAGACTAGGAATTTCTAAAGATGCACAAATGAGAATTGTTGATCCCAGGGACCAACAAAGTTGGAGAGGGAGTAACACATTTGAAGCTCACTACCCTAGATGGTGGTTCAGGCTGAAATTAGAGAAATGCTCCCAAATAAATCTATTGGTGGGATATACTGATAGCTTACAGTGAATCATGTTGGATTCTTCAAAGAAGAAGATTTAGCTTCGGGACCAGGGACCAGGCTTGATCATTCAAGAGCTTTTGTGTAGCAGAGTTTTATTAAAGTAAAAAAAGGGTCAGAGAAAGTTTCTGACATAGACATCAGAAGGGGGGCAGAGAATGCCTGCCCCCAGCTAGTCTTATCAAGGTCTTATATACTTGTTTTAGACCACTCCCACAACATACATCCTAAATTAACAAGATTAGAAAGAATACTAGAAAGATCTTACCAGACACACTCCCATAATACACATTTTAAGATGACAGGATTAGTCAGAAGGTTCTTGTTAAGGCGAAATATGTCCTCAAGCAAGATACATTGTTATATTGACTGAAAAGTGAAACGTGAAGTCGCTCAGTCATGTCCAACTCTTTGCCACCCCATTGACTGTATGGAATTCTCTAGGCCAGAGTACTGGAGTGGGGAGCCTTTCCCTTCTCCAGGGGATCTTCCCAACCCAGGGATCAAACTCAGGTCTCCTGCACTGCAGATGGATTCTTTATCAGCTGAGCCACAAGGGAAGCCCAAGAATACTGGAGTGGGTAGCCTATCCCTTCTCCAGCAGATCTTCCCAACCCAGGATTTGAACTGGGGTCTCCTGCATTGCAGGCGGATTCTTTACCAACTGAGCTATGTTATATTAATGAAGACAAAGGAATGTAGAAAAGAATTTGTTTGTCCTTTTCTCCTTGAGAGCTCCAGGCCCCTTTCCCCTTCTGGAGGGCTCTGGACCCCTTTCTCCTCAGGAACCCTGGACTTCTTATCAACCTACTGTATCTTGCTCAAGGACATGTTTATCCTCCTTGGGAACCCTGGACTTCTTATCAACCTACCTAGGAACTGACTCTCTCAGTACTAGAGAAATTGTAAAGTGTCCATGGCATGGTGAGGCTAGAGAGACAGGGCATGGCAAGCCAAGCTTGCCCAATGGGAATGGGATGGCTTTGGGAATTGGTGGGTTTCTCTTTGAAGAGGACAGCTCCCTTTTCCACCTGACAGCATCCATCCCACTTCTCTGGGGGTAAGAACTCCACCTTCCTTAGGGGCCACCCCTCCTCCATTCTCAGACTATGCAGCTCTGTGGGGATGCCCCTGTCCCTGGATGTAGGGAAAGGATGTGACCCAGGCATGGCCAAAGTGATCATGTTGAGTTCAGGGAAAGGCCTTGGGTCTAATCCAGCCAGAGAGATTCAGGCTCAGTGCTGCAGTGAGAACCATTGGGAAAGGAGCTTTCTGGGCTGGACTTGCATCTACCAAGACAGGAGATGGAGCTGTTGGGCTGGGGGACCAGTTAACTCTATGTATGTGCATGTGCGTGTATCATGTGTGTGTAAGGACATGTGCAGAAGGCAAACTTGTGAATCAGATAAAAGTCAGGCCAAATTCACTTAGTCTTTTAGCATTTAATGAAACTTATTCTCATCCAAGGATTTCCCTGGTGGCTCAGAGGGTAAAAAATCTGCTTGCAATGAAGAACTGGGTTCCATTCCCAGGTCGGGGAGATCCCCTGGAGAATGAAATGGTAAGCCACTCCAGTATTCATGCCTAGAGAATTCCATGAACAGAAGAGCCTGGCGGGCTACAGTACATCGGGTCACAAAGAGCTGGGCATGATTGAGTGACTAACACACACACACACTCTCATCCACACACCACTCCTCCCAGCATCTATTATCCTGTCTTCTGCCAAAAACCCTTCCTCAATACAAGGTGGGCTCCTGGGGCTCCACCCCAGGCCAAGCTAGTCCGTGTTTCTCCTTCCTGTGACCACAGTCGTGGGTGCTGATGTGGGCACACTATCTAAGCTGGACCAACCAGAGGAAATCTTAGGACTCTGACGGGAGTTATGTGAGCAAAAGTTTTCTCTTACTGGCCTGCTGGCAGCAATCTTGTCACTCATGAAGAATGATATGTCTGAGAATAGAGCCGAAACAGAAGTGGGTCCAAGAAACAGAAAAAAAGAGAAATTAGCTTCATCCCTGAGTCAAATTGTGACTAAAGCCAGAATAACCCAGACTTTTCAGTTATATGAGCCAGTTAACTTACTTTTACTTAGGTCTGTTTTATGTGGGATTTTCTGTCCTTCACACTAAAATAGTCCTGAAGAGTCAATTAAGAGAGGATTCCTATTCTAAGAACTAGAAATAGCTGAATAAACTAGAATTAAACAAGGAGACTGTAAAAAAGTATGATCAAAACATTTAAAAAGATAAAATAAGAAAAACAATCATAAAGTGAGACAGAGGTGAACAATAATCAAATAGATCTTGAGAAATAAAAGTGTATTAAATACTATTCACAACTCAATGTCTCTCATTTACACAGAGAGAAATAGGGAGATGGTAGAGAGTTCTGAGAAAACTCAACAGAAAGAGATAAGAAGAAGAAAAATGTAACAGTGATGTTAAGAAATTGGGAGACAGAATGAAATGTTCCAGATACATATTCTCTCCAGGAGAAGGAAATAGTGAAGAAAGATTGAAGAAGCAAATCAAGTTCCAAAAACTGAAATAAAAAGAAGTCAACACCTAGGCACATCAGTATGAAACTGCAAAAACAGCAGGCGAGGAGACAAAGAAATGAAACAGGAATGCTAATTAGGCCGGCAGTGGACCACTGAGAAGGAGACAATGGGATAAAGTCACCACATAACTGGAGAAAGATGAGCTATCAGTTTGATCACTGATGTCTAGGTGAACAGTCATTCATGAAAGACGATGAAATAAGACCGTTTTCAGCAAAAATAGAATGTTTATTACTCACAGCCTCCCAGCTAATATTTAATGAAGTATCATCTCAGTAACAAGAAAAGTGAGTCCAGAAGAAAGGGTGTATGAAAGTAGCAAATTAAGCAAAGAAATTACTAAGCATGTTGGTAAGTCCAAATAAGCATTTATTGTTAAAAAGAATTAATCTGTAGAGAGGGCTTAAAAATGAAGCAGAAGTGAATCAGTATACAGCAATAACGTGATAAGTGTTCATTGGCTGATTGAAGTTGTGTGTGTGTGTGATAAGTCGCTTCAGTCATGTCCAACTCTTTGCGACCCTGTAGACCATAGCCCACCAGGCTCCTCTGTCCATGGGATTTTCCAGACAAGAATACTAAAGTGGGTTGCCATGTCTTCCTCCAGGGTGATTGAAGTTAAATAACTGTAAACTCCATGTAATAGTTGGCTGAAGAATAAAAATGCTGATTAAGCCTTAGATATGGGTCTTAATATATAGTGTGTTATTGAGCAGACATTTCTCCAAAGAAGACATATAGATGGCCAACACTTGAAAAGATGCTCAATATTGATCGTTATCAGAGAAATACAAATCAAAACTATAATGAGATATCTCCTCACACCTGTTAGAATGGCCATCATAAAAACACCTACAGACAATAATAAATCCAGGAGAGGATGTAGAGAAAAGGAATCTTCCTACACTGTTGTGGGAATGTAAATTGTTATAACGATTATGGAGAACAGTATTGAAGTTCCTTTAAAAGCTAAAAATAAAACTAGCATATGACCCAGATATCCCACTACTGGGCATATACCCTGCTGCTGCTGCTGCTAAGTCGCTTCAGTCGTGTCCGACTCTGTGCAACCCCATAGACGGAAGCTCACCAGGCTCCCCTGTCCCTGGGATTCTCCAGGCAAGAACACTGGAGTGGGTTGCCATTTCCTTCTCCAATGCATGAAAGTGAAAAGTGAAAGGGAAGTCGCTCAGTCGTGTCCGACTCTTAGCGACCCCACGGACTGGAGCCTAACAGGCTCCTCCGTCCATGGGATTTTCCAGGCAAAAGTACTGGGGTGGGGTGCCATTGCATATACCCTGAGGAAACCATAATTCAAAGAGACACATGTACCCCAATGTTTATTGCAGCACTATTTACAATAGCCAGAACCCAGAAGCAACCTAGATGACCATCAACAGATGAATAGATAAAGAAAATATGGTACATATACACAATGGAATATTACTCAGCCATAAAAGGAAATGGAATTGGGTCATTTGTGGTGATGTGGATGAAACTAGAGTCTGTCACACAGAGTGAAGTAAGTCAGAAAGAGAAAAACAAATTTCATATATTAATGCATATACGTGGAATCTAGAAAAATGGTACTGAAGGATGTATTTTCAGGGCAGGACTAGAGATGCAGGTACAGAGAATGGACTTGTGGACACAGTGGGGGAAGGAGAGAGTGGGACGAATTGAGAGAATAGCGCTCACATATACACACTATCATGTGTACATTAGATAGCCAGAGGGAAGCTGCCGTAAAGCACAGGAGCTCAGCCTGGTGGTATAGGGGTGGGGGCAGGAGGGAGGCTCAAGAGGGAGGGGGTATATTATACATATAGCTGATTTATATTGTTGTATAGCAGAAACTAACACAACATTGCAAACCATTATACTCCAATTAAAAAACATACAATGGATTAGCATCCAGTTGAGTTCAGTTGCTCGGTCAGGTCCAACTCTTTGTGACCCCATGGACTGCAGCATGCCAGGCTTCCCTGTCCTTCCCTGTCTCCTGGACTTTGCTCAAACTCATGTCCACTGAGTTGATGATGCATGTAAAAGATGATAATTGTAAAAGATGCATGTAAAGCATGTAAATGTAGAAGAATAGAAATAGAATGTATAACTTTTAAACTTGGTTGAACTTAAAGAAACAATGAAAATTCAATCAATATAATGAAGACGGAAAAAAAGAGGAATCAAATAAGCAAAGGAAAAGCAGATACAAAGAAAGCTCAAGATTAAATAGTGGAAGTTATTCCAAATAAAGTTGTTTGGAATAAAGTGTAGAAGTACTCATAAAGTGTAGAAGTCCTAATAAGCGTAACCTGTATCTCCTTCTACAGGGCTGTCATCAGCCTTTTGGTCCAGATGTTTGCATCCTTGTCTGTCCATCATTACTAGAGGGTCAGTCTCTCCAGGACATAGGCCTGTCCATCTGATTCCGGGGCTCCTGCCCCATGCCCCACAGTGTTTGGCTTTCAGCTGGTAAATCCAACAATGGAAGCAAGGGGAAAAGATGGAAATCTAAGGTCTAAGGAAGTCACAGCCACAAAGTAACAATACACAACTGAGGACATTCAAATGTTTATCAACAAAATCCACTTCACTGAAAATTAGAGCTAAAAAATCTAAGCTAAAGAGAAAATATTATTGTTTTGCCTATCAGAAACAGAATTCAAAATGGCAATACTAAATATTGGAGTGGTTGCAAGAGACTCTTGATACACTTCAAGATAGATTTCATTTCAAATTTTCTGGAGAGTAGTTTTACTTCCAACATGTTATATCATTTTTGTAGCTTTGGTTGTAAGTGTCCACAAACTGATACAAACCGGCTTAAAAGGAATTTATTACCCCAAATAATCAGACAGACATGTGTGGTGTGTGTGTGAGCGCATTGTTGGTTTCGGGCATGCCTTAACTAAGTCATCTAATGAGGGAATAACCTACTTTCTTTATGTCTGTGGTGTCATCTTCCTCCCAAGACTACTCTTTTATGCTCGCAAACTATTTGCAGCAGTTCCAGATCTCACATTCTACCATCCAGTGGAGGAAAAATCATTGTTTTTCAGAGTTCCCAGAAAATGTTGCCTCCTAATTCACTAATGCTGCATGTGGCCAACATCTGAACCATAATTCATCTTAAAAAGTACCAGTTAGAAACAATAGATGATGGGAAACAGAATAGGGAAAGTAAAGACAAAAGAATCCAGAAACTTGAATTATTTAGGATGGATTAAATGGGAAGAGTTCACATACAGGGAAATTCTCAGCTTTTCTCTTTTCAGAAGGATCTCCTCCATTTTCCTCTTCTCTGCTGTTTAACTTGCAGTGATAGATCTGGAATCATTGCTGTATCTTAGATGTCTCCTAGGTGTTTTTTGATTTGTCCTGTCCTTTTGTTTCCTTGAGCTTTTCTCTGGATATTTTCTTTGGTTGTACTTTCCAGGTCATTAATCGTCTCTGCAGCCAGGCCTAATTAGCTCTTAAACGTATCCACTGTGTTCTCAATGTCCTTTTTTGTTTGAGTTGCAGAATTTAAACTTTTTATAGCTTATGTTTTCTGCTGAAATTTTAAACTTATCTTTCATTTCCTTGAGTGTATTAAACAAGAATTTCTAGTCTGTGCCTGGTAACTCCAATACGTGGAACTCCTTGGGCCTGCGATTTCTATTGTCTATTTTTTTCTCCATGATCTTGGTCATGTCATCTATCCCTTTCAAGTACCTCCTTATTTTTGATTGCATGCCAAACATTGTATTTTAAACAGTGTTCATTTGAGAGTTTGGATGATGTTACAATTTTTAAAAAATACATTAGTGGTAAGAACACTTAATATCAGATATATCCTTTAAACAAATTTTTAAGTGTATGATACATTATTGTTAATTATAGGTATGGCAGATTTCTAGAGCTTTTTCATCTTGGATGATGTTACAGTTTTTAAGAAAAGATTTATGTTTGAGGCTAGGGGCTCCATCATCCCAGATCACTTTAATCCAGTCCAATCTTGGGCTTCAGATACAGTATGAGCGGTTCACTTTTACTCATAGAGTATAGCTTTTGGGTCTCAACTGAAAGTCTGGGATGTTTACCAGGACATGCTTAGTAGGCCCTAAATGTCAAAGTTTGTCTTAGATCCCTAGGAATTGTGGTTCAGGCTCTCATTTGTCAGAGAAGGCAATGGCACCCCACTCCAGTACTCTTGCCTGGAAAATCCCACAGATGGAGGAGCCTGGTAGGCTCCAGTCCATGGGGTCGCTAAGAGTCGGGCATGACTGGGTGACTTGACTTTCACTTTTCACTTTCATGCATTGGAGAAGGAAATGGCAGCCCACTCCAGTGTTCTTGCCTGGAAAATCCCATGGACGGAGGAGCCTGGTAGGCTGCAGTCTATGGGGTAGGTAAGAGTCGGCACGACTTCACTTTCACTTTTTGCTTTCATGCATTGGAGAAGGATAACCTCAGATATGCAGATGACACCACTCTTATGGCAGAAAGTGAAGAGGGGCTAAAAAGCCTCTTGATGAAAGTGAAAGTGGAGAGTGAAAAGGTTGGCTTAAAGCTCAACATTCAGAAAACGAAGATCATGGCATCTGGTCCCATCACTGCATGGGAAATAGATGGGGAAACAGTGGAAACAGTGTCAGACTTTGTTTTTCTGGGCTCCAAAATCACTGCAGATGGTGACTGCAGCCATGAGATTAAAAGACGCTTGCTCCTTGGAAGGAAAGTTATGACCAACCTAGATAGCATATTCAAAAGCAGAGACATTACTTTGCCAACAAAGGTTCGCCTAGTCAAGGCTATGGTCTTTCCTGTGGTCATGTATGGATGTGAGAGCTGGACTGTGAAGAAGGCTGAGCGCTGAAGAATTGATGCTTTTGAACTGTGGTGTTGGAGAAGACTCTTGAGAGTCCCTTGGTCTGCAAGAAGATCCAACCAGTCCATTCTGGGGGAGATCAATCCTGGAATTTCTTTGGAAGGAATGATGCTAAAGCTGAAACTCCAGTATTTTGGCCACCTCATGCGAAGAGTTGACTCATTGGAGAAGACTCTGATGCTGGGAGGGATTGAGGGCAGGAGGAGAAGGGGACGACAGAGGATGAGATGGCTGGGTGGCATCACTGACTCGATGCATGTGGGTCTGGGTGACCTCCGGGAGCTGGTGATGGACAGGGAGGCCTGGCGTGCTGCGGTTCATGGGGTCGCAAAGAGTCGGACACGACTGAGCGACTGATCTGATCTGATTGGAGAAGGAAATGGCAGCCCACTCCAGTGTTCTTGCCTGGAGAATCCCAGGGACGGGGAGCCTGGTGGGCTGCCGTCTCTGGGGTCGCACAGAGTCAGACGCGACTGAAGTGACTCAGCAGCAGCAGCAGCAGCTCTCATTTGTGTTCTTACTTTCTCAGGATCCTCTAGGGGAAAGTGGCCCCATGCTGGGGTCCCTGCTCTGGGCTCCCCTCTGCTCACAGTCTCTGCACCCCAGTTCCTCACTGCTTGGCAGCTCTCTAAGCCTTCTTACAGATGTTTACTTTCTGTCTCTCCACTTCACTGGTTGTTTTCAGCGGGGTGGAGAACACTCCCAGAGTGGAGACCATGGTGGACTTCAGAGTCCAGTGAGGTGTGGGTTCCAATTACACCTCCACCTTTTAAAAATGGGGTGACCTTGGCCAAGTTGTTCAATCTTTCTGAGCCCATTATCTCTCTAAAAGAAGGGGTTAATACCTGCCCTGCAGGATTACTAGCAGGTTTGGAAATAACACACGGGATATACTTCAGATTATCCAACATTTGGCAGGGACTTGAGACACTTAGCTCTCTGTGGTTGATATGCTCAGTGAGTCTGCCCGGCTCCTAGTGCTCAGGATGGGAATCTGTGAATCTTGTTCACATGAGGTCCAGGAGGCTTCTAAGAAGGGGCATTATGAATGGTAGGCTGCAGTGCTGTCGGTGGGAACCAGGTTTCCTGGGCTAACATCACTTAGGGGTCTCTGGGGCTTGTCTGGGCCTGGGCAGGTGGGCAGGGAGACCCTGAGAAAGCATTCCACACATAATCAGAGGGAGGAGGACCAGTCAGGCATAGGAAACTCATTGGTATCAGGAGGAAGAGAGTGAGAGAAGGCTTTGAAGGGGAAATGAGACTGGAGGTCAGACCCTGGGGTGGAGCCTAGATGGAGAACATGGGCTGAGACGCAAGTTCAGGTCTGAAGGTATGGCAGGGAAGGGTGCTGGTGGGCCTACTGGGAGTGAGATAGCAAGCTGAAGTCCTCAATTTTGACTCTGGCACTAAAAAAAATTTATTGGAGTATGGCTGCTTTACAATGTTGAGTTAGTTTTTACCATACAGCCAGGTGAATCAGCTATATGTATGTAAATATATATTCCCTCTTTTCTGAATTTCCTTCCCATTTAGTTCCCTACAGAGCATTGAGTAGAGTCCCCTGTGCTATACAGTAGATTCTCAGTAGTTATCTATTTTATACATAGTATCACTAGTGTATGGGCTTCCCTGGTGGCTCAGACAGTAAAGAATCTGCCCACAATGTGGGAGACCTGGGTTCCATCCTTGGGTTGGGAAGATCCCCTGGAGAAGGGAATGGCAACCCACTCCTGTATTCTTGCCTGAGAATCCGATGGACAGAGAAGCCTAGTAAGCTGCAAACCATGGAGTTGCAAAGACTCGGGCATGACTGAGCGACTAACACACAAACATACATCAATAGTGTGTATATGTCAATTCCAATCTCCCAGCCCACCCCACCTCTTCTTCCCATCTTGGTATCCACACGTTTGTTCTTTACACCTGTGTCTCTATTTCTGTTTTGCAAATAAGGTTATTTCTATCATTTTTCTAGATTCCACATATATGCATTAATATGCAATATTTATTTCTGACTTGCTTCACTCTGTGTGACACTCTCTAGGTCCATCCACGTCTCTGGCTCTGGCATTTTGGCTCCACCTCATAAAGGCTGAGGCTATTTGGATTCTAAAACCTTTGGAATATTTATGTTTTAATAGAATTACATTAACAGTGATAAAATCTCATTGTGAAACTAGTTTTCAGAACAAATACAAATACATGACATTTCAATTCTAAGTTTTCATACAGTCCAATTATAATTTCTGTTATTGTTTCTTTGCTACTTTATTGAAATTGTATTCATCCAACACTGATAGCTCAGTTGGTAAGGAATCCACCTACAATGCAGGAGACCCCCGTTCAATTCCTGGGTCAGGAAGATCCGCTGCAGAAGGGATAGGCTACCCACTCCAGTATTCTTGGGCTTCCCTGGTGGCTCAGCTGGTAAAGAGTCCGCCTGCAATGTGGGAGATCTGGGTTTGATCCCTGGGTTAGGGAGGTCCCTTGGAGAAGGGAATAGCTACTCACTCCAGTGTTCTGGCCTGGAGAATTCCATGGACTGTATAGTCCATGGGGTGGCAAAAAGTTGGACACGACTGAGCGACTTTCACTTTCACTTCTTTCAACAAGTTTAAATTTTATAACAGAATTTTACAACTAATTTTTTGTCCCTTTATAATTTGCCTTCTGCTGTTGTGAGTGCCCATGTGTGTGCGCGTGCACATATGTGTGCTTTTAGCTATTGTTTCTACCAAGTCCAGTTTCTTTTGAGTGCATTGTGCAAATCTAGGCTTCAAGAAGAAGATTTAATTCTTTCCTTAGTTTTTGGCCAATTGGACATTTTCCCTCAGGGCTTACCAGTAGCTCAGTGGGTAAAGAATCTGCCTGCAATTCAGGAGACATAGGTTTGATTCCTGGGTCCGGAAGATCCCCTGAGGACTCCAGTATTCTTGTCTGGAGAATTCCATAGATAGAAGAGCCTGGAGGGCTACAGTCCATGAGTTGCAAAGATTTAGACATGACTGAGTGACTGGACAGGCACACACGCCCTTTTCCCCTCATGGGCTGATTTCCATATTGTGTTATATGGTTTATGCTGATTGTTATGTCTACTGACGACATCTCTTACTCATTGTCTATAAAGCAGGAGGTTCTATTTCTTTCTTTGTTAATCTATCAGAAACTTGTGAACATTTTTGGGAAATGGAAAAACAAGAGGGAAAGAGAAAGGGGTGAGAGGTTAGTGCCGAGAGGAGACCTAAATGGTCACATGAGACACAGACCCAGAAACAGTGGGGAGAGGGCTGAGGACATTTGGTTCCAATCCCTTTGAATTCAAAATGTGCTGCTTCTGAATTGGACAGCAAGCATTTTAGCCAAGAGATGGGCCCCAACTTTGGCACTGACGGGGGCAAGGGTGACCTAGTCTTTGGGGAAGACCCAGTTGGTCGGGAGTCTAGGGTTGAAGTAGGAGGGTTTGGAAGAGGGTCAGACTGGGGCTGGGACCAGGATTGCCATAGGGGTGGGGAGGGATATGGCAGTACGGCTCCCTGCCATACTGGCCCCAGGGAGCTACCATTGTGGTTTCAATGGGAGATGGTCCACTCAGCAGGGACTCTAATCCTGTTTCCCCATTTACTAGTGAGTGCACTAGTGAGTGCACTAGTGAGTGCACTAGTGAGTGCACTAGTGAGTGCGTTGAACAAGCTGGTTAGTGGCCACCACTTTAACTTCCTCAGCTGACACATGGGATGCCTTCCTCAAAGGGTTGCTCTTAGAACTATGCACAATCATATAGATAAAATGACTGACTAGAGAAGCCTCTGTAAATGGTGACTCCTATTCCTAGTATATTCCTAGTATTAGGGTTGCTGTGCAAAGACCAGGGCAGCAACCTGAAGCTAGTCTCCTTGACCATTCAGGGGCCAGGGGAAGAGGAGGAGGGAGCAGCTAAACCTGCCTGGAAAGGATCGCTAGACTGGTGGACCTGCTGGGAGGGAGCCTCAGAGGTATGAATACCCCACCCTCAACCTCCTCCCATCTTCTGCCAGGCTTCCCAGGACCAAATCCAATCGGAAGGCAGAGGGCCAGGGAGTCCAGATGGGTCTGCATCCCAGGTCAGAGAGCAGGGCTGACAAAGGGTGGCCGTGAGCTACAAACTGAAGGCGTCAACACAGACCAGGGGTGAGCCTTGCCCTGTGCCTCCCCGTTTCCGGGCTCTGGGAGGGAGAGTGGGGGAGGAGGAAAGGCTCTCCCATCAGACTTTCCCAGTGGACAGGCTCAGCCATTCAGCTCCTCTGAGAAAGGTCAAGGGTAATGTATTCCTCCTCCTGACTTGAGGTACAGCCAAGGCTCACTCACCCAGACCCTTCAGCATTCCAGGCTTGGAATGATTCAGATGGGAGTTGGCCTGAAATTTATCTTTGCTGTATTTACACAGAAAGACCTTAAAAAGCTAGTCGATGGTGTCAACAAAGATCATTATGATATTTCAGGAGAGATGGTTTAACATACCAAAGGAGGGAAAAAGAATTTTTAAGCACAGCAGTGGAAACCATATTTGGACATTGAGGGACTCAGAAACTGTTCTTTTTGGTAATAATCACCCAGATGTTATCCCATATGAGCCAGAGGGGTGATTCAGGAATGAGACAGAAATCATGTGGTCACGTTTGCTCAGTGCCCTTTGAGAGTGGTACCCAGCGGTGGTAGCCAGGTGGTTTGACCCTCTGGAGTCAAAAGTCAAGCTCTCTCCTAACAGATACAGCTTGAGGTTGTGGTAGGAAGGCACACTTTGGACTCAATACGATTGACCTGATATCTGCAAGTCTTATGGGTCCTCTGACTCTGGTAAAGCCTTATTTTTCCATCTGTGAAATGGGTCAGGAAACCCACGTCTTGTGGGCTTTCTCTAGACAGCACCATGTTCCTGTTGTGATGGCCCTATCGCATAGTGGGTCTTCAGCTCCTGAATTCCTTTCTTCCATTGGATGCTCCTGAGGGACCTGACCGGTTCTACAGCCTACATGTCTGCCTGGTGGAGGTTAGCCAGGGAATACTGGCTGGGAGGCAGGGAGGCCACCAATCCCCATTATTTGGCTCAGACTAACCCAGTTTGTCCCAGGCCTTGAGTCCATCCTTGTTTCTATCTTAGATCCTGCCCTCTGAGTCACATGGGCAGTGTCTTCCAATAGGAAGAACATCGTGCTTTAGACCCAGCCAGGGGTCATTTCAAATCCCAGCTCTGCCAGTTAAGTACCAAGGAACAACTTTCTGAACTTCCCTTAGACTCTGAACAAGTGAGATGGCCAAACCTGCTTTGCAGGGAGTCGCAAATTCCTAGGACAACCTTTGGTCACTGTAGATCAGATCAGATCAGATCAGTCGCTCAGTCGTGTCTGACTCTTTGAGACCCCATGAACTGCACCATGGCTAGGTAATTGGTGACTATCACTACTGTTGTTTGTGGAGTGTGTTCAGACGTTTCTAAGTTGGTCAGAAATCTGGTTTTGCCTCTGGGATTTTTCCCGTGATGAGAAGTTGCAGACTGTTGGGAAAATCTGCTGATTTGCAGGGGGTGGTGACTGTGGTGAGGAAGAGGTGGTGTCTGTGAGTGTGGTCTGTTTTGCCCAAACCCTGTGTCCAGGTAAGGATGCAGAGATAGAATATTCTGAGGCCCTGCTCCCGCATCCTCTCTTCCCCAGGATGCGAGTGTGGTCCCCAGAGCGTGCATCCTGGCCAGAGAGCACAGGACATGCCGTGACCTCCCTGCGGAAGAGATGAGTAATAAAGCACAACGGCTTGCCCAAGGCACCATGGAAAAAGGCGTCCATCATCTTAATGGTACCTTTTAGATGTCTAGCTGAGCTGCAGCCTCTTCCTCACGATCCCTGCCCCTCCCGGGAGCACTGCGGGGGAGCTATTCCTGGCATGTCCTGTGGTACAAAAGCGTGGTTCATCTTCTCAAGGAGACGTGGGGAGGTTGAAAGTCAAACTCATTGGAACAAACCTTGGCTTTGGAGACGAGTCAAGTGCTTGTTATGCAAGTGCTCGCCCTCCCCAAGGAGAAGTCAGCACGATGAGAAAAACAGAGTTAGGGGGGATTTGGCGATAAGGATGAAAAGGGAACAAGATCGATGAGGGACACACAGTGTCTGTGCGGGGGCGTGGCCAATTGTGTGGGGGGCGTGGCCATCGCCTCTAGGCAGGGAGCTGAGTTTTCAGCATCAAGTAGAACAAGCCAGGTGGGGAGGAGGGCAGGCTGGGTCCCTCTGCTCCATGAGGTTTGGGAGAAGAGTTGAGGTTCAGCTTGGCTTGGTTTTGGAAGAGCAAGGTGTGCGCTGCTCTCAGGCCTAGGGCCACAGCCTTCATGCTTGCATGGATCAGGGTTAGTAGAGAGACTGGAACTGAGGCCGGAGGAATCTCCTGCTCAACTGAGAGCTTGACCATCTTTGGCCTCAGTTTCCCCATTGACACAACAGGGGTTATATCTGTTTGCCTCTTCTCTGTCTAAAAGGTGAGCTGGAAGCAGAGTCTGGTAACAACATCTCATGGCAGAAAATGTGTTCTAGGATTTTGGGGAGTACTGGTTGGACTGCTGGTATCCTTTGGTGAAGGAAGGCAGGGTGTTGCCAGAGGACATGGGGGCTGAAAAGAGAAGATCCTGAGTATGTCTCTTTCAAAGGTACAGAAGGCTGTTGCCAGGATTCAGGGTGTTGCCACAATTCCCTCTGGACCAGGGAACGTGGCTGAAGAAAACTTGCTGTGAGGTGTTTTTCTTTGTTGGGGAAAAAGAGCAAAAGAGAGAGAGAGGCCTGGGAGGGCAGATGGAGTCTCATTCATCGCCCAGGGTCAGGTGGGGAAAAGGAGAGGTTGTCCTTCCCACTTTTTAAAGAAGAGAGCTACTACCATACTTTTGTCTCTTTTACATATCAGAGTTCCAATTATGATTTCCCATAGACAAAAGATTCCTTAACTGGATGAGTTCAAAGCTATTGATTGAAACCATTGTCCACTACCCTGGGAAATTCCTTGCAAAGCTCTTGCTTCTCCGGGCCAGGATCTCTGTCCTGGGTTTCTATGCTGCATTTCAAAACACTCCGAAATGTAGTGGCTTACAACAGGGAGTTCTCATTTTCTTTCATCAGCTGACTGGGCTCAGCTGGGTGGTTTTCACTTGGGGGCCTTTCTTGCAGTTGTCCTGAGGTGGTGGCCGGAGCTGGAGTCCGGAGGCTACAGTGATGGATCATCATACAGGACTGTGCCACTATTGTGTCCGTCGCTCCAGCTGGGAAGGCTGGGAGAGCTGGGGACCAGCCAGGTAGCTGTCTGCCCCCATTGCCTCTCTATGTAGACTTCCTCCAAGCCTGGTGGTCTCGAGTGAGTCAGACTTCTTACATGGGGCCTGGCCACCTCCAGATGCATCACCCAGGAGACCCTGGCAGAAGCTTCAAGGCTTTTTAGGACTTAGCCTCAGAAGTTCAAGCATCACTGCCATCACATTCTGCTAGACAAAAGCTAGCCCCAAGGGTAGCCCACACTGAAGGGGAGGGGACTCTGAAAGTGGGTGATACCAGGGCCAAACTCACTGGAGGCCCTCTTTGCAGTCTGGCTAACAGTTTTAAGAGGAAGAAGGAGGGCCCGGGCCTGACCCTTCCACTCCCTGCCTCTGCAGCACTGCTGGGAGCTGGTTTTGGGGGCCTCAGTCCAGAGATCTGTCCATCTCCAGAAGTGAGGCTGGCAGACTGGGCAAAAGGGAGCCCACCCTCTGCTCCTTGTCTCAAGTTCTTTTAAGAGAAGATAAAGGCTTCTATTCCATAGTCACTGAGTTGAGAGACTTCACTCCCCTCTTCAGGAAAACAAAACCAAGTCCCTGACCCCAACCATCTGCTGGGGAAAGAAGGTCACTCTTCTGGACATGTGGGCAATATGATTAGATGGGGAAGTCTGCCCTCTGTCCAGGTGAAGGGTTCCCCTCCACAGCCTCTTGTTTCTGACAATTTCAGAAACTTCCTTCAGCAAATGGAAAAGTGGGAGTCAGCCCAAAGGGGAGCAGGAATGAGAGGCAGAGTTTGGTCTGCTGCTGCTGCTGCTGCTGCTAAGTTGCTTCAGTCGTGTCTGGCTCTGTGCGACCCCATAGACAGCAGCCTACCAGGCTCCCCTGTCCCTGGGATTCTCCAGGCAAGAACACTGGAGTGGGTTGCCATTTCCTTCTCCAATGCATGAAAGTGAAAAGTGAAAGTGAAGTCGCTCAGTCATGACGGACTCGTAGCAACCCCATGGACTGCAGCCTACCAGGCTCCTCTGTCTATGGGATTTTTCAGGCAAAAGTATTGGAGTGGGGTGCCATTGCCTTCTCCGGGGTTTGGTCTGGTCCTCCTCAATAGATGCAGGCTAGCAGGAGACTTCTGGCTTCCTGGAATTATTGCTAAAACTCAGGCTCTCATCATGGTAAGTTTCAGACACTGTCACTTTTCCTTGGCCCTGGGAGGGCCCTGTGCTGCTTTAGCTCCAGGGATGGAGAGGCCTCTCCAGAGATGGAGAGGCTTCACTCAGCCAGCCAGGCACAACCATCATTTGGCAAAAGCAGGGTCTCAGTGAATTGTTAGGAGTGTCAGTCACCTGAGAGGTCTTCTCTGCAGATGCACTCCAAAGCCTGGGAGCCCATCTTTGCGGGGAAGTGATTCTGCTCCTGATGAGGGAGGGGAACCAAAACACCAGGAAGATGTTAGGATGGCTGCTTTGGTGGGGAATGCGGTTAGATTCCAGAGGCAAAGAAGGCAGAGCTGTCTCGTCTCTTGCTTAACTGAGGGCAGCATGTCCAATGTTTCCACTTGATCTCTGGTTTCCTGGGGACCCACTCCACTGAATGTCTTTGCAGTGCAGTCGTCTTTTGGAAGCAAATGCATGGAGAGTGGAGAGGGTAGGCAGGAGGGAGAGGGTCCCATGGCCCATGAAAGCAGCCGCCACTTTATCTTGGGAGGGGACCCCAGGGAGCCCTTGAACTCGATGTCACTTCTGTCATGCCTAGTGAGAGGCGCAAGTGAGCGTGTGCGGGAAAAGAGAACCGCCGAGAAAACAGTTCGCCTCTGTTAATATTTGATAGGCAGCCAAAGCACTTTTGTTCCTGAGCCCGGCGAGCTACCCGTGAAAAAATAAATTGCTTTTCAAGAACATTCATCACAGCAAGTGGCTCATTTCCTTGTCCTCAAACAACCCCATTCCTGGGCCCTTTCTCCCATTAAAAACCCCTCCGATGTGGTAAAACAAATAAAGAAATGAAGGGGAGGTGTGGGAGGTGGTGGCTGCTGGAGGGAAGGTGGACACCAGGGCAGGGGATGCTAGGGGCAAAGAAGCAGCAAACTCTGGGTTCCTGTTAGGCCTTGGGATATGGGTCCTGCTTGCATGATCCTTCTAACACACTTGCCCTGAACTTCAGAAATACACCTGTGGAGCCAGAGACTTTCTGCTGTCTTGTTCACTGTGTATCCCTAGATACAGAAGAAATTCTCAACAGACCCTTGTGGGATGAAGGAATAAATGAGAAAGTCCAAAATGGGATGATTGGGGTAAAGGTCCCATCCAATCCAGGATGGATGTTGTTTTTAATGAGAATTTTTTTTTCCAGCCACAAATCCCATGATCAATTAATTAACCAGCCAGATCAGAGCCCAGGATCTGTTGTGTGATCTCCTGATAGTTCTGGGGGTGAGCTAGCAGGTTTGAGGGGGCAGCTTACTGTAGGGGGAGGCCACCAACCTTTAGTTTTACCGTGTGACTCTGAGTTGCATCACCTCATGCACTGAGACCTACTAAAGGAGATTAATCACTTACATTGTGCTATTTCTATAGAAACTGTAGTCTCTGTAGGGAGTATTATGGACTGCATGTTTGTGCTTGTTGAATTTTTATATTGAAACCTTAAACCCCAATGTTATGGTATTAGAAGGTGGGACCTTTGGTAGGTAATTAGGTTTCTGTGAGATCATGAGGGTGGGGACCCCACAATGGAATTAGTGACCTTATAAGAAAAGGATAGAACAGAGCTCTTTCTCTGTCATGTGAGGACATAGAAAAGAGGTGGCCACCTGTCAGCCAAGAAGTGGGCCCTTACCAAGAACTGAATCTGCTAACGCCTTGATCTTGGACTTCCAAGTCTCTCAAACTGTGAGAAGAAGACGCCTCTTATTTAAGCCACTTAGTCTGTGGCATTTCATTATGATATCCTGAGCTGAGACAGGGAAATGTCTGGTACAGGAACATAGCAGGCACTCAGTATATAGCAGTCACTTTTATTATTATTTTGACAAGTGTAGACTCTCTACACTTAATAAAATATCAGAAGATATTCAGGGAGTTCTGGGCAGCTTGTCCACCACAGTTATAGAAAATTCCCAAAGTCTGAGATATTGGCAGGACCTCTCCTTCCTTTTAGTTGTGAGAGAGTCATACAGATGGGTTTGGACCATAGTGTCCCTTAATACAGGACTCCACATAGCTCCATCACCAGTGATGTTTCTGTTCAAGTGAATGTGGAAAAAAGGCTGTCTGTCAGGCTCATCTGTCAACAATGAGAATGGTTCCAAGAGGCACTTCAATACTATATTTTGAATTCATTCATTCACTCATTCATCATGTATTTTAGTGTCTCCTCTGTGTCCTGGGATACACAGTGAACAAGACAGCCAGTCCCTGGCCTGGTGGAACTGCTGTCACTCTAGCTGGGGAGTAGACAGCAAACAGATGAATTAATGATTCCATACTGGGATAATCCCTGGAAAGGAGACCCAGATGATATCCTGGAGAGTGATGAGCAGGAGGGATCTCCTGCAGGTGCATGGTCAGGGAAGCTAAGGCTGGAAGGAAGAGAAACAGCAGCCACTGAAGATCTTGCAAGTAACATAGGGAAGGGCTCATGTGTGAGGAGCAGAGGAATCCAGGAGCAAGGGTGTTGGGGGAGGAGGACACAGAAGCAACAGGGCCCTAGCAGGGTTCAGACTGAGGCTGAGGTCTGCTGTGGGCAGGGGCCAATGGAAGCCCGCCCACTTTAGACTGGTCCAGAGGTGCTGTCAGGCGAAGGCCCCGGGGGACCAAGCTGGGGGAGGACTGAAGCCTCCTGTTTGCCAGCACCCCAGGAGATGCCTCATTCCCACAGATGCTCTTTTATTCTTGCCAAAGCCCAGCAGAGCATAAACCACTTGAGTTTTGCCCAGGAGGCCCGTTTGGGCGCCCAGCACCCTTGGGCCCGCTCAGGTCCCATCATTGAAGAACCGGGGTTTGAGAAATAGATACTGATAAAACTTTGTCTTCCTTGTTAGACAGAATAGGCTCCCTTTCAGGCCCTACTAAGAATAGCTAATTTATTCGTGCTCTCCCAGGCTGGGAAGAGGGTGGAAGTCGGTGGCTGGCCCTGTGCCCTGCCCGCACCCGCCTGGACAGCGCAGCTGGGAGCCCCACGCTGGGCATCCAGAGAGGCCGACCCCGCCCCACCTCAAACCCATTGGCTTCTTGTGGCCTCCCCGTGCTTTCATTGGCTCTCACTGGCCCTTGGCCCAACCCCCTGAAAGCCGCTCCCTCGTTGCCAGGGAGATGGGAAAGCCGAGAGGGCACCGTCCTTTGAGATGCTGGGCCACAAGGAGACTGGGCTGCGGAGAGTGAGTGTGGACGCTGACCCAGTGCCGAGCCAGGCACGTGGGCGCAGGTCCTCAGGGACCCAGGGAAAGGGACAGTTGCCGTTTGCAGGTGTCTGCCCTGTGCACCAGGCTTCCTGTTCTTTCATCCGTTGCTTACAGCAGTCCTGAAAAGTAGATGCGGCCAGGCCTCCTTTTGTTGTACTGCAGGGATACTACACTTTTTACAAATTGAAGGTTTGTGGCAACCTACCCTTGAGCAAGTCTATCAGCGCCATTTTTCCAACAACATGTGCCGGCCTTGTGTCACATTTAGTAATTTCAGAATATTTCAACCTTTTTCTTTATTCTTCTATTTGTTATGGTGATTGGTGACCAGCAAAGTTTGATGTCACTATGGTAACTTGCTGAAGCCTCAGATGATGGTTGTGTGTGTTAGTCGCTCAGTCGTGTCTGACTCTTTGAGACTCCATGGACTGTAGCCCTCCAGGTTCCTCTGTTCGTTAAATTCTCCCTGCAAGAATACTGGAGTGGGTGGCCGTTCCCTTCTGCAGGGGTTCTTACTGACCCAGGGATTGAAACTGGGTCTCCTACCTTGCAGGCAGATTCTTTACAATCTGAGCCATTAGGGAAGCCCTTAGATGATGGTTAGTGGGCTTTTTTTTTTTTTTTTAAAGCAGGAAAGTATTTTTAAATTAGGATATGTACTTTTTTTTTAGACAATTCTATTGCACACTTAGTAAGCTACAGTATAGTGTAAATAAAATTTTTATATGCATTGGGGAATCCAAAAAAATTTGCATGACTCACTTTATTGTGATATCAGCTTTATCCCAATGGTCTTGAATGGAACCTACAGTATCATGGAGGTGTCCCTTTATTGTTATATCCTTGCTTTCTAGATGAGGAAAGTGATGGCAGGAAGCTTAAGGGACTTGCCCAAAGTCACATGGCTAGTAAGTTGCAGAGGTGGGATTTGATTTGATTGGTGTTTTGTGTGATTCCAGGTTCTGCACCACCATGGCAACTTAATGGGGGTGGATGAGAGTATCCCAGGGATTAGATGGGTAACCATAGCCCAGCAGGCTCTGAAGTACCTGCACACTAGGTACTGGCTGGATTACCTGAAGGGAGGCTTCCTATGGGAGATGGCACTTGGCTGCTCTATGAAGATGGGGGCCTTGAGGATGACACTAACAACGAAGAATCTCTATTTAGAAAGAAAAATCAGCCAGAGCAGCCTTTGGACTTTGCTGTGAGATAAGTCACTTGGTACCTCAGCCAATTAGAGCACCAACTCTTGGGCTTCCCTGGCAGTCCAGTGGTTAAGACTCTGTGTTTCTACTGCAGGGGGTAAGGTTTCAGTCCCTGGTTGGGGAGCTAAGATCCCACATGCCTTGTGACGCAGCCAAAGGGAAAAAAAGAGACCAAGTCTTTGTGCACAGTATTTTCAACTTGCAAATCCCTTTACCTGCACGGTCTCACTGAACCAGAGAATCAAAACAACTCTGTATGGTTGTGTGCGAGTGTGCTTAGTCACTCGGTTGTGTCCGACTCTTGATGGCCCCACGGACTGTAGCCCATGGGCTCCTCTGTTTGTGGGGATTCTCCAAGCAAGAATACTGGAGTAGGCTGCCATGCCCTCCTCCAGGGAATCTTCCCAACCCAAGGACTGAACCCAGGTCTCCCTGGGAATTCATATTGCAGGCAAATTCTTTACCAACTGAGTTACCAGAGAAGCCCAATGACTGAGCAACTAACACTTTACCTTGAAAGACTAGATGGCACAGATGGTAAAGAATCTGCTGGCAACGCGGGAGACCTGGATTCGATCCCTGGGTCAGGAAGATCTCTGGAGAAGGGAATGGCTACCCACTCCAGTATTCTTGCCTGGAGAATTCCACGGACAGAGGAGCCTGGCAGGCTATCATCCATGGGTTCCAAAGAGTTGGATATGACTGTATAGTTGGCACATCTTCATTTTGTAGAAGAGTAAGCTGAGGACGAGCGAGGATAAGCTGAGGACTGATGAGGACAAAGTGTAGATGTTCCCTGTGTGTGGAGGGGTGCTCCAGACCTCACACAATTCTCACAACAACCCTAGGAGGTGGGTATTGCTTGTCTTAATTTATGGAGGAAGAAACCAGAACTTAAGAGAGGTTAAGTCATTTTCTTAAGGTAACACAGGGGTTTAAAAGCAAGTCTGCCTGACTCCAAACTCACTCTCTTTCAGTTATTCTACTGTTTCTTCAGTTCCTAAGCCAGCCCGAGAAGTAGCAATGGCACCCCACTCCAGTACTCTTGCCTGGAAAATCCCATGGATGGAGGAGCCTGGTGGGCTACAGTCCATGGGGTCGCTAAGAGTCGGACACGACTGAGCGACTTCCCTTTCATTTTCACTTTCATGCATTGGAGAAGGAAATGGCAACCCACTCCAGTGTTCTGGCCTGGAGAATCCCAGGGATGGGAGAGCCTGGTGGGCTGCCGTCTATGGGGTCGCACAGTGGAACACGACTGAAGCGACTTAGCAGCAGCAGCAGTTGCCAAGCAAGGAAGATTTAAGGATGACAAGAAAATCGCATGCCCAAGCTTTCTTTTATTTTTCAACTCACTGCAGATGAATGAATCACTGCCACTGACAATTATTTTGTTGAGTTAAACATTACTTGAGCCTTGAGAGTCTTACAATTCAAATCTTTTATGGGAGGAAGGCATTAATTTCCTAGTATGAGTAAGAAAGAAAAATATTTGGAAATTCCACTGGAGTTGTTCAACTAGGTATAACATACACCACTCTTGTACTGACCATATTTTCACATTTGCCTACCCCCTACATAAGGGGGATAATTCTGTGATAGGCAGCAGTAAAAATGGAACAGCCAGAGAGGTTCTAATATGTTGGGGGTAGAATGTGGTAGGCAGCAGCCAACATTTTCTCATGCTGCACCAACTGGGAAGAACTGGATAAATTACAGAAATCATATTTTATGGACATTGAAACTCTGTGTAAGATAAGAAGTCAGGATGAAACTAAAATTCCAGAAATGGAGAACTTCTTTCTAAGTGAGTTGGGATTCCTAGTCCTTTTCTTCCATGAAGCCATCGCTGAGTCAGTGTTCAGCCTGAGTTTTGGGCAGAGAGGTCTACTAGTGGGAGGAGAGTCTGGCAGGACTTGGGACAGCCACATAGATGGGTCTGAATGCCCAGAGAATAGCAATGATCGACGGTTTCCCAGTGGAACACTATGTGGTAGGCTAGTGTAGGATGCTCGGCATCAAGACACTGTTTTTCAGTCCTTGGGAGGCCAAACACAACTAGAGGAAAATGCCATCAAGAACATGTCAAAGCAGCACTATTCACAATAGCCAGTAAGCAACCTAAATGTTCGTCAACAGATGAATGCATAAAGAAGATGTGGTACATATAATACTCAGCCATAAAAAAGAACAAACAGAGCCATTTGCAGGGACATGGATAGACTTAGAGATTATACTAAATGAAGTAAGTCAAAGAAAAATACCTCATGATATTACTTATATGTGGAATCTAAAATATAATACAATGAACCTATCTACAGAACAGAAATAGATTTACAGACATAGAAAACAGACTTCTGGTTGCCAAGAGAATGGGGATTGGAGGAGAGATGGACTGGGAGTTTCTGATTAGCAGGTGCAAACTGTCATACAGGGAATGAAAAAGCAACAAGGACCTACTGTATAGCACAGGGAGCTATATTCAATATCCTAAGATAAGCTATAAAGGAAAAGAATATAGAAAAGGATGTATGTATGTGTGTAAGTAAATCACTGTGCTGTACAGCAGGAATCAACACAACTTTACTTAAATAAAGAGGAAACATGATCGTTTTCCTCCTCAAGACATTTGCCGGATATTTTGCTTGCATGTGAAGGTAGGGGTGAAAGAGCTAAGCTGAAAATCTCAGAGAAGCAGAACTTCTGAGGTCAAGGAGACAAAGACTGGGCAGTCTTAGAGTCCAAAATGTAGGGAGACCATGCTTGAGAAGGCAGCTGCTAGGAGGAGAAGTGGCAAGAGACGCAGGACACGTCTCACTCTGGGGCCGTCTGAGGCCAGAGGCACACTGACCAACACTGGAACCCGGTCCAACCCAACTCAATTTCTGGTCAGACCGAGGTGATGATCCCCTCACCTTATCTGCCTAACAGAGGAGGGAATACTTTCTGCAGAAGAATTCTATGATTCTTTTATATACCATATTTCAAAATCAGTTTAAAAATTATAAGACAGAGACTTTGCTGGTGGTCCAGTGTTTAGGACTCTGCGCTTTCACTGCAGGGGGGCATGGGTTCAATCCCTGGTTGGGGAACTAAGGTCCCACAAGCCATGCAGCCAAAAAATAAGTAAAAATAAAAATTACATGCAAATAGGCGGAAAACATGAGACCAATAGACTTGAGAAAAAATACAATAGCATCAGACTTACAGAGTGTCTGTCAGCTCATGCTGCCATCACAAAATACCTCAGACTAGGCACGTGGGGCATAGACAGCACACATCTATTTCTCACAGTTCTGAAGGCTGGGAGCCCAAGATCAAGCTTCTGTTTCCAGTGAGGATTCGCTTCCTGGTTTGCAGATGGCCACTTCTCTCTGTGCCCTCACCTGGTGGAGAACGGGTGCTCTGTGTCTCTTCCTCTCCTTATAAAGGCACTAATCCCATCACAGGGACACCACCTTCATGAACGCATCCAAACAGAGTTACCTCCCGAAGCTCCCACCTCCAAATACATTGAGGCTTAGGGCTTTAGTGTGTAAATTTGGAGAGGACACAAGCATTTATTCCATAACACAGATTATAACAGTGTCTGGCTCTGTTTTTGATATTTGACTGTTGACACCTTTCAAACTCCACCAGTTCCCTCTTCCTTCCTGTCTTCGATCTGCCAAGCTCATCAGAAAGCCTGAGTGCTGCCTGCCTTTGCCTCATCAGGACGTTCAAATCCTGCAAGCCTGGGTCTGTGCACTGGAACATTTACCCCAGCCCCATCCTCCGGTGACCCAAGCCAGTCTCCTTTCCGTGCTCCCTTAAGCCACTTTTGGGCCTGCTTAGGAAGTTTTAGGATCTCCTCAGAAATCTTCATATCTGAGTAACATGTCTTTTCATATCCTCTTTTTTTTAGCTCTGTATTCTTAAAATTTTTTAAATTCAAAACTTGTATTGAAATATAGTTGATTTACTCTTTCATATATATATATATATTTAGGTACATATAGATATTCTTTTTAAGATTCTTTTCTATTATAGGTTATTACAAGGCAATGGCACCCCACCCCAGTGCTTTTGCCTGGAAAATCCCATGGATGGAGGAGCCTGGTAGGCTCGTCCATGGGGTCGCTGAGAGTCGGACACGACTGAGCGACTTCACTTTCACTTTTTACTTTCATGCATTGGAGAAGGAAATGGCAACCCACTCCAGTGTTCTTGCCTGGAGAATCCCAGGGACGGTGGAGCCTGGTGGGCTGCCCTCTATGAGGTCGCACAGAGTCGGACACTACTGAAGTGACTTAGCAGCAACAAGATATTGAGTAGTTTCCTGTGCTATATGTTAGGTCCTCATTGTTATCTATTTTACATATAGCTGTGTGTATATTTTAATCCCAACTCCTAATTTTCTTTTGGAATCTCATTTTATTGTAACCATTGTTGTAGATTAATGTTAGAGCTAAATCAAGATATCAGTCAGTTTTAAAAATTTATTTATTTTTAATTGAGGGACGATTGCTTTATAATATTGAGTTTGTTTCTGCCATATGTCAGCATGAATCAGCCATAGGTATACTTACGTCCCCTCCCTCCTGAACCTCCCTCCACCTCCCACCACATCCCACCCCTCTAGGTTGTCACTGCCAACTCCTAATGTATCCTTCCCACTCTTTCCCCTTTGGTAACCGTAAGTTTGTTTTCTACGTCTGTGAGTCTATTTCTGCTTTGGAAATAAAGTTCATCTTATCATTTTTAAAGATTCCACATATAAGGGATATCATGTGATATTTTTCTTTCTCTGAAAAACAGACTAAATTTTAAAGAAATCCAATCTATTTTTCCTTTTTTTACCTGTACTTTTGATGTCAAATCCACTGAGATTGTTGCAAAATTCAATGTTGAGATCCTATCCTGTTTTCTTGGAGGAAACTTAAAGTTTTAACCTAAGTTTAGATCTTTCTTCTGTATCAAATTAGTTTTTGTGTATGGTGTTAGGGAAGGGGCCCAAAGTTTTTGCACACAGATATGTATCCAGTTTTTCCAGTGCCATTTGCTAAAAAGATTGTTCTTTCCTCCATCGAATGACCTTGGCATCCTCGTCAAAAGTCAGTGGGCCACATATGGGAGGGTTTAGTTCTGGGCTGTCTATTCCACTCCATTGGTCTGTATGGCCTATGCTTTTGCCACACTGTTTTAATTACTAGAGTTTTGCAGTAAGTTTTGAAACCAGGAAGTATGAGACCCTTCCCCATACCTTATTTTTCTTTGACAAGATTATTTTAACTATCCAAGTTCCTTGCAATTCCATATAAATCTGAAGATCAGCTTTTCCATTTCTGTGAAAAAAGCTGCTGATATTTTGATAGAGATTACACTGAATTTGTAGATAACAGTGGATCATGCTTGTAATCTATTGTTTATGGAGGCATACCTATGTGGAAAGAATGTGGACATACTTTTTGGACACATCCAAGTCAAGAGAGTGGTTTCCTCTAGGGATGGAAGGGTTCAGTTTAGGGGGGACAAAGGAACTCAGAAGGGTCACACAAGGGACTTCAATGATACCTATAGTGTTTCATGCCTTAAGAAAAAAGAACTGGAGGCAAACTTTGTTAAAATTATCCCCACTGAGCAGGTGGCAAATGGATGTGTGCTATTTTGCTCTCTACACTGTCTGTAGTTTTGAAATTTCTCATTATAGAAGAGAGAGATGAAATGAGTGTCTTTGACACCTGGAAAGAAGCGATTCGGGGAGGGAGGGAGTAGGAGGGTGGACAGTGGTGATCAGAGCAGGAGAGGTGGGAATGTCAGAGTCTAGAGGGGTCTGATGCATGAGGGCGGCCCGGTCTGAGTGGGGTGCCCTGCTCGGGGGAGGAGGAGGAGCCCTCCTCCTGCAAGGCTCTGCTCTTCAGCTCCCTCACATTGTCCCCTCCCTGACCTGCCCACCAGGAGCCTATTTACAGAGCTGAATTTAAATATAGATGCGACTTGGCTTTGATCATCTATGTGTCCCAGCTTGAGAGGGTCCATGTTACCCAAAGACTCACCAGACGTGGAAAGGGGGCTCTGTGTCATGGTGTCAGATAGATTCTTGGGATTGGGCCAGGCTTGTGAGAGATCGTGGAGCTGTGTATTTGCTCAGAATTCCAGGAGCAGAGAGAAGGCTGGTGACCAGGGAAGAAGGTGTCAGAGCTGACGCCAGTCCTGAGCTTTTACAAACCAGAATGCTTCTGGCTTAAGGGTAGGCACCCCAGGGATAAAGGCAAAACTTTCTTAGGTCCACTGAATCCAATCCTCAGGACTTTGCCACCCAAGAAAGACACATGCAAGCAGCTCTATATAAGTGAGTCCAGGGACAGAATAATGTCCCCTCTGAAGATGTCCACCTCATAGTCCCTGGATTCTGTAAAGATGGAACCGTCATGTCCAAAGGGACTTTGCAGATGGGAAGAGTGTACTGAATTATCCAGCTGGACCCAATGTCACCTCAAAGTTCCTTATGAGAGAGAGGCAAGGGGGTCAGAGTCTGAGAGGATGTGACAGTGGAAGCAGAGATGTGCTGTGGAGGTGGAGGGAGGGGCCATCAACCAAAGGAAGCAAGAGAAGGCAAGGAGATGGGATCTCCTCAAAGCCTCCAGAGGAAGTATGGCCTTGATTTGGTCAGCTGGACCTCTGACCCATTTTGGAGTTTGGCCTCCAGAACTGTAAAATAATAAATTTGTGGCTTTCAAAGCACCAAACTCGTGGTGGCAGCAATAGGGAATGAATACAGACTTTTTGAGGACATGGTCTGCTTAAATACTAGGATGTGCGTGTGTGAATGCTAAGTCACTTCAGTTGCGTCTGACTTTTTGTGACCCTATGAACTGTAACTCTCCAGGCTTCTCTGTCCATGGGATTCTCCAGGCAAGAGTGCTGGAATGGGATGCCATGCCCTCCTCCAGGGGATCTTCCCCACCAAGGATCAAACCTGCATCTCTTACATCTCCTGCATTAGCAGGCGAGTTCATCACTAGCGCCACTTGGGAATTCCCAAATACTAGGATAATGTGTATCAGAAATGGCCAGGACAGTATTTCCTGCCCCACATGCTCTGTGAGAACTCTCACACTCTCCTTTCAAGAGGTGGGGGCTATTCTCCTTCCCTTAAACCTGGGTGGGCTTTGACTCCTGCTTCAAGGTGAAAAACAGTGTGACTTCCGAGGTTAGGTTGTGAGAAGTGATACAACTGCTGCCCTGCCTTGCTCTTCCACTTGGACTGGTGCTGTGGGAGTCCTGAGACAACATGTAAGAACTGTACTTCCCTTGAAACTGCTGTGCTGGAGAGTACACAGAGAGATGGAGACCCAAAGAGCCTCAACTGTTGGAACTCCCACTTTACTGAGTTTCCTCAGCCCAGATGCCAGAGCGTGAGCAAGACTTCATGCCCCAGCCTTCAAGCATCAACCCAGGAAGGCCATTCAGGCTTGTCCACGTGGTTCGCCAAAGCTCTGCTGGGTTTTCTCCCCAGTAGACCTCTCTACTAACACTCGGTGAAGACACCGACTCAGCAATGACCTTACGGAAGGAAAGGACTAGGAATCCAAGAGACTATGCAAAGAGAAGAAAATTTAACAGAACAAACAAAAAAATTTCCATAGCTCTAGTACTGATATTTTTAGAGTGAAAGAAAAGATACAGTATCCATAACATAAGAACAAGATGCTATGAAAAGGGAAATCTCAGGAAAAACAAAACAACAAAAAAAAGAGAACACAATAACAAATAAAAGAAGAAGCTTTATTAAAAGATAAAGAAATTACCCAGAAATCAAAGGAAGAAAACCACAGAAATGGAAAATTGAGAAAAGGGGGATAATAAATCAGAAAATTAAAGATGAATCCCCAGGGTTCTTAATATGAATAAAAGGAATTTTAGGAATAGAGAATAGAAAAATGTTAAGAAGGAAATTGTCAATGGAAATAATTTCAGAAAATTCCCCAGCACTGAAAGACATGAATTTTCATATTGAAATGGCCCACCAGGGGCCCAGCCCAATGGAAAATGTAGACCCAAACCACCGTGCAATGTCAGGACATGTGAAACAAAGAGAAGGTCTCCTAACAGAAAACTAGAACTTTAGCCTCAGAGCCAATCTTTCAAAACTGTGAAGAAAAAGGATTCCCAAACACTATTTGTTACTATTGACTCATAATAAGTCACTCCAAAGCTTAACAGCTTTAAATAAAGCACATTATTATTTCACAACTTCTGAAGGTCAGGAATCCAGGAGTAGCTTAGCTGAGTGGTTCTGGCTCTGAGCTCTCGTGAGGTTGTGTCCAGCTGTGGGACAGACTTGCAAGCAGCTCAAGGCTCAGCAGGAGCTGAAAAATTTGCTTCCGAGCTCACTCATGTGATTGTTGGCACACGGCTGCTGTTTCTTGCCACAAAGATTGCTCCATAGGGCTGCTGGTGACGTGGCTTCCCGCAGCATGCGTGATCCAGCCGACTAGAGAGCTGAAGACAATGTTATAATCTAATCCTGGAAGCAGAATTCCATCCCCTCTGCTGTATACCAGACTTGGGGCCACTCCAGTTCTGGTGAAACACATGACAGAGTAACAGTGACCCCATCCTCATCCTCATGGGAGAATGTCTTGCTGCAGTCCATGACACACAGGAGTCTTCAGGGATTCGGGAATCCTCTCCATTCTATCCAAGTCTACTTCCTGAAGCCATGCCAGCTCTGCAGTCCCTGAATCTGGTTGAGTGCTAAGGTCCCCCCCACAGCCTGCTACATACCCCAACCCCACCCAGGAAGTGAATGACAGGCCAGGACCCCATCATCTGGGGAAGTGACGATCAACCTCATCTCTGAGCTAAACCTGGGCACAGCCAGGAAATGGGAAAATACCCGGGTCTCCCCATTATCCGTGGGTTCAATGTTTATGGAGCACAGGGATGAGTTAGATGCAGGGATGACTGAATGTGACTAGTTCACTAGTTTTTTTATTCATTCCACATTTTTGGTGCACCTGCCAAGTTCTGTTTTGCTAGAAATACCAAGATAAAATATGGATCCTGTCCTTGAGGCTCACTGAGGAAGGAGGTAAATTATAAGCCAATAATTCCATTACCAGACTGTGAGGGTAGCACAGATGCAAGAAAATAAAGCATTTATATCCCTAACCTACATCAGGCTTCTGTGAACTGATAAAAAATTCCAACATGAAAGATGGTAAAAATAACCCTATTTTCAAGACAGCAAAAGAGACACTGATGTATAGAACAGACTTTTGGACTCTGGGACCGGGAGAGGGTGGGATGATTGGGGAGAACAGCATTGAAATATGTATAATATCATATCTGAAACGAGTCGTCAGTCCAGGTACGATGCCCGATGGCAGATGCCTGGGGCTGGAGCACTGGGACGACCTGGAGGGATGCTGTGGGGAGGGGGAGGGAGGGGGGTTCAGGATGGGGAACACGTGTATACTGGTGGCGGATCCATCTCGATGTATAGTAAAAGCAATACAATATTGTAAAGTTAAGCAAAATTAAAAAAAAAATAAATAAAATACAAAAAAAAATTCCAACATGATGCACTAATTAAAAAAAATTTATTATAGTTGATTTATAGTGTTGGGTCAATTTCTGCTCTACAGCAAAGTGATTTAGTTATACATATATATATATATATTCTTTTTAATGTTATTTTCCATTATGGTTTATCTCAGGATATTTAATATAGTTCCCTGTGTAATACACTAGGACCTTGTTGTTTATCCGTTCTATATATGATAGTTTGCACCTGCTAATCCCAAACTCCCAATCCATCCTTCCCCTTCCCCTTTGGCAACCACCAGTTTCTTCTCTATGTCTGTGAAGTGTGTTTCTGTTTTATAGATAAGTTCATTTGTGTCATATTTTAAAGTCGACATACAAGCGATATCATACGATATGTGACTTCCCTGGTGGCTCAGCGGGTAAAGCGTCTGCCTGCAATGCTGGAGACCAGGGTTCGATCCTTGGGTTGGGAAGATCCCCTGGAGAAGGAAATGGCAGTCCACTCCATTTGTTTATTTATTGTTGCCCGGAGAATCGCATGGACGGAAGAGTCTGGTATGCTACAGTCCACGGAGTGGCAAAGAGTTAGACACGACTGAGTGATTTCGCTTTCTTTCTTATGATATGTGTCTTTTTCTGTCTGACTTTCTGCACACTAGGTGCATCTATGTTGCTGCAAATGGCATTCTTTCTTTTTTATATATGAGTAGTGTTACATCTTCTTTATTCAATCATCTTCTTTATTCTGATTGAATAAACAGCCATTTAGGTTGTTTCTACATCTTAGCTATTGTGACTAGCGCTGCTATGAACTTAGGGGTGCATATATCTTTGAATTAGAGTTTTCTTCAGATCTATGCCCAGGAGTGGGATTGCTGGATCCTATGGCAATTCTATTTTTAGTTTTTTGAGGAACCCCCAGACTGTTCTCCATAGTGGCTGTACCAATTAACATTCCCATCAACAATGTAGAAGAAGGGTTCCCTTTTCTCCACACTCTCTCCAATAATCGTTATTTGTTGTGTAGTGCACTAATTTCTTATTGCTGCTCTAACAAATTATCACAAACAGTGGCTTAAAATAGCACAAATTTATTATCTTGTAGTTCTGAAAGTCAGAAGTCCAAAAGGAATCTCACTGGGTTAAAATCAAAGTGTTAACTGGTCTGAGCTCCTTCTAGAGGCTCTAGGGAAAATCTATTTGCTTGTCTTTCTAGCTTCCAGAGGTGGCCTGGATTCCTTGGCCTTCGGTGTCATCCTCCATCTTCAAAGCCATCAATGTCAGGCTGATTCCACATGCTGCCATCTCTCTGGGTCTCTGTATTCTGCCTCCAGTTTCAACTTTTAAGGACCCTTGTGATGACATTGGGCCCACCCTGATGATCCAAAGTGATCTTCCCCATCTCAGTGTGAGCTGATTATGTGCTATGCTATGCTGTGCTAAGTTGCTTCAATCATGTCAGACTCTTTGCAACCCCATGGACTGTAGCCCGCCAGGCTCCTCTGTCCATGGGATTCTCCAGGCAAGAACACTGGAGTGGTTGCCATGCCCTCCTCCAGGGGATCTTCCTGACCCAGGGATCGAACCCACACCTCTTATATCTCCTGCATTGACGGGTGGATTCTTTACCACTAGTGCCACGGCTGGATCATGGCCTCCAGTTTCAACTTTTAAGGGCCCTTGTGACGACATTGGGCCCACCAAGATGATCCAGGGTGATCTTCCCCCATTTTCAGTGTCAGCTGACTAGCAACCTTAATTCCACCTGCAACCTTCCTTCCCCTCTACTATGTAAACTAATATATTCACAAGTCTTGGGGATTAGGACACAGACAGTTTTGAGAGGGGATCTTTATTATATCTACCACACACATCAATTAAAAATGAACAAAGACATGAATAAACAATTCATAGGAAAATTGCAACAGCCTGTAAATCTATGAAAATTTCATCATCCTTCTCGATAGTCAGGAAAATGAAAGAACAGCAATGAGATTCCTTGTACACCCTCCAGATGGCAAATATTAAAAAGAGTAACACTGTCCAGAGCCAATTAGGATGTGAGAAATGAGCACCCACATGCCCTGCTAGGAGGAGGGCATTGTGACAATGTTTGGGGGAAAGTAATCTGATAGTCTGTTAAAATTAACAGGCACTTACATTTTGAGTCCTCACCTCTAGGAATTTATTTCTTTCAGACATAACACACTGTCACTCCATTCCAAAAATGACAATGTGTCAGTCACTGAAGGTGTAGCCACGAACAGGAGAGAGAAGGCCTTGCTCTCACAGGGCTGACATTCTCACAGAAGATGCAGACCGCAAACACACACAGCAAGAAATGGAAATGTACCGGGTTGGGATTAGGGCTGTGCATTGATGTCCTAGGGACACCATAACAGATTTCTGTGAACTGGGTGGCTTACAACAACTGGGCAATATCCCCCTACAATTCTGGAGACTAGAAGTCCAGAACTGAGGGCTGAGTCCTTATAGAGGCTCCGAGGGAGAATCTTGCCTCTCTCCTCACTCCTGGTGGCTGCCAGCATCCTTGCTGGCCTTTGGTTTGTAGATGCATCACTCCTATCTCTGTTGTCACAAAGCCTGCCCGTCTCCCCATCTCTTGGTCCAAATGACCTTTTCTTATATGGAGACCAGTAATTGAATTAAGGTTCTTCTGAGTCCAGTCTGACCTTTTCTTAACTTGACTGCATCCATAAAAACTGTTTCCAAATAGTCACTTTCACAGGTACCAGGAGTTGACCTCTAACAGCGCTGGGCTGAACTGTGCAGGTCCACTTACATTTGTGTTATTTTCAATAGTAACTATAACAGTACTATGTGATCTGAGGTTGGTTGAACCCAGGATACAGAATCATGGATTTGGAGGAAGCATGTATGCAGAAGGCTGACTATAAATTATACTCAGATTTTCAACTTCATGGAGGGTCCCTGTCTCCAGCCCCTGCATTATTCAAGGGTCAGTCAACTATATCTTTTTATTTTTATTTATTTATTTTTTTACTTTTAACTTTATTGGAGTGTAGCTGATTTACAATGCTGTGTTAGTTTCAACAACTTGTTAAAGGACACAATTCAATTCTCAGAGGGCTGTACAAAGAATTAGTGTAATACAAGAGGGTGAGGGTGGCTACTTAAGCTTGAACAAGCAGGAGGGCTACTCAGAGGAGGTGACATTTTTACCTGAGCTCTGAATGGCAAGGAAAAAGTCACTGATTATCAAGGAAGAGCCTTCCAGGAGAGGGAATAGTTGGCACAGAGGCCTCAAGGTAAAATAAGGCTTGGCAAGGTGGAGGCCTTGCAATCGGGCAGGTGTAACTGGTGCTGATGGGCACAGGGAAAGTGATCCAGGGTAGACTCAGAGAAGGCGGCATGGCCAGAGGAAGGGCCAGGAGGAGGAAGTGAGTGATGTGCTCTGACATGTGTGGTAGAAACCTCAGTACATGAGAACGTATGCACAAGGGTAACTGTTACATCACCATTTGCAAAAAAAATTAAACTGGAAATAACCTGTATGTACATTAATGAGGGACTGGTTGAAAAAGCTATGCTGTATTTGTTCCGTGGATTACAAGCTTGAGCTGTCTGTACCCTTCTGTACCCCCGGAGGGATGTTCCTGACACTTGGCGTGAAGAAGTAAGTCTTGTGGTGAAGTGTCAAGTTTATCTGTGTGTGTGTATGTGTTTTCTTCGAGCCCTAAAAGCCATCTGCAGTGCTTGACCGTGACTAGCACAGGCCACAAGGACAGGTCTGAATTTATTTGGGCTTTCCCAACCAAACCCATGCTAACCAGTGGGTCTTGCTAAAAGGCTCTAGTTTACAACTCCAGGCCTGATCATAAAAGTCTTCTACAAGACCTCAGATTGGACAACATCACTGCAGGAAGCTCACGAAGTTGTTTGTTTTGTGCATCACCTGCTATGTGGAGGCTGCTGGGTGAGAAGCTCCATCCTGCACGGTCCCCACCCTCTGGCCCCCATTGCCTTCAGGTGCAAACAGTGGGCTCCAGTGTCCAGACAGGTGTGACCGGCTGCTCCTTTGGATGGGAATGGAGAGGTTTCCATGTCCACCTGCCTTGGGAAGACAAGAAGGCCAGGAGACTCAGACATTTGGAGAGATTTCTGCACAAAAGACTGAATTAAATAATTTCTGTGTTCAGTTGCTCAGTTGCGTCCAATTCTTTGTGACCCCATGGACTGTACATAGCCTGCCAGACTCCTCTGTCCATGGGATTTCCCAGGAAGAATACTGGAGTGGGTTGCCATTTCCTCCTCCAGGGGATCCTCCTAACCCAGGGATTGAACTCACATCCGTTGCATCTTCTGCATTGGTAGGAAGATTCTTTACTGCTGAGCCACCAAGGAAGGCCCAAATAATTTTACTCTAAACAGAATCCTCCTTCTCAGTCCACCCCTGAAGACTGCTTCCTTCCGGAAGCCTGAAGCCCTGTCCTCTGTGGCCTCCTCCCCTTCCTTTCAGACTCTACATCCTCAAGAAGCCTGTGTTGTTTTCTTGCCCTAGAAAGTGAAATGAATCTGATTTCCATTCCCTAAGAGGTTCAAGATCGAGTCCCCCCTAAGGACTAGGATTTCTCTAGATTCTCCCATTTTCAAGTTGTTTATTGGTGGTAAAAATCAGAGATCTCCTTAGGACACTGACAGAAAACTGGGCGCTAGGACAGGAAGGGTGATTTGTCCAACAGTCTCTATCTGGAAACCCCCACATCAGTCAGTAGAAGGATGGAGTGCAGTCTATGAAGCCATTCACAGCCCAAAGAGCGAATGGACTAAACTACAGGCAAAACGTGACTTACTCTCAAAACCATTACAGTGAATGAAAGAAGTTGAACTCGAAAGAATACTTTGGTGCAAGTCCATTTCCATAAAGTTGAGAAGATGGCAGAATTCGACTGCAGGATTTAAGGTTGCCTTCTTGGCTGGCTCTGTAAGATTGATAAAGAAAAGTCATGAGGCTTGGTGTCAGCCATCTTTGTGGGCAGGATGGGGGTGATGAGCAGGAAGGGCTGGCAGGGACTGCAATCTCCATTCTCCAACTGGCCTTTAATTTAGTTCACTAATCATTTGCAAGGTCAAGAAGCAACAGTTAGAACTGGACATGGAACAACTGACTGGTTGCAAATTGGGAAAGGAGTATGACAGGGTTCTATATTGTCATCCTGCTTATTTAATTTATATGCAGAATACATTATGTGAAATGTGGGGTTGGATGAATCACAAACTGGAATCAAGATTGCTGGGAGAAATATCAACAACCTCAGATATGCAGATTATGCCACTCTAATGGCAGAAAGTGAAGAGGAACTAAAGAGCCTCTTGATGAAGGTGAAAGAGGAGAGAGAAAAAGCTGACTTGAAACTCAACATGCAAAAAACTAAGATGATAGCTTCCAGTCCCATCATTTCATGGCAAATGGAAGGGGAAAAGTGGAAGCAGCAACAGGTTTTCTTTTCTTGGGCTCCAAAATCACTGTGGATGGGGATTGCAGCCATGAAATTCAAAGACGCCTGCTCTTTGGAAGAAAATCTATGACAAACCCAGACGGTGTATTAAAAAGCACAGACATCCCTTTGTCAACAAAGGTCCATATAGTCAAAGCTATGGTTTTTCCAGTAGTTATATGGATGTAAGAGTTGGACATAAAGAAGACTGAGCACCAAAGAATTGATGCTTTCAAATTGTGGTGCTGAAAAAGACTCTTAAGAGTCTCTTGGACAGCAAGGAGATCAAGTCAGTCAGTCCTATAGGAAATCAATTCTGACTATTCATTGCTGTAGCTGAAGTTCCAATACTCTGGTCACCTAATGTGAAGGGCTGACTCATTGGGAAAGACGCTTATGCTGGGAAAAATTGAAGACAAAAGGAGAAGGGGGCAGCAGAGAATAAGAAGGTTAGATAGAATCACCAACTCAATGGACATGAATCTGAGCAAACGTCAGAAGATAGTGGAGAACAGAGGAGCCTCAGGTGCTACAGTCCATGGGGTTGCAAAGAGTTGGACACAACTTAGTAACTGAACAACAGCAACATTAATTTTAATAAGAGTTATTCAGGATCAACATATGCAATAATTAGCTGTGGCCTTGGGCAAGTTAATTAAATTCTCTGAACCTTGCTTTGTTCATCTATTATCTATCAAATATAATTAACGAAGGAGATCCAACCAGTCCATTCTGAAGGAGATCAGCCCTGAGATTTCTTTGGAAGGAGTGATGCTAAAGCTGAAACTCCAGTACTTTGGCCACCTCATGCGAAGAGTTAATTCATTGGAGAAGACTCTGATGCTGGGAGGGATTGGGGGCAAGAGGAGAAGGGGAGGACGGAGGATGAGATGGCTGGATGGCATCACTGACTCGATAGATGTGAGTCTGAGTGACCTCCGGGAGTTGGTGATGGACAGGGAGGCCTGGCGTGCTGCGGTTCACGGGGTCGCAAAGAGTCGGACACGACTGAGCGACTGATCTGATCTGATAATTAATGATGTCTCCATTACACTACACAGGTTTATACATGGAATAAATGTAATCACATGATAAAGTGGGATTCAAGTGTGTGGCACGGCTATTATTATTCTTACCAAGTAAATACAGCAGCACCAAAATGAGGTTGCTGCCACTGTGTGTGGTGTTGGTGATGACTCAGGACTCAGACGAGGAAGTGTTTGTAGTTACACACAGTAAAGAGGGAGGGCTAATGTCAATTGTATTCCTATTTTAAATAAACCAACATTTGCACACTATGTGTTTAGCACAAAGTCTACATTTGAATCAATGAAAGTGGAAAGTTTCTTGAGAGCACCAATTATTACATTCTACAGTTTAAAAACACATCCTATCAGTGAACACAAAAGAACTAGTGACTGAACAACAATAACAAATCATTTGTTAAGTGAGTTACTTTATGCTTATTTCTCTGTCGTATTATTTTTCAAAATTGCCTGAAGAAATAAAGTCCATAACATGTTTAACAGGGCAAGATTTAATGTAAGGAACTGTGAGCGGGGTGTTTTAGGATGTTGGGCTCTTTTTCTCTCTCTCTCTCCTTCCTGGCCCACTTCCTCCCTCCTTCCTTCAGCATCTCTCCTTCTTCCACAAAAGTCCCCGCATCCCCCTCATCCACACCATTTTGCTAAGCAGCCCCCCTCTGCACGCAGCCTTTCCTCTCCTGGAAAATTCTGTTTAAAGTTCAGATCCATGGAGAAGATCTGAATGTGATAGACCACTGTTGGATACCAGCCACCCATGAGTCGGCTACCCTGGGCTAGGCCCTCCCAGGTTCCATTACCTCTGCCCACTAGCCAGAGAAGGTGATGAGGAGGATAGCACTGGCCAAACCCTGGTGGCTTTGGTGGAGGGGCTGAAGGTGGCCGGTTTCTCTGAGGCCAAGCAGCAGGATTGTCCTTCCAGCACAAGGACCGGCTGATGTGAGCCGGGCTCATGGATGGATGGATGGGCCAAAGGGAAGCCAATTATCTCAGGCCCTGCAAAGAACAAGAGGCCTAGGTACACCGGGAGAACCTAGGACCCCTGCCTACCCAGCTCTGTTCACCTGTTTGGGCCCCCGGGGCTGTGTGGCCCCCAAGACCCCATTCTCCCCTGTTGCGTGAACCTAGCCCCTGCCAAGTCTGCATCCACAAATGAAGCCAAGTCTCCCCACTCCATTTGCGTTGGCAGCTGTCTCCAGTGGCCAGATCCCCAACCCCTCCTTGGGGGAACACATTCATAGGTTAGTAGACATTGGCATTTCCTCCAGAACTGCCATTATTTTGTTGTTAAAATGTCTCCCTTCTCCCTTCCACACCTCCCCTTTACTGGGAGTCAGCTGGGGAGGAAAGGGCTTTCCTCACAAACACTCTGCATCTCCTCCGAGGAGCTCGTCTTGGCTCCATCCTCCGTGAGCCCCATGCTCTGCCATGGGAGCCTGTGCCACTTCAGCCCTTCTCTGCAGCCTGCAGCATCCACCGCAGTCCATCACAGTCTCCACTTGCATCTGTCTGATCGTTCAAACTGCAAGGGCTGGGGCCAGGCCTTCTAGACAAGGATGCTGACCGCATCACAGGGTACTCACCTTGGTTGAGCACACACGCCACACCCGGGACCTGGTTCCATATTCACAAACCCCTGCCAAGGAGCTGCTTCCTCTCCCAGATTTGCAGCTGAGGCCTGGGGTGGGGGGTGGTTGTACAGTGTCTTCAGGTCCAGCACTACATTAGTGGCACAGCTGGAACTGGACCCTGTGTTCATTCAAAGCCCTGGGCTTGTCTGCTCTGTAAACCTCGAATGCACAGTCTTCTAGGCTTCTCCTTCCGTTTATCCTTGACAGGCAGAGCCTATCGTCACCGTTCTCTTTCTATGCAAAAGAAAATGGAAGGTCAGAGAAACTCAGTGGCTAAGACCACTGAGGCCCTTGAAGTTCAAGCCCTGAGGCTTTGCTGCTGCATTGTCTTCCTGGCTCCCCTGTTCTTCTAGAGACGAGGACTACCTCGGATTTTGCCTTCTTTCTTTCCTTTCAGGTTACCTGAGTCCATGACCAATAAATTGCCATCCTGAGATCATAGAGTATGAATAGCTGGATCCACCTATCTATTCTTCTTCCCTCCATCCATCCACCCACCAATCCATCCACTAGCCGAGTTATCTATCATCTATTTATCTTATTATCTTTTGTCTGTCTTTCAATCCATCCTTCCATCCATCCATCCACCATCCAGTTATCTATCTACCTGTGTATCTATCTATATTTGTATCTATCTTTCATTTATCTCACAGCCCACACTGTCAAGGAACTCACAGTCCAGTAACAAGAATGGGTGCTTGAGTGCACACACACACGAATACTCACAAATGTGCAATTATAGATAACCATTCATCTTTAAGAGAGGTGTATGCTCTGTGTCCAGGGACTTTGACCTTGCACCCAAGGGTAGGGAGTCAGAAGAGCTCCTGAAGCAGTCCTGTCCTGGCTCCCCCTCTGGCCAGATACAGCACTGGACACCAGGAGGATGGAGGGATAAGGCAGACAGGACTCCAGTTCCCAAGAATCTCCCATCTTTAAGAGGGACTCTCAGATCTAAGCTGTTCTGGGTTTCATGGGAGGGCAAGTGACAGGGCAGGAGAAGGGCCCTGTGTGCCCTGGTGAGAGGCTGAGAGTGTGTCTGCTCACAAGATGGTCCAAGCCCCTCGTTGCTTGCTCCATGACTTGGGAAAGGGACACTGTGTTTCTGGGCTGGCAGGGTCCCTTCTATAGAATGCCATGACATGGTTTAGCAGCTACTACCATCAGAAAAGCTGGGGCTCTTGTGCTGAAGGCACTCTGTCCTGTAGCTGGGAGGTAGTCAGCCTCTCATATGGCTGGAGTTTTTTATCCAATGGGGATGGAGGCCCAGTGTGGCCCTCTGTTCCCCTCTCCAGCTCAGGGCTGGAGGCTTGTAAATTTCCCACATCCCTTGCCAGTTGTCTCCATCCTTCTCCACCAGAAGAGGATCCAGGTGTTTCTCCCATGCGGGAAGAAATTCTCATTTCCAACTCAGTTTACCAACACCAAAGACTCTGGGTTTAGAGGGAGGATCCAGGAGGTGAATGAGTAGAGGAAACCCACCAGTGGGGCCTGGCTCAGACCCAACACCTTTGCTTCCTATGTTCACTGGTCAGAGTGAAGCTCTGGCCAGCCTGGATCAAGGGCTAGGAGCAGACGCCTCCCTCCCACCTCCTGGAGGAAGGAGCAGCAGCATCATTGCAGGGACTTAGAGATGGGGAGGAGGAAAGCTTTTGTCCTCTATTTGTGATCTGCCTATGGTCACACTGAGGGCTCTGAGCCAACAGCCTCCCTTGCTCCTGTGTGCCCAGGGGGTCAGGAAGGAGAGCTGTTACATGTGGGGAAAAGGATTAGGTGAGACTTCACTGGGTCCTGTTGGCCCTCAGACTGGAGTCAGGAGCTTCTTGAGGATTAAAAACTGGCATGTGTTCATTTTCAAGTTAATCTAAAAATGCATGTAAACGTGTGCTGAGTCAACTGCATGGCCCTGAGTCCCACCAGGAGATTCAGGGCACTCACATCTGTATTTCTTCTCCATCCATGGTGCCAGGGTCCAAGCAGCAACTTGGCGATGGTCCAGGGAGATTGAAGGAAGAGGGGGCCAAATGCCATCAGGGCATGCTCGTGGCATCTCAAGAGTTCAGGAGGACAAGAGCAGAGGGAAACTGAGTCACGACATGGCCAAGATGAACTGGGGGAAACTTCTCCCGGCAGCTGGGAGAGTTTTCTGTCCATAGCAGCAGCTTCAGCTCCACAAATGACATCACCACTGACTGTCTTGAAGTCGTGCCATGCATGGGGCAATGAGGCTGGGAGCTAGCTTTGAGTGGGCAGCGAAGGTATATGCTGGGATGGAATCAATCTGTGAAGAAGGTTGATGGTGGTGGGTGGGTCTCCAGAACATTGGAGTCCCCAACAACACAAGCAGATGAAGACTGTTTACTAACAGCAGCCATCGTTGCCTAGTGTGAGGTCACCACTGTTTACCCAATAACCCAGTGGGGGAAGTATTGCTATTTCTGCTTAGTAGATGGAGACAGTGATTCAGAGAAGTTGAGTAAGCTGCTCAGAGCTGCACAGCCTTCTGACCTGTCCTCCTCCACAGCCAGGCCCCTTCCAGCCTCACCTCAGCCTTTTCCTCTAGTCTTGGGTAGGCTAAGCCCTCCTGAGACTTCTCAGGGCCACGTGAGTAGCAGATGCATTTGCCCCACCTTGACCTTTTGCCAGCCTCCCAGGCAACTGGTTCATTATTAGGTAATTAAGTCTTCAAGTAAACACTGGAGAAGTCCAACCTGTTTTTGTCTTGTTTTAGGAAAACAAAGTCCTGGGAGCTTTCCAGTAAGTTCAGAGAGTTTCTAGCTCGGTGGTGAGTAAACAAGGACTAGAGGCTTCCATGCTGCCCTCCCCCCACCCCCTCTTGCCCTCTCCTTCCCAGCATCGGTTCCTCTCCCCACCACCCCACCACGCTCTTTGTTCCCCAGGTAGTGGTGAGGGCAGCCTGCTCACTGGGGGCTGATGTTTCTGGGACCCCCAGGCCAGGGCTCCATCATTCAGAACAGTCTGTCAGGGTGTTTATGACACTTCAGGCCAGGCAGGGGTTGGGGGTGGAGGGACTAGGGACAGGCAAGGCCTGGGGCTTTGTGAGTTTCTGGATCCCCAGTGATGAGCACGTAGAGAAGAATTTGTTAAGTAAAGAATGGTGAAGATGCTTTACAGTGTGCAGGCCTGTGAAAACCCTCTGGGGCTCAGACCCTGGGCAGAAGTGGAGAGAGTCGGGAAACCTCCTCACTTGCCATTATTCATTTCTTCAGAGACAGGGCCTCCTGCACCCCAAGGAGTGTGCAGAAAAGGGGTCAGGCACAGGGGCGCTGGGCCAGACAAGCAGTATGAGCGTGCTAGGTCCTGGCATGGGAGAAGGGAGTGACGTGGAGGGGGGCAGTGTCACCCACCCCTCAGGACCACTCAAGGCTGGCACTGCGAGGAGCTCTCAGCCTACAGGTTCATTCCAGGGTCCTGTTGGGAAAGAGATCTTAAGAGTGGAACTCCCTGGCGGTCTGGTGGTTAGGACCCCATGCTCTCACTGCTGAGGGCCTGGGTTCAGTCCTGATCAGGGAACTAAGATTCTGCAAGCCTTGTGGCATGGCCAAATTTAAAAAAAGAAAGAGAGATGTCAAGAATTCCCTTAGAGCAGATTGGGGCCGCTACAACATGGCCACCTCCCCTGTCTTCTGGTGCTGCAGGCGGAGCTGGCTTCTGGCCCACATAGGCTTCTGTGCTCGCTGTCCCTCACCTGGGGCACTTGCCGCCCCAGGTTAAAATTGCCTACAGACGGCCCTGTCTCCCCCACCAGACTGGGGGCATCTCTGCAGCAGGCCCACATGTGAAATGGCCCTAAGTCCCTACTGTCAGGCCTGGCACTTGGAATGTAGGAGGGTCTTGGAATACTCTGTGTGTGAACACATGAGCATTGATGAAAGTGTCTGTGTAGGGTGGGGGCAGCACCGACAGATGGATGGATAAGAAGGTGTGGTATATAGACACATACACAATGGAATACTATTTGGTCATAAAAAAGGAAACAATGCCATTTGCAGCAACACAGATAGACCTAGAGATTCTCCCACTAAGTGAAGTCACACAGAAAGACAAATACCATATGACATCACTTATATGTAGAATCTAAAAAAAGATACAGATAAACTTATTTACAAAGCAGAAGTAGACTCGCAGACGTAGAAAGCAAATTTATGGTTGTCAAAGGGAAAAGGGGAGGAGGGCTCAGTTAGGCCATGTGACTTCACTGTGGCTAGTGAATATTAGTGTAAATGTGCAAATTTGGTTGTGTACTATAGGGAAGGGGCAAACTCTTCTTCTGTCAGTTCCTCCTTTATGAGAAAGAGGTTGGATGAAGCATAATGTGATAGCTGGAGGAGGAAGAAGCTATCTTGTTTAAGCTCTTGTTCCTCAAGTGTTCCAAGGACCAGGAGCACTGACATCTCCTGGGAGCCTGTTAGAAATATGCAATCTTGTGTGCCACCCAGATCTGCTGAATCAACATCTACACACTAGTAAGATCCCTGTGTGATTGTATGCCCTTTAAAGTTTGAGAAGCATGCGTTTAAGCCACTTTTATTGAAAGTGAAAGTGAAGTTGTTCAGTCGTGTCCTACTCTTTGTGATCCCATGGACTGTAGACTGCCAGGCTCCTCCATCCATGGGATTTTTCCAGGCTAGAATACTGGAGTGGGTTCCCATTCCCTTCTCCAAGGGATCTTCCTGACGCAGGGATCAAGCCCGGGTCTCCTGCATTGTGGGCAGACTCCTTACTGTCTGAGCCATCAAGGAAGCTGAACCTAATTCTGACTGATCGTGGCTGCAGTGGCCTTGCCAATGCTGGCAACTTGAGTTCCCCATTATTTTGAGAGTGTTGAGGCAATGACTTCTGGGAAAGTCACATGACTAATGGAGCCCTGTTCTCATCCCAGTTGTGCTCTGTGTAAAGAGTGGGCCCATCCAGAGTGCCAGGAGGAATCAGAACTCCCAAGCCTGTGTGTGAATATCTGGGCATACGCGTGTGTGTAGCTTGTGAACGGGCCCACACGCAGAGAGGCTGGCGGGGGCCAGCGGACTGTGTTGACCCATACACTCGTAGTTCATGCATCTGTCAGGAAAACAGAGGCGGACAAGAGAAAGGGTACATCTAGCTTATAGAGACTTGTGATTGAAATGAGATCAACCCTGTGATATGTGCCTTAGTGCAAGAACGTTAGGACGTCAGGCACCTGGGAAGGCAGTGTCACGAGACACCGACCTGGGCACCTGGGAAGAGGAGAAGCCAGCTAGTCCTGAGGACGCAAGGCACGTGCGCTGAGGGGCTGGTGCACGATACTCCCTTGTCCCTAGTGTGGGACCAGCCACCTACCTGCACAGACCGTGGGTGGTGACATCTGGGTGAAGGGGGCTGACACGGGGCGAAGATTCAGAGCATGGTTCAAGAGGCCTGGCACATGTTTCTACTGTCACTCTGTCTTGTCTACATCCTTCTTGCCTCTCCCTGGTCCCTCTCAGAAGAATCCCTTCACGCTTGATAGCCTGAAGGGCATCCGTTCCGAGAAAAGCAGGAGGTTTGTTTTCTTGCTGCTGGAGGCTATGCCCTGCAGTCACCCCACCCTCTCTAGGAGGGCAGGGTAGCAGCCAGGGGCGGGGAGGCAGCAGCGCCTGACAGTCGTCACCGCTGTGGCCACCACCCATCAGGGGTTCGGGCACGGCTGACCGTTTCGTGGGCCAGTGCACACTCTTTGCTGGACAAACATCCCCTGGACTCTGGCCCAGAAAAGTACTGTGAAGCCAGGTGGGGAATGCCTCCTGGGACCTGGATACCCTCCTGGGCAGGAATGGAGTTAGATCTGTCAAGTTACAAGAATTTTCTGCTGTAGAGGAAGCTGCTGTGTGACTTTGGGCAACGTACTTAACTTCTCTGAACCTCAATGCCCTTATCTCTAAGATGAAGATGCTAATGTCTCCTTACAGATTTAGGGTAAGGATAACATGAGTTAATATCTGATGTCCTTATTATGGTCATGTCAGGATCTGGGAGAGATCAAAGGAGGGCCCCCCTTGGCATCTGGTGAGGGGTGCAGGGGGAGGCGGCACTTCACAGAGAGGCTAAGTTGGGGTTTGCTAGGCAGAGATGGGAAATAGCATTTGGGGTCCATGGGATGGTACTGGCCAAGGCACCAAAGAAGGAAGTTGTGGAGGAAGAAGGATTCAGTTGAGGCTGGAATGGATGGAGAGGGTGAAGCTGCAGCAGTGGGCACGGCCAGGTGAGTAAGGCAGGGCCTCATCCAGGCCCACCTGGGAGCCCTCTGGCATGCACCGCTCCTGTTCCTGCCCACCACCCACACACCACAAACACTTGGCTGGGACCACTCCCATGATCTGGGCTGCTCCCTCTCCTGTATTTTCCCAGACAAGAAGCTCTTGAGGGCACAGTCCTGCTGACCCCGTTGTGGCCTCATCCTCAGCTATAGCACAGGCACTGGATGCAGGAGACCTCCCTGGAATTTCGCCCCGCACATCTGTGAGTCTCATCCTGGGGGCTCTGCCTGCAGGCCCTGCCTGCTGTCTGAGTTGTCCAGAACCTCATCCTTCTTTGGAACTCGCTGCCCCTTGCACGAAGCCTTCGAGAAGATAGCTCCAGGCTCTCTGATCCCTCACCTTCTCCTGTACCCACTCCGAGCCTGGGCTTGGCCTAGACTGGCCTAGAGCACTTGCTCGTGTGGGTCCTGCAGGGAGTTGAGGGCTGGGCCTGGGGAGGGGCAACCCTGAGCCTCCACCCCACACGAAGCTTAAAGACAGGAAGTGATAGAAGCTGCCACGGACCATGTCTGGCTTTCCCAGCAGACCAAACATGCAGGCTGGCCTTATTGTGCTGAAATGAGTAAGGCTTGGTTTCCACCTCTGGGCCTTGACTACAGGTGGCTGTAGTCATGGTGCTGGCGCTGACTGCTGGTCTCTATGTGCAGGGCCATCGAGCCACGGAGCCTGGGCAGAGGCCAAAGGAATGTGTAGAATCCTCCCAAGATGCCAAGGTGTGAAGTTTGGTTTTTTCACATTCAGCTCTGATGGAGAAACAGCCGACAAAAATGCCGAGGCTTAAAGAACCAAGCCCTGGGCTGCAAACAGCAGTCCTGGAGGGCTAATTGGCTGGTCTGTGATGGACAGGTGCTTTCTGGCGGTGAGCACTGGGTGATCCCGGGACAGGGCTTCGCCATCTGGTCGCTGTCACCAGGGGTGGGAGTGCTGTCATGGAGCTCCCAGCCAGCATCTCCTCCTCTCCTCTCTGTACCGGCTGCAGGGCCTGGGGTCACAGCCAAGGCTAACAGGAAGGAACTGGGACCTGCAGGATCCCCTTCACAGAGAGATGTAGGAAGCAGCGTCCTCTAGGGTGGGCCATGTTCCAGATCGTCTAGGGGGAGTTTCATGGAAGAGGGTCGGTTTAGAAGGGTTTAACTTTCGATTCATGGCTGTCAGCAAGCAAGTTTTGTTGAATCCTTAGCAATGTAGTAAGCAGATTAAGTGGGCTTACCAGGTGGTGAAGAACCTGCCTGCCAATGCAGGAGATGGAAGAGATGCAGGTTTGATCCCTAGGTTGGGAAGATCCCCTGGAGGAGAGTATGGCTACCAACTCCAGTATTCTTGCCTGGAGAATCCCATGGACAGAGGTGGTGGTCTATCGCTCATAGGGTGGCAAAGTGTCGGACACAACCGAACCAACTTGGTATGCATGCAAGCACATTAAGCAACCTTTGGTTGGTAGAAGATTCTGGTTTAAGCCTTCCATTCCAAACTCAATACATCTCACTCCCCACTCATGTTAGGGGAATCGCTGACTGAAACCACCTGCCATGGCCAGGCACCACAGTAACCATGTGCATGAGTTATCTTACAACAGGAGGCAAGGAACAAGGAACTAACAAGCTGCCACCCACTGGAAGAATTCAGGAAAGGTCAAAAGGAGGGAGGAGATGCCAATCTATATGTCCTACCAACTTCCCAGAATTCTCCTCTCTGGAATCTGTCTTATCTGAGTCTTATCTGAGTCAGAATGATTGGCCAGAGACAACCTGGAAACAAACCCCATGACCATAAAATCCAAGACTGTGAGCCACGTGGCAGAGCAGTTCTCCTGGTTTCCCTTACCCTGCTGCTCTCCGCCTGTGCACCCCTCCCAATACAGTCTCTTGCTTTGTCGGTCTCCTTGGACAATCCATTTCCAAGTGTTAAACAAGAGCCCACTCTTAGGCCCTAGAAGGGGTTCCCCCTTCTAACAACACTCAGACTTGACCCCATAGCTGGGAGGACCTAAAGGGGCCTCTTCTGAGAAAAACACTCCCTCCTGCCTCACCCCAGCCTGCCTTCTAGACACGGGCACCCTCACGACGGGGCCAGGAGAGAAGGCTGGAGGGGACAAATGGTCCCTGGCTCCTGCAGCTGCAGGACACTGATGTGGGGGTCCTCAGCTGGATGCAAGTGTGTTTGCCCTTCACTCCGACCCCTCCCTTATTATAGGGATTGGCTCCTGTGATTAGGGAGGCCAAGAAGCCCCATGGTCTGCCATCTTCAAGATGAAGATCCAGAAAGTGGAGTTCAGTCCAAGTTGGAAGGGCTGTGAGCCAGGAGAACCCAAGGTGGAGCTCCCTGTCTGAGGCTGAATGGCCTGAGAACCCGCTGTCTGTGGGTGGGTGGGAGGGGGCTGCTGGTGTCAGGCCAGGTTCCATGGCACTGAGAACTGGGGAGCCAATGTCAGGGAGAAGAAGATATGCATCCCAGGTCAAGCAGAAAGAACAAATATTCCCCCATCTTTTTTTTTTTTTAGGTCTGTGCTGTATAGCATGCTTGATCTTAGTTCCCCAACCAGGGATCAAACCTGTGCCCCCTGCTTTGGGAGAATGGAGTCTTAACCACTGGACCACCAAGAACGTCCCCCTTCCCCCATCTTTTTGTTCTAATTAGGCCATCCATCGGAGAAGACAATGGCACTCCACTCCAGTACTCTTGCTTGGAAAATCCCATGGACGGAGGAGCCTGTCAGGCTGCAATCCATGGGGTCGCTAAGAGTCGGACATGACTGAGCGACTTCCCTTTCACTTTTCACGTTCATGCATTGGAGAAGGAAATGGCAACCCACCCCAGTGTTCTTGCCTGGAGAATCCCAGGGACGGGGGAGCCTGGTGGGCTGCCATCTATGGGGTCACACAGAGTCGGATACGACTGAAGTGACTTAGCATAGCATAGCATAGGCCATCCATGGATGGGGTGATGCCCATCCGCATGGATGAGAGTAGTCTTACTGGTTCCTTGATTCAAATGCTAATCTCTTCTAGAAATACCCTCCTGGACACACCAAGAAATGGTTTTTGACAGCTCTATGGGCATCCCATAGCCCAGTCAAATTGATGTGTAAAATCAACCACCGTAAGAGGCAATCCCTTCCTCCATTGTGCAGGGAGGGGAAACCATGCCACTGCAAAACACCACCAAATCCACCAGCCTCAAATCCACTCCCCTGCTCTGGCTCAGCCCCTTCCATAGGAGCAGGCTGAGCAGGACAGTGACACTTGACTGGAGCAAGCCTATGGTAGCTTTACCCTCCCATAAACTTGGCAGCAGGGCCACAGCTGTTGGCCGCTCTCTTGAAGTCATAGGGTGAACCCTGGGCACCCACCTCTGAGCCACAGTAAAAGTCTCCTTGGGCATAGTGCTCACCAGAGTTGCTCTGCTGCTGAGCAAGAAGCCACAGAGAGAACCGTGGAGAGCTGATTTTGCAGTATACCCGGGGAAGCAAACGTTTCAAAGAACTTTCACAAACCGTTTCTCTTGTGATCTTCCTAACAGCCTGGTTAGATACAGTGTAAGAGCCAGCACCAGCCATGTGTAGACTGAAGCAGCTAATTAGCTTGTCTGAGCTTCAGTTTCCTCATCTGGAATATTGGGGATGATTGAGTCCACTTCACAGGGATGCCAGGAGAACTGAGTTTCAAAAGTATGTGAACAACTTAGCCTGGAATCCTCCAAATTACTGCCTAGAGCGAGGCAGACTTGGTAGACGGGCGGCAGAGGAAGTTGGGGTGGGCAGAGCTTGGGCTCTGGAATCTGCGGAGCATAGACTCAGGCCCACATGGTCCCTTAGCGGCTGTGTGAGCTCAGGCATTGCTTACATCCTTCAGCCACTCGTCCACTTCTGCTATGTGAGCATCTTGGCAGCACTGACCTCAAGTCTGCATCCCCATCCTCGTGAAAGGACACCACCATCCACCAGCTTCTCCTGACAAGACCGGGGCATCATCTCTGAAATCTCCTCTTCCTCACACTCCACACATGTTTTGTGGATTCCTTTTCTAAGCATCTTTCAAACCATTGCCTCTACAGCAGGGGTTACCCAAGGGGGCCTTTCCAGAGAGTTGAGTTCAATCTGTCCCCCAGGCAACTGGAGGTAGTTGCCTTCTGTGGTTTTGATCAAAACCTGGACTCAGTGCAGCCACCACCAAAATGTCAGAAATTCCCCATGAAATGATGATTCTGAAGTGAATCAATTATGCAGGAATCCTCCTTTAATTTTGTTCTCTAAGGGAACACCTCATATACCAGGAACATGTTGGTGAGGGGAGTGCTAGCATCCTTGGAAGATGCTGTGATGCTTGTTCTCTGAAGACCAAAGATGGATTCAGAGATGACGTAGTTGGACAGGCACTGATTTCAAGGATGGAGGAGCCTGAGGGGCAGAGGCTGGGCAATGGCACTGGACCATTAGAGGCAGTAAACTTGGTGACCATTGGAGAGTGTGGGACTGGAATGACAGTGACCTGACCTGCAGAACCTTGCTTGTGGCTTTGATTTTAGGGATCTTAGGCTGAAATAGACAGGTAGTAAGCTAAGATCCTCTTGGACCTGACTTGGGTCATCATGACAGTGATGTGGCCACTTAACCTATCAATCCTTAGACCTGATTCAATGCATAGACCCAGAACCTATGGAAAGAATCTATCACCTTTAAAGCAGGACCTTTCAGGAGTGTGAATCTTCCTCCTGACCTATTACAAGGTAACCTGGGTCACTGGCTGGGTATTTCTGCACTGGAGAAGGGGCTACTGAACAATGGCTCTGAGCAAAGACTGATTCCTAGAAACTCAGAATAACACTCTGGTCTACCAGCTAGAGGATTTTGAGGTTAAGGTGATAACTGGAGGGTTTTAAAAGCTATTTATGTATTTACCAGCTGCACCAGGTCTTGGTTGTGGAATGTAGACTCTTTAGTTGTGGCATGTGGGATCTAGTCCCCTGACCAGGGATTGAACGTGGGCCCCCTGCTTTGAGAGTGCAGACTATTGACTACTGGACCACCAGGGCATGTGTGCACACATGCTAAGTTGTGTCCTACTCTTTGTGACCTCATGGACTATAGCCTGCAAGGCTCCTCTGTTCATGAAATTTTCCAGGCAAGAATACTGGAGTAGGTTGCCATTTTCTACCTGTGTCTCTTATGTCTCCTGCATTGGCAGGCAGATTCTTTACCACTGCACCACGTGGGAAGCCCTGACCACCAGGGAAGTCTCCATAATTGGAGTTTTGACTCAGTTCACCTCAGTGAAGGCAATAGGAACCAGAACCTACCCTGCGCTTATCTGCCAAGGTTTTGAGTCACTAGTTTGATGGGGGTCATGCTTGAGAATGGACAGAATCTCCAGATAGTCTCCCTGGTTTGTGGAATAGTTACAATTACAGTGGGGAAGGACCAAGTATAGAAACTTCCAGAATTCTACTTCCTTGTCAAAGCTATCAGCCCATACAATGCCACATCCTTGGGGCATTTCAGATATTCATGCCAACATGGAACATTTGAGAAAAATTCCACAGGAGTGATTTCAATTACACTCTCACACAGCTTGCCCATTTAGTTGGTACAGGACACAGATCCACAGATCCATCTTGCAGAGTAACCACACATCATTTAAGCTTATTCAGATGGTGATTTCAATTTCAGCTGTTATTTTAGACAAGATTATTTTGATAAAGTGACACAGCCTGTGGCATCACAGCTAGTAAATGTTTCTGTTTTGGAGCCCCTCTGAGCACAAAGGCATCTAGAATTCAGTAGTTGGATTTCCCCTGAAAAGGATCACAGTGCATCTTCACGAACTGCTCACTGGATGACATCAGTTTCCTGGCACCGTGATACCATTCACTCTAATGTTCTCATCCTATACATGTCACGATGCTGTGCACTGCATTGCTGACCTCAAGCCCACAAGTCATAGAGAGCAGAAAGTAACAGATACTTAGATGCTTTTGCAAGACACACGTGCACTACAAGATCGGCAATGAATCACATAAAAATACAGGAGCTTGGCTACCTCAGTGGAGTTTCTGGGTTCTGGTGTCTCTGTATACTGAGATATTCCCTCCAAAGTAAAGGAGAAGTTGATCCAATACACCCACTACTACAGGCTTCAGGGTGGCACTTGTGGTAAAGAACCCACCTGCCAATGCAGGAGACATAAGAGATGCAGGTTCGATCTCTGGGAAGACCCCTTGGAGGGGGGCATGGCAACCCACTCCAGTATCCTTGCCTGGAGAATCCCATGGACAGAGAGGCCTGGCAGGCTATGGTCCACAGGGTCACAAAGAGTTAACATGACTGAAGTGACTTAGCACGCATGCTCTGGCCCACTACTACAAAGAAGGAGGTATGATGCTTTGTGAGCTCCTTTGGACTTCAGAAAGAACATGGAAAGAACCAAATGTTGTGTTTGGCTGGGCTCTTCTGATTCATTTATTAAGTGAGCTGCAAGATTCCCGGTTCTGAGTGGGGCTCAGCGGCAGAGAAGCCTCTTAGGCTGGTCCAGGCTCTAATGTAAGTGGCTCTGCTCTTTTGACCTTTATAACCCAATAGATCCAATGGTGCCAAGTTGCTTTAGTAGATCATAGATTGGAGAATCAGCAGAAGCCCTAAGATTTGGGGGTTATGCAATGATCTGCTCAGCAAGCAACTTTTCTCTGTCTTGACAAGGAGCCCTTGGCATTATCCTGGGCCAGGTAGAGAAATGATATCCCCTGCTGGAAGATGTCAGAAGGTCATGTGGCCTGTTCTCCCTGTTAGCTGGGAGTTATCTGCTCCACCAAGACATAAAATTGAGTTTGGCCTACGAATTGCATCACTATTCAAAAGGGGTAGATACAAAGAGCTATCCTCTCGTGCTGGTCAGAATAGCTATCATCAAAAAAGTCCACAAACAATAAATGCTGGAGAGCATGTGGAAAGATGGGAACTCTCTTGCATACTTGTGGGATTGTAAGTTGGTGCAGTCACTATGGAGAACAGTATGGAGATTCCTTAAAAAAATAAAAATAGAACTATCATATGATCCAGCAATCCTACTCCTGGGCATGTATCCAGAGAAAACTATAATTCAGAAAGATACATGTACCCCAATGTTCAGTGCAGCATGAGGTAAAAGAGCCAACACATGGCAGCAACCTAAATGTTCATCGACAGAAGAATGGATAAAGAAGATGTGGTACAAAAATACAGTGGAATACCACTCAGCCATAAAATTTTGCCATTTGCAGCAACATCAGTTCAACTGCTCAGTCATGTCTGACTCTTTGCGACCCCATGGACGGCAGCACGCCAGACTTCCCTGTCCAACATCAACTCCCGGAGCTTGTTCAAACTCATGTCCATCGAGTTGGTGATGCCATCCAACCATCTTATCCTCTGTCGTCCCCTTCTCCTCCTGCCTTCAATCTTTCCCAGCATCAAGGTCTTTTCCAAGGGGTCAGTTCTTTGCATAAGGTGGCCACAGTGTTGGAGTTTCAGCTTCAGCATCAGTCTTTCCAATGAATATTCAGGACTGATTTCCTTTAGGATTGAGTGGTTTGATCTCCTTGCAGTCCAAGGGATTCTTAAGAGTCCTCTCCAACACCACAGTTCAAAAGCATCAATTCTTTGGTACTCAGCTTTCTTTATAGTCCAACTTTCACATTCATACATGACTACTGGAAAAAAACATAGCTTTGACTAGACAGGCTTTTGTCAGCAAAGTAATATCTCTGCTTTTTAATATGTTATTTAGTTTGGTTGTCGCTTTTCTTCCAAGGAGCAATCATCTTTTAATTTCATGGCTGCAGTCACCATCTGCAGTGACTTTGGAGCCCCCAAAATAAAGTCTCTCACTGTTTCCATTGTTTCCCCATCTATTTTCCATGAAGTGATGAGACCAAAGGCCATGATCTTCATTTTTTGAATGTTGAGTTTTAATCCAGCTTTTTCACTCTCCACTTTCACTTTCATCAAGAGGCTTTTTAGTTCCTCTTCACTTTTTCCCATAAGCGTGGTGTCATCTGCATATCTGAGATTATTGACATTTCTCCCAGCAATCTTGATTCCAGCTTGTGCTTCTTCCAGCCCAGTGTTTCTCATGAGGTACTCTGCATATAAGTTAAATAAACAGGGTGACAATATACAGCCTTGATGTACTCCTTTCCCAATTTGGAACCAGGCTGTTGTTCCATGTCTGGTTCTAACTGTTGCCTCTTGACCTGCATAAATTTCTTAGGAGGCAGGTAAGGTGGTATGATATTCCCGTCTCTTTAAGAATTTTCCACGTTTGTTGTGATCTACACAGTCAAAGGCTTTGGTGTAATCAATAAAGCAGAAGTAAATGTTTTTATGGTATTCTCTTTCTTTTTCATTGATCCAACAGATGTTGGCAATTTTATTTCTGGTTCCTCTGCCTTTTCTAAATCCAGCTTGAACATTTGGAGGTTCACACTTCATGTACTATTGAAGCCTGGCTCGGAGAATTTTGAGCATTACTTTGCTAGCATGTGAGATGAATGCAATTATGTGGTAGTTTGAACATTCTTTGGCATTGCCTTTCTTTGGGACTGGAATGAAAACTGACCTTTTCCAGTCCTGTGGCCACTGCTGAGTTCTGCAAATTTGCTGGCATATAGAGTGCAGCACTTTCACAGCACCATCTTTTAGGATTTGAAATAGCTCAACTGGAATTCCATCACCTCCACTAGCTTTGTTCGTAGTGATGCTTCCTAAGGGCCCTTTGACTTTGCATTCCAAGATGTCTGGCCCTAGGTGAGTGATCACACCATCATGATTATCTGGGTCATGAAGATCTTTTTTGTACAGTTCTTCTGTGTATTCTTGTCACCTCTTCTTAATATCTTCTGCTTCTGTTAGGTCCATACTATTTCTGTCTTTTATTGTGCCCATCTTTGCATGAAATGTTCCCTTGATATCTCTCATTTTCTTAAAGAGATCTCTAGTTTTTCCCATTCTTATTGTTTTCCTCCATTTCTTTGCACTGATCACTTAGGAAGGTTTTTGTTTTTTTTTATCTCTCCTTGCTATTCTTTGGAACTCCTCATTCAAACGGGTTTACCTTTCCTTTTCTCCTTCACCTTTAGCATCTCTTCTTTTCTCAGCTATTTGTAAGGCCTCCTCAGACAAACAGTTTGCCTTTTTGCATGTTGCAGTAACATGGATGGACCTAGAGATGATAATACTAAGTGAAGTAAGTCAGACAGAGAAAGACAAATACATGATATCGCTCATATGTGCACTGTTATTTAAAAATGATACACACAAACTTATTTACCAAACAGAAACAGATTTAGAGACCTCGAAAACAAACGTATGGTTATCAAAAGGTAAACATGGGTAGGGGACAAAGCAGGAGCTTGGGATGGACATACAGACATTACAGTGTATAAGATAGATAACCAGCAAGGACCTACTCTATACAGCACAGGGAACTCTATCCAATATTCTGTGATATTCTATATGTGAAAAGAATCTTAGAAAAATGAATATATGTATAGCTAAACCATTGTCTATACACCTGAAGCTAGCACAACATTGTAAATCAACTGTATTCCAATAAAAAAAATTTAAAGGAGGGTATAGACCAGATCGGACTTCCCAAGTGGTGCTGGTGGTAAAGAACCTGCCTGCCAATCTAGGAGATGTAAGAGACACAAGTTCAACCCCAGGGTCAGGACAATCCCCCGGAGGAGGGCATGGCAACCCACTCCAGTATTCTTGCCTGGAGAATCCCACGGACAGAGGAGCCTGGTGGGCTACAATCCATAGAGTCGCAAAGAGTCAGACACCACTGAGTGACTTTCACTTTTTCAGAGTATTTAATACCCAGAATATGAGGTGTGATGGTGTGTATTTAACAACCAGCTCTCTTGGCAGGCTGCGGGAACCCTGATTTATAGTGTTTGCATTTCTGTGGTATAAATACTACCCCTGCGGCTGATTTCAAGCTACCAACAGGATGTCACTGAACACAGAGCAGAAAAGAGATTTCATCATTGGCTCCCATGAATCAGCATGAGCTGGGCCCATCATTCTGCCTCCCAGAGTGGATCCTTTCCTCAAATCCCTTTCTTCTACATAACAAGATTCTTTTCAGAAAAGAATCAGGAAATGAATAATAATGACCAGAAAAGCACACAGTGAAACACAGTTTTCTAGTGATCATGTTGGTAAATATCTGTTAAATAGAAATAAAATTAATTTAGTGAAAAAGAGGAGAAGGTGATAGGACACATGCTTTCTGGGCCAGAATTTAAGGAACTTAGATGCCCCCCTCTTCATCCTAATAAATAAAAAAACCGAACGCTCTAAAAAAAAAAGTCAGCAAGTCTTCTGAAATCTCTCAGAGAACTGGGGACCCAGGAAAAATAGCTCTCCCCACATTGAAGGGGCTGACTGGCAGAACAGAGAATCAGAATCTTCCTGAGCAGAAACCCAGGAGCTGATATCTCAGCAGGAACTAGGGATGGGGTACGGAAACCGACTGACATATTGCTGAAGGCTCACTGTGGATAAGCCAGAGACTTAAAAACTGCAGGGAGACCCGCTCAAAGGGAAGTGGGGGGTGGGGAGTCCATTACTGTAAATTTTACCTCTGGGAGCTCCACTAGGTCATCAGAGGAAAAAACCTCTCCACATTCCAGTAGGGAGAAGGGGAAAGAACTGTTTTGGAATATACTAGAGCATATTGTTTTCTTTTTTTAAAATTTTTATTTTATACTAGAATATTGTTGATTAACAATGTTGTGTTAGTTTCAGGCGTACAGCAAAGTGATTCATCATATATGCGTTCTTTTTTAGATTCCTTTCCCATATAGGTTATCACAGAGTGTTGAGCAGAGTCCCCTGTGCCGTACAGTAGTAGTCCTTATTGATTGTCTATTTTAAATACAGCGTGTGTGTCTGCATGTCAGTCCCAAACTCCCAATCTATCCCTCCCCAAACCCTCTTCTTCTTAACAAAACCTGCCCTCAGGAGAAACTATTTTACCAGAGCCTGCGCTTCTGAGTTTTCTCAGCACTTAACAGATCTGGGAGAGAGGAAAGGAGAAGAGTAATGGAATCATATTTAAGTCACTTCAGTGTGTTTTTTAAAAAATTTATTTTTATTGAAGTACACTTGATTTACAATGTTGTGCTAATTTCCGCTGTACAGCAAAGTGATTCAGTTATATATAAGCCTGCATGTGCTCAATCACTCAGTCGTGTCCAACTTTTTGTGACCCCAGGAACTGTAGCCCGCCAGGCTCCTCTGTCCATGGAATTTCCCAGGCAAGAACACTGGAGTGGGTTGCTATTTCCTCCTCCAGGGGATCTTTCTGACCCAGGGACTGAATGCATGTCTCCTACAACTTCTGCAGCTCCTGCACTGGCAGTCAGATTTCTTTTTTTTTTTTTTAACCACTGAGCCACCTAGGAAGCCGTTATATCTATTTTTTTCTTTTTCGTATTTTTTTTTCTGTGATAGTTAAAGGGTATTGAATATAGTTCCTTGTGCTATACAGTTGGATCTTGATTTTTATCCATAGTCTATATAATAGTTTGCATCTGCTAACCCCAAACTCCCACATCAGTGTGCTTTCTACTTTTTGAAAAAGGAAAATACGTTTTTCTAAATATTAGCCAGTCACAGTAATGAAGAACATTACAGCTTATGATTTTGAGCCTTAGCTTCTGCAAGTTTGTCGATGACCTCATCAGATTTGACTTTCTTTGAATATTCATGTTAAGTGAACAGCATGGTGTGATTTGACAATCTTTATTCATACTTGATCAAAGAACTCTTTTTGTTCATCTTAACTCCAAAGAGGAGCTTCCCAGGTGGCTCAGTGGTAAAGAATCTGCCTGCCAAGGAGAAGACACAGGTCCTATCCTTGGGTAGTGAAGATCCCTGGTGAAGGAATGGCAACCCATTCCAGTATTTTTGCCTGGAGAATCCCATGGACAGAGGAGCCTGGTGGGTCCTCGGGGGTTGCAAAAGGGTCGGTGTTGGCTTAACAACTAAACAACAAACACTCTAAAAAACATCTTACACGTGAAGCAACATATAAACAGACTATTTCTGCAAATACAGCTCTAGTGGAACACAGCCACACACAATTATTTACATTTTATTCATAGCTGCTTTTATGCTGTAACAGTAATTATGACAGATTATATTGCCTCCAAGCCTCAAGTATTTTTTATACCAATCTTTAAGAAAAAATTGACCAGCTCTGACCTGAAGGGTTGAAAAGAAAATGTAATTGTATTTAATATTTATTTATTTGGCTGTGCCAGGTCTTAGGTGCACATGTGGAATCTTAGACCTGTAGTTGTGGCATGTGGGATCCAGTGTCCTGACTATGGATAGAACCCGGGCCCCCTGTACTGGGAGTATGAGGAGATCTTAGCCACTGGACCACCAGGGAAGTCCCTGTAATTGTTTTTAAAGTACACAAAACATAAATATATTTCCATCAAAAAATCTGAATTATGATAAATATAAGGATAAAAAACCCTCAAGTTTTATGTCTTCAGAAAAATATTTTTTTCTCTAAAAAATTTCAGAAAGATCTATTACAATTGTGTGTGTGTGTTTAATATGTAGAACTCTGAAGCGTGGAGCCCAGGGCAATGGCTCCTCTTGCTGAGTCTAAGGCCACTGACGTGGCAACTGCTCTATGAGCCATAGGCTGCTGGCTGTCACGACTCTCATGCAGAACCCAACCCCAGGAAACTATCAAAGTAAAGGCAGACATTTGACCCAAGCTGCCCAATCACGTTCCAACAACAACAACAAAAAAGGAAATTTAACCAAGGGACTGGAAACCAAATCAAGTTAACGACAGAGTTCTAGATGGAAGCTCATGAACTGCCAACTTTGGGGTCCTCAGAGCTGTATCCAGACATTCCTGAATTCTGTCCCCTGGGTCTTCCTGTTGGGATTGCTAGTTCTTTCCTCAGATTCTACCAGGCCTCTCAGCACCCTTCTATTAGTTTTTTTTTTTTTTTCCTTTTTTTTACTGGTCTGGTCTCTGTTACTTGGAATCAAAAGATCTCTAACCCATCACATGAGGGGTGATCTGGGTGCCAAAATGTATGGCTGGGTCAGGCATAAACCAGCAGGATGCAGTCAGATGGGGATGAAATTGTGTCCTGGCTCCATCACCTGCCTACTATGTGATCTTGAGCAAGTTACTTAGCTTCTCTGAGCATCAGCTTCTTCCTCTATAAAACAACACCAAAGGCACTGCTAACCTCTGGAGCATCTTTGTAAGAATGAGAAAAATGCCCTCTGGGCACAGGGCTTGACCAGCGGGCTGCAGCCTGGACTGGAGCCCTCCACAGCCCCCAGTTGGGCATTTTGGTGCAGTGCCCAACCTGTATGTTGAGGAGCGGTACCCTGGGTGCCATGGACTATTTATAAAATCCACAGGTGTCCCGTGTACAAGAAAAGGCTCCCTTTTCTTCTTCCCCACCCAAGTCTCAGCCCAACCACAAACATCACAGAAATCGACAGGCTAGATGTGGGTGTTAGGACAAAGGAATGAGGTAATTATGGAGAAGAATGCCACAGGAAGTCTCCTAACAGCCGGGCTGGATTCCGTGTCACACTGACCCTCCTATCTGTCTGTTTGCCTTTGGGCCCTTGGGAGAAAATGAAAGAGTATGTGGTGATCTTTTCAATCCAGACTCTTCATCAGGCCAGCTTTGGGGAACACCTGTGTCCTGGCTGGTTCCATGGGCTGGAGGAAGCCCAATTGTGCAGCTTGGTCCTAGCCTGCCGAGAGGAGAAAATCTAGAGGGGAGCAGACCGGCTTGTGGGAAACACTTCAGCAACACCGTAATAGTAGGTGTCTGTTCTTGTGCACTTCGTCACGGCTGGCACATTTTTCTCAGCACATCCTCACTCAGGTGCCAGGTAGGCAGGGTGGGGCCACTGCTGCCATGTCATAGGGAAGTAAACCGAGGCTCCCAGGACTAAGAGCTTCCCTGAGAGCTCATCTGGTAAAGAATCTGCCTGCAATGCAGGAGATCTGGGTTCAATCCCTGGGTTGGGAAGATCCCCTGGAGAAGGGATAGGCTACCCACTCCAGTGTTCTTGGATTTCCCTTGTGGCTCAGCTGGTAAAGAATCCACCTGCAATGCGGGAGACTTGGGTTCAATCCCTGGGTTGGGAAGATCTCCTGGAGAAGGGAAAGGCTACCCACCCCAGTATTCTGGCCTGGAGAATTCCATGGACTCTACACTTCATGGGATTGCAAAGAGTTGGACACAACTGATCAACTTTCACTTTCACTTTTCCAAGATTAAAGTCATTGTCCACTTAATAATACTCTCTGAAGTTGACACGGAAACTTTATTTTGGTGATGCCTAGGCTCAACTTCAAATCAGAGTGTGGGGGTGAGTGGGGTGGGGGAAACAGGACTTCCACCCCCTCTCTGGCCACTTTGCTTGCTTCCACACGCCATTCAAAGGAATACAAGCTACTCTTCTATTCAGATGGCAAGATGTAACAACATGCCACATTAGGCATTGGGCAGGACCCTGGCCCACAAAAATGTGCCTTTTTCCAGGGTCTTCTGTGTCTATTGGCCCAGGAAGAGGGCCCCAGCTTATCCTGGACTGTTTTATTCCTCAACCAAGTGGCACTAGCGGTAAGGAATCCGCCTGCCAATGCAGGAGACATGAGTTCAATCCCTGGGTCAGAAAGATCCCCTGGAGAAGGAAATGGCAACACACTTCGGTATTCTTGCCTGGGAAATCCCATGGACAGAGGAGCCTGGTGGGCTACAGTCCATGGGGTCACAGAGTTAGACATGACTGAGCGACTGAGCACACGTAAACGTGCGGACTGAGATTGTGGGTCTGGGCTACAAAGAATAGGATTCCTTTCAGTGGGAAATTGGAAGTCTCCCCACAGAGGACCAAAATGTGCTCTCCACCAAGCTCTCCAGATCTTTGCATGGAAACATTGGAAGAGACCAATTTTTATTAAAGTGGTCCTTTCTCCATCTCCTGCTTGGCATATGTCACAGGCGGTGTCCCCTTGGAGCCCACTACGGTGGAGCGAAGGTTTGTCTGTGGGGAGTTTGTGGGAGCACTCTGAAGGCACACCCCTATGAAAGGGAAGGGCAGATGCAGGAGTGGGCAGAAGGTGTCCAGTCTCCACAAAGGCCTGGGGCTAGCCTAAAAGGGGCTTTAAGGATATACCAATTCATCAGTCATAGCCCTGCAGTCCTGGAGAGGAAGGGGGCGTGTCCTAGGGAGGGGTATCCTATGCAGGAGCGAGTAAGGTAGAGAGAGCTGACTATAAGGGGGTGGATGGGGGTGTTTCCAGCAACTGGAGTCTTCCATTCCCGAAGGGGAACCCAGAGAGGTATCTGAGAGGCCACCTTACTATTGTGCTTCTTTGAGCATCTGTCCTCTTGAGGACCTCAGAGGAGCTGGATCCTGCCTTGCTGGGTCTTCTAGTCAAATGCCAGGACAGATGGAGACGCAGAATCTGCCCTCAACTCTGATGGGGCACAGGCACAAGCCGCAGGAAAGAGTGTTTGTTGTGAGGCCAGGGCTTCCAAGGGAACGAGGATCTTGGAAAGGCCTGGAGGGTGGTGATGAATTCGAAAAAGGAGCAGTTATTTAGGAGAAGCTTCCTTCTCCTGTGACCTGTGAGGTAGGTTGGGATGAATGCAGAGGATCCTAGGACTCAATGGGGTTCCTTTCATAGCAGGAAGTCTTGCCTCCTCCTCCAGGGAGGCTTCCAGCTTCTGCAGCCCACAAAGGTCTTGCTGCGACAGCACAGGCCTAGTTCAGGAGGAAGAAAAGCCTGGGGAAGATGAAGCCTCATCCCTGATGGACCCAAATGGGTTGTGGGAGGCCCATTGTTATTGTAGAGATCCCAAGGGTGGTCGGGCCGCGGCCCAGGGATGGAGGAGTGGGAGGATGAGGTGGGCAGACATGGGGCAGGAACCTGGCTGCCCTGGGGCCTGAGGGGACCTCAGAGGGGAGATGGAGAATGAATCTGATTGGAGCACTGCTGGGATTTGAAGCCAGCCCAAGGACACGAAGTGATTTAGCAGTAGCAGCATGGCTCAGCTGGTAAAGAATCTGCTTGCAATACAGGAGACCTGGGTTTGATCCCTGGGTCAGGAAGATCCCCTGGAGAATGGCATGGCAACCCACTCCAGTATTCTTGCCTGGAGAATTCCATGGACAGAGCAGCCTGGCAAGCTACAGTCTATGGGGTCACAAAGAGTCAGAGATGACTGAGCAACTAACACACACACAGACACACCGCCAGCTTCCTCTAGTGCAGGTTTTTCCACAGAGAAAGGCCTATAGGGATGGCAGGAAGGGGCTGATTGCCTCTAGGGTCTCTCTGTGACTCAGAGCATTTTCCAGCTCGTTGAACCAGGGCCGTGCTGTGTGAAACTTCTCCTGAACTCTGGTGTGTGCATAATGAGGAGGGAATTTGCTCCATAGGTTGATTACTCCTGTATCCAGAACTCCTCACAGGCCCTGGGATGTCCAGCAGGATCTTTTCAGGAGATGCTTTACACTTTCTCCTGAAAGTTGTGTTTTCTGGAGTCTAAATGGGCTCAGATTTTGAAAGGTCCAAATTCTGAATTCTGAGCTCATGAGACTCTGGCATTGGCAACCTCGTCTTCTCTAGCTTGGGACCTGGAGACTTTGCAGGCATCAATTCCAGCCCCAGGGTGAGCAGAGCTGGGAAGATCAGGATGCAAAGTTCTGGTCCTTTGCTCTTTATCACCATACCAGGAGCTGGCCAAGGGCGGAGGGGTGGAGGGATAGCAGACCCTTACCCCTACCCCAGTGCCTCTGCCAGCAGCCACCGTATCCATTTTGTTCATTCCTTCGAATAAGGCATTTATCCACAAATCTTTAGTGACATGGCAAATATTTATGATCTGGGCAGTCATTAACAAATTACAGTGGGTTGCCTTTTCAGCTGGGAGACCACTCAGGCAAAGGGACCCAGGATGATAAGTTTTGGTGCAAAGAGAGGTGTCCCTATTGGAAAAGAGGGTGTGGGGGAGGGGAGGAGATGTTGGAGACTGAAATCAAAGCTCCTGGGGCTCCCAGGGGTCTGGACTGGCCTGGGGAGCAGACTGGGAGTGGAGTGGTGACTGGAGCTGGAGGTGGGGCGTTTACCATCATTCCCAGAGGAAAGCACAGGTGCAGAAGCTGGTTGTGGCCACTATGGACAGTTTTGTGACTTAGGCCAAGGGAGATTTCCAGTCTGGAGATGGGGTTGAGGGAGACTGGAGATTAAGAGAGTCCACGACTGGAGTTTCAGATCTGAGGGTTGTCTGCACAGAGGTGGGATTTAAAATCCTGAACTGGCCCAAGATGGTCCAAGAATGAGGGTGATGGACATTCAGGGAGGCTCAGGATTAAGGAGGCGGTGGACGTTGGCTGGGTTTTGAAGGTGGTGAGATGGAGCCTGATACTTAGGTCCCAGCAGGCACTGGAGCAGCCCCTAACCATGGGGTACCAAGGATGCTGGAACTGGGTCTTGCCTTATCAATCCAAGGAGCACATGACCTTCAGAGGGTCAGCTGCCCAATAAGTGCAGTGCCAGCAGGCTTGGGGTCTTGGGGCTCTTGGGCATCTCAAAGAGATAGACTTTGCATCCTTTCTGTTGATGAGCCAAGCGGGCAGAGTCCTGCCTCAGCTGTGTTTGACAAGTGCATGCCTTCGTGCTAAGTGGCTTCAGTTGTGTCCAACTCTCTGCAACCCTATGGACCATAGCCCGCTAAGCTCCTCTGTTCATGGGATTCTCCAAGCAAGAATACTGGAGTGGGTTGCCAGTCCTCCTCCAGGGGATCTCCCCGACCCAAGGACCGAATGTGCATCTCTTCCATCTCCTGCGTTGGCAGGCGAGTTCTTTACCACTATCACCATCTGGGGAACCCTTGACAAGAGAAGGTTTCAACCAGACACAAGTGACTCGTCTACCTCTGCTGATCCTCTGCAAATATATTGCTAAAAATCTGTCACAATCTGACATTTCAAACAGGGCCTCGGTATCTAAATTCAAAGCACTGCATCACCACTGAGAGTACATCAGCCAGCCTGGTGGGTTAGGCTTTAACCAACTGAGAGGACACTGCCTCACCACCGAGAGTACATCAGCCAGCTTGGTTGGTGAGGCTTTAACCAACTGAGAGGACACTGCATCACCACCAAGAGTACATCAACCAGCCTGGTTGGTGAGGGTTTAACCAACTGAGAGGACAGCCTGATGCCTTGAGAAAGAGTCTCCTGACAATGGAGTATTTGTTGGGGGAACCTGAGTGGAGAAGACCACCTCAGCTCCCCTCCCAGTGCAGGATCTGTTCATCCACAGGGCATCGTGAGTGGTATAACTGAACAAACCAGGCTTGGGATGATTCCTTAAAAAATTTATGTTATTGTGGTATAGTTGATTGACAGTGTTGTGTCAATTTCCTCTATTTAGCAAAGTGACCCATATATATATATATATATATATTATTTTTCATATTCTTTTCCATTTATGGTTTATCGCTGGATAGTAATACAGTTCCTTGTGCAATACAGTAGGACCTTGTTGCTTATCCACTCTGTATAGAGTGGTTTGCATCTGCTAATCCTAAACTCCCAGTCCATCCCTCCCTCCCCCTCAGCAACCACTGGCCTGTTCTCTGTGTCTGAGTCTCTTTCTGTTTCATAGATAAGTTCATTTGTGTCATATTTCAGATTCCACACATATGTAATATCATATAGTATTTATCTCTCTGACTTACTGAGTATGATCATCTCTAGGTCCATCCACATTGATGCAAATGGCATTATTTCATTCTTTTTTATGGCTGAGTAATATTCTATTGTTTATATGTACCACATCTTCCTTATCCATTCCTCTGTTGATGGACGTTTAGGCTGCTTCCATGTCTTGGCTATTGTGAACAGTGCTACTATGAACATGCGAGTGCATGCATTTTTTAAATTATAATTTTGTCCACATCTGGACACATATATATATCTATAGGCCTGGGAGAATCCTAATCTCATTTCTGTCACTCACCCAAAATGGGAACCTGGGTAAGTCACTCAATTTTCTCCTCTGTCAAATGGACATGAAAATCCCTGGCTGCAAGTCTCACAGAGCTGTAAAGCAAATCGAATGAGCTCAATGATAAGAAACTAATTTGAAAATTAAAAAGAGTGTCAGGTTCCAGATTTCCTCCATTCCTCTGCCTGATTTCATCCTGAAATCTCTGAAGACTGCAACGTCTTGGCCCATCTGGGAGCTGTTCTTTTGCCTTCCTGGGCTTCTCTTAAACATCAAATGACGCCGCAGCTGGAAGTCGGAAAGAACTAGCTCTAATCCAGCCCTGAGCTAAGAGCAGATGATGAGATGGGAAAACAGGCTCTAAAAGCATGTAAATTCCTCCACATGCCACCTCCCACACAAGGGTCATTTGACTTTCCATCAACAGCGGCTAATGATGTGGGGAGATGCGACCAGAGCAGAAGCTTTTCTGCCTCTTCCCATGCTGTGGAGCCTCATGGCAGGGTGAGGGCCTCTGGATTTCAGGGAAGCCGCCCGCCTGTGAAAGGCTGAGAAGATTCTTTGGCAGCAAATGGATGCAGTTCGAGGGAGCGGGTCAGTTCTCACTGACCATCTAGCGAGGCTCCTGTCTTTCCTGGGGGCATGGGAGAGGTCCACAGCTGCTTGGGCTGGTGCCTCCAGAGAGGCAGAGGCCCTAGTTTCTGAGTCGAGGCCAGTGTTTATTCTCTCCTGTGGGCACGCCTTTGACAAAATGCGTGTGGAGCCCTGCGCTCCATACCAGACAGCATTGGCCCAGAGGGTGAGGCATCCAGTCTGATTCACAAGCCCCCTTGGCTCTTAATTTGCAGTTCTGGCTCTGGCTGGGGTCCACACTCTGGAGTGTTGTTACAGGTATATGTTGCTGTGTGGTCACCCAGGAGTCTAGCCAGACAAGAGCTGGGTTTCCAGTCTTCCACACACCCATTGTGCTGGGGCCTGTGGGCTGTGGGACACCACGGTTCTAAAGTCTCACCTTTTTCTCTCTGCCCTGGAGGCCAATCCCTTCCTCAGCAGTTGTCTTCCTTACTGGTAGGACTTGGATTTGCTGGTGTCCATGCCTCCTCTAGGGCTTCCCAGGTGGCACTACTGATAAAGAGCCTGCCTGCAAACACAGGAGACCTAAGAGACGCAGGTTCAATCCCTGGGTTGGGAAGATCCCCTGGAAGAGGGCATGGCAACACACTCCAGTATTCTTGCTTGGAGAATCCCATGGACAGAGGAGCCTGGCAGGCTAGAGTCCATAGGGTTGCAAAGAATCAGACATGACTGAAGCAATTTAGCCCGGAAGTACGCATGCCTCCTCCACCTGTGGTTCAAGCATAAATCCCAATTATTCTCAGCCAAACACCGGTGAGCTGGGGGAGGAGCTTCCAGGAGAGATTTCCCACTGACCCAAGAGACACATTAGGGACTTTAGTGGTGGTCCAGTGGTTAAGTTTCCAAGATTCCAATGCAGGGGGTGCTGGCTCAATTCCCAGTTCGTGAACTAAAAATCTCACACACTGAGAGGCCAAAAATTAAAAAAAAAAAAAAAAGAGAGAGAGAGACACATTAGAAGAGTTGCCTTCTCTCTCCCTGTGTGGTGTCTGTGTCATGACTAGAAAATTGGCAGCTATCTTAAACCATGAGGGGAGCTAGCCTAGGACAAAGTTCTCATACTGAAGAACCGAACTGAAACATGGAAAGAATCCAGGTTCAGGTTGATGTCACTGAATCGCTGAAATGATCAGTCAAGTGCTTCCCTTCCTCCAGCCTTCTTGTCCTGTCAAATTTTCTTCAGTGCCACTTCAGATTGGTTTTTCTGTTTCTTGTAGCAGAAGCAACATCATTGTCGGGGCCCCTGTCTCCATGGGCTTACAGCCTCTTTTGACCTCTTTGTCAGCCATAGAGAATGGAGTCAAGTGGCCTCATACTCTGAAAAAGCTGAGCTAAAGCTGCTGAAGTATCTAGGCTGCGTTGCCGGATTGTCATAAAGGGCTCCCAAGTTCTGCTGCCCCAGGGGAGTCTTCCTCGTCCCTGCCATTCACCCCAAGGCTGTTTTTACCAGAGGTTACTTTCAACCATGGACAAATGGAGCTTGCAGGAGCAGCAGGGTCAGGGCCTCAGGAAAGTCTCTGCAGGCGCCCCCAGAACTAAGTCAGACATGGAGGGGTGGGATCTGGGGTGCAGGGAGTAAGAAGAATAAGGCCGTTTGTCAGGGCTGAGTTTCTGGGTTGGGGAGAGGCTGACAATCAGGGGACACCAGCACTGGGGACTCCTGGAGGGACGGAAACCTGTCTTATTCATCCGAGCTGCCCTGTGCCGGCAAGTTCAGTTTGTGCGCAGGGGACATGTGTCCAGTAGATGCGGTCATTCATTCATCAACAACAACTTTGTGCCATCTTGTGCTGAGCAAAGAGATACTTTCCTGAGCAGGACACGCAAGGTCTCTGCCCTCTGGGTCCTTATGAGCAAGTTGGGGCAGAGGCATGAACATAAACCAGGAACCAAATAACTGATTAACCAGCCAGCTAACCAGCTAGTAATGAATGAATATTTGTAGTTAATAATATGTGGTGCAAAGCATGACAGGCTGTGTGTACTGTGGGAAGGGAATATTGCAGAGGGTGGAGGGAGTCCTAGGAAGGGCCTCACCAGGGCAGAGTGGGGAGGATGAGAGGAAGCCAGGCATCAAGACTCTGCAGGAAGGGTAATAGCGGGGAAGAATTGCCAGATCAAGGCTCCCAGGGAGGGGATGTGGGGGTGTCTGGGAACTTCTGAGGGGCCTTAAGGCTGAAGAGGGTGATGGGGGTCAGCTTCCTTAGCCCTGTGGACCATGGTCAGGCGTCTGGAGAGATGGTTGAATGGTTCTGAGTTCTAGAATGTTAGTCCGGAGCATCTGTATCCTTCTCTATCAAGGTCATCATTAATCCCAGAGACCTAAACATAAGTGTGTCTGCATTCAGGGACTAAAGCTCACGGCTGTGGCAGAGGAGAACACAACAGGTTGAGAGCAGGTGAGAGCCAGTGTCTGGGGCATCGGCTTTCGTCATCCCGCAGCTATGACCTGTGATGTCCAGGACTAGGGCTCTTTCTGCTTCATCCTTCTGCCTGCTCCCACATGCCTCTCACCTTTGTGTGTCAACCAGAGCTTAGGTGGTTTTGCCCTGGAGGCCCTGCAACCCACCTCACTCCCAGTGCTCCCTTCCACACAGGCCTCCTGGTGGGGAGAGATGGTAGACTTAATCCAGGAATGATGACCTGACCCTCCGTGGGAAGCAGGACCAAGAAAGCTTGGCCCTGGAACTCTCCTGTCTCCATGCTTCCTGGCTCCCAGGCCTCCCCTCCTACCTGATTCATCTGCGTCTGCCCAAGCAAGGTCATCCTGAGCTCCCAGTTCCTGGACCTTGAGCTCCTGGCTTGGCTCTCTTTCTCCAAATGACCCCTGACCCAGTTACCCTGATTACCTCAGTTGCTGGTTCCACCCTTCTCTCCCTGGCTGAGGATGGAAGAAGATGGCTTTATTGTTGATTCTTTGTGACCCTATGGACTGCAGTGCTCCAGGCTTCCCTTTCTTTTGCTTTCTCTTGGAATTTGCTCAAACTCATGTCCATTGAATCATGATGCCATCCAACCATCTCATCCTCTGTCGTCCCCTTCTCCTCTTGCCCTCAATCTTTCCCAGCATGAGGGTCTTTTCCAATGAGTTGGCTCTTCCCATCAGGTGGCCAAAGCGTTGGAGTTTCAGCTTCAGCATCAGTCCTTCTAATGAGTATTCAGGGTTGATTTCCTTTAGGATTGACTGGTTTGATCTCCTTGCTGTCCAAGTGACTCCCAAGAGTCTTATCCAATACCACAGTTCAAAACCATCAATTCTTTGGCAATTCTTTTTAGAAAGCATCAGTTCTTTGGCACTCAGGCTTCTTAATAGTCCATCTCTCACATCTGTATGTGACTACTGGAAAACATAGGCTTTAGAAGGCTTTAGTTTGGCACCTCTTAAGGACAAGACTTAACAAAGAAATGAAAAGAGGCACAGAGGTGAGGACCTGGCTAAAATCTCAGCATCCTGGTCGATGGGACTGGGAGGCTTCCCTGGCCCTCTGAGCTGGTCTCTCGCCCTTGGAGCTGGACATGGGGCAGGACCTCGATGCCTCCCTGCAGAGCAGGATGCCGAACTGACATAGGTTCATGGTGGGCTCAGCCAGCTGGCTCCTCACCCTGGTGTGACGAGCCCTTGGTGAAGATGTGATGTTGTGGGGTCGCTCCTTATCTCTCCACTTCTCTGAGTCCCTGCCCGCTCCCTGGGACCAGCCCCTCCTCTTCCCCTCCTCCACACTGAGCATCTCCTTGACCCCTTCCTGCTTCCTCTCAGGATGGGTCTCAGGCACAGCTCTGGATCAGCCCTGCCCGCTCTGCCTCCTCATTTGGCTCCGGAGTCCCTCCTCATCCTGGCCAGCTCTGCAGACCCTTCCAGGCTGTGAGGAGGCACAGGTGCCATCACCTGGGTGACCAGCCGTCACAGCCTCCCAAGTGCAGAGAACCAAGTGGAGTGGATGGCTCAGCCTCTGCTGGCTCGGGCAGCGGCAGGTTTACTGCCCCTCTGCGGCCAGCCAGTGACCAGCCTCCATCCCAACTCCTTTTATAGAGCCTGGGTAGGGAGTGAAGGAGCTCGCATCAGCACCTGCTGTGTGTGAGGCTCAATTTAGGTCTATCAGATGTCCGTGGAGGGCTCCCCATGTGCCAGGCACAGGGCCAGGTGCGAAACTGTACACCAGTGGCTATGCAGGCCACAGAAGTGAGAGTGCAGGCTAGGACCAAGGCCTGGGGGGCCCCCTGCACTCACATAGGCCACCTGCTTGCCCCTCACTCGCAGTACATCACATGTACCAAAGGCTACCACCGAAGACTCCCAATAACTGAGTGAAACCTGCCCCTTCCCAGGGGCCTCCAAGGCCCCGTAATCCTGCCCACCACAGCTCCCCAGCATCCACCTGGAGCACAACCATCCTTGACCTGAAGAAATGGGTTCCTGTCCGGGCCTTGCTCCTGCCACTGCCTCTGTCCTGAGCTGTCTTCCTGGGGATCCAGCAGCTCCTCCCTTGCATTGTCAGCATCTCAGGCTTTGGCTGTCCTCTGTGGGAGTCTATTTATGACCACATTATTTAAAATATCACCTTTGTGTTAACCCTCCATCCCTTATTGCATCTCCCACCATATTACTTGAAATAGTATTAGCTAACTGCGTGTGTGTTCTTGGCTCCTTGTCATCTTCTCCAGACGTGACTCCTGTGAGAACGGGCTCTGCTGTGCCCTCAGCATTTGAGGCAGCTTCCCAGGTGGTGCTAGTGATGAAGAACCTGGCTGTCAATGCAGGAGACATAAGACATGCGGGTTCGATCCCTGGGTCAGGACGACCCCCTGGGGGGCATGGTAACCCACTCCAGTACTCTTGCTTGGAGAACCCCATGGACAGAGGAGGCAAGCAGCTCTTCTGAAATTGCAGAGTTGGATACAACTGAAACGACTTAACATGAAGACTCAAAATGCTGTGGAGAGCATGAGTGAAGAAATGGGTGGGTTGGAAGATGGGCCAGTTGGAGTATCAGATTTCCCAAGAAAGGGAGTGTCACACCCGCAAAATATGTTTTAGAAGAATCTAGGCTGTAAAAGATAAAAACACTATAAAACTGATTTAAAAAAACCCATAAAACCTACTTAAAATGCTATAAAACCAATGGATGAAAAGAGAGGAGAATATTTTCAAGATCTTGGAGGATCCTCCCAAGCCAGACACAAAATGCAAAGGCTATAAAATAAAAGGTTGATAGACTTGACTCCATAAAAAAAAAAAGCCCATACATGGAAAAATTATACGAGAAACCAAGTTAAAAGATATTTGACTCGAGAAAATACTTAAAACATGTACAATGGACAAGAAATTAATAGTACAACATCTAAAGAAATTCTGTGAGCCCACAAGTAAGACATGTCCAACTCAGTAGAGAAAAATGGGCAAAGGAGAGGAAGGCGTGACCCAGAGAAGGAGACACACTCTTAGCCATTGAACAATAAAATAGGTCACTAAGCTCGCCAGTCACTGGAAGAAGCCACTGGGGGCAGAGCTGAAAGGATGGGAAGGGGTGCACTGCTGGGGATGCAGGTCCCTGGTGCCACAGACACAGGACCGGCATGGTACCTGCTGCCAGTGGGAAGGAGACCTGGGCAGACTTGGCCATATTTAAAATGCATGCTCCTTGTGATCCAGAAATTCCCCCTTTAGAAATCTTTCCTTGCAAAATGCCGAAGGTGTCCCATGCCTCGGTGTCTCCTCTAGCACGAGAAGACAGCACGGTCACCTGTGTGTTCCGAGGCAGGAAGGTGGCCGCATGAAAAAGAATTATACAGCTGGTGATGAAACCTCAGCTCTGATCCTGAAAAATGTTCTCAGCTTAGTAAGTGAAAATAAAAGCAAGATGCAGAAGCACAGCAATTGCAGGACCCCTTTTGTATTGTTTAAAGTCCTGCCCGTGCATTCATGAAGAGGCACACACATGCCTGTGCAGGGAAACCTCCATGGGGAGCAGAGCTCTGTGGGACGGGGGCGGGGAGGGTACAGGGGTGTGGTTTGAGGACTGACTTTTCGTTTTTCCTGTTCCTTTCTTTATCATAAACTTCTAGCAACTAAAATATATTACTATTGTGATTTTCCAATAAGGGAAAGATAACTCATTGAGGAAGGGTGCAGCTGGGGTGTGTGATGCTGGTGGGTAAATTGGGAGACCCGAGGATCGTGGGCTAGCTGAAGTGCTTGGCTGACTACCGGGCGCCTTTAGGGTAGGTTCACTCTCTGTGGGAAACAGCTAGCAGTCTTCGCTGGAACCACAGACGGTGGATTCCTATATCCCTATATATCTGTTGCCTGGAGAGAGATGAAATCCTGAGGTTCAGGGTGGGAGGCAGAGGAGGGCTGACCCCAACAGGGAAGTAGAGACCCCTTTCCTGGCACAATCAGGGACAGTAAGATGTGGCAGGACCCCAGCTCCTGCATCATCTTTGCAGCTCAGTGATCTTGAGACACATGTAGCAGTTCCTGTGCAGTCTCTTCCCACCCTGAGGATTTGGGGTACCCCTTCCCAGGAGGCTAGGGCCCTTCTCTTTTCATAGATGCATCCGCAGTGCATGGTCCATACTTGGGATGGCCCAGAGGTTCAGTTCTGAACACGCTAATGTAGAGATAGGTACCAGACCTCAGGGCAGATGACCAGCCCACGGCAGGTTGAGTACATCTATGTTCAGGGCAAAAGTCCAGCCAGACCATCTGGGAGAGATCTTAGATGTGATTAGAGTCATGAGCTGATGAAGAAACCCAGGGCTGGGGATGGGAGAGAAGAGCATTGGGCTCAGGATGAAGGCCTGGGTCATCTGCACGTACAAGACTTGCTGTTCAGTCGCTCAGCCGTGTCCAACTCTTTGCGACCCTATGGACTGCAGCACTCCAGGCTTCCCTATCCTTCATTATCTTCCAGAGTTTGCTCAAATTCACGTCCATCGAATGAGTGATGCTCCAAGACTGCGTACAAGCTTCAGATAACACTATGGATGATAATGATTACTGCTGTGTTGAGCCCAAAGGGAAGGGCTCCGGGAGGGGAGAGGACTGGCTCAAGGCCACCCAGATAGCACGTAGGTCTGCCTGGCTCCAGAGACTGCCAGCTGCTCCCTAGTCACCCCACTCTGTGTTTCTTTGTCAGACCTGCTATCTCATCTTTGTTTTACTGCCCTTCCCCACAACAGCTAATGTGATTGAAGACAGCTAAACTGTTGTGTCTTTATTTCTGCCTCTGACCTTGGTCCCTGCGGTCAGGGAGCTGATCAGCTGGAGATGTGAGAGGTTGGGAAGAACTGGGAACAACTGGCAGAGGTCGAGGAGGCCCGGCTGGGGCAGTGGGCAGATGTGCTAGTGACTGAGGCCCTCTCTCCGTGCTGATCAGGCAAAGGGGCCAGGATGGTGGTGCCCGCTCAGGAGGAGCAGGGGGAAAGAGGCCATGCCAGGGCAGCAGGAACTTTGGCTGCTGCCCATGGACTGTCCTCTTCCTCCAGGCAGCCTTCCCTCACTCACCCTCTCAGCCCCTCAAGGTGGGCTCCATGACTCTCTTGTTATCTATGGAAGGATTAAGAACAAAGGCTGCCAGAGCCGGGTCAGGCCTGTTTGATGTCACCTCTTGACCTCCTGACCACCAGACACGTGGAGGCTCCTATATTTGCTAAGCATTTACACTCATATTTTTTTCTACGAATTTTCACTGAAGCCTCACAAGCACCATAGGAGTTGGATATTATAGACTCCATTTCACACAAGGAAACAGAAGGAAGGTCAATGAAGGTCACCAAACCAGTAGAATTCTGACCCCAGTGACCCCTCTCCACCTCCGACCAAATCTTGGCACAGCCCAGCCAGCCCACCTGGGGAGGACTGAGCACTGTCTGGCGAGTCTTTCCTGAAAATGGCACCCACCCTCTTCCCTTCTTGTCGTATTTGATGGACTCTACCATGACACTTTCTACATTTTGGCATCTTTGCAATCTGAGGGCATTTTACGGTCTTTGTCAGGCCAGGCTGCCCTTGTGACTATTGTCTTTTCCTGGCATACACATCAGAACTTGCAGGATAGGTGTCAGTGGCTTAAGAGAAAATTCTGGGACCAGTAGCAGGGCATTCTTAAGACAAGGCGCTGAGCTGTTGTACTTTGGCTGGCACAGAGGACAGGACCGAGTGGATGAACCTGACTCAGACGGCTCTCGAGTCATGAGAGGTTTTGAGGAGTTGAATGCTGAATACCAAGCAGTCCTGGGTCTGCTTGATCTGGGGTGTCTCCATTTGCATCTCATGGGGTGCTGCACATGCTCACAGCTCTCTAGTCCCCTGCGGGATGGTGGTCCAGGAGACATACCCCAGAAGCCACACAGCCAGTGTGCAGCATCCCTCCAAGGGGCTCCTGTCTCATCCCAGAGGAAGCAAGAAAGGATGCTCTCTCACCCACTCAGGTGCCCACAGGTGGCAAAGTGGGAGAATCGGATGGTTGGTCTAACAGTCTGTAGGGCTGACAATTGTTATCACTTGGCTCTGAGAGGAAAGCAGAGAGGAGAGTAAAGCCTGGGACCACAATCTGGCACCCTCTCTGAAGCTGATACCCACAGCCCTTTGTGGGTGTTGCTCATGGCTCTGTCTCCAGGGCCCCATTCTGAGCCCAGCTCATGGAAAGCATTCAGTTAGTGTTCACTGAATGAATGAAAATTGCACATGACTTTGGAGTCTCTATGACATGGGTTCAAATTGCACACCAGCTCCTGCTCTGAGCCTCAATTTTCTCATCTGTAAAATGGGGATAAGATGTCTTCATGGTAGAATAATTGGGAAGGTGAATGTCATGTTGTACATAAAGTACTGGGCTTTGTCGCCAGGGATTGACTAGTGGGGATGGAGAGGAACAGTTCATGAGTCTGGTTATCACAATTTATTACAGCGTAAAGGTGGGACAAAGAAGTGGGCCAAGCGTGAACTTAAGTCCTGGCTGCAAAGGAAATTTCCAGAAGCTCCACACAGCACTTGTGCTTACCTTCTACTGGCTAATCCCACAGCCATACTTAGGCACCAGGGGAAACACAGTCTACTGTGAGTAGCCTTGTGCCTAGCAAAATCCAGGCTTGTGTTACTAGGAAAGGTGGGATGGTTCTCCGCACATAGCTACACGACCTCACAGCCTCATCTCGCGTGAGCCTCAAGAGACATGGCATATTGGCTCCGTGGCTCAGAGGAGACACAAAAGCCCAGAGAGCTTCTGTATGTGTATGTGAGGACTTAATCTGTGAACGGCTGAGCATCCATCCCCATCTCAGTTTTGCCCCTGCCCCTTTTCCGTGCCTCTGTGAGGGTCTCAGAGAAGTCCAGACACCTGAGAGTCACCCCTCACCTTCTAGGTTTCCTGCTACTGGATGGACCAGGCAGTTTCCCCTCTTATTCAGGGGTGGGAGTGGGGCATGATTTGGCCCCGCGATGGTGGCTGAGGACATCTAGGGGACACAGAGTTTGGTAGAACCCCAGGCCGGTGGGGGCAGCATCCTGGGAGAGAGGAGAAGGTGGGATAAGAAAGGGGAACACCCAGGGGTGGAAGAACTGCTCCCTGAGGCAGAGAACCCCCACAAAACCAAACAGATTTCACCCAGTGACAGGTTACTTATTAGCTTCAATGTTGACAGCATCACCCTTGGCCTGAACGCGGAAGTGGCTTTGTCTCTAGAGCTGCCTTGTGTGTGGAGACACATGTGGGCTTGAGAACACTACAAAAAGGGGTATTTTGGTTCTTCCTTGTTTAAAGAGATGATCCTGCTGCCGCCTGGCTGCGCCTCACCCTCCAGATTGGAAGCTATGTGACCCTCATGGCAGGAATTCCGTTGGACACCTCTAGCCAGATTTCCAAGCTGAAGGGAACACAGGAGCCTCCCCAGGGCCAAACCCATGCCCCAGACAGCTGGGGACGATGTTCTGTCCTGTCCCTCCAAAACAAAGCTTAAACTGAGCAAGGGATTGCTTTCAAATCAGATATATTTTGGCACATGTCTGTGTCCTGTTGGTTAGAAAACATATTTTTTTGTTTTAAAATCAGATCTCCCTGGAAAGAACAATGGCATAATCAAAGAAGACAAGTGTTTGGTGGGGCAGAGAAAACAAACTCTTTCGCCGAAAAAGCTTGAGGTTTGGCAAGTGCCAAGCTGCTCACATCAGCTGGCCCCCCGCCCCAGCTTGGGTCAGAGGACAGGGCTCAGGCCTTGTCAAGGGTCGTGTTGTGGCCACTGGAGTCCCTTAGATGCCCTGGGGCAAAGGATCCCAGGGACAGTGTCAGTGACTTTTGTCTCACAGCTCCAGTCGACCTCTGCTCCTGCTGAGCTGCGGCACTGCCCGAGGCTACCCTGAGGGTGTGGGATCACTGGGGTGATCCTGGACGCGAGGGCTTCTGAGAATGCACCCCCAATGCACACCAGGCTCTCGAGGCCCCTCGGAGGAGGGGCACCTCCATGTGACCCAAGGCACTGGCCACAGCTGGGGACACCAGACTTGGAGCCTTTACCCAGAGCAGCTGTCAGTAGCTTGGCTTGAGCGCCTGGCCCAGAGCCCAGTGTCTGTCCAGACAAATAGATGCTCCCTCTTGGGGCTTTTGGATGCTGAACACACAGAGAAGGATCCAGAGAGTGACAGGCTGAGAGCAAGCAGTGTGCAAAGGGCATGGGGCAGCACTGATCCTGGTCGGGGGTGGGGAGGCAGGGAGTAGAGGAGTTAGGAAGAGCCAGAGCTGAGACACAGCAACTGAAGCCAGGGCCGAGGGGCAGCCAGACGTGTGACCGGACCTCCAAGACTCCTCTCCATGGACCACAATCCTGGCAGCTCCCTCAAACAAGCTAAAACCCCATGCTCTGAGCTATATGCTTAGCTGTAAGCATCATACGTGCTGAAGGGGACATTTTCAGAAGTTGAGAGCAGTGGGCATGTACACAAAGGATAGCTTATTCCTTTCAAGAGTTGTGGTCCCTTCCCCACCTCTTCCTGGGAGCCCTCCCTGACTACCTCTCCACCCACAATCCTCACCTCTCGATCCACAATATCCTTCCTTGGAGCATTCGCAGGACTTGTCCCCAAGGGTTTCTGCCTCTTGCTACAGCCCAGCTTCTCATCTTCATCTTCCATCCCCTGAAAGGCAGGGACTTCTCCGGCAATCTGTGGCCTCTGAGTGTGAGGCCTGGAGCATGGCGGAGGCTCAGGACTTACTCTTAAATGGGCTAAAGGGTTCACCAGCACAGTCTACAGGAGGGGCTGGTCTGCAGATAGTCCCACCCATGCTCCCAGAGAACACCAGCCCTGATGGCCTCTTTGGACAGAGATGAGAGCTCTCTGTGGACGTTACTCTTCATGGAGCCAGCAAGGCAGCCTTTAGCCTGGGCCTGGACTGGAGGTCTTGACGACTGGAGGTGGGTGGCAGAGCCCTGCTAGAGAGAAGGCTGGTGCTGAGGAGAGAAGCAGATGCACAGGCCAGGCTCAACGCTGGACACCCCCTGGGAAGTTGGGGAAGATTTCTTATCTCTCGGAGCTCAGTTTGTGCTTCTGCTGCTACTGCTGCTGCTAAGTTGCTTCAGTCGTGTCTGACTCTGTGTGACCCCATAGATGGCAGCCCACCAGGCTCCCCTGTCCCTGGGATTCTCCAGGCAAGAACATTGGAGTGGGTTGCCATTTCTTTCTCCAATGCATGAAAGTAAAAAGTGAAAGTGAAGTCGCTCAGTTGTGTCCAACTCTTAGTGACCCCATGGACTGCAGCCCACCAGGCCCCTCCGTCCATGGGATTTTCCAGGCAAAAGTACTATTAGCTTGCAAAACTGGGAAAAGGAAGAAAAGGCCCTTAGGCTTGCCTTGAATAGGGAGTGGGGCTGAAGACCCCAGCTCAGGAAAGGAGACACTGCCAGGCCCCCCACCCCTCCACAGCAAGGGCCCACTGCTCTGCACGCCCTGTCTTGCTCCACACTCTGGTGTACCCGTCCACCTCCCTGGGAGACTGTAAGCCTCCTGAGGACAGGAGGGCCCAAGCGTATTTTAGTGTCCCCAGCAGGCAGCACCAGGCCCACCTGGAGGAGATGAGGTTTGCCGGATAGAGACAGAGGTGAGGCAGGAAAGGGGAGCAATCTGATCTCTGGGGGGCCTAGTGGTGGCAGAATGCAGTGTGGGCTGGGGTGGGCTGGAGAAGGGTCCCTGGGGATGCCAAAAGAAGGGCCTTGATGAGTACCCCCTGATGGCCATTGGTAGAAGCTGCCAACCTGACGTCACTCACAGAGGTTCACAAGCACACGTGCTTCTGAACCACCCCTTCCACTTAGCACATGCGTGTGCAAGCACATGCACACACACATATACACACACACAGAGAGGCACATGCCCAGGTGAGCAGAAAGAGGTTGAGCAGAGGCAAAGAGCCAACACTAAGCTTCAAGTAAGGACAGCCAGTGAGGTCTGGCCCCTGACGTCATGAAGGAAGCCACCATCACCAGGAGTGGGATGAGGTTGGAAAGGCTTTGCAATTCTTTATAGTCACATGTCTGGCCCATGGTAGATGCCAGGAACTTGTAGTTAATCGATTCTCACAATAAGCCTGTGTGGTGAGCATTCTTCTTCCCTTTGGCAGATGAGCAAACTGAGATCTCAGGCAGTTATGATTCTTCTCAATGCTTAGACACTGCTACCTGTGGAAGAAAAGACTCAAACACAGGGCGCTTGAGTTCTGTTGTCTTTGCTCTTTCCAGCCAGCCCTCAGCCCCCTTCTGCAAAGTGGCCTGGAGAAGGACATGGAGATGGGACTCAGGAACACCTGGGGCCTCAGAAACCTTGTCACCTGGCTTTGGAGTGACCACCAGCCCTGCAGATGAACCTGCTCAAGCTTCATCAGGCTGAAGGGTTTTGCCAGTTCCTCCAAAGGCCCCAAAATCAGGTCCCTGGGATGTAGAATCAGCATCCTTTGTCATTTTTATGTTCATACTTTTGGGGGAAAAGGAATGAAAATTAAAAGCAGCTGTAAGCCCCATTGATGGGCATAGGGGCCTGTCAGCTGTAAGGACCCCACCCTGGGGTGTCCCACTGCATTTGGCTCAGCACGATCCCTGCTGCCAAGCTTGTCAGTGAAGCGGCCATCAGAGTGGGTGGTGCTCCCATATCCAGCCACGTACAGCCTGTGCTCCCCTCCCTTGGCCACGAGGCAGGCCACAGCCATCCATGCAGGGCTTTGTGACTAGGAGTGACTGTCACAGCAGGAAAGACGGAGAGAGGCAGCTCTCCTTTTTTCCCTATTTGCTTGTTTATTCAAATATGCATCTAGTACTTTCTTTTTTTTTTTCTCTTGGGCAAAATCTTTCCTTTTCGAATTTTTACTTTATATTGGAGTATGCAGGAGACCCCAGTTCGATTCCTGGCTCGGGAAGATCTGCTGGAGAAGGGATAGGCAATGCATTCCAGTACTCTGGGGCTTGCCTGGCGGCTCAGCTGGTAAAGAATCCACCTGCAATGCAGGAGACCTGGATTTTATCCCTGAGTTGGGAAAATCCCCTGGAGAAGGGAAAGGCTACCCACTCCAGTATCCTGGCCTCGAAAATTCCATGGACGCTATAGTCCATGGTGTCACAAAGAGTCGGACACGACTGAGTGACTTTCACTTTCATTTTCATAACTGATTTCCAATGTCGTGTTAGCTTCAGGTGTACAGCAGAGTGGTTCAGCTACAAATATACATACATGCCCTCTTTTTGGATTTCCCTCCCATTTAGGTCACCACAGAGCACTGAGTAGAGTTCTCTATGCTACATAGTAAGTCCCCGTTGATTATCTATTTTATATATAGTAGGTAGTGTGTGTATCGAAGAAGGTGATGGCACCCTACTCCAGTATTCTTGCCTGGAAAATCCCATGGACGGAGGAGCATGGTAGGCTGCAGTCCATGGGGTCGCGAAGAGTCGGACACAACTGAGTGACTTCACTTTCACTTTTCACTTTCATGCATTGGAGAAGGAAAGGGCAACCCACTCCAGTGTTCTTGCCTAGAATCCCAGGGACGGTGGAGCCTGTTGGGCTGCCGTCTATGGGGTCGCAGAGAATCAGACACAAATAAAGCGATTTAGCAGCAGCAGCAGCAGCAGCAGTGTGCAATTATCCCTCCCCTAAACCCCTCCCCTTTCCCCAGGCAGCTCCACTTTTGAAGACCCAATGGCTTTGCCATAGAGTCCTGGAAACCCATATGACCACCTGCCATCCACAGAGGCACCAGGGAACGTGGAGTGAGAGAATGCCCCCTCTGGAGAGCAGATAAGGGCCTGTTCAATCCTGTGTCGGGGACAGACACAGAGGAAAATGACCAGGGTGCTCGGGGGACCTAAGCTCCAGCAGCCACCAGGCCAGGATCTAGGCCCCCATAGGGTGGGACATAGCCAGAGTGTGGCAGGATTGGAGGGTGGGGCACCACCACAGGGTCACGGCCTGGCCACTCTTGGGCTGATGGGTCCTCATGTTAGCCTCCCATTCTCTGAGAAGGGAGTTTTGTCAACAGCAGTGTGGTGACTGGCCAGCAGGCCTGTCACCTGTCTGTGCTCCTCCTGCACGGATGTCCAAATTCTCCACAGTCCTGGATGACCAGATGTTCTAGGATTAGAAGTCTGCTCTTGAAGGTGATGGTAGGGCAGCCTGAGTTGCTGTAGCACAGAGATTCTGATATGTAACGGTTCAAGCCCAAGAGAGACCATCACTCTCTCATCCAACAGTCCAGGATGGAGGCTCCAGGTTGGCAGGGGCCATACAGCCCTTCGGGGATCCAAGCTGCCTGCAGTGCTGAGATTGTCAGCTCTTGGGGCCTCAAAAGCCACCCTGGGTGCCATGTGCTGCCCCACACACCCTCAAGAAGCACAGAAACTGAGTTCTGATCTACCTTAAAGAGGCACTGGTCCCGTTTCAGTTGCTCAGAGATCCAGTCCACAATGGGCACGTGGTTTGTCCTGAAAAGCATGGTCACAGCAGGCCACTGTGGGGAAAGAGCAAAGGACTTGCATCTGACTCTGGGCTCCAGGCTCCAGGCTGGGCTGGGCTGGGCTCAGGGAGTCAGGGTGCAGAGAGAGAAGATGCCAGCAGATGAGCCCACAGGCACAGAGCAACGAGGAGGCTGAGAGGGCTGCAGGGATCGGGATGGGACCAGGTGAGGGATCACCTAGAGGGTGGCAGAAGGACCGGGAGGCAGAAAGCCCAAGCTCCTGTCTGAAAGGGCAGCTGCTATTCGTCAACAGCTGCTTGGTACCCAGCAGGAACTGGAGCCTAGGGTGGCCCAGTCTTCTGATTTATCTTGAAATGCAGGGTATATATCCGTGTATGTCTGTTTATGTGCACATGTGACAGAGTGTGTGTGTGTGTGTGTATGGATGTGAAAGAGAGAGAGTGATATCTTGATTTGTCAAATACTGATTGGAGGCTGAGTAAACTTTGCCTCAGGCAAGTCTGAGTCCTGGGCACCCCCTGCACCCTGAGCAGTGGAGACACATCAGGCACTAAATGATGTGATTCAGACACAGACGACCGGGCAGGCAGCAGTGTCTGGAGCCCGGGTTTGTGACCAAGAGCCCTGTTCACTGTATTGGGTCAGCCTCTTTCTTCCAGATGCCTGTCATCAGTACCTCATTTAATTTTCACAGTAAGTCACTGAGATGGAGTGGGAGTTTGGGATTCACAGATGCAAACAAACTACTATATATACAACAGAAAACCAACAAGGTCCTTTTCCATTATGGTTTATCACAGGATATTGACTATAGTTCCCGGTGCTTAAGACCATTAATTCTATAACACAAAACTGTTCATTCACTTGTTCACTCACTCATTTAATCAACAAATATTTTCTAAGTGCCTACTACACACAGTGGTAATTAGGAGTAATTAGGTTTGGGGTGTAGTTATGATATGGGGCTTTCCTGGTGGCTCAGATAGTAAAGAATCTGCCTGCAGGAATTGTCCAGGTTCAGTTCCTGGGTCGGGAAGATCCCCCGAAGAAGGGAATGGTTACCCAATCCAGTATTCTTGCTTGGAAAATCCCATGGACTGGGGAGCCTGGCAGACATGACTGAGCATCTAACACTACTACTACTGCTGCTAAGCTGCTAAGTCGCTTCAGTCGTGTCCGACTCCGTGCGACCCCATAGACGGCAGCCCACCAGGCTCCCCCATCCCTGGGATTCTCCAGGCAAGAACACTGGAGTGGGTTGCCATTTCCTTCTCCAATGCATGAAAGTGAAAAGTGAAAGTGAAGGTGCTCAGTTGTGTCCAACTCTTAGCGACCGCGTGGACTGCAGCCGACCAGGCTCCTCCATCCATGGGATTTTCCAGGCAAGAGTACTGGAGTGGGGTGCCATCGCCTTCTCCTACTACTACTGCTACAATGATATGGACCCAGAATGGCAGTGGCTTGAGCAAGGCAGAGGACAGCTCTCTGTCATTGTTCATTTTATGTGTCCACTGACAAGGCTATGGGAAGCCAAGAGAACTGGTGAAACATTATTTCTGAGTGTGTCCATGAGGGTGTTCCTGGCAGAGACTAGCGTTGGGATCAGTAGACCCTCACCCATGCAGAGAAGAGGTGGCACATCCCCCATCCATTGAGGGTGAAGAATAGAAGCAAAGGGAAGATGAACGGTGCGTTTGCTCTCAGTTTGAGCTGAAATGTCCATCTCCTGCCTCCAACACCAGTGCTCGGGGTCTTGGGCCTTCTGACATACACCACTGGCTCCTCTGGTCCCTGCACCTCTGGGTTTGGAGTGGGATGGCACCACCAGCATCCCTGTGTGCCAGCTTGCAGGCAACAGATGGTAGTACTTCTTGGCCTGTATAACTACATGTGCCGATACCTATAATATTTCCTCTTAGGTGTTTTTGTATCTCTATATGGGCTTCCCAGTTTGCCCTAGTGGTATAGAACCTGCATGCTAATGTAGGAGATGTAAGAAACTCGAATTCAATCCCTGTGTTGGGAAGATTCCCCTGGAGGAGGGCATGGCAACTCACTCCAGTATTCTTGCCTGGAGAATCCCATGGATGGAAGAACCTGGAGGGCTACTTTTCATAGGGTCACAGAGTCGGCATGACTGAAGCCACTTAGCATGCATGCACTTATGCTTATATGCCCCATTGGCACTGTTTCTCTGGGGGACCCTGATGTTGACAATCTGTGTTGTCAAAGTCCCAGCTGGCATGTCGCTCAGACCCCACTACCTTGTGACTCAGCCCTTCTGGAGTGAAACCCATTTGCAGGGCCCAAAGGAGCCCCTGCCTCCTACCAGGAGAAGAAATGCAGGGGGATGGGCATAGCTGGCAGTGGTTGCCTTCCTGCCCAGTTATATCCATTGGCCAGGACTTGGCTCGTGACCATGCCCAGCTGCAAGGGAGACTGGGAACGGGGTCTTTATTTGGGGTGAACACAGGTCAAGTTAAAATCAGGAGATATGCCACTGCATGAGAGAGAATGGGACAGAGAACGGGTGATAATTAGCAGGCACTGAGAAAATTGATGCATAAAACAGATGTTCTTCTGCCTTGAGGAGACTCATGGCCAGATGAACGTCAAATGACAAATGACCTCAAGAGTTATGCCTCTCACTGAGCTGAGGGATACCATGGAAATGCACAGGGAGTGCTAACAGGGGTCAGGCAGGGCAGAGATACCGGAGCAAAGACATGCAGGGGGATAGGCTGGGGGAGGGGACTATGGGGGCAGTGAAGAGGTTCCCACCAGGCAGAGAGTGGCAGGACCTTGTGGCCACCAGGAAGGTGTCACTTAGAGGATTTGGAAGAAGGCTGCTGTGGCCAGAGTCCTGTGAACAGTGAAGGAGAACATGGGGGCCATGAGATGAGAGGGGGTGACTCAGGTGGACAGGGCTTCCTTCCAAGCAATGGTGGAAGCTTTGATGGAGGGGGTGACCTAACTGCACTGCAGATCATTCCACTTTATTGCCTGTTTTTTCTAGAAATGGGGATCCTGGAAAGTTTACAGGGATGGCATGGGGGAAGTTGTCCCACTGGCAGTGGGGACAGAGGGCTTGCCAAGCTCTACTCTACTCCATGCTGGGCATCCTAGACCAAATGAGAATCACAGGATGCTGGATTTGGAAAGATGCAGAGAGCATCCAGTCCAACTCCTCTGTGGTCCAGGCAAGGAGGCTGAACACAGAGAAGGAAAGATACTCAGCCAGGTCACCCAGCAGGGCGGCGGCAGAGCTGGAGCCAGAACTGATGCCTTGGCTGTTGGCATGATGGAACAGGCTGCTTGGGCTGGGGTCATTGGGTTGAACGGGTGTCACCTGGTCCCTGGGAGCTACCTGTCTGAAGCAGCTCCAGAAACTTAAATCTGCTAATTAATTTCTAATTCCAGCCCTAAGCCATAAAAATCAAACCACATACTGAGCTGTCCACAGTTGCCTGACAGCTGGCCTGTCTGATCCTGGCTGTCTGCTCACAAATTGGTATTAGTGGCACCAAGAGCAGATTAATGTGGTGACCAGGCACCCAGCAACTTGATGCCACCAGCTGGGCTGCTAAAGCTGCCAATCTCCCCCAGCTGCCAAGCGGCCCAGACACCCACATTTCCCCAACCTTGGGTGGAGAGCAGTCCCAGGCCTAGCAAGGGATGGGTCTTCCTTTGGCCACCAAGGGATGTCACTGGTCCAGCAGAAGATACACGAGAAGGAGCAAAAAGCATGGCCAGGAGGGCCAAGATTTCAGGGTTAGTAGAACACTTCAGGGCCAGTGGGGGCCATGAACATTCATCATCTGAGCCAAAGCCCCCATGGCACAGCTAGAGAACTGAGCCCAGAGAGGTAGGTGCTATGCCCAAGGTCACGCAGCACAGGGCTGGAACTCTGACTCCTTCCTGTCAACCTAATGTTTTTTCTGTCCCATCACTTGGAGGATGGACCTTTCCCATCATTATTAATCTGAACCTCTCTTTTATGAATTTGTTCACTTATGGATGGTCAGTTAGCATCTCCTGAGCCCCTCCTGGTTGCCAGACACTGCACTGGGCACTGGGATATGGTAAGTAATCTTTGTGGAAAGGACTAGAGGCCTGACAGTGTCATTCATTGAGGTTAGTACAGTGTTTACTGTAGAACAAGGGGAAGACATCTCAGAAGGGATAAATGATGATGTGGGTTGCATTAGATAGGATTGGAAAGAACATGGTAACAATAGAGTAAGCAAAGCATCTGTCCTGTTAAATTCCAGGGCCACTATGGTGATTTTAATCTGTAAAGACCCAGGAGATCCAGGCTTCTTGCACCTTTCTGCATCACTACCCCTAGAGAAAAGCTGTGGTCCTCTAGGGTCAAGATTGCCTAGAGCTCCAGCCATCACATCTGCATTCCAGGCAGCAGGATAAAAGGACAGAAAGGAAAGAGGCAAACATATGGTCATCAAAACAAGGGTTACAAGAATGTTCTGTGTCAAGAACTACGAAGGGGCTGAGATTTTACTCAATGTGAAGGCTAGCACGTCAGCCTGCCACTGTTTTACAGAGGTTGGCAGAAGATGCAAGAACCATAGACTTTATTACTCACAGCACAGCAAGTAGCAAGAGCATTAGTGTATTTGCATCAGTTCCTCTTATTCCGAAGTCTCAGGGGGCAACGTGGATGGGACCAGATGGATGCTGCACATGTAGTGAGGCATTACAGGAGAGGAACTCTGACTTAGGGAACCTGGAGCTTTTATAATGGGGAGTAAGCACACCTGCCCTTTGCTCCACTGGGAGACATGTTCTTTTACAAGACTCTTCAAAATAGAAACATCCTTGAAAGGGCAGCTTGTCCCTCTCTTACAATATGGTAAAAATGTGAGAGACCCACGGGGGAACTGTTTCTCAATACATGCAGCTTTATTCATAATAGCCCAAGCCAGGAAATAATCCAGGGTCCTTCAACAAGGGCATGGATATACTCATGCAATGGATGATCACTCATCAATAGAAACTACAGGGTGGCCCTCAAAAACATGATAACATGATGCTGACCTAAACCCATCAGTCACAGGAGTGTATGTTGTATGAATGATCCATTTAAGTGAAATTCTGGAGCAGGAAAAGCTAATTAATGGTGAAAATCAGAACAATGGTTGCCTAGCAGTGGGAAGAAGGTTGAGGATGGACTGGGAGAGGGTGTGAGGACACTTTCTGGGCTGCTGATTCTTAATGTATTTGTTGGGACTCACCAAATGTACACTTGAAGTTTGTTCATTTCATTATATGTACAAAGTGTACGTAAAAATATTGTAAGCAAATATACACTGACATATTTGGAAGAAAGTATATTGGTACTTGCAATTGACTCTAAAATGAATCAAAAATATTAATAGGATTGTTGATGGAAGGATAGGAAGGATGATAGATAGGTAATAGATGGTAGATAGCTGGATAGATCATATAGAATCTAGGGGATGGGTATATAAGAGTTCACTATATAATTATTCCAATTTTTCTATATATTTAAAAAGTTTCAGAATAAAATAGGGGATAAAAAGTTGGGGCAGAGGTCATATATCAGCTGTCCTTTTAGAAAGCTCCCAGAAGCTGCCACAGGACAATACTGCTCACGCTCTATTGGCTAGAAACTAGTCACATGGCAATCAACTGTAAGGGAGGCTGGGAAATGTAGTTCTAGGTGAATCTGGATGCTGGTAATACTTCTAACACTGAGAAAGGAGAGAACAGATATTAGAGATCAATCTGCAGCCCCTGCCATGAGCATGACTGCTCTCAGCCCACACAGCATCTTCATGCAAATTCGAAAAAGGCAGGCCCTCCTCTGGGCTCATGGGCTTGGGGCTTGGGGATAGCTCTGAGTGTAGAGAGCATGGGGCTGGTGCTGGCCTCACTTGTCCCCAGGCCGATATTCTCAAGTGGGTGTGACCTGCACAGCATGTACTATAGTTCACTGTAGTTCAGTTGCTCAGTAGTGTTTGACCCCACGATTGCAGCATGCCAGGCTTCCTTGTCCATTACCAATTCCCAGAGCCTTCTCAGACTCATGACCATCGAGTCAGTGATGCCATCCAACCACCTCATCCTCCGTCGTCCCCCTTTCCTCTTGCCTTCAATCTTTCCCAGCATCAGGTCTATTCCAATGAGTCAGTTCTTTGCATCAGGTGGCCAAAGTATTGGAACTTCAGCCTCAGCATCACTTCTTCCAATGAATATTCAGGACTGATTTAAGCATACAGCATGAAGTTTGTCAGCTTTATTTATTAAAAGAAAAGATTGACCACTTAACTAAATAATTTCAATTTAATTTATTTCAGAAATCCTCTAAGAACAAAAATGAATCTGTTTCTGTGTTGGTTTGGTTTCCAATAAGAAAGCTACATGTGACAGACATAAAAACCAGACTTGTGGTTGCCAAGGTGGAAGAGGGGTGGGAGAAGGATAGATTGGGAGTTCAGAGTTAGCAGATGCAAACTATTACATTTAGAATGGCTATACATGGTCTTAATACATAGCACAGAGAACTATACTCAATACCCTATGACAAACCATGATGGAAAGAATATGAAAAAATGTATATGTGTGTATATCTGAGTCACTTTGCTGTAAAGCAGAAATTAACACAACATTGTAAATCAACTATACTTCAACAAAAAATAAATTAACTTTTTTAAAAAGAAAATTACATGTGAATATCAGGAAGACAGTGTACTGGTTCCCATAGTCCATACCTTTACCTCTGGAAACCCTCAATGTTACCCTCCAGACATGTGGAGAACACTTTAAAAACAAAAACAAAATCCTTTTTTTCTCCCCTTCCAGAGTCCAGTCCCTCACTCATGGAATTGTCAACTGCCTGTGGAACGTCCCTGCCAGAGCAGAGGGGTTTCCCACTGCGTCGTCTGGTTGTCAAATCCCAGGTCAGACCCCTGGGCCAACAACAGGCGGCACTGGGAAATCAATTTCTATAGCTGAGACTGGAAGAAGTGAATTGTGCTTTTTAATGTTTCTGGAATGTGCTTGGAGATTTGGAAAATGGAAGCATTTGAAGCACATTGCGTAACCCAGTGGACTCTGAGCAGAAAGGTTGTCAGTGGGCTTTCCACATCGTGCATCAATAGTTTATGTCTGGGCTACACATGGGATTGAAGCGGCCTGGAATTTTTCTGGAATGCATGGGATAACCCAAGGCTTGACTTGTTTGATGCCAGAGAGACCAGATTGCTCTGGGCCTGGCTCAGAAGCAGAACAGGAAGCTCTGAAACACAGAGTGTGTGTGTATGGTGGGCAGCAGTGCCCCCAACACGTGCAACCTGGAAACCTTTCTTCTCTGTGGAGATGTGCTGCCCTGTAGGGCAGAATAAGAACTCTCAAAAGCAGTTCCCTTCTCAGCCTTACATTTCCTTAGAAACGTGTCATCCTTCACCCGTCTCTCTGGGTCACTCCAGAAAATGACACTTTCCCAAGGCTACAGGGAGATGGAGCAGACCCATCTATTGTCTGGGGATTGCTGTGGCCCTTACCTGGTCTCCCAAGTTCTCCTTTTCTCCCTCTACAACCTGGTCTCCACACACAATCAGAGTGATTGTCAAGAAAACCCTATGTCAGCGGGGGCTGGAGGTGTAGGGTGGGGGCCGTTCATGACATTTCCAGGTGGGAGTCAGAGCCTGTGGGCCATGTCAACAGATGCTGACTGATCGACAGCAGAGGGCAAGAACCAAGTTATACTCGACCTTAAAGCAGCAGGCTGGTAGGAATTAAGTGAGAGATGCCATCTATAAAGAGTCCTCTTTCAAAAATTGCAATCAGACATTTGGTCTAATGTTCCAAGTGGCTGTACAAGCAGAGAAGACGAATCATCACCCAGTGGTTCAGTATGTACTACAAGGCCCAGATAAATCTCCCCTCACCTGACTGTAGTACACTGACCCAAAGAGATGGAAAATGGCCCAAGTTTACTGAAAAAAAGCAGCTGCTTCTATGTGCTTTCTTCCAACACGCATGTAAAAACGTACACACATCTTAGCTCCAATGTATTTGGAATGCAATCTACAGGAACAAATTCAGATGGAAATGTAATTCCTCTTTGGAACTGGCACATTTTGTAAAATCAGGGCTTAAGGATAAAATGATTTAAACCTGATAAAAAAGCAAAAGCAAAAAAAAACCTTTATGTTAGATTGGTAGGTTGGGTCAGTCCTCTGCTCAGAACCCTCTGCAGGTTGAACACCCCTGCAGAGATAAGTCTCAACTTTGAATCATCCTGGCTGCCACTGAGAACCCCAGGGCACTTGGTGACTCCTGACACCCAAACAAGGAAGCCCCAGTGTCAGCCAGCACTCCAGTGCCCATCCTGGCCACTCACACCCCTTTGCTCCCACACACCAGCCTCCCTGGCCTCCTGGGTGGCTGCTCCAGGGCCTTTGTCCCTGCCCTGACCTCCTTTGGTCTTTGCTCACATGTCACCTCCTCAGAGAGCTCAGCCTGTCAGTCCTACCCTTTCTTCTTGTTCATTATCCCCTGAGATAGTCTCATTCCGAGTCTCCCACCAGGGCCTGGCATCTTTGGTTTTGTTCTGGAATCCTCTGAGTTTAGAAGAGTGTGAGCACAGAGTAAGAGCGTCATTAAGTTTCTCAAATCAGGAGTAATGAAGAAGGATTGGAGCTGTCCCTGGAATAGCAGAACCCTGCCAAAGAAGCATTTTTCCCTGGTGACCAAGGAGAGGGGAGGGTGTTGGAGGAGGGTGCCTTAAAAAAAAAAAAAAAAAAAGGTGTAGGAGGCACCAACGGTGGTTATGTGCTGGGTCAGGGCTTTGCCTGCTCACCTGTGTGAACTTTGCAGCCTCCTGACTTTGGCTGCACAGTGGGTATAACTGGGCTTGCTTCTGAGTGTGAGGAAGTGAGACTGGGCCCCATTCAAGGCTCAAGAGAATAATTATGAGTCATGAATATGTAAGCTCCAATCGGCCTGTGCTCAGTCATGTCCAACTCTTTGAGAGCCTATGGACTGTAGCCCACCAGGCTCCGTCCATGGAATTCTCTAGGTAAGAATACTAGAGTGGGTTGTCATGCCCTCCTCTAGGGGATCTTCCCAATCCAGGCATCAAACCTGGGACTCATGCATTGCAAGCAGATTCTTTATCATCTGAGCCACCAGGGAAGCCTTTAACTGTTTTAGATACTCTTCAATTACCTGCTTTCTGTAATAATGAACTCTTACTGACTAGGAATAGCAGCCCAAAGAGGCATAGTTTGTGGCCTGAGGATCCTGAGATTCATGGCTAGAGCCTGCACTAGCCACTAGAGTGGTAACCCTGCTCTACTTGGAACAAGGACCAGATTAACTTCTGTTTAGCATATTAATTGAGCTAAATGGCACCCCTTCTGGGAACAATGAAGATGTCCTCAGGCACCTAGGCCTTTGGGATGGCCTTCACACTCTGACATCAGACCTTCACTTTCTAGATGAGCTTGACCAACTCTATGTCACAGGTAGAATTTGCCTCCTCTGGGGTCATTGGCCCTGCGCCTTCTGTTGGTCAGGCTGAGGTGAGGCCAGGGGATCTGCAGCTACAGCCTTCCCTTTTCCAGACCTTTGCACATCCGCTTCTCCGTCCACCCCCTACCTGACTGACACTGCCCACAGGCCCAACTCACACCCCCCTGGCCCCACCTGCATTGCTGCCTTCAGATTGTCTCTGGGCCCACTGTGGAAAGGGGCTGTTCAACATTTGCCCAGCGCTTTCCTGCCCTAGGGTCCCTTCCTTAGGACCCCAGCACCGCCACCCTCCCCTCTGCCAGGGTTGGAACCCAAGCAGTTTCCTGACTCACCTTCCTGACACCCACGGCTCTGCACATGCACAAAACACCTAGAGACCTTGCTCTAATGTCTTGCCCCTGCCATCTCCTCTTTCGGACAAGTGCCCTGAATTCTCCTTCTTACTCCTACTCTGGCCCTGGGGATCTCCGCTCCCAGCAGGTGCCAGAGGGAGTCTCGGGAGGTCCATAAGATCCCGTCACTGCACCTCACGCACCGGCTGCCCCTTCAAAGCCTTCTTGCATTCAGAAATCTGTGTGTTTTTCTGGACCCCATGGTCCAGAAAATTCCAGGACCTCATGGAATTAGCCTTCTTGCTGTCCCTTGGCATATTCCAAACCTCTCTGGGGACAGAATATTTAAGAGGAAACCTGAAAGACAAGGGGAACCAGCCAGCTAAAGAGTGAGAGGAACAGCGTGTCAGGCAGAGGGAATGTCAAGAACAGGGGCTCTGAGGCAAAAAGCCCCCAGCAGCTTTGGGATTGCCCAAGACTTCCCTGATAGCTCAGTTGGTAAAGAATCCACCTGCAATGCAGGAGACCCTGGTTCAATTCCTGGGTCAGGAAGATCCATTGGAGAAGGGATAGGTTACCCACTTCAGTATTGTTGGGCTTCCCTTGTGGCTCAGCTGATAAAGAATCCACCTGCAGTGCAGGAGACCTGGGTTGGGAAGATCCCTCAGAGAAGGGAAAGGCTACTCACTTCAGTATTCTGGCCTGGATAATTCCATGAACTATATAGTCCACGGGGTCATGAAGAATCAGACACAACTGAGCAATTTTCACTTCACTTCAAGGCCTCTGGTGGCTTGGTGTGCAAGGTGAACACAGAGAGAGGAAAGGATGGAGGATGAATCATGGCCAGTTGGCTTAGATAAGGAGTTTGGATTTTAAGCAGGAGTATGCCTGGATGTGATGTATGTGTTCATGAGCATTTACCCACCTGAATGAGAATATTGGGGTGCTTCCTTAGTTCCTCCTCCAAGAACTCCCCTGCCTACCTCCAACACACACATACACACAACCCTTCCATCTGTCCCCAAGCCTTTTGGATTCACACCCCAAATTCCCTCTGGCCAAGCCAGTCCCTCCTGTTGCTTCTGCTATGATATCTTCTTAGGCTGAGTGTCAACAGCCTAGGAACTGCCCCCTGTTCCCCATGTCCCAGTGACAACCTCATTTGCTTACCTTCAATTCAGGGCTCCCGCATCCAGGATCACCATGCCCCTTCACCTGCTCTAGTCACTGGAGCCCAAGCCTCAACCTCAGTGCAAAAGTCAAGGGCTCATTTGATTGTTCCATGCAGTGCAGCAGTGAGGGCCCAGTGCTTCCAGACATTTAGACATTTCAGGGGAAGTCTGAAATCCTGATTTGTATGGGAAAACTCCCAGTTTTAAAATATTAGCTCAAAACCAAAAATGTTTTAATGCTGGTGGAACAAAACAAATGCCATGGAGCAAAGTTAGTCAGGGCCTTCTGATTGGCCGCTGCAAGCATGACATCTAGTCCAGCACCTCACAATCAATCTGTTCTTCAATCAACAACCCACAAGTTGGGACTGCTCACTGCTGCCAGGCATCGAGCTGAAGTAGCAAGAGATTCAATATCCTTGTTTTTCTCCTGGTCCTTTAAGGCTTTCATGATTTCATTTAAACCTTCGGTTCACGTAGAATTTATTTTGGTGTAACATATGAAGTGAGGATCTAAATTCATTTCTTTTACAGATGGGTGGCCAATTGTCCCAATACCAAATATGGATAAATCTTGTTTTTAAAATGCCAACTTGACTATATAGTAACTTCCTATATATATTGAGTGACTTCCTATCATTTCTAAATTATATATCTCTCCATGGGCTTGTACCATACTTCTCATTATTTTAGTTGTATAATAGATTTAAAAGACATGGAAATATCTGATGGAGTTATCTCTGCTCTTTACATTTCTTTTTCAAACTTTTCCTGGCTAATCTTGCTTGGGTATGTTTCCACATCAACTTTAGAATCAACTTGTCTAGTTCTATGAGAAATCCTCCTGCTGTTGTCATTGTGATTACATTACTGTAGTTACGGAGAACTGACATCCTTATAAGGCTGAATCTCTTTATTCAAGAACATGGTGTAAGTTCATATTTGTATTCTTCAATAGCATTCAAAAAGTTTTCTTCACATAGATTTTGCACTTTTTAAAAGAATTTTGTTGTTAGGTTGCTTTTGCTAATGGAATCTTTCTTCCATTGTATTTTAGTACTAGCTAATTGTCTGTGTACTTCAAAGCTGTTGATAATAGAAAACTAACTTTGTACCCAGTTACCTTACTCAATTATTTTGTCATTTTCAATAAGATTTTCCGTTGTTTCTTGTGGGCTTCCAAACAAACAGTCAGACAATCTTCAAACTAGTAGGTCACCTCCTCCTTTCCAGGTTGATGCCTTCTTTCCCGCTTCATTGACTGGGACTCCAGTAGATAGTGATGGTGTTGCGGTATTTCTACTCTCTCCCCTGGTTTCAGATCCAAATATATAAAAGTCAATTTATGGCATTATTTGTGTATTCTAACTTCTTTAAAGCTTTTTTTTAGAGGGCAGGGGGCATATGTAGAATCTTTGTTCTCCAACCAGGGATTGCCGCCCCCCGCCCCCACTGTGGAAGCATAGAGTCTTAACCACTGGACCATCAGTGAAGTCCCCCTCAAAACTTTTTTAAAAATCAAAATAAATATTGAATTTTATTAAATCATTTTTTAGAACACTAGAGATAAAAATTCTAGAGATTTTAGAGACTAAAAAGGTCTCATAATGAGGATCATTGGACTTCTTAACATCAACCCAGAATACCAGATGCTGATAGAGAGCTGCCTTCAGAATTCTGGGGGAAGATGATTTCCAACCAAGATTTAGGCATCCAGCCAAACTGTCAATCAATTATCCAATAACTGAAATCCCATATGCAGTTTCCAAGGAAGCTACTGGCGTACATATTACAACAAAATGAAGGGAGTCAACTAAGAAAGAAAATGGCTTAGGATCTAAGAAATAAGGAATTAACACAGGAAAGAGGTGAAGGGAATTCTCAGGCTAATGATGAAGAGAAATGTCAGGACTTTCACAGTGGAAGTGCCAGGAGAACAACTGGTCAGTTAGGAGCAGGAGGACAGAGTTCAAGAAAAATATAGAACTTACAGATTACCAGATATGTTTGAATGTATTGCTAGATGTTTAGACATGTTTGTGGGATGAATTAATGATGCTAAAAGAAAAACAATTAAATGAAAAACTGAGGTAATTACTAACTCTGGGGGTGGGGGAAACTGTAGAAGATAGTATTTACAACCATTAAATAGTATTTTGTTTAGCTATGAATACTGCTGGCTTTTCTGGTAGCTCAGATGGTAAAGAATCCACTTGGAGTGCAGGAGACCTGGGTTCTATCCCTGGGTTGGGAAAATTCCCTGGAGAAGGGAATGGCTACCCATTCCAGTATTATTGCCTGGGAAATCCCATGGACAGAGGAGCCTGGCAGGCTACAGTCCATGCAGTCACAAACAGTCAGACATGATTGAGTGGCTAACACTTAAAAATGCTATACATATAAATAATCTAAGTGTTTTCATTTAGCAACTGTCATAGAACTGTATTGGAAGGGAAAGTGGGGGTTTGTGTGTGGTGTTTGGTGGAGCATTAGCAATCTTATACAGGAGGAAGCCAATGCATATCTAAACAATAATGATAAAGAATGGTATTTAGAAATATAAAAGTAAATGTCAGAAAGTGAAGTTGCTCAGTCGTGTCTGACTCTTTGCAACCCCATGGACTGTAGCTTACTAGGATCCTCAATCCATGGGATTTTCCAGGCAAGAATACTGGAGTGGGTTGCCATTTCCTTCTCCAGGGGATCTTCCTGACCCAGGGATCGAACCCAGGTCTCCTGCATTATAGACAGACGTCAGAAGGAAGAACTAAAGGAGTTGAAAGTATTTGCTTCTGGGGAGGGGGCTAGGTGGTAAAAGGAAGGATGGATTGCCACTTTTGATTATCAGTTTCATGGGATCACTTGATTTAAAATTTTTTTCTGCAAAAATATTTTGATAAAAATAGAAATTTGATTTTAAAATATTCCTGTGTGAAATAATTAAAGGCACTTTTTGTATCACTTCTGCTCCAGGCAAAATGAAACTGTGTTCCTCAGTCGTGTCCAACTCTTTGCAACCCCATGGACTATAGCCTGCCAGGCTCCTCTGTCCATGGGATTTTCCAGACAAGAATACTGGAGTGGGTTCCCATTCCTTCTCCAGGGGATCTTCCCAATCCAGAGATAGAACTCAGGTCAAAATGAGCGGACTAAAATTTGGATAAACCAAGACACCAGTCCCAGCTCCACAAATTATTAGCTATATGACCCTAATAATAGGCAAGTTGTTCAGTCTCTCTGAGCCACTGTTTTTTCATCTAGAAAGTTGAGATAATACTTGTAGCTACATTGTAGAGCTAGAGAGAGGATAAAATGAGATCATACCTGAGCCTGCATGGAGAAGCATCCCATAACAATGTCTGCTGTCCTGGTTATTGTTGTTTCAATTTTGCTTCCTTCAGATCCCAAGTGATTAGCCTTAAGCAACTCACTTAACTTCTCTGAGCCTCATCTTTCAAACTGGAACAAAATACTTTGAGCCACTGAGGAGATAAATGGGATAATGAGTGTAGACTACCTGCCACCTAATCTCTCTAAAGATCAGACACCTCCTTTTTAAAACAGGAAAATCCTTTTAGGGTTTTCTGAGGATGAAATTAAATGACATAGCTGAAACCTCTAGCACAGTTCCAAGGACACATTTATTTACTTTAAAAAGCTAACAGTGGGTAAAACTAACAACCTTTTAAAGTCATAAAAGTAAGAAAACCTTAAACATATGCTAATGTCAATATGTCAATTATATCTCAATAAATGTAAAAAAACATAAAAATATTATATGCTGATTACACAACACATGGAAATTTTAAAGAAGTTGAAAAACAAAAATCATCAGTAACTGCAATGTTTTCTAATATATATTTTTTGCCTTTTTTCAGGGAAGGGGGCCTCATGGATTGTGGGATCTTAGTTCCCCGACCAGGGATTGAACCCTGGCCACAGCAGTGCAAGTCCCAAATCCTAACAATGAGGCCACCAGAGAACTCCCTGCATCTATTTATAGTATCAGTCAATATAGGGCAGTTCATGCTGCTGGGGAAACCATACAGAAATTTCAGCAATTTAACAGCACAAAGGTTTATTTCTGCTCATATCCAGACTGCATGAGCCCTGGTGACTCTCAGGGGTGCTGCTCCCCCCAAGGTGGCTCCTGTGACCTCCTGGTCCCTGCACATCACCAGTGTTCCCAGGGCTGCTGAGGCCACAGGAGCTTGAGCTGGGGAGCCCCCAGCCAGCAATTAAAACACTGCCACCCTGAAGTGATGCATTTACTTTCCTCACATGTCATTGGCCAAAGCAAGTCACATGGGCACGCCACGCCTGCTCTAGGGGAGGTTGAGAAAGTTCAGTTCTCCAACTGCACCTGGCAGGGGGTGAGGGTGGGAGGATAGGTGAGCAGTGGCATGTCTACTCTGCACATTACAGAGCGGACATCACATTGTGTATAGGGTTCTGCCAGCTGCTTTTGTCTCTAACCATTACATTAGGAACTACTCTTTGGAAACATGTGGTCAACATGCAGCTCTAATAAAACTTTTAAAGTGCTGTAGTGACATGCTTCCCCTTTCCTTTTTCTCTTCGCCCCCTTACAACCAAGGGAGCTGTGTGCAGGTGGCAGGCTTCAGCCCCAGCTCTCTGCCTGCCTTCACTTCCTCCAGCCAACGAAGTACAGGCAAGTCCCACCATTGCTTCTCCGTGCTCGTGCAGCTCCTCAGTGTCGTTCTCTCCAGAAGTAACACGTTTGGAGGTGAGGCCGAGAGAACCTGCTGAACAACTGCCGGCTTAGCAGCTCCACACGTGGGGTGCGGCTGCACGCGGCTCTGCTGGGGCCTCCTTGCGCAGACAGTCAGCCGCGGGTGCGAACGTGCAGTGTTAAAAGTGACACCAGCGCGGTGGAGGCGTCGTTGTCAGCTGTTGCAGGAGATGACACCCCGGCCTGCAGGGTTGAGTGAGAGTTCGGGAAGCGGCAGCCCCTCCTTGCCTGGTCCCAGGATCCAGGGTCCAGGAAACTGAAGCTGTGGGGATGTTGAGGACTGTGTGAGGTCTGGAGGCAGAGCACAGGAAAGGAAGGGGCCCTTGGAGGCAGGAACCCTCCTCTGCAGGAGGGTTGCTAGGGTCCATGTCCTCCAAAGAACTTTTGCTGGGAGCCCAGTTCTGGTCACACACGGAGACAGCTGTGATGTTTACAAAAGAGGTAAAATACAACCGCTAAGGCTTATAATCCAGTTGTGGAAATGTTGCTGATGCACTGGAAACACTGAAATGAGGATGCAGATTGCATTCTTGTCTGGCATTGGGCTGTACGGGCAGTTGGCAGAGAGTCAGAGGCCTTTGGAGGTGGGAGAGTTTGGTGAGGGCACAGAAATGTTCCCAGGGGCTCTGTTCTTCTCAGCTGCTGCCATCCACGGAACCCCAGAGAGGAAGAGAGGGAAGAGGAAGCAGGGTGTTAGTTCATTCTTCAGCAGTGTGTGATCAGGTCAAGGATGCTGTTTTGCAGGTGGAGAAACTGGGGCCTGGAGGGCCTAACCAGCTCAGATATGCCACCAGAGCCAAGACTGTGCAACCCAGTGCCTTCTGCGGGAAGCCTGGTAAGCATGTTCTAACATAGGCTGAGGATATAACTCTAAGGTCTGACCTGTATACAGTACCAACTGGGGGCTGGCTCTGCATTCATTATAAAGTAAAACCCACCAACATTGACTCTTTTGGGTGTGAAATAAAACGACTCGCCTCTAGTTTTACTGTTTACAAAACACTCTCCTGTTTATCATCTCATTTTCTCTTCACAAGAACCCTGTGACAAACCCATTATAACTACCATTTTGCAACTTAGGAAACTGAGGCTTGGAGAGGGAATGCACTGTGTTCACAAAGCCTCTTAAGGGCAGAATGGACCCCAATGCCAGGGAGTCTTTCATCTCACTAATCACTCAACATAACACAGATTTTAGTTAATTTGCTTGTCGTATCCAATTTCCTCTTCCAACAGGGCTTGCCTGCCACAAGCCCAGCCTGCAGCTTGATTGGACCAAGAGTAGAGAGAGGGCTGTTCATTGGCTGACCAGTAGCCAATCAGATATGTTTGTTGGTTTCTCCAAGTCTTGCCTGGAAGCCCCCGGCTGGGGAACCCAGGCCTGACTTCCGCGGGGATACTGTGATGAAGTCTGTGTTTGCCTGCTCCTTAGGGGATACTGTGATGAAGTCTGTGTTTGCCTGCTCCTTAGGTCTTCAGTGCTGCTCTCATTTCTCCCTCAACCACCTGTCCTCCACACTCCTACAGCCCCTGGAACCTGTGAGCCCTGGAGCCCTAATAACTTCTCCCATTCTCTATCCAAGGCGAGTAGGATTTCTTGCTCAGTGAAGGGAGCCCTGTGAAACCGAATAGCCTGGGCTCTGCCCCAGCAAGGAATCTTCTGCCCTTTCAGATTACTCTTCTGTAGGGGAAGCATTATGCCTGCCTCAAGAGTTGCAAGGGCAGATTACAAAAATATTATGAGGCCTACGTATTCTACCGTTTGCTGCTGCTACTGCTAATTCGCTTCAGTCGTGTCCGACTCTGTGCGACCCCAGAGACGCACAGAGAATCCCCTGGGATTCTCCAGGCAAGAACACTGGAGTGGGTTGCCATTTCCTTCTCCAATGCATGAAAAGTGAAAAGTGAAAGTGAAGTTGCTCAGTCGTGTCTGACTCTTAGCGACCCCATGGACCGCAGCCCACCAGGCTCCTCCGTCCATGGGATTTTCCAGGCAAGAGTACTGGAGTGGGGTGCCATTGCCTTCTGTTTAGTATTTCATTAACCTGTACAAGGTTTGTGCATTTTTTATTAATTTGTCACTTCTTTTTAAGTTGGGTTTTCTTATGAGTTAATATGTCCTCAATGGTTTCTTGTCTTCTCCTTCCCTCTCTCCTTTTCTTCTTTCTCAGACACCACCTTATCTATTTTAAGGCATTTCCGATTCCTAAAATGTGAACTGTTGAGTGGTCTGCCATTTGCCCCTAAAATAACTCTGGGCTCTCATGGCCTGTTTTTATTTGTACCATATGATTTTATTTCATCAGAACTTCATGTATTTGGACAGTAATAAACAACACCGAATCTGAAAAAAAAAAAAAAAGAATTGCAACTGCAGGATCACTAGGTCCCGCCCAGCCAGTGCTGAGACCCAAAGCGACATTTCCAGCAGCCCCTGACCTCAAAGCTATCCTGTCCTCACTGGGCTCACAGGCTCGAACAACTTGTTTTAACAGGTCTTCTTCACATATGCTTCAAATTGCTCCTCTGGCTTTGCTGTCCTTTCAGCCCTGAGTTAAACATCATCCTCCCCATCAGTGCTGGCAAGGCTGGATTTTGGCCCATCCTTTGATGGACTTTGGGTGTGCCTCTACCCTGCAAGTGTAAGTGGGACTTCTACTAGATTGGATCATATAAAATATGCTCATTTGTAAAACTTAGTCTTAGGCCTGGCTTTGAGATGCTGCTGAGAGTTCTAGGAGCCTGAAGTCATTTTCACAGCCTATGGATAGTTCATCTTCCCCATCCTGACCCCCTTCCCCTCTGTATCCTTATCCCTCCTTCAAGCTCTCCCCTTTCCTTTGTCACCAAATAACCTTGAAAGTGTGGCCTCCAAGGCCAGCTCTTCTACCCAATCCCACTGGCAAGCCCAAGGCTGCCTCTTCTGTACCTGCTTCCTGTGTTCCTGAATTGTCTCAGCCCCAAGGCCATATCTCCCACTCTCGAATGCCCTGCCTTCCCCCACAGTAACCCTGCCTTTTCTCCTCCTAGCTTCCTTTTCCCTCTCTCAGATTCCATCTTTATTCTGGACTCTTCCCTTCTGCTAACACCTCTCAATCTTCCCTGGAAGCACATCCTAAGCTCAGTTTACAGATGAGAAAACCAAGGCTAGGAGAACAAAAGGAAGCTGGCTGCAGGGCTGCAGCTGGGAAGCTATGGAGCAGCGGTTTGCATGGATTCTGAGTGAAGACTCATGCCAGCTTCACCCTGCACAGCCCATTGAACTCACCAGGCGTGACCTGCCATCCACCGAACTCATGATGCAGACCTGGCTTCCACTCAGTGGGAGCCTCTCACGGCCCCTCACTGCAGCCCTTTTCTCCCATGAGGCCACCCATCATGATGTTTCTCTATCAATTCACACCACGATGTCATTTCCCCCTTCCATGTTTCTGTCATCATGAGTAAGGCTGCACATCTCATTTCTTGAGCAGCCGTTCATACTTCCTTTCTGAGAGTGGCCTGTTGCTTTTTGCTCGTTTTCTTTGGGGCGGTTGATTTTCTTCCTACTGTAGGAGTGCTTTCACATTTAAGGAAACTCACCCTTTGCCATATGTGTTGCAAATATTTTTCCAGATTTTTTTTATAGTGGAATTCTAATATAATATGCAGTCAAATTTTCAATATTTATTTTTTGGCTTGACATTTACTGTCAATCCAGTTGGCCTTCTTCTGCAGTACTCTTCTGGGCTTTTGGGGTGTGAGGTCTCCCCCCACTCTGCCCTTAATCATGTAGATTGATGATGTGTATACCCAGTTTTGCCGGCCTTCCTTTTAATGTTACTTTCAGCTTCCTCAAAATCAGGGTGAAAGTTACATGTGAGCCAGTTCTCCTGGGGATGCTCTGGTGAGGATGTAGGAAACGGAGAGCAGATGGTCCATCATGGTCCATCTACCCAAGGGCTGTCCAAGGGCCAGGGTGGCAGGAGGCCTTAGGACGCTTACTGGCTGAGAAGGGATCTCCAGCGGGTGGGTGAGTGAAGGCTAGGGGAGGGGAAAAGAAGGAATTGGGGTGAGACGGCGGAGGGCAGGCTGGGGACCCTAGAGTCGCGGGCTGAAGCAGAAGCAAGCATGGTGCGCACACAGGTAGAAGCGGCGACTCTCTCCCTCTCGCAGCGGGCGGCAGGCTCTGGGGTCCCTGGGGTCCGGGGGCGGGTTCTTGGCGCGGTCTAGTGATGCCCTAATTAAGCCGCGGGTACATTTCCCAGCCCAACTGTCACCCGCGCGCTACGCAAGCCAGGAATGAATATTCCCAAAGCGCCAACAGAAGGAAGTTCTTCATAAAAACGCAGCCCGAGGGCGTGAAGGGAAAACAAGCCCTGTTCACACGCAGGCAGCGCATCCGCTCGGCACAGCCCGGAGGAGGCGGAAGCGCGGCCGGTAGGGCGGCGGGGCGGGCACCGTGAACCCCCAGCGTGCAGATGCCTAGCTCCTCGGGAGCTGGAGGCTCTTTTCCTGCCGAGTCTTTTTTGCCGAGCCCCTTGGCGGCTCCTCCCCGGGACTCTGGGGCGCTGGGCATCACCTCCGAGGACCCAGGTGCCCTCCATCCCACTCCCCGCTGCAAACAGCTGGCGCTGGCCTGAGTCTGGCAGTTTGCTGGGGCACCCTTGCCCTGAAGTCCCCAGACGCTCTGTCCGCTTTTTGACCCCGTGATCTTGAGCACATCATTCCCTGTCTTGTGCTTCTGTTTCCTTCTCTGAAACGTGAGGCTAATAACAAACACCTCCCTCTGCTTGTAAGGACGGAGGGAGATCCGTGTACATCACTTGCTGTAGTCATGGCTCCTTAAAGGAGAGATTTGAGGGGTGGAGAGCAGAGATGTTTTGAAAAAAATTTCTCCCTTCCCTGCTCCATGGACTTCCCTTTCCATTCCTCTACCTGCTGGGGTAACTGCAGGAAGGCTCTTCAACAAGAGGTCATCACATGGAGCCCTCTAACCTTTCCAGGGCTCCCCTTCAGCCACAAAAGAACCGTCAAACTTGAGATGATGAAGTCCATCCCATTGAGCCTGTCAGCATCCTTGGCTCCAGTTGCTCCTGGGCACCTGGGCCCCAGCCAGGTCCAGATCTGGTGCTCCAGAGCCAGCCACCTTGCCTCCCTCCCCTCTTCCTCCTGGTGCCTCTGCAGGGGCTTTAGTGAGGGTGGGGACAGTGTAAGCTTGGGTGCCAGATTTCCTGGGATTGATCTCAACTTGATGGTCCAGGTAGCACCTAGCTCATTGCAGGCCAATGTTGTTATTCACTCTGCACTCAATTTGCCTCCTCAAGCTCAATGTAACCTCTCCTTTCATCTGCCAGTCTCTCTGCTTTGTTGGCAGCTCCAGGGGCAGGTGCCAAGCCTCCTTCACTCTGCTTCTCCAGTGTCTAACACAGAGTCCAACACACAACAGATGCCCAGTGAATTTAACTGGCGATGCACGTAGTGGTCTCAGTGGTGTGGATGAGCAACCTCTCAAAGAATCTCTGTGCATAGATAACCAACATCTGGAAAGTCTAAAGCTTCACTGTTGGCCAGTTCTTTGGGGAGCACTGGCTACATCATTTGTGGAATTCACCGCAAATGAAAATGCAGGCCCTTTGTTAAAATGTTAAGAATTTCAAGATGGTGATGACAGAGTGCTAAATTCAGCTCTGTGAGCACTTCTGAGCATGGGCCCTGCACTCCTGCATGGTTGCCCATCCGTTAAGTAGCCCAGCCCTTGGGTCTTAGGGGGTAAGTGCCTTGAGTGTGTCCTGTGCAGATATTATAACCACTGCCCTCTCTGGGCACTGCCTGTAAGGTGATCATCCTCAGCCAGAGAGCAACATTTCCCTTCCTAGGAAAGACCTACTGAAATTCTGGAATCAATGGGCAACGATGTGTCCATTCATTCAGGCCAATGAAGCTTTGATTTAAAACAAGACCCTAAGTAGATTCTCCTTCAGTGTGATTATTAAGTCACAAGGCTCTCCCTGCCCTGCTAACCAAGTCTTTGGCCCTGTGTCTATGTATTGAGTACTTGCTGTGTGCTGGCCCTGCTCCAAGCCCCAGGATTACAGCAATGATCAGCACAGATGAAGCCCCTGACCTCCTAGGTCTGTCACTGTAGCGGAGAAGACAGAAAATAAATAGAAATAAGAAGACAAATATACAGTATAAGGTCAGGGAGTACCCAGTGCTATTTGACAAAAGAGAAAAAAAGGCAGCCTAACTTGACAGAATGGGGTGGGTGTAATGACAGAGTGGTTAGGGAAGGACTCCCTGAGGGTGTATCTTTGGAGCAGAGACCTGGGTGAGGTAGAGAGGGACCATGCCCAGGCTTGAGGACAGAGTGCTCCAAACCGGGAATTGCGAATGCAGGAACATGACTGGCAAAAGCAGCAAGGGGGCAAGCAGAGGTGGTGTGGGAGGGGCTGAGATCTGAGAGGTCCCTGGGACCCAGAGCAGGCAGGGGCCTCTTAGCTCCAAGAGGAGTTTGGATCTATGTCTTAGCCACAGGCCAACAACTCATTCATGTCATTGACAGCAGGCTGTCACATTCCCTTCCTCAAGGTGATTCTCAAACTACTTTTCCTCCAAATTCTGAGCTTCTGTGTTTCAACCTTGCCTCTCAGGTCCCCGGCAAGATGACAGGGGATGCAGGAAATGAGAGAGTGCTGGGTTTGACTTGTTCTTCTGTAGTTACTGCTTTGAGACTTGGATCCAATGCTTAAACTCTCCAAATTGAGAGTTTTATCTCATCCTGCACCTTTCAGGGGCAGGAGAGCCTGGTGGGCTGATGTCTATGGGGTCATGCGGAGTCGGACACGACTGAAGTGACTTAGCAGCAGCAGCAACTTTGTTGGGAGGGCTTGGGATATAAAGCATCTATTGGGAACCCCAGCACATAGGAGGCATTCAGAGGTACTTGGTAAGTATTAGCCTCAGTTATCAACTACCTTTTACCCTTTCCAGGGGGCTCACTGTTGGTTTTCATCACAGCATCACTAGAATTCCACTGTCCCCATCCTATGGGGAAAAGATAGTTTTGTCCTGAGCATTGTCTTCAAGTTTCTTTCCTGAGGGGGCAAAGGAAGGGAATTTAATGTTTTCATTCTACCAATCCCATGCCTGGCACTACTATACATGATTCCATATCATCCTCCAGCAAGCCCAGAGCTCCCATTACATGGGCACAGAAGCCGAGGCTCAGAGGAGATCAGGAAAGTAGTGACATGGCTAGGAAGTGGCAGGCTTGCAGTCAGCCTGCTGCTCCCTCCATGGTTTGCCTGGGAAGGAAACCCAAGGGTATATTATGGGCACAGCTGGGCTCTGGGGCCCAATGCTGGTGTCTGCTTGTGCTTCCTCCAGGGAAGTTGGATACTGTTGTCTGCTACATGCCTTAGTTTTCCCATCTGTAACTGGGGAGAATAACAGTCCCTACCCATAGGATTATTGTGAGAAAGAAATGAGATAACCTGTGTGTGCACCGAGAACAGTCCTTGCCTGGCATACAGTTATTGCTCAGATCATCTTAACTATCACATTATTGGAAAGTCATAACCCAGTGTTTTCTTAGTATTAATAATACCTTATGAATCAGACCCTCTAAGCCTACCCTTCCCTGGGCTGCACCAGAGACAGTGACCTGGGTGACAGCTTAGCTGAGGGGTCCCCTTTGGTGGTCGCAGATGACCACAGCTCTATCCCACCCCACGTGCCTATCTGCCCTTGGTCCTTGCACTTCCCATCAAGAGGTGAAATTGGATTCCCCTCCGCTTTGAATCCAGGGCCAGAAGTGATATTGCCTGGGTTCTGAGCCTGCATCAGAAAAGGCCAGGAGGCTTCCCTGCTTCTCCTGGGATGCACCTTCTCGGAAAGCAACTACCCCAGAAGAAGCCCAGGTAGGAGTCACCCTGCAGAGGCCCTGAGTTTGTGCCCAGACATGCCAGTGTGTCCATGAAGTCTTGTTGGACCTTCCAGACCAGCCCACCCATGGTCAATGCCACTTAGAGCCCTGCCCAAGCTCCCCCGGCCCAGGCCTCTCTGAAGTCAGCAGGGGTTTGCTGTCCCACAGCAGTGCAGAGGGGCAAGGATGGGAGTATCAGCTGAGGTTGGCTGTGAGGCGGGCCCAGGGGTGCCTCAACCTGCTCTGAGGGTTCTGACACACTCACGTGGGGTCTGACCTGCAGAAGGGGAGGCCCCACTTGAGGCTGCCTGTGAGGACTACCCCAGGAATGCCCCCAGCCTGCTGTCCTGGTGCACATCTCTTTCAGCTCCACTTTCTGTGAAGTCCTCATGGATTGGGATTGGCTATGGTGGAGATATCCACACCATAGAAATTGACAAATCAGGTTTCCCCACCTCCCTCCTGGGTAGGGCCTCTGCCCTCAAGGATCTCCCATCTCCTTAAAGGAGACAGACCTCATGTGACCACATCACCCCTATAGACCCGCAGCCCTCAATACTGGAAGCAGGGAGACCCAGGTTTACTAAGGAGATAGGCCTTCTGTCTCTTGCTCCTCTGACCATTTGCCTAAGTCCCAAGTTCCACTTTTTTGCATAGACTCCAGTTAGCAGCATTCCTCCCATTTTATAGCTGGGCAAACTGAGGCCTCTGAAGGTCAAAGGTCTTGCTGGAGTCTATGCCGCTTCCCGGGGGACAGAAATGACAGTAAATCTCATGTCTCTTGAGCTGAAGGGGCATTAGAAATCATATGTCCAGCCTTCTCCTTGCTCAGGCTGCAGGAGCCCAGGACAGGGAGGAGCTTGCCAGCAGGCCCACAGCAGGTTGTAGGTAAAGTTAAGGATCCCTGACTCCCTACCTGAACTCCCCACCACACCCCTTTTCTACCCCCAGATCCCTCCAGTGGCCACTCCCACCTCTGACAGTGACCCTGGTTCCTAGAATGCAGCCCACAAGCCCCTTTTGGGTGGTTTGTGCACAGGGTCACATAAAGGCATCACGCCACTCTGTCCCTGACCCAGGATCCCAGCTGTGAGTCTCCCTCTCACATACTTGGCTTGACTTGGAGTTTGCCCCAGTCCTTTTTTTTTTTTTTTTTTTAGCTACTAAAAATATACTTTGAAAGTTTAATTAAAAATTCACAGCAAATACAATTTTGGGACATAATAATCAGAGCACACTTCATGATGCTGTCATGGTAGGCTATGATACTAGCTTTCGGGTAAAACTGCAGTACACTTTCTTTGGCAACCTGGGCCTTTGATCTTCCAACATGTTTCTTTTGAAACAAAAGCTGCCTGTTGAGGTTGCTGACATCAATAGTTAGTATCCAGATCAATCAGGTCGATGTGGGAGAAGCTGGTGAACACGAGGTTTTTGAAGAGCTCGCAGCCGATGCCGCCCACTCCCACCAGCAGGACCCGGCCTCCAGTTGCGTCCTCACCCAGCTCCTGGGGCAGCCCCCACGACAGTGCCATGGCGGGAAGACCATGAGCCACGGCAGAGGCTGAGGCAGGAGAACTGAGCCACAACTGGAAGCAGATCAGCCCTGGTCCTTCTGCACTTTGTATTCTGCTTATCTCCTTGCAGGGTCAATATTTGCTATTTAAATGATGCTATTTGCTTGTGTTTGAGATTTTGCATTTTGCCCTGTATTCTGGGACCTGGAAGGGAGAATCTGGGGTCACTGAGGTGGCCTGGAACTCCCAGTAGCCCCTGGGAGCTGAATAGCTCCTGGGAGCTGAATTCACTGCCTAGCATTCACTCTTTTTTTCACCACTTTATCCATATTGATACTTAGACACATGCACCTTCTCGTGTTCATATCTATTCTATCAAAAAAAGAAAAAAATCTTTCTTAAATGTCAGTCTTCTGCCAGGTACTTTTAGGTCTGGGAAGCATGGAAGTGAAGGAGTAGAGTGGGTGGCAAAGACTGCTGCACTCTTGCCAGAAACCTCACTCTAGCTCCAGGGTTAAAACCCTGTGAGGTTACAGCTCCAGGGTCCCCTGCAGGTAGATGTGGTCAGAGAATGAGTTTCAGTCACTGGAACATTGGCAAAAGAGGCAAATAACCCTTCCCAGGCCTGTCTCAAAATGATCTCCAAATCTCCTCTATCTTCCAGCTAGAATCAGAAGATCTGGTGAAAACTCCAAGGCTGCAGCAGCCAAGATGGCAGTCGCTTAGATACACGTAGCTATGTAAATGGAAACTCAGGTAAATTCAAAATTCAGTTTCAGCCATATTACAATTGTTCCCTAGTTACATGTGTGCAGATATCTCGGCTCCCATGGTGGGTGCTGCTTCAAGACCCCAGGGTCCTGCATGACCCAGTGGAAGGCCACCCACCCACCAGAAATGCCCATGTTGAGTGGTGTGTGAGAAAGAAAGAAACCTTTACTAAGTTCAGATGGGGGTGGGGTAGGTGTTTGTTATTTACTCTAAGTGATACACATCCTGGCCTGCAGGAACTACTGCTGGCTAGTCCGGGAGCAGCCCACAAACAGTCAGGCTTGGGCAGTGATGCTGAGACAGAGTGGGACACAGGCTTCCAGAGCCTGAGTCTGGGGATGAGGCTATCTTCTTGTTGCTGCTGTTCAGTTGCTCAGTCATGTCCAACTCTTTGTGACTTCATGAACTGCAGGCTTCCCTGCCCTTCACAACCTCCCAGAGTTTGCTCAAACTCATGTCCGCTGAGTCGGTGATGGCATCCAATCATCTCATTCTCTGTTATCCCCTTCTCCCCCTGCCCTCAATCTTTCCCAGCATCAGGGTCTTTCCCAGTGAGTCGGCTCTTTGCATCAGGTGGCCAAAGTATTGAAGCTTCAGCTTCAGAATCAGTTCTTCCAGTGAATATTCAGGATTGATTTCCTTTAGGATTGACAGGTTTGATCTCCTTGCTGACCAAGGAACTCTCAAGAGTCTTCTCCAGCACCACAATTCGAAAACAATTCTTCAGTACTCAGCCTTCTTTATGGTCCAGTTCTCACAAGGTTAAGGCTCAAAAATGCCCTTTTAGACTTGAGTAAGATTTAGTTGAGAATTGTGACTCATACATTCTTCCTTTTATCAAAGTATTTTCTCAGGTAGAGCTCTGCTAAGCTCATTTATACAGTGGTGCCAATTCATTCAGTCTGTCCCAATTGAATGTCAAAAGTAATCTGAGCGTTAGGCTAAGCCATGGAGTAAGGAATGATCATTGGCCATGTAGGGGTACACTAAGCATTATTTTTGGGTTGGAGAGCTTTGTTGTACCCACATGCAGGTGAGAGAGAAGGGGAACAGGGCAGTCTGGGCCCTTGGCCAGCCCACTGCTTTCCCTTAGCAGAAGGAACAACAATGGAATCTTCATTTTCTTGAGTGAAAGGTTTATTTGCTACCAAAAGAAACAGAATGACGCGTGCTAATAGTCTGAAGAGCACACCGCGGGGCACGGGGGCCCATGTTCTTTCCTTCCCAGGGGGCCCCGCAGTGTCTCGGGACAGCTATGCGTCCTGGTGGACTTTATCATGAGACTCAGGAGCGTGGTGTCGGGGCCTGGTCACGGTCATTGAGTCAGGCGGTCTGGTCCGTACCTACGCTCACCGTAGCCCGGCTGGACGACCTTGGGCAAGTCACTTCATCTCCTTCCTGCGTCAGATGCGGACAGAAACACCAGGGCCTTAGTCAGTTTCTCAAATGAGTTCAAATGAGAGGTTGTATGCAGAGTCTGGCACGGAGGCCAACTCCCCGCCCTTTGGAGCTCCTCCTGGATGAAGACAATGAAAAGAAAACCGTTTCCCCAAAGGGGGGCACGCAGTCCAGGTGCCCCCGGCCGGCTGGCAGCGGAGGGGTTAACGACGCCTGTGTCCGAGGAACAATAAATGGCCGGTGGTGGAAACGCTGAACTGTGATGACGGGGCTGACAGAGGCTATTTTCGGAGCCCAACCGCACGGAGTAATAGGATTGGAGCGGAGGCAAGCGTGACCAGAGCCGATGTTCTCAGCTGCCGAGGCAACCACGCCAGCCGCTGCGCCAAACAAAACACTCGCGGCTGCTCCCCACCCCGCCCCCACTCCCACTGCGGGGTGGTGGTGGTGGGGTTATCTCGACCTTCAGGCAAAGCCACCCGGGCAAAGCATCCTGAAGATTGCTTTTCAAAAAAATTTTACTTTATTATAGTTGATTTACACTGTTGTGTTCATTTCTTCTGTATAGCACAGTGATTCCGTTATACATGTATATACATTTCTTTCTGTATTCTTTTCCATTATGCTGTATCATAGGAGATTGACTATAGCTCCCTGCGCTGTACAGTAGGACCTTGTTGATTGTCCATGTAAAAGTCTGCATCGGCTAATCCCAAACTCCCAGTCCAACCCTCCCCCGCCAACCCCGCCACCCCTCCCTGAGCAACCACAAGTCTCTTCTCTATGTTTGTGAGTGTTTCTGTTTCATACAAGTTTATTTGTGTCATAGTTTAGCTTCCACATGTAAGTGATAGCATGTGTTATTTGTCTTTCCCTGTCTGATTTACTTCACTTAGAATGATCACCTCTAGGTCCATTAGCGGGGAAGGCAATGGCACCCCACCCCAGTACTTTTGCCTGGAAAATCCCATGGACGGAGGAGCCTGGTAGGCTCCAGTCCATGGGGTCACTAGGGGTCGGACACGACTGAGCGACTTCACTTTCGCTTTTCACTTCCATGCGTTGGAGAAAGAAATGGCAACCCACTTCAGTGTTCTTGCCTGGAGAATCCCAGGGACAGGGGAGCCTGGTGGGCTTCTGTCTGTGGGGTTGCACAGAGTCGGACATGACTGAAGCGACTTAGCAGTAGCAGGTCCATTAGTGTTACCGCAAATGGCATGATTTCATTATTTTTTATGACTGAGTAATATTCCATTGTATATCTGTATCACAAGAAGACTGCTTTGATTTCCTAACTGGGGTGCCCTGCAGACCTACTGCTCCCCCATCCTTTGTCCTCAGCTTGCTCTGCACAGCACAGGGAGAAAATGGAGACAGAGGGGAGCCACACTGTTGTAGGATGGCCTGGTGGGAAGTGAGCACCAGTGTCTCGCTCCAGGAACAGAAGTTGGAGGATTCTTCATCCTTCAACGTCTCCTGCTTTGAAAGAGGACTCCCTTCTGTCCTGCACGCCAGGGGACAGTGTCTCTCTGCCTTGGCATTGCCACCAAAGCTTACTCTGGGGGGCAGGCAAGGCCCATGTGGTCTGGCTGGGGGTTAAGATCCACCCAAGAAGGAGCAAGACCAGGAGCATCTTCACGTGTGCCTGGGGTCAGGGGTGGGCGCCCTCTTGAGGGCCCCTAATCTATTCCAGGGGTTTCATCTCTTAATGCTGACACCTTGGTGACACAGATCTGCTCGTTCTTATGTCACAGGTATCTACAATGCACTAAGTGGCAGGGCTCCTTTGTCCTCTAGGTGCCAGGAGGTTCTCAGGCTCAGATGAGCACCCCCCTCACCGACTCCTGCATTTGCCTCCTGCCCTCCCAGCACGACCCCCGAGCAGACCTACATACACAGTGGGATCATACCTCTCGAAAAGTGGCACGTGCAGGTCTTTTCTTCTTTTCTTCTCTCTGACCTTCCTGCTTGCCTGCCAGAGGCACCCAATGCCACAGGGAGATCAGGGTGGTAACAAGGCATAGAGAGAAAGAGAACGTGCAGCCAGGCTAGGAGCTCCAAGCCACAGCCCAGAGCCTTTAGAGGCCAGGCTTTGCGGCAGAAGAAAATGTTTGCTAAGTTCTGTACATTGTCCTGTATACATCAGGTGCAGTGCTTGGAGCTCTGAGCCCTGAGGCTTCTTCTAAGCTGGTGCAAGGTGGAGCAGACACTGAATGTGACAAGAAGGTGAGCTGGCGCTGGACAGAGGGACCTCAGGATGGGGGAGGGATGTCAGAAAATGCTGCCAGGTTTCATGAAACTCAGGGGCCTTGGCAGCTCAGGTGGGACCCCAGGAGTGGGAAGAAAGAAAGTCAAAGGTCAAAGGAGACGCTGCCACTTACCTCATTCCCTGTGCTTCTGGAACTGAGGGCCAACTTCCATAGCAGGGCTGTCCCCTGAATGACACAAGTTCATGAAGCATAAAAGGGGCTTGGGGCAGAGCCCTCAGGCTCCTGGACTCCCAGCTGCATGGAAGGGAACCAGAAGGAAGCTGAGAGTGTCTTGTGAACTTGCCAAGGGATCAGCCTTCTAACCAAGAACTGCAGAGCAGCCAGCCACTCCAGGGTCATTATGGGGTCATAGCTAGACTGTTGGGCAGCTGTCCCCAGATTGGGGAACCCAGGAGCAGGGCCCTGCTGCGGAGGTTGCAATCCCCTTGCCTGGCTTAGGTGTAGTGAGCAGACCCTGGGACCCCAGCTACAGGACTACTAGGGTGGGGAGGCGGGTGGTGGTGATAGGAAGGGTTGAGAGCACGATGGCCTGTCCGCTACAGCCCAGGGACCAGCAGCCCCTGAAGGCACAGCCGCATCCCTGCAGCTTAGCAAAGAGGAACAGGGAGGAGAGGTGTCCTCTTGAGAGCAAGAGACAGCCTTGCAGCTGTTCCAACCTTTGAAAAGTCAGGTACAAAGCTAAGAGATGGAATGAACTTGAACTGGGATGCTTAACTCTCACTTGTCCTGCAAGATGAGGTCAGGTGGGGTCATATGTGTGTATGTCTGTGTGTGCGCCCGCGAGCACACAATCAGTGGGACACTGTGTACATTTGAAGCCCCTGCCCCCACCTGTGCAGGTCATGAGCAACCCTGGGGGTTGGAGTCTCAGGCAGGTTGTGTGGCAATCTCCACCAGCAGCTGAGCCCAAGTTTACCCCAAAGCTATTTCCGAGGGGCAGGTTTGCTGAGCAAATGAAGAGTGTAAACAGGATTGCAGGGGTATTGTTTAAACGCTTGGGCAAACAAAGTCTCCTCCTCCCTCCCAGGCTCCCCTGGAAGCACCTATTGACTGGCAAACAAAAGATGCTCTAATTTATCCTTTCACCCAGGCCCCGCCCCTTGGGACCCTTGCCCCTCTCCTGCATCCTCTGCCAAGGTCACTAGTTAACCTTGAAAATGCTTTTGCCATTGAGTTCTGTCCTTTGTCATCCCTCCCCACCCCCACCTCCCATGGTGAGGGCGATTTAATGAGATGTCCATGTGACCCACTGCCCGTTGTTTAATACACAGCAGAGGTCAGAGTGCCGTCCTGGCTTGTGAGAAACAGCTGATCAGGGTTTTCTGTTTCAATTAATACCTGGACATAGACGCATTGTGACACCGTCTCATCTCCGGGTGCCCAGGAGCCTGCACTCATCCCCACCCAGCCTGAGACCTGCCCTCACCCACTGAGGCACAACCTTGGGACTGGGCCCAAAATTGGCATTTTGATAGCCTTCCAGATGGTGTTTGTGTTGGATCCTGGAATTCAGGAACCCCTGATCCAGTTCATATTGGACATCTAGATTCAGTGACTTAAAGTCGACAGAATAAATGCGAGAAGGAAAGAGCCAGCCTGCCGGTCTTGCTAAGTGAGGTTTGGAGTCAACTCCACCGTGGAGCACCTGGTGACCTTGAACCAGGCCTCACATCTTCCCTGCAGGTGATTTGAGGGAGGGTTTAATGAGATAATGGACTTGAAAAAAAATCGCAGTGTTCCGGACAAGAGCATCAAAGTAGGAGTGAAAGAGGAGCGTTCTAGAAACAGAGGTATAATTCGCATACAATGAAGTCCACCTCTTTGAAATGTACAGATCAAGGATGGCGATGTATTTTAATATTTATGCAGTTTTACAAGTCTTAGTAGCCATGGTTTTCACTTCTCTTCCCTCTGTGGAGGTTGTGTGAGCTGGGACCCGTGGGAGTTAGGCCCCTGCTTGCCAAGGTTTGAACTCTCTTCCTATCACAAAAGCCAGTGTGCTCCCTAAGTCCTGACCTCTCCTCCTAGCCAGGTCCCTGGCCTCCCTCCCCTCTCCTTGCAGTCCTAGGACCACAGTAGTCAGCCAGGCACTGTGAGGATGGCAGGTCACCGTGTGCCCCGCCTTGTAGTCCTCAGCCGGCTCTGGGGTGAACTGGGTACCAGCAGGGCCAGGGATGCTGGACTCCCTCCTTCTCCAGCTCTGCAGCTGTCCTACCCTGATGTCCTGCCCTGACACCGAGGACAAGCTGGAGCACCCTGCCCTCTCACTGCAACTCCTTCGTGTGGCATCTGGGCTGTACAAGGAGTCCTCTGAAGACCTTGATTCAAAGGCGGGAGAGGTGGGGGTGTTGGGGCGTCAGGGCCTCTGTGCTGCCCAACACCCCTCCTCGCAGGCCCAAGCTGGGCTATTTTTACTTTGGGATGTCCTTCAGCAGCTAAAAACATCTGCTTTTCCCCCCTTTCCTTGGGCTCTAATCTCCAAGCTAACCACACTGGTCTGGCTCTGGGGTTTGTCAACCTGCTCCTCTGAGCCCACATATGTGCTGGAAGATGGGGTCCTGTGGGTGTGTGTGTATGTGTGCAGGGGTATGCATATGTGTATATATATATATATATAGTGTATATGGCATGTGTCTGCAGGACTCTATATTGTGTGTGCAGTGTGCATACAGCAATGTAAGCTTGTGTGTGTCTGTGCATGTGTCCATGGGACTGTTTGTGTGCAACATACATTGGATGCGTGTGTGTGTGAATGTGGGTGTGCACCTCGATGCAGAGGAGTACACATATGCAAAGCCACTTCTGTAACAGTGTGGTTTCCAGTCTCCAGGCAGGCATGTGCCCAGATACAGGCTTATGCACATGAATGTGCAGGAGCGTGGGTATGAGAAGATTTTGTCTGTGAAAATTCTTCAGTCAGGACAGTAACCACAGCCATCAGCTCAGTGCCCAGAAATGCAGACACACATAGAGCTGCTGTATGATCCAGCAATCCTACTCCTGGATGTATGTCTAGAAAAGATGAAAATTCTAATTTGAAAAGATACATGCACCCCAGTGTTCATAGCAGCACTATTCACAGTAGCCACGACATGGAAACAACTTAAGTGTCATCACCAGATGAATGGATAGAAAAGATGTGGTCCATATACACAGTGGAATATTACTCAGACATAAGAAAAAATGAAATAATGCCACTTGCGATGAACCTAGAGATGATTATACTAAGTGAGGGAAGTCAGAGAGAGAGAAATATCATATGATGTCACATAAATGTGGAATCTAAAAATATGACACAAATGAACTTATTTGCAAAACAGAAACAGACTCACAGACACAGAAAACAAACTTACGGTTACCAAAGGGCCGGGGGAGGGATAAATTAGGAGTTCAGGGTTAGCAGATACACAGTAGCCTGTGTAAAATAGATGAACAACAAGGTCCTACTGTGTAGTACAGGGAACTACTCAATATCCTATAATAAACCATAATAGAAAAGAATCTGAAAAAGAATATATATAGATAGATTGATATAGCTATCCGAATCACTTTTCTGTACATCTGAAACAAACACAATATTGTAAATGAAGTATACTTCAATTTAAAAAAAAAAAAGAAAAGCAGACTGCCAAAGGGCCTAGCTGTCCCCGTGGGACCGGCAGCCCACATTTCCAGGGTTGCCCTGTGTCTCCTGTTTCCCTCCTTCCTCATGAATATTAATATTGAGTCCCAATCAGACGGCAGCCTAAACGCTCTTGTTTCACTTAGCTCATCTAATCCTAACAGCTGAAGGATGCGTTACTAACCCATTTTACGGATAAGGAGCCCAAGGCTTAGGGAATAACTTGAAGTAACTGAACCAGATCTGATTGGTTCCAAAGCCTTTGCTTTGTATGACACCATACTGTCTGGCTGTGACAACTGGAAATTCACACACACCACATACTCTGCACATTTTAATAGCTGAGGCCCAGTGCCAGTCGGGTGCTGCCATCATCTGTGGGGACATGCAGAGTGCAGTCTTTGCCTGGGAGATTATTGAAGGACACACCTTGAGTGCAAACGCTCAGCTTGGAAAGCTTGTCCAAGATGGTGGGGAGGCAGGTGGGTGTCATAGCTCCAGGAGACCTTGCTGAGGCTCCCCAAGGTAAGAATGAGTAGACGTCTCCCTTCATCCTGGATTTGAGGACCCCTAATATAGCCTGGAGCCCTTGGCAAGAGAGTAGTCCCATGTGGGAGCTGCAGTGGGAAGGCTGTCCTCGCTCTGGCCTGTCAGCTTTGGAGGGACCCTTTGGTGACTTGTCACACCCTTGTCTCCAGACCAGAGCAGCTACAGGGAGGAAGAGACCCTGCCTGGTTCTGCACCTGTTGAAGCAAAGCCTCATAAGCTGCTATGCCAAACTTCTCTCCTGTTGTTCATATGATGAGCTAGCCCTGAAGGTGGCAAGACTATAAACTGGCATCCTGAGTCCCTGGGGGAGAGGTTTCAGGTCATCCCTGTCATAAATCAGTGAGCCAGAAGCCAGCCTGAGGGCAAGGCACCCTGATGAGAGGAAGCATGGTCAGGTGGCCAGAGGCAGGAGCCCCCAGAGCCCTACCCACCCACCTTTTTGAAGACCCCCAACAGAGGAGCCTGGTAGGCTGCAGTCCATGGGGTCGCTAGAGTCGGACACGACTGAACGACTTCACTTTCAGTTTTCACTTTCGTGCATTGGAGAAGGAAATGGCAACCCACTCCAGTGTTCTTGCCTGGAGAATCCCAGGGACAGGGGAGCCTGGTGGGCTGCTGTCCATGGGGTCGCACAGAGCTGGACACGACTGAAGTGACTTAGCAGCAGCAATGTCCCTGCAAGAAAGGAGTTTTCCATGTGGTTAAGAGGGACTGCCTCATTTGGCAAAGTCAATGCAAAGGAGGAGGAGGGGGCTTATGCCCTTCTCATCCCCTACATCTTGCTGACTGTCTGTTCTGCCCTGTCTGTGTTCTGCCCTGGGAGATGAGGTTCTCCATCATCAGGATGTCCAGTGTGAGGACCTCGAAGAACCCTTGCAGTTTCTGCAGCTCAGTGATGGACCCTCAGCCTCCCAGCCTCCTCCTTCCTCAGGGCTGCCACTCTGAGTCGGTTTGGCCAGGCAGGAGGTCCAGACTCAGGTTCTCAGGGACCTGGGGCCGTGAATTTGGCTCTGTCACCAAGCAGCTGGTGACCTTGGACAGTGCCTTCACTGCTCCCATCCTCCCAGCCCAGGTACCTTAACTACACTCCCAGCAGCCTAGGTGACAATGACTCCAGGGCTCACAAAGCCCAGCCCCTCCCCCCACCTCTAGATCTGAAACCTATAGCCTCAAGGCTGAGTGGTGACTGGAGAGACTACTGTGATGGGTCCCAGGGTGGAGTCACGGTTCTCATCCTGGTGTGCCCTCCCCAGCAGGACCAGTTCCAGTCCTCCAGGCTGCAGGCACCATGACAGGGTTGAGAGTGGGACAGGTTTATGAGAGTAAGTCCTGTGAAAGATAAAAGGTGGAAGGAGGGACTTCCCTCGCCGTCCAGTGGTTAGGACTCTAGCAGGTTTGACGCATGATCAGGGAACTAGGATACTGTATGCCATGAGGCATGGCCAAAAAATTAAAAAAAAAAAAAAAAATTGGAAGGAGAGTCTCGACCAAAGATCACTGAGCAGGGATAGCCCCCTGGGGAGCTTTCACTGAGCTGGAGAGGTCAAGCCCAAATACCTCTTTCCTCCTCTGCCCCTGCTGGGTGGAGTAGGAGTGGGGGATTGCCCCAGAAATACAGGGCCTTGGCTCAGATGTGGAGGCAGGTACTGCAAATGCTGCCCTGGGAGGGAGGCTCCTGTGTTCCCACAGCTGAACATCAGGTTCTGTCTTGAGAGCAGAGGGCAGAGACATCTGCGTGGCTGTCATACTTGTGACCCTGGGCCTGTGCTTAACTGCTCTGAGCTCAGCCTTCTCAGTGTGGACCAGGGACAGAGTCACCCTCACAGGGTAGTTGGAGACAGTGTTTACAAGACCGCTGCTATGGGAGGTGATGAGTAGCAGTTACTTCTGGCTGTTGAGATTCAAGTCTCTGGAGGCAGGTTTTCACTCCTGCCTTCTCTAACCCTGGATGATTGGCTAGATTACACTGGGGAAGGGTTTTGGGGGTGGGGGCTGGAGCAGTGTCTCTACAGCAACTCCTACTTTGGAGAAGAAGGGAGAAGACAGTTTTCACAGCCTTGTGTGATGGAAGAGAATTCCATGGGTGTTATGAGATCCCCCAAATCTGTATGTTGAAGTCCTAACCTCAGAATGTGACTGTGTTTGGGGCAAGGCCTTTAAAAAGGTAACTAAATTAAAATGAGGTCACTAACCCAATATGACTGGTGCCTGATAAGAAGACTGGACACAGATATGTGCAGAGGGAAGATGATGTGATCACATGGGAGGAAGATGGACATCTCTAAGCTAAGGGGAGAGGCCTGGAAGAAATCCTGCCTTCACCTGGCTCTTGGAAAGAAACAGTTCTGCTGACATTATGATCTTGAACTTCCAGCCTCCAGAACTGTGAGACGGTACATTTCTGATGTTCAAGTCCCCCAGTCTGTTATGGCTTTGTTATGGAAACTAGACAACTAACCCATGTGGTAAAGGATATATCAGGTAGAGTGCCTTTGTTTTTGTTTATTTATCTGGCACTGGGTCTTAGTTGGGCATGCAGGATCTTTAGTTGTGGGGTGAACTCTTAGTTGTGGGATGTAGGATCTAGTTCCCTGACCAGGGGTTGAACCCAGTCCCCCTTCATTGAGAGTGTGGAGTCTTAGCCAGGGGAGTCCCAGAGAGGGTGCTTTTAGCTGCAAGTAACAAGAGATCCAACTAAGAAAGATTTGATCAGGCCATTTAACAACCACATATGGCAAAGAAGCAAGGCAGGCACATGATTTTAAGATGTTATCAGGGCTTCTGCCTCTTCCCAGTTCTGAGTTCTGCCTCCTGGTTGTGCTTTCGGTCCTTGGAATACTTAGACTGGTGATCTGGGAGGACCTCACTGAAGAGATGGCATCTGACCTTAACTTGCAGGTTGACTAGTTACGCATCCTGGGCAAAGCCAGAGAATGACCTCTTTTTAGGGCTGGGGAGCCAGCAACTGTGTCCCCCTCAGGGCTGGGGCTGAAGATCTATCAGCCATTGACTTTGACTCTGAGCCCAAGGCCACCTGGTCTCCTGCCTACCTTCAGGCAGTGCCAGGCGTCCATCCAGCATAGATGCCTTATTCTATTTGACTATTTTTCATTCCTGGCAACATCCGTTGAAGGATATGCAAATAAGAAAATCAAATGAATTTGTTTCACAAAGAACGGCATTTAATCAGCACAATAAATACAGACCATCGTTGGCTGCCTAAGATGATAGTTCATGGAGAAGAAAGTGTAGGAGGGAAATTTGAAGGGCAAAGAAATAGAAAAGAAGGAAAAGAGGGAGACACTGTGGTGATAACTGAGTGAACGAAGAGCCAAAGCGTCCGAAGACCTGAGATGTTTCATCCATTTGTTCATCCATCTATCCATCCTTTCATCCACCCACCTGTCGTTTCTTTCTTTCATTTATTCATCCATCCATCCTTTCTTTCTTTCATTCACTCATCCAACAAATATTTATGGAGAACCCATATGCAGGTACAATACTAGACATTGAAAATATGGAACTCATCAAGACAAATACTGCTCCTGCCTACCGAGCACTTCTAGTGCAGTGAGAGGAGAAAGACAGTCATGAAACAATCTCACAGCTATATATACAGCTGCAGACTATTATACATGCTAGGAAAAGGGCAGGGGGTGAAGAAGGGCCAAGAAAGTAGTAAGATCAGAAGGATGAGTAGGAATTAATAAGGAAGACAGGTTGGGGTGGAAGGCTGGTGTTTCCTACATAAGGAGCAGCCACTGCTAAGGCTCCGAAGGAGGATGGCGCTTGGCTCCCTCAAAGCACTGAAGGAAGCTGGTGAGACCAGAGCACTGAGATGGAGCAGAAGGGGAGGAGAGGTGGCTGGAGAGGCAGGGCCATATCACACCAGTTCTTCTGGGACCTGGGGACAAGCCTGGGTCTGCAAGGAAGTACAGTAATAGGACTGATATGTTAAGAAGACTTTGGCTTCTAGGTGGGAACTGGACTGTAGGAGCAAGAGGGTGCCAGGAAGCCTAGTTGGGAGACCCTTGAGCTTATCCAGGCAAGAGATGATGGTCACATGGTCAAAGGAAGGGTTTCTCAACCTCAGCATCGTTGACACTCTGGGCTGGATGTGGGCTGCCATGATGAGGGCTACCCTGTACACTGTAGGATGCTTACCCCAGCCCTGGTCCCTGTACACCAGGCTCTAGTAGCAGCCCCACCACATCATGCCAAATGTCCTCTGGGGAGCAAAACTGCCCCCTGTTGAGAACCTTGGACCAGGAGGATGATGGAGAACAGGCTCGGGGGAAAGGCAAGACAGAAGTGAATGCGTTGTGGTAATTGACCGTTCAGGGTGAGGGAGAGAAAGGTAGCAAGGATGATCCCCAGGCACTGGGTGGATGTTGGTGCCACTCACTGACATGGGAACAAGGAGGGGGAATCCAATCTGGGATGAGCTTGCAGAGTGGAACATACCTGAGTTCTACTATGAAACAGCAAAGAGATCTCAGGCATGCTCTTTTGTCTTACTTGGCCTATATTCGCATCCTCAAAACACACTGCTTGTGCTCGCTCTAGACTAGCAAATGTGGAAAGAGGTTACTTGTCCTTCCTGCACTCTAGGAAGACATCACTAATCGATTCCAATTCTCTGAGCAAGGATACTTCTTCCCACAGTGTCCTATTCTGGATCTAGAATAGCAAATATGAAAAGAGGCTGCTTGTCTTTCCTGTACCCAGGACAGATATCACTAATTGATCATGGTTCTCTGAGCCTGGACACTTCTTCCCATGGTGCCCTGGACAAGTACCAGTGGGGGCAGGACATGAGAGAGAAAACGTATTTGCTTTCCCTGACCTCAAAAGTCACGTCAATCCTTTCCCACTTGCCCAGTGTTGACATTTTCTTGATAAGTACCAAAGTATGCTTGGAAAATTCTGGGCAACAACATCAGGAGCAGGAATGCAGGCTCCCCAAAGTTCAGACTACATCCTGTCCTTACTGTGTCATCCACCCCAGGGATTAAGTAACAAAGTTGGAGCTCCTAATTCATGCCACTTGTTGCAAATATGCAGTGGGGTTTTGGAAGTCTCTAGTGACGGGTCCATCCTCAGAGCCTTTGCCACTATCTTTTTTGTCTTGTTTGCTGCATCTCTAGGATTATCTGTTAACCTCAGTCTCAGGGTGGTTCACACCCTTCTCCCATTCATCCAGGTCCTCTACTACAATCCTCCATCACATCATAGCAGAATGGAACCAGATATCCTATTGTTTTTTTCACTTTTATTCAAAAGCATTTCTGCTTCCTGTTAGTGCTTGAAAAAGGCAGATGCATGAAATGTGAATTTTAAAATATTTGTCTTCCTTCCAATTCTAATGATGTAGCAAGCCCTTAGAATAATCCTATACTCCTGTTGAGGGTAGAATTGTGCCCCTGCCCCCAAGACCTGTTCAAGTCTTAACCCGCAGTACCTATGACTATGATTTTATTTGGAAACAGGGTCTTTAGAGATGAGGTCAAATTGCAGTGGGTCCTGACCAAATGACTGGTGTCCATAAGGGAAGGGCTATTAGTGCACAGATGCAGGGAAGAGCACCACGTGGAATGGGAACATGTCCACAAGCCAAGGATCCTCGGAGGGTGTCAGCACCCACCAGAAGCCAAGAGAGAAACACAGGACAGATTCTCCATCCTAGCCCCCAGAAGGGATCGACTCCTTGATTTTGAACTTCTGGTCTCCAGAACTCTGGGATAATAACCGTTTCTGTTGTTCTAAGTCCCCCCAGTTTGTGGTCATTTGTTACCGTAGCACTGGGAAAAGAATAAAGTTCCCAACCCCAACTCCCTGGAAACGAGATTGCTGTTTATATCTGAGTTGTGGGTGGAGATTTTTCCTCTTCAGTTCAGTGACTCTTGGTGGATAAACAGGTCTCTCCAGCACTTACTCCTTGCCCTTGGGTCTGGGCTGCACACCTGCTTCTGAGACCCTAAGGCTCTTAGACCCAGAACTTGGGGAGTGGGCTTTACCTCGAGGGCCTGGCTCATCACGTAGCCCACATCCACTCATCCCTGGGCATGGTATCCAGTCTCCAGGATGGCCTGCCACAGTCTTGGGCTCCTGAATTCACATTCTTGTGCAGGATCCCTAATCCAAGCCCCATTGGGTTCAGACTTTATTTTAAATGTTGGTACTTTGTTTATCATGGTTGTTTTCACAATGATTTTGATTATTCAAAATATGTCTTGCTTTCCATACCGAGTGATTCTACACAGGGCAAAGGCCTCACTTACTTTACGTGGTCCCAGTGCTGGTCCCTTCTCACCCTGCAGCAGGGCTGTCCTATGGGACAAGTAGAATACTCCAGAAGCATATGGCTTCAGAGGCTTGGTCATGAAAACCTCTCCAGCTCTCACCTTGGCCTCTTGGCTCACTCACTCCCTTGAAAGCCAGCTGCCACTGGGTGAAGACCCTGAACAGTCCAGTGGAGAGGTGGACTGGATTGAGGAGTTGAGGCCTCTTACCAACTGCCACCACCAGTAAGCTGGGCTTGGGAGGAGGCCACCTGGGGGACAGGCCCTCCAACCGCAGGCAAGCTCAGTTGACATGTGAATGAAACCTCAGAAGAGACCCTGAGCCAGAAACACCAGCCAAGTTGCTCCCAAATCCCCTATCTGCAGAAACCATGAGAAAGAAGCAATGGTTATTTCTTTTTTTGCTTTAAGTCACTGAGTTTTGGAGTGAGTTATTATACAGCATTATTAGTGACTATGCCCTCTTCCCTCAGTGTCTATGGCATCCTTCCCCCTCCCTCCCGCCAGCTGCTGTTGATCCTTCAGTTTGTCTCACTTGGTGTGCCACTGCTTCCAGGAAGCCTTTCTGAATGCCCCCAACTAGGTGAAGTGCCCCTTCCACTCTACTGTCCAGCTGTACCCATCAATCTGTCATTTCTAGAATAGGCCTTTCTCTCTCCACCACCCCTGACTCCCCTCACTCCTGAGACTGTTCTCACTTCTCTCCTTGGCTGGAATGCTGCACCTGTGTACTTCCCATCCTTTCAGACTCAGTTCAGGGTCACCTCCTCCAGGGAGCCTTCTCTGATAGGGCCTCACTAGCACTGGGAGCCAACATCCATCAGGTCACTTCATGGTTTCTTGATGGCATCGTCCTGCCTGGCTGTGAGCCCCGGGACATGGGAACCGGGTCTCCTCATCCCAGTGCCTCACGCCAGACAGTCAGTGAACAAGGGGTGGGGCATGCTGGGGAATCAGGAAGACAGAAGCGTGAGATCTCTGCAGCAGAGACTACCAATTCTGTTAAGGCATCAGAACTTTCAGAGGGTAGAGATCATGGTCTGGGAGGGAGACATAGGCCCCAAGGACAGACAACACGTAGAGTTCAGGTTCAGGTAGGCACCATGAAAAAGAGCACAACTTAAGCAAGATGATCAAGATAAGAAAGCAGCAGCTGCACACTCAGCACACAGAGGGATCAGGAGGGCATTTTGGTTACTGATGCAAGGCGAACAGGCCAGGTGGAGTCTGTGGAAAAGTGGGCAGAGGAACTCCTGTAGTTCCCAGCTCAGAGTTGTACACTCAACCAGGTTCCCTGTTAGAGGCTCCCTGGGCAGCTAGCCCTTCTCCCTTGAAGCTCTCTCTATCACTGAAATTAGCTAATTGAGCATATGATTTGTTTATCAGACTTAGCTTCCCTGGCAGATGGAGACTTCCTCAAGGGCAGGACCGCATCTGTGTTCCCAGCACCTACCCATGCCTGGCACTTGGAGGAGGCTCCAGTACTATCTACCGAGGGACTGGATCATTGAATAGATAACCCAAGACAGCCTAACTCGCAGGGCTATTTGATGGGAGAAGGGAGGTAATTACATGTGAAAATGAATGTGTGTCATATAAAATAAGATCACTCAGTGGAAGAAAATGCCAGCAAATGAAACTGTCAGTCAGTGGCATCAGCTGCCTGCCTGGGCAGAACTTGGGTTCTCTGCACGAGAGGAATTGATGAGGGGTTCTCTGTGGCTTCTGAGCCCTGGGGGCTCTGACCTTCTTAGTCTCCTGCAGGTTGACTAGAACCTACCATATGCAGATTAACGTGTGTAAACCTCACTTCCCTTTGCTGCTTCACTTACAGGCAAGGGAACAGAAGCCAGGGAGGACAGGATGCTTGTCCCGGGGCCTCTTGCCATGGAAGGTACAACGTCTGAGCATCCAGCATCCCCCTCTCTCCCCAGCCAGGGCTTGCAACCTTCCTGGCAGAGTCCACGAGTGCTGGGGGACTTCTGGTGGCTCCTCTTTTGCTTCCTCCTCCCCAGGAGATGTTACACCGAGGGACTCTTCGAGGCCAGAGGGTGAAGGTCAGACTCTGGCCAAGAGCCCAGCATTTCTGGCCCAGTTTCACCTGTAGAAGCCAACTGGGCAGACGGTCGGGAAGTTGAGGAGGGAAGGGGGTGGTGGGTGGGGAGTAGTCTGAGTGGGAAGGTGAACATTCCCAGGGGACTCTCAGCAACAGGATTTCCTGATGGTGGATGATTACCTTTCTCACGTTACGTGGCCTGCTATTGACTTCCTGCTATTTTATTCACAGGATGAACCCAACGGGGGCAGCTATTCAGTGGGAACAAGGGAAGGGCTTGCCTGACTCTGGACTTGGAGGAGATGGCGGGATTGTGGTTAACTACAGCTGATCTAGTTCACACTGTACTTGCCTTTGCACAACTTCTGAGTCTCGGTTTCCTTTCCTGGAACAGGCGGACAAGCCTGGTGTTAAAAGATGTAGGATCAGACCTCAGAGAGTTGTGGGTGGGTGAACACGGTAATTGACGTGGGGAGATGGTCTGAGCACTGGAAGGCTCCCCCGGGAGCCTCAATTCTGTCCTCCTCCTCTAACAACCTAGCATCTCGGGTCCACCTTTCTCAACCGAGAGGTCCTCAGTGTTTCCCAGAGAAATGCCCCCGCCCCCCAGCTGAGTCCAGGCTCTCCACCCACTGGCTGTGGTCTAGCTGGGTTCCATGCCCACTTTAACCCCCTTGCCCCGTGGCCCACTCGTCTTGCATCAACACCTCTTTCTGCTGGAAGCTCCTCCTCGGTCCCCTGCTCTATTAGCAACACTGTCTTTGGTGTGCGGTTCTCCAAGTGTGGTCCAGCGAGCAGCAGCAACATCTGGGATCTTGGTAGAGATGCAGAACCTCAGGTCCCATCTGAGACCTTCTAAAGCAGACGCTCTGAGGACAAGGGACCCATAAACTTGCCTTTGAACAGGCCCTCCCCAGGGGGCAGGGTGAAGTTTCAGAACCTCTGGGATAATGTGTCTGCCCAGCTGGACTGTGAGCTCCCTGCTGGCCAGGGCTGAGTCTCATTTGGTGGCTCCCAGAGCTCCTCCCAGAGGCCATGAGGGACCAGGAAACAGCCTCCTGGAATGCTGTGAGCTGATGCTTCCCAGGCACACCTTCACCTGCCTGTCTCCACATTCGGGTTCACAGCATCCCCTGCCCCTGCTCCTTCTATGGCCCTTTCCCCAAATGCTCATAGAACCCAAGGCCTGCTAGCTGGCCTTTTCCAGAAGGCCTCCCAGAGTCTTGCAATGGCCTAGTCTGCCTCTGTTTCCCTTCACATCTGCTGCCTGAGCCTTCTGGGTGCCATGCTCAACTCAAGGTCTGGTCACATCCATAGAGGGGCTGCCCTTGAACATTGGGTCTCTTCTGTGTGCATCTTTCTTGTGATGTTTTTCGCCCTGACCTTGTTCCTGATAGAAAGAGTCTTGCTCTGTAGGGTGTCACCCTCTGCAACCACAGTGAGGGGGTCCCCTGGCCCCCTCTCCTCCAGCAAGGGCAGCCGACACGTGCAAGTCTCTGGGTCGACATTTACAGCAGAAGCAGTTCACACCACTTCCCTGCTTTCCTGACCTGAAGGTCAGAGAAAGGGAGAGGAAGGACTTTAGGCCTTTGGCGAGCTGCAGAGTCGTGTCCTCTGGCTGCTCTGAGACTCCTGGCCAGGGCTGTGGAGCTGGCAGGGCAGTGTGCAGACGAACCGGCCTCCGCCTAACCCACACTCTCTTGGGATTTTCTTCTCTACCCGCTGCCCTTGCTGCTACTGCTGCCGTGTCCCCAGACTCTTCTCCCAAGCCCTGAATGGAAGCTAGCCTCCTGGAGCAGGTCTGCCTGGGTGTTAAGCTTGAATCTGCTGCCTAGGGTGAGTCACTTAACCATTCCATGCCGTAGTTTGCTCCCCTGTGAAGTGAGCCTGGATAGAAACACAACCTCATAAGAAGCTCTTAGGTTTACCCCCAAAGCTCTTGATCATGAGGTAGTTGCTCCCCTTCCCCTGGGAAGTCCAGTAAGAGAGGGAAGGGAACTGGAGAGTGGTGGACTGGGATTCCTGAGGACCAGCTTCCTCCTCAGTCTGTCTCTGACCTCTAACCAACCACCAGATCCAGCATCACACATGACTAGTTGGTTTGTGGACCAGAATTTCCAACCTCTCTAGCTGACCCTTTTTAGTGCCAGATAAAATTTCTGCTCCTCCTTTTCCCCTTTCTACTTCTGCTGAGAGAAAATGACTTCAGTCATGCCTTAGAATTTGGATTCTGTCGATCACAACATCTGTACCCGTGTGGACATTCTTCAGATAAGTATGAATGAGACAGTTCTATTCAGCCCACAGATATTGCTGGGTACCCTGGTGGATCTTGGTGGGACCTGAGCTGGTTGCCTCTAGTCTGGAGACCTGAGCACTCTCCAACAAACGGAGTCTTAATATAAATCTGTTCCTCCTCAGGCATGAGCTCCCCTAACACACCTTGCCAGGCAGGTAGTGTGATGAACCTATCTTACAGATAAGAACACAGAGGTGTCAAGAGCTATATTAACTCCCCAAGACATGGAGTTAGTGATTGGTAGAGTATGAGTTATATCTGAGCAATCCCAAAGCCCATGATTTCTCTCCACTGCATTCTTCCAGGTGACAGCTAATCCCTATTAATCTTACCTCCACGGCTGGGAACTCCTAAAAAAGAAAAAAGCATCAACTACCAGCCGTGAGTCAACATTCCAGGGGTGGCCAGTGGGTTGTTTTCGTATTTGTTACCTAGTTTAATTGGTAATTCAATTAGTTGCCCTAAAGTATGGGCTTCCACAGTGGCTCAAGAGGTAAAGAATCCACCTGCAATGCAGGAAACACAGGAGACTCAGGTTCGGTCCCTGGGTGGAGAAGATCCCCTGGAGTAGGAAATGACACCTCCAGTATTCTTGTCTGGGAAATCCCATGGACAGAGGAGCCTGGTTGTCTACAGTCCATGGGGTACAAAAGAGTTGAACATGACTGGGCACATATGCAGCAGATACAGATATTATAGAGGGGAAAATCAATTCTCAGAGAGGTTGAGTAACCTGCCTGAGGACACACAACTAGGAAGTATCAGTGTTGGGGACAGAATCCAGGTCTGTCTGCCCCTGGGTCCCTGTTGACCCCCCTGCAATATGTGAGCTCCCCACAGTCTAAGACAAGGAGGGTGTTAATAGCTATCTTGAGCCATAAATTTCCCCTTATTACATGCTGAGTATTAATAAAATTTTTTTTATTTAAATGGTTTGTCTCCTATCTGGTCCTACATCAGGATGAATAATCCATCTCCACATAGAATAACTTAAGGGTCTCTAGATTGAATGAGAGTGTAGGCAGGAAAGTATAATTTTTTTTAATCTCAACTCAAAAATAATTTTTAATGTGCCAAATATTGCAAACTCAATCCAATACACAGGCTTATTATGCAAAATGTCCTAATTAAGCATTATCATCTTGCAACAAGATGAAATACCAGCCACCCCACAAGCATTCCTCCGAGAAGCTAAGGATGTAGCTGTCTAATGGGACTTGCTGTCAGCAGAGGTCTGGTCTCGGCTGCCGCAGTCCATCAGGTGCCTCCTCCCACCTCCAGAGGACCATAATCCCTGTGGAATTCCACTTAGCACAGATGGGCTGCAATGCAGAGAGTGGGTATTGTGACTTGAAAGCATTTTGTTTTCTGCACTGCTGTTCCCGAGCAAGAGCTGGAACCAGACTGCTTTGCATGTCTCTGATTCCAGATACCTCAAAGAGACTCAGAAGCCAATGCCTCAGCTTGGGGGACCAGTGGAGGCTTCACACAAGGAGGGCTTTGCGACAGACAGAAACCATCTACCCTTCCTGCTTAGGGTTCTGAGCAAGTCACTTGACCGCTCTCAACCTTGGCTTCCTCTTCTAGAAAAGGTGGAGAGAGAGGGTTCATCTGGACACCTGGGGCCTGAGACTTGTAGCACAGAATCTGGTACTCAGCAGATCCTCCATGGTTCCTGTTCTTAAGAAACTGCTAGAGACTTCCCTGGCAGCCCAGTGGCTAAGACTCCATGCTTCCATCGCAGTGGGTGCAGGTTCGAACCCTGGTTGGGGAGCTAAGATTGCAGATGCTGAGCAGCATGACCAAAAAAAAAAAAAAAACACAAAACCATGCTAAACTGAAGCCTGGCCAGAAAGAGAGATGCTCTGTGTATGTACCAGGGACCCTTGGATGGCTGCTCAGACCATGAATTGCTCCTTGTCAAGAATCACTTTGGTCAAGCCAGTCTCTTTCTCAAAAAGTGTTCCATGGCTTCCTGGCTCCCCTGAATGTAATTCAGCTTCTTTCACCTGGCCACCAAGGCCCTCCTTTCCCCAAATGCCTTTTTCAGCCAACTTTCTACTCTCCCAAAATCCACTTGATAAATATTTAAAGAAACAGCGAATACAATGAATTTAGCATCGTGTGGCTGAATCTCTGGATCTGCTCCCAAGGAGCTCATAAGCTAATTGGGAGCAAGACTTAAGATCTCAGAAAAAAAAAAAAAAAAAAGGAAAAGAGCCCTTTAGTTCACATTTTCATCAAGGGACCATTTCACACCCCAGGTTCCAGTCCTCTGAGCAAAAGCTCCCAAGGGCCTGCTCTGATGTGACATTTGGGGATGCCACTTAGATTAAACAATGAGGTAGGCGTTCCAAGCTGCAAATCATGACTCCCAGGCCAGAAGGCCATTCCTGAGGAAACCCTCCTGTAAGGGCTTCTATTGCCTCAAAATACAGCCCACAATTTGTCAACACAGAGAATGTTAGAATTGGTGTGTTTTGCTTTGTGGAGTTTTTGGTGTATGTGTGAAAATAGCTGCCTAGTAACCAGCCTGATGACATGAGAAATAAGTGCTCCTTGGTGAAAATAAAGGTATTGCAGACTTTCCAGTTGGCTGCATTATTTAGAAACACTCCCCAGAGTGCATGAACTGAGGATAAGAATCCAGGGAGGCCTGGAGATTAGGCCTGTAGCGCTGGTGCCCGAAGTTTGATCCCCAAGTGGTCCTCCATGCAGTTGTCCGGCATTTGGGAGGATTTCCAATTGCCTGGCTACTTGGATGATGAGGACCATGGAATCCTACCCAGGAAGCATGTGACTGTCACAGGAGACATCGTGCAGGGGTGGGAGTTCTTCAAAGGGTGGGGAGTCTAAAGTCCCCTGACACCACCCACTCAGGAGTCTGCATAGACCCTCGGGGCCTTGAGAACCAATGCTTGTTCCCCAAAGTCCTCTGTGGAGCAGAAGTTGGATGGAGACTTGCTTCCATGGTAGCACGGTCATGAGCTTGTGGGGGAGGAGTTAAACAGTACCAAGTGCACCCCTGGACTGAGCCGTGCTCATCCATGAGAAACATCCTGAAGCTGATGGTCTTAGTTTAGGGCCCTTTATCAAGAGTCATGCGCAAGACATTTGCTGAAGGCCTGTCCGTCCTAGACTCTGTCCCCACTCTTTATGTGGGTGACGCATGTGAACACCTCAGTGACACCCGGACACAGGAAATGCCCCATTCACTTATCTGCATAGGATTAAATCAATTTCAAGACACTCCACTCACAAACTGGGCATTCTTGGCCCCTTCCTAAGCCTTTGAGGAATGTTGGGAGGGCTTTGGAAGTCTCCCAAGAAGTCACAGCTGGTGGTTTGTCGCATGGTGGGCAGTGGTGTTCCCGGGCAGCTATGGGGTAGGCCTGCCAGGCAGCTTCCTGACCACATCAGCATTGCCTGTCCTTGGAGGGCATCTCCTGCTGGTAGCCACACCTGCTCTAAGCCAGCCAACTAGAGGGGCCCTCTTGCAGCTAAGGGCCCCCATGCTTATACTCCAAAGTCCCAGGCACCAGGGGAGCCATTTCCACAACAGGTGGGTTACCTGAATGTTTCTGTGTTTGCAAGGCTGTTCCCCCAGCCCCTGTGTTACTGCCCCTCCTTGTCCTCATGAGCCATCTTGATGTCTCAAAGCCTTCCCTCCACCTCTCTTTGGGATTCTACAGGCAAATTCTCCTTGCTGGACCCAAAATTCTAAAAGTCCTTAGGCCCACAAGGTTTATGCTGGAGCTTGGGGCTCAGGTGCCTGGCTGCCCCAGAAAGCAATTCGTTCACAGTCAAAAAGGTTAAGACAGCAATAGATTTCTCAGAATCCCCATTGAAGCTCACAGCCAAGTCCTGAGAAGGTGATACGACATATCTGTCCATTTTACAGATCGGCAAATGGACCTTAGATGGATTGACTGTCACTTGGCTAGTGAGTGGAGGTCGGGTACGTCAGTTTGGTTCCAAGTTCAAGGTCCAGGCTCTTGGCTGCCATTCTCTAGCAGTTCCTACAGTGACTCCTGACTACTTCTGGGCCTCAGTTTCACCGGCTACAAGGAGAGAAATCCTATCTCCTGGCAGGCAGGCTGAGCTCAGTGAGGGCTAGGGCCAGCGGGTCAACATCTCTGAGAGCTGTTCAGCTCTGGGCTGCAGGTGTTTGACACATTTATGCTCAGTTCAGGGCCCCCTGGCATATGAGGAAGTGACCCTGATCTGGGGGCACCTTATCTTGGGGCTCAACAGTTGTAAATGAGCCGACAGCTCCCTAGGGCCCAGTCTCAAAGGTGGCAACCCAAGTAAGTCTACCACTGGGATATCAAAGCCGGAGAATGACCCCAGGAAATGGCCGGGACAGTGTGACACAAAAGAGGTGCTTCAGGTGGGCAGGGGCCCTCCTGGGGCCTGCTCGCCTTTGACAGCCATATGTCATCTTTAATGGCTTCTGCCTCCCCAGCAGCAAGGGATCTTCTGAGCCAGAATGCTTGAGGCCCCACCAGGCCTGTGCTCTGAAAGGAGAAGGCAGGCGAGGAAGCTCCCTCTCTCCCCAGCAAGGCTGAGTTTGTTTCATTTAGTTGCTGGTAGATCTTTTTTTTTTTTTTTTTGCTGTCCCTGCCTAATCTCAGAGTTAAAACCACCAAGAACAACTTTTTCTTTCTTCCTTGGACTGTTCAGCTGTCCAGGTAACACACCATCAAGCAGATTCGTTTGGCCTCAGGGCCACGAGGCATAAAAGGCACTTAGTGGGCGGCATGAGTCAGTTTCCATCAAGCCTCTGGACAGTGATGTAACCACTGCTTGTCAGCTTCCCCATCCAGGCAGCAGTGCAGATCCCCCAGAGCTGACATGAAGTGAAGATTCCAGAGCCAGGCCCTGCCTCCCTCCACTCCAGCCCAATGCGGGCCACAGCTGCCCCCAGGGACATGCAGTGTCTTTCTGCACATCTCCATGTACACACGTCCTCCTCCCCGCCTCTGCCCTTGCCTGCATTTCCAAGGTGTGAATTCTGCAGCTCAGGCGGGTGTCGGCCTCATGAGTACATTCCTCGCTGTCTATAGTGCCTGGCTGTTCCAGAAACTTCCAGCCAGCTCCCCAACCCCACCCCCCACTCCGAAGGTGCAAGACACCTCATGGTCCAGGCTGTGCCTCTGTCCCAGGGCTTCCCCTGGCAGAAGGTCACACCCTCACACCCACTTGCTTAATTTAGTGGCCTTTTAAACACACTTATGTACTGTGGTATCTGCACCCCTCCAAACATCTGGAGGAAAATTGGGGAAAAAAATCCACCAAGAATTTAAGTGTTTATATTGCACTGGAATTTTGAAAACCAAGTCAGGAAAACTTCACATCTTTAGCTAATTGTTTGGTGGTACACAGTGCTAGGCCAACATATAATCTGACAAAGGGTGTCCCTCCTTGCTCTCTTTCTAACTACGTGACGTGTTCACGGAAGGCTTGTAAATATTTCTTTTTTTTCCCTCCCAGAGAACTCCAGGGACAACTTGTACCAGTGTCTCAGTTGCTCACCCAGCCTCACTACAGCTTAGAAATAATCCGAGGGTAGAGGCCCTGCAGGGCTGGGTGGACCTCAGGCTGCTCTGGTCTTCTCTAGGGTTAGTTTATCCTCTCTATTTATTTTTACTTTACAACCCATTCACCCCCTTCCTTCGCTCTCTCCAGACCTCATCACATGCAGTCACCATCACAGGAGGGCCCATGTCTGGCCTTCTCTGGAGGCTTTCGGGATGATGTCAGCCAGAAGCAGTAGGACCCGCCCGTACCTCTGTTAGTCAGCAGTCACTCTTGTGTCCAGGTGTGGCTCCCCGTCGTCTACTGAAGGGAAAGCCTGTCTAATGGAAAATGGGAGGAATGGATCAGTTTCAAGATTAAACTTTAAAATTCAAAAAAGTTCACTACTTGAATTAAAACACTTAAAGAAGCATCGTTCCTGGGAGATAAATTAAGAGTTTGGGGTTAACATATAAGACCAAAAGGACCTACTATATAACACATACTATATTCAATATCTTGTAATAGCCTATAATGGAAAAGAAGATGTATGATATAGATAGATGAATCACTTTGCTGCACACTTGGAACTAACACAACATTGTAAGTCTGCTCTACTTCAATTTTTTAAAAAAGTATAATTCCCAAAGAATGAGTTCTCTTTTCTTCCTTCCATAAAATTTTTGTTGAAGTTCTGATGTCTGGCACTAAAAGGCAGTTCTGAAACATAGTGTAACACCTACCCCTTTATTAAGGAGCTTGAGATCAAGTGGGGTTGGTCCAATTTGGCAAATAATGACACTCAGGGGCAAACAGTCCAGGGAGAGGAAGGTGCACCACCAGCCCCCTACTCCCGGGGAGGAGCCAACTTAAGGCAATACAGATGGCTTATGAGTAGCCCCATTCATGATCATGGCCCAGGACTGATGGCGACATTGAGGTTTTCAAGGTGTACGGCTCTCTGCGGACTGCTGGCTCCTGACTGACCCCCAGCCATTGAGGAGCCTCATCCCTAATCAGACTCTTCCCTTTTCCCCCTCCTGACTCTACCAGGAGAATTCCTACCTTGGTATCTTTGCCGAGACCTGTCCTTTGCTCACCCAGGATGCCCTCTCACCATCTCTCTCCCTGGACAAATTCCTGTCCTTCCAGCAGAGCCTGCCCCATGGGCATCTTCCCTGTGTGGTCACCCAAGGCCCCTCACTGAAGGGCCCCACACTTGGGTTAATGCTCTGGGCTGCCATGCAGAAGTTCTCAGTAATTTGGTCTTTGATGTTGTGTTTTGTGGGTGAAGTCCAATGCGGGGGGCAGGGGGATTAGTGCCCCTCAGGACCAGGTGAGTCCATGGAAACGTGGACTGCCCTGAAAGGCCATGCCTTCCACTTGAGCCAGAACTCTCTCCCAAAGCAAAGAGAAGGCCACGGCATTCAGGAAACAAGGACAGCTGAGGAGTCTTCACGTTCCTTCCTACTCTGTTCCTTTCCTGTACCTGCCAACCTGGTGTGCTGGACGTGAGACCGGAAGCACAGGGAATACGAACGCAGCCCCGGGTCCCTCTTCCTTCCAACAGGAAGCTGAAGGTAGAGCATGTTGGTAGAGTGTGTGCATATCAAGAAGTGAAATAAAAACAGTTGAGTGAGTGTTGGGCTGCGTTTCCGCTGCTCTGGTAAGAATGAAATACATATGCATGGACTAACTCTGAAACACAAACTGTGTAATCCTGGTGATTCTGCATGTGAGTTAAATGTTCTTCTATTTACACTTAAAACTGGCCTGGCACAGTCTAGAGATGAACAGTAAAATGCATGCTCATCATTTAAAATGTTTACTTTTTAAAGAATTGAAGTATAGTTGATTTACAATGTAAATTTCTGCTGTACCGCAAAGTGATTCAGTTATACATAGATATACATTCTTTTTCATATTCTTTTCCATTATGGTTTATCCCAGGAGGTTGGATATAGTTTCCCTGTGCTACACAGTAGGACATTGTTTATCCATTCTATATATAATGGCTTGCATCTGCTAACCCCAACTCCTGACCCTTCGCTTCCTCACCCCACCCTCCCTCTTGGCGACCATCAGTCTGTTCTCTGTGTCTTTGAGTTTGTCTCTGTTTTGGAGATAAGTGTATTTGTGTCATACGAAGTGTTTACTTGTCATTACTTAAAATGACATTAAGTGGCCAGCAAGTAGACACCATGACAAGTTGAGAGAGAAGAGAATCAGAATGGAAAAAGCTTTAAGTTTTAGTATCCTTAGTGACACTTTTTCCTGCCTTTTCTTTCTTTTTTAGTTTTTGGCTGCACAGCATATAGAATCTTAGTTCTCCAACCAAGGATCTTACCCACACGCCCCACAGTGCAAGGGCAGAGTGTTAACCACTGCACCACCAGGAAGGCCCCTTTCCCCGTCTTGTAAACAGGAGTCCTGCCTTTTCATGTTGCATCTACCTAACCATGTAAGCACTGTAGCCAGCTCTGCCTTCAAAGCACATTCAAGCCATTGCCACTGTAATCATTTCACACCACAGCCAGCGCCCTTGCCTGGGACAGCAAGGGCTGTCATCGCTGTGCCAGCTCTGTCTGCCCCGCTCTCTGTTGTCCTCGTCTAGTGACATCTGTCAGCCCCACAGGATGGACTTAGTAACTGGAAATCTCACATCTGGAAGATGTCACTGTTGTCTGTAATTTGCACTGCATACAGTAGGTGCTCAGTAAATGCATGCTGCATGCCACTGATTTACCCATAAGGCCCTCGAGGCCAAGGTCTGGGTCTTACACTCACATAGTGGCAGTACTTGGCCTTGCGCAGATAAAGGACACAGTGACTGTTTGCCGGGGGAAGCTATGGTTTCTACTTTTGGAGCAGAAAACCCTTCTCTGTGGATAGCGCAAGGCCACTTCTCGCTATTGCTCTGGTCTCAGTGATTCAGTGTGGAAGATAAAGATGACTGATAGGTCCAGAATGTTAGTGTTAGAAAGGACTTTAGACAAATTCTCTTGTTTTCTAAATGATGGAGTAGAGATGAAGGCTAAACGACATAACTGAAACATAGATAAAGTGGGCAGCTGTTGCCTGCTCTCCACCCACCACCACCTCCCTCCTTTTGGACCTCTTCACTCGGTCCAGGAAAATAGCCTCCCTGCTGTTTTGGGGATGGGATCTGTGATCCAGGAGGCTGAGCCAATCAGCACATTCCATCTCTCTGGCCATGGCGCCTGATTTGGGGTTCAGCCTGAGACCTAAGATAGGCCAATCCGAGCGAACATCAAGGCTTTTGCTAGGGGTGAGGGGCGGCAGACGCTCTCTGCTCCGGACCAGGGATGTGAGGAGAGGCAGGGAGGGATTGCCACAACTGCTTCTGGCATCTTGCCAGGGCTGAGCCGGTGGAGCAACCACTGTACCCCATGAGGAAGGGCAACGGGAGTGACAGAGAATGGCACCAGAGCCTGAAGCTATTGTTACTCACTGGATCAACCCACACCTGAGTTTTCATAGCCACAGGAGTTTTCATTTATGTTAACCAGCAAATTTTCTTTTTTCAAATATGTTATTATTGAAACTAGTTTGTTTGGAAATTTCGGTTCTGAACAGTGTAGATGATACTGACAAGTCCAAAAAAAAAAAAAAAAGTACAGTAAATAATTCAAAGACATATAAAAGCAGGCTTAGGTTTCAGGTCTCCTGCTCCCTACCTAGTAGCCACTGCAATAACCCTACCATAATGCCCCCAGATATGAAGTAACTGTACTTCAGTACCCATCTGAAGTAACTCCAGTGATAATAGGTGTGGTGGAGAATCAATGGCGGCAACAGCAAACCTAACAGATTGTGCATTATTACCACATTGTGAATGAATCAAACATTCCAACTGCTCTCCTGTCAGGGCCAGAAAAGGCGGGTCTGAGTCTTCCCTGGGACACTGTAGTGGTTCCCACTCAGCATTGTGACAGCAGGTAGCATAACCCAGGCAGTGTATCCATGGGGGACAGCACCACTGGGAGGGGACCCGAGGCCTCACAGGGACACCAGGAGGGAGCAGAGGCAGCAGTGCACGCAGCCGGCTCAGGACAGTCTGCCCTCAGTGAACTCCAAGCCACGGTCAGAGCTGGCCACGAACAGCCCTCTCCTTCCTGCCTTCGTGAGCACAGCATGGTGGAACGCACTGAACCTTAGTCTCCGAGAGGGCTGGTATTAAAGGACTAGATCGGCCCACTCACTTTCCATCCAGCACACCAGGCAGCAGTGTGCTCCGGGATGCATAGCCCTGAGATGCAGACCCTTGGCCGCATTAGCTCAGCTCCCCTCCAGGCCGCTGGGTCACCACACCCTACATCGTCCTTTAGCTGTTGAGGGACAGGGCCTAGGGTCCTGCAGTCACCCCTCAGGCTGAGTGTGTTGGAGGGGCCTGAGGAGAAAGGAAGACCCATGACACCTCTCGGATTTCTCCAGGTGCCCCCGAGGAGCATCTTCCTAAAGTCCTCCTGACAGGCAGCCAGATAGGATGTTTTGGGAGCAAGGCCATACAGCACGGAGCCAGGGTGGAGCTCACCACTGCTGGGAACCACCTGGGCTCTGAGGCAGTAGAAAAAGATGCCCTGAGGGCTGTGGCATCAGAAAAGGCCTTGGAAGCAGGTAGCACCTGGGTGGGACCAGAAGGATGAGCAGAGGCAAGGTAGGGGCGGTAGGAAGACACAGAGAAGGCAGAGGATGTTGGCTCAACCACACCAGCCACTCCAAAGGGAGATCCTGGGGGCCCCCAGGGGTCTGCTCTGCAGGTTGCTGGGTCCCGGCCAGGCTAATGCAAGAGGTCTCCCACCAACTGGAAACAGGGAGCTTGCATAGCTGAGAGCTCCATGAAAGGGTCTGGATTCTGATGACAGGCAGACTGGCAGGGCCAGGGGCCAGGGGCAATGGCATGGAGCCCCCAGGGTTTGGTCCCAGAGGAAGCACCTGGGAGGGTGCTATTGCCCCAGGAGGCCCTTCCCCACAGTAAGTAGAGTTCCTTAGTTCCTTCTACTAGTCTCTTGGTCAAGTTCGCTAACCTCCCTGAGCCTCAGTTTCTTACTCATGTAAAATGGGTATGTGATCTGATAAGTTTGCTTTGCGTATCCCCTGAGATCACAGGCCCGGCACCAATAAATGCTCTTCAGATTCAAGTTTCCTACTCCCCTCAGCAAGCTCCCCATGGACTCCACTGGTTTTCTCTAGTATTTTCTCCACTCTGTAGCTGTGCACCGCCTGCTCTGGGTGGAACAGAGGCGGACAGCTAAATCAAGCCCACAAGTCTATCACCAGACACTAACTCTCCCCAGAGGACATTCCTCACTACAGCCATAATGCTGCCAGCTCCAGGGACAGGACTGCACCAGGGGGCAGGCTCCCCACACCTCTAGGCTTAAGGGGCCAGCTCACAGCCTCTGGGATCCAGTGGTTCCAGCAGGGAACCAAGGTGATGGCGAGTTTAGCCTTACAGCCAGGTGTGTTAGTGACGGCCACAGAAACCAGCAAGCAGAACTCCATACAGAGAGACAGAGAGCAACACGCATTAGGGGATCAAGGCTCAGATTAAATTCCCAGGCTGACTGCTTCTTGGCTGTGTGGCCTTGGGCAAGTTAGGTATTCCCTTACCCCCCAGGCCTGGGGTGAGGACACTCTGGAAATGAACCATCATTTTTCATCGAGTAAGCTGCACAGCTTCATTTCTCTGGCTCCTCCCAGTTTCAGGGAAGGAGCTGTTATTACCCCTGCTTCCCAGTGCAGAAACAGAGCTGGATCTCCGCTTGTTTTGCAGCTTTATCAATAGTTACAGTAGGACCTTGGGCATTTGACCTGTGCATCGGGCAGGGTGGGGGATGGGCCAGGGCCCAAGCATCGGGGTCCTGGCCACTGTGCCTGCCACCCCACCCAGCTGGGATGTATGGCTCCGGTCAGGTGGAACCCCCGTTGCCCACATCGATGTAGTATTAAATTGGCTTTCTCTCCTCTTCTCACTTGCCAGACCTCTCACTCTAGCTGCTGGTGATGGTTCCCAAATCAACCATCAACTGCATGCCCAGCTCTTGGCTATGCTCACAGGAAGGCTGGGCTAGAACAGAGAGTGCTATTACTGCTGCTGCTGCTAAGTCGCTTCAGTCGTGTCCGACTCTGTGCGACCCCATAGATGGCAGCCCACGAGGCTCCCCCTGTCCCTGGAATTCTCCAGGCAAGAACACTGGAGTGGGTCGCCATTTCCTATTACTATATAGATATAATTTAAAAAATCATTTTTTAAAGTTTCATATGCATGCAGGAGACCCAGGTTTGATCCCTGGGTCAGGAAGATCCCCTCAAGAAAGAAATGGCAATTGACTCCAGTATTCTTGCCTGGAGAATTCCATGGACATGGGAGCCTGGCAGGCTGTAGTCCATGGGGTTGCAAGAGGCAGACACTACTGAGCAACTAACACTTTCACTTTCTTTCAGGCGTATTTACATGCGATAGGTTTGGCTTCAGTATCATGCCTCAGTGGCAGTAGGATCATTATCATATTTGATTTCTCTTTATCAACCAAGGAAAGGAAACAGTGAGGGAAAAATATATCACCGTCCCAGTATGATGTATTCATTTCTCATTGATTTTCCAAAAGCTTAGCCTAGGAAAATGACCTTAGATTTTTTTAAATGTTTATGCTGAAATCATTTTATATATATAGGAGACCAACAAAGATAATAACAGAGTTCCTATTACAGTTTGGGGATTGCTTCTTCCCCTTCATGTGACAACATGATTTTCCATGCGAATGGGGGCCCCACATGCAGCCACCCCGGGAATTGGCCACAGCCTGTCTTGGTGAGGCCCAAACCTGCCATCTATTAGCCTATATATCAGTGAACACCTTTTTCCCGGACATGAGGGCAAAGGGGAGTCCTTGGGGCCTCTTGTGTTTCCTTGATCTTGAAAGAGAAAGTCCCTTTTCTTCCTCTGCATATGCTTATGTCTGGAATGATTCCTAGAACAGTCACCACATCTCGCAGCCCAAGACCGGCTGCAGGAGGAGCCAACAGAGGACATTGGCACGTAGAGCTAAGAGAAAGGGGTCCACACGACCCTTTCGCTGGCTCTGTGACATGGTACATTTTTCTCCTATATTCAAACCATTCCAACTGTCCACCGTATTGTTAGCAATTCTTGAGAATGCTGGATATTCAATCTAAGAAATGTGTCAGTTTATTGAACAAAACCCCTCTTATAAGACTTGTGGGTTTTTTCCTGTGTTTCACAATTATAAATGATGCTCTGGTAAGCATCTTTGTATATAAAGCTTTTTCTGTATTTCAGACACAGACCAGGAAGCCCTCCCCACCAATACCTTCAGCTCCCAACCAGCCTCCCTAGACCAGGGATGCTAGAGATGCTAGAGCCGGAAGGGCTCTGGCAAATCATCCTATCCACCTCTGCAGTTACAGCAGGGGATATTGTAGCATGGAAGGAGAAGATTACGTGGAGGATTAGGAGCAAGAACCCGACTCCCACACAGAGCTGCCCCCCATCCGAACAGGCCCAGAGGAGTGAAAGTCCGTATTGAAGCAGGTGGGTGATGTGGGAAGGAAGCAGCAGACACAGTCAGGAGGAAGACAGAAGGAGAAGGAGAAATTACAACTCTGAGCAATAGCCTGAGATGGCCAGGCCCCACCCATTCACCTCCAGGACTTTAGGATGGAACCAGGCCCTGCTCTCCATGGTCCCCTGATGAACTCAACCTCCCAGGGCCTTCAGGACTCACCTTGAATTACCCAGGGCAGAAGGACCCATATCACAGCCCTGTCCCTTGGGTGGGGAGAGGGGGAATCCCAGGCACTCTGCCCAGTGATGCCGGAGGGACTTACCCTGTGATGGGGGACGGACTTACCCTGTGATGGGGGACGGACTTCAGCCTTAAAAAAGCCCAGGGTCACTTGGGGGTCTTAAAGCTTCAGGATGACCTGGGGAGAGGACTTCTGGGACCTCTGTCATTTCAGCCAATGACAACCTTCTCACAGGGGCAGAGAGGAGGGACAGCCAGCCACCCAGGATTGCTACAGAGCCTGGTGGTTGCGGGGGAGAGGGGCATCCCCTCCCTGCCCCCCACCCCTGAGACTTTGTCTCATCTTCAGCATCATTTTCCATCATCATCATCAGCAGCAGCAGCAGCAGAGTGAACTCAGCTACTGAAAATGTTGCAGGGACAAGCAGCCTCCTGATAGTGGATCCCCACTTCTGATGCAAGCATAGAGAAACACTGCACCCAAGCCTACATGATATTTTAAAAAAGGTTTTAAATGCAGAGCCAACCTTAAAGGAAAAGGAGATGCCAGGGCCAGGAACAAAGAGACAACTGACCAGGGACACTGGTCAGTCAGGGCTGATGTTTCAGCTGCCCATGAGGTGAGAGGCTGGGGGGTGGGGGTGGAAGCTGGAGTTTAATGCCAGTTTGGGGCCGGAAATATGGCCTGGGGCCTGTGTTGGTGGGCAGCTGAAGTGCGGACTTTTGCAAAAAGCTAACACACTGGAAAAGAAGCCACTGTCTCTGAAAATGAGACTAACCCAGACAAGGGGGTGCATCATCTCTGCTCAGAGTTCTGAGTGGGGTTTTTTAAGTCTTCTGTGAAAAGCTGAAAGCTCAAGATTGTACCTGGTGGAAGTGCAAGCTTTAGAGGCATGCCAGCAGCAGCTTCAAGCCAGAACCCTAAGCTGAGAAATTAACATAAAATGCAGTCATTAAAATTAAAAAACATTCAAAGGCCACGGCTGAAAAGAGAATTGGTGAATTGGAAGAAAAAAGTGTGATAGGTGGAAAATGTCTATTGCATGGAAGCCTGATCCGATGCAGGGACTCCATGCATTTCAGAATGATGGGCTAAGCAAAAAAAAAAAAATTTAGGTCTTTGTGTGAGTGAGTGAGTGTGTGTGTGTGTGTGTGTGTGTGTGTCTGTGTGCTGGGGGTGGCACAGATAATGTGGATATGGTTGTGGGTGTCTGTTAAGAGATGATAGTCATGACCTTGCTTTGAGATGGTTTCTTATATGGTAGGACATTTTCCAGCATGTTTCACAATTTAGGTAGCTGACTTGATATATTTTTGATAATTCTATCAAATCTCCAGCAATTATATTTCCTCCCTCCTGGGAGGTCAAGACCTGACGTGGGGACATTGGGGGTATTCAGAGCCCCCATTAATGGCCTCCCCTGTTCTCATATCTGAGGGAGGCAGCCCGGATGAGGGGCACTGCTGGCTGATGGGAAGGCAAGCAGATCTGAAAGGCGCTCCTGCAGCTCCTGGCTTCACCTGCGTACCAATGCGCCAACCTCCCGATTTTCATCTTTCTGTCATCATCTTAACAGCCATGGAGAAGCACCACTTTGGAAGATTGCCAGGTGAGGGGTAGCAAATGTGCCCTGGTGTCCTCCATCACACTTCTTTCCCACCCTGGACCAATCACTCTCAAATCTCCATTTTTTTTTTTTTTTTGAACTAAGAAGCACTTATTGTGCAAAGTTATTGTGCTTTTTAAAAATGTTTAAGAACATGCTCTGTAACACATCCAAAGAAAAGTTTTCACCAGGAGCAAAATCTAATTCTTTCCAGAGAGCGAGGAGAGGCACCCTGACCTCTGCAGCACTGTGTGTCTTTGTGCTCTGTGCCTGAAAGTCTGGGTGACTTTGGCTAAGTTATCTAACTTCTCTGAGCCTCGGCTCCATGTCTGACGAGTGAAGGTGCAAAATAGCGTCTAACTCCCGGGGGTGAGGATTAACTGAGATGACGCCCATGAACAAGAAACTGTCTTGCTGCTATTCTTGATGTACTAGTATTAATAGCTGCTGGCTGGGGAAGGGCTCCAGTCATCACCCCAACTCTGCCCAGGATCTGAGACAATGCCTGCACCGTGCCCACTCAGTGGTTGCCCAGGATTGCTCTCAGGGAGCTCATGGCTGCCAGATTATTCTGTAAAATGCATGAGTCATGCCATTACCTTCTCCCCAAATTTTCAAGGCTCCCCAGACCAGTTCAGATAGAATCCAGTCTACAGCCGGTGTCCTATAAGGGATGAGCCAGCTTTTTTCTCCAAATTCAACTCTGGCTCCTCTTTTCTCACCATATTCCAGCCACACTCAACATCAGGACCTTTGCATCTGCCATCGCTCACCCCAGAACACTCTTTCTCTTTCTTTTTTCAGACTGACCCTCCCCAACCTAACCAGTACTGTCTGCTCTGCAGTCTGCTCCTTTCCTTTAAAGCCCTGGCCACCCTGTGCTGTGCTTACTCGTTCATTCATCTCTCTGACTCTTTGTGACCTCATGGACTATAACCCACCACGCTCCTCTGTCCATGGGGATTCTCCAGGCAAGAATACTGGAGTGGGTTGCCATACCCTCCTCCAGGGGATCTACCAAACCCAGGGATTGAACCTGCATCTCTTAGGTCTCCTGTGTTTGCAGGCCCCATTATGCACAAGGTATCCATTTATATGCGGCTTCCCCAGTGACTCAGTGGTAAAGAATCAGCCTGCCAATACAAGGAGACACAGGAGACACGGGTTTCATCCCTGTGTCAGGAAGATCTCCTGGGGGAGGAGCTGGCAACTCACTCCAGTATTCTTGCCTGAAGAATCCTATGGACAGAGGAGCCTGGTGGGCTACAGTCCATGGGGGCGCAGAGCGTTGGACGTGACTGAGCACACATGCATCCGTTTACATGTGTGCTGCCCTCCTCCACGAACCACGCATTCCACGAGGGCAGAGACTATGTCACGTTATTGTCCTGATGTCCTCAGGACCCAGTGCTGCACCAGGCACAAAGTGGGAGGAGGGCGGTCAGTCACCTGGGGCTAAAGGAGACTGAATTAAAAACAAACACCGTGTACGCTCAAGTGTGGGACTAATTTTCTGTTCAGTCACTCAGTTGCATCTGCTTCTTGGCAACTCCATGGACTGCAGCATGCCAGGCATCTTTGTCCTTCACCATCTCCTGGAGCTTGTTCAAACTCATGTCCATTGAGTCAGTGATGCCATCCAACCATTTCATCCTCTGTCTTCCTCTTCTCGTCTGCCTTCAATCTTTGCCAGCATCAGGGTCTTTGCTAATGAGTTGGCTCTTCGCATCAGGTGGCCAAAATGGAGCTTCAGCTTCAACATCAGTCCTTCAATGAGTATTCAGGATTGATTTCCATTAAGATTGACTGGCTTGATCTCCTTGCAGTCCAAGGGATTCTCAAGAGTATTTTCCAACACCACAGCTCAAAAGCATCAATTCTTCAGTGCTCAGCCTTCTTTATGGTCCAACTCTCACCATCCATATGTGATTACTGAAAAAACCATAGCTTTGACCATATGGACCTTTGTTGGCAAAGTAACTAATTAGGAGGTTAAAATTATGGTAGGTGGAGATAAAAATGCCATTTAAATGAGAAAAGGTGAACCAGAGTTTATGGTTAGTTATGTGATGACAGTGGGATGAGCCTCAAGTTGGACTTACCTTTCTCTGCCTTCCACCCTGGTTGCTGGCAACTCTGAAAGTCTCAGCCATGGGTGCCCTCCCTGTGGCCGGGCTGCCCCCTTCATCACCCTAACTCCCCCAGATGGGTGGCCAGCACCCACTCTGGGGTGAGAATGAAGGAGCAGCGCAAAAGGCCAAGGATGTTGGGAAAAATCCCACCTCCTGGGATGGGATGGATGAAATACATGAAGACCAAGGAAGTGAGAAACATGAGCTAATAGAGCAGTGGGTCAATTTAGGCCAGTGGGCATCCTGGAGGAAGTGCCGGATTTATCCTCAGGGAAGCAGCACAGCTCCAGACAGGTGGCCAAGATGACCCCAGCTAGAAGCACCTGGAGACCCTGGTCCTTGTCCTGAAGCCCGTCCCCCAGAGCTGAGAGCAAGTGCGCCCTGATTCCAGGGATCTAGGAGAGAAGGGGTGGGGGCAAGGGTGGCAGTGTCTGGGAGCGAGTCCCCCCTCCCTGCCAGCCACAGCCACGGAACCAGTCACAGCCCCCTCCTTTCCAAGGGAGTATTCCCAAGAGCTCAGGCCCCAGGATTAGGGGATTGAGTCACGGGAGGATTAGGAGTGTTCAGAACAGAGGGACAGTGCCAAGGCTGTCTGCAAACATGGAGATGGGGAAGCTGGACACAAAGGAGGGTGGCCAGGAGGTGACAGCTGACTTGGGGCACGAGATGGAATGTGGGGGTCCATATAGCCCCATGTAGCCATGTGCTCCTGTGGCCATTCCCACACACGGTCAGATTACAGAGGGGTTCAGAGCAAATGTACTGCTTACACACACACAAAGCATGTGCACACATACAGGCTCCCAAGTGAACATTTCCAGACAAATCTTATATAGTACATATGAGCATGTGCTATGCATATGTGGGTATGGGTGTGAAATATGTAAGGGTAGGTGCATCCAAAGATGACACGTCTAAGGACTTCCTTGGTGGTTCAGTGATTAAGAATCCACCTTGCAATGCAGGGAACACGGCTTCGATCCGTGGTCAGGGAACTAAGATCCCACAGGTCTCAGGGCGACTCAGCCCACGTGCCACAACCACTGAGCCCGCACACTCCAGAGCCAGCATACTACAACCAAAGTATCAGAAGTTCCCTCCTGACACAGTGAAGATCCCACATGCCATAACTAAGACCCGAGGCAGCCAAATAGAGAAATATTAAAAAAAACAACCCAGCGATGACACATCTAGTGATGTACATGGCACATCACCACCGTGGGTGTGTGTCTGTAACCAGATCTACATACAGTGTGTAGCACTTAGAGACAAGCTCCACAGCAAGGTGCACACACAGCGTCTGCACCCACATCACAGGTCACTGTATGCGTTGCGCACATCATAATGCTCAACCATAGCAGGTGTATGTATATGGACCCACTCCACTGTGACATATGTGTTTTCAGATATTGGTGACCTAAACTCCATTCAGAAAGGAAGATAAACCAGAACATGCTCTGTTCCCTGAGAAGCATCATGGGAGTGTGGTCTGCGCTCCCCCATAGCAGGCACACACATTATTTACACCAACAATTGTAAACACTGAATCTTCCCTCTTTGGCAGCTGTGGTGTGAATGGGTGGGTTCCCTTCTAGAAGTGGGTAATGGCATCACAGCCAGAAGGAACAATGTGTCCCGAGGGGACCCTGGACCCGGTGGACACATTGTATAGGTCTATAGTAGGAAGTAGCGCCTGCTCCAGGCGGTGACATTCTGGGGCTGTGGTGGCCCAAGCCCAGCTCTTGCCCTTGCTGCTGGGTCACGTCCTGTGGATAGACAAAGGCACCAGACTCTTCCGCCTTGGCCTCCGAGGCTAGGGAAGCCCTACACTTTTCTCCATCTCCGTGGCCTCAGCTGACCGGCAGAGCCCTCTTGGCTGTGATGGGAGATGCTCCACGTGGACACTCCTCAGCTTCCCTGAGAATAGCCCCCAGGGCAGCAGCAACAGCTTCCAGGAACAGGTGGCCATCACGCAGCTCACCTCCACTTCAGGGGGTGCTGCCCTTGGTTCTTTCTAAAACAGCTTCTAGAGCTGCCTGATACTGGGACAGTCCATCAGCCTGAGCTGATCTCTGCCTTTGGGAAAGGGAAACAGCCCAGAGGGACAGATGTGGCCCTATGGGCTTTGTGCCACGTGGCCTGGGTCTTGCCTCCTTCACCACTTCTTAGCCTCTGGTTTTCCTGAATCCCTCTTCTCTGAGGACACCTGTGTCAGAGGATTGGTGGGAAACTCAGTTGGCAGCATTATGTTGAAAATGATTTTTCCTAAACCGTAAATAAAGCCCCATATAATCGCTGTGTGAGGGCAAACAGAGAGGGCTGACAACCTGACCTTCTAGCTATGTTTTTCTGCCTTAAAAAATTTTAAATTTAGGATAGAGGATGTGGCAAATGATTACATAAATGCCCCCTATTGACCCCACTTCCTGCTATACATGTCCTCCTGGGTCCCCACCCACCTTGCTTCTGGACTTGGCCATGTGACTTGTTTCGTATTAAGGCACCAGCTCACATGATGCTCAGAGGGCCCTGCTCTCTTAGGGTGCTGCTGCAGTCCCACAAGAGATGGAGCTGTCCTGATGAACACGAATAGGCTGTGGGGAGGAAATCCGACTACTCCTGCCAGCTGCACAAATGACCCCAGCAAGCCCTCCCTCAACAGTAGAATCTTGAGTAAACCAATGCTTTGGAGTCATGAAATTTGGGGTAGTTTGTTACTTGGCAGTAGGTAGCTGATGCATTATATCCCTTACAATTATAAAGTGGAAGTGACAAATAGATTCAAGGGATTAGATCTGATAGACAGAGTGTCTGAAGAACTATGGACAGAGGTTCATAACATTGTACAGGAGGCAATGATCAAAACCAAGAAAAGGAAATGTGAAAAGGCAAAACAGTTGTCTGAGGAGGCCTTACAAATAGCTGAGAAAAGAAGGGAAGCAAAAGGCAAAGGAGAAAAGGAAAGATATACCCATCTGAATGTATATCTTCAAAGAACAGCAAGAAGACATATGAAAGTGTTCCTAAGTGAACAGTGCAAAGAAATAGAGGAAAACAACAGAACAGGAAAGTCTAGAGATCTCTTCAAGAAAATTAGAGATACCAAAGGAGCATTTCATGCAAAGATGGGCACAATAGAGGACAGAATGGTATGGACCTAACAGAAGCAGAAGATATTAAGAAGAGGTGGCAAGAATACACAGAAGAACTATACAAAAAAGATCTTCATGACCCAGATAACCATGGTGGTGTGATTACTCACCTAGAGCCAGACATCTTAGAGTGCGAAGTCAAGGGAGCCTTAGGAAGCATTACTATAAAGAAAGATAGTGGAGGTGATGGAATTCCAGCTGAGGTATTTCAAATCCTAAAAGGTCATGCTGTGAAAGTGCTGCACTCAATATGTCAGCAAATTTGGAAAACTCAGCAGTGGCCATAGGACTTGAAAAGGTCAGTTTTCATTTCAATCCCAAAGAAGGGCAATGCCAAAGAATGTTCAAACTACTACATAGTTGCATTCATTTCACATGCTAGCAAAGTAACGCTCAAACTCCTCAAAGCCAGGCTTCAACAGTATGTGAACTGAGAACTTGCAGATGTTCAAGCTGGATTTAGAAAAGACAGAGGAAAAAGAAATCAAATTGCCAACATCTGTTGGATCATTGAAAAAGAAAGAGAATTCAAGAAAAACATCTGCTTTTATTTCATTGAATACAGTAAAGCCTTTGACTGTGTGGATCACAACAAACTGTGGAAAATTCTTAAAGAGATGGAAATACCAGACCACCTGACCTGACTCCTGAGAAAATTGTATGCAAGTCAAGAAGCAACGGTTAGAACCAGACATGGAACAACAGACTGGTTCCAAATTGGGAAAGGAGTACATCAAGGCTGTATATTGTCACTCTGCTTATTTAACTTAGATGCAGAGTACATCATGCAAAATGCTGGGTTCGATGAAGCACAAGATGGAATCAAGATTGCTGGGAGAAATATCAATAACCTCAGATATGCAGATGATGCCAGCCTTACAGCAGAAAGCAAAGGAGAAGTAAAAAGCCTCTTGATGAAGGTGAAAGATGAGAGTGAAAAAGCTGGCTTAAAACTCAACATTCTAAAAAACTAAGATCATGGCATCTGGTCCCATTACTTCATGACAAATAGATGGAGAAACAATAGAAACAGTGCAGACTTTATTTTCTTGGGCTCCAAAATCATTGCAGATGGTGTCTGCAGCCATGAAATTAAAAGATGTTTGCTCTTTGGAAGGAAATCTATGACTGACCTAGATAGCATATTAAAAAGCAGAGACATTACTTTTCCAACGAAGGTCCATCTAGTCAAAGCTATGGCTTTTCCAGTGGTTATGTATGGATGTGATAGTTGGACTCTAAAGAAGGCTGAGCACCTAAGAATTGATGCTTTTGAACTGTGATGTTGGAGAAGACTCTTGAGAGTCCCTTGGACTGCAAGGAGATCCAACCAGTCCATCCTAAAGGAAATCAGTCCTGAATATTTAATGGAAGGACTGAAGCTGAAGCTCCAATACTTCGACCACCTGACTCAAAGAGCTGATTCATTAGAAAAGACCCTGATTCTGGAAAAGATTGAAGGCAGGAGGAGAGGGGAATGACAGAGGATGAGATGGTTGGATGGCATCACTGACTCAATGGACATGAGTTTGAGCAAGCTCTGGGAGATGGTGAAGGACAGGGATGCCTGGTGTGCTGCAGTCCATGGGTTCACAAAGAGCTGGACATGACTGAGCAATTGAACAACAACCGATAAATGGGACATTCAAGGCACAAGAAGCTTCTGTATTGTGCCCAGAATGGTAGAGAAAGATAACAGCTAGGTCAAGCGTTGGACTTTCAAGCCCCGGGGGTCCTTCCCACCTTTCCCAGGCCATGCATCTGCTTGTTCTATAGTGCATGAAATTTCAAGGACTCAGAAGATAAACATTGATTTGGGAGGGGACTCAGAATGGTTCCTATAAGGGAGAGTTAATGGCATTGGTATTCCAAAGTACTGGACAGGGAAAGGGCTTACGGATGGGTAGAAGTGTTCAGGAGCAGTTGAGGGGAAATTTTTTCTGCTTAAAAAGGATACAGCACACAATGGGCTTGGGCCTTGGGTCCCAAGGGATTGGGTGAAAGCCTAACTTCCTTCTGTTCAGTGGCTAGTTGTGTGATTGGCTGAGTCTCAGTCTCCGCATCTGTAGGGCAAGCATGCTTGTGCCGTCCCGGCAGAGATGCCTTGTGTAAATATACTCCACCCCCAGCCTGCACACACACAGAAAACTCCTCTTCTGGGACCCCAGCACCTCCCCAGCCCCTGTCCTAGGGGCTCCCAGGACACGCAGTGTGGCAGCCCCTTCTCCGGGGGTCTCGCAATGATTCCAGGTATTTGGACCACATCAGTGTCACTAGGAGCAACGGGTTCCCGAGAGGGTGAATCAGAGAGCAGAGGAAGGAGCCCTGCCTTGGGGCCTGTTTTCTGTCTGTCCATCCAGAGAGCCTGGTTCAAAGGCAGCTGCATCCTCTCAGAGGTGTCGCTGATCCCGGGACCCTTGACTCTGTCAGCAAGACCCCACGGCTGCACCCTCTTCACCTCTGATGGCTGACCTGTGGCCAAGAGGTCAGACACACACATCAAAAAGCCATGCCTCCTCCAGCCAGCAGCCTGAGGGCCCCCGTCAGGCACACCAAAGCCTGAAAGAGGGCGTAGGCACCGGGCCCTCCCCAAACCCCACCCTTCCCCATCCTCAGGCATCCTGCAAGCAGATCAGCCAGCCCTGAATGAGCATCTACTGTGTGCTGCGCCTTCCTGGTCTGCAGTCAGTCCTCTGGTTATTGTAACAGCCTCTGAGGGTGCTCTGAAAGCACCACGAACAGGTGGCTGAAGACAGAAAAGTGCTCTCTCACAGTCTTGGGGGCCAGAAGTCCAAAATCAAGGTGTCAGCCGGGCCCTGCTCCCTCTGAGACTCTGGGAGGGATCCTTCCTCGCCTCCTCCCAGCTTCAGTGTGGGCTTGGGGCTCCCTGGCTGCAGCTGCGTCACCCTGATCTTGTCCCCTGTCCCAACAGGGCCTACTCGACCTGTGACTGTCTCTGCGTCTCTCTCCTCTTCTGATAAGGATGACAGTTGCATTGGAAAAATGGCCCACTCTACTCCAGTGGGACTTCATCTTATCTTGATTACATCTAGTAAAGACCCTGTGTGTGCATGCTACGTCACTTCAGTCATGTCCAGTTCCTTGCAACTCCATGAACTGTAGCCTGCCAGGCTCCTCTGTCCATGGGATTCTCCAGGCAAGAACACTGGAGTGGGTTGCCATGCCCTCCTCCAGGGTATCTTCCTGACCAGAGATTGAACCTGCATCTTTTATGGCTTCTGCATTGGCAGATGGGTTCTTTACCACTAGCACCACCTGGGAAGCCCTAGGTATTTCCAAAAAAGATCTCATTGACAGGTATCAGGGGTCAGGACTTCAACACATCTTTTTAGAGGATGCAATTCAGCCCACAGCAGCAAAAAATGGCTTGAGCACTGCTCTGTGACAAACAATAGTGATAAAATAATAATAATCATAATCATAAAGTATCACTCGTTCCAGGGACCTCAGAATTTTACATATATTCATGGCCCAAAATCCTCACAACAAGCCTATGATGCAGAGTTGCTGGGGACTTCCCTGGTGATCCAGTTGTTGAAGAATTTGCCTTGCAATGCTAAGGACACAGGTTTTATCCCTGGTCAGGGAACTAAGATGCCACATATGGTGGAGCAACTAAGCCATATGCTTCAACTAGAGAGTTTGTGTGCTGCAACGAAGATCCCATGTGATGTAACTAAGACCTGATGCAGCCAAATAAATAAATTAATTAAAAAAAAAAAAGACTGCTGTATCTGCACTTCACAGTTGAGGAAACTGAGGCACAGAGAAGTTACCAATTGTCCAAGGTCAGGTAGCCCCATGGTATAGTCAGACCAACCCTCCCCTCCTCCCCCATCCCATTGACAGGCAGTTGCCAACATGTGCATTAAAGAGCTGTCCCATCCCTTGTTCCTCATGGGTTCCTCCCTTGGTCTGACCACAGGTTTGTGGATATTGTGAACCACACAGGGCCCCCACCTTCCACCCTGCTTCTTCTAAGGTTTTCCTTTGTGTTCTTAGTAACTATCACAGACAAATAGTCCCTCAACACCTGTCGCCAGTTGGACCCAAGCCCCTTTGAGAAATGTTCTGGGGCTCAGGGCTGCTCCCCTGCTGCCCCAACCGTGTTCCTGTAGTCATTTACACCCAGAACCCGGGATGTGAAATACAGACCCCAGGCCTGACTTCAGAGTCCATTTATGGTTACGTCAGGAGGAAACTGAGGTCACAGAGGCTGGGATGTGTCCAGAGTCACAGAGCAGCTGGCACAGGGCCAGGGTGGGGTCCCAGGCCACCTCCCCAGGGCCCAGGTTCTTCCCAGTGCCCCCCACACCACCTCCGTGCTGCTCTCTCCTGGAAGGGTCAGTCACCAACTGGCAGGCAGGTCCAATTCTCAAAAAGCCCCTTGAATGGAGATAGGGGAAGGCAGTATGGAGACAGCCAACTCTGGAGGTCAGGGTCATGTTTGGGATGGAGCTGCCTGAGCTGTGCCCACTGCTAGCTGTGGTTGTCCCCACCCCCATGCCAGATGTCTCTGGGAGACAGCCCTGTGGTCAGCCTCCAGGCCAGGGCAGGCTGCTCTGCTGCCCTCCCCTCCCGGGGCAGGGATTTCACACCCAGGAAAATAATTTCCTGGTAAGGAGATTAGAAGGCAGTGGCCGCTCTCGGGAACAGGATGGGGCCCGGGTGAGGCAGGAGAGGAACAGCGGGAGAGGCCGGGGGGCAGGCGGGGGCGCGGGTGGAAGTGTCACTGTCAATCAGGGCGCTGACCCGTCTAATCCAGCCTCCCGGCTCTCCTGATCCCAGGGACAGATGCTGGGTAAAAGGTGCAAACTCGGCGGGCCTGGCCCTCCCCGCAGACCTGCAATACGGGCCCCTCTGTGGAGAGCCGGCTTAATCTTGCCAAGAGATAAGCTGTCCAAAAGGCGCTCTCTGAGGCTCCTGTGTGCTTCCGCCATGCCTCACGTGCAAAGTTGTGGTCAGTAATGCTGGGCACCGCGGAGGAGCTTTCATCAGGGGAAACTGTGAGCTGGGTGGGGCTGCCCTTGGAGCCTAGGGCAAGAGCCCAAGGTCCTGCTAGTGCTGCTGGTGAGTCTTGCCCAGACTCGGTGCTGGTCTCTGGCCTCATTCATTCATTCAACAAGCATTTACTGATCTGTCGTGTGCCAGGATCGCACTAGCTCACAGTCCTGTAAAGACTTGATAGGAAGCTGTATAGGATTACAGCTCCAGCAACCAGCCATCCATCTGCCTGTCCATACGTCCATGCATTCATCCATCCCTTCATCCATCTGTCCGTCCACCCATCCATCCGTCCATGCATTCATCCATCCTTCTGTCCATCCATCCATCCATTCATCCTCCTTCTGTCCATCCACCTATTCATTTGTCCATCCATCTGTTGTCCATGTATCCATTCATCCATCTGTCTGTCCGTCTGTTTACTATAGACTAGGTTTCCAAATTGACCAGACATTGATGTAAAGAGACAGCAAGTCTAACTCATATCTACTCAGACTATGCTGAGCAGTTAACCCAGGAGGTATTTGACATCCAGACAAGCAATTCTTCATTCAATCCTCTTCAGATCAACTCCATGCACAATTTAATTAAATTCACTTCTGCCACGAGGATGCTTCGGCCCCTGGAGACCCAACAAAGGAATGTCCAGGCTGGTCTTGAGCACTAGGAACCAGTAGGATGTTGAAGGCAGCAACATCAAGCTGCAAGGGGCAGGGGAGGTGGGAAAGAGGCCCCAGCAACCAGGGCCCAGCCCTTGAAGGTTCACATGGAGTCTTGGTGTTGATGGGTAGAAGGACATGTCAGGCATCTCAAGGACCTGGAGTGGAGTGAGGAGCTTTCTATGCCAAGGATTGTGGGGGTAGCTGTGATAACAGTGGTATACTTGAATTTGAGACTGGATGGGGAAACTTTAGATAATTCAGTGCTGCATGTATTAGTGCCCGGTCTATGGCAAACTATGAGGTCAGTGCCTTGTCATTAATCCAGTTTGGTCCAATCCAATGAATCTTATGCTTCCTGTGTTGCTCTGGGGGACAGTGGCAGCTCCTTGGTGGGACAGGTTATAGGACAAGTGATATCTGAATGTGCCAGTCTCCTGGCCTCCTCTTAGCACCTGTTGTATATGGCCTGCCCTTCCTCCAGGACAGAATGGGAGACCATCAGAGGTCTGCCTTGCCAGCATTAGTCTTAGGCTCACAAATCAGGCTTCCTCAGTGCAAATCCTGGCTCCACTCCTTACTATCTGAGTGACCTTGGGAAAATTTTCTTAACTTCTCTTTACCTCAGTTTATCTACCTGTATAATGGGAATAAGATTACATGGGTCATTTGGGCTGTTCACAAATACTCTAATTGTCTTTCTGGACGCATGGTATGATTGCATTTCTCCATCTACTTTCTTTTTTAACAGACAATATGTTCTTTCAGACACTCTTCAAACACTCAGAAAAGTAATTTTGTTTCCCCTTAACTATTTTGAACTTGGAAATAGCTTTGTGATTTCCTTTAGCCAATGAAATGGTAAGTGATTTGCCACATCCTTCCCCCAACCACCACTCCCATGGTGGCTATGAAATGACCACAAAAAGCACAGGCCCCTTGACGACCTGTGCGGGACATGTAGCAAGTGCAAGGAACAAACCTTTGTTGCTTTCAGCCCCTGACATGCTAGGACTGTTTGTTGCCATGGCATAACCCAGCCTAAATTGATGGACACATTTAGCAGAGCTATGGACTGAATTACATCTCCTCAAAATTCACATGTTGAAGCCTTTCACCCCGATGTGATGGTATATGGTATTTGGAGGTAGGGTCTTTGGGAGGTAATTCAATTCAGATGAGGTTGTGAGAGTGGGCCCCTTACAATGGGATAGTACCCTTATAAGAAGAGACAACAGAATGCACGCTGTCCTTCCTTCTCTGTGTCACACAAAGAGATGACGTGAGCACACAGCAAGAAGGCAGCAGTCTGCACCCCAGGAAGAATCTGCGCTAGCACCTGACTCTGCTGGCCTCCTAAGCATGGATGCCAGGCCTCCCAGGACTGTGAGAAGATAAGCCTCTGTTGTTTAAGCCATCCAGTGTGTGGCATTTGGTTATGGCAGCCCCGAGCAGACTCGCACAGGTACCTTTCTCATAATGATGTTGTGAGGGTTAGATGGGTTGCATACCATTTACCTTTCCTGCACATCTCCCACCCCCAATTTCCCAGAGGCTTCATTCATTCCTACAATCACTCATTCAGCCTTCCAGCCAACATTCAATAAGGACCAACCTTATTGATTCTGGTCTTGAGAACTCCAATCACTCATTTGGCAGACACTTCCAGAGCACCCAAGGGTGAACCGAGCCTGGTCAAAGATCATAAAGTAGGAAAAGTGACAAATGACCTTTTGTCAGGTGTATTTTGAAATTTATGGTTAAGTCTCCACCTGATCAAAATTTCCTCCCAACATTACTGTGATGGCCTGACACTGCAGTACTTGCCCAAAGCTTCAAAGTTACCTCAGAGAAGGGTAAGTGGATCCAGGGATGAAGCAACAAGACACAGGTAAGAAATGGCAGGAGAGTCTCCAACTCCAAAAATAATTGATCCCAGCCAATGCCATATGTCAGCTTTAGATGTCTCCTTCACTCCTCACCTCTAGGTTGGTGATTCTCAAGCTGGAGAAAACACATTCCCTTATGTAGGGAAATGTATCTCTTTGAAGGATTGTGGCAAATAAAATTTTATGTAAAAAGCCTCTTGATGAAAGTGAAAGTGGAGAGTGAAAAGGTTGGCTTAAAGCTCAACATTCAGAAAACGAAGATCATGGCATCTGGTCCCATCACTACATGGGAAATAGATGGAGAAACAGTGGAAACAGTGTCAGACTTTCTTTTTCTGGGCTCCAAAATCACTGCAGATGGTGACTGCAGCCATGAAATTAAAAGACACTTACTCCTTGGAAGGAAAGCTATGACCAACCTAGATAGCATATTCAAAAGCAGAGACATCACTTTGCCAACAAAGGTTCGCCTAGTCAAGGCTATGGTCTTTCCTGTGGTCATGTATGGATGTGAGAGCTGGACTGTGAAGAAGGCTGAGCGCCGAAGAATTGATGCTTTTGAACTGTGGTGTTGGAGAAGACTCTTGAGAGTCCCTTGGACTGCAAGGAGATCCAACCGGTCCATTCTGAAGGAGATCAGCCCTGGGATTTCTTTGGAGGGAATGATGCTAAAGCTGAAACTCCAGTATTTTGGCCACCTCATGCGAAGAGTTGACTCACTGGAGAAGACTCTGATGCTGGGAGGGATTGGGGGCAGGAGGAGAAGGGGACGACAGAGGATGAGATGGCTGGATGGCATCACTGACTCAATGGATGTGAGTCTGAGTGACCTCCGAGAGCTGGTGATGGATAGGGAGGCCTGGCGTGCTGCAGTTCATGGGGTCGCAAAGAGTCGGACACGACTGAGCGACTGATCTGATCTGATCTGAACACATATATATGGAATCTAGAAAAATGGTACTGATGAATCTATTTGCAGGGCAGCAACAGAGATGCAGATATAGAGAACAGACTTGGACACAGCGGAGGAAGTAGAGGGTGGGACAAAGAGAATAGCATTGAAACGTATACATTATCATATGTAAAATAGATAGCTAGTGGGAATTTGGTATATGATGCAGGGAGCTCAACCTGGTGCTCTGTGACAACCTAGAGGGATGGGAGGGAGATTTAAGAGGGAGGGGACATTTGCATTCCTATGGCTGATTCATGTTGATGTATGGCAGAAACCAACACAACATTGTAAAGTAATTATCCTCCAATTAAAAATAAATTTTTAAAATTTTATATAATTTAATAAAATTTTTGAGTTACAAAAGTGTAGATTTGGAGGACAGTGCAAAGTTCACATTAACCACGAAGACAAAAGGAACTGTCGTCGTGGCAGTTTTTATTCCATGACCGAAAACACCTAGTGTTTATTCTCTGCTACTGAATCTTCCAGTGGAAGAGTTTGCGGAGTACCGTTTATTTACACCAGCTCAGACGATGCCCATTTTTCTGGTGAAGCTGAGAGGGCACTGTGGGGGTGTCTAACCCTGGGGAGACTGGGGGACTCCCTGAAAGAGGCAGCCCTGTTCTAACCGTGAGCACAAGTAAGATCAACCGGACAAAAGCAGTCATGAAGGGCGTTCTAGGCAGAGGGAGGGGAGGGAGCAAAGTAAGCAGGGACAAGGTCCCCAGTAGGTCCTGGCAGGCAACAGGGCTTCCTCATACACATTCACTACCCACCTCCTGCGGCCCAAGGCAGTGGCCATGACCACTGCTGCACCAGCCCCTTTAGGTGACATTCACATGATATCAGGGCTCTGGGGGTCTCATACAGAGCATGTTCACCAGGCTCCTCATAGAGCCTGGGTTGGGGAGTAGCTATCTGGGCTCAGGACCTTGAGGGATGTCCCTGGGCCATCATCTGACCCTGCTGGACAACCCACACCTCCGAGCAGCTGTCAGCCCAGGAGCTTCTCAAGGCTCCCCAGGAGGGATCCCCCTCAGCATGGCTTTAGTCGGACACCAGGATGCTCAGAAAGGGGGTGCTGGATGCAGGGAGGAAGCCAGTAGGGAGGCAGGCTCTCTAGGACCTTCCCAGCCTGTATCTAGGGCACAGCAGAGACGAGAGAGGACACTGAGGCCCAAAGATCATCAGCACAGCTGGCCCTGCGCAGATGGGAGAGGGGGGAGAAGGAGTATTTATGGGGGGAGCACCCACTGACCCACTCTTCCCCACAGTGCAGCAAGGCAGATACTGTTGGGCCGTTTACAGATGAGGATGCTGAGCTTGGAGAGGTTATCTATCCACAGTACCTGGAGTGATTCTAGGCTTAGGAATGACCCCTTGACCCACTGGACAGAGAGGGAACTGTGGTTAGTGAAGCCAGGACCACAGAGAGCAGGCACCATGGGGATGTGCATGGGCAGGGGTGGAAGGGACTCAGGGAGGAGAAGCCCGGTCGCAGAGACATACGGCCCACCCTGGACACTGCTGCTCCCTCCAGTGTGCCCTGCAAGAATGCTGCTCAAACCCCAGGGCAAGGGCGGCTTGGGGTGACGTGGCTTCCCAGGGCAGTAGAAGATGAGACAGACCTGAGGACTGCTCCTTCAACCCAGCCCTGGGGCTCAGCAGCCATGACCTTGGACAAAGGCCTTAGCCTCTCCAAGACTCAATTTCCTCTTCTGTAAATCAAGAGTGCTTCTCCCCTTATAGATTGTTGGAATTTTTAGCTGAAGTGGCGGATGTAAAATGTCTAGGTTGTTTTCTGGCCTCTGGAAGGCTCTCAGGAGCCCTTCCCCCATCCAACACCAGCACAGACCCTCTTCTGCTGACCTGCCTTCTCCATCATACATGGGCTATGGCCAGGAGCCAGGACACAGGGTACCTGCGAGCAGAGAGTGAGACTCTGGGCTGAGAGTGTGGAGAACAAAGGGCCACATCCAGCATTTCCACCAATTGATTACATGACATCTGTGAGGGTTACTTCTCTTTTCTTGAGCTAGTTTTAGCATCAGTGAAATAGGAGAAAAAAGGATGGAACTGGCTAATAAGCTCTCTTTTATCTCCAGGAGAAGTGAAAACTGGTTGTGGGTCCTTTCACCAGGTCAAAAAGAGACCTAGGTCCACAGGACAGCACTCTGATTCATCCAGTTATATCCATTCTTCCTTATTCCGTTGCTTGGGATTGGCCTGGATTGAGGATGACATTTCACAGGTAGAAAAAGGTGACACATAGCTACCTTCCGGCTAATGGAAGTGTCATGTGACAGCTTCTGGGAACTTAAGAGGTAGCTGTGACTATTTACAATAGCCAAGACATGGAAATCACCCAAATGACAGAGGAAAGGATACAGATGTGGTATATATATATACACACAGTGGAACATTCAGTTCAGTTCAGTCGCTCAGTCATGTCCAACTCTTTGCAACTCCATGAATCGCAGCACGCCAGGCCTCCCTGTCCATCACCAACTCCCGGAGATCACTCAGACTCATGTCCATCAAGTTGGTGATGCCATCCAGCCATCTCATCCTCTTTCGTCCCCTTCTCCTCCTGCCTCCAATCCCTCCCAGCATCAGAGTCTTTTCCAATGAGTCAACTCTTCACGTGAGGTGGCCAAAGTACTGGAGTTTTAGCTTTAGCATCATTCCCTCCAAAGAAATCCCAGGGCTGATCTCCTTCAGAATGGACTGGTTGGATCTCCTTGCAGTCCAAGGGACTCTCAAGAGTCTTCTCCAACACCACAGTTCAAAAGCATCAATTCTTCGGCGCTCAGCTTTCTTCACAGTCCAACTCTCACATCCATATATGACCATAGGAAAAACCATAGCCTTGACTAGACGGACCTTTTTTGGCAAAGTAATGTCTCTGCTTTTGAATATGCTGTCTAGGTTGGTCATAACTTTTCTTCCAAGGAGTAAGCATCTTTTAGTTTCATGACTGCAGTATTACTCAGCCATAAAAGAGTGAAATGATGCCATTTGCAGAAACATAAATGGACTTGGAAATCATCATACTAAGTGAATGAAGCCAGACAAAGACAAATACCATATGATATCACTTATATATGCAAAATCTAAAATATGACACCAATGAACTTATCTAGAAAACAGGAAAAGACTCACAGATGTGGAGAACAGGCTGGTGGCCGCCAAGGTGAAGTGGGGCTGGGGAGGGGTGGAGCGGGAGTTTGGGATTAGCAGATGCAAACTATTACATATAAAATAGATAAACATCAAGGTCCTACTGTATATCATAGGAAACTATATTTAATATTCCATGGCACCTCACTCCAGTACTCTTGCTTGGAAAATCCCATGGACAGAGGAGCCTGTTGGGCTGCAGTCCATGAGGTCACTAAGAGTCAGACATGACTGAGCGACTTCCCTTTCACTTTTCACTTTCATGCATTGGAGAAGGAAATGGCAACCCACTCCAGTGTTCTTGCCTGGAGAATCCCAGGAACTGGGGAGCCTGGTGGGCTGCGTCTATGGGGTCGCACCAAGTCAGACACGACTGAAGTAACTTGGCATAGCATAGCATATTTAATATTCCATGACGAACTAAATCATATATATAACTGAGTCACTTTTCTATAGAGATGAAATTAACACAACATTGTAAATCAGCTTTACTTCAATAAAAATTTAAAAAACAGAGACAGCTGAAGGCTGTTACTCCCTTCCTCTCCATCACTTCCTTTCTCCAGTGGGCCAGACTGTGGGAATGATGGTGGGAATAGCTGTTTGCCATGAAGGTGTCCTTGGGAACAGAGGCCATCCATGGCCGAGAAGGGGCGTGGGCCCCCAAGGACTTCACTGAGAGAGCAGCCAAGCCAGCCCGGACCACCTCCCTCTGGACTTTTCTATGAGAGAAATCAAATTATATTTTGTGTGTTAGTTGCTCCATTGTGTCCAACTTTTTGTGACCGCATGGACTGTAGCCAGCCAGGCTCCTCTGTCCATGGAACTCTCCAGGCAAGAATACTGGAGTGGGTAGCCATTCCCTTCTCCAGGGGCTATTCTGACCCAAGGATAGAAAGTGGGTCTCCTGCTCTGCAGGCAGATTCTTTACCATCTGAGCCACCAGGGAGGCCCAATTCTATCTTGTGTAAATGCAATTATTTTGATCTCTGTTACTCTACAGCCAAAATTTTAAAATTACCTGACAGATGTCTGTATTGTCTGTATAGAAAGCAAGTGGTATGTGAAAGCAGGAGGCATCCAGAGCCTTCTAATCATTTCACACAACTGGGTGGGGTCCCTGGAAAAAATCTGAGTGGGACTTGTGCAGGTGTGTGTTTGCGTGTACATGAATGTGTGTGTGCTGGCTTCCCAAGGGCCCATCTGTGCTGAACTAAACAGAGCACGCTTGCTCCCAAGTTGAGTGCAGACCAAATTTCCCAACCACTGATCTGAGCAACCTAGCAAGGCAATTCACTTACCCACAGGACAGGGTTGGGGGCTGAGGGAATGTGGCCCCTCTTTTCTGATTTGCATTTTGGGCAGCCCCAAGCCCTCACTGGTTCCTCTTGGCCAATGTGAGTATCAGCCTTCAACCACATGTGTGTACACCAAATGCAGTGTCTATTAACAGGGCTGATGATTAGCAATTCATGCATTAAGGCCATGTTTATACTTCCATTGTCAACAGTGGTCATTGTTGATTTGAAATGAGGTCTTTCTTATTTTCTGGGCATCCCCGCAATGAGTAAGAGTATGTTGAAAGCTTAATTATTTTCACATGGTAGGGACGAAAAACAAAGGCTGTGACTCCCCATGTCAACCAGGAGAAGGGTTGTCCCATGGAGGTGCTGGGCCTGCATCCCAGAGAGGGAAGGCAGCCCCAGGACAGGAAGGAGAAATGGCCAGAGAGCTCCTGGTGGCCTCAAATGAAGCCCCAGCTCTTTGGCCCAGACAAATGAGCTCCCAGGATACCAGGGAATTTACAAATGTGATCTCAGACCATCCTTCAGGACTTTTGCAGAAGTCATGGAGGGCTGGAGACAGGATTCAGAGTCAGATTTGTCATCTCCCAGATGGGAAGCAAGTATATTTTTAGCAACTACAGCTGGTGGGAGGCAGTGTGGAGTCAGGGAAAGGGAACAGGGTTTGGATCCAGAAAAAGCGGTGGTAGAGTCTCTATCGGCGTGTGTGAGCTTGATGGTGTGGTGACGCCTGAGTTTCCTCATCTGTGAAATGGGGATAATCACAAGTCTCTTGCAGGCTGACACTCACTGCTGCAGGAGGCAGCTGCAGGTGACTTTCCAAGAGGGCTTGTAAATGTATCGCTTTCCTTCCCCTGCCACAGGCAGCTATGCATATTGTTGCTGTTGTCATGACTGACTCTTGGCAGTGCCACAGACTGCAGCACACCAGGCCCTTCTGTCCTCCACTATCTCCTAGAGTTTGCTCAAATTTATGTTCATTGAGTTGGTGATGCTATCTAACCATCTCTTCTTCTGCTGACCCCTTCTCCTTTTGCTTTTAATCTTTCCCAGCATCAGGGTCTTCTCTGATGAGTCAGCTTTTTGCATCAGGTGGCCAAAGGATTGGAGCTTCAGCTTCAGCATCAGTCCTTCCAATGAATAGTCAGGGTTGGTTTTCTTTATGATTGACTGGTTTGATCTTCCTGTCCAAGGGACGCTCAAGAGTCTTCTCCAGCACCACAATTTGAAAGATTCAGTTCTTCAGTGTTTAGTCTTCTTTATGATCCAATTCTCACATCCATACATGACTACTGGAAAAACCATAGCTTTGACTATTCAGACCTCTGTCAGCAAAGGGATGTCTCTGCTTTTTAACACACTGTCTAGGTTTGTCATAGCTTTCCTTTCAAGGAGCAAGCGTCTTTTAATTTCATGGCTGCAGTCATCATCTGTAGTAATTTTGGAGCCCACTGTTTCCACTTTTCCCCTTCTATTTGCTATGAAGTGATAGGACCGGATGCCACGATCTGAGTTTTTTGAATGTTGAGTTTCAAACCAGCTTTTCCACTCTCATCTTTCACCGTCATCAAGAGGTTCTTTAGTTACTGTTTACTTTCTGCCATTAGACTGGTATCATCTGCAATCTGAGTTTATTGATATTTCTCCCGGCAATCTTGATTCCTGCTTGTGATTCATCCAGTTAAGGCATTTTGCATAATGTACTCTGCATGCTAAGTTGCTTCAGTCGTGTCCGACTCTGTGAGACCCCATAGACGGCAGCCCACCAGGCTCCCCCGTCCCTGGGATTCTCCAGGCAAGAACACTGGATAGAAGTTAAATAAGTAGGGTGACAATATACAGCCTTGTGGTGCTCAATTTTCCCAATTTTGAACCGTCTGTTGTTCCAGGTCCGGTTCTAACTGTTTCTTCTTGATGTGCATACAGGTTTCTCAGAAGACAGGTAAGGTGGTCTGGTACTCCCAGCTCCTTAAGAATTTTCCAGTTTGTTATGATCCACACAGTCAAAGTCTTTGGTGTAGTCAATAAGCAGAAGATGTTTTTCTGAAATTCCCTTGCTTTCTCTATGACCCAACAAATGTTTGGCAATTTGGTTCCTCTGCCTTTTCTAAACCCAGCTTGTACATCTGGAAGTTCTTGGTTCACATACTGTTGAAGCTGAGCTCAAAGGATTTTGAGCATAATCTTGCTAGTATGTGAAATGAGCACAATTGTACGGTAGTTTGAATTTATTCTTTAGCATTGTCTTTCATTGAGATTGGAATGAAAACTCACCTTTTCCAGCTATGTCAAAGGGAAGAACAAATCTGACTCTACATTAGATCTGTTTCTTTTCCTATAATCTTTGTATTCTTTTTTTCCCGTAATCTTTGTATTCTGCTTTTGCTTTGAATTAAGAATGATGCCTACAGGGACTTCCCTGGTGGTCCAGTGGTTAAGAATACACCTTGTAATTCAGGGGACCCAGTCTCAATTCCTGATCCAGGAAATAAGATCCCACATACTGCAGAGCAACTAAGCCCACCCACCACAACTAGAGTCTGTGGGCCACAGTGAAAGATCCAGCATAACACAATGCAGGTCCCACAGGCCACCACTGAGATCCAATGCAGCAAGAAAAGAAAAGTATAAATAAGTATTTTTTAAAATGAAGCCTATAGCCTGAAATACACAAGGTCGCCCATTCTGATGGCTCTGAGCTTTAAGGATACAGCATGTTTCCATTCATAGAGAGATAAAAAGTTGCAGAACAGGGAACAACATTTCTTTTGTTGTAGGTCATCCTGATTAGACTTAGGTAGACAAAGGATTTCTGCACCATGAACTTTGCAGCAACCAACCTGTCCCTCACTCACCTTGCTGCTGCTGCTGCTGCTAAGTCGCTTCAGTCGTGTCCAACTCTGTGCGACCCCATAGAAGGAAGCCCACCAGGCTCCCCCGTCCCTGGGATTCTCCAGGCAAGAACAGTGGAGTGGGTTGCCATTTCCTTCCCCAATGCATGAAAGTGAAAAATGAAAGTGAAGTCGCTCAGCCGTGTCCGACTCCTAGCGACCCCATGGACTGGAGCCTACCAGGATCCTCCATCCATGGGATTTTCCAGGCAAAAGCACTGGAGTGGGGTGCCATCGCACTCACCTTACCTTTTTAAAAAAAAAAAATATTTCTTTATTTGGCTGTGCCGGGTCTTAGTTTCCACTTTATAGATGAGGAAAACTGAGGCACAGAGAGCTCGAGTGCCTGAGTTCACAGGGCTCTCTCCACAAGGTGGCCGTTCCCAGCCTTCGCAGTGCATGGCTTGGCCATCTGAAGACACAACAGGGCTGAGAGTGCTGGCTGGGGTGGGGGTGGGTGGGACACCCAGATGGTGTTAGTAGGGTCGTCAGAGAATACTGTTATGTGGGGGACATCTGAGCCTGAAGGAGGAACCCCGAGTCATGTGCAGCTCAAGGGAGAGCAAGAGGCAGGAATCTGCAGGATGAGGACCAGAAAGATGCCTGGCTGGCCAACCCTGAGGGGCCAGGGTTCCCAGGGACACATGGGGCAGGTGCTTGCAGGCTTTGTGGGTGGCAGCAAAAAGCTTGGACTCTTTTCCCTACTGGAAAAAAAAAAAAAATCCAAGGGGGCGTTTATGTAGGAGAGGAAAGCAATCAGGGTCCATTTCCCATGGAGTCCTGGGGCTCTCAGCTTGCAAACAAAGCCAGGGGACTTAATAAGCCTCTGAACACTGGCTTGGGCAGCCCCCTGCCTGGAGCTGCGGTGTCTCCCAGAGAAGGTCTCCCAGAACCTTCTCTGCTCTTCCTGCTCACTTTCCAAAGCTACAAACCTACACAAGAGGGTCCAAGACCTGAGCTGAGTGTTCAGGTGGGGACAACCAGGGCCAAGCCTGGTCCTCCCCAAGTTCAGGGTACACTAGGGGGCTGGGGGACACATAGTGGCACCGGTCGAGACCTAAAGGCCTTGCTTCACCCGTCAGCACCAGGAGTCCGAACCACCAAAGACAGGATTTCCCACCAAAATGGGAGGGACTGCCCTTAGATTCCAAAAAGCAGTAAAAGAGTCAGGGGCAGGACCAGGGGAAGGAAGGAGGGGGTGACTTGGGGAGGTTTCGTGGGAGCCAGAGAGTAGCGGCAGGGAAGGGGGAAGCTGAGGAGGAAGGGGGCTGGGAAGGTGGGTGTGCGTAGTGGAGGGGCTAGCTCAGTGGCACAGTTCAAGGAAAAGGCCTGAGGATGGAGGAGAGGTGACAGGTGTCTGCTTGTTCCCAACCATCCCCCACTACATGGGCTCTGCTGGCCTTATGGCCTCCACAGCTTCCAGAAGCCCAGCTCAGACCCGGTGCAGTGTTTTTTGGAGGAGCTGGTTGCTTTGCCCTCTGCTCCACCTGGTCTGGGGGAAGAGGGCAGGGGAGCAGTACCACCAAGAGCAGCCTCCAGAGCATCGGGGTTAGGAGAAGCCAAGGGCTCTGGGTTGAGGGATGCTAGGGCTCAAGACGCCCGCTTAGGGGAGCCTGTTGAGGAGTAACTCCAGCAGGCAGAGTCAGCCTCAGGACGTGCGGTGGAGGGCAGAGGGGAGTGTGTTCTGACAGTCTTGCACATCGAAACGGGCTGGTTTGTGAACCTGGAAGTGCTTTGCACTGGGGGTGTTGGAGTGGAGGACGAGGGATCACGCAGAGCACAAGGAGGATTTTTCTGCCTTCAGTAAAGGCTGAGCCCCAACTATGTGCCTGGGAGGGCAAGTTGGCAGGACCACCGAGAGGAACCAGAGCCAGTCCTGCTCTCAGGATGCTGTGCTTCCATGGCAGACAGAGTCCAGGACACAGGAAATGCCATGGAATGTGATCTGTGTGAGGAGCGTGATTACCCACCACCACTGGGGGAAGAGATGGGCCAAATCACAGAGGGCTTCCTGAAGGAGGTGCAGAGGCAGAGAAGATGTCAAGAGACAGTAGGAACCGCCTGGCAACTGTAGCAGGCGTGGCTGGAGGGGCTTGAGCTTCTGCTGCCTGAGACATGGGCCCCCAACCCACTGTGGCCAGGCAGGAAGGTGGGAGAAGGGCACAGTCCTGTAGCAGCCCTGGGACCCCACTTTGCACTCATCAAGTCAGGGAAGTCCCCTCTGTCGAGTCCCTATCACTGCAGGTGACTGAGCCAACCATGAAAACCAGAGCTAGTTCATCATGACAGAAAAACCCCATCTGTGAGAAAAAATTCAACAGGGTAAGCGTACGACATCCACTTGTATAATCATAAGGTGTTTCAACATCACAGTTTTCAGTGAAAGAAAGAGAACAATTGTTAGGTTTTTAAAATATAGTTTTAATTGTTTTCAAGATAGTTTTAAACTTCTATCACATGCTTGTGCGAAGAATGTTTCTTGTCAAGGGGGTGATCACGAGCTGAAGACATGGCTGTTAGAAAACTTGGTTTCCTGGTTTGGACCACATGCTGTGGTTATGTAAGCTGCCCCATGGCTCAAAGCCGGGCAATGAGTAGACAGGACCTCTCTCTACTATTTTCACAATATGCGTGAGTTACAAGAATTTCAAAATAAAAATTCAAAAGCAAACAAAAACCCTCTTATTCTGGAATTGTGTGCAACCACCCCAAACATTCAATCTGACACAGAAACAAGTTTTGTTATGGGAGCAGCTGCTTCTCATTTAATTAATTTCTTAAAGAATGCTGTTTGGATGCTTATTTACATTTATTTATTTACTACACTACCTTATATGTTTTCTTAGATCATTTTATCAAATAGAGGGAAAATGTAATTTTCTTTTTTTGCCTCTAGTGTACTTAATGTCTCAAGAGACATCCAATGAATTGCTAACTTTCTACCTGGGCTCCAACTTGGGAAAGGGTGAGAGTCACTGTCTGGGAAATGCACCAGTGAGAACTTGGGGAATCCCTCAGCTTGGTCAGGGGACAGGACCTCTAGGAGATTCCAGGAGTTCCAAGGAGCCCTAAAGCAAGATTGGCTAAGGAGGAGGGGCTGGGTGGCTCTGGCAGGTGGGTCTGGATGTGAAAGATGGATGGCATTTGGGTAACACTGAGAAGGGGGTGGGACAGGAAAGCTGTGGTCATTGGGAGTGGGAGGGGTTTGCCCCCAAGAGGAAAGATCTGTCCTAGGAGATGCAGCACTTGCGCTTTGGCAGGGGGGCTGCACATCAGACGAGCTCTTGGATGCTCCTGACCAGCAGAGTGCCTTGGCCAAAAAAAGAGTTCTCCAGCCAAGAAGTAAAGGCCTTCCTGCCCTAGACCACTATGCCCAGCATCCTGGGGAGGGGCTGTGAGGTCTGGGGCCCTGGGTGGAGCCCAGTGACCTCACCTCCACACCCGCACCCATCAGCTGTCACAGGCTGCTATAGGCAGTGTCATCCCGAGGTGACAAGGACCTTGAGGGCACTCTGGTCCCCAGCAGGGGCTCTCGCCAGCCTGGGCCTGGTGTCCAGTGGATGGTGAGAGTGTGACGAGTCCCCCAGCCTCCTCTGGAACTGGGTCTGAATGGAAACATTATCACAATTTAATTACCTTTCACCAATGCAGCTTGAGAAATCCCAGTCCTCAGCCCCAATGCCAACCTTGTGTGGAGCCAGGGATGAGCGGAAGTGGAGCTCCCCCAGGGGCAAGGGGATAGCACTGAAACCAGAGTTGAGAAGATGACCCAGGGCCCCGGCCCACATGGGGTCGAGCAGGCTCCCCCAGCCGGGAAGCAACCCCAGGGCCCGGCTCACAGGTTGTGTTTGGATGGTCCCAGGAGGGTTGGAGGGGGCGGTGTCCTTCCTTCCTTTCTTTCTTTCCTTTTCTTTCTTCTTTTTATTTTTTTTAATACAAGGGGTGATAAAGGGTCCTGCCAGGAGGCATTGTCTTCCAAAGTCTAAAGTGTTTGAAATTAATTTATCCGCTTAGGATGGTGTATAAATTTCTCATTACCAGTGTCAGTGATGAACAGGAAACCATTCCAAGAAATGTCTCGGGCCCTTGCCAAGCCGCGGGCCCTGGGTCCCTGGCGGAGCGGGGGCCGCCACAAAGGCTTTCACACAGTCAGGAGCGTTAACTATGCATGCTTTCGCGTTGCCCGGGCTCGGCCAAATGCCCTGTGAGAACCACACGTCCACACCCGCTTTATTATTCCACACAGATGCTGCTCGCTGTTGTGTGTTTCCAGCTTTGTGGAACATAATGTGGGGTGTTGGGGGTTTTGTTGTGGTCGGGCATGTGTTTTTTCACTTTGCCTCTCCCGGTCCCCTCCTTCTGTGACCACCCCCCCCCCCCCCAATAGCTAGGCCCAGGGGAAGTGGGGGGTGGGGGGCAAAGCCGGGAAGGTTCTTGGAAGGGCTGGGGCTGGGTGGGGGAGGGGTCCAGATGAATTGAGCTTCTTTGAGGTGTGTGTGTGTGTTAGGGGGAGGGTGTGGAGACTGTCGGGAGGGGCAGGGAGGGGAGGAGGGGGAGGTTAAGCCCTGGGAAAAAGTGGCACCCCTCAGCCCTGGCTGGGCCCAGCTGCCAGCCATGGCCCCGCCACGCTGCCAGCCGCACTCATGGACACCCTGGCGCCCCCGGGAGACTCAGCTTCAGAGGGAGGAGTCCTCAGGGCGTTGCGGCCATGGGTTACACGGTAATTGCGTAATGCCAAGGGCCCCTACGGGCTGAAGAGGTGGCAGGGCTGGGACTCCGACCCACGTCTCCCTGCCAGCAGCCAGGGTGGTGTTCTCCTCCCTCTAACACGTGCCAGAGCCCAGGGTCCATGCCTCCTGACTTGGGGGGCTTTTCCAGGGGTCACAGAGGCAGGGGACCGGAGTGGACAAGTCTGAGACCTTATGGAGCAGGGCAGGAGGGGCTGGACTGGAAGTCAGGACCCCACTGGAGCCTGCCTCTGTGGCCATCTCCCTGTGCAACCCAAGTCCAGTCTCCCCATCACACCCCCGTCCTCTCTTCTGTACATGAAAGGGCCACGGGCTTCAGATGGAGCAAGGAGGCAAGGCTGTGCTGCCTAGAGATGTCACTCACACTGACTGTGGACTCCACAGTCCAGGAAACCTGGGCCCCTTGGGGAGTCTAGAACAAGAGGGAGCCTGCGGGTGACCCTCCCTAAAGAGTACACCCCCCAAACTCCTGAGACATGCGTGGCCCCTTTCGGGACACAGAGCCCTCTTCCTTGGGGATCCCGGCCACAGGGCCAGGTGTGCTTGGACCCAGGGGCCACCTTGCAGAAACACCAGTCTCGATTGACACGCTCACTCCCGGCCTCGGGGAGCCTGGCGGCCAAGGGCAGGGCCTTTCAGGATGGCTGATTGGGATGCCTGGCAAGTCACCGGCCCTGGGCGGTGGGCCAGCCCACAGCCCCTGCGGAGGTGGCCTCATTAAAGGCCTCATGGTCCAGTGGGCAGGGCATCAGACTGGACATCTGGAGGCTTGGGGCCTGGTCCAGCTTGCTGCTGCTTTGCTGGGTGACCTTAAGCAGATTACTTGGCCTCTCAGTGCCCCATCTGCCCCCTGCCTCCTCCCTGTCTGGCAAGGCTTCCTGGAGGGAATATTAATGGGGCAGCTCACACAAGCCCAGCTTCCACGGCACCTCGGTTTTAGCCTTTCCAGCCACGCCAGGGTTTGGCAGGGACACGCAGGAACTCTTTCTCCTAAAAGCCTCTGAGAATTCCATTCTGTCATCGCTTGCTAGGGCAGCCAGCGGCCTGGCCTGGAAGACAGAGCGGTGAGGGCCAGGGAGAAGCTCCACTGCGTTTAAGAGCAGGAAGCTGCCATTAGCATCGTTCCGAGTAACCACTCCTTTTGCAGATGGAGAAACTGAGGCTAGGACACACGGCCAGGTGGTGGCTTTGCTGGACTGAGAACCAGCCACCCATCCTCTGGGCCCTTCACTCAGTCCCAGGCTGATGTTTCCAATACAAGGATCTTAGCCTGTCTACTCCTGTGTCAGCCTGTCCTGTGACCTCCCATCGTACATGTAATCAGGCCCCTCAGTCATGCTCAACCCATGTCATGGCATCACCAGGGCCCTCTAAGCTCATATGGGACCTCAAGTCCCCACTTGCCATTCCTGCCACTTGGGGGGACCTTCTTCACTTGTCTCCTGGATGAGCTGTTGGCCCCTTCGTAACTGGAGCAAAACATCCCCTCTTTGTGACTCAGGTCCAAATTGTCCCTAAGGACACAGCCTGGGTCCTTCCCATTGGGTCTTGCAGCGTTCAGGCCCATCTTCATCAGACCACTGCCTGCTGGGTCAAGGGCACTTTGTGGGGCAGGACCTGCCTCTCAACCATGTTGGAGCCAGAGCGAAGGCTCAGGGCTAGGCAGGTAGTGGGTACTCAGCGGATGGGAGCTGAATGAAGGTTTAGGGGGTCGAATCTAGCATCATGACCCCACAAGCCCTCTGCTCTCTTCTTCCAAGTACCATTGAAGAAGCCATTTAAAACCTTCATCCAAGGAGCCATGACTCACCAGGGACCTCCTGCTATTCAGTGTCTGCTCCCCAGCAGAGTGGACCAAATTGGGCCCATCCACCCCAAGCTCCTTTTTTTAGCTGTCTGTGTCCCAGGTCCACCATCCTAATAATCCTGCAAGCTTGTTGCAGCTCAGTGTATAACTGAGGAAATGGAAGCTCAAAGAGATGACGTGCCTTGCCTGGGGTTGCTTAGTGGATGGAGGCAGAACTGGGATCTGAGCCCGGATCTCCAGGATCTAAATCCCACAGTCCTGCGCCCACCAACACCTGCTCTTCTCCAAGCCCTGCTAGAGGGCCACTGAGAGGCCTGGAGATGGCTGAGTAGACAAAGGCTAGTAAGAAATTTCCTGCATGATCCTCTCTCCTTGGCACTGGTATTTTAACCAGAGTCTTCAGAGCTTACCCCAAAGTGGGTTTGATGGGATTTTGACACCATTATTATCCAATTTTAACAATATTTCTATCTGTTGCTGTATTTTTCTCAACATATACAATGGATTTGTGAGGGTTGCCCCTTCTTCCCATCTTTCTCCACTATAACTCTACTTTTTTGGTGGAACTTTTCATTTAACCTTTCCAAGGACTATGACTTAGGGGCAAGAGTCAGAAATGAAATGTTTGTTAAAAATCCCTAAGACTTTAAGATATTAATCTCCCTCAATAGATCTATAGATTCAACACAATTTCTATCAAAGTCTTGGCAGGATTTTTAAAAATAGAAATTGACAAGTTTGTTCTAAAATTTTTATAAAAAAGTGAGGACTGGAAGAGTCAAAACAAGTTTGACAAAGAACAAATCTGAAGGCGTCATATTTCCTGATTTTAAGACATACTATAAAGCTACAATAATCAAGGTAGTATGTTATTATGAACAACTATCTTTACCAAAAAACTGGACAACCTAGAAGACATGGAAAAATTTTAGAAACATACAATTCAGTAAGAATGAATCAGGAAGAAACTGAAAATCTAAATAAACCAATTACTAGTAAGAAGACTGAATCAGTAATAAAAAATCTCCCAATTAAGAAATGCCCAAGACAAGATGACTACACTGGTGAATTTTATCAAACATTTTAAGAATAATTGATACCAATCTTTCTCAAACTCTTACCAAAAAGTTGAAGATGAAAAACACTCCCAGACTCATTTGATGAGGCCAGCAATACACTGATACCAAAACACAGAACTAGAAGGGAAAATTACAGGTCAATATTTGTGATGAATATAAATGCAAAACTTTTCAATAAAATACTAGCAAACCAAATTCAGCATGACATCAAAAGGATCATTCATCATGATCAAGGGAAATTTCTCCCTGAAATGAAAAGATGTTTCCATATACACAAATCAATCAGTGTGATACACCACATTAAAAGAAGTAAAGAAAAGAATCATATGATCATTTCAATAGACATGGAAAAATCAATTGACAAAGTGTGACATCCATTCATGATCCAAACTCTTAACAAATTAGGCATAGAAGAAACATATCTCAACATAATAAAGGCCATATACGACAAGCGCACATCATACTCAACTTTTTCCTTTATGATAAGGAACAAGACAAGGGTGCCTGCTCTAACCACTCTAATTCAACATAGTACTAGAAGTCTTAGCTAGAGCAATCAAGCAAGAAAAAGAATTAAAAGGCATCAGAAATGGAAAGGAAGAAATAAAATTATTTGTTTACAGATGACATGATTTTATGTATAGGAAATCCTAAAGACTTGGCAAAAGAACCATTAGATCTTATCAATGAATTCAGCAAAGATGCAAGATAAAAAATTAACAAACAAAAATCAGTAGCATATCCATACACTACAATGTTTTTAAAAAGCAATAAAGAAAACGATCCATTATAATAGCCTCAAAACCAATTAAATACTTAGGAATAAATTAAACTAAGGAAATGAAAGACTTCTACTTTAAAAACTACAAGGCACTGATGAAAAAAATCAAAGAAATGCAAAAGTATCTCATACTTGTGGATTGGAAGAATTAACATTGTAAAAATCTCAATACTACCAAAGCCATCTGAAGATTCAGTATAATCCCTATCAAGACTACAATTTCATTTTTAACAGAAGTATAAAAAATACTCCTAAAATTTATTTGGCACCACAGAATACCCTGAATAGTCAAAGCAATCTTGAGAAGGAAGAACAAAGCAGGAGGCATCACACTTTCTGACTTCAAGTTATACTATAAAGCCACAATAATCAAAACAGTATGTTACTGGCAGAAACAGACAAAGAGACCAACAGAACAGAATTGAGAGCCAAGAAATAACTCTAAGCAATATACTCAACTAATATTTGACAAGGGAGCTGAGAATATCTGATGGAGAAAAGACTGTCTCTTCAATACAAAGGGTTGGGATAACTAGATAATCACTTGTAAAAAAAATGAAACTGAACCCATATCTTATACTGCTGCTGCTAAGTCGCTTCAGTCATGTCTGACTCTGTGCGACCCCATAGACAGCAGCCCACGAGGCTCCCCCGTCCCTGGGATTCTCCAGGCAAGAACAATGGAGTAGGTTGCATTTCCTTTTCCAATGCATGAAAGCGAAAATGAAAGTGAAGTTGCTCAGTCGTGTCCGACTTTTAGCTACCCCATGGACTACAGCCCACCAGGCCCTCTGTCCATGGGATTTTCCAGGCAAGAGTACTGGAGTGGGGTGCCATTGCCTTCTTCGATGAAAATTAGTTTATAATAGATTAACGACATAAATTAAACCTCATACCACGAAACACCTAAAAGAAAACATAGAAATAAATCTCCTTGACATGGAGCTCGGTAATGATTTTATGGTATGACACCTGAAGCACAGTTCAGTTCAGTTCAGTTCAGCCACTCAGTCATGTCCAACTCTTCGCGACCCCATGAATTGCAGCACACCAGGCCTCCCTGTCAATGCAAAGAAATAGAGGAAAACAACAGAATGGGAAAGACTAGGGATCTCTTCAAGAAAATCAGAGATACCAAGGGAACATTTCATGTAAAGATGGGCACGATAAAGGACAGAGATGGTGTGGACCTAACAGAAGCAGAAGATATTAAGAAGAGGTGGCAAGAATACACAGAAGAACTGTACAAAAAAGAGCTTCACGACCTAGATAATCATGATGATGTGATCACTGACCTAGAGCCAGACATCTTGGAATGTGAAGTCAAATGGGCCTTAGAAAGCATCACTACGAACAAAGCTAGTGGAGCTGATGGAATTCCAGTGGAGCTATTCCAAGTCCTGAATGATGATGCTGTGAAAGTGCTACACTCAATATGCCAGCAAATTTGGAAAACTCAGCAGTGGCCACAAGATTGGAAAAGGTCAGTTTTCATCCCAATCCCAAAGAAAGGCAATGCCAAGGAGTGCTCAAACTACCGAACAATTGCACTCATCTCACACGCTAGTAAAGTAATGCTCAAAATTCTCCAAGCCAGGCTTCAGCAATATGTGAACCGTGAACTTCCTGATGTTCAAGCTGGTTTTAGAAAAGGCAGAGGAACCAGAGATCAAATTGCCAACATCTGCTGGATCATGGAAAAAGCAAGAGAGTTCCAGAAAAACATCTATTTCTGCTTTATTGACTATGCCAAAGCCTTTGACTGTGTGGATCACAATAAACTATGGAAAATTCTGAAAGAGATGGGAATACCAGACCACCTGATCTGCCTCTTAAGAAATCTGTATGCAGGTCAGGAAGCAACAGTTAGAACTGGTCATGGAACAACAGACTGGTTCCAAATAGGAAAAGGAGTACGTCAAGGCTGCATATTGTCACCATGTTTATTTAACTTATATGCAGAGTACATCATGAGAAATGCTGGACTGGAAGAAACAGAAGTTGGAATCAAGACTGCCGGGAGAAATATCAATAACCTCAGATATGCAGATGACACCACTCTTATGGCAGAAAGTGAAGAGGGGCTAAAAAGCCTCTTGATGAAAGTGAAAGTGGAGAGTGAAAAGGTTGGCTTAAAGCTCAACATTCAGAAAACGAAGATCATGGCATCTGGTCCCATCACTGCATGGGAAATAGATGGGGAAACAGTGGAAACAGTGTCAGACTTTGTTTTTCTGGGCTCCAAAATCACTGCAGATGGTGACTGCAGCCATGAAATTAAAAGACGCTTACTCCTTGGAAGGAAAGTTATGACCAACCTAGATAGCATATTCAAAAGCAGAGACATCACTTTGCCAACAAAGGTTCGCCTAGTCAAGGCTATGGTCTTTCCTGTGGTCATGTATGGATGTGAGAGCTGGACTGTGAAGAAGGCTGAGCGCCGAAGAATTGATGCTTTTGAACTGTGGTGTTGGAGAAGACTCTTGAGAGTCCCTTGGACTGCAAGAAGATCCAACCAGTCCATTCTGAAGGAGATCAATCCTGGAATTTCTTTAGAAGGAATGATGCTAAAGCTGAAACTCCAGTATTTTGGCCACCTCATGCGAAGAGTTGACTCATTGGAGAAGACTCTGATGCTGGGAGGGATTGAGGGCAGGAGGAGAAGGGGACGACAGAGGATGAGATGGCTGGATGGCATCACTGACTCGATGGATGCGAGTCTGAGTGACCTCCGGGAGCTGGTGATGGACAGGGAGGCCTGGCGTGCTGCGGTTCATGGGGTCGCAAAGAGTCGGACACGACTGAGCGACTGATCTGATCTGATCTGAGGCCTCCCTGTCCATCACCAACTTCCGGAGTTCACTCAGACTCACATCCATTGAGTCACTGATGCCATCTAGCCATCTCATCCTCTTTCGTCCCCTTCTCCTCCTGTCCCCAATCCCTCCCAGCATCAGAGTCTTCTCCAATGAGTCAACTCTTCACATGAGGTGGCCAAAGTACTGGAGTTTCAGATTTAGCATCATTCCTTCCAAAGAAATCCCAGGGCTGATCTCCTTCAGAATGGACTGGTTGGATCTCCTTGCAGTCCAAGGGACTCTCAAGAGTCTTCTCCAACATCACAGTTCAAAAGCATCAATTCTTCGGTGCTCAGCCTTCTTCACAGTCCAACTCTCACATCCATACATGACCACAGGAAAAACCATAGCCCTGACTAGACGGACTTTTGTTGGCAAAGTAATGTCTCTGCTTTTGAATATGCTGTCTAGGTTGGTCATAACTTTCCTTCCAAGGAGTAAGCATCTTTTAATTTCATGGCTGCAGTCACCATCTGCAGTGATTTTGGAGCCCAGAAAAAGAAAGTCTGACACTGTTTCCACTGTTTCCCCATCTATTTCCCATGAAGTGATGGGACCAGATGCCATAATCTTCGTTTTCTGAATGTTGAGCTTTAAGCCAACTTTTTCACTCTCCACTTTCACTTTCATCACATCAAGAAAGTGAGTTCCTCTTCACTTTCTGCCATAAGGGTGGTGTCATCTGCATATCTGAGGTTATTGATATTTCTCCCAGCAATCTTGATTCCAGCTTGTGTTTCTTCCAGTCCAGTGTTTCTTATGAAGTACTCTACATATAAGTTAAATAAGCAGGGTGACAATCTACAACCTTGACGTACTCCTTTTCCTATTTGGAACCAGTCTGTTGTTCCATGACCAGTTCTAACTGCTGCTTCCTGACCTGCATACAGATTTCTCAAGAAGCAGGTTAAGTGGTCTGGTATTCCCATCTCTTTCAGACTTTTCCACAGTTTATTGTGATCTACACAGTCAAAGGCTTTGGCATAGTCAATCAAGCAGAAATAGATGTTTTTCTGGAACTCTCTTGCTTTTTCCATGATCTAGCGGGTGTTGGCAATTTGATCTCTGGTTCCTCTGCCTTTTCTAAAACCAGCTTGATCATCTGGAAGTTCACAATTCATGTATTGCTGAAGCCTGGCTTGGAGAATTTTGAGCATTACTTTACTAGCATGAGCATCACTATGAACAAAGCTAGTGGAGGTGATGGAATTCCAGTTGAGCTATTTCAAATCCTGAAAGATGATGCTGTGAAAGTGCTGCACTCAATATGCCAGCAAATTTGGAAAACTCAGCAGTGGCCACAGGACTGGAAAAGGTCAGTTTTCATTCCAATCCCAAAGAAAGGCAATGCCAAAGAATGCTCAAACTACCTGAAGCACAAGCAACAAAATAAAAAGTTAACAAGTGGGGTTACTATAAACTGAAAATCTCCTACATGTTAAAAGTAACCATCAACAAAGTGAAAAAACAACCTATAGAATGTGAAAGTATCTTTACAAACCATATATTTGACTAGGAATTACTATCCAAAATATGTAAAGAAATCATGCAACTCAAAGGTTAAAAGCCCAAATAATCCAATTTTTAAAATGGGTAAAGGATAAAATAGACATTTCTCCAAAGAAGGCATACAAATAGCCAACAGATACATAAGGAAATGTTTATAATTACTAGTCACTAGGGAAATGCAAACTAAAATCACAATGAGATAGCATCTCTGACCCGTTACAATGTCTGTCATCAAAAAGACAAGAAATAATAGGTGTTGCTAAGTATGTGGAGAAAAGGGAGCCTTTGTACACTGGTGGTGGAATTATAAATTGTTCCAACTATGGAAGACAATAAGGAAGGTCTTCAAAAAATTAAAAATAGAACTATCATATGACCCACTACTTCTACTTCTGGTAATATATCTGAAGGCAATGAAAACATTAACTCAAAAAGATATATGTACCTCCATCTTCATAGCAGCATTATTTACAATAGCCAAAATGTGAAAAACAATCCAAGAGTCCATCAAAGGATGAATGGATAAAGAAGCTGTCATTCATATATATATCCTTCATCTATGGAAAGGAAGGGAATCCTCCCATTTGTAACAATATGGATGGACCTTGGGGACATTATGTTAACTAAATCAGAGAAAGATAAATACTGTTTGATCTCACTTCTATATGGAATCTAAACAACAACAACCCAAACAAAAACATCCCAAACTCAGAAAAAAAGAGACTAGATTTGTAATTACAGAGGTAAGGAGCAGGTGGAGAGAGAATTGGATAAAGGTGGTCAAAAGCTACAAACTTCCAGTTATAAGTGTGTGTGCTTAGTCGCTGAGTTGTGTTTGACTCTGCGACCCCATGGACTGTGGCCCACCAGGCTCCTCTCTCCATGGGGATTCTCCAGGCAAGAATACTGGAGTGGGTAACTTATCCCTTCTCCAAGCATTCTTCCTGACCCAGGAATCAAACCGGTGTCACCCACATTGCAGGCGAATTCTTTAACAGCTAAGCTAGGGAAACCCATAAGATAAGTAAGTCCTCGTGGTAATGTGATATACAGCACGGTGGTTATAGCTAACACTGCTCTATGACATATAGGAAAGTTAACAGAGTAAATCCAAATAATTCTCATCACAAGGAGAAATTCTTTTTTTGTTTTTCTTTCTTTTCTTTATTGTACCTATATGAGAAGCTAGGTGTTAGTCTAACTTATTGTGTTAATAATTCCACAATATATATAAATCAAAGCATCAGGCCATAAGTCTTAAATTTACTTATAGATGTACGTCAATTATTTTTCAATAAATTGGGGTGGGTGAGTAAAACAGTATGCTCTTGATGAAAGGATAGAGAGGGGTCAATTGGGAGAGAATAATAGTTCAGAAATAGTAATGCACAGATATGGTCACTGCTTCATAGATTACAGCCTTGTCATGGTGAAGGGGCTTGCATAACTCAATGAAGCTATAAGCCATGCTGTGCAGGGTTACCTAAGACAGTTCATAGTGAAGAGTTCTGACAAAACGTGGTCTGATGGAGGGGGAAATGGTGAACTACTCCAGGATTCTTGCCAGGAGAACCCTAGGAACAGTATGAAAAGACAAAAAGATATGACACCAGAAAATGAGCCCATCCAGGTTGGAAGGTGTCCAATATGCTCCTAGGGAAGAGCAGAGGGCAATTACTAACAGCTCCAGAAAGAATTAAGTGACTGGGCCAAGGCAGAAACGATGGTCTAAGTCATGGGTGTTTCTCCTGGTCAAAGTAAAGTTCAATGCTGTAAAGAACAATATTGTATAGCAATCCAGAATGTTAGGTCAAGAATCAAAGTAAATTGGATGAGGTCAAGCAGGAGATGGCAAGACTGAACATCAACATCTTAGGGATCAGTGAACCATTAACAAAACAGATGGGCATGGGTGAATTTAATTCAGATGACCATTGTATCTACTACTTTGGGCAAAAAGTAGTAGTTTGGCCCTTAGAAGAAATGGAGCAGCCCTCACAGTCAACAAAAGAGTCCAAAATGCAGTACTTGGGTGCAAATGACAGAATGATTTCTGTTCGTTCCCAAGGCAAACCGTTCAATATCACAGTAATCCAAGTCTATGCCCCAACCACTGATGCCGAAGAAGCCGAAGTGGACCAGTTCTATTATTTAACTTATATGCAGAGTACATCATGCAAAATGCCAGGCTGAATAAATCACAAGCTGGAATCAAGATTGCCAAGAAAAATATCAACAACTTCAGATATGCAGATGATACCACTCTAATGGCAGAAAGTGAAGAGGAACTAATGATGAGGGTGATGAGGGTGAAAGAGGAGAGTGAAAAGGCTGGCCTAAAACTCAACATTCAAAAAATGAAGTTCATGGCATCCAGTCCCATCACTTCATGGCAAATAGAAAGAGAAAACATAGAAACAGTGACAGATTTTATTTTCTTGGACTCCAAAATCAGTGCAAATGGTGACTGTAACCTTGAAATTCAAAGACACTTACACTTTGGTAGGAAAGCTATGACAAACCTAGACAGAATATTAAAAAAGCAAAGACATCACCTTGCCAACAAAGGTGCACCTAGTCAAAGCTACAGTTTTTCCAGTAGTCATGTTTGGATGTGAGAGTTGGACCATAAAGAAGTCTAACAGCCAAAGAATTGATGTTTTCAAACTGTGGTGCCAGAGAAGACTCTTGAGAGTCCCTTGGACTGCAAGGAGATCAAACCAGTTAAAGGAAATCAACCCTGAATATTTATTGGAAGGACTGATGCTGAAGCTCCAATACTTTGGCCACCTGTGCAAAGAGCTGACTCATTGGAAAAGACCTTGGTGCTGGGAAAGGTTGAAGGCAAAAGGAGAAGAGAGAGGGAGAGGATGAGATGGTTGGATGGCATTACAAACTCAATGGACATGAATTTGAGCAAACTCTGGGAGATAGTGAAAGACAGGGAAGCCTGGAGTGCTGAAGTCTATGGGGTTGTAAACAGTCAGATACGGCTTAGTGACTGAATACACACACATGTGAAGACCTACAACACCTCATAGAACTAACACCAAAAAAGATGTCCTTTTCATCATAGAGGATTAGAATGCAAAAGTAGGAGGTACCCAGAATAATAGGCAAGTTTGGCCTTGGAGTACAAAATAAAGCAGGGCCAAGGCTAACAGAGTTTTATCAAAAAAATATATTGGTCATAGCAAACACCCTCTTCCAACAACTCAAGAGACAACTCTACACATAGACATCACCAGATCGCCAATACCAAAATCAGACTGATTATGTTCTTTGCAGCCAAAGATGGAGAAGCTCTATACAGTCAGTAAAAATAAGACCTGGAGCTGACTGTGGCTCAGATCATGAGCACCTTATTGCAAAATTCAGGCTCAAATTGAAGAAAGTAGGGAAAACCACTAGGTCATTCAGGTATGACCTAAATCAAATCCCTTATGATTATACAGTGGAGGTGGCAAATACATTCAAGATGCATTAGATCTGGAAGACAGAGTGCCTGAAGAACTATAGGCAGAGATTTGTAACATTGTACAGGAGACGGTGATCAGAATCACTCTAAAGAAAAAGAAATGCAAGAAGGTAAAGTGATTGTTTGAGGAGATTTTTCAAGTAGCTGAGGAAAGAAGAGAAGCGAAAGGCAAGGGAGAAAAGGGAAGGTATACCCAACTGAATGCAGAGTTCCAGCAAATAGCAAGGAGAGATAAGAAGGCCTTTTTAAATGAACAATGCAAAGAAGTAGAGAAAAATGAAGGAATGAAAAAGACTAAAGATCTCTTCAGGAAAGCTGAGGATATGGAGGGAATATTTCATACACAGACAGGCACAAGAAAGGGTAGAAATGGTGAGGACCTAACAGAAGCAGAAAAGATTAAGAAGAGGTGGCAAGAATACACAGAAGAACTATACAAACAAAGTTTTAATGACTCAGATAACCACAATGGTATAGTCACTAGAGCTGAACATCCTAGAGTCTGAGGTCAAGTGGGCCTTAGGAATTTCTACTACAAACAAAGCTACTGGAGGTGACAGAATTCCAGTTGAGCTATTTATTTTTTATTTTTTTTATTTTTTAAATTTTATTTTGCTTAACTTTACAATATTGTATTGCTTTTGCCATTCATCAAAATGAATCCGCCACAAGTATACATGTGTTCCCCATCCTGAACCCTCCTCCCTCCTCCCTCCCCATACCATCCCGCTGGGTCGTCCCAGTGCGCCAGCCCCAGGCATCCGTTATCAGGCATCGTACCTGGACTGGCGACTCGTTTCAGAAATGATATTATACATATTTCAAGGCTATTCTCCCAAATCATCGCACCCTCTCCCTCTCCCAGAGTCCATAAGACTGTTCTATACATCAGTGTCTCTTTTGCTGTCTTGTAAACAGGGTTATTGTTACCATCTTTCTAAATTCCATATATATGTGTTAGTATACTGTATTTGTGTTTTTCTTTCTGGCTTACTTCACTCTGTATAATAGGCTCCAGTTCCATCCACCTCTTTAGAATTGATTCAAATGTATTATTTTTAATGGCTGAGTAATACTCCATTGTGTATATGTACCACAGCTTGCTTATCCATTCATCTGTGGATGGACATCTAGGTTGCTTCCAAGTCGTGGCTATTGTAAACAGTGCTGCTATGAACATTGGGGTACACGTATCTCTTTCAATTCTGGTTTTCTCAGTGTGTATGCCCAGCAGTGGGATTGCTGGATCATAAGGCAGTTCTATTCCCAGTTTAAATTATAAAGATAATGCTGTTAAGCTGTTGCACTCAGTTCAGTTCAGTCATTCAGTCGTGTCCGACTTTTTGAGACCCCATGAACTGCAGCATGCCAGGATTCCATGTACTTCACCAACTCCCAGAGCTTGCCCAAACTCATGTTCATTGAGTTGGCAATGTCATCCAACCATCTCAACCTCTGCCGTTCCCTCCTCCTCCTGCCTTCAATCTTTCCCAGCATCAGGATCTTTTCCAATGAGTCAGTTCTTCACATCAGGAGGACAAAGTATTGGAGCTTCAGCATCAGACCTTCCAATGAATATTCAGGACTTATTTCTTTTAGGATCGACTGGTTTGATCTCCTTGCAGTCCAAGGGACTCTCAAGAGTCTTCTCCAGCACCACAGTTCAAAAGCATCGATTCTTGGGTGCTCAGCTTTCATTATAGTCCAACTCTCACATCCACACATGACCACTGGAAAAACCATAGCTTTGACTAGACAGACCTTTGTCAGCAAAGTAATATCTCTGCTTTTTAATATACTGTCTAGGTTGGTCATCGTTTTTCTTCCAAGGAGTAAGCATCTTTTAATTTCATGGCTGCAGTCACAATTTGCAATGATTTTGGAGGCCAAGAAAATAAAGTCTGCACTGTTTCTATTGTTTCTCCATCTATTTTCCATGAAGTGATGGGACTGGATGCCATGATCTTCGTTTTTTGAATGTTGAGTTTTAAACCAACTTTTTCACTCTGCTGTTTCACTTTCATCAAGAGGCTGAATTTTGCAATAATAAATTCATTATCTGAGCCACAGTCATCTCCCAGTCTTGTTTTTGCTGCTGTATAGAGCTTCTCCATCTTCAACTGCAAAGAATATAATCAGTCTGGTTTTGGTATTGACCATCTGGTGATGTCTATGTGTAGAGTCATCACTTGTGAGTGTGCTGCACTCAATATGTCAGCAAATTTGGAAAACTCAGCAGTGACCACAGGACTGGAAAAGGTCAGTTTTCATTCCAATTCCATAGAAGGGCAATGCCAAAGAATGTTCAAACTATCATACAATTGTGCTCAGTTCACATGCTAGCATGGTTATGTTCAAAATTCTTCAAGCTAGTCTTCAAAAGTATGTGAACTGAGAACTTCCAGATGTACAAACTGGCTTTATAAAAGGCAGAGGAATCAGAGATCAAATTGCCAATATTTATTGGATCATGGAGAAAGCAAAGGAGTTCCAGAAAAACATATACTTCTGCTTCATTGATTACTCTAAACCCTTTGTGTGGTTCACAACAAACCGTGAAAATTTTTTAAAAGCTGGGAGTACCAGACCACCTTACCTGTCTCCTGAGAAACCTGTATGTGGGTCAGGAAGCAACAGTTAGAACTGGACATGGAACAACTGACTGGTTCAAAATTGGGAAGGGAGTTTGACAAGGCTGCATATTGTCACCCTGCTTATTTAATTTCTATGCAGAGTACATCATGCGAAATGCCAGGCTGGACAAATCACAAGCAGGAATCAAGATTGTTGAGAGAAATATCAACAAACTCAGAGATGCAGATGATACCACTCTAATGGCAGAATGTGAAGAGGAACTAAAGAGCCTCTTGATGAGGTTGAAAGAGGAGAGTGAAAAAGCTGGCTTAAAATTGAACATTCAAAAAACAATGTTCACAGCATCTGGTCCCATCCCTTAATGGCAAATAAAAGGGGAAAAAGTGGAAACAGTGACAGATTTTATTTTCTTGGGCTCCAAAATCACTGTGGATGGTGACTACAGCCATGAAATCCAAAGACACTTGCTCCTTGAAAGGAAAGCTATGACAAACCTAGACAGTGTATTAAAAGGCAGAGACATCACTTCACCAACAAAGGTTCGTATAATCAAAGTATGGTTTTCCCAGTAGTCATGTATGGATGTGAGAGTTGGACCATAAAGAAGGCTGAGGGCTGAAGAATTGATTCTTTTGAATTATGGTGCTAGAGAAGAATCTAGAGGGTCCCTTGGACTGCAAGGAAATCAAACCAGTCAAGTCTAAAGAAAATCAACCCTGAGTACTCATTGAAAAGACTGATACTGAAGCTGAAGCTCCAATACTTTGGCCAGCTGATTTAAAGAGCCGACTCACTGGAAAAGGTCCTGATACTGGGAAATATTGAAGGCAAAGAGAGAAGACAGTGGCAGAAGATGAAATGGTTAGATAGCATCACCAACTTAATGAACATGAATTCGAGCAAACTCCAGAAGATAGCGGAGGACAGATGAGCCTGGTGTTTTGTGTCCATGGAATTGCAAAACTCTGGACATGACTTAGTGACAAATGACAACAAAAAGATATGGTCAAAATTTTTTGATGAAGTGCAGGCAATTCAATCTTTGAAAAATGGAGTTAGAATTATTAGCTGTCCACATTCAAAGAAAGCTTTATTCATATCTCACACAAAAATTAACTGAATTTAGATCTTAGATCTAAATGTAAAACCCAATCCCATGAAACTTCTAGAGGAAAGCATAAGAGAAAATCTTGATCACTTCTTAGATATAACACGAAAGCACAATCCATAAAAGAAAAAATGATAAATGGAATTTCATCAAAATTTAAAGCCTCTACCTTTGGAAAAAATCCCCAAATTTCCAGAGCTCAAACTGGCCACCTGGAGCCAGGACTCTTTGCCCTGACAGGATGGTGGGATGAGGTTGACAGACTGGTGAGTCAGAGATGGTGGAGGTGGCAGAGGAGAGCAGAAGGATGGTAGCCAGCCATGTGTGAGCTGGAACTGGCTGCACATCCCTTCCAGTGATGATGTATGAAGTAAGTAACCTTCAGTGTCATATAACTGCTCCAAGCCTCAGCTTTCTCATCTGTGAAATAGCTGCATCTGGAAAAGTTGCTTTGGGGGAATAAATGAAGTGGGAAAGCACACACTCAATTGTTGTGAATTCCCTTCCTTTTCCTTCCTCTCCTTGGAGAGGATGTAGACCAACTAAGGAAGCAGGAGGCAGGATGTGAAAGCACTAGAAAATTTTCTACTTATTAAATTCCCATGCAAGTGAGCCTCTGTGCTAGCTCTCAGCTATTTGGTGCTCTCTTATAAGAAGCATGGATCCAACCCAAAGGTCTGAATCCTGGATGATCAAGGCAGACATAGGGTGATCTGCCATCTCTCAGGGTTGGTGGCGGTTCTAGAAGCCAAGACTGAGAAGTGTGTAAAAAAAAGAGATAGGAGAAAGAGGAACCGAGGGAGAAGGAGGAGGAGGAGGAGGGGAGAGGGAAGGAAGGGGAGTGAGCAGTAGCTTAAGACCAAACCAGGGCAGAGGCAGTGGGAGGAGGACAACAGTTATGGAGCAGTGACATGACTGCAAAGAAGAACCTCAAACAGAACCACTTGCACGATTACTTTAGGTTCATCTCAAATCTCAATTCGGAGAAGGCAATGGCACCCCACTCCAGTACTCTTGCCTGGAAAATCCCGTGGATGGAGGAGCCTGGTAGGCTACAGTCCATGGGGTCGCTAGAGTCGGACACGACTGAGTGACTTCACTTTCACTTTTCACTTTCATGCATTGGAGAAGGAAATGGCAACCCACTCCAGTGTTCTTGCCTGGAGAATCCCAGGGACGGGGAAGCCTGGTGGGCTGCCATCTATGGGGTCGAACAGAGTTGGACACAACTGAAGTGACTTAGCAGCAGCAGCAGCAAATCTCAATGGGGCTTCTCAATGGGGCTCAGTTAGTAAATCTCATTTACTAACTAAGATTGCAGTTAGTAAAGAATCTGCCTGCAATGCAGAAGACCCCAGTTTGATTCCTGGGTCAGGAAGATCCACTGGAGAAGGGACAGACTATCCACTCCAGTATTCTTGGGCTTCCCTTGTGGCTCAGCTGGTAGAGAATCCACCTGCAATGTGGGAGACCTGGGTTCAATCCCTGGGTTGGGAAGATTCCCTGGAGAAGGGAAAGGCTACCCACTCCAGTATTCTGGCCTGGAGAATTCCATGGACTGGCTAGTCCAAGGGGTCACAAAGAGTCCGACAAGACTGAGCGACTTTCACTTTCAAATCCTAATACCCACTCATTAGCTGTGGTTGCCTAGGGTGAGAAGCCAAGCCCAGACTCATCAGGAAAGAGGTCGGTCGTTGATTAGCAATGTCTGCCACTGGTGAGGGACTGAGGCTGGGGATGTCTGTGCCATATTTTTGCTGAGTTGCAATAGGAATCTTTTGACTCTAAGGAGTTTATTCAGTTTTAATTCATTTAAGTAGCTCTCTTGACTTTCAGCAATGAAGTCTTTATTCAGTTCAAGAATTGTTATTAAAATGACATAGTTAACAGGCCCAGTTCAACCATTTTTAGGTCAGGAAATTGTATATTTTAGAAAGTGTTTGGCGCGAAATAGATACAAGGAAAACATCTGGCCTTAAAAGGTCAATTATCCATGATGCTGCTGCTAAGTCACTTTAGTCATGTCCGACTCTGTGCGATCCCATAGACGGCAGCCCACCAGGCTCCCCTGTCCCTGGGATTCTCCAGGCAAGAACACTGGAATGGGTTGCCATTTCCTTCTCCAATGCATGAAAGTGAAAAGTGAAGTCGCTCAGTCATGTCCGACTCTTAGCGACCCCATGGACTACAGCCTACCAGGCTCCTCCATCCATGGGATTTTCCAGGCAAGAGTACTGGAGTGGGATGCCATTGCCTTCTCCAATTATCCATGGTATCAGTATAGAAATGTCAATTACCCAGAACATTTTCCAAGCATCCCAGAAGATTTGGGTGCTGCAGCTCCCTGAGTGAAGACTTTGGCAGAATCCCAGGGGTAGGGAGTCTGGTGGTTTTGACAGCGGCTGGGAGCATAGATTAGAAGAGAGGAGAGAAGAGGAGGCACCATTGTCAGAGATCTCGTAACTGCACAAGGCATAGAAAGGGCAAGGGTCTCCAAATCTGTTCCCTTCCACTCAGCAAGTGTGGATGGAGCCCTTCTCTGTTCCAGGTTCCAAGCCAGACACTGGGAATAAACAGAGACCGAACCAAGGCTGGGGGTGGGGGTTCCCTGTCCTGGAGGAGCTCCCCAAAATAGGAATGTGTAAGGGAATTTCCCACCTGCTCAGCCCTCCTGGTGCTGGGATCAGACGTCACAGGCGGTGTCTAGAAAAGAACCCAGACAGAACCATACCACTCCCCTGCTAAGGCCGGCAAATGGTAACCTGTTACTACTTTATTCTTGGAAAAAATCCAGGACCTTATCAGAGCCAACAAGTCCTGGGGAGTCTATCCCCCATCTGCCTTTTCTCTTCTCATCCAGTCTCCCCTCAGATTCAGCTCTGGCCCAGCTGGACTTTTCCCTGTTTCTGCTACATTTGATCTCCCTCTGGCCTCAGAGTCGTCTCCACTCCCCCCAGCAACACCCTGGTCTCCAGTCCCTCCCATCACCTGCCATCTCAGCTGCATCCTGGCTTCCCTTAGGCGAGGTCCGCGCCCCCATAACACTACCACCACCACCACTCACACTGTACTGTCAACGTTTTACTGGCACTTAGACAATGTAATCAGCTGTGGAGCTGTGTAATTATATGTCTCATTTCTACCTCCTCCACCAAACAGAAGGTCCCATGAACGTGGGGGCCAGGCCTGTCTCCTTCATAGCTCTAGTCTCAACAGCCACACAGCGTGGCAGAGAGAAGGCACCAATATTTATGGAGGCGTCGGCAAAAAAAGATGCACAACCTAAAAGTTGAGAATTATGTTTTATTCAGTGGACCACACTGAGGACTACAGCCCAGGAGATAGCATCTCAGACCTCTGAGAGACTGCTCTGAAGAGGCAAGGGAGGAGCCAGGATATATAGTTTTTGCAACAAAGACCAGGTAGTCAGAACATCAAATAGCCACTATTAATTAAAGAAAATCAGGCATCTCGAGTTAAGGGATTTAGTGCTTTTCTGTGTATGGAAAGATGCAAGAGTCTGGGCTCAGTGAAATCATTCCTTGCTGTGCACCTCAGCATTCTGGGGCCAGAATCCTGAGTTTTCTCAAGGTTCACAGTTGGGGTGACTGCTGAGGGCAGGGGTGGAGAGGTCCTGTCTCCATCTTGAGTTCCCTCAGGGCTCGCAGTCTGGGGTGGAAGCAGCGGCTTGCTGACTGCAACATACTATTTTACTGATGGGACAGCAACATTTTTTCATTGACAAATGAACAAACATGTGAATAAATGAAGGCTCTTTCATCAAGACCCTCTGGAGGCCTCAGAGGTGCGGGGTGAACATGGCTGGACCTCTGCTGTACGCTGGCTCAGGCCCAGCTGCACACCATAAGGAGTCACCGAGTCTGGGGCAGACTTGTTTGGATTTTTCTCATTCCAGGATGTGAGTGCCCTCAGCCCTCAGCCTCCACTGATTCAGGTTTCCCTCCTCCTTGTCTTCCCAAGCCACTGAGCTCCACCCCCTTTCCCTGGGGGCTGGAAGGTCACGATTGCAGAGTCTGTCCCTGAGGTTGCTCTCATCGCCCTTGGTTCAGCCTCTAACCCCATTTCCTTGAGCAGCTCTGCCTCCCCAACCCATTTAGCACGATGGTACAGCCCCGAACCAGGTGGGCTAGTGTGGCAACACCCTGGGTGGGAGGCCCTGAAGGTGTGTCCTGTGAGCAAGGTGGTGGGAAAAGGGTCCTCCGACCTCCGCAGCCTGCATCTTCACAGAGGACCCTCAGGCCGGTCAGTCAACACAGCCCCAGCTCCTGTATCTCTTCAAAAGGGAGGTGACAACAGCAGCCACCTCTGAGGGCTGTCGTAAGGCCTAGAGGGAATACCTAGCACAGTGCCTGGCACTTCATAAGTGGCAGGCAGTCCAGCCCCTGTGCGTCCTTTGAACACCCTGGTGGTGTAGGCAGGTTGGCACTCAGTCCTCAGGTTCCTGGCCTAGTAAAGCACCACCCATGGGCTCCTGAGCCCGAGCAGGGCGTTCTCATCAGGGCAGCAGCCCCCACCCCACCTCCCCAACATGGACAGGGTAAAGTGCGGGGAAGGGTGGGCAGAGCCCAACAGTACTGCTGGGAGACCGTCAGACAGGATTGCTGGACAGAAATAGTCCAGGTCAAGAGGCCGGGCTCACCATGTCACTCTGAGGACAACCCTGGGAGAAAGCAGGGTCATTGGCCTGGATTTGCCCTCCCTGGGCCGAGGCTCCATGACCCCTAGGCGCTGACCAAGGAGGATCTGGTCCCTGCACTGCTCCGGGCACCACGGAGGCCCCATCAAGTCCCAGCACGTCCGCCTGATTTGCCAATCTGTTGACTGTGCCCCCTGGCCCTCAAGTCCCTATTCATTGGTCGGTAAACATGTTACCTAGCAACCGAGTGTCAATATCAACAAAGGCTCGGATGAAGTTGTTAATCTGGCAAGACTGACAGCTCTGCACTCTCCCCTGTGCATATTGTGTGATGCTCAGACCGGCCCACGAGGATAGCGACGCTCAAAAGACCCCGCGTCTCCCTCCACTATGAAAATTAAATGAAGTGTGCGTTGCGGGCAGGGAAAAGGCACCGGCGCTGGCCCGCCTGGGGATCTTGTTTTTCTTTTCCTTTCCTCACCCCACCCCCCCCCACCCCACCCCCCCCGTGCCATAGCCCGTGGGGTGGAGTGCTTCCCCTGACGCAGCAACCGCTGCTAATTTCCGGGAACAATGTGGGACACTCTAGGGCCAGTCCGTGACACCCAAGCAGACACGCCTGTCATTTGTCATTTGTGTGCAGGGCTCCAGGTGGGGTCAGCAGGGCGCACTTGGCTCTGGGACCCAGCCCTGGGCCAGGCTCAGGCCACGATTGGTAGTATGGCGTGGGATGTGGCTGAGCACGTGCCAGCCACTGCCAAGGCCCCTCCCTGGAGCTCACAGTCCAGTGGAAACTGGTCATAGACATAATAAAAAATGGTCCATCATGCAGTTTCCTGGGGAAAGAGCATTTCAGAAGGCAGGTCGGCAAATACAAAGTTCTGAGGATAGACTGTGTCTTACATCTTCTAGGAGCTGTGGGAAAGCCCAAATGTCTGCAAGGAGTGATAGGGCAGGATGAGGCAGGAGGGGCCTGGAGGCACATGAAGGACAAGACCAGAGTCAGACCAGGTATCCCTGGAAGTCAGGGCAGAGAGATGGGATGGGAGCCCAGTCTCCCAGCAAATTCTCCTGGACCTTCCCCCACCACACTCTGACCTGCCTTGTTACAAAGAGTGCACTGTTTATAGGCAATGAAGATTCCTCTTTCATCCCTAAAGATGACAAAGGAAAAAGTGAAGCATGTTGTGGAACTTTCCGAGGGAAAATAAAAAGAGTTCATCTGGAGGGTAAGATGTGTCTTCCAGGTGAAATCAGAGGTACCAAGTGTCTCCTGTGGGGCAAATATTCTAAGATAAAATAGAAAGGGCCGTTCTAAAAGGTGCAGGTACAGGGCACTGTGTGGAAGACTCGCACTTCCTTGGTGACTGATGAAACTGCACGTGCTGCTTCCTCGTCACATGCTGCTTTCCCATCTATTCATCTTCTCTGTGACATGTTTGCTGGAACCTTTGGCCCATCTGAAGGGCTCACTTGTTTCCTTATTTTTGATCTTAGGGAGAACAGCATTTAGTCTTCTGCCTTTGAGTATTGGATTTTATCACATGCGTTCTGCTTCTGTCAAGATGATCATATAATGTTTTTGTTTTGTCAGTTATTAAATAATACGGTGAATTTTCTCTATTGATTTTTTGTTAAGGTTAAATCACCATGAACTCCTATGATCAACCCCATTTGCTCTTTTTCTATATGGTTTGATTCAATTTGATTCAAAAATTAAAAAAAAAAATTGCATCGATGTTTTTGAGGGAGAAGTCTTCTTTTCTTGGAATGTTTCTGTCTAGTTTTGATATCAGAGTAATGCTGGCCTCCTAGAATAAGAATAAGAATAAGCAATAACTTATTGCTTTGTAATAAGTTACAAAGCAAGTTTAATTTTCTGGAAGAGTCTGCATGGAACTGGCACTATCTCTTCCTTAAATTTTAGTCCCTGATCACTTGCTAATCACCGCTACAATCACCATGGCTTTTGCCACATTCACATCCTCCATCCACATTCATGGGTTTTCCTGTAAACAGACCCACTTAAAAAAAAAAAAAAAAGAAAAACTACAACAGAGGTATTTCACAAGGAAACTTTATGTCTCCACCATAATAGAAGCCATGGCATCTGCACCTCTCACCCTGACAGACCAAGAGCATCAGTTAGAGATGCTTCAAGTTTCCTGGGACTTGGACCCATGGAGACCCCTCCCACCCAACCAGCTGTCAGATCCAACTTCAAGTGTGCCGTGGTGTGGACCATGCAATAAGGGGATGTGGCCCAGAAAGAGCACCCATGGGCTGATGGTCTTGGCACTCATGCAGAGGGGTGGGTGGGTATTTAGGCAGAAATTGTGTGCTGCAAAATTTATGCCGAGTACACAAGCAACAGGTGTAGCAAGCTCTGAGAATCACTGACCTGGTCCACTGTCTCCATCCCCCAGAGGAGGAAGCTGAGAGAGAGCATGGCAGAGCAACTGCTAAAATCATGTGGGGAATTTGTGGCTGAGCTGGAGTTGGGACCCTGTTCCCTAACTCTGATCCAGAGCTTTGTGTGTCCCTCGGATCCTTGTTTGCCCTTCTCACCTGTTCTGTGCCCCAGGAAGACACTCTGTATCTACACATCTAATCCTAACCCTAACCTTAACCCCAAGCCTGCTAGATGGGAAAACCTGGCAGGACACCAGACGGTGGAAGAGAGAGAGGGCCAGGGATCCTGTTTGCCCTCCTCTGTCTTGTTCTGGAATGGGCTGATGCCCTTCTGAACTCTGGCTCCTCCAGTATCTCCAGCTCCGAACCCGGTTCCCTGCCCCTTTAGGTCCTGAGTGGTAACAGCTCCCATAGTGGCCAGTTCCTGAGTGCTTCTGTCCTTTCCACTCCCTAAGCTCAACGGCATCCCTGCAAAGTCTCTTCCCTTACAAGTTTCACCACAAGTTCCAGCCATGTGTCACCTTCTGATCCACACAGGTGCACCCTCCTGACCCTTTCCTACCCACCCACCTCAGATAAGAAGTCATAGGCCCCAGAGAAAACACCTGAAGTCCCTGCTGACACCCATGAGCTTGTATGTGTGTACCCCCTCTGGTTGACACCATTGCCTCAGTGAAGGTACGGCCCATCTGCACATGGTCGACTCAGCCAACCCCGGAGATGCTGTTAGATGGAGACCTTGCCTTGCCTCCTCCAGGTGCCCAGCCGAGGACAGCTGGCCTCACAGGTTCTCAGGGTCAGATGGAGTCAAGCGCAATGGCACTCAGGTGACATGGAGCAGTTCTCTTCCATGAAGGGAAAAATTAATGACAATTCCAAAAACAGTCCTCTGGGACTGGCAAATACACAGGTTCCAAAAACAGGAAGGCCTATATTGATCATGGAACACACACACATGTGCAAACCAAATAACCAACAGTCCACAGTGCCTGTGTGCAAACTTCTCTTTCCATCTTAGAAGGGATCCTTGATCTTATAAGAAAGCAGCTACACACAGACACACACACATACACACACAGAGCCAGACTCCATGGTTCATGATGATATTTGTATGAGGAATATAAAAACTTAAGCCTTCAGAAAGATGTAAAGAGCAAACAGCAGGCTTGCTGGGTGTGTCCATTTGTTTGGGGACCTGGAATTCATCTCCTGGGATGACATCACCATGCCAGGAGCCCCAGGGGCAGAGCTGAGCCAAGAGGACAACACAGTGAATTACCGCCCCTGTGGATCACAACTCAGTGTACAAACCTGGTGGAGGAATGTTTCAGGAAGTCCAGCTGGATCTCCAAGTCCAGGAACATCATCTTATATATTGATTGCTCTTTCAGGGAGTCACTGGACAGGTATTTGTTTACTCGCCGGCTTGACACATTTTCACATGGGTAAGAAGAGGAGACCACTGATGTTTTCTGAAGTCCAGACATGAGCCTGGCTATCCCAGAGCTTCATACCTTTGCTAATTTTGCTTCAGGTCTTTGGGCCCTGGTCATGGATGCTGTGGGTAAGGATGAGAATGAAGATGGGGGTCTCTCCTTGTCCTCTTTAAATCCATTTTAAAGATCTTCATGTAGCACGTTATTGTGTTATATTTGGCATCATGAGAACCTCTGTGGTGGGAATAGCAGTAGCTGTGGGCACCCTGATGAGAAGATATAGGCCCAAGGGGATGAAGATATTTGCCTGTGTGCATGCTAAGTTGTTTCAGACCCTACGGATTGTAGCCCGCCAGTCTCCTCTGTTCATGGGATTCTCCAAGCAAGAATACTGGAGTGGGTTGCCATGCCCTCCTCCAGGGAATCTTCCCAACCCAGGGATCAAACCCACATCTCCTGTGGCTCCTGCTTTGCAGGCAGACTATTTACCACCTGGGAAGCCCAAAGAGATTTGCCTACATAGACTTAAATGTGGAGTGTCAGAGCCAGAACCAACAGCTTGGCTCCAGGTTCTCATCAGTATATCCAGGACTTAAAATACCAGCACTAGACAGGGCTCATCACAGTCAGCTGACATAAAGGAGCAGCATGGAGCATCGGGGGCAGAAGGCCAAGGGCTCCGTTCTACACTGAGAACCATCTGGGGCATCCGGCTTGGGCATCATAGCCTGGAGCCAGAGGGTGGCAACAGCAGGGTGGAGAGAGGTGGGTGGAAGCTAGGGAGCCAGGGAGAAATGAAGCCTCTTCCACCAGGGGGCGCCTCTGAGCGCTGCACCTTCGAGATGTGGGGGTGCCCTGGGCGCCCTGACAGTGAGTGGTCTTGGAGATGAAGCCCTCCCCACCTGATAGGAGGCAAGGCCACTCCCTCAAGGCAGGCTTCTCCACCCACAGTTCAGGCAGTGGCCTGGAAGGGGGTCCCGGTCCAAGCCCGGGGAATGGGAAGGGACAGTCCCCGAGTCCTCTGGGTTCCGGGCTCCCTCCAGGCCCGGAGCAGGAGAGTAGGAGGCATGAGGCAGGCCTTGGCGCGGGGGGTCGCGGGGGACGGGTGGTGGTGCGGGAAGCGGGAGGGGCTCTCTGGGCTCCACCGGCCAGCTCGGTTCCTGGACTTGCTGGGGGCCTCCTGACCAGGAAGAAAACTCTCCTGGGAGGTGAAAGGGCCTGAAGGCAGATGGAAGCCCCCACTGAGGACTCAAGCCAAAGGCCAGAAAGAAACCATCAGCGGGGGAGGAGACAGGTCACAAGTCCAGCAGCAGGTCTGCCCAGGCCCTAATCCCACGTGGGTGCATCCACCACACTCTCACTTCCTCCCACTGTTCCTCTGGCTCTGGCCCAGGCTGAGGGGCAGGTGGAAGATGCTGGTGGGAGATGCTCCTTCCGGGAGCCAGGGCCACGAAGGCTCAGCTTGGAGGATGCAGGGAGAAGAGGTGGGCCCATAGGAGGGCAGGGGCACCAGGCTGAGGGAACTCAAGGCCAGCAAAGAAGCAGGAGAAGGGGTGGAGGCCCATGAGGAGGGACTTTGGCTGATTTGGGCTTTTAAAAAAATTATTTATTTTATTATTTTTATTGGCATATAGTTACTTTACACTGTTGTGTTTTTGCTGTAGAGCAAAGTGAATCAGCTATATGTTTACATGTGTCCCCTCTTCTTTGGATTTCCTTCCCATTTAGGTCACCACAGAGCATTGAGTAGAGTTCCCTGAGCTACGCAGAAGGTTCTCATTAGTTAGTTAATACATACTATCAATAGTGTGTATTTGTCAATCTCAATCTCCCAATTCATCCTACCCTGCTTTCCCCTTTGGTGTCCGTATGTTTAAACGGTACAGATGATCTGATTTGCAAAGCAGAAATAGAGACACAGATGTAGAGAACAAACATATGATTTGGGGTTTTTCAAGGCTGCTCTGAAAGCAAGGAAGATCAACCCCTTTGTATGTAGGTAATTGTAAGGGCTCAGTGTATGCAAGGCCACAGAAGTGGCTCTCATCTCAGGGAGCCACAGCCAGCCAGAGGCTCCCTCCCTGGGTGGCATGGGCATCTCACAGTTTTCTCTGAACTTAGTTCTGTGCATCTAACTGCAGGAAGATGAAAGGCAAAAGGAGAAGGGAGTGGCAGAGGATGAGATGGTTAGGTAGCATCACCGACTCAGTGGACATGAATTTGAGCAAACTCTGGGAGATAGTGGAGAACAGAGGAGCCTGGCATGCTGCGGTCCATGGGGTCACAAAGAGTTGAACACAACTTAGGGACTGAACAACAATTGAAGACACCGGGGCTCCAGCGTATCAATGAGCCTCTCACTTTGAGTCAGCCGTTCAAGGTGGCGCTGCCCTGCCCTGCCTGACCCTGCACTGTCCTTGGACCTGCTCCTCTGCCCCTCTTCAGCCAAGTTGCCACTGTCAGGGTTTTCGAAACCCTGTGGCCAGTTCTGGATCCCAGAGCTTGGCTCTGCCCTGCCCCCCTCCCAAGCTTCTGGAACTTTAATTAGAATGCAAATCAGGGGGTGCTGGTCCCCACCGCCCCATCTGCCCCAGATTAGGAACTGCTGTGTGGAGAGAAGCAGATTGGTTATTAGAAAGAGCAAGGGCTTGGGATCCATCCTGGGTCCAAGACAGGTCCCTCACCTCAGGGGGCACTCGCTCTCTCAGAGGGAAAGTTCCTGCCTCCTGGGGTTACCGGAAGATGATGAGATGACAGCTCTGGAGGGATGGAGGCCAAAGGTGTTCTCCATCACACTGTTGTTTTCATGTCACCCCATCCCCGGGGGACGAGAGGATGTGTGCCTGTGTTTGTCTGCTGTTCCTCCTGTGCACGGTTCTTGGTGCCGTGTCTCCCGTGCGACGGTGCGTCGCAGCGTCCATGTAGTGTGATCACTCTGCCATCTTTGGCTGTTCTTTGCTACCATGAACAAAAGAAGTAAAGATACCCTCAGCCAAAACGGACCTCCACACTCGGGCCTGTGGCCACAGCGCTGTTGCCGCCAGCATTCCCCCAGCAGGACAGCCGTGGCTGGGTCTGCCATGGGGCAGCGGGGCAGGAGGCAGCCTTAGGGGATGGGGTCAAGATGCATGGAAGCCTGTGTCTTGCCACATGAGCCTGAGGACGCTACCAAATGACACACAAATAGGAACAGCAAGCCACTGTCCTGGGCCGAATCTCCTGCCCCACACACGTCGCCTCTCTCTGTGTCCTAGCGTAGTTACAATTCCTGGTATTCAAAGTACATTCACTGCTACTTCTCTGAATAGCTTGGAGACTAGAGAATTCAAATACTCCAGTCGTTTACACACTATCCCCCACTCCAAAATAAACATAATGTCCTAATACAGGAAACGTAACTGCTGATCCACTCTCATTGAAGAGTTAAGCCACTGGGAGGGTCTTGGGTCTCAGCTGCCCACTGACCCAACCTCTCTCCTCCCACTGAACTCCCAGGTTCTGGGAAGGGATGAGCGTAAACCGCTAAACCACTCTGGCCCTTTCACAGCTGAGCCAGTGAAGCCCTGTGGTCTTCATTTCAGAAGCACATGAAATTTCTAATAGAGACGGTCTCTCTGGGTCTGTGATTGCTTCCTGTGTGCTAAGCTGATCAGCAGGCACCAAAGTGGAGGCGGACTCCCCGTTGCCTCCCACTCTGGGCTCCTCTGGCCACATCGGGCTTTACCAGGATTCTTGGTTACAATGACATGAACGGAACCAGTATCTGCCCTGCTCCAGGCTTTTACTCCAATTTACAAACACAACACTTTCTTCCCAACTTCTTAAGTGAAGGAATCTCCATCTGAACCCTGTTCCTAAGACCCCAGAGCTCCTGGTTCCCCGATGTACAGCCGAACTGAGAGAGAGACAGAACAGCATTGGTGGGGGCAGAAAGGGTTTTTTAAAGACAATTTTGAAAACTGGAACTCCTGAGCCAGGCATGCCTTGTGTGGATGCCAGAAAGCTGCTTATAAGCCCCCTGGAGCATTAGTCAGTCAGTTCAGTCACTCAGTCGTGTCCGACTCTTTGCGACCCCATGGACTGCAGCACGCCAAGCCTCCCTGTCCATCACCAACTCCCGGAGCTTGCTCAAACTCATGTCCATTGAGTTGGTGATGCCATCCAACCATCTCATCCTCTGTCATCCCCTTCTCCTCCCACCTTCAATCTTTCCCAGCATCAGGGTCTTTTCAAATAAGTCAGTTCTTTGCTTCAGGTGGCCAAAGTATTGGAGTTTCAGCTTCAGCCATCAGTCCTTCCAATGAACATTCAGGACTGATCTCCTTTAGGATGGACTGGTTGGATCTCCTTGCAGTCCAAGGGACTCTTCAAGAGTCTTCGCCAACACCACAGTTCAAAAGCATCAATTCTTCGGTGCTCAGCCTTCTTCACAGTCCAACTCTCACATCCATACATGACTACTGGAAAAACCGTAGCCTTGACTAGATGGACTTTTGTTGGCAAAGTAATGTCTCTGCTTTTGAATATGCTGTCTAGGTTGGTCATAACTTTTCTTCCAAGGAGTAAGCATCTTTTTATTTCATGACTGCAGTCACCATCTGCAGCGATTTTGGAGCCCCCCAAAATAAAATCGGTCACTGTTCCCACTGTTTCCCCATCTATTTGCCATGAAGTGATGGGACTGGATGCCATGATCTTAGTTTTCTGAATGTTGAGCTTTAAGCCAACTTTTTCACTCTCCTCTTTCACTTTCATCAAGAGGCTCTTTAGTACTTTAGAGCCTCTTGATGAAAAAACTAAAGAGCCCAAGAGCATCACTGACCTCAGAAACTTAGAAGCCATCTGTAGAAGCAAGCCAGAGCAGCCACAGAGCAAATCTGGTCACCTTAGAAAACTGGGCCTCATCCCACCAGATTTGCTGATAGAAGATGGGGTAGCAACGTCAGAAGAAACGCTCAGTTGAGCTTCCCTGTAGCAGCCCTGTCGGTCCCTTCTGGGCAGAACAAAGAGCAAACTCCTTTTCTGGGCTCTGTCTGCCCTGCTGCTCTTTAAGGTCAATGGCTTGTTTGTTGAAACTCGATTTACTTGCTTTCATTTCTCATTAGAGGCGGTCAGATGCTGATAATCTACTCTACTGCTCTGTCAACATGAATCCACGTGGACACCAGGGTCTTTGATGGACCCTCATCTTTTCTCATTCCCTGAATATTCACTGCAAGGACTTTGGCCACCTGATGCAAAGAGCTGGCTCACTGGAAAAGATCTTAATGCTGGGAAAGACTCAGGGCGGGAGGAGAAGGGGTCAACACAAGATGTGATGGTTGGATGGCATCACCGACCAAATAGAAATGAATCTGAGCAAACTCCGGAAGTCGTGAAGGACAGGGAAGCCTGGTGTGCTGCAGTCCATGGACTTGAAAAATGTCAGACACGACTTAGCGACTGAACAAGGACAACAACATCATTTCTCTGGCTTTCTTTGCACAGTCGGCATGATGGCTATTTGTCCTTCTACTTCTGTGTGGCTCCTGCGCATCAGAGCAGACTCCCACACGTGTGCTACATCAGGGCTCATGGAAAGTCAGCCCCCACCCCTCCCCACACCAGGGGTCTCGTCATGGATGGTAAAAGGCAGCAGGTGGTCTGTGATGAATCCATCTGTCCTGTGCTATGGCCCTCTAGGCTTGTAAGCCAGGTGGCTGACCCCAAGGTTCAGCCCCGGGCCTCCCTTCCCTTATCTCCTGTGGCCTTTCCAGGGCACCAGCAGCTCTTAAGATCCCCACAGCGCTGGTGCTGTGCTGGCAGCCTGGGTCTCCAGAGATGAAGAAGCGGGGCTGTGTGCAGCTGAGGGGCCCCTCTGCGGCATCTCCTGGGCTCCTAAGTGAAAGTCCCAGTGGTTCGTTCACACAGACACACATCTCCATGCACTTTTCCCCCACACAGGCCCCTTGTCACTGTGGCTCTGGTTTTGAGTACATCTCCACATACTAGGTGGTACCTGTCATTCATGACTGTGACCCTGGGGCTGAGTCCAGTACCCCTCTTGCCCCTGTGACCAGTTTCCCTGAGGGCCTCACTGCCTTGCCCATAAGCCTGGCCTTGTTTGGGTCACTGTGGAACACCAGACTTGCTCACAAGCCCCTTTCATCCTATAAGTAAGCCCAGGTCCTGCCACCTGGAATGTGGGTGAGGGGCTTCCAGTCCCCAGTGGCAGATGAGGCAGGGGCTCAGCTCTGGAAGACCTCAAGGCCTGGGCACCTGCCCAGCCAAATTCCCCATGGGCTTTCCTGGGGTCCAGTAGGGAGTTTTAGGATGGGAAAGAGCAGAGAGATCTCACCTGTGCCCTTGGCAAAGGACAAACAGCTTCATGGATGGAAGCCAGGCTCTTCTGAACAGAGTCCCCATTTCAGCTGGTGGGGGGCAGGGCACGTAGGATAACTGCTGCCCACCCCAAGTGTCCAGCAGTGCTGACAGCAAAGACTCAGTCCAGGTTCACACTTGCCTTGGGCTATCCCTCTTGAACTTTCCAGAATCTGGGTCTGGTTCTCACAGAGCCCAGCCCAGGGCTAGCTCACCATCAGGACACCTAGCTAGAAAAAAGAGCCTGCCCACTAAAGACACTGTAGCTCACATTCACCCAGGCAACCTCTTCATTAACTGGGTTATTTTGGAATTCACAGTTCAGCCCAGCAAAGATTTTGTTTCTGTTATCGGGCTGGTTTCTTTTTCTGCCACAGGATTCTGGGCAGGACTGCCCCTCCCGGTCACAAGTCCCTGCTGAGCAATCACAGTTCAGCACACATGGCTGAATTCTGCCTTGGTTTTCCATACTTTTTTTTCTTTCTTATTTTTGATGTGGACTATTTTTAAAGTCTTCATTGAATTTGTTACAATATTGCTTCTGTTTTATATTTTTTGGCCAGGAGGCAGTGGGATCTCAGCTCCCTCACCAGGGATGGAACCCACATCCCCCGCATTGGAAGGTGAAGTCTTAACCACTTGACCACCAGGGAGTTCCCTATACTTTCTTACTGAGGATGAGAACAAAGGGAGGAAACCAGAGGATGGTCATATGAAGGCTCAGGGGAAGGGCTTCTTGCACCAATGGCTTGAGACACCCAGAGAAAACAGAGGGACAATCAGGCCTAATGACTGCCCTGCACAGGGTTTGGAAAGGGTTCAGTTCAGTTCAGGCGCTCAGTCGTATCCGACTCTTTGCGACCCCATGAACTGTAGCACGCCAGGCCTCCCTGTCCATCACCAACTCCCAGAGGTCACTCAGACTCACATCCATCAAGTCAGTGATGCCATCCAGCCATCTCATCCTCTGTCGTCCCCTTCTCCTCCTGCCCTCAATCCCTCCCAGCATCAGAGTCTTCTCCAATGAGTCAACTCTTCGTGTGAGGTGGCCAAAGTACTGGAGTTTCAGCTTTAGCATCAGTCCTTCCAATGAACACCCAGGACTGATCTCCTTTAGGATGGACTGGTTGGATCTCCTTGCAGTCCAAGGGACTCTAAAGAGTCTTCTCCAACACCACAGTTCAAAAGCATCAATTCTTCGGCGCTCAGCCTTCTTCACAGTCCAGCTCTCACATCCATACATGACCACAGGAAAACGTTAGAGGCTGACAAAGGAGGAGACACGACAGGCTGCACCACCACCCCTCACACCAGCGGGGCCAGGCCCCATTAGGGGCTTCAAGTGCCATTTCTGCCAAGAGATGTTCCTAAGCCGTGTGTCTGGGACCACAGAGGGCCTTACAGCAGGAGTTAGTGAGATCGATTCACAGAAGACCAAACACAGAAGGAAAACAGTTTCCCAGCTCACCAGATAATTGACAAGGATCTTGTTGCAAGTGTGGGGAAAGTATTCCAGCGATCCACAGAAATGGAGAGCTATTGCTGACTTCCATGTGTCCAATAGCCCCTAAGTCAACTCGTTCAACGTGATGACTTTGCTCCATTTATTTCCCTTAATGAATGAAAAAATGTGCATCATACATACCAAAAACTGATCAGGGTGGGGCTCTAATTGTACTGCCCCCAGACCCTTTGTTTCTCATAACCTCTGAAAGTCCTGAATTGAGAACTTTCCTGGGGAAGCTGTGGTGAGTGTGGGTTTTTTTTTTTTTGGGGGGGGGGGAGGGGTGTGTCTAAGAAGATAATAGCTTGTGAACAGAGGCAGTCAGAACTCAGAATATGCAGGTGAGGGTGTTCCAGGAGGTTCAGCCTGTCTGTGCGACAGAGGGAAGCTGAGAACTGGAGCCCAGAGGATGCCTGGGAAGGGATGGGCCAAGGTCGAGGAGGGAGGCCAGTGGTGGGGGAGGGGGCCCTGGAAAGTCAGTCTGAGGAATCTGATTTTCTTTCTAAGCTCTGTGTTTGGTGAATTATTCCTGCAGTGCCTGACATTGTGAGTAGCCTGGGGCAGATGTGGAACCCATCCACATCAACAAGTCTGGAGTTAACTCACACCCAACCAGGACTCCCTGGGAGGCTGAGCAGGGGAGCCGCAGGACGGGATTGGGGTCTTTAAAAGACCTCCCTGCCTGCCCAATAGATAGAGGGCAAGACCGGGCTTGGGGAGCTGTCCAGGGCCACGGCACCATCCCAGGCAGAGGTGATAGGGACAAGCAGACAGAGTCAAAATATAGTTTAGATGGAGCTGGGCAGGAGGCAGGGACTGAGCCAAAACCCAGCCTCTGTGATGATCTCCCCAAGATGCTGAAGGAGATAAGAGGCACTTAGGGATTCTGAATCTGTGGGGAAAGTTAACCAGACCTTCTGAATTTTCCCTGGTAGCTCAGACGGCAAAGCATTTGCCTGCAATGCTGGAAACCCGGGTTCGATCCCTATGTTGGGAAGAGCCTCCGGAGAAGGAAATGGCAACCCAGTTTCTTTTCTAGTCCTCTTGCCTGGAAAATCCCATGGACAGAGGAGGCTGGTAGGCTACAGTCCATGAGGTTGCAAAGAGTCCGACACAACTGAGCAACTTCACTTTCACTTTCTGAAGAGTTAAAGGTGGGCACTTTGCAAGCCTCATCAAAAGATGCTGGCTTTTGTGGGTAAGTGACTTTGCCTCTCTGAGACTCAGTTTTCTCACCTTTGAATAGGGTGGAGTTGTGACAGAGGGCCCCATACTTGCCCGCCCAAGGAAAGCTCAGCTGTGTGTTCAGTCCCCTGATGCGTGTCAGACTGGGGGCTCCATGCTGGGCTGTAGGGGCTTCTGGAGTAGCAGCCTTCTCATCCTGCCCAGCGGGGCTGGTCTGCTCAGACTCAGCAGGTGAAATCAGATGCCCAGACGGTGCTTCCAGGAGCTTCTCAAAGTCTCCCCACCCTTTGACCTCACATTGCCACTATAGGCATTGCCCCAGGGTAATGACCCGAAACAATTTCCTCCCAGAATAATGGTGAGAAATTAGAAATGAATGGCACCCCACTCCAGTACTCTTGCCTGGAAAATCCCACGGATGGAGGAGCCTGGTAGGCTGCAGTCCATAGGGTCATGAAGAGTCGGACACGACTGAGCGACTTCACTTTCACTTTTCACTTTCATGCATTGGAGAAGGAAACGGCAACCCACTCCAGTGTTCTTGCCTAGAGAATCCCAGGGATGGGGGAGCCTGGTGGGCTTCTGTCTATGGGGTCGCATAGAGTCGGACACGACTGAAGCAACTTAGCAGCTGTAGCAGCAGCAGCACCAGGAGACGGTGACTCACGTGTGAAATGGCCTCTGGAGAGAATACTGTGTGAGTATTAAACCTGGTGTTTGCACTGAATTTCTCATCTGAAGGGGAAACCCTTCTGATAGATGTTAGGTCTGAGGGCTGGAACCCAGCGACTTCTACAGACGTAATGAAGAACTTGGACTTGGAGGTCACACTGACTTCAAGTTTAATCCCTTCTCTGCCTTTTTCTTAGTATGTGTGGGCTTGGGTTTTTCAACCTCTCCAAGCTCCAGCTTGTCCAGACGCTGCCTTCCTCCAAAGGCTGCAGTGGGTAAAGGAACGATGCGGGAAACTTGCTGCTGCTTGCTGCTTAGTCACTTCAGTTGTTTCTGACTCTGTGAGACCCTATGGACTGTAGCCCACCAGGTTCCTCTGTCCATGGAATTCTCCAGGCAAGAGTACTAGAGTGGGCTGCCTTGCCCTCCTCCAGGAAATCTTCCCAACCCAGGAATTGGACCTGGTCTTCCACATTGCAGGCAGATTCTTTAGCATCTGAGCCACCAGGAAAGCCCTTTCTTTTAAAGTGAACCCAAATAACTTTAACCTAGCTTCACAACAATTTTTGGTGGAGGCATCCCAGGATAGGCCTGACACCGTGGATCCATATGAAGTCTAGCGAGAGGATGTGAGTGATTCAGGGTGCCCACCTGCACGCCCGCCTCGAGACCCAAGGCCCTGAGAGCTGGCAGGAGCCAGCACCCCCTCCCACAGAGGAGATGGGTCCCAGGAAGGAAATGAGTCATGCATCCTGGGCACTTTTGTTTTCTCATCTGAAATGTGGAGGGGGGTAGTGGGTGAGGGAATGGGGGGTGGAAGCAGCCCTCTTGATGGGTGCCTGCCTGCCGCTCGCCTGGATGACTAACCATCCCACAGCACCCCCAGGCCCTCTGGTCATAACAGGTGGGCGGCAGGAGCTGCCAGGCCAGCCCCCTGACTCATGAGCAATGGTTCCTTTCCACAAACCTCTTCTACGCAAGCCAGCTAGCTCTGCCTGAAGACAGAAATTCCTTTCCACAAGCACATTCCCAGCATGAGGAATACTGCCCCCTGGCACTCCGTCCCCACCCCCCAGCAGAATGTGGTGTCCTTTGACGGCTGTGTCCCTACTGCCACTGGAGAAAGATGGGAAATTGCATTACACCCAGGGTCTTACCCACACGCTAAGGGAACCATAGCAGCAGAAGGAATGATGGGAATTTAGAGTACGTGGCAGACGGCGGTTGGTGGGGGGCAATCTGTTGAAGAACCTGAGGGAGCTGTGTTGGTAACAGCAGTTGCCTCCCCTGCCCTGGTTCCCAGACACAGAAGAGCCAGGTGAGCTGGAGGGCCTCCTCAGGAAGCAATGCTCTTCTGTCCATTACACTCGGGCACAGGGCACTGGGAGCCACCTCCTAAGCTACAGGACCTAGAAGACTGCATGGTGGACTTGACCCTGGTTGACTCCTGAGCTTGAAAGCCCCCTCCCCACCCCTCCCCTGCTCCACCCCAGTATCCTGACCCCAGCCTGACAGGGCGGAGACAACTTCTCCTGGGTCTCTGTGGAGCTATCTGAAGGCTCACCCTGACATCCTGAGGAGCCCTGGAGTCTCAGGGACCCTGGGGGAAGAGAGATGGACAGACAAGTGGAGTGGGGCATGCCCCCCACCCCCGACCAAATGGTCCAGTCATGCATTTCTTCTACCCATCAAGTAGGATTTCAATGGGAGAGATGACGGGTAGCGAATTCCAGATGGTGGGCAGGCCCAGGCAGAGGTTCAGGGGTCAGACAGGGCAAGCTGTGTTCCAGGTAAAGTGAGGAGACCAGCCTGATCAGAACAGAGGATTTGGGAGTGGGGACTCGGTGATGGGAAAGGAGGTTCAGGCGGAGTGGAGGAGAGGAGAGGCTTTATCTCCGCATCTGAGCTGCCCCTGCCACCCCCTCCCCTTGCCCTCAGGGGCCCTCCCCTGTGTTACCTGCCCCTTCGGGCGGCAGGGGTGGTGTTTGTGCAACTTCTTAATATCCTCTTCTGGGCACACAGCAGCATTTCACCTGCTCCCCAGCAGGGTTGACTGCGTGATAAGAAATCCAGGAAGTTCAGCACACTTGGAGTGCTTGGACATCACTGTGGTCCATGCCAGAATAAACAGGGCCTGGCACAGGGCTGCAAGGTCCTATCCCAGGGCAAACACTGCCCTCTGCCAAATAGGGAATTGTTTTTGCAAAGGCAGTGTATGTGCTTGGTGGGTGGGAGGGAAGTTCCACCAAGACCCTGGACCATTCACCCCACCCAGATGCTGACATCTCTTCTGACCAACCCTGTACCAAGGCAGCCGGCTTGGTGAGGGGGCGGGGAGGGAGACTCTCATGGCCATGAGTGGAAGATGCAAAATTTACTGCAAAAAAAAAAAAAAAAACAAAGAAGACTAAGAATGAGTAATCTTCCTGCAGTCTCCTAGTGCTGCCAACAATTAAAGATCATTTCATTTGATCTTAAAGGGCTCTGGTGGGGAGGATGTGGGGTGGGAAAACTGAGGAGCAGGTGTATAAGGAAGGTGCAAGGTAGCCTGAAAGCAAAGAAAGTCCAGACTTTAGCATTATGCCTGGCTGGATTGACAGTGAGGCTCTACCCTGTGCCTCAGACCAGTCCTATGGGTTCTAGAAGCCTCCATCTCCTCATAGAAAAAGGAAGATTGAAGTCCCCACCCTCAAGGCACAGGAGATTGCTTTAAGATAAGAGCCTTGAGCATATACTATGGAAAACATAATGGAGGTTCTTCAAAAAACTCAAAAAAGGGTTGCCATATGATACAGAAATCCCACTCCTGGGCAGATATCTGGATAAAACTGCAATTTGAAAAGATAAATGCACCCCAATATTCATAGCAACACTATTCACAATAGCCAAGATGTAGAAACAGCCCAAATGTCCATTGATAAATGAATGGATAAAGAGGATGAGATACATATATACAATGGAATATTACTCAGCAATAAAGAATGAAATAATACCATTTGCAACAATGGATGGACCTAGAGATTATCATACTAAGTAAAGTAAGATAACCATGTGAACCCACTCAGTCATGACCGACTCTTCGCGACTCCATGAACTGTAAACTGCCAGGCTCCTCTGTCCATGGGATTTTACAGGCAAGAGTACTGCCTGTACTCATCTTCATTTCCTTCTCCAGGGGAATCTTCCCAACCCAGGGATGGAAAAGTTTGGAAGATCCCCTGGAGAAGGGAAAGGCTACCCACTCCAGTATTCTGGCCTGGAGGATTCCATGGACTGTACAGAGTGACTGAACAAGTGAAGTAAGATAGAGAAAGACAAATATAATATCACTTACATGTGGACTCTAAACTGTGACACAAATGAACATGTCTATGAAGCAGACTCTCAGGCACAGACTTGTGGTTGCCGAGGCGGGGGACAGGATTGGGAGTTTGGGATTAGCAGATGCTAACTGTTATAGAAACAAAAAGGCCCTATACCATATAGCATAGGAAACTATATTCAATGTCCTGTAATAAGCCATAAGGGAAAAGAATATGAAACAAGAACTTGAAAAGAGAGAGATAAGAGCCTTGAAGGGCCTCTGCCATACCCTGACCTGTATAGACTCTCAGTAAAGCAGATTCCTGTCTTAAGTCTAGGCTTCACACACAGCAGCCCTCCAGCACCCCACAGGTGGGCCAGACAAACAGAAGATTACCTTCATGGCTGCTGAAAAACATGGCATGCGAGAAAGCCCATTTGCCTGTGACCACACACTCTGCTGTACGACGTCCACACGAGTGTGAGCAGCTCAGGCATGCGGGCCTGGTTCCAGCTGCTGCGTCATCCATCCAAGGCAGCTCCTTTGTAAACTGCAATAAAGCCATTTAATATGAATGATGAAATCTATGCCCTACAGTGCTCATTATTAATGGGAAATAAATGTATTTCAGGTAACAAAATAGTGAGTAATGTGGGCAATAAATACATCAGGCAAACCTGGCCAGTGGAGAGACTGATGGACGCGGCATTCTCTGCCCCACACCAGCCCTGGAGAAAGAGCCAGGCTCTCACAGCAATGAGTCACCTTCAGAGAAAGCGGAGGGTACGAACCATGGCCCAGCTCTCGAGGCTGGCACTGAGATGTTAAGCCTCACGTTGTGGGCCACTGCCATGTCCCAGAGCTTATCCATGACTGATGACTTCAAAAGTCTCTCCGTTAACCCTGTTCCCGAACACACACCATCCTCCTTGACTGACAGTCCCCTGTTCCTGGTGCCCCTGAGATCTGCAGCCAACCTTCATGCCCAACACCCAGACAAGGCCACCAAACAGACTCCAACCCACCCTCCAGGCCCTTGTTTGCGCTGTCGCCTTTGCCTGGAGTAACTGTCTGTCTTCTGAAGGTACGACCTCCTTTGTGAAGCAGGAGTCTCTTCAGAGCTCCCAGGATCAGGAGAGCCTGGGTTCGCTGCTGTTATGAATAGCCCCCAAGTCCTAACAGTTTTGGACAGTCAGCTCGGGGACCCAGGCTGCCAGCAAAATCAGCATTTTGTCCTTTGATTGGCTGGTGGCAGGGGAAGAGGAAAGCCAGGAGGCCAAGCTTCAGAGGAAAGAAAGGCATCTCCTGACCTCGCCTTGCTTCGGCCAGAGTTAGAGCCACATGGCCACCTAGCTACAGGGGTACGCGTTCTCCTGTGTTCATGTTCCTTCTCTACTGCTGTCGTAACAAATTAATATACAAACTTAGTGGCTGCAAATAACACACAATTATTCTCTTTCAGTTCTGGAGTTCAAAAGTCCAAAATGAGTCTCAAGGGCTTTGTCAAGGTGCCAGCAGGGCTGAGTTCTTTCGAAGGTTCTGGAAGCAGCCATGAATACATGCCTCAGCCTGTGGTCCCTTCCTTCTATGTGTGAATCCAGCAAATAACCTCTTCACTTTGACCTCCTGCCCTCCTATAAAGGACCCTTGTGTCCACATGGATAATCTCAAAATCCTTAACTCAGTCATGCCCTTTTGCTACAGAGGGCAACATTGACAGATTGGGAGGATTAAGACGTGGCTGTCTTTAAGGGGCCATTCATTCTTCCGTCTACCACAGAGTTCCAGAAACCCGAGTGAGGACCCAGGATTTTGTGGGCATACAGAATTGCCTCTGCTATTCAGTTCCCCTCTCTGGTCATTGCTCACTCGGCCTCTCAAGCAGTGGATGAACTCTGTCAGGGCAGCCGCTGGCCACAAGCATCCCTGCCCAGCAGGTGCCTGGCACGCAGCAGGGGCCTGGGAAAGTCTGCGGGGAGGGAGGGAGAGAGGAAAATATGAACAAACTTGGCAACACCAGGAAGTGTGTGAGGACAGAAAAACGTGTGAGAGAAAGTGGGCGGATACTCAGGAATCTAGAGGCAGTCAGGACATGCACAGCCATCACCCATCACAGAAGGAAAGGAAGCTCCCTGCAGTGGAGGGTTCAGAGTGAAGCCCAGGCCCTTCATGCCCAGATGCAGAGGGAAGGTGAAGCCGGGTGAGTGGGAAGGGCGGGGAAAGAAAGTGCAGGAAGAGCAGGAGGCCGGAAGCCTCATCTGGACGAGGCACAGCACTGACACGGACAGCATCTTTTTAAATTTCCACGTCCATCTTGCACGCAACATAGTGTAGACCCAAGGACTGGGACTCTGGAAGGACATGGCCCTGATCCAAGTTCACACTGCTGGATGGTGGCTGGGTAGGAAGGAATTTACAGCCCTGTTTGTTTGGTTCCAAAAGGAGCTGCCATCCCAGGACACTTAGCTCCTGCCAAGCCTGGTCACCCTGGCAGTGGGCTCAGCGTCCCCACCTCTTAAAGTCTCAGGTTCTTTATCTGGAAAGGGAGGGGTGGGGCTGGGTGATCTCCAGTCCCCTTTCAGCTCCAACCTCTTTGAGGACTGGGGCAGATCTTGGAAATCAGATGCGCTTCCTGGAGGGGATGGGGGTTTGAACTTCCTCCCACTGACAACAGGCACACAGTTCCTTTTATGTTGCCAAGAGACAGTCCAGGGCCAGGAGGGAGAGGCCCGTGGCAGAGATGACTCCATGCCCCAAAAATGAGAACCACAGCAGCCCACAGGATTGTGCAAGCTGCCTGCGAGGCTGCCAGTGGGCCCTGGCCCGGAGGAGGGCTGTTCGCACTCCGAGTGTGTGCTTGCAGTTCGTTTCATCGGCCGAGGGCACAGGTCTTAGGACTGCAGGAGCAGCAGTGTGGGCCCCGCAGGGGCAGCTTTATCCCAGACACCAGACACCCATGAGTTCACTCAGGCATTCACTCATTCACTCGTGTGCTCCTGCCTTCCCTCATTCATCCTTTGAGGGCTTGCCAGGCATTGTGCAAGGCCCTGGGGAGACGGAGGTAAACAAGACAGTGTCCTGATGAGTCTCCAGGGCCCAAGAACCTCGAAGAACAGTGAGCACTAAATATAGACACTGACCCTCCCAGCAGGGTCGGTGCAACAGTAAACATACGTGCCTAGAGCTCAGGGAACACAAGGCAGGGGGCTTTGTTATCTTCCTATGGAAACTATTTAACTACTAACTTAAAAAAAGAATCAAAACAAGATTATCACTCTGTACTCCATTGTGTCTAAAAACCTTTTGCCTCATGAGTGTAGGTATGTGATAATGTCGCATCCAAAATTTCCTTTTAATTCCACTGGATACCTTGTATGAAAATCAACCTCAGTCGTTTTCAGAATTCCCTGTCTCCCGGGGCCATGCAAAGGCCCTTGGGTTTGGACAGCCTGCCACATACCAAAAAGGGTGCCCAGAGATACCTGCCTCCCCCTGCCCCCCGCCCCGCCATGCCAAGGGTATGCTCATTGGTATCCAATGGCTGCTACTGTGTGCCAGGCTGGGGCATCAGGACCCTCAGGCCTGTCTGTAATGTCAGTTTCCTCAGACAGCTTTGGGATATTATGCCATGTCCTGGGGTGCGGCTGTGGAGGGCACCCAGGTCTCCCCACTGGGACTTAGAGCCCCTTGCCTCTTCCTGCTCACAGCTCTCCTCCTACCCTTTATTGGGACTGTGTGCATGTTTTCTTTTTTTTATCTTTTTTTCCACCTAATACAGGAAAAGATGTTGCCTTCACATAGCATTTGGTTGGGTTCTACACAATGCCCCCGGGACTAGGGACTAGGAAGTGGTCTGGCTACAAATCTGGGACTTAGGAAAAAAACAAGCAAAATGCGAATTCATAGTTCAACAAATTATCTTTCTTGCACAAAGTTTTCTGTCTACTTTTGTTTATCATTCCTTGAGGATATGTTTCTAAAAGTTCAGCTGAAAGACCAGCATGTTTTACAGGATAGTTTTCAAGTTACTTGTCTAAAGGTTTATAACAGTTCCCCCTCCCACAAGCAGAATGTGAGCATTGTCCATTTTACTACACCATCAGCAGCATCAAATGTTCATGCGTTTTTTAAAAAATTGTTGACAATTTTAGAAATGAAAAGATTTTATATTCAATATTTTTTGCATTTTATTGTTATTCATGCTGCTCCCTGATGTTAGAAGTATGATTTTATTTTTGATATTCCAAAAATTTCTGGGGAAGGGTGGGTGAACAGATCTTCGGGGTGCCTCAGAGTTTACTAACATCACTTCGAAAGAGTCCTTTCAGATGTCTTTCTCTACTTGGGCACCTCCCCCACCTTGTCTGCCTGAGAAATTCCAATTGGCGCTTCCAAATCCCACGCACATCTCCCTGCCTCCAGGAACCTCCCACGACGTGCTCTCCAGGGAGTGTGGCACCCTCTTCCTGTGGGCTGCCCAAGAGTCCAGATCATTCACCCCAGGGCCTTACACCACTGCCTGGTGCAACACGGTGGGGTGAGGGTTGGGGAGCAAACGTGCATGCTGTTGGCCTCACGAAGACTTGGCTTTCTCTGCAGCAGAAAGAATCATGCTGATAGCTTGGGGTTGGAGTGGGCCTGAGACAAGACAAAAATCTAGAAAGTACCCAGCAAGCACTTGGCACTTGGTGCATGCTTAGTGAATTTCATCTATTACATTGTTATTATTAATACTATTATTCTCCTCCCTGCTCTGGAAGGCAAGGGAGTGGCTTTTATCTCTCCATCTCTGGTTGCCAGCCCAGAATGTCAAAGTAAATCAGTCAAACTGCCTATTGAGTAAGCATTTCTCTGCCCTTGGCACCAGCTTCTCGCCTGTAAGACTGAGATGTGAGTGGCACTATCTTCTCTGGCAGGCAACCTACTGGATGACTGGACACACTTCCCTCACTCCACACCCTCCACTCACCCTTGCCTGCCCGGCTGGAGGCTAGAGGCTGGAGAAGTAGAGTCAAGAGTTTGCATCCCCAGCATCCTTTGCTGGCAGAAGTGGTCACATGACCCATTTCTGGCCAATGAGACACCAACAGGGAGCTGAGAAGACCCTCTATTTCCTGATGGAGCTCAGGCAGCCATCTTACCACCATGAGGCAAGAAGTAGGCCCATGCTAAGGATGATGAGCCAAAAGCTGGAATGATCCCAGTCTTCTCTACCATCACCAGTGGCTGGGCAAAACCAGCAGTCACCCATTTCCAGAATCTTGATATGTTAGAAAACTAAACCTCCAATGTACAGTACATTGAGTTTGCTAAGTGAAGCCAAGCACATTTCTGATGCCTATGAGCTTGCTTTAAGGCACTCATCAAATATAACATCTCTTCTCTGCCTTTTCTCTTTCTTTCCTTGCCTACAAAAATGAAAGCCAAGGAACCCAGGAAGAAACCACGTGTTTGAGCCAAGGGCCTGATGCTAAGACGCCCACTGACCCACATAACAGAATCTGAGGTTTCCCACCTTCTCTGCCCCAGAGTGGGGCCAGGAGCCACATATGCCCTGGCTGCCCAGACAAGAAAGCAAGACCTGGGGTGCAGCCAGGAGAGGGAAGAGGGAAAGACCCACAGGCACAGGCCCTGCAACCAGTGGGATACTCAGTGCTCACCCCCTGGGAAGGCCTACCTGAGTCCCCGCAGCCTAGAGGTCTGCTGTCTGTTAGTGACAAGGGAGGCAGGAGGGGCACCCCAATCACAGACTCACCCAGACTCCCCCGCTCCTTGCAGGGGTTGGAGCGTCTGCCTTTTGTCAACCCCCAGGAACTAATGTTTATGAGTATCTACTATGTATCATGTTCCTCTTTTCATCTTCATGAGAGCCCTTTGTTATCAAACTTCTCATCCCCATTTATAAAGGAGAAAACCAACTGTCAGGGAGGCCTAGTAGCCTCCCAAGGACTCACATCTAGGAAGTGGGGGGAGTGCAGGTTCTTTCCCAGAGATAACAACCCGCAAGAGGATTATGTTGTTGCAGAGAGCGAGTGGGTGTCTTTACTGTGTCCCTGGCAGGTGCTAGTCAGCCCCAGCTGACGGCTTTGTCTGGCCTTCCACTAGGGACACCTTGCCTGCTCTGCAGGCACCTGGTTCCAGCTCCCACAGTTGAGCTCTCCCTCCCTCATCATTGGAGACAGCAATGGCCCCCCACTCCAGTACTCTTGCCTGGAAAATCCCATGGACGGAGGAGCCTGGTAGGCTGCAGTCCATTGGGTCGCTAAGAGTCGGACACGACTGAGCGACTTCACTTTCACTTTTCACTTTCATGCATTGGAGAAGGAAATGGCAAACCGCTCCAGTGTTCCTGCCTGGAGAATCCCAGGGACTTCGGAGGCTGGTGGGCTACCTTCTATGGGGTGGCACAGAGTGGAACAAGACTGAAGTGAGTTAGCAGCAGCAGCAGCTCCCTCATCGTAAATCACTATCCCTGGAGAAGGGCTCAGGCCTAGTAGATGCTGTCTTCACCCCTGCCTTGAGGATGAGGAGACTGAGGCTCAGTAGCAGGGACACCAGCCGGCCCTGCCTGGGCACTGCCGGCAGAAGCGCAGGGAGGGGGAGGCCGGGGTGGTTTCCAGGTGAAGGTCAGGCCTCCAGAAACACGTGGTCTCTGCCCGCTTTCCTCCCCCACGCTTGGCCCTGCAAATTGGCTTTGACCTTCCCTGCCCTGCCTTTGAGCTTCTCCCCATTCAACCCGAAACCACAAAGGGAAGAGGAGGGGCTGGGAGAGGGCAGGCCCCTCCCAGCCGGGCAGCCCCGCCCCTGCGGCCCGAGCCTCAGGTCTGTTTGCACAATTGGGGCACAAGCTGGTCACCCCACCTTGGGCAGAAAGGCACCACGAGGTCATCCGTTTACTCTGGGCTTAGCGGCTCCCAGCGGGAGCTCTTTTCCTCCAAGATGAAAAGAAAGCAGACGCTCTGTCAGGTAAACAGGCGACATTGTTTCCCAAAGATGGCAGGGCCCCTTTGTTTGACCAGCCTGTGAGGTCAGTGGGTCCCTAATACAGGGAGAGAGCCTCTTGAAGTGGAGGCTGTGGCTGGAGGGCAGTGGGCCTCAGTGTGTAATATAGTATAACTGAATCACTGTGCTATACACCAGAAATTAACACAACAGTGTAAATCAGCTATACTAAAATTAAAGAAAAAAAGATTACTTTCCGTACAGCAAAACATAAAAGAAAAAATATATATTTTTAAGTGTGGGTAAAGGCTCGGCAGATCCCTGGCTCCCCTGTAGCCTCCTTACACTCAGAACCCTTGCCTCTGTTGATGGAAACAACAAGCTGACATGGAGTCAGGTCTCACAGACAGTGAAACCAAGGCACAGACGAGGGACCCAGGAGCTGGTGGCTGGAAGGAAACGTCTAACCTCTCCCTCTTCAGATGGGGAATAACAAGATGAGAGAACTGCTGGAGCCTGACTTTATCTGCTTCTCTGGTGCCTCTGGCCCATACAGGGGAGCACTTGGGCATCATAACCATCCCCAGCAACAAACTGTTCCATTTCATGGATTCTTGGAATATTTACACGGCTGAACAGACAGCACTGGTCATGGCTGCACCTGGTCCTTGCCACATTTATGTGACAAGGCATCACTCTTGGAAGACACAGTATGGAGGCCTCACACACAAGCATGTGTGGGAGTCAGGACACCCTAGTTTCAGCCGCCCTCCCTTGGCCACAGTTTTCTTGTCCATCAAAGAAGACCTAAGATTCTCATTAGTTATCTATTTTATACAAGTGTGCATGCGTGCGTGTGTGTGTGAGACTTAGTCGTGTCCAACTCTTTGTGGCCCCATGGACTGTAGCCCATTAGGCTCCTCCATCCATGGAATTTTCCAGGCAAGACTACTGGAGCAGGTTGCCATTTCCTACTCCAGTGGATCTTCCTGACCCAGGGATTGAACCCCGAATCTCTTGCATCTCCTGCATTGGCAGGTGGATTCTTTATCACTGTGCCACCTGGGAAGCCCCATTTTTATACATAGTAGTGTGTATATATCAATCCCAATCTTTCAATTTATCCCACCCACTCCTTTCTCCCTTTGGTATCTATACATTTTTTTTTTCTACGTCTGTCTCTATTTCTGCTTTGCAAATATGTTCCTCTGTACTATTTTTTCTAGATTCCACATATGTGTTAATATATGAGAACTTACTGTATAGCAGCGAATAAAAAGGTACAATCTGTAGGACATATATTAAACTAACCTTAAAAGTGCATTCCAATATACACAAAGTACAGATAAATGGGCTTCCCTGGTGGCTCAGATGGTAAAGAATCTGCCTACAATGCAGGAGACCTGGGTTAGATCCCTGGGTCAGGAAGATCCCCTGGAAAAGGGAATGGCTACCTGCTCCAGTATTCTTGCCTGGAGAATTCCATGGACAGAGGAGCCTGGTGAACTACAGTCCATGGAGTCTCAAGGAGTCGGACACGACTGAGTGATTAACACTTTCACTTTCACAGACAAATACTGTTTGATTCCACTTACACGAGGTATCTAGAATAGTCCAATTTGTAGAGTCAGAAAGTACATTGGTAGATGCCAAAGGCTGGGGAATGAGGAGTTAGTGTTTAATGGAGACAGAGCTTCGGTTTAGGAAGGCGAAAAATTTGGGAGATGGGTGATGGTGAGAGTCGCACAACAATGTGGATGTACTTGGTGCCACTGAAATGTACAGTTGAGTGTGGGTTAAAATAGTATATTTTGTGTTATGTGACTTTTACCACAACTTTAAAAAAAATTAAAAAAAGAATATGTAAGATGCTCTTCACAGCCCTTTGCCTTCTGACAGCAGGGAAGTCTGAGGAGGGTGTGGGCCTCCATTTGGGAGGCCTTCTGAGGAAAGAGGGAGCTGCTGAAGGCCAGGCCCACCTCTGACCCCCAAGGGGCCTGTGAGGTAGTGGGGGTGGGCACCCTGACCAGGCAATGATGCTGCAGGCAAAGTCCAGCCCTGGGAGGAGAGCTCTGTGGTGAGACCGGGGTTGGGGGGTTCCCGGCCCATCACTCACCAGTTGCATGACCTCCGGAGGGTGACTCAGCCTCCTGCTCTGGGAGGTGACACCACTTGGCCTCCCCAACCTTCTGCTCCTGGCTGAGGAGGTCCTGGGTGGAAGCAGCCGGGCTGTTCTCAAGGAGCCTGCTGCCACCGGGAGGTCCTGTCCTCTCCCCGGCCTCCTTCTCCCAGGTGCCTTTGACCCTCACCCTTCCAGGAGGGGACTCCTTGCCACCCAGATGCCAGGTTGCTGTGCAGCCTGCAGGAGACAGAGCTGGAAGTACTGCTGCTGCTGCTGCTAAGTCGCTTTAGTCGTGTCCGACTCTGTGCGACCCCATAGACGGCAGCCCACCAGGCTTCCCCGTCCCTGGGACTCTCCAGGCAAGAACACTGGAGTGGGTTGCCATTTCCTTCTCCAGCTGGAAGTACAGACAAATGTAATTCATCTCCTAAAGCGCAGGAGAACCTAACAGAAGGTGAGTGGGAAAAGGTGTAGACCCCAGGTCTGACAGGGCTGCCTCCCAAATGACCCCCAGATGAGCCCCAGCACCACGTGGGCATCAACCTGGCCCTTGACGACAGCAGTGGATGAGACATGCCTCCAACCCCGCTCCCAGCCAGGCCCTGGATTTCAAACCACTCAGAGCCTGATGCTCATGAACCTGGGATTCACCAACCAGAAATCAGAGACCAAAGTTCTCTAACTACACTATTCTAGAATCCAGAACCAGTGACCTGGAGAGAGTGGGTGGCTTTCCAGGACAGGGATGAGGGCGAGCCCCCTGCAGCCCAACCTCTCAGGTCTCCAGCTGAGCTGTGTAAGAGCTGTGTGACCCTGTGCAAGTCGCTCATCTTCTGTGAGACTCATCTCACCACATAGAAAGTGGAAATGAGAGGACATCTACTGTGTAGGTTTTGGTAAAGATTAAATACTGTCCAGCAAACAAAATAGCTCTGTAAAAAATTTTAGGGTCTGAATAACCCTCACTGGTTTATTTCTTTTAATTTTTTTTTATCAGAGTACAGTTTATTTACAATGTGTTAATTTCTGCTGTACAGCAAAATGATTCAGTTATATATATATATTCTCTTTCATATTCTTTTCCATTATGGTTTATCACAGGGTAATGGTTCCCTGTGCTCTAAAGAAGGACCTTGTTGTTCATCTATCCTGTATATAATAGTTTGCACTGGCTAATCCCAAACTCCATCCCTACCCCACCCCCCCACCCCCGGAAACCATGTCTGTTCTCTTTATATCCACTTTGCTTGCTCTTCCCCTTGTCCCAGACTTCCAACTGGAGGTACCAGTACTGTTGTTCAGTTGTATTCGACTCTTTGTGACCCCATGGACTGCAGCTCGCCAGGCTTCTCTGTCCCTCACCTTCTCCCAGAGTTTGCCCAAACAGTAACTTTTTATTGAGAATTGCCTCTGTGCAGGAAGGTGTTTATCCCCATTTTAGATAGGAAGCGCAGAGAGATTATAGCACAGGTCCTCAGCTGGGAAGTAGTAGGGTTAGGATTTGAACCCAGGTCAGGATGAGACGGGCAGCCTCCTGGTAATATTCTCCTTGATATTTGCTTCCCATCTCCACCCATGAGCTCTGCCTTCCTGAGGGCACCGGTAATGAAGAAATCCAGCTTGGGCCTTCAAGGGCCATCCTGGTTGTACAAAAATGGATGGAGGACAAGGCAGCCCCTCTAGACGTGGGACTGGACATAGGCAGGCTGGGTGGGAGGCCTGGGATTCCTCAAGCAAAAGACCCACCATCTTTTCTCCCCTTCTCAGCTCCTGGGAGCAGAGTCAAGACCACCTCCCAAGGATCCCAGTTTTTAGGGCATCATAGCATTTGGGGAAAGACTGAGAGAAGCAGGCACCAAAGGGAAAGTTCCCAGCTGTGGTCAAAACACCACTGGCCTCAAGACATACCACAAAATCCACTCATCCCTCACTCTCTTTTTTTCATTCTAAGGTTGCCCCAGCTATTAATTTTTTTTTCCCAGCTATTAATTTTTATTTGGATTCAACTGAAGAAGTGTGGACCAAAGGCCTGTCCACAATTCCTCCTGAACCATCTGGGCATATTGGTGTCACCATCTTCTAAGCCAACTAATTCCATCAGCCCAATATCCCTGGCTTCTAGAAAGAGCTCCAGCCTGTTTTCTCACAGCTTCTACCTGTCAGCCAGGTTCTGGCCACCAAGAACAGAGTGACCCCCATGCACGGGGCAAGTGGGAGGGCAAGATCCAGTCAGATCAAGTGGGGTTGCAAGCCAACTGCTCCTCTAATTAGCTGAGTGACACTAGACATGGGATTTGGGCTCTTGGGGCCTCAGCTCCTCAATCTGTAAAATGGGGACAGTAAGTCACTGTGGAGGGTTCCTATAGGATCAGGTGAGATGACACAAGGAAAGCTGTGAGCTCAGTACCCAGAACTGCAATGATGATTACTTGTTATTCTTTTTGTTATTTCTTCATCTGTCTGCTGTGCCTTGGAAGTAGCCAAGGGCTCCAATCACACACCCTCACCTTGCTACTGGCTTACCTTCTTTCAGCTAAACACACACTGCCCTTCCTTCAGTGGTTACCCTGTCACTGAGTCTCAGGCTCTTGACTCTCTAGAGCCTTCCCCCAAGTCTCCAAATGAGAAAACTTGGGAGGAAAAGGGATAGGCCCCTTTTGATTTTTTTTTGCCCATATCACACAGCATGTGGGATCTCTGTTCTCCAACCCAGGATGGAACACTCACCCCCTGCAGTGGAAGTGTGGAGTCTTAACCACTGGACCACCAGGGAAGTCCCCTCTTTTGATTTTTAAGAACAGACCTATAGATATGGAAGGAGCTCAAACACAGCAAAGGATAAAACCAGGCTTCCTGGACCCAAGGAAGGGAAGCAGAGCCCAGCTCAGAATAAGAAACTACTGTCCTTTCTGAGGATTCGAGCTCTTCAAAGGTGGGAAGAGCTGTCCCTGGAGGGAGTGAACTCCCCATCTTTGGAAATATTCAAGGTGGATGACACTGCCAGGGATGTGGTGTCTGGGGACGTGGTGTCTGAAGGGATTTCTGTGCTAAGGGGGAATTTGATCTAAATGATGTCAAAGATCACAATAAAGAAACAAGGAATTCCTTCTTAATTCATTTGACCAATATTTATTGCTGAATGCCTAGCGATGACTAGCTCTGTGCCAGTTCCTCTCCTGGGTGTACAGTTTACACTAAGAGAAGAATCTGAACTCAGGAAGCATTTCAAAAACAGGGCTCCTTTGGAACAGTGTGGAGATTCCTTAAAAAACTGGAAATAGAACTGCCATATGACCCAGCAATCCCACTGCTGGGCATACACACAGAGGAAACCAGAACTGAAAGAGACATGTGTACCCCAGTGTTCATCACAGCACTGTTTACAATAGCCAGGACATGGAAGCAACCTAGATGTCCATTGGCAGATGAATGGATAAGAAAGCTGTGGTACATACACACGATGGGTTATTACTCAGTCATTAAAAAGAATACATTTGAATCAGCTCTAATGAGGTGGATGAAACTGGAGCCTATTATACAGAGTGAAGCAAATCAGAAAAGAAAAACACCAATATAGTATATTAATGCATATACATGGAATTTAGAAAGATGGTAATGATGACCTTATATGTGAGATAGCAAAAGAGACACAGATATAAAGAAGAGACTTTTGGACTCTGTGGGAGAAGACAAGGGTAGGATGATTTGAGAGAATAGTATTGAAACATGTATATTTTCATATGTGAAATAGATCGCTAGTCCAAGTTCAACAGATGAGACAGGGTGCCCAGGGCCGGTGCACTGGGATGACCCTGAGGGATGGAATGGGGAGGGAGGTGGGAGGGGGTTCAGGATGGGGAAAACATATACAGCCATGGCTGATTCATGTCAATGTATGGCAAAAACCACTACAATATTGTAAAGTAATTAGCCTCCAATTAAAATAAATAAATTAATTTTTTTTAAAAAAATGATAAAACAAATGTGGCAACAATATTAACAACAATACCCAGTAAAATTGGTAAACAGGAATTCTTTGTACTATTTTTGGAGTTTTTCTGTAAGTTTGAAATTAAAGATTAAAAAGTTAAAAAAAACCCAGGGCTCCTTTGAAGTTGTTTTTTGCCTCTGCTTTTGCATCTGTACAATGAATAGATAAAAACAGTGCCTGCTCCACAGGCCAGCAAACAGACCCCCGATCAGCCTGGCACATAGTGGGCCTCGGGAAAAGGTGGCTGCCCTGAAGCTGGATTGTCACTGCTTTGAGGGTTATGATGACAACTATTCCTGAGATCCAGGGAAGGTTTTTCTTTCTTTCTTTTTTTTTTTTTTTGATGTAAGACTCAGACAGTTCAGTATGTATTAAGTCAAGTCCCAAGAATCCAGTCCAGCAAAAATCCTCACCCACGGCAGCCAGGACCAGCTGGGACTGGAACCGGAGACCAACAGCACACAGGGTCTTGAACCACATCCAAAGCCAGCCAGTCGACAGCCATGGGAGGTTTCCTGAAGGTACATATCTGCCCTCATTTCTCAAGAATGGTGTCCAATGGCCGAATAGTCTCTGGAGCAGCTTAATAGCTTTGTAGAAGAAACAGTGATTCTAACCCTGAACCCAGATAGGCCTTTTGAGGCAAGGAAACAGAAGCCTGTATGCTCCTCAGAAAATCTCAAGTCGACTGGCTTCTTGCTTCTCCTCCTCTTGGCTTTTAAAGTCAGGTGGAGCCTACCTGTTACCCAACCAGATGGAACACAGGTTATGGCCGTGAGTACTGCACTCAGTCCTTGGAGGTAGACAATGGTCCAAACTGATGATGCTCCATGAAGCTTTGGGTCCCTAAGACAAACCCATATCTGGGATGTCTCACATGCAGAAAATCTTGGGCTGAAGACCACCTGACTCCTGGTCCTCCTGCCCTGCCACTCACCAGCTGTGTGACCCTGGGCAGATGAATTAACTTCTCTGAACCTCCGTTTCTCCTCAGTGAATTGGCACTAAGTCTGATCTTTGAAGAATTGGGAGGATTCCATGAGACTGTCCTCTGTAAAGGGCTAGAATCCAGAAGACCCTCCTCAGAGCTCTGAGAAGGGCTGGATCTGGGGCAGTGTGATGTTTTACACCTGCTAAGCCCACAATCTTTTGATAAATGTGGAGCTTCCCAGGTGGCACTAGTGGTAAAGAACCTGCTTGCCAGTGCAGAATATGTAAGAGATGCTGGTTTGATCCTTGGGTAGGGAAGACCCCCTGGAGGAAGGTGTGGCAACCGACTCCAATACTGTTTCTTGGAGAATCCCATGGTCAGAGGAGCCTGATGGGCTATATAGGGTCTATGGACTATATAGCCATAGACACAGTGGACACAGTGGAAGTGACTTAGAGGGCACTAAGAGGACCCAGAAGAAAGGAGTCCCTTCGGGCTGAAGGCTGGGCCTGGCTGAGGTGTGGGGAGGCTGGCTCTTTGAGGAAGAAAATATAGAGGCTTCTCTGCTGTGCTTTGACCCAGAGCTTTCCAGCACCTTTCAGAGGCCTGGGGGTGGGGGAAGAGGAGGGTCTGACCTCTTGCTTGAAGAAAACAAGAGAAAGCTCAGAATGGGTGGCCAGAGGAGCAGGGAATGAATCAATGAACTCAGGCAGCAGTGAGTGTGGGGAAGGATCACCTGGAAGACCCAACACGGGGCTGGTGGCAAGAACTCTGGGCAGCTCAGGGAACTCACTGTAAACAAGGATGACCCAGTCCTTGCCCTTGGAGACTGGGGGCTCTGATGCAAGGTCAGTAGTACGCAAACCTTGGAGAGTACATTGCCTGGAGAACCAATAAAAAACACAACAGACAGAGACCTCCATTTCTGGGGAGATGGGGGCGTTTCCCAATTACTCCCTCCAAGAACAACTAAAAACCCTCCTGTCAACTCTCACACCAATAGAAGAAAACTCCAGGGAGAAAAGTACACCCTGTATGACATCACTTATATGAGGAATCTAAAAAATACAACACAAGAGTGAATATAACAAAAAAAGAAGTAGACATAGATATAAAGAACATAGTAGTGGTTACCAGTGGCATGGTGGGGCATGGCAAAATAGGGGTAGGAAATTAAGAGATGCAAAATATTAGGTGTAAAATAAGCCACAAGAACATGTTGTACAGCACAGGGAATATAGCTCGTATTTCAATAATAAATATAAATAGAGTATAACCATTAAAAGCTGTGACTTATACACCTGTAATTTATATATGGTGGCCCTGTGGTAAAGAATCTGCCTGCCAATTCAGGAGACGCAAGAAATGCAAGTTCAATCCCTGGGTCAAAAATATCTCCTGGGATAGGAAATGGCAACCTGTTCCAGTATTCTTGCCTGGAAAATTTCATGGACAGAGGACCTTGGTGGGCTACAGTCCACAGGGTCACAAAGAGTCTAACATGACTGAGCACACACATGATTTATATGATATTGTACATCAACTATACTTCAATTAAAAAAAATTTTTTAACATAAAAGGACTCAGAAGTGGAGAGAAGAGGCCAGCTGGCTAGGGACTCTGGGTCCAGAGGAAACCACATACCAGAGAGTTGCCTCATATACCTCAGACTTTGAGCAAAAGAGTCAACAATCCAGAAACACCAATGGACAGAGACAAGGGGGGGAAAAAAAGCCCCAACAAAAAGCCTGCTCTCACTAACTAAAGGTCCAGGAAAAGGGTAGCCTAAACAAGACTGAGAACATTTTTCAATTGTGGCTAATGCCTGGAGAATTCCATGGACAGAGGAGGCCGGCAGGCTGTAGTTCACGGAGTTGCAAGAGTTAGACACAACTTAGCGATTTAACCACCACCATGCATAACACAATATTTGCCATCTCAACCATTTTTCCAGTTCAGTGGCATTAAGTACATTCACATTGTTGTGCAACCATCACTACCATCCATCTCTGAACTCTTCATCTTGCAAAACTGAAATTCGGAATCCATTAAACAGTAACGCCCTAGACCACCCTTCCCCCAACCGCTGGCAACTACCATGGTACTTGCTGCTGCTGCTGCTAAGTCGCTTCAGTCGTGTCCGACTCTGTGCGACCCCACAGACAGAAGCCCACCAGGCTCCCCTGTCCCTGGGATTCTCCAGGCAAGAATACTGGAGTGGGTACCATGGTACTTAGGACACTACAAATGGGACTATTCTAATACTTCGTAATAGTGGAATCATATAGTATTTGATTTTTTGTGACTGGCTTATTTCACTTAATCACATAGCATAATGTCTTTAAGGTTCATCCATGTAACAGCGTGTGTCGGAATTTCCTTCCTATTTAAACTCAGCAATATTCCATTACATATATGGAATGTATCGAATTTTTTTCAATGTATCCATCAATTGTCATTTGTGCCACCTCCACCTTTTGCCCATTATCAATAATGCTGCTATGACCTTAAGCCTTTCCCATTCTGTTGTTTTTCTCTATTTCTTTGCATTGATCATTGAGGAAGGCTTTCTTATTTCTCCTTGCTATTCTTCGAAACACTGCATTCAAATGCTTATATCTTTCCTTTTCTCCTTTGCTTTGTGCTCCTCTTCTTTTCACAGCTATTTGTAAGGCCTCCCCAGACAGCCATTTTGCTTTTTTGCATTTCTTTTCCATGGGGATGGTCTTGATCCCTGTCTCCTGTACAGTGTCACGGACCTCAGTCCATAGTTCATCAGGCACTCTATCTATCAGATCTAGGCCCTTAAATCTACTTCTCACTTCCACTCTATAATCGTAAGGGATTTGATTTAGGTCATACCTGAATGGTCTAGTAGTTTTCCCTACTTTCTTCAATTTCAGTCTGAATTTCGCAATAAGGAGTTCATGGTCTGAGTCACAGTCAGCTCCTGGTCTTGTTTTTGTTGACTGTATAGAGCTTCTCCATCTTTGGCTGCAAAGAATATAATCAATCTGATTTCAGTGTTGACCATCTGGTGATGTCCATGTGTAGAGTCTTCTCTTGTGTTGTTGGAAGAGGGTGTTTGCTACGACCAGTGCGTTCTCTTGGCAAAACTCTGTTAGTCTTTGCCCTGCTTCATTCCGTGTTCCAAGGCCAAATTTGCCTGTTACTCCAGGTGTTTCTTGACTTCCTACTTTTGCATTCCAGTCCCCTATAATGAAAAGGACATCTTTTTTGGGTGTTAGTTCTAAAAGGTCTTGTAGGTCTTCATAGAACCGTTCAGCTTCTTCAGCGGTCCAACCAGTCCATTCTAAAGGAGATCAGCTCTGGGATTTCTTTGGAAGTAATGATGCTAAAGCTGAAACTCCAGTATTTTGGCCACCTCATGCAAAGAGTTGACTCACTGCAGAAGACTCTGATGCTGGGAGGGATTGGGGGCAGGAGGAAAAGGGGATGACAGAGGATGAGATGGCTGGATGGCATCACCGACTTGACGGATGTGAGTCTGAGTGAACTCTGGGAGACAGTGATGGACAGGGAGGCCTGGCGTGCTGCGATTCATGGGGTCGCACAGAGTCAGACACAACTGAGGGACTGAACTGAGCTGAACTGAACTGAATGCCTTAAGCCTACCAAAATCTCTTCAAGATCCTGCTTTCAATTATTTTGGGTATATATCCAGAAGTGGAATATATGCTGGATCATATGATAATACTATTTGTAATTTTTTTAGGAATCACCATACTGTTTTCCATATTCATTGAACCATCTTACATTCCCATCAGCAAAGCACAAGAGTTCCAATTTCTCCACATTCTCTCACATTCTTGTTATTTTCTGTGTTTTTTTCCCCTTGGTTGATGTTTTTGTTTTTCTGACAGCAGGTATCCTAATGGGTGTGAGGTATTATTTCATTGTGGTTTTGATTTCCATTCCCCTAATGATTAGTATCACTGAATATATCCTTGTTGACCATTGGTATATCTTCTTTGGAAAAATCTGTATGTTCAGATTCTTTGCCATAAAATCAGGCTTTTTTTTGTTGTTGAGATGTAAGTGTTCTTTATGTATTCTAGATGTTGACCCATTATCAGATATATGATTTGCAAATTTTTCTCTTCCTTTCTATGGGTTGACTTTCTACTCTATTAATTGTATTATTTAGTGCATAGAAATTTTTAAATTCAAGTGTGGTCCAATTTACCTATTTCTTCTTTTGTTGCTTGTGCTTTTGGTGTCATATCTAAAACATCATTCATAAGTTCATGTCATGAAGCTTTTCCCCTATGTTTTCTTTGAAGAGGTTTTAGTTTTTACATTTAAGTCTTTGATCCATTTGAAATTAATTTTTGTATATAAGTTCCAGCTTCACTCTTTTGCATGTGAACATCATTTTCTAAGCTACATTTTTTGAAGATAATCTTTTCCCTTTGAATGGTCTTAGAATCTTTGTCATTTGACATGAGTTAAGGGTTTATTAAGACATAAGTTTTAGTCAATAACCAACATACTCCAATAAAATAGCAGCCAACTGTCCCTAGACAGTCTGCCTTCTTCTCTCCACCTCTCAGATCGTCTTATATTTGGTTTATATATGCCCTGGGGGTTTTCGTTGTACTTAGTGATAGGACTTTCCTGGTGGCTCAGAGGGTAAAGCATCTGCCTGCAATGTGGGAGATCCTGGTTCGATCCCTGGGTTGGGAAGATCCCCTGGAGAAGGAAATGGCAACCCACTTCGGTACTCTTGCCTGGAAAATCCCATGGATGGAGAAGCCTGTAGGATAGAGTCTATGGTAGGCTACAGTCTATGGGGTTGCAAAGAGTTGGACACGACTGAGCGACTTCACTTTCACTTTCACTAGTGATAGGAATCAAAGAAAGCACATCAAGCTTTTTCTTCCTGGCCCGGCATTTCTCTCCTTTGCCCTGTATCATTTTGATATGCATCTATGATTTTTAGCCTTATATTTTCCTTGCCTCAGCCCTGGAATCAATCACTTCCCCCAAGGAACCCTGGTTCCTTCTATTGGAGGATGATTCTTAGGAACCAAGATTTGTGTGCTAGATACACACATTGCTCTTGTGTCACTGCTTCTAGACCCTGTCAGTGGACAGAGCCAGGAAATGTGTGCTTATATGCTAACCACGTGTGTGCACACGTCTATGCCTCTTCCTATGTCTATTTATACATGTGTGTGTATGTGTGTATCAGATCAGATCAGATCAGATCAGATCAGTCGCTCAGTCGTGTCCGACTCTTTGCGACCCCATGAACCGCAGCACGCCAGGCCTCCCTGTCCATCACCAGCTCCTGGAGGTCACTCAGACTCGCATCCATCGAGTCAGTGATGCCATCCAGCCATCTCATCCTCTGTCGTCCCCTTCTCCTCCTGCCCTCAATCCCTCCCAGCATCAGAGTCTTCTCCAATGAGTCAACTCTTCGCATGAGGTGGCCAAAATACTGGAGTTTCACATAAGGTTCAGTGTGATATACACACTGACACCTCCAACTCCAACGCAACACCACAGGGTTCATTCTAGCATCTTCTTGTTTACTTGAAAGTTTCCTTTTTCTGAAGTGATAACCCTGTCTTTATCCACAGTAAATTACCTGTTTGTTCAGCCCTAGTATACGTACATGCAGGGGCTTCCCAGGTAGCTCAGTGGGTAAAGAATCCGCCTGAGACTCAGGAGACATGGGTTCAATTCCTGGGTCAGAAAGACCCCCTGGAGGAGGAAATGGCAACCCACTCCAGTACTCTTGCCTGGAGAATCCCATGGACAGAGAAGCCCGGCAGGCTACAGTCCACGGGGTCACAAAGAGTTGGATGTGACTGAGCACAACACACAGGTGTCAGAACCCTGTCAGGTCAGGGTGCCTGTACCCTGTGAGAAACACACTCATCAACGAGTCTACATGTGTGTGGATAGATCCTTTGATTTAGGCTTATAGCAACCAAACAAAACACTATTTAAAATTACCCAGGTATCTCCTTTCACCCCCATCTCCTTAAATGTGATTATTTCATTCATTTGTAATAAAATCTGATTAATTGGTCACAATCTGCATTCCATTTTGGGTTCTTCACACCCTGGTTAATTTTTAGAATTTGTATGTAGTGAAATTTATTTTTTGTAGTGTACAGTCTCATGGGCTTTGACAAAGGCATATAGTTGTATATTCAACCAGCACAGTACCAAACAAAACAGTCCCGTTCCCCCAAACTGCCTTTGAGCTGCTCCTTTGTACTCAGCCTCTCTCCTCAACCCTGCAATCACCTGTTTGTTTTCTGTCCCAATAGTCTTTTGAAGAATGTCATAAAAATGGAATCATACATTATGATTATGTTATCTTTTATTTCTAGTTTCATTCACTTGGCAAAACGCTTTAAGATTTATCCACGTTGTTTTTGTTTTTGTTGTTTTTTATTGCTGAAAATTTCATGCCACTGTATGGGTATAGCACTACTTGCTTCCTGTTCACCTCTTGAAGGACATCTGCGTTGTTTCCAGCTTGAACTGATTATGAATAAAATGAGAGTTGGACCATAAAAAAGACTGAGTGCTGAAGAACTGATGATTTCGAATTGTGGTGCTAAAGAAGAAGACTCTTGAGAGTCCCTGGAACTGCAAAGAGATCAAACCAGTCAATCCTAAAGGTAATCAATCCTAAATATTCCTTGGAAGGCCTGATGCTGAGACTGAAGCTCCAATACATTGGCCACCTGGTGAGAAGAGCCAACTCGTTGGAAAAACCCTGCTGCTGGGAAAGATTGAGGGCAAGAGGAGAAGGGGGCAACAGAGGATGAGATGGTTGGTTGGATAGCATTATCAACTTAATGGACATGAGTCTGGGCAAACTCCAAGAGATGGTGAAGGACAGGGAAGTCTGGTGTGCTTCAGTCCACGGGTCGCAAAGAGTCAGACACAACTTGGCAATTGAACAACAGCGACAAAAGCTGCTATAACATTCACATACAGGTTTTTGTGTGGAGGTCAGTTTTCGTTCCACTTGGGTAAATATCTAGAAGCAAAAAGCCTAGATCATATGGTAGGGCTCTGTTCGACTTTTTAAGAAACTGCCAACTGTTTTCCAAGGTGGCTGCACATCTCCGCGTTGCCATCAGTGCCACGCGAGAGGTCTCGCTGTGTCACACCCCGTCAGGCCTTGGTGTGGTCCTTTTCTGTCTGTTGCCTTAGCCACCCTAATAGGTGCGTCCTAGGGGCCCACTGCTGTTCTAATTTGCATCTCCCTGACCACTTGTATGCTCCTCTTCTTTTCAGGTGCTTATTTGCCACTCGTATGTCTTTTGTCCATTTTTAATCAGGTGATGTATTTTCTTATCACTGACCTTTGAGAATCCTTAATAGACTCTGAACCCATCTCCTCTTCATTTCAAAGAACAAAAATTTCTAAATCTTGGCAGACTCCAATATATGAATTTTTCTTGTTATAAATTGTCTCTTTTTCCTAACACAGGTCACAGATATTTTTCTCCTAGAAATTTATACTTCTAAATTATACGTTTACATTACACTCCATTATGAGTCATTTTTTGGTATATGATGTGAGGTATGGATCAAAGTTCATTGTTACCTATGGATGGCTAATTATTCTAGCACCATCTGCTGAAAGATTAGATTTTGAAGATGGAATTGCCTTTGCACTTCTGTTGCAAATCATTTGGGCATATATATGGGTCTATTTCCAGGCTCTCAATATTGTTCATTGATCTATGTGTCTATCCCTTTGCCAGTACCACTCTGCCTTGATTGTAGTCATTTTGAAGAAATCAGGTCATCTAAGTTCTCAGTCTGCCCAGAGAAGAGGACACAGACTCAGAGAGACTGGATTTGACCCTGGTTGTGCCCCTGCTTACGGCTGAAGTGGAGCAGCCAATCCAACGTGGAAGGACAGAGAGATGGAAAGTTCTCTGCATGCAGTGCCTGCTCCACCACCTTCTGGCTGCCTCTCCATGTCAGTCAAGTCCTCATGGCAGACCCTGTGGACTGTTTTCAGGTCTCCTGTTACCACCCCATGAGGCTAAGGAATTTCCTCTGTGAAGGGCCCCAGATTTGCCATCGGATTTGGGCTTGGTGGAGGCTGTTCCTTTCCAGAGCCCCGTCAAGGCCATCCCCTGGACCTCAAGCCCAGACAGGCTCTCACCTGGACACCCTGCTGGCCCTCATGCCTTCCCTGATTCAGTGATGGACAAGCCAAGTCTGAGGTCCTTCAAGTGTGACCAGCTCTGGAGTTGAGAGCACAGCCATCCACGTGACCTTCCAAACTGCTGCCCATGTCATGACGTGGGGAGAAGGCTTGGTCATTAACAAGACACATTCAAGTGCACAGGGAGGTGGTGGCCACCTGCTCAATCATCTGGAAATGCCAGTCTGCAAATTGCCCTTTTTCTCCACCTATAACAATCCAAGCAGACACTTGCTCATTCACTAGTTGACTCTACAGACTCACTCAGGGGTTGGGGGTGGGGCAGGGAACACCGAGGGGGTGAGGAGAAGCCCATCGTCCAGGGCAGATCTTGCCTGCTCTTCAGGACCCACTTGGAGACCACCATGAGTGAATGTCCAAGTTGTAGGCTCTCAGACACTCTTAGAGGAAGGGAGTGTTGGAGCCCTGTGGGGAGGCCCCCTGCTAAGAGGCAGCAGCTCCCTGCCCTGCCTTTCTCCTCCTTCAGAGCCACCTCTGTGATGGAGTGGTTATACCCTATCTATGCACTTCTTCACCTTCCGCTCACTTCTCAAACCATGTGGTCTGATTTCACCCCAACCCACCAAAATGTCTCTGACCAAGGGCCCCTCTGTCTGGTTGCTGGGCCTAAGGACACTTTGCAAGCCTCACTTGTTTGCCTCAGCTCAGCCTCATGCCCCACCCCCATGCATACCTGCAGGAGCCTCTCAAGGGTTCTTGCTCCCTAGTGTGACATCCTGCTGTGTCTCGCCTCTGCTGAACACCCTCCACCCACGGTTCCCTGGGGCTCTCAAGTTCAAGCCCCAATCCTCCTCTGCTCACCTCTCCAGCCTCACCTGGACTCCAACCCACCCCCCAACCCCCCACCGTTCACTCAGCATTGTGCTCTTCCAGCATTTTCTCTATTGTTACATAATAAATTCCCACAAAACTCAGAAGCCCAAACAACAATAACGTTTATTATCTCACCCGGTTTCGGCGGGACAGGAATTTGGGAGCGGTTAAGCTGGGCCGTTCTGGCTCAAGGCCTCTGGGGAGGCTGTCATCTAGGCGGCAGGGTGACTGCCGTCATCAGAAGGCATGACGGGGGCTGGGGGTCCACATCCAGGACGTTACCCTCCTGTGGCGGCTGGGGACCCAGAGGGTGGGGTGTCTTCTCCTCCTTCCTCAGACTTGAGGCTCCTGAAGAGGCAGCTGAACACCAGAGAGGGGAAGAGTAAATGGGCAAGTTATTTAAAAACCAAAAATATTTACCAAGAGGGGTAAGAACCCAGTTACACATAGCTGAGACCAAAGTCAGGAAATGTAATTGGACCCAAGATCCACCATAGGGTGTGACTGCAGAGCTGTCCTTTCCTGCAGTGGGGTTTCCAGGAACCATGCCTTCCACTGGAGAGACCAGCTGTCCCCCATACAGGGAGGCCCCTCAGATTTGGGATGCTGCCACCCTTTCCCCCCACAACAGCTCTAGCAGTCAGCCCTGCCACTCAGCACAGGCCACTCCCCTGCTAGCCCCTGGTCCTGAGACCTTCACACTCCAGAACAAGGTGGACTATAAGAAATGGGAGCTCTTCTCTGCTGGGGCATCACCCCAAAGCTCTCCTGTCCTGCCTTGTAGGTGCCGCCACGTTGACACCGATGACCAGGGCAGTGTGACTCAGAGCTCCCTCTGCCTGCCAGCACAGCCTGTGCCCCACTGTCCTGGCTACTTGGGGGTGCTCAGCCCCCAGTACCATGTCCATTCAGTACCTTTGCTTGGCAGTGGCTTGGTCAGGGTTCCTACTGACCCCACATGCCCTCACAGCAGCCCAGAGTCTCACCAAGACCCCCAGCCTCTGGCTTCACCTCTCTCCCCACTTGGCCTCAAAACCTGCCCCGGTACTGTCTGTTGGGTTCATGCCTCCTGCATCCTTTCTCAAACACCAGGTCCCTTCCTCCCCTCTCAGACTCCCACCTGGAGTCATCCCTCCCCCACATCCAGTGTGGTCAGCTGATGCTTAAGCTTTGCCAGCCCCACCTGAAGGCCTCACCAAGCCCCTTGCTTCCCTGCCTCCAGCCTTCACATTGGACTCCACCTCCTGCAGGCCTTAGCTGGGCATCCCAGGCTTCTTCCGGGAACCTCCCCAGGTCCCACTCTGCCAGGGATGCACATAGGCGCACCCAGGCTGCGGGTGGGCCTGGCCCTGTGCCCGGAGCTCCCCTGGGCAGGTAAACAGGAGGGAAACAGGTGTTGAAACCTGCCAGCTGGGGCTGCAGCCCTGTGTGTTTGTCTTTACAACTAGCTCAAGCAGTTTCTGGTCTGTGTTGCTTCCTTCATGTTCTCTGTGTGGGGGACCCCAAGGCTTCATATCTGCCGCTTCATAGGAGTTCTCCTGCCAGGGGTTGCTCAGTGAAAGGGTTCTGGACACTTCTATTCCCAGGGCTTAGAGTTCCCTGCCCAACCCCACTCCAAGAGGCTGGAGATCTTGGGAGTCAGGGCCCCACCTGATCCCCTCTGCCCAGCTCTCAGCAGCAGCCCCAGAGAGCTTAGAAACGATTGGCCAATGCTTTACAGGGACTGCTGAGGCTTGTAACTGATTACCAGAGTGATATCTGTTCACTGTGGAAAATTTGGAAAACACGTAAAAGCAAAAATAAAGTCAAATCAAATCAAATAAGACAAAGTAAAATAAAGTAAGATAAAATAAAAAGGAAATTCTCAGCAAAATGATAAAATTACAGTACAATAAAATAAAAGAAGCAAAATAAAATTAAAAAGTGAAATAAAGTTAAGTTACAAAGTAAAACAAAATCCACCAGCCATAATTCCACCAACTGCAGGTGTGTACTTCTTACATTCTAGAATACTTCCTTTCAGGCTTCTCTGTGCCTCTACACTTTAAAAAACAAAACCCAAGTGGCCTATATCAGTAATGCTTTGCTGCTGCTAAGCTGGGCATCTCTGCGGGATCCTACATCCTCCCGTTTTCTCTCAATACCTGGAGCACAGCAGGCTACATCCCCTGACATAGGGAACCGGTCCCCCATAGGTGGGCATTGGAGTTGTTTCTAATTTTTCCTTCTTTCACATACCACTCCACAACCACTCTTGTAGCCATATCCTCATGACCCTCTATAGAGCAGATTAAGGCTCTGGAGGCATATGAGTCCTGGAAACATTTGGGGCTGAGTGCACTCAGCCAGCCTCCCCCCACACCATTAAATACTAGCAGTCAAGTCAGTGTAAGGATATCTGGCAAAGTTCTGGATTTCCCCTGATGCGTTAGGCCTTGTTTGAAGTATTCCATCCATTTTTCAATTCATCTTTTGCTCATTTTAGGGGGAGGAAATGCCCTGGCTTTGCCAGCATCCCCAGCACGTGTGAAGGCTTCCTGGCACAGCTGTGACTCTCACCTTTGGGTCACTCTCAGGAAGGGGACTATCAGGGTCTGAGGCTCTCCCAGGTATCTGTCCTTGCTTACTATGGACTCCATCACCAGTCACACACCTGCACTCAGTAACTCTCTGTTGAATGACTGATTCCTGCCCAGTGCCCCCACCTCCACTCTCCCCCACCTCTCCCAGCTGGCCGGTGATGGGACCAGGGATAAATGAGGGATAAGTCCATCTTGGGAGCAGACACCCCAGGCCCTAGGGTGGGCCTGAGCCCAGAGGATTTGGCCCAAATGTAGAACATCCCTAACTTATAACTGGGGCGCTGGTCAGAGCGGTTACGGGGCTCAGAGCACCGACACCCATGGAGCCTCACCCAGGCTCCCCTGAAGACTCTCCAGTCTTCGATGGGGTCCACTCCTGGCCACTGTTCTCTCTAAGGGCCCCTCCCCTCTTCCTGCCCACCCTGATCCCACTCATCCTTTCACCTGACTCCAACTCTGTGAAGTCTTCCTGAAGGGTCTCCTCCCCAGGCACCTGCTCTGTATCTCCCCATGGCTCCCGTGACTTCATACCTGGGAAGCACGAGGGTGTGACCTCCTTGAGAGCCCAACCACAGCACAGGGCTCAGAGGAAGATTCTGCAGTAGGATGACCCAGGACAGCAGAGAGAAACGGCATGGGGCTTGTTCTCTGCTTTTTTCCCAAACCCATCCAGGGATACCTCCAAACCAGAAGCACAGAAATGCACTCAGAACTGGAGACTCAACATGAGAGGAGTTCTTAGCTGTGAAGACCTTACTTGTGGTGGAAATGTACCTAATTCACAGGTCAGCCCAGCCCTTGGTCCCCAGCACCAATCTCTCTGTGCCCTGTGCTGGGGTGAGATCCCTCCTTTTCAGAGGAGCACTGACTTGCTTCCTCAGAACAGCCGGCTCAGCACCAGCATTCAGCAAATTAACTTGTTAAGGAATCTTTTAAAGGCAGCTCCAATGCCACCTCTTCCAGGAAGCCATCCTTGACTGCTTCAGCCTTCAGAGATCTCTTCCTCCTCTGGTCCATCAGAACAGCTATTCTTAGTACCACACTCATGACATTACAAGTTTGAGTTTTTAAAAATTGTTCTCCAAGGAATGCATAAGGTGGTAAAGGCAGGATTGGACAAAGCTGAATGTTGAACTGTGATACAGGCCCACTGAAAGCTGAGCCAAGCAGTGAGGCACTCTGGGACAAAATGGCCGAGCCTCTCTCCACTACACCCCATTGCTGGCCATCCCCCAGCAAAGGCAAGGGCATGTCCTCAGTGGGGAGACTCTTGCAGCTGGGGCTGCCTTGGCGAGGTCCCCCTAGGGCTGTCTGCTGCCCACATTGCCTGCAGGTGGCAGCCAGTCCTTCTGGACAGGAGGCTCTGCTGCAAGATGGAGGCAGGATGGGGGGTGTGCATCTCCACGTCCACCGCAGACAACAATGAAAAATCTGAAACAAACATGCAATAATTTCAGCATTGGGTTCAGGGGCTGCCTAACGATGGCTCAAAGGCCAAATCTGGCTGGCTGCCTATTTTGGAAATTGCTTTACTGGGACACAGCCTGCCTCGTTCTTTTTGTCCTGTGTCTATTGCCTGTGGCTGCTCTGGCCCTTCAACATCAGAGTAGCTGCGACAGAGATCGTAGGGCCCATGCAGATTAAAACAAGTTCCAGTGCGGCCCTTCCCAGATTACTGGGCCCTGTCCCAGTAGTGTGCTACTCCAGCTGACAGTTCTGGAATGGAAGCCTCACTCATGATGACTTCTTTGTCATGATGACCACACACACAGACATGCATGCAAATTCACCTGTGAGCACATGCACACACACGCATGCACAGAGGCACCCCAGGGATGCATTAAGTGTTCTTCTGGCCATAGCTGATTCCTATGATAGGGCCAGATTCCTTCTCACTGGGAACTTGAAAGCAAGTCTCAGGTACAATTGTGGCCTTGCTTGAAGAGAATGACCATGAGTGGTATTAAACGTTGATTGTTGCTTTAAACCACTATGTTTTGGAGTAATTTGTCACAGAAAACTAATACTCTCCACAAACTAATCTGCCACTCTCTTCCTCCCCATCCTCAGATTTCAACCATCACAATCTGTTTTGTTTTTCCTTTGCTGCTTTCTGTCTGCTGATTTGATCTTAAGGAGTCTCTCACTTTCATTCTCTGTTCTCTGGTCCCTATTTCCAACATCCTGGCAGTTAAAAAAAAAAAAAAAAAGGGGGCCTTTGCTGAGCACCTACTATGTGCCAAAGTACTTACTATGTGCCCTGCTCTTAATACAGTTTGAGTACACATGGAGGAATCATGACAACTGGATGAAATAGGTTTGCTGTTTTGCTGTCCCTGCTTTATAGCTGAAGCACCTAAGATTTTGAGAAGCTCAGTAGCTTGTCTGAGCCTCCCCAGTTGGGTAATTAGAGAATCAAGTTAGAACCCAGACTTGTCCCAAAGCACACGTTCTTTTGTAGCCTGGCACTGCCACAACTCAGTCTATGCCCTCTGTGATGGCCCGGGAGCTCTGAAAGTAATCCTTGCTGCCACCTCTGCCTTCCTGGATTCTTCTCTCATGTCACAAGTAACTCTGCTTAAAATGCATGTCTGACCATCTTCACTGCCTACTCTCAAGCTGCCAAGGGACCCCACCCCCATGTCCCCACCCTGTGCATCCTTCAAAACTCAGCTTAGCTCAGTTGCCCTCTCCTCACAAAACCACCTGTCCCCTATTTGAATGCCTGGAACTCTTCCCTCCTGCCAGTCACTTGTTTATTCTCGGTTTAAAAAAGATAGTACACACACTTGAGTCTCTGTAGTCAACCACAGGCTCCTCAAAAGAGACTTCCAGGCCTGTCTGCTATGCCCAGGTCCATGAAAAGGGATTTATGAAGATAGAGTGACTGTAACATAATTAATAACTGAGCTATGAGAGAACATGCACAGAAATAAATGCTTCAATGAATCAATAATCAATAGCTCTCTAAATGAGTAACTCAAGTTAAGAATGATTGGTTGCTTGATTGAATAGGATAGTACCTAGATCCCAATTTTATGTGTATATATATTATATATATATGGGCTTCCCAAGTGGCGCTAGTAGTAAAGAATCTGCCTGTCAATGCAGGAGGCACAAGAGACGTGGCTTCAATCCCTGGGTTGGAAAGATCCCTTGGAGTAGGAAATGGTTACCCACTCCAGTATTCTTGCCTGAAAAATTTCATGGACAGAGGAGCCTGACAGGCTATAGTCCACTGAGTAGCAAAGAGTCACACACGACTATGCACACACACAGGAGCAGTCATTGTTTATATATTTGTCATAGCAAAATATTTTATTACCTACATAACCGGAGTAATATTAAAATATTTAACAACCAGTACAGGATGAGATCATGAACTGAGTACAGGCTCAGATCATCAATTCCTTATTGCCAAATTCAGACTGAAATTGAAGAAAGTAGGGAAAACCACTAGACCATTAAGGTATGACCTAAATCAAATCCCTTACGATTACAGAGTGGAAGTGAGAAGTAGATTTAAAGGACTAGATCTGATAGATAGAGTGCATGATGAACTATGGATGGAGGTTCATGACATTGTACAGGAGACAGGGATCAAGACCATCCCCATGGAAAAGAAAAGCAAAAAAGCAAAATGGCTGTCTGAGGAGGCCTTACAAATAGCTGTGAAAAAGAAGAGAAGTGAAAAGCAAAGAAGAAAAGGAAAGATATAAACATCTGAATGTGGAGTTCCAAAGAATAGCAAGGAGAGATAAGAAAGTCTTCCTCAGCAATCAATGCAAAGAAATAGAGAAAAACAACAGAATGGGAAAGACTAGAGATCTCTTCAAGAAAATTAGAGATACCAAGGGAACATTTCATGCAAAGATGGGCACAATAAAGGAAAAAAATGGTATGGACCTAACAGAAGCAGAAGATATTAAGAAGAGGTGGCAAGAATACACAGAAGAACTGTACAAAAAAGATCTTCACGACCCAGATAATCACGATGGTGTGATCATTCACCTAGAGCCAGACATTCTGAAATGTGAAGTCAAGTGGGCCTTAGGAAGCATCACTACAAACAAAGCTAGTAGAGGTGATGGAATTCCAGTGGAGCGATTTCAAATCCTGAAAGATGATGCTGTGAAAGTGCTGCACTCAATATGCCAGCAAATTTGGAAAACTCAGCAGTGGTCACAGGACTGGAAAAGATCCGTTTTCAATCCAACCCCAAAGAAAGGCAATGCCAAAGAATGCTCAAACTACCACACAATTGCACTCATCTCACACACTAGTAAAAACTAGTAAAATAATGCTCAAAATTCTCCAAGCCAGGCTTCAGCAATACATGAACTGTGAACTTCCAGATGTTCAAGCTGGTTTTAGAAAAGGCAGAGGAACCAGAGATCAAGTTGCCAACATCTGCTGGATCATCAAAAAAGCAAGAGAGTTTCAGAAAAACATCTATTTCTGCTTGATTGACTATGCCAAAGGCTTTGACTGTGTGGATCACAATAAACTGGAAAATTCTTAAAGAGATGCAAATACCAGACCACCTGACCTGCCTCTTGAGAAATCTATATGCAGGTCAGGAAGCAACAGTTAGAACTGGACCTGGAACAACAGACTGGTTCCAAATAGGAAAAGGAGTACGTCAAGGTTGTATATTGTCACCCTGCTGATTTAACTTATATGCAGAGTACATCATGAGAAACGCTGGGCTGGAAGAAGCACAGGCTGGAATCAAGATTGCTGGGAGAAATATCAATAACCTCAGATATGCAGATGACACCACCCTTATGGCAGAAAGTGAAGAGGAACTAAAAAGCTTCTTGAAAGTGAAGGAGGAGAGTGAAAAAGTCCGCTTAAAGCTCAACATTCAGAAAACTAAGATTATGGCATCTGGTCCCATCACTTCATGGGAAATAGATGGGAAAACAGTGGAAACAGTGTCAGACTTTATTTTGGCGGGCTCCAAAATCACCGCAGATAGTGATTGCAGCCATGAAATTAAAAGACGCTTACTCCTTGGAAGGAAAGTTATGACCAACCTAGAGAGCATATTGAAAACCAGAGACATTACTTTGCTAACAAAGGTCCGGCCAGTCAAGGCTATGGTCTTTCCTGTGGTCATGTATGGATGTGAGGGTTGGACTGTGAAGAAAGCTGAGTGCCAAAGAATTGATGCTTTTGAAGTGTGGTGTTGGAGAAGACTCTTGAGAGTCCCTTGGACTGCAAGGAGAGCCAACCAGTCCATCGTAAAGGATATAAGTCCTGGGAGTTCATTGAAAGGAATGATGCTAAAGCTGAAACTCCCAGTACTTTGGCCACCTCATGCGAAGAGTTGACTTATTGGAAAAGACTCTGATGCTGGGAGGGATTGGGGGCAGGAGGAGAAGGGGATGACAGAGGAAGAGATCGCTGGATGGCATCACCGACTCAATGGACATGAGTTTGGGTAAACTCCAGGAGTTGGTGATGGCGTGCTACGATTCATGGGGTCGCAGTCAGACGTGACTGAGTGACTGAACTGAACTGAACTGAACAGGATGAGTACCAACCAATAAGGGAGGACATCTTCACAGAGTTGGACCAGGTCCTAGGGTTCCCGTTAGGCCCTTTTAGTGCTAGACCCTGGGAAGGTTGCGGGCTAGTCCGAAGGAAGGAGAAAATGGCCAGAGGGAGGGGCACTTGAAATGCACAGCTCTTTATCACTCTGCAAAAGCATCTCCGCAAAGATTCTGGCGGATGCAGCCTTGCAAGTGGAGTTTTCTGAGCTCACCCGCTGCCAGTCTTGAGCTGAGCTTCACAGGTAGGTCATTCCAATCCTCAAAGAGCACCAGAAAGTCGGAGGTACTACCACTGTCCCATGTCCTAGTGGGGACACCCAGACTCAGAGGTTAAGCTGCTCTCTGCAGTCACACAGCCAGAAAATGACTGAACCTGGCCCTAAACCAGACCGGCGGAGGGATCCTCTTGGACCACACAGCACACACTTCCGGCACACAAGTAGTGGCTTGCATTCCTGTGGCTCCTGTGCAGGTACTGGGCGGGGCCAGCAGGACCGCATGATTTTCAGGGCCTGGAATTGGTCGAAGCTGTGGCTCTAAGGAGGTGATGGGCATGTACCTGGCAATAGGGCCACAACTCCTGACAGCGTTTTGCAGGAACGGCCCCATGCCATTCCGCATTCTCCACGGGCTACCGTGGGGCTTTGGACAAGATGCTACTCTGAGTTCACTTCGTCATCTACAAAATGGGGTGGTAAGAGGGTGTATTGCTTTTCAGGCTTGGCGTAAAGATCAAAGAACCAACCTACAGGAAGGTATCCAGGCATTTCCAGTTACTCCTTTAAACTTTATAGGTCTTGGGCAGTGAGGAAGGGCTGAGAGTGAAAGGGGATGGTGCACAATTGAGCCTGTCTGCCCCAGTTGGGGGTGGGCTGGGGCTGGGGTGGGGAGGTTGGCTGGGTCCTGGCACCCTGGGCTTCCCCACTGCCGCCTCCCTCATCCCTCCAAGTTCTTCAGAAGGCGGAATAATTTCTCTTCGTTTTCACACCTAATCACAAAATAATTTTGGTGCCCAGAAGCCTTCCTCTCGGAGGAACATTTGTGCGGGATGATATCAGCCTAATTAAGTGCTCCAGCTCTGGGATTTGAATCTCTTCCGACCCCCGCGCTCCCTGCCAAGCAGCGCTGGCCGACCGGCTACCTGCACACGCTGCTTCTGGAGTCTTCCGCGCAGCCCCTCCTCCCGCCCCGGGATGGATAACTTGATCGGGCGCCAGGAGGCGGCGGACCAGGTGTCACCTCGGCGGGGCTGGAGGCGGCTTGCTCTGCGCTCTCGGGCCTGAAAGGCGCAGGCATGTTCGCGGCAGCAATGCGCCTTTGTTCGCCTTGGCAGCGCCGCGGCCTCCCTGGGGCCGGCCCCATAAAGGGTTTCTGTTCGGGCTGGAGGACTCATTGTCGAAAAATTGTCCCTCGAAAAATTAGCATGGTACAGTGGAGAAAGCGGAACGCCCGGCAAATGACAGCTGCTGGCCCCAGACGAGGGCCAGAAAGTGGAGTTTCGCAGGGTGCCGGCTCCCTGGGGCACCCCCTCGCTCCCTGCCTGAGGGTAGACCTAGGGGTGGCCTCAGGGGCCAGCAAAGCCCAGGGCAGCAGGGGCCAGATGGGAAGTGAGGCTGTATTTGAGGTTGGCGGCTTGTCTCCCCCCCAGAGTTAGAGCATATCCCCAGGCACCAGGTCGTGGGGTGGGGGTGATGTTTGAGGGCCCCTGAGGCAGAGTCAGGCTCAGAGGGGCAGCTGGCTTGGGGGGAGGGGGTCTGGGAGATAGAAAGAGAGCGGGTCTAAAGGTTATGTGGTTAATTGAACATCAACAGCCACAGATACCATTACTCCCCTCTGTGTCTTTTTCCCAGTGTGTTGATGGAAAAGTAACTAGATTAAAAGCGCTGGGAGCCCCAGTTGGAGAGGCCAGGCAGTGCGGGGGGAGATCCCTTCTGAATGTCGACTCGGGGTTCCCGCAGCCCCAGCAAGGAGGGAAAACAGTCAATTAGAGAGGAGAGAAAAGACAGAGGGAGCTGTGGTTTGGCATTTGCATAAAGGCTGGGGCCCCAAGGCTGCCACCCTTAGTGAGAGGGCGGAGTTCCCAGGAGAGCACCCTGGGGGTGTCATGGGGGTGAGACTCATGGTAACTGTTGAAAGTCTCAGCCAAAAGCCTGTGTGCACACACTTTACGTGAGGCAAGGGTGAGGGTGACTGGGGCTGTAAATGGTGAATGCGTGTGTGCATACCGGTGTGTGTGTATTTCTGGTTTCACCCTGCTGCCATCTGGGAGGTTATGGGTATCTTCCTATGTCCGTGTTTGAAGCAGGTTGCACTTGTGTCACTTGCATGGACTTAATACTCCCATGGTGTGACCCCCAACTGCAAATTTCTGTAGGTGGGCAGCACACCTGGGCACCCCTCGTGGGCTCCCAGTGCACAGCCAGGTCAGGGGGACGTGGATCTGCCAACTTGATCCCACCAGCATGGGAAGATCAGAACCTCAAGACTTCTATGCTTCTCAGGAGACCAGACCTGGAACCGGCCCCCTTGGCTCACTCTGCATTTTGTGCTCCCTGGAGAAACCTTCCTGATCCTTCCAGCCTGCCATTTCCACGAAGCCCCCTAACCTCCTCCAGGAAGCCCACCCTCACTTCGTACTGCAGTACAACACACAGAAAATGTTACGTCACCCACATACACCTGTGTGCATGTCACTTTCCATCCCCACCTCCACCCCAGGCAGGACAGAGCATGGGTGGTTATAATGCAGGCCTGCCTGGGATGGATATGGGTGAGGAAGCAGGACTGGAAGAGGGAATCCAATTCTATAGGAAGAAAATAAGCATCGGTCAAAGCTATTAGTGTGAGCAAGAATGGCACAAAAGCCAGTGGGAAGGTGGCTTCAAGTTCCAATCTCAGAGCACACAGTTCACCCCTCAGGGAGCCGTGGGTCCCTTTCTGGACCCCCCTTGCTGCTTTTTGTTAGTCTCCCCGTCCTGTTAACCCCCTCTGTGTTCTTCAGAGCAGCACTGGGAGGAAGAAGCAAGAGTAATCACTGAGCCCTAGCTCCAGGGAGGGATTAGCTGTCCCGCCAGCTCACAGCCACAGCTACCGAGTTCCCACTCTCCTGCCCAAGGTGCTGGGGATGGAGGTGCAGAGACTGGAGCTTGTGGATGGGGCTCTGGGTGCTTCTGCACACTTCAAGACTCAGACCTCTGGCAGCTCTAGGGAGGAGGAGTGGGGTAGAGAGAGACCTCAGCCAGATGTGGGACTTCCTCCCACAGCAGTGGGACAGGGTAGAGTTGAAACCCACATGGGCTTCACCAGTGACCCTGGAGGGAGAGGGTTCCAGGAAGCAGGAGATGTGGCACTGCCTGCTCCACTCCACTCCACCCCTCCCATCACCCTGTCTCCTGCCCTGTTGGGAAGATTGCAGAGCATTAGGCTCCTCCAATATCTCTCTTGTTTGGACCACCTCACTTGGGCAGAACTGCTTTCTGGGTTTTCACCCACTGGAGTGGTGGGGTAGGGAGAGGGACTTTGCCCACTCCCTTCTTGAGTCCCTGGAGCCACAGATGTGTCCAGGGACCCCTAAAGCTGAGAGCCTCAAGGTGCTCCCTGTTTCTTCCCCGCATCCAACCACATGCCACATAAGCCCCCTGAGAGGATAAAGAAATTAGAGGGACACTCAGCTCACAAACAAGGTCTCACAGCATCATCTTTTAGCAGAACATCAGTTCGAGACACCCATTCTGTCCCTCACTTAGTATTTATTAGACTATAGAAGTTGAATGAGAAGGGCATGGTGACCTACTCCAGTATTCTTGCCTGGAGAATCCCTTGGGCAGAGGAGCCTGGCAGGTCATAATTCATAAGGCTGCAAAGATTCAGGCATGACTGAAGTGACTTAGCAAGCCAACACACATGCATAGAAGTTGAATAATGTGCCCAATGACTTAGCCAGAAGACAGTGGAACTGGGAGCGGAAAGCGTGTTCCACTGTCTCCAGTGAGACTGCATACCTGCCACCCAGGCACATGCTGCCTGGGTTCAAACTCCGCCATGGAGGAAAGGTCAGGAAAGTCTTTATGGAGGAGGGGGCATTTGGAATAGGTCTCCAGGGATGGGCAGGGTGTCGGTGAATCCAGGTGGAGAATGGAGCAGGAGAATTTCTGGGTGGTGGGAACAGCATTGGCTCTGGCATGGAGATGGGGTGGAAGACGTGCAGGGCTGGTCCCCTGTGGGAAGCAAGGAGGGTGAGTGATGGTTGGGGTCTGACCACAGTGGGGTTTGAATGGCAAGGACCTGTTTCATCATTCTGCAGGGGGAACCATGCCTTTAGGTCCGGGAGCTGGGAGAGCCCCAAGAAGTCTCCAGGCAAGAGGCTTGGTCAACCTGAGCAGAAGCAGATAGGGGTGAGGGCAGACACAGGTTGGGCAACAGTTGGCCGCTTGTAAAACAACTTCCTGGCAGGATTGTGACAAAGCTGAATCTGTGGAAATGAAATTGGGGGACGACAGTCCTGGCTTTCGCTCCACATTCCCAGCTACAGCACGTTGGAGATGGCTAGATCCCGAGTTTCAGGGCTTATTCACGTAATGTGGCCTCAGGCAAATTACCTCTCTCTGCCTCCATTTCTTCGTCTGTAAAAGGGGACATACGACAGCATCAACCTCATGGGGTTGTTGTGAGGATTAAATGAATCTGAATAGTGAAGGATTTAGAGCAGTGTCTTGAAGCCAGGAGATCAGAGTTGATGTTATTACTATTAACATTTTTGAGCTGAGATGAATGAGCTCAGAGAGGCTTCTGCCCTGGCTGACTGACTGTGGGGGCGGCTGGGTGGGGAGAGGGGCCCCAGGAGGGTTTTCCTGGCCTGCACTGCCAAATCGCATTCTTCTCCAGTCTGAGCGGTTTATTCCTTGTCCCCAAGGCCCATCCAGAGACCCAGACCAGGACCAAGCCAGTGGGAAGGGAGCCACAGGGCACATTGTTTCTGGAGAGTGTAGACAGCAGCCTGACTTGTTTGGGCAGTTCTGACTCCCATGGTCCCTGCGCTGGCAAAGACCCTGCCCTGCACGGGGTAGAGGGCATGGTGCTGACCCCTTGCTGCCTGTGAGTGTAGGGAGCAGGGCAGTCCTTCACAGGGGACTCACCCAGTGGTCACCCTTGAACCCACTCAGGTCACAGAAGCTCCATAAGTGGGAGACTGAGTGATGATCATTCAGCAGTGTGGGGAAGACACTTGGCATCAGACAGGCTCGTCGGACACTCCTGGAACCCCGTGATTCTGGCCATCACCCGCTTTGCCCCTTCACATCGTCAGGACCAAGAGGGATAAGAGCCTGAGAGAGTCGTGCAAGCCTGGCCCCTTTGGCCTTTCAGGGGAAGTCTAGCTTCCTGGGTTGGGTCTGAGGACTTAGTCAGTAATTTGGGTACGGTGCCACCAGGTGGCTCCCCCTCGAAGTCACTTCATCCTTAACCACTGAGCAAGCCTTGGATTCAGCAGGCCTCCCCTACAACCAGCACCCTTGCCCCAGGAGAGAGCATGGTGGGTCTCCATCCTTGTGGGCACACGAACTCCAGGCCTCCCCTGCCCAAGATTGGTCCAGCCTCTGCTCCTGTCCTTTCATCTCCCAGTCTCTGTGGCTCTACCTACCCCAGCCAGCAAGGTCCAGAGGTCCCTAGCCCTAAGTAATCTGCCCCTGCCAGGTCCCCATTTCCTCCAGGCTCTTCCTAACCCTGCTCTTCAGCTGAACCTTCTCCCAGAATCCCAGCCAACCCCTTGGATCAGCTCCCACTTGTCCCCTGTCTCTGGGACCCCTTCTTCCATCCTTCTCTGCCTCTTACACAAGGCTCCCCCTGCAAGTCCACCAAGAGATCAAGAGGCAGGCTCAGTTTTTGGAATGAAAGATTGAATGAGGGAGCAGAGGAATAAGTGAGCGACCTGACCAATCCACAAATGTTTTGGGGGTACCTACTGTGTGCTAGGTCCATGCTGGGCAGTAAAGGAACTGAATGGATGAAGAGTGGCCACGTGAGTAAGTGGGGACTGAGAGACGGAAGTTAAGGATGAATGCAGAACTGGGGCCAGGGCACTGGGTGAATGGTGAGTGGGTGAGTAAGAGGCTGCGGGATTGGGGTGGGGGTGGGGTGATGAGCAGCTCCCTTACTTGTTGGCGCAGACTCAGGTCACTTGACCTGGGGCCGACAGCGGCTGTGCTCCCGGCAGGACCCAGACCAAAACAGATGACTCACTCGTGTGTGCGGCCTTGGTGAGCCAGCTGCTGCTGACGGGGAGCCGGACAGAGGGGGCTGCTGGAGCCGGGGATCCACTGTCACGCTGGGGAGGGGAGCATCCTGGATAGCCAGGAGAGGGTCAAAACGGGCTCTGCCCAGATGGGGCCAGAGTGGATGGAGAAGAGCCTGGGGATTCGTCCTAGAGAGCAGCAGTGACTCATTTACTGAGCATCTACTATGGCTCCTAGCAGGACCCAGAGATGCCACTAAACCAGTCCTGGTCCCCAGCGACCCTGGGGAGGAGCTTAACCTTACTTTACAGGAGTGAGGAGCAGAAGCAGATAACTGCCTGTGTCAGTGTCCTCGGCTACTAGGTGGGGAGATAGCTTTGGCTCAGCAAGTGTGTCCAGCATAGACCAAGATGAGATTCAAAAGGCACTGCCCAGTCAGGGACCCATAGTGGTCCCCAGGAGCACCTGGTGCAGAGGGTTAGGGACCCAAAACTTGGTTCCCAGGATCAGGGGCTCCCAGGGGAGCCTCTGGGGCTAATTTATTGTGATGCAAAAATCAGGCTCCAGGGCAGCGGGAAGCAGAGCTGAGCGCCAAGCACGCTCCCATCCTTGTTCTGTTCCACATATTTTCAGTATTTATTGTCCCCATATGTGATGCTGAACATTAAAAAACATGTTGCTGAGATTCCTCCAGAAAGGGCTGACATTTCACAATACTCCTCTGATGCTGGGGATTACAGCTTAAGATGATGAAAACGTGGTTTATTCAAAACAGATTGGGGCGGAAGAAAACAAAGGCAGGCCCCCAAGAGGCCCAACACTCTGTGCTCCCGCTCCCAGGAAAGGGGAGCAGCACTGTCCCCCACCTCCCCGGCATAGGAAGCCCCAGAGCTCAGGGGGCCTGGATTCCAGGGCTGGGGGAGAACTGGGTCAAAAAAAAAGCCAGCGGCCACCTCAGGAAGAAATAATGGCCATTGTTCCTGGGGCCACTCCTAAGTGCCATGCAGAACAGGGTCCCAGCACCCGCCATTAGCATCGCTCTTCCCATTCTGAAAAGGAGACCTGAGTCTAAGTAACTTGCCCAATGCACAGGGCGGAGTCAGGATTAAGAACCCAGGTTTCTGTCCAAGGATCTTATTTTTAATCACAGTCCCAAGGCAAAGAGGCCCAGGCACAAGGCAGCTGACTTGCTGTGTGACCCTGCATGAGTAACTTTACCTCCCTAGGCCTCAGTTTCCTCACCTGCAAAATGAAGGTGATAACCAGGTCTTCCCTGACAGCCTCAAAGGTATGGTCTTCAGATGGTCCAGTAGGGGCTGGCAAGGGAGCAGAGAGAGGCATCTGGGCTCCTCTCCCTGTGATGTCCCCGAGAGGAGCTGTGGTAGTCAGGCTGCTCCTTCGCAGCGGCCCTGAGCAGGTAACTTGGGCCTCTGGACCTCCATTTCATGTTCTGTGTGGTGAGAGATGAGGGCTTGGCCAGCTTCAAGGAGGCCCTGAAGGAGCCTGGATGTAGCTTGGATTTGGCACACACCCAGGTCCTATCCAACTCTGCTGCTGGGGACCATGGGTTCTTTCTCCCTCCAAGCCTGAACCCCCAAGACCACTGTGACAGAAAAGTGTTCTGTCCAGGGTGGGATCCAGATACAAGGGAGCCCCTCCCAGCCCCCATCCTGAGGCAGGGGTCTTTGTCCCCCTTCTCACTAGATGTTGCATGGGGACCACCTTCAGGCCCAGAGAGCGGAATCCTCCCCAGGGAGTGTGTGTTTGCCCCCTCAGTTGGGGCTCAGGGGCACAAGTGCCACCTTGGATCCCCTCCTCCCCAGGCCAGCATGCTTTGGACTACAGTAAGCACCTGACTACCCCAGACTCATGTTTTCTAGGCAGTTTTTGTATCTCCATGAAATTTTCAAATCTGCTCCTCACCCGCCCGCTAATCCCCCCCACCCACCCACATGTTATTTGGTCCTTGAGCTGATGGCAGGGGGAGGGGTGGTGGACAGGGAAAGCTGGGCTATGGGGCCCAGGTCACAGTGACCACAGAAGGCAGTGACCTTGGTGAGCCGTGCTCAGGGCCTTTGGTCCTGCCGGCAGCCATAGGCCTGATGAAGGTGGCGGTGCTGCAGGCCAGATGCCCCAGGGCAGGCAGCAGGCTGGAAAGGCAGCCTGCAGAGCAAGGAAGCCCTGGCCCAGTCCTGCATCCCATGCTTTACAATTGCTGGTCTCTGCTCCCTAGTCACACCCCCTACCCTGTCCCCAGGCTCCGGGCACCGCTGGGCAGCATGCAGAGTACCCATGCCTGGCCTGTTGCCTTGGCAGTGACTCTGAGGGTTCTGGATTCACAGCTTACTACTTCCTTCCAGAGCCCTGGGACAGAGCACTGGCTTCCTCAGCAGGCTTCACACTGCGGTGCGGGCCTGCCCAGCTGCCCAGGGACCCTGGGGCTGCCACCTCCTCCTGCTGCATGGGTGAGCCTCTCTGTCCCTCACACCTGCTGAGTGCTTGTGGCTCCCCCTTTCTGGAGGACAAGTGAGAAAGACACACGCCCCAGAGGACAAGTGAGCACAGGGAACCACACACAGTTAGGGGGGAGGGCATGAGGGGGTGGGTGCTTAGCATCAGGAGGGCAGAGGCCTGAAGAGGGTAGAGGGGAATGGGGGATCTGGGAGGTGGGAGCTCCAGGCAGAGGGAAGAGCATGTGCAAAGGTCCTAGGGCAGATGAGTGGTGGGTTTGAAGGCCAGCAAGGAGCGGACCTGGGTGGCTGGAGCACAGCTAGCATGAGGGAGCCTGGAGAGAAGAGAGTGGAGGGGCCACTGGGTATGTGAGGCAGGGCCATGCAGACCACCTTGGGGCCTGAGACTGCACCCTAAGGAGGGAAGAAGTCATGCCAAGACCCGCAGAGGGAACCTTGGACACAACTGTGTGCTCTGATGGAGCTCTTGCTCAGAGTCAGCTTTATCTCTGATCCTAAAACCATCCTGAGAGGCTGTTTCTGTGGTTTGGATCTGTCTGCTTTACATGTGGGGAAACCAAGGCTCCAAAACATTGTCACTTTCCTAAGGTCATGAACCTGAGCCCCAAGACTATACCTCAGAGCTGCCTCTTCCCAAGCTGGGAGCTGGGGCATGAGGGGTAGGGAATTATCTACCAAGATATCAAAAATATCTTGGTGATTAGGAATCCGGGAAGGGGGCTATCATCCAGGAAGCTCAGACTGGCCATTGTCCCCTCCTGCACATGGGACACAGATGGGACAGGAGCCAGGCCCCCATTAGAGGATTTGGGGTCAAGGGGGGTCCAGGCCCTGCTAGTTCCTCTCTGCCAGAACCCAATGCTGGGAACTGGGGTCCACAGTTCATTTCTGGACTCCCAGAGGCCTCTTGAGCTACTGTTGAGCCTCAGGGATGTGCCAGAGTGGGGACCTGCCTACCCTCAGGCTGGTCTGTACTCACTGGGCACCACTGTACCCTGGACACTGCCCACAGCCTCCACTGAAAAGCCAAATCATGGCAGTTGTGATAGTAAGGGTATGTAACACCTGGGGCTGCCAAGTGAAAATCCTCGTAAGGTTTTAAAGTATTTTCCCTTTTATCTGCCACGTGCACTCTACCTACTAGCTAGAGTGCTTCCCAAGTGATGCAACTTACAACCAGATCGCTCCCCATCATCTGCTGTTCCCTTCGCCCGCTGCCCAGTCTCGGTTTGATTGCAGCTAGTGCCAGACAAACAGCGCCCAGATCTGAGCCCCAGTCTGACTCTGGAGCCCATGGCTGAAGCCTCTACCACTGTGTTCATCAGGCCAAGAGTCATCAGAGACCAGCTGGTCAGCACACCTGGACACCGGAGAGCCTGCTGTGGACCTAGCGGATGATCCAGCATTCAGGCTGCCTGATCTCCCACCGTCTCCACTAGGAGAGCCCACATCTCTGCAAGCCAGCCTGACCCTCAGCCCCCTTGGCAGCTGCAGACCCCTCCAGGTCTGTGACTCCCCTGCAGTGGCCGCTGACAAGGCTGCTCAGTGACCCAAGGGATTGCTGTGTAGGCAAAGGCTATGTACCAACCAGCAGGGAAATGGTTCCCTTTTTCTGTAGCTGGTCTGAGTGCAGCATGTGGGCAGATCCACAGCCCAGGCCAGGCACCCCCTCCCACCCCCTGCACCTCAAGATGAGGATGCTGTATGATGGGTGTGCTCAGGCCAGCACTTCCTCCCAGGGTTGAGGAGTGCAGTTCATCACCCACTGGACCTCCAGGGATGCCCCAGGGGACCTGGGAGGAGGGAATAAGACAGGCTTTGGCAATATCCTGACTTGCCTTCCTGCCATCAGTCTTGGGGTGACAGCCCCACAGAGGCTGTTTCCCCGGCAGGGCCGCCTGGCTCTCCCACTGCCACTGCTGCTGCCGCTGCTCCGTCCACATAGACGGCTGCTGTCTAGACAGCCCCAGGCAGGCCTCCTGCAAAGCCCCTCAGCTCCCCTCTGCCTTCCCACCATCTAGGAGGTTGGGGGTCAGCCATTGGCCGGCCAATCAGTTGCAGATGCTCCCAGAGTGGGGAGTTGGGAGGGACTAGAGAGCATCCTGCTGGGCCTTCCCCTGCCTGCCCCGCCACCTCACCACTGAGACAGGAAGCTCTCTCCTCCAGCATCAGACGTGGAAATCTTCAAGCACAGTTTAAATCATCAGCATGTGTCCCCAGGGCTCTGACACCCCCAGCTTCGGTGTTTGTTTGCTGACTGTGCGGATTCAGACAAGCGCCTCTGCCTGTCTCTCTTTCCTTGTTGCTTCCATTGACAGTGCATATGAGCCCTACTATGCTCTCTGAGGGCACACATGTGCACAGATGAATGAAAGATGCACAGGTAAAAATCTAAGCCCTGCCTTCACGGTGCTTTCAATCGGGGGTGGGGGTGGGAGGGCAGTAAAAGAGCACAATGAAATAGACACAACTGACTGCAAAGAATGACGCTTGACTTGAAGGGTGAAGAAAAGCCAGTCAGGTGAGTGTAGGAAGGAAGGGGCTGCAGCCCAGGACAGGGTCTGGGTCAGACTTCTCTTGTGCAGTGAGGATTCAGGGAGAGAATCTGCCTGAGGTCACATTGCCAAGGAAGTAGGACCCCTCGGCCGGCGGACAAACCAGGCCCTGCCCCGCCCAGATGCCCATTCACCAGCCTGGGCAGCCAGCTGCAGGTAGGGTTGCCAGGTTTAGCAAATAAAAATATAAGACACCCAGTTTAATCTGAACTGCAGGTTAGCAATGAGGACATTATTTTAGTATAATTCTTTTCCACGTAATATTTGGGATATACATATACTAAAAATGATTCATTGCTTGTTTGAAATTCAGATTTAACTGGGTGCGCTGTATGTTATCTGCCAACCTTAGCACCAAGGCCAAGGTGGGAAAAAAAAAAAAAGAGGAAAAAAAGGGGCCATTCCATTCTCCCCGCCCTCTTCCTGGGCTCCAGAAGCCCCTCTATTTCCAGGCCTCCAGCACCGGCCTCCCCACCCATCTCCCTGCCAGAGCCCTACCCAGCTGGTGCTCTCTGAACACACAAGGCCTTTGTTGACCAAAACATTGACCCCTCCCCCAGATTTTATCCAAAGTGTAAGTGTGTTGATCTGGCCTCACGAGTCCTATCCTGGAGTCATGGGATCTGGTCCCTGTGCTGTGACAACTTGAAATAAGTCACTGGCCTCTCTGTGCCTCTGCTGCCCATCCTCCATGGGCTCTGTTCATTTCAGAAAGTAGTGCTGAATGCCCAGCAAGTGCTGCACGGGTGCTCTGTGAGTTCAAAGGTGAGTTAGACACACCCCAGGTAGGAAGGTAACAGGGGCCATTGAGGCAGATGAGAAGCCTGGAGGGAGGGGTTGATCCAAAGCAGATTGCTTTGTGAATGCCTAAGGCAGGGGGCAAGACTACAGGATGCAAACCCCAGTTCTGCTCCTTATGCTGTGTGACCCTGGGCAGCTTAACTAACCTCTCTGAAGTCTGGAATCCAATCTATGAGTCAGCAATTTTTTCCTTTGCACATTCTGTGTTATTCTAACAGCTTTAGATATGTTTACAAGGTTTGGTTTGTTTCACTAATAACAGTCAGTGATGACAAAAAGGGAAGCGAAAGAGAAAGAGATATATAACTATAAATTCTATAATCCCTCTGGTCTTTAACTTGAAAGTAGGTACCAGGTGTGTGTTTAACACAGAAATGACCTGAGCTAGTGCAGCATCCTCAGGAGCAACCTACTTGAGTTCAAATCCCAGCTCCACACCGTAATTCATTGTCCAGCTTTTCTGTCTTCTCCGCTGGGGCCATGTCTGACAGTCCACACCTATTACTGTCGTTGTGGTCAGAGATAGAGGAGAGAGTGGTGCTGGCCGGCAGCCTATGGTGGTGACGCCCAGCCAAGCCCTCCAACACCCTACCAGGACCGAGGGAGCCAGGCGGTCAAGTGCCCAAGAGGAAAACCTCAGAGCCTAGAGTGCCCACGCTGGCCCTGGGTGGCCCCCACCCCCATGGGAAGAAAGGGATCAGGAAACTCCTGCAAAGGGACTGTGAGCGAGGCCTGCAGGTCCCCACTTCAAAGCTTCCCTCTAATGTCTCCCGACAAGCGTAGCCAGGCCTCGGGGTGTCCCCTTGCTGCTGACAGCATCTGTTCCCAGGCAAAGCCGAGGCCAGCAAGGCAATGTGAGGCCAGGGGTACCCTGCAACCAAGCATCAGCTTGGTGGAGAAAATGTGATTTCACACCAGGCCCGCAGCCAGGCATTCATGCCATCCAGTGTTGGGGCCATGTGGGGCTGGCTGGTCATGGGGTATCTCCCCAGCACCGTCTCCCCTCCTCTGCCCACCACGGAGGCTCTTGGGTTCTAGCCCCAAGCTCACCCCTAGGTCCATCCATCGAGTCTCAAGTCATTTCTCTTCCACATGGAGGGTGATGGATGGAAGGAAGAAGGGTCTGGAGCCAGACAAAATCCTGCTGTCACTTTCTCTACCTTTGTGACATTAGCAAATGATCTCATCCCTGGTCCTCAGTCTCTTTCTGTACAATGGGGATCATATCTTCCTGGCAGGGCTGTTCTGAGCTTCGTAATTGTTCGAGACCATGACCTGACATGCAGCGGGATCTTCCCCCCGCCCCACCCGGGGCCATCACCGCCTAATCCTCTACCACAGAGCTGAGCGGCTGAAACAGCAGCTATTTTATTTGCTCATGATGTATGTGGGCCAGCAACTTTGGCAGCGCTTGATAAGAAGTCTTGCTCCTTGCAGCATATGGGGAGGGTTGTGCACCTGCTTCAGCTGGTTTCTGAGCTGAAAGGTCCGGAATGGCCCCACTTATGATGCCGAAGGCTCAGCTTCTCTGTACACCGGTGCCAAATCGAATCTCAGTTTTGGGTGAAGTAGAAAAGAATAGCTTGATTGCTTTGCCAGGGAGAGGGGGACACAGCTGGCTTCTGCCTTCAAAAACTCTGTGTCCCAACCCAGGAGGATTTGATGAGGAGTTTTATAACAATTGGGGCTTCCTTAGTGGCTCAGACAGTAAAGAATCTGCCTGCAGTGCAGGAGACCTAGGTTCAATCCCTGGGTCAAGAAGATCCCCTAGAAAAGGGAATGGCTACCCACTCCAGTGTTCTTGCCTGGAAAATTCCATGGACAGAGGAGCCTGGCAATCTACAGTACATGGGGTTGCAAAGAGTCAGACACTACTGAGCAACTAACACTTTCACTTTTATAACAGTACTTCAAGGGTGGGATTGCTGACAAGATTAGAGTGTGAGCAGAGTCTCAGGTCTGTATAATCTAAGCTATGGTTTTTCTAGTAGTCATGTATGGATGGGAGAGATGGACCATAAAGAACACTGAGCCCTGAGGAATTGATGTTTTTGAGCTGTGGTGTTAGAGAAGACTCTTGAGAGTCCCCTGGACTGCAAGATCAAACCAGTCAATCCTAAAGGAAATCAACCATGAATATTCATTGGAAGGACTAATGCTGAAGATGAAGCTCCAATACTTTGGCCACCTGATGTGAAAATTTGACTCATTGGAAAAGACCCTGATGCTGGGAAAGATTGAGGGCAGAAGAAGAAGGGGGCGACAGAGGAAGAGATGGTTGGATGGCATCACTGACTCAATGGACATGAGTTTGAGCAAACTCCGGGAGAAGACTAAAGTCAGAGAAACCCGGCATGCTGCAGCCCACGGGGTGGCAGAGTCGGACGCAACTTAGCAACAACAATAAAGGGTCTCAGGCGGTCAGTTTCCTGATCTTGGTGAGCTTCTCTGGTCCCTTTAATCTTGCTTCAGGTGGTTTCTTGAGTGCTTCTCCCTTGATTAGCAACTGTTCACACCTGCCCTTTGGAACTCAGGGAAGGTCATGGAGGCTGGGGTCTCACCCAAAATAAATGAGGGGTCAAAAGGCTTTCATGCCCAGGAGCCCCACAGCCTCCTCCTTGGTGTCACTTACATGACAGGCAGGTTCCTTGGGGAACCCAGCTTGCACTGTAAGCTGAGCATACCATTTACACTTACAGGATGCTCCATATGGCTGCTGGGTTCCAAGGAGGAATGTTTCAAGATGGAGAAGAAGTGGCAGACCTCTTAGGGACTAAGACTGGGCTCAGAAGCTGCAATGTCACTTCCAGTACCTTCTGTGAGTCAAAGGTAGCCCATATCCAAGGGGAGGGGAAATTGACCCATGTTCTCAATGAGGAAAGTGACAAAGACTTTGCAGACAGTTTTATTCCTGTCCCTTCTTGGCTGGAAGGGTAGCTGAGCTCTGTGATAAGGGGCCTTAGGAGCAGCACCTGCTTGTTCATTCAGTCATTCAAAAGCTGATATTTATTGAGCACTTACTATATGCCAAGAATACAAAAGTGAACTAGAAGACAGTCATTGCTGTTCCACAGAAGGTTAGATGCACTCTGGGAAGATAGAGCTTTGAAAACACCAAAGGGGTACTTCCCTCATGACCCAGTGGCTAAGACTCTGCACTCCCAATGCAAGGGGCCCAGGTTCAATCCCTGGTCAGGGAAGTAGATCCCACATGCCCTAACTAAGCATCTGCATACTACAATTAAAGATCCCGCATGCTGCAATGAAAACGGAAGACCCCTTTTGCTGCAACTAAGACCCAACATGGCCAAATAAATATTTTTAAAGAAGAAGAAGAAACCGCCAATGATAGTATAGTGTGGTGGAATAGGAGGCCTCAGAGGAGAGAGCAGGAGAGGCCAGCAGAGGCAGGACACCTAAGATAGGCAGGAGGATGTGAAGGAGCTGCCCAGGAGCAGAGGGGCAAGGCTGCTGTTCCGGGTAGGTTTTTTTAAGATTTCAATGTGGGAAGGCCATATATTGAAAATAACAGGTTATACTCACAGATCCCAAGGCAGTGGGAACCTTGTGTCCCAGGAGTGCTGCTTCTGGTAAGGACACAGAGGGAACAGGGGAGAATGTGAACAAGAATCTTGACTGTGGTTTCCATGCAATGGAATGGATGAGGCAGGGTCAGCAGACTTAGGACTGGCTAGTTTGAATGCTTTCAGTGGGCTCCAGGCACAGGGGCTGGCCCTGGTTACCTGGTACCTGGCCCTGGGGTGATCAAGGCAGGAGAACAGTGGCCCATATAAGATTGTTGGTTTGTATTTGAAAAGCACACTCGCTTTTGTTTACCATCCTTAGGAATTATCCTGAGACGGGCAGTCCTTCTAGGGCTGGCAAGGCCCCAGATTTCAACACATCTGAATATAAATGACACAGTTCATATGGGTGCTCCTGGGCCAGGAGACAGAACCAAAAGAGGACCCGTGTGGCCAGAGGGTGGCTGGAGACACCTGCATTGAGCAAAGGGGGCCTCGGAAGCAAAGCGTGCCCACTGAGGGGAGCTAGACAGGCAGGGGCATAATTAGATTTTATTTTATTTTATTTTATTTTATTTTTTTAGGTTTTATTTTATTTTTTTTAATTTTATTATTATTATTATTTTTATTTTTCTTAACTTTACAATATTGTATTACTTTTACTATACATCGAGATGGATCCGCCACCATAATTAGATTTTAATTTTCCAAAGCCCGCTCTGGCTGAGAGGGAAAGTGCAAATGTGGGCAATGAACTGGGCCGAGAGAAGTGGTAGCCATTGAATTGAGAGACGGTAGCTATAAGGGGGCCGGATAGTGAGGATTGAGAGTGAAAGGGGGCCAGGGCTGCTCAGGATCCACATTGCCTTAAGGCGGGATTAAGGAGGTTGGAGGTGTGAGGATGGTGCAAGGATTCTGGCTTAAAAAGGGAGGATGGCTACGTGTCCTTCACCTGGATGGCTGGGCAGTGCTTGAAGTGCAGGAAAAAGGAAGAGAGCAGGAGGGCCTCAACATGGAGATGCTCTTTTGGGAATTGCCATGGGATCCAGAAAAGAGGTCTGGACTGGAGATTCCAAGTTGTGGCTATTGGCACAGTCAGACCAGTCATGTAGCAAACCACCCACAGATCTAAGATGCTTGTAACAGTGATGCCGAAAACTTGGCCTTTGTGCATTGGTGCTGAATTGGTGCCTTTGTGCACTGGTGTCTCTGAATTCAGAGACAGAGTTTGGGGTGAAGTAGAAAAGAAGACCTTTATTGCTTTGCCAGGGAAAAGCAGACACAGTGGACTTGTACCCTCAAAAACTATATCCAACCTTGGGAGGATTTGGTGAGGAGTTTTATAGAAATGGTTCAAGGGCGGAAGTGCTGATAAGGATCATGGTGTGTGCAGCATCTGCACTCCTTTAATCTGGAGACCTCATGTGATCTCCTGATAAGTTTCCGTGGTTCTTGAGGCTCTCAAACTGTGACCTTCTCTCTGGAATGGAGAATGTTAACATCTTTCTTTTGTCAGGGGTTTTAGCTTTGTAAGAGAGCTCAAAGTTATTGTCAGGAGTATTCCTTGAGGGGGAACCAGGACCCAGTCCCAAGGTTGCACTCTCAACTTGTTGGCTGTTCTTCCCTTGTCCCTGCATCCCTTCCCTGATTAGTAACTGTCCTAATCTGCCCATTGGGACTCAGGGAATGTCATGGAGTCTAGAGTCTGTTCCTTATAAATAAAAAACTGGGATACAGAAAGGCTTCCATGCCCAGGGCTGCACAGGGGCATTTTCAATAGCAAAGGCTTCTTTCTCACTCATGCTGTAGACCCTTGAAGGTTAGGTGAGATCCTGGGTGAGCATCTCAAAAGGGCCCTGATTTCCTTCCTCAATGAACAGTGACCCAAAGCCTACAGAATTGAGTTGGGGCCCCCATCTTTATCCCAGGCCCCCCAAGGCTTGGTGTTTGTGTAAAGTTGGTGCAGGTACCACTGGGGCAGTTCTCTAAAACTGACCTGCACCATATATAGTTGGTTGTAAGATCATGGGGCCCCCAGGATGGAGAGAAGGCTGGAGGTCCAGCAGACCCACCTGCAGCCTCCATGTGTGTCCAAGAACAGGACCAACTGACAGGCAGCCTCTGTAGCCAGTGAACTCCTACCATTTGGGGTCTTTCTCTTTCCTCTGCCTCAAATGCACATTCCAAGAGGGAGTGTCCAGTTGGCAACATACAGTCACATGGCTGCCCCGAGGTTGTGTCCACTGGGGGTGGGGGTGGGGTAGGTATTCCCCAAAGAAAATTGCAGGCCTGGTGATTAGAAGGGATTCTGAGAAGCTGAGACACAGCAAAGGTCCACTGTCACTTTCTACTAGGTTGCTTGGCAGGGATGGGGGTGGGTGTCTTTGCTTTTTAATTAAGATATAATAGCATACGTTACCTAGGAGATCAAACCAGCCAACCCTAAAGGAAATCAATCCTGAATATCCATTGGAAGGAACTGATGCTGAAGCTGAAGCTCCAATACTTTGGCCACCTGATGGGAAGAGCCAATTCATTGGAAAAGACCTTGATGCTTGGAAAGATTGAGAGTAGGAGGAGAAAGGGGCAACAGAGGAAGAGATGGTTGGATGGCATCATTGATTTAATGGACATGAGTTTGAGCAAACTCCAGGAGATAGTGAAGGACTGCATGCAGCGGTCCATGGGGTCACAAAGAGCTGGACACGACTTAATGACTGAAGAACAACATACATTAAAGTGCATACTATGAAGTAAACAATATTGTTTCATACAATTACATCCAAGTAGCCATAAAGTTCCCCACCATGTGCCTTCCCAGTTCAGATCAGATCCGATCAGATCAGTCGCTCAGTCATGTCTGACTCTTTGCGACCCAATGAACTGCAGCACGCCAGGCCTCCCTGTCCATCACCAACTCCCAGAGGTCACTCAGACTCACATCCATCAAATCAGTGATGCCATCCAGCCATCTCATCCTCTGTCGTCCCCTTCTCTTCCTGCCCCCAATCCCTCCCAGCATCAGAGTCTTCTCCAATGAGTTAACTCTTCACATGAGGTGGCCAAAGTACTGGAGTTTCAGCTTTAGCATCATTCCTTCCAAAGAAATCCCAGGGCTGATCTCCTTCAGAATGGACTGCTTGGATCTCCTTGCAGTCCAAAGGACTCTCAAGAGTCTTCTCCAACACCACACTTCAAAAGCATCAATTCTTCGGCACTCAGCCTTCTTCACAGTCCAGCTCTCACATCCATACATGACCACAGGAAAGACCATAGCCTTGACTAGGCGAACCTTTGTTGGCAAAGTAATGTCTCTGCTTTTGAATATGCTATCTAGGTTGGTCATAACTTTCCTTCCAAGGAGTAAGCGTCTTTTAATTTCATGGCTGCAGTCACCATCTGCAGTGATTTTGGAGCCCAGAAAAAGAAAGTCTGACACTGTTTCCATTGTTTCCCCATCTATTTCCCATGAAGTGCTGGGACCAGATGCCATGATCTTCGTTTTCTGAATGTTGAGCTTTAAGCCAACCTTTTCACTCTCCTCTTTCACTTTCATCAAGAGGCTTTTGAGTTCCTCTTCACTTTCTGCCATAAGGGTGGTGTCATCTGCATATCTGAGGTTACTGATATTTCTCCCAGCAATCTTGATTCCAGCTTGTGTTTCTTCCAGTCCAGCATTTCTCATGATGTACTCTGCATATAAGTTAAATAAACAGGGTGACAATATACAGCCTTGACATACTCCTTTTCCTATTTGGAACCAGTCTGTTTTTTCAGGTCCAGTTCTAACTGCTGCTTCCTGACCTGCATACAGATTTCTCAAGAGGCAGATCAGGTGGTCTGGTATTTCCATCTCTTTAAGAATTTTCCACAGCTGATTGTGATCCACACAGTCAAAGGCTTTGGCATAGTCAATGAAGCAGAAATAGATGTTTTTCTGGAACTCTGTTGCTTTTCCCATGATCCAGCAGATGTTGGCAATTTGATCTCTGGTTCCTCTGCCTTTTCTAAATCCAGCTTGAACATCAGGAAGTTCACGGTTCACATATTGCTGAAGCCTGGCTTGGAGAATTTTGAGCATTACTTTACTAGCGTGTGAGATGAGTGCAATTGTGCGGTAGTTTGAGCACTCTTTGGCATTGCCTTTCTTTGGGATTGGGATGAAAACTGACCTTTTCCAGTCCTGTGGCCACTGCTGAGTTTTCCAAATTTGCTGGCATATTGAGTGCAGCACTTTCACAGCATCATCTTTCAGGATTTGGAATAGCTCCACTGGAATTCCATCACCTCCACTAGCTTTGTTCGTAGTGATGCTTTCTAACGCCCACTTGACTTCACATTCCAGGATGTCTGGCTCTAGGTCAGTGATCACACCATCATGATTATCTGGGTCGTGAAGCTCTTTTTTGTACAGTTCTTCTGTGTATTCTTGCCACCTCTTCTTAATATCTTCTGCTTCTGTTAGGTCCATACCATTTCTGTCCTTTATCAAGCCCATCTTTGCATGAAATGTTCCTTTGGTATCTCTGATTTTCTTGAAGAGATCCCTAGTCTTTCCCATTCTGTTGTTTTCCTCTATTTCTTTGCATTGATCACTGAAGAAGGCTTTCTTATCTCTTCTTGCTATTCTTTGGAACTCTGCATTCAGATGTTTATATCTTTCCTTTTCTCCTTTGCTTTTCGCTTCTCTTCTTTTCACAGCTATTTGTAAGGCCTCCTCAGACAGCCATTTTGCTTTTTTGCATTTCTTTTCCATGGGCATGGTCTTGATCCCTGTCTCCTGTACAATGTCACGAACCTCTTTCTATAGTTCATCAGGCACTCTATCTATCAGATCTAGTCCCTTAAATCTATTTCTCACTTCTACTGTATAATCATAAGGGATTTGGTTTAGGTCATACCTGAATGGTCTAGTAGTTTTCCCTACTTTCTTCAGTTTCAGTCTGAATTTGGCAATAAGGAGTTCATGGTCTGAGCCACAGTCAGCTCCTGGTCTTGTTTTTGCTGATTGTATAGAGCTTCTCCATCTTTGGCTGCAAAGAATATAATCAATCTGATTTCGGTGTTGACCATCTGGTGATGTCCATGTATAGAGTCTTCTCTTGTGTTGTTGGAAGAGAGTATTTGCTATGACCAGTGCATTTTCTTGGCAAAACTCTATTAGTCTTTGCCCTGCTTCATTCCATATTCCAAGGCCAAATTTACCTGTTACTCCAGGTGTTTCTTGACTTCCTACTTTTGCATTCCAGTCCCCTATAATGAAAAGGACATCTTTTTTGGGTGTTAGTTCTAAAAGGTCTTGTAGTTCTTCGTAGAACCGTTCAACTTCAGCTTCTTCAGCGTTACTGGTTGGGGCATAGACTTGGATTACTGTGACATTGAATGGTTTGCCTTGGAAACGAACAGAGATCATTCTGTCGTTTTTGAGATTGCATCCAAGTACTGCATTTCGGACTCTTTTGTTGACCATGATGGCCACTCCATTTCTTCTGAGGGATTCCTGCCTGCAGTAGTAGATATAATGGTCCTCTGAGTTAAATTCACCCATTCCAGTCCATTTTAGTTCGCTAATTCCTAGAATGTCGACATTCACTCTTGCCATCTCTTGTTTGACCACTTCCAATTTGCCTTGATTCATGGACCTGACATTCCAGGTTCCTATGCAATAGTGCTCTTTACAGCATTGGACTTTGCTTCTATCACCAGACACATCCACAGCTGGGTATTCTTTTTGCTTTGGCTCCATCCCTTCATTCTTTCTGGAGTTATTTCTCCACTGATCTCCAGTAGCATATTGGGCCCCTACTGACCTGGGGAGTTCCTCTTTCAGTATCCTATCATTTTGCCTTTTCATACTGTTCATGGGGTTCTCAAGGCAAGAATACTGAAGTGGTTTGCCATTCCCTTCTCCAGCGGACCACACCCTGTCAGATCTCTCCACCATGACCCGCCCATCCTGGGTTGCCCAGGGGGCATGGCTTAGTTTCACTGAGTTAGACAAGGCTGTGGTCCTAGTGTGATTAGATTACTAGTTTTCTGTGAGTATGCTTTCAGTGTGTTTGCCCTCTGATGCCCTCTTGCAAGACCTACCGTCTTACTTGGGTTTCTCTTACCTTGGGCATGGGGTATCTCTTCCCGGCTGCTCCAGCAAAGCACAGCCATCGCACCTTACCTTGGACGAGGGGTCTCTCCTCACTGCCGCCCTTCCTGACCTTGGAGGAGGGGTATCTCCTCACTGCCGCCCTTCCTGACCTCGGTCGTGGGGTAGCTCCTCTCTTCCCAGTTCAGACTCCCTCAAAGGTGCCCACTCTTCCCACCTCTATTATCACATCCTGGTTATCTGTTCTCTAATTTGTACAGATAGAATCAGAACAGCGGGTACATGTATCTGGGCCCTGGTCCACGGTGATGGCTGTGAAATTCCCTCCTGTTGTTCTGTGTAACAATAGTTTGTTCTTTTTGACTGCTTTGTGGTATATCATCGTGAGCATGGTACCACTCATTCTCCTAATGATGGGTATTTGGGGTGTTGGCACAGTATTTGTTGTCACACTGAAGCAGATTATTTTAGAAGCAAGACACATGCAGAGGCAGGTATGTGTGTGTGTGTGTGTTGGGGGTGGCTTTTTAGTCATTGCCATGGAGTTGTCTGTGACACCACCTTCATTTTTCCAGCCTCAATGCAGAGCCCCAACCCCACTGCAGCTCCCAGCCTGTCACCTTGCAGTTGTGGGTGCTGAAATGCCCTGTGCAATGAATGAGGCAAACCCAACTTCATCCTGGATGCTCCACTTGGTGCTCCCTGCACCTCTCTGGACAAGAAGTGTCCCCTACACCTCACCTCTCTGCACCAAGCCGCCCCTTGGACAGCCCTGCTCTTGACCACACAGTGGATAAGCTGGGGCCTCCAGTGGGCACAGGGATGAAGTCAATCCCCCGAGGGCCAGATGACATCTGTACCTGGCACAGAGCTGGCGTGTGAATGGAGCTCCAGAAATACAAGTGGAATGGGTGGAACTGAGTTGAGCTGACAAGGGGATGCTGCTCCAGGCTGGAAGATGATGAGAGAGAGTGACTCCCGAGCTCCCAGAGTCCTGGATCTGCCTGGGCCTGAGGCCAGGTTCCAGCCTGGCAAGGACAGGGCAGACTGTGTGCCTGTTTTTGCTACAATTGGGAGGCTGGGAGAAGGTCCTCACACCCTGGACTGGCAGGGGAAACAGGGAGACCACATCTCCAGATCCTGAGCTGGCGTCTCAGTCTAGCTGGCCTCCCTCACCCCCCTGGTGAGAACCACAGTGCCCTTGCTCTCCCAGGACAGTCCAGAGTCAGGCGCCCTCCCACTCCAGTTGAAACTGTTGCAGATTTCCAGCAGCTCTTGGGACTTCAGGCGAGGGCGGGTCAAGGGGGGATGTGTAGACTCAGCAGCGAGGGAACTGAGGGGTTGACAGGGTGAAAATAGAGGAGCCACAGCCAAGACACTCAACTCTGAACACCTCTCCTCCAACAGAGAATTTAGGGCTTCGCAGTTAGGGGAAGGCATTGAGATTTGCAACCTACTAAGCCCAGGTGTGCATCCCAACTCTGCAATTTGTTTGCTGTGCAACTTGGGGCAAGTCTCTTCACCTCTCTGAACTTCAGTTTTCTTATCACAAAATGGAACTAGTCCTATACTTCTAAAGGCTATGCTGCTGCTGCTGCTGCTAAGTCACTTCAGTGGTGTCCGACTCTGTGTGACCCCATGGACGGTAGCCCACCAGGCTCCCCCATCCCCGGGATTCTCCAGGCAAGAACACTGGAGTCTAAAGGCTATAAGGAATATTAAATCAGAGAAGGTCTAGGAAAACAGAAGAGGCTGGTACTCCCTCTCTGGTCCTTCTTGCCTTCAGATCTCTGTCCATTGGAAAGAACTGGACAAGGTGGGTACATGGGACCCAGGAACCCAGGAGAAGCCTCAAACTGATCAGCAAGTAAGCCTGGTGGGAAGGATTTTGGGAGTTCGCTGGGAGGGTCCTCCCCTCTTCTGGTCTCTCTTAAAATATGACTTCCAATATCCAATATATAGGATGGATAAGCAACAAGGTCCTACTGTATAGTAAGTACATGGAATGTCACTAATGGAAAAGAATATGAGAAAGAATGTATATATGTGTACTAACTGAATCACTCAGTTGTACAGCAGAAGTTAACACAACATTGTGAATTGATAAATTAAAAACAAAAAAACACCTGGTGTCCAGGATCAGCTTCTAGGATCGATTTTCTAGAAAGAGCCCCCATCCTCCAACCAAAGGGCAGAGATGAGAAGTTATGAAAAAGAAAAACTAAGAAGAAAATCAAGTTCATTTCCTGGGACTAGGGCAGTGATTATGAATAAACGAATGAGTAAATAGAGAAATTGAATAAATGAGTGAATTGAAAAACGATCTTTAAAAAAATGCTAACATGTAAAATAATGTGTGCGTGTGCTGGGTATGTATTTCACCTGAGTCTCACAACAGGTTCTATGAAGTAGGTACACTTGTCATTCCTGTGTACACTTGCCGAGACTGAGGACACATAAGTGAAGTGATCTGCACAAGGGCAACCAACCTGTGAGTGTGGGACCTGGGGACTGCAAACACAGACTGCCTCTTGATGAACATGAATCGAACAGATAGATGAGTGGATAGATGGATGGATGCAGAACGAAAAAAATAATAAATTGAATGTATTTCAATTTATTGAAATGTGTTGGTATAGGTGGCCGCAGAGAATGGGCTGATGCCTGAAGCTATTAATAATAGCTCATTTCCCCCCTGGTGTTTGCCAAGAGGGCAGGAATCAGGAATTTGAATGATGTTGACAGGTAACCAGAAACCCATCCCCAATCCCACCTCACCCCCTGCCCTTTAGGCCTCCTGCTGCTGCCTGAAATTCCACAGTTCCCAGTTCATTTCTTCAGGGTAAGCACTGCCCTCATCCAACCCACTTTCAAATCTCAGATCTTGTGGGAAGGGCCTCTCTGCCATCTGAGTAGCCTGTGGGAGTAACTGCATCAGATGACCCCCCCACTCCCCGGCAGGGGGAAGGTAGCAATGGGAAGGGGGTGTCAGGGAAAGCCCCTTGAGCTGGGAGCATGTGGGTGTCTCCCCTCCCCAGCTCTGCCATCTCAAGGCCAGCCTCATCCTCCCGGTGGAGACTGGGGAATGGAAACAGCCAGCCTTGCTGGGAACCAACGGGCTTACAGCCCCGCCCTCTGCTCTCAGCTTTTCTGCTGCCAGAAGCCGGGTGTCACACTGTGTTATCACGGCAGGAGTCACATGGAAGCTCACCCCTGCTTGGCATCCACTTCGGGCAAGAGTGCTTTCCCACTCTGCCTCGTGGGAAAGTTCTCCAGGCCAGCCCCGAGAACAGCTTCCAATCTCCCTGAAGGGTGCCCTCTAGTCCCTGGGGCTCAGTTTCCCCATCTATCAAATAAGAAACATAACCTGCCCCATGTATCTCTCTCAAGTAATTGGTATTTGTTTTTAATGGGAAAAAAAACACCTCACTTAAATTGCTGGTCATTGTTCTAATCACTCTTATATTTAAGTAAAACAAGCTTACTTTTCAAAAAACCTAAGGAAGAAGTCACAAACGGGCACAAAAGGACCAGAGCCCGGATGTGGGGAGGACAGACCTCTTTCTGGGCACTGACACCCTGCCCAGTCCTTCTTGAAGTCCTCCTGCAGGGCCAGCTGAGTCTCCTTCATCCTTGCTTCTCTCCTTCTGCCCTTCCTGCCTAGCAGCACCAACGTCTGCCTCTCCCTGACCCCTGGATATTCCATGGACCTCTGAAAACACTCTCCACCTCCTGCCCCCATATCTCTGCCCAGTGGAGGCTACCCTATCCCTCTCTCCCTGACCCCCAGCCTCCAAGGAGAGGCCAGCATACCCTCACCTTCTTCTGCTGCCACCATCTCCCCTTGAAGATGATGTGGACTTGGTGCAGTGCTCGGGAAAGTGTGGATCCAGGTGCGGCTAAGTGCCCGGAATGGGCTAGGAGTGACAGATCATGCAAGAGCACGATGCTATATCTGTACCCCCAGGGAGCCAGCTGCTCCTGGCATGGCCAAAAATGTCCAGAGCTGCCCCACAGGGGGAAGCTGTGAAGAAGGGCCTCAGCATTGGCCCCAGAAGCTCAAAGAGGCATGGTTTCCCTCTCAGTTCAGTTCAGTTCTGTCACTCAGTCGTGTCCGACTCTTTGCGACCCCATGAATCACAGGACGCCAGGCCTCCCTGTCCATCACCAATTCCTGGAGTTCACCCAGACTCACGTCCATCGAGTCGGTGATGCCATCCAGCCATCTCATCCTCTGTCGTCCCCTTCTCCTCCTGCCCCCAATCCCTCCCAGCATCAGAGTCTTTTCCAATGAGTCAATTCTTCGCATGAGGTAGCCAAAGTACTGGAGTTTCAGCTTTAGCATCATTCCTTCCAAAGAACACCCAGGGCTGATCTCCTTCAGAACGGACTGGTTGGATCTCCTTGCAGTCCAAGGGACTCTCAAGAGTCTTCTCCAACACCACAGTTCAAAAGCATCAATTCTTCAGCGCTCAGCCTTCTTCACAGTCCAACTCTCACATCCATACATGACCACTGGAAAGACCATAGCCTTGACTAGACGGACCTTTGTTGGCAAAGTAATGTCTCTGCTTTTGAATATGCTATCTAGGTTGGTCATAACTTTCCTTCCAAGGAGTAAGCATCTTAATTTCATGGCTGCAATCACCATCTGCAGTGATTTTGGAGCTCCCAAAAATAAAGTCTGACACTGTTTCCACTGTTTGCCCATCTATTTCCCATGAAGTGATGGGACCAGATGCCATGATCTTCGTTTTCTGAATGTTGAGCTTTAAGCCAACCTTTTCACTCTCCTCTTTCACTTTCATCAGGAGGCTTTTTAGTTCCTCTTCACTTTCTGCCATAACGGTGGTGTCATCTGCATATCTGAAGTTATTGATATTTCTCCCAGCAATCTTGATTCCAGCTTGTGCTTCTTCCAGCCCAGCATTTCTCATGATGTACTCTGCATATAAGTTAAATAAGCAGGGTGACAGTACACAGCCTTGACATACTCCTTTGGAACCAGTCTGCTGTTCCATGTCCGGTTCTAACTGTCGCCTCCTGACCTGCATATGAGAAGAAATGCCAAGTTTCAGTTAATCATCCCAGAGTTCAGTGTCAAAGGAGACTGAATGTGATTTGGTGTTTTTATTTAAATATTGCTTTGCACTGTATCCTTTCTTGGTGGTATGTCTCAGGGTGATTACTAATAAATTATGCTATCATTTTAATATTGTGTGATATAATTTTTTTCATTGCTCTAAATAGTGTGTTTTGTGAACCTTGTTAAAAGTTTGACGTTTTTGTTGATAATACTTGGGGAACATAGAACCCTAGGCCTCTGCAGCCAAACTCAGGAACTACCTTTCCTGTAAAACTCCAGGCTTACAAAGGCAGATCAGTGCAGAGCTGCAGGAAATAAAAAGAAGCTAAAATAGGCACCAAGGGGCCTGGAGTAGAGCAAGGAAGGAGGGACAGAGGAGGGCCCTGGGTAAATGCTGAGAAGGACAGGGCCTGGGGAGACTTGCAAGGGCAGGTAGGGTACTCATGGCCCACTTGGAGTGAGACAGACTGGGACCTGGGATCTGGGACCCTTTGCTTCAGTGCTTGTACCTGAACACGTCTCCTCCAGCAACAAAATACAAAGAAACTATGATGGACTAAAAGTAGCTGTGTTCCTGTGCACAGTTCAGGCAAATAATGGACAAAAAGATACAAAAAGACCAAAAAATAAAACAAAATACAAAACCCAACTGCTACTCTGAGGCTCCAGAAGCAAAATCAGGGGGTCAGGAGTAAAAAGCAGGTTACCGCCCATGAGAACGCCCCTTCCATTCAACACCAACCGAAGAAATGGGCAAACTCCCTAAGCCAGTCCTTTGGCCGGACCCTTGGACACACGCCTATCCTCACCCCGTAGGAGGAACCAGCTCACCCTCCCTCAGCAAGCAAGCAAGGGAACCTGTTCCTTGTTCTCACCCCTCCTAGTAAAGCCTTGCCTGAGTTTCTTTCCTGGTCTCTGATAAATTTCTATTGATTAAGGAAGGCCAGGAACCCTGGTTGGTAGCAGGAGAGGCATCCCCATGTGCTGGGGACATAGGAAGGAAGGTGTGAGGGTCAGACAGGCTTGGTGGAGGGACAGACAGAATCCAGCCAGGCCACTGAGCTCAGGAAATAGAGGTGTAAGCACAGGGTATGCCTGGCTTGTTGAGACACACAAAGCACAGGCCGTAAAAAAAAAGAATGACCAATTTAACTACGTTAAAAGGAAAAAGTTGTCTATCCAAAAAATGACATTTTTAAAAGTGAGTAGATAAGCCACAAACAGAGAGATATGTATGCCTATGTCTGCCGAAGGATTAGTATCTAAGTACTGTCAAGAATGCTTACAAGGACTTCCCTGGTGGTCCAGTGGTTAAGACTCTGTGCTTCCAGTACAGAAGTCACAGGTTCGACCCTTGGTCAGGGAAGTTCCACGTGCTGCGTGGTACAGCTCCCCAGAAAGAATGCCCACAAATACATTGGAGGAAAACAGACTACCCAAGCAAAAAAAACATGCAAGTGAGAGGAACAGGCATTTTGGAGAAAAGAAAACCCGAGTGGCTAATAAACGTATGAAGAGGTATTCGGTGTCATTACTAATCATGCTATCTTATGATTACAGTTAAAGAAATCAATTGAAACCATAGCATGGTACCATGTCTCAAAAAATAAAAAGTCTGACGCTAGGAAGTCTTGACGAGCATGCAGAGAACTAGGAACTCCCACACCAGGCTGTGCCCTCACCTGGGAGGGTAACTTGGCAAAGCCCAGTGCAGTTAGTTGAAGGCACACAGACCCCCAGCATATAGCTCTGCCCCTGGGTATGTGACTTGGTTTTTAATAATGGCTGCAAATTGCTTGCCGTGCCTCTTACCCACAGGTAGGGTCCATCCCCTGAAGTCTTGGTGGCTCTGGGGCCACAGCAGTCAATGAGTTCAGTGGAGGTGAGGGTAGGTGACACAAGAGGTCACACGGCTTCTGCCCTACTGGCCAGGACACTCATTCCTGAAAATCTGAGCCACTAAGTATTCTGAAAACCCTAAGACCTCCATGCTGGAGAGACCAGAGAGATGCTCAGTCGTCAAGCTGTCCCCCACCAAACCACCATCCAGGCCAGCACCGAGGGTTCCCATGGGGTGACCCCCATCAGTGCAAGAGCAACAGAAGCTCCCACAGAGCCCTGCCCAGAATTCCTGACACACCACGTCTGATGAAATGGTTGTTAGTGTAAAGTCACTACATTTGGGGGTTTGTTTTGCAGCCACAGATAACTGGAACCATATCCAATGGAAATCTATGCACGTGTGCACCAAAAGATATGCACGAGGATGTTTATTCTGCCACAGTTTGCCAAAAGCAAACCATTGGAAACAACCCAAATCCTCATAAGGAAAAAGTAGATTTTCCAAATCACGGTCTAGTCATCCAATGGCATGACTACACTTCAACAGTGAGGAAGAACGCAGAGAGCTACGTGTGTCGACACGGACCCTCTCAAAACAACGTTGGGCACAAAAGCATGTTGCAGAAGGATGTGGACAGCTTGGTAGCATTTATATAAAGCTTGAAGTTATGCAAAACAGTACAATATTTTGTTGACGGATACTTTATCTCTATAGCAAAAATACGACCACATGCAAGGGAATGAAAAGCAACAAATTCATTATGGTGGAAGTGGGAGGGGGAGGGGTCCACCAGGAGCTTCCAGATTCCCTGTTGTTTTATTTCTTTAAAGAAAATCTGAAATAAATAAGAAAATATGTTAGCCTGTGACAAAGCTGAGAAGTGGATCCTCCAGGGAGATGTTGGGGATCTGTAAGAACCACTAAGATCCTGGCACCCAGCTCTGCACACCCCACGCCTGGGCTGGGCCCACATTAACCCTTTAATTGCTGGTGGCGGAGATGTCTTGGGAGGGGGGTGGAAGGAACAAGTTTGAGAACTCAGGAAAACAGCTCATTTCCCAACCTGTCTGAATATATTTTAATGACATGGCCATCTCAGCTGAATACAAGCCTGGGGTCCGTGAGTGTTAATTATATTCATGACAACTGTTGACTTTTCTGCCTGTTTGGAATGCTTCATACTTAGGGCTTCCCTGCTGGCTCAGTGGTAAAGAATCCTGCAGTGGTAAAGATTTCCTGCAATGCAGGAAACCTGGGTTTGATCCCTGGGTCAGGAAGATCCCCTGGAGAAGGGAATGGCTACCCACTCCAGAATTTTTGCCTGGAGAATTCCATGGACAGAGGAGCGTGGTCATCTATAGTCCATGGGATTGCAAAGAGTCAGACATGACTGAGTGACTAACACAACAGCAACACACCTCTGATTAAAGGATACAGACAGGAAGAGTGCTGACCATCATAGGAGGGGAGGAGAGAGGAGGCAGAGCCCCTGGCCACGGTAGAAGGGAGAATGTGACCAGAAATAGCCATCCTCCTTTCTAACCACCCCATCCCTCACCCCTGGCCTCTTGCAGCCACACTCCTGCACAGGACTTTACTTCTCATTCTTTTCTCAAATGCCAAGTCCCTCCTGAGCGCCCAGCCCTGGGAACACAGGAAGGAAGGAAGACTGTCCCTGATCTCAATCGCTTATAGTGCGGTCAGGGGACACACCTGTGGGCGGACACCTGGACAAAGTGACAAGGAGCCCATAGGGCAATTGGTGAAGACAGGACAAAGGCTGAATAGGACACAAAGGGGTGTCCACAGAAGCCCTCCCCAGGACACCTACCATCTTAAAGAGGATGGGCAGGCAGAGCCAGCCACCTGTGAGCTAGCCGGGTAGCTGTGGTTGGCGTTGGCCAGAGAATTTCAGGTGAGTTCTTCCTACTCCTGAGTGCCCAGCAGGGGAAGGGGAGGCTGGATGTCCTCAAGGGGACTGGATGCAGCCTGTGGCCCTGCTTTGAAGCAACCGGGAAGGTCCTTCGGGGAGGGCACTGCTCCCAGCTGACACCATGTTATAAGGTGACCACCACCTGCAGAGCTGTACCTGGCAGAGCAGAAGCCAGGAGAGAGGGGTTGAGAGCTGTGTAGCTCAGAGCTGTGGCCACCAAATGATCCTGATGTCAAGGCCTAGAGGTCTGGAAGGGCCTTTGGGGTCACCCAGAGCATCTCCACTCAGCCCTGCAGTCGGGTCTGTAGTGCTGTAGCAGTGGGCTGTGGGCACGACTGTAGACCTCTCCATACTGGCCCAGTCTCAAACCAGGAGGTGGACTTTGTCTAAGGGGAGAAGGGTCCTTACCTGGAGCTTGGAGGGTGTTAGGGAGAGAAGGAGGGGGATGTGGCAGAAGCTACATCTCCTCCCTCTTGTCCCTGAATATCCTGGATTTGGGTCCAGATGAATTCATGGCTCTGCTCTCATTAGACCTCATCACTTCTAACCCCTATGCGTGCGCACACACACACACACACACACACACACACACACACACACACACACACACTCCAGCCTCCCTGCCTCCTCACTGAGCCCTGACCAGTCAGGCTCTACTTAGCAGCTACATCAGACTGTCTTCTTGTTTCATTTTGTTTTTCATCATTTTTATTCTTCACGTGCAGGCATGGAGACCTGAATTTAATTTCAATCCACAGCACAAATAGATGTGCTTCATTTTGTCTTATTTTTCCCTTTTTCCCCAAGCCTCTCCCACTCCCCTCTTGTACCTCACAAGCATTGACCCAATAGATTTGATGTACAGCTTTGAATGTGCCTAAAAAGTAAAATGTGTAGTGAAATTATCTGGGTCTGTATGTGTTGTTCATAGACACGGATGTTGTAATACAGAAATTCTCAAAGTGTGACTCAGGTCGACATACTTTTCATGACAATACTGATACTCTTGGCCTTTTTCATCTTGCTCTCTCCTGAATGTACACTGGAGTTCTCCAGAGCTTACAGGATGTGTTATATCACAACAGAATGAATCCAGAAGCAGATATGAGAATCCAGCTATCTTTTATCCAGGTGGAGGTTCAAAAGATTTGCAAAAATGTTAAACAATGCCACTTCTCACTGTATTTTTTACTTTGGAAAATAAAACTTTTTCATAAATATTTATACACATTGACATTTGTTTTTTAATAAATCCACACATTGTTTTAAATTTTAAGTTTCTATATGATAAATGTAGGTAGATATAACACATATAGACAAAAACTCTTTGGAATCTTCAAAACTTTTTAAGACAATCTAAGATGAAAGTTTGAGAATCGCTAGAATAGTGTGATCAATTTCCTTCTCTCTCTGCTCTTTTGGGCTTGGCATATGACTCAAGGCTCCTCCTTGTTCTGTAAATACACCTTATCCATACTCTGAAGAAAACATTCATTTGCGTGGTACCCAGGCCCTCAGAATGCACCTGGGTCACTGGCAACTTCTAGCCTCCATAACCAATACCTCTGTGAACATTCTCCTTCAGGGTCCTGTTTGAAGCAGCTTCTGGGATACAAAACCAGGAGTGGAACCCTGAGCCAAAAAGCATGCACCTATTTAACTAAAATAAAGAATATTTTCCATGCTAGCTATACCTGTTAACATCCTAAACTAGGCAGTACGCAGAGTCCTTATCTCCCTACACACCTGTCCACACCGGCGTTCATTACCAACACCTCTAATCTGCCATTCTGACGACTCCTCGTGTTGATCTTTATCTCACACATTACCCATGAGCTGGAGCATCTCTTCACATCTGCTTCAGTCATTTGAGAATTCTCTTCTGAGGATTGCCTATTCATAGCCCTTGCCCATTTTTTCTGTTGGATTTTCTGTCTTTATCTTGTTGATTTGGAATTATTTGAATAGTCTCAATCAGCACCACTCAAAATGCGGACCCACTGCCTACCCAATAAATGTTGGTAAAATCAAAGCACTCTTCTTCTTCCATCAAAAAATTCTTGCTATACACTATTTACTATAGGCAAGGTATGCTGCTGCCGCTAAGTCACTTCAGTCGTGTCTGACTCTGTGCGACCCCATAGATGGCAGCCCATCAGGCTCCCCCGTCCCTGGGATTCTCCAGGCAAGAACACTGGAGTGGGTTGCCATTTCCCTTTCCAATGCATGGAAGTGAAAGTGAAGTCGCTCAGTCATGTCCGACCCTCAGCGACCCCATGGACTGCAGCCCTCCAGGTTCCTCCGTCAATGGGATTTTCCAGGCAGGAGTACTGGAGTGGGGTGCCATTGCCTTATGGAAACAGCGTAAATCTCCACTGATGGACTAATGGATAAGGAGAGTGTGGTACAAATGTACAACAGAATATTACTCAGCCATAAAAAGAGATAATGCCCTTGGCAGCAACATGGATGGACCTAGAGATGATCATACTCAGTGAAGTAAGTCAGACAGAGAAAGACAAATACCATATGTTATCACTTATATGTGGAATCTAGGATATGACACAAATGAACGTGTCTACAAAACCAAACAGAAACAGACTCGAGACCTAGAGAACAGAGTTGTGGTCGCCAGGGAGGGAGGGGGCGAGGGAGGGAAGGACAGGGAGTTTGGGATTAGCAAATGCAAACTATAATATTATATATAAGATGGATAAACAAAGTCCTATGGTATAGCACAGAGAAGTGTATTCAATATCCTGTGATAAACCATAATGGAAAGCAATATGAAAAATAATATATGCATACACGTATGTATGTGTGCATACCTGAGTCACTTTGCTATGCGGTAGAAATTAAAACACTGTAAATCAACTATAATTCAATAAAAAAATTTTTTTAAGAAATTCTTGCTATAAAACAGAAGCATCTCAGCTAATCTAAGCAATATGCTTAGTGATCACAATTGATTGATATTCTGATGCAAGTTCATCACTTACAGACCAGCACACACTTCGAATAGAGCAACTCTAGATATGAATTCTGTGTTGATTTTCCTAACCTACCATGAACCTTTGATATTCTTTGTGAATATAAATCTTTAATTTTGATATTGTCATCTTTTCTCTTTTGGCCTTGTGGTTTGTGCTGGTCTTGTTTTTAAAAGTCTTTATCATTTGAACACAAATTAAATATGACATAAAATTATTAAGAAATAATTATGAATTTTGTTCAGTGTAACCCTGGTACTGTGGTTATAATTTTTTAAGTCTATATGTTACAGGTGAATACTTAAGTACTTATATGGGTGAATGGGCTTTCCTGGAGGCTCAGATAGTAAAGAATATGCCTGTGTCAGAAAGATCCCCTAGAGAAGGGAATGGCAACCCACTCCAGTATTCTTGCCTGGAGAGTTCCATGGACAGAAGAGCCTGGCAGTGTATAGTCCGTGGGGATGCTTAGAGTCAGACACAACTAAGTGACAAGCATTTTCACTTTCTTTATGGGTGAAATAATATGATGTCCTGGGTTTGCTTTAAAATACAACAACAACTCCCAGCCATGCTGAACTGGCTCAGGGCTTTTCGCCTCACCATGTTCCCTTATCTTCCTCTGCTGGGTCAGCTATGGATGCCGTGAAGACGCTGAACCCCAGGTCCGAGGTGGCCCGAGCCCAGGCAGCGTTGGCAGTCAACATCAGCGCAGCCCGGGGCTGCAGGAGGTGCTGAGGACCAACTTGGGGACTAAGGGCACCATGAAGATGCTTGTTTCTGGTGCTGGAGACATCAAACTCACTAAAGATGGAAATGTGCTGCTTCATAAAATGTAAATTCAACACCCAACAGCCTCCTTTAGCCAAAGTAGCAACAGCCCAGGATGACAGAACTGGTGCTGGTACCACTTCCAGTGTCTTTATCATTGGAGAGCTGCTGAAGCAGGCGGATCTCTCTATTTCTGAAGGTCTCTATCCCAAAATAATTACAGAAGGATTTGAAGCTGCAAAGGAAAAGGCACTTCAGTTTTTGGAACAAGTCGAAGTAAGTAAAGAGATGGACCGGGAAACACCTATCAGTTCAGTTCAGTTCAGTCTCTCAGTCGTGTCCCACTCTGTGCGACCCCATGAATCCCAGCACGCCAGGCCTCCCTGTCCATCACCAGCTCCTGGACTTGACTCAAACTCATGTCCATCGAGTCAATGATGCCATCCAGCCATCTCATCCTCTGTCGTCCCCTTCTCCTCCTGCCCCCAATCCCTCCCAGCATCAGAGTCTTTTCCAATGAGTCAACTCTTCTCATGAGGTGGCCAAAGCACTGGAATTTCAGCTTCAGCATCATTTCTTTAAATGAACACCCAGGACTGATCTCCTTTAGAATGGACTGGTTGGATCTCCTTGCAGTCCAAGGGACTCTCAAGAGTCTTCTCCAACACCACAGTTCAAAAGCATCATTTCTTCGGCGCTCAGCTTTCTTCACAGTCCAACTCTCACATCCATACATGACCACTGGAAAAACCATAGCCTTGACTAGACAGACCTTTGTTGGCAAAGTAATGTCTCTGCTTTTCAATATGCTATCTATGCTATGCTATGCTATGCTAAGTCACTTCAGTCGTGTCCGACTCTGTGCGACCCCATAGACGGCAGCCCACCAGGCTCCCCCGTCCCTGGGATTCTCCAGGCAAGAACACTGGAGTGGGTTGCCATTTCCTTCTCCAATGCATGAAAGTGAAAAGAGAAAGTGAAGTCGCTTAGTCATGTCCGACTCTTAGCGACCCCATGGACTGCAGCCTACCAGGCTCCTCCGTCCGTGGGATTTTCCAGGCAAGAGTACTGGAGTGGGGTGCCATTGCCTTCTCCGAATATGCTATCTAGGTTGGTCATAACTTTCCTTTCAAGGAGTAAGCATCTGTTAACTTCATGGCTGCATTCACAATCTGCAGTGATATTGGAGCCCAGAAAAATAAAGTCCGACACTGTTTCCACTGTTTGCCCATCTATTTCTCATGAAGTGATGGGACCAGATGCCATGATCTTCGTTTTCTGAATGTTGAGCTTTAAACCAACTTTTTCACTCTCCTCTTTCACTTTCATCAAGAGGCCTTTTAGTTCCTCTTCATTTTCTGCCAACCGCGCAGAAGCGTGGCCAAAAGGATCTACCCCATGCCCGTGGTCAGGGGCACCAGCCGAGAGGAGCAACCCCAAGTCCAAGGGGCGGTGGCTGCACAGGCACAGGAGGGCCGAGAGGAGGTACTCCACGTTCAAGATCAGAAGGGGTGGCCCTGAGGAGATACCCTTCCTCCAAGGTAAGGAGCAGCAGCTGCACTTTGTTAGAGCGGCTGTGAAGAGATACCCCATGTCCAAGGTAAGAGAAACCCAAGTAAGATGGTAGGTGTTGCAAGAGGGCATCAGAGGGCAGACACACTGAAACCATAATCACAGAAAACTAGTCAATCTAATCACACGGAAACACCTATAGACGTGGCCGGAATATCGCTACACACTAAAGTTCATGCTGAACTTGCTGATGTCTTAACAGAGATGGTAGTGGCCATTAAAACACAAGATAAACCTATTGACCTCTTGATGGTTGAGATCATGGAGATGAAACATAAATCTGAAACAGATACAAGCTTAATCAGAGGTCTTGTTCTGGACCATGGAGCAGGGCATCCTGGTATGAAGAAGAGAGTAGAAGATGCATACACCCTCCCGTGCAACGTGTCATTAGAATATGAAAAATCAGAAATGAATTCTGGCCTTTTTTTACAAGAGTACAGAGGAGAGAGAGAAATTAGTGAAAGCTGAAAGGAAATTCATCGAAGACAGAGTTAAAAAAATAATCGATCTGAAAAAGAAAGTCTGTGGTGATTCAGATAAAGGATTTGTTGTTATTAGTCAAAAGGGAATTGATCCCTTTTCCTTAGATGCTCTTGCCAAAGAAGGCATAATAGCTCTGTGCAGAGCTAAAAGGAGAAACATGGAAAGGCTGACTCTTGCTTGTGGTGGGATAGCCCTAAATTCTCTTAATGACCTAAATCCTGATTGTCTGGGACATGCAGGACTTGTCTATGAACATACATTGGAAGAAGAGAAGTTCACCTTTATTGAGAAATGTAACAATCCTCACTCTGTCACATTATTGATCAAAGGACCAAATAAGCACACGCTTACTCAAATCAAAGATGTAATAAGAGATGGCTTGAAGGCTGTTGAAAATGCTATTGATTATGGCTGTGTAGTCCCACTGCTGGCGCAGTGGAAGTGGCAATGGCAGAAGCCCTGGTTATATACAAGCCCAGTGTAAAGGGCAGGGCCCAGCTTCGAGTTCAAGCATTTGCTGATGCGTTGCTCATTATTCCCAAGGTTCTTGCTCAGAATTCTGGTTTTGACCTTCAGGAAATACTAGTTAAAATTCAAGCAGAACATTCAGAATCCAGTCAGCTTGTGGGTGTGGACCTGAACACTGATGAACCAATGGTAGCAGCAGAAGCAGGCATATGATAACTACTGTGTAAAGAAACAGCTTCTTCACTCCTGCACTGTGATTGCCACCAACATTTTCCTGATTGATGAGATCATGAGAGCTGGAATGTCTTCTCTAAAAGTTTGAATTGAAGCTTCCCTTGTATCTGAATCCTGAAGACTACAGAGTGATCCTAATAATATAGCTATGGAATTTTGGTCCAAGCTTCAAATGATCTTCAAAGAATTTTCTTTACCCATATTAAAAAAGGAGAGAACACTGGCACCTATTCAGATTCTGAAGTCCTGAAATTATAATTAACAGTATTTTTTAAATTGCACTGCAGTGTCCACATACAGCAGGTCATGCTTATCCAGTAAACAGGACATTTTGCTTTACCCTCAGTGATATAAAAATATTAGATAAGCATATGTTATCTACCTTGTTATTAAATATTCCTTGAAAAACAAAAACAAAAAAATACAACAACAAAACAAAGTGGATGAAATAAAATTGTTCAAAGATCTTAGAAAAGCAACCCTTTACCAACCCAGATGAAAATAATTTACTAACCAGGACATACCGGTTGAATATAAGCCTGGGGTCCATGAATATAAATTACATCTTCCTCTGCTTCTTTGCATGAGAAGCAGAAATACAATTGGGAAAATGTTTTTGACTATTGAATATAATGTCTTGAGTACAGGGGAGTTCACTCTACTGTTCTTATCATCTTTTGTGTATGTATAAAATTTTTTTAAAAATACAGTTGTATCTTCCCATGCTAGCTGACACACAAAAGTATTTTTGTACACTTTCCTAAATTAATCTTATAAATTTACCATGCATATTTAGATCTCCAGTTTATCTGGAATGTACCTTTGTATGTGGTTTGGGGTAGCAATATAACTTGATCTTTCTCCATAGGGAGATCTGGTTGTCGCAATACAATCTACTAAAACCCATTCTTTCCCCATGATCCTGCATCGCCATCTTTACCACTCCATCTGGTCTCTATATATTCATGGGACTATTCCTGGGCTCTATACTCTGATCTATTGTCTTTGTGTGCGTGTTCCTGCTTCAGCACCCCCTTTTACTACTATAACCTGTAGTAGGTTTATTATCTGACAGAGCAAATACCCCATTGTATGAATTAGAATATTGATCTGGCTGTATTAACAGAGATCAAATGGCAAGAGGGTTAGCAAGATGTAAGTCAACTCTCTTTTGTGTAAATGTCCGAGCTGGTAGGCAGTTCTGCTGCACATCACCCAAATTCCCAGGCCCCATCAGTTCTGGTGCTCCTCTCTTCCCTTGGATGTCATCCTCATCTGCCAGAGGCAGGTAGACTCACTATTCTAGCAGTGATATCCTGTTCAGGACACAGCCCCGAAGCTGCTCCCACCTCTGCTCACATCCTGAACTGTGACAAGCCACACCTGGCTACAAGGGATGCTGGGAAATGTGGTGTCTCTGGGCAACCATGTGCTGGGCCAAAATTTGAGAGTTCTCTACTAAAAGAAAAAGGCATAGCGAAAACTTGGAAGGTCAAAAAAGCAGTGTCTGCCTCACGCTCAATTTTGCTATTCTTGGGACTTCCCCAGTGGTACAGTGGTTAAGATTTTACCTACCAGTGCAGGGAGTGTGGGTTCAATATCTGGTCCACATGCCTTGTGGCCAAAAAAATCAAAACATAAAACATAAGCAATATTGTAACAAATTCAATAAAACCTTTTTAAAAAATCATCTAAATCAACAAAGGACAGAGAAGCCTGGCGTGCTGCAGTCCATGGGGTCACAAAGAGTTGGACTCAACTGAGCTAATGAACAACAATGACAAAATTAAAACAATTTTTTTTGCTATTCTTTCCCAAAACGGACTTATCATCCATGAACCTTCATTATCCTAAATAAGCTTTGGAATGAATGTGTTGATTTCTTTGAGAAACCTAATCTCTTTTTATTGAGATTAATTCTTAATTTATAGATTGCTTTGGATGCTATTAACATTTATGAATATAGAACATTTCTTCATTTAAAAAAGTTTTTAAAAATTTCCTTTGGTAGAGAGGCTATTCTTAAGACAAGAAAGTCTTGTTCATTTTTTGTTCATTTTTGTTAAGACCAGATAATTCATAGTTCCTATGATATTGTGAATAGCATCTTATTTTGATTCTCTGTCTGGCTAGCACCGCAGTCACTTCGTAAGGAACAGCAAGCTGGGGTCTGCAGATAAAATTCAGATTATGGATTGTTTTTGTGTGACCCATGAGCTAAAATTTGTTTCATGCATTTAAAGAGTTGTTGAAGGAAAGAAAATGAAAGGAAAAGAAAAGAAGTAGAGAGAAAAGGAAAGGAAAATACCAACTACTATAAAGAAATTCTGCTGATTTTTCTAAGCTGGTCTTTCATCTTGAAAGCTGATGGTTTTCTTACCAATTCTAGTATTTTCTTGTTGATTTCCTTGGGGTTTCCATGCAGTTGGTCAGTGCTTCCACAAATGACAGTCTTATCTGTTCCATCTAAATCCTTACACCTCTTATCCCTTTCCTTGTCTTATACCTTCGGCCTGTAATACTATGTTTAAAAAAAAAAAAAATTGTACTGATAGTATGAGTAGAGTTCCTTTGTTCTAAATGAAAATGAGTCTCAAGTTTCTTCACTAATTATGATTTGGCTGTAGGATTTTGGCATACAGCTTTTATCAAGTTAAAGAAATTCCCTTCTAGTCTCGGTTTACTAAGAAGTTTTTAATCAGAAGTAGATGTTGGCATTTCTTGAGTGCTATTGAAATAATGAAATGACTTTGTTCTTTCATTTGGGAAGAATTGCATCGATAGATTTTTCTGATGCTCAATTATCCTTGCATTCTTAAATAAACCCTATGTCCACAACACTCATAAGTGAAATAAATCTATAATTTCCTGTACTGTCCTAATCATGTTTCAGAATCCAGGTTATGCTGACCAGCCTTATTAAATGGATTGGTATCTTCCTTGCTTTGTCTAATTCTGGAACAAATGTTTTAAGAGAACACTTACCTATTTCCTGAAAGTTTGGCAAAACTCACCTAATGTGATGTATGGCCCTAGAATTTTTTATAAAAAGATCATGATTATCTTTTCAATTTTTAAAGTAAATATTGATCTATTCAAGTATTTCTTCTTGAATTTCTTCATTGCTTTGTGTTTTCTAGGAATTTATTCATTTTGCTCAGGTTTATTAATTTACTGGGCTTCCCAGGTGACGCTAGTGGTAAAGAACCCACTTGTCAATGCAGGAGACATAAGAGACACGGGTTTGATCCCTGGGTTGAGAAGATCCCCTGGAGGAGGGCATGGCAACCCACTCCAGTATTCTTGCCTGGAGAATCCCATGGACTGAGGAGTCTGGCGGGCTATAGTGCATGGTGTTGCAAAGAGTCAGACACCACTGAAGCAACTGAACACATGCACATCAATTTAATATCCTGTGGTGATTCTTCTTCTTTTTATATCCACAGAGTATTATTTTTGAGCTTTTTCCTTTTTATTATACATCGTATTTGCATATTTATTCTATTTTCCTTAATTAGTCATATTAATTTATTCAAAGAAGCAACTGTTGGCACTCAGCAGCCCATCCTTTTTAGCTCTGTTTCTCTGATTTTTTTAAGTCTTTTATTGAATTTGTAACAATATTGCTTCTGTTTTTTATGTTTTGTTTTTTTGAGGCATGTGTGATCTTAGCTCCCTGACCTGGGATCGACCCCACACCCCCTGCATTGGAAGGCAAAGTCTTAACCACTGGGCCACCAGGGAAGTCCCTTATTTCTTTAGTCCCTTATTTTTAGTCTCATTAATTCATCCCTCTTTTCTTATGTTTTGCTGTAACTTCTTGAGTTGAATCCTTAGCTTATTTGTTTCATTATTTCTTGTTTCCAATAAATGTATTTAATTCTATATATTTTCCTGTGAGTACTTTTTTTTTTAGCTATGTCTTAAAATGTGAGTATAAAGCACCTTTAAGGCCATTCAGGTCTAAGCATTTTATGGTTTCCCAGGTGATTTCCTCTCTGATCCAGGTGTAATTGACTAGGATGCTGTCTAATCCTCAGACACATGGAATGTTTGTGTTGATCCTATGGTCCTTGATTTATTTTATTGCATGGTAGTCAGAGAACATAGCGGGTGTCAAGTTGGTTAAGCACATGCAGGCTTTCTGTGAGGCTAGCACAAGGACGACTTTTGTGGCTGCTCCATGTGTGTTTGGATAAACTTCACATTCTCTGCTTGTGCAACATTTGTATGCTCATGGAAATTTGAGTCTATTAATGGTGTCTATCAATTTTTCTATATCCTTTTAAGTCCACTTAATCAATCAGTTTCTTAGAAGTATGTGTTGACACTGACAACTCCAATTGTTGGATTACTAAAGCAAACTTTCTCACCCAGGAATCCAACTGCATCATTCCCAGTGCTTTTGCATAAGAAAGAGAAAAAAAGGGCAATCCTCAGCTGGCCTTCTGTAATTACCCTCTTCCCAGGCCTGACTCACCTCCTACATAAGATTCATCTCTCTCCATCCACCCATCCCTGACACACACCCCTGCCCTCTGTCACTGTGAACTCCCTGCCTTGAACAACCCCGGGGGACACTCTCCTCTCACTGTGTTTGCACTCTGGGACTCCTCCCCACAAAATTTTCCCTTGAGGCTTATCTAATTCCTCATAAATACCCACTCACCCTTCAAGATCCAGCTCCGGTGCTTTTGACCTCATCCACTGCCACATCGCACTGATACCTGGACTGCAGCCAAGCCTTGCCACCTCCAGCTCCCACCCCTGAGCTTCAGCCCAGGCCACTCCTTCTCACTGGAAGGCACTTCTCCGGATGGTCCTATCTCTGCCACTCTTGCAGGACCCAGTTCAACCTCCCTTTCTCATAAAAATAGTTCCTCCTCTGTGTTTGCCAAGTATTCTTCAGACACATCCTGCAAATATTTAGTGGGCATCCCCATGAGCTATGCTTGTACTTGACCCCTGATTCAGAGATGGATGGGACCCTAGGCCCTTCCCCGGAGGATTCTGGAACCCAGGATGGCCACCTCTAACACAAACAGGGTCCGGGCAGGTAGGAGAAATCCGTCAGCAGCTGTGGATTGCACGACCTGCTCTTTCTAGAGGGTTCAGCCCCACCCTTGCTAGTGTTTGGGAATGTAAGCCTCGAGCTACCCCAACGCCCAATTTTTTTGGAGAAGCCACACATTTTTAAAACATTGGCAACTAATTCACATGTTTCTGAAACAGGATGCTGGGCAAACAGCCTGTGGGCCAGGTGTGGCTGCCCAGACTCCAGCCTCGAGGGCGACTAACCCAGCCCAAGGAGAGCTTCCCAGGGAAGAAGTCACTTGAGTGGAGGAGTGCTGGACAATGAGTAAGAGGAACCAGCAGAGAAGAGCTGAGAAGAATGTTCCAGGAAGAGAGACGAGAGCATTAATAATGGTCCACGTTGTTTGGGTCCACACCACACCCCACCAGCCCAGTTGCCCATCCCAGTCCCCTCCCCAACCTCCACCTGCAGCCCCAAGCCCTGCACAGGAATGATACAGGGAAGAAGGGACCAGGGCTCCCTTGGCCACGGGCTGGTGCCTTGGAAGCCAGACACAAGTACCCAGGTGTTTGGCCTGCTGGGTAGAGATGGAACTCTGAGGGCAATGATGGGTGAGGACAGTTTCCAAGCACCCCTTCATGGACCCAGGATACCCATGCTGGTGAGCAGCCTTCTCTCTGGGGAGCCCAGAAGACAGGTGGATGGGAGGTTCAAAGAGGGGTGTGCCCCTGGCAACACACTCCTTGAATGGCCCTGCTCCAGCGGGTGTGTTCTGGTTTGGGTTGTTTTGTCTTCTGCGTTTAATGGAGCTCTCTGTTTTCTGAGAGGGTGGAGAATCGCTGCAAGGCTTTGTGCCAGAGAGGACAGAAGTGGGGCCCTCAGGTTGGCCTGGCTCGGTGACCCAGAGGTGAGAACAGGTACAAACAGGCTGGTCCCTGACACAGGTGCCCCACCAGACCCGGCACACCACAGACCACCCCACCCCTGGCCAAGCCAAGAGCTACGCACATGGCCCGGGCACCTGCCATGTGCCAGGGGTCGCCCTGGTCACCAAGGAGACTGCTGCCAGGGTCTGGGAGCTGCAGATGCTCCATGAAGATCTGCCCTGAAGTATCTGGTTATTGGGGGACCTAGGGGTAGGAGGGGGCTTCAGAAAAAATCTACAGAACAGAGATGGCAGGCAAGCTGTGTCTTGAGACCTAAGAAACTTTTTGCCATAGTGACCAGGAGAAGGCATCCCAGGCAGTGGCAGCAGCTTGGTGAAGGTGCAGAGGTGCGGACCTCCTGGAGGATCAGCCTCTGCCAGCTAGTTCTCTGTTGTCCAGTCGCTCAGTCATGTCTGACTCTCTGTGACCCCATGGACTGCAGCACAGCAGTCTCCCCTGTCCTTCTCTATGTCCCAGCTGCTGCTGCTGCTGCGTCGTTTCAGTCGTGTCTGACTCTGTGCAACCCCATAGACGGCAGCCCACCAGGCTCCTCTGTCCCTGGGATTCTCCAGGCAAGAATACTGGAGTGGGTTGCCACTTCCTTCTCCAAAGCATGAAAGTGAAAAGTGAAAGTGAAGTCGCTCAGTCGTGTCCGACTCTTAGTGACCCCATGGGCTGTAGCCTACCAGGCTCCTCTGTCCATGGGATTCTCTAGGCAAGAGTACTGGAGTGGGTTGCCATTTCCTTCTTCATCTGTCTCCCGGAGTTTGCTCAAATTCATGTTCATTGAGTCGATGATGCCATCCAAACATCTCATCCTCTGTCATCCCCTCCTTCTGCCCTCAATCTTTCCCAACATCCGGGTCTTTTATAATGAGTTGGCTCTTTGCATCAGATAGACACAGTATTGGAGCTTCAGCTTCAGCAGCAGTCCTTCCAATGAACATTCAGGGTTGATTTCCTTTAGGATTGACTGGCTTGATCTCCTTGCAGTCCAAGGCACTCTCTAGAGACTTCTCCAGCACCACAATTGAAAAGCACCAATTTTTTGGCATTCAGCCTTTTTTATGGTCCAACTCTCGTATCCAACCAGTCCACCTTAAAGGAAATCAGTCCTGAATATTCATTGCAAGGACTGATGCTGAAGTTGAAACTCAAATACTTCGGCCACCTGATGCGAAGAACTAACTCCTTGGAAAAGACCCTGATGCTGAGAATGATTGAAGGCGGGAGGAAAAGGGGACAACAGAGGATGAGATGGTTGGATGGCATCACCGACTCAATGGACATGAGTTTGAGTAAGCTCCAGGAGTTGGTGATGGACAAGGAAGCCTGGTATGCTGCAGTCCATGGGGTCGCAAACAGTCAGACACGACTGAATGACTGAACTCGTATCCTTACATGATTACTGGAAAAACCATAGCTTTGACTATATGGACCTTTGTGGGCAAAGTGATATCTCTGCTTTTTAATACATTCTCTTAGGTTTGTCATAGCTCTTTCCCCAAGAAGCAAGCATCTTTAATTTCATGGCTACAGTCACCGTCCACAGTGATTTTGGAGCCCCCCAAAATAAAATATGTGATTGTTTTCCCCATCTATTTGCCATGAAGGAGCACAAAAGCCAAGGGGATGGGGACAGAGAGACCTCGGAGAAAGCTGTGAAGACTTCATCTAGCAGACAGTGGGAGCCACTGGTAACTTCTGGCCTCAGAAAGTCTGCCTGGGCAGTGGAGGTGTGTGACACGCCAGAAGATGGAAAGTGGGATCAGTGAGGTCTGCTGGCCTGGCTGTGAGTGGACACTGGCCTGGGTGTGTTAACAGCTGCCCCATTTCCCTAGAGCACCTGATGGCTGCCAAGAGCCCTTTCTCCCCAGAAGGCAAGCCCGATATCAGAGAGAGTGTGGTTGGTCCCCAGGTTTCCCCCAGAAAGCCCCTGAGCAGTGGCCCATGCAGTCAGACCCTCCCTCTGAGGCCCTCTGAGTGCTCTCTGTCGGGGTCCAGCAGCTGGGGACGGGGCCGTAGGAAGTCCAGAACACACCTTGCAGATGCTTCTCAGACCACCCCCTGCCCCAGCACCATGATGTGTGGACTAGGGGGCAGAGGGGAGCCCAGATAAGCTAACACTGAGGTCCAGCTCTCACTCCAGGGCAAGGTGACCCTGGCCAGGGTTCTTAACCTCTTTGGGCTATGTTTTCATCCATGATTGACTAGATGCCAGGCACTGTGTTAAGTCACTTCACGCTTGATTCCAGCCAATCCTCACCAGCTTCGGGAACAGACTCTTCCACCACATCTCATTTAATAGATGGAGGACTGGAGCTCTGGGGAGCTTAAAAGTTTTTGTCCCTTCGAAGTTGGAGTCACCATGCTCCATCCAAGGCTGGGTCCCATACTCAGGAGTCTAATAACCCTGATTCTGTGTGCTCTTCCTGGGTCTGGCGTGGGAAGGAGCCAGCACCTAGGGGATCCTTACCACCAACGCCATCACCTCCCATCCCCACCACCCTACTCCTGGGGAGGCTGTCACTCGGAAGGAATGTCTCTGTCTCAAGTTAATTTCCCTATCTCCTTGCCCTTTCTGCCTTTGACCAGAAGGCAAACCCCCAAATTCCTGAAATTCCAGAAAGTTTCAAGAAAACCTCCTAGAGAAGACATGGTGTCTATACCACATGACCTGGAGCAGGTCACACAACCTCTGCAAGTGTGGACACAGAGAGGCAGGTGAGTCAGAAAGCTTCCTGAGCGGGAAAGGGCCCCTCCCCATGGGGCTCAGCTGTGTAAGCTGGTGTGAGACCACTCCATGCGGGGGCTACACACACATGTGTGTGGAGGCAGGGGTACATGAGGGCAAAAAGGCAGGTACACACACTCCCAAAGGCAGGCACTGAAATGCACACACACACACACACATACATACACAAGCATACATCCTCCAGGTGAGGCCTCTAGAGGAAGGGGTGGGCCAGAGAGAGTCCTTTTCACATAGCCCCACCCAAGGCCCCCTATGCCTCCAGCCCATGAGGCCATCTTGGTCAGCCCGTCAGCTGGAGGGGCCTGGGCCCCCAGGCCTCCGGCAACACACAGGGTTTCCCAGGACAGTGCGTTTGAGGGCCAATCCCACACGCTGCCTCGTCCCAGTCACAGGTCACAGCATCCTCACTAAACATCCCTCCAGGGAGCTCCTTTCCCTCTACACACCCAGGGGCCTTCTCAGCTCTGTGTTCTGTGCCCCCACCCTCACACACGCACTGACAGACTCACACTCGCCACTGTGCACACACCGTTGCCTACATACACACTCGCACGCAGGCTAGCAGATTTCAACCTGCTCTAGCAGACATTTTGGCCCAGGAAGTGAGGCTGGTAGCTCTGATAAGGCCGATGCCACAAGAAGAAAATTGCTTTCTCTTAAGTAAGCTCTTTCTCAACAACTGCTCAGTCTATCAAGGAGCTTGGGGCTAGCAACTTGAACATCTTTCTAACACTCATTCACCAGACCTCAAGTTCAGAGAGGTCCTGCAGGTAGGCACATTTAGATGAAGTTTAATGGACTTATTTATTAGTATGATTGTATTGTCTCCTACAAATGGCAGGTGATAGGGTTTTCTATTGATGGCAGTGATATGGAACTGTTTCCTTTGCAAATAAATTGATTTGGGACTTCCCTGGCAGTCTAGGGGTTAAGACTTCACCTTTCAATGAAGGGGATGTGGGTTCAATTCCTGGTTGGGGGCCAAAAACCCCACATGCCTCCCAGCCAAAAAGCAAAACATAAAGAAAAATAGAAACAATATTGTAACCAATTCAAAAACAACTTTAAAAATGGTCCACATTAAAAAATCTTTAAAATAAATAAATTAGTTTTCTGGTTTGGGCTTTTTTTTTTAGTATATTAATCTAAAGAAAGATATTACATAAATACTGGTATATGAAATTCCAGAAATTGGCAAGATATGACCCAAGCATCACCTCCTGCAAAAGGCCCTCCTTGACTCTGCCCCCTGTGGACCATCCCACATTCTGGAGCCTTCCTGTATTTTCATGGTAATCCTGTGTTCACATGGCTGCCTTCCCTGCAGATGCTGAGCTCCATGAGCCAAGGACACAGCCCCTGAATCTGTCCCACGCCAGGAGCCTTGGGTCTATCAGGTACTGGGGGGCCCGAGGGGTGAGGCTTCTAACACCAGATCCTGACTCTGCCTGGTTCTGCCACCCCATCCACACCCTCCCATGGCAAAGTCACTAAGTTTCTGCCATCTTTGGCCATAAGCCCATCTGATGTATCAGCTCAGAGGCAACACATAACCCAAACCTGACCTTAGCTTCCCAAAATGCCTTGACCTCTCTCCCGAGGCCTGACCCGAGTTCCCCCACAGCCGGACACGCCCTTCACTGCGATGGTCCCCACCTCTGCTACCCTAAACCTGCCCGCTTCTCCCCAGATCTGCCACCAGCCTTCCTCCGCCGCAGACCACACATGGCACCTCGGCTCAGCTCCAGCCCTGTCTTGGCGCCCACTGGAAAGCTCAAGGATGTGTCCATCTCTCCCGCTCTGGGCCTCCTCTTGCAGTGGAGGGAGCTTGCACCTGTGGCTCGCACCTCCCTCTGCCTCCCTTTGAGCTGCTCTGCCCTCAAGACCCGCCCCGCGCAGTTCAGGTGCCGCCCCTCCCCCTTCAGCCCACCATGGCTCCCCGTCACTGGCAGAGAAGAGTGGGGAGGAGATCCGCAGATCCCAAACCCCTTCTGGGAGCTATACACTGTGCAGGCGTTGCCCACTTCCTCTACATCACAGGAGGAAGGCCCAGGGAGTTGAATGTGAGCCTTCAGGAGAATGGCTTTTTGTCCAGAGGGCAACATGGGAAGACTGGATGGAGGGGGAAGGGGACGCGTGGACAAGGACGTCTCCGCCCGGGGGAGGAGAGAGGCCTGTATCTTACTGAAGTAAGGAACCTGGATGCTGGGGCCACGGAGGAGGTCAGAGCCCTGGTGCTGGAGCTGTCCATCTTCCTTTTCCTTCCCCTCCCTGCCGTTGACCTGCCACACAGTGGATTTATCTGGGTTTCATCTCTGCTAATCCTGCCCACACCCACCCACCCACCCATCAAAATGTGAATTTCAGGAGGGCAGGGACTCTGTCCACCTTCCCTGCCGGATCCCCAGTGCCTGGCACCCAGGCTCAACGCACAGATGAGGAATGACTATCCATTTATCCATAAATGAAGAACTCAATGCATTTTTGCCCTATTTGTATTTAGGTAGACAGGATGGGAAGCTCATTTGTGTTTTGTTTAGTTTTCATTTTTTATTTTCACTTTATTTTTAAAAATTTTATTTGAGTCTGGTTGATTTACAATGTTGTGTTAGTTTCAAGTGTACAGCGCACTGACCCAGTTATGTGTATACATATATGCATTCTTTTTTTCTGTTCTGTTCCCATATAGGTTATTAAAGAATATTGAGTAGACTTCCCTTGTGGCTCAGATGGTAAAGAATCTGCCTACAATGTGGGAGACCCAGGTTCGAGCCCTGGTGGGAGAGATCCCTTGGAGAAGGGAAAGGTTACCCACTCTAGTATTCTTGCCTGGAGAATTCCATGGACAGAGGAGCCTGGCCAGCTAAGTCCACGGGGTGGCAGAGTCAGACACAACTGAGCAACCAACAGTTTCACTTTTCCTATGCTATATACTAGGTTCTTGTTTGTTATCTATTTTATATACAGTAGTGTTTATATGTCGGAGAAGGAAATGGCACCCCACTCCAGTACTCTTGCCTGGAAAATCCCATGGATGGAAGAGCCTGGTAGGCTGCAGTCCATGGGGTCACTAGGAGTCGGACACGACTGAGCGACTTCACTTTCACTTTTCACTTTTATGCATTGGAGAAGGAAATGGCAACCCACTCCAGTGGTCTTGCCTGGAGAATCCCAGGGACGGGGGAGCCTGGTGGGCTGCCATCTGTGGGGTCGCACAGAGTTGGACACGACTGAAGTGACTTAGCAGCAGCAGCGGCAGCAGCAGCAGCAGCAGCGTTTATATGTTAATTGCAAAGTCCACTTGTGGAGAAAAAACCAGCTCCACCTGGGGGCCTTCTGAGCCCCCTCCCACCTCTCCCTATCCAGTAGGTGATGGAGGCTGACTAAAGGAAGGATATTTGAACTGGCCCTGCCATTTGACTTTCTTTCTCATCCCCTGAGTCTTCTCCCTCCCCAGACAGACCTGAAGGGTCAGGCTTGCAGCGCACACACCTCTGATGACCTCACCCCATTGCTGACCCCCACTGCTAACTCCTGGCCAAATCCCTCCTCCTTGCCCTGCAGCGTCCAGGAGTAACACTTCCCCCGGACACAGCAGGCAGGTAGGGACCTCTGTCCTCTTGTCCTGTTTTCCATGGGATGGTCAGCCTTCAAAGTCCCACAGACATGCCCACCTGCATCTGACACTGTCATCTGACCACAAGCAGTGGGGGAGGGTTTGTTCCCAGCCTCAGGGCTGCGGCCTCCAGGGCCCTGCACAGAGCCTGACACATGGTAAGTAGGCAACAAATATTTTCCAGTGAATGAAAGAATGCACGTCACCCTGACTGGCTTGTTGTCTTGGTCATTTAGAGAAGCTTGGAATAAAGCCTCCACTGCCAGGTCATCACAATAACATTCAGAAGACTCATGATATGGCCCCCAAATGATAACCCTGCGTCATGCTTTGGTGCAATGCCTTTTCACAAGTTCCCCTGAACTGTAGGTGGCTCTTTCAGTTACCACTTAAACCGCTCACCCAGCAGAACACAAGCTGGGAACGCTCAGCTCTGAGGGGCGCTGCCAGCTGGGGCTGGAGGAGCAAGTCCAGTTTCACTTCTCCTGGAAGATCCTCTGATCCAGGATGTGGCTGGCAGTGAGGACGGGTGGCAAGGCCTCTGGGGAGATGTGACCTCACCTAAGGGCGGGGGCGAGAAAGATTGCTCAGTCGGGGACATGAAAGCCCAGCATGAAAGCCAAGAGCTCCCAGGGTTCTTTCCCTGGCTGGGTTGTGGTGAGACCTCCCTAAGGCATCCCATTGTTTCCTTTTTAAAAACACCAGGCCAAACAATGCTTCCCAGATCTGTTCCTAGACCCAGCCTGGGAGAGCAGAGACTCCAGGAGGGGCTGGCTCGGCTCCCACCCCTAGGGCCAGGTGGACGGTGGTGCCAGGGCCCCAGGCTGGCCCCACCTCCCAGGTCACAGAGTCCAGCTCTGCTCAAAACTTGGGTCATCATTCAGGGCCTCTGAGCCTCTTGGGAGACCCCAAGTTCCCTAAGGCAGGGCCAGGGTGGTACCCGCAGCATGAGTAAGGAGGAGAAGGGTATTTCACTGTGCCCTGGGCCCAGGGTGGGGAAGATGCTGGGAGGTTGGGAGGATTTAATGAGTTGAACTTAGACCATAGCCGGTCCTCTCCTGGACTTGCCTCCGGGAGCTGGCCTGCGGGGCAGGGGAGGTGAGGCGCTGTTGGGGGGTGGGGTTCATGCTTGGCTGGAGGGGGCCCTGCTGCAGTCCAGCAGGAAAGACAGCAGACCAAGAACCCCTGGAAGAAAGGCTGGACAGATCCACTCCAAAAGCTGGGCTGGCAGCAGCTGGCGGAAAAGACCTTGAGTTGCCTGCCATCCAGAGTCCCCATATGCAGAGGGAGGAGGTGGGAGCCTTGTAGAGAAAGAGAAAGACATCTTCAGAATGGTGGCCCCAGACCCAGAGGAAAAATATTGGGGCATGAACATGGCCTCCCATCAGTGGCCCAGCTATATGTCAGCACAATCACCCCCTTTTCCTCAACTGGCTACATTTCTGTTCTCACAACCCAAATGCTCCCACAGCCTGCACCCACGCCCTCCCTGACCATATTGATTTACTCTGCTTTCAGGGGACCTGTGGCCCCAACAGACAGGCTTCTCCCTCCTGCCTCCCACGTAGAGTCTGTCTCTCAGCCAGCTGCTGGGAGGCACCCAGGGAGAAGGAGGCCTGCTTCCCATCCAGTCTCTTGGGAGTCTCATCATTATTAACACTTGGAATTTGGAAATCAGGTTCATGTCCCAGAACTCACATCCCCTCAGAGCAGCTGTGCAGTCCATATCTCATGGTGAAGTCTGTAGCCTCCATGGGGCAGAGAATCTTATTTTCAGCTACTTCCCAGGGCCTACCACATCGTCAGGGCTTTATATTCACAAAGCAAATGAATGAATGATAGAAACTGCTAATTTTCACTGACTGTACACTGGGTCGGAGAAGGCAGTGGCACCCCACTCCAGTACTCTTGCCTGGGAAATCCCATGGACAGAGGAGCCTGGCAGGCTGCAGTCCCTGGGGTCGCTAAGAGTCGGACATGACTGAGCGACTTCACTTTCACTTTTCACTTTCATGCATTGGAGAAGGCAATGGCAACCCACTCCAGTGTTCTTGCCTGGAGAGTCCCAGGGATGGGGGAGCCTGGTGGGCTGCCGTCTATGGGGTCACACAGAGTTGGACACGACTGAAGCGACTCAGCAGCAGCAGCAGCACACTGGGTACGGTCTGACTGCTTTTCCTGTATCATCTCATTTCAACTTCACAGCAAACTAAGGGGTGGGCACTTCTCTGGTCCCCACTTTACAGATGGGAAACCAAGGCTCAGAGAGGTTAGATGGCTTGTCCAAAATCACTCAGGCAGGAGGGAACAGAGCAAGGACATAATTTTACATGTGGATTTTCTCCACCCTGGCTTGCTTTTCCTCTTGGAAAGTCTTGGGGAAGGTGGGTCCTTTAGCTTTTTGGGAACATCCCACAATCTGAGATGTTTGTACACCTGGAACTCAGGGTGTCATACACTCCCATCCCAGGTTCTTGTCAAATTCAGTTTTGCACTGTGTGTTGCAAGCCCACTGGGCTGAAGGAAATAGTAAGTCCTTCACACTTGAGTTGGTTATGAGCAGCTCTCGTGCCTGGCAGTCAGCTTCAGTGAAGCTGGTTGAGCCTCCCTGCACCCTCGCACCTGTCCTTGAGTCCACCACCCAGGTGACACACTCTCCCTACCCCTTGCTGCTTGCCAGCTTAAGCCAGGCGCTGAACTGGGAACTGGCCCGTGCAGGCCTTAAGGATCCACAGACCAGTCTCCCCATGAGGTCTCTGCCAGCAGAAGCCACAGAGAGTGGGGTGTACACAGGAAAGAGGCCCCCAGGGGGCTCCAGGGAGTGTGACCACCTCACCAGGATTGGTGATCACTGCTGCCTTTTTGGTAGAAATAAACTCACCAGTGACGACTCCGTCCCCAAATGAAACGATGGAAGTGACTTAGCAGCAGCAGCAGCCAAAACTAGGGACCCAGGAGAGAGATCTCAGTGAGGACTTGAATTGCCCGGCACTGGGTGAGTTCCCATTCAGATAAGCTTCCTCACATCCTTCTTGGGGCCAAGGTGTGTCTGAAGAGTAAATCGATAAAAGTGCTGTCCAGGTTTCTGTGTGAGTATGCCCACAGAGCCAGGCATGGTTTAGAGCACCTGAACCCCTTTCTGCCATAACCCTCTGAGGCAAGGGGAAGCCTTGCCCTGTGGGAAGCCCACACACAGCCCCTGGGCCGCCCCTCAGGTCTCCTGGGACAGCTTCCAGCCTGCCAATAAGGGTTCAGCGCCAAGTACCTGCATGGCCGAGGCCTCATCTGTGGCTGCAGGGTCAGCTTTCAGCCTGCCTCAGGACCAGGAGAGGAGGTCATTCCCGAGGTCACCTCCACCTCCCCTGACCCACCAGGGCAGGGGGTGGTGGGGGCAAGATTCCTTCCATCTCTACATCCCAGGAGCATCTTTTGTGGGCATCTCCCTAGGCGGGACCAATCTATTTCTCACAACTGTCCTGCCAGGTAAGCAGCCTGGACCATCATCCCCATTTGACAGGTGGGGAAACTGAGGCTGAAGTCATCACAAGGCCAGTGTCAGAGTTGAAAGCAGCTTCAGAGCTTCTGGCCTCCAAGACAACCAGCCCCTGCCCATCGCTGACTCCCTGGGAAAGAAAAAGCAGCTGGATAGGATGGTCCATAGCCTCGCTGGACAGTGAGCCCTGTTCTCTCACTGGTGCCCCATGGTGGGCAGAGTCACCCTAGAGGTGCTAGAATGAAGCTTAGGAAAGGGGAGCTGCCTTGCGTTCCAGTGAATCCCTTGGAGTCAGGTTTGTGTTAGCACGAGCGCCGACTGCCGCAGGATGAACTCAGGCAAGTCACTTAACATTCGATCCTCATTCTTGAGCATGCCCATTTACTCACACACACACACACACTCACAGCCATGTGCACACGCACCCCCACCCTCCACCAGTGCTCCCCAAGTGCCCTGCATGCGTGCGTGTGTGAGTGAGCGGGCGGGTGGGTGGGTGCCTGAGTGTCTGGAGCTCGCTCAGAGCCCCCCGCTCTTGGCTCAGCATCCGTGGCAGCCTTCTGCACAGGCAGCTGGCTCTGGAGGATGATTTGAAGGCTTCCGGAAGCAGCCTGTCCCCCAGAAGCATCCCTCCCCCTCAGCCTGCCTGTCGGGGGCTTCCCAAGCCGCTGCTGAGATCAGGATGGGGGACCCCCACAGTGACCCTACAGTGATTTCCATACACCTTCCCTTATAACCTCCCAACTACCCTGCAAGATGGGCAGTGATTCTTCATTCACCACCCTTGTGGTTGTGATAAGAAAACCCAGACTCAGGAAGGTGGGGGAGGCACTCAGGCCCCAGGTGAGAAGTGGCTGCACCAGCATGTCATCCCAGCTGACTTGGGTCTTCCTATCAAACCAGAGACCAGGCCTCGGTGAAACAGAGGCTCCAGAAGGCCACAAGGGAGCCCAAAGGAGAAAGAGAAAGGAGCCTCACTCTGGGACTGTGGTGGCTACCCTGAATACAGTTTCTAGATTTTTAGTTCATCTGTGGCAGTCTTGAAGCTGTCTAAAGCAGTAAGATCTAAAGATGGACAGAGCTGTGTTACTGCCAGATGTGCACATACACACATTCAGGCACACAGGCACACACACAAGACACATATACACAGATACAGACACACACATAGAGATACACACACAGACATATACACACACACACACACACATACACACAGACACACACACAGAGATACACATACAGACATATACATACACACACAGAGAGATACACACACAGACATATACATACACACACACAGACACACAGACACACACAAAGATACACACACAGACATATACATACACACACAGACACACAGACACACATAGAGATACACACACGTATACATACACACACATATACAGACATATACACACACACACACACATACACACAGACACACACACAGAGATACACATACAGACATATATATACACACACACAGAGATACACACACAGACATATACATACACACACACAGACACACAGACACACACAAAGATACACACACAGACATATACATACACACACAGACACACAGACACACACAGAGATACACACACATATACATACACACACATATACACACAGACACACACAGAGAGATACACACACAGACATATGCATACACACACATACACACACATACATACAAACACACACAAACACACATACACAGAGACACACAAAGATACACACACAGACATATACCTACACACATACACAGAGATACACACACAAACATATACATACACACACACACATACACAGATACACACACAGACACACACACAGACACACACAGAGATAGTCATACACACAGACGCAGAGACAGACATATAAATACATACATGCAAAAAGAGACACACACAGAGACACAGATAAATACACAGATACACAAACACACACCCGTAGACACATGCAGAGACATACACACACGCAGAGACATACACCCACACAGAGACACAGACACATACAGACAGACACACACATAGAGACATATACACACATACACACACACACACAGAGACACAGACACACACACAGATACACAGACACACAGGTGCCCATGGTGAGACTGACTCCATGAAGATGCAAGGGTCTGCAGGCTGGGATGTGCAGAGGGTTCTGATGAACAAACCCAGGAGATGCCCATGGACTGGGACAGGTGACCAGACAGGCACCCCACACCCAACTTCTGAACCTCTCCAGACAGCTACCATCCACTCAGCAAATGCTCAAGGGTCCCCACCTCCAGCTGGACACACTAGCTCATCACCCTAATTGCATTTCAATCCCCATGGTTACACAACATCCTGAGGTGACCCAGAGTTGGAGTCAGAACCCAGGTCTATCTGACTCCACAACTTTGGGCACTATGGGTTTGGGGAGGTTCCATATAGGCTCTGAAGGGAGACATAAGACGCTGTGCAGTCCAGGTCACATCCCAAGAGGAAAGCAGGGGGGCAGTGGATGGCCAGGGACACCTCTTCACAAGGACTGCTCTAACCAAGGCCGGTCCCAGAGAAGTGCCAGGCCTGTGGGTGGGCCCCCTAGAGGGTCTGTAGTCCTTTCAGCCCAGGGTCCTGGGCTCGGGGACTGAAGTCAGCCGTCAGGGTCATTGAGCCACTGGGGCTGGGGTGCTTGTATTTTTGGGGAGGTTGAGGCTGACCAGATGCTGGATCAGAGTCACACACTTAGGACCTAAAGGCTTAGGTAGCTTTGCTTTGGCTGATATACTGTGGTCCACGAATAACATTTAAAAAGTCATCCTAGTTGCTGACATTTCAGAATTAGGTGACTGTTGAGAATCTCCCAGTCCTCCAAGGCATTTACCTGCTGTAGGTGCATAATAGCCATCCACGACAGTGAAGCCAGCACAGCTCACCACAGTCCCCACCCCTCCCTATCGCCCACCTCCGGCTTCTCTGCTCATCTTGCCAATCCTAGTGGATCTTGCCAGATCTTACTGGTCATGTGCCTTCCAGCTCACAGATGGTGTGAGGTTCTCAGGTGAGCAGACCTCTTTCCAACTCTTCCCCAAGGTTCCTGGCCCTGCAATAGGCCCCCAGGGGTAGAAGTCATGCAAAGGGGTGTGATCACATGTGCTAGGGATGTTCCCTCCTGTGGGCAAACAGAAAGTCAAACTAAATGAGATGGGGCATCTCTCAGCACTGAGATTCTGTGATGCTATGAGTAGATGAAGGGTAGAGAAGAACAGATAAGGACGAGAAGGAAAGGAGAAATGGAGCAGGGGGAGATGTAGCCTGGAGGCTTAGAGGTGACAGAAAGGCGGCAAAGCTGCCTTTTGGACATCTCACTGTATCTTTGATGGTTAAAGGTGGTGGGTATGACTGCATCATTTAGCTAATGATGTATAACAAATCACCCTAAAACCCAGAGGCTTAAAGTAACAACCGCTTATTTAGCCCAAGGTCATGCAGGTCAGTGATGTGGGTTGGACTTAGTGGGGAGATCTTCTGGTCTTTGCAGGTTGTAGGCTGGTCCTGGCCAGGTGGTTCGGTGTCAGTGATGGGTCATCTGGGGACTGGAGGTGGTCAGCTAGGAAAATGATGGGGACAGAGTCATGTGTTTCTCATCCCCCAGAAAACCAGCTAGGCAGGGTTTCAAGAAGGTGAGCAGAAGCTTGTAAGGCCTCGAGACCTAAACTCACAACTGTTTCATGGTCCCCCTGCCACATACCGTTGACTGAATCAAGCCACAAGCCCCACTCAGATTCCAAGGGTGAGGAAGCCAGCTCCACCTCTGAGGCAGGAACTGGAAGGACACGTCACATTGTGTAGAAAGGAGAGGATAAGACAGCCATTTTCATAATCATTCTACCACAGACAGAAAGCACATGGAAATGACTTAAACAAGACAGACGTTTGTCTTGCTGTCATCGAAAGAAGTCCTGAAGTGGCTATCCAGAAGTGTTAGGGCAGCTCCTCAAAATCTTCAGGGATTCTTGACTTTTCCCAGTTTCTGCTCTGCCACCTCAATGTAGCTTCCACCTTTAAGGTTGCCTTGTGTTCCAAGATGGTTGTGGGAGTTCAGCCATCAGTCTTTATTCCAGGCAAGAAGCAGAACAAACTGGGGCAGACAAAGGAGGCAGTATGCTGAAGAGTGTGCTTTCCAGCTGAGTGGCCCCAGCAAAGCTTTTCATGTCTTCTTAGTCAACGCTAGCTATAAAGGGGGACAGGAGATATGGTCCTTGAGCTGGGAACTTGGCCACCCAGAATAAATCAGGTTTCTATCAGAAAAGAAAATATAGAGAATGAATATTGAGTATGAAACTAACAGCATCTGCAAAGGGAAGAGGGGTAGAGAGGAAGGGAGGAGTTAAGCCACTCTCCTTCTTGGCATTTTAACTAAAGGCCTGAGGACTATTTGGAAAGCAGTAAATCACTTTTTTTCTATTACTTTATTTGTGAAATTATATTACACATACAAAAGTGCATATTAAATGCATATGTGCATTTGTCAAAGAAAATGAACATCGATGTACCCAAAGAATGACCAGTTGCCACCCCCACCAATTGAGCCTGTGGACTCAGGGCAGTCCTTGAATCACCCACAGAGAGGTCTCCCCCACATAGCAAGTCTCCCCACAGCACCCACCACCCCAGGCTGAAAAGCTTGGGCGGAGACCCCGGCCCTAAGCAGGGCTGCCTCATATCTGGACATCACCTGCAGGAAGTCATAGTGGCGCTGCCACGCCATGTGGGGACAAATCCTCTCTGCTCCCCACCCCCGGACCTGGGCCAGGTTCAGCGGCACCCACATCTCTCTCACGTCTCGCTGGCTCCAGAAAGGACCCCCAAGGACCCTAAAGGGAAAAATCAGTTTAGTTCAGTCGTTCAGTCACATCTGACTCTTTGTGACCCCATGGACTACAGCACACCAGGCTTCCCTGTCCATCACAAACTCCCAGAGCTTGCTCAAACTCATGTCCATCGAATCGGTGATGCCATCCAACCATCTCATCCTCTGTCATCCCATTCTCCTCCTGCCTTCAATCTTTCCCACCATCAGGGTCTTTTCCAATCAGTCAGTTTGGTCTTTTCCAAAGAGAAAGATAAACGTTGGGAAATGCTAATGTCAGAAGAAGGTGATAAAACATATGGTGCGGATGAGTCCCCTCAGGTCTGGCCCAGACACATAGGCCCCCAGGATGACTTCCTGCCTCAGAGTGATTTGCCTTCATTTAGCCAAGGGGCTGGACCCAGACAGGGGCACAGAATGGCCTGGGTACCACAGCCTCAGCATCAGCATCCAGGCAAACCTACAGGAGTCACAGCCAAGTGGCAGCTCCCAGAGGGTGCCTGAGCCCCAGCCCAAGGAAAAGCAAAGCTTGTTTCATTTCTTGTCCAGTGGCTATTAGCCAGACACCCAGTGGAGCCCACTTTTTCTGCCAGATTCCTATGACCATCTCTTGGGGCACAGTGCTCTTAGCTGATGCCAGACAGAGCAAGAAAGAGCCACCAAGAATTCTAGGGCATGAGCCCTGCTCCTGTGGAATAAATACTCTGCGTCAGTGTCCCCAGAGGTGTCAAGCAGGGACCTCAAAGCTGTTCCAACAAGTGTGTTCCTTGTATTTGGCTCCTGAAAAGTATTATTTCATTTGAAGAAAAGCCTCCCAGCTGTGAATACATGAATGAATGAATGTTTGACAGCCATGGGCTAGAAGATCACTACTGATCTCCCCCACAAGTACTTAGTAAGAGGATGCCTGTGTGGACAAGCAACTGTGCAGGGTGAGGAAAAGAACCAGCCTTGCCCACTATCCCTGGGCAAAGGGTTCAAGGGTTCTATGAGGGAAGAAGACACACCCATCAGAAATTAGAAAGTGATTCAATAGCAGACCTTGCACCCGTTCCTCACTTGTTGGTCCCATCCTCCCTTCCATCAGTGCCTTGACTGTGCACCCACATTCCACCACCCAGTAGCCACTCCTGTCTTCCTTCTTGCAGGCAGGCGGGCAGGGGTGGGCGGCTGCTGACTGATGCCCCAGGAGTGATGGCACCCCTCCTTGCTGGTTATCAGTCCAGATGTGGCAAGAGAAGGCTGGAACGGAGGTTTCAGGGAAGGGCTCATTTGGCTCCTTTCTCTTTCTCCTTTCTCTCTCATCCTCTTCCTGCCACTGTCCTGCAGAGAAGGGAGCCCAGAGCCACCTAGAAGTCTCACTCCTGCCCAGAGGGGCTGCCAGCACACGAGGAGGCAGAGCTGAGGGAACTGTGGAGACCAGGCTCTGAGTCTCCCACAGAGCCCTGTGCTCCCAGACCTGTCATTCTAGGAGGCCCAGAGCACCCCACTGCATAAGCCCACCAAGGGATAGGGGGTGCTTCTGTGCTTTGCAGCTGCAGACACCCCCCTGATGTGGTCTGATGGGGTTATCATCAAAGGACCACTTTTCTGCCCAAAGATATTTGGGCAGAGTTTTCAAAGATGAGCATGAATTTGCCGGAAGAATAAGGCAGGAAGAACATTCCAGGTAAAGAGAGCAGCAGGAGGAAGAACAACACAAAGTAAAAAGCATAACTCCTTCAGGGTGGCAGGAAGTCCGGAACAACAACAGTTGACACTGAATATCATCAGGGGCAGGGGCTCTTCTAAGTGATTAAGCTCATTTAATCCTCACAATGACCAATGAAGACATGCAAACTTGATCCTCATTTCAGGATTAAGTCAACCTTATCCCCAAGAGACAACTGAAGCACAGAGAGGGTAATGGTCACACAGCTCAGAAGTGTCAGAGCTAGGATATCCAGTAAAGCCCCTGGCCCCAGAGTCCAGACTCTGAAGCTTTCTGCTCTGAATCCTGACTGTCACATCACCTTGGGCAAGTCCTTTAACTCACCTAGCCTCTATCTCCTCAACTGTGAAATGGAGACATAAAATCCTAATCACCACCCAGATACCTGAGTACCAGGACTTTTCAGATTTTGTGTGTGTTTATAAGGCATCCTTTGTCCTTTCTCCCTCAAGGAGGCAGTCTCGGGACTTGGGTGGGTCCCCATGTCCACATCCCCACTGGACCACTTTCTTCCTAAGTGGCTTTAGTCAAGTATTTTAATTCTCAGAACCTCACTCAGTGTAAAATGGAACTAGTGAAACTGGCTGTAGGGTGGGGAGGGGCTGTGGGAGTGTGCACCCCCAGGAAAGCCCGCAGTCAGAGTGCCAGGCACATTGCAGATGCCTGCCGAGGCGAGGTCCCAGGACCGGGAGCAGAGCAGGTCAGGAGCACAGACAGGAGCGGGAGCCAGCACGGAGGAGGCTGGCAGGCAGGGTCAGCCCCGTCAAATGCCGCGGAGAGGGCAACTGCGATAAGAGCCTCCAAGTGCCTGTCAGAGCTGGCAATTAGGAGGTCATCAGTGACCTTGGCAGTGGCCATGGGGGCAGCGGGAGGGCAGGAGGCAGGCGCGAAGGGAGTGGAAGCTGGCAAGGCGAGAAAGGCCCTCCCCACGGAGGAGATAACTAGGAACACCAAACAGAAGTGATAAGGCCTCAGCGGCGGGGCAGGCCATCCGGTTCTGAGGCACGCAGCTGGGCCCAGCCCCCGGCGGCAGAGACCTGGCCCCACCCCTTGAGGACTTCATAGCCTGGCAAAGGCAGGACGGGCACTTCCAAGGACACACAGGTTTTGCTTTCAAGTCACTAAGGCATCACTTCAGAGCGCTGGTCCTCCAGGGCTTGAAGGATCTCTTGCTCTGACTTTGTTGTCATAAATTTCTATGGACACCTGGGAGGATAGACAGGCATGCATCCCAGATAGGTGCATGGATGGATGGATGGAATCCTAATGATAAAAGGAAATTGAACTATTTCAAAATCCCAAACTAGCTTATAGCAGTTTAGTAACTACTGAAAAGAGGGTTCCGCTGCATCCTGCCAATGAAAGTAAAAGTCGCTCAGTCGTGTCTGACTCTTTGTGACCCCATGGACTTATAGAATTCTCCAGGCCAGAATACTGGAGTGGGTTTCTTTTCCCAAAATGGGTCTCCTGCATTGCAGGCGGATTCTTTACCAACTGAGCTATCAGGGAAGCCCTACCGATAGACACACATAAAGGTAATAGCTAGCTCTCTGACCCCATCCCTCCCACCCAGTTATTGGATGGACAGATGGATAGGGTGGATGGATGCATGGATGGACAGGAAGGTGGGCACGTGGGTGGGTGGGTGGGTGTAGAGGTGGATGGATGGATAGAGTGAATGAGTTGGTAGATGGGTGAATAAGTGAATGGGTGTGTGGATGGGTGCGTGGATGGAACAGTTGGGTGATGTGCTTTGGGTGCAGTAAGTGACCACTCAGATCCCCCAAAACATTTTGAAACAAACCAGAAATACCGTATGTTTTCCCATGAATACAGTTACTTAAATATCATCCAGCCAGTGTCTTCCACTAACTTGACCATCACTGTTTTGGTTACAAAATTCAAATGTTTCATCCAGTTGCAATCTGGGAATGAAATAGTACTTCCCCTTCCATCTACCTCTGTGAAAGTCACTCAGTCGTGTCCGATTCTTTGCAACCCCATGGACTAATACAGTCCATGGAATTTTCTGGGCCAAAATACTGGAGTGGGTAGCCTTTCCTTTCTCCAGGGGATCTCTCCAATTCAGGGATGAACCTACGTCTTCTGCATTGCAGGCAGGTTCTTTACCAGCTGAGCCACAAGGGAAGCCCAAGAATACTGGAATGGGTAGCCTGTCCGTTCTCCAGCAGATCTTCCCAACCCAGGAACTGAATCAGGGTCTCCTGCATTACAGGCAGATTCTTTACCAAATGAGCTATCAGATCAGATCAGTCGCTCAGTTGTGTCTGACTCTTTGTGACCCCATGAACCGCAGCACGCCAGGCCTCCCTGTCCATCACCAACTCCCGGAGGTCACTCAGACTCACATCCATCGAGTCAGTGATGCCATCCAGCCATCTCATCCTCTGTCGTCCCCTTCACGTCCATCGAGTCTGTGATGCCATCTAGCCATCTCATCCTCTGGTGTCCCCTTCTCCTCTTGCCCTCAATCCCTCCCAGCATCAGAGTCTTCTCCAATGAGTCAACTCTTCGCATGAGGTGGCCAAAATATTGGAGTTTCAGCTTTAGCATCATTCCTTCCAAAGAAATCCCAGGGCTGATCTCCTTCAGAATGGACCGGTTGGATCTCCTTGCAGTCCAAGGGACTCTCAAGAGTCTTCTCCAACACCACAGTTCAAAAGCATCAATTCTTCGGCGCTCAGCCTTCTTCACAGTCCAGCTTTCACATCCATACATGACCACAGGAAAGACCATAGCCTTGACTAGGCGAACCTTTGTTGGCAAAGTAATGTCTCTGCTTTTGAATATGCTATCTAGGTTGGTCATAACTTTCCTTCCAAGGAGTAAGTGTCTTTTAATTTCATGGCTGCAGTCACCATCTGCAGTGATTTTGGAGCCCAGAAAAAGAAAGTCTGACACTGTTTCCACTGTTTCCCCATCTATTTCCCATGTAGTGATGGGACCAGATGCCGTGATCTTCGCGTTTTCTGAATGTTGAGCTTTAAGCCAACCTTTTCACTCTCCACTTTCACTTTCATCAAGAGGCTTTTTAGTTCCTCTTCACTTTCTGCCATAAGGGTGGTGTCATCTGCATATCTGAGGTTATTGATATTTCTCCCGGCAATCTTGATTCCAACTTGTGTTTCTTCCAGTCCAGCGTTTCTCATGATGTACTCTGCATATAAGTTAAATAAACATGGTGACAATATGCAGCCTTGACGTACTCCTTTTCCTATTTGGAACCAGTCTGTTGTTCCATGACCAGTTCTAACTGTTGTTTCCTGACCTGCATACAGATTTCTCAAGAGGCAGGTCAGGTGGTCTGGTATTCCCATCTCTTTCAGAATTGTCCACAGTTTATTGTGATCTACACAGTCAAAGGCTTTGGCATAGTCAATCAAGCAGAAATAGATGTTTTTCTGGAACTCTCTTGTTTTTTCCATGATCCAGCGGATGTTGGCAATTTGATCTCTGGTTCCTCTGCCTTTTCTAAATCCAGCTTGAACATCAGGAAGTTCACAGTTCACATATTGCTGAAGCCTGGCTTGGAGAATTTTGAGCATTACTTTACTAGCATGTGAGCTGAGTGCAATTGTGCGGTAGTTTGAGCATTCTTTGGCATTGCCTTTCTTTGGGATTGGAATGAAAACTGACCTTTTCCAATCTTGTGGCCACTGCTGAGTTTTCCAAATTTGCTGGCATATTGAGTGCAGCACTTTCACAGCATCATCTTTCAGGACTTGGAATAGCTCCACTGGAATTCCATCACCTCCACTAGCTTTGTTCATAGTGATGCTTTCTAAGGCCCACCTGACTTCACATTTCAGGATGTCTGGCTCTAGGTCAGTGATCACACCATCATGATTATCTGGGTCATGAAGCTCTTTTTTGTACAGTTCTTCTGTGTATTCTTGCCACCTCTTCTTAATATCTTCTGCTTCTCTTAGGTCCATGCCATCTCTGTCCTTTATCGAGCCCATCTTTGCATGAAATGTTCCCTTGGTATCTCTGATTTTCTTGAAGAGATCCCTAGTCTTTCCCATTCTGTTGTTTTCCTCTATTTCTTTGCATTGATCACTGAAGAAGGCTTTCTTATCTCTTCTTGCTATTCTTTGGAACTCTGCATTTAGATGTTTATATCTTTCCTTTTCTCCTTTGCTTTTCGCTTCTCTTCTTTTCACAGCTATTTGTAAGGCCTCCCCAGACAGCCATTTTGCTTTTTTTGCATTTCTTTTCCATGGGGATGGTCTTGATCCCTGTCTCCTGTACAATGAGCTATCAGGGAAGCCCTATTTCCTTTTATTATGTCCAGGACCTCGACTTGATAACAGAGCAGAGCTGTCTCTTCTGCAGAGAATCTCCACAATATGAGTCTGATTTAGAAGGAGCGGAGAGGAAGAAAACAACTTTTGCATCTTAGAGAGGGGTCACGCACTCCACCACTGCCCCCCACCAGAGTATGTTGGTCTATTAGCCTTTGTGGAGCACCTGAAACAGGGCCCAGAATATAATAGTTGCTCACTGAACATTGGTTTCTTTTCTGTTTAGTTGAAATCATTACACATTTCAGGGAGTGCTAACTGAGCGGTTTTTCTAGGCTTAGCATCATCATAGGGATTCTAGGAACAACAGTGATCAACCCCAACAAGGCCCCAGCCAGCCACCCAATTCTCACCACTCAGGAGAAGAGAGGCCACTTCTCTGAAGCCAGACTCACCTGATGCAGGCCAGGAAACCACTCCCTTGCCCTGGACCACGACACAGCAACCGGGCAGCCAGAAGGACGGAATCCAGTGCTGGCCCTGCCCCTTACCCAGCTGTGTGACCTTAGGCAATGACTTCACTTCTCTGAGCCCCATGCCTTTCATTTGTAAACTGTGGAGAATAATAGCCCCTGGGTACAAAGATGGTTGTGAGGATCATGTAAAAAATAAGTGCAAAGCCTTTTTTAGCTCTGCATCCATCGATAAATACTAATAAATAAATAATAATCACATAGTGATCATCACTTTTACTTTTGTAAAATAATAACAATTCTCCCCTAGATCACTCTCAATTGTACAAATGTACTGGGTCTCACAATCACAGTGAGACAGAGCAGAGGTTCTCAACCAGATTATGTCCATGAGGAAATGCACTGATCAGAAAGGTTAAGACATTGGCCTGAGGTCACACAGCGAAAACACAGACCTCAGGGAGATGCCCCCAACCCCTGGTCAGGCACCTTTTCAAGGACCTTCCTGAAGCCTAGCAAGACAACTGCTCGGGGCCAGGCCCTGCTCATCTTTGTCCTATCTTCCCCTCCCCCTTCTCCAGGCAAACATGATTTCATTCAGCCCCAATGTGTGAGAAGCTCGGGCTGATGCATAATTCATGACACCAATTTGCATTCTCTCCGCCAGGACTCCACTCTCTTCCCCCACCGCCCCCAGCCCAGCCCAGCCGCTCCTCCCAGATCGAGCATCTGCGATTCCCAGTTGACATTTTCCAGTGGCTCTGGAAGCCCCATCCCAGAGCCGGAAATGCTTCACAAATCTCAGAGTGGCTCCTTGCCCTGTGGACCTTGGCAAAACGGTTTGGGCGGGGAGAGGGGACTTCCTTGGGGAACTGTGGTTCAGGCCTCCTTCCAAAACCTGCACTTACTGCCCACGCGTCAGGTTCTAAGCCTCGTCCCCCTGCAGAAGGTCACACCCTCTCTACGTGGCCCCAAACCCCAAAGTACCAAGTCAGGTTTGCTGACCCCCCACCATTGGCAGGGCTTGTCCCCAGGTGAGAAGATGGGTCTGCTGGGGTCCAACCAGACACTCCCTCCATGGCCAGGCCCAGGGGCCGCACCCCCTGCACACAATTTGGTGGAGGCCTAGGAGGCTGAGGCCTTGACTCTGCAGCCTCCTCCCCTGGTCTGAGCCCTCCTGGCCCCAGTCTTTCCCCAGGGCTAGGAGTAGGGGGGAACTGCATGGCCAGACTCCCCATCGGGAGGCCTGGCAATCCCCAGGGAACAGGCCCCAGACCCCCAGAGTGAACAGACAGCGGAACCCAGACATCAAGGAAGCCTACAGGAGCATAAACGGGCTGGCCACCTCAAAACAGTGCCCTAGAGTAGCTGGCTGTGGGACGGCTGACAGCCCAGGGCAGGGTTGGAGTCTGAGGATGAGTCCCGCTGGTCCAACCCCTGCAACCCTGCCGTGGCTGAGTGTCCATTCCTGCAGGGCATCCTGCAGGGCGGTGGTCCTCCAGGCCCATCCCCACTTTACACATGAAAAATCCCCGGGCAGAGAGCTGAAGCAGTCCACAACTGGGAGGAGGCAGCCTGGACTTGAACGCAGGTCAGTAGAGAGCCCCCAGCCCCGCCCCACCCCCACCCCCCACCCCAAGGTCCCAAGAGAAAGAGAGGCACAGATCCACGTTCCTATCGGAGGATCCCTCCCACTGCCCCGCACCAAGGCCAGCTGCTCTGTGGGGAGCGCGGGGCAGGCAGAGACATTCTTGCTGAGCCTCGGCCACCTTATCGGTCAGCAGACATGGTGAGGTCAGTGTGGCTTCATCAAGCCTCACCTCAGCCCAGGCTTCCTGGGCCCTCTGTTGTGTCTTCGAGGCGAGAGTTGTCTCTACAGGCTATCTTGTCATCTTCCAGTCAGGGCTGGTGAAGGACCTCCTGGAAGGGCTCTGGGAACCCAGCACCATTTCCAGAGACAGCCCTGGAAAGTCTCAGGGGACCACCCTCCTGACCCCTCAGGCCGAGGGCATGACAGAGGTTGGCGTTGCACAAGGCTCGCCTACATTCCAGATCCAACGATAATGCTCATTTTTTGGATGAGGAGGCAGAAGTTGAGAGATTGTTTCATGCCTGGAAGATTCTTGGCTATTGGATGGGGAGTGTGGGGGTGGGGTGGGGGCAGGTGACACAGGTGAGGCTTGAAGGCCTGTTTAACTGGTCCACATGCCTCAAGCCTTGTTGGAAGACCTAGACTCAGACCTTTTAGACTGATGTGGACACCGAGGCCAGAGAGGTTTAGCGGCCTGCCAAGGGCTACACAGTGTGACCAGCAGAGTCACGTACAAACCCAGTCTCTTGGCCTCAGGACCTGCCCACTCCACCATACCCCACTGCATCACCAGGTCAAGAACACCCATTTCACCCATCCTGTGGGGAGAGAGCCTCTGGTTTAGAGGGCTTCCTTCCCTTGGTGCTAATGGGTAAACTGAGGCATGGACTAGTTACCTCTTCCCCTGCAAGCTCCAAGCAAGAGGAGTCCCTGGTTCCATGTATACCTCCCGAGTACAAGCTGTGTCCTTGGTCACCCCCACGGAATCCTCACAACATTATCATGAAGAGGGTGCTCTTGTCCCCATTCTACAAATGGGAAAACTGAGGCCAGTGAAGTCATTTGCCCTTGGCCAAAATGTGAGGTGAATGGTGACCTCCAGTTCCCGAAGGCTCAAGCTATGACTCTGGCCTCAGGGTGGCCTGGGGGTTCAAGCTGTGAACCCAGAACCCAATGGCTGGGTCAAACTCTGCCAGCTGTGTGACCTGCCAAATTCCAGTGTGGTCATTTGTGAGATGGGTAATGACCACGTCAGTCTTATAAGCTGTTATGAGACAGTTCATGTAGGGTGCTTAGAACCAGGTGGCACATGGGAGATTCTACACATGGATTCCTGCTGCTACTAGTAATAGGGATTGAATGGAGCTTAGAAAGTCTGAGGCCTTAGAGCCCCATGGTTCTCAAACCTACACAAGCATCAACATCACCTGGACGGCCCCCTGCCCCCACTGCATAAGGATCTGCTTTTGTGAAAGTCCCCATGTAGGTGATGCTGCTGACCTGGGGTCTACACTTTGAGAATCACAGTGCACTGTGCAGAGCTTGAAATTTAAAAAATTCACACACAGCCCCGTTGGCAGGAGTAGTGAAACATGGGCTCTAGGGCTCAGAGGGGATGGCTTTGGGGAGCTCCCTGTGGGCCCCGAAGCAGGAGGACACAATTAAGTCCATCCGATTCCCTAATTGCTGTGCTCTAATAATTGTGTGTTAATTGTTGAGGGTTATCTCTCTGGAATGTAATTGTCCCCAGGCCCCAGTTGTTGGCTGGAGTGATGCCAGGTGCCTCTTCTAGGGTGGAAGTCACTCGGGCAGAATCCTGGGTTGGGAGTGTCCCAACCAGGTCTCTCCCACCCCGCTTACCAAGTCAGGCACACAAATCAACAATTGAATGTAGCTTCTCCTCCAAGGAAGAGCCTGCCTCAGCCAGCTGCTTCTCGAGGACTCACTGAAGCTTCCAGTCAGCTGGGAGATGTGTGCCATCTCCAGGGACAGCACCCAAGGCTCAGAGAGGCCAGGTGACTTACCTGAGGACACAGCTAAGAAGCGAGCAGCGTAGTCCCAACCCCATAGGGCTTCCGGCAGCTCCCTGTTCATCCTCCGGATCTCAGTTCAAGTGCCCTTCTTGGCACCTCCGCCCCCACCCCTGCCTCCCAGAACCAAAATGGAAGGTGTCTCTCATTCTCAGGGGCTTGCTGGCCCGAGGCCCTAGGTGCTGGAGGCGTGTCCCCAGAGCCTACCCCCACAGCCGGCTGGGGGTCAGCTCTCATTCCCGGGTCCCTGCTTCTGCCGCAGGTGGCCCCAAGATGGGACCAGCACAGTGCCTGGCCTGGCCTCTGCTTGGATGTCTGTGCTTGTCAAGCACTTTGTCTTAGGACAGCAGCACCAGGATGTCTTGCCCTCTAAAACTGAAGTTCTGCCCACCTTGCCTTCCGCACCTGTGAGATCATGACTTCATCCACCTGATGGCACCCTGAGGCCCTAGGGGATAACACACAGGAGACTTGTAATGCCCTCGGCTGTCCCGGTTTGCCCAGGAATGAGGAGTTTTTCTGAGGGGCACTGGGGTGGGGGTGGGGGGGCGTGCAGGACTTTCAGCTAAACCTGAGGTCGTCCTAGGCAAAAAGGGCCTGTTGGTCAACCTCTATGACAAGCACTTGACGCGTGTTTTAGCGTTTAAGGCTGAGGACTAGAGAGGAAGAGATTCACCCCTAAGACTGCCCAGCAAGTCAAGAGTGAAATTGGCTGATACCCCAATAGTCTTCCCTGCCTCCTGGGTTTGTTCACCTGCCAGGTGCTTCTGACACCTGTTCCCGTGCCTGCAGCCGAGGATCTGTGCATGGCTGGGGTGGGGGTGTGGGGGGCTCAGCAGGCAGAGAGAGCCCTGCAGGGGCTGTTGAGCAAGCAGGTGGGGCTTGGCAGGCTACCCCTCTCCCTGCCTCGCTGCTTCACCTGCCCTTCTCCTTGAAGCGTTTTCCTCTAACAAACACAGTCAAGTTCAAAACAAACATTACCGTTAAACCCAGCTGCCAGCCACAGGAGCAAACCAGGGTGCGACGGGAAGGCGGAAGGAATGGCTCTCCCTGAGTGAGCATTGTAGGGTGCTCCTGGCACCCAGACAGGAGGGACCCACACCCAGCTAGGGTCAGTGCACCCTGGGAAGCCTGCGGGGTCCTGAGATGGGTCAACCCAGGGGTGCTGCAGGGCATAGCCCCCCAAAAGTCATGCCAGCCTGCTTGGCCAAACAGGCCAGGGCAATAGATGGAGAGTTAGCTGGGTGGGGCTCTGGTTTGCTGGGCTTCAGCACCTCCCAGGCCAGGTATAAACCCAGACTCGGCCACTTACCTGTCAGTTTCCCTGGGCAACTTACACAACCTCTCTGAACCTGTTTCCTTATCAGCTCATCTTTCCCGAGTGGTCTTCCCTGTGACTGGCCCCGGCCTCAGGACTGGATGTGGAATAAGACACTTAATCCTCAGTGCAGGGCAGCAAGGAAGTTGCCCAGAGGTGAGGCCTCTGGGCTGGAAAGTCAGAACCAAGACACAGGGATGAGGACATCGGGGCTGGTGAGGAGCAGTAATAAAGGTTTGTGTTCTATGCAGAGCAGGAAGATCAAGAAATTAGCTTTTTTCCTTCCAACTTTTTATTTCTGAAACACTAGTGCTGGGCATGCACTGGCATATAGTCAGTGCTCAGTAAAAGTTCCTGGAATGAATGAATGGCTGCTTCCCGCAGTGAGCATCTGTAGCAAATACGAACACATCCGGCAGCAGGTTCTTCCCACAGATGTCTCCTTGGGTACCTTCTTCTCCCAGCCTTGATGTCGAAGTGTCCATGTGCATCCCTAGTGGCTTCTCGGGGAGGCTCCGGCTCAAGGCTGGACACATTCATGCAGAGGATGGCTCCACTGGTGGAGACTTGGGAGTACCTGCCCTCCCTAGCTCCTTGCCACCCCATGCCCAGGGCAGCCAAGTCAGCGGGGATCCTGGGCCTGGCCTCTGCTCTGAAATGCTGGCCTTCCTCCTGGTGTACACACCCCATCATCCTTGTGCCCATGTGCTTTGAGGATTCGGTGCTGTGTCTGGATGGGGCAGGGCAGCCACCAGCCCTGCCTGGCCATGCTGTTTACAAACCAGCTCCTGGGCAAAGCTCAATAAACCACAGGTCTTCCTAGGGCAGAAGTCACCCCTGGGACAAGCTTGGTGGGGAACTTGGAGACTGCCTGAGACATGGATGGCTCCTGGAGTCCCTTGGTGGGGATGTAGCTGCATGCAGCTCATGGCAGGAAACACACCAAAAAGACTGAGAAAAGGGAGGCCTGGAGGCCAGTGCACAGCCCTGGGCCTTATTCCCTGGGCCTGGGCCAGAAGGCAGCCCGGGACCCTGAGGCGCAGCCCAGCACCTCCCAGCTTCAAGTGGGGAGCAGGAGAGCGGGGAGGGAATAGCAGAGCCCCAGGACACGCAGTTGGGGCTGGCAGTGCCGAAAGCCAAGCAGTCAGAGTTACCTGACCCTCAGGGGGTGCATAGGCCAGGCTTCTCCCCCACTCCCACACCCTCCATTTGTCCCTTCCCTTTAACCCATGCAGGCTCTCCAAACCCCCACCTGCAGCTCATCTTCCCCCTCACCTCTGCCCACCTCAGGCTGCTTTCTCCATGCTCTTCCCCAGATGGAAAATCTGCTCACATTTCTGTTGCTTTCCAGATTCTAATCTGGAGTCTACAACTGAGGGCAGCTGTATGACCTGGGGCAAGTCACTTAAGCTCTCTGAGCCTTGGTTTCCTCAGACGTACGGCTCCACAGTCATAATGAAAATGATCATTTATTGCTGCCTACCGTGAGTCAGGCATTTTACAAAACTGACTTGCTTAACCCTTACAGTCCTGCATGTGAGTAGTTATGAGCCCATCCTACAGACAAGGAAACTGAGGCTCAGAGAGCTTGAGTAAGTGGACAAGAGTCCCCAGCCAGAGACAGCAGGGTCAGAGGCAAACCAAAGCAAAGAAGGGTGGTCCTGACATTTTCCCTGCAGAATGAGACCATGAGGAAAACAGGCTGAAGGGAACCACCCAGCGCAACACAGAGCCCTCTGGCTTTGCCTGGTGGAATGACCCCTGGCTGTCCTAGACTCTGGAGCCCCACGGGGACACAAGAACAGGCTCTGTCTAGCCACGGGGGCTCCATTGTCCTGTCTATAAATGGGGTGAAGCTGACCCTGTAAGCCAATGATCTCCAATCTGTTTGGCACCAGGGACTGGTTTCATGGAAGACAGTTTTTCCACGGACCAGGGCGGGTAGGGGGGATGGTTTCGGGATGATTCAAGCACATTACATTTACTGTGCGCTTTATTTCTATTATTATTACATCAGATCATCAGGCATTAGATCCCAGAGTTTGAGGACCCCCTACTCTAAGACATGAGAGAGTAAAAGTGAGGTGAGGCCAGCCAGGAGAACCCCAGGTGCCCTGTGGAGAGCATGGAGTGGCAGGCACCAAGGTCCTGGGGCCAGAAGGAAGTGAACGTGTGGCATCGGCCATCTGGGGTGACCAGAGGGGACTAGAGGGCAGCATCTGGTTGGATGGGAGCCTCTGAAGCCTGAGTGCTGTGATTCAATCATCAGTTTACAGCTTCCTTCTATTCACAGGGAGGAGCACTGGCTGGAGGGGACCAGAAAACGAGGGAGCCCAGCGAGGGGGCCCCGGGGACCGAGGACAGTGGCCTGTAACGAGGTGCCAGCTGGAGCCAGGGGAAGCAGACAAGCACAGACACGACAGGGGTTGGAGGCAGAAACCATGGACCTGGCTGGTGGGCCAAGCATGGGGCAGGTGGCAAAGGGAGCCAAGGGAAGGCACAGGTTCCTGGCACAAGTGACGGTGGAGGCAGGGGGTGGGGAATACTGATAGGGAAGACTGGGTCGAGGGGCAAAGGAGAACTCTGTGCAGTTCCCACTGCGTTTTCGTGCCTGGAAGGTGCAAGGAGGGGTTGTGGGGCTGCGGGAGGCTAGGCTGTGGGGTGCTGAGCCTGGGGGGCTCACCTCCGTGTGCCTATATGCCAAAGCCAGGGTCAGGGCCCACCCTGCCTGGAGGAGATTAGAAAAAGGAAACAGGAGCCACAGAGGAGTGACATGTAGCAAGAAGAGAACAAAGAAGAAGCCACTGGATCTGGCAGTCTTGCAGCGGGACATCTGACTTAATGGAGGCAGTGGGGGAACTGGGGTCAAAAGCCAGGTTTGAGAGGACATGGGTCCATTTGGAAAAGTTTGACCTTGATGTGGCACAGAGGAGGGGAGTGCCCTGGCTAGAGGTTTCTAGATCATGTCCTGGGATGGATAGACCAGAAGAGAAGGACCATGTAAGCATGAAGCTCCCTGAAAGGCCGGAGGAGCTGGGGCCTGGCATCCAAAAGGAGGGGTTGACCTGGGAGAGGAGGGACCCTTCCCCACTTGCAGCAGGAGAGGAGGCAGATGGAGGGGTGTGAAGTGGGGTTTGGGAAGAGTGAGCGAAGGACTCCTGCCCCCTCATCTCTCCCCACCCCTCACCCTGCACTTGGTTCTTCCTATCCACTCTCAAAGCAACTGGAGCCAAACATCAAGGCTGGCCTCATGCAAGGGGTTCTCCACTCCTGGGGCCAGGGACTGGGCTGGGCAGGGATGCAGGTGCAGAGGGTCATGGACCACATGGGCAGGATGGGGATGGGGGGGTGGGGTGGGAGGAGAGCCGCAGAGCCACATCCACTCTACACACTCAGGAGGCACTGCTGAGGGTGTGGGCAGGGCTGGAGCTGCCAGACTCTCCTGAGGGGGCGAAGGTGGCAGGGAGGGGGCGGAGTATCCTGTGGGGCCTGCTTGCCCCTCACACCTCTGGCCCAACCAGTGAGCCAGACTTTGTAGGGTCCTGTGCAGGTGTGTGCTAAGCCGCTTTAGTCATGTCCGACTCTGCCACTCTATGGACTGTAGCCTGCCAAGCTCCTCTGTCCATGGAATCCTCCAGGCAAGAGTACTGAAATGGGTTGCCATGTCCTCCTCCAGGGGATCTTCTCAACCCAGGGATAGAACCCGCATTGGCAAGCAGGTTCTTTACCACTAGCATCACCTGAGAAGCCCCCTGCGCAGGCAACATGCAGTAAAGACACCAGAAAGAGAAAGGAACACACATTCCAGGTACCATGCCAGACCTTTTATAATTGGGACATCATCAAGTCATGCCCCCATCTTACAGATGAAGGAACTGAGGCTCAGGGAGGCTCAAGGATGCATCTGCTGCTGCAGCTTCCTTCAAAGCTTGGACTCTGGGGCCAGAAGACTTGGGTTCCAATCTGGGCTCTACCCATCTGTGATCTAAGACAAGGTGCTTACACCATTGTGCCTCGATTTCCCTGGCGGGGAAGTGAAACCAATGACAATCCTCCATGCTCAGGCTGCTATGTGGTCACAAGAGCCAGGCCACATGCAGCGCAAGCCCTCTATAGGTGCCAGGCACCCAGCAAGAGCTTGCTGGCTGTCAAGGTTAATCCCAAGATGCCAGAGGCGGCCCTAGACCAGGGGTTGTGAGAGTGGAGCCCACGTTGACTACTCATTCTGGACTGAGCAGGACCTCCATCTGTGGGATGAGTCTCTCCAACAGACCATTTCTTGGTGCTGGCTTATGTTTTAAGTTAGTAAAGCAGGTGAAGGGAGAAGGGCAGGTGGGCAGAGGTTCTGGAGGCAGGGGAGGAAGGGAGGGCATCCCCACCAGGTGATTGAGTGGTGGTGGGTTGCAGCACTGAGGGGCAGATTAGAGGACAGAGGAAAGCCAAGGTCACCAGGATGGGGCTGACTCGGCCACTGAGACCCAGACCTAGACCTGGCCTTCTGGGCTGAGACACCTTTGTGGTACCCTGGGAGGAGCGGCACCAGAGACCTCTCACCCATCAGGAAAGCATCTCCTCTGGCATTCTACCCATCTGGCATGTGCCTCAGCTCCCGCCTCGAGGGCATAAGCCAGCCAGAGACGGAGCCTGGATCCAAACTTGGGTCACCTGGACCCAGTGCCCAGGGCTCAGTCACTGCTCCATCAACCCCTCCAAGCAAAACCCTCCCACCTTAAAGGCCCACCTAGAAGACGGTCCCTGAGCCTGGGGATTCTGTCATCCTGGTTTCCCTGGATGGGAGCCTGAAGCTCAGCCCTTTCCCCCTGGGGCCTGCAGCCTGCAGTGTGGGGTGAGGGGTGGGTATGGAAGGAGATATAGCTGGGAGGTGGGCCTCCAGGGAGGGGTCATGGTCATTGCCAGGTGCGGAACTCACAGGAAAGGTTCCAAAAGCCACCTACTCTAACAGACTCATCTCTCAAAATCCACTGAAGCCAATAAGGCAGGGGCCACCTGAAGGGTAGGGATCCTGACTGAGATCACACAGCAGGGCAGTGGCTGAGCTGCCCCACACAGGGCTGGCCAGAGAGGGGTGGTACCCAGCCAGGTACCGGGTCTGTTGGCCCCGAGCATCCCTGTGGGCTGCAGGAAGGGTCTGGAGCTCACGGGGCCCTGATGGGCAGGGGTGGGAACCAGCACTGAGAACATCCCACCCAGCCACGAGGGAAGTGGGAAGCGGCAGGGCTGGGGGGACTCACTGCCTTCTCATTCCTTCGAGTCAACCCTGCCGGGAAGAACCCCAGTGCCCATGCTTCCAATGGGAATGCATGCTGCTGCTGCTAAATCACTTCAGTCGTGTCCGACTCTGTGCGAACCCACAGACGGCAGCCCACCAGGCTCCCCCGTCCCTGGGATTCTCCAGGCAAGAACACTGGAGTGGGTTGCCATTTCCTTCTCCAATGCATGAAAGTGAAAAGTGAAAGTGAAGTCGCTCAGTCGGGAATGCATAGGGACACCCAGTTCGCCCCAGCCTCTCAGCCAGGCAGCAACCAAGTGAGTCTGGGGTCTGGGACCAGGTGGTGTCAGGCTCTTTGGAAACACTCAGGGCTCTGCCATTTGAGGAGATTCGTGAGTGAGTTCTCCAGGTCTTGGGACTGGGCAGGATGGTGAGGGGGCGGAGGAACCCAGTGAGGATCTGGGCCAAAGGGTAGCTGTTGCCTGGCCAGCGCCCAGCAGCAGTAGGAGGTGGAGAAGCCCCTGGTCAACAGCAAGACACAACAGTGATAAGGGGTTATCTGTGGAGGCGATGGGGCCGGGTGGGCAGCCAGCCAGTGCAGCCTCCTCCTCCTCAGGCTTTGGGCAGCCCCACCTTGTCAACTCCCCAAGGGGCCCAGGGACTTGGGGGTGATTTCTCCTCGGGGAGCTGAGTCGGGAGAGGACCACTGAGGGACATCCACTTTAGGAGAAGATGCCCCCCAAGTAGTGGCCCAGGCACTTGCACTGTCCAAATTCTCAGCTTGCCATAGTTGGTCCTGGAGGGTGGGCGTCTTAGGTGGAGAACCAACTCCCAGCCAAAGAGAATGATGCCATCCAAAGTACAGGGACATCAGCCCAAGCCCATCCTCAGCCTCAGGAATGTCCCATGGGGGTGGGTGCTACTTCCAGGAAGTTCCTGGACAGGAGTGGGATGTCCCCAAGACATCCCCATCCCTCCCGGGGAAGCCAGGGAACATCCCCTGTGGAGCACTGGGGTCTCCCAGCCCCAGGATCCAAGCCCAGTTGCCAAGCCTGATGACCACAGGCAAGTCATATCCCCACCTCAGGGCTTCGGACAAGAAGGCCACCTTGGCAGGGTTGCTATGGGGATTCAGTGGGACAGAGTGACAAGTGTACGGAGCTGGCTGTCTCCTGACCTCAGTGGATTTCTAAGCAGGGGCCTCCCCACTGCCCATCCTGTGGGGGCTCCAGGATCTGTCTGCCCCAGATCCCTGCCTCTGAGCTTCTCGGGGGTCCCGGCTCTCCTGTGCTCTTAAGTGTGGTCACAGCCACTGGCACACCCCAGCTAGCTACACAGCAGCTCCGCACGAGGATTTGCTGGGAGTTTTTCTTCCCATTTCACAGGTGAGCAAATAAGCCTGGGCCCACCCACATTTGCCTCCCTCTCCCAGCAGGCACCTGGGCTTTCTGCTTTGACATCCTGGCCCTGGGCAATGATGCCAGCCCAGTAGGACACAAGGTCACGAGACTGCCATACTCTCTATGACAGGAGGCTGCTTCCCCCTATCCAGAGGTTCTGATTGGGCAAGTCAGGGCTTTCTCTGCTTCCTGGCCCCATGTGGCCCCCAGATCCACAGGTGTCTTCTGGGGACTCTGCGTCCAGCCGCTTCACATGCCACTTCAGGAGGCTTTACTTTCCTCCACCCCTCTGACACCTCCCTCATTTCTGGCCCTCTCCCCTGCCGGCTACTTTGAGCTGGGATCAATGTACCTGTAGATAGAGCACACACAGCCCCCACAGAGAAGGGACATCTCCCATTCCAGGGCCAGAGGGCCTGTCTCCTCCTCTGGTCCCAGCTGGGGCCCCTTGTCACTATTCTAACTGCATCTCTCTCATACCTTCTCACACAAGTCCCACTATTTACAAGAAGCACAGTGATTAAGAGCTTAGGTCTCACTGCCTGCTGTGTGACCTTCAGCAAACTGCCTAACCTCTCTGTGCTTCAGTTTTCTCATATGTAAATTGGGACACTAAAGGACCTACCACATTATATTGCTCTGAAGTTTATTTAAAGAGTTTGGAGCAGAGACTGACACTTGTAAGCACCATATGCACTTGCTATCATTATTAACATTGCTGAGCCTTTGTCTCTGCTGTTCTCTCTACTCAGAACTGTGTTCCTTCACCAGGATAACTCCAGCTCACCTTTCAGGACCTGGCCCAAGCACTGTCTCCCCTAAAGCCATGAATTACTAGATGCTCTCCCTCCCAACCTTAACCGTGCCTCCCCCCACCCCAACAGGCTTGGCCATCCCCTCCCCCTCCCCTGGGCCGTCAGTCCCCCCCCCCCCACCGCCCCCGCCACTGCCATATCAAAGGGAAAGTCTCTATTTCCATGAAGAACTCCTCTGCTGCCCTGAGACTATCCAGGTTTAGCTAAGCACAGGCTTAGCAGGGACCAGATCCCAGGAAGGGTTTTTATGCTGTAGACCTAAAGGCAGGGGTTGATATGTCATTGCAGTGGTTCTGCCTGCCAGACTCTGGAAACTTTCCTTTTTCTTTAATATTTTTTTTACATTGTAATTATATGTTTTGCAAGTAAATTTATGAGTCCATTCCTTGTGATAACATACTAAACATAGATAACCCCCTCAGACAGCAAACCCTTCTGAGCCCCTTCAACTCCCAGCCCCAGACAGAACTGTAGGCATTGGAAGTGGAGTCGTTCAGACTTCTTTAACACTTTTGTTAAAACTTTCTTTTTATTTTTAAAAAGTTTTCTTGAAATATAGTTAATTTACAATGTTGTGTTAGTTTTGGGTGTACAGCAAAGTGATTCAGTTATCAGATCAGATCAGATCAGTCGCTCAGTCGTGTCCGACTCTTTGCGACCCCATGAACCGCAGCACGCCAGGCCTCCCTGTCCATCACCAGCTCCCGGAGGTCACTCAGACTCGCATCCATCGAGTCAGTGATGCCATCCAGCCATCTCATCCTCTGTCGTCCCCTTCTCCTCCTGCCCCCAATCCCTCCCAGCATCAGAGTCTTCTCCAATGAGTCAACTCTTCGTATGAGGTGGCCAAAATATTGGAGTTTCAGCTTTAGCATCATTCCTTCCAAAGAAATTCCAGGGCTGATCTCCTTCAGAATGGACTGGTTGGATCTCCTTGCAGTCCAAGGGACTCTCAAGAGTCTTCTCCAACACCACACTTCAAAAGCATCAATTCTTCGGCACTCAGCCTTCTTCACAGTCCAGCTCTCACATCCATACATGACCACAGGAAAGACCATAGCCTTGACTAAGCGAACCTTTGTTGGCAAAGTAATGTCTCTGCTTTTGAATATGCTATCTAGGTTGGTCATAACTTTCCTTCCAAGAAGTAAGCGTCTTTTAATTTCATGGCTGCAGTCATCATCTGCAGTGATTTTGGAGCCCAGAAAAAGAAAGTCTGACACTGTTTCCACTGTTTCCCCATCTATTTCCCATGTAGTGATGGGACTGGATGCCATGATCTTCGTTTTCTGAATGTTGAGCTTTAAGCCGACCTTTTGACTCTCCACTTTCACTTTCATTAAGAGGCTTTTTAGTTCCTCTTCACTTTCTGCCATAAGGGTGGTGTCATCTGCATATCTGAGGTTATTGATATTTCTCCCGGCAATCTTGATTCCAACTTGTGTTTCTTCCAGTCCAGCGTTTCTCATGATGTACTCTGCATATAAGTTAAATAAACATGGTGACAATATGCAGCCTTGACGTACTCCTTTTCCTATTTGGAACCAGTCTGTTGGTCCATGTCCAGTTCTAACTGTTGCTTCCTGACCTGCATACAAATTTCTCAAGAGGCAGATCAGGTGGTCTGGTATTCCCATCTCTTTCAGAATTTCCGCAGTTTATTGTCATCACACATATATACTCTTTTAGATTCACTTCCCATATAGGTTAGTATAAGATATTGAGTAGAGTTCCTTGTGCTACACAGTAGGTCATTGTTGGTGATCATTATTCTTTTTATATGTGAACATGTGTCCACAGGAAACACAGAACTCCGTGTGTGTGCATGTGTGTGTGTGCGTGCTATACACCCTTACAAGTGGCATCCTTTTGTTCTTTCCGCTTTTTCCCCAATAAACTGGTCTTTCCCTAGTGCTGATGCCTGGTTGGAAACTTTGTTGACTCCTCACCCTTTTCCAAGCCATTAGATGTTCTCCTGATGACAGAGCTGATCCTTGCCCTGGTATGGCTTCTCCCAGGCTAGAAGGTAAGTGTTAGAGCCCAGAGACCTGCCATAAGACTAGTATTTCCCAAGGTGAGACATGGGCATCTCTGGGCCATGGAGACTCCACGAGGAGAACACAGTCCCCTAGTCCAGCTGAGTGGGGAAACAGCGTGTCCGTCCCATCTTGAAAGCATCCAGAGGACATAATACAATGAGGGTTCTGACAAGTCCTGCCGCGAAGAAACTTACTAACTTCCCTTAACCCAGGATGACCCAGGCTTGGGAGATCCTGGAGACTTTCAGGATATTTACATCATAGCAGGTCACACTGAGCTAGTACATTCCCTGAAGTTAAAAAAAAATAGGGACTTTTTTTCCCTTAACCACTTTTAGCCCAGTGGTTAAGACTTCATGATCCCAGTGTGGGCGTGTGGGCTCAATCCCTGGTTGGGCAACTAAGATCCTGCGTTTTGTGTGGTGCAGCCAAAAAAATAAATGCAAAGGAATGGGGTGAGGGCGGGGGAAGTATGAGGTCAGAGGCCAGGGAAAGGGGAGGGGTGAAGAGCTGGAGCTCCCCAGGGATGATAGGGGCAGCCCAGAACTGTGGGGACAGAGGGCATGTGGGCCCAGGTGGACCCTCTTTCTGTGCAAAAGCAGATGTCCTGAAGGCCCTAGCCAAGGTGCTTGGGCAAAAGAATGAAATAAAAGGCCACTAACTTTGAAGGAAAAAATAAAGCTATCTCTATATGAAGATGACATGCTCTTTTATATAGAAAATCCTAAGGGATGAACAATCCAAAAATAAACAGTTTCAATTAAGAAAATTTTTAAATAAAAATCCAGTTTGATTTACAACAGAGTATCAAAAAATAAAATACTTACAAATAAATGTAGCAAAAGAAATAAAAAATTTATGCTCTGAAAACTATAAAAATGTATTAAAAGAAGTAAAAGACTATCTAAACAAATAGAAAGACATCCAACATTCATGGATTAGAAGACTTAATATTGTTAAGATGACAGCACTCCCCAAATTGATCCACAGATACAATGCAGTCCCTGTCAAAATTCCAGCTGGCTTCTTTACAGAAAATGACAGGCTGATCCTAAAATTCATATGGACATTCAAGGGACCCAGAAAAACCAAAACAAAGTTAGAAGACTTAACATTTTCAGATTTCAGAACTTACTACAAAGCAACAGTAAACAAGACAGTTTGTTTCTCAAGCAGGAATAAACATATACAGCAGAGAAAGAGAGAGAGCTGGCAGTCCAGAAATAAATCCTTATATTCTGGACAGCTGATTTTAGAAAAGGGTGCTAAGACAATTCAATGTGAGAAGAAGAGTCTTTCAACAATTATTGCTAATTGTCTGGCTATCTACATGCAAAAGAATGAACTTGGACTCCTGTCTCATATCATATACAAAAATCAACCCAAAGATGTAAATGTTATAGCTAAAGCTATAAAACTCTGATAAGGAAAACATAAGTATCTTGGATTAGGCAATGGATTCTTAGATATGATACTAAAAGCACAAGTAACAAAAGAATACATAGATTGAATTTCATCCAAATTTAAAACTTTCTTCTTCCAAGAACAGGAAGAATGGAACAGGAAGGGGACAGAATGGGAGAAAATATTTGCAAAACAGGTCTTATAATGAACTTACATCCAGAATATATAAAAGACCCTTACACTTCAATAATAAAAAGACAAATAATCCAAGTTAAAAATGGGCAAAGGATTGGTATTGACACTTCTCCAAAGAAGATATACAAATGATCAATAAGCACTTGAAAAGATGCTCAACTTCTGGACTTCCCTGGTGATACAGTGGAGAAAAATCTGCCTGCAGGGGAAATGGGTTTGATTCCTGGTCTGGGATGATTTCACATGTGCTGGAACAACTAAGCCCTCAAGCCACAACTGCTGAGACCATGTGCTGCAGCTCCAGGAGCCGTGTACCCAGAGCCTGTGCCCCACCTCAAGAGAAGCCACCACAATGAGACGCCCCAGGCACCACAATTAGAAAGTGGCCCTGGCTCACCGCAACTAGAAAAAGCCAGAGTGCACCAACAAAGACCCAGTGCCATCAAAACATAAAACAAAATAATAAATAATTTTTAAAAAGATGCTAAACATTACTAACCATTAGGGAAATGCAAATCAGAACCACAGTGAGGTACCACTTCATGACCATCTGTATAATTGTGATCAGAAAGAGAGACAATAACACATATTGACAAGGAGGTAGAGAAAGTGAATCCTGATTTGCTGGTAGGTGTGTAAGTGGTGTAGCCGTTTTCAAAAACAGTTCGGCAGGGCCTCAGAAAGTTGAACATAGACTTACCATATGACCTAGCAACTTTACTCCTGGGGATACACTCAATAAAACTGAAAACATGTGTCCACATAAAAACTTCTACACAAATATTCACAGCAGCATTCTTCATGACAGTCTAAAAGTGGAAATGATCCAAGTGTCTATCAACCAATTAATGGATGGAGATGTGGTCTATCCACACCATGAATGTTATTCAACTATAGGAAAAAAATGAAGTTCTAAAATTATAGATATAATATAGGCTACAATATAAATGCAACTTGAAAATATTATGCTCAACAAAAGAAGTCAGCTGCAAAAGGCCACATATTGCACACGTTCATTTATGTGAACAGTCCACGATAGGTAAATCCAGAGACAGAAAGGAGGTTAGTGGTTGCCTCGGGCTGGGGGGTGGGGGTAGGGGAAAAAGGAATAACTGGAGCAGGATTTTGGGGTGATGAAAATGTTCTAAAATTGATGGTGGTGATAGCTACACAACTCCAAGAGTTTACTAAAAACCATTAGATTTCATACCTTTTTAAAAATAATGGCAAAATTTATTGGCATAGCTCACAGGAATTGAAATGGGGGAAAGCAGGTTATAAGTTTACACAGAAAAAAAAAAATAAAAATAAAACCAATGACTCAGAGGATGGACCTCTGAAACCCTAGGTCCTCTACACTTTAAGTAGGTGACATGTATGGTATGTGAATTTCCCCTCCATAATGCTCTTACAACTTAAAAAACTAACAGCTCTGGGCTCCCTCGAGGGATGGCCCTGGAGCTGGGGGTGGTGGCCATGAAACCTGCCCAGGTGTCTTTTCAATCTATCTGAGCCTTAAATGGTAACAGAATCCCCTCCTCAACCCTCCTTCTCCTTCGTCCCATACTCATTTCAGGCAACTCCAGCTCCTCCCAGCCTCTGCTGCTGTGTGTGTGTGTCCCCAGGGTGAGGGCAACCAACCCCCTACACACATATGCCAGAGCTCTCTCCTGGGAGCTTCTCGGACCCATGTCCTTGTCTTCTAGTTACAGTGTTAGTGACACAATAATGCTGATGAGAGCTACAACTCTTGCTGGGCATTGCTTCTGTGCTGCACACTTCACCAGCATTATCTTATTGAATTCTCACCGTAACATGACAAGGCCAATATGACTATTATTATCCCATTTCACAGGTGTGGAAACTGAGGCTCAAAGAGGCATGTCTTGCCCAAACTCACAGTCTTAGGCAGTGGCGGAGATGGGATCCTTCAGGCAGCAGCTTTAGGACCCCACAGCTCTACATACTATGCTGGGCCCTCCAGTGCCAGGCAATCCACTCCATTCACCCCTTCCCTGCCCCACCCCTCCTTTACCTGCTTCTTCTCCTCTTCCTCCCTCATGCCTCATCCAGCCACTACCCAGCAGAAACAGAGCGTCTCCTCTGGTGCCCACCCTGGATGTCCTCGAACTCCACCGCCACCTCCCCCCACCCCTGCCTCAGCCAGCATCACCCACACTTGGCCTCTGTAGAGGCTGAAACATCCCTTGAATCAGCGGGGCTTCTCTGAGCCCTTGAGGCTGACCCATTTGGGCCCCTGGTGCCTCACCAGGTTCAAGATGCAGGCAGGTCCCAGTGGCAGAAATGACTCAGGCCCACCCACTGATGCTCGACTCTGTTCCAGGAACCGGGCAGCATTTTGAAACGAGGTGACTCAGGGCCTGGATGAGTAAGGCAGACATTCAGCTCCACAGACAGACAGATATTCCATTTCGATTAGTGTGTGTGGCCCCCGGGCCACAGGCAGACCCCGGGCCCTCTGCAGTGTCTGTCTGAGCTCATGCACTTAGGAACCGTGCTCCCAGGACGAGCCTTGCCTCAGTCCCTGGAGCCCCAGCAATGCCCCCATGCCAGCTGTGGGGAGGAGCCCCCAGCCCGCCCGCCTGCTGACGTTATCACTTATTTTCTGTGCCAACCACAGTCCTTCCCCAGGGCTCTGTGATCTACTTTCTCTTTTCCTACCTTAGAAATAGCTCCTCACAAGTCTACCCACGAGCCTTCTGAAGGCGGAGGGCCCCCGCCTCTAGGAGGAGACGCTCAGGGGTTAGGAATTTCTGAGGGCACAGCTGGCCTTGTAGTGATGTTCACATAATTTGTTTCTTGAGTAATGAGGAAGGAAGGAGAAAGGGGAGGGAGGGAGGGAGGGAGGGAGCACAGATTCTAGGGGCCCCTGCTCTATGGAGTGTCCTTGAATTTGGCAGCTGAGTTTATTTCCACTGGTCTTCCTATAGCTGTGTGATGTTGGGGGAGTCACGTGCTGTCTCTGGGCCTCACTGCTGCATACCTCCTGAGAATGCTGTGATGGGATCCAGGCACAGGGCTTGGCAAGGCCTTCTCAGTGTTTGGGGCCAGCTTCGGTGGGTCTCCGTGGCCCCTCTCCCTCTCCCTTATTCATCAGCACCTACCTGGATCCTAACCTTGCAGATAGGCTGCAGGGAATGTTCTCTGCAAAGGAAATCAGACAGCTCAAACCAGAATCTGCCTTCCGGGAAAGTGGTTTGGAGAACACACATCCCTCATGGCCCTGGAACTTTCAGGGGATTCAGCTGGAACTGCCCATTGGAGCCACTTTCCATCCAGACCACCTCCCACACACAACACACACACACTCAGTTTCTGCACATTCCCAACGGTACTTCCTGTGGCCCCACACTCCACATTGTACTCCCGTTGCATCCCAGACTGCTGGCAGGCAGACTTTGGCCTCTTGACCATAGCCTAGGCACAGAAAAACCTTACTTCTCTCATCATTTTGTGAGTTTCAAAACTGTCAGGAGGCCTGTAGGAACCACACCAGGAAGGAATCTCAAAAGCCCTGCCCAACTGTCCCCAGCCACTGTTCCTCCTCCAGACACCACGAGCAAGTGGCCCGGCTACCACTCAGCACCCCCACACCCGAGGCCATCCAACCTGGGCTCATGGGAGCCAGCCCCATAGGCGCCCGCACTTCTGGCCAATAGAAGGCTCTATCCTCCATCAGCCAGAGGGTGAGATGGGGGTGGAGACCCTCCCCCACCTCCCAGCCCCCCAGAAGGGAAGCCTTTACCCTCAGCCTGTTCTGCAGCCTGGCTCCAGGGCAGCCTCAGCCCCCACAGGGTACCAGGAGGGCCACAGTTACCTCTCACACCCAACAATGGAGGTGCCATCCTGGGCCTGCCCCAGGACCCTGCTCTGCAGCCAGGAGAGCCAGGCCTCCTGCTTGGTCCCCCGTGTCTCCCTCTCCACAGTAGAGCTCCAAGCTTTGCGGTCCTAAGGCTTCCCTGCCATTGCCATGTCCTGCCTGTCCTGCCTCCAGAGTCTTGCCTAGTCCCACAGAGCTTCCCTCCACCCCTGGCCCCAGACCCCTAACCTCTGGGGGCTGTATCCTCTCCCCACTCCCCTCATGTTGACCCCACTTGGCATCTTTCTGTTCCCCCAAGATGTCAGAACTTTGACTGCCTCAGGGCCTTTGCATGTGCTGTTTCCTCGTCTGGAAAGCTCTGCCCATCCCACCCTGACACAGCCTCTCCTGTGATTATAAGCGTCTTTCCTCACCACACTCCGCTGAACAGGCCTCTCGAAAGCACAGCTTCCCTGACCACCTCATCTGAAGCTTCAGACTGTGAGGCTGTGTGTTATTGTTTCTTGTTCACATCTGTCTGTCATCCTTTCTGAACATGGGAAGGTCGGGGACCATGGCTGCTTTCTTGGCCCCTGTGTCTCTGGCCCCTTCTGCATCATGGGCACCTGTGGACACTAGTGAGAAGCTGAGAGGTAAAGGGAGGGGTCACAGAGGAGCCTGAGGACACTCAGGAGGTGAAGGAACAGCACAGGGAGAGTCAGAGCAAGTGGTTCTGCCTACACCCTGTCCTTGGCCACCTGATGCCCACAGCACTGAAAGTACCAAGGCTGAGTACTTGCAGAGAACTACTCACCATAGGTGGAACATCTTAGTATATCCTTGAAGTGGGACCTAGCATCAGCCTCCGTCTCTAATGGGAAAATGTGGCACCTCTGTGGGCCCCGGGGCTGAAGAGTCAACATCAGCCCACTACAGACCATGGCGCCAGAATGATGCTGGCATGTGGAGACTTTGGGGACCCCCAAGGAGGGCTGAGAGCTCTGGGAGAACCATTTCAAGGGTGCAGAGTGGCTGTAAACATGCCTGGGAGCCCCAGACAAAACCCCAAAGGCCTGTGCTTCCCAAGGTGCCCAGGACAGCAGAGAAAGTTGCGCCTGGCTTAAGGTCCTTCCCCAGAGCACAGTGGCCTCAGGGAGGACTTCTAGGACTTGCCCCTCCAAGTGTCTTCCTCCAAGTATCAGCTTCACCTGGGAACTTGTTAGAACTGTAAAAAATCTCTGGCCCTACCCCAGATCCACTTAGCAGAATCAGTGTGAACAAAACCCCAGGAGCCCTGTCTCACATTAGCACTGAGGAAGCTCTGTTCCCAGGCGCCCTGATGGCCTGCTGCCTGCCGTCAGGAGCTCCGTTCCTGGAGGCCTGTCAGCTCACCCACTGACAGCATGATCACTCCAAGGTGTTCATCACAGCATCATTTACAAAGGAGAAAATCTAGATATCCAGCAACAGACGAAGGGGTCCTAAACTAAGAGATAGCCATCAAAATGCTCTTTGGACAGAATATTCAGCTGCATAGGGGAAAGTTTATACTATACTATTCGTGGGAAAGGCCCCCTTAAACCTACGTACACAGTCAGTACATCAACACATCACCGGCAGGCACTCTGATTGTTGGGGTTAAGGTGATTTTTTTTATAGACTTTCTTTTAATTTTTCCATTTTCCTAATTCTCTCAGTGAAACTATCTTACAATAATGATAATGAAACCACCAGTGAAGTGTATTCCTTTTTAAAAAAGAAAATATGATTGTCCCTTGAAAGAGGCCCTCTTGACATCAATTTATTCTGTTACAGGGCCTGATAAATCAGGTTTGGGGACATGGGCTATGGCAAGACCCCAAGAAGGGAGTATGGGTGGAGAGGAGTTAGAATGGAAATGGGAGAGGCTGGGGTGCTGTGGGTTCCTCCCCTGGGCAAGGTACCCTTCTGGAGGCCTGGGTTGGGGTGAGGGAACCCTGGGCAATAGAGAGCCCTGAAAGCCAAGCCCATTTGCTCCGTACCTTTTCTCTCTCTGCATCTGCTTCCAAGAATATCTTTGCCTCTGCCTTCCTTTTCTGGTCAATTCTCATTTGTCCTATAAGACCCAGCTCAGGGACCACCTCATCCAGGAAGACTTCCCTGATAGCCCCATTGCCCAGCCTCTGGACAGGATTAGTTGCCTTCCTGTGGGATCCCACAGGACCCTCTCAGGACCCAAAGGACTGCAAGGGGGTGATAGGAGGCATTTCAAACAGGCATCTCTGACCATGTCTAGCACCCAGAAAGCCCTCCATCATCAGGCACTGTGCCTGGTACTGCCCGCTCCTCTGGGTTCTGCCCAGCAGTTGCTAAGGGCCTACCTGTAAGAGCTCAAGCAGGGCAGTTTCACTAAAGCATTTAGGGGGTGGATGCCAAGCATTTCTGGCAGACCCCTCCAAGGCCTCTAGGTCTCAAAAGCCCCGTTGGTGAGGTCCCAGGCTCCTTCCTACCCCCTCAAGCCCCTTGGTCCAGAGTATGGCAACAACCAAGGGCCAGGCAGGAATTCAAGGATCCTGCCTCCTACTGGGTTATTGTAGAGTCAAGTGAGGTGGGGAATGCCCATTCTGTGCCTGGCCAAGGGGACATGCCCCAAGCCCGGGAGTCTCATGCCCCTCTTGGCCTGTGCTGGGAAGGTGGTGGCCTTTGTAGACGAGGCCCAGGTGCATCTCTGAGTCCTGCAGTCTGTAGCCAACCAGGTGGCCTGGGTCAGGCTCTTCTTGGAGTTGGCCCAGCCTTAGGCAGCCCTGGCATCCTCCACAGGACACCAAGCTTCTCTTGGGGGGCTCCTCAAACCACCCACTTCTTCAGAGGCCACCTCTAGCCCCATTTCCAGGAGCTCTGGGGCTTGTTGTGACATCTGCTCCCAGAGACTGCTCCAGGTGAGGCCTGAAACCTGAACCAGCAGATCCACACACCCCACTCACTAACAGGGATACCTCACAGGTGAGGAAGGCCAAGGCAAGGTGAGCCTTGAGCAATGGGCCCCTGGACAGGAGGTGTGGCCAGTGAGGCTACAAGACATTGACATCTGTTGCCAGGGAGGCCTTAAACAGGGCTTCCCATGGGAGAGGACATTTCTGCTGCTGCATTGTTGGTTTTTTTTTTTTTTTTTTTTAATTTAATTGTTGTAAAATATATATAACCCTGGTGGCTCAGACGATAAAGAATCCACCTGCAATGGAGGAGACCCGGGTCGGATCCCTGGCTCGGGAAGCTCCCTTGGAGAAGGGAATGGCAACCCACTCCAGTATTCTTGCCTGGGAAATTCCATGGACAGAGGAGTCTGGTGGGCTACAGTCCACGGCATTGCAAAGAGTCGGACACGACTCAAAGACTAACACTTTCACTTCATTTCATATGTATAACATAAAATGCACCATCTTTCCTATTTTCAAATGTACAATTCAGTGGCATTAAGTAATTATGCAACCATCATCACTGTCCCTTTCTAGAACTTTCTCATCTTGCAAAATTGAAACTCTGTCCCCATTAAAAAAGCTCCATATCCTCACTTTTCCCAGCACCCACCCTTCTGCTTTCTGTCCCTATGGATGTGACTTCTCTAAGTACCTCATGTAACGGGAATAACCCAGTACTTGTCTTCTGTGACTAGCTTATTTTACTTCACATAATGTCCTCAAGGTTAATCCGTGTTATAGCCTGTGTCAGAATTTCCTTCCTCTTTAAAACTGAATCCTACTCCCTTTTCTATACACTGTTTATCCATTCCTCTGTTGATGGACACTTGGGTTGCTTCCACCTCTTAGCTCTTGTGATTATGCTGCTATGAACATGATGTACGATTACCTCTTCAAGACCCTGCTCTCCTCTGTTAGGTATATATGCAGATGTAGAATTTCTGGATATATTTTTAACTTTTTTGAGGGCCCTCCATACTGTTTTGGAGAAGGCAATGGCAACACACTGCAGTACTCTTGCCTGGAAAATCCCATGGATGGAGGAGTCTGGTGGGCTGCAGTCCATGGGATCACGAAGAATTGGACACAACTGAGCAACTTCACTTTCACTTTTCACTTTCATGCATTGGAGAAGGAAATGGCAACCCACTCCAGTGTTCTTGCCTGGAGAATCCCAGGGACAGGGGAGCCTGGTGGGCTGCCGTCTATGGGGTCGCACAGAGTCAGACATGACTAAAGCGACTTAGCAGCAGCAGCAGCCATGCTGTTTTCTATAGTGGCTGCACCCATGTACATTCTTAGCAACAGTGCACAAGGGTTTCAATTTCTCCACATCCTCACCAACATTTATTATCTTCTGGGGGTTTTGATGGCAGCCATCCATGGGCATGAGGCAGATATTGGTTTTAATACCAACCTACTGTCTGCTCCTGCACTAGACACCACTTGGGCTCTGAGGGACCACTAGTGCCCCCTTGACTCCCCAGGACCTGCTGATATAAATGTCCAGGAGGGACCTCCCTCACAGTGTATGTCAACATTAAGCCAACTGTGGTCATCTTGGCTGGTGCCACGTGTCCACCTCTGCCCCCATCAGCACTAGGGGACCCTAGGGGTGGGATAGCCTTGCAGGAAGGGCTCCCACAGGGAGGACAGAGGTGGAATACTGTGGCCACCTGGGACATCTGACCAGCCAAGGATGGTCAGCAAACCTTTTCTATAAAAGGTCAGATTCAATATTCTAGGCTTTGCAGGCCACACCTCTGGCACAACTAACATGTAGTTGTTGTTCAGTTGCTCAATCGTGTCCGACTCTGTGACCCCATGGGCTGCAGCATGCCAGGCTTCCCTGTCCTTCAGCATCTCTGAGAGCTTGTTCGAACTCATGTCCATTGAATCAGTGATGCCACCCAACCATCTCATCATCTGTCGTCCCCTTCTCCTCCTGCCCTCAACCCTTCCCAGCCTCAGGGTCTTTTCTAATATATAAACTTTGTCACTAAGTTTGAATTTCATACAGTCTTTATGTCATGCAATATTATTCTTCCACTGATTTGTTTGCAATCATTTAAAAATGGAAAAAAAAAAAACCACAAACATTCAGAGCTTGCAGATTTGGCCCCTGGCTGTGGTTTACCAAACCCTGTTCTGGAATTGATGGCAGGGTCATTGGGAAGACACCAGGTCCCACTGTACCAACAAGGGCAGGATTCTCCTCCAGCTCAGGGTTAGGGTTAGGACCTGGTTCCATGATGAAAAGGCTTCACCAGTGACCCAAGCAGGCACTGGCCCTGGTACCTATTGGCATTGCTCACCAACCCTCACTTGGCTCCTTGGCCCATGTGGATGGCAGCAGGAATCCATGGTGCCTCTGCTAAAGGCTGAGATTTGGGACTAAAGATCAGAAATGAGAGAGTGTGAACTCCAGGGCAAATCATGCTGGGCTGCTCACTTCACTCTTTCCTAGCACATTTCCAGAGCCCTGTCTCAACTTCAGCCTTGAAGGAAGGTCATGATCACCCTGGTGACCCTGAGTGCTAACCTGGGCTATCCAAGCCCTGGGACAAGTAGCAGAAGACAGGAGATTTGCCCTCTCACCGAGGCTGCCAACTTCACGAGGCCATCAAAGAACAGGCCCACAGGCCAGGACCTGAGCATTAACATCCAGCTCCTCCCTGTCATACTGCGTGACCTTGGACAAGCCACTTCCACCATCTGCAGTTGAGTTTCTTCATCTGTGGAATAGAAATGACAAAAACCCCAGGCGTTGTGTTGGATCCATTGGGTTCAAGTATGTCAAGGGCTTAGGCACTCCACTAAATCACACTCCGTCAGTGGTAGCTGTTACGATTTTTTAAGGGGGAGGTGGGGCAGGCCGTGTGGCTTATGGGACTTTAGTTCCCTGACCAGCGGGCCTTAATTCCTCTTACTTCCCTTCAGTGGAAGCACTAACTACTGCACTGCCAGGGAAGCCCGTGTTGTGATTATTCTCTCATTTAATCCACACAAGTCTGTGAGGTAATTACTATTACTAGTCCCGCTGTATGATGAGGAAACAGAGACACAGAAAGGTTGAGTAACCATGCCAAGGGCACACAGCTGCGACAGGGTGGACTTGGAGTCTGGAAAGTGGAGTCTGCCTGTGGGCCCAAGCTCTTAACTGCCTCCAAGCCCTGGCCTACCTGCCCTCTCGGGCAACCACAGGAACAGAGAGCCCTGGGCTCAGAGTGGACCCTGCAGCAAGGTGTCCTGGGACCACCCCGCCTGGATGGAGCTGCCGCCTCTGGAAGGCAGGGCTCCTTATGACCCCACAGCCCGACCTCCTGTCCTTGAGCACTGTGTGTGCACTCGCACGTATCACAGTGTCGGGTGAGGACCCAACTTGGGGGGCTATACGCTGCTTCAGAGGGACCCTGTCATCCTGTGCACAGAACAAGTCCTGGGCTACTAAGCTGAGCACCATTTGCTGTGGGGCCATCCCTGCCCCTTGGTTCCCCTCTGTAGACTGGGAGCCTGGGTGGTCTTCTCCATGGTCCTATGGTCTCATCAGCTTTCAGCAACATCCTCCCCACCCCCAGACCCCAAAACACTAAATGTTGAAGGACCTGCCTTACCAGGACAGAACAGGAGCTTTCTTTCTTAACGTTTACCCTGAAGTGTGCCACCAGTGGGGAGACCACTGGGGGAGACGACCGGCCTTGCTAATGCCAGACCAGCCATCTCCCCTGCCCACTCCGGACAGGCAGGAGGTGAGGGCTGCCCAGCCTGGAGCGCAGAAGAGTCGGAACCCTGTGCAAAGGCAGCATTCTGTCCGCCTCCATGTCCCCCCCAACCCACCAGGACTAGAGGCACCAAAGGACATGGAATCATCCTGTAAGTGGTGAAGCTGACATGAAGCCAGCTCAGGAGACCCCGGCCCTCCAAATGCCATGGAAAATCTCCAGGGCCCCTGCCTCTTTGATGAGAATGGTGGCTGGTCGCAGCAGGGATGCATGGGGGCTGCAGGTGGCAGTCCTCAAAGAGACTGGGATGCTACCTCCTGAGAGGCACCTACGAAATGAAGTCAGAGAAAAGAATGAATGCATGAACCACCTAGTCCAACTCAACTTCAAATGAGAAAAAATATGCTGGAAACAGTAAGATGCTTGCTCAAGGTCACAGAACTGAGTGGCAGGGCCTGGACTAGGCTGTCCATCAACAAGTCTTTCTTGAGCACCTGCTGTGTGCTAGGTACCACTCCTGGCACTGGGGAGAGAGCACTGCCCAAGCAACCGGCCGGTGGGAGGCAGGGGGCCAGGGGGTGCTTTGCCCTCATGGAGCTTCCAGTCTGCTCCTGGGCCAGTGCCAGAATCCCAGTCCACCGTGCTTTCTTACTCTGAGATAGCACACAGGGTCTGCCTCAGACCTTGCTCAGACCCTCCAGGGAGCAGCAGGCAGCCCTGGGCAGTGGACTGGCCTGCTGAGCCAACTCTGGACTGTGCACTTTTACCATGGGCAGGCACATCAGTGATTGCTCCCGAAATAGCGGACAGTCATCCATGGGGGAGTGGCCACTATTAATCAGTTCTTCTCTCGGTGACTGAATATGAAACGCCCTCGGGTGGCAAAACACACCTTCATGGAGAGGACGACCAGGGCAAGAAGGATGCCCGCTCCAGGGCCCACACGTCCTAGGGAGTAACAGGGACTCCAGAGTGACACTTCATTGGAGCCCAGGCTGGCACTGCTTTTGGCCATAGCAGCGGCAGCAGCTCCTGAGTGAGGCTGAGCTTCACCTCAAGGTCTGAACACTCAGGGCAAATGACAGACTTTGGAAGATGCTACGGCCTGAATCTGCCATGGGACACGGGTGCCCTTAACAGGGAGACACATCCTAACCAGGGTGGAGCCTCTCCCTGGGCTAGGGCCACTTTAGCCTGAGTTGTTCCGGCAGGGAAATGGGTAAGCTGGGTCAGATTTCTCACCCCAAGACCGCTGTCCCTTCGCTCATGTACCAAGTGTGTGTGTATTACATCTGCCCCAGCCTCAAAACAGTGGCAGGGTGAACGATGCGGACTCTAGAGCCATAGAGCCTAGGGTGGCAGCCTCTTGGGGGAGGAGGCAGGTGTATACCCAATCGGTGACCGTGCAGGTAGGACTGGGAGTCAGGACTCCCACGCCAGGTCCCTGAAGGGTGAAGCACAATTAGCCAAGTGAAGAGGAGGAGAAGCATGTTCTGGCCAAAGGAGGCACCTTGGCACAATTGGGAGACACCAAGGTGAAGGTGGTGGGTGGTAACCGCAGCCCACATGTTGGGGATGTGGAGAGGCCTGGGGGCTCCAGCAGGTCAGGGAGCAGTCGGGCCTGGGCCACTGTGAGCCCATTAGCCATCAGACTTCTTTCCAAAGCCACGGGGCCTTGAACAGATTTTATACAGGAATGACAAAATCTGCCAAGTTTTCCTCACACTACCTGGGAGGAGCTCGAGAAGGTCATGGGTGTGTTTTGGGGAAAAAAATCTGTGATTCCCCTGGGCTTCCCAGGAGGCGCTAGTGGTAAAGAACCTGCCTGCCAACGCAGGAAACATAAGAGATGTGGGTTTGATCCCTGAGTCAGGAAGATCCCCTGGAGGAGGGCATGGCACCCCACTCCAGTATTCATGCCTGAAGAATCCCATGGACAGAGGAGCCTGGCAGACTGCAGTCCATAGTGTAGCACAGAGTCAGACGCGGCTGAAGCAACCGAGCACAGACACGCTGTGATCCCCCAACCGCAATGCTGGCCTGTGGCTGCCACCACCAGTCAGGTGAAAGGACCTGCCTTCAGCCACCTGGCAGGGCCCAGGCAGCACCAGCCCAGCTGGCCTCCAAAGGCAGGACTTACCTAAAAGCCCCAGGGGTAAAGCTGTGCCTAAGGCTGCCTTGGGCCACCAGGGAGCCACTCCTGGACCGTTGGACCAAGGCCATTTGTGATATTTGTGCTGAGGGGTCGCTGGAACCCCTCTGGGAAAGATGAAGCCTCAAAGGAGCCCAGGTGTTCCTAAAGCCCCTCCCAGGGTAGGGAAGTTAGGAAGTGACCTGCTCACCCGCCAGAGGTTCTGTAGCCCCAGGAATGAGAGGCAGCCCCTGGGAGCCTCATCTGCTAATGGGAAAGAATGTCAGTGACTTATCTCATGTAGAAATGAAATCACCCTAAAGCTCCAGCCCAGAGCTTGATAACCTCAGGTCAACGAGAGAGTTCCCCAGCGGCCTAGAAACCAGGCTACAGGCTCAGGGAGGCCCAGGGCTCTTTCCATAAGACCCAGAGCTCCCTCCGGGTGGAGATGTCATCTCCGATTCTCACACACACATATGCGTGCCCACAGGGGCCAGAAGAGCCTCCCTTCCACAGCCTGAATCCAGCCACCTGGGGACCCAGGGACCTGATTTGTGCTCCTCCGGAAGGCCCTGCAGAAGTGAGTGGGGGGAGGGAGGGGGTGGGGAGTGGGGCAGACCCAGCCCCTCGCATCCCTCTTTCCAGACGAGAGCTGCAAAACACCATGCGCTGAGCCAGGCCCACTTCCAGGGCCTGTGCAGAACATCGCCAACAGCAGCCCCCACCCCCACAGCTCCCAGAGCCCTGAGGTTCTTACATGGAGGGGAATTGGAGGCAGCATCTAGGGGGCCAGACAGGGACCCTCCCCTGAATAACTGTTAGGCCTCAAGCAAGACACCGCTCTTTGTTGAGCCTCGACTTCTGCATCATTAAAATGGACATAGGTCATTTGCCCAGCAGGGTGGCTACAGAGAAGCAATAAGTTCTCCATGACTGTTAGGTGGCATCATGATTGTCATCCTCAGCTTCTGTGAATGTTCACACAGTGAATATACAGGATGAAAGAGAATGCTCTGGGGAAGCCTCCGGGCAGAAGGGAAGGGCTGACATAGAAACCAGCAACGATGAACCCACACTCACTGGAGCCCCGCCTGTTCCAAGCACCTTAATGCACATGATACCCTTCTGACAGGGCCCAAGGCGGGCACTGTCGTGGTCTCCATTTTCCAGATGAGGAAACTGAGAGTTAAGCCAGGATCAAAAAACTAGGGTTGGGGGGTGCTCTGAGCCCATACTCCAGACAACCTCCTCCACCCCCATTGGAGAGGCCCAGCAGCCATGCTACCCACCTGGCCTGGGAGGACATGGGGATGTCCCCCCAGAGAGGAACGGTTCAATGCATAGGTGCCATGCATATCTCGGGTTGGAGGCAAGGCATGAGTGAGCAGGTGGTGTACTCCCAACGGAAAGCCAAGCACACTCTGAGCCCCAGTCTCCCCCTCTTCCAGGGAGGCCCCCAAACAGCATGTCTCTTCCTGCCCTTCCTGAGCAGCCCAGTAGCTATGAGTGATTTTGGAAACAGCTCTTGGAAGCGAATCTAAGCTCTGCCACCTGCAGTGTACGGCTTCCTCAACCTTAACTTTCTCATCTATAAAAGGGAGATGTGGTGGTTTAGTCACTAAGTCATGTCCCACTCTTGAGACCCCATGGACTGTAGCCCTGCAGGGTCCTCTGTCCATGGAATTTTCCAAGCAAGAAAACTGGAGTGGGTGCCATTTCCTTCTCCAAGGGATCTTCCTGGGCCGGGGATGGAAGCTGCATCTCCTGCAGAGTCTTTACCGCTGAGCCACTAGGGAAGGCCCTGAATGTGGGCATGCTCGGTCACTTCAGTCATGTCCGACTCTTTGCAGCCCTATGGACTGTATAGCCCACCAGGATCCTCTGTCCATGGGATTCTCCAGGCAAGAATACTGGAGTGGGTTGTCACGCCCTCCTCCAGGGGATCTTCTCAAACCAGGGATCGAACCCATGTATTTTACATCTCCTGCATTGGCAAGCGGGTTCTTTACCGCTAGCACCACCTGGGAAGCCCATAACGCTACCTATTCCCCCCCACCCTGGGGCTGTTGTAAGGACTATATTGAAATACTGCATGAAAAAAAAGCAGGCACCCAGGAAATGTTTGTTGAGTGACTAAAGGACTGACCAGATAGTGTCATTCTACTTTTAAAGTGCTCCAGCTTTGGGGTTGCAGGGACATCACAGTGATTTCCCTGTTACTGACCAGGGGAGGGCAGTGGGGCTACAAACATATAGGCCACAGAAATGGTGCCTGCACCCACCCCCTCCACCCCAGCCCCCAGTACTTGCGCAGCTAGAGGGTGATCTAGCCCAGATTTAAATATGTAACGACCCCCATCACGGGCAGTGGTAAAGAATCCACCTGCCAATGCAGAAGACGCAAGAGAGGCAGGTTTGATCCCTGGGTCATAAAGATACCATGGAGGAGGAAATAGCAGCCCACTCCAATATTCTTGCCTGGAAAACCCCATCATCAGAGGAGCCTGGTGGGCTGTAGCCTGTGGGGTCGTGAAGAGAGGCAACTGAGCGCACATGCTCAACGCCCATCACAGTGTATAACGGGCCAGGCGCACCACCTTTTGACAAGGAAGAAATGAAAATGGCAAGACATACACACAGCTAACCATGCAACCTCACCCACAATCAGTCTAAATCCCCAGTCAACCACCCACACAGCCTCCAAGATGGCCAGACTCACACACAGCAGATCACACATGGCCACAGCCACAGTCTCACACTCACCTCAGCTCAGCAGACAGACACACCTACAGGCGCAGCACAATGGCACATCACTCCACCTCACCCCAATTCCCATCCACTCCCACCAACAACCAGCCCCGCCCCCCATACAGCCCAGCATCCCAGCACCGCTCACCCTGGTCCCCCACACAGTCACCCTACTCCCCAAGTCCTCACATACTGCAGACCCACCCCCTCCTGCGAGACCTGCAGGTAATTTGTCACTTGCTCCAAACATCCCATTGAAAGCCCGGCAACCAGGCTAGGGTTGCTCCCAGGGCCTCTGCCCACAGGAAGGGTGTTTTGTTTCGGCTTCTTTGCCTGCAAAGGCGCACTTCCTTCAACCCACAGCCGTCTCCGTGGCTTGGCGGCAGCCTCTGGCCTCCCTGCCCCCTCTCGCCCTTGAGGGAGGCCTGGGAGGGTAGCCTGCCAGGCCCCTTGGGGGTTCCCCAGCAAGAGTTCTCACAGGACTTTGCAGAGGGCATGCTGCAGGCCGATCTGAGTTCCAGGTGGGTCAGGGGCCCAGTCCTGGTGTAGGGGCCCCCTCCTGGATCTGTGGCGGGGAATCAGTCTCCACCACAGTCATGCCCAAAGGGGCTGGGAGAGGAAAGGGACACAGGAAACCCCTGGAGCCTCTGCTTCCTGGACCATCAGTCTGTCCGTCTATGAAATGGGGGGAAACAATGGGAGGTAGCTGTGGGGGTCCCCTCTCCCCCACACACCCCAGCCTCAGACTCCACTGGATCCCTGAGGGCTCAGAGCACATCTGAAGGTCAACCAAAGATGAATCTGGCCCATGGAAACATCTGAGGCAGGTGGGGCTGGCAGTGATGGCTCTGGCTGGCCTGGCCTGACCCACTGGTCCTGTGAGGGGCTAACAGCCTGGTGGGCTGAAGAAGGAAGGGAGGGACAGAGGGAAGGACAGCAGGAGGGGCCAGGGTCAGAGGCACTGGATCTAGTGGACGGCTTGGGAGGCTCACTCTCTGGGCTGCATCGGGGCTCCAGGGAACCTCTGGGGAGAGGTGGGACCCTAAGCAAGGGCCCCTGGGAAGAGAAGGGATGCAAATGGGGGAAGAGCCACAGGCAGAAGAAAAGGAACAGAGAGGCAAGGATCACAGATGCACAGGAAGGAAGCCGCATGACCCCACTGGAGAAGAAGCCCCAGCCCTGCTGTCTGTCCTCACGAGAACAGGAGGGGCCACCTGCCATCCCCCAGGGGGCCTGACCCCACAAAGGCACAGGCCAGCTCAGGGCAGCAGGGCACCCCTCAGGTGCATGCCAGCCACTGACCTCCCACCTCAAGTCCTGGGAATTTCCTGGGCTCCTGTGGGACCCACGGGCCACACTGTGATCCAGGAGGGTGCCCAGGGATGCTCAGCATCCGAAGAGCAGAAACATGCCGGTGACTCACATGCTGCCCCTCTTGGAAGCTGCAACAAAAATTCCTGGGCCAAGGCCAGGGTAGGGGCTGGGCTGAGGGCTTAGACCACCGCAGAGCCACAGGCAGCTGGATGGTAACCTCTATACCCTAACGTGCCCAGGCCAGTCCTGTCTTCGTGAAATTTTGTTCTTAGCCCCCACTAATTTTCATACCATCTCTAGATTTCACAGGGTAACAAATCCATCCCTCAAACGCCTGGCAGGGCTGTAGCTCTCTTGAACGAGAGAAGGATGGAAAAAGACAGAGGCCAGAGGCTGCCTCCTGCCACCAGCTGACCATGTGGATTGAGGTGGGCCCCTCCAGTTGCCCCATTGTTGCTTAATGGGTTAGATATAACCCCTTAAGATTCCACTACTCAAATGCCCTGGGGTTTCTGGGAGGACCCCATGTGACCCCCCCCATAATTCACAAGTTGCAGCCCCTCTGACCCCAGAGGGCCTCTGATGAAGGCAAGGCCTTAGCCTCAAAATCCTCCAGTGAAACAAGTGGACCAGCTGTGGCACTTGGACTCCAGTGCCCAGGGTGCCTGCCCTGGCTGTGTGACCTCAGGTAAGCCCTGAAACTCTCTGAGCCTCAGATTCCAAACCCTAGGAAACAAAGATGAAATCATTTCCTGCAAAGGCAACCCTGATACAAGGGTTGCCTGATAACACCATCCAGTGGGTACCTCCAGGAATCCCTTCAACTGTAGTTGGGCATGTGTTTACTACCACCACCACTCAATCTACCACCTGCTAAAATCCCCACAGCAAAAGGACAACTGGCATCCTCAGGATAGATGGAAGCCTTGCTTCCGGCTTCCATTCCAAGATATTAACCTCTTCCCAGTTGCAGTCATCACTATTAAAAAACGGAGATGGGCTTGGGGTCAGGTGGGCTTCAACCTCTCAGGTTTCACGTTTCCTCCCAGGGACAGGGGGCTTCACTGGCACTTTCAAATGGTAATAGACTCGGCCCTGGTGCAACATAATTAGTCTTGGGACTAGAAGGGTAAACAAATGTGTAATTCATGAATTTGCTAATTGTCCTTCATTTTGATCTCCTGCCATTTTTCCTAGACTCTGCCTGACATCCGAGCTTGTGGCAAGGACTCAAAAGAGTGCCGGGTGCGGCCCAGGGAGGCACTGGCTTCAAAGTCGGACACCTGGACTCGCCCTCCCCCAGCTGGAGCCCACCACCCCAAATATCACACAAGGCAGGGAGCCTGTGGCACTCCATCTTTTATTTTCTTCAACTGTACACAAATGTAAAATACTTTAACAGCAAGTCTATGGGAAAAAATTGTTTGGTTTTAAATTATTATGAAACAGAACCTAAGGGGAGCTTTATTAAATAAACATAAAGATGGGGATTTAAGGATACACACCTGCATTCTACCATTGTCGTTTTTACTCTAGCTTCTGGGTGTGTAAGGATAGAAAAGACATATCAAACTGAATAAACAAAATTCACGTATACCCTGAAACGTTGGCAGGCCACTCAAGGGATTGTTCAGAACGTCCACCTCATAAAGATGGCCTCACCATCTAATAAAAATTAAAACTGATCTGTTGGCCTCTTTGGTTCCAAAATTATGTATAATACATTTAACTGTATTTTTTTCGCTGCTATAAAAATAACTTCTTTTTTCAAATGGCAGTTTCTGACTAATCATGCAACTAAATCAGTGCAAACATTAAAAGCAATCATTCGCTTAAAAAAGAAGCAAAGGATTTCATTTCAAGTATAAAAAATATAAAAAGAGTCGTACGAGTCCAGTTACATCTAGTGTGGGTCAACCCTTTAAATTGCATAGTTCACATGGCACTTGGACCTCTGGGGTGAGCTCAATGCTCTGCCAAGGGCCACTTCTGGATACACGCGGATGGGCAAGGGTTGTATCATGTGCGTTCAGGCCGGTGTGCAAGTGCTAGGAGGGGGGCAGGCGAGCAGGTAGGGGCCACATCCGTGGCTGGCCCTGGTGGCCAGCGCCCACATGAGCCACTTTTGCAAAGCAGCTGAAAGCCTCTTCCTTTTCCCCAGACCCGTTCAACTGCTCCCCTCCCTCAACCCTTGCAGAAGGGGCAACCCCAGCCCCCCAGCATCTCCAGAATGCCTTCACCCCACCATTCCCTCCTTCTAAGAGCTCACCCTCCCCTTGCCTAAGAGTCATTTCCACCCCTCCCTAACCAGTCCTAGAGGAATCTCCCCAGGGAAGGGCACAGATTGCAACTTTTTTTGTTCCACTTGGAACAGTTCAGATTTTAACTTAAAAGGTCAGACCTGGTAGAAAAGTCCCTTTTCAATTATACAACCGGAATGAATGACCATTCAACTGCTAGTGATCAGTTAAAGCATCAAATTAAGACCCTTCTCCTTTCCCTCCCTCCCCACCCCCAAAACACACACACACACAGAAGTCACACCAGGGCCCCAAGCGACAGTCAAATGGTCACTACCACAGCTCCATGGTCTCCGGTCTCTGGCAGGTGGTAGTCTATTTGGGCCTCCTTCTCCAAGGATGGGAAAGCACAGGCTGCCAGGCTCCCAGCAGCAGGAAGGATCCCAGGCCAGGGGAGCAAGCCCACATGTTGCAGCCAAGAGATGTAGGGATCCTGGAGGCCTTGCACAGGCACAGGGGGACTCGCGGCCTTCTGTAGGCTGCCTGTTCCCCACCCCCCATCTGCTGCTCCTCTCCAAGCTCCGGGTTCGCTCGCTCTCTCTCCGTGTCTCTTGTCTTTGTGCTTTTCTGCGTGCTCGAAGGCGCGATTCAGAGTGGCCAGGCCAGCTGGGGGGGTGTGGGGGGACGGTGGCTGCTCACCCCATTCTCTCCGAGTGACAGGCATTTGTGGCTGAGCTGCTATTTATCACCGCATACACTTGGTGGGATCCCGGAGGCTGCCATGTGGGTGGCAGGATGCGTCTGGCTGTGCGCGTCTACTACGTGTGCATTGTCCAGTCCTTCGTGTCCGTGGAGGGTTCTCCCTGTTTTTGACAGATTGCTGGATGAGGAAGCAGGAAAAGATCTCAGGCCGGACCCGGGCACCTCCCGGGCATCACCGCGCTCCACTTGCCACACCCTGGTCCCCATGCCCTGACGGAGCCGCGCCCTCAAGCGCAGCCGCACTCTTCCACAATCATGTTGGGCACGTCCCGCTTGACGATGTTGTACTCGTCGTCGAAGTAGAGCATGGACATGGTGCTCAGCTTGGTGGGGATACAGCAGGAGTTCACGGTGCCCGGGTTCAGCCCCCGCATGCGGTACTGGTTTACCACGGCCGTGTGGAAGGACGAGGCCGAGCCCGGCACCCCCGCCAGGTAGGCAGGGCAACTGCCCTCGCAGTAGTTCCCATAGTAGCCGGTGGGCGCAATGATCCAGTCGTTCCAGCCAATGAGGCGGAAGTCGATGAAGAACTGCTGCCGGCAGCACAGGTTGGTCCGCCCGTCGCACTCCAGTCCCCGCTTGCGGATGCGGTGCCTGCTGTCGCCCAGCCGCGCCTGCACCACCACGAAGGGCCGGTGCGACTCCTCGCCCGGGTCCACGAACACGGGCACCACGGCCAGCTCCCGGCAGCCGTCGCACTGCACGTCCAGGCTGAGACGCCGTTCGCCCCGCGAGAACAGGGCCTGGATGGGTTCGGTGAGTGGGAAGGTGTGCCAGCCGCTGCGCTTGAGGTCCACGCGCTTCTCCACCGCGGCCCAGCGGTCGCCAGGGCCCTGCTCCTGGAAGTACACCTTGACCCGCACCTTCCGCCGGCCGCCCTTCTCCAGGACGTAGGGCAGCAGCTTCAGGTAGAGCCACAGGCTGGCCTGCACCACAAACAGGTTCTGGTTGCCTTCGTTGGAGATGAAGAAGTACAGGCGGACCCGGGAGGAGGCCAGGCCATCTGCGGAGAAGCGAGAGAGCAGGCCAAGTTAGATCAACGAAAACACTAGGCACTGCAGAAAACACATTCTGCAGCATGACGCTGGACCGGGCCCTGGCCGAGCAGCTGGAGGACCGTCCTGACCAGAAATACCACTCCTGGGGCCGCGGCCTCCAACGGTAACCTGGGAGAGGCAGGGAAAATTGTTTCCTATCGAGAAGCCCGGACCAGGTTGGAGCCGGAGGGTCCGGGCCTAGAAAACCGGCCTCACCTCTCCCAGGCCAGGGTTCCCTGGAAACAGGCTGTCAGGCCTCAAAGCTCAACGGAGGAATTTGTCAGGAGGCCAAGATCTTAACAAGTTGTTATGGGTATCTGTGAAATCTGAAAAACAAAACCAGGATCTCACTAAGGATTTGGGGTGGGTTATTTTAGCAGAGTTTGGGTTCTTTCTTTCTTTTTTTTTTTTTTTTTGGTTAACTTAGGGCATTGCAAAATCCAGCTGAGCCACCTACAGCCTCTTTCCAGTGTTTACCTAAGCATGATCTGATCCAACCCCCAGTGGAACCTCAACTGCAAACAAGCCAGCTCTGCTCAGATTTCTGACACAGGAACGTGTGCTTTGCAGGCTGCAAAGTGCAGCCTTTGCTTCCGAGTACTTCCAAGGGACAGGGCTCGCAGTCTTGAAACTTGAAGTCCACCCCTTTCATGAGACACTGGCTCTCTATGAATGGCACATTTGACATCTCCATCGATAAGGAGAATTGGTTTATTAGTTGTCTCAATAATTCAGCTCAACAAGAAGAGAGGCCATGCCAACTGAGAGAAGAATCCTTTCTCATCCTACATTTCAGTGACCCTGCTCTCTGACGATCCCTACTTTTTTTTTTTTTTTTCTCCAGGAAGAACAAATAAGCCAACTGTGTGGCCTCGGCTGGTTTTATCAAACCTCCTACCACTGCCCCCTCCCAGCCCCCTCCTCAGGCCTCGCCTGGCTCCTCTAATAACACTGACATCTGACTTTGAAATGGGGGAAAGTGCAGCCTTAAAAGCTGGTCTTGGACGAGCTGCCTGTGACCTGAATCTGTTATTTATAAGTCAAAGAGCTGGCTCCGTGGAACCGACCAGAAATATAACAGCCCCCGCTGTCATTTTGTGCCACGGGGACCAAAAGGCCTCCTCGACCTTCCAGAATCACATTTCTGCTCTGGGCCCCAAAGCACCTTTTAATCCAAGCTCTCTAATTGCATGTCCAGATTCCCCTGACTCTGTCGGACAGCTAAAACGGCAATGCATTTCTTTCTAAGCACAAACCAGCCCTGATTGTCTCTGCTTTTCTCCACACCCGGCCATGCAAAACTTTTCATCCCTTTTCATCCCCAGGCGGCACCTGCACAGTCTGCCTGCTGCCTTGGGGGTTGGGGGGAGGCATTCGCAGCCTGGGGACACAACTGCCACCAACTACCCCCCCCCCCCAAAGACTCCCTGCCCACCCTGCCCTGCCCAAACCCGAGCTTCCCCCTGCGACCTTCTCGGCAGTCCCACTGCACAAATGGGGCTGAGCTCCAGGCACAAAAGCCAGCCTGGCTCATTCAAGTCCTGAAAAGGACAGCAGAGCCTAAAGCACTTGCAGCATTTCAGCGCGAGCACATTTTTCTCCTTCTTTTAAAGTTCGAAAGATGTTTTTCCTCGCTTGATTTTTATATTCAGACAGTGGTAAAAAAAAAAAAACACTGCAATATAGGGCCGGAGGAACATTCCAGAAAGGACTCCGACCCTTTGTTAAGTAGGAACTCTGCTGGCTCTAAAGCCAGGGAGCTGCCTCAGCTCCCAAGCAAGCCGAGAGGCACGGGGCTGCCCCCTGAGCTGCAGCCTTTCTCTGCGTAAATGATGGGACCTGTTGAGAAGCCTGCCTTCCACCGATTCCGGTGCCCACACAATCGGAAGAGAGGTTGCCTAGCTCTCCCCAGCGAAGCTTCAGCAATCCTGGCAAGCCCACGCCGCCCGGCGATGGAAGCGGCCCCAGGGGCCTCTCACGCAGACACACACACACACACACTCACAGTCACACACACATACATACTCTCCTCCGGCCCACGGATATCAACAAGCACACACATCTCCATCTATACTGCTAAGCCTACACTCCGATCGTGGGAAACAAAAACATTAAGCAATCACCAAGCGAGTGCCCGCGGAGCCAGGGCCGCACGCGTCCGCCGGGAGGGGGACGCGCGCCCAAAGGCTCTGGGGCCCGTTTCGGAGAGCAGGGGTGGAGGACAGAGCGCTCCTCGGCGGAGATAGGGGAGTAGGAAGGGGTTGCTGCCTCCGAGAAGAGGACCGCAACCCGGTCGGAGCACACAGGGTCGGAGGCAAGCGAGCCGAGCCAGCAGTCCGGGTTTCCCCCAGGGCGCGCGGGCTGCGGCGGCGGCGGCCAGAGTCAGCGAAGAGAAGCGGGTGGAGGAGACAGCGAGGGCCGCTCGAGGAACCGACCCACCTGTCTCGGCGAAGCTGATGATCTCGGAGACGCGCTCCTGGCCGTCGGCGCCTGGGCTGGCGTGGCCGTCGAGGTGCGGGATCTCCACCCGGCCGTCCTCGCGCACCTTGCCCGCGTGCAGCTTGCGCAGGGCCGTGACCATGGCGGCCTTGGGCACGGCGTGTGTGATGTTGGGCCGGCCCCGCATCTGCAGGCGGTTCAAGATGTGCCGCTTCACCGCCTCCAGGAAGTCGCCGTCTACCCGGCCCAGCTCCTCCGGCCGCCGGAAGCCGCCGCACGACGTGCAGGTGTCCTGAGAGCCGCCGGGGGCTCCGGGCGGAGGCGGGGGCGGTTGCGGCGCGGCGGGCGACGGCGGGGGCGTGGGAGAGCCCCAGACCCCGGGCCCCAGCCAGCCCACCGCCAGCATCAAAAGGCAGGCGGCCCCCAGCGCCCGACCGGGCAGCCCGTCCATGGTGCGCCGCTGGCGACGAGGGCGCCCGCCGCGAGGCGAGGCGAGCCGAGCGCAGGGCGGCTCACGGCTCCCGGCGCGCCGCCCCGCCCCGCCCCCGCCCGGGCCTCCGCCCGCCCGCCGGGAGGGCCGCAGCCGGCTCACAGAGGGAGGGGGCCCGGTCGGGCTGCGGGGGTTCCCGCGCGGCAGGGAAGGGGCGCCGTGGGCCGCGGGAGGCCGGAGAGGCGCCCTGGCGAGGCAGGGGCCGGAGGGTTACTGCCGCACGGGCGTCTCGGGGCGCCTCGGCATCCGCAGCTTTTCCCCCATCCTCTCCGCGTCGGGGCCCCGCTGCCCCCGCTCGGGTGAAGCGAAAGCAACGGTAGCGGCGGCTTGGCGGCCGGGCGGGGAAGGTGGCAAAAGGGCCGGTCGACGCAACTTGGGCGAGACGGAAGCGAAGGCGCCCGAGCCCCTAGAGCGGAGCCGGGCGCGGCTTGGCGCGGCGCTGCGGCGGGCGCTGCGGCGGGGCCCCGCGCTGGCACCTGAGCGCCTCGCCCTCGCCGCCTAGCACCGAGGAAGGGCCGCGGGCGGTGGCTACAGGCGGGTCGTCCTCTCCGCGGGTTGGCGGGGGGACAGAGGAGCGAGAGCGGTGCCGGGAGCGCCGCGGAGCGAGGGCCCGCTCAGAGGCGGCGCGGAGCCCGGGACCGCGGGCCCTGCAGTCCTCGCGGCGCGTCACAAGGCAAAGTTGTCTCCAGGCTCCCGGGGCGCCGCATCCACCGGCAGGCGGGCAGGCGGGCCGGCCGCTGCGCGCTCCGGCGGGTCCTCTGCTCCGCCCGCCTCCTCGCCGCCTGCCTCCCTCCGCCCGCCTGCGCGGGCCGGCGGGGCTCCGAGCGCCAGGCTAGGCGGCGGCGGAGCCCTCCTCGTCCGAGTCTCTTCTGCCTGCGCGGCGGCGACGATGTCGGTTCGAGCTCCTAAAAGTCTCGCCGCGTCCCTGGCGCGGGTGCCCTCGCTGGCTCTCCCGCCGGCACACGCCGCAGGGCCGGGAGAGAGTGGCGGGTGGCGGCCGCGTCCCTGTGCCCGGCCGCGGCAGAGTGCGGAGCCCGCCGAGGAGGAGTTCTTCGCTTTGCCCTCTTCTTTTACTCTCCTCGTTTTTTCTCCCAAGGGTGAAAAAAAAGCCGCACAATCTCCGTATGTGCGCGCGCGTTGTGATAGAGGTTGGCAGGAAAAAAAGGGGGGGGGAGCAATCTCGCCCTGGCCGTGCGGGAGGAGACTTTCCGCGCCTCCCCGCTCCGCTTCCCGGGGTTGCGGGGGGGGATGCAGGGGGAGGGGGAGGCGGAATCTGTTCAGGTTGATGCTGCCCGCTCCCCGCCCACCCCAGCTTCCCTCCGCTCTTTTCCTTCTGTCTTAGCGAGAAGGAGGAGCGAACCGGCTGGCTCCCCTCCCCCTCCCCACCCCACAAGACCGGGCCACTTCTGCGGTCTCGAAACTTTCTCACCACGTGGGCGCCCCGGACCCCCGCCAGGCTGGGCGGCGGGCGGCACCGACGGGCTCTCCGACCCAGGATCCCAGCGGTCGTCTCCTCTCGGCGGCCGCGCAGGTCCTGTCCTAGTCCCTGCCGCCTCCTTCCCCGCCCATGAGAGGCACCTCTCCTCGCCGAAGCCGCCCCCGGCCTTTCTGGGGTGCTCCTTCGCTGGCCGCGGCAAGCCGGGGGCGGCAGGGCGGCCGCGGGCGCCGCGGACTGGCTGAGCCGGTGGATGTCGCTCCGGGGCTGCAATGCCGCAGCTGAGCGCCCCGGGCCGCCGGCATGCTGGGTGAGATGTGGACCCCGCACCCTGGAGGGGTCTGGGGGGCCGCTACCTCTGCCGGCGCCGCTCCCCGAGAAGCTCCTCGACTGCATGGGGAACCGGCCTCGCGGCCCATGAGTCTCTCGAGCTCTCGGGCTTGCCAGGCTGGAGAGGCTTCCAGTACCACTGCGGCCGCCACCCCCCTAGTTGGCAAATCTTGGCTTCAGACAAAGCTAGGTCCCAGTCGAGGCTCCGCTACGGCCGGCCTTGCCGGAGTGACCGTGGCTAGAGCTTTCCCATCCTAGTCTCTGCCGTCTCGTGCGTACACGGGGCACGACTATTATCACACTGGCTGGTGGGGAGCCCTAAAGTAGGCAACCGAGCCAAGCTCCTCACAGAATTCAAGAAACTACCCTTCCAAGGCTGCCGTTCTTAGGCCACTAGACGAAAGACGCTGTCGGTTAGAATCCCAGCCTCGTCCAGAACCCCAAGTGCAGTCCGTTCTTTCTGTCCCACCTGGCGTCCCGACCACCATGTGGAACAACAGGACGGTGCTCCTAGAGTGCAGCAGGAACGCGGCCTTGCGCTCTCGTCTCAACTGCCTAGACCCCCACCCACAGTGAATGCGCCGCATAACAACGAACTGCAGGGAGTTTAGCTTTCTTAGCGTATCGGGGAGCCCGAAACAACCGAGGTGGACCGCGGCCTCAGGCTCAGGGCTCTCCCCAGCACCCGCGGCCCCTCATCGCAAGCTTCTCAGGCCAGCCTGGCACCGTGGCGTTTAGCCTCAGCCGGACCGCAGCCTCACCGAGGTCCGCAAGTCTGGAGGCGGAGCGCCCCCTCCCTCCCGATCCGAGGAACCGACTCAAAGGTGCGCAGGGCCGGTCCCACGGTACAAAAATGGGCTGCTCTGGGTTTATCAACCGAAAGTCCGAAATAGGGGACCGGCAGGGTCCTTGAAATGGCAACCCTTCTGGTTCCTTAGGGCTTTCTCCAGTTCCTAAATCGTTGCCACTCCCAAACTGACAGCCTTTTGTTCCCTCGGCTTACCACCCCTGGCCCTGGCCCTGGCCCAGAGCCTGGGAAACCCTGAGCAGAGAGGAGGTACCTCTGCCTCCTGGGCAGCTTGTACCACCACCTTCTACGCGGTGGCCCTGAGCCGGCCCAACCCACCTTTGTGATTTTGCTTGCCTCTTCTGCCAGGCGCACATGCTCTGGTCTCCTGGTCCTTCCCATCACCACAACCACCAACCTACATGGGAAACTCACACCCAGTCCTCAAGACCCAGCCCAATCTTTTCTTGGCGAAGCCGCCATGGTCTTCTTGTGCCCTGAATAGTTGTCTGCTGGTTTTGCCCTTCAGATCAGTGCCCAGATGTTTCCTCTTCACCTGTCTCCTGTGTGGGGCCTCAGGTTCCTGCAGGACAGGGACCAGGCCTCTGTGTGATGCCAGACCTGGAAGGTAATCAGGTGCACTTATTGAACCAGTGTTTGGTTGGTTGACTGATTGATGGATTGAAAGAAGTCAGTAAGCCAGCAAAAGTCAGTAAGTAAAACCTCTACTTCTCAGCACAGACTCACAGTAGTGTTCCTTGCCTTCTCAGCTACAACTCTTTATTTATTTTTTTGTGAAAGTGTTAGTCACTCAGTTGTGTTTGATTCTTTGTGGCCCCATGGACTGGGGCCCCCTGGTTCCTCTGTTCATGAAATTCTCCAGGCAAGAATACTGGAGTGGGTGATTCCCTTCTCTAGGAAATCTTCCCCACCCAGCGATTGAACCCCGGCCTAACACATTGCAGGCAGATTCTTTACCTTCTATGAGCCACCAGGAAAGCCCATTTATGTATGTATGTATGTATGTATGTATGTATATTTATTTATTGGCCACACCCCCACAGCATACAGGGTTTTAGTTTCCTGACTAGGGATTGAACCCAGGCCCCATGCAGTGAAGTCTTAACCACTGGACCATCAGGGAAGCCCTGCAACCCTTCTTATTGTGGACAGAGCTGGGCAGAGCTGTGAGAAGAGGGGAGGGCTCCACGCCTTTGTGAATGTGCAGCATCCTGATCATCACCCTGGTGCTGGGAAGAGGCAAAAGCCACCATGTCCTTGCTGGTCGGAGGAGGGAAGATGAGGTTCAGAGGAGGGTCCACATTTTGCTCCCTTGATGAAGGAGCTGCAGCCCCGCTGCCAGTCATCTGCTGGGAGGGAACTGGGTCAAGCGGTAGTCAGAAACCATCTGCTCGAGAAGCTGGGATTATCCCGCCCTCTGCTGATCCCCCAGCCCTCAGGAGCCAAGGGTGTAAATTGAGTTCTTCCAGATCACCTTGTGCTTTGTGGGGGAGCTCCCCATTCCCTGCTGAGGGGCAAGGACCTTTTCCTGTTGCTTCAAAGCCTCATTTAGCACTGGACTCTGTTCTCCTTTAGATTGAGGGTGACCTCAGCCCTCAGTCTGAGCCAGGGATGTGACTGTGCCTGTCAGTTTTGAATACAATAATGTACATCAATACTTCAGCCAACGCCCTCTAGACGGGCTGCAGGACCGGGCCGCCCCCACACGGAATGCTGGCTCCCTGACGCCATCAAGGAACTCAGGCCCAATGGGAAAGGCAGGAGGAAGCATGACGACAACACGGATCCAGGCACTCAGAGAATGACGAGGCTTCCTCCAGGGAGCTCAGAGCATGTGTTCTCACAATCGCGTATTGTTTTGTTTTGCATTACCCGCAGCTCAGTGTCAATTTGGAGCTGACAAAGATGTCCAGAAGTGACAAAGCAAATGATAAAAGCGAATAATTCTTGGCTACACAGCCCCTATGGAGTACTGGGGCACAGCTCTTCTCAACATGGGTGCTCCAGGCCTGGGGTGGAGAGGGGCCTCTGTCTGAGTTGGGTTCCAGGGATCTGTGTTCACTTTTTCACCACTGGTCAAGAAGCCACAGCTGCCAGACATCACCATCATGCATAACTCCGTAGGGCAGCTCGCTATCTGAACAAGAGCTTCATGCCAGGCCACATGAGACAGCCTGCCCACCAGCAGCCCCAGGCACAAGAGCAGGACAACCCGGAGCCAGGGATGGAGCCAGGGAATCACAAGGGACAGAGGACCACCAGCTGATCTGTATAAAAGCCCAGGCACCAACACAGAGCCCTTTCAGGAAGCCCCAAGTCCACCTCATGCATTTTCCATCCTGAGGAAAGTCCTTGATGAGAGAGTGGGCATGGGAGGCTTACTTTAATAAGGCAGCCCTTTATTTCTCACCAGGGCAACTGGACAGTGCCCACCTTCCAAGACCCAGCAGCCCTCCACATTCCCAAGTCCTTCTGCTGTGGCCTGGAAATGACGCCAGTCATCTCTGAAACTCCACCTGTGCTACGGAGCAAACATGCCTGGCACCCAACTCAGCACCTGCTCACTTGCACCTGTGTGTGACCTGGCCGGTGGTCCTGGGTTTCAAACACAGACCCAAGAATTCCAGTGGATCCACAGGGCATCCCACCTCATACGTGCCACTTCTCCAGCTTCCCACCTGGCACGAGCATCTGACACAGCCATGTCATACCTTTGCGTGGCCCTGTGCTGTTTGTAAACCAGCTCCAACACAGAATCACCTTGCAGGGCTTCTGTCTAGCCATTCCTCTTGACCTGATTCCCTCAGCACCCAGTCTCCTGAAGTCTACTGTCTGTTAGCAAGAACCACACAAATCACTGTATTTGTGCTTCCATTCCTGGGAATGGGCTAGCCTGAGGGAACATAGGGAGCCCCCATCCTCTTTCCCAAGCAAGACTGGGGGCAGGGGTGCCAGAGGCTATGCAGGAGTAGGATTCAACATATTTTGAATGTTCAGGAATTATTTCAACAGCAGGCCCGTAGGGATGGCTGTCCAAGTTGGTGGTTTTTTCTGGAAGAATAGAGGTGCTAAATACAGCATTTGGTGAGTGTCCCACTTCAAACTGCTCATCACAAACTAGTCCTGGCACAGAATTCCTTCCTATCCACTCGATAACCACACTGAACTAGCTGCTGGGGATCTAGCAATGCAGAATCAAAGTCCCAACCCTGCTCACCCCCTCCCCCTGGGTGTACCTGGGAGACGGCTCGGGCAGCTTGCTGATACCTGTGGTGCAGCAGGAGCCAGGACAAGGAACACCTCCATCTGCCAGGAGGCTCAGAGGAGGCACGATCTGAGCTGAGACTTGAAGCAGAACGAGGTGTTGTCCAGGTGGACGTGAGAGAGTGAAGATTGGCTGAGGGGAACCCAAGTGATGAGAACATGTGGTCCAGGTGAAGAGCAAGGGCAAGTCCATGGGGATGAGGCTGGGGAGGGGCCTTGTCAGTCAGAAAGGGGTTTCAAGGCCAGAAGGGCATGTGGTCCTTGGCAGGAGTGTTTGAGGAAGACTTGGCAACATTGGGGGCTGGAAGTGCCCCCCACTAGCATCAGGGAGGCAGTGAGGACCACCAGAAAGGAAGGGGGGTGTGACCTTTTTCCTCAAGACACAAGTCCATGGCAGCTGGTGCCAGGTCGGGGGATAAGCAGGAAGAATTAAGGCTCTCCCACCCATTTCTGCCATGAGAGATCCTGTATACAGCTTCCAGATGCCTGTGTGTGGCCAGAACCCAAAGAGCTGGTTCTTTTGCAGCTAACACAGGGAAAGAGAGTATTTCTTTTCCTTTTAAGATTTTTTTTGATATGGACCATTTTGAAAATCTTTATTGCTTCTGTTTTACGTTTTGACTTTTTGGCCACAAGAAACCTGCACCCCATGCACTGGAAGGCAAAGTCTTAACACTGGACCACCAGGGAAGTGCCAAGGGAAGCATTTCTAAAGTTTATTTATTTTGGGTCTCCAAACCCAACTGTGTCCACCTCAGGAACACTTGGGTCCCAGCATCAAACTCTGCTTAAATGTCATTCCTCGGTCCTCAGACATTCTTAAACTTCAGAACTGACCTTTGTATCTGCTCCTTGAGGGATGAGGTGTGCCTGATTCATCCAGTGAGTCACCAGTCATGAAAAATGCATGGCTGACCCAAGACAGGGTTTCTCAGGTTCTAGTGAAAGTCAGGGACAAGACAGAAAAAAAATAGGGAAATTAACCTCGTATACAGGTGCAGGCAAGACATTTTTTTCATTTTTAAACAAGACCCATGAACATATTCATCCATTTATGTATGTGAAGCTAAGGACCTCTATTGCCACAGGTCACTCCACACCACAGTGCACTTTATGCCCCACATTCTTATGGATCCATCCCTGGGGGGTTCCCGCAGTAAAGCAGCTCAGAAAGAGGCCGTTGTGATGCTGTGCTCCACATAGTCTCCTCTTCCTTACAGAACACACTAAGCGAATCCTCATAGTCAGCACAATGGTCTCTGTCTAACCAATGAAGGTAACTCTTTGGAGTAACCACTGTGGTTATAGAAGAAGGAAAAAAAGACCCAACACGATTACCAGCTTCATCCGCCCAGAGCCCAGGCCTGTCAACTGGCTCCTGAAGCTGTGTTAATGTCAAGTTCTCTCCATGTTCAGCCCTCTCCCTCTGGCAGAGGCCAGGCCCCGGGCCTCTGTTAGTCAATTGCTGATCCCAGAAAAGAGGCATTTCTTACACCCCTCCTCAGGCTGAGAGCATTCAGCTCTTTTAGCCCCTTCCCTTCCCCCATATATTAGCTTATGAGTTGAAATCCTGGAGGAAAAAAAGGAAGAATGAAAAGGAAAGGCTCTGATTTTTGCTTGATGGATAAATGTATTTATATCTAATTAGGAGCCCCCACTGTGCAGGGGGTGAAGTGTTTTCGTTCTGGCCTATTGAAGGACAAATAACTATTATGTGCTTGTTCTCTGAGCTGGTAAAAGGGACCCAGAGTCGGTCTGCATTAGCGCCGTCAATAGAACCGGGAGCAGGACCCTGGTGAACGCCAGAGTCCTCAAGGCTTTCTCTGCTCGCGGGGCCCATCTGCCCAGAGCTGTTTCACGCAAGCTGTTCTCAAGCCCTGGGGGTTTGAGGATTTGCCCTATTCTACCCTTCCAAAAAAAGAGACAGGAAAAGAGAAAGAAAGGAAGAAATAGAGAGGGGAAGGAAGGGAGAGAGGAGACAAAGGGAGGGAGGGAGGGAGGAAGGAACCAGCATTTTTAGGGTGAAGACACATACAACATTCAACTTTCATTTGAGCTTCACCTCCCTTAGAGGGTTTGACACTTCTGGAACCCCCGCAATGTCCTACTGACTCAAAATTACAGCACAGAGCAAGGAACTTAATTCAAAATAAAAATAAGCTGCCAATGCCTTGCCTTTCATCAAGGATACAGGAGCTAAAACACTCATCCACCGACATTCACTTTCCCTAATGAGAAGAAGCTAAGAATAAGCATTCGTACAGAACCGCTTATGACATTGTTGATGTCTATAAGGAATGTGGTCAAACTGTTATTTACCTAAGCTCAGTTCCCCAAGAATCCTATTTTTTAAAGATTTTTTGATGTGGACCATTTTGAAAGTCTTTCTTTGTTGCAATATTGCTTCTGTTTTATGTTTTTGAGTTTTTTGGCTGCTAGGCGTGTGGGATTTTAGCTCCCTGACCAGGGATCAAACTCACACCCCCTGCATTGGAAGGTGAAGTCTCAACCACTGGACACCAGGGAAGTATTTCCCCAAGAATCTCTTATCAATTCAATATAGAAATACTCTGACACACCCCAAATCTTGCATGTAGTGGGGTGACATCCTTTCCAGCCACAAGGGCGTGTTCTGGGTTCAGGGCTTCTCAGCATCATTTCTGACCCTTCCCTATGCCTCCATCCTTTCTTCCCAAAGTGCTTTTTTATCTGTCATACAGAATGCCATGATACAGAAGACCAGGTAGGAGCAGAGCAATCAGCCAGGCAACCACAGGGCTGTGGCACTCTGATGCCAGGCCCCTCGTGGCAGCAAGCACTAGGCCCCCCAGAGAGCAGCATGTCAGGAGCAGGTGAGTGGGCAGCACCCTCCCCTTCCCCTCCACTGCCACCATTCCCCTCCCCTCCCCAGCACTGTGGGATCTGCAGAGGATGGAGGGAAGAGGGGAGCCCAGGGTTGGAGAGACCCTGGAAGAGGTCGGGGACAGTATCTGGCCGGGGCCTTCCAGACAGCAGACTTCTGAATAAGGAGCAGAAAGACCCCAGCAGGGTCATGTTGACATCAGGACCGCACCCTCCCACAGCAGCCCTGAGAGCAAGGAGACATGCGGCTGAAACGGGGTGACTACCCAGATAGGGAGCAGGAAGAAAAAGAAGACAAGAAACAGACAAGGAGCAATCAGAGAGGTGGAAGAAAAGCCAGGACAGGGTGATGTCATGAAGCTGGAGGGGTTACAGGAGCAGGGGTGGCCAAGAAGGCCAAGTGCAACAGAAGGGTCCCAGGGGAGGCTGGATAGGGCACTCTGGGGGCACCTGGGCCAGGGGATGGGTGGTCTCCAAAGGAGCAACCTGCCCAAGGGAAGGGAGACTTGTGGATGCAAAAAGGCACTGTGTCCCTCCTGATCCAGACCTCAGGGTCTGGAATTCGAGGCTGAGGTTGAGGGGGTAGGTGGTCTTTTCAGTGGGTCAGCCTCCAAACCTGGGAGCTTTCCCACTTTCAAGGGGACTTTGTCCCAGGATGGCTGAATCCCAGTAGTAGAGGTAAACAGACCGCATGCGAGGCCTGCTGGCAGCTCGGGCTGAGTCCCTGGGAGAAAGGATTGCCTGGGACATCTTACACTGAGAGGTAGACATGGAGGCCCAAACTGAAGCCCATGCAGGAGCTGGAGGAAGAAGACGGTGGTAGGCCCGGAAAGATCATTGTAGGAACTGAATTCAAAAGGCTGGATGGTGAAAGTATGTGTGTGTGTGTTGAAGTATATATGCCTTGGGTATGGGTCTGTGTGTGTGTTAAAGTGTGTGTAGCAAATGTGTGTATTAGTGTTTGTACCGGTGTGTGATGGCATATGTGTGTGTGGTGACATATGTGTTTTGTGTGTTGGGATGTGTGTGTTGGGGTACACGTGTGTTAGTGTAGCAGGGGCGTGGGTATGGTGTGTGTGTAGATGTGTAACTAAGTCACCAAATACAGGGATAATGACCAGTCTCAGGATACTTTCGCCAATGAGATTGACTGAGGGAAACAATATTAAGTCCCTTTTCTGGCCTCTAAGAACTCACTCCTGGCTTCAGGAGAGGCTTAGAAGGCAGATTTCATAGGAGTGTGTGACAGGGGAGGAGATGGAGGAGGAGTCAGGAGCAGCAGGTGTTGGCATGGGGGCCTCTTCCTGCCCGTGGACAAGCCGGATGTCAGAGGTGGTCCACGGGGCCTTGCACATGGGTCATATGGCCACCACCCCGTTGGACAGGAAAGCACAGACTTGCCCAGGCCCTCCTGTTCTTCCAAGTCCCCGCAGCCACAAAAAGAAAATGCTCCCCAGATTCCCCTGGAATGACTTTCCCTAGAAATATCAAGAAGGTGTGGTCTGCAAGATGCGGTCATCAGAGGCTCCAAAGGAAGCAGCTGGTGGCTCTCCCAAAGCTGCCCATGAGCCTCAGTGCCGGGGAAGGTGAGCTGGGTGGACAGCACACCTCTAGCCTGACTGGTCTAGAGCCAGAGTCTGTGTGGAGACGAAGCAGCGATGGGCACTCCTGCCCCCACCACCGGGCAGGCTGGTGACCTGCAGCCCCAAGAGGAAGAATCATTCTCCAGCTCATAGTTAAACCTTCCCCACAACCTCGCTCCACCGTGCAGTCTTTATAGGTGTCTCCACTGTCAGGGCAGCGGTTCAGATCGCTGATGAGGTCTCAGGCTCCTCAGCTACCTCCGCAGCCTCTCCTGCTTCTGATGAAGCACTCCCTTCCTCAACCCCAGATACTCACACTCTCTCTCATGCAGCCACCAGGGACCACGTCTAGGGACCCGAATAGCCATATGTCTCTAGGATGACCACTGCTCCTGGCTCTCTAGGGACTGAGGAGTTTCCCTGGAAGTGGGACATTCCGTGGACGGTCCCTGACAAACTGGGAGAGTTGGTCACACTGGGTGCTTCACCCCGTCAATCTTTACTGATGCCATCACCCCCAACTGCAGCATCCTCCCCCTAAACCTTGTCTGCTTTAGGAACACCCTGTATCCAAAGTCACCTCAACAAGTCAGCTCCTGCCTCCACTGAAATGGACCAACTGCCCCTCCCTCGGTGTCTCCCTCCCGGTAGCCAGCTCTTCAATACTTGCCTCTGCTGTGCTACTCAGTCACTCACTCATGTCTGACTCTTTGCAACCCCATGGACTGCAGCCTGCCAGGCTCCTCTATCCATGGGGTTCTCCAGGCAAGAATAATGGAGTGGGTTGCCATTCACTTCTCCAGGGGATCTTCCCCACCCAGGGATCGAACCTGCATCCCTTGAGTCTCCTGCATTGGCAGGGGGATTCTTTACCACTAGCACCCTCAAGCTCAATAATCCACGTTGCCTGCTAGACTCTAGTCTTATGGAGCGCAAGACTATGCTGTCTTCATGTTTCTATGGCCATCGCTAAGCCCAGCAACCATGAATGAGCCACAGGTGTTAGCAAACCTATTTTCAAATACATGGGAAGGAATTCTGTGATGGATGGAGATACCCAAGATAAAGTTCTTTCAGATATTCTTTAAAGTCATCTTATTCCACTGATTGATTTAACACATACTCGTTGAATACCCATCTGCCACGCCCAGAAGCTATAGAAGCAAATAAGACAGTAAAAATCTCTGTCTTCACAAAACTTACTATCTAGGAAAGAAACACATAATAAATATGTTTTTAAAAGCAAATAATTTCTGAACTTCCCTGGTAGTCCAATGATTAAGAATCCGCCTGCCAACACAACATACAAGGGTTTGATCCCTGGTCCCAGAAGATCTCATGCACCTCTGGGCAACTAAGGCCATGAGCCACAGCTACTCAGGCCTTGCTCTGCAGTTCACATGTCACAACTACTGAGCCTGCGTGTGGCAACTGGAGAAAGCCTGAGCACAGCAACAAAGACCCAACTCAGCCAAAAATAAATAGGAGTTTTTTTTAGAAAGCAAAGAATTTCCAAGGGTGAAAAGTGTCATGAATTTTTAAAAGGTGGTTCATGGGATGAAGACTAGTCAGAAGGCTACGTAAGTCAGGAAAGACTTCTCCGAGGAGGGGATCCAAAAATAAGGAGGCAGTCACAGAGATCTGGGGGAGGGGATTCAAAGTAAGACTAATCTTAGGACATTCAAGGAATAGAAAGCAAGCCAATGTGATTGGAGCACAGGGAAGCAAGAAGAGGACTGAAAGAAGCAGAAGTAGAGGCTAGATCACATTCCGTTTTGTAAGTTCCACTCCTTAGGATTAGATTTGACCTCAGTGGCCAACAAAAGATAGTTCCCATGTAGGAAAAGATCAGAATTAGGAATTCCAAGCCTGGTAAGATGGCTCTGTGGTCATCAGGCTCACATACTTATTCTGCTTTTCATATCATGCGGTGTCTATCATCAAAATTATTTCATAATTACAAGATGGCTGCTGGAGCACCATCCATTACACTTCATTTCAAACAGTGGGAAGGAGGAAAGTAGAGCAAACCCTTACATCCTCTTAGCTGAGCCAGCTCTGTTGGAGGAATAATCCCAAAAGCCCCATTTAACAAATTTGCTTTTCTCTCCTTGGCCACCAGTAGATAGATGTACAGGAGGCTGGGAAGTAAAGACACTCAGCTGGGTGCTGCCCTGCTCCAAATTAAACAAGGGTTCATTCAAAAAGTAAGAAATACAGAGTAAAGACTGAGAGGGCACAAAGGGTGTGGCAAGGAGCCTGGAGTTTCTTCTAAGTACAATGGGAAGGTTTTAGAGGGTTTTATTAAGTGCAGTTGTGATCTGATTTACGCAATGAGATCACTCTAGCTGAGGGTGCAGACTAGACTTCAAGATGAGTTAGGAGCTGTTGCAATAATCCAAGTGCGAGATAATGGTAGTCAGGCCAGCATTTCAACAGTGGAGGTAGTGAGAAGTGGCTGGATCTGGCCTTTGTTTGGGGGCTTGTGTCAACAGGATGTGCTGATGGATTGAGTGTGGGGGTATGAAGGCAAGAGAGAATTCAGAGGTTTGGAGACTGAGCAATCAAGAAGATGTGGTATGGCTTATGGGGAAGGGAAGGTGGGTGGGGCAATAAAAAAATTCCCCTTGAATGTATGGATTTTGAGAGGCCCATTGGGCACTGGTTCAGTTCAGTTCAGTCACTCAGTCATGTCCGACTCTTTGCGAGCCCATGAATCGCAGCACACCAGGCCTCCCTGTCCATCACCAACTCCCGGAGTTCACTCAGACTCACGTCCATCGAGTCTGTGATGCCATCTAGCCATCTCATCCTCTGGTGTCCCCTTCTCCTCTTGCCCTCAATCCCTCCCAGCATCAGAGTCTTCTCCAATGAGTCAACTCTTCGCATGAGGTGGCCAAAGTACTGGAGTTTCAGCTTTAGCATCATTCCTTCCAAAGGAATCCCTGGGCTGATCTCCTTCAGAATGGACTGGTTGGATCTCCTTGCAGTCCAAGGGACTCTCAAGAGTCTTCTCCAACACCACAGTTCAAAAGCATTAATTCTTCAGCGCTCAGCTTTCTTCACAGTCCAACTCTCACATTCATACATGACCACTGGAAAAACCATAGTCTTGATTAGACGAACCTTTGTTGGCAAAGTAATGTCTCTGCTTTTCAATATACTATCTAGGTTGGTCATGACTTTTCTTCCAAGGAGTAAGAGTCTTTTAATTTCATGGCTGCAGTCACCATCTGCAGTGATTTTGGGCACTGGTAGTGGCTGCTGATGGAGAAGGCAATGGCACCCCACTCCAGTACTCTTGCCTGGAAAATCCCATGGATGGAAGAGCCTGGTAGGCTGCAGTCCATGGGGTCGCTAAGAGTCAGACATGACTGAGCAACTTCACTTTCACTTTTCACTTTCATGCCTTGGAGAAGGAAATGGCAACTCACTCCAGTGTTCTTGCCTGGAGAATCCCAGGGACGGGGGAGCCTGGTGGGCTGCCGTCTATGGGGTCGCACAGAGTCGGGCGCAACTGAAGCGACTTAGCAGCAGCAGCAGCAGTGGCTGCTGAATAAGCAGCTGGTGTAACTTTGAGGTTTGGGGCAGACGTCAACCAAATTTGGGAGCTGCCAGCATATGGACGGTACTGAAAGTCAGGGTGAAATGAGGTCCCCCAGCCAGAGGTTGCTGATGGACAAGAGGAAAGGAGGCGGCCAAGGGTGAGGCCCTCAGGCACTTTGGCCTTGAGAAGTGGGATAACCAGCGAAGGAGGAGAGAACTGAGGCTAGAGCGGTGGACAAGGCAGGGGCAAGGGCCAACTGCCAAGTGGTGGGAGCGGCCAAGACCCGAGAGAATGGAGAATTCATCCTGGGACTTAGCAACTGATAAGATCCAAGAGCCATTTCAGCAGAGTTGTGGCTAAAGTGGCCCTGGAAAGAAGAGTCAATGAGCAGACGGACCTGCTAGGGTGCTCTTCCCAGCAATGTCACTGTGGAGGCCAGCAGAGAGATGGGGGCAAGTTAGGGGAATGGGAGGCCAGGGAGGGGGTCCTCTCTTCAAGCCTAGGTACCCAGGGTCATTCCAGATAATGAGCAATTCCAACCCTGCTCTGCAAGATCCCCAGAGAGAGTGATCACCAAACAGGCTTGGGTCTTGAGAGTTAGACCCTTGTCAGGGAATCTCGGATGTTTGTCCTCTCCCTGTGGTCCTGGGGGCAGTTCAGAGCCAGCAAAGTGAGACTGAGGCCCCACCCAGCACAGGTCCCCTGCTGGACAGAGTCCCTGCACCATCTCAGTTCTTTTGGGGTTTCTCACAGTCTGGGGGGAGGACCTTTGAACTCTCTGGCCTCTTTCTGGCTCTGAGTCAGTTTCCACTGCTCTGGGGGATGACCAAATGCCAGTCAGTTCACCATCTCAGAATTCGTTTTGCCAACTGCCCAGAGAAGTGTTTCTCAAACTATTAAATACAAGCAGGTCATGAGTCTAAATGTAGTGGGTTAGGATCTAATGCAATAAAAAGAAGATCGAAAATAACAGCAATCACACATAAAAAGGTGACTGTCTTTCATGACACTCATCTCAGTGGCATCTGTGTTTGTATACTTCTGTCCACAAATATTTGTACATCTGTGTTTGTACATGTGTGTTCTACATTGCTGTTTCAAGTGGATGTTACGTCAAGTTTAAGGTTCAAGGAGGGGAAAGTCACGGGCCTCTAGAATCTCCCCTTGTCTCTGGGCCTCCAGCAGTGATGTCCTCCACACAGTGACCTGGGTGGGTGGACACTACTAAGGGCCTGCAACAGTTGTTTTTACAGCAGTGGGGATGCATGTCGTGGATGGACATGTTGGAGAAATAGTACATCCAGGTCGTGGTACCCAACCCACTTCATTGGGAGTCAACGTCGAATTCATTGGAATCATGACCTGTTGTCAGGGGGACAGACCAATGGTTTTCAGCCTGCCTGCACATTCTGCTCCCAGAGATCCTAAAGCAATAAGGTTGGGAGGCTGCTGGGAGGTGCTGGGAGTCTATGAAGCTGAATGTAATACGGGACCCGGGCTAAACCTGGATGCATGAATACCTGAATATTTGCACCTGGAAGGAGAGGTGAGTCTCCCGCTCCCTAAGCAAAGGTCCTGGAACTCCTCAGAAGCCGTACCGCCTCCTCCCTTTTGCAGCCTGACAGATGTGCTTTGTGGCTTCAGTGTCCAAAGTCGCTGAGTCTTCTGGGTGTGGCACAAGGTGGTACCGGCTCCCAGCAAACTCTCCGGATGTCAGACCCTTGTTCAGTCCTCTCTGCCTCCTGCCCCAGAGACCCCAGAGTATCCCCCTGAGTAGAAACACCCTGCTGGCATATCTGGCTGTGCACGGGGACCAGCAGTGAGCCAGGCTACCAGGTCACCTTCAGTCACACTCCGCTGACCTTCCTTGCACACGGCACACTTCTACAGATGGATGCATCCTCCTGCGTTCTTCAAACACCTGCTTCTCCCCTCCCGCCCCTGCCCCTCCCCCACTACCCACGCCCATCCTCCGCTTCCTTCTCCCTAAGTATCAGAGGAAGAAGGGAGTTGTCCGAACATCCCTGGGGCCCGGAATTTGATTTGATTGTATAATATTTGGGTTATAGAAACTACCAAGCACTCTCAAGTTTGGACAGATTAGTACAATCCACCCCAGCTTCTGTGGTCAGCCCACAGCCCTCATGTGCTTTCACCCCATCAGAAAGAGTCTCACCACCCAGTGTCTGAGCCCTTGCCACCTGTTCGCATCCTCTGAGGACTGGGCCCAGAAGAAAACAGTAGAAGCCTCCGGTGAACCCTCTGGGACACAGAGAGCTCTTATCTGGAGACCGAGCCCCTGGGCTCAGACACCAACAGGAACCTCCCCCGTCCCCCACCTAGGATGGTGGTGCGTCCCCTCTACCTACTTATTTCAGGAGAACTGGGCTTGCAAAGGAAGGCTAAATAGATCTCAGTCGGTCTTCAGGGAAGCTGCCATGGAATTCCTGAATCTTTTCTGGTTTGGGGCTTGCTTAGCCTCTTAGCACCCAGCTAGTCAACAATGCATTGGCCAATCACATTAGATAAAAAGGAACATTGTCCCCAAAATCCATCAGCTCTGAGGTCACCACCTTTGCCACGAGATGAAAATACATCTGAAGTGTGTTTATCTGGGGAGGGGACAAGGAGGTGGGCAAAATGGCTCATTTCAAGCTTGAGTGGCTTTGTTCAGGTTTTGCTCAATCCCAGGCTAACGGCTAAGCTATCTGAACTCCAAACCAAAATAAATACACCTCTGAAGTTAACCATGTTATTACATCAACGCTGATGTAATGGTTCCAAACCATAAGAAAATAAAATTCCAACATAATGGGTCTCTCTGTTCAGCTAAAAGAAAGGTTGGGCTGCTGGCTTCTTGTCAACTGGAATTTGGCGTTTTCTATCATGGTTACGCAGGGTGTGTGTGTAACCTAATTAATGATGTTATAGTAACTGCTGTGTGAAAGGGGATAGATAGATATTAAAATACAATTAAGGGGTTCAGAGAAGGTCCCCAGAGCCACCCAAAGAATGGTTCCAGAATGACCATCACCGGCCACTCCACCCCAGAGACCTCCCAGATTCAGCATCTCACAGAGTGACTTTTAGGATTGCAGTGGCCCTCAAGGAGGTCATAGTTCAAGGCACAGAGAAAGGTCAGAAAGACTCAAAGGCGACTTCACTCTGAAAGACAAGTTCCAAGTAAAAGAAGTGGTACCCACCCCAGGAAGGGACATGCCTGGGCCCCATGATGCTCTTGGGGTATTGACATAGGACAAGCTGACTTCTGCAGCCATGCAGAGCTAAACAAGGATGTTCCACTTGGAGGTAGCTCTCTGCACCAGGAGCTCAGCCCTGGAGAGCTCGCGCTGGCCCTGCCCCCTACCTGGACAGCTTGGTCCTAGGCTCTGGCTCCCATGCATCCCTCACCAGGCTCAGGCCAGGCAGACCCTTCTGCCACCCCAACCGGGTCAGATGGAGGCTGATGCAGAAGTACACTGACATAAAGAACCACAGGTCCCAGTACCAACATGCAGCCTCTGTATTTCCTCAGGCAGTCACTCACAACCCAGCATTTCAACTTCCCTGTAGCCGGCAGCACTCTAACTCATAGTTCCCCAGGCAAGCACCTTCCACGCCATTCGTGTTCTCAAGTCAAAGAAACCTGCTGCCCAGTGGAGTCCGCTCGGAGACCTTCCTATCCCAGGTTCTACCGTGAACACAGACGGTTTATATTGGGTTGGCCAAAAAGTTCATTCAGGTGCTTCCGTAAGATGTTACAGAAAACCACAAACAAACCTTTTGGCCAATTCAATATTTTGAAGACTTTTTACATGTGTGGCCTCAATAGCACCTGCCCACCAGACATAGGACCCAGAGCCAGCCTCTTCCCAGGCTGGTGGGCTCCTGCACCAGATCAGGCTGAGCCTTGCCTGGGCGCCTGTCTCGTCAGTTCCAAACCCATAACTAGTCGCATTTTGCAGATGCAGAAACCTAGGCTGGGCAAGTTAGGGAACTGGCCCAGTGTTCCCTACCTGGAGTCTGGAGGAACCACAGATCTCAAGATGGAAATCACAGCCCCTCTTCCCCACAAAGGTGTACATTTGCTGGGGCTGCCAGGATAAAGTACCCCCAAATGGGGGCTTTAACAGCAGAAACACATTGTATCGTACTTCTGAAAGCTGGACGTCCACGATTAAGGTTCCCTCTGAGGCTGGTTCTCTCCTTAACTTGGAGACAATTGTCTCCCCCCAGTTTTTCCACATGGTCCTCTTTCTGGGTGTCTGTGTCTTGATCTCCTCTTCTTGTAAGGACCTCAGTCAGGGACTTCCCTGGTGGTACAGTGGTTAGGATTCCACAATTCTGCTGCAGGTGCCCAGGTTTAATATGTGATCAGCGAACTAAGATCCTGCAACATGTACAGCTCAGGAAAAAAAAAAGTTTTAATGAAAAGAAAATCAGGAAACCAGTTGCATTGGATCTGATGATCTTCTTTTACCTTCATTATCTCTTTTTGAGAGTCCATCTCCAAATACAGCCAAGTTTTAAGATACTAGGGATTAGGACTCACACACATGAATTTGAGGACCATGGGAACACAACCCAGCTCATGATGGGCTCCCAAGGGCCATTGGTGGGGGCGGTGTGTAGCTCCAAGAACCACTGATGCGGTTTCACTGAGTGCCTGCTGTGCAACAGGCCATGGTGGGTATGGCACAGGCCTGGATCCCACTGTGTGAGCAACATGTGGAAGAAAGGCCAGCGGCCCAGGGAGCAGCGCTTTGCAGTAGTTCATTGAATCCCTCCAGACAGCCTGGAGCACACATGTGAGGCTTTGCAAATATATTCAAAACACACCTCCCCATCTCCAGAGAAGCCCCAGAGGCCTGCAGCCCGGGGCAGGCACCGCCCTCAGCCAGCCCTGGGAACCTGGGGTCCCCTGGTTCTAATTTCTCCTGCAGAGCGCAGAAGTGTGGGGCCAACATGAATTTGCTGAATGAGTGAATGAACCAATGCATGTTCTTACAGGATTCAACCCACCTGGTCTGCCCTCATCTCTTTCCTGCTGAAACTTCATTAGAATTATGGACCAAACTCACCATCCACTGGTAAAGTTGGGGCACTTCAGAGCTGAGGCTGCACCCAGAGCATCAAACAGCTCACTGATGGGTGGCAAAACCCCCAACACTGAATCCACACCCTCAATTGTCCACTCTTTCTTACCTCGGGGGCAGAATGGCAAACCTAGAATTTCAAACCCACCAGCAGATGCTCCAGAGGTGAGCATCCTAAATCACCCTGGATGTCAGCTGTTTCTTGATGGAAGAGATTCCTAACTGTCAGAGCCAGTTACCCAAGGGAGGACTTCGTAGATTTTACCAGCGGGCTTGTTTCCCAGCTGTCTGGGTCAGTTTGACTGTGGTCTGGTCTTGCCTTGAGCCAGGAGGAGGGCCAGAGGACCTCCTAGGGGCCCTTTCTGCCCTGAGATTTCAGGCAGACATGAACATCTGGGGAGTGACTGTAGCTGAGCCATCCCGCTGGCCTGAAGCCAGCAGTAACAGGGTGGCCCGGTCTGGGTAACCACCAATAGGTAGGCTTGCAAACAGCAGCAAGTCTGGCAACTGCCAGGGTTACCCATGTGACAGAGCAAGAAGCAGCCTGGAAGAGCCTGACCTGAGAAGAAGCAGCAGGTGTGTGTCCACGCGTGTGTCGTAGACACGTGCACAGGAAATGTATTTGTGCAAAACTGGTAGGAAGGGCTGCTCACGTGCTCTTGAGCACTCCTCAGATCAAGATAAGCCAGGTGAAAATCACAGCTTATTCTTTTTTTAAACATTTATTTATTTATTGGGCACACCACAAGGCATGCACGATCTTAGTTCCCCAACCAGGGATAGAACCCATGCCCCCCTGCTGTGGAATCCTAACCACTGGGCTGCCAGGGAATTCCCCAGGAACCACAGCTTCTAACCAAATGTGGTGCATGCCTTTAGCTTTGCCACATGGATTTTCCTTACCACATCTCTCAAGATGCAAAGGGTGGAGGAGGCCCTCTCGGTTTCTCGTTGAAAGACAAGAAACACTAATGGCTAAGATCACACCAGTGTTGCCCCAAATTGCCCCAGACCCAGTGGGCTGGCACCGCCTTGAAGAAATTGTCTTGTTCTAGCCACCTCTGAAATCAGCTTGGCTTTTTGTTTTTTTAAGCCTGGTATATAACAGCATGATCATCCATGAACCTTACCATCAGTCACCGAATCAGCCACACACATTTTTGAGGGTCTATATTTGACGTGGAAGAAATGCCACCTTCCTTCAAAGAGTTTCATGTTGGAAACATAAAACGAATACAAGAGAGACAAACATACACAAGCTGAGACAGCTTGTGGAGGATAAGGAGGAAGAAGCAACCTGTGATGCAAAATGGGGTCTCATGGACTGTGGTTCGACTTTGGCCCTTTCCTGCCCCAATACTCACCCATAGGTCACAGAGTCACACCTTGATCCTTCCTCCTTATTCTCACGCTTGGTTGGCCACCAAATTCTATTAGTTTTCCTTCAAACCCTCTCCCAGCTCCCTGCTCTCTGCCTTACCCCCTGCCTTGGTTTGGGTTCTCCCATCCCTCACCTGACAAGGCTGCAAGGCCAGCCACCTCTCCTCTCTCCAGCTCAGCTCCTTGCAGGGGGGCCTCTAGGTGCTGTGGATCAGCTTCCTAAGATGCATCTTTAACCGCAAGGTTTATGCTTGAAAACTCACGTCCAAGTTGGACCATTGCAACGGGTGACAGATCCACATATCTTTCTATTTGTTTGAAATTTTCTGTAACAACCACCACAAAAATAAAAAGAAACGACAAACACCCTCCTCCTACTCAGGAGGTCTTATCCTCAAAGAAGGGTACTGATTTTCTGGGCTTTGCACATATTGGCTAAGTATGAAAAATTCAATCAAGGAAGTAGATTTACAGTGCATCAGTTCGTGTGCTTCAGAGTCTCCCCAGACCCCGCTGCTTTGAAGACAACATCTGTCTTGTGTGGCCAGTAGCCTGCAGGCCAGCCTTGCCCCTCATGATGTTGGTGACCAACGTCACCTGGCATCCAACCACGATGAGAGTCCTGTGGATCTGAAAACCCACCCGTTCAGACCCCAGAGGCCACATCCTTTCGTTGGGTCCCTCTACCTGGCATATCCTTCTGCATTTGATTAAGTCCAATTCGTTGGTCAAGCTCAGCCTCAAGGTCAAGTGCTCAAGTGCTTCTCCATACTGGTCTGCACAGCCACCTTCCCCTGCCCCCTCCCCAGTCTAGAGGCTCCTGGTAGGTGAGGCTTGGGCTGTCACTGTGACAGTAAAACAAACCTTGCTCTGTGCTTGAGGCCGTGCCTTCGGGGACACCGGGTCCTCGTGCCTGCCTTGGGGGGATAGCATCTGTGTCTCCACTTTTGAGCAGGTTAGCAGGCTCAGTGCCCTTGGTGTGGGAGCTGAGAGGGGGCCCAGGGAGCTGCTTGCCGAGCCCCCTGATGCCCTATCCTGCACACGGCCCTGGCTTGACAGCCCTCAGTCCATGCCCTGCACGGACCCTGCTCCCTGGGCAAGCGCAGGCCTTGCATTAGCCCCCATCACTGTCCCCATCTGCCTCTCACCCCTCACCCCAAAGCAAGCTTCTGTGGGCAGCTGAGCATCCAGCTACAGACCCGAAGTCCATAGGCTCCCATGACAGAGCATCAGGGTGCCTCTCAGCCTTGAGGGATCCTCATGGGTCTCCCCTGTTACCCGAGGGTCCCCCACCCCCTCTCATCCCAGCTGTGCCTTGTGGTGGGTCCCCAGGGCATCCAAAGGAAGAAAGTCACCGTCAGGGTTCCGTGACTACACCTACCTGGACGAATTCATTTCCAGGGAATTTAACATGAATCCCTTACTTCACCTTGTCCTCAGAGAAAAATCAAAAGCAAGACCCAAAACCGTGACAGAGGTCTGTGCTCAGACTTGCCGCTGATGTAACATTAACCACACCCACTACTCTAATACACTGTTTGTAAAGCGTTTTTCTAAAGAGCTCATGTGAAAAAAGTACTCAGGTATCATTTCCCTCTGTGCTGCTGTGGAACGTTCCAGAGGCTTCAGGTGAGGATGACAACAGGGGGCGGGCTTCTCCCCACAAGCACAGCCTGCCCCACAGCTCTTTGCCTTCACAGGCATGATGATTGACAAGGGGATGGCCAGAACATAGCTGCATATGACACCAAATATAGAAGGTTTTTTTAAGCAGTTATTAATATTAAGCCAGGTGTAGACAACCTTGGGCCCTGGGTCACATCAAGTGATTCATCTGTGCTGCTGCTGTTTGCAGCCATTTCCCCTTAAAAACAAGTGGTTTATAAAGCCTCTCATTTCAGCGATCCCCCTGCTGCAGCGCTGTCCCTTGGCTGCCAAGGTGCCCTGTCATCTGTGACAGGCTCTGAGTTGGGGGTGAGTCTGCAGAGTGGGAAAGCATGGCAACCCACTCTGGTATTCTTGCCTGGAGAATCCCATGGACAGAGGAGCCTCGCAGGCTACAGTTCATGGGGTCGCAAAGAGTCAGGAACAACACGATAATGACTGACTTCTAACCACCAGTCGGCACTGGCCTGCTGGTGCCTCTTGAGGACAACTTTCAGGCCTCAGGCAGCTGTGTGATTCAGTTTCCTTACAGAGACCTAAAAGTTGGGAGGATTTCTCTTCCCGAGTCCTGAGCCTGGACACCGCCCTGGCAGCCACCCCTGATGTGGCCCCGGGCAGCGTTCCCCACACCAGCAGGTTCCCGGAGACCCCAGGGCCCCTCAGAAAAGCTCCCCTAGCCTCCACCTCTGCAGCCATGAAGTGATTGTTCAGGGGCCTCATTTCCTCCCAGGGAGTAAGACCAGGTCTAGAGGAAGGGTTCGCTGTTTGTAAATGTTGTAGAACTAGAAGAGCTTAAAAATGAGAGATGAAAATATGGTTTCGTGCTTTGAAGTCATTCATTAGATCTGCAGGCTCTGGAGCAGAAACCGCAGCTCACCTGAGGATGGACAGAGCCCAGTTCTTCCCTGGGAGAAGCAAGGGGTTGATAACCACCTGCCGTGTGCCCTCGGGCTTCCTGAACCTGCCTCAGTCAATCTTCACAACAACCCTGTCAAAGCAGGTATTATCACCACTTTATACAAAAAGCAAAATCTCGGAAAGATTAAGTCGTTGCCAAAGTCAACAGTTCCTGGGTAGCAGGGCCAGCATAGTGATCCCGGTCTGCCCCAGCCCATGACCACACTCTCCCAGCTCTGGGCACCGTGTCCAGGAGCGCCTCACACATGGCCAGATCCAGGGGCTGGATGGCAGGAAAGAGATGGGTTGGGTGGGAGGTGAGCGAAAGGACGGCAGTAGATTGGCTGCTATGAAAATCTCCATCAAGCAAAGACACCAGGGCTGGACCCCCAGATGAGACTCCATCAACATGATGGAGGGTGGGTGGGAAGCTGCTGACTTTGACCTGTCACCCCTGGCACCCCCCCCCCAAAAATAGCAGACTTGTGGGGGCAAGGGTACAAGAGCACAGCTAGGGGGCAGAGGACAAAGTGAGTGTTGTTGTGGCAGGGGACAGAGCAGCTGTGGAGGTCAGGCAGCAGCCGCAGGCCGAGTTCCATCATATGCATGTTCAGCGGTCCTGGGAGAGGCCCACAGGTGGGGCAGAGGGTGCCCTGAAGTAGGCTCAGGACCAAGACGTCATCATTTATTATTATTATTATTATTGAAGTGTAGTTGATTTATACAGTAGGTCCTTCTTATTTATCCATTTGTATATAGAAGTATGTATATGCTAATCCCAGTCTCCTAATTTATTCCTCCCTACCCCCTTTCCCCTTTGGTGACCCTAAATTTGCTTTCTGTGTCTATGGATATATTTATGCTTTGTAAATAAGTTCATGTGTATCATTTTTTAGATCCCACATATAAGTAACATCATATATTTGTCCTTCTCTGCTTAGTACGATAATCTCTAGGTCCATGCATGTTGCTGCAAAGGGCATTATTTTCTTCCTTTTTATGGCTGAGTAGTATTCCATTGTGTATATATACACATATATATGCATATGTATATATACACCACATCTTCTTAATCCATTCATCTGTCCATTCATGGACATTTAGGTTGTTCCATTTTGCTTGAAGCTGGCAGCTGCAGCTAAAAGAGTCAGGAGTACAGAGACCATGAAGGAAGGAAGGAAGAAAGAGGTCGGACGCCGTACCTTTCCTGCCATCCCTGCATGGGGTCTGGCCAGTGGTGGAGACAGAGTGATCAGAGTTCCAGGGAAGCAGAGTGATAAAGGCCGGTGCAGCTCAAGAGGGAAGGCCTGGCCAGAGGACCAAGGGCCCAGAAGAGATGAGGCATGGGAACTGTGAGGACATCGGCAAATGTAGCAGCCAAGGGACCTCTGAGCTGGCTGCTGACCAGGTCCCATGCTGCTGAGGAGTGAAAAGAGGAGGAGGGAGTGAGGAAGAGCTAATCCTGATGCAGAGAGTAAGGAGCTGAGTGAGTAACAAGATGGATGGAGACATTATTCTAAAAGATAGGAACTACCTGAACACATTCACAGACAAGAAGCCAGTGACAGATAAAGATGCAAACTGTAGGGGAGAGAAAGTCTTCGAAGGGTAGAGTTGACAAGGAACTGGAGGTAGATGGGGTCGGGAGGGAGGGGACAGGCAGGTGAGGATAAATTCAAAAGGAAAAGATACATTATCCTTTAAGATGGGGGATCAGCTCAGTTCATTCGTTCAGTCATGTCCGACTCTTTGCGACTCCGTGAACTGCAGCATGCCAGGCCTCCCTGTCCATCACTAACTTCCAGAATTTACCCAAACTCATGTCCATTGAGTCAGTGATGCCATCCAACCATCTCATCCTCTGCCGTCCCTTTCTCCTCCTGCCTTCAACCTTCCCCAGCATCAGGGTCTTTTCAAATGAGTCAGCTCTTTGCATCAGGTGGCCAAAGTATTGGAGTTTCAGCTTCAACATCAGTCCTTCCAATGAATACCCAGGACTGATCTCCTTTGGGATGGACTGGTTGGATCTCCTTGCAGTCCAAGGGAATCTCAAGAGTCTTCTCCAACAGCACAGTTCAAAAGCATCAATTCTTCCGTGCTCAGCTTTCTTTATAGTCCAACTCTCACAACCATACACAACTACTGGAAAAACCATAGCCTTGACTAGACAGACCTTTGTTGACAAAGTAATGTCTTGGTTTTTTAATATGCTGTCTAGGTTAGTCATAACTTTCCTTCCAAGGAGTAAGCATCTTTTAATTTCCTGGCTGCAATCACCATCTACAGTGATTTTGCTGCTGCTACTAAGTTGCTTCAGTCGTGTCCAGCTCTGTGCGACCCCATAGACGGCAGCCCACCAGGCTCTCCCGTCCCTGGGATTCTCCAGGCAAGAACACTGGAGTGGGTTGCCATTTTCTTCTCCAATGCATGAAAGTGAAAAGTGAAAGTGAAGTCGCTCAGTCATGTCCGACCCTTAGCGACCCCATGGACTGCAGCCCACCAGGCTCTTCTGTCCATGGGATTTTCCAGGCAAGAGTACTGGAGTGGGGCACCATTGCCTTCTCCAACGGTGACTTTAGAGCCCCCAAAAATAAAGTCAGCCACTGTTTCCCCATCTATTTGCCATGAAGTGATGGGACAGAATGCCACGATCTTAGTTTTCTGAATGTTGAACTTTGAGCCAACTTTTTCACTCTCCTCTTTCACTTTCATCAAGAAGCTCTTTACTTCTTCTTCACTTTCTGCCATAAGGGTGGTGTCATCTGCATATCTGAGGTTATTGATATTTCTCCCGGAAATTTTGATTCCAGCTTGTGCTTCTTCCAGCCCAGCGTTTCTCATGATGTACTCTGCATATGAGTTAAATAAACAGGGTGACAATATACAGCCTTGAGGTACTCTTTTTCCTATTTGGAACCAGTCTGTTGTTACATGTCCATTTCTAACTGTTGCTTCCTGACCTGCATACAGGTTTTTCAAGAAGCAGGTCAGGTGGTCTGATATTCCAGAATATTTCAGAATTTTCCAAAGTTTATTGTGATCCACACAGTCAATGCTGGAAATGTAATACCACCACAGTGAAGGGGCTGAAACTCACATAGTAGGCTCTGGGTGATCCTGGAAAGCAAGACCCAAGGGCCATGTGAAATGTAAGTTTGCTGGGGCATGGAAGGTCCAGTCAGTCTATATTAGTTAGGCTAAGTGATGCTAGCTGCTGAAACAAGCAGTTCCCCAAACCTCAGGGGCTGAACCCAATGGAAGTTTCTCACTCATTCGGAGCCCAAGGCCCTACTCACGGTCATTCAAGACCTCAGGCCCTTGGCATCTTCCCCATCCCCTAGAAGGGAATGGGCCTATGGGGGCCTGGAGAGGAGTGTCATCCCACCCACACCTCCCTGCTCAGGACCAGGTGCAGAGCCACACTCAACAAGAAGCTAGAAGAAGTCATCCAGGGGGTTCCCAGGAAGAAAGGACACAGGTTGTGATGGAAACACAGCCAATTCTGCCGCCAGGCGAGAGTTCAGAGGAGAGAAGATTCTGGAATCTGGGATCATGAATGGTTGCCACAGGAGATGGGAAATGAAGAGCCCCTCGAGCTTGTGTCCCCTTAGCAAAACCTTTTCCAAAAATTCTCAAGGTGCCAGTTATATCATTCTCCCGGGCCCATCCTGTATTTCTAATCCGTGGACACAAAGCCTTTTCCACACGTCTCTGCCACAAGCTGGAGCTCGACTAGTTAGTTGTTGATTGGCACCAAGTGTACGGTATTTACCGTAAAACATCTTCCACAATTCAAAGGAGCAAAGCCCTCATGCTGGCATTTCAGAGGGTCCCTGGAAGCCTAGGGTTACAGCCGTCACTGGGCATCACTCCATCTTCACCTCAGCAGACACTTTCAGAGGAGTCACTGGTCCATCACACACACCCACGATAGCTAGCAAAGGTCCATGTGTAACAAGGCTTCTGAAGATCATTAGATCTCGGAAATCTCAAGATTTTCCCTTTAGTTCTTGTTGTAGGAATTGTCCTGAGAACACTAAGCTTCCCCCACACCTTCCCTTCATTACAAACAAAGATATTGTCTTCTATTTAAAAAAAAAAAGCTTCTCAGGCCTGTCCTGAGGTTATGTGGCTCTATCTGTTCCCACTCTGGGAAAACAGAGGTGCTTCTTTGCCCACAGGGGCGGCCATGTGAGTACTGTTAATAACCTATTACTTTCATCTCGCAGCTTTGTCATACAGAGTTGTTGAAACCCATCAACATCGAAGAGCAAAAGAAACACGGGGCTAATGGATTTAAATGGCCTAGGAGAGACAGATCCTTGGACATGTGTTGTACGCATCTTGCAAAATCCATAATTGCGTGGAGAGGGGTGGGGAGAGAGGAAGAATACAACTGAGGCCCAGAGGCATCTGGAAGAAACACCAGCTGTGCCTGGGTGTTGCACAATGGGACCTGCCTTCCCAGGGGCCTTGCCAGGAGCTGGTAAAGCCCTGCTGATGGCTTATTTCATCCCCTCTGGAAGGAACACAAGGAGCTGCTTCAAGGCTGCAGTGTCCTTTAGGCAACAGAGAGGCCAGGGCATGAGAAGGCCATCTCTCCCACGCAAAAGAGGTGAGCAGACAAGCATCTACCTGCACGAGGTGTGTTTACAGGAGGAGAGTGAGCTGTCTATTTGCGTCCAACACCTGTGGTCAGGGTAGAAAACAGAAGCCCATTCATTCCCAACTTGCCCTGAAGCCTAATCCTTCTCCTTTCATCACCTGGCATTAACAACGCCTGCTCAGCAAGGACCAAGGTGTGGTGGGCACAGACCCCCCTTGTAGGTGGGCACCACTGCCCTGGGACAGAAGAGATGGGCTCCTAGAGACGGCCCAAGTCCCTCCCTCCCTACCACACTTCAGATGTGCCCGATACTGGTCTGCAAAGTTCAACCAGAAACACCCACCAAGTTCCTACAGCCCAAGCAAAGGCTCACAAAAGGAAAATCAAGGAGGTTGGGTCAGAGCTGCAGAGTCAGGCAGCCTGAGAGTTTCAGCAGCCCCAAGGCATCTTATGAGACTGTAAATGGCAGGTCCAGGAACCTGCTAAGCACCCTTGATGGCTTTGAACTCCACAGACCTGTTTGGAGGCAGTGACTGGGATCGGAAGCATGATACCTCTTCTATAAAGATCAATAATGACAGTAGAGAACACTTCTGGTCCTGCTGGCTCTCCCGAAGCTGGCGAACATTCAAGCGGCGCCCAATGGGAGCTGGACACCAAGCCAGGTGAGCCGTGTCCCCGGAAGGTCACAGTTGGAGGAGGCGGGTCCAGCTGGTCTGTGTAGCCACCAGCCCCCAGCCTGACTCCACTCACTGCCTCTTTGACTCTGGTGAACTGCTTAACTTTTCTACAAATCAGCTTCTTAGTCTATAAATCAGAAACAGTAACTAGCACCCCATGAGATGATCATGTATGTAAAGTGTCTAAAATGCCTGGGCTGCTGGTTACCATCCTAATGAGACCATGTGGGAGGACCAAGCCAAGACCATTGGTTCTCAAGTGTCCCATCCCCCTGCTCTGTCTTCCAGTCCACTCCACCCAGAACCCTCTACTCCCAACACCCTGGTCACCAGCATACAGATCTCAGAGGGACAATTTCCAGCCTCAAGGAGCTCAAAAGGAGCAAGGAGTGACTTCCCTGGCTGTCCAGTGGTTAAGAGGCTTCCCTGGTGGTTCCTCTGGTAAAGAACCCACCTGCCAATGCAAGAGACATAAGAGACTCGAGTTCAATCCCTAGGTTGGGAAGTTCCCCTGGAAGAGCTCACAGCAACCCACTGCATTATGCTTGCCTGGAAAATTCCATGGACAGAGGAGCTTTGTAGGCTGCAATCCACTGGGTCTCGAAGAGTCGGATGTGACTGAGTGTGCATATATGCACTAGGTCAAGCACCTGTCAAGCACCTGCACACAAGCACCTGCGCACAAGCACCTGCCTAGCTGATGTGCTGCGAAGCCCAGGACAGGATGGTTAAGACTTCGCCTTTCAGTGCACCAAGTGCAGGTTCTATCCCTGGTCAGGGAGGTAAGATCCCACATACAGCCAAAAAACCAAAACATAAAAACAGAAGCAATATTATAACAAATTCAATAAAGGCCTTTTAAAAAGTGGTCCACATCAAAACAAAAGGAGCAAGGAACCCCTGTCCCCATGAGGATCCCTCTCCCAGAGACGTGGGCCTTAGAGGTGCCTCATGGCCCCCACTGGTGTTGAACTGGCTCCTGAGAGTCCTCCTGCTCACCCACACCCCACGTGACCCGCACACCCACCTGCATCCCATCTCCCCACGTCCACGATTAACACAAAATCAATCAGCCTTTGTTTCACATTTCTGTTTCCACACGCCCATCCCATTCTGCATGAAAATAAAGTTTCCCGTCTTTGCTGTGATTTCTCAGCCTCCTTTTAACACAATAGTAATAAACTCCTCCAGGGCAGCGTGAAGAGTATGTGCCAAGATTGGGGCTTGGCACAGAGCCCACGCTTTTCAGGCCCAGGTTAGATGGCAGAGGAGAGAGGCCAAGGAGCTGGACACCCCTTTCCTTCCCCTCCCTGGCTTCCCACTGTTGATGACCCTCCTCCCAGCTCCTGGGAGCCCCAAGTGACCCTGAGATGCTCCTTGGGCACCTGCAGCTGACCTTCCAGGCCTGCCTACCGCAGCCTCTTGCCCTGAATTTTTTATCCCCACTCCCTGCCGTACACACACATACACCATCCCACCTGAAGGGTCACCTGGCTCATTTCTGCTCCCGAGAGGCTGGTCATCCTGCATGGGTGAGGCCAACAGCAGAGAGCAGTGTGCTTGGACTTCACGGATCTGGTCTCAGATCCCACCCCTGGCTCTTGCCTTGTGCCGACTATTTTACACCACGAGCTCCAGTTCCTCCTCATCCAACTTCACGCTATCGTGCAGGGGGTGAGTGGGTGACGCTTCCCAAGTGGCCAACACTATTTGTCTTGCATTTCCCAGGGGCCACCTGGAGTGAGCTGTAATCACACTGCTGAGGGGAAGGATGTTTTGTCTCCCTCGTGAGGGTCAACAGGGAAGGGATTTTGGTGATGGGCCAGGAGGGGCCCTTCACTCCCAGCACAAGAATCACCTGCCAGGCGCTCATGTGTGCTAAGTGGCTTCTGCTGCTGCTAGTCACTTCAGTTGTGTCGCTAAGTTGCTTCGGTTGTGTCCACCTATTTTCGACCCGACTGAAGCCCTCCAGGCTCCTCTGTCCATGAGATTCTCCATGCAAGAATCCTGGAATGGCTTGCATGCCCTCCCTCAGGGCATCTTCCCAACCCAGGGATCGAACCCAGGTCTCTTATGTGTCCTGCATTGGCAGGCAGGTTCTTTACCACTGAGCCACCCAGGAAGTCCCACCTGCCAGGCAGATCTGGCCAATAACAAGCTTAAGGCTCTGAGGTGGTGGGGGACAGTGAGGGGAGAGCTCTGGAAGAGAAGGAACAGGGGCTGCATGCCTTTGATTAGAAATTGAAGGAAGGCAATGTGAGAGCCACTGACAGCATTACCAAGTTTGGGGTCCAATCCCAAAGCCCAAGAAAGTCCCTCAGCAAATGAGCAGGGGCAGCACCAGCGCCCGGCACAGGCTCAGCTCACAGGGCGCTCACTGCAAATTTACTGAATTATGGACTTAAGTCTGTCCTTGCTGCCTGCCGTAACTGAGGATGGCTTTCTTCATGGAGGTGAAGCGAGGACACAGGTTCATGCTCTGTTCCAGGCAGGACCTGGAAGGGAAGGTCGAATCACTACAGAGGGAGGAGAGGGAGGAAATGGGGTAAGTCCATGTGGAAGCTTGTTGGACCTCACAGGGCCCTGGACTGGGAACCCCACGGTGCAGGGAGGGGGCACCCTGGTCTAAGAACTGCCCCTTCCCCTCCTCCCCTGTCCCCAGCACCCTCCCCCGACCTTGTTGGTCCTGGAGAGTTTGGTTACTACCCAGCACAATCACCACAAATTACCACTCATGGGACCCCACCCGTCAGCCCACCGCCTGATTTTCTAAATAAAGCTTTATTGAAACAGAGTCCCCTCGTTTCTGTCCACATTCTCTAGGGTGGCTTTTGCTCTCGTAGGTGTTGGGACAGAGACTGGACAGCAAACAAAATCAGTTACAACCTGGCCCTTTGCAGAAGACGTTTGCCTCCCCCTGGTTCAGAGAAAAGGAAAGATGCCCCACCCTCCCAGCCATTCGGTAGTAGAGAGGGGCTCTTGGGGAAGCATGCGTCTCTGAAGATGGGCTCCAGGGTGCTCAGTCATCCACAGAGGGGCAGTAAGGGCACCTGAGTTGCCCTGGGCACCAGTATGGTGAGGGTGGGGGGATGCAGAGAGAAGATGCACAACCCCTGCCCCAGAAAGGGCCGAGGAGCAGACATGGGGGCGATAGCTGACTCTGCGGGGAGGGGGGCACCCTTCACAACCCTTCCACAGAGGGCCCTGGCAGCTCAGCTGAGGCAGCCCCATCTCCGCCCCCTGCTCCATCCGCCTCCTTGCTTCCTGCCCCTCCCCACATGCTGCTGTGACCTAGACGCCTGACCCACTTCTCACAACCCTAGACGTGCTGATGGCCCAGAGGCCACATGCAAATTACAGCTCCAGTTGCTGCCGTCCAAGCATTCCATCAAGAGGACCAGGGGATCCCTCAAAGCTCACAGGCCGCCCCCCAGCCACAGTACGACCCCATGCAGGCTTGTCTCCCGTTTCTCCTCTCTCTGGTCATGGGACCCATCCATTCAACCCCCTGCCATCCGGATGCCTCTTCCTCCCTCGCCCACCACTGAAACCCTCTGGATCCCCTCCCCAGGCTCCTCCAGACTGGCAGTGGCTCCAGCCTGAGCGTCCTCCTCCTCCGATGCCTCTCGCTGCTGCCATGAGCCACTGTTAAGCCAAACACAGTTTCTCATGGCTTCTCCCACCCAACCCAGCTCCTCAGCCCCAGCCTTGAGGGTTGCCCCCCCACCTCGCCCTCTCCCACTGCCTGCAGGATGCTTGGCACAGAGGCCCGTGGGAACTCAGGCAGGTATCCAACCTCTTGGAGCTTTGGTTTACTCCTCCCTAAAACAATTACAATACAAGCCCACACCCAAGGTTGCTGTGGTGATAGATGGACACGCCGGACATGATGCCCTTGGCACCATGGTCACTCGTCCCGCTTGCTCAGATCAGCATGCTCTTTTCTGTTGCAGCCCACGGACATTCACGGAGCACAAAGGCGAGCCCTGCATAGAGGCTTAGGGGCAGGGAGGGAACTTGAGTGAACATCATCCCATAAGGTGATCAGGCCACATGGGGACGTTTCCCGGGACTGTCCCAGGGGAAGCAGTGTCTCCCTCTGCCTGGGGGAAGGGAAGGGGCATGAGTATAAAAGGCGACACCAAGGGGCAGGGGAGGCCATCAAGCAGTGACACACGTAGAGCAGATGAGGAAAGCCAGCAGGACTGGGGATTGGTCCCCACAGCCAGGCTGGGGGAGGAGTGAGAATGCCTGAAGCATCCGTCCTGGAGGGCCGGTCCCGATCCTACTCTCGGGGCAGAGACTGCTGCAGGCTCACAGTAGAGACAACTGAGAGTCCACTCCAGAAGACGGGCTGGAGGGCAGGAAGGAAAGGATTATGGTTCAAAGGAAATGACTGAACGATGGAGAAACAAGCTATGTTACTCCACGTGCCTGTGTGTGCGTGTGCACCAAAGGGGCCGGAGGCAGGCACCTACAGTGAGGGTCACCAAGAAGAAAGAATTACCATGAAGCCCAAGGCATGAAATATGTTCCAGACGAGGTGGCAAGGCTTGGGGACAGGAAAGGTGCAGACTTTGGTCACTTGCTTAAGGACAGAAAAAGGCAGGAAAATGCTGCCCGGGGTTACTGCCTCCCACCCCGCCAAGGCAGACTGCAGGGTGGTGAAAGCGGGAGGGGAGCCCCAGAGCCCCTCATTAGCGAGGGCCCATCAACCCGCTCTGTTTTATTACCTCCACGTTGCCTGAGAAGAGCTCGCTCCATCTGCTTGCGGCTGTTAAAAATGTGCTTGGCTTTCTTCTTAAAAATAAAACTCCAATCAAGGGATGAAAGAAAATGCTTTGGAGCTGGTCCAGGGACCCATCGCTCACAGGTGGGGAAAGAGGAGGGCTGGAGGGGCCGGTTGAGGAGGGAATGTAAGCAGAGCAGGCGGTCAGGCTGACATCACACCTGCATTCATGAACCAGAGAAGCCAAGGGATGCCTTTGGATGCTCAGACCCAGTGAGGGTCTGTAGCTGAGGGCGCACAGAAGGAGTAGTCCAGGAGAAAGGGAGAAGAGGTGTGAAAGTGGATGGCGAGCGGCGTGCAGCTACTTTTAGCTAGGTAACAGGAGACAGCTATTAAAAGTCTGCTTCGAAATGCAAAGCAGCATATGGTCCCAACTTCGGAATGTGCAAGTGGGTTTCTTCTGCCTGCTAAGTCCTGAACTATCAAAGGAGGGCTGAGGGGCAGAGTCTAGAGGGTAAGATCACGTGTTAGGGCAAACCTCCTGCACTTTGGGGCTCCAAGCCACACACACTTGGCTCTAACTTGGGACAAGAACAAAGCATGCATCATCCAAGATGGTCTCCCATGACCTACCATCCACCCAAGCCGAAAAACCCCAGGGCTCCGACTCACAGTTTGTGGTCAGAACCACACCCCCACCCCTACCCCTGTCTGCCTGCTCAGACCTCTAGGGTCAGACTGTCTGGACAAAAATAAGGAGTATTTGAATCAAAGGCCATCATGCTTGATCACAGCCAACATGGCACGCACAGCACCCATTGACACCCCACAGGGTGCTTCTGGTACTCCAAGTCTGGGTGCTCTTTGGGCAAAGGCAACAGAGGCTCCTCCAAGGCCAGCACACCTCCCCACCTGCTTGTGTTTCACACAGAGGAAGAGTTTGCTGAGATTTTGTGCAGAGCCGGGGCTTCTCTTTACATTCCAAGTCTTTCCCCAGCAAACAAAACTCAGCGTGGGAACGGGACTCCTGTCCATCACAGGACAAATTGATTAATGCCGTAGAAATGTGACTGCAACCACGGGCCCTCCAGAACACTGGGGCTTATGTTGTCTGCTCCGATCTCCTAAGGAACGTTTCCCTCAGGAGTTTGTGTATTGTTCACCCTTTTTCTTGGCACGCATGCCACATCCGAAGCCTATAATCATGCAGGTCATTAAACTAAACAACTGCGTTTGGACCTTTTTCAAGGGAGTGATTCAGGCAAGCGCTCGCCCCACGGGATCACTTTATAAAGTGTTATCAGACGCTACCCTCCCCTGAAAAGGGGGCAAAGACCAGCCCCTCAGGTCTCTTGGTGACAAGAACTCTCCACTGGCCACTAGGTGGCGCTGTTTACCAAAAAAGGGCAGCTGGGGCGTTGGTGCTGCTCAGGACTTGGTGGAGCTGCCCATCTTCCGAAGACAGAAATATTTTCAAAATCCGGGGTTGGCGAGGGGTGGTGGGGGGCTATGTATCAGGTGGAGCAGCCAGACACTATATACTGGAGGAAGAGCCCCCAATCCGATGTGGTCAGAAAGGAGTCTTCAGTTCAGTCGCTCAGTTGTGTCCGACTCTTTGCGACCCCATGCACACCACGCTTCCCTGTCCATCACCAACTCTCAGAGCTTGCTCAAATTCAGGCCCATCAAGTCGGTGATGCCATCCAACCATCTCATCCTCTGTCGTCCCCTTCTCCTGCCTTCAATCTTCCCCAGCATTAGAATCTTTTCAAATGAGTCAGTTCTTCACATCAGGTGGCTAAAGTATTGGAGTTTCAGCTTCAGCATCTGTTCTTTGAATGAATAGTCAGGACTGATTTTCTTTAGGATTTACTGGTTTGATCTCCTTGCAGTCCAAGGGACTCTCAAGAGTCTTCTCCAACACCACAGTTCAAAAGCATCAATTCTTCGGTGCTCAGCTTTCTTTATGGTCCAACTCTCATATTCATACATGACTACTGGAAAAACCATACTTTTGACTAGACGAACTTTGTCAGCAAAGTAATGTCTCTGCTTTTTAATATGCTGTCTAGTTTGGTCATAGCTTTTCTTCCAAGAAGCCAGCACCTTTTAATTTCATGGCTGCAGTCACCATCTGCAGTGATTTTGAAGCCCAATAAAATTAAGTCTGTCACTGTTTCCATTGTTTCCCCATATATTTGCCACAAAGTGATGGGACTGGATGCCATGATCTTAGTTTTTTCAATGTTGAATTTTAAACCAGCTTTTTCACTCTCTTCTTTCACTTTCATCATGAGGCTCTTTAGTTCTTCTTCACTTTCTGCCATAAGGGTGGTGTCATCTGCATATCTGAGGTTATTGATATTTCTCCTGGCAATCTTGATTCCAGCTTGTGCTTCATCCAGCCTGGCATTCTGCATGATGTACTCTGCATATAAGTTCAATAAGCAGGGTGACAATATACATCCTTGACCTTTCCCAATTTGGAAGCAGTCTGTTGTTTCAAGTCTGGTTCTAACTGTTCCTTAATGACCTGCACATAGATTTCTCAGGCGGCAGGTAAGGTGGTCTGGTATTCCCATCTCTTTCAGAATTTTCTACAGTTTGTTGTGATCTATACAGTCAACGACTATGACATAATCAATAACGCAGATGTTTTTCTGGAATTCTCTTGCTTTTTTGATGATTCAATGGATGTTGGCAATTTAATCTTTGGTTCCTCTGCCTTTTCCAAATCCAGCTTGAACATCTGGAAGTTCATGGTTCACATACTGTTGAAGCTTGGCTTGGAGAATTTTGAGCATTACTTTGCTAGCACGTGAGGTGAGTGCAGTTGTCGGGTAGTTTGAACATTCTTTAACATTGCCCTTCTTTGGAACTGGAATGAAAATTGACCTTTTCCAGTCCTGTGGACACTGCTGAGTTTTCCAAATTTGCTGACATATTGAGTATAGCACTTTCACAGCATCATCTTTTAAGATTTGAAACAGCTCAGCTGGAATTCCATCACCTCCACTAGCTTTGTTCATGGTGATGCTTCCTAAGGCCCACTTGACTTCTCATTCCAGGATGTCTGGCTCTAGGTGAGTGATCACACCATCATGGTTAACTGGGTCATGAAGATCTTTTTTGTATAATTCTGTGTATTCTTGCCACCTATTCTTAATATCTTCTGCTTCTGTTAAGTCCATACCATTTCTGTCCTTTATTGTGCCCATCTTTGCATGACATGTTCGCATGGTATTACTAATCTTCTTGAAGAGAGCTCTAGTCTTTCCCATTCTATTGTTTCCCTCTATTTCTTTGCATTGGTCACTGAGGAAGGCTTTCTTATCTGTCCTTGCTATTCTTTGGAACTCTGCATTCAAACAGCTATATCTTTCCTTTTCTCCTTTGCCTTTAGCTTCTCTTATTTTCTCAGCTATTTGTAAGACCCCCTCAGACAACCATTTTGCCTTTTTGCATTTCTTTTTCTTGGGGATTGTTTTGATCACTGCCTCCTGTACAATGTCAGTCTCTCCCATCAGGAAGCTTCCATAAGTCTCTTATCCTTATCTGTCAGAGGGCAGACAGAATGAGAACCACAATCACAGAAAAGTAATCAAACTGATCACATGGACCACAGTCTTGTCTAACTCAGTGAAACCATGAGCCATGCCATGTAGGGCCACGGACGGGCCATGGTGGAGAGTTCTGACAAAACGTGGTCCACTAGAGAAGGGAATGCAAACCACTTCAGTTTTCTTGCATTGAGAACCCCATGAACAGTATGAAAAGGCAAAAAGATAAGACACTGAAAGATGAACTCCCTAGGTTGATAGGTACCCAGTATGCTACTGGAGATCAGTGGAGAAATAACTTCAGAAAGAATGAAGAGACAGAGTCGAAGCAAAAACAATGCCCAGTTGTGGATGTGACTGGTGATGGAAGTAAATTCCGATGCTGTAAACAGCAAAACTGCAAAAGAACCTGGACTGTTAGGTCCATGAATCAAGGTAAATTCTAAGTGGTCAAACAGGAGATGGTAAGAGTGAACATCGACATTTTAGGAATCAGTGAACTAAAATGGACTGGAATGGGCAAATTTAATTCAGTTGACCATTATATCTACTACTGTGAGCAATAATCCTTTACAAGAAATAGAGTAGCCCTCGTAGTCAACAAGAGTCCAAAAGGTAGTACTTGGGTGCAATCTCAAAAATAACAGAATGATTTCTGTTCGTTGAAGGCAAATCATTCAATATCACAGTAATTCAAGTCTATGCCCCAACCAGTAATGCTGAAGAAGCTGAAGTTGAACAGTTCTTTGAAGACCTATAAGACCTTCTAGAACTAACACCCAAAAGAAGATGTTCTTTTCATCACAGGGTACTGGACTGCAAAAGCAGGAAGTCAAGAGACACCTGGAGTAACAGGCGAATTTAGCCTTAGAGTACAAAATGAAGCAGGGCAAAGGCCAACAGAGTTTTCCCAAGAGAACGCACTGATCATAGCTAATGCCCTCTTCCAACAACACAAAAGACGACTCTATAAATGGACATCACCAAATGGTCAACACCGACATCAGATTGATTATATTCTTTGCAGCCAAAGATGGAAAAGTTCTATACAGTCAGCAAAAAAAAAGACTGGGAGCTGACTGTGGCTCAGATCATGAACTTCTTATTGCCAAATTCAGAAAGGAGTCTATCCCTCACTTAATGTGGGGGAAACAACCAGGAGTGGGAGGGAAGAACCCTTTCAGACCCTCCCTCTCCTGTTGGTCCAGGCCAGCCTGGACCCTCCCCCTACCTGAGTATCTCTGGAGCTTGGAGACCCAGTGCTCCCGGAACTTCAGTGTTGTCAGGTACGGTCACTGCACCCAAGCACCCACACCCTGCAGGGGTACCCAGAGGATTCGATATCTAACCAATGTGGTCATGTTCTGCAAAGATGAAACATTCTCAAAACGTAGAGTTGTTTTTATTATTTATTATCAGAAACAGATTGGGGACAGAAGGCATTGGCTCTTTAAGATGACTCTTTTTGTTATGTTATCAGATGTGTTTAAACACACCTTCTATTTGCTCAAACTCACTTCTCAGATAACTTTAATAAAAAATAAATCATGGCATGGATGAAAAGCAAGTTGCTCATATGGTAAAGAATCTGCTTGCAATGCAGGAGCCCAGGATTTGATCCCTGGGTTGGGAAGATCCCCTGGAGAGGGGAATGGCTACCCACTCCAGTATTCTTGCCTGGAGCATTCCACGGACAGAGGGACTAGTGGGCTATAGTCCACGGGGTCACAGAGAGTGAGAGATGACTCAGTAACTAACAGTCTCACTATAGAGCACAGGGAACTATATTCAATGTCCTGTGATACACCAAAAGGAATATGAAAAAGAATATATATGTATAACGTAGTCACTTTGCTGTAGAGCAGAAATGAACACAACATTATAAATCAACTATACTTCAAAAAATAAATTAAAACATTTTAAATCATGGCAAGTACGTGGTGACCAATGCCTGAACAACCCCAGGATCAAGGTAGGTGACGGAGCCTCTGCTATTGGCAGAACCAGCTGTAGGGCTCTGTTCCCAGGAGGGGACAGGGGACCTCGATACAGTCTCCACATCAGGCATCTCTGGCTGTTTATGGCAATTGTGAACTAAAAGAGGAAAGCTGGTTGTTAAGCTGCAAACAAGCCCCCAGAACATGTGGCATGGGAAGTTTATTAGAGCAGCAGATGTATCTTTTTAAAGCAGTGTAATACAATTAAATCACATTCATTAAATTAAATTTAATACAGTGAAAAGAGATCAGATTAGCAGATTTGGGCAGAAGCATTCAGCTCCAGGGACCTTTTGAGCTGAGCTTGAAGAGAACGCCTTTCACACACATATAAGGTATTTGCAAGGCTGTGGTTTTGCTCTACAGGGTGTTAATGCATTTTGTTTAAGTTTTTCTACATTCAAAGAAAGAGTGCTTTCTGTTCAAATAAATCCAGGAAATGCTGGATTAAAAATAAAGTGACTATGAGCACTTCAAAGCCACATAAGGTGGAGGTCCATGTGTAATTTTGTTGACCTGTTTGATCACAGCCCTTCTTCACTGAAAAGCCCACTAGCATTCCTGAGAATGAGTATTTTGTGCAACATTTTTAGAGGAATATGAACCCAATCAAGTGGAACACATTCAGGCCAGTGCTGACTGGAGTCAGATTGGAACCAGTGACTCTCTGACCCTGAAGTAAAGGTGCCCATGGAGTCTGATTCAACAAGAGTACAAGTCACAGATGTAGACAGAAGGAAGACAAAAAGGATGCAGAAGCCTCATCCCAGTCAGGAATGCAAATACCTAACATTTATCATAACACTTGCTGAATAGTCTAGCTAGACCTCTGCTCCAGGGCTTAGCAGGTTATGTTAGGATCTCTATGGAATAGGTTTCCAAAAGATTATGTATAAACGGAAGTGTAAATAAGTCAGTCTAGAATCCTGGAGAAGAAACTCCATTAAAAATACTGCAGCATCAGAGAGGGTGCGAGAAAAGTGAACCCTCTTATACAGCCAGGGGGAATGTACATTGGTGCAGCTGCTATGGAGAACAGTATGGAGGTTTCTTAAACTAAAAACAGAGCTATCAAATGATCTAGCAATCCCATTCCTGGGCATGTATCTGGAGAAAACCCAATAGCCAAGACATGGAAGCTATATATGAACCTAAATGGCCATCAACTCATGAATGGATAAAGAAGATGTGATACATGTATACAATGGAATATTTCCACCATAAAAAATTGAAATAACGCCATTTGCAGCAACATGAATGGACCTAGAGATTATCAAACTAAGTGAAGTAAGTTTAAAAATGACAAATATTGTATGTTATCATGTAGTTGTTGTTGTTCAGCTGTTCAGTTGTGTCTAACTCTTTGCCACCCTACGGACTACAGCACATCAGGCTTCCCTGTCCTTCACTTACCTCCTGGAGTTTACTCAAACTCAAGTCCACTGAGTCAATGATGCCATCCAACCATCTCATCCTCTGTTATCCCCTTCTCCTCCTGCCTTCAGGAGGTTTTTTTCCAATGAGTCGGCTCTTCACATTAGGTGGCCAAAGTATTGGAGCTTCACCTTCAGCATCAGTCCTTCCAATGAATATCCGGGACTGATTTCCTTTAGGATTGACTGGTTTGATCTCCTTGCTGTCCAAGGGACTCTCAAGAGTCTTCTCCACTACAATTCAAAAGCATCGATTCTTTAGTGCTCAGCCTTCTTTATGGTTCAGCTCTCACATCCATACATGACTACTGGAAAAACCATAGCTTTGACTATACAGATGCTTGTCAGCAAAGTGATGTCTCTGCTTTTGAATATGCTGTCTAGGTTGGTCATAGCATTTCTTCTAAGGAGCAAGCATCTTTTAATTTCATGGTTATAGTCACCATCTGCAGTGATTTTGGAGCCCAAGAAAATAAAGTCTGTCACTGTTTATATTTTTTTCCCCATCTATTTGCCATAAAGTGATGGGACCAGATGCCATAAACTTAGTTTTTTCAATGTTGAGTTTTAAGTCAAGTTTTTCACTCTCCTCTTTTACCTTCATCAAGAGGCTGTTCAGTTCCTCTTCACTTTCTGCCATTAGGGTGATGTAGACGCGGACACGACTGAGCGACTTCACTTTGACTTTTCACTTTCATGCATTGGAGGAGGAAATGGCAACCCACTCCAGTGTTCTTACCTGGAGAATCACATGGACAGAGGAGCCTGGTGGGCTGCTGTCTATGGGGTCGCACAGAGTTGGACACGACTGAAGCGACTTAGCAGCAGCAGCAGCAGCATCTACATATCTGAGATTTTTTATATTTCCCCTGGCAATCTTGATTCCCAGATGTGATTTATCCAGCTCAGCATTTCACACGATGTATACTCTGCATATAAGTTAAATAAGCAGGGTGACAATATACAGCCTTGACGTATTCCTTTTCCATTTTTGAACCAGTCCGTTGTTTCATGTCTGATTCTAACCGTTGCTTTGTACCATGCATACAGGTTTCTCGGGAGGTGGGTAATGTGGTCTGGTATTCCCATCTCTTGAATTTTCCACAGTTTGTTGTGATTCACACGAAGGCTTTCATGTAGTCAATGAAACAGAAGTACATGTTTTTCTGGAATTCTCTTACTTTTTCAATGATCCAGTGGATGTTGGCAATTTGGTCTCTGGTTCCTCTGCTTTTTCTAAATCTAGCTTGAACATCTGGAAGTTCACAGTTCATGTACTTTTGAAGTCTGGCTTGGAGAATTTTGAACATTACTTTGTTAGCGTGTGCTGCTGCTAAGTCGCTTCAGTCGTGTCCGACTCTGTGCGACCCCATAGACGGAAGCTCACCAGGCTCCCCTGTCCCTGGGATTCTCCAGGCAAGAACACTGGAGTGGGTTGCCATTTCCTTCTCCAATGCATGAAAGAGAAAAGTGAAAGTGAAGTCGCTCAGTCGTGTCCGACTCTTAGCGACCCCATGGACTGGAGCCTACCAGGCTCCTCTGTCCATGGAATTTTCCAGGCAAAAGTACTGGGGTGGGGTGCCATTGCTAGCGTGTGAGATGAGTGCAATTGTGCAGTAGTGTGAACATTCTTTGGCAGTGCCTTTGTTTGGGATTGGAATGAACAGTGACCTTTTCCAGTCCTGTGGTCACTGCTGAGTTTTTCAAATTTGTTGGCATATTGAGTACAGCATTTTCACAGCATCATCTTTTAGGATTAGAAATAACTCAGTTGGAATACCGTCACCTCCACTAGCTTTGTTCGTACTAATGCTTCCTAAGGTCCACTTGACTCCACACTCCAGGATGTCTGGCTCAAGTTGAGTGACCACACCATCGTGGTTGTCCGGGTCATTAAGACCTATTTTGTACAGTTCTTCTGTGTATTCTCACCACAATAGTTTGTAATAATCTACAAGTGAAAACAATCTGAAAAAGAAGATATAGATATAGATGGATAACTGAAAACCCTGCTATATACCTGAAACTAACACAACATTCTAAAGCAACTATGTATCTATTAAAATAATAAATTTAAAAATACCTGCAGCATCATGATAAAGCCCTTTGTGGAGACACCGCATCTCTGGCTGGTGACTGGGTGGCCAGCACCTTCACATGCTTAGTCCTTTGATCCTTACCAGAAGCCAGGAGATGGGCAGCCCAGATCTTCAGGGCTTAGGCTCAGGCGAGCTCCCTCCCTCAAGTCCAGATGAGGACGTTGAAGCCCAAGGAAGACAGAGATCTTTGGAAGGAATTCGAAAAGCACAGGAGATCTTTCCTTTGAATTAGAGAAACAAAGTTCTCATAGGTAATGTGTTCTCTATTTTTATCAAATGATGGTTCACTATATATGTTAAACCTTGTTTTAGCTTCAGACAGAAAATTAGATTTAATGTAAGCAGGTGAAAATGAAATTGAACCTAAGTGTTAAAAACAGGACAGAGACATCAGTATGGGTGCCATTTCCAATTTTGAAGAGCTGGACAATGAGAAAGGCTTCCAGAGCATCCTGGAAATGTCAGTATAAGTCATGAAACATATTAACCAAAGTACCTCCATAACTAGAGGAAGTGAATCTCACAAGGAACTTACAGGTTTTATGTCACAGATTTTCCCCGCTAGGTGTGCTCAAGGAAATTCCTGCCCTTCTCTGAGTCTCAGTTACCCCCTAGGCTAAGCTAGGCTAGGCTAGGCTAAGTCACTTCAGTCGTGTCCGACTCTGTGTGACCCCATAGACGGCAGCCCACCAGGCTCCCCCATCCCTGGGATTCTCCAGGCAAGAACACTGGAGTGGGTTGCCATTTCCTTCTCCAATGCATGATAGTGAAAAGTGAAAGTAAAGTCGCTCAGTTGTGTCTGACTCTTAGCGACCCCATGGACTGCAGCCTACCAGGCTCCTCTGTCCATGGGATTTTCCAGGCAAGAGTACTGGAGTGGGGTGCCATTGCCCTCTCCGCAGTTACCCCCTAAATCCACTTATTACAATTCAGTCTGATAGTGTCTGTGGTCCTGTCCTTAAGGGTGAGGTCCCACAGACAGCAGGAGGCCAAGGAGGGATGTGACCAGTGTTTTCTTGGACATCCTTTCATCGCCATGGTCTCCAGTGTGGTCCACTCCAAACCTGATCTGTCAGGTCACTCCCTGGAGGCACTTCAAATGCTGAACTGAGTCCCCACACCCAATATGAGCTCCAGCACCTGCCACCACCTGGCTTTCCCATTTCCCATCAGGAAGGTGAAAACTTTACTAGTTCCCTGCACATAGTTGGCTACTCTCTGCTCCTCCTGACTTTGCCCCTATTGTCCCTTGTCTTGAACAAACTTCCTCTTTTGCCTAGTTCTCGCCTTTGTCATCCTTCAAAACTCACCTCATTATCACCTCCTCCAGGAAGTCTTCCTTCCCTTTCCAGACTGGGTCTCTTCCCCTCCGCCATTCTCCATAGCTCCAGATGCATGAGGCTGCACATCACTACCCAGGATAACACAGCATGACCTGTTCCTGTCCCCCAAGTGACCTGGAAGCTCCCTGAGATCACAGTTGTGCATGGTTCCATTCTCCATCCCAGTGCTCAGCCCAGAGCTTGGGGTAAGTAGGATGCTGGCCGAAGTGACCGTTGTGCCCACAAGATGACCACGTGCAGCACTCATCACCACAGCACCAGGAGTGTGCAGGCTGATTAAAGATAAGGCTGGTTTCATTTAACTTGGAACCCTACCATCACTCCCTTTAGGACTCCCCTGGCCTAGGAGTTTCCACAAGCAAATAAACACTTGTCACATAACTGACTCTCCTTAACCCACCCAGGACCTGCTAGGCTCCCACCCTCCGTCCAAGGAGGAGAGGCCACTGCGGTGCCTGGAGCCTTGTTACCCCCACGTGCATTCACTATTGGGCTGTACCGATTAGTGGACATTTAGAAGCTGCTGGACACAAACAAGTGCATCTGGGAGTATCTGGGGCACACCTGCCCAAACAGAGGCAGAAGAATGACCTCTAGTGGTCCTTGCTGGTGTTGTTGGTCCAGGAAGGCACTGGGGGTTCCTAGTGGGAAAAGACTTGGAGTAATTCAGAGACTTTGCTGCCTAGAAAGAGCACTCGTGATATAAGAGACTTCTGGCAATTGAAACAGAATAAATGGCCACAGGACTGCATGATAAATGTTAAATATATCTCTCTACTATTGGTAAATTCTCATCAAAAGTCACAATGAAGAAAATATATTTTATATGTGTTTTAAAGTCTATTAAATTTTCAATTTAAAAAAACATTGGAATTAAAAAAAAATTGGAAACAACGCAAATATAGAAAACAGGTATATTACAGTATAGATTTTTCTTAAAAGGCATGTTTTTTATACTTTGTTATAATTTATTGAACATTCAGTATACGACACAAGAAATTTTCTAAGATTTAACCATAGCATATGATTGTGCCGGTCCTTAGCAAAAGACTCTAGTTTACACTCATACTAATAAAATGGTTAAAAGGCACATTTTTAAATAACTCAACTTTAAAGAAATCCTCCTATTTTGTGATAAAAGCATTTGAAAGAAATGTCTATTAAATCCAAGGTTTCAAATGAGCAAATATATATATATATAGTATATAGCAAGGAATGATAGACTTTATCTTGTAATAACTTTTAATAAAGTATAATCTATAAAAATAGTGAAACCCTATGTTGTACACCTGAAATGAATATCGTAAATCAACTGTACTTCAGTTAAAACAGATGAACAAAAAATGCCCCAAGGCTCTAATTCTATAGAAATCATCAGAGGATCTGTATATATCAGTACATATCCTGTCAAAAATTAAAACTTTAACTCATTCCATCATGCTATTTTCTCCAGATGGAAGTTCAGAATTGATCAGATCAGTTTTACTATGTTCATTTTCTGATTGTTTTTCTTTGGTGGAGGAAGAATGGCACTTGTTTTTCCATTAAATGGGCAGAGGAAAAAATAACAACAAAGAGTTAGTTCCTTTGCTTAAACAGAAGTTCTACCCAAATGACTCTCTCCCTGATTTAGCTCAGAAACGAAGTTCATACTTATCTTTCACAGTAATATGGAACCAGTCTCGTTTAGTCATTTGCTGAACTGTGTGTTTACAAACCCACAGCCTCTGGAATATACTGAAATATTCTCTGAGCCCCCCTTCATGGATAACAGCCTTGTCATGGTGAAGCGGCTTGCATAATTCAATGAAGATATGAGGCATGCCATGTAGGGCCACCCAAGATGGACAGATCATACAGAGTGAAAAGTTCAGACAAAATGTGGTCCATTGGAGAAGGAAATGGCAACCAACTTCAATATTCTTGCCAGGAGAACCCCATGAACAATATGAAAAGGCAAAAAGATATGACACCTGAAGACGAGAGCCCCCCCCCCCCACCCCAGGTCATAAGGTGTCCAATATGCTACTGAGGATGAACAGAAGGCAATTACTAATACTGCCAGAAGGAATGAATGGCTGGGCCAAAGCAGAAATAACATTCAGTTGTGGATGTGTCTGGTGATGAAAGTGAAGCCTGATGCTATAAATAACAATATTGCATAGGAACCTGGAATGTTAGGTCCATGAATCAAGGTAAATTGGATGTGGTCAAGCAGGAGATAGCAAAATTGAACATCAATATCTCAGGAACCAGTGAACTAAAATGGATGGGAATAGGAACTTAATTCCAATAACCTTTATATCTACTACTGTGGGTAAGAATCCGTTAGAGGAAATGGAGTAGTCCTCATAGTCAACACAACAGTCCAAATTACAGTACTTGGGTGCAATCTAAAAAGTGACAGAACAATCACAGTTTGTTTCCAAGGCAAATCATTCATCATCAGAGTAATCCAATTTTATGCCCCAAACACTGATGCTGAAGAAGCTGAAGGTGAATGGTTCTGTGAAGTTCTAAAACACCTTCTAGAGCTAACATCAAAAAAAAAAAAAAAAAAAGATGTTCTCTTCATCATAGAAGATTGGAATGCGAAAGTAGGAAGTCAAGAAATATCTGGAATAACAGGCAAGTTTGACCTTGGAGTACAAAATAAAGCAGGACAAACACTAACAGAGTTAATCAAGAGAACATGTTGGTCATAGCAAACGCTCTTTTCCAACAACCCAAGAGATGACTCTACACATGGACATCACCAGATGGTCAATACTGAAATCAGACTGATTATGTTCTTTGTAGCCGAAGACAGAGAAGTTCTATCAGTCCAGTTTAGTTCAGTCGCTCGGTCATGTCCAACTCTTTGAAACTCCATGGACTGTAGCATGCCAGGCCTCCCTGTCCATCACCAACTCCCGGAGCTTGCTCAAACTCATGTCCATTGAGTCGGTGATGCCATCCAGCCATCTCATCCTCTATCATCCCCTTCTGCCTTCAATCATTCCCAGCAATGAACTTTTCAAATGAGTCAGTTCTTTGCATCAGATGGCCAAACTATTGGAGCTTTAGTTTCAGCATCAGTCCTTTCAATGAATATTCAGGGTTGATTTCCATTAGGATTGACTGGTTTGATCTCCTTGCAGTCCAAGGGACTCTCAAGAGTCTTCTCCAACACCACAGTTCAAAAGCATCAGTTCTTCAGTGCTCAGCTTTCCTTATGGTCCAACTCTCACATCCATACATGACCACTAGAAAAACTATAGCTTTGACTAGACGAACTTTTGTCAGCAAAGTAATGTCTCTGCTTTTCAATATGCTGTCTAGGTTGGTTGTAGTTTTTCTTCCAAGGACCAACATCTTTTAATTTCATGGCTGCAGTCACCATCTGCAGTGACTTTGGAGCCCAAGAAAATAAAGTCTGTCACTGTTTCCATTGTTTCCCCACCTATTTTGCCATGAAGTGATGGGACCAGATACCATGATCTTTGTTTTTTCAATGTTGAGTTTTAAGCCAGGTTTTTCACTCTCCTCTTTCACTTTCATCAAGAGGCTCTTTAGTTCCTCTTCAGTTTCTGTCATTAGGTTGTTGTCATCTGCATATCTGAGGTTACTGATATTTCTCCCAATAATCTTGATTCCAACTTGTGCTTCATCCAGCCCAACATTTTGCATTATGTACTCTGCACATAAGTTAAATAAGCAGAGTGACAATATACTGCTTTGATGTACTCCTTTCCCAAATGGGAACTAGTTCATTGTTCCATGTCTGGTTCTAACTTTGCTTCTTGACCTGGTTTCTCAGGAGGCAGGTATTGTGGTCTGGTATTCCCATCTCTTGAAGAATTTTCCAGTTTGCTGTGATCCACCCAGTCAAAGACTTTAGCATAGTCAATGAAGCAGAAGTAGTCATATGTGAATGGCCTATTGGTTTTCCCTACTGTACAGGAGAAGCTCCATACAGCAAAAAAAAACAAGACCTGAAGCTGACTGTGGCTCAGATCATGAGCAAAATTCAGGCTTAAATTGAAGAAAGCAGGGAAAGCCACTAGGCCATTCACATTTGACCTAAATCATATCCCTTATGAATGTACAGCAGAGATGACTCGAGGGATTAGATCGACAGAGTGCCTGAAGAACTATGGACAGAGGTTCATAATTGTACAGGAGTCAGTGACCAAAACCATCCCAAAGGAAAGAAATGCAAGAAGGCAACGTGGTTGTCTGAGGAGGCTTTATAAGAGCTGAGGAAACAAGAGAAGGGAAATGCAGGGGAGAAAGGGAAAGATGTACCCAACTGAATGCAGAGTTTCAGAGAGTAGCAAGGAGAGAGAAAAGTCCTTCTTAAATGAACAATGCAAAGAAATAGAGGAAAAGAATAGAATGGAAAAAACTAGAGATCTCTTCAAGAATATTGGAGATATCAAGGGAACATTTCATGCAAGAATGGGCACAATAAACAACAGAAATGGCAAAGATCTAACAGAAGCAAAAGATATTAAGAACAGGTGGCAAGAACATACAGCAGAACTGTACAAAAAAGGCTTCAGTGACCCAGATAACCATGGGTCACTCACCTAGAGCCAGACATCCTGGAATGTGAAGTCAAGTGGGCCTTAGGAAGCATTACTATGAACAAAGCTAGTGGAAGTGACAGGATTCCAGCTGAGCTATTTCAAATCCTAAAAGATGATTCTCTTAAAGTGCTGCATTCAATATGCCAGCAAATATGGAAAATTCAGTGGTGGCCACAGGACTGGAAAAGGTCAGTCTTCATTCCAATCCCAAAGAAAGGTAATGCCAAAGAATGTTCAAACTACGGCACAATTGTGCTCACTTCACATGCTACCAAGATTTTGCTCAAAATCCTTCAAGCTAGACTTCAGCAGTATGTGAATTGAAAAATTCCAGATGTACAAGCTGAATTTAGAAAAGGTAGAGGAACCAGAGATCAAATTGCCAGCATTCATTGGATCATAGAGAAAGCAAGGTAATTCTAGAGAAACATCTACTTCTGCTTCAATGACTATGCTAAAGACTTTGTGTGAATCACAACAAACTGTGGAAAATTCTTCAAGAGATGGGAGTACTAGACCATCTATCTAGTACATCTTTATCTGTCTCCTGAGAAACCTGTATGCAGGTCAAGAAACAACAGTTAGAACTAGACATGGAACAACAGTGGTTCAAAATTGGGGTAGGAGTATGACAAGGCTGTATATTGTCATCCTGTTTATTTAACTTATATGCTGAGTACATCATGTGAAATGCCAGGCTGGATGAATCACAAGTGGGAATGAAGATTGCAGGAAATATATCAACAACCTCAGACATGCAGATGATACCACTCTAACAGCAGATACTGAAGAGGAACTAAAGAGCCTCTTGATGAGGGTGAAAGAGAAGAGTGGAAAAGCTGGCTTAAAACTCAACATTCAAAAAACAAAGATAGGCATCTGGTCCTATCACTTCATGGCAAACAGAAGGGAAAAAAGTGGAAGCAGTACAGATTTTATTTTCTTGGGCTCCAAAGTCATTGCAGATGGTGGCTGCAGCTACAAAATGAAAAGATGCTGGCTCCTTGGAAGGAAAGCTATGACAAATCTAGAATATTAGAAAGCAGAGACATCATTTTGTCGACAAAGGTCCATATAGTCAAAGCTATGGTTTTTCCAGCAGTCATATATGGATGTGAGAGTTGGACCATAAAGAAGCCTGAGCACTAAAGAATTAATGCTTTTGAATTATGGTGTTGAAAACTCTTAAGAGTCCCCTTGGGCAGCATGGAGATCAAACCAGTCAATCCTAAAGGAAATGAACCCTGAATATTCATTGGAAAGACTGATACTGAAGTTGAAGCTCCACTGCTTTGGCCATTGATGCGACGAGCTGACTCATTGGAAAAGACCCTGATGCTGGGAAAAACTGAAGGCAAACGGAGAAAGCGGCAGCAGAGGATGGTTAAACAGCATCACCAATTCAATGGACATGAGTTTGAGTAATTCTGGAAGATGGTGAAGTACAGGGAAACCTGGCATGCTGCAGTCCATGAAGTGGCAAAGAGGTGGAAATGACTTAGCGACTGAACAACAACAACAACATTCTCTGCACCACCACCTAGAGACATGCTTTCAGTAACCAACATGTTCCGGTGCCCCGACTCAGCTGCTCAGCTAGGATTAAATCCTGGACCCACATGGGTGAAACGTTAGGGAAGCAGCTAGAGCCTTCCCTGCAGTCAAAGAATAGAAGGGCAAGTTGTCCTTCCCTCTAGATCAGATACCTACAAAGTCTATGTACTTAATATATAAAGCAATAAAGATGCCCCACCCACAGATAACTACTGTAAGTCCAGGCTGACACAAACTAAGAGTTTCACATACTCTGTCTTGCACACCTGGTGTGTGCAGGCACTCTGCTAGTTTACTCTTGGGGTTAGATGTGTACATTACACACTGTCTCGCTGTTCACACTCTTCACCAAACCCAGGCAAGGCACAATCACGGAAGCTGAAAGAAAACTCAAGGAGTCGTAGGAACTGCAGCCGTGTTTATTCTCCCATGACTGGCACAGCAATGGTAGCAGCAGCAAACATGCTGTATTCTCTTGTGGTTGGCTCAGTGGACGCACCCATAATGCAGTCTCAACGCAGCCTCAACGGCTTTTCAGGTGGGGCTTAAATATATTTACAGAACAAAAGTGGCCCGTGGCCAAGCGGGTACATTCTGATGCACATGCGCAGTGCTACAGGTGATCTCAGCTGTTACATAACCATGTATTTATAAAATGTGAGGTGAGAATGAGAAGCCATGGAGCGAGAGACCCTGACCACTGCCATCTTGGCTAATTTGCTCTTTCCTTACAGACACAGATTTCAAAAAGGACTTGGGAATTTCATTCCTTTTTGTCCACAATCCACAGCTTGCAGGGACAGGACCAGAGGTTGAACCCAGATCCTCAGCAGTGACTGTGCAGAGTCCTAACCACTGGGCCACCAAGGAATCCCCAGAAACTTCACCTTTTAAGACCGCTTTCTGGTTACCATTGGGTGAATGTCACCTATTTAGTATATAAATTTACTTTAGCTCACAAAATAGAAAGAGTACTAGAAAATGTTTATGAAAGTTAACTGGGAAATAGACTCCATGGCTTCTTGTCACAATTTCAATCAATTTTGCATAAAGAACCTGCAGCCTATCCCCTTAAGAAGGTGGCTCAGATGGTAAAGAATCTGCCTGCACTGCAGGAGACCCGTGTTTGATCCCTGGGCCGGGAAGATCTAGAGAAGGGATTGGCAACCCGCTCCAGTATTCTTGCCTGGAGAATCCCATGGATAGAGGAGCCTGAAGGGCTACAGTTCACAGGGTCACAAAGAGTTGAACATGACTGAGCTATCAACACTTTTCAAAGGCAAAGGGCTGATGGGGCTTCCGGTGTTGAAGACACTGGCCAGGTACCTTAAGGAAGCAAGGGAGACCTGCCCCTGCCCCAGAGGGAAAGAGGGGCACAGCAAAGGCAGGTGACAGGAGAATCCGAGGAAAGTACGATGGAGATGAAGGGAGGAGAGAGAACGTCCAGAGCAGAGGACCATGAAAGCCTTCTGACGCGGTGAAGAGCTGGGAGGCCATTCTGCGCAGGGTGGAGTGGGCTGCAACGTCCATTGCAAGGGAGGAGCAGAGAGGCCCTGAGAGGATGGGTAGAACCTCATCAGAAATCAGAGGAGAAAAAGGTTCCTGGAAGATGAATTATTTGCGAAAAGGCATGGGGGAGGAGGTGCTTTGCAAAGTATAGATCTTTACCACCACCTCCTGAGGCCTCCGTAGCCATCTTCATCTGGCCGGTGTGCCCAAGTCACAGAGCTAACATTCAAATGCCAAAGTGTCAGATTCCAAGGCCGGGGCACCTCCCCCGCCCCCAGGCAGCGGGTGGCTGCGTGGTTGGGGATGCGGGGCGACTTGTGGGGCGTGAGCTCAGAGGACATCAGAGGGCAGGATGGGGGCCGCTGGGGTGTCCATGGGAGCTGCTCGCACTCCGGGTTCCTACAGAGAAGAGGTTTGCAGGGATAGTCGGGGGGTTGTGTAGGGGCTTATCACAACGTTGCGTTTCCACAGCACGGATTGCACCGTGACGGTAAGTGAAGTTCATACTTATCTGAGGCAGTTCGTCAGTTTTCTTGTGAGGCCCACTAAATCACTTAACAGGCACAACAGGCAGGGGCATAATGGCGGGGCAGGGGCTGCACACAGTGGGCTGAAACAGGGGGAGACCTGAGTGGGAAGACCACCAAAGCACTCAAGCACTGGGTATCCCAAAGAGTGTGAGATAGGAGAAAAAATGCGGGGTGGGGACAATTAAAGTAAAAACGGAAAACTTCTACACTCGGGGGCTAATGGGGAGGGGGAAGGAGAGCCAGCAGACAGCGCTGAGAAGAGGACCAGAAAGAACGGGAAGGCTGGTCCACCAGCACCGCGGCCACGGGGGAGAGGCCACGTGGGCAGCAGGTGGGTAGCCAGCGGCCATCCGCAGCCACCACACCCCTCCTCCACACAGCCCTGCCCCCATACCCCCAGCCTTGTGTTTCTCTGGCCGCAGAAAACACATCAGGCTTCCAATCTGGGTTTGGAAAAATAATTCTTGCCAGACTTTCTAGGATAATTGCTCTTAGCTTATTTCCTAGTTACCTCTTGGCCCTGGGTCTTAAAAGAGCCATCCCTTTATAAAGAAACTTTAATTAAGTGCTCCCTGGAGGCCATCTGACGCCATATTTGAGCTATTTAATTCAGTTGAGCAAACACTTAAGCCAAGAACTGAGTGAGGTCAGAGAAAGAGGTGAAGGGCACTGGCTTCTGTGGCTGCACAATAGGAATGAAGACCATGCCGAGATGCCAGGAGTACAGTGAGGGGCTATGAGAAGGTCAGGGAGAGTGGTTGGCAGGGCTGGGACAAGCTTTCACTAGGGAGTGCTGGAGCTCAGAGGGCAGGGAGGGGAGCTCCCAGGTCGGCTGAGGGAAGGAGCCCGTAGGTCTCGGTGGTGTCCTGCAGAAACAGTTTCCAGGATGCAAAGATGATCAGATCTGGGTTTTAGGAAGGTATTTTATTATTTGCATATTCCTCTTCAATAAACCTGAGATTTTATATATATATATATATTTAATAAAAAGGGCAAGAGAGAAGCCTGTAAAGGAATGAGACCTAGAACAGTCAGAGAAGGAAGGAGAGAGCTAAGTCAGGAAGATACCACGGATAAGACTGAAGAAGGTGTCCTGGTTTTACAGGAAGATCACTGGTGACTTTGCCCTCAAGAGCCTGGCAGAAATGGAAGCAGATGGCAAGGGGCTCCGATTCCTGGAACACGATGTGCTCTCCCCCCACCTGAGGTAAATAAGATGTTTTAACTATTAAAGACCAAAGAAGAGATAATGTTTTCCTACACCTACACAACTGAAGCACCTCTGCAGAAAAAGAAATCTGCACACGTAGGTAAAGCAACCTGTCCCTAACAGATAACACAATTGGCACAGCACGGGTTGACAGAGCCAGTGTGGAGAGGGCTGCGATTCCCAGAGCCCTTAGGGAAGCCCCACTCCACTCTGTCCACAACAGGACACAGCTGCCAGCACTTAACTGGCCACCAAGCCTTGGGGACACGGGGAAGCCCAACTGACAAGCTAAGAAGCTGGCCTGGAGCTACACTTTGAATTGTGCTGAAATGAAGAAGCTTCATAGGCGAGATCTCTTCCTATCTTAGGTTCTCAACCAACAGATGACTGAGGAAGGTAAGCCAGAGTCTACTTTTCCATGTTTTTACCACAGGTTTAAAATAAGGTACTTTGCTTAATTAAGTGTGGAATCTAAGAAAAAGATACAGATGAACTTATTTACAAAACAGAGATAGACTCAGAGACTTAAACAAACTTATGGTTACCAAAGGAGAAGGTGGACGAGGGATAAATCAGGAGTTTGGAATTAATGTGTGCTGACACTGTATATAAAATTTAAAAAAAAAAAAAGGACGTACTGTATAGCATGGGGAACTATATTCAGTATCTTATAATAACCTACAAAGGGAAAGAATCTGAATAAGAAATAGAGATATATGTGTACAACTGAATCAGTCTGCTGTACATCTGAAACCAACGTTACCAAGCCAGGTTCTTGGACTCTTCAATCAATAGAAATTTCTTGATAAGAGACCAGACGAGTAGTTCAGGCAAGACTTTATTGGGACTTGTGCTGCAGCAGTGAGGAGTGAGAATAAGCAACAGGTGCCCTTGCTGGCTCCCTGAGTGGGGTAGTGAGCTGGTTAAAGGGGTGGGGATGGAGGCAGACCCAGGGGTTGGGCCAGAGGGATGGCTTGGGTGGTCTGCCCACCCCCTTGGTGGTGCTGCTGCGTGCAGGGAGCATGCACAATACTGTCTTTGCTCCCAGCTCTTCAGAAATGGCAGTTGGGCTTTTTGGTCTTTTTGCATCTTGTCTAGAATTTGCCCCAACTGTACCTGCACATGTTTTCAGTCCCTTATGGTTTTCTTTGTCTTTTGTATGTAGCTTCCCTGGTGGCTGATGGTAAAGAATCTGCCTGCAATGCAGGAGACCTGGGTTCAATCCCTGGGTTTGGAAGATCTCCTGGAGAAGAAAATGGCAACCCACTCCAGTATTCTTTCTCGGAGAATCCCATGGACAGAGGAGCCTGGCAGCCTAAAGTCCATGGGGTCTCAAAGAGTCAGACATGACTGAGTGACTAAGCACAGCACAGCTCAAGGAGACATTTGTCCAGATGCAGGTTCTGCAACAAAGGGCCCCAGGATTTATGTCCCAGCCCATGTCATTCTCCTCTGAGGGATTCTGCACCCTTATTTTTAAGGGGTAAGGGGGCAAAAGTCTCTTCTAAACTTCTTCCTGCTGGACAGGGGCCACAGATCCTAGCCTACCATAGGGGTGTAGAAGTCCTTCACTGACTGTTCCAGTTCAGTTAAGTTCAATTCACTCACTCAGTCATGTCCGACTCTTTGTGACCCCATGAACCGCAGCACACCAGGCTTCCCTGTCCATCACCAACTCCAAGAGTTCACCCAAACTCATGTCCATTGAGTCAGTGATGCCATCCAACCATCTCATCCTCTGTCATCCCCTTCTCCTCCTGCCCTCAATCTTTCCCAGCATCAGGGTCCTTTCAGATGAGTCAGCTCTTTGCATCAGGTGGCCAAAGTATTGGAGTTTCAGCTTCAACATCAGTCCTTCCAATGAACACCCAGGACTGATCTCCTTTAGGATAGACTGGTTGGATCTCCTTGCAGTCCAAGGGACTCTTAAGACTCTTAAGAGTCTTCTCCAACACCACAGTTCAAAAGCATCAATTCTTCAGTGCTCAGCTTTCTTTATAGTCCAACTCTCACATCCATACATGACTACGGGAAAAACCATAGCTTTGACTAGACAGACCTTTGTTGGCAAAGTAATGTCTCTGCTTTTTAGTATGCTCTCTAGGTTGGTCATAACTTTCCTTCCAAGGAGTAAGCGTCTTTTAATTTCATGGCTGCAATCACCATCTGCAGTGATTTTGGAGCCCCCCAAAATAAAATCAGCCACTGTTTACACTGTTTCCCCATCTATTTGCCATGAAGTGATGGGACTGGATGCCATGATCTTAGTTTTCTGAATGTTGAGCCTTAAGCCAAGTTTTTCACTCTCCTCTTTCACTTTCTTCAAGAGGCTCTTTAGTTCTTCACTTTCTACCATAAGGGTGGTATCATCTACGTATCTGAGGCAAGGACCTGTCAAGATCTGGACCACCCTCTGCTGGAATGAGTTGAATTCCTTGAGTCATCATGAGCCTCACTTGAAACTGCTGGAGCCTGGAAGACACATACTGAACCAAAAGGCTAAATAGACAAGGGCCAAAAAGCAGAAGACCAACAGTAGCCATTAAAGGGCCTAGACAGGGAAGGAACCAGGTTACTTTGGGAAGGACTTCCTTAACTGTGTCCCAGACAGTGGAGGCGATGTCACCTCTGACAAAACTGTGAAGCCACTCTGTCTAGGTGTGTATCTCCTTCACATTAACTTCTATCTGTCCTGTTGCATTGGTCCGGGTACTGCAGGAAGTGTTGGTTATCACACAAACTCCACCTTGTTCTGCCAGATGGTAGTCAAGAGCTAGACGATTGTCAAGAACTACATTAGCCAAAGAAACAAGGTGGTCTTAAGTCCCATGAAGGCTTGACCTGTCTGTTCCATCATAGAATCAGGCTGTCTGGAGAGATTTCTTAGCATTGCTTTGTGATAGGCAAAGCCTTCCCATGGAGCTGCTGGTCCTATAGCCAGTCCTGCCCCTTCCAAGGTCACTCCTAGTGCTCCCCAATTTGGTGGTGAGCTGGAGTGCTCCTGTTATGGACCAAAATTCCTCTTACTCCTATCTCTCAGAGGGCACTCTCCTATGAAATGGATGTTATTGGTGCACTTACAGGTCATAACTTGGGTGGAAAAGGACAAGGCTTGGCCATAATTCCACAACAGAGGATGGTTTGGGTGTCCACAGAGGGAAACAAACAAACCCTTCAGGGGTGCAGACCTGAATGTCTGTCTCACAGTTATTAAGAGTAGACAGTCCTTGAAGGACATAGCAGTTACTGGTGTTTGAACAATGAGGGGACAACAGACCATGGCACTCATCATTAAACATATAAAGCTCTACACCATTGTAACAAGATGCTCACGTATGATCCTGCTGGCATCATCAGAGGCTCGCACACAAGAGGTCATATCACTCTTTGCCTGGAATCTCACAGGTGGGTTGAATTGGCTTGACCAGGCGATAGGACCTTCCCACCACTCACTCCCCTTCCATGTTGTTGAGGGGAACAGGGCCATAGTTTGAAACAGGGCATCAGTGGGTATGGTTATGGGTACAGTTTGTCCCTATATAAGAGGCAAGTATCTGGTATGATTATGTCTTTGGGAGGTTCTGTGCCATTTGTACAGTTGAACATAGTGTAATGTGCACTTTGGGTCCATTTGTGGGGTGAGTCAGTCTAAAGCATTGGAATGCTATGCTATGCTATGCTAAGTCACTTCAGTCGTGTCCGACTCTGTGTGACCCCATAGACAGCAGCCCACCAGGCTTCCCCGTCCCTGGGATTCTCCAGGCAAGAACACTGGAGTGGGTTGCCATTTCCTTCCCCAATGCATGAAAGTGAAAAGAGAAAGTGAAGTCGCTCATGTCTGACTCTTAGAGACCCCATGGACTGCAGCCTACCAGGCTCCTCCGTCCGTGGGATTTTCCAGGCAAGAGTACGGGAGTAGGGTGCCATTGCCTTCTCCAAAGCATTGGTATAGCCTCCTGGAAAATGCATGTGTGACTCACAGAGGTAAAGGGGGTAGCCATTGGCCCTGAGTTAGATCATTAATCACCATTGGAACCAGCAGGTTCAGGGGAAGTACAGGAGGAGGGCCAGTAGCCAGCTAAGGTGTTGATGACATATCCAGCTTTCTTTTCAGAGCTCACCTGCAGATATTCCAGTAGTGAATATCTGGTAGTGAATTTTCTTGCCATTGTCCCCTAGTTACAGGGAGTAGTAAGGCAGGCAGGCAGTAAGAGTGTGGTGGAGTGTTTCGCTTAAACCCAGCTCCTTCTCTGGCAGGGGTGGCTGAGCAAACCAGTAGACTGCAAGCAAGACTTACAACAGTAAGCATGGCACACAGATGTCCAGCCCACCACATCATTTTACTTACCTGTCAGTGGTGCCTGTCTTTGGATAGGTATCTCAGATCTTCCTGGCTCATGGATTTATCGTTCTTTTCATGTGACCTGCAGAGTTTTTGGAGGTAAAAGCTTTAGCCTGGACAGATGTACCCAACTGGATGTCCCTTTCAGTTTGACAGCAGTGGAGGTGACTATAATTCCCTTCTCGGGGCCCTTCCATTTTAGCAGTAGTTGGTCTTTAGGGGGATCCCTCTTTCCAGGTTTTAAGAACTTGGCCCCCAGGGTTTATTTGTGTAGGAACTGCTCCTTTATTTTTAGTGGGAGTTGGCAGTGTCTTGTGGGCATAGTCCTGGATTGCCTTCCAAACTTGTCCTAGATTAATAATATATCTCAGGATCTGATCAGTTCCTCATCCAGAGGAATGTCAGTAGTAAGAAAAGGCCTACGATAGGTCATTTCAAATGGGCTAAGCCTCAGACCATTCTTGGGTGCTGCACAGACCCTGAGGAGCACAATAGGAAGCAAGTTGGTCCAGGGCTCATGAGTCTCTTGGTAAAGCTTTGCTCAGGTTTTCTTTAAAGTGTGGTTCATTTTCTCTACCTTCCCTGAAGACTGGGAGTGCCAAGAAATGTGCAGCTTGTAGTCTGTCCCTAGGGCTGATGTGAGTCTTTGTATGATTTGGGCTATAAAAGGAAACTCGTTATCTCTTTGGAGGGACTTTTGAAGTCCAAACCAAGGCATTTCTCTCTTGAGTTGATACTTGTATAGTTGACTCAGAATTCTCGGTTAGTTTCTGCTGTACAGCCAGCTGATTCAGTTATCAGTTCAGTTGCTCAGTCATGTCCGACTCTTTGTGACCCCATGGCCTGCAGCATACCACGCTTCTCTGTCCATCACCAACTCCCAGAGCTTGCTCAAACTCATGTCCATCAAGTCGGTGATGCCATCCAACCATCTCGTCCTCTGTCGTCCCCTTCTCCTCCTGCCTTCAGTCTTTGCCAGCATCAGGGTCTTTTCCAATGAGTCAGTTCTTCACATCAGGTGGCAAAAGTATTGGAGTTTCAGCGTCAGCATCAGTCCTTCCAATGAATATTCAGGACTGATTTCCTTTAGGATTGACTGGTTGGATCTTCTTGCAGTCCAACGACTCTCAGGAGTCTTCTCCAACACCAGAGTTCAAAAGCATCAGTTCTTCAGTGCTCAGCTTTCTTTATGGTACAACTTTCACATCCATATACAACTACTGGAAAAACCATAGCTTTGACTAGATGGACCTTTGTTGGCAAAGTAATGTCTTTGCTTTTTAATATTCTATCTAGGTTGGCCACAGCTTTTCTTCCAAGGAGCATCTTTTAGTTTCATGGCTGATTCAGTTATGCATATTTTGGGTATTTGTTTTTTTCCATTTTGATTTACCATAGGATATTGGATATAGTTGTGTGTGCTATACAGTAGGACCCTCTTTTGTATCCATCCTATACATAATAGTTTGCATTTACTAATCCCAAACTCGCAGTCCTTCCGTCCCCCAGCTCCCTCCCCCTTGGCAACCACAGGTCTGTTCTCTGTGTCTGTGAGTCTATTTCCGTTATGCAGGTAAGTTCATTTGTGTCATATTTTAGACTCCACAGATAAGTGATATCATGTGATATTTGTCTTTCTGATTTATTCACATAGTATGTTAATCCCTTAGTACAATAATTCATCCCTGTTGCTGCAAATGGCATAATTTCATTCTTTATGGCTGTATAGTATTCCATTGGGTATGTGTACCACATCTTCTTTATCCATTCATCTGTTGATGGACATTTAGGTTGCTTTCTCCTGGCTATTATAAATAGTGCTGCAGTGAACATTCAGGTGAAGGTATCTTTTTAAATTATAGTTTTGTCTGGATATATGCCCAGAGGTGGAATTGCTGGATCATATGGCAACTCTGTTTTTAGCTTTTTAAGCAACTTTCATACTGTTTTCCATAATGGCTGAACCAACTTACATTCCCACCCGTATTTAGAAAGTTCCTTTTTCTCAGATATTGGAGCATTTGTTATTTGTAGGTTTCTGATGATGGCCATTTTGACTGGTGTGAGGTAGTTTTGATTTGCATTTGTCTAATAATTAGAGATGCTGAGCATCTTTTTCATGTGCCTATTGGCCATCTGTATGTCTTCTTTGGAGAAATGTCTTGGTCTTCTGCCCACTTTCCAAATGGGAGGTTTTTTGTTGTTGTTGAGTCATTTGAGCTATTTGTATATTTTGGAAATTAAGCCCTTGTCGGTCACATCATTTACAAATATTTTCTCCCAATCTTTAGGTTGTCTTTTTATGTTGTGTATGGTTTCCTTTGCTGTACAGAGGTTTCTAGGTTTATGTCCCATTTATTTTTGCTCTTTGTTTCTTTATTTTTGGTTTCTCTGGGTCTTCATTGCTTTGCGCCAGCTTTCTCTTGTTGCCGCAAGGGGGTGCTTCTCTTCATTGCAGTGCGCAGGCTTCTCATTGCAGTGGCTTCTCTTGTTGCACAGCACAGGCTTTAGGCACAGGGGTTCAGTAGCTGTGGTGTGTGGGCTTAGCTGCCCCATGGCGTGTGGAATCTTCCCAGACCAGGAATCAAACCCATGTGCCCTGCATTGTCAGGCAGATTTTTATACACTGTGCCATCAAGGAAGTCCTGTTTTTGCTTTTATTTGTACTGCCTTGGAAGATTCACCTAGGAAAACTAGTACGATTAAAACAGAGAATATGTTGTTATGTTCTCTTCTAGGAGTTTTATAGTGTCATGTTTTATATTTAAGCTTATAATCCAATTGAGTTTATTTTTGTGTATGTTGGGAGGGTATGCTCTAACTTCACTGATTCACATGTGTGACTATGCAGCTTTCCCAATACCACTTGCTGAACAGATCGTCATTTCCACATTGTCTATTCTTCCTCCTTTGTTGAAGAGTAATTGGCCTCAGATGTCTGGGTTTATTTCTGGGCTCTCATTCTATTCCACTGACCCTTATGTCTGTTTTTGTGCCAATACCATGTGGTTTGCTCACTGTAGCAGTGTTATCTGAAGTCTGGGAGAATTATGCCTCCTGCTTTGTTCTTTTTCCTCAAGATTTCTATGGCAATTCTGGGTCTTTCATGGTTCCATATAAATTTTTGGATTATTTGTTTTAGTTCTGTGAAAAGCATTATGGGTAATTTGATAGGGATCAAATTAAATCTATTGATTTAGGTAACCAACTCCTGGAGTTCACCCAAATTCATGTCCATTGAGTCAGTGATGCCATCCAACCATCTCATCCTCTGTCGTCCCCTTCTCCTCCGGTCTTCAATCTTTCCCAGCATCAGTGTCTTTACCGATGAGTTAGTTCTTCACATCAGGTGGCCAAAGTATTGGAACTTCAGCTTCAGCATCAGTCCTTCCAATGAATATTCAGGGTTGATTTCCTTTAGGATTGACTGATTTGATCTCCTTGCAGTGCAAAGAACTCTCAAGAGTCTTCTCCAGCACCATAATTCAAAATCAGTTCTTTGGTGCTCAGCCTTCTTTATGGTCTAACTCTCACATCTGTACACGAACTCTGGAAAAATCATAGCTTTGTGTAAATAGACCTTTGTAGGCAAAGTGATATCTCTGCTTTTTAATACACAGTCTAGGTTCGTCATAGCTTTTCTTCCAAGGAGCAAGCATCTTTTCATTTCGTGGCTGCAGTCACTGTCTGCAGTTTATCAGTTCTAGTTGCTTTTGTGTAGAGTTTTTAGGATTTTCTATATATAATATCATATCGTCTGCATATAATGACAATTTTACCTCTTCCCTTACTGTGGATACTTATTATTTCTTTGTGTGTGTGTGTGTGTGTGTGTGTGTGTGTGTAATAAAGTTTTATTAAAGTATAAAGGAGATAGAGAAAGCTTCTGACATAGGCATCAGAAGGGGGTAGAAAGAGTACCCCCTTGCTAGTGTTAGCAATGAAGTTATACACTCTAAAGAATGTCTCAGGTTGTAAAGACCTAATTTACATTTTAAGATAACACTGTCTTCAGGCAGGATACATCCTGGAAAAGACCACGTCTACTGGTCATGGAACAACAGACTGGTTCCAAATAGGAAAAGGAGTACGTCAAGGCTGCATATTGTCACCATGTTTATTTAACTTATATGCAGAGTACATCATGAGAAATGCTGGACTGGAAGAAACACAAGTTGAAATCAAGATTGCTGGGAGAAATATCAATAACCTCAGATATGCAGATGACACCACTCTTATGGCAGAAAGTGAAGAGGGGCTAAAAAGCCTCTTGATGAAAGTGAAAGTGGAGAGTGAAAAGGTTGGCTTAAAGCTCAACATTCAGAAAACGAAGATCATGGCATCTGGTCCCATCACTACATGGGAAATAGATGGGGAAACAGTGGAAACAGTGTCAGACTTTGTTTTTCTGGGCTCCAAAATCACTGCAGATGGTGACTGCAGTCATGAAATAAAAAGACGCTTACTCCTTGGAAGGAAAGTTATGACCAACCTAGATAGCATATTCAAAAGCAGAGACATCACTTTGCCAACAAAGGTTCACCTAGTCAAGGCTATGGTCTTTCCTGTGGTCATGTATGGATGTGAGAGCTGGACTGTGAAGAAGGCTGAGCGCCGAAGAATTGATGCTTTTGAACTGTGGTGTTGGAGAAGACTCTTGAGAGTCCCTTGGACTGCAAGAAGATCCAACCAGTCCATTCTGAAGGAGATCAATCCTGGAATTTCTTTAGAAGGAATGATGCTAAAGCTGAAACTCCAGTATTTTGGCCACCTCATGCGAAGAGTTGACTCATTGGAGAAGACTCTGATGCTGGGAAGGATTGAGGGCAGGAGGAGAAGGGGATGACAGAGGATGAGATGGCTGGATGGCATCACTGACTCGATGGGTATGAGTCTGGGTGACCTCCGGGAGCTGGTGATGGACAGGGAGGCCTGGCGTGCTGCGGTTCATGGGGTCGCAAAGAGTCGGACACGACTGAGCGACTGATCTGATCTGATCTGACCCCCCTAATTTACATTTTAAGATAACCCTGTCTTCAGGCAGGATACTTTATTGTTGTATAATCCTAAGGAATGTGGAGAAAGAAAAAAAGTTTGTCCTTTCTTCCTCCTTGAGAATTCCAGACCCTTCTCTCCTTGGGGACCCTAGACTCCTTATCAACTTGCCTAGGAAATGACTCTCTCATTCCCCCCTTTTCTTTTAGGAGAATTATGTTGCCTAGGGAAAAGGGGCATCGTTCTCGTTCCATAACTGCTTCCGAGCTGACAAGGGGCATTGTCCCTAAATTGGTGAGGCAACATATTCTCCTAATCATCATATTGAGGATTTCTGATCCAGGGGCCCCAAATAGTAGTTGGAGGAAGCTACAGCAGTAGCAGGAGTTTGAGCAACGATTTGTAACTTAAAAGCTTTCATGCGGCTAGAAACAAATCCAGTTATACAATTACAGATGTAGGGAGCAAACAGCAAGAACACAACATTTAGAATTAAAATTAAAAGTCACATCATGTCCATAGTTAAAGTACAAAGTGTTGTACCAGTCCATTTTAGGGTTGGTAGAAGTCATCAGATGAAGAAGAGGCATCGCATGTGATTGTTGTCGAAGGTATTCACAGACTTGGAGAAACTCTTTTCCTTGAAGTGGAGATGTCCACCACGGGAAGCCTTCCACTGATGAAGAGGGGAGCACTCCACAGACCCAGCAGTTAGACCGATTGTGGAATGTAGCATAGGAGTGAGCCCAGGACAGGAAGACATTGTCTTGGGGATCCAATGGCAGACTCAGGATATTTGGAGTCTGCAGAAGTAGACTCACATAGATTATCAGGCCCATCCGCTGCCCTTTGCTTAACTCTAGAGCTCGTGTCAGGGCCACAAGCTCTGCTAACTGAGCACTGGTTCCCTGAGGGAGAGATTTTGCTTTCAAAACCTGTTCAGCAGTCACCACGGCGTAACCTGCTTTACGCTTTCCATCCCGAACAAAAGAACTGCCATCTGTAAATATTTCCATGTCAGGATTGTCTACTGGGGTATCCATTAGATCCTCCCAAGCTGCATGTTTTGTTCTCTATACATGGACATCACCAGATGGTCAACACCGAAATCAGATCGATTATATTCTTTGTAGCCAAAGATGGAGAAGCTCTATACAATCAGCAAAAACAAGACCAGGAGCTGACTGTGGCTCAGACCATGAACTCTTTATTGCCAAATTCAGACTGAAATTGAAGAAAGTAGGGAAAACCACTAGACCATTCAGGTATGACCTAAATCAAATCCCTTATGATTATACAGTGGAAGTGAGAAATAGATTTAAGGGCCTAGATCTGAGAGATAGAGTGCCTGATGAACTATGGAATGAGGTTCGTGACATTGTACAGGAGACAGGGATCAAGACCATCCCCATGGAAAAGAAATGCAAAAAAGCAAAATGGCTGTCTGGGGAGGCCTTACAAATAGCTGTGAAAAGAAGAGAAGTGAAAAGCAAAGGAGAAAAGGAAAGATATAAACATCTGAATGCAGAGTTCCAAAGAATAGCAAGAAGAGATAAGAAAGCCTTCTTCAGCGATCAATGCAAAAAAAATAGAGGAAAACAACAGAATGGGAAAGACTAGGGATCTCTTCAAGAAAATCAGAGATACCAAAGGAACATTTCATGCAAAGATGGGCTCAATAAAGGACAGAAATGGTATGGACCTAACAGAATCAGAAGATATTAAGAAGAGGTGGCAAGAATACACAGAAGAACTGTACAAAAAAGAGCTTCATGACCCAGATAATCATGATGGTGTGATCACTGACCTAGAGCCAGACATCCTGGAATGTGAAGTCAAGTGGGCCTTAGAAAGCATCACTACGAACAAAGCTAGTGGAGGTGATGGAATTCCAGTGGAGCTATTCCAAATCCTGAAAGATGATGCTGTGAAAGTGCTACACTCAATATGCCAGCAAATTTGGAAAACTCAGCAGTGGCCACAAGATTGGAAAAGGTCAGTTTTCATCCCAATCCCAAAGAAAGGCAATGCCAAAGAATGCTCAAACTACCACACAATTGCACTCATCTCACACGCTAGTAAAGTAATGCTCAAAATTCTCCAAGCCAGGCTTCAGCAATATGTGAACCGTGAACTTCCTGATGTTCAAGCTGGTTTTAGAAAAGGCAGAGGAACCAGAGGCCAAATTGCCAACATCCGCTGGATCATGGAAAAAGCAAGAGAGTTCCAGAAAAACATCTATTTCTGCTTTATTGACTATGCCAAAGCCTTTGACTGTGTGGATCACAATCAACTGTGGAAAATTCTGAAAGAGATGGGAATACCAGACCACCTGATCTGCCTCTTGAGAAATCTGTATGCAGGTCAGGAAGCAACAGTTAGAACTGGTCATGGAACAACAGACTGGTTCCAAATAGGAAACGGAGTACGTCAGGGCTGTATATTGTCACCATGTTTATTTAACTTCTATGCAGAGTACATCATGAGAAATGCTGGACTGGAAGAAACACAAGTTGGAATCAAGATTGCTTGGAGAATCAGATATGCAGATGACACTACCCTTATGGCAGAAAGTGAAGAGGAACTCAAAGCCTTTTGATGAAAGTGAAAGTGGAGAGTGAAAAGGTTGGCTTAAAGCTCAACATTCAGAAAACTAAGATCATGGCATCTGATCCCATCACTACATGGGAAATAGATGGAGAAACAGTGGAAACAGTGTCAGACTTTCTTTTTCTGGGCTCCAAAATCACTGCAGATGGTGACTGCAGCCATGAAATTAAAAGACGCTTACTCCTTGGAAGGAAAGTTATGACCAACCTAGATAGCATATTCAAAAGCAGAGACATTACTTTGCCAACAAAGGTTTGCCAAGTCAAGACCACAAGTCTTTCCTGTGGTCATGTATGGATGTGAGAGCTGGACTGTGAAGAAGGCTGAGTGCCAAAGAATTGATGCTTTTGAACTGTGGTGTTGGAGAAGACTCTTGAGAGTCCCTTGGACTGCAAGGAGATCCAACCAGTCCATTCTGAAGGAGATCAGCCCTGGGATTTCTTTGGAGGGAATGATGCTAAAGCTGAAACTCCAGTATTTTGGCCATCTCATGTGAAGAGTTGACTCATTGGAGAAGACTGTGATGCTGGGAGGGATTGGGGGCAGGAGGAGAAGGAGACGACAGAGGATGAGATGGCTGGATGGCATCACCGACTCGATGGATGTGAGTCTGAGTCACCTCCGGGAGTTGGTGATGGACAGGGAGGCCTGGCGTACTGCAGTTCATGGGGTCGCAGAGTCGGACACGACTGAGCGACTGATCTGATCTGATCTGAAGCTGCATAGTTTAAAGTTAGGATTTGAGAACAATCGTGATCAGGTGTTTCATTTTCCTTCTCGGGAAGGAAAGTGGCAGGATTTAAATTTCCACAAACTATAAGCTTAGTTACTGGTCCTTCTAACAACAATGACTGATACTTAAGAAGCCTACTGTCTGTCATCCAAATATTAACCTTAGAATTTAAGATTCCACTCACATCATGAGAAGTCAGTACAGTAAGGTTTCGTCCATTAATTATTTTTAAAGCTTCAGGTGCTAATAAAGCCGCTGCCCCAATTACTCTTAGGCAGTAGGGCCACCCACGTGAAACTACATCTAATTCTCTGCTTAGATAAGCAATAGGTTGCTGGTGAGGCCCTCGGGGTTGTGTCAAAACTCCCAATGCCACACCTTTTCTTTCAGTGACAAACAAATTAAATTCTGACCCTGTGGGCAAGCTCAGAGCTGGAGCTTGCAGGAGAGCAGTCTGAAGAACCTTAAAAGCCTTTTGAGTTTCTGGAGACCAAACCAGCTTATCGGTTTGGGCCTGCTGAGTTTGAGCGATACTGCTGCTGCTAAGTCACTTCAGTCGTGTCTGACTCTGTGCGATCCCATAGACAGCAGCCCACCAGGCTCCTTTGTCCCTGGGATTCTCCAGGCAAGAACACTGGAGTGGGTTGCCATTTCCCTCTCCAATGCATGAAAGTGAAAAGTGAAAGTGAAGTCGCTCAGTCGTGTCCGACTCTTAGCGACCCCATGGACTGGAGCCTACCAGGCTCCTCCATCCATGGGATTTTCCAGGCAAGAGTACTGGGGTGGGGTGCCATTGCCTTTCCCGAGTTTGAGCTATAAGTTTATATAAGTGCTGGGCAAGTTCCCCATAACCCGGAATCCAAATGCGACAGTAACCTGTGATTCCCAAAAATCCTCTCAATTGTCTTAAAGTCACAGGTAGGGGATGATTTAGTATAGGTTTAATTCTCTCAGGGCCTATGGCCCTAGTCCCTTCTGATATGATTAGGCCCAGTTATCTAACTGTTGACAAAGCTGAGCCTTTTCTCTTGATGCTTTGTAACCACAGCCTGCCAGAAAGTTTAAGAAATCTTCTGAGGCTCGTGAACAAGCTTCCTCTGTCTCAGCACAAAGCAAAATATCATCTACACATTGTAACACCACCACTTCAGAGCTATTAAAGTTTTGTAGATCCCGTGACAAACTTTGTCCAAATAAGTGAGGACTGTCACGAAATCCCTTGGGCAAAACTGTCCAGGTTAACTGAGAAGCTGGCTGTGCAGAGTCTTCAAAGGCAAATAGAAATTGACTTTCCTCTGCCAAAGGCACTGAATAGAAGACATCCTTTAAATCAATTACTGAGAAATATTTGGCCCGTTCAGGAATTTCAGACAATAGAGTATAAGGATTAGGCACCACGGGGTGTAAAGGAACTACAGCCTCATTTATTATTCATAAATCTTGAACTAGTCTCCATTTACCATTTGATTTCTTTATACCCAAAATAGGAGTGTTGCAAGGACTGTTACAGGGAATTAATAGTCCCTGCTCCTTTAAATTTTTGATGATGGGTTTTAACCCTTCTTTAACTTCAGGTTTCAGTGGATACTGCTTCTTATGTGGGAATACATGAGGGTCTTTGAGCTTAACAACTACGTGAACGTGAACGTGAACATGAAGTCGCTCAGTCGTGTCCGACTCTTTGCGACCCCATGGACTGTAGCCTACCAGGCTCCTCTGTCCACAGGATTTTCCAGGCAATAGTACTGGAGTGGATTGCCATTTCCTTCTCCATTATTATTTCTTTTCCTTGTCTGTGGCTAGGCCCTCCAATACTATATTGAAAAGAAATGGTGAAAATGTCTTGTTCCAGATTTTAGCTGGGAAGCCTTTGAGCTTTTCACCATTGACTATTCTATTGACAGTTTCTCATAAGTAGTTTTTTTTTTTTTTTAATGTTGAGCACTTTGTTAAGAATTTTTATCATGCATGGGGGTGAATTTATCAAATGTTTTTCTGAATCTGTTGAGATGATCATGTGGTTTTGGTCTTTTATTGTGCTCTATCACATTGATTGATTTGCATATGTTGAACCATCCTTATGACTCTGAGATGAATCCAATTTGGCAGTGGGGTATAATCCTTCTGTGTTGTTACATTTGGTTTGCTGATACTTTGTGAGACTTTTTGCATCCATATTCATCAAAGATACTGGCCTGTAATTTTCTTTTTTTGGTGGTGTCTTTGTCTGGTTTTGGTATGAGGGTAAAGATGGCCTCATAGAATACTTTTGTTCCTTTTCAATCTTTTGGAAAAGTTTGAGGGTAAATATAAGTTATTCTTTGTTTAGCAGAATTCACTTGTGAAGTCATCTGGTCCTAGACTTATGTTTGTAAAAAGTTTTTTATATTTTTTTCTTTTTTCACAGATTCTATTTCACTTCTAGAGATCAGTCTGTTCAAATTATTTCTTCTTGGTTCAATTTTGGATGGACTGTATGTTTTTAGAAACTTGTCCATTTATTCTATTTCATCTAGCTTTTTTGCATATGATTATTCACAGTTTCTCTTACAGTTTTTGCATTTCTGTGATATCAGTTGTTATTTCCCCCTTTTCATTTCTTATTTTGTTTAATTGGGTGTTCTCTCTCTTCTTCTTGGTGAGCTTGGCCAGAGGTTTATCAATTTGATTTACCATTTCAAAGAACCAACTGTTGGTTTTATTGACTTGTTTCTATTTTTTAAAATCTGTATGTTATTTATTTCATCTCTGATCTTTGTCTGTTCTTCATTCTGCTGACTTTGAATCTTATTTGTTCTTTTGTTTCTAATTCTATTAGGTAGTAGGGTTAAGTTATTTGAAAATTTTCTGTTTTTTGAGGAAGGCCTGTATGAACTTCCCTCTAAGAACTGCATTTGCTACATCCAATAAATTTTGCATGGCTGTGTTTTCATGGTCATTTGTCTCAAGGTATTTTTAAATTTCCTTTTTGTTTGCACTGTTGACAAATTGGCCTTTTAGTAGCATATTGTTTAGTCTCTATGTAATCAGTTTTTTTCCCCTCATTCCTTTTTCTGTGGTTGATTTCTATTAATAGTTTCATGCCATCGTGGTCAGAAAAGATACTTGAACTAATTTCTATTCTCTTAAGTTTGTAGAACCTTATTTCTGCTTTAATATATGGTCAATCTAGAGTGTTTGATGTGCACTTGAAAAGAGTGTGACTCTTGATTTTTTGGATGTAATGCTATAAAACATCAACTAAGTCTAACTGTTCTATTTTATTATTTTGGTTTTTTCCTTGACAAAGATTTTGTTTTAATTTTATTTTAGTTTTTGGTTTTCCAAATGGGACTTGACAAAAGATTTTATTTTAAAAAATTGTTTTTAGTTGGAGGATAATCGCTTTACAGCATTGCATTAGTTTCTGCTGTTGTTGCTGCTGCTGCTAAATCGCTTCAGTCGTGTCCGACTCTGTGCGACCCCATAGACGGCAGCCCATTAGGCTCTGCCATCCCTGGGATTCTCCAGGCAAGAACATTGGAGTGGGTTGCCATTTCCTTCTCCATTGCGTGAAAGTGAAAAGTGAAAGTGAAGTCACTCAGTCATGTCCGACTCTTCGCGACCCCATGGACTGCAGCCTACCAGGCTCCTCCATCCATGGGATTTTCTACGCAAGAGTACTGGAGTGGCTTGCCATTGCCTTCTCTGGAAAACAAAACTACCTTCTACCAAAGAGCCTTTCCTGACAGATTCCTCTCCATTTCTACACCCTGAGTTGACTCAAGGCCCAGCTGCCCGTTTTGCACTCTGCTTGCTTCTGAGAGCTTGCCAGGCTCTGGGCACGTTTCCATCACATCTGGGCCTCCCACAGGGCAGGGATGATGGTTCTTCTCCCTCTCAACCCCATATGCAGGTCAAGAGTAACCTCTTCCCCCAGATGGGATCACAAGGTTGACACGACAGCTTTATCCATCAACCTGTTCTCTGACCCCAGCCCTGGTCCAGCGCCCCATAAATCAGCTATAAGTATACATATGCCCCCTCCCTCTTGAGCCTCCCCCCACCCACCCCCACCCCAGCCCTCTAGGTCCTCACAGAGCACTGAGTTGAGTTCCCTGTGTTGTACAGCAGCTTTCCACTAGCTGTCTGTTTTTGGTAGTATTTGTATATGTCAGTGAAACCCTTTCCGCTCTTTCAATTCATCCCACCCTATTTTCCCCATTGTGTCCACAAGTTCATTTTCTACATCTGCGTCTCCATTCCTGCCCTGCAAATAGGTTCCTCAGCACCATTTTTTTAGATTACATATATGTGTGTTAATATACAATCCGTGTGACAGACTGGAGGTTCAACCACATCACTGCAAATGACCCAGTTTCATTCCTTTTTATTAAGGCTGAGTAATATTCCATTTTATATATGTACCACATATATCTTTATCTGTTGATCGATCGATAGACACATAGGTTGCTTCCATGTCCTAGCTATTGTAAATCTGTATAGTTGCTAAGTCGTGTCCAACTCTTTGTGACCCCTTGGACTGCCAGGCTCCCCTATCCATGGGATTCTCCAGGCAAGAATACTGGAGTGGGTTGCCCTTTCCTCCTCGAGAGCTATTGTAAATAGTGCTGCAATGAACATTGGGGTACATGTGTCTTTTTCAATTATGGTTTTCTCAGTGTATATGCCCAGTAGTGGGTTTACTGGGTCATATGGTAGTTTTATTCCTAGTTTCTTAAGGAATCTTCATACTGTTCTCCATAGTGGCTGTGTCAGTTTACTTTCCCACCAACAGTGAAAGAGGATTCCCTCTTCTTCACATCCTCTCTGGATTTAGTCTGTAGATTTTTTTGATCATGACCATTTTGATCCATGTGAGGTGATAGCTCATTGTGGTTTTGATTCGCCATTCTCTAATAATGAGCAATGTTGAGCACCTTTTCATGTGTGTGTTGGCTATCTGTATGTACATCATCTTTGAAGACATTTCTGTTTAGGTCTTCTACCCAATTTTGATTGGGTTGTTTGTTTTTCTGATATTGAGCTGCATGAACTGCTTGTATATTTTGGACATTAAACCTTTGTCAGTTGCTTCATTTGCAATTATTTTCTTCCATTCTGAGGGTTGTCTTTTCATTTTGTTTATGGTGTCCTTTGTTGTGCAAAAGCTTTTTAAGTTTAATTAGGCCCATTTGTTTATTTTTGTTTTTATTTCCATTACTTTTGGAGGTGGGTCAAAGAAGATCTTGCTGTGATTTATGACAAAGAGTGTCCCGCCTTTGTTGTCCTCTAAGAGTTTTATCGTGTCTGGCCTTACATTTAGGTCTTTCATCATTTTGAGTTTATTTTTGTATGTGGTGTTAGGAAGTGTTCTAATTTCATTCTTTTACATGTGGCTGTTCAGTTTTCCCAGTACCACTTATTGAAGAGGCTGTCTTTTCTCCATTATCTATTCTTGTCTCTTTGGTCAAAGGTAAAGTGCCCATAGATGCACAGGTTTATCTCTGAGATTTCTGTCCTGTTCCATTGAACTGTGTTGCTGTTTTTGTGCCAGTGCCATACTGTCTTGATTACTGTAGCTTTGTGGTATAGTCTGAAGTCAGGCAGGTTGATTCCTCCAAGTCCATCTTTCTTTCTCAAGATTGCTTTGGCTATTCAGAGTCTTTTGTGTTAACAAACAAATTGTAAAATTTTTTGTTCTAGTTCTGTGAAAAATGTTAGTAATTTAATAGGGATTGCATTGAATCTGTAGATTGTTTGGGGAGTACAGTCATTTTCACAATATTTATTCTTCCAATTCAAGAATATAGTGTCTCTCTCCATCTGTGTCATCTTTTCTTTCTTTCCTCATTATTTTATAGTTTTTTGCATACAAGTCTTTTGTCTCCTAAAGTAGGTTTATTGATTTTTTTCTATTGTTATTTTAATCTCTATTTCATTTCCTCTCTGATCTTCACTATTTCCTTTCTTCTGCTGCCTTTAGGTTTTGTTTGTTGTTCTTTTTCTAATTATTTCAGATGGTAGGTTATGTTATTTAATTGAGATTTTTCTTGTTGTTTTGTGTTGTTTTTTTTTTTTGAGAAAAGCCTGTATCACTATGAACTTCTCTCTGAGAATTACTTTTGCTGCATCTCATAGATTTTGTATGGTTGTTTTCATTGTCATTTGTTTCAAGTTATTTTTTTCAATTACTCTTAGATATCATTGTTGACTCATTGGTTTCATCAATATCATGTCATTTAGTCTCCATGTAATCAGTTTTTTATCATTTTCTTTTTCTGTGACTGACTTCTAATTTCATGCCATTGTTGTCAGAAAAGATGCTTGAAATGATTTCTGTATTCTTAAATTTATTGAGATTTGTTTCTGCCCTAGTATGTGGTCTATCCCAGGGGATGTCCCAAGTGTACTTGAAAAGAATGTGTATTCTGGGTTTTTTGGATGTAATGTCCTGAAATTATCAGCTAAGTCTAACTATTGCATCATTTAGGATCTCTGTTGCCTTCTTGTTTTTCTGTCTAGAAGATCTGTCTGTTGATGTCAGGGTGGGTGTTAAATTCTCCCACTATTATTGTATACCTGCCAGTTTCCCCTTTTACATCTATTACTATTTGTTTATACAATTTGAGTGCTCCTATGTTGGGTTGCATATATGTTGACAACTATAATATCCTCTTCTTATATTGATCCTTTTATCATTGTATAGTGTCCTTTTTCTTTGTGGCCTTTGTTTCAAAGTCTGTCTTGTCTAATACAAGTGCTCCAACCCCCACTCTTTTGTCCTTTTTGTTCACATGAAATCTGTTTTTCCATCCCCTCAATGTTCAATGTATGTGTGTATGTTCCCCTGAAGTGGGCCTCTTGTAGACAGTATACGGTAGGCTTTTGTTTTCTTATTCAATCTGCCACTCTATGTTTTTCAATTAGAGCATTTAGTCCATTGACTGGAGAAGGCAATGGCACCCCACTCCAGTACTCTTGCCTGGCAAATCCCATGGATGGAGGAGCCTGGTAGGCTGCAGTCCATGGAGTCGCGAAGAGTCGGACATGACTGAGTGACTTCACTTTCACTTTTCACTTTCATGCATTGGAGAAGGAAATGGCAACCCACTCCAGTGTTCTTGCCTGGAGAATCCCAGGGACGGGGGAGCCTGGTGGGCTGCCGTCTATGGGGTCACACAGAGTTGGACACGACTGAAGTGACTTAGCAGCAGCAGCAGTCCATTGACATTTCGATAACAATTGATAAATATATATTTATTGCTTTTTTAAATCTTGTTTTCTCGTTGATTCTGTATTTCATTTCTTTCTTTTTGTTTTTTCCTCTGGTGGTTTGATAACTTCTTTCTGTTTTATGCTTATGCTCACTTTCATTTTTATGAGTTTGTTGTATGTTGCTGACTTGTGGTTGCCTTGTTTTTTGAAGTATGTTAATTCCTTCCCATATCTACTTGCATTATCAGTTTAGTTCAGTCCCTCAGTTGTGTCTGACTCTTTGCGGCCCCATGAATTGCAGCATACCAGGCCTTTCTGTCCATCACCAACTCCCGGAGTTCACCCAAACTCATGTTCATTGAGTCGGTGATGCCATTCAGTTATCTCATCCTCTGTTGTCCCCTTCTCCTCCTGCCCCCAATCCCTCCCAACATGAGTCTTTTCCAATGAATCAACTTTTCGCATGAGGTGGCCAAAGTATTGGAGTTTCAGCTTTAGCATCAGTCCTTCCAAAGAAAACCCAGGACTGATCTCCTTTAAAATGGACTGGTTGGATCTCCTTGCAGTCCAAGGGACTCTCAAGAGTCTTCTCCAACACCACACTTCAAAAGCATCAATTCTTTGGCTCTCAGCTTTCTTCACAGTCCAACTCTCACATCCATACATGACTACTGGAAAAACCATAGCCTTGACTAGACGAACCTTTGTTAGCAAAGTAATGTCTCTGCTTTTCAATATGCTATCTAAGTTGGTCATAACTTTCCTTCCAAGGAGTAAGCATCTTTTAATTTCATAGCTGCAGTCACCATCTACAGTGATTTTGGAGCCCCAAAAAATAAAGTCTGACACTGTTTGCCCATCTATTTCCCATGAAGTGATGGGACCGGATGCCATGATCTTAGTTTTCTTAATGTTGCGCTTTAAGCCAACTTTTTCACTCTCCACTTTCACTTTCATCAAGAGGCTTTTGAGTTCTTCACTTTCTGCAATAAGGTGTCATCTGCATATCTGAGGTTATTGATATTTCTCCCGGCAGTCTTGATTCCAGCTTGTGCTTCTTCCAGCCCAGCGCTTCTCATGATGTACTCTGCATAGAAGTTAAATAAGCAGGATGACAATATACAGCCTTGACGTACTCCTTTTCCTTTTTGGAACCAGTCTGTTGTTCCATGTCCAGTTCTAACTGTTGCTTCCTGATCTGCATATAGGTTTCTCAAGAGGCAGGTCAGGTGGTCTGGTATTCCCATCTCTTTCAGAATTTTCCACAGTTGATTGTGATCCACACAGTCAAAGGCTTTGGCATAGTCAATAAAGCAGAAATAGATGTTTTTCTGGAGCTCTCTTCCTTTTTCCATGATCCAGCGGATGTTGGCAATTTGATCTCTGGTTTCTCTGCCTTTTCTAAAACCAGCTTGAACATCAGGAAGTTCATGGTTAACATATTGCTGAAGCCTGGCTTGGAGAAATTTGAGCATTACTTTACTAGCGTGTGACATGAGTGCAGCTGTGCAGTAGTTTGAGCATTCTTTGGCATTGCCTTTCTTTGGGATTATGGTCATTTAGGCTTAAACACATTCTTTCAAAAAAAAACCACTACATTTTCTTACTCTCCTACCTCACATTTTATGGTTTTGATGTCTTCTTTTACATCTTTATGTTTATTATTTTGGTTTTCATTGTGGTAATCATTGCTTTTCACAAGATTTTTAAAATTTAAAAATCTGTCTGCTGGCTTATTTAAGTGATATTGTGGTTTTCTCTTTCCTATAGCTTCTTGCTTCTTTTCTATTTAGAGAAGACCTTTCAATATTTCTGTCAGGTTTTGTAGTGCTGTTGTGTTCTTTTATTTTTGCTTGTCTGAGAAATTCTTTATCTCTTCTTCTATTCTACATTATAAACTTGTTGAGTAGAGTATCCTAGGTTGCAGATTCTTCCTTTCAGGACTTTAAATATGTCTTGACTCTCCCTTCTTGCTTGTAACATATCTGTTCAGGAATCAGTTGATAGCTTTATGGGAGTTCCCTTGTAATTAACTGTTTTTCTCTGGCTGCCTTTAGAATTCTCTTTAACTTTTACCATTTCAATTATAATGTGTCTTGGTGTAGGTCTATTTGGGTTCATCTTGTTTGGGACTCTCTGTGCTTCCTGTACCTAGATATCTGTTTCCTTCTTTAGGTTGGAAGTTTTCAGCCATAATTTCTTCAAGTGCATTTTTTATCCCCTTTCCTCTTCTCTTTCTGGAATATCTATTATGCATAGATTGGCATAGGTCTTTTATATTGCTTTCATTTGTTTAAAATTTGGCTTTCTGTCTGAAGAAGAACTAAAAAGCCTCTTGAGGAAAGTAAAAAAGGAGAGTGAAAAAGTTGGCTTAAAGCTCAACATTCAGAAAACTAAGCACATGGCATCCAGTCCCATCACTTCATGGCAAATAGATGGGGAAACAGTGGAAACAGTGTCAGACTTTATTTTGTGGGGCTCTAAAATCACTGCAGATGGTGATTGCAGCCATGAAATTAAAAGATGCTTACTCCTTGGAAAGAAAGTTATAATTACTTTGTCAACAAAGGTCCATCTAGTCAAGGCTATGGTTTTTCCAGTAGTCATGTATGGATGTGAGAGTTGGACTATAAAGAAAGCTGAGCACCAAAGAATTGATGGTTTGGAACTGTGGTGTTGGAGAAGATTCTTGAGAGTACCTTGGACCGCAAGGAAATCCAACCAGTCCATCCTAAAGGAGATCAGTCCTGGGTGTTCATTGGAAGGACTGATGCTAAAGCTGAAACTCCAATACTTTGGCCACCTCATGCGAAGAGTTGACTCACTGGAAAAGACCCTGATGCTGGGAAAGATTGAGGGCAGGCAGAGAAGGGGATGACAGAGGACGAGATGTTTGGATGGCATCATTGACTCAATGGACACGGATTTGGGTGGACTCTGGGAGTTGGTGATGGACAGGGAGTCCTGGCATGCTGCGGTTCATGGGGTCGCAAAGAGTCAGACACAATTGAACTGAACTGCTGTTCTTATTGGGTGATTTCCATTATTCTATTTTCCAGATCACTTATTCTTTCTTCTGCATTCTGCTATTCATTGCCTTCATCTCAGGTTTCATTGTGGCAAATGCACATTGTTCTTGCTTTGTCCTTCCAAATTATGATACAGTTATTGTATTAAGCAAAAATCACAATCGTAGAAGACATTTATCAGTTGCATCAATAGCCAGACAAAAGACAAAAGATTGTTACAATTGCAAACCATAAAGGAAACATGATTAACCTAACAATATAAACTAATTACATACAATTTGAGGGGTTAAGTAGAGTGATGTGGTACGTGGAAGTGCATACGTGCACGTTTTCATCTGCCCATCCAGTCTTATGTCTTTTGATTTGTGCATTTAATCCATTTACATTTCAGGTAATTATCAATATGTATGATCCTAATACCATTTTCTTAATTGTTTCAGGTTTATTTTGTGTAAGTCTTTTCTTTCTCTTGTGTTTCCTGCTTAGAGAAGTTCCTTGGCATTTGCTGTAAAAGCTGTTTTGGTGGTGCTGAATTTTCTTAACTTTTGCTTATCTGTAGAGCTTTTGATTTCTCTGTCAAATCTAAATGAGAGTCTTGCTGATTATTTTTGGTTGTAGGTTCTTCTCTTTCATCACATTGAATATATCATACTATTCCCGTCTGATGCTAAAGCTGAAACTCCAGTATTTTGGCCACCTCATGCGAAGAGTTGACTCATTGGAGAAGAGTCTGATGCTGGGAGGAATTGAGGGCAGGAGGAGAAGGGGACGACAGAGGATGAGATGGCTGGATGGCATCACTGACTCGATGGATGCGAGTCTGAGTGACCTCCGGGAGCTGGTGATGGACAGGGAGGCCTGGCGTGCTGCGGTTCATGGGGTCGCAAAGAGTCGGACACGACTGAGCGACTGATCTGATCTGATTCCCGTCTGGCTTATAGAGTTTCTGTTGAGAAATCAGCTGATAACCTTATGGGTGTTCCCTTGGATGTTGTTTGTCATTTTTCCCTTGTTGATTTTAATATTTTATCTTTGTCTTTAATTTTTGCCAGCTTGATTACTATGTGTCTCAGTGGGTTCCTCCTTGGATTTATCCTGCTTGGGACTCTCTGTGCTTCTTGGACTTGGTTGACTATTTTCTTTCCCATGTTAGGGAAGTTTTCAGCCAGTATTTCTTCAAATATTTTCTCTGGTCCTTTCTCTCTCTTTTCTCCTTCTGGGACATCTATAATGAAAACGTTGGTGCATTTAATGTTGTCCCACAGGTCTCTTAGGCTGTCTTCTTTTTTCTATATTCTATTTTGCAGCAATGATTTCCACCATTCTGTCCCCCAGGTCTTCTGTCCCCCTGTTCTTCCACCTCTGTTATTCTACTGTTGATTCCTTCTAGTCTATTATTTGTCTCTCTTTGTTTTTTCTTTAGTTCTTCTAGGTCTTTGGTAAACATTTCTCACATCTTCTCCATTGTTTTCCTGAGATCCTGGATCATCTTCACTATCATTATTCTGAATTTTTTTCTGGAATGTTGCCTATCTCCACTTCATTTTGCTGTCTTTCTGGGTTTCTATCTTGTTCCTTCATCTGGGACATAACTTTATTTCTGTAATGTGTTTTTTGTTCTAGCCACTGTGGGATTGTTGTTATTCTTGCTTCTTCTGTCTACCTGCTGATAGAGGAGGTTAAGAGGCTTGTGTAAGCTTCCTGATGGGAGGGACTGGTGATGGGAAAAACTGGGTCTTGCTCTGATGGACAAGGCTGTGCTTAGTAAAGCTTTAATCCAATTGTCTGCTGATGAATGGGGTTGTGCTATCTTTCTGTTAGTTATTTAGCTTGAGACGACCCAGCCCTATGGTCTGTGGACTTTATGGTAGGGTTAGTGGCAATCTCTAAAGGGACAGTGTCAAGGGATCCCTTCCAGGACTGCTGCTGCCAGTGCCACTGTCCCCATGGAGAGCCACTGTTGATCCATGCCTCCCCAACACCAGCAGGTAAGTCTGGTTCAGTCTCCTGTGGGTTACTGCTCCTTTCCCCTGGGTCTTGATGCATGCAAGGTTTTGTTTGTATGCTCCAAGAGAGGAATCTATTTCCCCCAATCATATGAAAGTCCTGTAATTAATCTGTAATTAATTAACCTTCAAAGTCAGATTCCTTGGGGATTCCCATTCCCTTTGTTGGATCCCCAGGCTGGGCAGCCTGATGTGGATCTAAGAACCTTCACAACACTGGGAGAACTTCTTTGGTATTATTGTTCTCCAGTTTGTGGGTCACCCACCCAGAAGATATGGGATTTGATTTTTATCATGATTGTGCCCATCCTACAGTCTCGTTGCAGTTTCTTCTGTGTCTTTGGATATGGGGTATCTTTTTTTGGTGGATTCCAGTGTCCTCCTGTTGATGGTTATTCAACAGCTAGTTGCAATTTTGGTGCCCTCGCAGTAGATGAGCACATGGCCTTATACTCTGCCATCTTGAACCACTAATCTGCATTTCTGTCAGTGTTGTTGTTGTTCAATTGCTCAGTCATGTCTGATTCTTTGCAACCCCATGGACTGCAGCATGCCTGGCCTCCCTGTCCCTTACTCTTATCTCCTGGAGTTTGCCCAAATTCACATCCATTGCACTGGTGATGCCATCCAGCCATCTCAACCTCTGATGCCCTCTCATCCTTCTGCCCTAAATCTTTCCCAACATCAGGGTCTTTTCCAATGAGTTGGCTGTTCATATCAGATGACCAAAATACTGGAGCTTCAGCATCAGTCCTTCCAACAAATATTCATGATTAATTTCCTTTAAGATTGACTGGTTTGATCTCCTTGTTAGTCTTCTCCAGCCCCACAGTTCAAAGGCATCAATTCTTTGGCTCTCTGCCTTCTTTATATTCCAGCTCTCACAATGGTACATGACCACTGGGAAGACCGTGGCCTTGACTTTACAGACCTTTGTTGGCAGAGTGATGTCTCTGCTTTTCAACACACTGTCTAAGTTTGTCATTGCTTTCCTGCCAAGAAGCAATCCTTTTCTGATTTCATGGCTGCAGTCACCATTCTCAGTGATTTTAGAGCGCAAGAAGACAAAATCTGTCAGTTTCCACCTTTTCCCCTACTATTTGCCATGAAGTAATGGGGCCAGATGCCATGATCTTAGTTTTTTTTTTTAATATTTAGTTTCAAGCTGGCTTTTTTACTATCCTTCTTTACTCTCATCAAGAGGTTCTGTCAGTAGACATTCTTAATTCTTTCAGTAGTTTTACTGTCTCCTTTTTGAACTGGGTGTCTTGTCAGACTGAAGAGGTCTGTTCCATTGTTCTTTCAGGGAAATTCTCTTGATCTTTTAACTGGGAGTGGTTCCTTTGCTTCTTCATTTTTTCTTATATTTCTCTTACTCTGAGTTTAGGAAAAAAACAATTATCTACTGTAGTCTCAGAGAGCTATTTTTATGTGAGATCCTGCACATGTAGCTTGCATGGGTTTAATTTTTTGGTGTGAAGGCTGTTTTTAGTATGGATGTCTGCTTCATCTTTCCTCAGCATGTGCTGACCATTATTCCCTTAATTGGAGGAGTAGGTGTGGTGGCTGGTGCCTTCCCCTAGAGCATGTGGCAGCAGCACGAAACTCATGTTCAGAGTCAGTAAAAATATTTCATTTTTTCTCCTTCCCTGATTGCAGAACTCTCATTCATACAATTAGCTCAGACGATGTCTGGGTGGCAGGGCCTTGGCTTCTGTGATTTCAACTAGATCGACATGGCATACGCTGGCTTTCAGGTTACCATGGCTATAAAACCACTCCCGTCAATAAACCACTTGTCCTCAGGGCTGTCAAAAGGTTCATGTAAACGATCAGACCTGCTGGAGTAACTTTTTTCTATGGTCTCTATACACTGATGTAACATATCTCCATTCTTAACAGCCAGAAGCACAGTTGCAAGGTTCAAGGTTTGGCACAACTTTAAGGGAATGTTGAGGGTATCCATTAAGAGAGCCTGACATCTATTAACCTTCCCCTAGTCAACCAATGATGTCCTTTGATTTCCAGCACAGATTGTACCTGCTGCTGCTGCTGCTAAGTCGCTTCAGTCGTGTCCGACTCTGTGCAACCCCATAGACGACAGCCCACCAGGCTCCCCTGTCCCTGGCATTCTCTAGGCAAGAACACTGGAGTGGGTTGCCATTTCCTTTTCCAATGCATGAGAGTGAAAAGTGAAAGTGAAGTCGCTCAGTTGTGTCCGATGCTTAGCGACCCCATAGACTGTAGCCTACCAGGCTCCTCCATCCATGGGATTTTCCAGGCAAGTGTACTGGAGTGGGGTGCCATTGCCTTCTCCGGATTGTACCTGATGACAGGGTAATCCATCTAAGTGTTGTCCCAGGAACTTGGAAGCTCATTAACCAACAGCTGTGGCTGCTACTGCCTACAGGAAGCTTAGCCATCCCAGAGCCACTGGTCTCTGTTCTGGTCCAGCCTTTGGGCCAGAATTCCTAGTGCTGTCATGAATGTATAGGGTAAAGGCTTGTCCAAATTTGGAAGCCCTGTTGCTGGTGCTTTCCTCAGCTCAGTCTTGAGAGTCCTAAAGGCCTGCTGGTGGTCCTTAATCCACTGAAGAGGTTCCCTTTCTCCTCCCTTTAGAGCATCATATTGGGGGTTTGCTGTACGTGTATCCTTAGTCGCTCAGTCATCTCTGGCTCTTTGTGACCCTGTTCACTGTAGCCCACCAGGCTCCTCTGTCCATGGGATTTCCCTGGCAAGAATACTGGAGTGGGTTGCCATTTTCCTCTCCAGGGGATCTTCCCAGCCCAGGGATCGAACCTGTGTCTCCTGCATTGGCAGGCAGATTCTTTATCCCTGAGCCACCAGGGAAGTCGGGGTTTTGGTACAAGGCCATGATCTTCAGTCCAGATAGAACAGAACCCAGCATCCAAGAAAGCCTCTGATCCACCTCTTTGTGGTTGGAGGTGGTAATGCCCTCACTGCTGCTTTCATTCTATGGCCAGAGCTCGTGCCCCAGGGGTCAAAACAAATCCTATTTACTATGAGATCTGACCTTTGGTCTGGGAGGCTTTACATTCCCTTTTTGCCAGGAAACTTAGGACTTTAACAGTGTTTTGATCTGAATCTTGCTTTATCACACTACTTATCAATCAATCATCAACTTTTTGTAGCAGAGTTCCCTTCTCATGGAGAAGGCAAATGGCACCCCACTCCAGTACTCTTGCCTGGCAAATCCCATGGACGGAGGAGCCTGGTAGGCTGCAGTCTATGGGGTCGCTAAGAGTCAGATACAACTGAAGTGACTTAGCACAGCATAGCATAGGAGAAGGCAATGGCACCCCACTCCTGTACTTTTGCCTGGAAAATCCCATGGACGGAGGAGCCTGGTAGGCTGCAGTCCATGGGGTCGCTAAGAGTCAGACATGACTAGTGACTTCACTTTCACTTTCCCTTCTCAAGGCTCATTTCCCTCAGCTCCCTTGCTAACACATTTCCAGAAAGATGGGGAAACCCTATGGAAAACCCTATGGAAGCACGATCCAGGTATATTGGGCAGCCTCCAGGGCAAATGGGTCCCTCCATTCAAAGGCACCTGGAGAAGGAAATGGCAGCTCACTCCAGTATTCTTGCCTGGACAATCCCATGGACAGAGGAGCCTGATGGGCTATAGTCCATGGGGTCGCCAAGAGTCAGACATGACTGAGGGACTATATAACAACAACATTCAAAGGCAAAAAGGCTTTAAGAGTCTGGAGGTCAGGGAATACAGAAATGCATCTCTGAGATCCAAAATAGAGAAATACTGGGTTCTCCCTGGCACTTGGGTGAGGAGGGCATATGGGTTTGTCACTAGTAGGTGAATAGGGATGAATGCCTCATTCACTACTCAAAAGTCTTGAGCAAACTGATCTTCCCTGTGAACCTTCTGAATGGGGAGGATCAGGGTGATACAAAGGGATTGGCAGGGCCTAATGAGTCCATATTTTAGGAATTTGGTGAGCCTCAGGTGGATCCCTCTCAGGGCCTCAGGCTTTAAAGGATATTATCTCTTGCAGGGGTGTTTTCCCCCAGGCCTTCATCTTATTTCTGTCAGAGGAACCTGTTTTGCCCTTTCTGACACGGAGGTATCCCAAACTGCAGGATCCACCTGTTCTCTAATTTCTTGGGGGATGTCTTGGGGAATTTTGATGCCCAACTGGTAAGTCATCTGGGGCTCCTAATATGCATTCTCTATTCAGATTCTTTACCTCCTTGGACTTCACTTTGTACTAAGAAATGTGTGCTCCATTACTCAGTCATATTCAACTCTGTAGCCCACCAGACTCCACTGTTCATGGAATTGAATGAACAGTGAAGCCTCCAATTTTCCAGGCTTGGAGTGGGTTGCCATTTCTTCTTCCACAGGATCTTCCCGACCCAGGGATCAAACCCTAGTTTCTTGTGTCTCCTGCGTTGACAGGTAGGTTCTTTACCACTGAACCACCTGAACATACTTGTTCCTAACTTATTTAGCAAATCTCTCTCAAGGAGGGGAACAGGGCATTCTGGCATCTACAAGAAGGAATGTATAATAATAATGGGCCCAATTCTGCAGGCAAAGGGAGATGTAAATCATCTTACTTTTGGCTGTCTATCAGCTCCCATCACAGTATAGTCATGGTTGGAGAGAGTTGGCCAAGTCAGAACAGAGCAGGCAACTCCAGTGTCTATAAGACATTCATTTCTCCTCCCTGCCTCATCAAGGGTGACGTGAAGCTCTGCTGATACAATGAGGATGGATCAAGTGGGATCTGGAAGCTATCAGGCACTCAGCCCCTTCAGTTTGTATGTGAGAATCTCTCATCTGAGAGATTTGCAAGGAACTGGGGTCAGTTGGGGTTGTCCCTTGGGCATCCCACAGGAGGGTGCTCAGGACAGTCTCCCTCCCAGTACACCTTCTGCTGACAAAAGGAACATTAGTTCAGGCCCAGGTGGCTTCTTGGCTGTTTGTCCAGCCTTCTCAGCCCTCTAGAGTCCCCTTGATGTGTGGGGTGAATCAGAGCAGCCAAAAGCTGTGTTTTCTTTATTAGCCTCTTACTCTTATTGGCTGCCTCTATTAAGTCTCAGTTATTACTGTCAACTGAGAAAAAAAATTCAAAACACAAGAGCTGTGAGTTAAGTTTTATTTGGGGCCAGTTGAAGACTATAGCCCCGGGGACAGCATTTTAGATAGCCTAAGAAACTGCTCCAGAAAGGTCATGGAGGAGGGGGAAGTCAGTATGTATGTGATTTTGGGGAAGAGGGAGTACGTGCAATCAACCACACATTTCTGCAGAAGGTTGCTACTACTCTCTTGAAGGTTACTGCTAGTTATGAGGAGCAGACATCACCATTTGTGATTTTAGTGCTTTCTAGATATGATGAGTTGTAAGAATTGGACTCTTAAAATGAATCTCCTAAAAATATGTAACTTTCTGAAGACCTGTTCTGCCAGTTTTTCCCAGAGCACAGAATGCCTTATTTATTCATGCTTTTCATTCTGAACTCCTTTCAGGGTGTGTTGAAAGTCAGCAACTGCAGTGGCTTAATCCTTATAGAGGCAGATGTCAAGTGCCAATTTTTAGTGGCCAGGACCCCATCATAGTAATAAATTTGGTCATGGTTTGGGAGGCATTTCATCCCATGGTGCTAGGAATTCTCATTCCCAGATCTGGCAAAGATTTCACTGACAGGCCATTCAGTGTGCTGTTATTACTGGCCTAGGCTTTAGCAGTAGCCAAAAGTCTCTGGACCACCTGTTTTACTTGCCTCTTATGGTTCAGAGACATATTATATTCCCTCTTGTTGCTTCTTTACATATTTAGAGTTACACTATTACAATCATTGATCTCATATAGAACTGTATATCTGGTCAACAGCTTCAAGTAACCTAGTCATCATTATTTTTATTGGAGGCTCAATCACACATTTGGTAGTACAAGAAACAATAATCTTGTAAATAGTCAAAATACAAATAATACATCTAATAACATTACTAGAGTTGTAATATTTAAGCCAAGAGCTTCTTTTACCAAACCAGTTTTTGAAGAAGTCATCAGGACTAGGAAGTGGGCCACTTAAGGCAGAAATCTGATTTTTCATATTGTTCATTAAGCATCTTACATTAGAGGATTAATCAGATATGAAAACACAGCATCCAGTATGACTTATGGCATAGGTGCCTCCCTGAAATGTTGTAAGGATGTCAAGGGCCATGCGATTTTGTAGCACTGTTTGGAAAAAAACAGTGGAGACCTCAGGATTCAGTAGGTTATACTCTGATTACTATCATGTAAAGCCTCTTGAGTAAATTTTGTTAAGGTTTTCATATGACTGCTTGGCTTCCCAGGTGGCACTAGTAGTAAAGAATTTGCCTGACAATGCAGGAGATCTAAGAAGTGTGGATTTGATCTCTGTGTCAGGGAAGATCCCCTGAAGAAGGAAATGGCAATTCGCTCTAGTATTCTTGCCTGGAAAATTCCATGGACAGAGGATCCTGGTGGGCTATTTAGTTCATGGAGTTGCAAAGAGTCAGATATGACTGAACACATATCTTTCACTCCTATTGAAGGCACAAAAATAGCTGCTAAATTGTCATATTAGCGGAATACAGATCTCTTCACCCATCAGGCTTGTAACAATGGTAAATTGGCTGGGATCACCTCTGAATTGTTACACTATGACTTTGAGTCAAAGAGGATCCTAGGATACATCTTCTTATCCATCCAGAGATACCTGTCCAAACCAAGACCACATATTAGTACCATAAATCTACTGACTTTCTTTAGGTGCAGCCCACTGAATCTCTGGTCATCTGACTCAATCTGTACCATACCAGTCCTTATCTCTAAGGGTAATACTATGTAGGCATTGTTCATAAGGCACCCACCCTGATTTTCTAATGTTACTAGGCTGATCATCCTTAGTATGATTTAATTGTTTCAAGATCAGATCAGATCAGATCAGATTAGTTGCTCAGTCATGTCCGACTCTTTGTGACCCCATGAATCACAGCACGCCAGGCCTCCCTGTCCATCACCAACTCCAAGAGTTCACTCAGACTCACATTCATCAAGTCAGTGATGCCATCCAGCCATCTCATCCTCTGTCGTCCCCTTCTCCTCTTGCCCTCAATCCTTCCCAGCATCAGAGTCTTCTCCAGTGAGTCAACTCTTCGCATGAGGTGGCCAAAGTACTGGAGTTACAGCTTTAGCATCATTCCTTCCAAAGAAATCCCAGGGCTGATCTCCTTCAGAATGGACTGGTTGGATCTCCTTGCAGTCCAAGGGACTCTCAAGAGTCTTCTCCAACACTACAGTTCAAAAGCATCAATTCTTCGGCGCTCAGCCTTCTTCACAGTCCAGCTCTCACATCCATACATGACCACAGGAAAAACCATAGCCTTGACTAGATGGACCTTTGTTGGCAAAGTAATGTCTCTGCTTTTGAATATGCTATCTAGGTTGTCATAACTTTCCTTCCAAGGAGCAAGCGTCTTTTAATTTCATGGCTGCAGTCACCATCTGCAGTGATTTTGGAGCCCAGAAAAATAAAGTCTGACACTGTTTCCACTGTTTCCCCATCTATTTCCCATGAAGTGATGGGACCAGATGCCATGATCTTCGTTTTCTGAATGTTGAGCTTTAAGCCAAGATAGTGGAGCCTTATAAACCATACCCTGGTGTTAACCACATAAATCTATCCCATAATTGTGGGAGGTTTCCTTCTAATAAATGGGAGGTTATGGTGTTTTTTTTTTTTATTGAGATTTAGGTCATTTTTCTGATTGAACTTGAGTGGTCCTAAAAGAAAATTCATACTTATCCTCAGAGTCAGAGCAGGTATTATTAATTGGCCAGGTGAAGAAATCTCACCTAGTAATATTAGTAGCCATAAGAGGACTGGATTTTCTTTCTTCTAAAATAAATTTCCTAAGGGCCATCCAATCAGAGCCTGGGAGAGGAGAAATCTACCAAGGTAACGCAGAGTTACTAGACATAGGTAATTGGCCACAAATTCAATAGCTGGACTGATTTTTAAAGTTAACAGGATCCTGCTCATGATAAAAAAAATTTTTTTTTATTCATATGCAAAGGTCCAAGAAGTTGGGGAGACACTTAACGATTATATGGGTCAGATCCAGGATCTCAGGTTGTCAACTCCGATTTCATCATCTTCTCGTCCAGTAGGTGTGTAGTTTCTCCTCTGCTTGACTGTTGTTTTAAAGTATGTTTGAGGTCAGCAGTCTTTCTGTAAACCAGTCCAGTGCAGGGCCCCTTTTTAAGTGGGAAATATGAATCTAAGAGTCGGTTCCCTTTAGTTTTGCTGCACATGAACTAGTTAAGAGCTCCTGATGAGCGCCTTTCCACCTGGGTTGTTTGGGTCCTTTAATTGACGTCTTTTCTGATATACGTAATCTTCAGGTTGTAGATCATGGAGTATATGATCTTCATCCAAAGATAGATTACTTTTATGAGCTTCAGAAACAAGCTTAGAATGCTCTTTTAAGAGTTTAATTAAGCTTTACACTTGTAACATGTCCCCTTTTAATAATACAGGTTCATACAGTCCTTCATCCAGTCTCATTGGTCTCACTTGGGAGACAAATGATATTTCTTAGGTTGAGGAGGACCAGTGGAAGGGCCCTTGGCCAGGGTAAGGAATAAGCAACTACAGTTTTATAGCCAAATGACTTTTAACTGTTCCATTTGTTCTTTCTAATAGCCCAGAGGACAGGGGATGGTAAGCAGAATAGGAATGCTGCGTAAGTGGCCAGATTTAGCAAATTTCCTGACAATTCGCTCAGTAAAATGGGTTCCCCTATTACTCTGCATTTTTACAAGAACTCTCCAAATGGGAATTACCCTTTCTAATATTAATTTGCCTAACGACTAGCACAGTGGTTCTTCTGCATGGGAGCACCCAAACCCAATGTGAAAACATGCAGACCATGACAAGTACGTACTGGTAACCTTGAGTGGGGGGCATTTGGATAAAATCAGTCTGCCAAAGTTCAAAAGGGTGACCTGAAAACTATGTAATGGCTTTCCTGGGTTGTATTTTAGACATGTGGTGCATCTAGAATAAATTTTCTGAGCTTTGATGAAAGAAAGCTTCCAGAAATATTATTTACCCCATGGTACCATCTTAAATGGGTTCCAGTGAGTTAACTCATGAATATATTGTAAAATGGAGGTTCAGTTCAGTCACTCAGTCGTGTCTGACTCTTTGCGACCCCATGAATTGCAGCATGCCAGGCCTCCCTGTCCATCACCAACGCCCGGAGGTCACTGAGACTCACATCCATCATGTCAGTGATGCCATCCAGCCATCTCATCCTCTGTCGTCCCCTTTTCCTCCTGCCCCCAATCCCTCCCAGCATCAGAGTCTTCTCCAATGAGTCAACTCTTCGCATGAGGTGGCCAAAATACTGGAGTTTCAGCTTTAGCATCATTCCTTTCAAAGAAATCCCAGGGCTGATCTCCTTCAGAATGGACTGGTTGGATCTCCTTGCAGTCCAAGGGACTCTCAAGAGTCTTCTCCAACACCACAGTTCAAAAGCATCAATTCTTCAGCACTCAGCTTTCTTCACAGTCCAACTCTCACATGACCACTGGAAAAACCATAGCCTTGACTAGACGGACCTTTGTTGGCAAAATAATGTCTCTGCTTTTCAATATGCTATCTAGGTTGGTCTAACTTTTTTTTGTCTTCCAAGGAGTAAGCGTCTTTTAATTTCATGGCTGCAGTCACCATCTGCAGGGATTTTGGAGCCCAGAAAAAGAAAGTCTGACACTGTTTCCACTGGTTCCCCATCTATTTCCCATGAAGTGATGGGACCAGATGCCATGATCTTTGTTTCTGAATGTTGAGCTTTAAGCCAACTTTTTCACTCTCCTCTTTCACTTTCATCAAGAGGCTTTTTAGTTCCTCTTCACTTTCTGCTATAAGGGGGGTGTCATCTGCATATCTGAGGTTATTGATATTTCTCCCGGCAGTCTTGATTCCAACTTGTGCTTCTTCCAGCCCAGCGTTTCTCATGATGTACTCTGCATAGAAGTTAAATAAGCAGGGTGACAATATACAGCCTTGACGTACTCCTTTTCCTATTTGGAACCAGTCTGTTGTTCCATGTCCAGTTCTAACTGTTGCTTCCTGACCTGCATACAGATTTCTCAAGAGGCAGATCAGGTGGTCTGGTATTCCCATCTCTTTCAGAATTTTCCACAGTTTATTGTGATCCACAGACAAAGGCTTTGGCATAGTCAATAAAGCAGAAATAGATGTTTTTCTGGAACTCTCTTGCTTTTTCCATGATCCAGCGGATGTTGGCAATTTGGCCTCTGGTTCCTCTGCCTTTTCTAAAACCAGCTTCAACAACTGGAAGTTTACGGTTTACATATTGCTGAAGCCTGGCTTGGAGAATTTTGAGCATTACTTTACTAGCGTGTGAGATGAGTGCAATTGTGCGGTAGTTTGAGCATTCATTGGCATTGCCTTTCTTTGGGATTGGAATGAAAACTGACCTTTTCCAGTCCTGTGGCCACTGCTGAGTTTTCCAAATGTGCTGGCATATTGAGTGCAGTGCTTTCACAGCATCATCTTTCAGGATTTGAAATAACTCAACTGGAATTCCATCACCTCCACTAGCTTTGTTTGTAGTGATGCTTTCTAAGGCCCACTTGACTTCACATTCCAGGATGTCTGGCTCTAGGTTAGTGATCACACCATCGTGATTATCTGGGTCATGAAGATCTTTTTTGTACCGTTCTTCTGTGTATTCTTGCCACCTCTTCTTAATATCTTCTGATTCTGTTAGGTCTATACCATTTCTGTCCTTTATCGAGCCCATCTTTGCATGAAATGTTCCCTTGATATCTCTAATTTTCTTGAAGAGATCCCTAGTCTTTCCCATTCTGTTGTTTTCCTCTATTTCTTTGCATTGATTGCTGAGGAAGGCTTTCTTATCTCTTCTTGCTATTCTTTGTAACTCTGCATGCAGATGCTTATATCTTTCCTTTTCTCCTTTGCTTTTTGCTTCTCTTCTTTTCATAGCTATTTGTAAGGCCTCGCCAGACAGCCATTTTGCTTTTTTTGCATTTCTTTTCCATGGGGATGGTCTTGATCCCTGTCTCCTGTACAATGTCATGAACCTCATTCCATAGTTCATCAGGCACTCTATCTCTCAGATCTAGGCCCTTAAATCTATTTCTCACTTCCACTGTATAATCATAAGGGATTTGATTTAGGTCATACCTGAATGGTCTAGTGGTTTTCCCTACTTTCTTCAATTTCAGTCTGAATTTGGCAATAAGGAGTTCATGGTCTGAGCCACAGTCAGCTCCTAGTCTTCTTTTTGTTGACTGTATAGAGCTTCTCCATCTTTGGCTGCAAATAATATAATCGATCTGATTTCTGTGTTGACCATCTGGTGATGTCCATGTGTAGAGTCTTCTCTTGTGTTGTTGGAAGAGGTTGTTTGTTATGACTAGTGCATTTTCTTGGCAAAACTCTATTAGTCTTTGCCCTGCTTCATTCCGTATTCCAAGGCCAAATTTGCCTGTTACTCCAGGTGGTTCTTGACTTCCTACTTTTGTATCCAGTCCCCTATAATGAAAAGGACATCTTTTTTGGGTGTTAGTTCTAAAAAGTCTTGTAGGTCTTCATAGAACTGTTCAACTTCTTCAGCGTTACTGGTTGGGGCATAGACTTGGATTACTGTGACATTGAATGGTTTGCCTTGGAAACGAACAGAGATCATTCTGTTGTTTCTGAGATTGCATCCAAGTACTGCATTTCGGACTCTTTTGTTGACCATGATGGCTACTCCATTTCTTTTGAGGGATTCCTGCCTGCAGTAGTAGATATAATGGTCATCTGAGTTAAATTCACCCATTCCAGTCCATTTTAGTTTGCTGATTCCTAGAATGTTGACGTTCACTCTTGCTATCTCTTGTTTGACCACTTCTAATTTGCCTTGATTCATGGACCTGACATTCCAGGTTCCTATGCAATATTGCTCTTTATAGCATTGGACCTTGCTTCTATCACCAGTCGCATCCACAACTGGGTATTGTTTTTGCTTTGAGCTCCAAAAGGAAGCATAGGCTTTCCATTTGGGCCTACCCAGAGCTTTTTGTTTGGAGAAGGCAATGGCACCCCACTCCACTACTCTTGCCTGGAAAATCCCATGGACGGAGGGGCCTGGTGGGCTGCAGTCCATGGGGTCGCTAAGAGTCAGACACGACTGAGCGACTTCACTTTCACTTTTCACTTTCATGCATTGGAGAAGGAAATGGCAACCCACTCCAGTGTTCTTGCCTGCAGAATCCCAGGGACGGAAGCCTGGTGGGTGCCGTCTATGGGGTTGCACAGGGTCGGACACAACTGAAGCAACTTAGCAGCAGCAGCAGCATCAGAGCTCTTTGTTGGAGTCAAATCTTCCTCCCTTTTGTTTCCACACCTTTTTCTCCATTTGGTGCCATTTCCTAAAAATTTAACAGAGTGTCAGTAAGGTTACTGGGAGACTGAAAAAAAAACAGCTGTAGTTGACTGTTACCATTCTGCAGAGCTGCTGTCTTGGTGGTGCGATCAGCTAGAGAGTTCCCTTTTGTTTCTGTGGTCTCAGTGGCCTGATACCTTAATAATAGCCAAAGCACTTGGTAGCAGAATTGCATCCAGTAATTCTGCATCTTGTCTTCCATTTTTAACAGGCTGCCCTGAGAATATTAAAAATCCTTTTTGTTTCCAAAGCATGCCAAAATCAATTGCTACTCCCAAAAGCACAGCGGCTATGGGTATAAATCTTGGTGGATTTCCCTTTTGGCACTGGCAGGCTCTTGTTAGTGCTATTAATTCAGCTGTTGGGCAAAAGAGCCATTAGGTAAGGGAACTTTCTCAAGGACTGATAATGGAGAAATGACAGCATAACCATCCTGCTGCTGTCTATGAGATCTCTGCAGATACAAACCATCAGTAAATATTATAAAAGCAGGATTATCCACAGGGCTTTATTGAAGATGGATCCTGGGAGATAAGAGTGTGTCAGTTAAACCAATACAATTGGGGACCTACCTGGTGGTCCAGTGGCTAAGACTCTGTGTTCCCATTGCAGGAGGCCTGAGTTCAATCCCTGGTCAGGGAACTAGATCCCACATGCTGTGACTAAGAGTTCACATGCCATAACTAAAGATCCCCATGTTGCAACTAAGACCCAGAGCAGCCAAATAAATATTTTTTAAAAAACAATACAATCATGTTTTTCATCATTGACATCTGATTCCTCTGGTAGCAAGGTGGCTGGATTAAGCTTGTATCCATGAAGTTATATTCAGTGAGAACAATACAATCTCATGGGAAGTTAATCAACTTGCTGAATAATGGGTGTGTGTGATGAGAGTTTAGTAAGGCTTCCACAGAGTGAGGAACAGAGATAATAAGAGGGTGACTCCTGACTATCTCCTGTGACAGCCCAGAGGCAGGGTGAAGGCCCCTAGCTACCAACTCTAGCCATTGGCTATAGTATTCTATTGGTCGATAGTAACCACCCTGTTGCTGGGTTAGTCCTCTTAGTAAGTCCCTCTTTTGTTCAGGAACAAAGAGGGCAAAGGGTAGATCATAATTTGGATGTCCCAGGTCTGGGGCCTTGGCCAGAAGTTTTTTAAAGGTCTCCATGGCTTCAGAATATTCTACATCCCAGCAGAGAAGTTCAGGTTGTTTTGTTTGAACAAATTATACACCATCTCCTGGAGTTTGCCCAAGTTCATGTTCAGTGTATCAGTGATGCCATCCAGCCATCTCATCCTCTGATGCCCTCTTCTCCTCCTGCCCTTTATCTTTCCCAGCATCAGGGACTTTTCCAGTGAGTTAATCTGTTTGCTTGGATGACCCAAATACTGGAGCACCAGCATCAGTCCTTCCAATGAATGTTCAGGGTTGATCTCCCTTAAGATTCACTGGTTTGATCTCCTTGCTGTCCAAAGGATTTTCAGGAGTCTTCTCCAGCACCACAGTTCAAAGGCATCAATTCTTTGGCACTCTGCCTTCTTTACAGTCCAGCTCTCACAACTGGACATGGCCACTGGGAAGACCGTAGCTTGTGAGCTTAATTCCTCTAGGCATCACCCTAGAATCTCTCCAGTGCTCTGTTTCAGTTTCTCCCTTTAGCAGTCTAAGAGCACTGCAAGTGCTTGAATCATGAATGATGGATTCTTATAATGACCCCCGGATAAACAAGGACTCTGCCTCCACAATTCCTATAAATTTCTTAGTTGCCTAAGATAACTGTAAGGATTCCTTACAGCTGAAGGCTCCTCCTCCAGCCCGGAGGAGTTCTGTCCCTTTCCTTTGGAGCAGAAGTTCTCAGGTAATATCTTTACTTTTATCCTGACAAATTCTACTAAGGCAATTGAGGCAAAGCATCAGATCAGCCTCTTAACCTAACCACTCAGCACAGACCACTCAGTCTCCTGTAACTGAGCAAACTCTGGTATTTCTCAAGCAGGTTCCCCCAGTACCTTTGACTGCTTGGATATTCCCTGGTATCTTTCAACCAGGCCCCCCACTACATTTTAACTGGGAGGTTATGTAACTGTTGTACACTGTCAAGTAAAAATCAGGATCAGCAACCAGTATGGAAGATCCAAGAACCAGGAGAGTCTTACTGAAATTCATCTGGACTCCCTGAGGAGGTGGACAGTGCAGGGGGCCTCTGCTGGTGTCAAGGCTCCAGATCCTTGTAGAGTTCAGATAGAGGAGAAAAAAGTCTGCTCTGGGTCCCTTTGTGGTCACCAAAACTATCAACTCAGAGGGGGAAAAGCACAATATGAGAGTTGTGAGTTAAGTTTTATTTCGGGGCAAAATGAGGACTACAGCCCAGGAGACAGCATTTCGGAGAGCTCTGAGAAACTGCTCCAAAGAGGTAGGGGAAGATCAGTATATATGTGATTTCAGTGAAGGGGGAGTTCATGCAATCAAGCACATACAATTTTTGCAGAAGGTTGCTGCTAGTCACAAGGAACAGGTGTCACCATGTATTATTTTAGTGTTTTTCTAGATATGAGGAGATACAGGAATCGGGCTTGGGCTTTCCTGGTATTCCAGTGGTTAAGAACCCAAACCTTAAACGCAGGGGGCATCGGTTCGATCCATGGTCTGGGAAGATCCTACATGTCATGGGGCAACTAAGCCCATGCGCCACAGCTACTGCAGCCCGTGCGCCCTAAAGCTCATGCTCCACAGTAAGAGGAGCCACTGCACTGCAACTCGTCACAACTGGAGAGAGCCTGCATGCAGCCACAAAGGCCCAGTGCAGCCAAATTAAGTAAATAAAATTTTTATAAAAGAACTGGGCTTATAAGATCTTCTCCTGAAAATATCTTAACTATCTGAAGACCTCCTCTGCCAGTCTTTCCCAGAGCACGGTGCCTCATTCCTGGTCTCCACCCTGAACTCCTTTCAGGGTGTGTTGAAGATCAGCAGCTGCAGTGGCTTCATCCTTCTAGAGGCAGATGGCAAGTGACAATTTTCAGTTGGCATTCTAGGCCTTGAGGGCCTCCTCTGCCAACGTTGACAGTGGTTTGGGGGCTCAGCCTCAAGCTTTGGTAACTTTCCCCTGGTATCAGTGGTGGCCTGGATGAGAAAATGCAGGGCTAACAGAGACCTCACTTCTGCAGACTCGGGGTCTATATTGGTGGACTTCCTGAATGCCTCTGTCACCCGGTTCATGATGACTGCCAGATTCATCTTTCTTGGACCTTATCATTTATAGGCTTCACCATACACCTTTTCATTCCTTCTTACAGACAAGTAATATAATGTCACATCCTAGTCTGGCCTACATGATCTTCACAGCCCTAGTCGTGAAGTCGTGGATCGTGTTCTGGGATTGTATCCCCACCCGCCTGATAAATTTGGTGATGTGGATTGGTAGCCAGTAGGTCATCTATGTGGTCCCTGGCCTTTCTCAGTACATGCTTCTTTTCATCCAGGATGGAACAGTGGGCCAGAAAAACCATTGTGTCCTGCCAGGTGAGAGAGACTGCCAACCCTGGCCTGATCCATTAGTCCCTAAACTTGGCAGTGTTCTCCAAGAACCTGCCAAACCTTTCCTTACAGACTCCTAAGTCCCCCATTGAGAAGGGGAATTGCATTCTAATAATCCCTCCAATCACATAAGCTAATTCCAGAGCGAGTGAAGGACTGTGGGGCAAAAGTCAGTCTAACTTTGAATCCAAGTGGAGCTCCACTGGGGAAAACACGGGGGGTTCTGATAGGAGGGGTTCTGATTAGACAGAGTAAAGTGGGGGCCCATGGGCTAAAGAAGATGGTGAAACAGAAGAAATAAGGGCCTGAGAAGGAGGCTCAGTAGCACTTGAAAGAGGGGGTCCATGAGAAGGTGTGGCTCTGAACCTTTGGGGGCATCATAGGAATAGAGGCTACATACACACATGACAAGAGTCCCTCAGACCAGATTCTTGATAAAGCCTCGTACAAGCCTGCACATATGGGATCTCTCTCCACTTTGGACACTGCCTACAAAATAGGTCCAGTTGTAAAATGGTGTGAAAATGAATAGAATCCATTCTGTGTCCACCTCTCCTGGTCACCGGAGGCATGTTAGGGCTAGGCTGCAAAAGAAAAATCAACTTTTTAAATTGTCCAAACTGTCTCTAATTGCTTTTTATTTTAATTGAAGAACAGTTGACTTACAACATCATGCTAGTTTCAGGCACAGCATACTGAAATATAAAATATATATATATATATATTCTTTTTCAGATTTTCCTATAATAGGTTGTTACAAAATGAGTATAGTTCCCTGTGCTATACAGTAGTTTCTTGTTTATTTTCTGTGCATTAATTGTAGTGTGTATATGTTCATCTCAACCTCCTAATTTAACGTTCCCCTGCTTCCCCATTTGGTAACCATAGGTTCATTTTCGATGTCTTTGAGCCTCTTTCTGTTTTGGAAATTCATTTGTATCTTTGCTTGTTTCACATATAAGTGATCAGATCAGATCAGATCAGTCGCTCAGTTGTGTCTGACTCTTTGCGACCCCATGAACTGCAGCACGCCAGGCCTCCCTGTCCATCACCAGCTCTCGGAGGTCACTCAGACTCACATCCATCGAGTCAGTGATGCCATCCAGCCATCTCATCCTCTGTCGTCCCGTTCTCCTCCTGCCCCCAATCCCTCCCAGCATCAGAGTCTTCTCCAATGAGTCAACTCTTCGCATGAGGTGGCCAAAATACTGGAGTTTCAGCTTTAGCATCATTCCCTCCAAAGAAATCCCAGGGCTGATCTCCTTCAGAATGGACTGGTTGGATCTCCTTGCAGTCCAAGGGACTCTCAAGAGTCTTCTCCAACACCACACTTCAAAAGCATCAATTCTTCGGTGCTCAGCCTTCTTCACAGTCCAGCTCTCACATCCATACATGACCACAGGAAAGACCATAGCCTTGACTAGACGGATCTTTGTTGGCAAAGTAATGTCTCTGCTTTTGAATATGCTATCTAGGTTGGTCATAACTTTCCTTCCAAGGAGTAAGCGTCTTTTAATTTCATGGCTATAGTCAACATCTGCAGTGATTTTGGAGCCCAGAAAAAGAAAGTCTGACACTGTTTCCACTGTTTCCCCATCTATTTCCCATGAAGTGATGGGACCAGATGCCATGATCTTCGTTTTCTGAATGTTGAGCTTTAAGCCAACCTTTTCACTCTCCACTTTCACTTTCATCAAGAGGCTTTTTAGTTCCTCTTCACTTTCTGCCATAAGGGTGGTGTCATCCACATATCTGAAGTTATTGATATTTCTCCCAGCAATCTTGATTCCAACTTGAGTTTCTTCCAGTCCAGCATTTCTCATGATGTACTCTGCATATAAGTTAAATAAACATGGTGACAATATACAGCCTTGACGTACTCCTTTTTCTATTTGGAACCAGTCTGTTGTTCCATGTCCAGTTCTAACTGTTGCTTCCTGACCTGCATACAAATTTCTCAAGAGGCAGATCAGGTGGTCTGGTATTCCCATCTCTTTCAGAATTTTCCACAGTTGATTGTGATCCACACAGTCAAAGGCTTTGGCATAGTCAATAAAGCAGAAATAGATGTTTTTCTGGAACTCTCTTGCTTTTTCAATGATCCAGTGGATGTTGGCAATTTGGCCTCTGGTTCCTCTGCCTTTTCTAAACCCAGCTTGAACATCAGGAAGTTCACGGTTCACATATTGCTGAAGCCTGGCTTGGAGAATTTTGAGCATTACTTTACTAGCATGTGAGATGAGTGCAATTGTGCGGTAGTTTGAGCATTCTTTGGCATTGCCTTTCTTTGGGATTGGAATGAAAACTGACCTTTTCCAGTCCTGTGGCCACTGCTGAGTTTTCCAAATTTGCTGGCATATTGAGTGCAGCACTTTCACAGCATCATCTTTCAGGATTTGGAATAGCTCCACTGGAATTCCATCACCTCCACTAGCTTTGTTCGTAGTGATGCTTTCTAAGGCCCACTTGACTTCACATTCCAGGATGTCTGGCTCTAGGTCAGTGATCACACCATCATGATTATCTGGGTCGTGAAGCTCCCATATGGTATTTGTTTCTCTCAGTCTGGCTTACTTGGTGTGATAAAGTCTAGGTCAATCCATGTTGCCACAAATGGCATTATTTCATTCTTTTCATGGCTGAGTGTGTAAGTTTTGTAAGTATCACTGCATCTTCTTTATCCATTTTTCTGTGGATGGACTTTTCGGTGGCTTCCATGTCTTGACTGTTGTAAACGGTGCTGCAGTGAAACTTGGTGTGCATGTATTTTTTGGATCATGATTTACTGCAGATAGTGTGTCCAGGAGTGGGATTGCTGGATCATAGCTCTGTTTTTAGTTTTATAAGGAACCTCTGTATTGTTCTTCATAGGGGCTGTATCAATTAACATTACCACAAACAGTGTAGAAGGGTTCTCTTTTCTCCACAGCTTCCCCAGCATTTGTTAGTTATACTTTTTTGATGATGGGTACTCTTGACTGATATGAGGTGATAGCTCATTGCAGTTTTGATTTGCATTTCTCTAATAATTAGCGATGGTGAGCATCTTTTCATATGCCTGTTGGCCATCTGAATGTCTTCTTTGGCGAACTGTTTAGATCTGCCCAATTTTTGATTTTTTTTTTTTAATTGCGCTGTACATGCTGTTTGTGTATTTTGGTGATTAATCCCTTGTCAGTCACATTCTTTGCAAATATTTTCTCTCATTGGTGGGTTGTCTTTTCTTTTGATTATGGTCTTTTCCTTTGCTGTTCAAAAGCTTTTAAGTTTAATTGGGTCTCATTTGTTTATTTTTGTTTTTGTTCACATTACTCTACTCTAGGACACAGATACAAAAATACTTTGGTGTGATTTATGTCACAAAGTGTCCTGCTTCTGTATTCCTCTAGACATTTTATAGTATCCAGTCTTACATTTAGGACTTTAGTCCATTTTGAGTTTATTTTTGTGTTTGGTGTAAAAAAATGTTGTAATTTCAGTCTTTTACATATAGCTCCCCAGTTTTCCTTGCCCCACTTATTGAAAAGACTGTGTTTTCTTCATTGTATATTCCTGCCTCCTTTGTTGTAGCTTAATTGATCATAGGTGTATTGGTTTATTTCTGGGCTTTCATTTGTTACATTGATCTATATTTCTTATTTTTGTGCCAGTACCGTACTGACACTGTAGCTGTGTAGTATAGTCCGAAGCCAGGGAGCCTGATGCCTCCAGCTCTGTTTTTCTTTCTCAAGATTGCTTTGGCTATTTGGGGTCTTTTATGTCTCCATACAAATTTTAAAATCTTTTGTTCTATTTCTGTGAAAAATTCCATTAGTAATTTCATAGGGATTGCACTGAATCTCGGAGAAGACTATGGCACCCTACTCCAGTACTCTTGCCTGGAAAATCCCATGGGTGGATGAGCCTGGTAGGCTGCAGTCCATGGGGTCACAAAGAGTCAGACATGACTGAGCGACTTCAATTTCACTTTTCACTTTCCACTTTCATGCACTGGAGAAGGAAATGGCAACCCACTCCAGTGTTCTTGCCTGGAGAATCCCAGGGATGGAGGAGCCTGGTGGGCTGCTGTCTCTGAGGTCGCACAGAGTTGGACATGACTGAAGCGACTTAGCAGTAGCAGCAGCAGCAGCACTGAATCTATAGATTGCCTTGGGTAGTACAGTCATTTTGACAAAATTGATTTTTTTAAATCCAAGAACATAGTATATCTCTCCATCTATTTGTGTCATCTTTGATCTTTTCATCAGTGTCTTATAGTTTCCAGGATACAGGTCTTTTGTCTCTTTAGGTAAGTTTATTCCCAGGTATTTTATTCTTTTTGATGTGATGGTAGGTGGGGTTTTTCTCTTTCTGATCTTTCATTGTTGCTGTATAGGAATGCAAGAGATTTCTGTGTATTAACTTTGTGTCCTGCAATTTTACCAAATTCATTATCAGCTCTAGTAGTGTTCTGGCAGCATCTTTAGGATTTTCTATGTATAGTATCATGTCATCTGCAAACAGGACAGTTTTACGTCTTTTCCAATTTTGATTCCTTTTATTTCTTTTTCTTCTCTGATTGCCATGGCTGGGACTTCCGAAACTATGTTGAATAATAGTGGCAAGAGTGGGCATATCCTTACCTTGTTCCTTATCTTAGAAAAGTGCCTTCTGTTTTCCACCATTGAGAAGATGTTTGCTGTGGTTTTGTCATATATGGCGTTTATTATGTTGCCATAAGTTCCCTCTATGCCCACTTTCTGTAGAGTTTTATCATAAATGATGTTGAATTCTGTCAAAAGCTTTTTATGCATCTATTTAGATGACCATATGGTTTTTATTCTTCAATTTGTTAATATGATCGACTTGCATATACTGAAAAGCCTTGCATCCCTGGGATAAATCCTACTCAATCATGGTATATGATCCTTTTAACATATTGTTGGATTCTGCTTGCCAGTATTTTGTTGAGGATTTTTGCTTCTGTATTCATCAGTGATTATTGGTCTGTAATTTTCTTTTTTGTGTGATATCTTTGTCTAGTTTTGGGATCAGGGTAATAGTGGCCTTATAGATAATGAGGTTTGGAATGGTCCTTTCTCTGCAATTTTTGGAAAAGTTTGAGAAGGATAGGTGTTAAGTCTTTCCTAAATGTTTGATAGAATTTGCCCATGAAGCCATCTGGTCCTGGACTTTTGTTTCTTGGAGGTTTTTAATCACAGTTTGAATTTCATTACTTGTGATTGGTCTGCTTATATTTTCTGTTTCTTCCTGGTTCAGTCTTGGAAATTTGTACTTTTCTAAGAATTTGTCCATTTCTTCCAGGTTGTCCATTTTATTGACATATAGCTGCTTGTAGTAGTCTCTTATGATCCATTGTACATCTGTGGTGTCGGTTATAATTTCTCCTCTTTTCTAATTTTATTGATCTAAATCCTCTCCCATTTTTCTTGATGAATCTGGCTAAAGGTTTATCAATTTTATCTTCTCAAGAACCAGCTTTTAGTTTCATTGATCTTTGCAATCTTCTTCTCTATTTTCTTACTTCTACTCTGATATTTATGATTTCTTTCTTTTTACTAATCTTGGGTTTTGTTTGTTCTCCTTTCTCTAGTTGTTTGAGGTGTAAGGTTAGGTTGTCTGTTTGAGATTTTTCTTGTTTCTGGAGGTAGGATTGTATTGCTATAAACTTCCCTCTTGGAACTGCTTTTACTGTATCACATAGGTTTTCTGTTGTGTTTTTGTTGTCATTTGTTTCTTTGTATTCTTTTACTTCCTCTTTGATTTCTTCAGTGATCTCTTGGTTCAGTTCAGTCGCTCAGTTGTGTCTGACTCTTTGCAACCCCATGAATTGCAGCACACCAGGCGTCCTTGTCCATCACTAACTCCCAGAGTTCGCTCAGACTCATGTCCATGGAGTCAGTGATGCCATCCAGCCATCTCATCCTCTGTTGTCCCCTTGTCCTCCTGCCCCCAATCCCTCCTAAGATCAGAGTCTTTTCCAATGAGTCAACTCTTCGCATGAGGTGGCCAAAGTACTGGAGTTTCAGCTTTAGCATCAGTCCTTCCAAAGAAATCCCAGGGCTGATCTCCTTCAGAATGGACTGGTTGGATCTCCTTGTAGTCCAAGGGACTCTCAAGAGTCTTCTCCAACACCACAGTTCAAAAGCATCAATTATTTTTGTCTGTGGTGGGTCTTCACTGCAGTGTGTAGACTCTTGTGATGTGCTGGCTTTCTACAGTTATGGAGCATGAGCTCTGGAGCATGTGGGCTCAGTAGTTGCAGTGCACGGGCTTTAATTGCAGAGTACAGGCTTAGTTGCTTCACAGTATGTGGGATCTTGGTTCCCTGAACAAAGATCAAATCTGTGTCCCCTGCATTGGAAGATGGATTTTTAACCATTAGACCACGAGACAAGTCGTCCCCTCTTGGTTATTAGTAGCATATTGTTTAGGCAACATATGTTTGTGACTTTCACAGGCTTTTTCCTGTAATTGATTTCTAAACTCATAGAGCAGTGGCTGCGTGGGCGCAGGCCAGGCCTAGAGGAGCTATCCCACGTTGAAGGGCAGGAAGGGCAGTGGTGAGGAGAGACCCCTCGTCTAAGGTAAGGAGCAATGGCTGTGCTTTGCTGGAGCAGCCATGAAGAGATACCCCAAGCCCAAGGTAAGAGAAACCCAAGTAAGACAGTAGGTGTTGCAAGAGGGCATCAGAGGGCATACACACTGAAACCATACTCACAGAAAACTAGTCAATGTAATCACACTAGGACCACAGCCTTGTCTAACTCATTGAAACTAATCCATGCCCATGGGGCAACCCAAGATGGACGGGTCATGGTGGAGAGATCTGACAGGATGTGCTCCACTGGAGAAGGGAATGGCAAACCACTTCAGTATTCTTTCCTTGAGAACCCCATGAACAGTATGAAAAGGCAAAATGATAGGATACTGAAAGAGACACTCCCCAGGTCAGTAGGTGCCCAATATGCTACTGGAGATCAGTGGAGAAATAACTCCAGAAAGAATCAAGGAAAGGAGCCAAAGCAAAAAGAATACCCAGCTGTGGATGTGACTGGTGATAGAAGCAAGGTCCGATGCTATAAAGAGCAATATTGCATAGGAACCTGGAATGTCAGGTCCATGAATCAAGGCAAATTGGAAGTGGTCAAACAAGAGATGGCAAGAATGAATGTCGACATTCTAGGAATTAACGAACTAAAATGGACTGGAATGGGTGAAATTAACTCAGCGGACCATTATATCTACTACTGCGGGCAGGAATCCCTCAGAAGAAATGGAGTGGCCATCATGGTCAACAAAAGAGTCTGAAATGCAGTACTCGGATGCAATCTCAAAAACGACAGAATGATCTCTGTTCATTTCCAAGGCAAACCATTCAATGTCACAGTAATCCAAGTCTATGCCCCAACCAGTAACGCTGAAGCTGAAATTGAATGGTTCTATGAAGACCTACAAGACCTTTTAGAACTAACACCCAAAAAAGATGTCCTTTTCATTATAGGGGACTGGAATGCAAAAGTAGGAAGTCAAGAGACACCTGGAGTAACAGGCAAATTTGGCCTTGGAATACGGAATGAAGCAGGGCAAAGACTAATAGAGTTTTGCCAAGAAAATCCACTAGTCATAACAAACACCCTCTTCCAACAACACAAGAGAAGACTCTACACATGGACATCACCAGATGGTCAACATGGAAATCAGGCTGATTATATTATTTGCAGCCAAAGATGGAGAAGCTCTATACAGTCAACAAAAACAAGACCAGGAACTGACTGTGGCTCAGACCATGAACTCCTTATTGCCAAATTCAGACTGAAATTGAAGAAAGTAGGGAAAACCACTAGACCATTCAGGTATGACCTAAATAAAATCCCTTATGATTATACAGTGGAAGTGAGAAATAGAATTAAGGGCCTAGATCTGAGAGATAGAGTGCCTGATGAACTATGGAATGAGGTTCATGACATTGTACAGGAGACAGGGATCAAGACCATCCCCATGGAAAAGAAATGCAAAAAAGCAAAATGGCTATCTGGGGAGGCCTTACAAATAGCTGTGAAAAGAAGAGAAGTGAAAAGCAAAGGAGAAAAGGAAAGATATAAACATCTGAATGCAGAGTTCCAAAGAATAGCAAGAAGAGATAAGAAAGCCTTTTTCAGCGATCAATGCAAAGAAATAGAGGAAAACAACAGAATGGGAAAGACTAGGGATCGCTTCAAGAAAATCAGAGATACCAAAGGAACATTTCATGCAAAGATAGGCTCGATAAAGGACAGAAATGGTATGGATCTAACAGAAGCAGAAGATATTAAGAAGAGGTGGCAAGAATACACAGAAGAACTGTACAAAAAAGATCTTCACGACCCAGATAATCATGATGGTGTGATCACTGACCTAGAGCCAGACATCCTGGAATGTGAAGTCAAGTGGGCCTTAGGACACATCACTACGAACAAAGCTAGTGGAGGTGATGGAATTCCAGTGGAGCTATTCCAAATCCTGAAAGATGATGCTGTGAAAGTGCTGCACTCAATATGCCAGCAAATTTGGAAAACTCAGCAGTGGCCACAGGACTGGAAAAGGTCAGTTTTCATTCCAATCCCAAAGAAAGGCAATGCCAAAGAATGCTCAAACTACCGCACAATTGCACTCATCTCACATGCTAGTAAAGTAATGCTCAAAATTCTCCAAGCCAGGCTTCAGCAATATGTGAACCGTGAACTTCCTGATGTTCAAGCTGGGTTTAGAAAAGGCAGAGGAACCAGAGGCCAAATTGCCAACATCCACTGGATCATTGAAAAAGCAAGAGAGTTCCAGAAAAACATCTATTTCTGCTTTATTGACTATGCCAAAGCCTTTGACTGTGTGGATCACAATCAACTGTGGAAAATTCTGAAAGAGATGGGAATACCAGACCACCTGATCTGCCTCTTGAGAAATTTGTATGCAGGTCAGGAAGCAACAGTTAGAACTGGACATGGAACAACAGACTGGTTCCAAATAGAAAAAGGAGTACGTCAAGGCTGTATATTGTCACCATGTTTATTTAACTTATATGCAGAGTACATCATGAGAAATGCTGGACTGGAAGAAACTCAAGTTGGAATCAAGATTGCTGGGAGAAATATCAATAACCTCAGATATGTGGATGACACCACCCTTATGGCAGAAAGTGAAGAGGAACTAAAAAGCCTCTTGATGAAAGTGAAAGTGGAGAGTGAAAAGGTTGGCTTAAAGCTCAACATTCAGAAAACGAAGATCATGGCATCTGGTCCCATCACTTCATGGGAAATAGATGGGGAAACAGTGGAAACAGTGTCAGACTTTCTTTTTCTGGGCTCCAAAATCACTGCAGATGTTGACTATAGCCATGAAATTAAAAGACGCTTACTCCTTGGAAGGAAAGTTATGACCAACCTAGATAGCATATTCAAAAGCAGAGACATTACTTTGCCAACAAAGATCCGTCTAGTCAAGGCTATGGTCTTTCCTGTGGTCATGTATGGATGTGAGAGCTGGACTGTGAAGAAGGCTGAGCACCGAAGAATTGATGCTTTTGAAGTGTGGTGTTGGAGAAGACTCTTGAGAGTCCCTTGGACTGCAAGGAGATCCAACCAGTCCATTCTGAAGGAGATCAGCCCTGGGATTTTTTTGGAAGGAATGATACTAAAGCTGAAACTCCAGTACTTTGGCCACCTCATGCTAAGAGTTGACTCATTGAAGACTCTGATGCTGGGAGGGATTGAGGGCAAGAGGAGAAGGGGACGACAGAGGATGAGATGGCTGGATGGCATCATTGACTCGATGGATGTGAGTCTCAGGGACCTCTGGGAGTTGGTGATGGACACGGAGGCCTGGCGTGCTGTGATTCATAGGGTCACAAAGAGTCGGACACGACTGAGCGACTGATCTGATCTGATCTGAATCTCATAGTGTTGTGGTTGGAAATGAGGCTTGATACAATTTCAGTTTTCTTAAATTTGCCAAGGCTTGAATTGTAACCCAAAATGTGATCTATCTTGGAGAGCTTTCCATGTGTACTTGAGAAGAAAGTGTATACTGCTGCTTTTGGATGCAATATCTTCTAAACATCAATTAGATCTGTCTGGTCTAATGTGTCATGTAAAGCTTATATTTCCTTATTAATTCTCTGTCTGGATGATCTGTCTATTGGTGTAAGTGGGATGTTAAAGTCCACCACTATTATTGTGTTACTGTTGATTTCCCCTTTTATGGCGGCTACACACTGGGCGCATTCAGTTCAGTTCAGTTCAGTCGCTCAGTCGTGTCTGACGCTTTGCAACCCCATGGACTGTAGCATGCCAGGCCTCCCTGTCCATCACCAACTCCCAGAGCTTGCTCAAACTCATATCCATCTAGTTGGTGATGCCATCCAACCATCTCATCCTCTGTCATCCCCTTCTCCTCCCTCCTTCAATCTTTCCCAGCATCAGGGTCTTTTCAAATGAGTCAGTTCTTCGCATCAGGTAGCCAAAGTATTGGGAGTTTCAGTTTCAGCATCAGTCCTTCCAATGAATATTCAGGACTGATTTCCTTTAGGATGTACTGGTTGGATCCCCTTGCAGTCCAAGGGACTCTCAAGAGTCTTCTCCAACACCACAGTTCAAAAGCATCAATTCTTCGGTGCTCAGCCTTCTTCACAGTCCAATTCTCACATCCATACATGACTACTGGAAAAACCATCAGATCAGATCAGATCAGTCGCTCAGTCATGTCCGACTCTTTGCGACCCCATGAACCGCAGCACGCCAGGCCTCCCTGTCCATCACCAGCTCCCGGAGGTCATTCAGACTCACATCCATCGAGTCAGTGATCCCATCCAGCCATCTCATCCTCTGTCGTCCCCTTCTCCTCCTGCCCTCAATCCCTCCCAGCATCAGAGTCTTCTCCAATGAGTCAACTCTTCTCATGAGGTGGCCAAAATACTGGAGTTTCAGCTTTAGCATCATTCCTTCTAAAGAAATTCCAGGATTGATCTCCTTCAGAATGGACTGGTTGGATCTTCTTGCAGTCCAAGGGACTCTCAAGAGTCTTCTCCAACACCACACTTCAAAAGCATCAATTCTTCGGCGCTCAGCCTTCTTCACAGTCCAGGTCTCACATCCATACATGACCACAGGAAAGACCATAGCCTTGACTAGGCGAACCTTTGTTGGCAAAGTAATGTCTCTGCTTTTGAATATGCTATCTAGGTTGGTCATAACTTTCCTTCCAAGGAGTAAGCATCTTTTAAGTTCATGGCTGCAGTCACCATCTGCAGTGAGCCTTGACTAAATGAACCTTTGTTGGCAAAGTAATGTCTCTGCTTTTTAATATGCTGTCTAGGTTGGTCATAGCTTTTCTTCCAAGGAGCAAGCCTCTTTTAATTTCATGGCTAGTCACCATCTGCAGTGATTTTGGAGGCCCCAAAAATAAAGTCTCTCACTGTTTTGTTTCCCCATATATTTGCCATGAAATGATGGGACTGGATGCCATGATCTTCGTTTTCTGAATGTTGAGCTTTAAGCCAACTTTTTCACTCTCCTCTTTCACTTTCATTAGCGGCTCTTTAGTTCTTCACTTTCTGCCACAATGGTGGTATCATCTGCATATCTGAGGTTATTGATATTTCTCCTGGCAATCTTGATTTCAGCTTGTGCTTCTCCAGCCTGGCATTCCACATGATGTACTCTGCATATAAGTTAAATAAGCAGCGTGACAATATACAGCCTTGACATAATCCTTTCCCAGTTTGGAACCAGTCCATTGTTCCTTGTCCGGTTATAACTGTTGCTTCTTGACCTGCATTCAGATTTCTCAGGAGGCAGGTCAGGTGCTCTGGTATTCCCATCTCTATAAGAATTTTCTATAGTTTGTTGTGATCCACACAGAGGTTTTGGCGGAGTCAATAAAGCAGGTGTTTTTCTGGAACTCCCATGCTTTTTCAGTGATCAAACAGGAGTTGGCAGTTTGATCTCTGGTTTTTAGTGTTTTCTAAATATAGTATCATGTCATTTGCATACAGTGACAGTTTTACATCTTATTTTCCAATTTGGATACCTTTATTTCTTTTCCTTGTTTGTGGCTAGAACTTCCAGTAATACATTGAAGAGATGTGATGAAAGTGGACATCCTTGTCATATTACAGATTTTATTGGGAAGGCTTTTCACCATTGAGTATTATTGACTGTAGGTTTATCATAGCCGGCTTTTATTATGTTGAGATATATAGTCCCTCTATTCCCACTTTGGTGTTTTTATCATGAGTGCATGTTGAATTTTGTCCAGTGCTGCTTCTGCATGTATTGAGATGATTGTGTGGTTTTTGTCTTTTGTTGACGTGGTGTATCACATTGATTGATTTGCGTATGTTGAACCATCCTTATGATCTTGAGATGAATCCTATTTGGTCATGGTGTATGGTCTTTTCAATGCGTTATTGAATTTGCTAACATTTTCTTAAGAGTTTTTGCATCTATATAAACTAAAGATAATATATGGCCTGTAATTTTCTTTTTTTGCAGGTATCTTTGGTTTGGATATTGAGGGTGATGGTGGCTTCATAGAAGGTCTTTGCGAGTATTCCTTCCACTTCAGTCTTTTGGAAGAGTTTGAGAAGGATCAGTATAAATTATTCTCTGTATGTTTAGTAGAATTCACCTATGAAGCCATCTTGTCCTGGCCTTTTGTTTGTAAGGAGTTGGTTTTGTGTTGCCTTTTTTTTTGTAATTACAGATTCTATTTCACTTCTAGTGATCAATCTGTTCAAATTATCTATTTCTTGATTCAATTTAGGTGGGCTGTTTCTATAAACTTGTCCATTTCTTCTAGGTTGTCAAATTTGTTGGTATTTAGTTGTTTATATTATTCTCTTATTTTTTTTGTATATTTACACTATCAGTTGGTATTATTCATTTTTCATTTCTTATTTTGTTTACTTGGGTTCTGTCTCTTTCCTTCTTGGTGAACCTGGCCAGAGGTCTGTCTGTTTTGTTTACTGTATCAAAGAACCAGCTCTTGGTTGTTTTATTGAATTTTTTCTTTTGTTTTCAAAATCTCTTATTCATTTCCTCTCTGATCTTGGTTATTTCCTTCCTTCTGCTGACTTTAAGTTCTGTTTGTTCTTCTTTTCCTAATTCTTTTAGGTAGGAGGTAAGGTTGAGGTTTTTCTTGTTTCTTAGAGAAGGCTTATTTGGCTATAAACTTCCCTTTAAGAACTGCTTTTGTTGCATCCCGTAGATTTTGCATGGTTGTTTTCATTGTCTCAAGGTATTTTTACTTTCCTCTTTGATTTTCTTATCAATGCACTGGTTTTCCTAGTAGCATGTTTAGTCTCCTGTAGCCATTTCTTCTCATTTCTTTTTCTGAGGTTGATTTATAGTTTCCCCATTGTGGTCAGAAAATATACTTGAATTAATTTCTACATGGTGCCCTAGTATGTAGTCAATTCTAGAGAATTTCCCACATGCACTTGAAAAGTATATATTTTTCTTTTGGATGTAATGTCTTGAAAAATGTAAAAAATCTAACTGTTCTAGTGTATCATTTTGGATCTCTGTTGCTAATCGATATTCTGTCTAGAGGATCCCTCCACTGGTGTGAGTGGGAGGTACAAGTCTCCTGCTATTGTATTCCTGTCAGTTTCTTCCTTTATGTCTGTTAGCATTTGTTTTATGTCTTTGGGTGCTCCTATATTGGGTGCGTATATATTGACACACATTGTATCCTCTTCTTGTATTGATCTTTTTATCATTATATAGTTTCCTTCTTTATGGCATTTGTGTTAGTCTGATATGAGTGTGTGACACTGCTTTCTTGTCATTTCCCTTTGCATGAGATGTCCTTTTGCCATCCCCTCACTTTCAGTCTGTGTGTCTTTTGCCCTAAAGTGAACCTCTTGTAGGCATACTGTAGACTCTTGTTTTATTATCCAGTTTGCCACCGTGTGTCTCTTGATTGGTGCATTTAATCCATTGACATTTAAGGTAATTATTGATAAATACATTGTTTATTGCCATTTCAACCTTGCTTTCCAGTTGATTCTATATTTCTTCTTTGTTCCTTTTGTGGTTTGTGGTTTGATGTTATGTTTGTTGATGTTTTTTTATGTTTGTGTTCTTGGTGTTTATGAATCAATTATATGTTTTTCATTTGTGGTTATGCTGTCTTTCAAGCATGTTAACTCCTTCCTGTATCTGCTTGATTTAGATAGTCATATAGACTAAAACGCATTTTTTTAAAAAAAATTACAAATTTTCTCTCCTCCTTTTACGATTTGATGTCTTCCCTTACATCTTCATATTTATCATTTTACTATTCATTGTGCTTATCATTGCTTTCACTAGAATTCTGATTTTTTCCTTTTAATCTGTATACTGGCTTAAGTAATTTATTTTTCAATTGTGAGTTCCTCTTTCCTATAGCTTCTTGCATCTTTTCTATTTAACAAGACCTTCCAATATTTCCTTTAGGAATATTTTAATATTACTGTATTCTTTTTAGTTTTTGCCTTCTGAGAAGTTCTTTATCTCTTCTTCCAAATGATAATCTTGCTGGGTAGAATATCCTAGGCTGCACATTTTTCTGTTTCAAGGCTTTGAATATATTTTGCAATACGCTCTTTTCCTGCAACATTTCTGTAGAGAAATCAGCTGACAGCCTTATGGGTACTTCCTGGTAATTAACCATTTGTTTTTCTTTTGCTTCCTTTAGAATCCATTTTAATTATAGTCTGTCTTGGTGTAGGCATGTTTGGGTTCATCTTGTTTGGGGCCCTCTGTGCTTTGCAGGTTCAGTCCCTGGGTTGGGAAGATGCCCTGGAGAAGACAATGGCAACTTACTCCAGTATTCTTGTCTGGAGAATTCCACTGACAGAGGAGCCTGGCAGACTACAGCCAATGGGGTCACAGAGTTGGACACAACTGAGTGACTGAGCACAGACAGACCGCGCTTTCTGTACCTGGCTATCTGTTTCCTTCTTTAGGTGTGGGACGTTTTCACCATAATTTCTTTAAAAACATTTCTATCTCTTTTTTTCTCCTTCTGGAATCCATAATACACATATATTAGCATATAGGTCTCATATTAATTTTTTAAGATTGGCTTTCTGTCTGCTGCTATGATTGGGTAATTCCCATTATTCTGCCTTTCAGATCACTTATTCCTTGTTCTGCATTATTCAATCTGCTATTCATAGCCTTTAGCTCAGTTTTCATTTCAGTAAATTTCTAGTTTTTCTTGACTGCCCCTTGTAGTTTCTAGTTCTTTTTTTTTTTTTTTTACAATAACATGCATTTCTATTGATTACCTTTCTTAATCCCTTCAGTATTTTCATTACCTCTTTTTTGAACTCAGTGTCCAATAGACTGAAGAGATGTTTCATTGTTTTTCAGGCGAGTTTTCTTGATCTTTTAACTAGGAATGTTTCCTCTACTTCCCCATTTTACTTACTCCGTAAGTTTAGGAGAAGCAGTTACCTACCATGGTCTTGGAAGGGTATTTATCTGCCCTACACAAGTGCCTGCGTAGCTTGTGTGGGTTTAGCATTTTGGACACCAGGGCTGGTTTAGTGTGAATGCCTGCTGCCTCTTAGAAGGTATGACACTTGTGGTTAGTAGGGCCTTCTCTGTGCTCTGTGGTTGTCACAGCCCTGCCAGTGGCAGGGTCTGCTTCTACTCTCTAGTTGTTGGAATAGAAGCCCCCAGCCTGGTTTCTGAGCTGTGATGGGAGGTAAGTGGGACCGGAGAGCTCCCATTGGGAGAGGACCACTGAGTGTTCCTCCACGGGAGCTGCTCACCTGCGAGAGTGCCGTGTCCCCTTTCACGAGTTGTTCAGGCTCACAAGGTGCACTGTTGTTGGCGCTGTTCTGGGCCCCACCTCAACTTTGGGTGCTTCCCCACTGTTAATACTTACCCATGGTTAAGCTTCTATAGTATTATAATATGGTGTTTAGACCAATAGAGGTGAATTTTATATCTCAGTGTAAATTTACATATCCTTTTCACCTAATCTAAAGCATCCTTTTTCCCCCATGTATTCATGTCACTGAAATCAGGATGGATTCACACAATTGGCAGGCTTTTTCTTAGTGGTACATAGATTATGGTGATGTCTTAAAGTCAGTGGTATATGATATTTGATGAACTAGGACACTTGTAGGAAACTGATGTGTGGGTATTTTTCCTCTACATCACTTTATGGAACTATATCCTGTTACACATTTTTCTGCTACTCTGCCACTCATTACACTGTGGCCATCTGCTGGTCTTTGGGGCTTTTTCCTGAGTACCTTATGACCTCTGGACCAGCTGCACCCGAACCTCGGAGCTTAGGTGGCTCATTCGGGTCTCTTAATGAATGTAGTGACACTGCACAAACTTGTTGACCATCCCAACTGAAATCAGCTCTATGGCCCAGAAACATGTCCTTTTACCCAGTTTTATGGTCATCAGAGCTACGATAGTTTCACTTATTTGTCTCTTTCCTCACTAAAGCTTAAGCTCCAGGAGAATCAAGCTCTGGCCTATCTTGTTCAACACGGTATCTTGGCACCTGGGACAGAGCCTGACACCAAGTAGGTGTTCAGATATGTCTAGAAGGAAGAATTCAGGAAAATGATGTTAGGCTACAGATACAGTATCTAGTCATTTAGCAAGGACTATGTTTCAAATTTACAAATAACATTACTTATTTTTCTATGAGAATCTCATCTATAAAAATTGTGTTGGGAAGATCCATTTCTGATTGCTATCCCATTAAACATAATTTCATAAATATACTATTGGCATACACCAAGAATAATTTCCATAGGATGCAACAATTCATAACACAATTAATTTGTACATGTTCCAAATCTTCCTACTCTCGACTGGAACTGATGTCAAAAGGTGACAAACTATGATGAAAAGAAAAAGATGGTTTCAAAAAATTCAACAATGTGATTACCTTCAACTTTCTAAAATTTTATCGAGTCATCTCTCCCAAAGGAAAGATTTAGTTAAAATTACTGTTTATATCAAAAAATTTATTTCCCACAGCACAATTCAAAAAAATAATTGAAATAAAGTTTGTAGAACATCTAATAAGAACAATAATGAATAATTTGTGGTCAATTTGTTTAATACTTATATTTCACATGTATGACAAAAGGATAAAATAAAAAGGCTTCAATTCTGAAAAACTCTGAATTTCTGCTTTTTTTAATTGAAAAAAGCCCATGATTCTTTGGGAGGTGATAACAAGGTTGTTTTCCAGTCAGATCATAATTTCTACAATTTCTGTAATAACCATAAATTCCAAAGGTTCCCATTCTCCCCACCCCAATTCACTTTTGGCACCAATGTGAGATGTCACTTCTGAAAAATGGGGAAAAATATGCAGAGTACTAGGTTTTTATCATAGTCATCTTTTCCTGATGAAAAACTTTCTGATTGCTGAATTTAGAATATTGACACAAAAAAGATGAATGATATGTCATCCATAAAAATCTTTTTTTTTAACTAGATGGTTGTCTCAGAAACAAATTTATATTATATACAGCAACCAGCTCTCAGATGTGAAGGGGCACTGGCTTTTCTTATCCTGTTCCACTTCTTCTGATTTTAAATTCAGCATTTACTGAGCAATTGTACGAGAGGTAGCCAGGTGCATGGCACAGCTCTGGCTTCAGGTGTTCAGAACACAGTTTTAACTCATCACGTACTTCAGAAGAACTGAGGATACACTGAAAGAAAACAAGAGAAAAGGTCCTCTCAGCCTCTGCAGCAAGGAGATGGTCAGGATGGAGTGTGCTGGTTATGGGTAGAGGAGCAGGGGCGGGACCTCATGACTGGCAATGAGGAGAGGATTTGGCCAAAGGATTTTTAATTCTTATTAGAAAAGTATAATTTATAAAGTATATTGATCTTGTATCTTCATTTATTATAAAGTATACTGATCTTGAATCTTCCTTTATTAAAAAGAAGCTCCTTCACAAAAATCAGGATGCTGCAGAAGAGGAACCAGCACAGACTGTGACTGGCTGATACTTAACTCTGAAGAATGCGACTTTCATATTGAGAAGGATTTCTGAGCTTGGTGTTGACCTGCTTGGCCCAACTCAAAAATTTCTTTTTTTTTTTTTTTAGCTTTGCTTCCAGTCCACAGCGTATGGCCAGAAGACTTATCCAAAAAGTCTCTGAATTTTCCAGCGTCATTAGAACCTAATGGGTATTTCTGAGAACTACTGTGGAGCTGACAAGAGCAGGGGAAGTCTCACCCCACTCCTTGCCTCTCAAGAGCTAATAAGACATTTTTATTTCAAAGCAGGAGATACTAATGTCATCAAACTGGGGGAAAAAAGAAGAAACAAGGAGTCTTTTTAACCACACTTGGCTAACCCCTGTACTACATTCATGGTTAACTTTAGGGAGGAAAAGAGACATCAATCTCTACAACGTCCTGACAAAGGAGCTGTCCCATGGCAGGGTCAAGGACTTATTTCTTCTGCCAGCCAACAAGTCACAGATATTTTTCCCCATTTACAGAAGTGTGTGTGAAGGAGGTTGGGGAGCACAGGAACAGGCTGAGAGGTCAACGGAAGTCTTGTCTCAAGGAACCCGCCCTCGGTCCTCAGTGGCGACCCACTTGGTCCAGCACCTGGGCCTTCACAGTAAGCAACATCTTTCTTTAAAACTTTTCTTGTTCTTGCTGCTTTTCTTGCCATTCTTATCTTTGTTTTCTGACATCTTCTTTGTCCTGATCTCTCTCATGAGGTCAAAGAACACCTGGGGTGGGGAGGAAAAAGCCATTTCATGATGTAATGAAGCAGTTTGACCAAGCAGGATATGTGGTCACATTTTAAAGCATCAAGCCAAATGTATTCTTAGAAACCACCGGCCATCAAAAACAAAAGGTTTAAAGCAAAGGAGAACAATTAACATTAAAAGCATTTTCTGGTTCTACAAAGGAGATATCTCTGCTCACATCACATGGACAGAAGAATCACACTGTTCTTGCATCCAGTGGCTTACTGCAGAATGATAAAAGCTATTCTCCGGATAAGTATAATGAGGGATAAAACATCACTGGACTGAGCTACAGCAGTTTGTAAAACTTACAGACACTGAGAGTGGTAACAGTCCTCAAACTTCCCAGCACCTCCCAAGCACCAGGAGACGGAAGGAAGGTGTGAGTACCCACTCCTGAAACAATGAACCCTAAAGGCAGGAACCTCATCACGAGCCCCAAGCAGCAGACTTGCATTCGCAGGGGTCGGGGAGAAGCAGAAAAAGCAACCTGTCCCCTCCTCCCCACACCTGCGCCTCCACTCCCGGATGTCAGCTAAAGGGGCTTCTTCAGGAGCTGATGAGACCTATTGTGAATGCTAGTGTGTTACTTAGATACGGACTGTCACTCATCACAAGGTTTTTGTCCTCTGCTCCCAGTAGTCATGCCTGGGTACTGATTATACACCTCCTACAAAGAAAGGTTCATGATTTCTCATGGAGAAGACGCCAAGTGTGAGACTCAGAGTAGGCTTTCACCTTTGAACACTTGCACAGAACAGGTTCCTGTTACTTTCCTAAGGAAAGTGAGATCAAGCTTTCTGAGTGAGGGTTCCACAGACACTCACCACCAGCTCAGGGTGTAGTGAAGGATCCCCCAAACTGGATAAGGCTAACCTAAGTATCCCTTCCTTCCCTTCAGTCTCTCAGGAAAGCACACCCTCTGCTCCGCCCAATAGTGAGTGGCTCAAGTGTCAGTTGCTCAGTCTTGTCTGACTCTTCGTAACCCCATGGACTGTAGCCTGCCAGGCTCCTCTGTCCATGGGATTCTCCAGGCAAGAATACTAAAGTGGGTAGCCATATCCTTCTCCAGGGCAATCTTCCCAACCCAGGGGTCAGACCCAGGTCTCCCGCACTGCAGGTGGATTCTTTACCAGGGAAGCCCGATAGTGACTGAGAACAGCTTCAAATATCGCTGGATTTTCTAACAGCAAAAGGCAGAAGGGGGAAGGGTGCACGTCCGGCGTCAAATGTTGACCAAGCTGTTCACTGGCCAGTCTTATCAACAATCCCCTTTCCTGTGAACTGTTGACAAGTGAGTACAATGCTGCCTGTTGGTCATCAGTTTCTGCCGGTTCCTGTTTGGCAGGTCCAGCAGGTTGGGGCAGGAAGGGGAGATGACAAGCCGCTCTGTGACAGCCCCTGCTCCCCATGTCCATAGTTCCATGCCCAGCAAGTCATCTTGATTTTTTAAAAATGAAGTATGCGACTGGATTTCCTGTGTGTTGTAATTCTATGGCTAGAAAACTATTTGATAAAAATGGAAAGATTTGGAAACACACAAGAATCAACGTAAGAGCTAATAGAGAAAAAGGAGCTGCCAAAGGAATCTGCTTCACACTCCAGACAGAACTAAACAGATTTATGTTGTTGGAGAGGCTTCCAGAGTGAACCCCTCCTGACACCAACATGCTAAATCTTCCAGCTGGCTACAGTAGTGCTTGGTATCAGATTTCTTGCTCTTTAGGAAAGAAGCAAAGGAGAAGTGAGAAGGAAGTGGGGGGATTCAGACGCTATGCAGATGGAGCAGATGTGTCCACTACTTGGCTGCAAAGTGATATGTGCAGGTTTTATGGGAGCCAGGTCATGATGTCAGAGCTGAGGAACAGGGTGATGGCAGAGAGAAAGTCTCAGCTTTAGATATTCTGGGGTAACCACTGTGAACTTTTTTTTTTTTTTGTCAAATACAAATTTTTTTTGTCAAATCCTACTTTTTATTTTTTGTCAAACACAATGTGTGTGTTTTTTTTGTCAAAAAACACATTATTGACAAACAGATCTTTGTAGAAACTAACACCTGTTGCTGTAATATGTCTCTAGTCAGTAACGTGTTAAAGGGTTTCCCTGGTGGCTCAGTGGTAAAGAATCTACCCCCTATGTAGGAGACATGGGTTCGATCCCTGATCCGGGAAGACCTCATATGCCAAAGAGCAACTGAGCCTGTGTGCACCACAACTATTGAGCCTATGCCTGGTAGCCTGGGAACCGCAGCTATTGAGCCCACATACCCTGGAGCCCATGCACTGCAATGAAGAGTAGCCCCCACTCCTTGCATCTAGAGAAAAGCCCACACAGCAGTGAAGACCCGGCATGGTCAAAAAAAATACAATAATACATTTAAAAGGCCTTGCATCGCTGGAAGGTGGGTTTTCAACTGTTGGTATTTATCACTGTCAAGGTCATCCTTTCCTTAGCTGCAGGCATTTGAATGAGAAAGTACTCTGGGGCTGAGGAAGACAGAAGAGCTCCCTAGAGAGCCAATTCCGGAGAGAAACTACGAAGCAGGGACTAAGTTATAAAGACAGGACTTCTGGGCTCTGCAGGGGGACAGGAAGGTGAAAAGAACAAATCTATCCAATTAGTTAAAGTGAAAAGTGAAAGTCACTCAGTCGTGTCGGACTCTCTGCAACCCCACGGACTGTAAAGTCCATGGAATTCTCCAGGCCAGAATACTGGAGTGGATAGCTTTTCCCTTCTCCAAGGGATCTTCCCAACCCAGGGATCGAACCCAGGTATCCCGCATTGCAGGTGGATTCTTTATCAGCTAAGCCACAAGGGAAGCCCAAGAATGCTGGAGTGGGTAGCCTCTCGCTTCTCCAGCAGATCTTCCTGGCCCAGAATTTGAACCGGGGTCTCCTGTATTGCAGGTGGATTCTTTACCAACTGAGCTATCAGGGAAGCCCACCCAATCTGTCAATAAGAGCAAAACCAAGAGGGCACCTGATACAGCCAGCCCTGCCCCCAGAGTGTGCAAGGACAGGGCCTCCACAGCCACGGCCTCACCCGCTGGGCTTCCATTTGGCCAAAGGTGCGCACCTGACAAAGGTTGGTGTGTGGGTCGGACCATCCCTGTGCTTCTCGTCCTGATGCTAGGATCTGTTCCCCACCCCACCACGCGGGTCTCCCCAGAGCAGCTCCCCCATGAGCAGCAGATGGAGGGCGGGGGCCAACCCACCTTGTCCACGTTGGCCCGTGTCTTGGCCGAGGTCTCCACGTACTGCACACCCCACTCCTCGGCCTTGGCCCTGGCCTCCTCCACTAGCACCTGCCTCCGCTCCTCCAGGTCAGACTTGTTCCCCACGACGAGCAGTGGGATCTTATCTTCTTCAGCTTTAACTCGGAGGATCTGTTCCCTGTGGTGGTGGATCAAGAGGAAAGCAACTAAGAAGGCTGGATGAGGAGCCCAGTTCTGCCAACCCATGCAAGACAGCGGTCATGGCTGAGGGAGCTGCCATTTACAGCCCATCCTGAGGAAGCATCCCCTCCACCCTGTGGTTAACTGGAGTTCCTCAAGTCTGGTTTCAGTTTGCTGCACTAGAGTTACTCAGGGTGTGCATTACAAATGCAGGTTCCTGGGCCCTAAGTAAATGTCTGGGTAGGAGCCCAGGATTTTGCACTTCAACAGCATCCTCAATTTATGCTTCTGCAAAAACAAAACAAAAAAAGGGAAAACTTAGGATTCTCTGGGATAGAAATCAGATAAAAGAAATATCTTCATATACAAAATGCTTAATAATTACGTTGGGAGAAAAAAAGTCATTTCTTTGTAAGAATATAGAATGTTCAAGTGGTAAGTTGTAAAGAGTCATGTCTAACTCTCTGTGATCCTATGGACTGTTGCTCTGCAGGCTCCTCTGTCCATGGGATTCTCCAAGCAAGAATACTGGAGTTGGTAGCCATTTCCTTCTCCAGGGGATCTTCCCTTTCAACCCAGTTGAAATTCCCTTAATTCCAACTCAGGGATCGAACCCAGGTCTCCTGCATTGCAGGCAGATTCTTTACTGTTTGAGCCACAGGAATATAGAAGGGAACAGTCTGTTAGCAGACCATGAAATCAGTGTAGCAAGTACAACTGGTAATTCTTTTTACCTCAGTGAAATAGAATATTACAGAAAAGCAAAGAAACACCAGAGAGATGCTCAAGTAGTAAGTATGGTTTGTAAAACTCTTGCTTCAACTCTAATCTGCATGTGTGGGCCCCCTGCCCTTCCCCCTAGTTCTGCGAGGCAGGAACCCTACTTCAGTGTGTGTAACTTTTCTACTACAAAGTGGTGGGAGAAAATGAAATACTCCAAGGCCTACGGAAAAGTACTTCAAAAATATCTTCTCTAAAGTAACTGTTACCTGTAGCACATCAGACTTGACCTCTACTAAAAATAATTAGCTTTCTAAAATTACTGTTTTAAAAACCACATATTTAAAAAAAGTAAATATTCCACTTCCATTATTTTGATCCAGGGGGAACATGTCTACTTCTATAAAAGACCCCTTCAAAAACATTTTGTGGAGATCTGTATTGATTTTTATATAATATAGGGTGACATTTCATAATAATAAAAATACTTAAATTTTTTTCCATACAGTCAATTTAAGTTCCAGATATCACATTTTTTTGTGGAAGCACAGTTGATTTACAGTATTGTGTTACTTTTAGTTGTATGACCAAGTGATTCAGCTGTATATATATTCATTTTCATATTCTTTTCCCTTACAGGTTATTACAAAATGTTAAATATAGTTCCCTGTGCTATACAGTAGGTCCTGGTTGTTTAATTTATATACAGTAGTGTGGATTCCAAACTCCTAGTATGTATATCCTTCAAGAAAAATGAAAAAGAAAAAACAGTAAGTAGATGCTTCAGAATTGCCACTAAGTAGTTTTGCCACATCCTGCATTTTTCAGGTGTCAAAGAGCACGCTGTGTTTAGAAACTGTGTGGTCAGTATACATGATGAACAATAAAAACTGACCGCTTCCTGGCTCATTAGGCTTACAGAGGTGTGACTAATTATCTCATTGATAAACGAGCACCAAGTTCTGATGTAACAAAACTACTTTTCTAGTTTATGGATTATGTCCAGGAAAAGTTTCAAGGAAAAGATGGTATATTAATGTTTTATTTATGTTGGGGCTTTTCCATTTGGAAGATAAACACAGAAGTGCTGTTTTTAAACTGCTAACAGGCACGAAGTGCCTGAGTCTAACCGTAAGGGCTCAGATAGCCCACACACATCCTGTGCACCGTGGGAACCTGGGCAGCTCCAGGGCTCTTCTTTAACTGCCCAGAGTTCAAGCCGCAAGCACTAACTTGTCCTTTCCCATCTTTCCAAACAAAGCCTTTCTCCCAGGAGGAGGTGCCTGTGGTGACCCGGGGACAGGACACGGTGGTCCTGTTACTCTCGGAGGTGACCTCTACTGTCAGCACATCCTTTCCTGGGGAGTCTTGGGGCCGACGGGAAAGCAGACTCAGGACAGGGCGAGAAGCTGGTGTGTGTGCTGCCCCGCTCTGCCTCAAGGAGGCATAGCAGCAGGACTGTGCGGAGGCAGGAAAGCAGACTCAGGACGGGGCGAGAGAAGCTGGTGTGTGTGCTGCTCCGCTCTGCCTCAAGGAGGCATCGCAGCAGGACTGTGCGGAGGCAGGCTTAGCTGTGAACACGGGGGCTACTTTCGGAAACCTCTGGCTACATCAGAAAGAGCTCCAAATTCACAGGATTTCTCCCAGGGAATCCTAGCCATTTAACTGCTCACAAAGAACTGTTGATATTCACCCTCGGGAGACTAGAGACCATGAAGATGACAAAGGGAGGCTCTAGCTGCCTCCCTTCCCCTTGCTCTGCCAGGGTCCCCAGGGCCTCCCTCCCAGCTCACTGATGCTCCTTCCACACCTTGAGGGGATTTTTGGCTTCCTCAGTTTCATCTTTGGCTGATGGCCTTCATTTCTGACCAGAACTTGCTAAAGAGTGAAAAAAACCAAATCACTATTTTCTTTTTCCCCTCTAGATTTGGTTCTTAGAATAAAAAGTCATCTGAGAATCCCCTGGCCATCCAGTGGTTAGGACTTGGCACTCTCATTGCCAAGGGACTGTGGTTCAGTCCCTGGCCAGGGAACTAAGATATCCTGCAAGCCATGCCTGGCAACCAAAAATATGAACAGTCATCTCGATAGGTCTGCTTCCAAGGAGGGGAGATGAAAAACCACAGGTGTGTAAAAGATGGCAAGGGGATCGGGCGGAGAGAGATCTTACCTGCCAGAATCCCTGGAGCACTGAGCCCACACACTCACTATTTCTTTATAACAAAGAATTTCACGATTTCAAGTAAGTGATGGCAGTGAACACTCACCACGTGCCCATATGGTGAGAAGATACGGGCCACCACACAATGATGGTTCTTCTTGGGAAATTTAGCCTAACACAGCATTTCATTTCATCAGTAAGAGATTTTCAGGACAAGAAACAGAACACTAAGTACACTTGCCCTGGGTCACAAGACTGTGACAGGGCAGGGACTCAGACCTGGCTCTGTGAGACCCAAAGCCAGCGCTTCCCACTCCATGGGTTACATGTCCCATGGGAGGAGCACACAGTCACTCTGACCCTGGCGTCCATCTCCTGACATCGGAGGTCTCAGAAACCTCAAAGTAGAGCAGAACTGTTCACTTTTTAGCAAAATTATGAAAAGAGGTAAAGATCGTTAACAACATTAACAACCCCTGCCTCTCAGGATTTACATGAAAACAAAAATAACAGGTTCCTGACTGTATGGAACAGCTTTGTCCTCTTTAGGGACAACAGATCCCTCATTAAGATCATTTATATTTGGAAATTATAAACCGAGGAAGCCCAAAGAGAATATAACAAACGATGAGCTATAATGTGCCAAGATCCATAAAGCCCAGAAAGTTCTTTAGACAGATTTCTTCCTGATAAGAAGGCTCAACCCTGGAGGTGTGTGCTTAACCCCAAACTCCTTCCAAGGCTGAGACACAGCAGAGGGCACAGGGCCTGCTGGAGGCTGTTTCTTGTCAAACGCACCTGAATTCGGCAGTTGCTGTGAATGACTCATGCTCCGTGATCGAGAACACGAGCAGGAAGCCCTCCCCGCTCCGGAAGTAGTTGTCACGGATGGCTGCATAGTCCTCCTGTCCCGCCGTGTCCAGGATGTCTATCTGCACCTCTTCCCCATCGAGGACCACTTTCTTCCTGTAACTGTCAGCCTTGGTAGGTTCGTAGTCCTCCACGAACTGAGCAAACAGACAACACGATCAGTAATTAACAAAGTTCTAAGAAGAAAAGCTGCCAAAAAAATAAATTTCAATATATGGGCACTTTGCTTATTATTAACTGAGTACTGAGTGTGGATAATTATCACACCATGTGCAAGGCACTATAAAATAAAGATAATCCCTTACGTAGTATTTCTGTTCTTTGCTCCTTTCAATTCTATCATTTAAACTTTTTGTTTAAAAACAATAAAAGAAAATATTCCCATTTTACAGATGAGGACACCAAGCAGAGAGCAGAATGCTTGGCAATATTCTTGTCAGTATACAGTTATAATTAAACATTGGTGAGGGTAAGAAATGGAAGCTCTTATTCATAATCAACAGAATTATAAAACTCATCTGAAAAGTAATTGGTCAAGAGGCACCAAGAGGCTTAAATAACTGTACAACAAGAGAAACTCCAAATGGGTCAAGATTAAATGTTAACAACAAAACACTCAAGAACTAGAAGAAAACATGGGTGAAATCCCTTTATTACCTTGAAGTGGGGAAGGCCTTTTTAACTATGACTCAAAATCCAGAAGCCATGTAAGAAAAAATTGATAAATTAGACTACATAAAAAATTTTAAAACTTCTGTATGGCACAACACACTATAAACAAAGACAAACAACAAACAGGGAAACAGTATTTAAAGCCATATCACAAAGAGCTATATATTAACTAGAAACAGGGAGAGACAAAGACCAAGCTGATGGGGAAAGTGGCAACAGACAAATAATACACAAAAATAAACATATATGATGCTAAACACAGGAAAAGATGTTCATACCCACTAATAAGATAAAAATGGTAACTACATAGAGATACCATTTTTCACCTACCAGACTGGCAAAAAATCCCAAAGTCTGACAACATACTCTGGGGAAAAGGCCCTCTTGCACATTGCTAGTGGGAGGAGACAACAATATAGTCTTTATGGAGACAAATATGGCAACACCTAATCAAGCTGGAGAAGGTTCGTCCTCCTTCTAGGATCTAATTTACAGACACACATGCACAGGAACACACAAGGTTATTCACTGTGGTACCACACATAACAACAGAAGGTTAAAAACCACCCCACTGCCCAGGCCAGGGATCTACATAATGGAATACTATGCAGCTACTAAAAAAAGAGAAGAAACACCCTTGGAGGACAAAGCAAAATAAAAGCTGTTAAACAGGAAAACTGAAACAAACAAATGTAAATGAATATTAAGTTGGTAATGTAGCCCAGCAGAAAAATAAATTAATTCAAGAGACTTTAAAACAGAATATCTGGATAGAATACATCCCACTAAAAGAGACTAAAGACAAAAAAATTTCAAGGAAATGTTAAACTTCCCTCAGTGGTTACATTATTTAGTAATTATGATACAGAGCTATTTTCTTTATGTTGCATCATTCATAAAATAAGTATTTTAATGTTATAAGTCAGGATATTCAGGGGATAATTTTAATGACAGCAATGTACTATTAAAATTGACTTCATGCTGGTATAACTGGATATCCACATGTGAAAAAATGAACTTGGGACCCTTATTTCACATCACATACAAAAATTAACTCAAAATGGAGCAAAGACTTAAATATAAGAGCTGAAACTATAAACTCTTAGAAGAAAACAGAAAGTAGAAATCTTCATAACCTTGAATTTAGCAATGCCTTCTTAGATATGACACCAAAAGCACAAGCAGCAAAAGGGAAAATAGATAAACTGGACTTTATCAAAATTTTTAAATTTTGTGCTTTGAAAGACATCACCAAAGTCAAAATACAACCCACAGAACAGCAGAAAATATCTGTAAAGACTGTATCTAATAAGGAGCTAGTATTCAGAATATATAAATAACTCTTAAAACTCAATAAAACAATTTTAAAGTTAAATACTGATTTTTAAATGGGCAAAGGAAGAAAACACCAAATGAAATGAAAAAAAAAAAAAAAGACAAAGGATCTGAACAGACATTATCCAAAGAAGATATACAAATGGTCACAAAGCACATGAAAAGATGCCCAGCCTGACTAGTCATTAGGAAAATGCAAATCAAAACCATGAGCTACTACTTCATACCCACTAATACTTTGGCCACCTCATGTGAAGAGTTGACTCATTGGAAAAGACTCTGATGCTGGGAGGGATTGGGGACAGGAGGAGAAGAGGACGACAGAGGATGAGATGGCTGGATGGCATCACCGACTTGATGGACACGAGTTTGAGTGAACTCTGGGAGTTGGTGATGGACAGGGAGGCCTGGCGTGCTGCAGTTCATGGGGTCGCAAAGAGTCGTACACGACTGAGCAACTGACCTGAAGATGCTGTAATCAAAAAGATGGACAATAACAAGCACTGGTGGGAACATGGAGAAATTATAACCCTCATAAATTGTAAAATGGTGTGGCTGTGTAGAGAACAGTTTTGCAGTTCCCAAAAAGTTAAACAGAGTTTAACCATAAATCCAGCAAATTTCACACCAAGTTACACACCCAAGAGAATGTGAGGTGTCCACACAAAAACCTGTAGGTTAATGTTCACAGCAGCATTGCCCATAATAGCCAAATATCAACTGACAAATGAATATCAAAATATGGCATATCCAGACAATGGAATATTATTCAGTCGTAAAAAGTAAGGAAACAGATTCATGCTACAACCTGGATGAACCCTGACAAATTTTGGTAGGTAAAAGAAGCCAGACACAAAAGATCATATATGAGTCTATTTACATGAAACGAATAGAATAGACAAGTCTATGGAAACAGAAAGCAGATTCATGGTGGCCAGGGCTGCGGGAGCGGGTGGAGGTGACTGCCAGTGGGTATTAGGTTTCTTTGAGGGGAATGGGAACTTTCTGGAATTATGTAAGTGGTAATGGTTGCACAGTTTTGTAAATATACTAAAAAACCACTGAATTGTACACTTAAAAGGGTCAATTTTATGGTATGTGAATTATACTGCAATTTTTTTAAAAAGAAATGAAACACTGATATAACTGTAACACTGGATGAACTTTCAAAAGGTGATGCTCAGTGAAAGAAACCAGACAGAAAGGTCACATACTAATTCCATGTATATAGAACGTCCTGAACAGCACCTCCACAGGAACAGAAAGTCGCTGCCGGGCTCGGGGTGGAGGGCAATAATGAATGGTTGCTACTGTGCAGGGGGCGCTTTTTGAGGTGAAAAATATGTTCCACAATTACATCATGGTGATGGCTGCACACCCGTGTGAATACCCTAAAAATCACTCAATGGTTCAGTTTAAAAGGGTGAGTTTCATGGTACATGAATTCTTCATAAAGCTATAATTTTTAACAAATTAAAAAACTGAATTGAGGGACTTCCCTGGTGGTCCAGCGGTTAAGAACCCTCCTGCCAACACAGAGGACACGGGTTCGATCCCTGGTCCAGGAAGACCCTACATGCTGCAAAGCAACTAGACTTGTGTGCCACAACTACTGAGCCCAAGCTCTAGAGCCCACATGCCACAACTCAGACCTGAAGCAGCTGAAGTAATTAAAAAATGAAATTGAAAATATCAACATGAACTTATGGACCCCTTTACAGAACACTGAAAAAGAGCCTCGTGTTATCAATCAACAGCTATTCAAATGATTTTAATTCTAAAAGTAAAGATACTAAAATTTTAGTATTAATTTCTCTTACACTCATATAACAATCTTAAAATAGAAAAAATATGAAAATTTGCCCACGCTTCATAGCAGTATCCTCCTGTTAACGTCTTTCCAAAGAGACAAATATATGGCTCCCTCAAAAAACCACCCCAACACCCAGTGTGAACTCAACACCACTGTAAAGCACCTCAGTTACTTATTTCTGAACTTTCAAGGATAAATGCAGCAGGAGTTCCACTGAGTCCTCTGACACTGGAGTCCAAATGTCCCCATGTGGCTGCATGGAGGTGCCTCAGTGCCAGGGAACAGTGCTCATTATGAGAATATGAGCTCAGAGCCTTGACGTTGACATTTCTGTTAACAGGAGCCACCCTGCTGGTTTTGCCAGGCTGCTGGGGTTCTGTCTCAGATGCCAAGACACCAAGCCTAAGGCCAGCCTCACACAGACCCTTCGTCCTGAGCCACCACTCAGCTGACTACCAGCCACTGCCAGAAGTCTCAAAGCAGTTGCCACCAAAATCTCCCCATTGCCAACCTTACTTAACAGCAAAGCAAATAGCTAAAAGTCTTCACATACATTAGGCCGAGGACTAAAGAGGTGGCCCAGTTGTAAAGAGCCCGGCATCCAGGGCTCCTCAGTCACCCATGTGGTAAAGGAACCTCCCCGCACTGAGCTGTCTCCGGCCAGGCCACCTGACAGCAGCACGACTGACCATTTAGGCTTGATGATTCCCCGGGGGGGGGTCTCCTGTGCGTGTCTGGCAGCTGTCCCGCCCTCTACCCAGTGGGTGCAAAACAGCTCCAGATACCGTCCATTATTCGGGGTTAGGAGGGGGCACAGAATCCCCTCCTTCATCTCCATTAATAGCTGCTCCTCTAACCCCTTCTCTTTAAGGAATCTTAATTCCTCTCCTCACCACCTCTTCTTCCCTAGCCTCTGTTACACGAGAAAAAATAAGGAGTCTTTAGGAGGCAAATTACATTTTTAAGCAAAAACAAAGAAAGACTTCCATAGCAGATCCTGAGATTTGCCTCTCTCATGCAAAAATGTTGTGGGTAAATTAAAAAGATTCTGCTAGATTTCCCCACTTTGGCCTCTGCTGCTGCATATAATAAAAGCAAGTGTCAAAAACAAAAGTACACAAATGCTGAAGAAGGTGTGGAGAAAAGAGAACGCTCCTACACTGTTGGTGGGGGGAATATAAATTGGTGCAACCACTAGGGGGAACACTATGGAGGTTTTTCTGGAAACTAAAAATAGAACTGCCACATGATCAGGCAGTCCCACTCCTGGGCATATATCCAGACAAGACGATACTTCAAAAAGACACATGCACCCCTATGTTCACAGCAGCACTATTCACAACAGCGAAGACGTGGAAATAACCTAAACGTCCATCAACTGATGAATGAGTAAAAAAGATGTGATACACGTATAGAGTAAAATATTACTCAGCCATAGAAAAGGATGAAATAATGCCATTTGCAGCAACATGGACGGACTCAGACATTATCACACTAAGTGAAGTCAGAAGGAGAAAGATGAAGACCATAAGATATCGCTCTTACATGGAATCTAAAATAGGACACAAACGAACTCACCTATGAGACAGAAACAGACTCACAGACACAGAGCAGACTGTGGTTTTCATGGGGGAGGCAGGCTTGGGGAGGGATAGGCTGGGAGTTTGGGATTAGCAGATGCAAACTATTATATAGGATGGATAAAAAACAAGGTACTCCTGTATAGCAGCACAGGGAACTATATTAAATATCCTGTGATAAACCATAATGGATAATATGAAAAAGAATATATGTATAACTGAATCACTCTGCTGTACAGCAGAAATCAACACAACATAAATCAACTATATTTCAATTAAAAAAGAAAGAAATTGGTCATGCAAAAACATACAAACAAAAAGTTTCTCATGATAAGGTACAGGGGAGAATGACTAAGGAGGTGATGGAGGTTTTGGTTTGAAGCTTATTCACTGAAGGGCACTCTAAAGAAACAAATACATATATAAATATTAAATGCAAAAATGATTATCTTGAAGGAGAAAATGGATCACAATTCATTATACATTTTATTAAATGTAAAAACACTCTGGTGAACCCACCCTCAGGAGTCCTTTGTGTGACATTCTCCCCTTGACTGTAGGGGACCCCGAGACTGGCTTCGAACCAATAGAATATGGTAGCTCTGATGAAATGACCTCATGACTACATTTCTACGTAGGAGGATCTGTCTAAACTACCAGAGATTTGCCTGCTGGCTGGGGAAGAGTTGTCTGTGGAATGGACCACATAACAGAACTAGGGGGCAACCTCCAGGAGCCAACGGTGCCATCCTGCATCTGCCAACAGTCAGTGAGCTGGCAGGAAGCTGGATACCCTCCCTGCAGCCTAAGACCCTAGGCAGTGCCCTCAGCTCAGCCAGGCTATACCCCTGACCCCTGGAAACTGGAAGTGACGGCTGTGTGTAGTTTGAAGCTGCTGAACATATGGCAATTTATACACAGCAATATACAAATACCACTGACTCCCCAAATCCAGCACAATAACAATCTTGTTCATTAACTGCCTGGCACACCTCTAGAATACCGTCCTATGTTGCATACACTTGCTGTATATGCTTGAACTATCTTGTCATATGCCAGTGATCCTGAAATATTTCCTACAGAGCATTAAAAACTCATGTAGTCTTTCTTCTAGCATAGTTGATCTAAGTTTCTCTTTGATGATGATCTAAGTTTCTCTTTGATGTCACAACTACGTGACATTGCTAGTAATGAAGGTTTGAGGACTCTTGGCAAATTTCAGCAACCTCTATCCATCTTCCCTGAGGCTGTAAGATCTGGAAGAATCTTCCAGACCAGTTTCTGACTCCATGTTTCGAGCCCACCCCTCCTCTGCTTCCCACACACTTTCCGTGCCTGCTGCCTTGGACACACTCATGCCAGGACATACCCCTGGCCCCGCACCTCCCATCACAATGCCAGGTTGAGTCAGGTGGGCGGTAGGAATAATCCTGGTGGGCAGCAGACACAAGGACAGCTGGTGATAACCCAACCACATGCCCAGTGATTCCAAACCACACAAATGTGCATCACTGGTCCTCTGCTAGGTGTATCCTTAGTCTCACTTCCCTCAGCCATATTCCAAAATGTCACGGCCACCCAATCCCACGCTATGTAGGAGGCGGCTGGACAGGGGGTCAAAGTCTAGTGAAAAGGGAGGATGATCTTAACTGACTGTGGTGATGGTATCTTCTCTTACAAATTCTGGAAAGCATGTGTCATGCGAACACATTGCCGGCAAGAGGCCTCGAGGCTCAAACTCTAGTCTGGGGGCTCTGCCGCAGGACCGGCAAGTGGTCGTCAAGCAGGGACACTTGCCACAGGAATCAAGCCTGTGTTGTCACACTGGACTTGCACCAGCACCGTTATACTCATAAAGTGATGGGAACTTGGAACTTTACCCTGACCAATGGGACAACTAGAGCACATGTGATGTCTGTCACTTGGGAAAAGATGAATTTCTTATGACAACTCCTCTCTCGCTGTCAGTATGTCCCCTAGATCGACAGTCACAAAGCTAAGCACCTGGCTCACTCTTCAGAGACACCTGTGCAAAGGCGCCCCCTATGCTCCTGCCATAATTCAATCACGGGAATAACGGGAGCAGGGACCCCAAACGCCCTGTGCCAGAGCTGAAATGATCACCTAACATCAGCAGTGCAGAGCTTACCCTGGTTAGAACCTGCTGGAAAGCTGTTCAGAAGCCACTGTAACATAATTTACCCCATGACTCTAAAGCGCAAGGGGGGAACAGGCATACGAGGGACGGGGCAACAGCAGACCCAACGGGGGAGGCAGCGTGTGCTGGCGTGTCTTACCTCATCGTACATGAACTGCAGAGTCAGGGCCGACTTGCCAACCCCTCCGCTGCCAACCATGATCACCTTGTGAAGGGCCAGGGAGCTCTGGCTCTTACTCTTGTTTGCAGCCATCCTGCTGGTTTTCTGCGAGACGTGGCTGGAGGATCCAGTGGAAGAGCTGCCAAGGAACAAAACAGAGACTCAGAGGCGGTTTGGTTTCCACCCGAAGGAAATCAAACGAAAATGCTATGCTCCGTAAAAGCCTAACCTAGATGTTCCAACAGAGAAGTCACTTATCCAGGTTCCAGGCAGAGATAAAGCCTCAACCACTCCGGAGTCATGGACCAGGAGCAGAGTGAAGGCGAGACACAGGAGAAATGAGCGTGCGCATCTGACACCCCATCACCAGAGAGGCAGGGGGAGAGCCACCATCAGACCTGTGGAGGGGCCAGATAGTGCTCCTGCACCATCTGTGCCCTGGGAACTACTCGGGCACCTAAGCCTTGTTCTCTGTATCCTCAAGCCCCGGCCCCCACCTCCAACACACACATGCACACAGCCCGCCCCAGGGACCAGGAGGGGCTCTGAAAAGGGTGAGTAAACCTGCTTTTAACAATCAGCATGCCTTCACAATACAGGACAGTTAAAAGGAGGAAAACTCAATTTTTCACTCCACATGGATTTACACTGATGTAAAGTGAGTTAAACTTTTCTAAAACAACTGTCTATTACTCAAAATCAGTTTAGCCTCATCAGAAGTGAGATGAAGTATGTAGAACAGAACAACCTTGGTGGTGTGGGAAGAGAAAGTATTCTGAGTAAGTACATTTAACACATACCTGAAACTTGGGATCTAGTTAAACTTAAAAGCTTCTGCACAGCAAAGGAAAATCATAAACAAAAAAACAACCTACAGAATAGGTTGAAAATAGGAGAAAATATTTGCAAATGACTCAATCAACAAGGAATTAATTTCCAAAATACAGAAACAGCTCACACAACTCAAAATCAAAAAAACAAGCCAACTGGACTTCCCTGGTGGTCCAGTGCTTCAGAATCTGCCTGCCAAGGCAGGGGACACAGGTTCAATCCCTGGTCTGGGAAGATCCCACATGTCGTGGGACAACTGAGCCCATGTGCCACAACTACTGAAACTCAAGAGCCTAGAGCCCGTGCTCCACAACCAGAGAAGACACCGCAGTGAGAGGTCTGCACAGAACAACTAGAGAACAGACCCTGCTCGCCACAACTAGCCCGAGAAGAAGCCTGCATCCAACAACAAAGACCCAGCGCAGCCAAAAATAAATACATCTTTAAAAAAAAAAAAAAACCCAACCAAAAAATGGGCAGAAGACCTAAAGAGACATTTCTTCAAAGAAGACATACAGACAGCCAATAGGCAGGAAAAAATAAAGAACTGCAAATCAAAACTACGAGGAGATACCATCTCACGCTGGTCAGAAAGGCCATCATCAGAAAATCTACAAACAATAAAAGCTGGAGAGGATGTGGTGAAAAGGTGCAGCCACTATGGAAAACAGAATGAAGGCTCCTTTAAAAGCTAAAATAGAGTTGCCATATAATCTACATAAACCAAGTGCCAATTTTTATTCTGAAAGATCTGTATGGAAAATCTCTTTCACATCTGCCAAGGCATAAGGAAAAAGGGTGGGCTTGGGCAGGTCATGGGCCCAAGTCTGGTTCTGTCATTTGTGAGATGTGGACCCAGATGCTTGTTACTCACTTTCTCCAAGCCAGTTTTCTTATCTGCAAACACGAGTAAACCATCACCCACCCTACAGGATTCTTCTGAGTATAAAATGAAGTAACACATGTGAAAGACCAAAGCACTGAGCCTAGCATGTAAGAGGAACTTAACAGCTGGCTTCCTTCCTATCTCATTGTAAGAGAGTTCTTTTTTCTAATTAGACATGATGGAAACCTACTTCTGACAAAGTAATTTGAAAATACCCCCAGTAGAAAAAAAAAAAAAAAAGTTTAAACACACATATCATTGGGTAACATAAAACATCATGTTAAATCGGTGGTTCCTATCCTTGGTGGCAAAAGGGAATCCCTGGGGAGCTTTACAAACATCCTGGGAGATTCTGATTTTGGTCTGGGCTACCTGGGAACATCTAAATACTTCCCAGGCAATGACAGTAGATGTCAAGGTTGAGAACTTCTATTAAATGCACAGGTGAACTCAGTACAAAGTAAGAAATCCCCAAGTTGGGGAAAAAAAATCAGAGCAGTAAGAGCTAATATTTCCACAGTTCTGGATGGCTGCTGTTCTTGTCTGTATAGTCAAAGCTACGGTTTTTCCAGTAGTCATGTATGGATGTGAGAGTTTGGACCATAAAGGAAGCTGAGCCCTGAAGAATTGATGCTTTTGAACTGTGGTGCTGGAGAAGATTCTTGAGAGCCGCCTGAACAGCAAGGGGATCAAATCAGTCAACCCTGATGGAAATCAACGCTGAATATTCATTGGAAGGACTGATGCTGAAGTTCCAATACTTTGGCCACCTGATGGGAAGAGCTGATTCACTGGAAAAGACCCTGATGCTGGGAAAGATTGAAGGCAGGAGAAGGGGGCAAGAGAGGACGAGATGGTTGGATATCATCACCAACTCAATGTACCATGAATTTGCGCAAACTCTGCGAGACAGTGAAAGACAGGGGAGCCTGGCGTGCTGCAGTCCATGGGGTCATAGAGTCAGACACAACGTAGTGACTGAACAACAGCCACCACCATACAGGGCTTGGAGACCAGATGCCCATGCCAGGCGGGAGTTAGAACCGAGACTCTTCTCAGTTCGGAACTGAGAAGCCAAGACCCTTGAAGCAATGGAAGAAGTTCCCTCTACCCTTCTAGGTTCTTCTGACTGGTCTGAGAATTAACCTGATGTGAGACAGATTAACAGAGACAATCCAACAAAGTTTAGTAACACACAGACTGAGGAGAGACCCACACAGACTGAATCACTTGTTCAAATGGCCAAGGAGGATGTTGAGGGTGGGGAGAGTCAGCTCAGGCGGTTACCAGGGAAGCACGGTAAACAAGGTAAAGCTGTCATGCAGGCCGAAATCCTGCCTGCCTCACTGATAAGACATTCTAGAGATTCCATCATCATCCTCTTCCTGGTACAGCGACAGAGACGCCCTTACAAATGGAGCTGTACCTGATAAGCGTCAATGTTTCCTACAGAAGTTTAGCTCCTATATGGGTTTTGGAATTTTTTCCATGTCTGTTGTTTCCTGGAAAACAACGATTAGTATGCCAAAGAGACATATCTGGGGGCAGTAAATTTTGTTCCCCTACAGTACCAAGAGGGGAGGATGACAAGGAAGTGTGCCTGCCTGAGCCCTGGCCAAGGAAAGTGTGCCTTGACACTCTATAACCACAGCACTTCTCCAATGCCAAAAAGTAAAAGAAAAAGTAACCCCAGGCTGGTCAGGGGGCTAAACACAACCCCTGAGAAGCAGGGACAGCATTCAGTGAAGACAGCTCAGGATTCCTACAACCAAAGGCCAGATAGGAGCCCACAGCTCCATCCTATGAGACAGTTAAGAAACTAATCACCCAGGAGAGCTGGCATCTGTGATGGGCAGGACTTTGCAGACAGCCATTATAAAGAGTGGTATTTGATGATTTTTCACAAAGACAAAACCAAAATGTAAGGAGGACTGCATTATTAAAAGGCCAAGAGTTGAACAGAATCATTCTGAATGTCTACAGTATTTTTTTAAAGTATTTACCACAGAAAGTAATAAAAATGTAGTGAGGGGAAAGCAGACCCATCTTAGCTCACTTGCTGGGGCCCTGAAAATCAGACTGATGAAAGACAAATTCAGGAGGAAAAACCAGACAGGTGCATCGTGCACACACACAGCAGAGCTCAGTGGTGCTGACTCCAAGGGGACACTTGGAACTTGGGCTTGCGGAGCATCTGAACCTAAAAACAGTGAGCACTGCATGGAAGTGACAAGACAAGTGTCAGGGGCCTTGCGCTTCTAGGAGTGGGAAACCGGGGGAAGGTAAATACACAGGGGCCGAAAGCATGGCGCCAGCTCTAAATGGTGCCACCTCTGGCTGATCAGGAATCACTCTGCCCTTCCTGGTACAGAGGGGAAAGCAGAGATTTTTTCTTTGCGTCTGTCACTTTTCAATTGCCTTCAGCTCAAATAAGCATGTCAAAGTGGCATCTCTGGGGGAGGCATACCCTGACCCCTTCAATGCTCAGTAGAAAGTTTAGAAAATACACAAAACTATCTTAAAAAAAGAAAAACATCCTGTCATCCAGAGATATTCGCTATTATTATTATTTCCTGCTTGTATTTTAATCAATATATACTTATACTTTAATCCATATATCTGTATATAATCTTATACTTTAATTTCTATATTTAAAATCTTTCTAAGAACATATATATGCAAGTTTTCATTTTATTTTTCATTTATCTACCTGTCTTCTTAAACAGAGAAGAATGAACATAATCATACTTTTTCTGGATGATTTAAAGATCACCATCTCTATGGAAACCAGCTGTGTAACCAACCTTGGGCTGCTCCAGGTGGGATCACATGTCTGCTTGCTTCCCTCAGGCTGGATCCTCAGTCCACTCCTCCTTTTCTTTTTTAAAAAAATATTATTTATTTGGCTGCTCCAGGTCTTCTTGTGGCATATGGGAATCTAGTTCCCTGGACCAGGGATTGAACCTGGGCCCCCATTGTTGGGAGCATGGAGTCTCAGCCACTGGACTGCCAGCTCAGTTCAGTCCAGTCACTCGGTCGTGTCCGACTCTTTGCGACTCCATGAATCGCAGTATGCCAGGCCTCCGTGTCCATTACCAACCCCCAGAGTTTACTCAAACTCATGTCCATCGAGTCAATGACGCCATCCAGCCATCTCATCCTCTATCATCCCCTTCTCCTCCTGCCCCCAATCCCTCCCAGCATCAGAGTCTTTCCCAGTGAGTCAACTCTTCACATGAGGTGGCCAAAGTATTGGAGTTTCAGCTTTAGCATCAGTCCTTCCAAAGAACACCCAGGACTGATCTCCTTCACAATGGACTGGTTGGATCTCCTTGCAGTCCAAGGGACTCTCAAGAGTCTTCTCCAACACCACAGTTCAAAAGCATCACGTGTACACCCGTGGCAGATTCATGTTGATGTATGGCAAAACCAATACAATATTGTAAAGTAAAAAAACAACAACAACAACAAAAGCATCAATTCTTTGGTGCTCAGCTTTCTTCACAATCCAACTCTCACATCCATACATGACTACTGGAAAAACCATAGCCTTGACTAAACGGACCTTTGTTCGCAAAGTAATGTCTCTGCTTTTCAATATGTTATCTAGGTTGGTCATAATTTTCCTTCCAAGGAGTAAGTGGCTTTTAATTTCATGGCTGCAATCACCATCTGCAGTGATTTTGAAGCCCCCAAAATAAAGTCTGACACTGATTCCACTGTTTCCCCATCTATTTCCCATGAAGTGATGGGACCAGATGCCATGATCTTAGTTTTCGGAATGTTGAGCTTTAAGCCAACTTTTTCACTCTCCTCTTTCACTTTCAACAAGAGGCTTTTTAGTTCCTCTTCACTTTCTGCCATAAGGGTGGTGTCATCTGCATATCTGAGCTTATTGACATTTCTCCCGGCAATCTTGATTCCAGCTTGTGCTTCTTTCAGCCCAGCATTTCTCATGATGTACTCTGCATAGAAGTTAAATAAGCAGGGTGACAATATACAGCCTTGACGGACTCCTTTTCCTATTTGGAACCAGTCTGTTGTTCCATGTCCAGTTCTAACTGTTGCTTCCTGACCTGCATATAGGTTTCTCAAGAGGCACATCAGGTGGTCTGGTATTCCCATCTCTTGAAGAATTTTCCACAGTTGATTGTGATCCACACAGTCAAAGGCTTTGGCATAGTCAATAAAGCAGAAATAGATGTTTTTCTGGAACTCTCTTGCTTTTTCCATGATCCAGCGGATGTTGGCAATTTGATCTCTGGTTCCTCTGCCTTTTCTAAAACCAGCTTGAACATCTGGAAGTTCTTTGGACTGCCAGGGAAGTCCTAATTCCTCCTTTTCCAATTATGTGTTTTTTAATAAGTGTTCTAAGCAATTAACTAGATAATTAAGCACATTTGAATTGTGACTAAAATAGGGTAAGTGGGATGAGGAGCAGGCCTCCCCAAAGGCTCAGGTGGTGAAACTGCTTTTGACCCAATTTCTGGGCCACAACCATTGCTCCCTACAGGGCTGAGGCCAGTGCCTGAGGCTGGAAACTCCAGAACACCAGCCTGTCACATGATTTCTCTGAAGGAACCTTACTTCCATGAATTATTATAGTTGTATGAAAATAGAGAAATCCTTTTCCAGATTAGAGGCAGGGGTGCTTTCAAACACATGTAGACATCTAATTCTGAGCTGTTATTTTCAAAATGCAAAGTCAGATTCTCTAGAAGAAACCATAATAGATGGACTGAGGACTGGTTTGACAAATCCACAGATATCGCCAAAGTGTCTGTGCTCAGAGCTCAAGAACTGAAATAACCATGGTGGCTATACAGTCTGTATGACCCGTGAGCAGCTGACATGAAGAGGGAGAGGGCAGGAGGATCAGCCGTGTCCCGGCCCTGGACCTGACCTGGAAATGGCAGATGCCAACACTCCAGACTCCTGTCCCTGGAGATGATAAACCCCTATTTGCTTAAGTCATTCTGAGTATCTTTATTGTTACTTGTACTGAAAGCATTTCAGAAGGACTCTTTGCACTCAAGAAACTCAAAGTCTAGTGATTAGTTACGGAAGCTAAGTGAATGATTCTAGTGTGGGCTGACAGATTCTATGGCAAAAGTACAGAGGAGGGACTTCCAAATCAGAGAAGAAGGTCAGGGGACATGACTCTCAGATCTGCAGGAGAACTGAGCCCTGAAGGAAGTGGCCACAGAGGCTACAGAAGTATAGAGCAGGGACTTCCAAACCAGAGCAGAAGGTCAGGGGACGTCTCCTCAGTCCTGCAGGAGAACCGAGCCCTGAAGGAAGTGGCTACAAAGGAGGAGAAATACCAGGAAGAAAACACGGCAGTGAGGCTCAGGAAGGTCACACTGATGATTTCATGTTTATAACAGATAAGCTTCACCAATAAATGTGTTCTTAAAAAATAACACAGCAGTCCTTCCCCCCAACATTTTATTATGAAAAGTTCCAAGTTTTCAGAAAAGTAGAAAGAGTTGCATGGGGAACCCATATTCTTATCACCTGGATTCGTCAACATGTTGCTGCTGCTGCTGCTAAGTAGCTTCAGTCGTGTCCGACTCTGTGCGATCCCATAGATGGCAGCCCACCAGGCTCCCCCGTCCCTGGGATTCTCCAGGCAAGAACACTGGAGTGGGTTGCCATTTCCTCCTCCAATGCATGAAAGTGAAAAGGGAAAGTGAAGTCGCTCAGTTGTGTCCGACTCTTAGCGACCCCACGGACTGCAGCCTACCAGGCTCCTCCGTCCATGGGATTTTCCAGGCAAGAGTACTGGAGTGGGCTGCCATTGCCTTCTTCGCAACATGTTGCTACTTTTGCTTTATTGCAGACCCAGTCACTGGGCATTCCTCTCCCCACCCATCAATCCACTTGGCTTTCTCACGTGTTTCCATGGAAGCTGCAGACATTGGTACCTGCCATCCCTAACCAGCAGACATGTTTTTTACAAAGCAATTATACCTCTCCCGGAATTCTTAATCTCTTTTCATGAACTGTTTCAGTTTGTCACCAGTACCTAAAAGCCACAACACAGACTTTCCTTCGGGGCCCATAACACCAAGTCCTAGCAAGTTCACACCTTAGAGCAGGAGGTCTTTTACTGGGGACTTGAGAAACACACCAGCAGACACCCTTTACTATGTCTCTACCCACCAACAGGAAAGCTCTAAAACAGGCTTCATTTTCTGTCCGAAAAACATGTAAACATGACTCTGTGCTAAGCTGTACAGCTCTGCCCTTAGAAAACTCAATCTAAGGGAAGACATAAACAGAGCATGGAAGCAGAACTGCCCACATGCAGTGATAAAGATGGGCCAAGGTCTGATGGAAAGTGTAATGAACTCTGGGAAAAGAAGTAGGAAAATGGTCAACATCGAGTCCAAGTTCATTCAGCAGTGGGCGTGAGAGAGAGATGCTTTCCACTTGGAACAGAGGGCAGGTGCCAAGCAATGGAGGCAGGAAGCGTCTTGGCAGGTCCTGATGTCACGTGACAGTGAAGCACAGGTGTGAGGCAGGAAAGTGCCAGGTGTTGGGTCTCAAAAGCTAGACTGTTCATTTACATGCATGTCTGCTGTCGCTTCAGTCATGTCTGACTCTTTGTGACCCTATGGACTGTAGCCCGTCAGGCTCCTCTGTCCTTGGGATTCTCCAGGCAAGAATACTGGAGTGGAGTTGCCATGCATCTTCCCAGCCCCCAGGGACCAAACCTGCAACTCTTTTGCCTCCTACATTGGCAGGCAGATTCTTTACCACTAGTGCCACCTGTGAAGCCCTGTTCATCTACAAATGAACCTAAAACACTGTCTTTAGAAACATATCCTATAGAAACAGGGAGCCACTGCGGGGTGGGTCCCCCAACCCAACCTCGCTGGAAGGCTTCGGGTCAGTAAGAATGAACATGTACCCTCCCAGACAGAAAATCAAGACACCTTCATTTAGATGGCTTGGCAGGGAAGCAGAGAGCTGGGCAATGCTTGTCCTATGTAATGTTCTATAGGATTCACTAGTATTAGATTAGGCTCCCTACCACTTAGTGTTGATTCAAATACAAGAACACATATTTATCTGAGAAATAAAATTCTGAAAGTAAATCATGATATGCAAACATAAACCATGCACCCATATGTGTTATGAGGAGGGGGTGGTTTCTACTGCGCCCCAGTCCCCTGGGCTAACATGGTCATGAGTCTTTCCTAGGCTGGAAGAAAACAAATTGGTAGGTGGAGTCAAAATGAAAAATATAGTACTTTGTCTGTATCACAGGATTGTCATAAAAATCAAATGAGAATTTAAAAATTCAGGAACAAATTTACTCCTCAGTCCTCATAAAATTCAAGTGTCCTGGGTAAGACGGTGCACAAATGCACACAGGGAGTGATCCAACACTTTACACATGCCAAGAACTGCATTTAGCACTTTTTTTCCAGATAGTAACCTGGATATTACTAATAGGCCGTCGTCATAATATTTCAGTCTCTCAGAATATTATTCATGTTTTTAATCCTTGAGATAATCAAAATGGGAGAGAATCCTAAACCTGGGACACTTTAAACACCAAAATAATTACGGGCAGTAAGGAAAGCAGACACTAAAAAATGAGGAATTCACGAATCCATACCTATAAATAATATTAAACAAGGGAGACAGGAGGGGTCCCCCTTAGGGAAGAATGCCAACAGCAGGCAAATAAACACAGGGGTGGGAAAGTGAAAAAAAAAAAAAAAACCAACATTTTGCAGCTATCAGAGTAAAGATTGATTCAGGCAAGAATGGTTAGTAGATGCTAAATCTAAAGGGGAGATTGAGATGAGGAACAGGATATTTGCACAGTCTTAAAATGTCTCCACAGATTACTTATGAATCAGACTCTGTACTTTAGTAAGTAGCACTATTCTAAGTGTTAAGACAACTCCCAACTGTTCATACCACTTCCTATTACAATCCAAACTAGGAACAACCTGATCTAAATTAGGTCATGAAGGACCCTCCCCCCAAAACAGCATTCTCAGATATGAAGGAACCCAGGAGACAAATGGATTGCAGGGACAGTAAACGCTGAATACGAAAAATGAAGAGCTCAGTGATGCCATCTATGCTGCTGCTGCTGCTAAGTCGCTTCAGTCATGTCCAACTCTCTGCGACCCCACAGACGGCAGCCCACCAGGCTCCCCCGTCCCTGGGATTCTCCAGGCAAGAACACTGGAGTGGGTTGCTATTTCCTTCTCCAATGCATGAAAGTGAAAAGGGAAAGTGAAGTCGCTCAGTTGTGTCCGACTCTTAGCGACCCCATGGACTGCAGCCTACCAGGTTCCTCCATCCATGGGATTTTCCAGGCAAGAGTACTGGAGTGGGGTGCCATTGCTTTCTCCCACCATCTATGCAGGCAACTTCATTTCCATCAGCAGCGAAAATCCTATTTCTCAGCATTTAACACCTATTACTACATCTAACACAAAATATTACATCATTGTGACAAAATGACTGTGTATGTGGGTATGCGTGAGAATAGAAATTGACAGCACTGAGTCCCTACATCACTGTCTTTTTAATGATATGACACAAACTTCTGATTTGTAAACAGTCTCACACACATTCCCTGGACAGAAAGGTAGGTAGTGTCTTCTTCATGTGCGTGTCTCCAGGGCCTACAGAGAATCAGAGACCCAGAGATGCCCAGAGAATGAATAAAGAATGAACGAACGCTCTAAAAAATAAAAATGAGGACACATTTTAAACAATTTTCTGTAGTAAAAGTACATTTCTCATCTACCTTTCAAGGAAACATTGGCTCAAATGTTACATTGTAAACACTGATTCTAGAAGGTAAGCAATTAAAGCAGCAGCGGCCCTCCCCAGAGGTTTTTATTATAGTTTAGCAATAAATGCTGTTAGCTACAAAAATCATAATTTTTAAATGCACACATGTGCACATGTACACAAACATGCTCAGCAGCCAATCTGAAGAGACGAGTCAAAGATGAGTAATTATAGATCAGAAAGATAACTCCAATAGATTGAAACATATCTAGCTTGTTCACAATGATATTATACCAAAAAGCACCTTCTTCATGACCTTTGGAGGACTAATAAACAAGTCATTATTTTAAAAACTGGTAAAGGAAAAGAATTAAAAATGTATCTTGCTTCTCTCATGCCAACTGTGAAACGAAGATTCCCTTAATAAAATATTCTAACTAATCAAGAACAATAAAATTTTGGGATATCACCACTTTGTAACTCCTTGTGAGTTAAGAAATCAAGGTATTGGGGGAATTCCCTGATGGTCCAATGGTAAGGACTCCGTGCTTTCACTGACAAGAGTGCAGGTTTGATCCCTGAAAAGGGAATTAAAATCTCACAGGCTGTGTGATGCAGCCAAAAAAAAGGAAAAGAAGTTGAGCATCAATGGCTGCTAACATTACAAAAAAGATACAACTTGACATCTTGAGAAAGACACAAAACCATGAAAGATGTAGTCTTTCAAAAAAAAAAAAACACGACAAAAACTTCTAAATCTAACTACTGAATTACTGGAAATGCAGGACACAGAGGAATATGCTGAATATACCAGACACACCATCAGCAACACAGAAGCTATAGAAGCTCTGTGCAATAAGCCACCCAGTTTCGTCAACAAAGTTCAAGAAAAAAAGATGAAGAGGGAACCTGTAAATTATGAGACCTAAGAGTCATATCAACTGATTAAGATATATGGACCTTATTTGGATCCCAAGTTGAACACACAAACACACACATAAGAAGACTAGAGAATTCTGAACATTTGGCTGGATTGGATAATACTAAGGAATTATTATTTAAAAAAATTTTTTTCAAGTGACTACATTTAACTTCATTACAAATGAAGCTAAATGCAATACGGAATTTGTTCCAAAGTTATCAAGGGAGTAGGGATATAGAGGAAATAAGATTAGCCATAAATTGGTCAGAAACTGTTGAAGCTGATTGATAAACACAAAGCAGTTCATTTTATTAGTCTTTGCCCTTTTGTTTAAATTTGAAAATTTCCACAGTAAACAGCTTTTTAAAATAATGAGGACAAAAATATAGGTGCCTGGGTCCCACTCCCTTAGAGATTCCAAATTAGGCACATGGAAACCTAGGTTGTGTCCAGGTGATTCCAATTCACGTGTAGATTGAAAACCATCCCATTAGACTGAGTTCTTTGAGAATAGAGTCTGTATTTTGTTTACTGCAATGTCACCCATTACCTATCACAGAAAGCATGTTTAAATATTAACTGAATGAACTAAGATTGGAGCCAATTTGTCACCTTAAATTTTGAAACAACTAGAATACTCACCTGGGTGGAACCAATCTGGAATTCCTGCTTTCTAATAACTGTTAGCTGACAATCTCACAGTTAACAGTATGCTACCACCTTTGTTTTTTCAAGGGCCATAGTTCATTGCTATCTTAAGAAAATTGATTCACTTTTCACAAACTGATTCAAAATTATTTTCCTGATTTTTCTAGTATCTTGATGGAGATGAGAAATACCATCACTCAGCTCTTTGATGTCATCCCTAGAGATGATCTCTTTATTTTTCATTCAGCTCATCAAATGAATTCTTTTCCTCTTCATATTCATCACCTAACCAGAGAATCTTATTCATCATAGACTTTGCTATTGAACTTCTGTTCTTCAAATTCAAGTACTATAGTCATCTCCATATATTCACTCTGCAGTTGTAAAGCCTATAGAAATAGAGGATCCCTGAGTAAATAAAAGAAAGTTTTTAAAAGACTGTCTTGAGAAAGTGTAGAATTTTACCAAGGATAGGGCAAAATCATGAAGGTTTAGAACAAATGCTCACTTCTAAACAATGAAATAAATTTAAAGAAACAAAGTGATTCTGATTTGAAAATTCATTCTTGAATTTTCCCAATTAGAAGAGAGTAGAAGAGACTTCCCTGGTGGTCCAGTGGTTGAGAATCTGCCTTCTAATGCAGAGTACATGGGTTCAATCCCTGTTTGGGGAACTTAAGACCTAACATGCTGTGGGACAACTAAGCCCGTGCACCACAACTAGACAGCCCGCAGGCCATAAAAGAGAAGCCCCTGAAGACCCAGAAGAGCCAAAAAAAAGAAGGAGCAGACAGAAACTCTACAAACCAGGAAACAAACCAGGAATTTGGTAATACTTTACCAAATTCTATCAATACCTAAATTTTAATTTTTACTAAATCAGGTTTGGAACATTATTAGTGTATTTATAGCAACATTTTGGAATCCTACCTTAAATCATCCATAAAAACAAATGAATAAGCCATGTTACATCATAAATTCCAATTTATGTTTCAATTTTTGATGGATACACTCCCAGGACTAAATTATTACTTTAGTTTCTTAATGATGGTCTGCTTATCAATCTTTATATTGAGGGGAAAAAAAGTACAAGTTGCTTCATCTTCTTTCGAAACCTAGAAATTCAATTCAGGGCAGTATTTCACAGATTTGCTTACACACTCAAATCTTCCATATGACGTGTGTGGTGGGATAACATGTCTACGGCAAGACTGCATGTCTCCAGATGCAATGTTGTCAAACCACACATTTAATCACCCAGTAAAACCATGGGTGTGTACTTTCACATGCTATTTTATTTCCTGCCATAAATCACTAAACTTCTCCAAAGCTCTCCCAACTCTCCTCCAAAACAAAAAAGCAGAGGACTGCTTACAATAATAACACATTAAGAATAACAGGCCCTTCGCGTAATCTCCAAATATTCAAACAGCTCATACAACTCAACAACAACCAACCTGATCAAAAAATGCGCAGAAGATCTTAATAGACATTTCTGCAAAGAAGACATATGGAAGACACATGAAAAGATGCTCAGTGTCACTAATTATTAGAAAAATGCTAATCAAAACTACAGTGAGATACCACCTTACACAGGTCAAAACAACCATCATCAAAAACCCTATGAAGAATAAATGATAGAGAGGGTGTACAGAAAAGGGAAGCCTCCTGTACTGTTAGTATCAGTCACTCAGTCATGCCCCACTCTTTGCAACCCTATGGACTGCAGCCCACCGGGCTCCTGTGTCCATGAGATTTTCCAGGCAAGAATACTGGAGTCAGTTAGCCATTTCCTTCTCCAGGGGATTGTCCTAACCCAGGGATTGAACCCGGGTCTCCTCTACTGTTGGTGGGGATGCAAATAGATGCAGCTAGTATGGAGGTTCCTTAAAAATCTACAAAGAGAACTACCATATGATCTAGCAATTCCAGTTCTGGACATATATCCCAACAAAACTTTAATTTGAAACAATACATGTACCCTCTATGTTCATAGCAGCACTGTTCATGATAGCCAAGACATAGAAGCAACCTAAATGTCCATCAGCAGATGAATGGACAAAGAAGATGGTACATATATACAACGGAATACCACTCAGCCATAAAAAGACAAAATAACGCCATTTGCAGCAACATGGATGCAAGTAGAGATTACCATACTAAATGGAAAAGACAAATACCATATAATATCACTTATACATGGAATCTAGAATCTGGCATAAATGAACCTAAATACAAAACAGAAAGACTCCCAGGCGTAGAGGACAGACTGTGGCTGCCATGGTAGGGAGAGGGAGAATGAGGGACTGGAAGTTTGGAGTTAGCAGATGCAGACTATTACATAGGAAATGGAAAAACAATAAAGTCCTACTATATAGCACAGGGAACTATATCCTTCTCCTGAGATAAATAATAATGGAAAAGAATAAAAGGAACATGTGTGTATTATGTACACATACATGTACATATGGCAGAGTACATGTGGTAAAGTGAATTTTAAAAAGATTTCACTACATAACACACAACATACACAATTAAAGTACTGTCTGCCTAGCATCCTTTTCCAGAGCCGGCTCCCGTCCACCAGCCTCAAGGCTGTTACAGAAGGAGGACAGGGCTGAGGCAGATGAGAGATCCATGTTAGTATCTGGCCCTATCCCAGGGGAGATGCTGATTCCAAGGAGGACACCTGACCCAAGTTTGGGTGCGAGGCCGAGAGGGCTGGGTCCATGGTGGCTACAGCTGGGAGGGGAGCCCTGGGGCAGAGCTGAGAGAGAAGCAGGAACCACCAGTCTCTCAACTGGGATTTGGGAGTGTCAGTCATCTGATTTTTTATGAGGTACCAGAAATCTGGGTTTTTATATGCAATCTCCCTTTTTTCATCTGTCTTTAAAAGCACTGTGAGCAAACAAGGCATGTCTGCAGGCCACCCAGTTTCACAAACTGACAGCTGTCCTTTTTGCCAAATAGTAGAAGCTGATCTACAGCAAGAAAGAGGGACAGAGCCGCACATGGCGAGAAACACTGGCCGGGCCCAGCAACATTCGGGGTGGTGGTTCCAGCCATGCCTGAGCCCTGAAAACCCTCTGTTCCTTCCTATGGCTTCATTTTCTCTCTGAGTCAACGGCACACACTTGTGCCCTCCCAGGAGACCCTCCTTTGGGAAAGCGGGGGAGGCGTAAGTTAGGAGTTTGGGGTTAACATATATACTCTACTATATATAGAAGAGATAACGAACAAGGACCTATTGTTCCAGCACAAGGGAACTCTACTGAACAAGTTCCAGCACAGGGAACTCTCCTCAATATCCTGCAATAATCTATAATGGAAAAGAATCTTCAAAAGAACACACAAACACACACCTGAATCACTTTGTTGTACACCTGAAACTAACATGACAATGTAAATCAATTATACCTCAATTAGAAGGAAAAAAACCCTCTGTGGCATGATGCTGCTTACCTGACATTTCTGTCCCTCTTGCCCAAGGCTCCAGGTGACAGCACACAGAGCTTGGAAGTGTACAAACAACTCAAGCCCAGAAACTGAGATCCAGGCAGGGTCAGGGGAAAACACATAAGAGCACTTCCTCCTGAAGGAATAAAGCACGAACTCCAACATCAATTCCACTGAAGGAGCTTCCAGGGAATCCCAGCACTCTGCCCCTGTATGTCAGGACTTGTTTACGATGACAGATGCCCCCAGGTGAAAGCAACTTAAGCAAAAAAGTCCTGGATTGGCTCACACAGCTCATGTTCAGGAACAGAGCTCGCTCCAGGGACCCAGACAGCAACTCTGGGATCCAAACTTTCTCTGTTGCTGGTCCCCCCAACCATCGCACCCGCCCCCACCCCTAGATTCCTCATCATCAATGCTCAGACCTGATGCCTCTTCCTGTGGTTTTCCACAGACACCTCATGTGCTCAAAGAGGCCTCCGGGACCTCAAACCACCACCTCTGCTCTTTACGTCTTTCACTGCCCTGACTGCAGCCTGCAGTTCCTTTTTTTTTTTTTTTCTACTTCCTTGTTTTTTGCTGTTTATCCCACTACAGGTGAAGCTCCTTGAGGCTGGCCCCAGGGCTGCATTTTCCCTCTCATATTCTGCCACTGTAGAGATAGTTCTCTTTTTCATCAAATAAAGCATGCTGCAACCTAAGTAACATGAATTTTACCCAAACTACGGTCATCATGGGAGAAGGAAATGGCAACCCACTCCAGTATTCTTGCTTGGAGAATCCCCATGGACAGAGGAGCCTGGTGGGTTATAGTCCATGGCGCTGCAAAGAGTCGAACATGACTGAGCGATTCACACTACATAATTATGGTCATCATGAAATCTGCTGCTAAGTCGCATCAGTCGTGTCCGACTCTGTGCAACCCCATAGATGGCAGCCCATCAGGCTCCTCTGTCCCTGGGATTCTCCAGGCAAGAACACTGGAGTGGGTTGCCATTTCCTTCTCCAGTGCACGAAAGTGAAAAGTGAAAGTGAAGTTGCTCAGCTATGTCCGACTCTTTGATCTATGGACTGCAGCCTACCAGGCTCCTCCATCCATAGGACTTCCCAGGCAAGAGTACTGGAGTGGGGTGCTATTGCCTTCTCCTCATGAAATCTAGCACATGGTATATATGTGACATTTGGGGATTCATCCACGTCTTATTTCTGGTCGGTCAGTCCAGTTCAGTCGCTCAGTCGTGTCCGACTCTTTGTGACCCCATGAATCACAGCACGCCAGGCCTCCCTGTCCATCACCAACTCCCGGAGTTCACTCAAACTCATACTTATTATGACTATAAGTACCATTATTTCTGGTATTTATAGTCAAAAGCCTAAAAACTGTAAGCCACTACTTCCTTATTTTAAAAACAAAGGTTGACAAATGAATAATATTAATACATTGTCTCAGGTATGAGAAGTTGCCACTAAAAATTTTTAATCTCTTAAGGTTGTTATTTCAGTCTTCTTTGAACTTATTCTGAGGCTGTTGTTATTAGTGATGAGATTCCCACAAAACAGATTACCATCACCAGGTAAAGTATTTGACAAGTCTACATGTAAACAAAAAAACTGTAGCCTCAGTGGTTAGGTGTATCAATCCAATATGCAAACTCCCTACAATTATACCAGAGATACTCTAAAAATTAGAGCACCTAGTTTTTATAGGAATCTCATCATTTCACCCACTGCTTTAAATGAGGATTTATGGTCACTTGGTTGCTCTCTGATTGGCAGTGGCCTTTCTGACTGGCCATCTCTTATGTGACTTTGCCTCTTAAAAGGGAGCCAGGGCCCCTGCAGGGGACAACTGAACCTGCATGGTCAGGTGACAGGAACAGCAGGATAGTTGCTCTGAGCTCCAAGGGCTGTTGGTCACCCAGCCAAGGGTCTCTGCAACCACATTTTCATGAGGGCCACTGCTCAGCCTCCAGTAAATCTTTCTAGCCAATGAAGATGCTCAGACTGGACCTCTCTGGTTGGCAAGTGTGTACTGTCTTGTTGCTTTTCATGATACACGGATTCCAGGAGTGATGATCCTGGCAGGAAACAACTCAAGTCTGTGTCTTTCTGTAGTCTTAGCCTTTCCCACATGGACTGACTCAGAGAAGGAAACTCGAGTGTCCCCTCCCTGTGTGTGGCTGCTACAGCCATCAGCACCAGGGAACAGAATATTTTTATCTTCTCATACAGATAGACTCAGTTTCCATTTCTATGAAAATACGGAAGCTGAATTAAATGATCAAAGTTCCTTTCCAATTTTTTGCAGTTTTTTTTTTTTTTTTTCCTGAAATTAGGTCTGCAAAACAAATTAGTGCTCCCCTGTGCCTAAGGAAATTTCTTTTAGGTGTTTCTGTTGCCTAAAGCATATCTCTAATCTGTTTTCCTGCCTAAGGTGGGGGGAGGTGGAGTGGAAAACAAACAAAACTAAATAAAAACAAACTCAATTGACTAAAACAAAACCACTGAATGCTCTGAGTTGCTCCTTGTAAGCCTCTGGTCTATACCTCTGGGCACATGTTATTCCTTCCTCCTGATGAAAGGTCCACCTGAATATCTCCTCCACCACCTCCCTGGGCCCCACGCCCCAGTGTAGCTGACCCTCCCAGTCCATGTGGGCTCCCATACCCACCACCACCACCCATAGCTGCACTGAGATGAACAGTGTTTTCCTCCTGAATGAGGTCTGTCCTTCCTACTACACTGAGAGGTGCCATGTGCCTGACACTTAGAAGATGCTTAGACGCTCAGTCCTTGATTAAAAAAAAGCAAGTTCTCCTTCTGGGTTAAGAGTCCTCAAAAGGACAAGCGGTTAACTAGTAAGATCTGAAAAGTTAATTCGCTTAAAGGGTGACATTCGCGAACTACAAGCAAAGTAAGGAACAAGGGGAGGTAATTTTCAAGCTCTGATTTTTTTTTAAAGAATGTGTAATTACTTCTGAAATAAAGACCTCTCCTACGAGACCCTCACTCCCAGCAGAATCTGGGGATCTCACAGGCCTTGATGAAGGCCACCTATTTAGACAGACTTAAATTCCTTCTACTTGCAAGGGAGTCACGAAAGCTACCTCACTTCCGGATGGCTGAATGTCAAGTCTGGAACTAGCATACATGGCCCTGTCCTGAGTGATGTATTCCAGAAAGACCCTGTTGAGAAGTGTGCTACCACAGTTTCCATTTCTGCATCATCTACTGGCACATTACACGCGCACAAGCAGAGCTGTGTGACCTGGAAGGTCTCTTAACTGGTCAGTGCAGGGCTGGGAATAGCTGCCCACTGTCCTGCCTCAGGGTCCCCACTCTGAGCCCGACACTGTGTGGCTCCATTAGTGGACTGGGGTGGGGCAAGAGAGACCTGCAAACGTGGTGTGAAATCCTGGAATTGATGGATCAGAAAGCTCAATGAGTGGCAGATGTGCGCAGGCAACTAGAGTACAAGCTCTGAAACACACACCTGGGAGGAAATGTACAGTCCCTGGGACAGTCAGGTTCATAGAAATGAAAAGTAGACTAGTGGGGGCCAGACTGGGGGCCAGGGAGGATGGGGTGAGTGTTTAATGGGCACCAAGTCAAGGCTATAGTTTTTCCAGTAGTCATGTATGGATGTGAGAGCTGGACTATAAAGAAAGCTGAGTGCTGAAGAATTGATGCTTTGAAACTGTGGTGTTGGAGAAGACTCTCCAGAGTCCCTTGGACTGCAAGGAGATCCAACCAGTCCATCCTAAAGGAGGTAAGTCCTGAGTGTTCATTAGAAGGACTGATGTTGAAGCTGAAAATACAATACTTTGGCTACCTAATGTGAAGAACCGACTCATTGGAAAAGACCCTGATGCTGGGAAAGATTGAAGGAGGGAGGAGAAGGGGACTACAGAGGATGAGATGGTTGGATGGCATCACTGATTCAATGGACATGGGTTTGGGTAAATTCCAGGAGTTGGCAATGGACAGGGAAGCCTGACATGCTGTGGTCTATGAGGTTGCAAAGAGTCGGACACGACTGAGCGACTGAACTGAAGTTTCAGAAAGGGATGACAGAAATTTTAGGAGACAGAATACTGTTGATGACTGTACAACAATATGATGTACTTAATGCCACTGAACTATATACGTAAAAATTATTAAAATGGTAAATTTTATGTATATTTTACAATTGTCTTTTTGTTGTTTGTTGTTGTTGTAGCTATATACCAACTGCAGTGTAGATCAGGAGGAAAAAACTGCTCAGCTTGAAGTCTGAAGCCTGCCCCAAGGGAGTTAATGACCTTGGTTAAGTTGCCTTTTTCAGCCTCAGTCTGATGCATAAAATACACAGGAGATCTGTATCCTCAGAGTCATTATGAAAAAACGAGAAAACACCTATCATGATACCTGGCTCTCAGTAAGCACTTTGCTTCCTAAATATCCCTCTGATATCCTAGAAAAACCTTGAGAAATTAGCCAAGGAGCCAAAGCTACCCCATGGCGGGCATCGCCATTGTTAGTGTCCCCTCCTCTAACGGTCCCGCCCCAGCCTCTACCTACTAGCTCACCGGCTCATGTGCCCGCCGGCTGCCACCTCCACCTCTGAACTCGGGCGCACTGGACTCCTGCAGCTTCCCCAGGTGCCCCACCCCGCCATGGGCCCATTCACCTCTTTCTCCAGCTTGAGGCCCGAAGTCCCTCCGGCAAATACGGTCTCCTTCATCCCCTGGCTCACGATCCTTCCCAGCACCTGCGCCTGGTGTGCAAATGTTTGCTGGAGCGGGAAAGAAAGTCATGCAGCCAGCCTTAGGAAGCATCACCTTCAGTGTGTTTATGATCACACACCAGGAGCCAGCGTTCACTCTACACTCCCAGAAATCTCCCTGCGAGGCTCCCCAGGCCCTCTCAGGTCTCCACCAGTGACCTTACCTTATCTCCCCAGACAGAGGCCACTGCCCACCTCCAAATCTACAGGCGCCTGTGCCTGCCCCCTCATCTCCTGCTCACAGCAGAGGCCAGCCTTGCACACAGATTTTGGACACCGTGCTGCCCCCCACCCCCACGCCCAAGAACGTCATTCTGCCGTCATCCTCTTTCTTCTGCATCATTAATCAGCCTTTACTCCCTACAGGGTCCTCTCCAACAGCACACAGACACATTCTGTTTAACCTGCATCCTAAACACACTCCCTTCGTCCCCATCTGTCCCTCTAGGCAGTGACACAAGTTCTCTGTAGGCCTGGTTATCTGGACTGGTGCCTCTCAGGCAAATTGCCAGGGAATCTTGTTCAAAGGCACATTGGATGCAGCAGGTCTGGGGTGGACCCCAGGCTTCTGTACTGCTCAACCCCCGAGATGCTGCTCCAGCCCCAGACCTCACTCTGAATAGCAGAGTCCAGTGTTTCTTCCCTCACACCTTCATGTACGAAATCCCTTCTAATCCACCCCAGCACAGCTTCAAGGAGACCCGTCCCATCAAGGTCACCAATAAACTCCACGTTGCAAACTCCAATCAAAGCATTCCTTCCTCCTCACCAGTCCTCTCCAGTTCTTTTCAAATGAGCTGTAGCAACTGGAATAAAACCGTGCCCAGAAGGGGAAGGCCCCTAGTGGACCACCCACAGATCCCTCTCCGTCTCCCTTGGGCCTCTGCACCTCTCACTGCACCTGTTGTTCCTCTGGCAGCAGGGGCACCGGCAGAGGCTCCTACCAGGCCTTCCTTCCCTACCTGGCTTCCTAGTATTAGTTGCCCCCAGAGCTCAGGCTCCCCCTCACCTCTCTAGACTCTCCCCTCGGGGATCCCATTTGTCTCAGCAGCTTCATCGGTAGCCCCAAACTCTCAGAACACGGGCCAGAGTGCTCTTCTGACCTCCAGACTCACTCACTCCCCTCTGCCTTGTGCTGCCTCTCCCAGGGAGGGTGTCTCACAAGAATCTCAAACTTAACATTCTCAAAGTACAACTCTTGATTCCCTGCCACGTTAAAACCTACTCCTCCTCCATTCCCCATATCCAACCATATCCAGGTCTCATCATTAAAGTCAAATACATGAGCGTCACCTTTGATTCCCCTTGCTCCTTCCCCAATTCAATTCATGACCAGTTCTACTGACCCCACCTCCAAAGCCACCTGCTTCCTCCACCTCCTCTGCCACAGCCTGGCCTGCGCACCAACCACTGACCAGTCACAACCTCCGAGTTGACCTCCCATCGCCACTTCAGCCCTCTGCAACATCTTCATGCAGTCTCTGCTGTAAACAAAAGCCCCACAAGTGAACGTGTGTCCACAGCCCTTTAATGGCTCAGTGTGAATGAAATCCAAACTCTCCACCCACGAGGCCCCCAAGACCGGGAGGCACCTTCCGGCCGGTATGCCTTCTTCCAGTTTGCAGGGTCTGCCAGTGCTGCCCTGCAGGATCCCTCTCACACACTCTCCGCTTCTCATCCTGCTTTTAGGGGGACCAGAAGCAAGAAGACACACAGTACTGTCGGGAAACTGAAGAAAGGCCCTCGGGGCTGCCTGGAGCAGAAAGGGAGAGCCCGGCTTGAGATGAAGCTGGAGAGGAAAGTGGAACCAGGGGCTCAGCAGTTTAGAGATGTTAGACCTTCTGCCGAGAGCACAGAAAAGCCTTTCAAGTGTTACAAGCAAGTGGGTTACACGATTAGACTTGCCTGTTGAGGTCCTTGTAGCTGTAGTGTAGAAAAGCAGAGGGGCCCAGAGTTGATGAGGAGGGGGAGGGTGGGGCCAGCAGGCCTGGCCTGAGGGAACGACAGTGGACACAGGAAAGGTGACCAGACTTTAGAACTACTTAGGAGGTTATGACGGAGAAGGCAATGGCACCCCACTTCAGTACTCTTGCCTGGAAAATCCCATGGACGGGGGGAGCCTGGTGGGCTGCAGTCCATGGGGTCGCTAAGAGTCGGACACGACTGAGTGACTTCACTTTCACTTTTCACTCTCATGCATTGGAGAAGGAAATGGCAACCCACTCCAGTGTTCTTGTCTGGAGAATCCCAGGGACGGGGGAGCCTGGTGGGCTGCTGTCTATGGGGTCGCACAGAGTCGGACACGACTGAAGCAACTTAGCAGCAGCAGTAGCAGTAGGAGGTTATGATATGTGAGTTATAAAGGATATATATTTGATCATTCAGATAACCTAATTAAAGTGCTCATGTGTGAAAGTGTTAGTCACTCAGTAGTATCCAACTCTTTGTGACCCCATGGATTGTAGCTCGCTAAGCGCAGAGTTTTTCTAAGGACGAATACTGGAGTGGGTTGCCATTCCCTCCTCCAGGGGATCTCCCTGACCCAGGATCAAAGCTGGGTCTCCTGCACTTCAGGCAGATTCTTTGCCAGCGAGCCACCAGGGAAACCCAAGCTCATGTGCAGCTGGTCTTTGTCCACAATTGCTGGCTCACCACTCTGACTCTTGGAATTTCCTGAGTGACAAGAGCAGGGGGAGCATCTGTCGTTATGTCTGGTCCTGTCCTCAGTTCCTGAAACCAACTCAGAGGTATAAAGGTGAAATGATCACAACAAGTCCCTTAGGACCACAACTGGGGCACACCTACAAGCTGATTTTGGGGCTCCACCTCAGGACACCAGGGGAACTGACCTTGCAAATATGGTTGGAACCTTCAGCCCCACCCCCTGACTTCTGGGGGGGCGGGGGTTGGAGGCTGAATCTACCAGCAGCAGCTGAGGATGTGATGAGACATGCTCATGGAACGGGACCTTGATAAAAACCCAAAAGGTGAGGTCAGGAGAATTTCCTGGTAGCGGAGCATGTGACCGTGGGAGCCTCCAAACTCCACGAGGACCCTGTCCTGTGAACCTCTTCACTTGGCTACTGATTCATACTTGCTAACATCCTCTGTGATAAAATGGTAATTTAGTGATTAAAACGGGTCTGTCGAGTTCTGTGGGCCACTTCAGCAGATTAACCAAACCCAAGCAGAGGGTTTTGAGACCCTGTAGTTGAAAGCCAGTGAGTCAGGCGTACAGATGATGACTGGGCTTGTGATTGGAACGTGAAATCCAGGCAGGGTGTTGTGGGTACCTCCAAGTTGTAGGCGGATGGGCAGATACACAGCCTGGACCTGACTAGTGTCTCAAATGGGGCCAGTCCTGTGGGACTGAGTCCTTGACTTGTGGTATCTGATGCTGCCTCTTGGGTAGCGAGTGTCACGGGTGAGTTGATCTGCAGGACACCCTGCTGGGGTCAGAGAATTCCTCAGTGATGTGACCCCACACACAACCCACATTGGAATTGGGTGTAGAACCCTTTTAGGAGTTAAAAAATGGCACAGTTAATGAACGAATATATATAACTTGAGATTTTTAAAAGGCTTAATATGCGAGGGTGAGCAGAGGTACCCCTCTGGCTGAAATCCATCCATCCCTACAATGGGATCAACTCATGCACAGTGAATGACTGGCCACAGATCTTTTCCTGTTTTTACTAGCGGAAAGGGTGGGAGGAAGGAGGGGGATGATGGGAGAGGCAGGATAAGAGGAGACGAAGATACTAGCTCATAAATTAGGGCAGCGGATTGGAAAGGGGCCAAAACCAGGAAGAAAGGAAAGGCAAATTGTGCTGACTTCTCCAGTCTGCCTCCTGGTGACTCTTAACAGCCTTGAACTAGGCTGGAATGAACAAAAGCAATTCTCAGAGGACTTCATTTTCTGAAATTACAGTTTAACATGATTTATGAAGCTTCTTGTTATAAATATGCTTGAGTCAAAGGATATTTGTCACATGAAAGCATTAGAATCATAGAATTTTTAAAGACAAGAAAAACCTGCAGATCATTGACTCAGGATTCTGGCTCGGGGTCCCTAAATCCTTGTCTCCACTTACAGACACTCCAGAAAGATTTCACTGAGAAACTAAAAGAATGAGGCCCTTCTCTCCAGGTGGATAATTAAAATGTGTTAGGCTTCCCAAATGGCTCAGTAGGTAAAGAATCCACCTGTGAATGCAGGAATTGAAGGAGACACGAGTTCAATCCCTGGGTAGGGAAAAATTCCCCAGAGGAGGAAATGGCAACCTGCTCCAGTATTCTTGCCTAGAAAATTCCATGGACAGAAGAACCTAGCTGGCTACAGTCCCTGGGGTCATAATGAGCTGAACACAATTGAGCAGAGCAACCACAGGGTTTCAGAGAGAAATGAAGAACTGCTAGGCAAATACTGTCCAAAGATTTAAGGTAATTGGAAGAGTGGCTTTTTTTTTTTTTAACCCTGGAATGCCATAGTTTATTTATTGGTCTTAGTGTCAGGGCTCTATAAGCACTTTTTCTTGTGATTATGCCTCTTCCCTCCCCCCTTAAAAAAAAAAACAAAACTTTTTATTGTGGAAAGTTTCACACATATATAAGGGTAGGAATGAGTGTTTGTTTAATAAACAGCCTTGTACCCAATAACCCAGGTTCTCTGAGACTTTTTCAGCTACTTTGCCATTGAGTTTTATGTTTAAAAAATATAGATGATTAATGACTAACTTTATGCTGTTCATCAAAGAGATCATTTTGGCAATCATTTTTAACCAATTTGTTTTAGGGTTAAAAAAAAAAAAACCTCAGCTGTTCCATTTGGTTTAGAAACTAGCAAGATTTTAATTTCTAATTTCCAAAGCAACTGAATATTTGGCTAATCAATCCTAGCATCTGACTATGAAGGACAAGAGGAAAGAACATAAAGTTTCAAGTATAACATTAAAAGTTCTAGAATAGTAATCCAGCTGCATTTTAATCTCCTGTGGTACAGACTTCAGGAAGCACATGAAACAAAACCTTCAAAAAGAAACCATTGTAGCTAGTGTCCAAGAATGCTGCTGCTGCTGCTACTAAGTCGCTTCAGTCGTGTTCGACTCTGTGCGACCCCGTAGATGGCAGCCTCCAAGAATGCTAATGGTCCTTAAGCTTCCAAAGGGCAGTCCACTCCCACAATGCACCAGGCTGGTCCGTGTGCTGGCAGAAGCGATGGTATACTTCCAGATTAGGTACCAGGATACCACACTTTCCAGCCTGTTCATCCTCCCTTTCCCTCTCAGATCACCTGCTCTGAGGAGAAGGTGAGCTCCCAAGTTGTGAAGAGTCCTGTAGGGCGGCCACGTGGTAAGGACTGAGGCCTCCACCCAACAGCCATGCGAGTGCCCCACCCTGGGGCAGTGACCACAACCTCGGCAGAGACTCTGAACAAAAGCACCCAGCCAGGCTGTTCCCAGATTCCAGAAACTGTATGATTATGAATGTCTGTTGTTTCAAGCTGCTAAATTTGGGGCAATTTATTACACAGCAGTAGAAAACTCATTCAAAAGATAAACTTTAGAGGTAGGCAGTCACACAGGGCCAAACTACTCTATTTCCTTCAACTCATATACCAAGCAAAATTACATAGCTTGGAGTATCAATATTTTAATTTGGATCAGATCGAACTTAATATTTCATATGTCAATTCCCAATCAGTGGGCCTAAAACATACTACATTAAAATTGCCCACAAGGCACTGACAAAAGCAACAAAGAACAACATACTAGCAATTACCTATTTTTTAAGTTTTTTTTTTTTTTTAATGTGGACCATTTTAAAGCCTTTATTGAATTTATTACAAGATTGCTTCTACTTTATGTTTTGGCTTTTTGACCATGCAGCATGTGAGATCTTAGCTCCCCAACCAGGGGAGCTGCATTGGAAGGATAAGTCTTAACCACTGGACCACCAAGGAAGTCCCTAACAATTATCAATTAATAGCACCTGTTTCTGCATTTAGGTTTCAATTTTTCTAATGGCAAAAACTCAAAGATTTGTCTATAGCAGTAACAGAGAACCCCCAGGAAAATGACAAACACTTGCTTTTTTTTTTTTTTTAAGGGTAACATAAACATGAAATTGAGACCTGGCTGGCATTTTGTAGTTGCTATGGTAACCACAAGCATCTGCCCTCTTTGACAAGCAGCATTCACATTCTCTTCCATTCTCCCTACTCTCATCCACCCAAAAGCTCCCACGTCCTCTTGCCTTCTCTGCCCCTCTATTTTCTGGAACATCCAAGAATATGTACGTACACACCCATATTTGTATTCACAGGAACCAAAAAATGAGGAGCAAAAGGAGACAGCTCATGGTCAAGTGTCCAAGACCAGATACTCAGCTGCCGTTGGTCAGATCCGGGGGTCTGTGTGAGCAGACAGCTAATGCTCAATGAATACCAGTTTCCTTTCTCCTCCTCAGCTCCCCCCAGGCTTCCCGGTATGCTGAGAACAGCTTCATTTTTTCTGGTACTTGCTCAGTTCTCCTTCATTCAGACTCCTCAGCAACTTGCATTCACTTTAGAAAAACATCCAATGGGCTGTTTGTTGAGAGGTAGAGGCAGCCCCCAACTTAGGAGGCAACCTATGATTTCTCAACTTTATGATAGTATAAAAGCAATATATGTTCAATAGAAACCATACTTCAAATTTTGAATTTTGATCTTTTTCTGGGCTAGCAATATACAGTAAGATACTCTCTTGTGTGCAGACAACCTATATAGACATATCTCCCCAAAAGATATACAGATGGCCAACCAGCACATGAAAAGATGCTCAACATTTCTAATTATTAGAGAAATACAAATCAAAGCTACAATCATCTCACATCAGTCAGAATGGCCATCATTTAAAAGTGTACAAATAATAAAATGCTGGAGAGGGTGTGGAGAAAAGGGAACCCTCTTACACTGTTGGTGGGAATATACATACATTGGTGCAGTCACTATGGAAAACTGTATGGAGGTTCCTTAAAAAGCTAAAAATAGAACTACCATATGATCCAGCAATCCCACTCCTGGGAATATATCCAGAGAAAACTAATTCAAAAAGATACAGGCACTCCCAAGTTCACAGCAGCACTAGTAACAATAGCCAAGACACGGAAACAAGCTATATGTCCATGGGCAAATGAATGGATAAAGCAGATGTGGCACATATATACAGGGGAATACTACTCTACCATAAAAAGAATGAAATAACGTCATTTGCAGCAACATGGACAAACCTAGAGATTATCATACTAAGTGAAGTAAGACAGACAGAAAAAAAAATACCACATGATATCAGTTATGGGGAGGATCTTAAAGAATAATACAAATGAACTTATATACAAAACAGACCCACAGACATAGAAAACAAACTTATGGTTACCAAAAGGGAGAGTGAAGTGGGGGAGGGAGGGGAAGGGGAGACAAATTAGGAGGTTGGGATTAACATATATACGCGACTATATATAAAGCAGATAAACAACAAGCTCCTACTGTATAGCATAGGGTACTTACATATCCAATATCTTGCAATAACTTTTAATGGGAAAAATCTGAAGATGAATATATATATATGTATGTATATGTGTGTGTTAGTTGCTCAGTTGTGTCCAACTCTTGCAATCCCATAGTCTGTAGCCTACCAGGCTCCTCTGTCCATAGAATTCTTAGCCAAGAATACTGGAGTGGGTAGGCATTCCCTTCTCCATATATGCATGTATATATGTGTATATATTTTTTATGTGTGTATATATATATGTATCACTGTGCTGTACACCTGAAACCAACACAACATTGTAAACCAACTATACTGCAATAAAAAAAAAAAGACCCTCTCCTGTGATGATGGGCCACAGCCCCATTCAACATAGGATCATGAGGGTGAACAATTGATACAGAACAGTCCAAACCCACAAAGCCAGTCTGCCTTCCACTCTGAATTCAATAGGTTACATGAGATATTCAACACTACAAGACAGGCTTTGTGTTAGGTTATTTTTTTCCAAATGGAGGCTGAGGAGTGCTCTGAGCAGGTCTAAGGTGGACCAGAATAAGCGATGAGGTTCAGAAGTGTATTAAATGTATATCTTACTTATGATATTTGTAACCTATGATGCGTTTACCAGGACATGCTGCTGCTGCTAAGTCGCTTCAGTTGTGTCCAACTCTGTGCGACCCCATAGACAGCAGCCCACCAGGCTCCCCCATCCCTGGGATTCTCCAGGCAAGAACACTGGAATGGGTTGCCATTTCCTCCTCCAATTACCAGGACATACCTCACCCTAAATCAAGGGCGATCTGTAATTGGAGCCAGTGAAAAGTGGGCCTCTTGCTATCACCCTGAGACAAGTTACAGCTCCCGGGACTACTTAGTACTGTCCTTCTAGGTTGTTACACTGTCTCCACATTTAGCTTTCAGAAAAGAGCTCCAATTATGTTTCTAACATCCACAAATCCACTAAGTGGATAAGAATTTAGTAACTGAATGCAAAGAAGTATTGTGGGATGGGGTGATGTAGCACAAAAAATTGTCTCAACTGGGTGATTTAAAAATTTCCAGCATCTCAAGCTAATCTTGGGCCAAGGCAAGAACCTTGAAGAATTAAGGCAAGAAATCAGAACTTTTTACACTTCTTCCACCTTCTACCAAGACTCACTGAAACCAAATTTACAGCTCTAATTCTTTTCCTATTGTTAGATGTCCAGTCCTATATCCCCCACCACCACACACACACACACACACATACAAATAAAATGTCTAATTAACTTATCCCTCCACTCTTTTTCACACTAAATCTTGGGAAAGGTTTTACTCCTTTGGCATAGTTGGGAAATCTTGCTCATATCTCAGATCAGAATACCCACTGTTTCCAGGGGAAAATAACATGAATAGAAAGGAAGGAAAGACCCAGATGGGGTCAGAAGACAGACTAGCTGTCCCAACTGAAACCACACAGAAGAGATGTGTGTCCGTGGCCTTTTTCCCACCCCAACAACCATCTACCCCCACTACCACAAACAGCACCTCAAACATTCCTTACTTTGTTTAATACTAACAAGTAGGTCAGCTATTATCACCTTTTCACAGTTGTGGACTCTGCAGCACAGAGAAGGGCAAAGCCCTGCTCAAGATCACACAGCGAATCAAGTTTCAGAATCTGGACCCTCCTGTTCTTCCCAATTTTCAATGCTACCTTTAATGCTCAGCCCATATCTGATATTCCAATGATACTGCTTCAGGTTGAAGGACCATTGCCTTAAACTGTTTGAATTCTTACATCCAAGAATTTTACTGTCGTGCTTATAACATGGGTCATTCACCCACTGAAAAGATACCCTATCCCCTCCGATCATTAGTATCCACTATCCATCCTCAAAACCTAATCCTCCACCCCACCCCAAATGAGGTTAGGAGACCAGGACAAAGCAGAAAGTTCACTGTTCTATGAAGGTTGAAACCAAGTCACAGATAACTCCAATGAGAGCAATCAGTCAAGTCTCCCTCACTGGCAATTCTAAATGAGTCCGCCAGACACAGAGCTTCTCTCCACAAGAATCACCTGAAAGCAACGAAGTTCATCGTCTCTAGATTTACCTGAAAACGAACACGGATACGAGCCTGGGCGCAGCTGTTGCTGCCACTAGCCGTCTGAATCCACCACGGATGACCTCCTAGACCTACCGGGGGCGAGAAGAGAAGCATGGGCAGGTTTAGGTGCGCCCGAGAAGCCGCCCAACGCCGGCCCCTCTCGGGAAAGAGCCACGGGAAGGGGCAAACTCAAGCTCGTCTCCCACACAGGACCAAACCAAGTCCTCAAAGAGACCACACGACTTCCGAAGAGCGGCCCCGGGTCAGTCCACGGCCAAGTTCCTAAAGCACTAACAAGTTTTTGCAACATTAACAGACTCGTCCAGACCACAACAGCGACTAAGGGCCTGAGGAAGTGGACCATACTTGGCAGGAGGCCCGAAGCGCAGGAAGTGGAGGCAGAGGCCACTTGCAGGAAAAGGGAAGAAGTGGCAGGGTTGGGGGGAGGGGGGAAAGACGGAGCGCCGCCCCTTTTTCCTCGGCCCCAAGCGGGTCTGGGAGGATACCCACCCCAATCCTCGTCCGAGTAGGGCCGCCACCGCCAGGTCGCTCTTGGGCCACAGACCTGCGCCGAACTGGGAGTAGAGGCCACTGGCCCGGGACGCGCACCCGCTCCCCGCGCGCGCCCCACTTCGCCTAAGGGGGAGCCCCCTGGAGTGTGGACACCCTTACCTGGGACCCGTCTCGCGCCGCCTGGCCGTCCGCAACCGCCCCTGCTCTTAGACCGGCTCCGCCCGCTTCTTCGCCTCCTCTGGGGGCCGTACCCCAGCCGTGCCCCGCCGATTTGTCATTGAGCAGCCTGCCGGCTTCCCCACCCGTGAGCGCGCGCCCGGCGTCGCCTAGGCAACCCCGCCCCTCCAGAGCGCGCCCTGCCTTCCGCTCCTGCCCGCCCCCCCCCCCCGGAGGCCGCGCCCCTCGCGAGCGTAGTAGCCAATCTGAAGCGGAACTTCCAAGCCTAGGGCGGGAAGGGCGGGCTCGGCACCCTGGCCCCGCCCACCTCCGCTTCTTCCTGTCCGCGGTGGACGCGCTGCACGTGACCGCTGCTGAGGTGAAGGAATCCCAGCCGGTCTGCGGACGCTGGGTGTGGTGGCCAGGGTGTTCCCGCCGTGGGTTTAGGTCAGGGCGAGGCCAGAGCCCTGGAAAGCATAAGGGAAGGTCAGGCCTGATATAGAGAAACCAAAGTAAATCACGGTGCGGCGGCGCGGGACGCGCGGACCAGGGCCTCCCGAGGCGGGACCTCCGCCTGCCGCCTGGACTCGCCAGGCTGATAACACCCCATTAGCAGTCATGCGGCTGTCGGCGCCAGCAATAACCTGGCCCAGGTGACGTACAGAGGCTGGAATCCTCACCCCAGCCTTAGCCTTGATGCAGCAAGTTCAGTGGGCCGATAGGTTTTCCACCCACAGTATGTCCCGTTGCTGCTGCTACTGCTGCTAAGTCGCTTCAGTCGTGTTCGACTCTGTGCGACCCCATAGACGGCAGCCCACCAGGCTCCACCGTCCCTGGGATTCTCCAGGCAAGAATACTGGAGTGGGTTGCCATTTCCTTCTCCAGTGCATTAAAGTGAAAAGTGAAAGTGAAGTCGCTCAGTCGTGTCCGACTCTCAGCGACCCCATGGACTGGAGCCTACCAGGATCCTCCGTCCATGGGATTCTCCAGGCAAAAGTACTGGGGTGGGGTGCCATTGCGTTAAGGTCCTCCAAAGCCGGGGAACTTGTTCTTTCGATCCAAATAGGGTTTGGGTTGATTTTCCTAACTGTCCGTTCCTAGAGCTGAGTCCTACCCTCACTCCACTTGCCTCCGTAGAATTTATGGCCCCACTGGTCCCACAAAAACCTGACGGCATGTCCATCACACACCCTATGGCAATTAATTGTTTAAATGACCGCTTCCATAATCTCTAGGGATGGAAATTATCTCTTGTTCAATTTGATATCCACAGTAGCTAGCATCGGTATAATTCTTTCCTTACTGATAATTATACATCAGGGTGCTGTGTGTATTATGAGAGGCTTTGTGCTGTGATTAAATTGCTATGTATAAACAACAAACAGATTCAGGCACTCTACCAAGAACTGAAACAAAAACAGAAGCTTTTACTTAGTCTTTAAGTAAGGGGCTTAACAACAACAACAAAATGTCACGAGAATATCCTAGTGTTACGCTACTAAGTAGTCTGTTTTGTCCTTCTCATACACATTAGTCTTGTGTGTGTGTGTGTTGCTCAGTCGTGTCCGACTCTTTGTGACCCCCATGGACTGTAGCCCACCAGGCTCCTCTGTCCATGGAATTCTCCAGGCAAGAATACTGGAGTGGGTTGCCATTTCCTTCTCCATAAAGTCTTATATTGCCTGCTCATTATATGACAGAAATTCTGCTGGATGCTATGAGGGATAAGGTAGGAGACTTCTCAAAAAGGATAAAGATGATAATACTAAGTGAAGTAAGTCAAAGATAAATGCCATATGATATCACTTATATATGTGGAATCTAAATTTGTGACACAATTGAACAGAAACAGACATAGAGAACAGACTTGTGGTTGCCAAGGGGATGGAGTGGGAGCTTGGGGTTAGCAGATGCTAAGAATTATATACAGAATGGATAAACAGCAAAGGTCCTGCTGTATAGCAAGGGAACTATAGTCAATACTGTGTGATAAACCATAATGGAAAAGAATACGAAAAAAACGTATATACCTGCATAACTGAGTCAGTTTGCTGTACAGTAGAAATTAAAACATTGTAAATCAACTATCCTTCGATAAAATAAATTTTAAAATAAAAAATTTTTAAAAACAGAAGCTGTCTAGTATTTATAACCTAGAAGGGGAATCAGACGCAAACTTTTCCTATAAAGTAATGACTAAGTGCACAGGTTTAGAATCAGGAAGCATAGATTCAGAGGAAAGCTCTATCACAGAACTAGCAGTGACATAATTAGGAAGTTAGCCTCTGCCACCCTCATAGGCGCAGCACCTGCACCCTGCAGACGTGAAGATGTAAATGTGATCACTTGTACAGCTCTCAGTACAGTGCCAGGGACCTGATGAGTGCTTAACGTTAGCTTCAACCATGATGGCCACCAAAGGCCGAGACGTACACTCAAGGCTATTATAGGACCCTTTAGGAAGAGCAGTCTCACAGAGGACACAGCTGGGGAACACATCCCACCGGGGATGAGCTCTGAGAGGTAACCTGCCTTGGAAGCTCTGAGACTGTTCCTGTCAGGTCTCAGGGGATTCCCTTGTCTGCTGAGCTTCTCCTGAAGGAACCCTGACTCCCCACACACCAGGGGCCTGAACAGCAGGGATACAAGATCCCCAGCAGGACCCTAAAGGTCACTCTTAGCTACAGAAAGAACATTCTAGATGCTCTCCCACCCCCCTCACCCCCCGCCCAAAAGCATTAGTTGAGTGTTGTGTGAGTCTTGAGCACCGTCTGACGTATATTTGCACTTTTCCTTCCCAGGTGCAGGGCAGGCTTGACCTTCCAACCCCTTGTGCTTGAGTGACACTATGTCCCGAGTTCTCTGCAGTGATTTGGAAGTGAAAGTGACACACAGATCATTTTGGGTTGGAGAATTTCTCAGTGAGAGACCCATCTCTATGGCCATTGGGAATGTCTGGGAGTGTGGCTGCTCCATCAGCCCAGGCCCCTGCAATGAGAGCAGCCCCTGCCCCACCCCCTGACCCCCAACCCCAACCTGCGATGAACATTTAGCGTGGCTGAGAAATAAACCTTTGTGGCTTGAAGGCACTGAGAGCTGCTGGGTGTTTGTTGGCTGCAAAGCTTAGCCTCCTCTGACTGATGCCAGGCCTTGATGTGTACCAAGCTGGGGGTGTACTGGCGAACGACTCAGATGAGAGAACCAGTAAATAGACAAGCGACTGGAGAATCCCAGAAAATTCTAATTTAAATTAGGTAACTAAATAATAAACTAAATTAGATAATTAAATAACTCTAATTTAGAGTGAGTGATCAAGAAAAGTTCCTCTCAGGAGGTGACATTTTAGCTAGGACTTGAAGGATGCAAAGGAATCAATCCCAGGAAAGGTTGGGAGTGAGGGGAAAGAGAAACTGTTTTGAGAAGAATAATAAGCTACACAAACTCCTAAGGCAGAAAAAAGTGTGGTCCTTTTGACAACAGACGGGAGGGTGGAGAGAAAGCAGTGGGCCAGGAGGGAAGTGAGACCACATAAGAGGGCAGAGGGAGGCAGGAGTCCAGGTTATACGGAGACTGAATATATTCCAACTGTGACACGAAGCCACTGAGGAGTTTCAAGCCCAGAGGGTGACGTGCTTTGATTTAGATTTTGGAAAGATCACTCTCACTATTGTGTAGAGGATGGGCTATAAGGAGCAGATGTGGGCATGGGGGTTAGAAGGCTGTTACAGGGGTCCAAACAAAGTGAGGCCCACAGGGCCAGAGGTGGGAAGAGAAATCTGCCCTCAGGAGACGGGGAGACCGAAGGAGGAAGGGAGCAAAAGCACTGAAGACTAAAAAGAAGATCCTCTTGCCAACTCCCAGAAAAAGCAGAGGCAAGGCTGCAAGTTGGGACCCCCAGAGACGTCTCGACCCCAGGGAGACGGGTGCTCAAAAGCCAGGCAGAAGGAGGGAGGCTGTGGATAGAGCAGCTGGCCTATTTCCTAGAACATCAGCCAGCAGAAGAGACTTACTCCCATGAGCTGCCGTGTTACATAAATAGATGGTATTAGAAAGAGTCTGACAGCATCCCGGTGGGCCCTTGATACTTGGTGACCATTTCCACTAGAAAAAAAAAGGGGAACCGCTGATCTGTAGATGGTGAAGAGCCATTCTCACCTACTGAAGGTTACAGGAAGAATCTACTGTAAAAGCAAAACCAAACAGGGGTTCATCTCCAGCATTCGCATCATCTTTCCTCTGTTTCCTCAGCTCTCAATGCCCTGCGCTTCCTGCTACCTCATCCTCTTCTCAGGAACAGGTCTCAGGGGCTCACTTGCATGCAGGAATAAATGACCAAAGACAGCTCCGTGGGTACCCACTCCTTCTTGGGGGTTTGCATGGTCTAAAACCAAAAGCTGAAGTCTTAGTCTTAGGGGAGGACCAGAGATCATTAGTTTACACAACTAAGATGGAGTGACTTACCCCTCCCTGGGAAAAGATTTAAGCTCCTGGATTCTCATTCAAGGTGCCAGTTATGCATTCTTGGGATCCTTTTCCAAAGCCTGGGGAGTAGTCCCAAGCCTTCTTGCCCTTGTAGCCTTCTGCTGGCAGCTACCAACAAAAGTCCCTGGCGCTTGCTTGTTCCCAAATGTATTAAAATTCTTGACTTTGGTGTTCAATTTAGTTCCTGTCATTGAAAAAGACTTCCCAGGTGTGATCTCAACCACTTTTGCCAAGTATTTTATCTAGAACTTCTCTTTCCCCATTACCACTTTCCTATGTGGTCCCTACAGCTCCAGCCCAGTTGCAGGAACTAACCAGGTGTCCCAGGAATTGCTCTAAAGGGAATTAGCTAGGGGAGATGTTTTCATCTTCCAGGAGAAATTAATCCACATGGGAAACATGTTAGAAAAAACTGATTCCTTGCTATTTTGAATAGTTGAATCAGTTGCACTTATCTTTCTGCCATCACAGCTTATCACGAGCTAGCTCCCTAGAAATGAGGACAAGTTTGTCTTGTCATTAAGCAATGTCTTCATCATTATGACTAAACCCCACCACATGCCAGCTCACGCTCTCCGCTTCCAACTTTGTGGACACGTGCTCTGTGCTTCTGAAACTCTGCACAGAAAACCACTGCCAAGATCCAGTACTGACCTCTAGGTAACCAGAGAAAAAGCCCTGGAGAGTGAGTGCTGCTAAGGCCCACAAGGGTGAGAGAAAATGAGATCCAAGTGCCTGCATCCTATGCTGAGCTCGATCCGCCACGGTCTTCCAGGAAGCCGGCCCCCTCTCACAGGATGAACATGCCCTGCCTTTCTCCTAGCCCAGACATTCTCCTGATCTGCATGAGACCCATGAAGCTAGCCAACTCTGGGCAGCTAGGCATGCAGACAAGGACACGAGGACACCAAAACCTGAGTTAGGAAGAGGGATGAGGAAATAAGCGATGTCAGTTGTGTAGAGGAGCAAACTTTGCCAATCCAAAATGTGTCTCTTTGGCTTGAAGATTATTTTGAGCTAAAAACAATCAAGGCCCAAAAGAATCAGACCCTCCCCCTAACTGCTTAAAAGAACTTAGATAGGGCTTCCCTGGCGGTTCAGTGATTAAGAATCTGCCTTGCAATGCAGGGGACAGTGGTTTGATCCCTGGTCCAGGAAGATCCCACATGCTACTGGGCACCTAAGCTTGTGCACCACAATTACCAAGCCTGTGCTCTAGAGCCCGTGAACCGCAACTACTGAGCCCCACGTGTCCTAGAGCCCGTGCCACAAGGGAAACCACCACAATGAGAAGCCTGTGCACCACAACTAGAGAATAGCCTCCAGGCACCACAACTAGAGAAAGCCCACCTGCAGCAATGAAGACTCAGCGTGGCCAAAAATAAATAAATTAAAAAAAAAAAAAAGAAAGATGGAGGACCTGTTGCAGGATGACCCACCACTATAGAAAAACATAATAGAATAGAAGACCTCTGCATCCCTCTGTCACTGCACAGCTCAGCAGACATTTGTTTACCAAACATTTGCTCGTTTCATCTTCCTATAAACTACCTTCCTCCTCTCTGAAGTCCCCACCCTACCCCTTCTCCTCTAGAACGGCTAACCCTCAACTACCTAACTTGTTCTGGGGCTCCACATGCTTAGAGAGAGGCCCTGTATGTACGTAATTAAATTCATTTCTCTTGCTAATCTCTCCCATGTCTAGTTAACTCTTAGACCAACCAGAACCTACAAGCGCCAAGGAAAGTCCTTCCTCCCCAGCAGCTCAATGCCTTCCAGGGGCCTGTGCTGCGGAGCCTGTCCTTTGCTCTCTCGTGCCCTTTGCTGTGGCCTATGGGGCTGCTATTCATCACTTTATAGATGAGGAACTTGGGCCTCAGGGGCCCACAGGACCAAAGGGAAAAGCCAGGCTTGATGCTTGGCCTTGACTGGCTCTGTTCTTGAGCCCTAGTGCAATCACACCAATCCTGGCGGCGGGCCCCCCTCCTCCCTACTCCCACCCCCCAACCACTGCCCCAGCAGTGTGGTCCAGGGAACCCCAGGCCTTTTCATCACCACCTGCCTGCTCCTGGGAGAGGGGTGGAACTGCATTTCAGCCCCTGCCCCAGCAGCTGGGGAGGGGCCCCACAGTCAACCTGCTCTTGCAGCCACTGTCACTCTGCCCCTCCCACTCATAAATGACAATCCCCCACCCCCGCCGCCATGACTTTTTCATGGAACAAAACTTTTTTAATGTGCTTTTCTTTTTTATGGAGAATCCCATCTCCTCCCTTCCCTGCAGCTGTCCCAGAAAGCAGGACAAGGCTACCAGGTCAGAGGTCTGAGGGATGTGGGGTGACTGGCAGGGGATAAGGGACCTCTGAGCCTGGAGACTTGCTTTCGAAAGAAAGCTAACTATTATCAGCAGAATCACCCCCGGCCCCAAGTCTCTCCTCCAGAAGCAAGACCATCAAAATATTAATGTCTGCTGCAGGGAACCTGGGTTCAAGCCCTGGTCTCAGCATGGCCAAAAAAGAACATCTCTGGGCTGGGGCTTGGGGAACAAGTCCCTTTTCTAGCATCCATTTTTCTGGGGAGTTTTAATTCTTTACAATGGCCAAGAAGAAACTGGGTAGACAGGAACAAAATGAAAGTGGCAATGAGGTGAGTATGGCCCCAGGGCTGTAAATCTGCAGGCTCCCAGGGAGGCTGGGCCCCCATTGGGACGGTGAGAAGATGGCGAGAGTCACACTCCCAGGACCTCCTTCCAAAACCCACGCAGGAGGCAAATCCAACCACAATGGGTGACACTCGGGCCAGAATCCGTAGGAACCAACCTAGGGGGCTGTGCAGACCCCCTGTACACAGGAAGGGCCAAGCATCCTGAGGCCAGATTCCTGCCCTCTGCCCCTTGGGCCGCTGCCCTCACCTTAGACAGGCAGGAGATGAGGCCCAGAGCTCAGGAAGCCACAGGGGTGGGTTTGAGGCCATGGGGAGCCTCTCAACTGAGATTGGGGCCTGCCCTGCCCCTCAGCCCTTCAGGAGAGCACATCACCAGGTCCGGGGCTGAGTGGTTCACAATGCCCTTTGGCATCTTTCATGGAGCACAGTCCAAGAGGGAGGTGAGATTTCCTATTCATAGGTAGGTCAGTGAGGTTGAGAGTTCAAACCAGCTGTGCCTGACAAGTCCACACACTCTTTATCCCAGTCCCGTGGCAGCAAGGCTATGTGACCTTGGCCAAGTCACCTCCCTTCTCTGGATCTGGGTTTCCTCTGTCTGATGACAGTCTCAAGTCTGCCGAGCATGTGCTATGGGCCAGAGCTCTGCCAGACACCAGCTGTCAGGGAACAGTGTCTCTCACATCCTCTGCTCTCACCCCTCCTGCGGGGGTGCCCACACAAGGTGGACACCACTCCTTTGGCAGAGCCAGCTCAGCTCCCTGCTGCTGAGGCCTCCCAAGACTCCTGGCCCCACAGTGTTCTGCTCCCATCTCATCACAGCCTGAAGTCTTCTCTTTTGTTAGAGGAGTGGCCGCCATCTAAATGCAAGGCTAGACAATCTCTCCCCAGATGACCTGGTGCTGAAACGTGGGAGATCAGGTCCTTTGGTTCACTGGAGGTCTGATGGCTGTTGTCGGCCACTCACATTTAAATATTAATTCCTTTAAGTGCCTGCTACAATGAAATGCTCGTTAACTAATGGATGGATGGATGTGTGGGTGGGTGGATGGATGGGAGGATGGGTGGATGGATAGATGGATGGGTAGATGAGTAGATGGATGGATGGTGAATAGATGGATGGATGGGTGGATAGGAGGATGGATGGGTGGATGGGTAGATGAGTGGATAAGTAGATGGATGGATGAGTGGATGAATGGGTGGATGGGTAGATTGCTGGATGGCTAGATGGGTGGGTAGATGAGTAGATGGATGGGTAGATGAGTAGATGGATGGATGGGAGGATGGGTGGATGGATGGAAGGATGGGTAGATGAATGGGTGGATGGATGGATGGATGGGTGGGTGGATGGGTGGGTGGAGGGATGGATGGGAAGATAGGTGGATGAATGAGTGGATGGGTAGATGGATGGATGGGTGGGTGGAGGGATGGATGGGAAGATAGGTGGATGAATGAGTGGATGGGTAGATGGATGGATGGATGGGTGGGTAGATGAGTAGATGGATTGATGGATGGATGGGAGGATGGAGGGGTCGGTAGATGAGTGGGTGGACAGATGCATGGGTGAGTGGATGGATGGGAGGATGGATGAATGAATGGGTGGCTGGGTGGATGGATAGGTGGATGGATGGGTGGTTGGGTAGATGGATGGATGAACAGTTGATTGGGTGGATGGACAGAGGGGCAGATGGCTGGGTGTATGGATAAGGGAATGGAGGAATTGGAGGAATACGATTAGGAGGCTCCATGATGAGAGAGTGCCATTCACTGAACTGGAGACACCCTGATGAGGCAGGTGTGAGGTGGTGGACACAAGAGAAGGGCAGCCAGAGGGTTGTCTGGAGGTGTTGAGATTACAGGCAGGAGACAGAGAAGACACAAGACAGAGAAGGCACATGCAGTGACCAACGTGCCAGATTGGGAACACAGACCCCCAACGTTTCAACAGTGGCAGTCTTCCACTGGAGGCCCTGCGTGGCACACACAGCAGCACGGCCTATGGCCCATATGGCCCCTGCTGTCGGCCTTGTCAACTCACATGGGGTGGTGGCTTGACCCAAGGCCACCACATATGTCTCAGTAGAGCTGTGACAGGCTGGGCTCAGGCTTTGATGACCAATGCCAGCAGGCCCCTGCTCTGGAACACCCAGAGCATCTGTTCACTTGCCCCTCCCTCAGTGGACAAAGTCCCAAGACTACTAAGGCTGCAACATCAACTAGAGATGCAATATTGGGGGCATATCTATACTACAAATTATTCATTGGTGAAATTCAAAATCAGCTAGGGATCTTGTACTTTTACTTGTAAAATGTGACAATGCTACCCAAGCCCAGGGGTCTCTGAGTGGGCAGATCTCAATGGTCCACACCCACCAATGTTGTCAAAGCCCCGGCTGCAAGGTTTGCTGAGAAGGGAGGCCAGAGTGGCAGGCTTGGACAGAGTGACTCCCTCCCAGGGCATGCAAGAATCCCCCCCAGCAAGGACAGTGGGGCTCAGTGAGATGGTATGTGGCAGCTCTACCCCTCGGGAAGGTGGGTGCAGGGAGGCGCCCTCCAGGTCTTATCCAATCCCAGCCCCTCCTCTAAGACTAACTCTCCTGGATTCAGGCCTCTCTCATCTGTGCACACATTTTCACCACCAATTGCATGGCTCCTTGTACTCTTCTGCTGTCCTGTGGGTTGGAGAAGCCCCAACTGAAATCATTAGACCCCAGCAGACTGAGTGCTTGATGCTACAGCCCAGCGTGATGCGCTGAAGCCAGCTCTCAGCCAGAATGTAAGGCTGACTTAAATCCTGGCCTGCCGCAGCCTAGCCGAGGGACCTCAAGCAAGACGTGTCAGGGCTCTGAGCCTCAGTTTCCTGTCTGCAGGAGAGTCAGCTAACACAAGTAACACAAGATATGGGGTAGCGGGGAGAGTTAAATAACACAATGCAGAGAGCTCGCTGCCAATCTGGCCTGTAGGGAGGCCTTGGTTCACATCTGTTTCCTATATTTTGTTTTGAATTAATTTATTATTTTTTAACTGTGGTAAAATACACACTATAGGGGACTTCCCTAGTGGCCCAGTGGTTAAGTCTCTGCCTTCCCATGCAGCAGGTATGGGTTTGCTGTCTGGTTGGGGAACTAAGATCTCACATGCCACACAGCCAAAAAAAAAAAAAAGACAAAACATACCAAAAAAAGACAAAACATAAAAAAACCCCAAAATATACACTATAAAATTCACCATCTCAACCATTTTTAAATGCACAGTTCAATGGCACTAAGCACATTTACATTCTTGTACAGCCATCACCACCATCCATCTCCAGAACTCTTTCCATCCTGTACGACCAAAACTCTTCCCATTAAACAGTAACTCCCAGGACCCTCCTCCCCACCGGCCCCTGGCTCCCAGCCCTCTTGGGGCTCAGCTCCAGGGGCAGCTGTGCCTCTATGAATCTGACTCCTCTAAGGGGTCTTGTGTAAATGGAATCACACAGTGTCAGTCTTTTCTAACTGGCTTCTTTCACTTCCCTTAACATCCTCAAGGTTCATCCATGTAGTAGCATGTGTCAGAATTTCCTTTCTATTACATACATATAATAGTATTCTATTACAAACATATAATAGTATGTAACAGAGTAGTATTCATTACATACATATAATAACCACATACATATATATGTATATAGTTATTTTATTCATCCAACAGTGGACACTTGGGGGTGCTTCTGCCTTTTGGTTATTATGGATGCTGCTGCTGTGGACACAGCTTTCAAATATTTCTTTGAGACCCTGCTTCCAAATCTTTAGGTTTCACACCTAGAAGTGGAATTGCAATCATACAGTACTTTTTAACTTCTTGAGGGACCCCATGCTCTTTTCCACAGTGGCTGTACCATTTCACATTCCTGCAGTGTAGGAGGGTTCCACTCTCTCCACAGCCTCGCCCACCCTTACTTTCTGCTTTTTCATAGTCATCGTCCTAGGGGCTTGAGGGGAGCCAGTTCCCCCTATTTCTGGACCTGCTCCCAGCAGCAAGTTGTGGCTGTTAGTCCTGTCAATCTGTCCTGAGCTTCCTCCCCTGGTACTCTGGGTCCCTGGGAGGCAAACACTTTTTCTCTCCCTGCGAGGACCACTGACTTTGCTCCTAGTTCCCCAGAGGGGTCTTCTCGCTCCTCTTGGAGCTAAGCCCTCACTGTCCCACCCAAAAGCAGTCAGCGTAGCAACTTGAAGTCCACCTCAAGGACACCATTTCCCCAAGTCCCCAGCACTCACACTCGATGCCTGGAAGCCACCCCCTCACTAACCCAGCAGCACACAGGGCAGAAGGCACAACCATGGCTGGCATATGGTCAAGGTAAACACTACTGGAGGGAAGGGCCTAGAATGATCCAGAACAAGACTGGGAAGGGGGCCTGTGTGTATCCTGCTCTTTTTTACATTAAGGGGGCTGCTTCAGCAGGACTTTGGAGCCACGGAGACCTGGGTTCAAATCCCAGCCCTACCAATATCTGCTGTGTGACGCCACGAAAGCCCCTTCATCTCTCTGGGCTTCTCCCTGTGAGAAGGCCAACACCTAAAGCCCAGGGGCACCATGCAGCCTGGCAGTTGCTGCACCCACCCGCCTGCCTCTGTTTCACACAGAAACTGCACTCTGCCCACTCTTACCTTAGCTGCCAAAATCCACCTCCACGTTCAGACCATCAGAAGGAGCAAAGTGCTAGACTGAAAGGATAACACCCTCCTCCTCTGACTCGGGCCGGTCGGTTCTGAAGGGAAAAAACAAGCCCTCTGCAGCCCCACCTCCACTTCATCCTTTCTTTGTGTTCGGGCTTCTAAGGAAACAAAGGGTCCCACGGTGGTTTCCTTCCAGGGTCCCCCCTCCCTCCCAAAATTCCCCAAAGGCTGCCAAACTCGGTGAGAAGAAAAGTGAACCATTTCCTGGAGGAGGCCAGCACATTTCAGACATGGAACAGACACAGCTGCCCCTGTGGTCACCCCCTCAGTCCCTCCACCTTTAGACACACGTCACCTGGGCTACACACCCATTAGCACATGGCCTCCCGGAATGTGCTGAGATGCCCAAAGATAACGTGATGGGAGTGGAGACAGTCACCTCCACCACGCTTGTCGCTCCTGCCCCCACCAAATCCTGGACCCCAAACATATGAGGGGCAGGGGTAGACATGATCGGGCACTTACTGAACACCCAGAGACTCCAGCATCCAATAAGCAGTCATTTCATGATGCTATGCCGACCACATGCCAGTAGCTGGGCATTGTGCCTGGGGCCAGGGGGAGCCTAGGGATAGGGACTCAGGGAAGGCGCCACCTGCTCTGCCCCCTCCCCTTTCCCCACTGGTGCTCAAAGCTCTGCCCACTGGAAGCTGAGACGGCAGGGAAAGCAGGCAGAAAAGCGAAGTCCAGAAAGCAGCTGGCGCTCAGTAGACAGACACACAGGGTGTTGGCGTAGGATTAGAGTTCAACCCAAGCAAGTGGGCAGGCACAGGGGAAGGGAAGATGAGGTCCTTCCATCTTCCTTCCCCAGTCCGAGTACAAAACATCTCCGGAGAGGGCTCCAAATGCTCCCCTTTTCATCCCAGGATGGGTGACGGGGACACCTGGTCCAGGTGAAGGCCTGGACCAGAGGTTCTCCCAAAGCCTCCCGTCTCTTCCCCTTTCCCCTCCTTCCACTCCCTCCTGCCCCTCCACAATCAAGGCCTGGCCTTGTCCCCTCAACAACTTCCATGACCTCCTTGTCTCCCAGGCAAGTCCCAGATCCCAGCCTCCTCCTGCTCCCTGATAGCACCCAGCACCCGGAGGGGCACCCCTGTCATTCACCCCCCTCCGCCTCCCTTCCCTCCCCTGGAGCTCCCCACTATCTACTCCTCAGTCCCCGGAGAGGTGAGGTGCCCCCTCCTCCAGTGTGTTCCACCTGAGTGGCCTCACCCCTGGTATAGAGCAGGAAAGACTGATGGCTTTATTTAGCACCTATTGTGTGCTGGCGCTTCCACGAAGGTCACAGCAAACAATCTTCATACTCGATCCCTGACATGGTACTGTCCCATCCTACAGAGCAGGAAACCAAGGCCTTGAATGAGGAGCGGGTTTCAGAGAACTTCAGGGCGAAGTGGAAATGCAGCAGAATGAAGCAGGCGACCAGGTGTGTCCCATGGCAGGTGGAGCTTTGCAGAACCAGGCTAGAAAAAGCAAAGAGGATCCTGCCAAACACAACGGTGGGAGAGGAGGAGGAGGGCACTGGAGGCTGGGGTGCTGAGAGAAACAAAGGCTGGGGGTGGGGAAGCCCAGGAAGGGGTGGGCAAGGCTGAACAGGGCTGTCTCAGAGGAATTGGAATGGCTTTAGCAAATTCAGCAGAGCAAAGACGGTGTGCTATGGACACGGGGCAATGTTGGGGCAGTGGGAGGTGGTGTTTCAGAGTTGGGGAGCCCTTCCTGACAACCCCACATGGAAAGTCCTGCCCATGGGGCTGCGGAGCCAGCGGGAGAAACTCGAACATCCCAGCCTCCAGAGATGGTTCTGGAAGGCAAAGCCACTATCACCACCCTTCCACAGCCCATCTCTGCCTCCCCCAGGAGTCCTCCCACGCTCAGTAACCTCTGACTCAGCTTCTCTTATCTTCGGCTCTGGTCTCTGTGACTGCAGTCAGAGCTCCTATGAGGGGTGTATGTGGAGGAGTGGGGAGTGTACCTATCTGTACACAGGCATGAGCCAGGGTGGGCCTGGTGGACTCTTTCTCTGAGGCCCACCCACCATCTGTACCCAGCTCTGGCTTCAACAAGCTCAGCCTCCTGACTGGTTGCAGCAGAAGTCCCTGCACCCCCACCTCTCTGCCAGGGAGTACATGCCCTCACTGCACGTGGAGAGTGACCGTCAGCCCAGTGACCAAGGAAGGACACCTGTCTTGAAATGGTTGCCAAACCCACCCAAAGGAAATGACCACAGACAGAGGAGGCCTGTCTAGGCCCCCCACAGACAATCTGGGGGGCGTCCCAAGTCATGCTCCCTGCACTTGTCCCAGAGCCATCAGAGGGCAGCCCCAGACACTGAGCCTGCACGGAGGCCGGGCAGCCAGCACACCGCTGCCTCTGCCGGCAAGGCTCCCCAGGCACCTGGCTCTAACCTTAGCTGATACCTCAGCCCTCACCTTGACTACGTGATATAGCAGCCCTGGAACTGCCTGGGCTGATGCGCCTGTTGCTTGGGACACAGGATATGTGGGTCTGGGGGAATGTACAAAGGAGACACAGCTGCCTGGAGAGCTCCTCGCCCGGATTCAGCCCTGCTGCTCTGGGTGGAGGTAAGGCATCTCGGGGGTGGGGCGCCTGGCCCGCTTGGCAGCAGCCAATCCCAAACAATAGCCACAGCATACACCCTGCACCTTCCATCTCACAAGAGCACAAAGGTCTGGCCATACTGCTGGAAGACGACTTCCCCTCACGTCCCACATCAATTGGGCTTTGGAGTCCACAACCCAACTGCTGAGTCAGCACTCCTGAGTGTCCTATAAGGGCTTAGACGGGGAGGCCGTGACCCCAAAGCTGAAACTGTCAGATACCTGTGCCCGCCTGTGTGATCTGCCTGGACTGGCCCAGGCCATAAAGTGTCTGCTATGATTTATCTTAAGAGAGGAGTCCAGCTGTGTGCAAATGAGGGATTAGTGCAAACTAAAAGCTTAAGAATCCTACTCAGCCATAGAAAAGGATAAAATAATGCCACTTGCAGCAGCATGTATGGACAGAGAGGTTGTCCTATCGAGTAAAGTCAGAGAAAGACAGATATCATATGATATCGCTTGTATGTGAAATGTAAAATATAACACAAATGAACTTATCTATAAGACATACACAGAATCACAGACATAGAGAACAGACTTCTCCCAGGGTGCCCAGGGAGACAGGTGGGGAGGGATGGGCTGGGACTTCGGGGTGAGCAGATGCAAACTATTATCTACAGAATGGACAAACGACAAGGATCTACCATAGAGCTGTGTGCTGTATAGCTCCTGCTGCTGCTGCTGCTAAGTCACTTCAGTCGTGTCCGACTCTGTGCGACCCCAGAGATGGCGGCCCACCAGGCTCTGCCGCCCCTGGGATTCTCCAGGCAAGAACACTGGAGTGGGTTGCCATTTCCTTCTCCAATGCATGAAAGTGAAAAGTGAAAGTGAAGTAGCTCAGTCGTGTCCGACTCTTTGCAACCCCATGGACTGCAGCCTACCAGGCTCCTCTGTCCATGGGATTTTCCAGGCAAGAGTGCTGGAGTGGGGTGCCATTGCCTTCTCCAGCTCCTACAGGGAACTATATCCAATATCCTGTGATGAACCATAATGGAAAAGAATATGGAAAAGAAAGTACATACATGCATAACTGAGTTACTTTGCCGTACCGTAGAAATTAACATGACATTGTAAATCAACTACACTTCAATTAAAAAAAAAAAGCTTGAACCCAGCCCAAGGCGTGTGGACATTGGTACCACGGGTCTCCACCCTATCCTTTGCCACCTAGAGACAGGCCCTGGCTCTGAGGAGCAGCAGTTTTCTGTGTGAGCCCTGCCACCTCCCTCATGGACTGAATGCTACAGCAAGTCCCCCTGTCGTCCATGGTCATGGACGACATGAACCATGGTCATGGTTCTTATCACAGACCTAAAAAATAAGATTCCCTGGAGGGGGAAATGGCAACCCACTCCAGTATTCCTGCCTGGAAAGTTCCATGGACAGAGGAGCCTGGCGAGCTACAGCCCTTGGTGCAGCAATGAGTTGAACACAACTGAGTACTGTCCCAGCAAAGCGGCAGTGCAACCCTACTCCCTTCTCCAAAGCTGCAAACAAGAGAGACAAGGACCGGGTTGGCGAGGAAACACTGCAGCCGGCAGTGGCCTCCCCGGGCTCTGTTGCAAGGACTCACTGCGTGAAGATAACAGGAAGCAAGACTGCTTTCCACATAGGAGGGTGGCTACCAGCTCGGGACGGCTTCCCCACACGTCAGGACTGTCCCAGGGCTTCCCAAGCCTGTCTTCGGCCAGTCCCACAGCTGCCCTCCTGAGTCCCTGCATCACCTCATCTCACAGTAGAGAAAAGAGGTACCGTGACTGAGCTGTGTGCCCAGTAAGCAGCAAAGGTGGGATCTGGACCAGGGCTGCGCCAGAGAAAACTCAGCCTCACAGCGCTACCACCAACCAGACAGAGAAGCTGCCCCAGGGGCACAAGGCCAGGAAGTCAGACAGAGAAGCTGCCCCAGGGGCACAAGGCCAGGAAGCAGCTTGGCCAGGAGACAGGGGTAGGGTAAGTCGATGGGCCACAAGACAGTGGATCAAGGAGCTGGAAGCAGCAGGGCCCCAGACCATGCCCCTCACCAGCTCTGCTGAGGGAACAGCCTGACGTCAGTGCCTGCTGTGTGTGCTGAGAAGCCAAACCCAGCCTGGGTCTGAACCCTGCTGCCCCCACTGCAGCTCCCCTGGTCCCTGTGTTCAGGTGGAAATGCAAGAGTGATCCATGCACAGCTATCCACTGAAAGGTGAGGACGTCACCAAGGTCAGAGCCTCGCTCACGGGAAGCAGGCAGTCTGCTGGCTGGACCTGCGTTCCTGGGGATAGAAACAGGAATGTCAACTCACAAGAAAAGGAGTGTCACCCTCCCCCCTCCCTGGCAGCTGTGACCCAGATGGGTGAGCAGGACTCCCAGCAACCCGGGCCTTGAGGGAAGGACAAAGATCCTTCCCAGCATCTTCTCAAAATCCTACCCAGAAGCATCGCCTGTGTTATTATGTCAGAAAAGGGGTTCCTATCCACTCCTCTCTGTTCACCCAAGGTCAATATACACTTTTTTTTCTTAATGGTGAGACATGGTCATTTAGGAAATGATTCTTTAAAAACAACTTCTCACCAGCTGTTTGGCAGAATCCCTTCAGGATTTTTCCTAGGAGTACATCCAACTTTGGAGAAGGCGATGGCACCCTACTCCAATACTCTTGCCTGGAAAATCCCATGGACGGAGGAGCCTGGAGGGCTGCAGTCCATGAGGTCGCTAGGAGTCAGACACGACTGAACAACTTCACTTTCACTTTTCACTTTCATGCATTGAAGGAAATGGCAAACCACTCCAGTGTTCTTGCCTGGACAATCCCAGGGACGGGGGAGCCTGGTGGGCTGCCGTCTATGGGGTCACACAGAATTGGACACGACTGAAGTGACTTAGCAACAGCAACAGCAACATCCGACTTAGCGCAAGCCAGAATGTTCTGTCTCCTCCCCGCGCTTTGTGCAGATAAGGCAGCGCTGTGCAGTGACCCCAGAGTGCACAAGCCGGCTGTGACCTTGGTCAGGCACTTGGTCTCTCTGAGCATCAGTGTCCTCCTTGGATTGTGGGCAAACCTCCCCCTCCCCCACGCACATAAAGCAAGTTCTTCTTACTGTTATCTCTGCATTGGTCACCGTCATTGTATTTGACAGTGAAAACTATTTTCTGGCTTCTTGCTTCCAGAGACCCTCTCAGCCCAAAATGCCTGCTATTTATTTCTAAATGTGTATCTGTTTTTCATTAAAAAAAAAAAAAAATCCTAGGTCTTCCTCATACCTCTGCCCCCCACACATCCCAGCTCCCAACCATGTACTTGATGATGTTCCCTTTCGTGGATACATCTGTTGTGATGGGCCTGATAGTCAGTAAAACCATTTCACTGAGTTTTAAAAATCACCCACTTAAAACTGTAAAGTAAAACCTTTTTTCTCCAACCTCTGCTCTGTAAAAGCACTTGGGGTTCAAGAAATTATGTCTTCATGGGGGAAATCTGCAAGTGCTGATCTGCAATAGGAATTCATCACGTGAGCAGAAACTCACCGGCCTGAGGGCTCCCTGGATAACACTGGAAAGTTTATAGATATTTCTGGCAATTCAGAAAAAAACCTCAATGATGGTAAATAATTTTTATGTTCTTACAAGACAAAAAGCCAAACCAACAGGAACTCTGCAGAACTTCATCTTCTTTGCTACAGAAGAAAGAGGGATTGCTTGGTCTTGGTTTTCATCCTGTAATGCAGGGATCCCCAACCCCAGTACCAGTCCATGGCCTGTTAGGACCTGAGCCTCACAGCAGGTGAATGGTGGGTGAGCGAGCCAAGCTTCTCTGTATTTTCAGCTGCTCCCCACAGCTGTGTGAGAATTCTTCTGTAACCATCTCGCCCTACCTCCAGCCATCTGGGGAAAAATTGTCTTCTGCGAAACCAGTCCCTTGCACCAAAAAGTGTGGGGGACTGCTACTGTAATGTATCTCCAGCCTCAAAAACACATTTTCCATTTACATTCAGCTGACTCATGGTGAGAAAGCAGCCCAGGTCTGACGTTTGCTGTTCTCCTCTCCTCAAAGACGACCGCCAGGGCAGGGCACTGGGGGCGGCTAGAGACTTAGTTCTAGACTGAGTGGCCCCCCGCCTTGTTGTTCCATCACCTGAGTCAGACCAGGGGACCCGCCCCATCTCTGATGACAGCAGGTGAGTTCTGGACCAGGTGCTCCCATGGCAGCACGGGGCATTTGATGGGGACAGAAACACAGACTCTAAGGAGCAACCCCTGGTGGCTCAGTTGGTAAAGAATCTGCCTGCAATGCAGGAGACCCAGGTTCAACCCCTGGGAGGGGAAGATCCCCTGGAGAAGGAAATGGCAACCCACTCCAGTATCCTTGCCTGGAAACTCCCATGGACAGAGGAGCCTGGTGGGCTACAGTCCACTGGGTCGCAAAGAGTCAGACACGACTCAGCACTAAACCTACCACCAAGGACTAAGATAACCTGTCAGAGGTCAGCTGGCTGGGGGTTCTGAAAGCTTGCCACACACTGGAATCATCCAGGGAGCTTTAAAAAATTTTGGATTCCGAACCCAACCTGCAAGGACTCTGACTGAGGTGTTGGGGTTGAGTTGAGGGATCTGCTTGTTTAGCCAGCAGCGCTGCATTGGGAGACCCCCGCCCTGTCCTGGTCCCTTTAACTGATAAAACAGACCTGGGTCCAGGTGGAGAAATGAATTAGGTACAGTCACCTGGGCTTATTTACACTACAGAACCGAAGTTCCCCTTTAGTTGTTACCTGTGCCCCCCCAAGCATGACCCCCTACCCAAGCGTGACTCTGTCTTCACTTCCTGCGAAGACACCCTTCTCTGAGCCTCAGCACAGGTGAGAGGGGGCAAGCAGCAGGTACGCACACATGGTGGTTGTTGCCCGAATATGCCAGCCCTGCATCTCTATCAGCCCACCTTTATCCTGTGAGGGGCAAAGTCATCATCCCCATTTCACAGATGCTGGGTCATCTGGTCAAGGACATATCTGCATAAATGACAGAACTGAGCTTTGAATCCAGATGGTCCCTTCTGCGGTTCATGCTTAAATCCACTGGGGGCCTCCAGCATCCATCTAGTTCAGAGTTCTGTTCCAGCCTCCTCCTCCCCCATCTCTCAGCCAGCCCAATCTTCACCTGAAAGCTTATTCCCAACGCTTCTCTTTCTCTCATTTTCAGCTGTCATTTAATTAGCTTCAGCCCAGGGACCTCTGGTCCACTCTCTGGCTCTTCCAGGGTTGCTCCGTGTGTCATGTCTGTGCCGTGTGACTGTATGGCTAAGTGAGTAGTGTTTGGGGTCAAGGCCACAGGGCCCAGCACACAACCATCCTGGGAGGTGCCCATGGCAGAGTGACGGTGGATGGCCTGAAGCCCAAGTGCAGAGCCAGGCTCAGTCCCAGCTGCTCCCAGAGGGGTATGTGCAAACATGCAAACCCATGATGTCCCTGAGGCAACCATGGGGCCAGCAGTCAAATGAGGCCAGAGAGATGGGAGGAGGGAGGCTGGTCTACCAGGCCTCAAAGGGCATGGGAAGGCACTTGGCTTCAGTCCTGAGAAATGAGAAGCTGCCAAAGCTTTGTGGCAGGGAGACTCCACCCTGTGACCCACTGTCTCCATGTACTGGGCAGGCCAGACTGACGGTCCCCTAAAGGCAAGAACCTCATACAGTTCCTGGGGTCACTGAGTGATAGGCAGAGGCATTTCTTGTACTTGTTGGTTTGTTTATTATCATTTGCTACTTTGCACCAGTTAGTAGAAGAATGAGAGGTACTCCAAAGTGAAATCATGATTTAAAGCTGACAAATGTCTTGCTTCTGCCCCAGTAAACACACCATCCACGACACATGCTCCCACAATTTATGACAAAGCCAGGAGAGAAGAGGAGTGAGGATTAACCCCATGCCATAGAAGACTTTTGGGGGAGTAAATTAACTGTACATGAGACGAGGAGAAGAAGACTTAGATTTTACATGTGAACTGTTGAAAATATTCTGGTAGTGCCGATTTAAGTACAAACAATGGATTTTGAGTGGCCTACCATTTTTTGAACAATAGCCCATCGTTCAGGAAGCTTCTTGCCCACAATTACAAAAAAAGGTTTGAATTAATGAAGTTTAACTATATTTGGATGCCTCGAAATAAATTGGAATTTGGAAAAGACCCTGATGCTGGAAAGATTTAGGGCAGGAGGAGAAGGCAGTGACAGAGGAGGAGATGGTTGGATGGCATCACCAACTCAATAAACATGAGTCTGAGCAAACTCTGGGAGATGGTGAAAGACAGGGAAGCCTGGTGTGCTGCAGTCCATGGGGTCACAAAGAGTCAGACATGACTTAGCAACTCAACAATAACAACAACAAATTAATCCCAGGGCTCGGTTTATGGGTTCCTAATATTTGGAGGTTACTGTGATTGACCCCAAATTAAACCAATGATCCCACACACACATCAAAATCAGTCCTGATTTTTAGTTGACTTTCAATTTTATGCAGCCCGACACCTGAGTCTACATTTGACTGGGGCCTTTTTACCTTATTAACGTTATCCTTCACCTTTGTGGAGTTTTATAGATGGAAAGCACTCGACCAGCTGCTCTCAGTAGTGGCAGGTTCGTACTGATTCTGTTTCTGCAAAGACAACCAGAAGAAAGAAGACGACTCAACCTCTAAAAACACTAGACTTTATATGTCAACAGCCTTAGGAATATTCATCCCTTCAATCCAGCGATTCGACTTTGGGCAATTACCCATAAGAAACTGATTGCAGAAGAAGCTACGTGGAGTAAGAAAGACAACAGCACCTCTTATCTTAGAAAAGAACAGGAAGAACCTCAAGCTGCAGCAAGGGTTGTTTAGGGACAACCCCGTGGGGCCACTAAAAAGACGCTCACAATGAATTTATGGGGACCCAAGATGGTTCTTTTTATTTCATCACCTTGGAGACATCATTGATTATAAGACATACCACTGTTTCATGTATCACGAAAGAAAAAGAATCTCAGGCTGGGGCAGCTAGTAAGAGGCATCTAAGTAAAATTGGGACCCCCTCCCCCCAAGGGCTATTCCCTGCCAGACGTAGGGAGGGAACAAAATTAGCCCTGAGAACATGAACAAGCCAGGACTCAGGCAGGCTGGAGTCTGAGTTTGCACTAATGCCATGGCCTAAAAACACCATGGGTTGCAACTGAATGTACGTGAAAGTTAATGCAAAGTGCTCTCAAGTTGACAGTGACCCCCAGGCGACCATCAGAAGCCAACAGAACCCCCTTTTGGAAGAGCTGGATTTCAAAACAGGCTGACAGTGCTTGTAAGACAGTCAACTGGGCAGTCAATTCATGACTCAGAGATGTGACAATAAGTGAGTTGCAGGATTAACGTTAAGCAAAAATGCATGCTAAAATGGTACTTGGATAATGAAATGTCTTTTGCAGAGGCGACCATGTGGAATGAACTAAAGTGTTAATAGTGATTTTGTGTAGGTAGTAAGATGAGAGCTTTTCCCCTTTCTCTCTAAACAACTCATTTTCCAGATTTTCCTAAAGCAAGCATGTATTTAGTGACCATTGAGGAAACAGGAGAAATAAAACAGGGTGATGTACATAGGGAGGGAGTGATCAGGGAGGGCTTCTTGGAGGTGATTCCTGAACTGGGAAGGAGGGCAGCAAAGGAGTAGTCAGAGCTGTGCACAGCTTCATCCCACATCAGGGTGGGGCCCAGGTTATGGGGCAGATGCTGGATATGTATTTGTTAAATGAATACACAAGTTGAGGAAAATCTGCTAAAACATGAGCCTAAGTCTCCAGGGGCCTCAATCAGAGTCTGGCTCTTCAGTGGGCCCATTCTCACTGGACTGAACCGCTGCACAGGGCCAGGCTACCTGCTGGGCCAACAGCACGACTCAGGAAAGTCTGCAGCTGAAAACTATAGTTGTGTCTAGTTTCCCCATCTGTGAAATAAGGGTCCTGCCTCTGCCACCCCATGAACTTCAGATGATACAGAGCTTTGAAATATTGAGCCCAGGGCACTTGAAGGGCTGGGGTGCTCCGGGTGTACTCCTGGGAGCCCAGACTCCTCCCTGTAAATGCAGCATCTCTGAGCTTTAGACAAGCTGCTCTGCTCCATTGCTCAGCACACGGGAAAGCTGCCACATCAGCTGCATCCTGCCTGCCTGCCTGTGCTTTCCTGGACACATCTACTGCATATAGGCCTGTGCTAGCAACTGCGGACACAAAGATGAAAGTGGGGCCCTGCCCTCAGGGCGTCAGGAACAGCTAGGCAAGCAAGGATAGGGCCCCAGTGGCTGGTGGTGTGAGCTCCAAGACTGACCGCCCAGCAGGGAGGACAGGCTTCTTAAAGGAGGAATGCCTACTCTACGGCCAAAACAGAGACCAAGGTCACCAACAGGACAGGATAAGTGAGTGTGTTCTGAGTTTTTATACACTGTTTCACTTTACACTTAAAATTCTATGAGTTCATCTCCATCTCACTGACGGGACTGGAGGTGGGAATACTTGCCAAGGTCACGGAGTTTGGGGACAACAGCACCAGGGTTCAAAATTCGCCTGGGAGATGGAGGGGACCACAGAGCACCGGGGCGCCAAGGGTGACACAAAGGGCCATGTGGGCTGTGGCTTCCTCATGAAGTAGCTGAGGTGAGCAAACCCAAATGGGTCTGAAAGGGAAAATGTCCCTGGGCCTTCTGTATAGATCATTCTCTGGCCCAAGTCACTACTAGGAGGACATTCAGAGGGGGACCCTGTCTCCTAGGGCCAGACTCCTGTCCTGGTCCCAGCTGCTCAGGGGAACTGACCATCCAGCAGAGTCCAGTGAGATCTTGAGTCCTTAAAAACAGAAAAGGCGCACAGATGCAGTAGGAGAATGAGCCACAGCAATTCAAAGTGGAAGAATGATGCAACCCAATGCTGGTGGCCGTGAAGGGGGCAACTGACCAGGAACGGGTGGCTAAGAGCCATCCCTGGCTGACAGCTGGCACGGAAAGGGGAGCCTCAGTCCCACAGCTCCAGGGAACTGAATGCAGAGAAGCTAAATGAACCCAGAAGCTGATTCTCATCAGGGCCTTTCAGAAGGGAATGAGGACCTCGATTCTGGCCTGAGACTTGAACAGAGAACCCGCTGAGCACCCCGTGCGCAGGCTCCTGACCACTGTTGTGAGCTGCTACTGTTATGCCAAGTTGGAAAGAAGGGACAGGGGGAGGGGGAAGGGACAGTACAGGGCCCATGATGCTGACCTGGGGACTGGGCCTGGCTGCTGACCCCACATGCTCAGAGCGATGGGGCAGGTGCAAATGGACTCATTCACTCAACCGACTTCCCTCAAGCACTAGCTGCAACATAAATGCTGCCCAGGGGTCCAAGCTCCAAGCTCATGGAGAAAAAGATGGCCAAACAGACTCAACCCAGTGAAAGAAGTCCCCCAGGAACAAAGCCCCTGAAGTGAAGGGAGGTCAGAGAAGGGTCATCAATCCACCAGGAGTTGAGAATGTTTTCCTGGGACTGAAGCCTTGTCTTGGGTCTTGGTAGTTCATGAGGGAGGGAGGCTGGGGTGGTGGGCCGGCCCTGAACAGAAAATGCAGAGATCAGCATGGCAAGTTCTGAGGGAGGGCGGCAGACTGGCAGGGGACCACAGGTGGGCCAGGGCAAGCTTGGGGGGGCTTCCCAGGCCAGCTGAGGATGCTGAGCAGGGGTGAGATCATGTGACACAGACACACTGCAGGCTGCTGCCCAGAATCAGCATGACAGGCCTGCACTGGGGGACCAGGGCACTTATGCTCTGGGTGTATGCCAGCCTCAAGGTGGCTGGGTGGTCAGCACCTGGCACAGAACAAACAACCTCTGTTAGCTTGAAAGGTCAATGTAAAGACAGGGGTAGGTTCTTGAGACCCTAGCCACATCAGGGAAAGTAGCAAAGGAGAGGAGTCTTGTAGAGAACTGAGGGTCCAGGCCTAGGGGCCCAGGAAAGCCAGATGCGGGGGCAGCAGACAGTAGCTTCTCCCTGTGGCTCCACCTCAAACCCATAAGCTGGCTCTGATTCCCTCAGGAGGATGCAGCAAGGACTCATTGGATGGTGACTGGCCATCATATGATTCCCCTGTCCTAGAGGGAGAGAACCACGTCCCTGTCCTGGGGAGCTGCAGAGATGGGACAACATACTCCAAACTTCAACCTCTGCCACAAAGACAGTAAAGTATGGGACAACATATCCCAAATTCTAACCTCTGCCACACAGATCGTAAAGACAGATGACCCTTAGGTCATCTGGCTACAGGATTTCTGCCCATTCCAACAGGGCCCAGAAGACCTGGCCTGGCCACCGCCTCCCTGGGGGGCTGCCAGTCAGTCCCACCCCTAAAGGATTTACTTGCCCCAGTGTGGTAAATATTAGTGGCTCGCATTTCTCTAAACGCAAAGTTTTTTCCATGTATGAATTCATCTCAACCTCAAAATGGTCCTAAGTGCTATTATTAGCCCATTTTGTAGTTGGACTGGCAGAGGGGTTTTGAATTTTAAATTTTGTTTTAGCTGACAAATCCCTCCTTGAAAGGAAACAGTAAAAGAAAAACCAGGATGCAAAACAGATGGATTGGAGCCTGGGAGGAAGGGGTGGAGGGTGAACATGGTGTCCCATATAGTCAACAGTCTCCCCACAGTGACTCCCAAGGGGTCCTAACAAACAAGGGGCCCTGAAGACTGGAGTCTGAGATCAAGGCTCACTCAGCTGGAGTCCCTTTCCTGAGGACCACCCAACTGGCCTGGCTGAGAGGAGGGCGGTGAAGCTGTGGGCGAGCTTTGAGACATGGGACTGTCCACCCTTCACCAGGCTTCACCAACTTCGAGGTGGACTGGGGAAGGCTGGCTCCTGAGTCTGGACCATGGCCCCCACTTTTATTTCCGAAACTCCTTCCTTGGGAGACCCCACACCAGCAGAGCCCGGCTGACGGGCTCAGAGCCCAGCACTTGAGTGTGGCAGAGTCTATTGGGAGCTGGAGGGCAGGAAGGGCGAGCAGCCAGGGCTCTGAAGAGAAAGCCTGGAGAAGGCAGGGAGAGGCCTCCAGCGTCAGCGCAGCTGGCAAGAGGGGCTCCTGGATACCACCACGGCCGGCCCCCAACTTACAGCCCAGGACCTCTGAGGCCAAGAGAGCACACGTCCTGCCCAGGTTTCTCAGCGGCTGGGTGGTAGGACTTGAACTAGAAGCCAGATTTCTTGACCTCTGGCTCCAGCCCTGGCCCCAACAGTATCTGTGAGAATCAGACTATGGCAGGGCCAGACAAGTCAAACGAGAACGAGGGACTCAACTGGAATCTCCATTCTGCTCTGCTGCTGGATGACCAGCGTCAGGAAGTACCTGCTTGTCGCAACTTCGCCAACAGACCCTGCGGGATTTAATACCCTTCAGCGCCCACCCTCCACCTCGGGGTTGAGACACCCTGGCACTCTGCCTCGGCCACTTCACAGACAGCCGGAGAACGGCCGGCGGCCCGCCTGGTGGGGTCCAGCCCCGGAAGCCGCCCGTTCCAGGCACAACCCGGGAGCTGACCGTACACACGAGCGCCTCTCCGCACAGGAGCAAGCCCACCGCCTCCCGCGCGCGCACACACCCGCCCTGTGCCTTCAGTCAGCAGCACCCAAGCTCTCGCTCACAAACTCCCACACTCCCCCGGTCCCCACCCAGCTCGCTCCCACGCCGTCCGCCATCAGCGCAGCGGGCGCCCAAGCCTCACCGCCGGCGCCTGAGCCCCGTGGTCGTCTGAGCCCCCGGGTCTTCTGTGGGCGAAGGTGGGGCACCCGCGGCAGGCCGCGCCTACCACTCTTCGGTCCCGCCCCCTGGGCTGAGCCCCACCCCCTACCGCTCCTCGGCCCCGCCCCCGGCCCGGCTGGAGGATGTGAGCTCACTCCCGCCTTCCTACTCTCGACGCCGCCAGGAAGCGGCCGTTTGAGGTCGCCGCCAGCTCGCTAGCAACGGACCGGCCAGGGAGCCAACAGCGCGCCAGGAACCCGGCTAGAATCCTCTGCCCCTACCCTTCCCGCGCCACACGCAGTAGCTGCTTTCCAAATGGGTACAGAGTGAAGGTGGGCGGCAGGGCTGGCGCTACTCCAGCTCGCAGACGCCCCGCGCCGCCCGGCCTCTCAGGTCGCGGGGAGAGCGCCAGCGCGGACGCCCCGCCCACCGCCCTTCCGGCCAGGCCACGTGACCGCGCGCGCACGTGTTTCGGCCTCTAGGTGCCGCGGGCCGGAAGCCGGTCCCGGCCGGCCCCGGGCCGCTGTCCACCAAGAGCGGGCCCGGGCTAGCTGGCGAGGCGGCGGGTCCGGGAACGGCGCAGAGGCTGCACCCGCCGGAAGACAGGCAGCGGCCTGGCCATGAACCCCAGGGGCCTATTCCAGGACTTCAACCCGAGTAAGTTCCTCATCTACGCTTGCCTGCTGCTCTTCTCAGTGCTCCTGCCCCTCCGACTGGACGGCGTCATCCAATGGAGCTACTGGGCCGTGTTCGCCCCCATCTGGTTGTGGAAGCTTCTGGTCCTCGCGGGCGCCTCTGTCGGCGCGGGCGTTTGGGCGCGAAACCCGCGCTACCGCACGGAGGGAGAGGCCTGTGTGGAGTTCAAGGCCATGCTGATCGCCGTGGGCATCCACCTGCTGCTGCTCATGTTCGAGGTCCTGGTCTGCGATCGGGTGGAGCGGGGGACCCACTTTTGGCTGCTGGTCTTCATGCCGCTCTTCTTTGTGTCCCCCGTGTCTGTGGCCGCCTGCGTTTGGGGCTTCCGACACGACCGCTCCCTGGAACTGGAGATCCTGTGCTCCGTCAACATCCTGCAGTTCATCTTCATCACCCTGAGGCTGGACCAGATCATCCACTGGCCGTGGCTGGTGGTGTTTGTGCCACTGTGGATCCTGATGTCATTCCTTTGCCTGGTAGTCCTCTATTACGTCGTCTGGTCCCTCCTGTTCCTGCGCTCCCTGGATGTGGTTGCTGAGCAGCGAAGAACCCACGTGACCATGGCCATCTGCTGGATAACGATCGTGGTGCCGCTGCTCATTTTCGAGGTTCTGCTGGTGCACAGGCTGGATGGACACAACATGTTCTCCTACATCTCCATATTCGTCCCCCTTTGGCTCTCATTAATCACATTAATGGCCACAACGTTTAGGCGAAAGGGGGGCAACCATTGGTGGTTTGGTATTCGCAGAGATTTCTGTCAGTTTCTGCTTGAAATTTTCCCATTTTTAGGAGAATATGGGAACATTTCTTATGATCTACATCATGAAAATAGTGAAGATGCTGAAGAAACATCGGCTCCAGAAGCTCCTAAAATCGCTCCAATATTTGGAAAGAAGGCCAGGGTGGTGATAACACAGAGCCCTGGGAAATATGTCCCCCCACCCCCCAAGTTAAATATTGACATGCCTGATTAAACCTTTCTTCTGGAGAGTGCTCACAAGTGAAAGAGAAGTCATATATACACAAAATCCACCTTACTTTGGCCTCTTTGCCCATCCATGCCAAATCTGGAACTGAAAACAGGCTTCAAAACATCATTTAATGCTTTGAAATTGCTGCCTATCAGTGACTCATCAGTATTCACCAGAGATGCAGGAGGTTCTTTTACTGTGTAGGTGTGTGTGTGTGCACACGTGCAGTGTGCCTCCATGTGTGAGGAACTTGTTTTCTAGGCTCATGCTTGCAGAGCTAGCTGAGAGCAGTAAATTGAGTTGTTCTGGTAGGTCCTCAAATGGAATAACTACCTGGGGTTTTTTAAAGTGGTACCATACCTATCGAAAGTATTTAGAAAAGTATTTTTATACACTGCTAACGTAAAATTGTATTTCAGATTGTGCCTGCTGTGACATAATAGCAAATGTAAAGAATTCTTTCCCACCACTTGCATATAAACCTCATAGTTGTTATTTTCAGTGTTTCCGCTGTTAAAATGGTTTTTCTTTTGGCTTTACTGATGCTGGTCTTTAATAGCCTAATAGGTGAATTTTTCTAATGCAGTGAGTCCACCCATATTTATATGACCATTTTAGCAATGCAATATATTATGTTGAATTCTAGTTCTGTGCAGTGTATTATGTTAAAGTATTTTAAATTTGTGAAGATACATATGTCTACTGCAGATGTTGTTAAAAATTGCTTAAAATATGAATATGTACCTGGTGTGGGGTCTTATCAGTTCTAGGCATGAATACAGGGATTGAAGATCCCAAGGATTTTACTAGTCAGGTGTTAGATGATTCTATCAGTTGGGAGGTTTCTCTTGGAAGGGACCACTGTCCTTTGGGAACAGGTGACATGCCCCAGTGTGGTATCAGACCCTAAAGTGACTCTGTTATTCAGCACCTTGAATTCTTCCACACAGGCAAGAACATCTCTTCAGGAACAATCAAAAGAAGCAGATGGTTTGTCTATTTCTAAGAATCATAGAATCTTAGTTGGCCGTGATACAATGGTGTTTGTACTTGTCATTGGAAAGCCAGAGAAATTGACCGTAACCTGAAATGGCCAACAGATTCAAGTATTATTTTAAGGCCCAACCTTCTTGATTGGGCAGTGACAGGGAAATAATAGCTCAGGTTATTTTTAAAATAAGTAGTTTTTCTAGGTACTGGTGGTACCAGGGAATCAGAAGGGTGAAAAGCATATCCTAGGAGAGTAATGTTCTTCTGACTAAGAACAAATGAATACTTTCTAAAGGAGGTTACCCTTTAAAAAAAAAAAAAGAGGTTAAAAGTAAAAGGAGTATTGATATTATTACCAGGCTCCATGTGAACTTAAGTAAACAGTCTACCTGGTGAGAGGACAAGCTTGCAGCAAAAGCCAGCCCTTTGGAACCTGGGTCCCTGGTAGCCTAAGGGCGCCGTAGCTCAGTTTAGTCACCTAGGGCTGAACTGAGGTCAGAGCCATGCAAAGTTGCCTCCTGCCAGCTATTAGGATGTGGGAGGTGGCCTGAGCAACAGTGGGTGTAATGTTTCCTAAGCGAGGATTCATTTGCTTTCTCAACAATTATGTATTGAGGACCTACTCTGAGCCAGACATGTATGTGCAGATCCATTGGAGAGCAGTTCAAAGGTGGCCCCAGCCTACTCGCCACAGTAGCCTGCCTACAGGAAAAGCTAGGCCAGCACACATGGGAGGATGCTGCTGGCTCAGGGTGAACTTCACTTGGAACCTCAGGCCCATATTTCTTTCTGGAGCCCTGCCCTGAAGGCCCTTCACTCCTGAATAATACTTCAAATGGCTTAGCTTACACTTTGGGAAGATCTGGGAGGAAAGGAGGTGGTTACCTGAAGAATCAAAGGGCAGGTTCATTGGCAGCATTGGGATAACCCATCCCTCCTGGTTATAGTTTGAGGCCAGGGATGTGTTGACACCTGAAACAATCCTTCCTAACCTGGGAGGTCACCCCCAACACCCTACCCATCTCCTCATTATCCCAGGGTGGCCTGGAGTTGGAAAGCCAGTGCCTAGATGTGATGACACGCTTGCTCACCCATTGGGTCTTCCCCTGTCAAGCCACTTTCCTGCCTCAAGACCATATTAAGTAAAAACAGTGGTAATGACAGTTGTAGAAAAGTTGTTTCATCTGTAAAAGTGAATACAGTCTCAGCTCTGCCTGGGGATTTACCTAATTGCCAGTGCAACTCTGACTATCCACAGTATGTAGCATGTGTTAAATTCTGTAACTAGTTTGTCCTGTAAGATGCTTAGTCAGTTTTTACTGTGAAACATCCTCAAAAATCTCAGCACCCTACCAATTACATATTTTCACCCTGGGGCCTTACACTCCAGGCTGCGAGTATGGTCCAAGTCTGTCCCATGAAGCATCCCGCATCCCTGATTCTATTCCAGGTCCCGCAGCAGGATTAGCAGTCCCTGGGAGATGTCCTTTCTCATGGCAGAAGCACAAGAGGCCAAGCCAATCCCACAAGCAGACCCGTAATCCCTACTCACACATGGTGTATGGCATACTGTTCTGTTGGTCTAAGCACAAGGCCAAAACCCAACCTCACGGTGGCCAGTTCAAGCCGAAGGAACAATGACACAGTCTGCACCAATGTTGTGAGATAGTTTTGAAGGCTGGAATCACATAATTTGTGGTAGAGTTATTTCCCCCCTAATGTTTTACAAACACTCTGTCATGTTTTAAAGTTCACTGTTTACTATTGTAATGATAGAAGGGAATTTTGGGAGGGAGGAGGGGATTTGAGGTGAGATGAGAAAGACCCCGCATGAAGACTCCTCTAGTGTGGAGGGTTCTAGGGGCTCCAAACACAATGGGTTTATAATAGTGCTGGACTCAAGAGGGTTTCCCTGGGGACCCTGCAGGGTGTTCTGGAAAGGTCCAGCCTGAGCACAGGAGGACCAGCCAGGTAGGAGGTGCTGGGAAACAAGGAAGAAGTGGAGTCTAGGTGGGCCTTGGCAGCAGGTGAGGGTCAGAGTGGACCCTCCTGTCCAGGCCTCTGACTGGTGGAGGAAGCCATCAGGAGCATCCAGGAAGCTCACACGCTGGCAGGAAGACTGGGACCAAACTCAGCAGGCATGTGTGGATCAAGGGAAGTTGTGCTGCCAGAAACCTCAGCAAGTTTGTACCTTAGGGACCATCTTGTGGGGATGCTGCAGCTGGTGACCCTGCCATCTGTCACAAGACACTGCCACCAGAATGACAAATGCCACCAGTGTGCCCCTGCTGCTGTCAGTACCTCCTCAACCGCCTGCCAAAAGCTCAAGACTCCAGTACCAGAGGGCGGGTGTGATGGGTAATCCTCAGGTGTGCATTTGCCCTTCAGACTCTAGAACTGAGATGGGAGATGACCTGGTTCCTGTGGAGCTGGGAGGAGGAGGCTGGCCATGCTCAGCCAAAACATGCTCAGTAGAGGATCTGCCCAGAAGAGAAGGGTGTTCAGACACTGGGTGACCAAAGCTAATGACCAAATCAGTCATATGTCCTTACGAGCTTATGCTTTAAAATCATGGCTCTCATCTAGCAGGACACAAGTAGCCTCAAAACCAAGCAGGGATCACCCTTCCCCAAGGGAGAAGGGAGATGATGCAGAGCTGCTGCATTGATTCCTTCATTCACCTCTTAATCCACAGCGTTCAGAGACGTCTCTTCCTTTCCTGTCATGTTCTCTGTATATTCTAGAATGTGTGGACTAAAGTGACTACCAGAGCAGGCCTCCAAATGCAGTCTGAGGATCCCAGGGGCCTGCAAGCATCTCCCCTCCCCACAACACTTCTGGGGGATGCAGATTCTCTTCATGCTTCAGCCGAGACGCACACTACAGCAGGTGAGATGCGGACACAGACCTGAGATGTGGCACCTTCCACCAAGCCAGATGCTAAAGGTTGGCAAAAATGCAAAAACAATGCCACTCCTCTACTCACCAGATTTCTTGTTATTTTTCATTTTAAAAAATAGTTAACATGTAATGGACTTTTTCTTTTTAAAAAATAATATTTTCTAAAGTCATAGTCTTTCCTATCATGGTAAACGTTACTTGAGCTTTTGGCACATAAAAGCACCTTGGGGTCCTCAACAATGTGTAAGAGTGTTAAAGGGGTCCCATGACCAAAAACTTTGAGAACTGCTGCTCTGTATTCCTATGGGCAGAAGAGAGAGGAAGGAAAATGAAAACTGGGTTAGATACACTAAAATCCATGTCCATGGTGGGGAAGGGACAGTAAAAGGCACTGGTCTGCCCCCCAGCTTACAGGATGCTCCCTCCTCTGCGACCCTCCACGGCCCCATTGGCCTCCGCCAGCACCTCAGGTGGCTGGGTTATGTAACCCAGTGGGGTAACTCATTCCTTCGTTCGGGGGGGCCTGAGCCCTTTGCTGGTCTTGCTGGGTTTTCATTTATTAATAATTTCACCTAAAACTGAGGGTCCTGAGGGAATGCCTGGAAACGGGCCATAATCCTCTTCCCTTTTTGTGTCAGCCACACTTATCCCCAGAGTGCCCCCCACCCCACCCCACTCCAAGGGTGGCTGTGTTGGCTGGAGAATGGTGACCCTAATTGCCAGGAGGAAGCGGTGATGGACAGTCATCCCCCTGGAGCTCATGGGCCACCTCTGTGTTCTCAGGATGTCCTGTTGGCTAAATTGTTCACTGAAGGGCCTGAGAGGGGAAGTGGGTTTCAACACCTCCCTCTACCGTGGAGGCCGCGGGCTCCCCAGGTCCCCTACTCCACCCACTGATGCCCTTCCCCTGTGTGCGTCACCTGCCACCACCCTGTATGCAGAGTGTGGGTCCACTTGGTCCATCCCATCTCATCCCCTGCCAACCCCTGCTGCTCCCAGTAGCCTGGCCACAGGGGCTGTCCCTCATGGGCAAGAGCCTCCCACCCCCACAAGTGTCTCCTGCCCTCCTTCCTCTGTTCCACAGCACAACCCTCTCACATCTTCTTGACCTGAGCAACTCTCTGGAGTGGAAATATGACCAGTCAGATGTGGCTGAAGTCCCACCCCTTGTGGCCCACCCACCCCACTTCCCACTACCCAGCTTGTTTAAAGATAGGAGTCTGTCTGGGTGTATGTTGGGGGGCATGGGGGGCTGCTGTCCTGGTGGTTAAATATTCTGAGCATCACTTATGGCCCCTTGTCTACTCAAGGCCTGACTTGCCCCTCTCCTTGGTCCCTGCCTGGCTCTTGTCCCCGTGGACAGGAAACCTAGGCCTGGTCTTCCTGCTGACCCTGAGGACCAGGCCAGTCTCAGTCCTAGGCCAGGGTTGCATGCTATAACCAAAGGACTGTGAAGCATCAAAAACACCCCTTAAAGCTGGGAGACCAGGGCCACAGCCACCTAGACCCAAGTCCTAGCTGAGGGAGGTTAAGAGGGCCAGAACACCCAGGCAGGGCAGTCTCTGAATGGCCACCTTCCTTCCCAGAGGCTTTGGGCGGAAGTCAAAGGTCGGGGGGGGGGGGGCGCCCTACCTGGGACGTCTCCAAGACCCTGCCACCCACAGACCTACTTAAGGACCCCTAGCAGATGAGAATAGGCCCAGCAGGCCTCCCAGCACTCCACTAGTACCTGGACCAACCCTGGGGGTCTGTGGGAGGGGAAGACCCAGAAGGGAACAAGGCACAGGCCCCTCCATCACAAGGACAGCAGCCCCCGCACACAAGGTCAAGCAACAGCCATGTGCCCAATATACAGTCTAAGCTCAGGCTACCATGAAAGAAGACTATAACTGGGTGACTTACACAACACTAAAACAGTATCAGACTTTATTTTTGGGGGCTCCAAAATCATTGCAGATGGTGACTGCAGCCATGAAATTAAAAGATGCTTACTCCTTGGAAGGAAAGTTATGACCAACCTAGATAGCATATTCAAAAGCAGAGATATTACTTTGCCAACAAAGGTTCATCTAGTCAAGGCTATGGTTTTTCCAGTAGTCATGTATGGATGTGAGAGTTGGACTGTGAAGAAAGCTGAGCACCAAAGAATTGATGCTTTTGAACTGTGGTGTTGGAGAAGACTCTTGAGAGTCCCTTGGACTGCAAGGAGATACAACCAGTCCATTTTAAAGGAGATCAGTCCTGGGTGTTCTTTGGAAGGAATGATGCTAAAGCTGAATGAAACTCCAGTGCTTTGGCCACCTCATGCGAAGAATTGACTCATTGGAAAAGACTGTGATGCTGGGAGGGATTGGGGGGCAGGAGGAGAAGGGGACGACAGAGGATGAGATGGCTGGATGGCATCACTGACTCGATGGACATGAGTTTGGGTGAACTCCAGGAGTTGGTGATGGACAGGGAGGCCTGGTGTGCTGCGATTCATGGGGTCGCAAAGAGTCGGACACGACTGAGCAACTGAACTGAATCTATTTTCTCACAATTCTGGAGGCTGGACATCTAAGATCAGGTCCTGTTCTGTCAGATTCTGATGAAGGCTCCTCCTGGCTGGCAGATGGCCCTCTTCCTACAGTGACCTCACTGTGACCTCATGTGGAGGAGGCAGAGGAAACAAGATCGCTGGTGTTTCTTCTTACAAGGGCACTAATACCATTATGTGGCCCCACCCTCATGACCTCATCTAAACTGAATCATCTCCCAGAGGCCCCATTTCTGAATGTAATCACACTGGGAGGTAGGGCTCCAATTTATGAATTTGGGCCCGTGGGGAGTGAGGCTGGGGTGGGGGACAGTTCAGTCCCAGGCACCCACTAAACACGACAGGCCCAAAGGCAGGTGGTCTGAGCACCTTACTGAGTACCTTCTGTCTACCAAGTGCAGTGATATGAGATCACAGAAAACATACACTCTGGTCTCTGTCCCCAGTCCCTGATACAGGGCTCCTGACTCTTATAAATTCCTAAGCAGTAAAGAGCATTACTAAGTAAAGCAGTACTAAGAGCATCATTGTTTGCTCTAGCATCTTTTGCTACTCTGGTTAGCTCCTGGGTGGAGCTGGTCACCAGAAAGACAAAATGATTACATGCTTGGAATTTTCAGGCCCATTCCCGTCCACTGGAGAGAGGAAAGGGGCTGGGGATGGAGTCAATAAGGATCATACCCACATGAGGGAGCCTCCATCAAACCCCACTGGTATATGGTTGGAGAGCTCCTGGATAGAGGAACCAGGTGGGTGATGCTCCCAAATTCCTCAGGAACAGAAGTGCCTTCACCAGGGACCCTCAAAGACCTGGACCCTGCTCCCAAGTAAGGTCACAATTGCAGGTACCAGGGGTTAGGACTTAACCAGATCTTTCAGGAGGGCACAATTCCACCAACAGGAAGGTCACTGTGAGCAGTCCCACCTCCAGGAACTCATGAGTCTAAGTTGTAAGAGGAAAGATTTCTGTCAGTTTGGGGAGACTTTCTCAACTACAAGATCCACCTTCTCTCTCACCTGTCGGGGAGCCTCCCCCTCTCTCTGGCCTGGGGGTGGGAGCCAGGTGAGGGGCAGAGCTGCTCTCCTGGTAAATCCAAGCAGTATCTGCTCACATCCCCGGAGGAGGGGGAGGAATTCCCAGGTGGCTTCAAACAACAAGGGTCCCCTTCACAGAGAGGCCACGCTTTACCTGAGGGCCCTGCAGGTGAGACTTGTGGGACATGGCTATGACGGGAACTTCAGGCCCCAGCTCTGCCCTCCAGAGGTCTATTTTGGGTCAGCAGATTCTGCTTCAAATCCCACCCAGGTAAGTTCAGGCTGGTTACCAGGCTGGAGCAGTGGAAAGGCAGGGCTCATGGTGGGACCAGGGAAGGTGTGCAGGTGACAGGTTGGCTTGTCTGCAGAAGCTCGGGGAGGTCCCAGAGGGAGCAGTGCAGCCCCTACACCACTGCTTCTCTCAGAGGGCCAGGAGGGTAGACCAAAGCACCTCATCCTTTGCTAAAGCTGGCAGCTTCTAGAATATGGCCATGCCCTTGAAGCCCTGAGGCCTCACAGCAGGACACTCTCTTGTTTTGGGTCTTACTGTTGGTCCGCAAGAATTTCCCTGGTAAAGAATCTGCCTGCCAAGCAGGAGACACAGGTTCAATCCCTGGGGTGGTAAGATCCCCTGGAGAAGTGGCAGCCCACTCCAGTACACTTGCTTGGAAGATCCTGAGGCTGGGAAAGATTGAGGGCAAAAGGAGAAGGGGGTGGCAGGGGATACTATGATTAGGTAACATCACTGACTAAATGGACTTGAATTTGAGCAAGCTCTGGGAGACAGTGGAGGACAGAGGAGCCTGGTGTGCCACAGTCCACAGGGTCGCAGAGTCACACACAACTTAGCAACTGAACAACAAACTGGTCTGCAGCTAATGGTAAAAGTCAGTACAAGTCAGCACCACCTCTTCCAGGAAGCTCTCCTTGATGCCCCCTGCCCACTTGGGATGGATGAATATCTCTGGCTTCCCCGTTTCATAGCACTGATCTTGCTGTATTAACAGGATCTGTTCCTACACCTGATCCTTTCGAGGGTGGGGGCGGGGCCTCCTTGAGAGCTGGCCAGTTGTCCCAGATCGCTGATGGGTCTGGCACACTGCCAGTTGAAGGGTAAGCAGAGTGAACCAGGGCACTGGCGCCAGCTCCTGAGACGTCACCTCCTGGACTGTCCAGAGGGGATGAGAAGTGAGAAGCAGAATCAGATAAGAGAGGTGGGGAGGAGGTGATCAAGGGTAGTGAGAAGCACCCAGCACCCCTTGCAGAGAAGTTGCTCGGCAGCTGGAGCAGGCGGAGCAAATGTCCCAAAATCTCAGGAAGAGATGGATCAAGGCTGGCTGGAGCCATGACACATCCATGTGAGGCACAGCCCGGGAGCCTCACCTTGTGTTTAACCATGGAGTCACAGGGCAGCACTGACCTCATGCAGACATGCTTCTAGATCTTTGGGCCTAGATCATCTCAACTCCCAAGAGACCAATCAGAGTCTGAAACTCTTTTTGAGGCTCCAGTGGTAGAGCTAAGCCCAGGGCCCTCTTGGCATGACCTGGACCTTTCATCTCCCTGGACAGAGCAGCCTCTGCTGGAGGGACACAGGGCCTCTCAGCCAAAGGGAGATGTTGGAGGGGCAGGGTAGGGCAAGTGTGTTGGGGGCTGTGGTCTGACTTCAGTGTCAGCCTATGGGAGGCCAGTGAGCTGGAGCAGACACAGCAGCCACTCCCCCAGGGGGCCCATTCACTTGTTGGCCATGGCCAAGCCTTGCTGCCCCCCACCCCCTAGGAGCAACCCCAGCGGCACTCTCACAGGTCCAGAGAGCACCAGCAGCACCAGCATTGAGGCCAGGACAACAGAGCATCAGTGCAGGGGTGGGGCATGGATCCAGACCAGCCCTGGCGTCCTCCCAACCCTCATGGGGACCCACTGCACCTCTCTGTCTCAGGCACCATCCTGCTGCTTTGATGTGCCAGACAGCCTCAGGTCAAAGGCCCACACAGTGGGAAAGTTGGGGACCTCAAGGCGGGTGAAGAGGCCACACCACCAGGCAGACAAGCCCAGGCGGGAAGTCCTACAGAAGCAGCGAGCCGCTCTGGCTGCTGCTGGGACTCAGGGCTGGATGGGTCTCCGGTTACTCAGGCACCGGCTGCCCTGCCCTCCTCTCCAGTTGGGGAACAGGTGAGCCCCTCCTGGGAGGTTTTTGTACAGACCTGAGAAACAAGACCATCCACAGGGCCTCTCGAACTGTGTCTGGGTCTCCATAATGAACTGATGAGCTGGCGGGAAGTGCAAGATGGCACGAAGCCCCATCTCACTCCTCAGTTCTGAGCCCGCAGGGCCCCCCAGCCTCCTTGGGACAACTCCCTTCTGAAAGACCCCCCCACATTTACCATCAGGACTTGTGCGATTCCTGGCTCCCCTGAAGGTGCCCTGGGGGCGGGGGCAGAAACAGAGCTCCTTTTGGAAAGATTGGCTACTTGGTGAAAATGCCTCTCTTTTTCTCAGTAAGCCTAGGAAGGACTCGAAGTTTCTGCTGGCGCGGTTTCTGCCTCCTCTGTCTAACTGTGACTTTTTTCTGACTGCAGCAGGGGTTTCTCAGTTTGGACATCTTTACTATGATCTTGATATGATCCGTTATTCTATCTTTTTCAGGTAATTTAGTGTGCCTTCCATTTCCTGTTTCTTTTCTCATTTTTTAAAAATGAGTTATTCGGGGTTCTTTTTTTGGTATTATTTTTGGCCACACTGGATCTTCATCGCTATGCGTGGGCTTTCTCTAGTCGTGGCGAGTGGGGGCTACTCTCTAGTCGTAGTGCATGGGCTCAGTTGTCCTATGCTGTGTGGAATCTTCCCAGACCAGGGATCAAACCAGCGTACCGTGCACTGGCAGGTGGATGCTTTACCAGTGGACCACCAGGACCACCAGGGAAGTCTTCCTGTTTCTTTTTCACAACCGTTTTCAAACAAAGGTTGAACTTGAACAAGCGTTCCTCTTCTAGGAGGTCTCTGTCCTAACATCCCACCCCAAGCTGCTCCCTCCTCTCCATTCTTCCCTCAAGATGGGACTGTCCTTCAAAGCATCTTCCAGTGTTGTCTACAATTGTTCTTTCTTTGATGGATTTCTGAAGGATGCTTTGGTCAGTTACTTGAAATAGGATGTGATTCCATCCATTTTCTTAATCTTTCTGGTGAGCCTCAGCCCGACATATCTGAGTACATAGATTTCTCATCTTCCAGGTCTTTTTGAGAAGTCTCTGTTGAGCTCAAGAAAAGACTGGGATTTTCAAGCTTTTTGTTATGCATCTCCAGTGTTTGCGTTGCCTTCAAACAAGAACAATATGAAGTGTCTTATCTAAAGTGACCAAGTCCTGGGGTAGGACTGACTTCTCCGCCCATTGATTTAGCAGCTTGATGACTTCATCAAGGCTGTCTGTCTGCTGCTGCCTCTGTGATAGCTTCATCCTCAGCCTCGTCCCCAGAGGCCCCCACTGTTTCAGACACTGGGTCGGAGAAACAGCATCTCCTCGCCAGCTCTCAGCTGGGAACAAGGGAACCCTTCTGAGGAGCCCTCCAGCAGACTTCGCCCATCTCACTGGCCTGAACTGGGTGAATGGTGAACTACACTGATGGATTTTCATTCCTGGATAAATCCTACTTAGTCATTATGTCATATTCTTTCAAATGTACTATTGGGTTCAATTTGCACAAGTTTTGTTAGGAATTTTTGTATCAACGCTTATAAAAGATGTTGATTTGTAGTTTCCTTTTTGTTAAGTCTTTGTCTAGTTTTAATAACAGGGAAATGCTGGTCTAAAGAATAATTTGGGGGTATTCCCTTTCCCATTTGTTGCAAAGCTATATAGAATGAGAGTTACGTCTTCCTTAAATGTTTGTTAACATTGTCCAGTGAGACTATCTGGGTCTGATTTTCTTTGTGGGAAGATATTTAACTACAGTTGCAATTTCTTTTGTTTGTTCATTTACATGTTGTCTACAGCTCTTTTGTCCTATACTGACCGTAGCTGCAAGAGGCAATATGGGTGGCAAAGCTTAAAATATATATAGCTGGCTTTTTTCAGAAAAAGTCTGCTGATTCCTGTGCTTAAGACAATGAAGCCTGAGCTTAAGAGCTGACTGATGAAGCTACATGTGAATTTTAGATATTTTACTCACTAACTGAAATCTCAGAGAATGTGACACAGCACTAATGGGTTTTAGTTTTTTTATCTGTTAATGAGAAATATCAGCAGTCAACTTCTATAAGGCTTATTTCACCTCGTCTAAGATTATTACCATATGGTCTTTCCTGTGGTCATGTATGGATGTGAGAGCTGGACTGTGAAGAAGGCTGAGCGCCGAAGAATTGATGTTTTTGAACTGTGGTGTTGGAGAAGACTCCTGAAAGTCCCTTGGACTGCAAGGAGATCCAACCGGTCCATTCTGAAGGAGATCAGCCCTGGGATTTCTTTGGAAGGAATGATGCTAAAGCTGAAACTCCAGTATTTTGGCCACCTCATGCGAAGAGTTGACTCATTGGAGAAAACTCTGATGCTGGGAGGGATTGGGGGCAGGAGGAGAAGGGGACGACAGAGGATGAGATGGCTGGATGGCATTGCTGACTCGATGAATGTGAGTCTGGGTGACCTCCGAGAGCTGGTGATGGATAGGGAGGCCTGGCGTGCTGCAGTTCATGGGGTCGCAAAGAGTCGGACACGACTGAGCGACTGATCTGATCTGATCTTTGTTTTTTTTTTCCCTGAAATTTCTTTTATAACTATATGACTACTCACATCTTGAATGAGTTTGGTAGTTTGTCTTTGAGAGAATTTGTCCATTTCTTCTAAATTGTCAACTTTACTGGGATAAAGTTGTTCATGCTGCTAAGTTACTTCAGTCCTGTCCGACCCACCAGGCTCCCCCGTCCCTGGGATTCTCCAGGCAAGAACACTGGAGTGGGTTGCCATTTCCTTCTCCAATGCATGAAAGTGAAAAGAGAAAGTGAAGTCACTCAGTTGTGCCCGACTCTTAGCGACCCCATGGACTGCAGCCTACCAGGCTCCTCCATCCACGGGATTTTCCAGGCAAGAATACTGGAGTGGGGTGCCATTGCCTTCTCTGAAAGTTGTTGGTTAAAAAAATAAATAAATAAAAGCTAAAACGTAAAAAAAAAAAAAAAAAAAATCCGCCTGTAGTATGGGAGACCTGGGTTTGATCCCTGGGTTGGGAAGATTCCCCTGGAGGATGGCATGGCAACCCACTCCAGTATTTTTGCCTGGAGAATCCCCATGGACAGAGAAGCCTGGTGGGCTATAATCCACGGGGTTGCAAAGAGTCAGACACAAATGAGCGACTAAGCATAAATAAGAAACAGGGGACATAGAAAGGGTTTGTACTGGGAGCCCCACAGAGTCTTGCTCTGTTTCAACCTTTCTACTTATAATTTTTGATTTCTCCCTTTTCCCCTTAGTTTTACTCATTGGAGATTTATTAATTTTATTGGTCTTCTCAAGGAACCACCTTTTGGTTACTTTTATTTCCTCTTGTTATATTTTTTGGTTCTCATTTTGATTACTGCTTTTTATTATGTTATTTCTTCTGCTTAGTTTGGACTCAATTACTTTCTCTTACTCTTTTTAAGGTGTAATCTGGGGTCACTGATTTGAGAACTTTTCTGGTATAAGCATTAAGTGGTATAAATTTTCTTTTACTAATTTAGCTGTAGCTTTGAGATTTTTATTTTCATTCAGTTAAAAACACTTAATTTCCTTTTTGATTTCTTTTCACCACTAAGTCATTTAGAAGTGGGCTGTTTAGTTCCTAAATATCTGAGGATGTTCTAGATACCTTTCTGCCATTGGTTTCTAGTTGGATCCCATTACGTGTGTGTGCTCAGCTGCTTACACTGTGCGTGTGTGCTTTGCAACCCTGTGGACTGTAGCCTGCCAGGCTCCTCTGTCCATGGTTTTTCCAGGGAAGGATACTGAAGTGGGTTGCCATTCCTTCTCCAGGGGATCTTCCTGACCCAGGGATCAAACCCACATCTCCTACGTTGGCAGGTGGATTCTTTACCATTGAGCCACCCTGGAACCCTCTTAATCCCATTATCAGATCAGATCAGTCGCTCAGTCCTGTCTGACTCTTTGCAACCCCATGAATCGCAGCACACCAGGCCTCCCTGTCCATCACCAACTCCCAGAGTTCACTGAGACTCACGTCTGTCGGGAGCCGCCGTGGACAGGCACTCCACTCGTGACAAAGGTCATGAGGAACGAGGCTCAACAAACGCAATGGCGGGATCAAGCCTTCAGGAGTGCCCCTGGATATTCTCGAGCATCTACCGCAAAAAAACCAGAGTCTTCCTACTTTACTGCTTTGTGCTCTCACCTCTGACTTTACTGGGGGCTGTCCTCCACCACCATCTCGCTCTAATAAAGAATTAACTTACAGCTCCAATTAATAAAGTTCCTGGGCATTAGGAGTGTTCAAATTCAAACCCCTCAGATAGCTTTCTAACTCGCCTGACAAGTTTACCCGGACACCTATAGCCATGCATACGATTGTTTACAGTCTCAGCCTGGAGAGGCAAGGGAAGTTTAAGATATTCAAATAGCTTGGAGCCTCTCAGAGAGTCAAAAAACTGTCAGAATAAAAACTAGTTCATTAATGAGCCAATGCTTTTTGCGAAGTTTTCACATCCCCCGTTTTGTATCCTTGAATGTGTATAGTTGGTTTGTAGAAAAAATAAGTAGTGGCCTTGGTGCTAGTAACATTAGACCCTTAAGGTAATAAATTCTTTTCTTTTGTTGTAAACCCATTGCGCCTCCCCCTATAGGAATGCAAGTTTATCTAACGCTTCGGATGAAGATGGCGCCAAACCTTAAAATAATTACTCTTAGAGAAAATAAGTCTTGCAGTTGACAAACCTTTGTCAACAGTCATAAAATGTTAATAGGCCTTCTGGCCAGAAGATGATGTAAATCACCTGAACCATTTGTACCCGATAAATTTGCAGGAAAGAAACCCTGGTTCTTGATAAGGATCAAAGACTGCTGGCTTTGCATGATTTCACATCCCCTATTATCCTCTATGTGTAACTTAGGGTATAAAAGCCCCTGTTGAAAATAAAGCTACGGGCCTTGCTCGCCAAAGCTTGGTCTCCCCGTGTCATTCTTTTCTTTACATTCCAGCTGAAACTCTCATCTGTCATTTTCTCTCTCAATTTCCATTTGCAGCTGAGTCTCCATCTGGAGCGTGGATATCCTCTGCGACCACTTATTTGCCTGGGCTTCTAAGACCCACTCGAGAAAGTGCCTAAGGTGGGGCACTTTCCGCGATTCCAGCTGGTGCCTGTGGCCTCCGTGGTCAGAGCTAACCTGGTGTCACAGGTTATATTGATTTTCCGCGTAAACCATGCTCAGATCAGATCAGATCAGATCAGTCGCTCAGTCGTGTCCGACTCTTTGCGACCCCATGAACCGCAGCACGCCAGGCCTCCCTGTCCATCACCAGCTCCCGGAGGTCACTCAGACTCGCATCCATCAAGTCAGTGATGCCATCCAGCCATCTCATCCTCTGTCGTCCCCTTCTCCTCTTGCCCTCAATCCCTCCCAGGATCAGTCTTCTCCAATGAGTCAACTCTTCGCATGAGGTGGCCAAAGTACTGGAGTTTCAGCTCTAGCATCATTCCTTCCAAAGAAATCCCAGGGCTGATCTCCTTGCAGTCCAAGGGACTCTCAAGAGTCTTCTCCAACACCACAGTTCAAAAGCATCAATTCTTCGGCACTCAGCCTTCTTCACAGTCCAACTCTCATCCATACATGACCACAGGAAAAACCAGAGCCTTGACTAGACGAACTTTTGTTGGCAAAGTAATGTCTCTGCTTTTGAATATGCTATCTAGGTTGGTCATAACTTTCCTTCCAAGGAGTAAGTGTCTTTTAATTTCATGGCTTCAGTCACCATCTGCAGTGATTTTGGAGCCCAGAAAAAGAAAGTCTGACACTGTTTCCACTGTTTCCCCATCTATTTCCCATGAAGTGATGGGACCAGATGCCATGATCTTCGTTTTCTGAACGTTGAGCTTTAAGCCAACCTTTTCACTCTCCACTTTCACTTTCATCAAGAGGCTTTTGAGTTCCTCTTTACTTTCTGCCATAAGGGTGGTGTCATCTGCATATCTGAGGTTATTGATATTTCTCCCAGCAATCTTGATTCCAACTTGTGTTTCTTCCAGTCCAGCGTGTCTCATGATGTACTCTGCATATAAGTTAAATAAACAGGGTGACAATATACAGCCTTGATGGATTCCTTTTCCTATTTGGAACCAGTCTGTTGTTCCATGTCCAGTTCTAACTGTTGCTTCCTGACCTGCATACAAATTTCTCAAGAGGCAGATCAGGTGGTCTGGTACTCCCATCTCTTTCAGAATTTTCCACAGTTGATTGTGATCCACACAGTCAAAGGCTTTGGCATAGTCAATAAAGCAGAAATAGATGTTTTTCTGGAACTCTCTTGCTTTTTCCATGATCCAGCGGATGTTGGCAATTTGATCCCTGGTTCCTCTGCCTTCTCTAAAACCAGCTTGCACATCAGGAAGTTCACGGTTCACATATTGCTGAAGCCTGGCTTGGAGAATTTTGAGCATTATTTTCCTACCGTGTGAGATGAGTGCAATTGTGGGGTAGTTTGAGCACTCTTTAGCATTGCCTTTCTTTGGGATTGGAATGAAAACTGAGCTTTTCCAATCTTTTCCAATCTCATTATAGTCAGACAATATACTTTGTATGATTTGAATCTTTTAAAATTCATTTAGATTTGAGGTTGGGAGCAGGGGCTAGGGTTTTATGTGTTTATTCCTACTGATGAACTTAAAACATAAGAGCAAGAATAAAAGTATGAAAAGGAAAAAGGAGTGTCACCCAAAGGCCAGTTATCTGCGTCACCAGGGCTTTCTGAAGGGCACCTCCATGGGTGGGGCGGCCTGGTTCTTTATCTGTGTCGCTGGCAATGTGTCTTTGAAATGGATGCCGTGGCAGTAAAAAACTTCATGTCAGACACTTAAAATTTTAAAAAGTGAATTTTAAGGCACTTACATTAGAGAAGTATTAAAATCTCTGGATATAATTGAGGATTTATATATTCCTTTTTGCACTTCTGTTAGTTTTGCTTCACGTATTCTGAGGCTCTGTTGTTTAGTGCATCATCATTTAAGATTCTTAAGTTTCCTTGGTGAAGTTTTACTCTTTTATCATTATGTATTATCTGTCTTTATTCCTGGTGGTGTTCCTTGTTTTAGTGCTTCTTGTTTTACGAAACTCACATAGTATAAAATGAACCACTTTAAAGTGCACAATTCATCAGGATTTAGCACATGCACGATGCAGTGCAGCTGTCACCTCTATCTAGTGCCAGCATTTTCAGAGTCCAAAGTGAAACTGAGCAGGACCCTGTGGGGCTCCCGGGTATGGAAGCCTTTCTGTGTCCCTGTTTGTTGCTTTTAGGGAACAGGTTCCAGCCTCCATTGAAGAACTCCCTGAGTTCCAAAGGGCAGGTCCAAACAGTTGCTAATCAGGGAAGGGAGGAAATACAGAGATAAGGGAGGAGTGGCCAAGAGACAACAGGGCAGACCTGGGACAGGATCCTGCTTTCCTCTCAAGAGATACATGTAATATCTCAGCTCTTCTGCAGAACTGAAACCCCCAACAGATGGAAGATGCTAACTACCTAATGAAGCATTCTTCATTCCAGAGAGAAGTCACAGTTCAATAACCTCAAAAATCACAGAAGCTCATCAGGACACCACATGAGGCCAGATTAAAGGAGTGCAGGCCCTGGCACACCCTGATCCTTATCAGCAACCCTGCCCTTGAACTACTGCTATAAAACTCCTCACCAAATTCCCTCAGGTTGGGACATGCAGTTTTGAAGGCATGAGTCTGCCGTGACTCCCTTTGCCTAGCAAAACAATCAGATGAGATCAGTCACTCAGTTGTGTCCGACTCTTTGCGACCCCATGAATTGCAGCACGCCAGGCCTCCCTGTCCATCACCAACTCCCGAAGGTCACTCAGACTCACGTCCATCGAGTCAGTGATGCCATCCAGCCATCTCATCCTTTGTCGTTCCCTTCTCCTCTTGCTCCCAATCCCTCCCAGCATCAGAGTCTTCTCCAATGAGTCAGCTCTTTGCATAAGGTGGCCAAAGTACTGGAGTTTCAGCTTTAGCATTATTCCTTCCAAAGAAATCCCAGGGCTGATCTCCTTCAGAATGGACTGATTGGATCTCCTTGCAGTCCAAGGGACTCTCAAGAAAGCATCAATTCTTCGGCACTCAGCCTTCTTCACAGTCCAGCTCTCACATCCATACATGACCACAGGAAAAACCATAGCCTTGACTAGGCGAACTTTTGTTGGCAAAGTAATGTCTCTGCTTTTGAATATGCTATCTAGGTTGGTCATAACTTTCCTTCCAAGGAGTAAGTGTCTTTTAATTTCATGGCTTCAGTCACCATCTGCAGTGATTTTGGAGCCCAGAAAAGAAAGTCTGACACTGTTTCCACTGTTTCCCCATCTATTTCCCATGAAGTGATGGGACCAGATGCCATGATCTTCGTTTTCTGAATGTTGAGCTTTAAGCCAACTTTTTCACTCTCCTCTTTCACTTTCATCAAGAGGCTTTTGAGTTCCTCTTCACTTTCTGCCATAAGGGTGGTGTCATCTGCATATCTGAGGTTATTGATATTCCTCCCGGCAATCTTGATTCCAGCTTGTGTTTCTTCCAGTCCAGCGTTTCTCATGATGTACTCTGCATATAAGTTAAATAAACAGGGTGACAATATACAGCCTTGACTGACTCCTTTTCCTATTTGGAACCAGTCTGTTGTTCCATGTCCAGTTCTAACTGTTGCTTCCTGACCTGCATACAAATTTCTCAAGAGGCAGATCAGGTGGTCTGGTACTCCCATCTCTTTCAGAATTTTCCACAGTTGATTGTGATCCACACAGTCAAAGGCTTTGGCATAGTCAATAAAGCAGAAATAGATGTTTTTCTGGAACTCTCTTGCTTTTTCCATGATCCAGCGGATGTTGGCAATTTGATCCCTGGTTCCTCTGCCTTTTCTAAAACCAGCTTGGACATCAGGAAGTTCACGGTTCACATATTGCTGAAGCCTGGCTTGGAGAATTTTGAGCATTACTTTACTAGTGTGTGAGATGAGTGCAACTGTGCGGTAGTCTGAGCATTCTTTGGCATTGCCTTTCTTTGGAATTGGGATGAAAACTGACCTTTTCCAATCTTGTGGCCACTGCTGAGTTTTCCAAATTTGCTGGCATATTGAGTGCAACACTTTCACAGCATCATCTTTCAGGATTTGGAATAGCTCCACTGGAATTCCATCACCTCCACTAGCTTTGTTCATAGTGATGCTTTCTAAGGCCCACTTGACTTCACATTCCAGGATGTCTGGCTCTAGGTCAGTGATCACACCATCATGATTATCTGGGTTGTGAAGATCTTTTTTGTACAGTTCTTCTGTGTATTCTTGCCATCTCTTCTTAATATCTTCTGCTTCTGTTAGGTCCATACCATTTCCGTCCTTCATCGAGCCCATCTTTGCATGAAATGTTCCTTTGATATCTCTGATTTTCTTGAAGAGATCCCTAGTCTTTCCCATTCTGTTGTTTTCCTCTATTTCTTTGCATTGATCGCTAAAGAAGGCTTTCTTATCTCTTCTTCCTATTGTTTGGAACTCTGCATTCAGATGTTTATATCTTTCCTTTTCTCCTTTGCTTTTCGCTTCTCTTCTTTTCACAGCTATTTCAGGCTCCTCCAAATCCCCACCAAGTAGCAGTGGAATTCTCTTTCTGTTTGGTGTCAATAACCTTGATCTTCCCAAGGTGCCTGGTTTTACCATCAGTGCAAATATCAACACGGTAAAGGGAAAATGTATTTCAACATTATTATACAAGTAGCTTTGACTTCCCAAACCCCAGGTTTCCTGAACTCAACTTTGATCTAGACTGAATTATTTTCTCAGTATCTTCCTATCTCATGAGCCCCCACGGGCTGGGCCCCGCCAAATTGCAGTGAGTGAGGGCTGGCTCAGAGGCTGGCACCTCCATGATACGAGTTTCAGGGATTAGCACAGGAATGAAGGAGCTAGGATTTGGAAGATGAAGAACTCAGGACCCTAAGGCCAGACAAAGACACAAGTAAGGAAATTACAGACAAATATCTTTTATGGATATTGATATAAAAATCCCACTAAAAATACCAGCAAACTGAATTCAGCAGCATGCTGAAAGGATTATACATCATGATCAAGTGGGATTTAAGTGTAGATGCAACATTCAACATATGAAAATCAGTGAAGGTAAGACACCACATTAACAAAATGAAAGAAAATAAAAGCATGTGGTCATCTCAATCGATGCAGAAAAAGCATCTGACAAACCTCAATATACCCTTTCATGATAAAAACATTCAGCAAAGCAAGAATGGAAAAAAACTGCTTCTACATGATAAAGGCCATATACATAAAGCCCACAGCTGACATGATGCTCAATGAAAAACTGAAGGCTTTTTGTCTTGTCACCTAAGGCTCCTGTAACAAACCATCATAACCTGGGCAGCTTAAACAGCAAGCATTTCTTTCCTGCAGCTCTGGCGGCTGGGAGCAGTGTTCCAGCCTCGCCAAATGCTAGGCAAGGGCCTCCTTCCTAGCGCACATGTGCAGAGATGGGTGTCTGTGTTTCTACCTCTCTCTATAACTGCATCTGTTGCATCACGGGGGCTCCACTCTCATGACTTCATCTAAACCTAATCAGATCAGGAAAAAACAAAGATGCCCTTTTTAGGGGGCCACTTCCACTGAACACTGGAAGTTCTAGCCAAAGAAATTAGCCAAGAAAAAAAAAATGACAAGCAAAATCAAAGGGAAGAAGTAAAATTATCTTTGGATATTCGCAGCAAAAGAATGAAGCTGGATCATTATCATACACAACATGTAACATAAAATGAATCAAGACATAAAAGAGCTAAAAACTATGAAACTCTTAGGAGAAAATATAGGGGCGAATCTTCGTGACACTGGATTTGACAATGATTTCTTGGATATGACACTCAAAAAGCACAGGCAACACAAGAAAAAAATAAGATAAATCAGACCACCAAAATTAAAAAATCTGTACATAGTAGGACATTCTCAACACAGCAAAAATGCATTTTACAGAATGACAGAAAATATTTGTAGTCATGTATCTGGTAAGAGATTAAAATCCAGGATATATAAGGAACTCCTAAAATTCAACAAAAACTATTCAATGGACAAAGAATCTGACTAGTGATTTCTCCAAAGAATACACACAAATGCTCAACAAATATATCAAAAGATACTCAGCCTCACTAATAAACAGGGAAATAAAAATTAGAATTATAATCAGATATCACTTTTGTGTCTGACTCTTTGCAACCCCAAGGACTGTAGCCCACCAGGCTCCTGTGTCCATGGGATTCTCCAGATAAGAACATTGGAGTGGGTTGCTGCCGGGAGCCGGCAAGAGGACCTCCGCCCATGGCAAAGGTCATGAGGAAGGAGGCTTGACACACGCAAAGGTGGGGTTTAGCCTCAGGAGTCCCCTGGAAATCCTCGAGCATCTACCCCCATAACCAGAGCCTGCCTACTTTACTACTTTGTGCTCTCACCTACACCTCTGACTTTATGGGGTGGGGGGTGGGGGGGGCTCTCCCTCACTACCTCTCTCTGAAAAAAGAGTTAACTTAGAGCTCCAGTTAATAAAAATTTCTGGGCATGACAGGAGTGTTTTAACCTACAAACTCCTCTGAAGGTTCTCTAGCCCACCTGACAGGCTTGTCCGGCCACATGTGCTTCTAAAAACAGGTTCTTTAGAGAAGTTAGAAAACTATTAGTGGGCTGATTAGAAATTGTATTGGTGAAGGGTTTTTCATTTGTTGAGCCAATGTTTGCTGCTAAGTCTCCACATCACCTACCCTTATACACATTAATGAATATATAGAAGAAACAGGTATTAACCTTTGATATTAATCACATTAGACCTTAGGCTAAGTAAAGTGAAGTCGCTCAGTCGTGTCCGACTCTTAGCGACCCCACGGACTGGAGCCTACCAGGCTCCTCCGTCCATGGGATTTTCCAGGCAAAAGTACTGGGGTGGGGTGCCATTGCCTTCCCCGTAAATTCTTTATGGGGCTAAGTAAATTCTTTCCTTAATTAAAACCCACAACACCCTCACCCTACAGGAATGTAAATTTATCTAGTGGAGTCTGTTTTAATAATCATCCCTAGAGAAATAAATGTCCTGGATTGACCGCTGTCACAAGGAGAGGGTCATAAATTGTCAGCAGGCCCCCTAGCCAGAAGATGATGTAATACCCCTAAGACCTCTGTATACATTTGTATGAAGCACCTGACTTTGATAAAAGTCAGGACTGCTGACCCTGTGTGACTTTTGTATAACATCTCAGTGTATAAAAGTAGACCATGGAAAATAAAGAATTGGGATCAGTTCCTCGAAAGACTGGTCTCCCCATGTCGCTCACTCTCTCAAATTCTGGTTGAGTCTCCACCTTGAGCGCCAAACCCACCATGCTTACTAATTATACCTGGGCTTCTAAGATCCAACAGGGGAGGCCTCAGTGTCTCCTCTCCTTCAGGAGAATGGAAAGACATCTGCGGCCTACGTAAGTGGTGCAAACTTCTTGTCTTGAAGTTTTATTGGTCTCCCACGTAAACCAAGCTACTCAGCCTCTTTTCTCCTCTGAATTTTCCTACTGAGCCATCCTTGTTCTATTATTCTTTATATCTCTAATTATAACTATTGTGTCCTGACCCCCGCCGAGGCCATCCTCGCTTCGAAATCCCTGGATCAGCTGGGGCTGGTCCCCAGCAGGTTGCCATTTCCTTCTCCATTATACCCATTAGGACAGCTATTATAAAAACTAACAAACTAAAACAGAGAACAGTAACGGTAAGGATGTGGAGAAACTGAAACACTTGTGCATTGCTGATGGGAATGTAAGATGACGCAGCTGCTGTGGAAATGACTTTAGTGGTTCCTCAAAAAGAATGACATTATGGTTCTGCAATTCTACTTCTGGGTTTACTGCCCAGAGATTTGAAAGCATGAACTTGAACAGACACTCATACATGAGTGTTCACAGCAGTGTTATTCACAATAGCAAAAGGTGTAGGAGAGCAGGATTTTCGACCCCAACACGTCTTTTGGGCATATTAATTATTTGGTTATTTTGACACAGCAAACATTTGGGAAACTCTGAAAACCAAGTAGGAGTCACCTTCTGGTAAGGAATATGGACATTTCTAAGGGAAATCTACATTTGTAAGGCATCTTCCTCCCATACTAGGAACAGGGGGATGACCAAATCTCTAGAAACTTCTACCATGAGGGAGGCAGGACTTCAACTCAAAACAGATGCAGGAGGGCGGCTGGTGGGGATGCTGCACAGGCCAGGCATCCTCAGTGGCAGGTGAGGGCACGAACGCTCTGGTGTACCTTTGGAAAGGGTGTAAAGATGGCTCCTTCAGGATGGATGGGACGAGTTCTGGGTCCCCTGTGGTTCTGAAAGCATGAGTCCATGCAGCCCTCCCATTCACAGCCAGTGAGCCTTTGCTGGCCACACCGAGCCTGAGCTGTTGCGAAACTCTTCCTGTTGTAAGAACATCTGTGGGCACATCCAGTCCTTGCAGAGAGCTCAATCTGTCCAAACCCACACTCCGTGTCTCCTGGGGCATATGGTGTCAACGGCTCCATCATCCATGGTGGGAGATGGGCTGGGGGCTTCCTGTAGCTTCTTTCCAATGCTGGTCCACCTGGGCCTCTGGCCTGACTGCCTGTGGATGCTGCTGACCCACAGTCTGGGTTGCCTCTCAGAAGGGTGACCACAGAGCAGTTGCTCTCTGCTTCACCACCACACAGGCCTCTCCCTACCCAGGGCCCTTGGCCATCTCGGCTTAGACGCTGCCTGCCTCCAGGGCCTCCTAGGCCCTGCTCTGCACCCTCAACTGCAGCCCAAGCCTGGGGCAGCAGCCGGCCTGCAAGTCTCCTCTAGGTCTGTGGCCAAATGGGAGGAGAGAAAATGTGTCTCATGAACCTTCCCTGGTCCCCACCCTCAGCGGGGCAGGATAGAGGGACAGCTTGGCATGCCACTTGGCACCCCTGGGTCCAAGGTGGAGAGGGCAAAAGCCCTCTGAGATCCCTGATGCCGTAATTTGGTGATGAGCAGGACACATGCCAGAACCCAGCAGCCCTGTGGTTTCTGCACGCGGTCCCCAAACCCAGCTTTCCCACTCAGCTCTTAAAGGCTTCCTGCTCCCAGGACACCGGATGTCCCAGACTTAGGGCTCGGGGTCTGATGCCTGGACCCTGCTACTTGCTGTGTGTTCTGCAGCAATGGTGTGTGCTGGTCACCAATGGCAGGTTTGAAAGGGCTTCCCTGTGTCAGTGGGTGGTGGGAGGTTTGCTGTTACTGGTGGGGACGTGACATCCTTCTACAGATAGCCTGACACCTCGGAGATGGTCAGTCACTGGGTGCTGTCCGCCACCCAAGCACGTAGGGCTTGAAAAAGCAAAGCCCTGGCTGTCTGCCTCCTGGGTTAGGCAGAATGGGCTTCACTCTCGGGCTAGGGGGAGAGGGGAATCCGGGACTCTGGCAGGTAAACCAGGGCTGCTGAGACAGCAGACCATCCAGGTCTCTGGGGACGTGGCTTCACCGCGCCCCCTCCTCCAAACCCTGGAACCTGGGGGTGGATGTGCCCTCCTGGATAGAGTCCTGGGAGGCCCAGTCTCCCCCAGCTGCCCACTTCTTTCTGCCTTTGGTTTGTGGGAAGGCCTGCAGCTTGGGGCACGTGGGACAACCCAGCTGGCTGGGTTTGAGCCAGTTCTCAGTTCAAAGGTGTCCTCCCTGGGCCTGGTGTGGCCTGCAGGGCAGGGGAGGGGATGCAGGGGCAGTGGCACCAGGATGACTGCCACCAGGTCCGACGGGTAGTGAGCAGGTTCTTCCTACACCATGCTGCCCTTCCCAGGATGTGCTGGGGATGGACAATGGGGTTTCTTAACTTTCAAAATGCCTCAACATCCAGATTTACACCACTGACACCATGAACACCACACACTGTGGTGCTGCTCCTGCTCGACTCTTGCCAACAGCTCTGCTGAGAAGAGCAGAGCTCAGCAGGCGTGCATCACACGTCCAAGAAACCGGGACAGCTCACGAAACTAAGTGTTTCACGCAAGCTTTATTGGTGGTCAGGTCTACAGCAGTCATCTCATTGTACAAATGACTCACAGGTGAGTGCAGTGCTTCTAGTACAAGTCATATAAAACAGTGGGACACATTGCAGGAATAGTGCACTTGATAAAAAAATAAATTACACTTTAAAAGCTACTTCAAAGCTTTATACATATAAAAAGTAAACACAAAATAGTTAGTGAGGTCCTCGTAACCGTCTATCATATCCACACAAGAAGATTAAAGAGCAGAGGTCTGCACCCAAACACTTTTCTGAAGAATAAAATCCCTGGAAAGGGACTGAATCATCGTCTCCAACAACGTGATTAAGTGACTCGCAGATCCCATCTCTCAGAGCTGGAGACAATCACAGCTCTGCCAGCATGTGAATTCAGCAAAGTTCAGGGCAAATTTCAGTGAACCTAACAAACTTCCTTATCCTGCAGGCTAACAGACAGGAAAAGCTCCCAACGTTCTTCTGAATATTCAGGAACCATAGGTTTACATTTGTGAGAGGAATAAGAACAAATAATACGGAATGTGTATTATGCATTAGAAGATTACAGGTTTCTAAGCAACCAAAACGCTGAGGGCACGATGGATCAGAACTGGGAGCTCTACCAGCCTCTCAGGGATGGGAGCCCAGGACTGTCTTGTCCACGTAGGAGTGAGGATGCCAATGGAGGAACACCAGGGCCTCCAGGGACAGAGCACCTGTGGAGCCCGTCTGAACACCCGCTGGCTCCCTGGAGCCATCTGCGGGAAACTGCCAGAAAGAGGTCCCTGCCTGCAGCCAAGCCGGGGCACTCACCTCCATCTACACTGCACACACTTGGGTGGCAGGGGGCAGCCAAGTCTTCACCACGTCCACTCCTCACTTTCTGCCTGCTGTCCCTGCCCTCAATGAGAAGCTGAGAATTTGGCTTCTCAAGAGCCCGACTTACAGAGAAATAAGAGAACTTGCCTCTGTGCAAATGACTGCCAAATAATCTGCTCTGATGGGGTTTCTTCTGTGACTTGTCTAAGTCTGCAGGGGCTTGTCCAAGAGGAGACAGAGGCAGGGTTGGCCAGAAATGAGACGCATGAGGAACAAGCAGTCAGGAAGCAGGGGGCACCCTGGGGCTTTCACCCTCCAGTGTCCACAGAACATCTGTGACCGCAGAAGTAGATATAGGTAAACACCTTCTCCAGGGGATCTTCCCGACCTAGGGATCAAACACGGGTCTCCCACATTGTAGACAGACGCTTTAACATCTGAGCCACCAAGGAAGTCCTTAGGAGACTATAAGACATGTTTAATAAAAAATTTCTCAAAACAACATCAACATTTTAGGAAAGCACCTAAGGGTATTTCTAAATTTATCAAGATCAAAGGAATCTAATCATTCCTTTGTTCAGCAGGGTTTCCACAAGGGCAGGAATGCAAGAACAATGAGCCCTTCCTGTGCACACAGATGCTATGACCTTTTAAGGTCTTAAGAAACAGGATTTCATGTGCTACTTCACAAGTTCTCAAGAAGAGTCTAAGGGAGAAAACTGAAACCTATCTACCTGACTTTAAATCCCACCCGCACGCCCAGGCCAGCTCTCCATTCCCCTACCTTCTCTGAGGGCCAGGATGTGAGCTGATCTGCATCTTAGCTCTTAACACTGACAACCGCCACCCTCAGGTGGTAGGAGACGAGGGGCTCAGCACTAACTGAACTTTGCAAATCACCAGAAATTGCAAATCCTCACAGACCAACCAGGCAATGGCAAGAAGACAAAAGTAGCTCCCACCCACCCACCCTGAGCCCCCTAAACCTGCTCACAGCCACAAGCACCATCATCCTAGCTCCTAGGGAGTCATCAGAGTGAAAACGGAAAAAAGTGACATAGAACTGAGCCTCTGGTTCAAGCAGGCTTCTGTTACTTCCACCAAACAGGTCTATCAGCTCAGCTATGAACCCTCTCCAAGCATCCTCCAATGCAGGGGTGCCAACAGTGCTCCCACACACTGTCATTCCTGCTCTTTCCAGACACGTGCTCCTTAACTCCTGATGGGAGTAGACACAGCCAGTACTCTTTGTAGCTACACAGTACTAATGCAGAGGAGACTCTCTAGATACAGCAAAGCTTCCCACCCGACCAGTCAGTAGCACATCACTTCAGAGCTGCACTCAGTTGATGGGCTGGTTCCAATGCACAGAAGGATGCTAAGATCTTCCATCATCAGGAACTGTTTCTGAGAGCCAGCAGTCAGCAGGGCCACCTCAGCAGGACCCCCACTGCCCCCTGCCCACTTCAACGTAACCACCTGCCCACTGGTCCATCCAGACTCCCCACACACTTGGCTCTCTGCCAGCATTCTCAGTGACTCACACCTGCTGCTCCTCCCCTTACCCCCCTGCCCCACACCCCAGGCTCAAGTGAGCAGAGCAGGGTGAGCCTTACAGTTGCCTGGGGATGGCAGACAGGAAAGGAGATGTATACTTGACAGGCATCTTTTCTGTCAGGGCTAATTCATATCAATTTCCATATTTACCACTCTTTGTCAGGACCTGAAACAAAATTTCCTTTTAGCTTGAGATTTAAATGCATTTTAAGAAAGTCTCCTCAGTACCAGAAGACACAAAGGTAATGGATTATTTTCAACAAACTAGTTCCAAAATCTAGAAAACGTCTGAGTGACCAGAAACACAACCTTAGCGTTCTACCTGCAGGGTGGTCAGTGTACTGAAAACACAATATCCAGTCTGGCACGTCCTGGGTCAAGTCCACAATCTCAGCCTAAGGAGGCAGCCAACCAGAAGGGCAACTCCCTTTCCTTCAGCAAAACTGTTTGATGTGAAGTAGTTTCCAACCTCTACAGGTCCTGGGAACAGCACAGGAAGAAAACCCTCTCCAGGCAGACACAGTGTGTGACTGCCTGAGCTGACTATGTTACAGCGAACCCACGACAGTCTAGACCAAGGAGTTTTAAAGATCTTAAAACTTCATTTTTTTTAATAGAGAACAGACATTAACACTCAATTAAGTTCTGGTTTCTGTGGGGCAGGAAACCAAAACCAAATTTCAAGAAGTATACTTTAACATCAGCCCTTGATAACAGGGGTTAACGACAACTTCCCAACAGGGTTTCCAGATCCCCCTCATTCCCCACAGCAACTGAGGTTTACTTTACACATTCCAAAGTTTTAAAGCTAAAAGAGTATTTTTCTGGTTTCTTTTCTCTATTTTCTATAATGAGCATATATCACCTTAACACCCAGAACTTTCTGTACAGATGGAAAGTAATGAGGAAATTAGAAAGAATCCCTTTAAACTAACACAAAACCCTAACATTCTCTCAATACCTGCATTTAGGTTCAGATGTGAATCCCCCTAACCCGATTCCCTATTTCTATCCTGGTATTTTTTCCTTCAGTTTACAAAATCTAAGTTTATTCAGCTTACATTAAAAAGAAATGGAGCCTTCATCCAAAGAGGTGCCCAGAAACTACTGTGCTCTCCTTCAGTCCCCGAGTCAACATGGCCTGCAGCCCCACACGGCCCAGGAAGAAGTCTGGGTGCCTGGAGGAAATGCCTCAGGGTCTCTGCAACCCTCCACACCCCTTCCAGACCCGAAAGTGACAGTGTGTGAGGGCCATGTAGACATGCTTCCTGAAGGGAGGCTGGGCTGAAAACACATGCCAGGCAACTGACTTTTCTGTAGTTCTTATCAAGGTCGATGTAAACTTGAAGTGTTAAGAAGTCAGTCTAGCAAAAAGTATGGGAAGCATCTGAAAATCCTCTGTATTCTAAAAACTTCTCTTTAGTAGTCATTAATCTATCTAAATCCCCGATTTCCAGGCAATGCACAGAAAGGTACAGTTTCTCTAGCAGGCATTCAAGGACACTTACCCTGATACCAGTCAGAGAAGTAACCTTTGCCAGGCTGATGATGACCACCAGGGGCAGCCCACCCAAGGGGGCGTTGTGAATAGTCACAACCACTAGGTGGAGCCACAAGCTTGGAGGAACCCACAGGGAAAGGCATTCCCACTGTTAGGAATTGACAACTTCAACAGAATCAGGGAAAGTAAGACTGTATTGCATCACTTGGGCAAAAGTGTAGTGTAATTAGCCCTTCCAGGTGGACGGAAATGTAGCTGCTTTTTCACAGAACTGAACTCTAAACCAGGTGAGCTTTTTACCCACTAGTGCAGAACTGGCTCCAGTAGAAGTAGACTCTGGGATGGACGGCTGGGGGCCCGGCCTTGGGTCACAGGCACAGAGCGACCATCCCTCAGAGCTCAGTCGTCAGCAAACACTTCTGCTTCAAGGTGGCTTCTCCAGCTGAAGCTGGAGCAGAGCTGACAGGAAGAAAGAATGTGTTATTCAGTTTCTGGAAAATGAAAAGACAACCCTCCCACAAGAGAGCAACATGCATCTCCCCACCAGTGCCCCATAGAGCAAGGGGGACTGCCTTGTAAACCTAATTCAGCAATTTCACACAAGGTCATTTTCTAGATAACCAATGCTTTTTTCATCTTGAAATGGACTCTAAAAGACACTGATTTCCCCTACTTCCTTGAATAAAATACACTGAACAGACACCTAGTTTCTTGCTGAGTCAGGGCTGTTACTAGAACATGGACGACATGGACAATGCAGTGAGCAGGATGGCCACATGCTCAGGAAGCAGCAGGGTAGGGGGCCCTGTGCTCATGGCCCAGTGCCTGCAGCCCGGTCTGAGCTCAGGGACCACCTCCTCTGCTTGTTGGAGCTAAAGGAAGAGTAAAAGTACTTGGTCTTTGGGACTTCCCTGGGGGTCCAGTGATTAAAACTCTGCACTTCCAATGCAGGGGGTGAGGGTTTGACTCCTGGCTGGGGAACTAAGATCCCTCCTGCTATGCGGTACAGCCAATAAATATTTTTTTAAAAGTGCGTGGGCTCTGCCTGAGGTGAAGATCATGGATAGAGGTGCAGAGACGTAACAGCACCTACTTCGGTTTCACAAAAACTGAAAACAATATCAAAGTACCAAGGCCAGAGATTAATGTTAGAAGCTCTAACAAGACATATAAATGAAAAAGCAGTCAGCAGAGTGAAGCAGGCCTAGAAGGGATTCTGTGCGGATTTCCCCTTCTCCATTTCTACCTGACAGAGACAACACTGCCAACTGGTTTCTCCTGGTGTTTCCCTTCATGTCTTGGATCTCAGCTTCATAAAGTGTGGTCCCTGGAATTTGTCATAAATGCAAGTTCTCAGGCCCTGCTTCAGGCTCCCTGAACCAGAGACTCAGGGCAGCCCAGGGCCTGTGCTCTAAGCTGCCCTCTGCTGCTGCTACCTACAGCACCTAAGGCATGTGGTTCCACAATGACACCCTGCCCCATGGTCCTCCCTTCCTATCTTTTCAACAGTTTTGGAACAATTATGATCATGTTGACATTCAATGCTTGCTATAATTACATAAATATTTTCACAACTCAGTCTAAGTGTATTGTATTTCCTCCCTTACGTAATCTGTTTTCCCTGGACTAAGCAACTGCAGTGTTTTTCACTGTAACTGCTTGCTAAGTGTCCAATACTTAGTTTCCAACAATTTATCCTTAACCTTGCAAACATACCATGGTTCTGCCCTCATGTAATTTTTCTTTAATTTAGGGGTGGGTAATTCTGTGTTTTGTCATTTTCTCTTGGCAATATCCTTCCTGGAATGCTACGTCCTTTTCAAATCCACACAGGATCCCTTCTACGCTTGCTTCACTTTCCTCCTGGTAAATTCCTGCACCTGTTTCTTGGGTCTCATGTTTTCTTTCTGGGATAGTCATCCTGGTTTCCTTTTTTTAAAACCTTCTATTTATTTTCAAATTTTAAACTTTTTATTTTGTATTGGGGTATAGGAATTATAATCACTCTACTTCAATGGAACACATCCTACAGTTAAGTAGCTTCCTGACAAAAGCCACCTTAGACGCATATATTTTAGAAGAATTCTATGTTTTAAAATTTCTTTTTTTTTTTTTTTTGGCTATGTCATGTGGCATGTGGGAGAGGTTAGTTCCCTGACCAGGGACTGAACTCAGGCCCCGGCAGTGAAAGTGCTGAGGCCTAACCACTGAACCACCAGGGAACCCCTGAAAATGTCATTTCAATCCCACGCTGCATTGATAGTTTGGGTATAAAATACGAGGTGGAAACGATTCTTCTCCAGATTCTGCAAGCACTGCTCTATTTATTATCTCCTAGCTTAAGTAAAGTCTGCTATCATCTGATTATCAGTCCTTTTTAAGTACTCTTCTCTTGCCCTTTCTTAAGACCTACATCCTCTCTTAAATTTGATATTCTGAAATCTCATAATGTTCCATGGTGTCATCTATTTTCATTGTGTTACTGGATACCCACTGAGCTCCTTTAATCTAAAACTGAAGTACTTATGTTCTGGAAAAATCTTGATTCCTTTTTTTTTATATTTTTGTCACTTCTATTTACTCTGTTCTTTCTTCTGGCTCTCCAGTGATTCACATATTGGACTTCCTAGACCAGTCCGCGAATTTTCTCTTCTATCCCAATTTCCAGCTTTTTATTCTACTTTTTTGGAGATTTCCTGAATCTTTATCTATGATGCATTCTTTGGATCTTATTTTTAACTTGGATAATAATTTCTGGGAATACTTTCTTCTTTTCTGTTCCTCTTCTTTTTTAATCTCCTGCTATTAGTGAGTGAATACAGTATCTTCTTTCTCACACTATCATTTTACAAAATTTTTGATACTCACATTCCTTTATTTCCTCCTTGTTGCCTTCTCAAGCTGAACTGCTTTGGTCTTTCCTCACATACCTGATAATCTTTGGCTCTCTTCATGTTTAAGAGGGAAGCAGTCTGTTCACACTTGAGCATGAAGCACTGGAATGCTGTCTGGAAACTGTATGTGTGGGCAAAACCCATTAACTACAGGCTTCCAAAATGAGTTATTAGGCAGATTTCCTGGGATCCACAAGTCTCTCTGAATCAATCAGGTTTTCTAGAGTAAAAGCCTCTGAAGTAAGTTCTCATCTGAGACTTTTACATGTGACCCACAGCATTCTGGAAGCTGGAAACTGAACGACAGTTGGGGGTTTCACACCTTGGCATGCAGGCACTGAGTTAACCTCTGTATTCAGCTCTTCGGGGCCTTCCTCCCAACAGGGTCTCCAAATCCAGGGCCTCGTCTGCTCAGCTCCTCCAGAGTGAGCCTCCAGAATCAGGGCAGTGTCAGCAGCGTGGGGAGGGGAAGTTCTAAATGGGTCTAGATGCTTTCAACCAAGTCTCAGGTTCTCAGCTCCGCCTGGACCATCTTTATGATATTTGGTCCCTCTACCTCCTGAGACTTTCCTCAGAGCTACAGTGAGAACGTGCTTCTTACTTTTCCAGTTTCCGTTCCCTCCCCATTTCAGGCTTAGATCTCAGTTTTCTCCTGTCCATCTATTTACCACTCCTCTGTCATTTCACTGTTCCCCAAACTTATTCGTTCTCTCCACTGCCGTTGTCTCCTCTCCTATTTTAAGCCTTTAAAATAAGATTTACATAGTGCAAGATACAACACCAGCACCATTGTTTTAAACACATTACTGATTATAACATTCACATGCTGAAGTGCACAAAGCAGCAGGAGTTTGTAGAATGAGGAACCGTCACACACTAGCCACACCTGTATCATCAACACACAGATCTGGAAATAGAACGTCACTAGGGCTCTGAAACTAGCTACCTCGAGAGGAATCATTGCTTGGTTCCTCAAGAGCTGGGCCTATTTCTGAACCTTACTTTGCTCACCATTATTGTGGTACAGACACTATAAGACCAAACTTCCTGGCACTCTTACGTGACTTCCTCCCCTGAGCGTTGCAGGCCCTGTGATTTGCTTTAACCAACAGACTGGAGCAAAAGTAACCGGTTCTCACCCCTGGGATTACAGTAAAAGTGGGGACTTCCAGGTGGCAGGCAAGTGTCCCAGTGCCTTCCTGGCTTGCCGGCTCTGCGGAAATAAAGGCTTCACGGAAAGTCCTGAGGGCAGCCTTTGGCTTCAAGTCAGCTAGAAATGGAGGTCCTTGGCCTGCAGTCCCTCAGGAACTGAATCCTGTCAGTAGAGCCTCCTCCACCTGATCCTTCAGCTAAGAGCCCAGCTCTGGTCAACTCCCCGACTGGTACCTGGGATAATCTCTACAGCAGAGGACACAGCTAAGTTGTATCCAGACTCCTGACTCACAGGGATGAGGTTACGGAAACCTGTGCTGTTTTAAGCTGCTAAATGTGTGGTAATCTGTTACACAGCAATAAACACTTAATATAACTCAGTATAAGCAACTCACTAGTGATTCTCTGTCACAGTTAGTTCGTTATTTTTCATTGCTCTAGTCTAGTATTTATCTAGTTGACTGCTAATGGGTTTTTTTTTTAAGTTTTCAATTTTGACTATGATGAATACAGTTGCTATAAATATATTTTTTTACATACCTTTAATGGGTGTATATTTGTATTTCTATTGAGTATGCACGTAAGAGTATTTTCAACTTTTGTAGATACTGCCAAATCTATGTGCAACTCAGTTATTTAAATTTACAGAGTTTCTGTTGCCCTATGACTTCATCTTTACTTGGTACTACGTGTCTCTTTCACTTGAGCCATTTTACATGTATGGGGTGGTATCACAGTGGCTTGAATTTGTATTTCTCAATGACTTGTCAAGATGTACATCATCTAATGGTTTACCGGCCATCTGGATATCCTTCTTGTGAACTGCTTTTCAACTCTTTTGCCAATTTTTCTATTGAGCTGCATTTTTCTTGTTGATTCACAACAGCTCTTTATATATTCTAGATCAGTCCTTTGTGAGAGAGACAGAGTCAGAGAGAGGGGGAAGAGGCAGCTGTCTTCTCTACTGTGTGGCTTCTTTTTTGAGTGCTTGAAATTGTATCTGTTGATAAATATAAGCTTTTTTGATACAATCCAAGTTGTCAGTTTTTTCCTGAATGAGTACAGCATTTTATGACTTGTTTAAGAAATCTTTGCTTATTTCAAGGACATAAGGATGTGTACTTACATTTTTTTGCTAAAACCTTTATTTATGGACATTTCAGATTTTCAGTGCACTTACAATAGATTTTGGTGTGCAGTATGAGTCTGGGTCAAGATTAATTTTTTCCCACAAGGATATTTAACTTCTTAGGCTGACTGACTGAGAGACCACTCTTTCCTTTCAGCACTGCACCATCATTTTGCATAAATGAGGGAACAGTATTTGTGTAGGTTTGCTTCTGGACTCTAGTGTTTCACTGATTTACTGTCATGTTTTCCTCATTGAGATCCTAACATATTATACTAGCTTCAGGTGTACTATGTTACTTTTTAGAAAAGGATTTAGAAAAGGCAGAGGAACCAGAGATCAAATTATCAACATCCGCTGGATCATCGAAAAAGCAAGAGAGTTCCAGAAAAACATCTATTTCTGCTTTATTGATTATGCCAAAGCCTTTGACTGTGTAGATCACAATAAACTGTGGAAAATTCTGAGAGAGATGGGAATACCAGACCACCTGATCTGCCTCTTGAGAAATCTGTATGCAGGTCAGGAAGCAACAGTCAGAACTGGTCATGGAACAACAGACTGGTTCCAAATAGGAAAAGGAGTACGTCAAGGCTGTATATTGTCACCATGTTTATTTAACTTATATGCAGAGTACATCATGAGAAATGCTGGACTGGAGGAAACACAAGCTGGAATCAAGATTGCCGGGAGAAATATCAATAACCTCAGATATGCAGATGACACCACCCTTATGGCAGAAAGTGAAGAGGAACTCAAAAGCCTCTTGATGAAAGTGAAAGTGGAGAGTGAAAAGGTTGGCTTAAAGCTCAACATTCAGAAAACGAAGATCATGGCATCTGGTCCCATCACTACATGGGAAATAGATGGAGAAACAGTGGAAACAGTGTCAGACTTTCTTTTTCTGGACTCCAAAATCACTGCAGATGGTGACTGCAGCCATGAAATTAAAAGACGCTTACTCCCTGGAAGGAAAGTTATGACCAACCTAGATAGCATATTCAAAAGCAGAGACATCACTTTGCCAACAAAGGTTCGCCTAGTCAAGGCTATGGTCTTTCCTGTGGTCATGTATGGATGTGAGAGCTGGACTGTGAAGAAGGCTGAGTGCCGAAGAATTGATGCTTTTGAACTGTGGTGTTGGAGAAGACTCTTGAGAGTCCCTTGGACTGCAAGGAGATCCACCCAGTCCATTCTGAAGGAGATCAGCCCTGGGATTTCTTTGGAAGGAATGATGCGAAAGCTGAAACTCCAGTATTTTGGCCACCTCATGCGAAGAGTTGACTCATTGGAGAAGACTCTGATGCTGGGAGGGATTGAGGGCAGGAGGAGAAGGGGACGACAGAGGATGAGATGGCTGGATGCCATCACTGACTCGATGGATGTGAGTCTGGGTGACCTCCGAGAGCTGGTGATGGATAGGGAGGCCTGGCGTGCTGTGATTCATGGGGTCGCAAAGAGTCGGACACGACTGAGCGACTGATCTGATCTGATCTGATGTTACTTTTAATCTAATTCCTTTATGATTATTTGCTTTGGGAAGGAATGGAGACAAGGCCCTGATGTCATCTGTGACTTAACATTTGGAAATCTATAAGCACTCACATTTTACTGTGTAAATTCAATTACAGAGAATTATTACCTGGCTCTCTACACTCAATATGCCAGCAAATTTGGAAAACTCAGCAGTGGCCACAAGATTGGAAAAGGTCAGTTTTCATCCCAATCCCAAAGAAAGGCAATGCCAAGGAGTGCTCAAACCACCGCACAATTGCACTCATCTCACACGCTAGTAAAGTAATGCTCAAAATTCTCCAAGCCAGGCTTCAGCAATATGTGAACCGTGAACTTCCTGATGTTCAAGCTGGTTTTAGAAAAGGCAGAGGAACCAGAGATCAAATTGCCAACATCCGCTGGATCATGGAAAAAGCAAGAGAGTTCCAGAAAAACATCTATTTCTGCTTTATTGACTATGCCAAAGCCTTTGACTGTGTGGATCACAATAAACTATGGAAAATTCTGAAAGAGATGGGAATACCAGACCACCTGATCTGCCTCTTAAGAAATCTGTATGCAGGTCAGGAAGCAACAGTTAGAACTGGTCATGGAACAACAGACTGGTTCCAAATAGGAAAAGGAGTACGTCAAGGCTGCATATTGTCACCATGTTTATTTAACTTATATGCAGAGTACATCATGAGAAATGCTGGACTGGAAGAAACAGAAGTTGGAATCAAGATTGCCGGGAGAAATATCAATAACCTCAGATATGCAGATGACACCACTCTTATGGCAGAAAGTGAGGAGGGGCTAAAAAGCCTCTTGATGAAAGTGAAAGTGGAGAGTGAAAAGGTTGGCTTAAAGCTCAACATTCAGAAAACGAAGATCATGGCATCTGGTCCCATCACTTCATGGGAAATAGATGGAGAAACAGTGGAAACAGTGTCAGACTTTGTTTTTCTGGGCTCCAAAATCACTGCAGATGGTGACTGCAGCCATGAAATTAAAAGACGCTTGCTCCTTGGAAGGAAAGTTATGACCAACCTAGATAGCATATTCAAAAGCAGAGACATTACTTTACCAACAAAGGTTCGCCTAGTCAAGGCTATGGTCTTTCCTGTGGTCATGTATGGATGTGAGAGCTGGACTGTGAAGAAGGCTGAGCGCCGAAGAATTGATGCTTTTGAACTGTGGTGTTGGAGAAGACTCTTGAGAGTCCCTTGGACTGCAAGAAGATTCAACCAGTCCATTCTGAAGGAGATCAATCCTGGAATTTCTTTAGAAGGAATGATGCTAAAGCTGAAACTCCAATATTTTGGCCACCTCATGCGAAGAGTTGACTCATTGGAGAAGACTCTGATGCTGGGAGGGATTGAGGGCAGGAGGAGAAGGGGACGACAGAGGATGAGATGGCTGGATGGCATCACTGACTCGATGGATGCGAGTCTGAGTGACCTCCGGGAGCTGGTGATGGATAGGGAGGCCTGGCGTGCTGCGGTTCATGGGGTCGCAAAGAGTCGGACACGACTGAGCGACTGATCTCTGATCTCTCTCTCTGCAGGTAATCTCTACTTTAACAGTGGGTACTACTAGTCATACAAATGTTTAGGGAAACAGGTCCCACATCCATCCTGTTCACAGCTCTTTTCAATGCCAGTTAGAAGTAATGCCTGGTACCTAATATTCAATCAGTATTTGTTGAGTAAACAATTATATTAAAGACTACAGAGGTTAAGACAACAATTTCAAAATGAACTATGAATTTCTCTCAAGTTAACCATCTCTAGTAACTTTTCCTTTATACTGAGAATTTTGTTTTTTTCTCTACAGCATCTACTAAAACTGATCGGCATTCTCAACACCAGGAAGATGTGAGAAACAGCAAACACACCCATGAAAAAGTCAGAGGTAAGAAATGAAGGCAAAATCTTTTGCAAAACAGGCACACCCTTGGTCCTAACAAAAGCTGAAGAATTACATGCTGAATAAAAGCTCTCTGAGTTCAGTTTCTGTTTGTGGCAAGCAATATACTAGAATGAGCTTGCAACAAGCAGGCTTCAGTGAAAGCTACACCAGAGCCCTCGCCTTGGGAATCCCCTGCCTTACCCTTATCTGTACCTCTTCCTCTGTATCGATGGACAATATAACAGTAAAGCATGATAGGAAAAGACATAAATCAATTTTCAAAGAAATATAAAATTTTAAAGATAGCCCTTTTAACATCTTTATCTAACAAAGACTTCCAATTAAAAAAAAAATAAGGTCTACTTCATAATTTTGTAGAAAATTGCTACTGACAAGAAAAAAGAAAAAACACTACTCTAATTAACAGAGGAAGAGATTTATTCAGTTTCAATTAAGTTCAGTTAAAGAATGGACATTATTGCTTTAAATACAATTAATTTTATTATTTCTTTCCTCCTAACAGATGCCTAAGAAGTGCAACTGAGAAATAATTCCTCACCTGGTCACGGCGTCCACCAAGAATGGCGCTGGGGGAGAGATGAGCTCTCTGCTGCCCAGCCCTTCCTTCGCAGTCGGGGAAAACCCATTTCCTGCAAGCCCATTAGGAAGGACAGTGCTCTGCTGAGAAAGACACACAACACATCTGAGGGGAGGTGATCACACCTCCCTGACAACCAGCACTTCAGCTCCAAGCCATCCTCTCCAATAATTACGGTAATGGGGAGGATGTTTATGATCACAGTTGCTTTGTTTTTTATTTTGTTTCCTTTTACCATTCTTCAGATCAGATTTTTATTTTTATTTTTGTTAGCACCCTTACACATTTACGAACAGTAAAGTTAAATCACTAGTTTGAAGCCAGTAACTTTAATTAGAAGAACTTTGATGATGACACCAGGTTTTCAAGGAAAAGTAAGATCCTGGTACTCCTTCAGGCCTCATGCTGTAAGGGGAACAGAAAGAAAAATCCTAAATATCATTAACTTACTGGCACAATCCAACGAGGCGTGATCACTGATGTTGAAGATACCTGAAAAAAATGTATATAGACATGTATTTATTTTTAGGGAAGATTGAATTTTTATAATTATACTCATAATGCTTTCTTCTGCTATCAAATGCATGGGTGGGGGGTGGAATCTGAATGCTACTACTACTTTCAGGTCATTCACTAGGGATTTCCCCAATCCCCAGCGTTCAATTTAACATTTATTTTCTGAAATTTCAGTTCAGTTCATTACAAATAATCACAGCCTTCTTGAACAGGGGACCGTGACTAATTCAAATGGAACAGCAAAAAAGAAAGTACACAGAAAAAAAATCTGTCTCTATACAGTTCATTTTCTAATTATGCATGAAGCAAACAGAATAAAAATACCCACACTACTACTGACTCATAGGGCCTTTGTTATAGTCTTTTTAATGTTTGATTTTCTAGATCTCACTTTTATGTGTATAACAGTCATCTAATGAACTCCCAACTCCCCCTGTTTATGGAAACTCAGACTAGCCCTTGCACTGGTGACATTCTGATAAGAAAAAATTAATATAAGTCCAGGTCTTAGTAATCTAGGTAACTACCAAAAGAATAAAAATACAAAATAAAGGGACTTCCCTTGGTGGTCCAGTGGCTTAGATTCCATGCTTCCAATGCAAGGGGCCCAGGTTCTATCCCTGGTCAGGAAACTAGATCCCACATGCCACCACTAAGACAAGGCACAGCCAAATTAATAAAAAAAAAATACTTTTAAAATATATAAAATATGACTTTCCCACCAAATATTAAGAAATGAACTTTTAACCATAGAAAATAAAACAGAGAGAAAAGAAGTATAGTAAAAGTAAACAAAAAATGGTTTGGCAGAAAGAAGTCCTATAATAACAATAATTACAGTAAATATAAGTGGATTTAAACTCAATTAAAACATAGAGACTTTCGCATAAGATCTAAATAAAAAACAAGATCCAACAAAATGCTGTTCACAACAGGTCCACTTAAAACAAACATATCCAAAATAACTGAAAATAAATTAATAGAAAATTCTATTTAAGACAATTAAAACTACATTATCAAATTTTTATCAATCAAAAGGGAAATAAAGAGAGGAAAAAAGGGGCAAAGAAGGACACATTAAAGTGTCAAAAGGAGCTCAAGAAAGTATAATTACAATCAACAAACATGTATCTATCTTCAAAATATACACAAAATTGAAAGATTAAACAATAGGTTAAGAAATGGATTAACCAATAATTGCAGACAGAGATACTAAACACACCCCAGAAACTGACAGAATATTTGAGAGAATCAGCAGAATGACTACTGAAAATAACTCAGCAAGTTTCCTAAACACAAAATCAACTTATGAATTCAATAGTAAAAAATTAAATACCATTCACAACATCAACAAAATTATTAAGCATTTAGGATTTAACCTAACATAGAACAGAGAAGACGTGCAGAGGACATTTCATACTATTTTCTGTTAAGTCCTAAATTCTTTAATGGATAAAAAATCTTACTAGCAAAAAAACCATAAAGGGTCTGGAAATAACAAAAATAGGAAAACAAAAAATTTATACTGGAGAGATTATAACTACATAACTTTTAGGAGAAACAGGAAATCTTGGATGAGAAAAACATTATACTATTGGCCAAGAAGATAATCACAAATATATCAGTTCTTTCCTCAAGTTAATTTATGGATTTAATACAATCACAATTAAAACTTCAAAGGCTTTCAAGGGAGTGAAACTTGACAAAGTTATTCTAAAAACCATCTGAAAGAACTGACAATCAAAAACAGCAAAATATCAGCATAATGGTGCTGGACTGGCCTCATCACATATCAAAATCACTTAAAAAGCTCAATTTATTAGAAGAGTATTACAGTTCTAACAACTATAAATTAGTAAGTATAGTAGGAAAGCTTATATGCAGAATCTAAAATGCATCATATTCAACATTCTTATTTAAAACAAAGAGAACATTTAAATTTGCAGGTAAGTAAAAATATACTAGTGATCAGATCAGATCAGATCAGTCGCTTAGTCGTGTCCGACTCTTTGCGACCCCATGAATCACAGCACACCAGGCCTCCCTGTCCATCACCAACTCCCGGAGGTCACTCAGACTCACATCCATCGAGTCAGTGATGCCATCCAGCCATCTCATCCTCTGTTGTCCCCTTGTCCTCCTGCCCCCAATCCCTCCCAGCATCAGAGTCTTCTCCAATGAGTCAACTCTTCGCATGAGGTGGCCAAAGTACTGGAGTTTCAGCTTTAGCATTATTCCTTCCAAAGAAATCCCAGGGCTGATCTCCTTCAGAATGGACTGGTTGGATCTCCTTGCAGTCCAAGGGACTCTCAAGAGTCTTCTCCAACACCATAGTTCAAAAGCATCAATTCTTCGGCGCTCAGCCTTCTCCACAGTCCAGCTCTCACATCCACACGTGACCACAGGAAAGACCATAGCCTTGACTAGACGAACCTTTGTTGGCAAAGTAATGTCTCTGCTTTTGAATATGCTATCTAGGTTGGTCATACCTTTCCTTCCAAGGAGTAATTGTCTTTTAATTTCATGGCTGCAGTCACCATCTGCAGTGATTTTGGAGTCCAGAAAAAGAAAGTCTGACACTGTTTCCACTGTTTCTCCATCTATTTCCCATGTAGTGATGGGACCAGATGCCATGATCTTCGTTTTCTGAATGTTGAGCTTTAAGCCAACCTTTTCACTCTCCACTTTCACTTTCATCAAGAGGCTTTTGAGTTCCTCTTCACTTTCTGCCATAAGGGTGGTGTCATCTGCATATCTGAGGTTATTGATATTTCTCCCAGCAATCTTGATTCCAACTTGTGTTTCTTCCAGTCCAGCATTTCTCATGATGTACTCTGCATATAAGTTAAATAAACATGGTGACAATATACAGCCTTGACAGACTCCTTTTCCTATTTGGAACCAGTCTGTTGTTCCATGTCCAGTTCTAACTGTTGCTTCCTGACCTGCATACAGATTTCTCAAGAGGCAGATCAGGTGGTCTGGTATTCCCATCTCTCTCAGAATTTTCCACAGTTTATTGTGATCTACACAGTCAAAGGCTTTGGCATAGTCAATAAAGCAGAAATAGATGTTTTTCTGGAACTCTCTTGATTTTTCCATGATCCAGCGGATGTTGGCAATTTGATCTCTGGGTCCTCTGCCTTTTCTAAAACCAGCTTGAACATCAGGAAGTTCACGGTTCACATATTGCTGAAGCCTGGCTTGGAGAATTTTGAGCATTACTTTACTAGCGTGTGAGATGAGTGCAATTATGCGGTAGTATGAGCATTCTTTGGCATTGCCTTTCTTTGGGATTGGGATGAAAACTGACCTTTTCCAATCTTGTGGCCACTGCTGAGTTTTCCAAATTTGCTGGCATATTGAGTGCAGCACTTTCACAGCATCACCTTTCAGGATTTGGAATAGCTCCACTGGAATTCCATCACCTCCACTAGCTTTGTTCGTAGTGATGCTTTCTAAGGCCCACTTGACTTCACATTCCAGGATGTCTGGCTCTAGGTCAGTGATCACACCATCATGATTATCTGGGTCGTGAAGATCTTTTTTGTACAGTTCTTCTGTGTATTCTTGCCACCTCTTCTTAATATCTTCTGCTTCTGTTAGGTCCATACCACTTCTGTCCTTTATTGAGCCCATCTTTGCATGAAATGTTCCTTTGGTATCTCTGATTTTCTTGAAGAGATCCCTAGTCTTTCCCATTCTGTTGTTTTCCTCTATTTCTTTGCATTGATCGCTGAAGAAGGCTTTCTTATCTCTTCTTGGTATTCTTTGGAACTCTGCATTCAGATGTTTATATCTTTCCTTTTTTCCTCCTTTTCATTATAGGGGACTGGAATGCAAAAGTAGGAAGTCAAGAAACACCTGGAGTAACAGGCAAATTTGGCCTTGGAATAGGGAATGAAGCAGGGCAAAGACTAACAGAGTTTTGCCAAGAAAATGCACTGGTCATAGCAAATACCCTCTTCCAACAACACAAGAGAAGACTCTATACATGGACATCACCAGATGGTCAACACCGAAATCAGATCGATTATATTCTTTGCAGCCAAAGATGGAGAAGCTCTATACAATCAGCAAATACAATACAGCCACAGGAGCTGACTGTGGCTCAGACCATGAACTCCTTATTGCCAAATTCAGACTGAAATTGAAGAAAGTAGGGAAAACCACTAGACCATTCAGGTATGACCTAAATCAAATCCCTTATGATTATACAGTGGAAGTGAGAAATAGATTTAAGGGCCTAGATCTGAGAGATAGAGTGCCTGATGAACTATGGAATGAGGTTCATGACACTGTACAGGAGACAGGGATCAAGACCATCCCCACGGAAAAGAAATGCAAAAAAGCAAAATGGCTGTCTGGGGAGGCCTTACAAATAGCTGTGAAAAGAAGGGAAGCGAAAAGCAAAGGAGAAAAGGAAAGATACTAGTGATAGAAAATGCTTTTAATGAAATTCATTTTCATCACTGTATCACCCACCCACCTGTGAGAAAGCGTAGACACACAGTAAGTGTTCTGAGCTGGGCCCCAAGAATTCCTTCTTCAGCTTCAGGCTATTTTTTCATTAGTCTTACAAGTTACCTCTTTTATCTGGTTAAAGGATTATTGTGGCCCAATACTGCCAACATTCCTTGTATTTTCTGTTTGTGCATCTGGTAAAGTCTCTGTGTTCACTGATATCAGCTGGTGGTTCCTGGCCCACATCTGAACCCCCGGGAACGGTCAGAAATGCAGCTTCTCAGGCTCCACCCCACACATACCATGTCAGAAACTCCAAGGGTAGAGACCAGTGGTCTGTGCTTTCTTACGCTCTCCACTGATGCACATACACACCTGAGTACCACCTATATTTCCAAGCCTTCAGGTGATGTCACAGCAGTCCCCGTACAAGAGTCATTAAGCACTAAATGAGGCTTCTGTGTACCTTCCATCCCAACTAGTCTCCATGTCTCTGGAGGGAAGGGACTGTTTTTTATTTGTATCATGCTCACAGTTGGACATGACTTAGCATGCACACATAGTACTTAACACAGTATCTCCCCAAACTCAAATAAAGATCAATGTGTTTAATGTCAACCATTTTTATGACTCCATCTTTCTGTAAATGTTTTATTTTTAAATTAAAATTCTTTATTGTCTGAACTCTTTAGAAGCTGGTTTACCCCCACATGTTCCTCTCATGCTGTTTAATAGGATGATGTTACAAAAAGAGCTTCCCTAGTAGCTTGGCTGGTAAAGAACCCTCCTGTAATGTAGGAAACCCCAGTTTAACTCCTGGGTTGGCAGGATCCCCTGGAGGAGGGATAGGCTACCCACTTCAGTATTCTTGGGCTTCACTAGTGGCTCAGATGGTAAAGAATCCACCTGCAATGTGGGAGACCTGGGTTCAATCCCTGGGTTGGGAAGATCCCCTGGAGAAGGGAATGGCTACCCATTCTAGTATTCTTGCCTGGAGAATTCCATGGATAGAGGAGCCTGGTAGGTTACAGTCCATGGGGTTGCAAAGAGTCAGACAGTTTAGTTACCAATAGGTTCACGGTTAACATGTGGTTATGTAATGACACACAGATTCAAGTTGGCAGAACTTAGTATAGAAAAGCAATGCTACATGGTTACTGAAATATAAATTCATGAAATGAAAAGTCTTACTAAATTATATACAAGGTAAAAACTAGAATCTAGCAGGGACAATTTCAAACAGAAATATCTTTCCATCTTCCTGTTTTAAAGCATCTTTACCTGAGGTGTGGTTGTATGGTCAAGGAGATTCTGAGTTAGAGACAACAGCAAGGCATCCAGTTCATCTGTAGCATCCTGTGTAAGACAAGATACACAGATGTCAAATGACCCATTAATCACCAGTTTTTTCCATATCCTTGTAGTGTATAATTTGGACCCATTCCTGGTTGGTGTTAATCTTGAAACAAATGGGGACATTCAGGAGCCATAGTTATCAGTGATTTCACTTGTGTTGGAGGGAACCTAGCCTACAGTCAGAACTTTAAAACACTCAAGGGTTTTGTGAATTTTCATACAGTTATTCCTTGTGGTAAGACAGGACTTGGGTAGGGTTTAGGACTGTCCTGGCTCTCAGCTCTTGAACTAGAGAATAGAGGTAAAAGGTTCAGCCAGCAAGGAGCCAGCAAGTTAGGAGAGGCCTGAACTCCCTGCTACTGCTGCTAAGTCACTTCAGCAGTGTCCGACTCTGTGTGACCCCATGGACGGCAGTCCACCAGGCTCCCCCGTCCCTGGGATTCTCCAGGCAATAACACTGGAGTGGGTTGACATTTAATTTTCATACAGTTATTCCTTCTGGTAAGACAAGACTTGGGTAGGGTTTAGGACTGTCCTGGCTCTCAGCTCTTGAACTAGAGAATAGAGGTAAAAGGTTCAGCCAGCAAGGAGCCAGCAAGTTAGGAGAGGCCTGAACTCCCAGTGCTTCTTTATTCACATGTGTGGGTGCTCTAATGTTCACAAAGGAGTATAATGCAAATTTCCCCCATAAACATTATTTGATACTTTTGTCTAATCAATATTTGAAGCACCTTATACAAACAGAGTTCTGTACAGCAGTGTGTGTGTATGTGTTGGGGGGATGCATAGGAAGAATGTTAAAAGGATAAAAGATGAAACTCCAGTCTGGAAATAAGAGCAGTAAGTACCCAGGATGTACCCTTTATTTACATTTCTGTCTGTCTGTCCTCAGGCCATGGTACATGGCCAGTTCAGTGGTAACTGAATTTTAATCCCACATATGAAGTAACTGTCCTCTCCCTTCTCATAGCTCCCTCCTCCTATCCCACTCCTTCTTACCCTGTGTGACCTGGTGAGCCCTGAAAGAGCCTGTGCATATCTCCACAACATATTAAAATCCTCTCTCCAAGTGTACTATAAAGCAGTTTGAAAGAAGAGGCCGATTCAGTCATTTTTTAATTTTCAAAGCCTAGCATGCTATCTTGGTACACAATATGCAATAAATTTGGGGGACAAATGTCCTTCTCTGTTCTAAAACACATCTGAGGTCCCACCTAATGATTTTCAATGATCAAATATGTCAATATACCATTTTAGGATTTTAATTAGCAGAAAGGAATCTCTGGATTGAAAATATTTTAGGTTCCTTTTTTAAAACCCCAAAGTTTTTTTTGACTAGTGGGAAGGGAATACAGGTAATTGCTAATTTTTGTCTTTTTATAAAATATTAGGTAGATTTCTATGATAAATGTGCTTATGCAATACAAGAACAAATGGTAACTGTTCATTTACAAAAATAACTTGTTGTTTAAATTGCAAATTAAAACATTCCCAGGGCAATGAACTGGGTGTCTATGATTTCTGAACTGGTAAGGGTGTGTGGGGCTTCCCAGGTGACTCAGTGGTAAAGAATCCACCTGCAATGCAGGAGATGCAGCTTTGATCCTTGGGTCAGAAAGATCCCCTGGAGAAGGAAATGGGAAAGCACTCCAGTTTTCTTGCCTAAAAAATCCCATGGACAGAGGAGCCTGGTGGGTGAGAGTTCATGGGGTTGCAAAAAGACTTGGACACAAGTTAGCAACTAAACAACAATGGGTATGTGACAAGTGGATACAAGAAAGATAGGATTGGAGATAAGTTGGTTAAAACTCAACACAATTTCAGAATGTTGCTGCTGCTGCTGCTGCTGCTGCTAAGTCACTTCAGTCATGTCCAACTCCGCGTGACCCCATAGACGTCAGCCCACCAGGCTCTCCTGCCCCTGGGATTCTCCAGGCAAGAAAACTGGAGTGGGTTGCCATTTCCTTCTCCAATGCATGAAAACGAAAAAGTGAAAGTGAAGTCGCTCAGTCGTGTCCGACTCTTAGCGACCCCATGGACTGCAGCCCACCAGGCTCCTCCATCCATGGGATTTTCCAGGCAAGAGTACTGGTGTGGGGTGCCACTGCCTTCTCCGAATTCAGAATGTTACTTTTGATCAATCAATACTTATTTGCCCCCTACAATCAATACTTATTTGCCCCCTACTATGGAGAAGGCAATGGTGCCCCACTCCAGTACTTTTGCCTGGAAAATCCCATGGACCGAGGAGCCTGGTAGGCTGTAGTCCATGGGGTCGCTAGGAGTTGGACACGACTGAGCGACTTCACTTTCACTTTTCACTTTCATGCATTGGAGAAGGAAATGGCAACCCACTCCAGTGTTCTTGCCTGGAGAATCCCAGGGACAGGGGAGCCTGGTGGGCTGCCATCTCTGGGGTCGCACAGAGTCGGACACAACTGAAGCAACTTAGCAGCAGCAGCAGCAGCACGTGCAGTATTCTGTTTTAGACACTAGGGAAGTAGAGTCAGCATACAAAAACCAAAAATAAGAGATCATCTAAAAAAACAAAATAACAAATAACTCAAAAATGGAGAAGAAACCCTGAGCTACTCTTGGATTTGATAATAGGATTCTCCCTAGAGAAGTGAGGTTCAGTGCTTTTTTCACAGCTTAAGTTCTGGTGTCCATCAGAGCTCACCAGATGTCCTGTATAACCAAGATTCAACTTAGCAGAATGTAAGGAGAAACCTTAAAAAGTGGCAGTGATTGTTACCTTTAGAGCAGACCCACTTTCTGCAGGTGTGGTTTGCATCAGAGCCAGAGAGTCTCCACGGACGGGCACAGTGTTCTCATTTAATTCAGCACTAGGAAGAGAAAGGTATGTTCACATCATGGATGACTGACAGACGTGACACTGGGGTCACAAGTAGCCTCCTCAGGAAGAAGAAAAACGAACTCTTCAATTAGAAATTAGTCCTGCTTTTCAACACACAAACTATCAAAAAGAGATATCAAGAAAACAATCCCATTTAAAATTGCACTAATAATAATAAAATATCTAGGAATAAACCTAATCAAGGAGGTAAAAGACCTTTATTTTGAAATCTATATTCTGAAAACTGATGAAAGAATCTGAAGATGATGCAAAGAAACGGAAAGATATTCCATGTTCATGTCTTAGAAGAATTAATACTGACAAATGTCCACACTATCCAAAGTTATCTACAGATTTAATGCAATCCCTTTCAAAATGCCTATCAGGCCTTTTCACAGAACTAGGACAAGTAATCCTAAAATATAGGTGGAAACACTGTTGTTGTTCAGTTGCTCAGTCTATCTGACTCTTTGCGACCCCATGGACTGTAGCACTACGCCAGTCTTCCCTGTCCTTCACCATCTCCCTGAGTTTGCTCAAACTAAAATCCATCAAGTCAGTGATGCCATCCAACCATCTCGTCCTCTTTTATCCCTTTCTCCTCCTGCCTTCAATCTTTCTCAGCATCAGGGTCTTTTCTAATGAGTCAGTTCTTCTCATCAGGTGACCAAAGTATTGGAGCTTCAGCTTCAGCATCAGTCTTTCCAATGAATATTTAGGACTGATTTCCTTTAGGATTGACTGGTTGTATCTCCTTGCAGTCCAAGGGACTCTCAAGAGTGTTCTCCAACACCACAGTTCAAAAGCATCAATTCTTCGGCACTCAGCTTTCTTTACGGTCCAACTCTTTGCCCCCTACTATGTGTCCATCCACACATGACTACTGGAAAAACCACAGCTTTGAGTATATGGAACTTGTCAGTAAAGTAATGTCTCTGCTTTTTAATATGCTGTCTACGTTGGTCATAGCTTTTCTTCCAAGGAGCAAGCGTCTTTTAATTTCATGGCTGCAGTCACCATCTGCAGTGATTTTGGAGCCCAAGAAAATAAAGCCTCTCACTGTTTCCACTGTTTCCCCATATACTTGCCATGAAGTGATGGGACTTCATGTGATCTTAGCTTATTGAATGTTGAGTTTTAAGCCAGCTTTTTCACTCTCCTCTTTCACTTTCATCAAGATGCTCTTTTAGTTCCTTTTCATTTTCTGCCATTAAAAAGGTGGTATCATCTGCATATCTGAGGTTACTAGTATTTTTCCCAGGAATCTTGATTCCAGTTTCTGCTTCATTCAGCCTGGCACTAGGCATGATGCACTCTGCATATAAGTTAAATAAGCAGGGTGACAATAAACAGCCTTGACATACTCCTTTCCCAATTTGAAATAAGTCCATTGTTTCATGTCTGGTTCTGCTGCTTCTTGATCTGCATACAGGTTTCTTAGGAGGTAGGGAAGGTGGTCTGGTATTCTCATCTCTTTAAGAATTTTCAACAGTTTGTTGTGATCCACACAGTCAAAGGCTTTAGCATAGTCAATGAAGCAGAAGTAGATGTTTTTCTGGAATTCTTTTGCTTTTTATATGATCCAATGGGTACTGGTATTGGATCTGGTTCCTCTGCCTTTTCTAAATTCAGCTTGAATATCTGGAAATTCTTGGTTCAGGACTGTTGAAGCCTAGCTTGGAGAATTTTGAGCATTACTTTGCAAGAATGTGAAATTAGTGCAATTGTGTGGTAGTTTGAACATTCTTTGGCATTGCCTTTGGGATTGGAATGAAACCTGACCTTTTCCAGTCCTGTGGCCACTGCTGAGTTTTCCAAATCTGCCAGCATATTGAGTGCAGCACTTTTACAGCATTATCTTCTGGGATTTGAAACAGATCAGCTGGAATTCCATCACTTCCACTAGCTTTGTTCACAGTCATGTTTCCTAACGTCCACTTGACTTTGCACTCCAGGATGTCTGGCTCTAGGTGAGTGATCATACCACTGTGTTTATCTGGGTCATTAAGATCTTTTTTGTATAGTTCTTCTGTATATTCTTATCACCTCTTCTTAATATCTTCTGCTTCTGTTATGCCCATACCGTTTCTGTCCTTTATTGTGCCTATCTTTGCCTAAAATACTCCCGTGGTATCTATAATTTTCTTTAAGAGATCTCTACTCTTTTCCACTCTATTGTTTTCCTCTATTTCTTTGCATTGATCACTGATGAAGGCTTTCTTATCTCTCCTTGCTGTTCTTTGGAACTCTGCATTCAGATGGGTTTATCTTTCATTTTCTTCTTTGCCTTTTGCTTCTCTTCTTTTCTTAGCTATTTGTAAGGCCTCCTCAGACAACCATTTTGCCTTTTTGCATTTCTTCTTCTTGGGGATAGTTTTGATCACTGCCTCCTGTACAATGTTACGAACCTCCGTCCATAGTTCATCCGTCAGATCTAATCCCTTTAATCTATCTGTCTCTTCCACGGTATAATCATAAGGGGTTTGATTTAGGTCATACCTGAATGGTCTAGTGGTTTTCCCTACTTTCTTCAATTTAAGTCTGAATTTTGCAATAAGGAGTTCATGATCTGAGCCACAGTCAGCTCCCGGTCTTGTTTTTGCTGACTGTATAGTGCTTCTCCATCTTCAGCTGCAAATATGATTAATCTGATTTCAGTATTGACCATCTGGTGATGTCCATGTGTACAAGCATCTCTTGTGATGTTGGAAGAGGGTGTTTGCTATGACCAGTGTGTTCACTTTGCAAAACTGTTTGCCTTTGCCGTGCTTCATTTTGTACTCCATGGCCAAACTTGCCTGTTACTCCAGCAATCTATTGACTTCCTACTTTTGCATTCCATTCCCCTATGATCAAAAGGACATCTTTTTTGGTTTTAGTTCTAGAAGCTCTTGTACATCTTCACACAACTCTTCAACTTCAGCTTCTTTGGCATTAGTGGTTGGGGCATAAAATTTATATGGAAATTTATATGAAGGACTCCAAATCGCCAAAGTAATCGAGAAAAAAAGAATACAGCTAGAGGAATCACACTTCCTGACTTCAAGCTATACCATAAAGCTACAGTAATCAAAATAGTACAGTATTGGCATAAAAACAGACACACAGATCAACGGAACAGAATAGAGAGCCCAGAAATAAAGCCATGCACTTTTGGTCAATTAAGCCAAAATAAAGGAAGCAAGAACATACAGTAGGGAAGAGACAGTCTTTTCAATAACAACAGCTAGAAACCTGGACAGCTGTATGTAAAAATGAAATTAGAACATCTCATACCATATACAAAAATAAACCCAAAACAGATTTAAAAAATAAAGGTAAGACCAGAAACCATAAAACTAGTAGAAAATACAGGCAGAACGCTCTTTGACATAAAATGTACCAATATTTTTTTTGGATCTGTCTCAAAGCAAAGGAAACAAAAGCAAAAACATAAACAATGAGAAATAATTAAACTTAAAAGCTTTTGTAGTGCAAAGGAAACCACTGACAAAATGAAGATAACAGAATTTAAAAAATATCTACAAATGATATGACCAACATGGGGTTAATACTCAAAACACATAAATGGTTCAAACATCTCAATATTTAATAAAAATAAATAAACCAATTAAAAGTGAGCGGTGGGGGGGGGGGGGGAGTGGGCAAAGCATGTGACATTTTTCCAAAGAAGATATATACAAATAGACAACAGGTACATGAAAAGATGCTCAACATCACTGCTCATCAGGGAAATGCAAACCAAAACCACAATGAGACATCACCACACACCTGTCAGCATGGCGATCATCAAAAAGAACAAAGAACAAACGCTGGCAAGGATGTGGGAATTCCGTGTTGGTGGAAATTCCCTGTTGGTGGGAATGGAAGCTGTTGTAGCCACTATGGAAAACAGTATTGCAGCTCCTCAAAAAAACCAAAATGGAACTACTACATGATCCAGCAATTCTGAGTGCATATCTGAAGGAAAAAAACACTAACTTAACAAGATATGTGCCCCTCCATTGTTTATAGCAGGGTTATTTACAATAACTAAGATATAGAAGTGACCTAAGTGTTCATCAAGATGAATGGATAAAGAAAATGTGGTGTGTATATATGTAATGGAATATTGCTGCTAAGTCGCTTCAGTCGTGTCCGACTCTGTGCGACCCCATAGACGGCAGCCCACCAGGCTCCGCCGTCCCTGGGATACTCCAGGCAAGAACACTGGAGTGGGTTGCCATTGCCTTCTCCATTGTGTGAAAGTGAAAAGTGAAAGTGACATCGCTCAGTCACATCTGACTCGTAGCGACCCCATGGACTGCAGCCCACCAGGCTCCTCCATCCATGGGATTTTCTAAGCAAGAGTACTGGAGTGGCTTGCCATTGCCTTCTCTGAATGGAATATTACTCATCCATAAAAAGAATGAAAATTTGCAACAACATGGATACACCTAGAGGGTATTACGTTTAGTGAAATAAGTCAGACAGAGAAAGACTAATACTGTATTTTATCACTTACATGTGAAATCTAAAAAAAATAAACAAATGAATATATAAGTGAAGTAAGTCACAAACAAATTTGCAGATATAGAGAACTAGAGGTTACCAGTAAAATGAGCTAAGTGAGGAGAGGGTGGATAGTGCTAGGAAATCAATAAGCAGAAACTACTATGTATAAAAGACGCTTTACTCCTTGGAAGGAAAGTTATGACCAACCTAGATAGCATATTAAAAAGCAAGGGACCAAAAGCAAGGGTCCAAGGGACCCTCAAGAGTTTTCTCCAACACAACAGTTCAAAAGCATCAATTCTTTGGCACTCAACTTTTTTTATAGTCCAACTCTCACATCCATACATGACTACTGGAAAAACCATAGCCTTGACTAGACAGACTTTTATTGGCAAAGTAATGTCTCTGTTTTTTAATATGTTATCTAGGTTGATCATAACTTTCCTTCCAAGGAGTAAAGCATCTTTTATACATAGTAGTTTCTGCTTATTGATTTCCTAGCACTATCCACCCCTTCCTCCCTTAGCTCATTTCACTGGTAACCTCTAGTTCTCTATATCTGCAAATTTGTTTGTGACTTACTTCACTTATATATTCATTTGTTTGTCTATTTTTTTAGACTTCACATGTAAGTGATAAAATACAGTATTAGTCTTTCTCTGTCTGACTTATGCCTCTTGAGAAATTTGTATGCAGGTCAGGAAGCAACAGTTAGAACTGGACATGGAACAACAGACTGGTTCCAAATAGGAAAAGGAGTACGTCAAGGCTGTATATTGTCACCATGTTTATTTACCTTATATGCAGAGTACATCATGAGAAACGCTGGACTGGAAGAAACACAAGCTGGAATCAAGATTGCCGGGAGAAATATCAATAACCTCAGATATGCAGATGACACCACCCTTATGGCAGAAAGTGAAGAGGAACTCAAAAGCCTCTTGATGAAAGTGGAGAGTGAAAAAGTTGGCTTAAAACTCAACATTCAGAAAACGAAGATCATGGCATCCAGTCCCATCACTTCATGGGAAATAGATGGGGAAACAGTGGAAACAGTGTCAGACTTTCTTTTTCTGGGCTCCAAAATCACTGCAGATGGTGACTGCAGCCATGAAATTAAAAGACACTTACTCCTTGGAAGGAAAGTTATGACCAACCTAGATAGCATATTCAAAAGCAGAGACATCACTTTGCCAACAAAGGTTCGTCTAGTCAAGGCTATGGTCTTTCCTGTGGTCATGTATGGATGTGAGAGCTGGACTATGAAGAAGGCTGAGCGCCGAAGAATTGATGCTTTTGAACTGTGGTGTTGGAGAAGACTCCTGAGAGTCCCTTGGACTGCAAGGAGATCCAACCAGTCCATTCTGAAGGAGATCAGCCCTGGGATTTCTTTGGAAGGAATGATGCTAAAGCTGAAACTCCAGTACTTTGGGCACCTCATGCGAAGAGTTGACTCATTGGAGAAGACTCAGATGCTGGGAGGGATTGAGGGCAAGAGGACAAGGGGACGACAGAGGATGAGATGGCTGGATGGCATCACTGACTCGATGGATGTGAGTCTGGTTGAACTCTGGGAGTTGGTGATGGACAGGGAGGCCTGGTGTGCTGCGATTCATGGGGTCGCAAAGAGTCGGACACGACTGAGCGACTGATCTGATCTGATCTGATCTGGACTGCAAGGAGATCCAATCAGTCCATCCTAAAGGAGATCAGTCCTGGGTGATCATTGGAAGGACTGATGTTGAAGCTGAAACTCTAATACTTTGGCCACCTGATGGCAAGAGCTGACTCATTTGAAAAGACCCTGATGCTGGGAAAGGTTGAAGGCAGGAGGAGAAAGGGACAACAGAGGATGAGATCATTGGATGGCATCACCAACTCAATGGACATGAGTTTGGGTAAACTCTGGGAGTTGGTGATGGACAGGAGGCCTGGTGTGCTGTAGTCCATGGGGTTGTAGAGTCGGACATGACTGAGCAACTGAACTATGTATAAAATACATAAGTTACAAGAATATAAATATAACCAATAATTTATAATAAATGTAAAAATAGAATATAATCCATAAAAACATTTAATCATTACATTGTACACCTAAAACAAATGTAATATTGTAAATCAATGAATAAGAATCCTGAGGCCAAATCGAAAAAATAAAAAGAGAGAGAGATTAGTCCTATGTAGTTTACACTGCTACGAAACACAGAAGGCAGATGAAAAAATTCTTACAACATATGTGTATATGGAAGAACATGTACAATGTTAATTTGTAACAAGCATTTGTCCTTTAGTAAATGAATGAATATACTGTGGCAGTTAGAATGAAGAAACCGTGGGCTTCTCTGGTGGTCCAGTGGTTAGGAATCTGCCTCGAAATGTAGGGAACACCAGCTTGATCCCTGATCCAGGAAGATCCCACACGCCACAGAGCAACAAAGCCCATGTGCCACGACCATTGAGCTTATGTTCTAGAGCCTGAGAGTCACAACTACTGAGCCCATGCTCTACAACAAAAAAAGTCACTGTAGTGAGAAGTCTGTGCACCACAACTAGAGAGTAGCCCCCACTCAATGCAATTAGAGAGAGCCCAGGCGCAGCAACAAAGACCCCTGACAAGGCCAAAAATAAATAAATCTTCCAATGTCGGTAGGAATGTAAACTGATACAGCCACTACAGAAGACAGTATCAGTTCAGTTCAGTCACTCAGTCATGTCCAACTCTTTCTGACCCCATGAATCACAGCACGCCAGGCCTCCCTGTCCATCACCAACTCCTGGAGTTCAACCAGACTCACGTCCATCGAGTCAGTGATGCCATCCAGCCATCTCATCCTCTGTCATCCCCTTGTCCTCTTGCCACCAATCCCTCCCAGCATCAGAGTCTTCTCCAATGAGTCAACTCTTCGCATGAGGTGGCCAAAATACTGGAGTTTCAGCCTTAGCATCATTCCTTCCAAAGAAATCCCAGGGCTGATCTCCTTCAGAATGGACTGGTTGGATCTCCTTGTAGTCCATGGGACTCTCAAGAGTCTTCTCCAACACTACAGTTCAAAAAGCATCAATTCTTCAGATCTCAGCTTTCTTCACAGTCCAACTCTCACATCCATACGTGACCACTGGAAAAACCATAGCCTTGACTAGATGGACCTTTGTTGGCAAAGTAACGTGTCTGCTTTTGAATATGCTATCTAGGTTGGTCATAACTTTTCTTCCAAGAAGTAAGCGTCTTTTACTTTCATGGCTGCAGTCACCATCTGCAGTGATTTTGCAGCCCCCAAAAATTAAGTCTGACATTGTTTGCACTGTTTCCCATCTATTTCCCATGAAGTGATGCTGCTGCTGCTGCTGCTAAGTCGCTTCAGTCGTGTCCAACTCTGTGCGACCCCACAGACGGAAGCTCACCAGGCTCCCCCGTCCCTGGGATTCTCCAGGCAAGAACACTGGAGTGGGTTGCCATTTCCTTCTCCAATTCATGAAAGAGAAAAAGGAAAGTGAAGTTGCTCAGTCGTGTCCGACTCTTAGCGACCCCATGGACTGGAGCCTACCAGGATCCTCCGTCCATAGGATTCTCCAGGCAAAAGTACTGGGGTGGGATGGAGATTGTTTAAAAAACTAGGAATAAAACTACCATATGACCCAGCAATACCACTTCTAGGCATATACCTGAGGAAACCAAAATTCAAAAAGACATGTGTACCCCCAATGTTCACTGCAGCACTATTTATAATAGCAGGACATGAAAGCAACCCAGATGTCCATCGATAGATGAATGGATAAAGAAGCTGTGGTACGTAAATACAATGGAATAGTACTCAGCCATAAAAAGGAATACATCTGAGTCCATTCTAATCAGGTGGATGAACCCAGAGCCTATTACACAGAGTGAAGTAAGTCAGAAAGAGAAAAACAAATATCGGATATTAATGCATATATATGGAATCTACAAAGATGGTACCAATGAACCTATTGGTAGGGCAGCAATAGAGATGCACACATGGATAACAGACTTATGGACATGAGTGGCAGGGAGGAAGAAGAGGGTGAGACAAATGGAGACAATAGCATCTAACCATATACACTATCATATCAAATAGACAGCCAATGAAATTTGCTGTATGACTCAGGGAACTCAAACCAGGGCTCTGTAACAACCTAGAGGGGTGGGGGAGGTGGGAGGGAGGGTCAAGAGGGAGGAGACATATGTACATCTATGGCTAATTTATGTTGATGTATGGCAGAAACCAAAGCAATATTATAAACAATTATCCTTCAATAAAAAATAAATACAATTTTTAAAAAAGAATATGAAGAAACCGTGGATAATTTTTTAAAATTCAGATATATCAAAACAAAACCCACTGAATTGTACACTGTAAATGGGTGACTGCATTGCATAGTATTTGAATTGTATCTTAATAAAGCTGTTACTACAAAAACAAAATGATCTGAACAGAAATTTCTCCAAAGCAGAAAAAATGTTCAATATCATAATTTTTTTTTAATTGGAGGATAATTGCTTTACGATGTTGTATTGGTTTCTGCCATACAATAACATCATTACTCTTAAGGTAAATGAAAATTAAAACCACAAAGGGTTTTGTGGTTCATACTCACTGGGATGGGTATAATTTTAAAATGGAGAATAATAAACACTGGCGAGGATACTGAGAAACAAAAATGATCATACATTGCAGATGGGACTGGAAAATGCCACAGCTGCCTTGGAAGATAGTTTGGCAGGTCTTCAGTAAGCTAAAAATAGTTACCACATGACTGAGCAACAACCCTCTTGGGCACATATTAAAGAAAACTGAAAGCAAGTCTACAAATTTTTTGTATGTAAATGTTCAAGAACCACCTTATTCAAAATAGCCACAAAGTAGAAATAACAAGGGCTTCCCAGGGGGCTCAGTGGTAAAGAATTCACCTGCCAGTGCAGGAGAGGCAGCTTCCATCCCTGGGTCGGGAAGATGCCCTGGAGAAGGAAACAGCAACCCACTCCAGTATTCTACCCTGGGAAATCCCATGCACAGAGGAGCCCTGCAAGGTACAGTCCATGGGGTTGCAAAAAGAGCTGGACATGACTTAGTGACTAAACAACAAACAATGGAAATACCCATCAACACATGGATAAACAAAATATGGCATATCTACACAATCGACTATTATTCAGCTATGAAGTACCAAAACATGCTACATGGGTACACCTTGAAAACATTATGCTAAATGAAAAAAGTCAGACATATTTGTACAATTCCAGTTACATGAACCATCCAAAGCAGGAAAATCCAGGACAGGCAGAAAGCAGATGGATGGTAGCAAGGTGCTGGACGAGGAAGTAGAGCAACTCATACGAGGAGAATGCTTCTTTTAGGTGTGATGACAGTATTATGGAATTAATAGTGGTAAGGGTTGCACAACTCTGTCAAAGTACTAAAAAGCACTAAATTGCACACCTATAAAGTGTAAATGCATGGGAACAATAACTTTATAAAAAAGATAAAAGAAAAATGATCTAAATCTACTATAGCAAAATAGGAAAATGTGACAAAGCTTGACAGCTGGTGCACAGATATGCATTATGCGATCTCTAAAGCCTTCTGTATACCTGAAATATTCCCTTTTAGAAAGGGGGTTCAGCAATTTTTAAAAAGTCTAGTATGGCAAGGGGAAGAAAAATCAGAGTAACTGGAAAGGAAAAGACCCAGAAACAGACCCAAGTATATATAAAAGTATATAAGAACATGAGTATTCTTTAAAGCAGGGGTCCCCAACCTCTGGGATCTAATGCCTGATGATCTAAGGCAGAACTGATGTAATAATAATAGAAATAAAGTGAACAATAAATGTAATGTGCTTGAATCATCCAGAAACCATCCCCCCTACCCCTGGTTCATGGAAAAATTGTCTTCCATGTAACTGGTCCCTGGTACCAAAAAAGTTGGGAATTTCTGCTTTAAAGGATCCATCTCAAATGCTGGAAGGAAAATAGATGATCAAAACACCAACAGCCATGAAGAAAAATAAATCTGGAACTTGGATATTCTAACATCTTTATAGCTTTGGTGAAATTTCTGATAAACAACTGGTAGTTACATCTTCATTATTCCCCTCTTTGCAAAAAGTGTATGATGAGGTTCCTCTTAAAGGCTTCAGTAATAAACAGTAGTATTAAAATGTTGTGGGCAAAGGACTTCCCTGGTGGTCCAGTGGTAGCGAGTACACCTTGCAAGGAAGGGGACTCAGGTTTGATCACTGGTTAGGGAACTAAGATCCCACATGCCACAGGGCAACTGAACCCATGTGCTGCAACTACTGAAGCCCACGGACCGCAACAAGTGAGTCCATGTGCTGTACTGAAAGATCCTGCCTAACAAGACAAAGATCCCTCATGCTACAACTAAGACCTGATGCAGCGAAATAAATAAATAATTTTTAAATGATGTGGGAAAATTGATTCATTAGAATTAATTAAAAGGTTAAGCTGGAATTCCAGTTGTACCCTGATCACCAGTAAGTTTGCTGAGTACTAACTGTAAAGTCCTCTATACAAAGCATGCACTTAAGTTTTATGTTGATGACAGCACCTGGAACTGAACAGCATTAATCAGAATATTCACCCAACAATGTTTAGCACCAACTAAGCACAGAACACTGGATACACAGAGATGAACAAAACAAACTAGCATAGAGCAGGGGGCAGAAATCTAGTAAGATAAATAAATGGTGTAATAGTCAACAAGAAAAGACAGGCAGAAAGAACTCAGAGGGGACTGTAAAGACACCTGCATGTGTCACGTGAGAGCCTGCAGGAACAAAGTTTATAGAAACAACCCACTGTGTTGACAGGATGGTACCAAGACAATCGCCACACCCGAGAGATATTGCAAATACTCCTCACCAGGTACCTTACAACATTAAAAACATCTTCAAAGGTTTCAATCAGCTGAAGAAGAATGAGAATGAAAAAAGACTAATTAGGAGTCTCTTCAAATGATCTACAAGTAGGGCTTAAGAAGTTATGTATTAATGGATAGAAGAGTGAGTCAAACTATCTTTCAAATAGATATTCTGAAACCATGTAGTCACAGACTTGAAAAGAGGAAAAAAAAAAGTACCCCCCAAATAAAGGTAAGAGGAAAAGAGTATCAGTATCCATCTCCCCAGCACTCTACCTGTCTGTGGAAGCATCCTGAACACTGGCATTTTTATGACTTAATAAGCGATCTTCTCTTGTAACCTAAGAAAAGGAAATCACAAAAATTAAATCTCTATCAATGATACTAAGGTAAGAAGAAATTTATATTCCTTTGTAGTAAAAATAGAAATACCAGTTTGCTTCTGTTCTAGAAAGGGGTAATAACACCTCATCCATGGAAATATCAGTTAACTGCACCCAGTGCAGTCCTATTGACACCTGAACTCATACACCAAGTGCCCATTTTAATAAATAGGTATGCAAATCCATACACTTTACTAGACACCTCTCCATGATTTAAGACACCACCTGTACGTTGGTCAATATACACAGAATCCAAAAAGATTCAATGCCAGAATTTTTCAAATTTATCAAAAGAAGAAATAGATGTTAAGCTGTGTATTTGGCTTTTTATTTTTCCCTGAATATTTCAGAAGAAAATTCTAAAAAAATATTTCTGAAGAAGTCAGTTTTTCCCTTAATTTTATTGAGGTATCATTTACATATAGCAAAATGCCACACATTTTAAATGTATGATGATGAATTCTGAAAAATATAGAGGGGTAGCTAATCAACACTACAATCAACATACATAATATGTCCCCTGCCCCCAATGTTCCCTTGAGGTTTCCAGTGCAATCCCATCAAAAACCCATACACGTAGCCAGCCATGATCTGTACTGGTTTCTTTCAGCCTGCAGGTTTTTGTTGCTGCATGCAGGTTTTCTCTAGCTGCAGTGACCATGGGCTACTCTTCGTTGCAGTTCATGGACTTCTCATTGTGGTGGCTTCTCTTGTGGAGCACAGGCTCTAGGTATGTGGGCTTCAGTAGTTGCAGCACTATAGCTTCATATAAATGGATTTATAACACGTTTTCTGTGCTTCCCTCTTTAGAGAGGCGTGATGTTTTTGAGGTTTACCCATAGTGTTGCCTGCATCAACACATTCCTTTTTATGTACTGAGTAGCTTTCCACTTTACAGATATAGCCTGTTTATCTGTTTCCTTGCTGATGGACATTTGGATCACTTCTAGTTTTTATCTATTACAAAGATGCCAGAAGCATTCATGTACCAATATCTGCATGAACCTCTGTTTTCAGTTCTCTTGGATAAATACCTAGGAGTGGGACTGCTGGGTCATACGAGAAGTTTATGTTTAATATATTACCAAATTCTTTTCTAAAGTATCTGTGATATTTTATGTTCTTAGCATCCATGTGCATTGGAGGCAGTCCATTATTGCCCACACAGGGATGGTGAGTTGTTAACTTTAGCTATGAAGTATGAGGCTAGCTGTACATTATTGCATAGACACCCTTTATCAAGCTGAAGTTCCACTCTATTCCTATTTTGTTGTGAACATTTATCATGATCAGGTCTTAAATTCTGTGGAATGTCCTTTCCATATAAATGGAGACGATTTTCCTTAATTTTTAATACGCTGAACTATACTTTTGCCTGGAAAATCCCATGGACGGAGGAGCCTGGGAGGCTGCAGTCCATGGGGTCGTTGAGGGTTCAGCACAACTGAGCGACTTCCCTTTCACTTTTCACTTTCATGCATTGGAGAAGGAAATGGCAACCCACTCCAGGGTTCCTGCCTGGAGAATCACAGGGACGGGGAGCCTGGTGGGCTGCCATCTATGGGGTCGCACAGAGTCGGACACGACTGAAGTGACTTAGTAGTAGTAGTATACTGGTTTTTGAATGATAAACCACCTTTTCCCCTAAGATAAAACTCTTGGCCATGGTTACTACCCTGTTTATTAATTGCTGAGTAAGATCTGCTTCTATTTTGTTTAGGACTTTCAATCTGTAGCAGCTTTTTTCTGTACAATCTCTCTCTGGCTTTGGTATTGGGGTAAAACCAGCCTTGTAAGTGAGCTGGGACATGCTCCCTATTCTTCTATTTCCTGCAAGAGCTTATGGAGAATTGTTATTATTTCTTCCTTAAATGTTCAATAATCTTAACAGTGAAGGCCCTGGTAGGATGATTTTAAACTATAAAACAAAATCGCTTTCATTTAGAGCTATTGAAGTTATTTCTCTCTGGTTTGAGTCAAGATAGACTCAGAAATACAACTGAAACATCAGGTGACGACAGCTGCCACCACCTCTGCTACCACAAGAGGCAGTGTCAGCATCGGGATCAACATTTGCTAAACACTATATGCCTGCCAGGAGTCACTCCATGGCCTTCGTATTTATTATTTTATTTCATCCTTACAACCCACCTTAGGGTATGTATTACCATTACTCCCTTTTAAACATAATTTAACTGAGGCTCAGAGAAATAAACTAATTTGCCAAGTCACAAAGCTAGTAGGTGGTAGATAAGAAACAGGATTCAAACTTCAGCTGTCTAATTCCAGAGCCTGTACTGACCTATTTCATAATTAAATGTAAACATTATGTTTTATGTTTACATTTGGGTGAGAAGGTACAGAAAGCACACAAGCAACATTGCTCAAGTTCTTCCAGTTCTCTTCAAGGCCTGTGCCTGGGACAGGATGGATAAGGAGCCTCTTCTCAACAACAAGGTACTGGTAAATCCTCATCGACAAGAGGACACAGTAAGACAGGCTTCTGCGCTATTTCAGCACAGAGGGTAAATCTGACAGGTGGGAGGGCCAAAGAAAAGCCAATTTTAAGAGCATGGATGACATTAACTTCTTAGGGGCTGGTCTTTACACACTGCGTCCTTCACAAGATGTCACAACCCACTCTTCGTCTTGCAACCATCACTCAGTTGCTAATAACACGACTAATAACTTTGCTGAATGAGCTATTCAGCTAATAATTTTGCTGAATTGGGATAGATGCATGGGAGGAAAAGTGAAATGATAAAGACCTAAAATCACTCTAGGGTTTCCAGCTATAAAAGTGACAAAAGATTAGGGACTCACTTCTATAGGAATTTGACTTTTAAAAAACTTTATTCTTCTTACTTCATGACTGCCCCATCTTAATCTACTCTGACTAGAATTTAGAGATGGAAAGGCATTTGCCACCTTGAGCGTGTTTCCTGGTTTTACCCTCTCTGTCTCATCACCAGCCTGCTCATTCATGTCCACCATCTGTGCGTGTTCTTTGTTCCACAGGGTCTCCTTCCACTTCAGTGGTACCCTAGTGAAGGCAGCTTACCTTCTGCACTGCTTCTACTTGAGCCTTCAAAATATTACTCTTCAAGTCAGGAGGAACTCTCCTGGTATTCAGCGCTGGGCTGTCGATGGCATTATTCAGACATTTCTCAGTTAACTTCACCACTTCCTCCTGGATATTAAAAACACACTGTAAGCAACTCTGAGAGGATTCAACTAAATGGAAACAGAAAAGGACTGATGAAAGTTTCTATTCAGACAACCAGTGAGTCCTGTGTTTCAGGCAGCCATCTTATGCCAGGAGGAGTCAGCTCTTACTTGAGGTTTTGAACTAAGATCAGTAATCACAAATAAGGTAGGGACCCCTGAAAATCATCCAGCCAACTTTTGTCTTTAAGTTGTCTTTAAGCCAACTGAATAACTAATGATACCACCCTGGAAAAATGCCTGAATTAAACCACACATGAAGAATGTGTGCCATCTGCTGCAATTAATTTCAACTGTATTTTAGGTTGGGCCCTACACAGGCTGATCCTTAGAGCTGTTACTGAGTAGGTGACTGTGCTTGGGACTGAAGTTATTTGGCCACAAAGAGGCCACTCTCAGGTAAAAACTTACTAAAATGATAAAATAAAGCACAAGTCCACTGAATGAAGATCATAATTAAAACAATATAAATTAACTATTATGAAAAGAAATGGGAGAAAAATTAATAATAATTTTAATTATCTACACTACACCTGATATTTTACCTAACTTAAAATAAATGACTATCAATAATAACAATCACCATCACCATCATCCTTACTATGTGCTGTGCTAAGTCGCTTCAGTCACGTCCAACGCCTTGCGATCCTGTGAGGAGGATCCTCCAGAGCGTGCCAGGCTCCTCTCTCTGTGGGATTTCCCAGGTAAGAATACTGGAGTGGGCTGTCATTTCCTACTGCAGGACATCTTCCCAACCCAGGGACTGAACCTGTGTCTCCTGTATCTCCTGCACTGGCAGGCAGGTTTTTTACCACTAGTGACACCTGAGAAGCCCTGTCCTTACTATGGTTACCATTTAACACTGGTCTAAATAACAAACTCATTCTAAACATTTTCTTAGCCTCAGATATAGCTTTTGTTCTGTAAAACTGGCCATCTGCCAACATACAGGATTATATATTGCACCACTTGTTCAGATTTGAAAAAATTTAACTATGTGCTTATTCTAATCTGGTTTTTCTTAGTGTGGTCTCCACATACCTGCCTCTGGGTGGGATCCCCAAATCTGAATGTTTAACAAGCTTTCCCATGTGACTCTGATATATATAAAAGTTTGAGAATCACTAGTTTGTACTAGACTGTATCTTCCAAGTCTACAGAATGGTTCCCAGTAATTGAAAGAAGACCCTATATCCTTTTTCAGTCATGACTAGTTCACACCGTATGACCCAGCAACGCCACTTCTGGGTACACATCCAAAGGAAATAAATTCATGATCCCAAATAGGTATCTGCACCCCCATGTTCACTGCAGCATTATGCACAGCAGCCAAGGCATGGAAATAACCTAAATGTCCATCAACAGATGAAAGGATACAGAAGATGTAAAATGCACAGACACACACACATAAATATACATACACAATGAAATATTGTTCTATCTTTAAAAAGAAGGAAATCCTGCCATTTTCAACAACACAGACAAAGCTAGAAGTAATTATACTAAGTGAACTAAGTCAGATAGAGAATAATAAATACTTAATGGTATTACTTAAACGTGGACTCTTAAAAAAAATCCAACTCAGAGAGTAGAATGGTTGCCAGAGACTAGGGGTGGAGAAATAGGGGGAGGTTGGTAAAAGTTACCAGATCCTGAGGACCCAGTGTATAGGATGGTGACTAAAGTTAATTACACTGTTTTTTATACTTGAAATGTGCTGAGAGTAGATCTCAAGTGTTCTCACAAAAAAAAAAAAAAGAAAACTAACTAAAGTGAGGTGCTGCTGCTGCTGCTAAGTTGCTTCAGTAGTGTCTGACTCTGTACAACCCCACAGACAGCAGCCCACAAGGCTCCCCCGTCCCTGGAATTCTCCAGGCAAGAACACTGGAGTGGGTTGCCATTCCCTTCTCCAATGCATGAAAGTGAAAAGTGAAAGTGAAGTCGCTCAGTCATGTCCGAAAGTGAAGTGAGGATGTGTTAACTATTAATCTGACTGTAGAATCATTTCACAATGTATATTTCTATAAATTTATCAAATGGCACATTTTAAATGTATTTAAATTTTGTCAATTATACCTCAATAAGGGGCCAGGAACGTTAGGTCCATACATTAAAGTTTATTGGAAGTGGCCAAACAGGACATGGTAAGAGTGAACATTGACATTTTAGGAATCAGTGAACTAAAATGGACCTGAATGGGTGAATTTAGTTTAGATGACCATTATATCTACTACTGTGGGCAAGAATCCCTTAGAAGAAATGGAGTAGCCCTTATAGTCAACAAGAGTCCAAAATGCAGTACTTGGGTGCAATTTCAAAAATGACAGAATGATCTCTATTTGTTTCCAAGGCAAATCATTCAGTATCACAGTAATCCAAGTCTATGCCCCAACGACTGATGCCAAAAAACCTGAAGTTGATAGGTTCTATGTAGACCTAGAAGACCTTCTAGAACTAATACCAAAAAAAAGATGTCCTTTTCATCACAGGGGAATGAAATGCAAAAGTAGGAAGTCAAGAGATACCTGGACTAACAGGCAAGTTTGGCTGTGGAGTACAAAATGAAGCAGGGCAAAGGCTAACAGAGTTTTGCCAAGAGAACGCACCAGTCATAGCAAATGCCCTCTTCCAACAACACACAAGATGACTCTACAAATGGATATCACCAGATAGTTAATACCAAAATCAGATTGATTATATTCTTTGCAGCCACAGACGGAGAAGCTCTATACAGTCAGCAAAAAATAAGACCAGGAGCCGACTGTGGCTCAGATCATGAACTCCTTATTGCAAAATTCAGACTTATTGAAGAAAGTAGGGAAAACCACTAAACCTAAATCAAATCTCTTATGATGATACAGTGGAGGTGACAAATAGATGCAAGGGACTGTATCTGACACAGTGCTTGAAGAACTATGGACGGAGGTTGGTAACATGGTACAGGAGGTGGTGATCAAAACCATCCCCAAGAAAAAGAAATGCAAAAAGGCAAAATAATTTTCTGAGGAGACCTAAAAATAGCTGAGAAAAGAAGAGAAGCAAAAGGCAAAGGAGAAAAGGAAATATATATCGATCTGAATGTAGAATTCCAAAGAATAGCAAGGAGAGATAAGAAAGCCTTCCTCAGAGATCAATGCAAAGAAATATAGGAAAACAATACAACGGGAAAGACTAGAGATATCTTCAAGAAAATCAGAGATGCCAAGGGAACATTTCATGCAAAGATGGGCACAGAAAGACAGAAACACCATGGACATAACAGAAGCAGAAGATATTAAGAAGAGGTGACAAGAATACACAGAACGATACAAAAAAGATCTTAATGATCCAGATAACCACGATGGTGTGATCACTCACCTAGAGTCAGACATCCTGGAGTGCAAAGTCAAGTGGACCTTAGGAAGCATCACTAAAAACAAAGCTAGTGGAGGTGAATATTCAGGACTGATTTCCTTTAGGATTAATTGGTTAGATCTCCTTGCAGTCCAAGGGATTCTCAAGAGTCTTCTCCAACACCACAGTTCAAAAGCACCAATTCTTCGGCACTTTCTTTAGGGTCCAACTCTCACATCCACACATGACTACTGGAAAAACCACAGCTTTGAGTACACGAAACTTGTCGGTAAAGTAATGTTTCTGCTTTTTAATATGCTGTCTACGTTGGTCATAGCTTTTCTTCCAAGGAGCTATTCCAAATCCTAAAAGATGATGCTGTGAAAGTGTTGCACTCAACATGCCAGCAAATTTGAAAAACTCAGCAGTGGTCACAGGACTGGAAAAGGTCAGGTTTCATTCCAATCGCAAAGAAAGGCAATGCCAAAGAATGCTCACCCTATTGCACAATTGCACTCATTTCACATGCTAGCAAAGTAACGCTCAAAATTTTCCAAGTTAAGTTTCAATAGTAAGTGAACCAAGAACTTCCAGATTTCAAGCTGGATTTAGAAAAGGAAGAGGAACCAGAGATCAAATTGCCAACATCCACTGGATCACAGAAATAGCAAGAGAATTCCAGAAAAAAATCTGGAACATGAAACATTCTGCTTCACTGACTATGTTAAAGCCTTTGACTGTGTAGATCACAACAAACAGTGGAAAACTGTTAAAGAGATAGGAATACAAGACCACTTAACCTGCCTCCTGAGAAATTTGTATGCAGGTCAAGAAGCAACAGTTAGAACCAGACATGAAACAACAGACTGTTTCCAAATTGGGCAACAAGTACTAGAAGGCTGTATATTGTCACCCTGCTTATTTAACTTACACGCAGAGTATATCCTGTGAAATGCCGGGCTGTATGACTCACAAACTGAAATCAAGACTGCTGGGAGAAATATCAATAACCTTAGATATGCAGATGACACCACCCTTATGGCATACAGCAAAGAGGAACTAAAGGGCCTCTTGATGCAAGTCAGAGAAGAGTGAAAAAGCTGGCTTAAAACTCAACATTCAGAAAACTAAGATCATGGCATCAGGTCCCATCACTTCTCGGCAAAGAGATGGTGAAACAATGGAAACAGTGAAAGACTTTATTTTCTTACACTCCAAAATCATTGCAGACGGTGACTGCAGTCATGAAACTAAAAGACACATGTTCCTTGGAAGAAAAGCTATGAACAACATAGATAGCATATTAAAAACAGAGACATTACTTTACCAACAAAGTTCCGTATACTCAAACTATGGTTTTTCCAGTAGTCATTTATGGATGTGAGAGTTGGACCATAAAGAAAGCTGAGAGCTGAAGAATTGATGCTTTGAATTGTGGTGTTGGAGAAGACTCTTGAGAATCCCTTGGACTGCAAGGAGATACAACCAGTCAATCCTAAAGGAAATCAGTCCTAAATATTCATTGGAAGGACTGATGCTGAAGCTGAAGCTCCAATACTTTGGTCACCTGATGAGAAGAACTGACTCATTAGAAAAGACCCTGATGCTGAGAAAGACTGAAGGCAGGAGGACAAGGGGATGACAGAGGATGAGACGGTTGGATGGCATCACCTACGCAACGGACAGGAGTTTGAGCAAGCTCTGGGAGTTGGTGGTGGACAGGGAAGACTGATGTGCTGCAGTTCATGGGGTCGCAAACAACTGGACATGACTGAGCAAATGAACTGACTAACGAAGGCAAGAAAAATAGCATAGCATAGCTAGTTCAATCACTCAGTTGTGTCTGACTCTTTGTGACCCTATGGACTGTATACTGCCAGGATCCTCTGTCCAAGAGGATTCCTCCCTTCCTCCTCCAAGGGATCCTCCCATCCCAGATATCAAACCCAGGTCTCCCACATCCTTGGTGGGTTCTTTACTGTCTGAGCCACCAGGGAAGCCCACAGAGGACAAAAGACGAGATGGCTGGATGGCATCACCAACTCAATGGACATGAGTCTGAGCAAGCTCTTGGAGATGGCGAAGGACAGGAAAGCCTGGCATGCTGCAGTCCATGGAGTTGCAGAGTTGGATATGACTGAGCGACTGAACAACAAGAATTGCTAGTTCAAATGCATTGACATTTTCTTTTCAGAGAGAATTATATTGCAGACTTTGTATTATTTGCTCAACATTTATATTTGCATGTCACAGCATCTCAAAGCAACATGTCACAAACCTAGGCAGATTTCTCTTTCTGCCTATATTAAAAATCAAGGATTCAATGCACACATCACAAAAGTACCTGTGACTGTTACCATCTTTCTGAAGGCAATTTTGCAAAAGCACCAAAGGTTTTAAAATTATTTCTGAAATTTGACTTAACACTTCTGTCATGCCGAGTGGTTTTTGATGGATCTTAGCTCCCCGATCAGGGATTGAATGTGGGCCCTCAGCAGTGAAAGAACTGAATACTAACTACTGGACCACCAGGGAATTCCTGAACCTAACACTTCTACTTCCTAGGAAAATAATCAAAGATAATGCAGGATATTTATTTATAAGACTGTTTATCACAACACTGATTATGACAGTGAAAATTAGTGAAATGTCTAATAGGAGATGAGTAAACACAACGTTGACCTATGCATGCCATTTAACTATTAACGATAATGTGTTATTGAAATAAAGAGATACAACTGATTAGCTACAGAACAATATTACTGCATTTTTAATTTAAAAATATTTATCACATATCAATGGCTGGAAGTACGTATCTTTCAAATGTTAACTGTAGTTATCTCTTAGGACTGGGATAATGGAAGTTTTATAATTTCTTCCTTTTTAAAATCTACATTTTGTGGGGAATTCCCTGGCAGTCCAGTGGTTAGCACTCAGTACTTTCAGCCAGGGCTCAGATTCAATCTTTGACTGGGGAACGAAGATCCTGCAAGTTGCATGGCATGACCAAAAAAACCCCAGAAACAAACATAAATAAAACCTGCATTTTGTACAATTACCTTCCATGTATATAAAAGAAAGATTACTGAAATACAAGTTCAGTGTAATAGCTATAAAATATTTTCATATAGTTTTATTATAGGATGCAAATCCAACAATATCCAGTTACTATGCTGTTGATATATCTGCCTTGGATGGCCAAAATGTGCAAACAGAAGACCAAAATAATTTAAAAGACACCCTGATTCCTAAACATCACAAGTTAGACCTGTTCTAACAAGACCAGATGCTCAAACTCTCCTGCAGAGCAGTCCTCACTGTCAGAATCAGCTTAGTTAGGAGCTAATGTCAGGTTAAAGTGGATCCAAAGTCTACTTCAGTTTGTTAACGAGCCAGGGCTCATGTGCCTGCAGCGCAGAAAGCCAAACTGACAGCAGGAGTTTGCAGAAAACTAGGAGTTTATTTGCAGGGCACCAAGAAAGCAGAACACGCAATTCACGTACAAGAGACCAGAACTCCCTGATGGCTTTCTGGCAAAGGTCTTTAAAGATGGTGTAAGGGGACAGGGTCCAGGAAGTGTGATCAGCCTGTGGACGTTCTTCTGATTGGTTGTGTTTAGTTGCTTAGTCATGTCCAACTGTTTGCAACCCTACGGATGGTAGCCCACCAGTCTCCTCTGTCTGTGGGATTCTCCAGGCAAGAATACTGGCATGGGTTGCCATGCTCTCCTCCAGGGGATGTTCCCAACCCAGGGATCGAACCCAGGTGTCCCACATTGCAGGCGGATTCTTTACCGGCTGAGTCACTGGGAAGCCCTCTGATTGGTTGGTGATGAGGTAATAGGGTGATGTCTTGAGAACCTCAACCTCCTGGCTCCAACCAGTCTGGGAACTACCTGCCTGTGGTCATCATGTAGTCATCATCCCCCACCTGGGTGGGGCTGTCTTAATTTTTGCAGAACAACTCAAAGACAGGCACAGACAGTTATCCACATCCGTTCAGAACAAACCAGGAGTCCTGTGACACTCTTGTCCTAAACATTAACTGCTAAACACTGCTCTTTGGAACATGGGGAAGGCCCAGGAGATTACCGCCTTTTTCCTACAAACAGGAAACAGGGATGTGAAGAGGCTTTTGTACATGGGATGGCTCCAAAGGGCTTGTTTGGGGTCCAATTCTCCCTTTTCTTTGATGCTTCTCAATTTTGAGGGGAAAAGGGGTAAGATTAGGAAGGGAATCAATTTTTAGATAGATTAATCACAAACTCAGCAGGGGAAGTCAGTTTTAGGGGGACTTGGTTTCAAGTTCTGAACCAGAATGCCGTTAGATCCAGACTCAAAACCACTCTTGAAACAATCTTGGCTAGAAAATATGGTAGGCCATTTATACAGTCAAACACATAAAGCAAAGAATTGGTGTAAGCAGTAAAACTCGAAAGAACAACGGTACTTTTTTTTAAACACAGAAAGATCTTATTTCTGAGAGCTCCTTCTTTAAATGCCTCAGAAAAATTGGAATTATTAAATTTTAAAAAATTACATAAGCCTTTTAAGTAAAGTGAAGTTCTTTTTAGCTCTAACTTTGGGAAGACGCAAAAAGTTATTTTAAGGTTGGTATGGTTTACTCTTTTTGAGAATTTAATAAAATTTGGACCCACTTTCCTAAAAAATATGTAACTGAATTAAAGCAAGAATAGGAGCTTCCTTGGTAGTCCAGGGATTAAGAATCCACCTTGTCCAATACAGAAGATGTGGGTTCGATCCCTGGTCAGGGAACCAGATTCCACATGCCACAGAGCAACTAAGCCCATGCACCACAACTACTGAACACAAGCACTTTAGAGCTTGTGCTCTGAAACCAGAAAGAAGCCCTTCACTCACTGCAACTAAGACCCAGTGCAGCCAAAATAAATAAAAGAAAAAAAGAACATGTGTTCAATGGCATAGGGTTTAAGACACCTCTTATAATTATTCTTGGGTAGATCTGAGATCTGCAAGACTCCTGCTTTAGAAGAATAAATACAATTTACCTTGAATTTTTACTAAATATACACAAAGGTTTTAACCACTTTATAAACTGTTTCTTCCCCTTAAACTGCTGAATGTATTTACATGAATCCAGAAGAGTCCCTGAGATCATGACAAAGGGGATGTGCATTTTTAGGGCTGGCCTACTATATAAACTAATAAACTCTAAGATACCAGCAGTTAAATAGCCTCATTTCCAAACTTAAAAATTATTTTTTATGACACCTGCACCAATATTAGTATAATATTAGAAATTAATGTTTCAGGCTTCCCAGTTGGCACTAGTGGTAAAGAACCTGTCTGCCAGTGCAGGGGACACAAGAGACATGGGTTCAATCCCTGGGTCAATAAGATCCCCTGGAGGAGGGCATGGTAACCCACTCCAGTATTCTCATCTGGAGAATGCCATGGACAGAGAAGCCTAGTGGGCTACAGTCCTTAGGATGTACAGTCTTTAGGGTCGCAAAGAGTCAGACACAACTAAAGAGACTTCAGTTCAGTTGAGTTCAGTCACTCAGTCGTGTCCAACTCTTTGCGACCCCATGAATCACAGCACGCCAGGCCTCCCTGTCCATCATCAACTCCCAGAGTTCACTCAGACTCACGTCCATAGAGTCAGTGATGCCATCCAGCCATCTCATCCTCTGTCGTCCCCTTCTCCTCCTGCCCCCAATCCCTCCCAGCATCAGAGTCTTCTCCAATGAGTCAACTCTTTGCATGATGTGGCCAAAGTACTGGAGTTTCAGCTTTAGCATCATTACTTCCGAAGAAATCCCAGGGCTGATCTCCTTCAGAATGGACTGGTTGGATCTCCTTGCAGTCCAAGGGACTCTCAAGAGTCTTCTCCAATACCACAGTTCAAAAGCATCAATTCTTCGGCACTCAGCCTTCTTCACAGTCCAACTCTCACACCCATACATGACCACAGGAAAAACCACAGCCTTGACAAGATGGACCTTTGTTGGCAAAGTAATGTCTCTGCTTTTGAATACGCTATCTAGGTTGGACATAACTTTTCTTCCAAGGGGTAAGTGTCTTTTAATTTCATGGCTGCAGTCACCATCTGCAGTGATTTTGGAGCCCCCAAAATAAAGTCTGACACTGTTTCCACTGTTTCCCCATCTATTTCCCATGAAGTGATGGGACCGGATGCCATGATCTTAGTTTTCTGAATGCTGAGCTTTAAGCCAACTTTTTCACTCTCCACTTTCACTTTCATCAAGAGGCTTTTGAGTTCCTCTTCACTTTCTGCCATAAGGGTGGTGTCATCTGCATATCTGAGCTTATTGATATTTCTCCCGGCAATCTTGATTCCAGTTTGTGCTTCTTCCAGTCCAGCGTTTCTCATGATGTACTCTGCATATAAGTTAAATAAACAGGGAGACAACATACAGCCTTGACGTACTCCTTTTCCTATTTGGAACCAGTCTGTTGTTCCATGTCCAGTTCTAACTGTTGCTTCCTGACCTGCATACAGATTTCTCAAGAGGCAGATCAGGTGGTCTGGTATTCCCATCTCTTTCAGAATTTCCCACAGTTGATTGTGATCCACACAGTCAAAGGCTTTGGCATAGTCAATAAAGCAGAAAAATATGTTTTTCTGGAACTCTCTTGCTTTTTCCATGATCCAGCGGATGTTGGCAATTTGATCTCTGGTTCCACTTAGCAAGCAACTATTGTTCCAGCTGAAAAAGTCATGGCAGTGAGGGTAGCAGAATGTGTCATCCCCAAATATGTCACCTTGTGGCATGTTATTTTGAGCTGAAGGCAACTGAGAAGCAGCAGATATAAGAAAAGCTTTGTCCTTCTCCTATCTATTTAAAAGCAGCACAGAAATTTACAAAGGAGTCACTCCTTCCTTTATACTAGGAAAGACCAACATTCATCCCTGCAAACAACTCAAACTCTTATCATTGAATAGCAAGGACTCAAAGCTGCGTAAGAAGCCTTACTTCTGTTTACCTTGCTTTTCCTTGAACCCTCCCCTACACTTCTCTTTTGTTTGACTTTAGCTGAAGATGCTATTTATCTGGAATTCTAAGCGTGAGAATTACTCATTCTCCCCTGGTATCTCCCATCTGTATATGAGGCTCACATAACAGTAAACGTCTGTTTTTCTCTTGTTAATCTGTCTTTTGTTACAGAAGTCTCAGCCAACAACTCAGAGTAGAGGGAAAAATTATTTTTTCCCCCTACAGCAATTACTGTTAGAGAGTATTAGCCTTTATGTTTGTAAAAGTATCATTTCTACTTACCTTACATAATATGCAATAGCTCACTGATCCCTGGAGAAGTGTGGCCTTTGTGTGGCTAACATCTGAAGACTGACTCAATTTCCCAAAGGGAGGTCAGACCAACTGCCACACTTTTGTGTTCAAATTGAGGGTAGAGGGAAAGAAAGTTAACTACTTACAGAACCAAACTGAAACATTTGGACTCACTTGTTTCAGGGACAGAATGAAGACAGCCAATGTAGGCACACAGAGGACACTTAACCTAACCTCATGGGGAAGGCAATGGCACCCCACCCCAGTACTTTTGCCTGGAAAATCCCATGGACGGAGGATCCTGGTAGGCTCCAGTCCATGGGGTCGCTAAGAGTCGGACACGACTGAGCGACTTCACTTTCGCTTTTCACTTTCATGCATTGGAGAAGGAAATGGCAACCCACTCCAGTATTCTTGCCTGGAGAATCCCAAGGACGGGGGAGCCTGGTGAGCTTCCGTCTATGGGGTCGCACAGAGTCGGACACGACTGACGCGACTTAGCAGCAGCAGCAGCAGCATGGGGATGTACAACTCTTCGAAGCCAAAGGTTGGCACAGGACACCAGCCAAGCCCCCATGCAAGTCTGTTCATGGCAGCTCTATGCTTCCTTGTTCCCCTGACTCAGCTGCTCTGATCCAAATAAGAAAGAAGACCACCAGGCAACTAAGCAGCCGACAACAACAAATAAGTCCTGTATTTATCCCATAAAAACCGCTTAAATTTGTCAGTAACTCAGAACTTACTACGTTCACAGTTTTGAGTTCTAAGGTTCGTGGGTCAAAATCCAGGTAATAAATGCATCTTTCTCCTTTGTTTTCTTCAGAGTGCAGATTTTTATTTTTGATATGCCTTTTGGTTATACCTTCTTAAGGTTTGAGTACAAAAAAAATCAAAAGATTAAAAGTGACAAAGATTATTCCAAGTCACATGTGGCAGCAATCTGCTGTAGTATTACATTCCCAACAAAAAGAGAAAGACAACCTACAGGTCACACCTGGCCCGCCATGTGTTTCAGTAAGTAAACTCTACTGGAACATGGCCATGCCCAGGCCCACATGGCTATGGCCACGGTCATGCCATGGTGGCACAGTTGAGTACAATGACAGAGACTGTACGGCTACTATGACTGAAATATTTACTGACCTTTAATGAAAGAGGCTGCCAACTTGTGGTCAAGAGAACATAGTCATCACGCCTTTCTTTTAAACCTTTACACTAAAAAGACTAGCTGCTAAAGGTCATGCCTTAATCACATCCCCATCCTCACTAACAAATTCAGCTTATATTTTGTTACTTTAAGCATTTTAAAAATTTTCTGATCAAGGACCAAGAAAAAAAAATTATTCTTCAAATTTGAAGATAAAGAAAATTCTGGAATTGTCTCAAGTAATTAAGAGGAGAAAGGTACTGAAAAGTCTTCAAGTCTTGACACAGCATAAGCCCTAAAGGACTCCAAAGACACACATCAGGCAGACACTGTGAACACATTCCCCATACCAGGAGGCACCCAGAAAGGGGAAGAATCCCAACAATGAATCCGAGATTCAAGGTGTCCCAAGGTGGCAAGAATGCTCCAACCTCCAAGTACGTCCAACCTCCAAAATATGCAAAGGCTGACTTTAGTCTTAGCCTAAGGAACTTCCCACATTAGAGACTCTGCTGCTTTCTTAGCTATCTGTTCAATTCCTAGGTGTGTTAGGACGTGTTTTCTTACACTGAGGTGAAATCTGCTTAATTTCATCACTCACTGACCTTAGCTCTTCTCCAAGACTGTTAAAAAACCAGTTATCAATACTTTACTTCCTGTTATATCATAGCTCCTCAGATAACTGAAGTATTCTTTCCTGAGACTGCTGAGCCTCATTACAACTGTGCTTCAAGATTCTTCACTGTACTCCTTCTCTTCTCAAACCACTTTAGTTTCCCGAAATCCTGTTTATCTCTCTTCCTTTTTTAATACTATGGTTGGAGCTCCCCTTTTAAGCCCTTTCAGTTAATACAACGGATATGTTTCAGCAGTTACACTTCATACTGTTTACAAACTTTTTTTTACACATATCTATTACATTCTAGGAGAAGGCAATGGCACCCCACTCCAGTACTTTTGCCTAGAATATCCCATGGACGGAGGAGCCTGGTAGGCTGCAGTCCATGTGGTCGTGAAGAGTTGGACACGACTGAGTGACTTCACTTTCACTTTTCACTTTTATGCACTGGAGAAGGAAATGGCAATCCACTCCAGTGTTCTTGCCTGGAGAATCCCAGGGACGGGGGAGCCTGGTGGGCTGCCGTCTATGGGGTCACACAGAGTCGGACATGACTGAAGTGACTTAGCAGCAGCAGCAGCATTACATTCTACCTCCTGATCCTAACCCCTACATTTCTGTCAGATTTATCATGATATACAATCTTAAATCCAATTCATGATTCCAGCCTTTCAAAGTATTCATAGATCCTGATTTTGCCTTTCACACTGTACTTTCCACTTGTTGCCATCTGAAAATTCCATTAGCCTAAGAGCTTCTCAGTTACCCAATTTTTAGAGCTAAACATTCAACATCTGACACTTTGCTTTAGAGTATATTTTATTTACAACAGGCTCTTCATCCTAAAATTACTATACTTAGTAAAGCTGATATTAAGATTAATTTGCATTCCTTAAGCAAACATTAACAGTTAGTGGCAGAGGTAGAGAAATCAGAGTGGATTAAAAGTGTATCATATAAATAAAACATGAATCAAGGGAACTTCCATGCTGGTCCAGAGGCTAAGATTCCTTACTCCCAATACAGAGGGTCCTGGTTCAATCCCTGGTCAGGGAAAAAGATCCCACAAGCTGTAACTAAAAGATCCCATGTGCTGCAACTAAGATCCAGCACCATCAGATATAAGAAAACACATGAATCAATTTGAGATTGCTGCTGTATCGGTAAACAAAGGATGCTGCAGCCATCGAGCCAGTACATTTCAGCCACTGGACAGTAATCCCTGAAGAACTCAGGATGGAGACAACCAACCAGCCCACTGTGAAGCCCACATAGTAGTCAGCCTCTGCAGCCACCCTGATGGTGCTTCTGAGGAAACTCACAATGCTAGCCCCAGACAGCTGAAGTGCGTATCACAGTAATGACTGCAGTGAGCCCAGACTCTCACATCTTCCTTTACACAGTAAACCAAGGGCTTCCCTGGCCTGCAATGCAGGAGATCCAGGTTTGATCCCTGGGTTGGGAAGATTCCCCTGGAGAAGGGAATGTAACCCACTCCAAGATTCTTGCCTTGAGAATTCCATGAACAGAGGAGCCTGGCAGGCTACAGTCTATAGGGTCAACGGATTGGTTCAAAATTGGGAAAGGAGTACTTCAAGGCTGTGTATAGTCACCCCATTTATTTAACTTATATGCCGAGTACATCATGCGAAATGCTGGGCTGTATGACTCACAAGCTGGAATCAAGATTGCCTTGATCATATCAATAATCTCAGATGTGCAGATGATACCACTCTAATGACAGAAAGCAAAGAGAAACTCAAGAGCCTCTTGATGAAAGTGAAAGAGAGTGAAAAACCTGGCTTAAAACTCAACACTGAAAAAACAAAGATCATGGCATCCAGTCCTATCACTTCATGCCAAATAGATGGGGAAAAGTGTAAACAGTGACTGATTTTATTTTCTTGGGCTCCAAAATCACTATGGATGTTAACTGCAGCCACAAAATTAAAAGACACTTGCTCCCTAGAAGAAAAGCTATGACAAGCCTAGATAGCATATTAAAAAGCAGAGGTATCACTTTGCCAACACAGACAAAGCTGTGGTTTTCACAGTAGTCATGTATGGATCTAAGAGTTGGACCCTAAATAAGGCTGAGTGCTGAAGAACTAATGCTTTCAAATTGAGTGATGGAGAAGACTCTTGTCCCTTTGACTGCTAGGAGATTAAACCAGTTAATCCTAAAGGAAATCAACCCTGAATAGTATTGGAAGGACTGATGAAGATGGAAGCTCCAATACTTTGGCCACGTGATGTGAAGAGCTGAGTCACTAAAGAAGATCCTGAGGGCAAGAGGAGAAGGGGGCTACAGAGGATGAGATGGTTGGATGGCATCACTAACTCAATGGACGTTAGTTTGAGTAAATTCCAGGAGACACTGAAGAACAAGGAAGACTGGTATGCTGCAATTCATGGGGTGGCAAAGAGTTAGACATGACTTAAGAGACTGAACATCAATACATAGAAAAGTACTAAATTCCTTAATGTGAGATAGCTGGTTTTCTTTTATTAACACTCATCTTTTGATGATTATGACCAGGTCTTTGACCAGGACTATGACCTGACTACTAAATTCCTTAATGTGAGATAGCTGGTTTTCTTTTATTAACACTCATCTTTTGATGATTATGACCAGGTCTTTGACCAGGACCATGACCTGACTACTAAATTCCTTAATGTGAGATAGCTGGTTTTCTTTTATTAACACTCATCTTTTGATGATTATGACCAGGTCTATGACCAGGACTCCTGTGAATCCGGGCTCCTCCTCCCCTCTTTGAAGCAGTCTCTCAATATTTGAGATATTGTCTCCCAAGCTTGAAGTCCTAAGAAAGTCTGTCAAATAACATATAACTCTCAACTTTTAGGTTGTGCTTTTTTTTTTTTTTTTCAGTTGACAAACTTGTACACAGCACTAGTTGAACAGTTGAGGTAGGGTAATCTGACATCTCTTATTTGTCAGTACAGCACTGAACTCTTTCTTATTATATCTGCCTGGCATAGAGTAAGCCCTCACCAAATATTAGCTATCATCTTCCTAGCTATGTGAGCCCCAAACAATTCTTCATGGCACACCATCCTTCACCTAACCCTCTCTCATATTCCCTTTCCTGTCTTGAACCCACACTTGTACTTATTCCTCCAAGGTTTCATAACTAATCTAATAGATCCTCTGGTAAATATGCAGTGAATGTTGCCAAAAAACAAGCAGCCGCTCAATGAATTTCCTGTGCAACAATTACCCTTCAACTCCCTGTCAGGATTTACTGGGCCTCAGTCTTCTTCAGGATCACTCCAGGCCTCCACTAAATTTTTATCAAACTGTCAACCACCTAAGCTTTCATTGAAAGCTTTCAGTTAACCCTCTGACTTTGACCCTGCATTCCCCTACCTTACAAAGACAGTAGAAAAACTGACAATGTGAAGGAAAGAGACCATATAATTGAGAATTACTGAGGGGTCAAAAATGGAAAGGCTTTCTGAAATTGAATCAGCTTCTAAAAGACATTTTCATGAAAAATGTAACAGGATGGAAAAAAAAAAAAAAAAAAAGACATATTCTAAAGGACAGTTATAACAATGACTATGAAGGAAAGAAGAAAGTCACTCTGGGTTCCATACTGGTCTCTGAAGAAGTCCAGCTAGTTATCCAAGGATGAAAGAGAACTGCAAGTCAGATGTTCCTTTTTCCTCTTTAAAATCAAGCCAAAACAAAATTCATTCAGCAGGTCTTTGTTATCTATTGCCTAGATATAGGAAAAAAAAAAAAGGCTATCTCCAGATTATTACCTAAAATTCACTCTTCCATTATTGGGGATAATTATTTTTATCCTATTCCCACTATAGTTACTGCTATAAGTTATTTAATGTAGAAATAATAAAAAAAATTTAATTACAGTAAAATACTTAACTGAGGTTTAATTGGTTTAACTGGTATGTCACCCCACCACATGCCTAAAGACTCCAAGAGGACAGGATGGTGAAGGGTATGAGGGATGATGCTTTAGCGTCTCATCCTCGGTTATTACAGAGCAGTTTCCTTCCAAACAAATCTGTTTACAATTTAAAAGGCTTTCAATTAATTTTTTCAACTAAATCAAGACTCACTGAACATAATTAGAGAAGGGATGCTGTGCTATGCTATGCTAAATCACTTCGGTTGTGTCCAACTCTGTGTGACCCCATAGACAGCAGCCCACCAGGCTTCCCCGTCCCTGGGATTCTCCAGGCAAGAACACTGAGTGGGTTGCCATTTCCTTCTCCAATAGAGAAGGGATGAGCTGAATCTAAAGAAAAAACATGAGATGACCTTATAATTCTTAATGTTGCTGTCCAAGTTTCCTCCTAAATATCCACAAATTTCACCTTTTAAAATTATATAACAAGTTTTAAGAGTTCAGCACAGGTAGATTTCCCAGTGAAAGAAAAGAAAAAGTATTAGCTTTGGATGGAAAACATTTCTGGGAAGTCTGGGGCTGTATGACAGGCATGCAAAGGAGATCTCTGAATACCTGGTTGTTAATATTAACATCCACGTTGGGGTGAGGAGCTGGCACAGGACTGTTTTCCATTTCAAGGTGTTTGAGCTTCTCTGAGGCATCTATGAATGCTAGAGGAAAAAAAAAAAAGGAAATAGCCACTTAGTCTGCCACACTGTCACAGCTTGTAAGTGTACAGACTCAGGCTTTCTTCACTGCCTCCCCTCAATACCAGTTACCATCAATAAAAGGTAATAATCCATATCACCTTGGACCAGACATTCCTTCTATAACCAGGAAACTCACCATTGATTTGAGTAAGAGTTAACCTAAACAGGAACATTTCCTGTATCTGCTCTGCTCCTAAAATGCCACTCGATATAGACTTTCCATGGCACAAGGGGTTAAGAAAGCTCACCAGCTAAGAGATACAAATAAAAGACACAGAGCACCTGTGACACCACCCTTCCTTCCTAAGCACAACCCAAGCTCCTCCTGCAAAACCTTAGCACCTAGCTGTTTCTTCTCCTTGTTTCCTGACTGTATGGGGCCTAAAACTAAATTGATGAAGAACACACATTTATTAACTCACTGACTCAACATATCACATACTGGTGACACCAGTCAGGTGTGATGCAGGACAAGCATCTTATCTTCACTACCTGCAACCAGGCTATACAAGTAAAATCCTCCAACCACTGAAAAGATGATACATTAAACACAATTAATTCTATTTCAACTAACAACTGTTAGGTGTTCTTATGGTGCAGGAATCAATTTTGTAGGAATTTGAATTTATACATTGTCCACATAACCGAAAAAGCTACTGAATGCTTAATAATTTCTAAGCAATCAAGGAGAAGAAAGGAGGGAAAACTATGAAGTCATTTCCTCTCAGTCAGAGAGATCTTCTCAAGTGTTCATCAATTAACTCTGTAAATCTGTCCCTTGGCTACACATTAGAATCAGATTGGGAACTTTTAAGATATACTGATTCCCAGAGCTGACCCTAGAATAACAATAGCAGATTTCTAAAGGCAGTTTTATGGCACTAGTAGTTTTTATTTTTTTAATTAATTTATTTTAATTGAAGGCTAATTATTTTACAATACTGTAGTGTTTTTTGCCATACATTGACATGAATCAGCCATGGGTGTACATGTGCCCCCCACCCTGAACCCCCCCTTCCACTTCCCTCCCCATCCCACCCCTCAGGGTTGTCCCAGTGCACCAGCTTTGAGTGGCACTTGTAGTTTTTAAAACCCTCTAGGTGATTTTAATGTACAATCAAAACTTAGAATCACTAATTCAACATTAATCTCAAAATCTTCCATATTCATTTTCTTACTTAATTGCCACCTCTTGTTTTTCTTATGCTTCAAATGATTTGATACTAAATTTTAACATGATGATGCTAGGACCACAACACTTTAGCTTATGCTATTAAATTAATACTCCTGGCTTGTGCTGGTGAGGGAGAACTGGTTAAAATAAAGCTTATTCTGCTGTTTCTGTTTGGCTGAGAAATATCCTGAGACTGTAGGCTAAATGCTTTTCTTTCTTAAGTTACTATTTATTAACTATTTACCTAAGTCAATCAGGGTTTTGACATCATCACCAAAAGAAAATATAGAATAAACTGGACACCAAGATTCGTATCTTGGTATAAGACCTTAATTCTTAATATCAAAATGCTCTAGCTTCATTGATTGACACTGAGCAAATGTTCTGAGTCTCAACTGGATAAGTCTTACTAATGAAACCCCTACATGATTCAAGAATTTCTTCTGTCATAACTTCCAACAGTATTTAAGTGCTGCTTGAATAGTTTCTGTAATGGGGGCCCACTCACTGTAAGATATCTATTTCTGATATATGGCAAGAACAGTTTAAAAGATTCTTCCCTAAACTCATTTCAATTTGGCTTTGCTATATTTTCAAACTGCTGATTCAAGGTTCACCAAGAAAGTGACATAAATTCCCTGATATAAAAGGCTTCTGAATATTTGAAGCTATTAAGTCTCATTTGGTCTTGTCTTTTCTAAGCATCCTTAGTTTGTTCTACCAGATTCCTCAAAATCAATATAATCTCGTAGAAAGTGTGTATTAAATAAACGTTGTTTGTTCATACAACACTACTGCAGTGCTGAAAGAATTTTAAACACTTTTCAAATCCAGACAACTGTTGTTGTTGTTCAGTTGCTTTGTGGTGTCCAACTCTTTGCAACCCCATGGACTGCAGCACACTAGGCTTCCCTGCCCTTCACCATCTTCTGGAGCTTGCTCAAACTCATGTTCATTGACTCAGTGTTGCCATCAAACCATCTCATCCTTTATTGTCCCCTTCTCCTCCTGCCTTCAATTTTTCCCAGCATCAGAGTCTTTTCTAATGAGTTGACTCTTCGCATCAGGTGGCCAAACTGTTGGAGCTTCAACTTCAGCATCAGTCCTTCCAATGAATGGTCAGGATTGATTTCCTTTAGGATTGACTGATTTGATCTACTTGCAGTCCTAGGGACTCTCAAGAGTCTTCTCCAACATCACAGCTCAAAAGCATCAATTTTCTGGTGTTCAGTCTTCTTTATGGTCCAACTCTTGCATCTATATATGACTACTAGAAAATTCACAGCTTTGACTAGACAGACCTTTGTCGGCAAAGTAATGTCTCAGTTTCTTAATATGCTATCTCAGTTTGTCACAGCTTTTCTTCCAAATCAATTAAATTAAAATTTTAATTTAAGCATCTTTAAATACATACAATGGACAGACATAAAATGAAAATAGAATCAATGTTGCCATTCTATAAAAGAGACTTTTTATTTTAATCCTGAAAATACTTCACATTAAGCTAGTCTTGCTTCTGGCTGAATCTAAACACTGATGGCCTCTATCTGTTACATATCACATCTTTCTAGTGACAAAGAGTGACTATTTCTAACAAGAGACAGAGTCCAGAGCAAGGCTGTGAAAACTGGAAAATAACCAAAAATAATTGCTGCAAAAAAAGTACATGAGAAATATTGGCATTCGTTGGAGATACTCTGGGTTCAGCTCCGGATCACCACAGTGAAGTGAGTCATGTGAATTGCCTGGTTTCCCAGTGCATGTAAGTTATGTTTGTACTATATTGTAGTCTACTTATTAAACATGCAATAGCATTATATTTAAAAAAATAATGTGCAAACTTAAGTTAAAAAATACTTTATTGCTAAAAAATGCTACCCATTATCTGACAATGTAGGGTTGCCACAAACTCCACTTTTGCAAAAAAGCACAATATTTGCAAAGAATAATAAAACAAGGTGCTCTGAGTAACAGAGATGTTTTCTTAACCCGGTAACTCTTACTTTTAAAAAATCAAATTAGAACATCATTATGAAATTATGAATAAATCAAAGCTAATTTATGTTTGACATCATCCTTATGGCAGAAAATGAAGAGGAACTCAAAAGCCTCTTGATCTAAGTAAAAGAGGAGAGTGAAAAAGTTGGCTTAAAGCTGAACATTCAGAAAACTAAGATCATGGCATCTGGTCCCATCACTTCATGGGAAATAGATGGGGAGACAGTGGAAACAACGTCAGTCTTTATTTTGGGGCTCCAAAATCACTGCAGATGGTGACTGCAGCCATGAAATTAAAAGACGCTTACACCTTGGAAGGAAAGTTATGACCAACCTAGACTGCATATTCAAAAGCAGAGACATTACTTTCCCAACAAAGGTCCATCTAGTCAAGGCTATGGTTTTTTTCCAGTGGTCATATATGGATGTGAGAGTTGGACTGTGAAGAAAGCTGAGCACCAAAGAACTGATGTTTTTGAACTGTGGTGTTGGAGAAGACTCTTGAGAGTCCCTTGGACTGCAAGGAGATCCAACCAGTCCATTCTAAAGGAGATCAGTCCTGGGAGTTCTTTGGAAGGAATGATGCTAAAGCTGAAATTCCAGTACTTTGGCCACCTCATGCGAAGAGTTGACTCATTGGAAAAGACTCTGATGCTGGGAGGGATTGGGGGGCAGGAGGAAAAGGGGACGACAGAGGATGAGATGGCTGGATGGCATCACTGACTCAATAGACTTGAGTTTGAGTAGACTCCGGGAGTTGGTGATGGACAGGGAGGCCTGGCGTGCTGCGATTCATGGGGTCGCAAAGAGTTGGACATGACTAAGCAATTGAACTGAAATGAACTGAATTTATGCTTCCCAGACCTCAGACTCAGAAAAACAATTTAAATATGGTAGTTGTCAATAAAAACATAACATATAACATGCCAGAACATTTGTTTAACAGTGCATTTGTAGTGGTTACTTCAGGAACAAAAGGACAGATTTTTTAAACTAACTGAAAGTGAAAGTCAAGTTGCTCAGACGTGTCCAACTCTTTGTGACCCTGTGGACTGTGGCCCACCAGGCTCCTCCATTCATGGGATTCTCCAGACAAGAATACTGGAGTGGATTGCCATTTCCTTCTCCAGGGGATCTTCCTGACCCAGGGATAGAATCCAGGTCTCCTGCATTGCAGGCAAATGCTTTAACCTCTGAGCCACCAGGGAAGCCCACTACCAGCAGTAATTCAGCATGTTCTATGAACCAGAAGCACTGTGAAATTTTTTATCATGTCTTTCTAAATTACTAAATCCTACTGCTGTATTCTACACTCTTCAGAGAGAACAGCATACTCATTGGCAATTTCCTATAAGTTGTTTAAAAGATGGTGCTTAATTTTAGAAAAAGAAATCAAAATTGCCAATAGCCATGTAAACATAAGCTGCTTTTAAATGATCACACTTACACTGAAATTCAACAGAAAGTTTTTGTTTAAAGACAGTTATGTTTTAATATCAAACCAAACTCACAGATAGAAATATGTGCAATTTCTTATTTCCTTTTAACCTTTTAAAAAGTTAAGGAGAGCAGCATTCTTTTTTGATTATTTATTTTTGTGGCTCTGGGCAACAACAGCTCTCATTAATAACAAAATATTTCCTATGCACTAATGGAATGCCCAAACATTGGTTCAATCCTGTGCCCTAGATAATCTCTAAGGAAACATTTTTCTCTTGATTTTCACTCAAGAAACAAAAAGCAAATTTGAAAATTAAAGAATGTTTAATGACTTATAAATGACACAAATGTTTAATGGTATCAATTATGTGATCTTAAACATTTCAATGGACCCTTAAGCCAAAAAGGCAAGAAGGCATAACACTAAATTATGTTTAATATTTAAATTATGTTTTATGTTTAAATTATGTTTAATGTCTATTCTACATTAAAATTTCAAATTCAACTGCTGCTGCATAAAATACTCTTGAAGTGACTGACAAACAGCTCATTTCAAAAGACATAGACTAATGTCACTGATATCACACAGAACATTTACTTACTCCTGAGCTCACCTTCAGGTCCCTCTAACCCAGCCTGCCTGGTGGCTGTGCTCACTTCACCTAGGGCTTGGGAGGTGTCCATGGTGTCAGGTGCCCCAGCTACCTCATTAATGGTTGTTTCCAGTAAGTCTGGACTATCTAGCAAATCAATCTTCAGAGGCAAGCTGTAAAGGTAACAGAAAACATACTTAGATCGACATTTATCATGAAAAGAATTTAAAACACTAATAAAAATCTGTTGGAAAAAAAGTCATTTAGGAAAAAAAAATCATGTAAGAGTTCATATGCCAAGTGGTTTATTCATCTGTCAAAACCTTTGGGCAGATTCTCTTCCATCCAAATTGGAGAAGAAGGGGCTGAATTTAGCTTCTCAACTGAAATAACCTAAGGGGAAAATAAACAATTCTCAAGATATTAGACATCATACAACAAAAAGGCAGAAATTCTGAGATTCAGAAAACAATGAGGAGTCCTTGTTTTAAGAGAATCTCCATGTCACAATACAGAGACCGCGGTGAGGTGGGGCACAGAGACGTCCCGTGGCTGACAGTCCAGGGAGACCAGGACAGCTGAAGTTCAGTGGACAGGGCACCAGGCAGGAGAGAATCCTGGAGGTCTGCAGAAGGCTCCCCTCAAGATGCAGTAGGGTACTGATCAGGGAACATGTGGAAGGAAACTCCTGAGACTGGGAAAAGAACCATCCAAAAGGATTTCCTCCTTCTGTGTGGTTTCGGAAAGAATTAGTGGCACTCATGCTGGGCCACAGTGTCCTTCTTTACAGACTATAAAAACACATAACAAGGGTACTGAGTATGAAAAAGATCCTGCCTCAGGAGTAGAGAATAATTTATCCAGACAGCCTTGTGACAAATCCACTTAACACATCATAAAAGAAACAGCTGAAAGGATCAAAGTGTTTCCAAGTAATTTAACTGCATTCTAAAACAATCTCAAGCACAATGATCTGGCATCCAACAATGTAAATTTCAAAATGTCAGGTATCTAGTCAGAGATTATTAGAAATGCTAAGAGGCAGAAAAAGACATCCATACTAAAGAGAAAAATCAATCAACAGAAATCAGCATGTTAGGAGTAGCAGAGAAAGACACTAAAAACAGTTATTATAGCTGTTATTTCATATGCTCAAAAAGCTAACCAGAAATTAGAACATACAAACAAGACTCAAACCAAACTTCTAGAGATGAAAACCACAATATCTAAGATGGAAAATATATTGGGTGAGGTGGACAGCAGATTAGATTTTTTAAAAGATACTGAATTTAAAGGCACAGCAATAAAAACTATCCAAAATAAAACACACAAGGAAAAAGGATTCCCTCCCAAATGAAAATGTCAGTTCTTCTTTGTGGGCCAACTTCAAGCAACCAACTACATGAATAACCAACTAGATACAGTCCTGGGGTGGTGGAGGCAGGGGCGAAAAGGGGAGGGGAGAAAAAGTATTTGAAGAAAAAAATGACTGATGTTTACAAATCTGATAAAAGCTATAAACCCACAGATTCAAGAATTTCAGGAAACTCTAAACACAATAAACATGAAGAAAACTATACCAAAGTACATTGTAACCACACTGCTTAAAACCAATGATGAAAAGAAAAATTTTAAAGCAGCCAAAACATTGTACATTCAAAAAGAATAAGATAAGGAGGACAGCAGATTTCTTATCAGAAATAATGCAAACTAGAGGACAGTGGAGGAGTAACTCAAAGACATGTAAAGAATAAAAGCCTACCAATCCAAAATTTATATCCAGCCAAAAAGCTTTCAAAAACAAAGGAAAACCTATATATACATCAAAGAAAAGTGAAAACAAACATACACTCAGAGATGTGTACCCAAATGTTCATGGAGTCACTATTCATAATAGGCAAAAAAGTGGAAATGCCCATTAACTGAGGAACAAATAAATAAAACATGATCTGTCCATGCTGTTGCTGCTGCTAAGTTGCTTCAGTTGTGTCTGACTCTGTGCGATCCCATAGGTGGCAGTCTACCAGGCTCTGCCATCCCTGGGATTCTCCAGGCAAGAACACTGGAGTGGGTTGCCAATTCCTTCTCCAATACACGAAAGTGAAAAGTGAAAGTGAAGATGCTCAGTCCTATCTGACTCCTAGTGACCCCCATGGAGTGCAGCCCACCAGGCTCCTCCATCCATGGTATTCTCCAGGCAAGAGCACTGGAGTGGGTTGCCATTGCCTTCTCCTAGCCTCCTCTGCTGCTGCTGCTGCCAAGTCGCTTCAGTCGTGTCCGACTCTGTGTGACCCCATAGACAGCAGCCTACCAGGCTTTCCCGTCCCTGGGATTCTCCAGGCAAGAACACTGAATGGCATAATAATCAGCAAGAAAAGGAGTCAAGTACTGAAACATGCCATGACCCTTGAAAATACAATGTTAAGGGGAAAAAGTCAGACATAAAATACCACATATCATATGAGGCCATTTATATGAAATGTCTAGAAAAAACAAGTTCACAAATACAGAAAGTAGATCAGTGGTTGTCAGAAGCTAGAGAGGAATGGAGATTAACTGCCGTGGTTTAAGGTCTGAAATTAGGATTCCATAAGAAGGCTGTCTTGACATCCCTGAGCCTCATGGGCCCCCAAGGCCCAACCATGAGATTCCCAACTCTCATCAGATATGCCCTCCCAGTGAAAAAGGTTCCAAAAAACTGTACCAGCTGCATCCTACCAGATTCTTAATCAAGTAAGTTTCCCTGCCAACCTGTGAAATTATTCAGACAAGCCAATCATATCCCCTGGAGGGAAACAAGGGTCAACTTATTCTCACATTCCTATAAAGCCTGCCTCCCAAAAAAGCCCATGTTTGTTCACTTTGCTCCCAAGAGAGATATGATGCATTCCCATTGTTGTGAGGTTTCATCCTCCTTAGAGCCATGAGTATATGTGTTTAGTAAACTTCTGTCACGGCTGGGCATTGTATGTTGGGCCATTTAACAGGATTTAGGGTAGAGGATCCCTCCCTTACCAAAAGGGTGAGTGAGTGTGGAGAACAACAACTGATAGTGGGTATAGCGTTTCTTTTTTGTTGTTTAGTCAACAAGTTGCGTTCGACTCTTTTGCAACCCTGTGGACTGTAGGCCGCCAGGTTCCTCTATCCATAGGATTTCCCAGGCAAGAATACTAAGTGGGTTTTTGGGGGGTTTTTTTAGTGAGGGGCAAAATATTCTAAAGTAAAATTGTAATAAAGGTTGCACAATTCTATGAAAGTGCTAAAAACACTGAATTGTTGGCTGTGAATGGGTAAACAATGTGAATTATATCTTAAAAAAGAAGAAAGACAACAGGAATTCATGACCAAAAGACCAGCACTAAAAAAATATTAAAGGGAGACATATAGGCAGAAGTAAAATGAACAATGTATTATAGGGTCTAAAACACACATAGAAGAAAAATGTTTGACAAATGACAGTAAAAAGGCTTGGAGGGGAGAAATAGAAGCATGCTACTGTAAAGTTGTTATACTACACATGAAACAGTATAATATTCCTTGGAAGTTGACTGATAAATGCTAAAGTAACCATTAAAGTTTAAAAAAAAAAAAACAAAGAGTTATAGCTAATGAATAAGAAAAGGACATAAATGAAATTTAAAAAAAAATAATGAAAAAAGAAGAAGATGGAAACAAGAAACATATGGGACAAACAGAAAACAAACAGCAGGATGACAGACTCAATCATACCAATAATCATATTAAAAGGAAACAGTATAAACATACCATTAAAAAAAATCAATCTCTGCAGAGACTGTCAAAAATTGCCAATGTCAGGACTTCCCTAAGTGGTCAAGTGGCTAAGACTCTTGAGTTTCCAAGGCAGGGTAGCTGGGCTCAACCCCTGATCAGGGACCTAAGATGCCACATGCCACAACTAAGATCCCACATGCCCATTAAAGAGCCAACATGCCTCAGCTAAGACCCAGTATAGTCAATAATTCGATACTTTAAAAAAATTGCCCATATCAACTCTATTTCAAGTCATCACGGCAGAGGATTGGGAAAAGTTTTCAATTAACAATAACTGTGCCACGGATAAACCTCACTGACTATACTGCCACTGTGCAAAGATGAAACATACCAATTTTCAAATGCAGAAACTATCAGTTAAAATTTAAAAAGCAAAACCCAGTTATGTGGTGCCTACATGAAACAATTTAACTATGAAGAAACAAATTAACAAAGATTAAAAAATAAAAGGACAGAAAAAGATATATTATGCTGCTGCTGCTGCTAAGTCGCTTCAGTCGTGTCCGACTCTGTGCAACCCCATAGACGGCAGCCCACCAGGCTCCCCCGTCCCTGGGATTCTCCAGGCAAGAACACTGGAGTGGGTTGCCATTTCCTTCTCCAATGCATGAGAGTGAAAAGTGAAAGTGAAGTCGCTCAGTCATGTCTGACTCTTAGCGACCCCATGGACTGCAGCCCACCAGGCTCCTCTGTCCATGGGATTTTCCAGGCAAGAGTACTGGGGTGGGGTGCCATTGCCTTCCCCGATATTATGCTAACACTAGTCAAAAGAAAGCTACAGTGAACATATTGGTATCAAAGTAGAGTTAAGAGCAATGAATAGTACTTAAAATGAAGATGATCACTTCATAAGGATACAGGGGCCATTTAATCAAGAGAACATAAAAATCCTAAATATTTATTAACTTAATGGTGGCATTTTAAAATGCATGGAAGCCAAAACTGAAAGAACTACAAAGAGTAACAAACAAATCAATTATGGTTGGAGATTTCAACACCCTTCTTTCAATAAGTGATAGAACAGAAAATCAGCAAGGATATAGTGGATGTGAACATCACTAACCACCAAATCTACTACCCAAAACATCAAAACACATGATATTCTCAAGGGCATATAGAATAATCACTAAGACAGGTTATGCTCTGGGCCATAAAACAAGAGTTAATAAATTCGAAAGGGCTCAAATCATACAAAGTATGTATGTTCTTTGACCAGAACATAAATTATAAATCAAAACAAAAAGTTCCTTGGAAAATCGCCAAATATTTGGAAACTATATAATGTACTTCTAAATAACCACTGGATCAAGAAAGATATGAAAAGGAAAATTAGAAAAGAATTTTAAACTAATGAAAGCAAAAGCATAACACATCTATATTTGTAGGATTCCACTAAAATAATAATTAGAGGAATATTTATAATATTAAACATCTACATTATAACAAAGTTTTCAAATCAATGACCTCAGTTTACACCTTGATAAATTAGAAAAAAAGCATATTAAATGCAAAGGAAGAGGAAGGCAGGAAATAATAAAGATAAAAGGAAAAATAATAGAGAAAATGAATTAAACTGAGAACTAGTTCTTTGAGCTCAATGTAATAATTGATTTATTTATGTATTAATAATTTGTAGCTAGACTGATAAAAAGAAAAATAAGAATATGTATATACAATATCAGGAATGGGAAGAGTGACATCACTACAGATACTACAAACATTAACAAGATATAAGGGAATATTATGAATTGTACGCCAATAAACTCAACAACTTAGATGATATGCAAAAATTCCTTGAAAGCCACAAACCACCACAGCTCACTCCAGGAAAACAAAGTCTGAATAGATGCAGAAAAGTATAGACATTAACTGGTAATTAAAAATCTTCTCACAAAGAGAAGCTCAGATCCAAAGAACCTCCTGAAACATTCTATCAAATATTTAAAAGAAGAGATAATTCTAACCATCAACAAACTATCTTACAAATAGAGGAAAGGCAACATTCTCCAAGTCATTCTATGAGCCCATTATTATCTTGACAGTGGAGCAATAACAAGAAATCAAGCAAGGAATAAAAAGGACTGTCCACCATGATCAAATGGGACTTTTCACAGGACTGCAAAGTTAGTTTAACATTCCAAAATCAATTAATGTAATATTACATATTAATAGAAACAAACCACATGATCATCTCAATAGATACAAAAAAAGCACGTGACAAAATCCAACAACATTAATGGTAAATCTCAACAAACTAAGAATAGATAAGAATATCTTCAAACTGATAAAGGAAATACACACACACAAAATCAACAGCTAACATTACATTGGGGCTTCCCTGGTGGCTCAGACGGTAAAGAATCCACCTGCAATGTGGGAGGCCTGAGTTCGATCCCTGGGTTGGGAATATCCCCTGGACAAGGGCATGACAACCCACCCCAGTATTCTTGCCTGGAGAGTTCCACGGACAGAGAAGCCTGGTGGGCTATGGTTTATGGGGTCACAACTAAGCACAGCACAGCACAATATTACACTGAATGATGAATGACCAAATTATTTCTCCTATAAGTCAGAAATAAGACAAAGATTCCACTCTTATCACTTCTATTCAACAATACACAGAAGGTTTTAAAAGGTGCAGTAAGAAAAAAAGGCAGAATAAATTAAGGGCCCAAACTAGAAAGAGAGAGATACAAAGGAAGAGGTTTTTATGTTCAGATGACAGAATCCTATATGTAGAAAAGTCAATGGAATCCACAAAATGCTCCTGGAAAGTAATAAACAAGTTCAGCAAGGAGGCAGGACACAAGATCAACAAGCAAAATTCAATTATGCCTATACACTAGCAATGAACAATAGAAAACTGAGATTAAAATAATTCTGTTATTATTATTTTGTTATCATCAAAAGAATAAAAACAGGAATAAATTTAATAAAGGATATACAGAGCTTGTTGGGCTTCCCACATGGCGCTTGTGGTAAAGAACCCTTGTGCCAATGCAGGAAACACAAGAGAGTTGGGTTCAATCCCTGGGTAGGAAAGATCCCCTAGAGAAAAGCATGGCAACCCACTCCAGTATTCTTGCCTGGAGAACTCCATAGACAGAGGAACCTGGCAGATTATAGTCCATAAGGTTGAAAAAGCTGGACATGACTGAAGTGATTGAGCACACATGCAGAGCTTATACACTTAAAACTATAATAAATAAAGGATATCTAAATAAACAGAAAGACACTTTATGTTCATGAATTAGATGAAAAAAATGTGAAAATTCAGAAGCTAGAACAGCCAAGTGCATTCTGGAAAAGAAGAAAGTTGGAGGATATATACTGCAACTTGCTACAAAACCACAGTTATTAAGACAGAGTGGTATTGGCACAAAAATAGGTATGTAGGGGGTTCCCTAGTGGCTCAGTGGTGAAGAATTCGCCTGCCAACACAGGAGACATGGGTTTGATCCTTGGTCTGAGAAGATCCCACATGCCATAGAGCAACTCAGCCCCTGCACCACAACTATTGAGCCTGTGTTTTAGAGCCTGGGAACCCCAACTATTGGGCTCATGTACTCAACTACTGAAGCCCATGTGCCCTAGAACCCATGCTCCACAACAAGAAAAGCCACCATAATGAGAAACCCAAGCACCATAATAAAGAATACAACTAGCTCGCCACAACTAGTGAAAGCCTGTGCAGCAATGAAGACCCAACACAGCCAAAAATAAATAAATAAATAATTTTTTAATAGATATGTAAATCAACAGAATGAAATTGAGAGTTCGGAATTCATAATGCTTATGGTTGATTTTTGCCAAGACAAATCAATGCATAAAAGAATATGCATTCAACAACTGGTGTCAAGACAACTAAAAATACATGCAAAAATGTGAATTCAGACCCTTAACTCACACGACACAAAAGTTAAATCAACATGGGTAACATACTGAAATATTAAGAGCTGAAACAATAAATATCTGAAAAAAACACAGGAGGAAAAGATCTTTGTGATTTGGGTTTGGCAAAATGTTCTCAGATATGATACCAAAGGTACCACCCATTAAAAAAAAAAAAACAAAAACATGGGAAGTTGGACTTCATCACAGTGTAATGCTTGAGCTTCAAAAAACCACTCTTGATTGAAATGAAGAGACAAGTCACAGATGAAAAGAAAAATTTTGCAAATCATGTCTCTCATAAGGAACTGGTATCCAACATACACAAAGAACCCTTCATATCAAAAAGATAAATAACTCATATAAAAATGAGTAAAAGTTTCAAACAGACATTCCTGCAAAGACAATCAATCGATTAATGGCTGACAAGCACATGAAAAGATGCTCAACATCAGTAGCCCTCTGAAAAATGCAAATCAAAACAAGGAAATGCCACTATTCACTCTCTTGAACAGCTGTAATCAAAAAGACAGAAAATAACAAATGTTGGCTAGGATGTGAAGACCTGGAACATTCAAGCATTTCCTCTCCAGAAAAACGTTTGTCAATTTCTTTAAAAGTTAAAATATAAATTCACCATACAACCCAGCAATTTTCCTCCTCAAGAGTCTATTCAAGAGAAATGACATTTTATGTCCACACTAAGATATGTACAGGAATGCTTATAACATTATTGACAGCCAGAACATGGAAAAAATGCAAACTTCCAACAAGTGGTGAATGTATAAACAAAACACCGTATATCCATAAAATGCATTATTAATCAGCAACTGAAAGGAGCACACTAGACTACATGGATAAATCTGAAAATTATTCTAGGAGAAAACCCGACATAAAACCTTGTATACTGTATAATTTCATTCATACAAAATGTCTGGGAAAGTAAAATTTATGAAGACTGAACTTTTGGAGGTCATGGAAATTTTCTAAAATTAGACTGTAGTGATTGTACAATTTTATACCCTTATAAAAATCACGGGCTTGTACATTTACCATAAATGAACTTTTAGATTTTATTTACTTTTTGGCCATGCTGGGTCTTTGTGGTTGCTCTCGACCTTTCTCTAATCACAGAAAGCGAGGGTCTCTCTCTAGCTGAGGCACATGGGCTCCTCGTTGCGGCGGCTGACACTGTGGAGTACAGGCTCTGCAGCGCCCAGGCTTGAATAGTTGTGGTTCACAAGCCCTAGGGCACAGATTCAATAGTTGTGGTGCATGTGGAACCTTTGAGGACCAGAAATCAAAACTTGTGTTCCCTGCCTTGGCAGGCAGATCCTTAATCACTGGACCACCAGGAAGTCCCAATAAATGAATTTTATAATGTGTACAAACATTTTTAAATATGTAAAAACCTTAGTCAAATTTAGGATTTCAAAACTAAAAATAATCTAGTTCAACTTGAAATAACAAAGTTGCAGGATACAAGATCAATATACAAAAATCAACTATGTATCTGTATCTATGAAATGAACAACAGGAAAATGAAATACAAAAACAATTCATGGACTTCCCTGGCAGTCCAGCCGTTAAGACTCCACTTCAAGGGGTGTAGGTACGATCCCTGGTCAGGGAACTAAGATCCTGCATGCTGTGAAGTACAGCTAAACAGTAAAAAAAAAAAAAAGAAAAAAAATCATCTAGAAAAGCAAGTATTCTAACAGTTATGTTTTTAATAATTTTATTTATTTATTTAGCTGTGCTGGGTCTTCACCACTGTGCAGGCTTTTCTCTAATAACGGCGAGTGGGGGCTACCCTCTAGTTGCAGTGCAGAGGCTTCTCCTTGTGGTGGCTTCTCTTACTGTGGAGCGTGGGCTCTAGGCCGAATGGGCTTCAGTAGCTGTGGTTCCTGGGCTCTAGAGCACAGCCTCCACAGATGGGGAACAGGGGCTTAGTTGCCCCATGGCATGTGGGATCCTCTCAGACCAGGGATCAAATCCATGACTCCTGCATTGGAAGGTGGATTCTTTTTTTTTTAAAGAACAAGATTTTCAATTTATCTGCTGTGGCAAAGTTCAAAGGTTGATGTAGACATTTTATTTTGTTGACCTAATTCTGAGTGAGGCGGAAGGAAACAAACTGCCACTGCTGCCTGCTTTCCTAGAGGAATGAAGGCCGTGCTTTAATCACCCTGGGTCTGGGACACAAATAAGAAAAAAAAAAAAAAAACTTTCGAAAATTGATGAGAGAGAGAGTGAGAACAAAGAGAACTTCTTTGCAAGTCAAGACCGCTGTGTCCCAGTCCTATCTCTGCAACCACGTGGCTGTACAGCTTCAAACAGCTTCCTCACTGTGGTCATCAATGTGTGTTCTACAGAGTCCAAAGGATTTCAGACTCAAATGAGCTACACAGAAAGTGGAGCTGATGGTAGAGTTTTGGTTTCCCCCTGGTAACTTTTTTATGAGATTTTATTTGGAATTCCCAGATAAATTTAATTAGAAGGGTTTCTCACTTAGAACTCACTTGGAAACCATGGGAGTAAAGGTACTTCAGGCACTTTTCAACAGTTGTAAAAATCTATTAATGTAAAATCATCTATTCAGCTCATTTTCAAGTCTTTTTGTACTGCTCCAATGGTTATCCTTTCTAAACGTGGATCAGTGCAACTTGAGAGGCTTTTTTCTTTTTAAATAAGGTTAACAACATCAAGAGAAGAGATGATGGTGGTGACGAGGAAGAGATGAAACAAAAATGACAGAATACGGGAGTTTGTTGAAGCTGACTGATGAGAATGACTGATGAGAATGCCGTGGTTCACCATATGTTGGACCTATATGTAATTATGAAATTTTCACCATAAATTTTAAAAAATATGGATACAAATATTTTTGGACAAAAGAGGGTAAGAACTGGTAGTTCATTTCCTGTGGTCCTAAGATGGACATATGATAGAAATTTTTTATTTTAACTACACCCATATGTCTTGGCCTGTCCAGGCTACTTTAACAGAAATACCATAGACTGGGTAGCTTATTAACAACAGAACTTTATTTCTCCCAGTTCTAGTCTAGTTCTAGACTTGCTGCCAAGTCTTACCAGCAGATACAGTATTTGGTGAAGGCCCTCTTTTTAGTTCAGAGACTGTTTGCTGCGTCCTCATGTGGCAGAAAGAAATGAGGGCGCACTCTGGGGTCTCTTTTAACAAGGGCACTAATCCCATTCACCAGGGCTTAAGTCCACCTGCATGAAATCACTTCCCAAAGGTATTACCTCCAAATACCATCACACTGGGGACTAGATCTCAACATATGAATTTTGGAGGGACACAAATAGTCCACAGTACTCAAAAATAAGATTAAAAGCTTCATGAATCAGAAATGAAATAGAAGTTCATATCTAAAAGAATGTTGAATTATTTTGGAATTTCTGAAGAACAATGGTTTAAAAGTACACATGTTATGGGTTAAACTGTGCCCCATCCCAAATTCATATGCAGAAGTCCTCATGCTCATGACCTTGGACTGGGATTTTACTTGGAAATACATTTCCAGGTACACATTGCTTAGATCAAGATGAGCTCACACTCAAGTCAAGTGGGCCTTAGGAAGCATCATTATAAACAAAGCTAGTGGAAGTGATGGAACTCCAGCTTAGCTATTTCAAATCCTAAAAGGTGATGCTGTAAAAGTGCTGCACTCAATATGTCAGCAAATTTGGAAAACTCAGCAGTGGCCACAGGACTGGAAAAGGTCAGGTTTCATTCTAATTCCAAAGAAAAGCAATGCCAAAGAATGTTCAAACTACCACACAATTGCACTCATCTCACACGCTAGCAAAGTAATGCTCAAAATTCTCCAAGACAGGCTTCAACAGTACGTGAACCATGAACTTCCAGATGTTCAAGCTGGATTTAGAAAAGGCAAAGGAAGCAGAGATCAAATTGCCAACATCCGCTGGATCATTGAAAAAGCAAGGGACTTCCAGAAAAATATCTACTTCTGCGTTATTGACTATGCCAAAGCCTTTGACTGTGTGGATCACAACAAACTGTGGAAAATTCTTTGAGAGATGGGAATACCAGACCACCTTATCTGCCTCCTGAGAAATCCATATATAGGTCAAGAAGCAACAGTTAGAAATAGACATGGAACAACAGACTGGTTCCAAATCGGGAAAGGAGTACCTCAAGGCTCTGTGTTGTAACCCTACTTATTTAACTTATGTACAGAGTTCAGTTCAGTTCAATCATTCAGACGTGTCCAACTCTTTGCGACCCCACAGACTGCAGCACGCCAGGCCTCCCTGTCCATTGCCAACTTCCAGAGTTTACACAAACTCATGTCCATTAAGTCGGTGAAGCCATCTAACCATCTCATCCTCTGTCGTTCCCTTCTCCTCCTGCCTTCAATCTTTCTCAGCATCAGGGTCTTTTCAAATGAGTCAGCTCTTCGCATCAGGTGGCCAAAGTATTGGAGTTTCAGCTTCATATATACAGAGTACATCATGCGAAACGCCAGGTTGGATGAAGCACAAGCTGGAATCAAGACTTCTGGGAAAAAAATTCAATAACCTCAGATACACAGATGACACCATCCTTATGGCAAAAAGCGAAGAAGAACTAAAGAACCTCTTCATGAAAGTCAAAGAAGAGAGTGAAAAAGTTGGCTTAAAACTCAACATTCACAAAACTAAGATCATGGCATCCAATCACGTCACTTCATGACAAAAAGATGGAAAAACAATGAAAACAGTGCAAGACTCTTTCGGGGGGCTCCAAAATCACTGCAGACGGTGACTGCAGCCATGAAATTAAAAGATGCTTGCTCCTTGGAGGAAAAGCTACGATCAACCTAGACAGCATATTAAAAAGCAGAGACATTATTTTGCCAACAAAGGTCTGTCTAGTCAAAGCCAGTAGTCATATATGCACATGAGAGTTGGACTACAAAGAAAGCCGAGTGCCGAAGAATTAATGCTTTTGAACTGTGGTGTTGGAGAAGACTCTTGAGAGTCCCTTGGACGGCAAGGAGATCCATCTAGTCCATCCTAAAGACATTAGTCCTGAATATTCATTGGAAGGACTGATGCTGAAGCTGAAATTCCAATCCTTTGGCTGACTGATGCGAAGAACTGACTCATCTGAAAAGACCCTGATGCTGGGAAAGACTGAAGGCAGGAGGAGAAGGGGACAACAGAAGACAAGATGGTTGAATGCATCACTGACTCAATGGACATGAGTTTGAGCAAGATCCGGGAGTTGGTGATGGACAGGGAAGCCTGGTGTGCTGCAGTCCATGGGGTCGCAAAGAGTTGGACGTGACTGAGTGACTGAACTGAGGTCATACTGGAAGGGAGGGCAGGCACTTCATGCACCATGACTGATATGCTTCAGTTCAGCCCATCTGAAAAGACATGCTTATGAAGGGGCAAGTATGGACACAGATATACACCCAAGAAGGCCATGTGATGATGAAGGCAGAGACTAGGTGGTACTTCTGCAATCCACCCTGCCAGCAAACCACCAGCAGCCAGGAAAGAGGCTGAAACAGATCTTCTCACCATTCTCAGAAGGAAGCATCTGGCCTACATCTTCATCTCTTGAACTTCTGACCTCTAGAATCACAAGTTAAAATTCTGTGGTCATTCAGCTATAACAGCAGTCCTAGGAAACTTAATACATGTCACATTCCAAAGATTTGAGCAGACCTTATAAAAAGAGTCTGAGCACATTGCACTATCCACACCATAAAAGAAAATACAAGACAAAGACAAGACATTCAAAGGGACATTCTGCAAGGGCAGGACATCAGGGCAGAGAAAAGTCACATGAAGTAAATGGAGGCTCTGAAAGAACCTGTGAAAGCAGATGATTCCATTTTATTTCCAGGGGGAAAGGGGATCGCTAAGCATTAGCAACTACTAGCCCCACATCATGGAGAAGGCAATGGTACCCCACTCCAGTACTCTTGCCTGGAAAATCCCATGGGCAGAGGAGCCTGGTAGGCTGCAGTCCACAGGGTCACTAAGAGTCAGACACGACTGAGCAACTTCACTTTAACTTTTCACTTTCATGCACTGGAGAAGGAAATGGCAACCCACTCCAATGTTCTTGCCTGGAGAATCCCAGGGACGGGGGAGCCTGGTGGGCTGCCATCTATGGGGGCAGAGGAGCCTGGTAGGCTGCAGTCCACAGGGTCACTAAGAGTCAGACACGACTGAGCAACTTCACTTTAACTTTTCACTTTCATGCACTGGAGAAGGAAATGGCAACCCACTCCAATGTTCTTGCCTGGAGAATCCCAGGGACGGGGAAGCCTGGTGGGCTGCCATCTATGGGGTCACACAGACTGAAGCAACTTAGCAGCAGCAGCCCCACATCATATGTGGTGCTGAGAGAGTTCTTAGGAAACATGATGCATGAATCTGTAAGTCTGGAAGTATACAAAAACATATCTCCTATGTAGGGAAGTGCATCTCTTAGCATGGAGAGATCTAGCTCCACGAGCTGACTGAAGTTTACTTTAATAACCTGGGGGAAAGGCCAGTGGCTGGACAAGCTACATTTACAGTGCTGGACAGGGCAAGAATGTATAGATTCCCAGAGGCCAAATTTACAGTAAGCCATACATCAAAATGAGTAACAGGAGTAGATGATAATACATTCTTAAAAATCCACGAATCTATGAGTAACAAATTATTTCCTTTAAAGGTGAGAGGAAAGAGGAAGCCCTCTTTTACAGAGGAATGCCACCTTGTACTTGTAGAAAGGAGGACAGAACTTGAAAATCAACATATTATAAATACCAAAACAATAATTGATTCAGGTAAAAATTATCAATGGATGCAAAACCACCAGATAAAAGACTTCAGGGAATAGGATATCTACTCTCAGTTTTAAAATGACACCCCACAGATTAAAGGGGGAAAAGGTACTTTTATAGAGAAATCTGGTGGACATTGCCTTAACCGAAATATCAGTAAAAATGTTTAACCTGAATCTAAGATAATCTCACAAATCTAAGTTGCAAGGTATTCCACAAAGAAACCTGCATAGGCTCTTTAAAAAAGATATCAATGTTATTTGTTAATTGGTTATCAGTTCAGTCGCTCAGTCATGTCCGACTCTTTGTGACTCCACTAATCGCAGCACACCAGGCCTCCCTGTCCATCACCAACGCCCGGAGTTCATTCAAACTAATGTCCATTGAATCGGTGATGCCATCCAGCCATCTCATCCTCTGCCGTCCCCTTCTCCTCCTGCCCCCAATCCCTCCCAGCATCAGAGTCTTTTCCAATGAGTCAACTCTTCACATGAGGTGGCCAAAGAACTGGAGTTTCAGCTTTAGCATTAGTCCTTCCAAAGAAATCCCAGAACTGATCTCCTTCAGAATGGACTGGTTGGATCTCCTTGCAGTCCAAGGGACTCTCAAGAGTCTTCTCCTACACCATAGTTCAAAAGCATCAATTCTTCAGTGCTCAGCTTTCTTCACAGTCCAACTCTCACATCCATACATGACCACTGGAAAAACCATAGCCTTGACTAGACGGACCTTTGTTAGCAATAATCCAATACAAAACAAAAAGTCTGAAAAAAATGTCAATGTCATGAAATGCAAAGCATGCTGAGAAAGTTTTCATGAGCAATGAAACATGAGAAACTAACTGAAATTCTCACTGGATCCTGAGCCAGGCAGAAAAATAACTATGAAGGGCATTTATCGAAATTTCTGGAAAAACCTTAGTATGGACTTTAATAGTCACAATAACATTAAAATCTGTGGGTGTAGGAACTTCCTTGGTGGTCCAATGGTTAAGAATCCACCTTCCGATGTAGGGAACATGGGTTTGATTTCTGGTCAGGGAACTTAAGATCACCACAACTTTTGAGCCTGCACACTGTAACCAGAAAAAGGCCATGTGCTGCAACGAAGACCCAGCACAGCGGGGAAAAAATAATTCTGTGTGATAAATACATTACATATAAGATTATCCTTGATTTTTGTAGATAAAGGGCTTCCCTGTGGCTCAGAGGTAAAGGATCCACCTGCTAATGCAGAAGATGTATGTTTGACCCCTGGGTCAGGGAAGATCCCTTGAAGAAGGAAATGGCAACCCACTCCAGGATTCTTGCCTGGAAAATCCCATGGATGGAGGAGTCTGTAGGCTATAGTCCACAGGGTTGCAAGAGTTGGACACGACTTAGTGACTAAACCACCACCATGCAAAAAAAAGTATTAATGGATACAGTACTGTAATGTCTGTGTTGTGCTCCTCAATTATTTCAGTTTAGAAAAACTCAGTGTCAGCAAATAGGCAAAATATTAACAGGTAGAAAATTTAGGGCGAAGGGCATATAACTATTTCATTGACTATTCTTTCAACTTTTCTGTGGGCTTGAAGTCTTCCAAAATAAAAACTTAGGAGAAAAGAAAAAATGTATGCTTCCCTTGTGCCATGTGTGAGTCCAATCTGAAGCACATTCACTGGAACTCTACCTATGGGACAGGTGTCTCAGAGTAAGATGATCCAAGCAGAAGAAGTATATTCATAGTTAAGAGCCAAAGCCAGCAACATGGGAGAGAGAGCGTGGCAAGAAGTGAAGTATGATGAAAACTGCCTCTTTGGGGAAGTGATGGGTGGGTTCTGTAAGGGCCTCTGAGAGAACACTGAAGTGCAGCACACAAAAGCATGGCTATGTTCATGCCACAACACCTGGCTGGATTACAACAGCATCACCCACATTAGACCCTGCTCCTTTTCTCTTTCTTCTTCCTCAACCCTGAAAGCACACGCCACCAAGAATAAGTGGGAGAATGTGAAGATTAAAAGAACCAACCACCACTACCCTATGTATGGGCAAAGGAGAAATTTTTAAATTAGGTCTAAGGTTAGAACTAAACTTTCTGTAGCTTAAAGTATATATCAGTTATTGAAAATAAGATAGTCTTTGTATGTACAAATGATGGGCTAGAAAGGGAAGACAGGAGTTGACTTTGGAAAAACAGGTAAACACAGTAATTAAAATCACACAAATAAAGCAGAGGATTCAGTCCTTTCCAGACACAACAGTGATAAACTCCCAGGGTCAAAAACCCAACTCCTTGGAGGAAACAAAACCTGTGACAGCTCCTGTGAGGCAGAGAACAAGAATCAGACTCACCCCAAAGAGTCAGGGGACTGAATCTTCTGGACAGGAACAGAGGTGAACAAGCTCTAGTCCAGTGTCAAATGAACAGAAAGTACCTACCTGCGACAAAGGGAAGAATTAGAAGTATCTGTGCAAATGACAATCAAACCTCTGTATGCTCACTCGGGACTGAAGGCAATTTCCCTGAAAGATCCTATTGTAAGACTTCTTCGGAGCTGAGGATATAAAATGTCAGGCTGGGCAATTTCAGAAGAGCCTTAGAGGAGAGGGTGAGCATGGGAAGAAGTGAGAGAATGGGGGGGGGGGGGGGCGGGAATAGAACACTGAAAGAAAACAAGGCAAGTCTATGAGCTCACAGACAAAAGCCTCCAAAGCAAGTTAAGCAATATGATACTGAGACAGACAGAGGGACCCGAAAAGTAAGAGCAGTTAGAGCTGAGGAAGCTGAAAGGACAACACGATCTAAAAGAGCATTTAAAGTAAGCATATTAAATGTGCTGAAAGACAGAAAGCAAGGAAAGAATCAATAAAACAAGGAAGGCGCTTATAAAACTTTAATAGTAGATTCTGAGAAATGAGAAATGAGTCATTCGACATTCAATAGACAGGACACAGTAGACTAAACAGAGTTAAATTATTGAACTAAAAGATAAAAATTAAGAAAACCACCAAGAAGGCGCTAGATAAAAAGACATGGTAAACATGAGGCAGGAAATAGATGAACATAGACTGAAAGCTGCAATATACATTTAATGGACATTTCAGAAGGGAAAAGATATAACAAAAGAGGGGCAGGAGTAGAGGAGATATGACTATGAACTTTGCAAAAGACCTGGTGGCTCAGACAGTAAAGCATCTGCCTGCAATGTGGGAGACCCGGGTTCGATCCCTGGGTCGGAAGATCCCCTGGAGAAAGAAATGGCAATCCACTCCAGCACTCTTGCCTGGAAAATCCCATGGACAGAGGAGCCTGATAGGCTAGAGTCCATGGGGTCGCAAAGAGTCGGACACAACAGAGCGACTTCACTTTCACTTTCATGGGGATTACGTGCTGAACATGCAAGATTTACTCCTGCTTTCTCATAAAACCACTCGAAAATGACAGTATAAGGTCATAAAATCACATTCATTCATAACAAACAAAAAAAAGGCACGGGAGGGGAGAGAAAACAGTTTGAAGGTAGTGGAGCAGATGGACAAGTGTTCATTGATTAGAAAGACTGAACAAAGGCAAACCCTCTCTGCTGCTGCTAAGTCGCTTTAGTCGTGTCCAACTCTGTGTGACCCCACAGATGGCAGCCCACCAGGCTCCCCCGTCCCTGGGATTCTCCAGGCAAGAACACTCTCTAGGAGTAGGGAAAGCCTAGAAAAAAGCCAAATCACTCCACAGAACTCAATAAAAGTTGCAAATATTTTGTCTCATACCTCAGGATGTTTTTCACTTTCCTGATGACATCCTTTGAGACACAGAAGTTTTCATGTTTGATGAATTTCAATTTATCTATTTTTTGTTTTGTCACATGTGCTTTTGGTATCACACCTAAAACACCATTGCTGAGCCCATGGTCACAAAGATTTGGTCCTATGTTTTCCTCTAGGATTTTCATAGTTCTAGCTATTAACTTTGCTTGATCCATTTGGAGTTCACTGTCTATATGATGTGAGGTAGGGGTCCAATTTCATTCCTTTGTATGTGGATATCCAGTTATCCTAGCACCATAATGAATTTTTAAAAAACTAGTGTTGATATCGGGGAAGGCAATGGCACCCCACTCCAGTACTCTTGCCTGGAAAATCCCATGGACAGAGGACCCTGGTAGGCTGCAGTCCATGGGGTCGCTAAGAGTCGGACACGACTGAGCGACTTCACTTTTACTTTTCACTTTCATGCATTGGAGAAGGAAATGGCAACCCACTCCAGTATTCTTGCCTGGAGAATCCCAGGGACGGGGGAGCCTGGTGGGCTGCTGTCTATGGGGTCGCACAGAGTCGGACAAGACTGAAGCGACTTAGCAGTAGCAGTAGCAGTGTTAATATAACTGCAAAGTCATCTGGAAATGAATAAAACAGACTCATTACTCACATCTAGTAACAAGGCAGTTCTAAGTGGCTCTGAGATTCAAATATATATTTTAAGAAAATGAAAGCATAGAAACAAAAATGGCTGAATTCTTCTAAAATGTGGCAGAGGGAAAAACTTTCCTATGAAAATCCAGAAACTACTGAAGAAAGAGAGACAGATCTGCTTACATAAAAATTAAAAACTTATTAAAAGCAAAATAAAAAGACAAACGACAAATTGAAAATGTACTTGCAATTAGTATTACATGAGTTAGTTACAGATATCACATGTGTGTATGTGCAAGCGCACATATCCGACTCTTTGCAACACCATGGACTGCAGCCTGCCAGGCTCCTCTGACCCTGAAATTTTCCAGGCGAGAATACTGGAGCAGGTTGCCATTCTCCACATAAAGTTAATATCCTTAATATTCATCAAAAACTTGTTAAAAATAGAAAAGAAAAAAGGGACACTACAGGTAAAAAGTCAATTCACAAAAAAATATGCAAGACTAGTAAACATTTAAAAATATGCTCATAAAAAGAGAAATCTAAATTAAAACTACACTGACCACATCCATCATTAATCCTGATTATAGTGTTGGTGTCACAGGTGTGTAAGTGCCAAAACTTATCAAACACTTTCAGTTCAGTTCAGTTGCTCAGTCGTGTCTGACTTTTTGCGACCCCATAGACTGCAGCATGCCAGGCCTCCCTGTCCATCATCAACTCCTGGAGTTTACCCAAACTCATGTCCACTGAGTCAGTGATGCCATCCATCTCATCCTTTACATAAATGTATTTTACTGTATGTCAGAGTACATCAGTAAAGCTGTAAGAAAAAAATATATACTTCATCTGCAATGAAGGGGAATATGGCATCATCTAGAAAAACGAAAATATGTTTACCAAGAAAGAATGCTATAATTGGAGAAAGGGAAAAAAGGAATTAATGCAAGTGAATTTTAAGCATCATACTTGGAACTATTTACTCTTAGCCTGGGGAGGAAGAGCTGTGAAGAAATACTGAACTGTACTTAGTAGGCTTGCTGTTGATGGTGATATGAATATAGTAACTCTGAAACTACGCAGCATCTACAGCATGACTAGGGGAACACAGAGGTATCCATGCTAAGTCAGGTTTTTCACCAGAAGAGAAGGGAGATGGAAATGAGGAACTTGGGTGGCAGAGAAGAACCCAAGGGACTAGACTGTGGTTAAGAGTATCTGAGTGTATTTGTGATTTCAACATTTTGTTGTTTGTTGTTTAGTTGCAAAGTTGTGTCTGACTCTTTGCAACTCCATAGACTGTAGCTTCCCAGGCAAAAATACTGGAGTTGGTTGCCCTTTCCTTCTCCAGAGAATCTTCCCGACCCAGGCACTGAACCCACATCTCTTGCATTGGCAAGCAGATTCTTTACCACTGAGCCACGTAGGAAGCCCTACATATTAGTTTTTTAACTGTCCACTGGTTAGTGACATTTATAGCAGCAACAAACATAAGCAGTACCCAGATCTTGGCTCCTAAACACCATTTTAACTTAAAGGAATCAGGGCTCTTAAATGCTGATTTCAGGGCTAAGGCAAGGAAAGTATAAGATGAATATGGAAACTCTTAAGCTGAAAAATAAGAAAGTGGTTAAAAAGTGAGAGGACATGTTAAGAGGTACAGGATGCAGTGTATAGGGTCTCATTGGCCAAATGTGGGATGGTTCTTTGGACTTCTTTGGCAGCTCAGTTGGTAAAGAATCTGCCTGCAATGCAGGAGACCCTGGTTCAATTTCTGAGTCGGAAAGATCCCCTGAAGAAGTGATAAGCTACCCACCCCAGTATTCACGGGCTTCCCTGGTGACTCGGCTGGTAAAGAACCTGCCTGCAATGCAGGAGACCTGGGTTCAATCCCTGGGTTGGGAAGATGCCTGGGTTAGGACAATTCTGACTCTCAAAAGGAGTAAGAGTAAGTGGCATATAGACACTAGGTGGCGCTAGTGGTAAAGACCTCACCTGCCAAGGCAGGAGACCTGTCAGTCCCTGGGTGGGGAAGAGCCCCTGGAAGAGGGCATGGCAAGCCACTCCAGTATTTTTGCCTGGAAAATCCATACACAGAGGAGCCTGGCGGGCTATGGTCACAGGGTCACAAAGAGTCAGACATGACTGAAGCCATTTATAAAATGGATAACTAATGAGAACCTACTATAGCTCAAGGAACTCTACTCAATGGTCTGTGGTGACCTATATGGAAATCCAAAAAAGAGGGAATATACATATACACATAGCCGATTTACTCTGCTGTACAGCAGAAACACAACGTTGTAAAGCAACTCTGCTGCTGCTAAGTCGCTTCAGTCGTGTCCGACTCTGTGCGACCCCATAGACGGCAGCCCACCAGGCCCCGCCGTCCCTGGGATTCTCCAGGCAAGAACACTGGAGTGGGTTGCCATTTCCTTCTCCAATGCATGAGAGTGAAAAGTGAAAGTGAAGTCGCTCAGTCAGGTCTGACTCTTAGCGACCCCATGGACTGCAGCCTACTAGGCTCTTCCGTCCATGGGATTTTCCAGGCAAGAACACTGGAGTGGGGTGCCATTGCCTTCTACTCCAATAAAAATTAATTAAAAAAAGAAATAACAATGTTCATGGATAACTGAATTAAAACCAAATAATAGTATCCTTGAATTCGTGTGTCAGTAGAGAGATAAAAGTTCTTCCTGTAGCTGCTACTGCTGCTAAGTCGCTTCAGTCGTGTCCAACTCTGTGCGACCCCATAGACGGCAGCCCACCAGGCTCCACCATCCCTGGGATTCCCCAGGCAAGAACACTGGAGTGGGTTGCCACTTCCTTCTCCAATGCATATTCCTGTAGAGTATCAACTAATTGGTTTAGAATGATGGTTAGCAGGTCGCCATTTCTAACAACTGTAATAACTCATTTTCACCATTAGGTGCAAGTTTGTTGGGAAAGAGAATATTTACACAAAGTATCTTGACATTTTTTCAATTACAAAGGAAAATAACCTTACACAAGGTAATTTAATAACTTTTCAATTATTCAAAAAAAAAGAACTTCCTTAGTGCAAAGACATACTTTAACTAAGTAAAGTAACACTATTAGTGACGTCAAGTATCCTGTGACATGATGCACTACAGGCACAGTGTCTGAGAGAAAGACATATACAGACACATCAAAATTTTCTTGCCAAAAATGCCTAACTTGAATAGTGAGTAAACAATCAGTTAAATCCAAATTAGGGACATTATATGAAACAATAACTTTGTACTACTTGGGAATGCTAATGTTACAAAAGATAAACAGAGGCCAAGCAACTGCTGCAGATTAAGACGCTCAAGAATCAACACAACACTGATATAGAATCCTGAGTTGGACCACAGAAATTACTCTGAAAGACAGTGTGAGGACATTGAGGAAGCCTGAATGGGGACCGTGTGTATTAGCTAACAACAGGGTGTTACACTCGATTCCCTGGATGCACGTGGTAAGGCTTTGTACACAGACCACAGAAAATAATGTTATCACTCTAAAAAAATAAACCTGCTGAAGAATTTGGGTGGGAAGGCTCAAAATCTACAGAAATTAACTCTTGGCTGGTCAGGAAAAAATCTAGCCTTGCCTTAGATTTCCCTACAACAAAGTCATCTTCTAAGAGTGTATCATAAAAATAAGAAAAAAGAAAAAAAAAGAGCATATAAGAACACATCCCTCCTGTACTCAAAATTCACCACAGGCTCCCCAGTGCACATGGAATAAAATCCAAATTCAGTCCAGTTGCTCAGTTGTGTCCAATTCTTTGTGACCCCATGGACTGCAGCACACCAGGCTTCCCTCAGTTCAGTTCAGTCGCTCGGTCATGTCTGATTATTTGCAACCCCATGAATCTCAGCACGCCAGGCCTCCCTGTCCATCACTAACTCCCGGAGTTCACTCAGACTCACGTCCATCAAGTCAGTGATGCCATCTAGCCATCTCATCCTCTATTGTCCCCTTTCCCTCCTGCCCCCAATCCCTCCCAGCATCAGAGTCTTTTCCAATGAGTCAACTCTTCGCATGAGGTGGCCAAAGTATGGATGTGAGAGTTGGACTGTGAAGAAGGCTGAGCACCAAAGAACTGATTAAACTGTGGTGTTGGAGAAGACTCTTGAGAGTCCCTTGGACTGCAAGGAGATCCAACCAGTCCATTCTGAAGGAGATCAGCCCTGGGATTTCTTTGGAAGGAATAATGCTAAAGCTGAAACTCCAACACTTTGGCCACCTCAGGCGAAGAGTTGACTCATTGGAAAAGACTCCATCACCAACTCCCTCAGTTTACTCAAACTCATGTCCATTGATCCATTATTGTCCCTGATATACAAGGCCCCACCTGCCTGGTCCCCTGCCTAACACCCTCAGAACCTTTATCACACCAGTGTCTTCCTCACTTATGCTCCATCCACTTTCCTTTCTACCCTCAAAAGGCAACTCAAAGGCCCCTGTGCCAGGAATAACCCTGCCAGAGCTATTCCTCTTCTTCTGGATGGCTGACCCTTACACATGTCAACTGAAGGATCTCCTCGAACGCTTGCCTCGCCCTACAGTCACTCACACTGACATTATCTTATTTTCCTCACAACATTTACTACTACTGAATCCCCAGCACCTTCATCTGTTTATGTAACCAAACTATCAGTCTCCTTCACTAGAATGTAAGTGTCGTGAGTAGGAATTGATGTCTTTCTTGCTCACTACTGTTTTCTAAAATACAGGCCAGGGACTGTATACAGCAGGTACTCAACAACCAGTCACTGAATAACTGAGTTATTAACTTCTATGTGTACCAATACATAAACTATAGTTTAATGATAATGAAAATCCTCATGAAATCTCAAATATTCATTTAGGAGCCATTCAAAACAAAACAGTCCAAAATAAAATAGTATAACTTTAAATGGTTAGTACTAAGGAGGAAAAAGCAAAGAAAAAATGAGGTCTGTCAACTTTCTATAAACACACCATCACCAGGTCAGGAGACATACAAAAACAACACTCCACACATCCCCTCTGACTCTCAATCTATTTCATTTCAAGGTAAAAGAGGGGTTAAGGGGGACAGAATGTGTAAAGAAGGGGAGGGATTAAAAGCAGCACACCCAGTGTGAGTGACATCAGCAACGTTTTCAATCTTTTCCAAACTTTGTCTCAAAACAAAGCCAAAAAGATAATAGAATTCATTCCCCGCCCCCATCTTCCACTAAAACTGTGGTTGATAAACCTGAGTCACAAAGATTCTGAGCAAACAATCTTTCCTCACTCACCACCACACCCCTGCCTTTGAGTACAGGCTGTGATTTATCTCAAGGCTGCTTGTGTGGGTTTCTGAGATTTTAATGGGTAACTTCAGATAAAACACCTCTCCTGACTGAAGCCTGTCTGCAAAAGCCATGTGAGGATTTATCTAATTTTTGGATAACTTGTTACAGGGCTTACCCCTAACCACCCAAACAGGCTCACTGCACTCTCTCTTCTCAAGGGAAATACATATGTCATTCAAACAGAATTTTCTTACTGCCCTTCATCCAGAAAGATGAATTTAACTGTCCCACTGCAACTTACAAATAGACAGGATTACCATCTACAAATAGGCAAGGAGAATTCTTTTAAATGTAATTATATAAAAGTGAGTAATTCATCCCTGAGCATCCCGTCTTCTGTAGATGTAAACTACAAAACTTACTTTTTATTCTCTCTAAAACAGAGAAACAACTAATTGTCCTGGTAAAGAGTTGTTCATACATTGAAGACTTATTTAATGTAAATGTCACTGTGCATTATTTTCATTCTATACATTCTGTCTCATGTAGATAGGGACAAACATAGACAGTGCACCAGAACATTCAAGCAAAAAGTTAGTTCTTTGAAAAAACTTAATACTTAGATTTGCCTCCAGGGAAATTAAAAAAAAAAACCCCACAAATAAAAGAGACAAAACTCCAGAAGCTATAGGTAAGTAAGATTATTATAGCCAATTTTTTAAATGGGCAAGGATGTGAATAGACACATCTTCAAAGAAATATGCAAATGGCCAGTAGGTTTACAAAAATTCCAACATCATTAGCCTCCTGAAAATGCAAATCAAAGTCACAAGGAGATACAACACCCTCACAACAACTGGGATGGCTGTAATGAAAATGTCATGTAAACTGGTACACCTGCTTTGGAAAACAATTTGGAAAACAGTTCAAAACATTAAACACAGTTACCATATGACTGGGCAATTTCACTCCTATGTATGGGCATGCCTGAAAGGAATGCACATAGATGTTTAATAAAAAAAGAAGAAAAGCCTGTACATTAAAGTTCCTGGCTGCCAAAAAGTAGAAACCCAATGTCCACCAACTAATGGACAAAATGCTGTATATTATACAAGGGAAATTACTGAGCCGTTGAAAGGAATCAAATACCGATACAGGCTACCACATGGATGAGTCTTAGAAACACCATGCCAAGTGAAAGAAGCCAGACACAAGAGGTCACATATTGTACGAGTCTATTTATAGGAAATGCCCAGAATGAGCAAATCCAGAAACAGGAGTAGATTAGTGCTTGCAGGCCTGGGGGAGAGGAGAGTGGGCAGTAACTGCTAACAGGTGCGGGTTTCCTTGGAAGATGATGAAAACGTTCTGGAATTTGAGAAGTGGTGATGGCTGTAACACTTCTGTGAATACACTTAAGTCTGTAAAGACAAGTGAGATGTTACACTTTCACTCTGAGGCTTCTGGCAACGTTGCTGCACACATCCATTCTTCAACATACACAAAGGAACATACAAGGGCATTATCATGTCTGTCCACCTCCCTCCTTTTCCTGGACACTTACCTGAATACACTGAAGCAATCTGTCTTGTTCCCTGTGTTATTTTAATCCATACTTACTTATTCAAAGTAGTACACGCTAGCTAAGAAAACCAATGTCTCCTTCACACCACTCTCTGAAAATTCACTCTTTATCCAGGTGCATTTTCTGTGCACCTTACAAACAGACACATGGGTTGGTGGCTTTTACAGAAGTGGGGACGTACCTCAAGGAGTCACTTCACTAGAGTTTGTTAACTCAACAATGTAGCACTGACACATTTCAATAAGCAGCTCCTGTAGATTTTCCTCATTTCTTAACAAGTACAGTATGGATACAGCATGACTTAATTATCCCAGTCTCCTACCAACTGCCTCCAGAGTGCACTTTCTGAAGAAATACAGGCCTCACAGTTTTTCACTGTGATGGAGCAAGTCAGCATAGCTGACAGCAGTCTGGGCCCTAAGACTAAGCTGAGTCTGAACCTCAGCCACACCCTCTACTAGCAACATGGCTTTGGAGAAGTTACACACCCTCATTGTGCCTGATTTCTTCACTAGCCTAAACATCTTACAGATTTGTATTAGAATTCAGTGACTGGCTGGATTAAATGAAAACTGCTGTTAACTCCAGAATGAGGCCAGGCACAGAAGCACTCAAATGTCAGTTTGTCATTATTACTAAACTCATGAATTCTGTACTAACTACTCAAACCCCATTCATAACTCCTTGACTGTAATTTGCCCTGAAAGAAAGTGAAAGTTGCTCAGTCATGCTCAATGCTTTGCAACCCCATGGATTGTAGCCTGCCAGGCTTCTCTGTCCATGGACTTCTCCAGGCAAGAATACTGCAGTGGGTAGCCATTCTCCTCTCCAGGGGATCTTCTGCAAATCAGGGATGGAAACCAGGTCTCCCACATTGTAGGCAGATTCTTTACTATCTGAGCCACCAGGGAAGCCCATAACTTGCCTATGCTACCTTAAAATTTTCTTTTGCTACAGTCCTCTGGTCCACAAGTGTTCCTGCTTCTGTGTGTCCCTTAAAATCTGATGTAAATGTTAGGAAGTCTTCTTTAGCTTCAAACTTATCTACCTTCTATGACCTCACTTACTTAATGACTTTGCACTTGTACGTTATTTATAAGTCCACTCTTCTCCATAATTAGAGTGTAAACATCTTGAAGCCAGGGACATCACTTTGACTATCCCTTCATCATCAAGTGTGACAAACCATCAACTACCATTTACGGAGTGCTAAGCCCAGGACTGCTCCAGGCATGGGGGAGTACACAAAACACTTTCCCTTGACAGAGCTGACATTCTATTAAAGGATGTAAAGATGACAAAAAAGAAAACATATCCAAAAAATAAAGAAAACATATATGTAAGATGAAACAAAGAGAAAAAAATGAGCAAGGTAACGGGGACACAAAATGCCACGAAGGTTTGGGGCCCATTATTATTTTAGAGTTCAGCAATGTTCTCTGGTAAGAAGCCTGAAGGTGTCAGAATGAACCACAGGAGATTCAAGGAAGGAATATCTAGGCAGAGATAAAGTGCAGAAATCCAGAGATGGAACACGCAGAGTACGTCTCTGATCAAGTCTTTGGAGGAAGGTGAGCAAAGTCAAGGAGTAGGGAAAAATTACTTTTTTGTCAACATGTAGATTTTGGGTTTTAGTCTGAGATGAGGACCTTGGAAGGTCTGACCAGAAGCAGAACGTGATATAGTCTAAACTATAATTAATGGGGAGTATGAGACAGGCGCCAAGGGTGACGGGAGACGAGGTTAAGACAAATTATATGGAAACAGGGCAGGAGCAGTAAACAGTGACAAGCAAACTCTGGATATAAAGTTAGAACTGGCAATTTATTGACTGATGAGAAACAGGAGGAGCCAAGACGATGACAAGGTGCTGAGATCTAAGCCAGCGCTTCTCGTGCCTCAGTGTGAGTAGCATCTCCAGGAGAGCACGTGAAACAGCACTGGGCCTCACTGGGGCCAGTCCATCTGGACACAGGAGGGCAGACTGAGCACAGATGCTCTGACAGATAGACATTAATCCACCATCAGATTGCAAGATGTACAGGAGATCACTTCTGATGGCTCGTCTTCTCAGTGAACAGGAAGCACAGTCACGACCTGAGACTGAGTGAATGAGAAGCAAGGATATGGTGGAGGTTTGCAAGAGGAGACATTACTGCCGCCAAGTGGGAAAATCGACAGATTCAGGATTTCAGCAGCATTCAAGGTCTGAAACTTGAGCTCAGTAGTCAATATTTAAAGTGAGACCATTTAATGATATGGCATTTCACATTTCCCATCCAAATGCACAGAGGACAGAACTGGATTTACCTAGGATTATTTGGAGAAGGAAATGGCAACCCATTCCAGTGTTCTTGCCTGGAGAATCCCAGGGATGGGGGAGCCTGGTGGGCTGCCGTCTATGGGGTCACACAGAGTGGGACACGAATGAAGTGACTTAGCAGCAGTGACAGCAGCCCCAGAATTTAGCTAGACATGTACAATTGTGGGGGGGGGGGGGGCTTCCCTGGTGGCTCAGTGGTAATGAATTCACCTGCCAATGCAGGAGTCATGGGTTTGATCCCTGGATTGGGAAGATTCCCTGGAGACGGAAATGGCAACCCACTCCAGTATTCTTGCCTGGGAAATCCCAGAGGAGTCTGGCAGGCTACACAGTCCATGGGGTCGAACAAGAGTTGGGCACAACTAAGCATCTAAACAGCACAAGTACATTAGGGGAAGGATCATGGAAAGTGACTGTGTGTGAGAAAGAGAAAGGAGGTGGTGGTCTGGTAGATATTCAGCAAATGCTGAGGTGAATCAGAAAAGACAGTGATACGAGATTCCCAAAATCTTTGACTTAAAACCTTGCAGTACTAGCCCCAGGTCTCTTCACCAAATCCAAACTCCTCCAACTGCCAGTCCATGTCTTTCCAACCCATTCAAGCACTGGTTGGTGCTACTGCTCCAACATAACTGGCATTTCAGCCACAGAATCAGTCTGCAAAACCTCTGGTACCAAGGCTTCCCAGGACTCTGCTGGAAGAAGTTGGTCCCGCACCAGAAAGAATTAACACAAGTTGTTAAAAATGGGTCTTAACTCTAAACTAGCAGAAGTGAAGTAAGTCGCTCAGTGGTGTCCGATTTTGCAACCCCATGGACTGTATCAGTTCAGTTAGTCATGTCCGACTTTTTGTGACCCCGTGAAACACAGCACGCCAGGCCTCCCTGTCCATCACCAAATCCCAGAGTCCATCTAAATCCATGTCTTTTGAGTCCATGATGCCATCCAGCCATCTCATCCTCTGTTGTCCCCTTCTCCTTCTGCCCTCAATCTTTCCCAGCATCAGGGTCTTTTCAAATGAGTCAGCTCTTTGCATCCGGTGGCCAAAGTATTGGAGTTTCAGCTTCAACATCAGTCCTACCAACGTACACCCAGGACTGATCTTTTGGATGGACTGGTTGGATCTCCCTGCAGTCCAAGGGACTCTCAAGAGTCTTCTCCAGCACCACAGTTCAAAAGCATTAATTCTTTGGTGCTCAGCTTTCTTTATAGTTCAACTCTCACATCCATACATGACCACAGGAAAGACCATAGCCTTGACAAGATGGACCTTTGTTGACAAAGTAATGTTTCTGCTTTTTAATATTCTGTCTAGACTGGTCATAACTTTCCTTCCAAGGAGTAAGTGTCTTTTAATTTCATGGCTGCAGTCACCATCTGCAGTGATTTTGGAGCCCCCAAAAAATTAAGTCAGCCACTGTTTTCACTCTTTCCCCATCTACTTCCTATGAAGTGATGGGACCAGATGCCATGATCTTAGTTTTCTGAGTTTTGAGCTTTAAGCCAACTTTTTCACTCTCCACTTTCACTTTCATCAAGGGGCTTTTGAGTTCCTCTTCACTTTCTGCCACAAGGGTGGTGTCATCTGCATATCTGAGGTTACTGATATTTCTCCTGACAATCTTAATTCCAGCTTGTGCTTCCTCCAGCCCAGCGTTTTTCATGATGTACTGTGCATACAAGTTAAATAAGCAGGGTGACAATATACAGCCTTGATGTACTCTTTTTCCTATTTGGAACCAATCTGTTGTTCCATGTCCAGTTCTAAATGTATAGTCCATGGAATTCTCCAGGCCAGAATACTGTAGTGGGTAGCCTTTCCCTTTTCCAGGGCAATCTTCCCAACACAGGATCAAACCCAGGTTTCCCATATTGCAGGCAGATTCTTTACTAACTGAGCCACAAGGGAAGTCCAAACTAGCAAGCCTGCAATTAAATAATCACTGAAGCTAGTGGCTGGGCTTCAACTGTAACTTTGCTGTAGGAAATTCTTCTGTGTAATAATACAGATTCTGATGGTATTTACATGCTAGGTGTGTCCACAGTTCTCTGGATGCCCCTCTAAATAGCTCCACAAGAAAAACCAAGGTAGCAGCTGTCTTCCTATATCATCTCACCTTTCATTGTTTTCTTTTGTTCCATCCCTAATAATTTAAATAGTTTCCATTATATATTAATAATAATCAGTTGTGTCTGTAGATCAAGCCTTTATTAAGAAATCTGCAACTTCTTACAAATCCTAATTATACTCTGGTATATATTTGTTTTTAACATATTAAAATTAGTTGAAGACAAACAGGAATTCCTTTGACAATAAGAAATGAGGTCTGTAGCTGCGGAACTTGTTTTCAAGAGGAGGAGGTATAGGTTTGTTACACCACCAAGGGAGGCTCCAGTCACACTCCTTAGAGAATGTTGTTCACTGAGTCAAGTATCTCTTCCCATGCCAATGTAAACAAAATGCTGGCCAGCTGTCAGGAACAAAACAGAAAAAGTTCACTCCTGCACCATCGCCCAGAATTAAGGCCATGGCTTGCTGTTAGGAGAACAGAGGCTTATGTAATCTTCTAAAAACAAAAAGTCTGTGAGAACAATTTCTTCACGAAAAAGAGGAACACTTATTTTTCCACTTCGGCATAAGTAATAAAATATATCATTAAACTTTTTTTCCTTTCTGCAATCTCTTTTGAAATTTTCTCCTCTCTAATTTCACTCATTATCTGAGGCTCATATGATCCTCCCACCAGTGCAGAGCTCAAAGGAGCTAGTGTGTTACAAATTAGCAGGGGTCAAGAACTGAAGAAAGAACTGAAGTCATATAACACATTTTCCACATGCCTGTGCCCTAGTATCTTTACCATGAGGTAAATGTCAGCTGAGCAAGACAGAATTCTCAAAATGATTTCATGTGACTAAAGTAAAAGTTAATTTATATGAAAAGAGGAGGAGAAAGGTTTATGTTCTTGAAAAGGAGAAGCTGAGGAAGAACGCCATACATAAATTCACATGATTCATAACATCTAGAAAAGGTCTGACAAATGACATTTTATGCATGAGACAGAGGCACATGGAGAGAGGGACTTCCCTACCACAGATGTATCTTCACATTCGGTCCCTTACATAAGACCGTCTCACATGCAAGCATTCACAGCAATTCTGGAAGCAAGGTATAACTGATAATGTGGTATGATGTATATTAAAATTAAGAAGTATGTGGGGGTAAAGAGATTAAATGTCATAGGCACAAGATGATTTTATTTCTCCAAATCCATATAAGTCCTATATACCATGGATGTAAAATAAATTAATGCAATGTGATATTTTCAAATTCAATATTCAAAGCTCAGCACACAAAACATAACGGTCTTTCAAAGCAGTTAATGATGATTTACAAGTGAAGAGTCTGCTCCAACCAAGACAGAGCACTATGGTTCAAGTGCTGACCACTCCACCATCAGAGCACATGGCCTTAACACAGGACAACCGTCTTCCCGCTTCTCAGTTTACGTGTGTGCATATGTACAGAAAGGGGATCAAAGCAGAGGGGATCAAAGTGTCTTCTTATGCCTATAAAGCCAGTCATTTCATAATACTCTTCTTTCTCCTCAAACCCCAAACACTAGAGCCCTCCGCTCCTTACCCTTTCATCTATTTTCCTGTTTGGCAAGACAGAAAGATGAAACACGGGATATCAAGACACATCAAAGTTACAAAGCCAAGTTACTAAACAAAATTATTTTTTAGCAAATCAACAAATATGCAAAAATCTAATACATAAGAGAAACTCCCATAATTAAGGTTCAGCTAATGGTTTTATCCCATGAAACAAGCTGCCTCCCTGTCCTCCATTCAGGAGAAACATAAGCTATATAACCCTGACATGTTTACATGGCACCTTCTACATCCTGAGCAATTTTAACAATAAAGAATGATACAAATGTCATGAATACCAACAGCTTCCAAGTCAACACTTTAAATAAAATAGCCCCCACTTAAAAATGATTTAAATTATACTGATATTACAGTATTTGTACACAGGCTGCTTTTTAAAATAGAGACATATATATATAATAGCATAAAGTTTTTCTCTGTAAAATTACAGACACATATATAGTAGGATAAAGTTTGTTTTTCTCTGTAATATACAGACATATATAATAGGATAAAGTTCATTTTTCTCTGTAAATTCATCTAAAAGTTTATGTGTGATTACCCTATCAAGATCAGAAATGTCAGATTATACTCAGAGATAGGTAAATACCTCAGAAGTGCTTTTACCATCGAAAGAAATAATGATCTTAAGAAGCGCATGTATTTTCATGCATCAGAGTGTAAAGGTCACTTCGCTATCTTCACTGTTTCTATAAAAATGCAGCTGACCCAAAACCAACTTAATTCAAGATGTTAAAATTAGTTCAACAAAATTAGCCCAAAGCCCTGAAGTTGAATCACATGATCTTGGTGTTCTGGGCTGATGGATCCCTCTGATCAAAAAGGGAGTAAACAGCCAAGTAAGGTGCTTCTGGAGTGTATTAGGTCCCCAATCAACGATGTAGGATCACTGACATTTTAGACAGAATAAAATGCAGAGTATAATAAGGTTGGTGACAATTTATTTAATTTAGGTTAAGCTGCTTATGAACTCTTCATACCTCAGAAACAATCTGTATATCCATCTTGAAAATACCAGCAGAAAATATTCCCAACATTTGCACTCTGAGATCCTGGAGCACAGGAACTTGTATGAAATAGAAAGATTTGATTCTATGACCATTCAGCCTTAGCCCTTCATCCCCTACCCTTTGGTACCTTCTTGCCCTGTCACCCCTCCAACCCAGTCTCTATCAGCAGGAATTTACAATTATGATCCTCCCACTGCTGCAAAGAACTATTTTATAACAATGTTTTCAAACACAGGAAAACCATGTGATTCTTCCATTATTTAAATGTAACAGTACTAACTTAAATTCTAAGTACAGAAATGACCACTTTTACTATAAACAGAACAGTTTATTCTTCAATCACAATCCTTCTGTACTTCCCCAAGTTAAGATTCTGAGTAAGATGAATATGAGGCATTATATCAGGAGTTCAGATTTTAAGATTAATTTAAAAGTGAGAGAAGTCAAACTTTAGGACTTTCTAAGAGACCAGAAAGCTGTGTTGATATTATGCCTCTTTCTGGTTTCTATTAGAAAAATAGTAAGGTTTTAATCATATTCATACCCATGAAATCTTTTCTTAAATGGAACAAATCAGAGTTTCTGTGTTTAAAATGTTATGATTCAAATTCCCTAAAAAAAAAAAAAGAATCACCATTGACAATAAGAATCTGAGCTATGTAAAATCTAGCAGAATCATGAGGGGTACACATTAGTGGCCATGTTTAAGCATGGTATGATGACAGCCTTCCAGAGTTTTCAGCTGGGCTATTTAAGATATGTATTTGCTCATATGTAGATACATTAAAGAATACTTATATATGACTTAATAAATTCAGATTGAAACCTGCCTATAAATTAAATTCCCTAAATATTACTTACTTCTGATTATTTGTCTTATACTGACAAGCTGTATTATATTTGCAACCAAGAACCCACTAATATAAAGCCTTCTGAAACTTTACCTTCATCTAGCAGAGACAGTAAGACTGACCACTGAAGTGAGCAGAATAGTATATAAGTTATGTTATTTTTAATTAAATCTTCATTATCTTGATGTATTATGAATTCTCAGACTATAAAATGACTCTCTCTATATATATACAGGTTAAACGTTTAAAAATTTTGTTAAAAATTTTTAAACTCTAAAAAGACAAAAGAAATTCTTCCCTTTATATCATTTCCCATTATATCAGAAATATATTTCTTCCAGTTAATTTGCCTCTATGAGTTAAATCAAAGAGCACAAACAATTATATTCTGAAGTTCACAAAGGATCAAAAATAATAACATATGCAAAAAGTGATTAAAAGTGATATGCATTAAGTATTAAAGGTGATATAGTTTTGGCTTCAGAATTTTATTTTAGAGGTTGTGCAAGGCCAGATTATGAACCTGTTTGCAAACCTGGGAAATATACCAGATGCATGAGATAAAAGAGAAAAGTGAAAAAGCAAAAGTAAATACATGTTCCATTTGTACAGCCATTCAGTAGTAATATAACCATTCAGCTCACCATTGATTAATCAGTTAATCATGCAAAAGTAACCATTCAGACTCATCTCTTTACATGAGGCACATTACAGTGATTTCTAGACCTTCTGTTAATTTAAAATACTTGTATTTATAAAAAAGTAAGTTTTAAATTTAATATTACAGTAATTAAATTATAGAACCTCAGGCACTCAACTGAAATTAAGACTTAGGTCACTTCAGAAGTATTAAAAATAGTGTGTAAGAGTGGTCTATAAAAGTATCACCACAGGCTGATCCACCTGGCCTAGACATGCTCCCTTCTGTGTGTATTTTCAGTGGGACTGATTCTTCTCACTTCCATCTACTGGTACTGCATAGAGGCTGGGGTGATAATGGGCAGCTTGTTCATAAACACAAATCTTCTCCTGAAAATCTTCTAAGTGATGTGTTAACATGTTAAAATCACAAAAAATCTTTCGAAAATATCCTTTGCAACACAAAAATGTTTGTCACTATCACTGATGGCATATAGCTTCTTCAGATCCTTTTCCCTTTCACAGAAGATTTCAATTACAAACAACACTACCCAACGAGTGATTAAGTGTAAAATATCTTCTCCCAAATTTTCTTAATGTGATTGGTCCTCTATAAACTCTAGAAATGTATACCGTCAACTTGTACAACAGAGTCCTAGTGCTCAAGAGGCTCAACACTCATATGTCAGTCATGGCTGCAGGGCCAGGAAAATGAGCGTTCTGCTGGGCTCCTGCATTCTTCACATTGTGCTCATGGACAAAGGCAGGATAGTTTCTAGGTGCAGGATGGGGTGGGGACAAGGCCCTTGTGTCCCACTGGTTTCCACCACGTTGAGAGCGATCACCGGCAGCCGAGAGCCTGGATGATTGGGGTGGGAGGGGAGCACAGTTAGTCAACAGGAGAAGATGAAGGTGTAAGAGGTAATAAAGAAGGCCATGTGACCAGCATGCACCACTGCTACAAGCAGTTACCAGCATCTACTCCATGCAATGAGAACATCCAAGAACAACAAATGGGGAAATGCACAAAGTTTCATGTAGTGGAAAACGGCAATATGGAAATATGCACAAGTAATCAGAATCAGGTGAATTAAATAAAGAAGGAATTTCACAGAGACCAAGACACTCTGTATCTGTCTCTGATACTGTTATCAAAAGCAAAGGCAGAAAAGTTGCCTGAGGTCCTAATGAGAAGAAAAAATGCTTATAATCTACTTCATTCAAGTATCAGAAAGGACAATTTTACATAAGGACAAAGCCACATACAGCAAAGGGCAATTATTTCACAAATCAAGTGGCATAAAACTGAAGTCCAGGAAACAAAATTCAGAAAGAACATTAAAAAAAAAATCTGCCCTCACAGAGGCTGTGTAATTGGACATCAATGTTTCCAATTAACAATGGAGAAACACTGTTCCTTCTGCAGTGAATGAAATTCAACAGGTACAGATAATGTGATGAGAAAAAGCCCAAGAAAGTGTTAATGTCTTTTATCACAATTGCCATAAACAAACATATGAAAGTAAGAGAGTGAAACATGCAAAGAAGCAGTTTCTGATTAAAAATGATCAGAGTCCTCCAGTAGAAAGAACACATCTGCCAGAGTTTTGTGCATGACCAAAAGGGCAGCACACATTTAAGGTAACTACAAAGGGAAAAAATCACCCCAATTATAAAAATGTCTAAGGACAGACATTCTATTCAACTAAGGCATGCATCTGCACCTTTCTTCCTTAAGGAAACTGAAAATAAATTAGCTAAAAGGATTTTTAGAACAAATTTGGAAGCCTTTTTTGTTTTTTTTAAACAATAAAATTATCATCTTTCCTTCAACTGCAATACAAGCTGTTCATCAGATCTAACCCAGAAAACTCACAGCCCTCAATCTAGGGTCTCTAAAAATTTTAAAAATTTGGTTTATATTCTCCCCTACATATGCAAGATTTTCCACATAGTATTCAGTTTTGTTTATAAGTAGATAATGGGTTTTAAATACATAAATTCTCAAAAGATAGTTTAAATATTGGGTAATTCTATACTGACATACCAAATCATTCACTCAAATAATGGTGTCATTTAGAAGATATCAGCAATAAAAAGCTACAGAACTGAACAAGGAGTACATTTAGATTAAACTGGTTAAAAGTTATCTGCCAGAAATAGAATAGTCCATTATTCCACCCAACCATCCAAACCCAGGGAGCATTTCCAAATTATATTAACATCACTTTCTAAAGGAGGACTGTTTTAGATTCATATGAAAGTATTAGAATCAGAGCATGCAGAAATAGAAATTAAAATGTAGATTCATCTTAAGACTGGGGAACCCATCAGCTCCAAGACAGGCCAGCTCTATGCTTGGTCCCAGGTCTTGCTGACACACACTGAGGCATGCTGGGCCTCAGGGCCACCACTGTGTTCCACTGCCACAAAAGCAGTCACAATACAGTTATATAAAGAAAGACATACAGCTCCAAATTTATTTTTCTTGAAATTCAATACTCAGAGACAGCATTCTCTTTTTAAATGCTGCATCAAAGGAACTGAGTAATGCTTAACAAATCAAATTAAATAGATTTAAATATGTACCAATTAAAATTGAGAAGCTAAAGATTTAAACATCATACAGATACAAACCAGACTCTCATTTCATATTAACATAAAATGTAAGCATGTATTAAATGAGCTCTTTTTTAGTTGAAATCTCAGTACTATGTTTCTTTGCCAAAGACTTGGTGGTAACAAGAAGACAAAACATAGCCTCTTACTGGAGCTGTGTTTTCAGTAAGAAACTAAAGAAACTGTTTTTAATGGCTTAAAAAAATAAAGACTAAAATTTGACATGTAGAAGCCTCGCTGTTTATCCTTTAAGTGTGTGCCCACATGCACACACACACACACACACACACACACACACACACACACAAAGTACCCCTACCATATTCTCAAGTAGAAGCGGGGGGGGGCGGGGGGGTGATAGGAAAACACGAGGGCAAAAACCCCTTGATCTTAGAAACTTATCAAGTTATTTGGAACTGAAGCAAAAATATGCCCAATCATCAAGAGCAAAGCACCTTGCTGTTAGTTAAGCCAAAATAACAGTGAAAAACAATTACATAGCAAAGACTGAAAATAATCACCAACCACTGTTGACCCATCACCATGAAGGAAGAGCTGGCTGCACAGAAAGCTGACCCAAACCTTGAGATCACCAACAGAAACTCATTAGATTTCAGGTAAACAAACTGAGAGCAAGAGAAAAAGAGAAAAATCCTATCAATTATCAAAGTTCATTTCATAAACAGACAAAACTCGAACAGATGATGCCCAACATGACCGATCAATCAAATAATCCCCAAGGAGCCCCCCAGGCCACATACATTTATTTGGGAAGGGATGAAACCCATGGATTAACCCCATAAGCCACAAAGTATCCATATTTGTGCACTCACTATTAGTCTTAAAAAAAAAAAAAAAAGACCCTGGGACTTTAAACAAATGAAGTATTTTCCCATCATCAGATTATTTCTCCACCCCTTCCCCATGGAATATTTCATGCTTTGTTCTATTGGACTATAATTATGGTTCTGTTTTGGCTTTATCTCCTCCAGTCTTTAATAAAGAAACCATATCCAAAGCAATAGCATTATGTTGTACAGAATAACATGGAAAGAAGACATGATCCTTATAGATCTGGGAAAAGGTCCTATCGAATAGGACTAAAGTCTTTTTCAACAGAAAACCATGGCCACTCCCAGCTCACACTAACCGGTCAGGAGAGCCGTCTCACAGGCCTCACTGACACTGTCACCTGCTTCATCTGCATCCCTTACTCATCCCAATGTGACAGCTCAACAACTTGCTTTTTTTGTCACCTTACAAATATGAATAATTTACTTTCAATCATATTTCAAGTAGTCTAAGATTATGGCTGGGGATTCAGAACACCCTTAGGCAAGCAACATTTTATTTTGGTTTAATGAATAAACGAACCATTTCTTGTCGTGCTGGTCTGCTCCAGGATTCCTTGGAAGATTCTCGACCTCCACTACCACAGGACCAGAGGGGACAGAAGGAATCACAGGCACAGTGGACCTCACACCCCAAGCCTTTGGACAAAAATTATAAAAGATCTCTTCACCAGTAAGTAGAATATTAACATGGAATACTAGCTACACAGTGAACAGATACAACAGTAATAAACACAGCAATAAACAAATGCTTGAAAGTTATATACCACCTTTGGGACAGATAATAATCTAACTGAATATTGGTATTTTTTCATTTTACAGGATTTACAAGGTCAGAAAATGTTTTATTATAACATTAAAACCTTTTTTAACATCTTAAGAGAATAAAGTAACAGGTCTCATATTGTTGAGCCATTTTACAGATAAAAAGAAAATGCACAAAACTTTCCCGAGGGTACACCAGTGTGAAAACTGAGTTAATAATACTACTGTTTATCATATTGATAATTAACTACAGTGTTCTAGTATTTTAGAAGCTTAATAGTCTCTTACCTGTTGGGAACCATTACTCTGAGCTGAAACATTGTTGTGAACACTGTAATGGGGGAAAAAAAAATAAAGAAAAAAATTACCATGAGCACCCAAAATAAGAATGGACGATGTCCAGAATACATCTGCTTTTACTGGCAAACACTTTTCCGCTCATATCATATTCCCATATACCTGTATCCTACTTGTGCTTTAGATATATACGTCACTATTAATCTTGTTTATTCACTAGACAACATCTGTCAAAGACAACAAAATAAAGACAGCTGCACAAATGATTCCTTAAGGCATTAAGTACAAATACCCACATGAACTTACCTGTCACTTCTTCTGTATATTCCTACCCTCTCAAGATTTTCCAAGGTCACTCAGCATTTTATAACTCAATAGGCCTTACTATAAACTTAGAAGCTTCTCTATATACCCTTCGCCTCCAAATGATTTGTAAGTATGCATTTAAATCTTTAGTTTAGGCTGTGCTCATTCCCTTCCCACTACCCCCAAAAAAGCACTTCAAAAAACTCAGCATATAATACAACATAATAAACAGAAACAAACCTCAAAGCTGGCAAAAAAAGAACAAATATTCAACAAGAACCCAAAGATGAGATACTGACACAACAGAGTAAAGTAAAGAAAAGAGTTTATGACTTCAGACCTTCTAATATGAGCATAACTAGTATCCTGAGAAAACGAATTCAGCTAAGGTAACTGAAAATATATTCAGTGTCATTAAAAAAAAAAAACCTTCTCTGAAAGTGAGAAAAATAATCTATAGATTTAACGAGAACATTGTATTCCAAGGAGATGAAATGCAGAATTAAATACATTCAGTTCCTTATTGTTATATTGCTGACCTTCAAGGACAAGGAAACATTTCAGAGAAGAGTTTAAGGAGATGTAAAAGCACATCACTGCCAGTATCAGGCTAGCACAGAGTTCTCCATGGCAATCCTCAAAGAATACCATACCCAGCCAGGACGTCATGCCAGCAACAGGAAATGGGCAAAGCTTCACAAACACAAAATAAACTCTGAATACAGGATCCAGCAGCCTTCTCAGAGAGGGAGAACAAAACAGAAGTAAATGATGATGAAAGACAACCAATTAAGAAAGAACTCAAGATGAAAAGGCCTTGCTAAAAGGCTGGGGAAGAGGAGTAACCATTTTATATCTCATATTTTACTAACCACAGCTCTATTACAAGTCAAGTCAGCAGAACAAACACCTCTACTGCCTGGGTTCAAATCCAAACAGCACCACTAGCTTTGCTCTCTGAACTGCAGTTTCCTTATTTGCATGGAGCTCTTAGCAAAGCACAAAGAACAGTGACAAATACAACTAAACAAACAAATAAAATCTTTTAAAATATATATGTTTAGTGTCCAATCTGTTGCCAGGGCCACTGGGAAAGAAAACACCTGTCAGGCAGAATTTCTTTTACTAATCTTGCTGTAATTCCCAAAACACACTGTATTGTATTAAGGAACTCTTAATTTCCACGTTAATGAAAACCCACTCAATCTGTATGGTTCAGAAATGAGACTACTCTGTGGCCCTTTGGTTACACTCTGAAGCTTTTCCTTGAACTGGGAATAACTCCAGTAGGTGACAGGTAAAAGATGAAGAAATATCATGAGAAAAAAAAGCACTTATTATAAGTGATACAGGACTCCTTCTCTGTTTTAGAAAAACATGGAAGACAGGAAGACTATTTTCTCATCACTGCACCTATTCTTTCACCTCCACTAGTATGAAAGTAACAGATTACTTTTCGTTACTGACCCAATGCAGCTTCCTTTTTAAAGAAATGTTTTGCTCTAATGCCTTCTCTATGCATCACTTCTTCCACCATTTCTTCTTTTCCTCTTTTCCTCTTCAAGTCTGTTCACTAAGTCTGTGCAAGAAGTACTAATAAATGAAATGTGAACTGTCCTTTAAAATGTCACCTCTTCCTAAGATAGTTTACATTGTCAAGACCCATGAGGGAGTAGTTAGAAACTAACCTCAGCCAATTTAAAAACCTGTTATTCAAACAAGCACAGTTTTTCAGGTCAAATAGTTGTGCTTTTTCAAACAGTACTGTTTTCCATGGTTCACTGGAGTGAAGCTGCTCATGCAAACAGAAATCCAAGGGCAGGAATGAAAGGGCATTCCTGCCAGTCCCAGCTCAGGCTCTCTCAAGCACTGTCAGGAGCAGGGCTCAGTAACTTTCAGGAGAGTGGCCCTCCTCTACATTTCATTCCTAAAAATTTTTTCTAATTAAAAAGTAATAAAATATCTGTTTAAATACCCCATTTTTACTCTGTCTTCCAGAGCCAAAAGCATCGCTCAGGAAGACACAGTAAAATTTAACTAAGGTTAAACTAATCTCAATTCTAGAAAAGAGACTATGTAGTCATATTCACTTTTTGGTCAGAAATCTGTATTTCAGAAAAATTAAAAGGAGGACAAACTCCTGCAAATAAAATAAGTTAATTTTTCAACTACATATCACTGCTTGAATGCTGTCTTTTACATTTCTGCAAGAACCTCTTCACTTTAAGTTCTAATATTCTGTCCCAGCCTGTTTTTCAGGGAAGCAAGACATGATTAATTAAACAAACAAACAAAAGACAAATAAAATACTTTACACGGAACACCTCTTAACATTTTTCCACCATTCTTAAAAGCATAGCTTAAAAATAAACCCAAGAAAAACTAAAGTGAAAATGCAGAAAATGTTTTCACCTAACTAAAAATTCACAAGGCTTCTCTGGTGGCTCAGATGGTAAAGAATCTCTGCCTGCAATGAAGGAGACTTGAGTTCAATCCCTAGGTTGGGAAGATCTCCGTAGAAGGAAATGGCAACCCACTCTAGTACTCTTGCCTGGAAAACCCCATGGACAGAGGAGCCTGGTGAGATACAGTCCATGGGATTGCAAAGAGCCAGACATGACTGAGCAACTTAACACTTTCACTCTCAAAAACTTACAGTGGACAAAATCCCTCACCTTTCTCCCTACTCTATTGATTTATTTATTGTTAACAGCTTACTGACAGCTAAAGGAACTCTAGAGGAATCCTTACTCAAAAAGCAGAGTGCTTCCGTGATGAGTCACTAATCATAGCCTGGCTTTACTGGCTTTCTAAATGAAAACAAAACTGAATACAACATCACAAGGTGAGAACAACCCTACTCAGCACCCAAAACAACTCCTTCTGAAGGAGCTCTAGTTATACATCTGCCATATAGGAGATAATACAAGTTTTGTTTTTTTTTTAGTGAGAACAATACTCGATTTGTATGTCTTGAATCTGATAGTTTACCAGGCATTCCAGGAGGCTCTGCTTCACACCAATGGTTGACAAGCATTACATGAAACTACACTACTACTACTGAGTCATCAGAAGCAGGCCTTCAATAATCATGGTCTGAAGACGGGGCAAATCCTCTTCCCAGCAAAACAAACATTTGGCTGGTGAAAATTATTTTTTTTTAAATCATTAAAAGGAATACATCAAATGGAGACATTTATTCAAGACAATCTACTCAGTCTGAAAGCTGAGTCTGGAATCTGAAACCCAGTTTTCTCTCCTCCTGGTTCTCCTGTGTTCAGTGTTGTGGGAGCCTTACTCCAGGTGGGTGAGGCCAAGAAGACAATTAGCTCCCTGCATCCAGAATGTAAATCAGCTATTTTAAATACACCTGAGAAGTAAAAGAAACCACATGTGAAGAAATAAAAGTATGACAACACTGCGTTCACAAATAAAGAGTATTTTAAACAGAGAAATTATCTTTAAAAAAAAGAAATTCTGGAGTTGAAATGTACAGTAACTGGAATAAAAAGTTCACTAGAGGAACACACAGCAGATTTTAGCAGACAAAAGAACCAGTGGCTTGAGAGTAGGTCAAATGAGATGATCTAGTCTGAGGGACAAAAAGAAAAAGAATGAGGGAACATGAACAGACTTGGAGGTCTGCAGGTCCCATCAGGAGAGCAACGTGCACGTAATGGGAGTCCTGGAAGGAGAGGAGAAAGAGCAGGGGAAAAAATTTGAGAAATAATAAGTAAAAACTTCCCAAATTTGATAAAAACAGCTAAGCCATGGAAAAGCAACCAGAAGGGAACGGGATTGACCACACTTATATCTGACTAAGTAGACTTTAATACAAAACAGTTACTAGAAAAAGAGAAGAAGAATAAAATAATCATAAACAATATACGCACCTCACAGGAAGTTCCAAATACATGAAGCACAAAGAAAGAACCAGACAACTAACTGGAGATTTTAACAGTCCACATTTAATAAAGGATAGGACTAGCCCAAGATCAATGATGAAACGAAAGTGAACAACAGTAACAATCAAGCAGACGTAACAGATATCTATCTACAGGACATGACACTCAACAGCAGAATAAACAGTACTCTCAAGTACACATACATGAACCATTTTCCAAGATAAACTACATGCTAGGCCATAAAATAGGCCTTGACAACTGTAAAGGGATCAAAATCATGTGAAGTACATTCTATAACCACAATGGAATAAAATTGAGAGAGAGAGAGGAAAATTTAACATACAAATGTGTATGTTAAGCAAGATACTCCCGAGCAGTCAATAGGCCAAAGAAGCTATCACAAGAGAAATCAGAAAATAATTTGAAGGAATAAAAATGAAAATACAACAAACCAAAACTTATGAAATATGATTAAAGCAGTGCTTGGAGAGAAATTCACAGTTATAAATGTTATATTAAAACAATAAAGGTCTAAAATCCCAATAAACTGATAGTCTACCTAAAGACACCAGAAAAAGAAAACTAAATAAAAAGCAAGCAGAAGGAATGAAATAATATACCAGAGAGAAAGTTAACGAAATAGGATATAGAGCAAAACCAAAAGCTGGCTGAAACCAAATGAAACCAAAAGCTAGTTCTTCAAACAGGCCAACAAAACTGAGAAACCTTTATCTAGAGTGACCAAGGGAAAAAGAAACTCAAAGAACTGAAATCAGAAATTACTGAGGGGTGTGTGTGCTCCGTCATTCAGTCGTGTCCAGCTCTTTTTGACCCCATGGACTGTAGCTCGTCAGGCTCTTCTGTCCAGGGGATTTTTCAGGCAAGAATCCTGGAGTAGGTTGCTACTTCCTCCTCCAGGAGATCTTCCCCACCCAGGAATTAAACCTGTGTCTCTTGTGTCTCCTGCATTAGCAGGCAGGTTCTTTACCACTGCGACACCTGGGAAGTCCTGAATGAGGGGACATCACCACAAACTTAAAAAAATAAAATGGAAAAGAGAAAAATATGAGCAATTGTATGCCATAAATTAGATAATTAAGGTAAAATGGAAAAATCCCAGAAAAACACCAACTCCTAAACTGATTCAAGATAAAAATTAAATATGAATACATCTACAACAAGAAACTGAACTGGAAATTTTAAAATGTGACATAAATAAAGCCCAGGCCAGATGGTTTTAATGGTGAATTCTACCATATATTTAAAGAATTCTTTACAAATTCTGTCCTAAAATTAGAAGGAAATATTCCCCAACTCATTCTATGAAGCCAGAACCACACAGATAAAGACAGTGCAAGAAAACTACAGACCAATGTCTTTGATGATGCAGACACACAAATCCACAACAAAACTAGTGAACCAAATCCAGCAACATATAACATAAAGAAAGATTATACACCATGACCAAGTGGGATTTACCCCAGAAATAAAATGAACTGCTTATCTACAAATCAACCTTTGTTCTTTGAGCTCCCTGAGAGCAAGGGTGACAGTTTATTCATCTGCATATTCTCAGTCACACACTAATAACAAATGTATGTCATTCTCATTATGAATAGCACAGCTACCCAACCCACTCTTTTTCTTTAAATAGCTTTATTTTTGTTGTGCCAACTTTATCTGGCACTATGTATTCATTTGTTCCCTGCCATGTCCACCATGCTCAGGGACAAGGGAACACTCTGACAGGCCTTCAACAAATATTTGTTGAATTAATGACAGCAACTACAGAAATGTTAAAACATTCTAGTATCAACCCCTAAAGAGTAAGACATTACCCACCTGAGTTCTTCAGGTTTTCCTGTACTTGCTGACAGAAAAGAGAAAACATCCCATTAGTTTCCCTCCAACATGATAAACCGCTTTACCATTTTTTTTTTTTAACTTTCTGTCCCACAGCACAGCATGCAGGATCTTAGTTCTTCAACCAGTGACTGAACCCGTGCTCCCTGCACTGGAAGCACGGAGTCTTAACTGCTGGACCACCAAGGGAAGTGACTACAAAAGTAAACCCTGACTAACTGCTTTGTAAGCTACTTTCCACTATATTTAAAAATTTTCATTTCACAAAAGTGTTCTAGGGTTCATGCCATTAAAGTGAGTAATGACAATTACTTCTAATTTTTAAATAAGGCAATAAAATAAGTATACATTAAAAAAAGAAAAGAATCATCTGCAAGCCTCTAGAATAAGCTGACAGCGAAAAATCATCAGTGGAGTCTATGAGGTAATTAAGGATATTAAACAAACTGAAATGGTTTCATTTATAGCTGCTGCTGCTGCTTCTAAGTCACCTCAGTCGTGTCCAACTCTGTGTGCTCCATAGACAGCAGCCCACCAGGCTGCCCCGTCCCTGGGATTCTCCGGGCAAGAACTACATATTACTTAATTTATAGGTACATCAAAATATATGACTATAAGTCAGTTTTTTTGAAAAAATTGATACTGCCAACATCAGGTCATGGCAATTATTTATAACTCTTGACACTGGACATACTTAAAATGTAACCTGGAGACTTTCCTGGTGGTCCAGTGGCTGGGACTCTGGTCCCAAAGCAGGGGCCCAGGTTTGAGCCCTAGTTAGGGAACTAGATCCCACACGCTGCAATTAAGAACTCACATGCCACAACCGAAAATCACACATGCCGCCAACAGGGACTGAGGACCCAAGTGCCACCACTCAGACCCAGCACTGCCAAATAAATAATTTATAAAAATTCAACTCTGATTTGAAAACAATCACAAGTTTTAGCTTACTGGTCAAAGTAAATCACTCTTTGTATTATATAATTAAAGTAACAAACAACAAGGAACATTTATGAACTTGGAAATGTCTATGTACAATGTACAGTGATGATTAAATATAAAAATTACACTTAACAGAATCTTTAATATTATAACACAATACAAAATAATCTTTACTTAAAATTTATTCATCATATACCAGTGTTTTAAAAAATACTTAAGGGAGATCTGAAAGTCAAAAAGGGAGGGAAGATGTTCTACAGAAGAACTAAAAGAATAAGAACAAAAACTGAACACAAACTTAGCACAGTGTCTGAACTGTGACTAGCTTCAAGCTTAACCTCAGCAACAGTATAGGCAGTTTTTCCCTTTTATTTTTTAAAACTGATTATGCCAGAAGCAAATGCAATTATTTAAATAAGAGTACTTTAGTACTCCTGATGTAACAGGTAAGAAGACTGAGACATCTTTCCCTCCAGTCAATAATACAGCACAAGATAAACTGTCAGGAAAAAAAGTCCATGGAAACAGGGCTGCATATCACCTTTCACTTGCAGAGTTCGTCGAGAATACCGCTTGCTTGGCCTTCTTTCAAAGGATGTTGATCTTCTTGCTTTATTGGTCTTAGTGGTCTGATACTCAGTTTTCCCACTAAAATAAAAGAGCCATTTAACAGGAACAAGAGAATTTCAGGCTTACAGTAACCAGATACACAAAAATGACAGAAAGTCTATCCTGAGGTTTTCCTTAAAAGAACCCTCCTGAACTTTATCAAAATAGTCTTGATGATTCTCTTTATCACACCATTCTTTTCACTCTTCAGGCTTGTATGAAAGATGCAACACAAGTTATGCTGTTTTTTCCTAATTATGCACATCACCTAAGAATATATCAAGTTTGAAATATCTGTGCTTTTATAGAACTTCTCTCTTTCCCACCCACATTCCTCAATCCAAGATGTACAATTAACTCAAGATTTTCCATTACTTTCTCTGTGATATGCTTTTCTTAAGACTTTTTCAGAAATATTAAAACTATTTTAATATTTAATACTTATCTTCATTGCCATTTAAATTCTGCCAAAATGCCACCCCCCTTTTAATGTAAGTAAAATAGAAGCTCTCTTACATGAATTCCACACACAGTCAACTTGCCACATTACTGATTTTATTCATTCCTTCTTTAAATCACACTGAAACATGCTGAAAACTCACCATCAATAAGCTACTCTGAGTAAACCAAAACATTTCTAGCTTATGACTAACAAACATGGAGTATGCAAGAACAATGGAACATCAGGTTTATAGGGACCAGAAATACTATCCAGATAAATATCCCACTAGTACACCATACCCATTTTCTACATGGTATCCAGCTGCTGGATAAAGACTACTTAAAACTTCTACTAAGTGGATTTAAACTAGGGGTTAATTAATACATAAAGCAAACATTAATGTTCATCAACAGATGAAAGGATAAGGAAGATGTGGTAGATGTACACAATAGACTATTACTCAGCCATAAAGAAGAATGAAATAATACCATTTGTAGCAACATGGGTGGACCTGAAGGGTATTATGCTATGTGAAATAAGTCAGAAAGAGAACGATACTCTATGACAGCACATCTATATGGAATCTAAAAAGTAAACTAGTGAACAGAACAGACTCGCAGACACAGAGAACAAACCAGTGGTTACGAGTGGTGAGAGGGAAGGGAGGTGGGCAAAAGACAGGTAGAGGATTAAGAGATACAAACTACTTTGCACACAATAAACAAGCTACAAGGATATAGCATACAACACAGGGACTATGGTCAGTATTTTATATAGCTTTTTTTAACAGGAAAAATTCTGTTAAATTACTCCTTAAAAAAAAAAAAAATTAAGAGGGATATGGAATCCATTACACCATTACAATATTCTCTTATGTTTTCAGGAAATTACAACCAATAACAATATATACCATTTTTTCTTTTACTTTGGCCAATGAAAAACACTGGCAAACTGATTCATCTTGCTATGCTCTAGTTTTCACATCTGCAAATGAGGAACTGGGCTATATTTTCTGGCCTCTATGAAATTATGAAAGATACAGCAAGCAGCCACAAACATTCACCTGTATCTAAACCGTGATCCTAATCGAATAAATCCTGATCGATGAGAATTCTTTTGGACAGGGCCTCGCAGGCGGAAGAAGGCATGATGCTCCACAGCACATTTCCATAAATGTTTGCATGCTTTGGGATGATCCAGTCTAAAGACAAACGTATGCTCCTGCTCCTTGCCCTGAAAAAGAAACAGATGTTAACAGAGGTAATTATTATCTCAGATCCTCCTGTCACCTGTTATTCAGCTACAAATACAACCACAGCAATATCAAGAGTCAAATACTAATAAAGCATCTGGTTTGCTCCCTGAAATTCTGACACTCTCTAGAGCTACCTACAGAGAAAGGCAGAGTTAAAATCAAGCTGTTCATTTAATCAGCCAATATAAAATTATTCCTAAGAGTTTCCTATAGTTACACAATCTCATGTCTCAGAGATATTAAATGAACCTTTCTCTGCCATACTTCAGGATAAATGATTATGTATAATTATAATTAAAAGATTCACAGAAGATATGGCAATATACATAACAGCCTTAAAAATGGTCACATTCCTGTTCCTATAACCATACTCACAGGAATCAAATTATACTAGTTAATATCCATAGCCACTTTTCTAAGAATTTCACATGAATTGTCTCAATGAGTAGATACTATCAGTGGCTCCATTTTACAGATAAGAAAACTGAGGATCAAGAAATTAAGCCCAACATCACAAAGTTAGTAAGAAAAGAAACTAGACTTTGAACCTAACCATTGAGACACCAGCACCTACATTTGTAACAACTAAGCTATAATGTGTCTCCAGGGGAAAAGACTTTCAAAACCAAAATTTACACCCCAAGATTTTCTTCAATCTCGTTTATAAAAGTAAAAACTGGCATAAAACCCTAAATGTTCAAAACATGAGAAATGTAATCAAGTAAACAATAACATTATTTTAAAAGTACACAGATAGATAAATGAACAAAACATAAATGAACTAATGTACTACCGGTGATACAAGTTGCAGAATGTGATACATGGCTACAGATGCTTAGGTAAAATGACCAAGTTACAAAAAAAAAAAAAAAAAAAAAAACACACCTTAATGTATATAATATATGTAATATACACATACATGCAGATTTCCAAAATGTTCTACCATGTGTCAGGATGTGGTTATATTTACAAAAGGTTAGAAAATATGAGACTGATACCCTGAAAGAATGAAGAAGAAAGGGACAAGCTTTGGCTTAGACCTTAGCTGTATCAAATATACTTTTATTAATTTATCTAGTTCTAAAGGGGATCTGAAGCAGCAATGCCAAAAATGTTAAATCAAAGTGAGTAAAATGGTTAACAGTTTCAATTATACTTCTAAGTATATTTTTTAATATTTTGTCACTTAAAATACTTCAGAAACTTCAGTTTCTTAATAACCTTGATACATACAGGCAGATATCCTTATACTTTAAGACACAAAACATACACTAGTCACAAAGGAAAAAATGTATAAACTACATTCCATTACATTACAATCTTTTTTATCCAAAAGATACTAATAAATGAGTCTAAAGGCAAACCAAGGTGAAGCTAGTTGCAACATACATATCTAACAAAGAAGTGACACCCAGATAGATATAAAAAGAACTTCCTTAGTGAGATGAAAAATACACAACCCAACAGAAAAAACGAATGAAAAACTTAAACAGGCATTTCATAAAAAAGAATATCCAAAAATCCAACAAATATAAGTAAGTGCTATACTTACTGTCATTAAGTAAAACCCTAACATGATTCCTCAACCAGAATGGGTGAAATGAGAAAGAGAACACTGAACACAAGCAAAAAAACAGCAGATTAAACTCTCACACACTCCAGGTGGGAGAGCAGTTCACTTGTATAGACACTGGCCAACAGTCCAGCTGTTTCCATAAAAGCCAAACACACGCACATCCCAGGGCTCAGGGTAGCATTCTTATCACCAGCCAAAAATTTAAAAAAAAACTCAAATGTCCATTAGCAGAAGGATGGATAAATACTGGTCTATTCATATAACTGTACACTATACAACAGTAGGAATGAGCCAACTACAGCCACCTCCTACAGCAGGGCTGAAAGCTCACAATCACAGCCCTGAAATACAGAAGGAAGACTCAAGGAGAACAGTCTCAGTCAGTGACATTTATACCAAGGCCAAAAGTCAGGTGAGTGGTCATCCTTGGTCAACTGGACCTGGAGGGCCACACAAGGGAAATTCCCTTATTCTGCTGGAATTCTATTTTCTCACCCTGGTACTGGTCATAAAAGAGTACACAAAAACTCAACAAGCAGTACATTTATTCTTACACTTTTCTGAATGTAAGTTATATTTCAATGAAATGTATCAACAAAAACTACACAAAGAAAAAATAAAACAAAAAACAAAACATGAGAAAATGTCTTTCTCAAGACAGGGAAAAGCCTTGTGTGACATAAAACCCAGGATCCATAAAAGATGAATATATTCACCTATTTAAAAAGTCTTAAAGTGCATGACAAACCCCACAATAAGCATCGTTAAAGGACAAACAACTATTAGATAAAATATTTATAATGTCAGTGACAAAGGGCAAAACCGGTAAGAAAAAAGCCAATAACCCGGAAGAAAAATGGACAAAGGAATAGAGTTTGAAGAAAAGGAAATCAAGTAATTCAAATGTATGATAAGATGTTCAGTATCACTCACAAAACCAGAAATAAAATTTAAACCTACAATGAAATTCTTTTTTTTTTTTAACCTTTCAGATACAAATGCGATTAATTCCCTCCTGGAAGTTAAGCCTGAACACTGAAAACTATGCAAGTTGGTAGGATTGCTCTACATCCAGGACAAATGCATATAACCATTCAATCCCACAAATCCCCTTCAAGGACATTATTCTATAGATACTTGCCAATGTATAAAGTATATGTAGTTAATAGTAAATAAATGTCAATTATTGTTAACTGATTAGAGTACAGCATACACTAGAACACTATGCATTTTAGTTTGCTTTTATAAGAATGGAGAACAACTTTACATACTGATATAGAAAACATTCCAAGTTAGAACATAAAGTTTAAAAAGGATAAGTAGGAGAACAGTGCGTAAGCATGGCAACCTCTGCACAGAAATGATATACACATTTGCTTGTATATACGTATAAAACACCTTAAAAAGATATCTAAGAAGTTAATATTGCATTAGATTAAATCTGAAATTCCATCAATTCTAAGATGTACAATTATTTTATGGCTCAGTAAGTACCACCAATTAAACTATGACTGCATTTTCTATCATATAGAACTGTATCTTATTCTTCCTCAGTGATTCCTTTAGATTTAGATAAAAAGTAGGAAGTATGGACCTAACAGAAGCAGAAGATATTAAGAAGAGGTGGCAAGAATACACAGAAGAACTGTACAAAAAGGATCTTCACGACCCAGATAATCATGATGGCGTGATCACTGACCTAGAGCCAGACATCCTGGAATGTGAAGTCAAGTGGGCCTTAGAAAGCATCACTACGAACAAAGCTAGTGGAGGTGATGGAATTCCAGTGGAGCTATTTCAAATCCTGAAAGATGATGCTGTGAAAGTGCTGCACTCAATATGCCAGCAAATTTGGAAAACTCAGCAGTGGCCACAAGATTGGAAAAGTTCAGTTTTCATCCCAATCCCAAAGAAAGGCAATGCCAAAGAATGCTCAAACTACCGCACAATTGGACTCATCTCAAACGCTACTAAAGTAATGCTCAAAATTCTCCCAGCCAGGCTTCAGCAATATGTGAACCGTGAACTTCCTGATGTTCAAGCTGGGTTTAGAAAAGGCAGAGGAAGCAGAGATCAAATTGCCAACATCCGCTGGATCATCGAAAAAGCAAGAGAGTTCCAGAAAAACATCTATTTCTGCTTTATTGACTATGCCAAAGCCTTTGACTGTGTAGATCACAATAAACTGTGGACAATTCTGAAACAGATGGGAATACCAGACCACCTGATCTGCCTCTTGAGAAATCTGTATGCAGGTCAGGAAGCAACAGTTAGAACCGGACATGGAACAACAGACTGGTTCCAAATAGGAAAAGGAGTCCATCAAGGCTGTATATTGTCACCCTGTTTATTTAACTTGTATGTAGAGTACATCGTGAGAAATGCTGGACTGGAAGAAACACAAGTTGGAATCAAGATTGCTGGGAGAAATATCAATAAGCTCAGATATGCAGATGACACCACCCTTATGGCAGAAAGTGAAGAGGAACTCAAAAGCCTCTTGATGAAAGTGAAAGTGGAGAGTGAAAAGGTTGGCTTAAAGCTCAACATTCAGAAAACGAAGATCATGGCATCTGGTCACATCACTTCATGGGAAATAGATGGACAAACAGTGGAAACAGTGTCAGACTTTCTTTTTCTGGACTCCAAAATCACTGCAGATGGTGACTGCAGCCATGAAATTAAAAGACGCTTACTCCTTGGAAGGAAAGTTATGACCAACCTAGATAGCATATTCAAAAGCAGAGACATTACTTTGCCAACAAAGGTTCGCCTAGTCAAGGCTAGGGTCTTTCCTGTGGTCATGTATGGATGTGAGAGCTGGACTGTGAAGAAGGCTGAGCGCCGAAGAATTGATGCTTTTGAACTGTGGTGTTGGAGAAGACTCTTGAGAGTCCCTTGGACTGCAAGGAGATCCAACCAGTCCATTCTGAAGGAGATCAGCCCTGGGATTTCTTTGGAAGGAATGATGCTAAAGCTGAAACTCCAGTACTTTGGCCACCTCATGCGAAGAGTTGACTCATTGGAGAAGACTCTGATGCTGGGAGAGATTGGGGGCAGGAGGAGAAGGGGATGACAGAGGATGAGATGGCTGGATGGCATCACTGACTCGATGGATGTGAGTCTGGGTGACCTCCGGGAGTTGGTGATGGACAGGGAGGCCTGGCGTGCTGCGATTCATGGGGTCGCAAAGAGTCGGACACGACTGAGCGACTGATCTGATCTGATCATTTAATCACATGTGTGCTTAAATAAAAAGGAAAATATTTTATAAATTAGATTGTCTTTAGATGTGAAACCTGACTCTTCTGAAGCATTTTCAACTCATTTGTCAATAATATAATGATCATCTGTGCCATCAAGACATTTCTGTTTTAAATGCTCGATTATTATCTCTGATATTCCTCAAGCTGTGTGACAGGGTAATCCTTTGCATGTATCTCAGTAATACAGCTAAAAACTTTCCAAAAACTTGAAATTGTTTTATCTAATTTTTAGGATCTCCTTTTTTCAGGTTCTGCTAAGTAGCCCTACTCACACTTCACTGTGCATACACATCTTTTTAACATTTGACCTGTTTGCCTTTATTTATATCTGTCTATATATTTCCAATGTATTACTTGGCATGCAATAAAATTACTCACTATTCCATGGCTTTTGAAAATGTACAGAGTCATGTAACCACCACCAAAATCAGGATACAGAATAGTTCTCTCAACCCCCAAACTTCTTGTGCTGTTTCTTTGAAGTCAAGCCTCCTCACACACCCAGTCCCAAAGGATCAGTGAGTGACTCCCTACTCCTCTAAGGACTGCCTTGCTTAGACTGTCATAGAATGGAATCATATAGTCATAATCTTTTAATCAGGCTTCTTACTCTTAGCATAATTCATTTGAGATTCATTCCTGTTGTTATGAGTTTATCAATTAGGAACCAGATTTAACTGAAAAACAGATAATCCTTAGTATAGAAGGCTTTATTAAAAAATAAAAAAATATTATTAGGTACATCTTTCTGATTAATCTTTTTGACCAGGAACTAAAGGCACAAAGCCATTTAGATATAATTTTTTATACACTTGAGATACACACTCATCAACAAAGGAACAAGAATAGTCTTTTAATCTTTAATCTTAAAGACAGAACTACAGTTTGTAGATGGTGTGATATAAAGCAAGGAATTACATTATTAATTTTACCAAGTTTCTGTTCTATGACTATAGAACAGAGTGTTTCCCCTTTTAGAGAATTAAGTTACCATATAACACAGTCACTGTTAAATATGTAATACAATATAATTCCTACCTGATCATCATCTTCCACAACCACCAACATTAGTTTATTCTTCTTAAAATCCAATCTGGTTATCTTGGGCCTATAACAATATGAGAATAACAGCCAGATTTCAAATAAATGTCCTCGAAGTTTAAAAAATTTGCTGTTACTTCAAGCGCATTGATCATTTAACTTCTGAATTGAAAGCTGGTAAGAGGGTAACATAACCTGTACTGCTCAGTGAAAACATTTCCAATCTAAAAAATAGTTAGGATAACAGAAAAAAAATTTAAAAAGCCAATACCTTTGGCAAAACCTATGCTGCATATATATAAGACATTAAAAATGTTAAGGAAAAAATAAAATGAAGAAACATATATATATATCATATATAGTCACAGGTTCCTATGGTAGAAGAAATTTTCCAAGGCTAATAATGTTACAGTAGCAGCACAGGAACTGAACACAGGAAAAAAGATAAAAGTTTTCTAAAAGGCATTAAAAAAACCCAGATTACTGATTTTCAACTCTTTTCTATAGCCACTTTATGGTCAAAGACATCTTTAATTTAAAAAAAAAAATTTAAACCTCACTTTATGGCCTGCTTTCCAACTTCATCTCCCACCTGTACTAAAATCCTAAGCAACCCACCGAACTTATCTCTGTGCTTCTATGAACTGTGAGTATGAAAACAACATGACTCTCATCAATTTTTAAATATACCTTACATAAAATAGAACTGCACAATAGATCTTGTTTACAAGACCTGTATTAAAACAAGGAGTAAAGAAATGTAATAAGAGAATCTGGCACTTAGGTGGAACAAATTCTTACACAATGCCGAGTAAGTGGCAGGTACTCTCTTAAGTGTTTTATGTGGTGTATTAATTCACTAGATTTTTATGAGGTAGTACACAAGATGCTCTCTTTATCTCTCCACCTGGAGTTTCTCTGGCCATAAGAATGTTCCATCTGCCCCAGGGCAGGCTAGAAAGGTCAGAGGGTTAACACATAAAGAACTAGGGAAATACACAGCCCATCAAGGGACAATTATAAATAGGTGTTACATTCAAATCTCCCAGGGAATCTCTAGGTGATACAAAAATAAATGAAATACTATCTTCAACTTTTTGAGGGAAAATAATTTTACATCTAAAAGTCCATTCTCAAGACCCAATTATCAAGAACGCATAAGAGAAGACTAAATAATTTTAAGGCATCCAAGGATTCAAATAATTTACCTTTAATAGTCTTTTCTTAAGCATCACCTGAGGATATATATCAGAAAAACAAAAGCAAAGAAAGGAAAATGTGGAAGACAATATAGATTCATAACTGAGAAAACAGGAAAAAGAAGTCCCAAGACAGAGGGCAGCCTGGAAGAGTCTACAGTTACAACTGGAAAAGACCCATCTCAGGAAACCCTGGAGAATTTGAAAAAAATTTAAGATGCTGGGAAAGATTGAAGGCGGAAGAAGAAGGGGACGACAGAAGATAAGATGGTTGGATGGCATCACCGACTCAATGGACATGAATATGAGTGAACTCTGGGAGTTGGTGATGGACAGGGAAGCCTGGAGTGTTGCAGTCCATGGGGTCACAAAGAGTTGGACGTGACTGAGCGACTGAACTGAAGAAGACAAAGGCAGGTCACTTAAAGGGATGTGTGGGATGACTAAGAGCTAAGGCTCTAGGATAACAAAGGAAACATACTCCCAGTTGAGTTCAAGGATTTCAGAGCGGATCAAGAAAAAGACAGGAGCAAAGACAACAGTATCACATGATGAGGTCTACTGAGAAGTATCCCTTCACACGGCAGACCTTCCCAAGAAGGCAGCCCAGGCCCCCATGCAGGACAGAAGAGGGTAAGGAAACCCTGAGGAAGGATACAGGCTAGGGGAGGGGCTTCTGTATCTACTAGCAGAGGCCTCTGAGCCACAGAGCTCCAAAGGGCAGCAGAGGTGTGGGGGCTCTTACAGATACAGGATTTGCTTATCTATAGCTAGCTAACAGATGTGAAGTGCAGTTTGCAATGAGACATGCAAACCATGCAGGCTCTGAAAGGCCAAAACTATTTCTTGCTGGTCTATATTTAAAGCAACTGGGTATTTAAGAATTTGAGTTTGGCACTGGCAGACTTCAAGTGAAGGGTCCTGACATGCTGTGAAGGAAGAAACAACAGGAACAGACAAACAAGTATATTATACAAGAGCCCTCTTCAGCCACTGCATATAACCCCAGTATACTACTAAGCTTCATACCAGTTCCACAAAGACATTATAATATAAACACTATTTCCTGATTTTCAGCTTTTAGAAACAACCAAACAAAACCTGAAGAACTTAATCATGGTTATGAAAGCCAAGTAATATCTACCCTTGATGTAAAAGTAACATGCAAATATAACTGAAACATATGGATGACAGAAGTTGGGACTCAGAAGCATAGCTCCAAAGGAGGATCAAAGTATTAGCATTTCCTTCCTATACAGTGAGGGGTGGGATTTCCTGGTAGCTCAGCTAGTGAAGAATCTGCCTGCAATGCAGGAGACCCAGGTTCGATTCCTGGGTCAGGAAGCTCTCCTGGAGAAAGGATAGGCTACCCACTCCAGTATTCTTGGGCTTCCCTGGTGGCTCAGGTGATAAAGAATCGGTGGTAGAGCCAGGTTCAATCCCTGGATTGGAAAGATCCCCTGGAGGAGGGCATGGCAACCCACTCCAGTATTCTTGCCTGAAGAGAGGAGCCTGGTGGGCTACAGTCCATGGGGCTACATCCCCATGGACAGAGAAGCCTGGCAGGCTACAGTCCATGGGGTCGCAAAGAGTCAGACATGACTATGTGACTAAGCACAGTACAGCATACAGTGAGGAGCAGGGAGTAAAAGGACTGTGGAACGAGAAACACTAAAAAACAGCCACATGAGAGAGGGAGTGTCCATGTGAACAGTTAACACACAGAACTAGATAATATTTATGTTAAGCACATATTTTCGCATATGTTGAAACTAACGGAAAATGCAATCAAGAATTTTAAAAACTGGCTTGGAGAAGCAGGACTACAGATAAATAGGATAATAGGAGAGAGCTGCAATTCACTTACAAGCTTGTCAGAACTATGTCCAAATTCTATTTTATGTTCTAACTTCATATAAGTGTTTTTATTCATTTAAAAAACAAAACAACAGTAATTATCTTTGACATTAACTCTGCTTACCAAAAAAATAAGCCAATTTTGGTCTCTCCTTCAAAAACAAGGACTCCTGTTGGGGTCAGTCCCAAGCTGTAGTCATTCCCATCTCTGGCCTAATTTCAGGGGAGCAACATGTGTTAGCTTTATCTGTATAAAGCAGGGTTCACATTTTCAAAGGACTGTTTTTCTTTTCATACTGAATTATATTAATTACATACAGGCTAATATTAATGTGGAAGGTGCTTTCAACAATTAAAACATCCAAAATAACATTCTTAGGAAAACTCACGCAGATTTAGTTCATTGAGACACTATAGTTTTAATGTATGTGTTCACTGGAAGACATAGGGTAGTGACACTGCCACACGGAGGAAAGCCTTCCAGAGTCTTCCCAAATTCTAGTCACTAAATCACAGATTTTGAAAAAAACTGCATTTCTGGGAAAATTGAGCTTTTAAAACTAAAAATAACAAATCACTCCATAAGTTATACTAGACTAGAGCTATCAATGCAGAAGAGCATGGCAACCCACTCCAGTATTCTTGCTTGGAGAATCCTATGGACAGAGGATCCCTCAGGCTAAAAGTCAATAGGGTCACAAAGAGTCAGACATGACTGAATCGACTTAGTATGTACCCAGGCACAGCTTATCAAAGTCCCCTCACGCTACAAATTTTCAACTTTACCTTCTAAATTATTTTCATTTTTACAGAGCCTACTCAAGCTTATATGATAAAAGATGATACGAATATGAAGTGAAAGAATAAAAAGTGATTCAAAAACTAAAAAAAAGAAAACAACAGTGACAATTTAAAACCACAGACACACCTTTTTGGAAATTTTGGCTATCTTCTTTCTTATAACAAGTTTTTGTGTGAGACTCTCATCATTCAGTATTTACTCTCAATCTTCATAACCACACATCCAAAGTACCCAGTAGAGCCCCTGCAAATTACACACTCTCCTTCATACTAAGAGATTCGATAGTTACCTTGAGTCTTGAAGGAGTAACTTTCTTAAAAAGCATCACAACACAGTGCTTACCTTAACCACATGCATATCAACCCCATACATTTCTAACCACTTGGCTTTATTCAGATAATTGGTTTCAGCTTGTGCTGGTGTCTGACCTCTGAAATTTAAAAAATAATAAATTTTAAGATGATTATAAATATACAATGAATTCTATGCTAAGTAAGAGAAAGAGAAGAAAACAAACGTGAAATCACTGTTGTGGTGATGTTAAAGTACCTGTATTCTTTCCATTTCTCAAATATAGCGAGCTCCATCTCTTCTGTCTGAATAGGCACAAACCTGAACTCAGACACAAGTTCAGGACTGTGCTCAGCAAGGTCGTAGTCACCAAGTTCAGCTACAAATGTTAAGTTTCATAAGGTTATGTTTTGTTAATAAGTTTACTTCCTGCTGAATCCTTCTTCAATACCCACTTACTAATAGAAGATTAGACTTTCTTAAACTACAAGGCATTCATAATACTCGGACCATTACCAAAAATAAATCCAGCTTAGTTAGACTTGTGACTTATCTATCTGTATGCACAAATCATATAATTGTGGCTAGTAGCATATTTTCAATTAAATGTCTTACTCCTAATTGAGTCATACTGTACAATGCTTAGCTTCTGAAAACCTTTTAGCCTTACACAGAGAAATAGCTTTTGACTGTATATTGAATAAACAAAAATATTCAGCAATCCTTTTAAAAAAACAATTAGCATCTACTATATGCAGAGTACATCATGAGAAATGCTGGAATGGAAGAAACACAAGTTGGAATCAAGATTGCTGGGAGAAATATCAATAACCTCAGATATGCAGATGACACCACCCCTCTGGCAGAAAGTGAAGAGGAACTAAAAAGCCTCTTGATGAAAGTGAAAGTGGAGAGTGAAAAGGTTGGCTTAAAGCTCAACATTCAGAAAACAAAGATCATGGCATCCGGTCCCATCATTTCATGGGAAATAGATGGGGAAACAGTGGAAGCAGTATCAGACTTTATTTTTCTGGGCTCCAAAATGATTGCAGATGGTGACTACAGCCATGAGATTAAAAGACACTTACTCCTTGGAAAGAAAGTTATGACCAACCTAGATAGCATATTCAAAAGCAGAGACATTACTTTGCCAACAAAGGTTCGCCTAGTCAAGGCTATGGTTTTTCCTGTGGTCATGTATGGATGTGAGAGTTGGACTGTGAAGAAGACTGAGCGCTGAAGAATTGATGCTTTTGAACTATGGTGTTGGAGAAGACTCTTGAGAGTCCCTTGGACTGCAAGGAGATCCAACCAGTCCATTCTGAAGGAGATCAGCCCTGGGATTTCTTTGGAAGGAATGATGCTAAAGCTGAAATTCCAGTACTTTGGCCACCTCATGCAAAGAGTTGACTCATTGGAGAAGACTCAGATGCTGGGAGGGATTGGGGGCAAGAGGAGAAGGGGACGACAGAGGATGAGATAGCTGGATGGCCTCACTGACTCGATGGATGTGAGTCTCAGTGAACTCCGGGGGTTGGTGATGGACAGGGAGGCCTGGTGTGCTACAATTCATGGGGTCGCAAAGAGTCGTGAGCGACTGATCTAATCTGATCTGAAGAAGCTATTATGCACAGAACATGACATTAAACATCACTGTAAGATATAACTTTTGTCCCCCTGGAATTTTAAATTATTAATCCCAAAGAAATAAAGAAGAAAAGTTACTGGATAGTGCACACACATTTATGTGCCCATCTGCGGTTACCTCTGAACTGGATTTGGGGATGGAGGGAAAATGATGATTCTCATTTTCTGTTCTTTAGAAAGTTTTCATTTAAAAAATATTTTACTTAAATTAAAACACTTCCATTTTGATAAAAAATTCGGCCATGGAGAGAAAAAGTACATGAGTCCTACTCTGAGATAATCATAAAAATGGTAATAATTTATGGTTTACTAAGCATCTACTTTACACAATAGTCATATTGCAGACATACTGTCATTTAACTTCACAACAACCTTTGAAAATATTCTCACTCCCACTTCACTTGAAGAAATTGCTCTTCTGTCTGGAACATGTTTGTTTTTTCTAATTTTTTATTTTATATTAGAGTATAGCCAATTAACAATGTTGTGCTAGTTTCTGGTAGACAGCCGAGTGACTCAGCCATACATATACATGTATCCATTCTCCCCTGACGTCCCCTCCTCTCCAGGCTATCACTTAACACTGAGCAGAGGTCCCTGTGCTATTCAACAGATCCTTGTTGGTTTTTCATTTTAAATATAGCAGTGTGTAGATATGGATCCCAAACTCCCTAACTATCCCTTCCTCCCATTCTTTCTCCACTAACAACCATAAGTAGAACACAACTTCTTTAAAAGCCCTAAACTAAATCTGCTACATAGTGTTGTTCAGTACTAAAATGGTGAAGAAAAACTAAACTTGAGTGTATGGTAAAACTGATAAAGATTATTCTGATAAAACAGAAAATCATAAATGAGGGCTTCTATGGTGGGCCTTAAAGACTTCACACTTCCACTGCAAGGAGCACAGGATCGATCCTTGGTTGGGGAAGTTCCACATGCCACAAGGTGTGGGCAAAAAAAAGTCATAAACAAGAAGTAAGGAGCTAATTTTATGAAGAGGGAGTAATACTTCAGTTAATTTACTCTTAAGGACCTTAATAATCAGTAGGATTTGGTAAACTTTTAGACACAGGACAATGAGATGCATAAGACACAGTATGAAGTTTCGAGGAATCACAAAAACAATTGCACCACGCCCAGTCTGCAGCCATAGTGTCAGATGAGTATGAGCAGCTCTCCTCTGAGGCCCTGAAGGCTGCCCGTATTTGTGCCAATAAGCACATGATGAAAAGCTGTGGCAAAGATGGCTTTCACATCTGAGTGGGGCTCCATCCCTTGCACCATGCTGTCCTACACTGGAGCTGATAAGCTCCAGACAGGGATGCAGGGCACCTTCAGAAAGCCCAGGGCACAGAGCTTAGGGTCCACATTGGCCAAGTCATAATGTCAAGCTGCAGAACAAGGGGCTTGTGATTGAGGCCCTACTGAGAGGCAAGCTCAAGCTTCCTGGCTTCTAAAAGATCCACATCTCCAAGAAGGGGGATTTACTAAGTTTAATATGGACGAATTCGAAAATACAGCTCATCCTGGATGGCTGTGGGTCAAATACATCCCTAATTGTGGCTCCCTGGAAGAATGGTGGGCCCTGAACTCATGAGAGCCCTGGCGCTGTCCCCTCCTTATTCATGCCCACCAGTAAATCCTACTTTCCTGTCCCCCCACCAAAAAAAAAACAAAAAACAAATGGTAACCATGGATAAAAGAGAAAGTAAGAAAGAGATTTTATTTAGGGAAAAAATATAATTAGGGTTAAGAGATAATATAACAGAGCTATATGCATGAATCAGACAGTAAATATTTAGTGAGCATTACTTTAAATAAGTGCTTTGTTAAACACACAAAAATGCACAAAGACCATTTTCAAGTATAGATTTTGGCTGTCATGAAACTTACAAACTGAGACAGAATGACAAAGCAATAAGTGGTGGACCACAGATATTGAAAATGACAGCTTTTCTATAGATCCGAGAATTTCAGAATTCTCACACAACAATTAGTAGAACATTAAAAATGTGCTTTCAAGAAAATACGCGTGCAATTATGCACTGTGATCATTACAGTTCTAAAGGTATAGCACTTCCAAACTAGTATCCATTCAACATTCCAGAAGATGAGAAAACAAGTTTTAGTCTGTAGACAGACTACATTTTACATTAGCAGCAAATTTCTGAAGTACAGAAATTTCCTTCAGTCACCAATTACGCTATCAACAGAAAAATATGCTTTCCAAAATATTAGTACAAAATCAGCAGATTAGGTTTATCATAAAACATGAAAATATAGTCTATTACCCATACAATGGAAAATAAATACTACTGATTTAGAGAGACTGGGGATAAAGCAGAATCAGCCCAAAAAAGCATAAAATTATTAATGTCTTAATTATTAACTATTATTTTTATTCTAATATATAGAGATACTCCAGCCAAAATGTTTCTTCCCATTTTATGAACAAAGACAAATTATTATTTTCCTAAAATGTCAATTTTTTCAGAAGAAAATGCCTAAGTGTAACAAATATTTGATCAGTGTGACAAGGTACAAAGGGGTAAGTTTTTCATTAACCTCATGGACTGGAAAACACTTTTTTAAAAATTCTTAAAATAACCATCAGGAACTTTTAAATACATGCTAAGTATTTCCTTTCATGGACTTATTCTTAATAAGACAAAAGAAAGGAAGCCAGGTGGCTACAGCAACAATTTACTCAGACATCCCTGCATTCTTTATAAAAGAAAAAAATGTGCTGAGGGTCCAACCATATCATGTATTGAATTATTAAGTAGACTGCAAATTCTGCTTGAAAATACTATTAGACAGAAAGGTAGCAAATAAAGTTAAAGGGAAGAAAAAGAAGGCAATGCTCTGAAACAAGGGAATCAGAGCTGGATACTGATGCAAGATTACACATACATGTCACTATGAATTTTCTGAGAGGCTTCAAACACACACAAAGAAGAATTATGCTTCACTCTTAACAGCGAACATAAAAACTGCTTACCTTGCAAGCTATAAGCTGCCAATTGAACCGCTGTATCAAAGGGACACTCTAATCTGAGACCAAAACATAAATGTGTTAAATAAGCCAATGTCACAACCTCTGTTTTATGATAAATGGAAATAAGACATACTTTACGTTGACTGCTTCTTTTTCATATTTAACTATGAACTTATTTTTTCAACTACTCAAGAAAACATGGTTTACCTTAAGCTAATACTCACTTTCCACTGAGAATATCTTGTTTTAACTGAAGAACAAATAAATACCTAAGAAAAATAAAAGGCACAAATTTAACAGAACAATCCACTGTGAAAAATAATCCTGCCCTTCTAATTTGAGAATAAACATTCTTAATTACAAAACTTTACCCACAATGAAGTCTATAAAGGAAAAGGAATATGAAACAAGGGGCATTCAGCATCAGAAGGATGCACTGGAATTCAGGACAGTCTCTCAAAAGACAAGGTTTAAAGCAAATTCTGAGAATGAGCTCTGTGATATGATAACACAGCCACCTCCTATGTAAAGGGATACAACTACATACACATAAATGACAGCTACACTCTTATCCATCAGGAGAATATTCAAGAGGAAACCCTTCTACAGGGATTCAGCAATTCAATTTTTTACTTAATAAAAGTAGTACATGTGCATGAGTTATAGAAATGCAATACTCAATGGATAAATACTAAGGAGGCAAGACAAAATAAAAATCAGTTTCTGTAACTTAAGCTAAGTTATTTAAGACCATTCAAGAGAAATCAGGATTCAATATTTTCATTACTCAATGGTATGTCAAAAGAGAAAGTCAGGAGCCAACCTGAAATAACTCTCAGTGGTGGTCAAAAATAGATAATTCTGAATATCAATAAACATAAAAACGTAATATATTAAAACACAACAGCCTTGTTTAAAATTCATGAGTTGATAGTGATACTTCAGAACTTGCTAGTTACTTTTGCAGGATGTTAGAGAACCAACTGTTTATTTTGAAAATTGGTAAATAAAGGAAAACATCCTACACTTAAAAAACACTGTCTCAAAATGAAATTCCCTTGTCAGGTATCCTGTTACCAGGACAAAGTATCCATTTCATAAACTGTCTGTAAAACTGAAGGAATTATTGAGGTAATCTTCCAACATCTTTGGCTAGTCTAACTGAAACTTGACTCTTGAATGTAACTCTAGATAGTGGTCTTACCGGGTCAGCTCTTCACGAAGGTTATTTGGTTCTGAGGAATAAAACTTAACTCGAAGATGCAGACAATAGGGTGAACCAACTGCCATTAAAAGAAAAGGGAGGGGGGGTAATTTTTTTCAATACAGCTATTTAAATAGTAAGGATTTTCAGTCAGTAAACTTGTCAAAAATCTACTGAAGTGGACTGAAGAGAATAGATTATTGCAGCAATAATTCAGGTTACACTGTAGGCTTAAGCCTAACACAATTAGTAGACTTTTTAAATGTCCCAACCACTATGTAGCACTATAACATCATCTGTCCTCCCAAGAACAGACAGCTCCAGAAGAACTCCAAAAGTTGGCCAAATATGTCAAATAAAAAAGTCTTGACTGTGTACGCCAACAGCCCTACAAAGCTGCTGAGCTGTATTTCTTGAGAGTAGAAAGAACACCTGTTGTTAACTGCACCTGGCAAATTCACTCACATCCTTTCCAATTCACTTCACCACTTCACTAACCTCTATATTATCAGAGATCCCATTATTTTGTAAAAAAGTTGAGGTGCCCTAAAATCTGGTACTACAAAAAACACGATGGACTATGGACTGGACACTGGTATTCTCCCCTATCACTAGGAAAAATACTGACATTTTATGTGAATAACATATAACTTCTTTTCATTAGTCTTAACAAAAAAAATAAAGTTACAGCCTTAAAGTCTCAAAATACTTTCTAAAGCAGGGCAGATAGCAAACAGAAAAATTCCAGTGTAAGTAACTACTAAACAGAAGCATCTCATGGGAACTCAATCTCATTTCCAAACTACAAGCCTTTGTCCTAGAAACAAACTACAAACAAACAAACTACATGCATCTAATTACCATCAACCCTATATAATTTAAGGGGCGGGTCGATATATCAGATTATTTTTAGAAAAATGGAGATGCTAAGAAACTCATCAGAAACATGATTTATGTCCCGACTATGAGAAACCAGTTTCTAATATGCAATTATATATAATTCGGTTTCCAATTTTTTTCAAAATTTTTTCAACACTTACTTTTTACTTGCTTTTTGATGCTTTTTGTACCATCCAACCAATGCTGAAAACAAAAACAAAAAGTTAGCTGTTAAGCAGAGAGAGATTTAACATTTTAATTATTAAAAGTTAATTTTCATCATGCTTTTGCTGAAGGAAATATTTCACAAGAGAAAAACAGAAGTGAGACTAAAAACTGGGGTGCAGGTGAATGCTAATCTACCCAGAACACAGAAACACAGGACACATATGAACAAAAGAAAGACCTACAACCAGATACATGACTTCTTAAAAACATTTCATCTGCTCTTAGCAATAAACATGCTATTTTAAATTTTGCCCTCAGTTTTCCTCACTGTTGCCAAAAAAGAGGACCCTTTCAAAACTGGTAAAATTAGAAGTATGTATCATCATATTCTTAGTTCAATTTTATAATAAAACTATGAGATCTATTAACAGATCATAACCCCAAGTAGGTGAAATAACAATTTTACTTACTGGAAATAGATACTACTAAAGTAGTAGCCTTTGAAAGAGCTTACACTATAAACTTAGATCTTTCTCACAACCAAGACTCTATTAAATAAGCAGTCTTTGCTCCTTTGCTTTACCAAAAAAAAAAAAAGTAATGGTCTTGATTTCCATAACCTTTTCACTCTGAAACACACAAGACACAAACAGATCTAAGAAGCAATTCCAGAGACTTGCACTGATTCTTAGCCCACTTCCTACAATTAATACCTTTATACTAAGTCCTAACAGGGACAGGATATACTCATCCCACTAAGATACACATGACTGGGTTCTCTTTAGCATGCTTACAGTCACAAGAACCCTAAACCAAAGGAGTGCTCTTGTGCTACAGTTCACAGAGCTAAGGAATCCAGTCTCAGAACTCCAGACAGGCCAAGCATGGGCAAACAAGACTTCATTGTTAACAGACTTGTAACTATTTGCTTCTCTTGCCAATTATTTGCCTAGCCTCTTCTCCCCCTTCTCTGCCAAGATCCAAAAGTGAAATTCACAGAACCACTAGTGTGCCAGCAAAGTACCTCTGCACGTCGACACAAGATGGTCAGTAAACATTTCGAGAGGCAGTTAAAGATGGTGCAATATCTTCTCTGGATTCAAGTGTGCAAGCTACTTAGTCAACCATCTCTCATCTTTCAATAAATTCAGTTGGACATCCACTTTTAGGAATATTCTAATCGAGCAAATGTTCAATTTTATACATCCTTCCATTATAATGCTTGGCCAGCAGTAGGCAGCATACAATTCAATCTATCAGCTGAGAAGAGTTCAACTAGGACAGTGAAAAGCTCACCCATCACGGCTAAGTGCAGTAACCTAATATTCAAATACTCTAGACTTAAATTGTGCAAAATACCTACGACAGCCTAAGGGCAAGCACATACTGGGTATGAGATCAATTTTACTTACATGCCCTATATTGTTTTCTCCCCACCACCAGGAATCTGGGAGTTGCCTATCTTCAGGTTCCGTCTATTATACTGCAATGAATTCGTAAGTGAGTGGCTGGTCAACTGGGCATGTCGTGCAGCCACAGTGACAGAGATGCTCATACACATAATGAGCACAAACGAGCACACACCTTCTGGGAGGCAATCTGATTATGCCTTAAAAATAACTATGTGGCTTGATGGACCTAGAGACTGTTATACGGACTGATGTTAAGTCAGAGACAGAGAAAGAAATGTCATATGACATCTCTCATATGTGGAATCTAAACAGAGAAGATACAAATGAACTTATAAAACAAAGACTTAGAGACCTAACTGGTGATGTGAGGAAGAGGGCAAGGATGGGGAGAAGGGATAGTTAGGGAGTCTGGGATAGACATGTAAATACAGCTATATTCAAAATAGATAACCAACAAGGACCTACTATATGGCACATGGAACTCTGCTCAATATTATGTGGCAGCCTGGATGGGAGAGGAGTTAGGGTGAGAATGGATACATGTATACGAATGGTTCAACTGAAAACGTTACAACAGTTATTGGCTATCAGATCAGATCAGATCAGATCAGTCGCTCAGTCGTGTTCGACTCTTTGCGACCCCATGAACCGCTGCACGCCAGGCCTCCCTGTCCATCACCAGCTCCCGGAGGTCACCCAGACTCACACCCATCAAGTCAGTGATGCCATCCAGCCATCTCATCCTCTGTCGTCCCCTTCTCCTCCTGCCCTCAATCCCTCCCAGCATCAGAGTCTTCTCCAATGAGTCAACTCTTCGCATGAGGTGGCCAAAATACTGGAGTTTCAGTTTTAGCATCATTCCTTCCAAAGAAATTCCAGGATTGATCTCCTTCAGAATGGACTGGTTGGATCTTCTTGCAGTCCAAGGGACTCTCAAGAGTCTTCTCCAACACCACAGTTCAAAAGCATCAATTCTTCGGCGCTCAGCCTTCTTCACAGTCCAGCTCTCACATCCATACATGACCACAGGAAAGACCATAGCCTTGACTAGGCGAACCTTTGTTGGTAAAGTAATGTCTCTGCTTTTTAATATGCTATCTAGGTTGGTCTATCGGGGAAGGCAATGTCACCCCACCCCAGTACTCTTGCCTGGATAATCCCATGGATGGAGGAGCCTGGTAGGCTCGTCCATGGGGTCGCTGAGTCGGACACGACTGAGCAACTTCACTTTCACTTTTCACTTTCATGCATTGGAGAAGGCAATGGCAACCCACTCCAGTATTCTTGCCTGGAGAATCCCAGGGACAGAGGAGCCTAGTGGGCTGCCATCTATGGGGTCGCACAGAGTCGGACACAACTGAAGCGACTTAGCAGCAGGTTGGTCTATACCCCAGTGCAAATTAAAAAGTTAAAAAAAATAACTGTGACTTTGACTCAGCAATTCTGCACCTAATAATCAGTATTGATGGTTTAACTCACAAGAAATTATAATCAAAGAAAAGTAGGACAATCTGTATATCGAACAATAGTGAACTGGTGAAATCAAGTATTTCAACATGATAGAACTATGCAGCAATGAAAAAGAATAAAAGCAAAATAGTTAATAATATGGAAAATTAAATAATTTTAGTTTTTATTATTTTGCTTTCATTCAACTAACAACACATTATAAATTGTTTTGTTAAAATGTACAAATTTGTACAGCTGATCCTTAAACAAGGAGCTGACTTTCCTGGGTCCACTCATATGTGGACTTTTTTCATTAGATACGCACCACAGTACAATCATCTATTTCTGCTTTATTGACTATGCCAAAGCCTTTGACTGTGTGGATCACAATCAACTGTGGAAAATTCTGAAAGAGATGGGAATACCAGACCACCTGATCTGCCTCTTGAGAAATCTGTATGCAGGTCAGGAAGCAACAGTTAGAACTGGACATGGAACAACAGACTGGTTCCAAATAGGAAAAGGAGTTTGTCAAGGCTGTATATTGTCAAGGCTGTATATTGTCACCCTGTTTATTTAACTTATATGCAGAGTCCATCATGAGAAATGCTGGACTGGAAGAAGCACAAGTTGGAATCAAGATTGCTGGGAGAAATATCAATAACCTCAGATATGCAGATGACACCACCCTTATGGCAGAAAGTGAGGAGGGGCTAAGGAGCCTCTTGATGAAAGTGAAAGTGGAGAGTGAAAAGGTTGGCTTAAAGCTCAACATTCAGAAAACGAAGATCATGGCATCCGGTCCCAACTTCATGGGAAATAGATGGAGAAACAGTGGAAACAGTGTCAGACTTTATTTTTCTGGGCTCCAAAATCACTGCAGATGGTGACTGCAGCCATGAAATTAAAAGACGCTTACTCCTGAGAAATGCTGGACTGGAAGAAACACAAATTGGAATCAAGATTGCCAGGAGAAATATCAATAACCTCAGATATGCAGATGACACCACTCTTATGGCAGAAAGTGAAGAGGGGCTAAAAAGCCTCTTGATGAAGGTGAAAGTGGAAAGTGAAAAGGTTGGCTTAAAGCTCAACATTCAGAAAACGAAGATCATGGCATCTGGTCCCATCACTGCATGGGAAATAGATGGGGAAACAGTGGAAACAGTGTCAGACTTTGTTTTCTGGGCTCCAAAATCACTGCAGATGGTGACTGCAGCCATGAAATTAAAAGACGCTTACTCCTTGGAAGGAAAGTTATGACCAACCTAGATAGCATATTCAAAAGCAGAGACATTACTTTGCCAACAAAGGTTCGCCTAGTCAAGGCTATGGTCTTTCCTGTGGTCATGTATGGATGTGAGAGCTGGACTGTGAAGAAGGCTAAGCGCCGAAGAATTGATGCTTTTGAACTGTGGTGTTGGAGAAGACTCTTGTGAGTCCCTTGGACTGCAAGAAGATCCAACCGGTCCATTCTGAGGGAGGTCAATCCTGGAATTTCTTTGGAAGGAATGATGCTAAAGCTGAAACTCCAGTATTTTGGCCACCTCATGCGAAGAGCTGACTCATTGGAGAAGACTCTGATGCTGGGAGGGATTGAGGGCAGGAGGAGAAGGGGACGACAGAGGATGAGATGGCTGGATGGCATCAATGACTCGATGGATGCGAGTCTGGGTGACCTCCGGGAACTGGTGATGGACAGGGAGGCCTGGCGTGCTGCAGTTCATGGGGTCGCAAAGAGTCGGACACGACTGAGCGACTGATCTGATCTGATCTGACTCCTTGGAAGGAAAGTTATGACCAACCTAGATAGCATATTCAAAAGCAGAGACATTACTTTGCCAACAAAGGTTCGTCTAGTCAAGGCTATGGTTTTTCCTGTGGTCATGTATGGATGTGAGAGTTGGACTGTGAAGAAGGCTGAGCACCGAAGAATTGATGCTTTTGAACTGTGGTGTTGGAGAAGACTCTTGAGAGTGCCTTGGACTGCAAGGAGATCCACCCAGTCCATTCTGAAGGAGATCAGCCCTCAGATTTCTTTGGAAGGAATGATGCTAAAGCTGAAACTCCAGTACTTTGGCCACCTCATGCAAAGAGTTGACTCATTGGAAAAGACTTTGATGCTGGGAGGGATTGGGGGCAGGAGGAAAAGGGGACGACAGAGGATGAGATGGCTGGATGGCATCACTGACTCGATGGATGTGAGTCTGGTTGAACTCTGGGAGTTGGTAATGGACAGGGAGGCCTGGCGTGCTGCGATTCATGGGGTCACAAAGAGTCGGACACGACGGAGCGACTGAACTGAACTGAACTGAACAGTACAATTACAACGCATACAATCCTTGGTGGGTTGAACTCACAGATCTAGAACCCTGGACACAGAGAAGACTATGAAAGTTATACACTGATTTTCAACTGCTTCCTGAACCCTAACACTGGTCATGGGTCCATTGTATATGGGCTTCCCAGGTGGCTTAGTGGTAAAGAACCCGTTTGATCCCTGGCTTGGGAAGATCCCCTGGAGGGGGAAACGGCAACCCACACCAGTATTCTTGCCTGTAAAATCTCATGAACAGAGGAGCCTGGCAGGCTACAGTCCATGGGGTCACAAAGAGCTGGACACAACTGAGTGACTGAGCACCAGAGCCAACACGACTTTTCTTTCTGACCAAAGTAACCTATGAGATGTTACATCTAGATGGTTGAGATTGTTGATTATAATTTTTCTTTGTATTTTCTTATATTTCCAACTTGTTCTACAACAAGCACATTTTTACTCAACAATTAGGCCCCCCTTATTTTAATATTGTATATAAATAATATATTTATAGGGTTAATTTTTTGGTAATATTGAAAGGTGTACAGTCAACAGTCCCTCCAACCCCTGAAATACCAATTTTTATCACCATATGCACTCCCCACCTCCCAAGATTACTGGTTTCTGATTCCCTCGAGTTTCTTCAAAGGAAAAAAAAAGAAACAAAAAACCCTGTGTATTAGTAAAGAGTAAAGATATTAACAATGGATTGAAAATCAATAGGCTAAATACAAATTTTGACAGAATAAATTTTAAGGGATATTGAGAAGGAAATATTAACATAAGCTGAAAAGTTATGACCAACCTAGATAACATATTGAAAAGCAGAGACATTACTTTCCCAACAAAGGTCCATCTAGTCGAGGCTATGGTTTTTCCTGTGGTCATGTATGGATGTGAGAGCTGGACTGTGAAGGAAGGCTGAGCACCGAAGAATTGATGCTTTTGAACTGTGGTGTTGGAGAAGACTCTTGAGAGTCCCTTGGACTGCAAGAAGATCCAACCAGTCCATTCTGAAGGAGATCAGCCCTGGGATTTCTTTGGAAGGAATGATGCTAAAGCTGAAACTCCAGTACTTTTGCCACCTCATGTGAAGTTGACTCATTGGAGAAGACTCTGATGCTGGGAGGGATTGCGGGCAGGAGGAAAAGGGGACGACAGAGGATGAGATGGCTGGATGGCATCACTGACTCGATGGATGTGAGTCTGAATGAACTCCGGGAGTTGGTGATGGACAGGGAGGCCTGGCATGCAGCAATTCATGGGGTCGCAAAGAGTCGGACACAACTGAGCGACTGAACTAAACTGAGACCAATACTATTTCCTAGTCTTTCTTGAATGGTTGTAACAAAATTTTTTCAGTTTAAGAACATTTATAGTTAGTTTCAAAAGCAAACCTGTAGTCTCTACTTTGTGCCCTAAAAGTCTAAGAAGCACATTAAACACACAATTCTCCTGGTGAGACGAAGGATCAGAGCTGTCTTCCAAGAAAGCATTTTAGTCTTTCTATGTGCATCTAACAGCTTCTACACTCTGCACTCCCTTAACACACCCCAAAACTCAGATAAAGCATCAAGCACATTCTAAAGTGAAATTCAGGAACTGGGGAGTTCCTGGTGATGCTCTGGGGAAGGTCTGAGTTCATGTTTGCATATTTTCAAGTCTGTTTTCTTTCATCTCCTCCACATTCCAAGCCCTGGGACTGGAAAATTCAGAGCTCAGAGACAGGCACTGATAGTTTCCTTGAATCAGGGTCCTTAGGGGTTGAATTTAAACTACAGCAGAAGATAAAGGTGAGAACATGCAGATATAGACTTTTGGATGCACAGAGTGAAGCTAATATGGCTCTTCTTCCTCACATAAATTAAAAACAAAATAAATCTCCTAATTTCCTAAAGTGTGGTAGGTAAACTTAGAATTCAAAGAATATGGGAAGCTACATTTATTTCCATCGTATTGAGCTAGGAACAAAAGAACAATTATTTACTTGTGCATCTTAAAAAATAAATAATATGTAATTACAAACATAAGAGCCATAGCTAAACCAAACAGAGTCACCTAGGAACCTTCCAAAACACTACCATACATACACCCTCACCCCAGGCCCTGTGCTATGCTATGCTAAGTCACTTCAGTCGTGTCCGACTCTGTGTGACTCCACAGACGGCTGTCCACCAGGCCTCCCCGTCCCTGGGATTCTCCAGGCACACCCCAGGCCCTACAGCTCTTCAAATGAATGACTCCTGACTTCTGACGCCTACACAGCGAGCAGTAGATGCACCACTGCTGCTGCTCAAAGGGCAAAGAGCTGGCGGTAGAGAAATGTAAACCATCTTTCCAAACAACTGCCTCTGCAAAAAATATTTCTCCTGGCTCATGCTCTACATTAAATTATTATTTTAAAGTAAATTTTAACACTTTAACCAATTAACAAATGTTAAAAATCAATGCCACGAAAACACAAGCTCAACTAAATGAAAACACTTCAATTTACTTTAGATTCCACCATAAATTCTACCTGAGTGATTACTCTTTTGGTGTTAAAAGTCTGTGCTGGGCTTCCTGGTAGCTCAGTCATAAAGAATCCGCTTGCCAATACAAGAGACACAGGTTTGATCCCTGATCTGGGAAGGTCCCACATGCCACACAGCAACTAAGCCTATATGCCACAACTGCTGAACATGTAGTCTAGAGCCTGGTTACTGCAACTACTGAGGCCTCGTGCTGCAACTACCGAAGCCCGCAAGCCCTACAACCTGTGCTCAACAACAAGAGGCGCCACTGCAATGAGAAGCCTGTGAAATAGAGTAGCCTGGCTCACAGCAACTAAGAAAAGCCAACACAGCAAGGGAGACCCAGCACAGCCAAAAATAAATAAAATTATTTTTTTAAAGTTCTGTATTATAAGAAATTCCAAATGAAGGCTCAGAGGAGCCATTAAAATATATTTTCCGCAATACCTTTCTGTGTATTATTAGTATGCCTTCTTAGGATTCTTAAAAGTCAAATTTATAATAGAAATGTAGATGACTTAAGCAGATTATACATTCACTCTATGGAAAGAAGAGCACATACTCTATTTCAGAAATATACTTATTTTAACAAAAACAGTTCCACCTTGTTTAGCAAATATATGTGCCTGTGCATGTGTTTCTTACAATATAGAATATATATGTATACTTAACATATAGGTTATTTCTATGTATTTTTTACTCCCCACTACTTTATTGACTTTTATTGTTTAAGTTCTAACAATCCAATCCAATCAGCTGCCAACAGTGATCATTTCACCTCCTCCTTTCCAAAGTTTATAATGTTTACAACTGCATTTGCTGTTACTTCTATTAAAATAATTTAATAGCAGTGGTAATAAGATCTTCCTTGGTGGCTAAGACAGTAAAGTGTCTGCCAACAATGTGGGAGACCTGGGTTCAATCCCTGGGATGGGAAGATCCCCTGGAGAAGGAAATGGCAAACCACTCCAGAACTCTTGCCTGGAAAACCCCATGGACAGAGGAGCCTGATAGGCTACAGACCATGAGGTCACAAAGAGTCGGACATGACTGAGCAACTTCACTTTCACTTTGTCACCTGCCTGTCTTAATAGGGGCTTTCCCGATGGCTCAGTGGGGAAAGAATCCACTTGCAATGCAGGAGACACAGGTTTGATTCCTGGGTTGGGAAGATCCCCTGGAGAAGGAAATGGCAATTCGCTCCAGTATTCTTACCTGGAAATCTCATGGACAGAGGAGTCTGCTGGGCTACAGTCCATGGAGTTGGAAGAGCTGGACAGGACTAAGCATGCAGGTACATTGTCTTTAGTAGTAATGTGTCTATTGCTTCTCTATTAATCTAAAGTTGTTGTATTTAAATCATCAAAACTGTCAAGAGAGTAGAGCTCTCGAGCAAGCACCGGGTCTCTTCTCACAGGTGGGCCACCTATCTGACCAACATCTACCACCATCCCTAGAGATGGGCACACCTTCCAAAGCTAGGCTAGCTCCACAACACAAAGAGTAGAAAGGTCAATTCCACATAGGTCAAAGTCCATGAGGTGCCAAGAAGAAGAGGCCTCACAGGCCACCAAAACCATCTGATAAGAATTTGAGAGAAGAGTATTATCTGCCCGATCTCAGATGAGCAAGTGTCTGCAGGCCAGACAGAGCTTACCACATGACATCTGCAGTGCTTGAAAGAGTTGCATTCTAACCCCGAACAAGAACTCAAGATGATCAAGTGTCTGCAGGCCAGACAGAGCTTACCACATGATATCTGCAGTGCTCGAAAGAGTTGCATTCTAACCCCGAACAAGAACTGCCTCTTCCCTTAGCTCAGTGATCTGAGATCCACCATGGAGGGATCCACTGCCACAGCCTCCAAGGGTGCACTTGTGGAACACCTCCCCTCCTTGATGTCTCCCCAGTCAAGTGTTCTCCAGCTCTCAACTTCAGATCAAACACCTCCATTTCCATTTCCACTGAGTGTTGTGTAAACTAAAATGCCTTAAACTTCAACTCACTGAGTTACTTATCTTTCTTTTGTGGTTGATATTTGAGTGTCCATCTTTTTTAAATGCAGTTTCACTTAACTATATGGTAGAGGCAGATGAGCATACATGAAGTGTCAGGTGCCTGTTCAGAAGTGGTATACATCACACAAACTACAGTCTATTACCCAGAGCAAGTACAATGGCCCAAACCTAGCATCAACTGAGCAACAAAGTAGCAACGTCTTACAGCAAACACAGGAACCAATCCCATGATATACAATGATATACATGATGTATATGATGTACATGATACATGATATATATGATGAATTATTTCAACTAATACTGACTCATCTTTGCATTTCTGAAAATACACTCCACCTGATCATTATGTATTGTTCATACTTTTAATAGTATATTTTATTTTATTCAATAGTATACACTTTTAATAATATAAGTAATACATGATACATATTAGTGATATATAATGTATATTAAATATAAATATATTGGAAAATATTATATTAAATATAATAATATATATACATAATACATAATAATAAACATAGTATGCTGCTATTTTACTTAGGATTTTTACACAGAGACCAAGAGAAGTTATATATAAACAAACCAATACTTAAACTGATTTAAGAAAAAGGCAAAAAATAACTACTGATGTGGTGTTCTTCCTTTTTTCCAAGCATTAGGAGAAATACTACCTATGTTTCCCTTTCCTGAACATAAATGTCTAAAATCTACCTAATTCATTCTTCTTTAAAAACTTGATTGGGCCAGTTAAAATTCTAAGCTCCAAATCTGAAACGAAAAACTTCATCAACCAGAGGTCACAAACATATAGACAGATCAGAGGATTAAATCTTTGCTGAGACACATTTTGTTTGGTTCACGCTATATTTTTTACATTATTTTACTGAAATGTTCACAGAAAGCTGCAATTATAATAACAAGAGATCCCACTATCTCCCCTTTCTCTCCCAATGCTTCCACCTTACATAACTATAGTAAATCAGTTACTAAAATCAGGCAATGTACAGTGTGCCTATATAGTTCTATGTCACTTTATCACACATCTCAATTCCTGACCTGATACCACAATCAAGATAAAGATATATTCCATTATCACCAATAGCTCCCTCATACTTCTACTCTACAGACACATCCACTCCTACCTCCAACATCCCTAAACCTCAGCAACCATTAACCTGATCTCTAATTTTGTTGAGACTATTACATACACATACCAAAGGAACATTTCATGCCAAGATGGGCACGATAAAGGACAGAGATGGTGTGGACCTAACAGAAGCAGAAGATATTAAGAAGAAGTGGCAGGAATACACAGAAGAACTGTACAAAAAAGAGCTTCAAGACCCAGATAATCATGATGATGTGATCAGTGACCTAGAGCCAGACATCTTGGAATGTGAAGTCAAATGGGCCTTAGAAAGCATCACTACGAACAAAGCCAGTGGAGGTGATGGAATTCCAGTGGAGCTATTCCAAGTCCTGAAAGATGATGCTGTGAAGTACTGCACTCAATATGCCAGCAAATTTGGAAAACACAGCAGTGGCCACAAGATTGGAAAAGGTCAGTTTTCATCCCAATCCCAAAGAAAGGCAATGCCAAAGAATGCTCAAACTACCACACAATTGCACTCATCTCACATGCTAGTAAAGTAATGCTCAAAATTCTCCAAGCCAGGCTTCAGCAATATGTGAACCGTGAACTTCCTGATGTTCAAGCTGGGTTTAGAAAAGGCAGAGGAAGCAGAGATCAAATTGCCAACATCCGCTGGATCATGGAAAAAGCAAGAGTTCCAGAAAAACATCTATTTCTGCTTTATTGACTATGCCAAAGCCTTTGACTGTGTGGATCACAATAAACTATGGAAAATTCTGAAAGAGATGGGAATACCAGACCACCTGATCTGCCTCTTGAGAAATCTGTATGCAGGTCAGGAAGCAACAGTTAGAACTGGACATGGAACAACAGACTGGTTCCAAATAGGAAAAGGAGTACGTCAAGGCTGCATATTGTCACCATGTTTATTTAACTTATATGCAGAGTACATCATGAGAAATGCTGGACTGGAAGAAACACAAGTTGGAATCAAGATTGCTGGGAGAAATATCAATAACCTCAGATATGCAGATGACACGACTCTTATGGCAGAAAGTGAGGAGGGGCTAAGGAGCCTCTTGATGAAAGTGAAAGTGGAGAGTGAAAAGGTTGGCTTAAAGCTCAACATTCAGAAAACGAAGATCATGGCATCTGGTCCCATCACTACATGGGAAATAGATGGGGAAACAGTGGAAACAGTGTCAGACTTTGTTTTTCTGGGCTCCAAAATCACTGCAGATGGTGACTGCAGCCATGAAATTAAAAGACGCTTACTCCTTGGAAGGAAAGTTATGACCAACCTAGATAGCATATTCAAAAGCAGAGACATTACTTTACCAACAAAGGTTCGCCTAGTCAAGGCTATGGTCTTACCTGTGGTCATGTATGGATGTGAGAGATGGACTGTGAAGAAGGCTGAGCGCCGAAGAATTGATGCTTTTGAACTCTGGTGTTGGAGAATACTCTTGAGAGTCCCTTGGACTGCAAGAAGATCCAACCAGTCCATTCTGAAGGAGATCAATCCTGGAATTTCTTTAGAAGGAATGATGCTAAAGCTGAAACTCCAGTACTTTGGCCACCTCATGCGAAGAGTTGACTCATTGGAGAAGACTCTGATGCTGGGAGGGATTGAGGGCAGGAGGAGAAGGGGACGACAGAGGATGAGATGGCTGGATGGCATCACTGACTTGATGGGTGTGAGTCTGGGTGACCTCCGGGAGCTGGTGATGGACAGGGAGGCCTGGCATGCTGCGGTTCATGGGGTCGCAAAGAGTCGGACACGACTGAGCGACTGATCTGATCTGATCTGATTACATACACGGAAGTATACGATATGTGACCTCTGGAGACTGACTCTTTTTACTTCACATAATGCCCTTGAAATCCATCCAAATTGTGTATGTCAACAGATTTCTTGTTTTCTATTGCTGAGTAGTATTCCAAGGTATGTCACAGTTTCTTTAATCATTAATTTACTGTAGGACACTGGCTTTTTCAAGTTTTTTGCTATCACTAATAAAGCTGTCATGAACAATCATGCACAGGTTTTTGTGAAGAAATAAGTCTTCATTTCTCTGAAATAAGTGACCACACATACAATTGCTGAGTCATATGTAAGTGTAAGCTTATCTTTTTAAGAAGTTGCCAGACTATTTTTCATACTGGCTGTACCACCCCCAAAACCAATGTTTGAGAGATCCAGTTTCTCCATATCTTCATAAGCATTTACAGTTATCATAATTTATTTTAGCTGTACTCACAGATGTATAGTAATGACATCTCATCAAAGTCTTCTTTACATTTCCCTGATGTCAAGGGATCCGGAACATCCTTTTGTGTGTTTATTTGCTATCTGTGTATATCCTCTTTGGGGAAAAGCAAAATCTTTTAATTTTGATAAAATCTATTTTATTGATTAAAAATTATCATGTTTTTGGTATCATGCCTAATAACTCTTCTCCAAGCCCCAGGTCTCAAAGACGTTCTCATATATTTCTAAGTTTATAGTTTTACTTCTTATACTAATGTATACTATTTTTGAGTTAATTTCTATACAGGTATATGGTTTAGGTCAGGGTTCATATTTTTGCTTGATAGCCAATTGCTCCAGCACAATTATTAAGACTACCCTCCTTTGACTGAATTACACTTGGTATTTTAAAAATCAGTTGCCTGGCCATACTCTTGCAGAGCTCCCTATTTTGTTTCATTGATCTATGTGCCTGTGGTTCTACCAATACCACACAATCCTATTTACAGCAGTTATACGTCTTGAAGCTAAATAGAGGAATTCTTCCCACTATTTTTCTTTTTCAAAATTGTTTTTTTTAGGTATTATAGATCCTGTGCCTTTTCATGTAAGTTTTCAAATAATTTTGTCTGTATCTACAAAGCATTTTCTGAAATTTTGACACAAATGGCATTAAACTTGAATATCAACTAGGGAAGAAGTGATTACTTTGCTGAGTCTTCTAAGCCATGCACACAGTATACCTTTCCATTTATTTAGCCCTCTTTTGATTTCTTTCATCAGTCACATTGTTTTTTTAAAATTTAACCAGTGCTTTTTAAAAATGAAAGATTTACTCTAAAAATATGGATCTCTAACGTCTCTTAAAATATTAATATTTGAAGACCCAGCAAAGTTATTTGGCAACAAATGGCTAGAGATAGGTGGTATCTGCCCCTTCAGTTCCTTTTTTGAGGGAAAAATGATACGTTCCCTACTTCACCACAATTGCTCTACAAATCAACAGATGGCTACTTGTCAGCTACAATTTATCAACATGTCAGTGTTTTTTTGTCTCTGAATCTATCAAAAAATGGGAAAAGAAAACATATCAATAAAAAGGAAAACATGTGAGTCAGTTCTCATGAGGTGAATTAGAATTGCCAACATCCGTTGGATCCTTGAAAAAGCAAGCGAGTTTCATAAAAACATCTACGTCTGCTTTACTGACGACACCAAAGCCTTTGACTATGTGGATCACAACAAACTGTGGAAAATTCTTCAAGAGATGGGAATACCAGACCCACCTTAACTGACTCCTGAGAAATCTGTATATAAGTCAAGAAACAACAGTTAGAACTGGACATGGAACAACAGTTCAGTTCAGTCCCTCAGTCATGTCCGACTCTTTGTGACCCCATGGACTGCAGCATGCCAGGCCTCCCTGTCCATCACCAGCTCCCAGAATTTACTCAAACTCATGTCCACTGAGTTGGTGATGCCATCCAACCATCTCATCCTCTGTCGTCCCCTTCTCTTCCCGCCTTCAATCTTTCCCAGCATCAGGGTCTTTTCTAAGGAGTCAGTTCTAAACATCAGGTGGCCAAAGGATTGGAGTTTCAGCTTCAGCATGAGTCTTTTCAATGAATATTCAAGACTGATTTTCTTTAGGATAGACTGCTTTGATCTCCCTGCAGTCCAAGGGACTCTCAAGAGTCTTCTCCAACACCACAATTCAAAAGCATCAATTTTTCGGTGCTCAGCTTTCTTTATAGTCCAACTATCACATCCATACATGACTACTTGGAAAAATCATAGCTTTGACTAGACAGACCTTTGCTGGCAAAGTAATGTCTCTGCTTTTTAATATGCTGTCTAGGTTGGCCATAACTTTTTGTCCAAGGAGCAAGCATCTTTTAATTTCATGGCTTCAGTCACCATCTGCAGTGATTTTTGAGCCCCCCAAAATTAAGTCTATCACTGTTTCCACGTCTATTTGCCATGAAATGATGGGACCAGACGCCATGATCTTAGTTTTCTGAATGATGAGTTTTAAGCCAACTTTTTACTCCCCTCTTCACTTTCATCAAGAGGCTCTTTAGTTCTTCTTTGCTCTCTGCCATAAGGGTGGTGTCATCTGCATATCTGAGGCTATTGATATTTCTCCTTACAATCTTTATTCCAGCTTGTGCTTCATCTAGCCCAGCATTTCACATGATGTACTCTGCATATAAGTTAAATAAGCAGGGGGACAATATACAGCCTTGATGTATTCCTTTTCATATATGGAGTCAGTCGGTTGTTCCATGTCGAGTTCTAACTATTGCTTCTTCACCTCCATACAGATTTCTCACAATGCAGGTCAGGTGGTCTGGTATTCCCAGCTCTTTTAAGAATTTTTCAGAGTCTGTTGTGGTCTACACAGTCAAAGGCTTTGGCATAGTCAGTAAAGCAGAAGTAGACGTTTTTCTAGAACTCTCTTGCTTTTTCAATGATCCAGCAGATGTTGGCAATTTGATCTCTGGTTCCTCTGCCTTTTCTTAATCCAGCTTGAACATATGGAAGTTCACAGTTCACGTACTACTGATCCCTGGCTTGGAGAATTTTGAGCATTACTTTACTAGCGTGTGAGATGAGTGCAATTGCACGGTAGTTTGAGTATTCTTTGGCATTGCCTTTCTTTGGGATTGAAATGAAAACTGACCTTTTCCAGTCCTGTGGCCACTGCTGAGTTTTCCAAATTGCTGGCATACTAAGTGCAGCACTTTCAAGCATTATCTTTTAGCACCTGAAATAGCTCAACTGTAATTCCATCACCGCCACTAGCTTTGTTCATAGTGAGGCTTCCTAAGGCCCACTTGACTTCACATTCCAGGATGTCTGGCTCTAGGCTGCTGATGAGACCATCATGATCAGTTAGAACTGGACACGGAACAGCAAACTGGTTCCAAATAGGAAAAGGAGTATGTCAAGGCTATACAGTGTCACCCTGCTTATTTAACTTATATGTAGAGTATATCATGTGAAATGCTGGCCTGGATGAAGCACAAGCTGGAATCAAGACTGCTGGGAGAAATATCAATAACCACAGATATACAGATGACACTACCCTTATGGAAGAAAGCGAAGAAAAACCAAAGAGCCTCTTGATGAAAGAGAAAGGAGAATGAAAAAGTTGACTTAAAACTCAACATTTAAAAAACTAAGATCATGGCACCCAGTCCCATCACTTCATGGCAAACAGATGGGGAAACAATGGAAACAGTGACAGACTTTATTTTGGGGGTCCAAAATCACTGCAGATGGTGATTGCAGCCAAGAAATTAAAAGACACTTGCTCCTTGGAAGAAAAGTTTTGACCAACCTAGACAGCATATTAAAAAGCAGAGACATTACTTTGCCAGCAAAGGTCTGTCTAGTCAAAGCTATGGTTTTTCCAGTAGTTGTATATGGATCTGAAGGTTGGACCATAAAGACAGTTGAGCCCAGAAGTATCGATGCTTTTGAATTGTGGTGTTGGAGAAGACTCTTGAGAGTCCCTTGGACTGCAGGGAGATCCAACCAGTCCATCCAAAAGGAAATCAGTCCTGAATATTCACTCGAAGGATTGACATTGAAGCGGAAACTCCAATCCTCTGGCCACCTGATGGGAAGAAGTGACTCACTGGAAAAGACCCTGATGCTGGGAAAGATTGAAGGTGGGAGGAGAAGGGAACAATAGAAAATGAGATGGTTGGATGGGATCACTGACTCAATGGACATGAGTTTGAGCAAGCTCCAGGAGTTGGTGATGGACAGGGAGGCCTGGCATGCTGTAGTCCACTGGGTCACAAAGAGTCAGACATGACTTGAGCAACTGAACTAAACTGAACTGAATGAGGTGAATGAACCTAGAGTCTATTATACAGAGTGAAGTAAATCAGAAGAGAAAGATAAATATTATATACTAATGCATATATATGGGATCTAGAAAGATGATACTGATCAATTAATTTGTAAGGCAGCAAAGCAGAAACAGACATAGAGAACTGACTTATGGACACGCAGAGAAGGGAGGAGAGGGTAAGATGTACGGAGAGAGTATCATGGAACCTTACATTATCATATGTAAAATAGCCAATGGGAATTGCTAGATGTCTTGGGAAACTCAAACAGGGTCTCTGTATCAACCTAGAGGAGTGGGATGGGAAGGGAGATGGGAAGGAAGTTCAAGAGGGAGGGGACATACATACACCTGTGGCTGATTCATGTTGATATTTGACAGAAAACAACAAAAATTCTGTAAAGCAATTATCCCTCAATTAAAAAATACGTAAGTTTAAAAATTTTTTTTTAAATGAAAAAAAAAAAGAAAACATATCAAGCATATAGCACAATTCTAAAAAAGAGAAAACCTATACTTTTTAGAAGTAAATAAAATTCCCATTCTTTAACATGCATGACATCTTCTTCCTCTTTTGTTCTTCTGATTCCTGTAGACATTTCAAGACCGAATATCATTCCTTCAAAATAAATCATACATGTTCTCTGGCAAATTGTTACCACTAATTTAATTAATTAACAATTAATTGTTACAGTTATTTTTCTCAAATTTGGCAAATTCTGACTGTACTGACCTAAAACCACTTAGTGTCAAAAGAGTAATTCTTTTCTTGCCTGGCTTAAGATATATTACTTACACATTGGAAAGTTCTATTGTACAATAAAATTACCAAATTATCATTTTTTAAAACCATCAATATTGGCAGTTCTGCTATCATAAGGCAACTCTTTACACATCCTGTCATTTTCATGGAAGAAAAGTTTCCCTACATTGTTCATCAAAAAATATTAAATTACCATAAACTTGTAGAGTCACACAATGAGATTTTGTAACAAGGTTTCACCAACAGTATAAAAAGATAGTAAATTTTCAAACACACTATTATCATAAAGACTTGAAGAAAAATCATGGAAATGAATACCACCATCTGCTTTTCTTTAAAGTACAGGTTATTTATTTACTAAAAAAGAGTTACTAAACAAGAGTCCATAGGTGGGCTTCAGGAATACCTGAATTACCTATATATGTGCACATCAGGTTATGTGTACATGCCTTTTTCTAGGGAAAGCATCCACAGACTTGATCACCATAACTTGATCATCATTACACTGTGTAAAAGGATACTAAATTAAGTTTACATTTGAAAACAGAAGATGGGGCAGTATTGTGCGGTCAACTAAAACAAGGGTAACCGTATTATCCTAGTATGCAATATTGTTCTTTACAGCATTGGACTTTACTTTCACCACCAGATACATCCACAACTAAGTGTCATTTCTGCATTGGCCCAGACACTTCATTCTTTCTGGAGCTATTAGTAACTGCCCTCTGCTTTTCTCCAGGAGTATACTGGAATGTTCCGACCTCGGGTAGTTCATCTTCCAGTGTCATGTCTTTTTACCCTTTCATACTGTTCATGGGTTCTCATGACAAGAAAACTGGAGTGGTTTGCTATTCCCTCCTCCAGTGGACTACATTTTGTCTGAAGTCTCCTTTATGACATGTCCATTTTGGGTGGTCCTGCATGTAATGGCTCATAGCTTCATTGAGTTACACAAGCTCTTTCACCACAAGGATGTGATCCATGAATGTTCAAACTACAATACAATGGCATTCATTTTGCATGCTGGTAAAGTTATGCTTAAAACTCTTTCAAGCTAAGCTCAGTAGTACATAAATGAAGAACTTGCAGGTGTACAAGATAGGTTTAGAAAAGGTAGAGGAACCAGAGATCAAATTGCCAATATTTGTTGGATCACAGAGAAAGCAAGAGAATTCCAGAAAAACATCTACTTCTGCTTCACTGACTATGCTAACGTCTTTGATTATGTTCAGTTCAGTCACTCAGTCATGTCTGACTCTTTGTAACCCCTTGAACCGCAGCACACCAGGCCTCCCTATCCATCAACAACTGCCAGAGTCCACCCAAACCCATGTCCATTGAGGCAGTGATGCCATCCAATCATCTCATCCTCTGTCGTCCCCTTCTCCTCCTGCCCTGAATTTTTCCCAGCATCAGGGTCTTTTCAAATGAGTCAGCTCTTCGCATCAGGTGCCCAAAGTATTGGAGTTTCAGCTTCAACATCAGTCCTTCTAATGAACACCCAGTACTGATCTTTAGGATGGACTGGTTGCATCTCTTTGCAGTGCAAGGGACTCTCAAGAGTCTTCTCCAACACCACAGTGCAAAAGCATCAATTCTTCAGCGCTCAGCTTTCTTTATACTCCAACTCTCACATCCATACGTGACTACTGGAAAAACCATAGCCTTGACTAGACAGACCTTTGTTGGCAAAAAAATGTCTCTGCTTTTCAATATGCTATCTAGGTTGATCATAACTTTCCTTTCAAGGAGTAAGCGTCTTTTAATTTCACGGCTGCAATCACTATCTGCAGTGATTTTGGAGCCCAAAAAGATAAAGTCTGACACTGTTTCTACTCTTTCCCCATCTATGTGCTACAAAGTGATGTGACCAGATGACATGATCTTAGTTTTCTGAATGTTGAGCTTTAAGCCAACTTTTTCACTCTCTTCTTTCACTTTCATCAAGAGGCTCTTTAGTTCCTCTTCACTTTCTGCCATAACGGTGGTGTCATCTGCATATCTGAGGTTATTGATATTTCTCCCGGCAATCTTGATTCTAGCTTGTGCTTCCGTCACAACAAACTGTGGAAAGTTCTTAAAGATGGGAATACCAACCAGACTGCCTCACCTGTCTCCCAAGAAACTGGTATGGGGTCAAGACGCAACAGAACCGTATATGGAACAACTGACTGGCTCAAAATTGGCAAAGGAGTAGGTCAAGGCTATATATATCGTTCCCTTGTTTATATGCAGAATATATCACATGAAATGCTGGGCTGGATGAATCACAAGCTGGAATCAAGATTGCCAGAAGAAATAGCAACAATTTCAGATACACAGATGACACCACCCTAATGGCCAAAAGTGAAGAGGAACTAACGAGCCTCTTGAAGGTAGAGGACAGTGAAAAGACTGACTTAAAACTCAACACTGAAAAAAACAAAGATCACGACATCTGGTCCCATCACTTCATGGTAAATAGATGGGGGAAAAGTGTAAACAGTGACAGACTTTTTTCTTGGACTCAAAAGTCACTGCGGACAGTGACTACAGCCACAAAATTCAAAGATGCTTGCTCCCTGAAAGGAAAGCTATGACAAACTTAGATGGTGTATTAAAAAGCAGAGACATTACTTTGCTGACAAGGGTCCATATAGTCAAAGCTATGGTTTTTCCAGTAGTCATGTATGGATGTGAAGGTTGGATCCTAAAGAAGGCTTAGTGCTGAAGAATTGATGCTTTCAAATTGTAGTGCTGGAGAAGATTCTTGAGAGTCCCTTGGACAGCAAGATCAAACCAGCCAATCCTAAAGGAAATCAATCCAGAATAATCACTGCAAGGATTAATGCTGAAGCTGAGGCTCCAATACTTTGGCCACCTGATGTGAAGAGCCGACTCATTTGAAAGACCCTGATGCTAGCAAAGACTGAGGGCAGAAGGAGAAGGGGACAACAGAAGATGAGATGGTTGAATGGCATCACTGACTCAACGGACATGAGTTTGAGCAAACTCTGGGAGAAAGTGAAGGACAGGGAAACCCAGCATGTTACAGTCCATAGGATCACAAAGAGTGGGACAAGACTTAGCAATTTAACAAGAAATCGTAGAATGCCAGAATAATCCTGGTTTACTCCTATTGTCCCAACCTCTAATCCATTAAGTCCACCTTTGGCTCTCTAAAGTTGCCTGGTTTAAAAACTGAAGAGAAAATATGAATATACCTGTAAAAAGTAAAGAGACTGAGTCGCTAATCAAAAAGCTCTAGAAAAGCCCAGGGCTTCACTGGTGAATTCTACCAAGTGTTGAAGTAAGAATTAATACCAATCCTTCAGGAGAGCCTCAAAAAAATAGAAGAAAGAAGACTTTCCAACTCATTCTGATGCCAGTACTTCTCTTACTGAAACCAAAGGTATCACAAGGGAAAAAAAAAAAACACAAAAAAACTATAGACCAATATCCCTTATGAATATGGACATCAAGTCCTCAACAAAATCAAAGCAAGCAACATATATAAAGAATTTTACACCACGAGTGAGATTTATCCCAGAAATGCAACAATGATTCAACATATCATCAAATATGGTCAATGTAATATATCATATTAACAGAATACAGGAAATATACCATATGATCCTCTCAGCAGAAAAAGCATTTAACAAAACCCAACACCATTTCATGATAAAATGATAAAGGGCACCTAGAAAAATCCCACAGGTAACATCATACTTGATTGTGAAATATTGAATACTTTTCATAAGATCAAGAATAAGACAACAATGACCACCCTTAACACTTCTATTCAACGTTTTACTAAATGTTCAGATCAGATCAGTCGCTCAGTTGTGTCCGACTCTTTGTGACCCCATGAACTGCAGCACGCCAGGCCTCTCTGTCCATCACCAGCCCCCAGAGGTCACCCAGACTCACACCCATCAAGTCAGTGATGCCATCCAGCCATCTCATCCTCTGTCGTCCCCTTCTCCTCCTGCCCTCAATCCCTCCCAGCATCAGAGTCCTCTCCAATGAATCAACTCTTCGCATGAGGTGGCCAAAATACTGGAGTTTCAGCTTTAGCATCATTCCCTCTAAAGAAATTCCAGGATTGATCTCCTTCAGAATGGACTGGTTGGATCTTCTTGCAGTCCAAGGGACTCTCAAGAGTCTTCTCCAACACCACAGTTCAAAAGCATCAATTCTTCGGCGCTCAGCCCTCTTCACAGTCCATCTCTCACATCCATACATGACCACAGGAAAGACCCTAGCCTTGACTAGGCGAACCTTTGTTGGCAAAGTAATGTCTCTGCTTTTGAATATGCTATCTAGGTTGGTCATAACTTTCCTTCCAAGGAGTAAGCGTCTTTTAATTTCATGGCTGCAGTCACCATCTGTAGTGATTTTGGAGCCCAGAAAAACAAAGTCTGACACTGTTTCCACTGTTTCTCCATCTATTTCCCATGTAGTGATGGGACCAGATGCCATGATCTTCGTTGTCTGAATGTTGAGCTTTAAGCCAACCTTTTCACTCTCCACTTTCACCTTCATTAAGAGGCTTTTTAGCCCCTCCTCACTTTCTGCCATAAGAGTCATGTCATCTGCATATCTGAGGTTATTGATATTTCTCCCAGCAATCTTGATTCCAACTTGTGTTTCTTCCAGTCCAGCATTTCTCATGATGTACTCTGCATATAAGTTAAATAAACATGGTGACAATATACAGCCTTGACGGACTCCTTTTCCTATTTGGAACCAGTCTGTTGTTCCATGTCCAGTTCTAACTGTTGCTTCCTGACCTGCATACAGATTTCTCAAGAGGCAGATCAGGTGGTCTGGTATTCCCATCTCTTTCAGAATTTTCCATAGTTTATTGTGATCTACACAGTCAAAGGCTTTGGCATAGTCAATAAAGCAGAAATAGATGTTTTTCTGGAACTCTTGCTTTTTCCATGATCCACGAGATGTTGGCAATTTGATCTCTGGTTCCTCTGCCTTTTCTAAAACCAGCTTGAACATCAGGAAGTTCACGGTTCACATATTGCTGAAGCCTGGCTTGGAGAATTTTGAGCATTACTTTACTAGCATGTGAGATGAGTGCAATTGTGTGGTAGTTTGAGCATTCTTTGGCATTGCCTTTCTTTGGGATTGGGATGAAAACTGACCTTTTCCAATCTTGTGGCCACTGCTGAGTTTTCCAAATTTGCTGGCATATTGAGTGCAGCACTTTCACAGCATCATCTTTCAGGACTTGGAATAGCTCCACTGGAATTCCATCACCTCCACTAGCTTTGTTCATAGTGATGCTTTCTAAGGCCCATTTGACTTCACATTCCAAGATGTCTGGCTCTAGGTCAGTAATCACATCATCATGATTATCTGGGTCTTGAAGCTCTTTTTTGTACAGTTCTTCTGTGTATTCCTGCCACTTCTTCTTAATATCTTCTGCTTCTGTTAGGTCCACACCATCTCTGTCCTTTATCGTGCCCATCTTGGCATGAAATGTTCCTTTGGTATCTCTGATTTTCTTGAAGAGATCCCTAGTCTTTCCCATTCTGTTGTTTTCCTCTATTTCTTTGCATTGATCACTGAAGAAGGCTTTCTTATCTCTTCTTGAGATTCTTTGGAACTCTGCATTTAGATGTTTATATCTTTCCTTTTCTCCTTTGCTTTTCGCTTCTCTTCTTTTCACAGCTATTTGTAAGGCCTCCCCAGACAGCCATTTTGCTCTTTTGCATTTCTTTTCCGTGGGGATGGTCTTGATCCCTGTCTCCTGTACAATGTCACGAACCTCATTCCATAGTTCATCAGGCACTCTATCTATCAGATCTAGGCCCTTAAATCTTTCAAGCCAGGGCATTTAGGCAAGCAAAAGAGATTAAGTGAAAAGAAAAAGGAATAAAAGGCATTCAGACTAAAAAGGAAGAAGTTAAAAGTATCCTTTTTTTGTAAATAACATGATCTTATACATAAAACACAAAAAAACTAATAAACAAGTTCAGTAAGGTTGTAAGATATAAGAAACATATACAAAAATGAATTCTATATACTAGAATCCAAACTAAATCCAAAATGATACTAAAAAAATTACATATTACAATAACATCAAAGGAATAAAATGTTTATGAGTAAGTTTAGCCAAGGAGACAAAAGATGTGTAAACAAACTATAAAACATTGCTTTAAGAAATATAAAAACATAATTCATGAGTAAGACTTAACGTTGTTAAGATGAAAATAATTCCCAAACAGATATACAGATTCAGTGCAATTCTCATCAAAACTCCCAACTGCCCTCTTTGCAGAAATAGACAAGCTGATCCAAAATATATATGGGAAGTATGAGTGACCCAGAACAGCCCAAACAATCTTAAAAAGAAGAATGAAATTGAAGGACTCACATTTCACAATTTTCAAACTTACTACAAAGTAAGTAAGTTTGAAACTTACTTCACCACATAAAGGCAATGTGGTGCTGGTATAAGAAGCAACATATAGATGAATGTAACAACTCAGAACCCAGGAAAAAACCCAAATATCTATGCTCAACTGACTTTCAATAAGTGTGCCAAGACCATTCAATGGGGAAAAAACCATCTTTTCAACAAGTGGTTCTAGGATCACTGGATATACACATGCATTCACATGTAAAGTAATGAAGTTTGACCCCCCCCTACTTTACAGCTTATACCAAAATTAACTCCAAATGGATAAAGAAGAAAATATGTATAAATGTTGGTGACTATAGACTAGGTAATAGTTTAACTCTTACAACTCAATAAGAAGGAAGTAACTGAATTTCAAATGGATACAAAATCTGAACAGACATTTATCCAAAGATGATATACACATGATCAACAAGCAAATGAACAGATGCTATCAGAGAAGAACTTTTCTATCAGAGAAGTGCAAATCAGTACTACAATGAGACTACTCTATACCAACTGGTATGATCAGAATCAAAAAGAAGGGGAGGGACTTGACTGGTGGTTCACTTGTTAAGAGTCTGCCTTGCAGTGCAGGGGATGCAGGTCCAGTCTCTGGTCAAGGAACTAGGATCTCACAAGTTATGGAGCAGCTCTGGAGACCACATGCCACAGTAGAGAGTCCAAACATCACAGGACGCAAATAAGACCCAAAACAGCCAAATAAATACATTTGGGGGGGGTGGGGGGAGAGGGGGGATCTTTAAAAAAAAAGAAGGGAGAATGTCATGTTGGTGAGGACATGTAGAAATTGGAACCCTTATACACTGCTGATAGGAAGGCAGAATGGTACAGTCACTATTGAAAACAATTTCGCAGTTCCTCAAAAACTTCTACATAAAGTTACCTTATAATCCAGTAGTTCCACTCCTAGATGCATATCCAAAAGAATTTAAGAGTTATGTTGAGTGCAAAAACTTGTGTGCAAATGTTCACAGCAGTGTTATTTATAACAGCCAAAAATGAATAAACCTAAATGTGTATCAGTGAACGAATAAAATGTGGTATATCCATACAGTGGAATATTATTCAGCTATTAAGAATCAAGTACTGATATATGCTACAATATGAATAAACCTTGAAAACATTATGCCAAGTTCATTTTCAGACTCAAAAGGCCACAAATTACATGATTCCATTTCTATTAAAGTCTCAAAATGGGCAAATTCACACAAACAGAAAGATTAGCATTTGCCAGGAGCTGTGGGGAGGAGGAATGGGGAGCAACTGCTAACAGTGAACCTCGGGCTATAAATGACACTCTTAGGCGTAATTTGAATGGGGTCTGAAGATTAGATAGTGGTAATGGCACAATAACTTTCTGATTTTGATGACTATATTGAGTTGTGCAGGAGAACATGCTTGTCTGTAGGAAATTCAAGGGAAATGGGACATCATACTTGCAACTCTCAAATGATTCCAGAAAAATAATTACTTATATTGTTCTTGCAACATTTCTGTAAATGCACTACTGTTTCAACTAAAATGAGTTTGTGCAACCAAAAGTAAGTAACTTAAAAAACAGCAAACTCATCTGATTACATAGGAAGAAAAGTGAACTATGACCTCATCAATTTACTTTGACTATCTCCTTAATGAATGCATAATTCTAATCATACATATCTTGGGCTGATCTAAAATGATCAATAAACTAAATTTTAACACATTAATTTTACAAATATGGACATGCCACATATCCAAGGTTAAACTGTAGCATGTAATTCCTTGGCTCTTTTTCACCCTCACTCCCTTTAGAGTTCATAGTATGTCAACAAAGTTAAGTATGATAAATAGTTATGGAAACCACGGGTTAACTTAGTTTACACAGATCATCCTCACCAAAAAAGCCACATGATCTACCAAGTTCACTATCTTCACTGATAAACTGAATTGTTTGTCAAGTATCAATTTTGTTTACTTTTGGGGTTAAATCTGGCCACACTATAAACAACTGACAATCATCTATTTCTATGTTTACTTATGTCCTAAGACCATTACGGAATCAAGTGAGTCAACGCTTTAAGAATATTTAAAGTGTTGTCTAGAGTTGATTTTTAATAGCTTTCATTTCCCAATTATTGTTCTTACAGTTTAATTTACAGAGTATTTGGCCAGAGTAGAGACTAGAAAATGTAATGCTATTTAAATTTAATCTTATTGCCTAGATTTCTGCGCATTGGGAGGCATAAACTAAAACTAAAAAGAGTAGGGATTACAAGTTCTAATGCTGGCTTTACCAGACATTTGTTATAACCATGTGAATCAAAAGAGAGGAAAAACTACAGGATCTAGTAATTCAGTAAGTACTGATATTAGCAAAGAACAAATAATGCAATTCAGGAACAGCTGCATGTCTGTTTCTTCTCATAATTACTTAAATATGTTAAGAAACGGAAAGAAAGTACCTAAAACCTAATATTGACTCCTCAAAAAAACAGGAAGCTGTACAAACTATCTCCAAAATCATTTGTTGTTTCATCTGAATGCAAGACTTAAACTCTCTGGAGATGAGAGTTTAATGATATTAAACTCTATAGTCAACCAAGCCTATATCAAACTAAGTAGCAGATTAGAATTAAATTCAATAAACAGTCTAGTTTATTACTTAATACATACTGGATAACAGAGGTAACTAAGATTCATTTCCTACCCTTAGTGGATTTCGTCTAATAGAAAAGAAATAAGATTCACAAGAAATAAGAGAAATGCCTCTTATACAACATCCATCCAGAGATCAGAACTCAAACTAGAGAATATAGCTTTTCAAATTTTTTCATGTTTATGTATGAACATAAATCCAGGATTCCTTAAAAATAGAAAAATTCAGTTATTTTATATGCTTCCCTGGTGGCTCAAGTGGTAGAATCCACCTGTAATTTAGGAGACCCAGGTTCAATCCCTAGGTTGGGAAGATCTTCTGCAGAAGGGAATGGCTACCCACTCTGGTATTCTTACCTGGAGAATTCTATAGAGAGAGAAGCCTAGTGGGCTTTATTATAAGTTATTTTATAAATCCTTTAAATTTTTACATCATTCATGTCAATGTGCACACTTAAAAATCACCATTTTTAATGAGCTGCAGATATTCCATTGTAAAGACGTATCAAAATTTACCCAACCAATTCCCTGTAAATATATGCTCATGTTTTTTTAAATTGAGGTACAGGGGAAATCAGAGAAAACAAGTAAAGCTAACATTATTAACAGCTGTACATTTACTGAAGATGCTCTATAAATCCAGTCTAGGAGTTCATCTCCAAGAAATGTGGGTTTTGTGAAGTATCTAATAGAGGTATTCCAGTTAATTTATCAATCACACCATATCACCCCCTCACACACATACACACACACACAGACCCACTTGAAAGGAACTTGAGATTCTTATAGAATATATATTGCTCCTGTTGTTCTAAACACTGCAGTTATTGTGTCACTAAGCACAGAAACACCATCACAAATGTCCAGAAAACAAGGCTCAATGTCCTGATATCCCTCTTCTACCCCCGACCCCTGCAAATGCCCTACTCTAGACCCTAGTATCACTTTTATCCCCAAAATGTTTGCACTGACTCTGACTTTCATCTCTGTCCACTCCAAACAATCCTACATAATATTCCTATGTAAAACTTCCTAAAGCAAAATATAACCTCCCTGACTGAAAAACCCCTAATCCCAGTTATTAGAGAATACTGCCAATTTATTATTAACACTTCTGCAGCTCAGTGTGGATGATGCAGCCACTGATTCATCTTCCAATCTTAATTACTACTTTTTTTCAAATACTGGACAAATTCTTTGAAAAGCCCCCGAATTCCTATCCTATTATATACACTGTTCTCTCACCTGAAATGCACGTCAAAGAGCATCTATTTACAGACAGAGAATCACAGAACTGGAAGGGATACTGGGAATATTTTAGTTCAATATTCACCTTAATTGCAAACTAGGAACTTCTATCATTCACCCAAGAGCCCAAAAAACTCCCATGCCCTCACACAGCATTCACTCTAGTCTGCTCAAGACCAATCCAGTGGTTGAGATTTCCAAGCCTCATTTGCAGAGATCATGCTCTGGGAATACGGCTTAGGGTTAGACCTTTTTTTAAATAAATAAATAAATAAGCACTTCAGGTTATTCCGAGTAAACTACAGGGAAAAAGAAGACATGTAAGTATACGTAACCTTCTAGCACTGAGAACATCATCTGACATTTTCCATTTCTGTCCCCATTTTAGAACCTCCAAAAATCAGATACTCACCGCTACTTGTGCTGAATCCATAAATCTCAGTCCAAAATAGTCGCTTTCAATAAGGTCCAAGTGGTACATAATCTGATCAAATAGCTCTTGTCCTTTGGCTTTTTTCTGAAATGGCAAGAAAATAAATCAGTGAGTGGCTGATAAGATCAACAAGCCTGCACTGAAGATAGTTTTAATTACACAAGAGCTCTTAAAAGAAATATTAATTGCAACACCAAAAGCATAACCATGTGCCAGGGTCCAGCCCCGGCTGATCCAGGGTCTTCGGAGGGTGGACGGCGTAGGCGACTCATTTACATATCAATTAGAGACATTAAGAGTAATTAAAGGATAGCTCAGTAGGAGTATTCAGAGAATAGAAGAGGCTGAGTAGCTTGGTTTATGCGGGAGACCAATAAAACTTCAAGACAAGAAATTTGCACCACTTGTGTAGGCCACAGGCACCCGCTCAGGCACCCGCTCAGGCGCCCGCTCGAATAGCGGAAAGTGCCCCACCTTAGGCACTTTCTCGAGTGGGTCTTAGAAGCTCAGGCATGATTAGCAAGCTTGGTGGGTTCTGCGCTCCAGATGGAAACTTCAGCCAGAAATGGAAATTGAGAGAAAGAATGGCATGGGGAGACCAAGCTCTGGTGAGCAAGGCCCATAGCTTTATTTTCAACAGGGGCTTTTATACCCTAAGTTACACATAGAGGATAACAGGGGATGTGAAATCATGCAAAGCCAGCAGTCTTTAATCCTGATCAAAAACCAGGGTTTCTTTCCTGCAAATTTATAGTGTACAAATGGTTCAGGTGATTTACATCGTCTTCTGGCCAGAAGGCCTATTAACACTTTATGACTCTTGACAAAGGATTGTCAACTGCAAGACTTATTTTCTCTAAGAGTAATTATTTTAAGGTTTGGCGCCATCTTTATCTGTAGGTGTTAGATAAACTTGCATTCCTATAAGGAGGAGGCCCAGTGGGTTTACAACAAAGAAAAGAATTTATTACCTTATGGGTCTAAAGTTACTAGCACCAAGGCCACTACTTATTTTTTCTACAAACCAACTATACACATTCAAGGATACAAAACAGGGGATGTGAAAACTTGGCAAAAAGCATTGGTTCATTAATGAACTAGTTTTTATTTTGACAGTTTTTAACTCTCTGAGAGGCTGTAAGCTATTTGAATATCTTAAGCTTCCCCTGCCTCTCGGGGCTGAGACTGCAAACAATCGTATGCATAGCTATAGGAGTCCCGGTAAACTTGTCAGGCCAGTTAGAGAGCTATCTGAGGGGTTTGGATTTGAACACTCCTAATGCCCAGGAACTTTATTGATTGGAGCTGTAAGTTAATTCTTTATTAGAGAGAGCGAGATGGTGGTGGGGGACAGCCCCCAGTAAAGTCAGAGGTGAGAGCACAAAGCAATAAAGTAGGCAGACTCTGGTTTTTTGGGGGTAGATGCTCGAGAATATCCGGAGGGACTCCTGAGGCTTGATCTCGCCTTCGCGTCTGCCAAGCCTCCTTCCTCATGACCTTTGTCACGAGTGGAGCGCCTCTCCGCAGCAGCTCCCGACAACCATGTAGCAGGTAATGGGGAAGACACTATGGTTCTCCGATAAGCCGTTTAAGACCAGAAAAGAGTTTGTGATCTACTATTTGCTTTCCTGGACAGTACTACTGCCTATCAACCAACAAGTATTACTTTCTACACCTAACATTTAATGTAAGGAGAAACTCTTGTTTTATCTTTTCAATTTTTAGGATCCTTATTTTAAAGGAGCTTTATAATGTAGCTGGAAAGAGAAAACAAGAAAACTTAGAACACTTAAGCACCAACCATGTGAAACTAACTGTATTTGCCGAAGAGAAGAGTCATTGAAACTAGAATCGTCAGTGAAGACATGAAGATCAGCCTTAAACTGGACTTGAATGTAGTGGGAAATAACAAAAGCAGAAATGGAAGGTGGGAGGGAAAGCAGACAACAGTAAACTACTGAGATCAATAAGATGTCACCAAACTGGAGGGAGTCGAGGTGATAAAGAAACTTGCGTGGAAAAAGCAGGTTGTAAAGTATGATCTCAGGACCTCTGAGGGATCCCCACACAAAAGATCCACATGGTCCCAGGATTCTCCTCATATATACCCTCAATCAAAACATATTGCAAAAGAGTGTATTATAACAGCACGTAAGAGAATCTAAGTACAGTCTATTAAATCAGGCATTAAAGAAATTTGCAAACACTATTCTCACTAAATTTCTGTGTTGTTCAGTAAGACTCTTCATATAAATGTTACTTCTGTTAAGCTACAAAAGGTATATATTGCTATTTTTAAATTAATCAGTAAAGTTTTTATTTTTGGCTGTACCATGTGGCATGTGGGATCACAGTTCCCTGACCAGGGATGGAACCTGTGCCCCCTACATTGGAAGCATGGAGTCTTAACCACTGGACCACCAGATCAGTCCACAATTTTTCAGCTGTAATTTTTAATTGTTAACTATCCACAAATATCTCTTACCCCCGCCCAAGGTAAGAGAAACCCAAGTAAGACGGTAGGTCTTGCAAGAGGGCATCAGAGGGCAAATACACTGAAACCATACTCACAGAAAACTAGTCAATCTAATCACACCAGGACCACACCCTTGTCTAACTCAATGAAATTAAGCCATGCCCGTGGGGCAACCCAGGATGGGCGGGTCATGGTGGAGGGATCTGACAGGGTGTGGTCCGCTGGAGAAGGGAATGGCAAACCACTTCAGTATTCTTGCCTTGAAAACCCGATGAACAGTATGAAAAGGCAAAATGATAGGATACTGAAAGAGAAACTCCCCAGGTCAGTAGGGGCCCAATATGCTACTGGAGATCAGTGGAGAAATAACTCCAGAAATAATGAAGGGATGGAACCAAAGCAGAAAGAATACCCAGCTGTAGATGTGTCTGGTGATAGAAGCAAAGTCCCATGCTATAAAGAGCAATACTGCATAGGAACCTGGAATGTCAGGTCCATGAATCAAGGCAAATTGGAAGTGGTCAAACAAGAGATGGCAAGAGTGAATGTTGACATTCTAGGAATTAGCGAACTAAAATGGACTGGAATGGGTGAATTTAACTCAGAGGACCATTATATCTACTACTGTGGGCAGGAATCCCTCAGAAGAAATGGAGTGGCCATCATGGTCAACAAAAGAGTCCGAAATGCACTACTTGGATGCAATCTCAAAAACGACAGAATGATCTCTGTTCGTTTCCAAGGCAAACCATTCAATGTCACAGTAATCCAAATCTATGCCCCAACCAGCAACGCTGAAGAAGCTGAAGTTGAACGGTTCTATGAAGACCTACAAGACCTTTTAGAACTAACACCCAAAAAAGATGTCCTTTTCATTATAGGGGACTGGAATGCAAAAGTAGGAAGTCAAGAAACACCTGGAGTAACAGGCAAATTTGGCCTTGGAATACGGAATGAAGCAGGGCAAAGACTAACAGAGTTTTGCCAAGAAAATGCACTGGTCATAGCAAATACCCTCTTCCAACAACACAAGAGAAGACTCTATACATGGACATCACCAGATGGTCAACACCGAAATCAGATCGATTATATTCTTTGCAGCCAAAGATGGAGAAGCTCTATACAATCAGCAAAAACAAGACCAGGAGCTGACTGTGGCTCAGACCATGAGGTCCTTATTGCCAAATTCAGACTGAAATTGAAGAAAGTAGGGAAAACCACTAGACCATTCAGGTATGACCTAAATCAAATCCTCACTGTTGCTTCCTGACCTGCATACAGATTTCTCAAGAGGCAGATCAGGTGGTCTGGTATTCCCATCTCTTTCAGAATTTTCCACAGTTTATTGTGATCCACACAGTCAAAGGCTTTGGCATAGTCAATAAAGCAGAAATAGATGTTTTTCTGGAACTCTCTTGCTTTTTCCATGATCCAGCGGATGTTGGCAATTTGATCTCTGCTTCCTCTGCCTTTTCTAAAATCAGCTTGAACATCTGGAAGTTCACAGTTCACATACTGCTGAAGCCTGGCTTGGAGAATTTTGAGCATTACTTTACTAGCCTGTGAGATGAGTGCAACTGTGCGGTAGTTTGAGCATTCTTTGGCATTGCCTTTCTTTGGGATTGGAATAAAAACTGACCTTTTCCAGTCCTGTGGCCACTGCTGAGTTTTCCAAATTTGCTGGCACATTGAGTGCAGCACTTTCACAGCAAGCCATTTCAGGATCTGAAATGGCTCCACTAGAATTCCATCACCTTCACTAGCTTTGTTCGTAGTGATCCTTTCTAAGGCCCACTTGACTTCACATTCCAGGATGTCTGGCTCTAGGTCAGTGATCACACCATTGTGATTATCTTGGTCGTGAAGATCTTTTTTTGTACAGTTCTTCTGTGTATTCCTGCCCAAGCTTGTGCCAGGTCCAGAACACTAGGTTGGGACTGAGGTGACGCGATTGAGAAGGTCCGAGAGGAGGTGTTGTCTCCACTGCACAGAGGTGGGCCTGAGGTTCGGCGCCTCCCACGGTGCCTGGTGTCAGGCACTGGAGCACACCGCAGCACAGGCATCCGCCCACCTCTCCAGCACTCCGCTCCCCCTGTGCCTAGAAGTTCGATGGTGGTGGCAGCATTGAGGGACCCGCCTCAGGGTAGTATGACAAGAGGAGCTACTCCACATTCAAGGTCAGGAGGGGCGGCAGTGAGGAGATACCCCTGGTCCAAGGTAAGGAACAGCGGCTGCGCTTTGCTGGAGCAGCTGTTAAGAGACATCCCACGTCCAAGGTAAGAGAAACGGAAGTAAGACGGTAGGTGTTGCAAGAGGGCATCAGAGGGCAAACACACCGAAACCATAATCACAGGAAACTAGTCAATCTAATCACACTAGGACCACAGCCTTGTCCAACTCAATGAAACTAAGCCATGTAGGTCATGGTGGAGAGGACTGATAGAATGTGGTCCACTGGAGAAAGGAGTGGCAAACCACTTCAGTATCCTTGCCTTGAGAACCCCATGAACAGTATGAAAAGGCAAAATGATAGAATACTGAAAGAGGAACACCCCAGGTCAGTAGGTGCCCAATATACTACTGGAGATCAGTGGAGAAATCACTCCAGAAAGAATGAAGGGATGGAGCCAAAGCAAAAAGAATACCCAGTTGTGGATGTGACTGGTGATTGAAGCAAGGTTCGATGCTGTTAAAGAGCAATATTGCATAGGAAGCTGGAAAGTTAGGTCCATGAATCAAGGCAAATTGGAAGTGGTCAAACAGGAGACGGCAAGAGTGAACGTCGACATTCTAGGAATCAGCGAACTAAAATGCACTGGAATGGGTGAATTTAAATCAGATGACCATTATATCTACTACTGTGGGCAGGAATCCCTTAGAAGAAATGGAGTAGCCATCATGGTCAACAAAAGAGTCCGAAATGCAGTACTTGGATGCAATCTCAAAAACGACAGAATGATCTCTGTTCGTTTCCAAGGCAAACCATTCAGTATCACAGTAATTCAAGTCTATGCCCCAACCAGTAACGCTGAAGAAGCTGAAGATATTCCAGATCCTGAAAGATGATGCTGTGAAAGTGCTGCACTCAATATGCCAGCAAATTTGGAAAACTCAGCAGTGGCCACAGGACTGGAAAAGGTCAGTTTTTATTCCAATCCCAAAGAAAGGCAATGCCAAAGAATGCTCAAACTACCGCACAGTTGCACTCATCTCACAGGCTAGTAAAGTAATGCTCAAAATTCTCCAAGCCAGGCTTCAGCAGTATGTGAACTGTGAACTTCCAGATGTTCAAGCTGGTTTTAGAAAAGGCAGAGGAAGCAGAGATCAAATTGCCAACATCCACTGGATCATGGAAAAAGCAAGAGAGTTCCAGAAAAACATCTATTTCTGCTTTATTGACTATGCCAAAGCCTTTGACTGTGTGGATCACAATAAACTGTGGAAAATTCTGAAAGAGATGGGAATACCAGACCACCTGATCTGCCTCTTGAGAAATCTGTATGCAGGTCAGGAAGCAACAGTTAGAACTGGACATGGAACAACAGATTGGCTCCAAATAGGAAAAGGAGTTCATCAAGGTTGTATACTGTCACCCTTTTTATTTAACTTCTATGCAGGGTCCATCATGAGAAATGTTGGACTGGAAGAACCACAAGTTGGAATCAAGATTGCTGGGAGAAATATCAATAACCTGAGATATGCAGATGACACCACCCTTATGGCAGAAAGTGAAGAGGAACTAAAAAGCCTCTTGATGAAAGTGAAAGTGGAGAGTGAAAAAGTTGGCTTAAAGCTCAACATTCAGAAAACAAAGATCATGGCATCCGGTCCCATCACTTCATGGGAAATAGATGGGGAAACAGTGGAAACAGTGTCAGACTTTATTTTTGGGGGCTCCAAAATCACTACAGATGGTGACTGTAGCCATGAAATTAAAAGACGCTTACTCCTTGGAAGGAAAGTTATGATCAACCTAAATCACATATTCAAACGCAGAGACATTATTTTGCCAACAAAGGTTCGTCTAGTCAAGGCTATCGTTTTTCCTGTGGTCATGTATGGATGTGAGAGTTGGACTGTGAAGAAGGCTGAGCGCTGAAGAATTGATGCTTTTGAACTGTGGTGTTGGAGAAGACTCTTGAGAGTCCCTTGGACTGCAAGGAGATCCAACCAGTCCATTCTGAAGGAGATCAGCCCTGTGTCTTCTTTGGAAGGAATGATGCCAAAACTGAAACTCCAGTACTTTGGCCACCTTGTGTGAAGAGCTGACTCATTGGAAAAGACTCTTATGTTGGGAGGGATTGGGGGCAAGAGGAGAAGGGGACGACAGAGGATGAGATGGCTCGTTGGCATCACTGACTCGATGGACCTGAGTCTGGGTGAACTCCGAGAGTTGGTGATGGACAGGGAGGCCTGGCATGCTGCGATTCATGGGGTCGCAAGGAGTTGGACACAACTGAGCGACTGATCTGATCTGACGAAGACTTACAAGATCTTTTAAAACTTACACCCAAAAAAGATGTACTTTTCATTATAGGGGACCTGAATGTGTAAGTAGGAAATCAAGAAACACCTGCAGTAACAGGCAAATTTGGCCTTGGAATACAGAATGAAGCAGGGCAAAGGCTAATAGAATTTTGCCAAGAGAATGCACTGGTCATAGCAAACACCCTCTTCCAACAACACAAGAGAAGACTCTACACATGCACATCACCAGATGGTCAACACCGAAATCAGACTGATTATATTCTTTGCAGCCAAAGATGGAGGAGCTCTATACAGTCAGCAAAAACAAGACCAGGAACTGACTGTGGCTCAGATCATGAGCTCCTTATTGCCATATTCAGATTTAATTGAAGAAAGTAGGGAAAACTACTAGACCATTCAAGTATGACCTAAATCAAATCCCTTATGATTATACAGTGGAAGTGAGAAATAGATTTAAGGGCCTAGATCTGATAGATAGAGTGCCCAATGAACTATGGACAGAGGTTCGTGACATTATACAGGAGACAGGGATCAAGGCCATCCCCATGGAAAAGAAATGCAAAAAAGCAAAATGGCTGTCTGGGGAGGTCTTACAAATAGCTGTGAAAAGAAGAGAAGCGATAAGCAAAGGAGAAAAGGAAAGACATAAGCACCTGAATGCAGAGTTCCAAAGAATCTCAAGAAGAGATAAGAAAGCCTTCCTCAGCGATCAATGCAAAGAAATAAGAGGAAAACAACAGAATGGGAAAGACTAGAAATCTCTTCAAGAAAATTAGAGATACCAAGAGAACATTTCATGCAAATATGGGCTCGATAAAGGACAGAAATGGTATGGACCTAACAGAAACAGAAGATTAAGAAGAATGGATGTCAAACACAACTCTGACACTTAATGGAGACAGCATCAGACTCCATGGGTTAAGCTCAGTCCCACAAGACTGCCCCTACTTCAGATGCCAGTCACAGTCCAGGCTATTACTGGTGCTTCTGACCAACTGGCTATTAAATGGGTTCTCATGACCCCCTCCTTGGCTTCAATTAATTTGCTAGAATAGTTCACAGAGTTCAGGAATAAATTTACTCACCAGATTTACAGTTTATTACAAAGGATATCAGCAGAGACAAATTAACAGCCAGATGAGAGGATACACAGGTCAAGGTACCAAACACAAGAGCTCCTGTCCCAGTGGAATTTGAGACCAAGCACGTGGAAGCGTTCTGCTTCACCAACCCAGAAGTTCTCCAAACTTGTCCTTTGGGGTTTTTATGGAGGCCTCATTAATTAGGCATGATGGATTAAATCACTGGTCACTGGTGACTGAATACAATTTTTGGCCCCTCTTCCCTTCCAGCTGGTCTAGGGGTAGCTGCTGCTGCTGCTGCTGCTGCGTCGCTTCAGTCGTGTCCGACTCTGTGCGACCCCACAGGCAGAAGCTCACCAGGCTCCCCCGTCCCTGGGATTCTCCAGGCAAGAATACTGGAGTGGGTTGCCATTTCCTTCTCCAATGCATGAAAGTGAAAAAAGTGAAAGTGAAGTCGCTCAGTCGTGTCCGACTCTTAGCGACCCCATGGACTGGAGCCTACCAGGATCCTCTGTCCATGGGATTTTAGTGGGTGCCAAAGTTCCAACCTTCTAATCACCTGGTTAGTTCCCCTAGCAACCAGCCACCATCAGCTGGTTACTGAAGGGCTTTCCAAGTCATAGCATTAACGTATCAAAAACACTTTGGGGACTCTTATCACAGAAAATTCCAAGAGTTTTAGGAGTTCTGTGCCAGAAACAAGACGAAGATTAAATATATGTTTATGGTAAATCACAATACTACAGTTGTCTTTGATCCACTCTGAGTTAATATTTTGGGCTTCCCTAGTGGCTCAGTGGTAAAGAACCCAACTGCCAATGCAGGGGACGTAGGTTCGGTCTCTGGGACAGGAAGAGCCCCCAGAGAAGGAAATGGCAACCCACTCCAGTATTCTTGCCTGGGAAATCCCACGGACAGAGAAGCCTGGCGGGCAACACTCCACAGGGTCGCAAAAGAACTGGACACATCTTAGGGACTAAACAACAACAACAACAGAAGCATCAACAGCAACAACAACAAGCATCTTCGTCTTGTTTCTGGCACAGAACTCCTAAAACTCTTGGAATTTTCTGTGATAAGAGTCCCCAAAGTGTTTTTGATACGTTAATGCTGTTGATACGTTTAACTCTTTTGCATGTGGTTATTCAAATTTCCCAGCACCACTTGCTAAAAAGACTCTTGCCCACTGAATGGTGTTAGCATCTTTGTGGAAAATCATTTGGCCATATATTTGAAGGTTTATTTCTACACTCTGTAATTTGCTCCACTGATCTGTATGTCTGTTCATATCCCAGAACCACACTGTTTTGATTACTATAGCTTGATATTAAGTTTTCAAATCAAGATATGTGAGGGCAATCTTTCCCTTCTTTTTCAAGACTCTTCTGGATATTTGGAATTTCATAAGATTCCATATAAATTTAGAATAGTCTGTCCTATGTCTTAAAAAAATGTTATTGGAATTTTGATAGGGATTGCACTGAATCTACAGATCACTTTGGGCAGCACTGTCCTCTTAATAACATTAAATCTTTCAATCCATAGACATGGGCTATCTTTCCATGTATTTAGATACTCTTTTCATTTCTCTTAGTAATGTTTTGAACTTTTCAGTGTACATGTTTTTTGCCTCCTTGGTCAAATTTATTCCTAAGTATTTTCTTCTCCTTGATGCTACAGTAAAGGAATTATTGTCTTAATTTTATCTTTGGATTGCTCATTACTAGTGTATAGAAGGGCACTTGACTTCTGTTGCTTGATTTTGTATCCCGCAACACTGTTGAATTCTTTTATTAACTCTAATGGTTTTACTGTGGAATCTTTAAGGTTTTCCACTTGTAGGATCATATCATCTCAAACAGAGGTAATTTTACTTCTTCCCTTAGAATTCAGATGCCTATTATTTCTTTTTTCTGCCTAGCCTAGCTGCTTTAGCTAGAACTTCCAATATTATGCTGAATTAAAGTGCTAAAAGCAGGCAACCTTGTTCTAGTCTTAGGGAAAAAGAAACTTCTTTTATCTTCCATTTCTTAACTTCTCTCTTAAGCTTCTTATTTTGCTTATATTCCTTCCTCTTATGAGAAGAGTTTCTAAATATGATCTTCCAACTCACTAATTTGTCCTTTATCTTAGATTTGTCTCCTTATTTTGGCCATAGTCATCAGGATTAATAAACTTCTCTGGATTATGTATAATAAAAGAACGGGCTCAACCCTAGTCTGTCAGCTCCATTTTAGCTATGAGAAATTAGTAGAGGTGTAGATGAGTTCTAGAGGAAAGTTCCAAGAATCAGAAAACCAGAGTCAATCACTTCCCATTCAACAAACAACTTTTCAGATCAGTGATTCACACCCATTCCAAAGGAAAAGGTAGTATAACACTGAAAAGGATATCTTTTCATTACAATATATCACTCCCTAAGAGTTTGATGGAAGAGGGATAGGGAATTTAGGCTAAGAAATTTTAGAGGTGAAGACTTACAGAGTTAGAGAACTTTGGGGAGTGCTATCATGATTTATTCTTGAGGACACAGTCAGGAGGCAGATGTAATATTAAGATAACAATGGAGGTGAAGATTAAGACATGAATTCAAATATTTGAACATATTTGTTCTACTAACATGGTGGAAAGGAGATATATGGACAAAGGAAGGGAAGCAATAACTGTTACTGGAAATGACAAAGAAAGCTTTTGATTTTAAATCATACTTACAATCACTAAGTCCCAGAGCAGTGCTAACAAACTTAAATAGAAAATACCAATTATGCAAAAAAAAATTTGCAAATCACAATGATCCTGAAAGGAATACAAAGTATTTCTAAGTTAAATCAGGAAGTCACAGAAACATCCCACTGCATTTACTTATCTGGTACCAAACTTACATACTTTCATTATCTTCATTTTAAGGTGCATTTCTAGAACCAATTTCATATTCCATCAACGTTCTTTATTTGCTTCAAAGACCAAAGGGGAGCCAGGCTCCCTTATTTGGCTCCCTTCTAATTCTGCCAAAGCATCACCTGCCAGCCTCATGAAACAAAGGGGTTGTGTTTTGAGAAAAGAGAGAATGAGCTTCTGCCAGCTGGGTGGCTGCCTTCTCAGAATAAAAATCTTTTGAAGGGTATGTATTAACTCCTTAACAAAGGCTAATTATGGGCCAACCAATAGTCAACATAAAGCATCTGTAGGTTCCTAACATTAGTAACACTTAATTTAACAGAAATCCATCATCTCAAAATGTAAACCTCCCAAACATCTTAATCTAAAATTCAGGGATAGCATGAATATTTTTAAAACTTTCATCTGCAGTCTAGTCAGCATGAAAAAGAACTATCCTGTTGGGACTTCCCTGGTGGTCCACTGTTTAAGAATACACTCTGCAAATCAGGGGACAAGGACTCAACTTCTGCTACTGGAACTAAGATACTACATGCCGCAGATCGTAAGTCCACGCGCCACAACTACCGAGCCTGCCTGCCACAACGAGACAGTCTGTGCGCCACAATAAAAGATTTCACGTGCCACAACTAAGACCCAAGGCAGCCAAATAAATAAGTAACTTTTTAAAAAAAGAACCATAATGTTTCATATAAGTTAAGTCTCAGACAAGAAGTAAATAAGCTAACTGCAGTATGCTGATCTCAGATTTCGGATTCTCAGTTCAGTTCAGTCACTCAGTCATGTCCCAACTCTTTGCGACCCTATGACTGTAGCACGCCAGACTTCCCTGTCCCTCACCAACGCCCGGAGCATACTCAAACTCACGTCCATCGAGTGAGTGATGCCATCCAATCATCTCATCCTATGTCATCCTTTTCTCCTCCCACTTTAAATCTTTCCCAGGATCAGAGTCTTTTCAAATTAGTCAGCTCTTTGCATCAGGTGGCCAATGGACTGGAGTTTCAGCTTCAGCATCAGTCCTTCCAATGAAAATTCAGGACTGATTTCCTTTAGGATTGACTGGTTGGATCTTCTTGCAGTCCAAGGGACTCTCAAGAGTCTTCTCCAACACCATAGTTCAAAAGCATCAATTCTTTGGTGCTCAGCTTTCTTTATAGTCCAACTCTCACATCCATACACAACTACTGGAAAAACCATAGCTTTGACTAAACGGACCTTTGTTGGCAAAGTAAAGGCTCTGCTTTTTAATATGCTGTCTAGGTTGGTCATAGTTTTTCTTCCAAGGAGCATGTGTCTTTTAATTTCATGGCTGCAGTCACCATCTGTAGTGATTTTGGAGCCCAAAAAGATAAAGTCCGTCACTGTTTCCATTGTTTGCGCAACTATTTGCCACAAAGTGATGAGACCAGATGCTATGATCTTAGTTTTCTGAATGTTGAGTTTTAAGACAACTTTTTCATCAAGAAGTGTTCTCTTGGCAAAACTCTGTTAGCCTTTGCTCTGCATCATTTTGTATTCCAAGGCCAAATTTGCCTATTACTCTAGGTATCTCTTGACTTCCTACTTTTGCATTCCAGTCCCCTATAATGAAAAGAACATCTTTTTTGGGTGTCAGTTCTAGAAGTTCTAGTTCTGATTCTAACCCAGGAAAAAAAAATGTATGACTGATGAGTTAGAAATGTGGTCTTCTTTTAAATATTATTCCAGTTTATTAAATAATGATACAAGGTTTATCCCACATACTCCAATTATGTTTAAATGAAGATCTCAAAATATAAAAGCTTATGAAAGTCTTTATATAACATACACTATTTCCAACACATGAACAAATACAAAGAACAGAAACTTTTTTATATCTCAATCAGGCAATACTTAGCATCAATGATTAAACAAATCCACAAGCAAACAAAAAAATCCACTTCTTACATTTTGATTATAAAAGGTAAAAATCCCTTGGCCACATTTACCCAAGGGAATAGGGGGAGGTAGGGACCTGTAGTCACAGCCCTGGAAACAAGGGGACCAAGCCTCCCAGTTCTTCAAGTTCTTTCTTGGCTTAGAAACTTCAACAACTGCATTACTTTTTCAGGAAGCAGCAAAAGAAAAAAAAAATCAAAACAAGACTGTTCCATAAGGTATTTAATAAATCCGCACTAAAGAAATACTGTATTTTTAACTTAAAAATCTGCTTTTACAGTGAGGCTTGGCTTTCTTTTCATTCTGGTGTAAATATGGACAGAGGAACCTGGCGGGCTACAACCCCTGAGGTCGCAAAGAGTCAGAACCAACTGACCAAACACACACACACATACACGAACATGTACATATTTGAACAAACTGATATAATGAATACTGCATGGTATTCAATCTTTACATGGTCTTCAAAATTAACTTGCTTCTACTGTCCTAGAGATTATATGTACACTTAAAATGTCTTCTACATTAAAAGAAAAAAGTGGCTCATTAAAAAATCTCATAAAATAGTCATCCTTTAAACTCAAGGAATGCAAAAGTGAAAGCCTTTCTACAGAAACCCTTACACATCAGTGGAACTGTTCTGGTAAGAAGAAGAAAAAATTCCTCTGTAAAGATATGGTTTATTACAAGGGATGAGGCCTGAAAGGGCTCGGCTCTTCAGCATCACATTTGGAGCTGGTCAGGGAGAAGTGGCGGAGAAGGCAATGGCACCCTATTCCAGTACTCATGCCTGGAAAATCCCATGGACGGAGGAGCCTGGTAGGCTGCAGTCCATGGGGTTGCGAAGAGTTGGACACGACTGAGCGACTTCATTTTCACTTTTCACTTTCATGCATTGGAGAAGGAAATGGCAACCCACTCCAGTGTTCTTGCCTGGAGAATCCCAGGGACGAGGGGGCCTGGTGGGCTGCCGTCTATGGGGTCACACAGAGTTGGACACGACTGAAGCAACTTAGCAGCAGCAGCAGCAGCAGCAGCAGGGAGAACTGGACTTCCACCTGACCCTTGAAGCAATCAACACCCACTTGCTCCTCCGACCTCCTTTCGTGCCTTAAATCTTACCACTGGAACTAAAATTCTGCTTCACAAAAATTTTATTTTTGGAGTCAGCATTAACAAAGAAGACAAGGTCAAGGTGATTGGGAGGAAAATTGTCCAATCTCCAAGAAAAAAACTGTGCGGCTTCCATGTCACTTCAAGGGAGGAAGCAGCCCAGGGACGGGACCGACTGGGAACCTGCATTTACTGCAGAAGTGTCTGTCCTAGAGCCCCAGTGAGTATGTATTCAAGTTACTCTCATAGGGTAGAACAGAAGGTACCCAAGTAAATATTAAATATTTCCTTTCCTGGGGATGTATTCTTGAAGTGTAAAGGTCGTGGGGCACTCAAAGTCACTATTTTGAAAAGAGTAAGATGAACACGGCAAAGAATGATATCCTGTTTTCAGAAAAAGAAGGAAGATACTACATACCTCTTCTCAAACTCTAGGTAACAAAAAATCGCTTTTCAAATCTCAAGCAATCATTTTCATCCAAACCGATCAGGAAGTCCAAGACAAGATTACTTTAATAAACAGGACAAGAACTAAAGTGAAACCTGGGAAATCTGGAAAAACCAACTCTTTGATTCACTTGCAACCTTTTGCTAAGGAAAACATAATAAAACCTTAACCACTTTTTTTCACATGGCTTTTATCAAAGAACTCATTCAGAAGAAACTCATGATAAAATAATTCTCAATACACCAGATCATTTATTTTTGGATTATGGCTTTATGAAAGCATGATGTAAACACACTTATCCTACAAGTCAAGTAGTAGCAACTACTATTTTCTTCACTTGATTCTCAATATCAATAGAGGTTATCATCCTCATCTTACAGACTAGGAAACAGAAACTTGCTAAAATCTAAAATTAGCAACATTACCTAAGGACCCAACTTGCTTAAAAACATCTCCCACCAACACAGACTTTGCCACCTTCCAAGATAACATATTATACCATCCTGAGTTTAGAAATCAATACTTTGCAACAATTCCTCACAAATCTCAAGGGGTAAAGGTTTAAAAATCACTTACTATAAGTGAAAGACCCTGCCAAAATAAAAAATTGCAAAGCACTACAATGTTTTAGGGATCTATATCCTGCATTGTTTATACCTGAGGTATACCAGGTCTCTATATGTGAACTTCTTCAGCAGACACAAAGCCAAAGCCCCCCAGAAGTTCAGAACAATGATACTTTCTCAGAGGCTCTACTCCATGGTTTGCATGAGCTTTTTTAGAACATCTGGGAGTCTCAGCTACAATCTGAGATGCATCAGGAGTTACTCCCTCCAAAGGAAATGATCCACAGTTCCTGACCTTCATGCAAGTTTTCTTTACCAAGAAACGTGCATTTCATGTTATATTTGATGTGGAAGGGTACTTGGATGGTAAGAACTAGTGTCTGGATGTTACAGTTTATGCCATTAAATGTCTGGTGCAGAGCACCCAAGGCCAAGCAAGACACAGCAATTCACACTAACACAGTCCTCACTTGTTGCTCACACCTAAGCATCTGTGGCGGGTAAAGCAGTAGGAAAGACTGGAAGCTTTGCTATTTCAGAAGTGAGCATTTTCAGAAGGATGTCTCATGCAGCCTTGTCACAAATTCAATACCTTCAACTGCTTGTACGTCACAAAGAAAATAATATTCCAAGGACCAAGTCTCAACCAACTTGACCCAAACCCTTTACACAGAGCAAAAAACCCTTCATTCTTCCATGTCTATAATAAGCAACGCAGGGTACCTGTGAAACCAGGGCGTCTGCCATCGTGAAGGACTCCGATTCATCGTACATGTTCTTACCACATTGACAGGGTTTGAGGCCAGGGTCCCTGCCAATCCAGAGCTGAAGCTTGAGAGGAAATGGATTACACAACGTCTCCCATTGGGCGAGAGAAAAATCAGATGCTTCTCAGTGAGGCTGTAAACCCACAGCTCCATGCAGCCAACATTGGTGGGCCTCTGAGCAATAAGGAACACGCCCTTCTGCAGTCCTCTTGTTCCTTCTTGCTGGTAAATGTTAATGAAGTTGCCTATTATTCCTCCTTGAAGGGTGTTGTTTTGTGCTGCCATCTGAATTTTCAATACATTAGCTGGAATGGAAACGGTTGAGGATATGACTCCAGAGAGAATTCCACAGGCCACATTTATAAGAAGGGTTTCATCTTCTGGGCACTTGACAAATAGCCGCTTCAAGCTCTGGTAGGTGCCTATCTTGATGGCGCCACAGGAAGCCTGGTGTAACATCAAAGGGTACTCCTCAAATACAGTGCTTTCAGGCGTTCCTCTCTGCCTATCCTCACTAACACATTCAACACTGCTCAATACTTGATTTCTTTAAAGTTTGCATCATTCTTCTGGTCTTGAATCTGGAGCCATGTCTTGGTTAAATCAACTGGAAACTTACTGAACTCAGCTAGAGTGGTCAGGCCTCTGTACACGAAAGGCTTCCAGTTCAGGGCCAACAAGCTCACGGCTGTCCCTTCTCCTTTGGTTCACAGAAGCATAGCCTCCAACAGGATTTTTCTAGGCAGGGGCAGCCCTGCACCTTCTCCTGCCCAGGCTTAGCAGTAGTTGGACAGAAAATGTGATCTTGATAATATCCTGGGTACGTGAACACCTGACTCAATCATAATTTTTAAAACTATCAATCTGTTACTATCAACCCTGGAAACAGTTCCTAAAACAATTGGATCTATTCCATTGTTTCTCTTTTTACTATAGTGTCTTTAAAAAAATTTTTTTATTGAAGTATAGTTGATGTACAATATTATATAAGTTACAGAAGTACAAAACAGTGATTCACAATCTTTAAAGATTATATTTAACACTTATTGTAAACTATTGACTGTATGCCCTGTGCTATATAATACATCCTAATTCATTTTATACAGAGTAATGTGTACCTCATAGTTCCCTCCCCAAGCCTGCCCCACCCATCTTTCCTCTCCTCACTGGTAACCACCAGTTTGTTCTATATATCTGTGAGTCTGCTTCTTTTTTGTTGTATTCACCACTTTGTTTTATTTTTTAGATTCCACATATAAGTGATATCATACAGTATTTGATTTTCTCTGTCTGACTTACTTAGCATAATATACTCCAAATCTATTTGCTTTGTTGCAAATGGCAAAATTTCATCCTTCTTATGGCTGAGTAATACTCCATTGTATATATGTACCACATCTTCTTTATACATTCCTCTGTCAATGGACATTTAGGTTGCATCCATGTGCTGCCTATTACTGTAAGTATTGCTGCTATCAACACTGCAGTGCATGTATCTTTTTGAATTAGTATTTTTGCTTCTTTCTCATTCCTTACTTTCTTAAAGATTTTTCACTTCATTATGCACTTACTAGTTTACAGAAAATGACATTTTTGACATAGTATATCATTCAATTCTATTTAACAATTACTGAACAGACATCTATTACGTACTAGCCGCTAGAGATATATAATTGAATATGCTTGTATTTCTCATCCTCAAGCAATCACAAGGTTCTTAGTAAGAATAAAATCATTCACAACTAGTTTAAACACAATAAATATGAGTGCTATCCCTGCAGTATAAACAAAATGCCAAGGAAATGCAGGTGAGTTAAATCTGCCTAAAAGTAGTAAAGGGTTAACACAACTCTGTCACCTTAGGCAGAAACAAAATGAAGAAAGATACGGAATCTTGACAGTCTATGGTGAGGCTGAGAACAGAGACACTCAAGACAGGCAAGAGTCAGAAGATCAAGAGGCAGAAACTGCCAACGTAATTCTTCCTAAAACTGCAAAACAGAACGTCACTCTCATCTTTAAAACCCTTTAATTATTCCTCTTTCTCTACAGATTAAGGTGCAAATTCTAGGGCATAAAATAGTTTTTCTTAACTGTTCCCTGAGCTACCCAGGTGGCTCAGTGGTAAAGAATTTGCCTGTTAAAGCAAGAGACACACGTTTGAACCCTGGATCACGAAGATCCCCCTGGAGAAGGAAATCCCATGGACAGAGGAGCCTGGCAGGCTACAGTGCATGGGGTCCAAAAGAGTTGGGCAAGATTTAGCAACTAGACAAAGACAACAGCAACTGTTTCTTGCTTACTCTTACAGCCTTCACTCCCATCACTTTAGCATTTTATCTGTTCATAATTTCCCCAGTAAGTCTCACCTGAGCCTTAGCAAAATGTAGTTCTTTCTGGTTAGAATGTACTTTAGGTCTCCAATGAACTCTGATTTCAAGAATTAGTACATCTGTGTTACTGTTCAAAAAGTCAGACACCAAATCCTCCTTCCTGTGCTATTCTGTAATTCTAGTTAGTATAAACCTGTGCAAAGCCACAGGGTTGCAAAGTGGTCCACTATGCCTGGGCAAATAGTAAGAAGGTCCAGTAGTGTCCATAGTGTGTAGAATATGGATGTGAAATACTTGATACCAGGGTCAACATCCTGTTCATTTTCATACACTCTCTCACCTTGCAGCTACCGAATATGAACCAAGCAGTAAACAAAGAGTGAAAACAAAGATCCACACAGCTCTGGCAAACTACAATTTTTCAGTTAAATCTAGACCAGTGTTCATTCCTTATATCCTTTTCTCTCCTAACAAATTAATCTAAGTCATCACCTCGTTCAGACCCAGTGCTCCCTTCACATCCTCTTTTTGATGAAGACTAAGAGCAAGCAGGAATGAAGCAGGGCAAAGACTAACAGAGTTTTGCCAAGAAAATGCACTGGTCATAGCAAATATCCTCTTCCAACAACACAAGAGAAGACTCTGTACATGGACATCACCAGATGGTCAACACCAAAATCAGATCAATTATATTCTTTGCAGCCAAAGATGGAGAAGCTCTATACAATCAGCAAAAACAAGACCAGGAGCTGACTGTGGCTCAGACCATGAACTCCTTATTGCCAAATTCAGACTGAAATTGAAGAAAGTAGGGAAAACCACTAGACCATTCAGGTATGACCTAAATCAAATCCCTTATGATTATACAGTGGAAGTGAGAAATAGATTTAAGGGCCTAGATCTGATAGATAGAGTGCCTGATGAACTATGGAATGAGGTTCATGACATTGTGCAGGAGAAAGGGATCAAGACCATCCCCATGGAAAAGAAATGCAAAAAAGCAAAATGGCTGTCTGGGGAGGCCTTGCAAATAGCTGTGAAAAGAAGAGAAGCGAAAAGCAAAGGAGAAAAGGAAAGATATAAACATCCGAATGCAGAGTTCCAAAGAATAGCAAGAAGAGATAAGAAAGCCTTCTTCAGTGATCAATGCAAAGAAACAGAGGAAAACAACAGAATGGGAAAGACTAAGGATCTATTCAAAAAAATCAGAGATACCAAAGGAACATTTCATGCAAAAATGGGCTCAATAAAGGACAGAAATGGTATGGACCTAACGGAAGCAGAAGATATTAAGAGGTGGCAAGAATACACAGAAGAACTGTACAAAAAAGAGCTTCACGACTCAGATAATCATGATGGTGTGATCACTGACCTAGAGCCAGACATCCTGGAATGTGAAGTCAAGTGGGCCTTAGAGAGCATCACTACGAACAAGGCTAGTGGAGGTGATGGAATTCCAGTGGAGCTATTCCAAATCCTGAAAGATGATGCTGTGAAAGTGCTGCACTCAATATGCCAGCAAATTTGGAAAACTCAGCAGTGGCCACAAGATTGGAAAAGGTCAGTTTTCATCCTAATCCCAAAGAAAGGCAATGCCAAAGAATGCTCAAACTACTGTACAATTGCACTCATCTCATACGCTACTAAAGTAATGCTCAAAATTCTCCAAGCCAGGCTTCAGCAATATGTGAACCATGAACTTCCTGATGTTCAAGCTGGATTTAGAAAAGGCAGAGGAAGCAGAGATCAAATTGCCAACATCTGCTGGATCATGGAAAAAGCAAGAGAGTTCCAGAAAAACATCTATTTCTGCTTTATTGACTATGCCAAAGCCTTTGACTGTGTGGATCACCATCAACTGTGGAAAATTTTGAGAGAGATGGGAATACCAGACCACCTGATCTGCCTCTTGAGAAATCTGTATGCAGGTCAGGAAGCAACAGTTACAACTGGTCATGGAACAACAGACTGGTTCCAAATAGGAAAAGGAGTACATCAAGGCTGTATATTGTCACCATGTTTATTTAACTTATATGCAGAGTACATCATGAGAAATGCTGGACTGGAAGCAACACAAGCTGGAATCAAGATTGCCAGGAGAAATATCAATAACCTCAGATATGCAGATAACACCACCCTTATGGCAGAAAGTGAAGAGGAACTCAAAAGCCTCTTGATGAAAGTGAAAGTGGAGAGTGAAAAGGTTGGCTTAAAGCTCAACATTCAGAAAACGAAGATCATGGCATCTGGTCCCATCACTACATGCGAAATAGATGGACAAACAGTGGAAACAGTGTCAGACTTTATTTTTCTGGGCTCCAAAATCACTGCAGATGGTGACTGCAGCCATGAAATTAAAAGACGCTTACTCCTTGGAAGGAAAGTTATGACCAACCTAGATAGCATATTCAAAAGCAGAGACATCACTTTGCCTACAAAGGTTCCCCTAGTCAAGGCTATGGTCTTTCCTGTGGTCATGTATGGATGTGAGACCTGGACTGTGAAAAAGGCTGAGCGCCGAAGAACTGATGCTTTTGAAGTGTGGTGTTGGAGAAGACTCTTGAGAGTCCCTTGGACTGCAAGGAGATCCAACCAGTCCATTCTGAAGGAGATCAGCCCTGGGATTTCTTTGGAAGGAATGATGCTAAAGCTGAAACTCCAGTATTTTGGCCACCTCATGCAAAGAGTTGACTCATTGGAGAGGACTCTGATGCTGGGAGGGATTGGGGGCAGGAGGAGAAGGGGACGACAGAGGATGAGATGGCTGGATGGCATCACTGACTCGATGGATGTGAGTCTGGGTGACCTCCGGGAGCTGGTGATGGATAGGGAGGCCTGGCGTGCTGCAGTTTATGGGGTCGCAAAGAGTCGGACATGACTGAGCGACTGATCTGATCTGATCTGGTCTGAAGAGCAAGCATCTTCCCATCAGTCTCCTAAAACAATCCTATCATTTCCTATCATTTCCTATCAAATCCTATCATTTCCACCTGTGTATATAAATCCACATACACAAACCCAGATGTCCCCATGCAGCCATTCTCTACCTGCTGTGTTCTGTCTTCCTTTTACTGCCAAATCTCATTTTCCCCCATTCTCCAACCCCTCACTTTCCCTTCATGCATTTCCTCACACACAAACAATATTTATTTATTAAGCACCCAATAGGTACAAAGGACTATAAAACATCCAAAAAATAAAAGACAGTCCCCAGTAATTCCTTTAAGCCTTCTAAAATATGGCTTCTAAACACATCCCACTGAAGCTCTTTTCCCCACTTCACCCCTTATTTCCAGGACAGCCCGACTACCCTTTCAAGATCTTCCACACAATCAACATTACCCTCTACACCAGAGTTCGAATTATATTTTGCTCATTTCTAATCTTCATTCTCCTCCTCCCATATACACATACAACACATTTCTTCCACTGCAAACTCACAGCCACAATTAGTCTGCAGCCCCATTATCTTATGTCTTTATTACTGTACAGGGGCTTCCCTGGTGGCTAAGACAGTAAAGAATCTGCCTGCAATGCAGGAGACCCGGGTTCAATCCTTGGGTCTGGAAGATCCCCTGGAGAAGGGAATGGCTATCCACTCCAGTATTCTTGCCTGGAGAATTCCATGGACAGAGGAGTCAGGCAGGCTAGAGGCTATGGGGTTGCAAAGAGTCAGACATGACTGAGCGACTTCACTTTCACTTTTCACTCTCATGCATTGGAGAAGGAAATGGCAACCCACTCCAGTGTTCTTGCCTGGAGAATCCCAGGGACGGCGGAGCCTGGTGGGCTGCCGTCTATGGGGTCGCACAGAGTCAGACACGACTGAAGCAACTTAGCAGCAGCAGCAGCAGTATTCTATTTACAGATGTAACATATTTTGTTAGTTCACTGGTCTGCTGACAGGTAGCTAGTTGTTTCTACCTTTTGGTTATCCAGAATAATGCTGCTATGGATATCTGTGTACAAGTTTTTGTGTAAACATGTTTTCAAGTCTCTTGGGCATATGCCTAGAAATGAAATTGCTGAATCACATGGTAACTACATTTAGTCATTTGAGAAATTGCCAGATTGTTTTTCAGAGCAGCTGGACCACGTTAACATTCCTGTTGAAACATATAAGAGAGTTCAGATTTCTCCACTTCCTCACCAACACTCGATATTATCTGACATTTTTATTCTAGCGTTCCTAGTTGGTATGAGATAGCATGGTTTTTATTTGCATTTCTCTGACAACTAATGTTATCGAGCATTTCATGTGCTTGTTGTTCATTTGTATATATCCTATTTGGAGGAAGGTCTACTCAGATCCTCTGGCCATTTTTTTTGGGGGGGAGGCATTTTTAAATTGGGTTGTCTTTTTATTATTGGGTTCTAACAACTCTCCACATATTCCAGCTACTTATTAGATATATAATTTTCAAATACTTCCTCTCATTATGTAACAGTCTTTTCACTTTCTTGATGGTGTCCTTTAAGGCACAAAGGTTATAATTCTGATAAAGTTCAATTCATTTACTCTTATTGTTCATGTTTTTGGTGTCATTATCCAAGAAACTAGTATGAAATCCAAGGTCATGAAGATTTATTCCTATATTTCCCCCTAAGACTTTTATAGTCTTGTGTTTAGGACTTTGACCCATTCTGAGTTAATTTTTGTATATATAGGAGTTAAGGGTCCATCTTCATTCTTTTGTGTGTGTTACTCACATACAAAAGGCTGTTGAAAAGACTTTCCTTTTTCCCTGCACTGAATGGCTCTGGTAGCCTATCAAAATTCAACTTACCATAGATGTGTGGGTTTATATCTGGGTTGTCTATTGTGTTCCATTGGTCTTTGCACCAGCAAAGCATACCATCTATATTACTACTGCTTTATAGTAAATCTTGAAATTGGGACATATAAGTCTTACCACTTTGTTCTTTTTCAATATTGTTTTGGCTATTCCAGTCCCGTGCAATTGCACATGAATTTTAAAATCAGCTTGTCTATCTCCACAAATAAATCAGCTGATATTCCATTGGAGATTATATAGAATCTGTAAAGTTTTGGGGGTACTGCCATCTTAATAATGTTAAGTCTTACAATTAGTGAACACGGGGTGTTTTTCACTTAAGATATAATGGTCTATATAAAGACTTCAGCATCTGTACCAGTAGATATATAACAATTATTATGTAATGGTTAATCAAATATTTCCTATTAATTTAAAACTCAGGAAAAGCTGATAAGCTGTTTACTAACCAATTCTAAGCTCATAAATCAAAGGACATACTGTGGCATTTTCAAAGAGAAAGTTTAAAAGTCAGGGATAATTAGGAATTTCTACCTGATGCCTTCATCATTTACTAAAAGGCATTAGTTCCTTCAAAAAAAAAAAAGTAGAAGCTATTTAAATCCCTCCTCCAATTCTGAGAGGAAAGAGGAAAGGAGAACTGAAGAAAGAAAATGACCATTACTACCAGTATATATTAATTTGAAGTGTATAGATCACTGACTCAACGGACATGGGTTTAGGTGGACTCTGGGAGTTGGTGATGGACATGGAGGCCTGGCGTGCTGCGGTTCATGGGGTGGCAAAGAGTTGGACACAATTGAGCGACAGAATTGAATTGAAAATTGAATAGACCTAGATTTCTGTACTTAATTACAGATAATCCCTTATAGATTGCCTGGACAATCATCTGAGTTCGTGTTGATAGATCACGATCAATACTGATGCTAACCCCAATGGGAAATAAGCATGTGCTTCATTCAATTTCCAAAATTAACTCTAATGGTTGAAAAGCTAAATTAGAAAAAGATAAAGACTCTTCTTCCCAGAAATCACTATTCCTCTAGCCTTTTTCTTCAGGAAAGCAGTTTAGCTGCGGCAAGGGGGGAGGGGGAATATGCCCACTTTATATCCACACAAGCATCTAGAGTTTACCAACTTTAGGGTTTCACCTGCACTGCAGAGATGAAAAGGCAACTATTCTACTTCCACAAAGAGTCAAATCTAAAACTCTTGGCTCTTTCACTACAATTGTCTGCATGAGAGAGGCTGGCTAACATTTTGGGCCTTAATCAAGCATCACAGGCCCTTACTGAGCACACCAAGCAAAGGAAACCACTCCATACCAGTCACTAGCCACTTATTCCACCGTTTTAAAAACTAGTGCTGTTTTCTCCTCCACAATACACTGCCTTTTTAAAAAAACTCCTTTCCAAATTCTACTTTCCTGGTATCTTTTCCTCCATCAGCAAACTTGAGACTTCATACTTCAAACATTGGGTAACAGACTTCATTCCACTCTCTTATATAGTAATCTCAAGTTTTATGCCACATACCTAAGAATATTTTAACAGACTAGTACATAAAATTCTTAGGATACTTGTCAAATAAGAAATGAATATGCAAACTATCCTCACAAAGAATCACATATTGGAATACTGGACAATATTGCCAATGCAGGGGACATAAAAGACGTGGGTTCAATCTCTGGGTTGGGAAGATCCCCTGGAGTAGGAAATGGCAACCCACTCCAGTATTCTTGCCTAGAAAACTCCAGACAAGAGAAGCCTGGTGGGCTATAGTTCATGGGGCTGCAAAGTCAGGAGATGAGTGAGTGACTGAGCCATGTATAAATATAATAAATACTCATAAACATGACTTCAAAACATTTCAAGATATCTTGTGTCTTAAGAGTAATTTTATCATATGCCATTATTTTTAAAACATAAAAGATATATACTAGTACATTCTAAATTATTCAGTTAATCAGAATATTCATTAAAACAAGTCATCCAATTCCTTAACCTCTCACTCTGTGAGTTGAAGGTCTTCCAGAACTTATTGGACTATATATTATAGCAGCACCCAAGCCATCACCTCACACAAAGGGTTTTTTTAAAAACTGCATTCTGGGTGAAGGAGTGTGTACTAAAAAGAATCTATGGAGAGGGAAAATATTAGAACATTCAATGACACTTCAAATCACACATTTTACAGCTTAGTTATGTAAACCTTTTTATATAGGACAAAGGCATGAGAAAAAGATTTGGTATTAGCAAACAGCTCAGAAAGAAACTCTACTTCTCCCCAAACCATACAGCTACCTCTCCTCCCTCAGAAAAAAACGTGCTAGGAATAAGTGAAGTCCTTTCAAATACACTGGATTGTTTCACACTGAGTTATGATTACTCACAACTGCAAAAAAAAAAAAAAAACACCCAAATCTGAATATAATTACAACATCCAATCTTGAAATAAAGATTACCGTGTATGGAAAAACCATCCGGCAAACTACTTTAGGAAGAAAGAGATGGGCAGTCAGAGCTGAGGGATATCAACAAAGTCCTTTTCCTCACTTCATTCCATTAAAATTTCTACAAGCACACTCAAGGGTGGAGAAAGTACTTCGGAAAGGAAAGGAATGGAAAGTGTTATGAAAATTACAAAAAAAGTTCAGAGAACTATGAGTCTTACTGGACCCCTGTAAGTATCATTATTCTTCCCAGTCTCACTGCTTTAATAAAACTGCTCAACCAGGACTGTGAGAACTCCCCAGAAAACACACTGCTTAACGAACGCCATCCCAAAGAACACACAAACACACACAGAGGACTCAGTCAGCCAATGCTCTGACATCTGAAAGTTCCGGTTAGCTGCCACTAATTCCAGCGAAGCATTTACTATCCCTCCAGGTATCTCAGGCCACCTGATCCAGGCACCTGTGCACCTCGGCGCCTGATCGCACCAGCTAGTATGAACTCGGCCCCCAGGAAGGTACCAGCTCAGAAGAAGCAAGTGACCTCAGGACGAACACACAAGGCAGCCAGCCCTCCGTACCGGCAAGTCCACGCTGACGTCGGTCCCATCCAGAAGGGACACCCGGCAGGTGATCACGGACCGCGCGTCCCCGGCCGCAGGGATGTGCGTGGCCGCGCGCTGGGCCTCACGGAGCCGGTCCTTCTCGGCCTGTTTGCGCATCGAGCGGCGCCCGAGCGTCCTGCGGAAGAAGCTCAACATCTTGTCACTGCGGAACCAAGAGAAAAAAGGGGTCAGCGTTCTGCCTCAATCTGCTCTCAGACAAATGCCGTAGTTTAGTAAAGTTCTGTGGACATTAGAGATATGTTATTAAAAAAAACACCTGGTCAAGTAAATTTGAAAAAAATTAAAACTGTTGACTTTAAAGACCTTAACATAAAATAGAGCTCACGGCACTGAGTTCACAGCAATTTTAAGCTTTCTGGACTATGTTGTAAGGAGCTAATCTGCCAAGAGAGGGGTAAACATTTATTAAGTTCATTAGGTCCTTCGGGTCAATAAATTATGTGTACAACAGTCATGTTATGCTATGCTATGCTAAGTCACTTACCTTTACAAACACTAGGATACGATGCCATACACTAAGGTGCCCTTTGATAATAACAACAATCCTAAGAAGTTTCATTCCTTCTCTCACCATTTATAGTACTAACACAAAAATGATCACCTATTTTAGCTAAAATACAAATATAATTCAAATGAAAGTTTTTATCACATATTCTACTATTACTTACAGACTTTAAGCTGCTACATAATATAAACAATTCTTTACAATGTCAAATTAATGCTACTTTCTTTATCTCCATTAAGAACATTAAAGTTAATCAAAATAATTAAGAGGTTAAATACAGCACATATAAAATGAAAACATCATAAAAACTACCTTGCTAATCTAAAGTTTAACTTCCAAAGCTAAGAAGAGTTTGAGAAAAATAAGTACATGTAACTAAGCCAAGAAATAAGAGAGAAAACAAGTTGTGCAGAGAGGGAAATAATCACAGTGCACTTTATGACTCAGCTAATAATTAAGTCATAATATATTAACATTAATACTGATCTAACCGTAAGTATAAAGTAACAATAACTCAGAGGAGGCGGCTAATACAGGTAAGGGTAAACAGTTAATTTCTCATCTTGCCTGGTAGGAACTCAATAGACAGTTCATGAAACTACGTGAAACTAAAAATCAAGAAGCAGCAATGAGCTTATTATTTAAAATATGAAAGTGGTTGCCTTAAGGTAGAAGAAAAATTCAGGAGAATGCTATTTTTTGGAAGAAGACTTCATATCAGATGACTCTTACCACTAGATAAACTTGATAAAAATAAAAGCTAATTTAAAAATAAACAAATGCTATTACATGAAAACATAAGTATCTATAAAGATTACTGTACACACATTACAAGTAAGGATGTAAGAGAGTCATTCAGTCATGTCCGACTCTGCCTCCCCATGGACCCTGTGACATTCTACAGGCCAGAATGCTGGAGTGGGTAGCCGTTCCCTTCTTCAGAGGATCTTTCCAACCCAGGGATCGAATCCAGGTCTCCTGCATTGCAAGTGGATTCTTTACCAGCTGAGCCACCTTCCAGCATAATTAGGTAAACTGGCAAAGCCGCCATACTTGTCATTTGTACATTCATCTGTTTATACCTTAAAGAAATAGCTAAAATTTCGGATAGTGTTTCAGTTTACAAAGCACTCACACATAACATCTGGGCCCAGTCTCTTCCACAGGCTTCTTTTCCCGTGGACAATGCTCCCTTTGGACCTTGGTAGCCAGTCTCATTTCAGCTGCCTACAAAAGGCTATACTTGTCACCCTAAGGCTTCTAACCTCCTTATGTCAGAGGATCCCTACTTGTTCCTTTTAACTTAACTCTACCTGTATCTCCCCTGAGCAACATTCTCTGGCATCTAAAGAGTTAGTCATTCCCATAACACTTTCACTGAACCACAAAAATATTTTTGTCTCACTAATCACATTTTAATTATTCATTTACATGCCTGTCTCCTTTACTATAAGCTCCTGAATGATACAATTCCTACTTTGAATAGTTAGCCACTTAGTACATTTCATCATCGAATGCAACAAATGTTTACTTTGGAGATTGGAGTAAACAATCTCCACTGGTACTCAGAAAAACTCCCTAAAAATATTGTCTTATTTTGATGAGCACACTAAAAGTCACAGAAATTAAACCACTGACCAGGTCCATTATTTAGTAGTGAAGACAGGGGCTCAAACTCTGATTTTCTGACTCCAAATTTTGGTCTTTTATGCAAAACTCACATTGTAGAAATAAGAAAGAAATTATCAAAGACCACAGCTAAAAAGATGCTGAGTAAAAATACAATCATAAAACATACATGATGAATTTTTTAAAACTTAATTCAGCATATTCAAGAAATAAACAGCAAGCAGATTAAAAAAAGAGATACAAAGGAAACTACAGATTCAGAGATAATCACAAAGTGTGGACTTATTTTAGATTCTTCTTAAGTTATAAGATGTTATCAATGAGAGACACTAGGTGAAAGATACATGGGAACTCTGTACTACTGTAACCTTGACATAAGTCTAAAATTATCTCAAACTAAAATATTTTTTCAATCATACATTTACTACTATATATATAAAACTTATAAGAAGTCTTGCATAACCAGCTGATGTTTTAAACTAAATGCATTTGTAAACATGATAAAAATAAAAGCTGAAATATTAAAAACATTTTAAAGACAATTCAGTAGCTATAAATTGAGAATTACAACCTCAGTTTACAAGTATGAATACTCCTATGTAATTAGATAATCTTGCAAAACCATCACAGTTGTCATCTGAACTTTCTAAGGACACAAATTACACACATACACATCTGAACACCAAGTGGATCATTTATGATAATCAAGGAAGTACTGCCAATTTTCTTTTGGATAAAATAGTGGCATTAAAAATACGTTTTTTAAGAATAATCTTAATCTTTTAAAAATACATACTGAAACATTTATAGAAGAAATGATATGATTTCTAGGACTCACATCAAAATAATACAAGGAAGGGAGTTAAGTGGGAAGAGATGAGACAAACTGACCAGATTACTGGCCATCAACTGTTGAAGCTGACGAGTACACAGAAACTAATAATATTCTTCTGACTACTTCTGTATATGTTGAATTTTTCCATAATAAAAAAGCTTTTTTAAGGGAACAAATGCTCAAAATGCACTACAACTTTGTGGTTCCTAGGAAGTAAATGAATTATAAGACAAGTTTTCTTTCAACCTCATCCTACATCTTAAAAATAAGATTCATTATACAAGTAGAGTTAACTTGCTAAAGAAAAATACAACTTCTTTCTTATTTAGTATCTATGTATTTTGAAACTCAATGCCACAAACAAGTTTTTTAATTTAAAAAATATGAAAACAAATTTCAGATGTGCTAAAGAAGTAAAAGTACTAGGAAAAAACAAACATTATATTAGGGTGATGGGCTGTTAAATTTTCTGCAAAAAAAATTTTTGAAGGATTAACACGCAGTTTAATAAAGAACTATCGCACATAGTTAAGATAAAGAATCCAGAAGAGAGAAAATGGACACGATATGAAGAAACAAGCTCTAAAAGAAGACATGCAATAAAGAAATACTCTTACAAAGATGTGCAACCTCAGTAGTAACCAAGGAAATCCAAATTAAAAATGTAAAACACTGTCTGTCATTTAAAAGACTCTAGATATCCAGTATTGAAAAGGATATGTGAAAAACAATGACGTTCACACACACTCTTTCACACAGCAATTCTATTTCTGGTAGGATATCCTAAAAAGAAATGTCCCATATGCGCTTCAAGCCACAGAAACAATAATTTTCAGGGCATAATTAAGAAAATGTTAAGTGCCTCTACCAACATGCAAGTAGTTAAATAATGGTTCATCCCATGGCATACAACACAGCTGTTTTTATAAAATACAGCTGACACAGACTTTATACATACACACACACAAAAGCATTAGGACACACTTAAATGAGGCTATCTCTAGAAAGGGTCGTGTGGAGGTATTTAACTTTTCTATAATAAGAATATATTAATATGTTAGGAGCTTATTTTTTTAATTTATTGTTTTTAAGAGCTTTGCCACATTCACTTTTCCCCACCCCGCCCCCACTCCCAGAACCCTTCACCAAGCCACAGCAGTGGATTTAAGCAACCACCAATCAGATTCCTCTCAACAATCTTTAACTGCCTGGCTCCCGGCTCCAGCTCCTCCTCCGCCGCGACCCTTCCGGCGCCCACTCCCCTCAGCTCGCTCCGCTCTAGTAACTCTTCCACTCAGCCCAAGCGTCTTTCAACTGGGGCCCTTTTTTCCGCCTTAGCTGCTCCAGCTTTCTGGAATGCCCCTTCCCCTTCAACTCCCCCCGCTACCCACCTCCCCCACCCTAACCCCCGACTCCCACTTCACATGGCCATCTTCAGATTTCTGGCTGAAATGTCTTTTCCTCAGAAAATCATTCCCTGCTTTCTAAATCAGGGTCTCCTTTTAGTACCCCTAGCGTGCTCTTTGTAATCCCCAAGATACCAACTTGTATTTTACTGGGTATTTGCCCCACCAAGACGCAAGGAGAGACCTATTCTGACTCGTTCCCCACGGTGACCCAGCGGGCACTAATATGCGTATCAGGCGCTCAATAAGGAGCTTGCCTGAAATGACACAATGGAATTTTTGGATGGTAGGTGTATATACACACACACACACTTTTTTTTAAATAGTATTGAATCTCTTACGCCTGACTTTTCAGCTATGAACTAGGAAGAGTTTAAGTGGGAAACTGCAAACCGAAGTCATCCATTTACCACCTAAATTAACTTTTTCATACGTACCTAAAATTCAGAAGTTTGTCGTGACATGTATACACTCTCCTGTGACTGGTGGACGCAACCTTTGATAAACAATCGCTACCCCCACCCCAAGGAAATACTCCTTGCAGCAAGTTAAGAACACTCTGCTGCTGCTAAGTCATCTCAGTCGTGTCCGACTCTGTGCGACCCCAGAGACGGCAGCCCACCAGGCTCCTCCGTCCCTGGGATTCTCCAGGCAAGAACACTGGAGTGGGTTGCCATTTCCTTCTCCATAAGAACACCCTGGGTCGTTCTAAAACCCTGTCTCCAGTACTTGCTTTCTGACAAAGCAATAAGCCAACCTACAGCGAACACTATCAGGATATTAACACCCTTCATCCTAGTCATCCCAACACAGAAAGTATCTGCAAGGGACTAATTCAACAATTAATCACACATATGGTTTCCTAGTGAACTTCACCTAAAGAAGAAAACCTGCAAACTAGCTTATGTACAAACAATCCACTGTGTCAGATTCAGCAACCTGTTACAGGACAGAAATGGAATGAAAGGAAACTTTTCCCTAACTCTGAAAAACACACTTGATATTAAAACGTAGCCAAAAGGTATAGTAGACCAGGCTATTGCTGGTCAGACAGCATAACCATAAAGGCTGGTACTACTGAAGCCGACCCCAGGAGCCACGCATTGGGCCCGGCCGCGGGGCGCAGGGGAAAGCGGGTCCCGGAGCCCCCACACCCCTACCCCCGACCCCGGACACCTGCCGGTCTGCCTCCAGCGCGCGTCAGCTCAGCGCGCTCGCTACCAGTCCTCGGTACGTCCCGGAGCGGCCACGTCCGCCCGCAGGTGGACGCCCGTCCGGCCTCCCTCCCTCCCTCCGCGCCGGCCCCTCGGCCGCCGCCCGCGCGGCCTTCGCGGGACACGTTTGGCTGCCGACCTCGAAGCGCCCGGCGGCCTGAGGGTCCCCGGCGAGGCCGCAGCCCCGGTGTAGGCGAGGAGGGCGTGAGGAGCCAGGCGGGTGGCGCGCTTACCTGGCGGCGACCACTCGAAGCCACTCGAGGGGAGACGGCCGCGCGCGACGGCGAAGGGGCGGCTCCGGAGAAACGAAAAGAAATGGCGGCCAGAGGTGAGCCCACCGCACTAATCCCGGCGGACCCCAGCCGCAACCTCCCCCTCCCTTAAAGCCCCTAAGCTCCGCCCTAGAGGCGGGGGCACGCCACTCTTAAATGGGCAATGACACCGCCCCGGAAATGGCGGGGCGGGGCGATGCTCGGGTTAAAGCGGCGATGCAGACCTGGCTAGAGAGCTGCTGCTGCTGCTAAGTCGCTTCAGTCGTGTCCGACTCTGTGCGACCCCATAGACGGCAGCCCACTAGGCTCCTCTGTCCCTGGGATTCTCCAGGCAAGAATACTGGAGTGGGTTGCCATTTCCTTCTCCAATGGCTAGAGAGCTAACCGCAGGTTTAAAGGGGCGCTGCCAAAGCCGGGTCCCCTGAGGGTGCGGCCCGCGGCACCCCCACATTAGTCCTGTCACAGAGGCGGCTTACCCTGCAGACGAAGTTCTGCGTCAGGTACCGCTACATGCTGTCAGCCCATCAACAAATTAATTCAGTCAGCAAATATTTACTTGTCGGGCTGTATTCTGGAGACGAGAACAGTAAGGCAGCGGCAGGAAATAGGATATTTCTGCTTAACAGGGAACGTTGCATCCTTTCTGTGTACGGAGAATTCAAGGAAGTGCCTGAGATGGGCCAGGGTGTATTCTGGACAGTGGCGATACCACGGATAAACGGGGCAAAAAGAGCCCTCGTAGGCCTTCAGAGCTGGCAGGAAAAAGAGGAAGTGAATGTCACCGGATAGTAAAATTCAGCACTATTCGTGGTTCTCTTAGGCACTAGGGATGCGTGCGTGCATGCTAATTCGCTTCGGTCGCGTCAGACTCTTTGCGACCCCATGGACTGTATCCCGCCAGGCTCCTCAATCCATGGGATTTTCCAGGCAAGAATACTGGAAAGTGAAAAGTGAAGTCGCTCAGTCGTGTCCGACTCTGCGACCCCGTGGACTGTAACTGTAGCCCACCAGGCTCCTCCATGCATGGGATTCTACAGGCAAGAATACAGTCCATCAGGCTTCTCCGTCCATGGGATTCTCCAGGCAAGAATACTGGAGTGGGTTACCATTTCCTTCCCCAGGGAATCTTCCCGACCCTAGGATCGAACCCGGGTCTCCAGTATTGCAGGCAGGCGCTTTAACCTCTGAGCCACCAGGGATTGCCATTTCCTACTCCCTGTGGTCTTCCAGACCCAGGGATTGAATCTGCGTCTCCTGTGTCTCCTGCATCAGATCAGATCAGATCAGTCGCTCAGTCGTGTCCGACTCTTTGCAACCCCATGAATCGCAGCACGCCAGGCCTCCCTGTCCATCACCAACTCCTAGAGGTCACTCAGACTCACATCCATCGAGTCAGTGATGCCATCCAGCCATCTCATCCTCTGTCGTCCCCTTCTCCTCCTGCCCTCAATCCCTCCCAGCATCAGAGTCTTCTCCAATGAGTCAACTCTTCGCATGAGGTGCCCAAAGTACTGGAGTTTCAGCTTTAGCATCATTCCTTCCAAAGAAATCCCAGGGCTGATCTCCTTCAGAATGGACTGGTTGGATCTCCTTGCAGTCCAAGGGACTCTCAAGAGTCTTCTCCAACACCACACTTCAAAAGCATCAGTTCTTCGGCGCTCAGCCTTCTTCACAGTCCAGCTCTCACATCCATATATGACCACAGGAAAGACCATAGCCTTGACTAGACAAACCTTTGTTGGCAAAGTAATGTCTCTGCTTTTGAATATGCTGTCTAGGTTGGTCATAACTTTCCTTCCAAGGAGTAAGCGTCTTTTAATTTCATGGCTACAGTCACCATCTGCAGTGATTTTGGAGCCCAGAAAAATAGTCTGACACTGTTTCCACTGTTTCCCCATCTATTTCCCATGAAGTGATGGGACCGGATGCCATGATCTTCGTTTTCTGAATGTTGAGCTTTAAGCCAACCTTCTCACTCTCCACTTTCACTTTCATCAAGAGGCTTTTGAGTTCCTCTTCACTTTCTGCCATAAGGGTGATGTCATCCGCATATCTCAGGTTATTGATATTTCTCCCAGCAATCTTGATTCCAACTTGTGTTTCTTCCAGTCCAGCGTTTCTTATGATGTACTCTGCGTGTAAGTTAAATAAACAGGGTGACAATATACAGCCTTGACGAACTCCTTTTCCTATTTGGAACCAGTCTGTTGTTCCATGTCCAGTTCTAACTGTTGCTTCCTGACCTGCATACAGATTTCTCAAGAGGCAGATCAGGTGGTTGGGTATTCCAATCTCTTTCAGAATTTTCCACAGTTTATTGTGATCTACACATTCAAAGGCTTTGGCATAGTCAATAAAGCAGAAATAGATGTTTTTCTGAAACTCTCTTGCTTTTTCGATGATCCAGCAGATGTTGGCAATTTGATCTCTGGTTCCTTTTCACAGTATGAAAAGGCAAAATGATAGGATACTGAAAGAGAAACTCCCCAGGTCAGTAGATGGCCAATATGCTACTGGAGATCAGTGGAGAAATAACTCCAGAAATAATGAAGGGATGGAACCAAAGCAGAAAGAATACCCAGCTGTAGATGTGTCTGGTGATAGAAGCAAAGTCCCATGCTGTCAAGAGCAATATTGCATAGGAACCTGGAATGTCAGGTCCATGAATCAAGGCAAATTGGAAGTGGTCAAACAAGAGATGGCAAGAGTGAATGTTGACATTCTAGGAATCAGCGAACTAAAATGGACTGGAATGGGTGAATTTAACTCAGAGGACCATTATATCTACTACTGCGGGTAGGAATCCCTCAGAAGAAATGGAGTGGCCATCATGGTCAACAAAAGAGTCCGAAATGCAGTACTTGGATGCAATCTCAAAAATGACAGAATGATCTCTGTTCGTTTCCAAGGCAAACCATTCAATGTCACAGTAATCCAAGTCTATGCCCCAACCAGTAACGCTGAAGAAGCTGAAGTTGAACGGTTCTATGAAGACCTACAAGACCTTTTAGAACTAACACCCAAAAAAGATGTCCTTTTCATTATAGGGGACTGGAATGCAAAAGTAGGAAGTCAAGAAACACCTGGAGTAACAGGCAAAATTGGCCTTGGAATACGGAATGAAGCAGGGCAAAGACTATAATAGAGTTTTGCCAAGAAAATACACTGGTCATAGCAAATACCCTCTTCCAACAACACAAGAGAAGACTCTATACATGGACATCACCAGATGGTCAACACCGAAATCAGATCGATTATATTCTTTGCAGCCAAAGATGGAGAAGCTCTATACAATCAGCAAAAACAAGACCAGGAGCTGACTGTGGCTCAGACCATGAACTCCTTATTGTCTCCTGCATGGGCAGGCGAATTCTTTAGCACTGCGCTACCGCGGAAGCCCCAGGTACTAGAGTTAGGCATTGCTAAATGACAGAGAAAACTAGAAGCTGGGACAGAGGGAGGGCTGGTGATCTTATACAGACTGGTAGGGAAAGAGGAAAGTCTTGGAGAGAGGGCATGAAGGAGGTGAAGGCGCGCCCCTGCATGGCCTGCTCGAGGTAAGCAGGGTGGCTAGGGGTAGGGGCAGAGGGAAGAGCCCTGGGACAGAGGCAAGTCAGACAGGACAGAACTGAGCTGAAGGGGCCCCCAGACCTTGGGCAGAGCTCCGAGGAGTTCAGAGGAGGACCTGCTGGCTGAAAGAAGGGCTCTTCCTAGGATTTGGCACTGCTAGTTTGACCCTGCACCACCCCAAGTCTGAACAACTGGGCTTGGTAAGCACAGCTGGCTTCTGCCCTCTGCGCTGTGGGCTGGGGCAATTCAACAGGAACTGGAGTTGCCCAAAGGGCTTCACTCATCTGCATGGCATCTCAGCTGGGGTGGCTCTTAGGAGCAACTGGGTTGTCTTGGGATCTCCAGCAGGGTACTTGAAATGACTCAAGCCCCTCAGAGTGAAAACCGAAGCGCCAAGACCTACTAAGGGCAACACTCAGAATCACACAAAGTCACTTCTGTTCTCTGTTATTGGGTGAAGCATGTCAGAAGGCAAGGTCAGTTTCAGGGATAGGAACAAGATTTCACCTCTATTTTTTTTTCTTTCTAATAGTATTAAAGTTGTTATTGTTGTTCAGGTGCTCTGTCATGTCCAACTCTTTGCAATCCCATGAACTGCAGCACGCCAGGCTTCCCTTTCCTTCACTATCTCCCAGAGTTTGCTGGAACTCATGTCCATCCAGTTGGAGATGCCATCCAACCATCTCATCCTCTGTTGACCCCTTCTCCTCTTGCCCTCGGTCTTTCCCAGCACCAGGGTCTTTTCCAATGAGTCGGCTCTTCACATCAGATAGCCAAAGTATTAGAGCTTCAGCTTCAGCATCAGTCCTTCCAATGAATATTCAAGGTTGATTTCCTTTAGGATTAACTGGTTTGAGCTCCTTGCTGTCCAAGGGACTCTCAAGAGTCTTCCCCAACACCACAATTTGAAAGCATCAATTAATTCTTTGGTGCTCAGCCTTCCTGATGGTCCAACTCTCACATCTGTATGTGACTACTGGAAAAACCATAGCTTTGACTATATGATCCTTTATTGGCAATGTGATGTCTCTGCTTTTCAGCTGTCTAGGTTTGTCATATCTTTTCTTCAAGGAGCAAGCATCTTTGAATTTCATGGCTGCAGTCACTGTCCACAGTGATTTTTGGAGCCCAAGAAAATAAAGTCTGTCACTGTTTCCATTTACAGTATTAAAGTAGAGAAGCTTTCTTTCTCTACTTTTTAAAAATAGCTTCATCAATAAGTCATCTTTGAATTTTAGCTCAATAAAAAAGCAATGATGTAGCCATTAAAAAGAATGAAATAATGCCATGGATGGACCTAGAGATTATCATACTAAGTGAAGCAAGTCAAAAAGACAAATACCATATGATGTGATGTCACTTATATTTGAAATCTAAAATATGATACAAATGAACTTATCTACAAAACAGAAACTCACAGACACAGAGAACAAACTTGTGACTGCCTAAGAGGAGAGGGTAGGAGAGGGATGGATTGGAAGTCTGGTATTAGCAGGGGCCAACTATAATATACAGAATGGATAAACAGCAAGGTCCTACTACATAGCACAGGGAACTATATTCAACATCCTGTGATAAACCATAATGGAAAAGAAAATGAAAGAAGAAGGTATATATATGTATAACTAAGTCACTACCCTGTACAGCAGAAATCAATGGGGGTAGGGAAGTGGTTCATGTATAGATGAAACCAAAAAGGGCCAGGGCATGAAGCTGGGTGATATAATCATTAAAATATTCTGTAATTTTATGTACAAGTTTACATTTTTTTTCCATAGTAAAAAGTTTTTATAAAAAACTATCTGGGCCATGTACCCCGTGGAAAGCTTTCCTGAGACCCAGGAATTAGATTACACTGTTTGAAAACTGTTGGTCTTGAGCACCATCCACTCAGTCTATCAGGGCTGTCTCTACTCAAGCATTATCAGTGTTTATACATGTGAAAGCTGTATTGTACTTTTTCTGTTTACTGATCAACAATGGAAACATTTCTGTTAATGTTTATAAACCTGCTTCATTGTCTTAAATTGTTGCCTAGCACACTAGTTTAGAGAAAGGGTCCTCTTCTCCCAAAAAGGGTCCTTTTTGCTGTCTCCTGTCAAAGGTGGTGGGCTTCCCAGGTGGCGCTAGTGGTAAAGAACCTGCCTGCCAATGCAGGAGACATAAGAGACTCAGGTTCGATCGCTGGGTCAGGAAGATCCCCTGGAGGAGGGCATGGCAACCCACTCCAGTATTCTTGCCTGGAGAATCCCATGGACAGAGGAGCCTGGTGGGCTACAGTCCATGGGGCTGCAAAGAATCAGACATGACTGAAGCAATTTAGCATACAGCATGCACATCAAGGGTGGTGTTGGGGTGAGAGAAATAGGCTGAGAAAGATTGTTATAGGTTGAATGAAATATGAAATCTTGGTGGATGAAACCTAAGGACCTAAGTCATAGGAGGGTGTGCTCTGATCATGAAAGATTATTCCCTGTAATAATTCATCCCCTCACCAATCCTCTCTTCAATCATAGATACCCTCTGCAACATTCCTGTTCTGTGGTGAATTAGCCCACTAACTCGAAGGTAATGGCAACCCGCTCCAGTACTCTTGCCTGGAAAATCCCATGGATGGAGGAACCTGGTGGGCTGCAGTCCATGGGGTCGCTAAGAGTCAGACCCGACTGAGCAACTTCACTTTCACTTTTCACTTTCATGCACTGGAGAAGGAAATGGCAACCCACCCCAGTGTTCTTGCCTGGAGAATCCCAGGGACAGGGGAGCCTGGTGGGCTGCCATCTATGGGGTCGCACAGTTGGACACAACTGAAGCGACTTAGCATCAGCAACAGCAGCAGCCCGCTAACTGCCTCCTACCTGAGACAAAGAATACAGTCTCCTTAAACACAGCTGAATTAAGTGAAAATACACTTGGCTGCAAGTAATAGAGAACATGATTAACTGTAGCTTAAAAAAATGAGTTGTTTTCTTTTTCAAACTAAGTAATCTAAAGGTAGTTGGCTGCCTATAGTGGTTCAGGTCAACAGTCCTATAGAATCCTAAACTCTTACTTTTTCTGTTCTGCCATCCTTAGTATGTTGATTCTGGTTTTCATGCTTCTAGCCTACTGACCACCGGAGGGCTGCAGTGTTTCCAGCTCTTCTTTCTGAGTTTCAGAAATGAAAGGGAATGGGGAAAATATCTCCTCTTCCTGTAACCTTGTCTTTTTTTTTTTTTTTGGCATTGCACCATATGGTTTGCAGGATCTTAGTTTCCTGAACTCTCAGGTCCACAGGAGTAAAAGTGTTGAGTCTTAACCACTGGACCACCAGAGAATTCCTAGTAAAGCTGTGTCTTTAATTCAGGGAAGGACGTCCCAACACACCCTGTCTCATTGAATGGGATTAACTGCTTAAAGTAACAGGAGAAAAGGATACCATCACTGGTTTAGACCAGTTAAAATTCATACTTGGGGTTTAGATGAGAATCTGCTGTCTCTGAGATTCAGATCAGATCAGATCAGTCACTCAGTCGTGTCCGACTATTTGCGACCCCATGAACCGCAGCACGCCAGGCCTCCCTGTCCATCACCAGCTCCCGGAGGTCACCTAGACTCACATCCATCAAGTCAGTGATGCCATCCAGCCATCTCATCCTCTGTCGTCCCCTTCTCCTCCTGCCCTCAATCCCTCCCAGCATCAGAGTCTTCTCCAATGAGTCAACTCTTCGCATGAGGTGGCCAAAATACTGGAGTTTCAGCTTTAGCATGTCTCTGAGATTAAGGGCTCATTATCAGCTTCTTTAAAAAGTCAAAGATCTATAAGCAGGAAAGACAGGGTGTTATCAGGAAGAATGACTGTGGGCAAGTTGTTGAAAGTGCCGACTAGAATAACCCACTTTTGGTGGAATGGTCCTGGCCATGGAAAGATTTTTCCTCTAGTGAATGAACATCCTTACTCTAGATTTCCACCAGTATTTTAGGTCCTGGTTTTCTCTCTGGAGCCACAGAAAGGAGTGGATCCAGGTTTTGTTAGTTCTGAAAACCATACAGTTGGGGTGGGGTAGGGGGTGGCGTAAGTGAAATAAGACAAATATAAAGATTTAAAATGAGAATTAGGGTCTTGGAAGGGGCCCATACAAGTCAGGAGCCCTAGAGCTTAAACCTGATGATCTTCATGGTAAATCGGCCTTTGCCCACAAGAAGATAGTTGCTCTTTCACATCACAGCCCTTTAAATAATGAGGAAATGTCCCAAGTCTACAAAATCCTCTCCTTTGTCCTGATTTCCAAGCTCCTTACTTTCTCAGTTTGGCTGAACTGGTTCACACTGGTGGGGCCATTCATGCTGAGGCATCCTGAGCAGGGAGAATTCCAGAATGAGAGTCAGTCTTACTGGAGGCTGAAGGGGCCCTGCCTTCTAAAAGCTTCCATTGTGAAAAGACCCTTGGTGATTAGTAGAACAATTCAGAAGTCAGTGTGACTTCCAATAAATGGCACTGTCCTGTCTGCCTTGACTCTTGAATTGTTCACTCTGGAGGCCAGCAGCCACCATGTGAAGATACTCAAGAAGCCATAGGTGGAGAGGAACTGAGGACCCCCCTATAACAGCCAGCACCCACTTGCCTGTCATGTAGGTGGGCCATGCTCCAGCCCCTCAAGCATTCCTGGAAAAGGCCCCACCAATATGTATCTGTGACTGAGTTAGAACAACCTACCTCCTGTTCCACAGAAACTAGGAGCAGTAATAAATATCTGTTGCTATTTTAAGCCATGAAAAAAAGGAAGGAAAGAGAAAGAGAGAAAGGAGGAAAGAAAGAAAAGACCCTTTTCTTGTTCGTTGTTCAGTTGCTCAGTCGTGTCCAACGCTTTGGGACCCCATGGACTGCAGCACGCCAGGCTTCCCTGTCCTTAACTATCTCCCAGAGCTTGCTCAAATTAATGTCCATTGAGTTGGTGATGCCATACAACCATCTCATCCTCTGTCGTTCCCTTCTCCTCCTGCTTTCAATTTTTCTGAGCATCAAGGTCTTTTCCAGTGAGTCAGCTCTTCACATCAGGTGGCCAAATTATTGGAACTTCAGCTTCAACATCAGTCCTTCCAGTGAATATTCAGGGTTGATTTCTTTAGGATTGACTGGACAGTGGAAATCAGGAAGAGTTTGTTTTCCAGACACTGGATCAGAGGAGCACTAACTAGTCAAATATGCACGTAAGTAAAAAAACAGAACACAAAAACTCATCAGGAAATACCACTAAGAGTTTCATTAGCATACAGCAGAGTCTAGACTTCAATTCAGAAGCTAAAAGATCCAAAATAACTTTTAAGTCTGTAAAATGAGGATGATACCACCTTCTTAACAGGGCAGTTATGAGACTGGCATAAAGTAACTTATCTGAAAATGTTTTCAGAAGCACACAACACTACATATAATGTAAATGTTATTGTCCAAGGAACAAAGGTACTTATGCACTACCAGGGGCAGAGGCGGGGTCAGGAGTGTAATAGGGTCTGTAGCCTGGACCTGGGTTCATGCACTTGCGTGGCTTCCTTTCTTTACTAAGTCTTTCCTGAGCCAGAATCTCATGTCTGCAAGTTCACCCTTCCTCTCTTTGCAAGTATTCCTGGCAGGAGTAAGATCTTAAACTAATTCATACTAAAGTATTAGCCACACGGGCTAAATGAAGGACACCTTAAAAGAATGGGGAGAGTTGGGGTAGAGCTGTGTAGAGATGGGACATGCAAAATAAACTGAAGTCAAATCACTTCTTCCTCCAAAGCACAAAGTCAGGCTTTTGCATACTTTTGGAGATTCAGGGCAATAAACCTGAGCACTCATATTCCATGAATCCATATTTCATGCATCATTTTGTTCAGAATTATCTGGAACAGAACACTGCTGATCTGGTGGTAGAGACGCCTTGTTTATTCTGCTACAGAAAAAAATTCAGAAAACCCTGGATGGCTCCAGGCAAGTTCATAATATTGAGTAACAGAGAGGTGGAAGTGAAAGCATTTTCCCATCAGATTTGCCTAGTGGTGAAACCAGGATGAGACTGAGAGAAAAGGGGGTGGAGCCAAGGCGCAGAGTTTCTAGAAGTTACTGTGCACCTGAGTCACCTGGAGATTTTGTCACAAGGTTTATGTCTGGCATGGGACCTCAGAGTCTGCATTAACCACAAGCTGGCAGTTGGTGACACTGGCCATTCACAGGCTACACATTGAATAAAGAAGCCCTCAGATGACCACCCCATACCTGTGACTGCTGTGTGACAGGACCCACGAAGGTATTAGGAGACCACACAGTAGGAAGAGCAGCACGGACCATGCTGCCCTGAATTCACAAGGACAAGCACCTGTCTTTCCTGGTGTTAGTTATCTAGAAAATGAGGTAAGTTAAGACACATACTTCCTGAGGTCTCTTTCAGATCTTAAAATCAGTGATACTATACCTATTTCAATACATAAGAGGATTTCATTTAATTTTATGTAAACCAAACCTCAAAATTCCTTTGAAAAGAGAATTGAGAAACACAAATTATTGTACATTAACACATAAATTTAGAATCTAGAATGTAGTACAGATGAACCTATATGCAAAGCAGAAATAGAGACACAGATGTGGAGAACAAGGAAGGAAAGAAGGGGTGGGATGAATTGGGAGATTAGGACTGGGACTGACATATTTACACTGTTGATACTGTGTTTAAAATGGATAACTAATGAGAACCTACTATAGACCACAGGGAACTCCATGCAATGCTGTGGTGACAAAGAGGGGGCTATATATACACATATGGCTGATTTAGTTTGCAGTTCAGCAGAAACTAGTAGAGGGACTTCCTTGGTAGCTCAGCAGTAAAGAAACTGCCTGCAATACAGGAGACACGGGTTCAATCCCTGGGTCAAAAAGTTCCCCTGGAGGAAGGTAGGGCAACCCACTCCAGTATTCTTGCCTGGAGAATCCCATGGACAAGAGGAGCCTGGAAGGCTACAGTCCATAAGGTCTCAGAGCATCAGACACAACTGAAGTGATTGAGCACGCATGCACAGAAACTAACAAAACATTGTAAAGCAACTAAACTCCAATTTGTTAAAAAAAAAAAAAAAAAAGTTTACTTTTGGAGGAAAAAAAGAGAATCATCCATTTTAAATGCTTATTTTCCAAACACTGATTTAGAATGTGAGGTCAGGTTAAAGTTATGACAGTGATTGTTCAAACAACTTCAAACATATAAATTGGTACTATTTTTTAAAAAATAATTTCTCAAGAGAATATTAACTTTGGCGGTAGAATCAGACACCTCCATTCACTAGCTACTTAACTTCCAAAGAATAAACTGTGTTTTAATTTCCTCACCTGTAAAATGGAGATCCTCAAATATAGCTTTGAGCATCAAATACAAAGGTGGGAGACATGCCTTTTAGGGGCCCTGAACCTCATTCTTAGCACAGTTAATCCCAGAGAAAGCAGTGGGAGGGTGTTGGGAAGGGAAGCTGGCTGTTAAGGCAGTAACCACTTCATAGGCTTCTAGGTTTTCTCAGTGATAGCAAATCTTTATTCTCAAAAGATGGATTCCATTCCTGGCAGCAGACCAGAGTCAACCAGAACATGGTCGGTGAATGTGTTGAAAAACAAGGAGTCTGAAAGTAATGCGCTAAATAAAGTCCATGAAGGAGAAGGCAATGGCACCCCACTCCAGTACTCTTGCCTGGAAAATCCCATGGATGGAGGAGCCTGGTAAGCTGCGGTCCATGGGGTCGCTGAAAGTCGGACATGACTGAGCGACTTCACTTTCACTTTTCACTTTCATGCATTGGAGAAGGAAATGGCAACCCACTCCAGTGTTCTTGCCTAGAGAATCCCAGGGACGGGGGAGCCAGTGGGCTGCCGTCTATGGGGTCGCACAGGGTCAGACACGACTGAAGTGACTTAGCAGAATCCATGATACTGGCAGTGTAAGAACCTTGGAAAATCCTCTTCTTCAGAACAGCAAACACCAAACAATAAAACATGGTCAGAATTAACTTTTTTAAAACTCTGGATGTTAACCAAAGCTTTGCAACAATCCAGAGGTGTTTATTCAAGAAAAAGAGCTAAATTTTGGTAAGAAGAGTGAGTTTTATGGCATTTTGACTGGCCCGAGTCTCATCTTCTCTCCCCAGTTCCTTTGCAGCCTTAAAACCAGCAGCGAAAGGGCCACTGGAGGGAGCAGAACAGAGTCAGGGTTCCTTCAAACCCTGTCCTCAGAGAACTGTTACTTTATTTGACCTAACTCATGGCTCAAATGGAGAAGGCAATGGCACCCCACTCCAGTACTCTTGCCTGGAAAATCCCACGGACGGAGGAGCCTGGTAGGCTGCAGTCCACGGGGTCGCTAAGAGTCGGACACGACTGAGCGACTTCCCTTTCACTTTTCACTTTCATGCATTGGAGCAGGAAATGGCAACCCACTCCAGTGTTCTTGCCTGGAGAATCCCAGAGACGGGGAAGCCTGGTGGGCTGCCGTCTATGGGGTCACACAGAGTTGGACACGACTGAAGTGACTTAGCATAGCATAGCATAGCATGGCATGGCTCAAAATGAAAAGCTGGGAATAAGATGTCCAGTTAAATAAATGTTAGTTGCTCAATTTTGTCCGACTCTTTGCAACCACATGGACTGTAGCCTGCCAGGCTCCTCTGTCCATGGGACTTCCCAGGCAAGAATACTGGAGTCAGCTGCCATTTCCATAAGGTGTCCAGAGGGGGCTTTGAAAAGTTCTGACACATTTCTGTGAATCTTGAAGTCTACTTATGTGCACAGTGCTATGTGCAGGCCCAGCTCTGAGAACATGTTAATGTTTGAACCTAGTTATAATCCCTTAGTTTCTGTTGCAAAAAACAGACCCCAAGTATATCATCTTTTTTCTGTCCCAATTCCAGTTCAGTTGCTCAGTTGTGTCCGAGTCTTTGTGACCCCATGGACTACAGCACACCAGGCCTCCCTGTCCATCACCAACTGCCGGAGTCTACCCAAACCCGTGTCCATTCAGTTGGTGATGTCATCGAACCATCTCATCCTCTGTAATCCCCTTTTCCTCCTGCCCTCAATCTTTCCCAGCATCAGGGTCTTTTCAAATGAGTCAGCTCTTCGAATCAGGTGGCTAAAGTACTGGAGTTTCAGCTTCAACATCAGTCCTTCCAATGAACACCCAGGATTGGTCTCCTTTAGGATGGACTGGTTGGATGTCCTTGCAGTCCAAGGGACTCTCAAGAGTCTTCTCCAACACCACACTTCAAAAGCATCAATTCTTTGGCACTCAGCTTTCTTCACAGTCCAACTCTCACATCCATACATGACTACTGGAAAAACCACAGCCTTGACTAGATGGACCTTTGTTGACAAAGTAATGTCTCTGCTTTTGAATATGCTATCTAGGTTGGTCATAACTTTCCTTCCAAGGAGTAAACGTCTTTTAATTTCATGGCTGCAATCACCATCTACAGTGATTTTGGAGCCCCAAAAATAAAAGTCTGACACTATTTTCACTGTTTCCCCATCTATTTGCCATGAAGTGATGGGACCGGATGCCATGATCTTAGTTTTCTGAATGTTGAGCTTTAAGCCAACTTTTTCACTCTCTTCTTTCACTTTCATCAAGAGGCTCTTTAGTTCTTCTTCACTTTCTGCCATAAGGGTAGTGATATCTCAGGTTATTGATATTTCTCCCAGCAATTTTGATTCCAGCTTGTGCTTCTTCTAGCCCAGCGTTTCTCATGATGTACTTTGCATATAAGTTAAATAAACAGGGTGACAATATACAGCCTTGACATACTCTTTTTCCTATTTGGAACCAGTCTGTTGTTCCATGTCCAGTTCTAACTGTTGCTTCCCGAGTCTGTCTTGCTCATACCAATTTTTAGTAATTTTCAGGCTTTCACAAAGTTTCAGTGACACCTTTAAGAAGCTTTTGGAAAAACGCTACCCCTTTTCACACGCACTTTTCATTGGCTTAGGTAACAGGTAATTCTAAATGATATAATATAGATAAGTATATTTATATATGTAGGTTAGCAAATAGACAGAACTGATCTGATCTGATTTTAGTAAGCTTCCAACAGAATTGGTAGAATTAGCAGAGTCCTGGCATAGTTGAGAGCAGTCAGTGGTGGCAAGGGGAGAACATGAGCAGAAAGCAGAGTGCTACTACACTGAGTAGGGTATTTGGATGCTAGTTAAGAAAGCTTGCATCACAGACAGAATATTAGTAGGAATTAGAGCAAACTTTGTGCAAGTATATGCAATTCAGAAGTCATAAAGGAACAGATTAATACATTTGTTTATAAAAGTATTAAAAATATCATGTCCTCCCCAGACCCAAATAAAGTCAAAGAATACCATAAGAAAAAATGTTTTGCAACATATATGACTGTCAAATGACTAATTTCTAACATCTCATATAAACATTAAACAACCTGATATAAAAGTGAGCAAAGGATATCAATATAGAATTTGAAGAACAAGAAATAAAGAGATCAATAAAGATACAAAAATCTACTCAACCTCTTTATGAGTGAACTGTAGGTCAAAATAAGATAATAATTCATGTATGAGATGAGCAAATAAATTGCTTGATACCAGTCTTAACTAGAATGTGGGGAAACGGACATTTTCCTAAGTTTGGTGGAAGCATAAGCTAAAAAAATCTCTGAGAGCAATTAACATTTAAAAATGCAGGTGCCCAATGGCTTAATAATCCTACTGCTAGAAACTTACCTTATGCATAGACTTGCAAATCTTTAATGAAAATATTGCCTGAAAATGTTCACTGAAGCATTGTTCATACAGTATAAACTGGAAACAAATCAAGAAATTACACTATAGCATATCCATCTGTATGATGGAGGTCAAGGCAGTGATTAAAAAGAATGAAGTAGACCTGAGTGTGTTGATACAGAAATGTTTTAAAGATGAAAAAGCAAGCTGCAGAATATATTGTACAATTCCTTCAGCCTTAACAAAACGTACATGTACACACAAATACTTGTGCAATATTTTCCGCTAGAAGACAAGAAATTAACAGAGGTTGCCATTGATTTGAGGGGGACTATTCTTAGGGGCAGGCTTCCCCAGTGGCTCAGTGGTAAAGAATCCACCTGCAATGCAGGAGACTCGGGTTAGATCCCTTCATTGGCAAGATCCCCTGGCAAAGGTATGGGACAGAGGCTTTCATAACTCCTCATGGGCCCTCATTATACTATTTGAAGCTTTAGTATCATGCACGTAAGAACAGAGGTATGGCATTTACTTTTGCCCTGGTGGCTCAGATAGTGAAGAATCTGCCTGCCTGCAATGTGGAAAACCCTGGAACAGGAAGGTTCCCTGGTGAAAGGAATGACTAGCCCCACTCCAGTATTCTTGCCTGGAGAATACCATGGACAGAGGAGCCTGGTGGGCTACAGTCCATGGAGTCACAGAGTCAGACACAACTGAGCAACTAACACTTTCACTTTATTTCTAGATATAAAATTAAATGTTAATTTTCCCCAAGAAATTTTTTTATAGATGAGAAATGGCATACCTAAATGTACTTAGGGAAGATATGAGGCAAGTGGACTTCAGACACATAAAAAAAGGTCATTTACCTTGACTGACAAGGTCTTATGGTAGGAATACCAGAGCAGAGAGGCTAGTGCTGGGAAAAGAGAGGAATCCAGCAGTGGCCAGTGAAGAAGGAGCGTCTCATCAGACGTGGTTTAATCTTCTAAAGCCCTTTTAGTTCCTGACTCACCCGCAAATACAACCACTACATCAGTAATTCTAGAAATAAAATTTGCATTTTAGCATTCTCCTAGTCTATGATCACCCAATAATGAAAATAACCATTGTTTGAAAAGCCCAACAATGAAAATTCCCATAAAATAATCTTTAAAACTCTTATACTTAAATTACTAAAGCACATCTTTATTTTGCAATTGAACAATTTAAAGTCACAGCTAGAGTTTTCTCACGTTGAACCTGAACAACTATTTCTCAGTCAAAATGAATTATGGCCAAGAAAATACGTATAATGACTGCATTTCACATAAATTGCTTTCAGGGTTAAACAGTTTCAATGCAAACCAACATTTTTATCCTGTTTGCTGTTAGTACATAAAATTCATTGCAGGAATTCTAATTTTTCACGGAAATTAAAACAAATCCACAAGGTCTTTCAAGCACACAGTAAGCTGCAGTGACAAATGCATAGAATGCATAGTGATGATTTCAAATAACCCAGTGTTGACCAAATTCAAGTTTACAGATTTTAAATGAACTATATGATTCTTTGTCTCCTAATTACAGGAAACCATATGGAAAGAGGTATTTTTGTGAAACAGGGGGAAGAGAATTTAAAGAGTTTAAGGGGCTAATCCCATTTAGCTACTAGTTCAGTACAACCAAATGTGAAATGGCAGGAACAATGTAAAATCATAATCTAATTAGAAAATTAACTAGACTTTTAACTAGGTGACTTTTTGCCCTTCATATTTACATATAGCACCTGTTACAAGAAAAAAAAATTCCAAATTGAAAGTCTCTACATAGAAATATTTTTAAAACTACTACTTAAAAATATCACTGATGAGTCTATTGTATACTATCTGTCCTAAAAATTAAGCCTACACTGTAGAAAATAAAGACTAGCTTTTCTTATTTGAAAAGATTACAATATGGGATGTAATTGCAACATCCTGATGCTGTTGGAACACCAGGCTGGACAGTTTTTATTTGCCTAAGCACTAATATTCTAATGACAGAAAAGGAAAACAGCTTAATGTAAACTTTTAGTCTCTTAAATCTTGCCCTTCAACATGTATACGAAGTGTTAGAACTTTGCCCCTTTCAACTTACTGGTGGTGAAGCACTGACTTAACACCTAAGTACAACTCAAAACAAATGGATTCCAGATGTTCATTATGTAATGTACAAAAATGCAAAGCAGAATGATTTCAGTGAACCAAATGTGGCTGAAGCTAGCTGAGAGAACTCAGAGTCCAGCAAGACTGTCAACTGGGTAGGCTTTATTGTACCAAATAAATTACAGAAGAGTGGAAAAGCTAAAATCACACAAGTTACCTTTTAAATATCAAATGATCAAGGGATCATTGTTAAGCATTTAAACGTGGGTCTAATCCAATGAGCTCTACGTGCTGATGTTATATGTTTCCATATTTACAAGACTCTAGGATAAATTTTATCTTTAAATGTACAAATTAAGTCAGTAGTAAGCTTGAAATAAAGTGCTATTTGAAATTCAAAAAATCTATTTCAGCAATGAAATATGATCTACTCTATTGGATACTAGAAAGCATGAGTAATCTTGTCAACTAGCTGAAGGGTTGGCAAAAAACTGGAACACAATTCAGAAACAGAAATGAAGAAGCTTCTTTTAGTAACAGGTAAAATGGGTTCAAGTGTGCCTACAGTGAATTTAGGGAAAACACAAACCAGAACCTATTTTGGCCTAAGATTGCAGGACTGAGTCTCTTTAATGATTTTACAGTGATAATTTCATGCAGCAATGTGACATTTTCATTAAGATTATCAGATTATCAGCTAAATTTTGGAAACTCTCAGGGTTGACAGGGCCTGATATTAATCTTTTAACACCTGTAACAAAAATTAATGAAGGAAAATATTACATCACAAAGACTCTACTACAAATGGAAGTTTAAAAACCTTTTTTTACCTTGGAGAAATGGAAGTAGGAGCCCAAATAACGAAGGCCCCGCTGAGTCAAGCTCAGTGCATGATGAATAATAAATACTACCTTTGAAAGAAATTGTTGAACAAATTAATTATGACTGTTGGTTTAAAATGTAGGGCTTTTTTTGTCTTCTGTTCAGCTAAATTAATAAACCCTCAGCCATCTAAGACACCACTGCTATAGGTCAGAGTTCGGCTCAGTGGTTTTACCTGTCCAAAATACTGAGAATAAAAAACAAACTATCTGTCAGGGCCTTTGCACTGATTTACTGTGGCGAGTGTTAGCCATAGTTTTCTGGCTTCACTGAAGTCACATACTCAGACTGCTGTCCTCATCTGTGGCTGAGACAGGGACGAAGCCTGAGAACTTTCCTTCACAGTAAACACATGCAGCAGAATGGTTACTCTCACACACATATACTCCCCCACACCCCAGAAGTCTAAAACTTAATGATTTTATACTTAAAAACAGTATGCACACATTTTTTGGGAAAATTTCTATTCTAGAGCTAACACAAAGCAAAGTGAAAAAGAAGGTATTTGAAATACTGAAATATGCTTCAATAATGATCATTGTTTATAAAGAAAGTGACATTTTCTTCTAAAATTGCATTTTGTATAATGAAATGAGAAACACTTTCTTTCCTTTTCAATTCCTTGTTAACTTTTTTTTTTTTAAAACAAAGCGTATCCTTACCCTTAAGATCAAGTCTTAATTCTAGTAACATTTGAAAGATACATTCATTTCTTTACAGCATGAAAGACATACAAATATCATTTTTTTTTCCTTTTTAAAGAACAAAGCAAAAGAAGTTAACAGTTTCAATCTTTTGTCCATAGAAAAATATTTTCTATATCATTTACACAACAATAGGTAGGAAAATTCTACAGTGTTTAACTGAAACTTTCTATGAGCAAAACAAGGCTTTCAAACATTTTCATTCTTGTACTGGTTTTAGGAACACATTAGAACCTCTTCCAAAACTATAGTCTTAAACTTGCAATATTGCTAATACCTTTCACTTTGTAAATTAAAAAAACAAAACAAACAAAAACTGGTTTACTTATTTATTCACTGAACCCTGCCTAGTCAGCATTGATGGACTGTACCCCAGTACCCCTGGCTGCCCAATCAGCTTAGATTACGACGATAAAGATAACAATGACCACAAAACTTTAAAATCAACAATAAACTGTAGAAAAAGCATACAGATAAGTAGCAGCAAATTTAGATATGGGAACAGAAATAACTATTTGGTGTCTACCCACAACAATTTCACCCAGATTATAAAAATAAAATGTGTCATTTCTCACTGAAATAGGGATTGTTTTTGATAACATTGTAAGGCTTACTGTAGGAATTGCTACTGAGAAAAATGAAGTCTGTGTATAGTAAAACGTGTTGAAAATAGTTGTAGATATTGTAAAGTAAGTTAATCCCCAAAAGTACAATTTTGAGATTAACTTCATGAACTCTCTGTAAAATTGCTGAAGTTGCCTATTAGCAGTTAGCCCTCAAATAAATTTTGCTATTATACAAATTCCTTTGGAGCTATACAATTCTCTAATAACTTTATAAAACAGTTGCTACAAGCTGTGTTGTGATCACACTGAGACACCAATAAAACTTTGCCAACAGATCAGTAATTCTGATACTTGATAAAATTAATCCAATGGGTTTTAAAACATAGGTATTTTACTTAGAGGAAACACCAGGGAAAAAAAATGGCTGCAGAAACTGTAGTTGGCTAGCTGAAACAAACATGAGAACCAATAAGCTATATTAATATAAAGCAGTTACTTTGTTGATGTGGCGGTTTACATAGAGAAGTTGTGGCACAATTTATCTTTCTCTTGTATTATTAAAAGGTATTTGTTCTAACAAATATTTTTCTTAATGTAAATGACTTAAATGCAAATTTATCAGAACTACAAAATAATTACTACAAAATAAAAGAGGTGTAAACATATCCCACATTATTCTGGTATAAATAATTTTTATGAATTCAAAACTACTTTGGCAACCTTACCATCAGAATATCTTTAAATATTCAAAACACAGATATTACACAGAACATTGTTAAAAATCCTTATTTCCTTCTTCCTTCCTGATTTAAGATTATAAAACAAATATAAATGCTTTAATTCTACATGTTCACATTATGAACATAAATTATTTAAGTGGACATACATTCGAAATCTTCGTTCTATGTTTCAAGTGCTTTTAAAAATCAGTCTTCTAATTTGCATTTTCGAATGTTTTCACACTGCATGTACATCAGCCCAAATACTTGACAAAAGCTATTGTTTAGTCAGGGAAGCATGACAAGCAGACAGAGTGGAGCCCTAATTAGATTGCTTTTTAAAGCCTACTTGTTTTCTAAATTAAGTAAAAATACTGCCTGAGTATAATTCTTGAGCTGAAATAGACTAAACTTCACAAGAATTTATGATATTCACAAGTTATCTATAGTAATAGAAGGTGAGCCTTGATAAAATCTTTCAAGTTTCTTTCAGCTCTCAGGTTGTGGTACATCTAGTGGAGACGGGAGACTTTTGTTCAAATAGCTGATTAGACCTGGCTAATCACCTGCCAACAGATAATAAACAACTCCCATAGTTAACATAATCCTTTACCCCTGTTTGTATCAGCCTTGGCGAAACACACAAATGCATAATCGCATAAAACATCTCTATGTGTATATACTAGTACTTGAAACCTTCAAGCAACTGTCATAATGGCTTAACATATTTTTATACACTCGAAGTCAGTTTTTATATATAAATTTTCTCTTAATCAACATGGTCAACCCTTTCCTCCCTCCTACTTGTGCCAGCAGGCTGTACAAAGGAAGTGAATTCTTATGCTATTTATTCTGCCTTTATTTTGAATTATTCACTGACTTAATAAATACTAAGTGTTCTTCTTATGAATGCAGTCTATTCCAGAATATTCCTCAACCTGTGTACACAGTGCTGACACAAGTCAGATGGTCAACACAACACCTACAAAGAACGTGGTAAAACCATCCTGAATCAGAGGCAAGGTTTTTTACAAACATTCTTAGCATTTACAAAAGTCCTTTGATTTACCAGTACCTATTTCCAGTTGTGAGAATAGCAACATTGATTTCTTGCACGTGTGGGTTGTTTGGGGGAGGTAGGGGTTGGCTGCTGGAGAGGGGAGTAGTTTAGATACAAGGAATTTGGCATTTTTGTCACACACTATTACACTGATATGAATGGAACCTAGAACTACTAAGTGTACAAAAACTGGGATTATTCCTAGAACTCTATTTAGATTTATGAACAGATCAAAAACATTCCCAGGCAGGGAGTCCTCTGGAAGTCCAGTGGTTAGGAATTGGCTCTTTCACTGCCATGCACATGGGTTCGATCCCTGGTTGGAGAACAAAGATCCCAAGGCATGGCCAAAATACATCAGGCATGAACTCTTATTTGTTCACTTATTAGGTGAACAGGGAATCATAATTGGCAATGTTTACTTTAAAAAGCCGTAGGGATAATTTGTTTAAGATCCTAATATGTCTTTGAAAAAGGATATTTTCTGTACATAAAAATACAGACAGGGTGTAGCTCCCAGAAGAAAAATTCATATATGAGAAATTTAAAGGTAATTTAAAATTTTTAATATATTATCATTTAAAAACTGGCATTAATGATTTACAAAGGCAGCAGTGCTTATTGTCAATAAATGATTAGATACTTTCCAAAATGTAAATGTAACCCTAAGTCAAAAAACATGACACCACGATCTGCTTACATCTATACAACTTTACCTTTTTGTCTATGGTTGTCATATTCTGTCCATATAGTTAGGATAGGTTTTCTTTTTAATTCAGGTAAAAAAACTATGGCCAAAACAGTTACTAATTATGTAGACTCCCAACATTTTACTTTTTCACATTTCACCTTACCATGATGTCATACAGCAGTCTAAATCACACCTATCTGTTGGCAGAGAATGGAATGTTCAAATAAGACTGTGTAGCTATTTACTATCTTATACTGTCTTGACTGTGAAATTCAGAAATAGATACAAGAATTTCACTTTGACATAAAGGTTATGCTTACTTTTCTCTTTTTTAAAAAAAGTAAAATATTTTAATACAACAATGTATTTGGTATTTTGGCTATTAATGTTTAGGACTTAACTTCCTAAGATTTACTATTATGGATTTTTAACATTTGAAATAACATCATTTAGATTATACCAAAGATTTAAAAATGTACATTTTCCCGCTCACACTAAATGATGTTCCAAAATATCTACCATTCAACTGTAAATTTTATCAAGACTATACAGAAATATTCAGAAACCACTAGTAAATGAATCTATTTTAACCATAATCCATATAAAGTAATTTTGTAATGTAACATTTCAATAGCTGAGAAAATTCCCACTTATATTAAAACTGGATAACTTGAAAGTTCTATCTCTCTGAGGACTTAAAAAGAAAAAAACAACAAAAAAACCTGAAGAGGATAATATACACACTCTTATCAGGTCCTCCATCAGGCTGGACAATCAAAACTCTCCATATTAACATGCTTATAACTTAATAAGTATATATAAACTGGAGTAATTCTACACAAAATGACAAGAAAGTCCTCATCTTAGCTGTTGAGGGATTACATTTAGAAATAACTCAATAATGTTTTATTCCTTGTTTGTAGTATCCCAATCAACAGACCAGTGTGAACTAAGCTTGACAAGAACTGAAATGAATGCTAAAAAGGGATAATTTAGTTAGTGATAGAAACAAGTCACAATTAGCTGCTTTAATTTTAGCTTATTCATATGTTTAACTTCAAAGTGTCTATTAGGTGCCATTTCTAAAGGTAGGGGTAAAATAAATATGAAATTTGAAGAATAAAGCATCTTTTAACTTCAGCTGCTAAACTGTAACCCCTGTCCCTCAGGAAAGGAATGTGCAGGTTTTGAATAATTCCATAGCAGCAGAGCACTCACTCAGTAGGTCACAAATTATCTTGGCTTCTTGTAGCAAAATACAGGAATTGAGTAAGAAACAGAATTTCATTACCCTCCTTTGACTACATAACTCTCAATACGAGAAGCCATTTTAAAAATGGTGAACTGATTCAAAATGCATAAAACTGTAAATGTACAATATACATACATACCTCCTAGTAGGGTCAAAGGAGTGCCTTTTCATTAGACATACAAAGACGTCGCAAGGCACTTAAGGGGTTAAGACACAATGCATGCATTCTTTTACATCAAGTATGTGAAATCACATGATTTGGAATAAGCCAACCTTATGCTAAATGTAAGTTACATTGTTAAATTCAAGAAAATTTGTAGATTCATATTTATACTTTCTATAAGATGCTGGTAAATGGACAATGTGCAGCATTTCCTGGGAAAAGCAAATTCCACTTTCTTCTTCCAAACAGCAGGTCTCTACGGGAGGAGTGTAGGGGAAGATGTGCTGCATCCATAGGCAGTGTATTGGCTAATATTGAGAATGATATTGCTAACATTTAAAAAGTAACATCTGGTCATCAGTATAGTAAGAACACAAATCACTGGGAGACACCAGAGCTGACTCCTGATGTTGAATGCTTTTTGCTTTCAAGATACAGGCATACAACAGAGATGCTGAGAATTCTGAGCCTTGTTTGTGGCAATTCTACCAGAAGGGGACGGCATGGCACCACCACAAGATGTCATAAATTACCCTGAACATACTCAGTTATTCACTATTTGTTTGGAGCAAAGAATGAAATATTCTTTCAAACACATGAATTATAGATTTTGAGAGAGTGACTTTTTCTTTAAAACATAAAGTGCAACAGTGCTGAAGTTTTCAGTTTTTGTTAGTTCTTCTTCGTCTGTTTAGATGCCATCTCCTGTGAGCAGTGTTATGGCACAGTGACTATAATGGAAAGCAATTTCCAATACATTTCCCAGACCTTTGCTTTCTTATTTATTTGATGATGTCATTAAAGGTTTAACAAATCCTTCTTCGTAAACTTTCAAGATAGCTTCACATACAAATCTGTATTGACTCTGAAAAATAAAATACAAAAAACAGACTTGATCAGAAAGACTAGAAAACAAACAAAAAAGACAAACACCTCACCTGGCTTGCTTATACAAGAAATACAAAGTAAAACTGCACGGATACATAATTTTTCACTAAGACTGGCAAAAAAAGTTTGACAACATATTTTGTTGGCAAAAAAAAAAAAGTTTGACAACATAATTTGTTGGCAAAACTCACTCATACATTGCTAATAGGAATGTACAATACTACAAGCCTTATGGGTGAACACCTGGCAGTATCTAACAAAATTACCTTAATTTATCTATTGACCCAGCAATCCCACTTCTAGAACTCTATCCAAAAGATAAACTAGAAAAAGAAATTGAAAATATCTATTCATAAATGAGGCTATTCACCGCAGATTTATAAAAACAAAAAGGAGAAGCAATTCAAATTGTCATCAGTAAAGGGCTGGGTCAGTAAATTAGGTGCATTCTCAAAGTGGGTACTATGAAATGGAGAAAAAGGAAAAAAGTCTACAGAATATTACAGAATGATTCTAGGATACTTTGCTAAGTAAAAAAAGGCAAGACAGAGAAAAGTGCATATATTATCTTTATAAGAGAAACGGGACAGGGATATAAATATGTACCTAACTCAATGTGTAAGAAAACAGAGAAGGAAGCATAAATCATTATGGCTTGCTATAAGGAAAGGAGTCAACAGGGTAAAGGAGAGAGATAGAGATTAGACTTTATTGAATATACTTCCTTCTTTCATAAATTTCACTTTGGAATCATGTAAAGACATTCCATAATTAGAACATGAATTTTAAAAGCCTCTATAAACTGAAAATACATAACATATCCATGTATGTATCTAGTTGATGGCATAACCACACAGAACGGAGCTATTTCAAGGGACTTTGAAACAGTAATTTGACTATATATCTTTTGGAATATATATTCCAAAACAAAATAACTGTGGAAAAGAACTGAAAATTCTCTTTGGTAATCATACTGTTTGTGGTGTTAGCTTTGTTATTCTGAGACTTTGTTGGGTATTGTGTAATAAAACAAATGAGTACTTGTGACATGCTACATCTTCCATTTCCAGTACTATGGAGAACCTGCACTCTTGTTAAAGAAGAAAAGGGACAAAGATGTTAAGTAGAAAATGGTAAGTGAAAACACTGTGGTCTGAATCTGTAGTGGAAGCACCCAGTGTTAACTCGTGATAAGTTTGTTTTCTCTCTTCTGGCAACCGAAGATTTTCAGAGACACATACTGACACTTACCCAACAGCAATTAAAATCCCTCAGAAGGTGGTCCCTAAAATAATTCCCCAATAAAAAGGACCAGAACTTTATGGATAAATTACTAATGCTAAGTCTGGGACAAGAAATGTACAAGCTGGACATCTATACTGATAGCAATAAGCTATCAAAGTCACTAGCTCTTAACATAAAGGCTCAGGAGCTAGAATGAACAGTCTCCCAGGAACCAAAAATGGAATAAATTATGCATATTTAAGAAAAATAATTGCAATGGGTTGAAACATATCACACATGTTTAAATACATAAATTCAAAACAATACCAAAACAAACAAAAGTAAGTGGTCGCCACTGGGAGAGGCCAATGAACCAATTCATTACATTAAAAACTTGTAAGTAAAGGGAAAGCATCAAGTATTTATCTTGTCTTTCCTATGCAGACTGTATCACCAGTTAACCAAACAGCAGATGAGAAGTTTTAAAGAAGTATTCCAAGTCTTTTAAAGAAGTATTCCAACTAATAAATAAAAAAAGGAATAATAGAATATCATCATTTTGCAAGCCAAATGGATAAATGATGCAGACACTGATCACCCAAGGCTGCTACCATCACAAAAGGAAGGCAGACACATCATGTGCCTCTCGAAGGAAGAACATAACACCACTGAAGGTGCTATAGGCTACAGATCCATTTACCAGATAAGACAGAGAACACCACCTTGTTCCGTCTAGAATGCAACCAGCAAAACCTAGACTATGGGAAAACATGCAGCACAAACATCCTGGTTTGCTCATCAAATAAACTGCAAGATAAAGAAGAGAGATTGGACTTCTCTGGTGGCGCAGTAGATAAGAATCCTCCTGTCAATGCAGAGAACATGTGTTTGATCCCTGGTCCGGGAAGATTTCACATGTGGAGCAACTAAGTCAGTGCACAACTACTGAGCCTGCACTCCAGAGCCCACATGCTGCAACTACTGACGGCAGAGCGCCGAAAGCCTGTGCTCCAACAAGGAGAAGCCACTGCAATGAGAAGCTCATTCCCTGCACCAAAGGCTAGCCCCAGCTCGCCACAACTAGAGAAAGCCTGCACAAAGCAACAAAGACCCAGTGCAGCCAAAAAAAAAAGAGAGAGTAAGGTAGGAAGAAGATACAGATTAAAAGAGGTTTAGGAGACAAAGACCAATCAAAATATGTGGACCATATTTGAATCTTGACTTTACACAAACTATAAGAAGAAAATCAAAAACTTATTATGTATGATATAATCCAGCAATTTGACTTCTGAGTACATATCTTAAAAGATTGAAAGCAGTGTCTAAAAGACACTCACGCTCACATTCATGAGACATTCATGCTCACAGCAACATTAGTCAACAAAACCTAAAAGTAGCATCACTAACTCAATAGACATGAGTTTGAGCAAATTCTGGGAGATAGTGAAGGACAGGGGAGCCTGGCGTGCTGCAATCCAAGGGGTTACAAAAGTTGGACATGACTTAGCAACTGAACAACAACAAAAGGTGAAAATAAACCAAATGTCCAATAACGGATTAAAGGAAAGGAAAACATGGTATACACATACTATGAAGTATTTTTCAGCTTTAAAAAGAAAGGAAATTCTGCCACACAACATGGATGAGCCTTGAGGATATTATGCTCAGTGAAATAAGCCAATCGTAAAACCATATATGTACGATTCCATGTATATGATATATCCAGAGCAGTCATATTCATAGAAACAGAAAACAGAATGATGGCTGCCAAGGGACTGGAAGAGAGGAAAATGGAGAGTCACAGTTTAATGGGTACAGAGTTTTAGTTTTTCAAGATGAAGAAGTTTTAATGATTGGTTATATACAACAGTGTGAATATACTTAACACTACTGAATTGTACATTTAAAAATGGTCAAGATGGTAAATTTTGTGTTCTGTATTTTACAACAATTAAAAATAAATCTATTATGTATGGATATGGATATAAAAACCTCAAGAAAATACCACCAAATCAAGTCAAGCAACACATAAAGAGAATTATATACCATGTCTAAGTAAGATTTAGCTTAGGAATGCAAGGTAAGTTTAACATTCAAAAATTAATCAATCTAATACACTCTATTAATAGAGTAAGACACAAACCACATGATCATCTCGACAGATACAGAAAAGCATTTGACAAAACTGAACACCCTTTTGTCATGAGACCACTCAATAAACTAGTGAGAGGGCACCTTCTCAATTTGATAAAAAAGCATTAATGAAAATCTAGGGCTAACATGATACTTAGTGGTAGAAAACAGAAAGCTGTCTTCTAAGGCCAGGAACAAGACAAGGATGTCTAGTTTCATCACTTCTACTTAACACTATACTGGAGGTTCTTGCTGGGGCACTTGAGCAAGATGAAGAGAAGAAATGAAATGAGATAAAAAGAAAACCATACCTATATTGGAAAGGAAGAACTAAGCTATATTTGCAAATGACACAATTTTATATAGAGAGAATCTTAAGGAATCTACTTTCACACATACAAAAAATTGAGTTAATAAGTGATTTCAGCAAGGCTGCAGGCTACATGGTCTATATTCAAAATCAGCTTATTTCTATATTTAAGCAATGCATAATCCTAAAACAAAATTAAGAAGACAAGTCCACTTACAATATGACCAAAAAGATTTAAAAAACTTAAGAATACATTTAACAAAAAGAAGTACAAGATTTGCACTTTGAAAACTACAAAATGCTGCTGAAGAAAATCAGTAAAAACATAAATAAATGGAAAGACATTTTGTGTTCATGCTTTTGAACATGGGTTATTATTAAATGGCAACACTCCACAAAATGACCTATATATTTAATGCAATCCCTATCCTGCTTTTTTTGAAGAGAGGACAAACTGTTTCTAATACTCATATGGAAATGCAAGGGACCTAGAAAAGCCAAAACAGTCTTGAAAAACACAAAGTTGCAAGATACAGATTTCCTGACTTCAAAATTTATTATAAATTTTTAGTATTCAAGACAGTGTGGTATTAACATAAGAACAGACATAAAAATCAACGGACTATAACTGAAACTCCAGAAACAAACACTTGTATTTGTGGTCAACTGATTTTTGACAAGGGACCCACAAACAATTTGTGAGGAAAGAATAGTTTTTTCAACAAATGGGGCTGAGACACCTGGAGGTCCATACAGAGAAGAATCAAGTTAGAATGCTACTTCAAACCATATGTAAATATTAACTCAAAATGTATCAGACATCTAAATGTGAGACCTAAACTATAAAACTCTTGGAAGAAATGGGAGGGATAAATATTTGTGACTTTAAATTAGGCTGTGATTTCTTAGCTATGACACCAAAAGTATATGTGATTAAAAAGAAAACTAGACTTAATTAAAATTTTAAAAATTTGTGCTTCAAATTAATCAAGAAAGTGAAAGATCAGTATAAAACACTTGCAAATCACAGATCTATAAGAGATTTTACTTAGAAAATATAAAGAACTCTTAACAATTCAACGATAAAACAAAAACCCAAATTGCAGAACAGGCAAAAGACTTGGATATTTCTTGAACAAAGATACACAGATAAATTACCACATGAATCATTACTTATTACAGAAATGCAAATCAAAACCACAATAAGATACCACTCTATATTTAACAGGATGGCTAAAAAAAAAAAAAAAAAAAAAAAAAGATAATGACAAGCAATGACTATGATGTGGAGAAAACAGAACGCTCACATACTGCCAGGGGACTGCAAAATGGTACATCTGCTTTGAACAGTTCCTCACATTACTCAGCAATTTACTTCCTGAGTATACACCCAAGAGAAATGAAAACATTTCCACACAAAAACATATATACAAATGCTTATGGTATCATTATTCACAATACTGAAAAAGTGGAAACAATCCACAAGAATATGTATCTATTCAGTGAAAAAGGAATGAAGTACTGATTATACTACAGAATGTATATCCTTTTAATGTTACGCTAACTAAAAGAAGCCAATTTATAAAAGATCAAATTATATGACTCCATTCACATGAATGGTCCAGAACAGGCAAACCGATGGAAATATAAAGTAGATTAATAGTTGCCTAGAGGAAATGGCACCCCACTCCAGTACTCTTGCCTGGAAAAACTCATGGACGGAGGAGCCTGATGGGCTTTAATCCACGGGGTAGCAAAGAGTCAGACATGACTGAGTGACTTCACTTTCACTTTTCATTTTCATGCACTGGAGAAGGAAATGGCAACCCACTCCAGTGTTCTTGCCTGGAGAATCCCAGGGACAGGGGAGCCTGGTGGGCTGCCGTCTATGGGGTCGCACAGAGTCGGACATGACTGAAGCAACTTAGCAGCAGCAGCAGGACTAGGTTGGGGAAGGCTGGGGAAGATATTAGGAAAAATGGGTACAGGGAACCTTTTTTGGAGTGATGAAAATGAGCTAAAACTAGATAGCAATGATGGTTGCCAAACACCATGATATACTACAAACCAGTGAACTTCACATTTGTTATAAAGGTGAATTTTATGGTATGTGAATTATATAAAGCTATTCTAAAATTTGAGAAGACATGATTAATATGAAACAACTGGAAATCTGAATACTGGCTATTGCTAATATTAGAGAATTATTGTTAATTATAATTTGGTGTGATAATGGTATTACGGTTTTGTTTAGAAGGAAAAAACACTCCTTATCTTTTAGAGAAACATACTGAAATATGTATAGACAAAATAATATGGTATCCAGGGTTTGCTTCAAATATGAGGAGAGTAGGTAGCCATACAAAGGAAACGTGATGACCAATGCCAGGGCTGAGTACGCAACAGTGTTCAGTACATTACACTGTCTATTTTTGTGTAAGTTTGAAATTCTCTATAATTAAATGCTAATAATATAGCAGGCATTTATTAGACCACATAGGTCAGTTCACTTGAGTAACCTTAATGCCGCGAACAATGCAAACATTCCACAATGGCTTAATATAAAAAATAATCTTAATATTAACTTTAAAATTTCATGATTCTTCTTTTGATTCTTGGAACATAATTCAGAGTCATTACAGAATACAATAAGTTAATAGCTTAATTTCTATGATTTTTGCTGTTGCAATTTAAGTTCTTATGGAAAAAACAGAAGCAATTTCCCCATAGCTGTTTCACAGAAAGCAGTCTATCAAGATTCTCCAGTCTAGAGACACTATGGTTCTCAGCATTCCATTTGACTAAGTAACACAGGATAAGTTGCTCCTCTGCACCTGTTGAAGCAGTCAAAAACTAGCAAGTGAGGGTATTGTCGGCAAACATTTTCTATAAAAGACCAGACAGCAAACATTTTTGGTTTTGCAATTACATGGTGGCCTGCTGCAACTTTTCAGCTCTGCTACTGTAATGTGAAAGCAGCCAAAGATAATATGTAAATACACAGCTGTGGCTGATTCCAATAAAACTTTATTTATTAACACAAGTGGCGGGCCAGGTTTGGCTCATGGACAATATCTGCCAATCCCTATGCTAGAGTTATTACCTCCTGGAAGAGAATTAAAAAGAAAAGTATAGTTTGGAACATACACTGATAACAAAAAACCATGATGTTGGGAATATACACTTACACATGAGCTATGTAGTACTTACAGGAGTTTGGATCATCATGGCTCGCTGATCTCTCATTGTTCTCACAATATCTAGTGGATAAACTGGCTGATTGCACTCAATGAGACACATGGCTGTTTCCATAGTAATAAGAACCCCAGTTCTTCCAATCCCAGCACTAAAAAGGACAAATATGGGGCAAAGTCTTACTGATACTGTTCTGTTAAACTTCTTATGCCTTTTGTGCAGAAACTTAAAGAGAACTGAATCATATTACATTAGAAGAACAACTTGATTTTAATATTTTATATTAACAAAAGTGGCAAGGCAACTGGAAACTATTTTGAAAACAACAAAAAAATTTCACTTAATACAGATTAAATGGTTTGTAACCACCTCTCCCACTGTTAGTTGCAAATATACAACTTTAAAAGAGTTACATTTCAGTTTTTAAAATCTGAACAAGGTATAGAAGATTAGTGACATAACAGCTTTAAAATGCAAAATAAGAGAATGACAATAATAAATCATTAACAAAAGCAAAAAAGACAACTAAAACACTCAAACAATTAGCTTTTAAAGCCAAATTTAATTTTCATTAAACTTTACCACTGAGGCAGTTAAGAAAAACTTCGTGAAGCATTCTGTAGCTATTGAGAATTAAGGATATCCAACAGCCAAACATGCCCACCATTCCTGTCATCTGCCTCTCAAATAACTAGTCTAAAATCTGTTTTGATGGATGTGAAAGTCTACCCTTAAAAAGTGCTGGAAAGTATAAGGATAAAGAGATACCTTAATACATCCTCTGAATCAAATCACGTAATAACAGAAGTAACAAGGAGAAGGAGAAAATAATTCCTGGCTCCTAATCTCTGGGTCTGTGGCAGTGAGGCTGGAGTCACTGATTTCAGTCCCTTGAGGGCAGATGGGCACCTGAATCTGAAAGGAAGGAGGGTGTCTGCTACTGCTCACTTGGAGCTCCTGGAAGTGCCACATCCTGAGGTAGTACTGGGTGGAGTCATCACCGACTCAATGAACATGATGAGTATGGATAAGCTCCAGGAGTTGGTGATGGACAGGGAAGCCTGGTGTGCTGCAGCCCATGGGGTTGTAAAGAGTCAGACATGACTGGGCAACTGAACTGACTCCAAGGATGTGAAATGCCAATCAAAGGTCTTAGGAGGGGCCAGGATGGAGTACCTTGCTGGAGGGAGAAATCCAAACCTTATGATACAATCTAATTTTTACAATATTGTTCTTTCATCAAATCTATAATACCATTAAATTTAAGACATAACCCAATTTCAGAAATGTTTGACTATGAAAAAGACAAACTTCTAAGAACTAGTATTATTTTTACTTTTTAAGATAAAGTTTCTGCCAATTGTATGTTAAGTCATATTCTTTGCTTTCTACCTTCAGAACACAGCTTTGAGTTCTAATTACCAGACAATCACAACTTAAGGGCAAAATAGAGTACGTATTCCCTTTAAAAAATGACCTATTTAGTCACTTAGTGTTAGTCATTAGTAGTGTTCAACTCTTTGAGACTCCACAGGGGTCAGAGCCCGCCAGGCTCCTCTCTCTGAGGGGTTTCCCAGACAGGAATACTGCAATGAGTTGCCATTCCCTTCTGGGCTTCCCTGGTGGCTCAGATGGAATCTAGTCAGTTACTCAATCATAAAAGACAGAAAATAAAATACCTGCAATGAACAACTATAGGTTCTTCCTTGCCAGCCCTCTTATTTCGCACGTGGCAAACAAAATCCAGAAAGTCGCTTGAATCGTCAGGGACTCCATGGTCGGGCCAGGCTATATACTGGATTTGAGTGAGTGGACGACTCTCATTTTTCTACATATAAATGAAAGATTATGCAACTGACTTAGAAATAATCCTTAAAATATATGTAAACATTCATGTCATTTTAATTTTAGAAGCAAAAAAAACTTTCATTATGCCGCAAAAGTAATGTATAAATTCAATAAAACTCAAAAGTTTAAGGAAAAGGAAAGAAACCACTTTATAGAAACAGCTGTATCCATTTAAGAATCAGTCACCTGGATTATCACTCTTTTTATAACTAAATTTCTGTATTTGTATTTTTAGGATGATAATCAGGTAAACAAACAAAAATAGATTAAGATTCCAGAGAAATGTTTAAAACAAAATAAAAAATAGGTGAGCAAAAGAGGTTAAAAAAATTTTTTTATGAACAAAGTTGGGCTAATCCTGATAAGCACAAGTGAAATTATGGACATCAAGAAAATAAAATCTCAAAGTAAATGTAGATTAAAAACTGGAGACCATAAAACACACAATCAAATCAATATTTAATTCTTCTTTGGGAACCAATTTCTCCATTATAAGAAAGTAAGGTATTGAAAGTATACATCTTAGTTCAAATCTCAATTTCGCCAGTGAAGACAGAATTTCATGGTCTCATTTTCTTCAACTGAAAAATGAAACAACATCTACACCTAAAAGGGATAGTCTTACGTTAAACTGTTTCATTTCAAGGACCTGCAAATCACCGAATCACAGCTGTTTGGAATCATATACTCATAGTCAGATTCCAACACTGTGAAATCTGGTTACTGTCACTTACACTGGATGAACTTCCAAAAAACATGAGAGTAAAGGTACTTAAGAAAAAGAATTCCCAGAGAGACCTCAATTCAATCTGGGAGCTAATGTTATAGATAATTGAAGGCATCTAATACAGAATACCTTTGACTATTATTGTTATCAAAAGAACTTAATGGTACCAGTAATCTGCAAGAAGGGTAATTAAAGTCATACTTTATTAAGTTTTGGGGTAGTGTTTATCTGTTTTCCATCTATCCATCCATGTACGTATGTATTTATGGCAGCTAATTAATTTTCCCAATTATATTTGGCTCAAACCTTAGAAACCAATTTGTGTCTCAGCATAGTTCTGAGATACTCAGGACTGCAAAGAAAAGCCACTGTAACATATAAAACTGCCACGGATAATCTGTAGGTGGAGAACAATGGGATATACATATTACCTGATATGATCACTGACCATACACAAGCTCATCTTTCACGTCTATTTAGGAAAATGAAAAAAACAGCATCTGGCCTTGCTTTGTTACATATAACCATTAGTTATATAGCATGCATGCCCACACCCAAAATTCATTCTGATTGTATCTCTAGCCCAGAAGGTTTTGAAACTGTACCTTCTTGTACCTTCAGTTTTATTCAGTGCCAGATTCCTGCAGTATACATTGGCACAACTTCTAGCTCCTTTCCTTTCTAGTCAGTAAGGACCCATCTCACTGGACTCTTCTAGTCACTTTCAGGGAGGGGGTGTGTTAGGAGTGGTGTCTGAGTGGAGTTAGGGGAGATGTGGTCTCATCTCTGAAGTCTTCTCTTCTCCAGTAATCACTCCTTTCTTCCTATAGCCCCTTAGCCCCAAGATGGTTGGTGTAGGCACTGGCAGCCTGACAAGACAAGCAGACTCTGCCTCCACATACATCTTCCAGTTGGGTTACTGAGCTGGCATTTATTCATCAGTTTGCACTTCTGGCTTTAATCTGGAAGCCAAATGGAGGGATTCAGGGAGCACATAAGGAAAACTAACAATTAAAAAGCTGTAAAGACACCCACTCCAGTATCCTTGTCTGAGAAATCCCATGGACAGAGGAGCCTGTCAGGCTACAGTCCATGGGGCCACAAAAGAGGTGAAGATGACTTACTGACTAAATAACAGCAGCAATCTGTCTGATGTTACAGTGTCCTGCCTACAATCTTACTCTCCTGAATAATGAGGAGATTGTGAAACTGGTCTTCTTCACTCATTTCATGTTCAGTCACAGTCATGTCCAACTCTTTGGGACCCCATGGACTGTAGCACGACAGGTCTCCCTGTCCTTCACTAAATTCCAGATCTTGCTCAAATTCATGTCCATTGATTCAGGGATGCCATCCAACCATCTGGTCCTCTGTTGTCCTCTTCTCCACCTGCCTTCAATCTTTCTCAGCATCAGCGTTTTTTCCAATGAGTTGGCTCTTCGTAAAAAACAAGAGCTATTTTTCTTTTACTCCAGTTAAAAGACGCTTACTCCTTGGAAGGAAAGTTATGACCAACCTAGATAGCATATTCAAAAGCAGAGACATTACTTTGCCAACAAAGGTTCGCCTAGTCAAGGCTAGGGTCCTTCCTGTGGTCATGTATGGATGTGAGAGCTGGACTGTGAAGAAGGCTGAGCGCCGAAGAATTGATGCTTTTGAACTGTGGTGTTGGAGAAGACTCTTGAGAGTCCCTTGGACTGCAAGGAGATCCAACCAGTCCATTCTGAAGGAGACCAGCCCTGGGATTTCTTTGGAGGGAATGATGCTAAAGCTGAAACTCCAGTATTTTGGCCACCTCATGCGAAGAGTTGACTCACTGGAGAAGACTCTGATGCTGGGAGGGATTGGGGGCAGGAGGAGAAGGGGACGACAGAGGATGAGATGGCTGGATGGCATCACTGACTCGATGGATGTGAGTCTGAGTGACCTCCGGGAGTTGGTGATGGACAGGGAGGCCTGGCGTGCTGCAGTTCATGGGGTCACAAAGAGTCGGACACGACTGAGCGACTGATCTGATCTGATCAGGTGACCAAGTATTAGAGCTTCAGCTTTAGCATCAGTCCTTCCAATGAATATTCAGGATTGATTTCCTTTAGGATTGACTGGTTGGATCTCCTTGCTGTCCAAGGGACTCTCAAGAGTCTTCTCCAACATGACAGTTCAAAAGCATCAAGTCTTTGGCCCTCAGCGTTCTTTATGGTCCAACTCTCACATCCATACACAATAACTTTGAGTATATAGATATTTGTTGGCTAAGTAATGTCTCAGCTTTTTAATACACTGTTTAGGTTTGTCATAGCTTTTCTTCCAAGGAGTAAGCATTTTTTAATTTCATGGCTGCAGTCACCATCTGCAGTGATTTTGGAGCCCCCCTCCAAAAAAGTCTGCCACCGTTTCCACTGTTTCCCCATCTATCTGCCATGAAGTGATGGGACCAGATGCCATGATCTTCATTTTCTGAATGTTGAGCTTTAAGCCAACTTTTTCATTCTCCTCTTTCACTTTCATCAAGAGGCTTTTTAGTTCCTCTTCACTTTCTGCCATAAGGGTGGTGTTATCTGCATATCTGAGATTATTGATTTCTCCTAGCAATCTTGATTTCAGCTTGTGCTTCACTTAGCCCGGCATTTCACATGATGTACTCTGCATATAAGTTAAATAAGCAAGAAAACAATACATAGCCCTGACACACTCCTTTTCCAATTTTGAACTAGTCTGTTGTTCCATGTTCAGTCCTAACTGTTGCTTCTTGACTTGCATACAGGTTTCTCAGGAGGCAGGTAAGGTGGTCTGGTATTCCCATCTCTTGAAGAACTTTCCAGTTTGTTGTGACCCACACAGTCAAAGGTTTTAGGATAGTCAATGAAGGAGAAGTAAATGTTCTTCTGGAATTCTGTTGCTTTTTATACGATCCAACAGATGTTGGCAATTTGATTTCTGGTTCCTCCACCTTTTCTAAATCCAACTTGAACATCTGGAAGTTCTCAGTTCATATACTGTTGAAGCTAGCTTGGAGAATTTTGAGCATTACATTGCTAAATGTGAAATGAGTGCAATCGTGTGGCAGTTTGAACCTTCTTTGACATTGCCCTTCTTTGGAACTGGGATGAAAAATGACCCTTTTCAGTCCTGTAGCCACTGCTGACTTCCAAATTTGCTGGCATATTGAGTGCAGCACTTTAACAGCATTAGCTTTTAGGATTTGAAATAGCTCAGCTGGAATTCCATCACCACTATTAGCTCTGTTCATAGTGATGCTTCCTAATGCCCACTTGAGTTCATATTCCAAGATGTCTGGCTGTAGGTGAGTAATCACACTATCATGGTTATCTGGGTCATTAAGATCTTTTTTGTATAGTTCTTCTGTGTATCCTTGTCACCTCTTTCTTATCTTCTGCTTCTGTTAGTACCATATTGTTTCTGTCCTTTATTGTGCCCATCTTTGTATGAAATGTTCCCTTTGTATCTATAAGTTTTTTAAAGAGATCTCTACTCTTTCCCATTCTATTGTTTTCCTCTATTTCTAGGCATTGTTCACTTAGGAAGACTTTCTTATATCTCCTTAATATTCTTTGGAACTCTGCATTCAAATGAGTATATCTTTTCTTTTCTCCTTTGCCTTTCACGTCTCTTCTTTTCTCAGCTATTTGTAAGGCCTCGTCAGACAACCACTTTGCCTTTTTGCATTTCTTCTTATTGGGGATGGTTTTGATCACCACCTCCTGTACAATGTGACAAATCTCAGTCCATAGTTCTTCAGGAACTCTGTAAGATCTGATCCATTGAATCTATTTGTCACTTCCACTGTATAATCCTAAGGGATTTGATTTAGGTCATACTTGAATGGTCCAGTTGTTTCCCTACTTTCTTCAATTTAATTCTGAAATTTGCAATTAAGTGTTCATGATCTGAGCCACAGTCAGCTCCCAGTCTTGTTTTTGCTGACTGTATAGAGCTTCTCCATCTTTGGCTGCAGAGAATATAATCAATCTGATTCTGGTATTGACCATCTGGTGATGTCCACATGTAGAGCCATCTCTTGTGTTGTTGGAAGACGGTGTTTGCTACGACCAGTGCATTCTCTTGGCACACCTCTGTTAGCCTTTGCCCTGATTCATTTTGTATTCCAAGGCCAAACTTGCCTATGACTCAAGGTATCTCTTGACTTCCTACTTTTGCAGTCCAATCCCCTATGATGAAAAGACATCTTTTTTTGGTGTTAGTTCTACAAGGTCTTGTAGGTCTCCACTGAACCATTTTACCTTAGTTTCCTCAGCATTAGTGGGTGGGGCACAGACTTGGGTTACTGTGATGGTTTACTAAAATGAATGGTTTGACCTGAAAATGAACAGAGATCATTCTGTCGCTTTTGGGACTGCACCCAAGTACTGCATTTTGTACTCTTTTGTTGACTATGAGAGCGACTCCATTTCTTCTAAGGGATTCTTCCCCACGGTAGTAGATATAATGGTCATCTGAATTTAATTCATCCATTCCAGTCCTGATGGATGATTTTAGTTCACTGATTTTAGTTCACTGACTTCTAAGATGTCAATGTTCACTCTTGCCATCTCTAGTTTGACTACTTTGTCCACTTTTAATTTACCTTGATTCATGGACCTAACATTCTAGGTTTCTATGCAGTATTGTTCTTTATAGCATCAGACTTTACCTTCACCACCAGATGCATCCACAACTGGGTGTTTTTATCACTTTGGCTCAGTCTCTTCATTCCTTCTGGAGCTATTTCTCTGCTCTTCTCTAGTAGCATAATGGGCACCTACTGACCTGGCGAGTTCATCTTTCAGTATCATACCTTTTTGCTTTTTCATACTGTTCATTGAGTTCTCAAGGCAAGAATGCTCATTAAAAAGGTGGAATAATCTAATAGCTGTCTGTTGTTATTTCCATTTCCATCTCCATTTCCATTGGAGATGTACTTCAATATCTTACTGATATTACTTGGAGAAAGAGATATATAATTAACACCCTGGTATGATTTTTATGAATAGGGAAAATATTAATAGAAATAAGTATTATTTACTCAACTATTTTTTTACTGATCATTCATACTTAGCTACAGAAACTGGAAATATTATACTAAGAGAACATATTTTATAAGATTCCAGCATATCCTAATGAAGCAAATAGTTCAATAATTTTTTGTATTTCCTAATAACTAGGACTCAAGATTAAAAACATTTTCATCTTGAACATAACAGCTCTAACCAGTAGGCCCCCCGTTCCCCTACCTCCTGGTTGAACAGTGTCATCTTCCTGAAGACATAGGCAGTGTTCCCCTCTTCTGAGTGGCAGGTGACTTGGTAGCAGCCGTAGGATGAACTTCCTGTGGGTTCTGGCCAATATTGGTGACACTTAACCTGGTATCAATAAATTTTAGAAATAGACATAATTTAGGTTCTCCAATTTTTTTAATATTTTAATTTTTAAGAATTTTCAAGCTTAAAGAAATGTGACAAAAATAATTTAATGAATTCTCATATACCCTTCAATTGCACTCATCTCACACGCTAGTAAAGTAATGCTCAAAATTCTCCAAGCCAGGCTTCAACAATACGTGAACCGTGAACTTCCAGATGTTCAAACTGGTTTTACAAAAGGCAGAGGAACCAGAGATCAAATTGCCAACATTCAATGGATCATCAAAAAAGCAAGAGAGTTCCAGAAAAATATCTATTTCTGCTTTATTGACTATGCCAAAGTCTTTGATTGTGTTGATGACAATAAACTGTGGAAAATTCTGAAAGAGATGGGAATACCAGACCACCTGACCTGTCTCTTAAGAAATCTGTATGCAGGTCAGGAAGCAACAGTTAGAACTGGACATGGAACAACAGACTGGTTCCAAATAGGAAAAGGAATATGTCAAGGCTGTATACTGTCACCCTACTTATTTAACTTATATGCAGAGTACATCATGAGAAACGCTGGGCTGGAAGAAGCACAAACTGGAATCAAGATTGCCGGGAGAAATATCAATAACCTTGGATTTGCAGATGGCACCATCCTTTTGGCAGAAAGTGAAAAAGAACTAAAGAGCCTCTTGATGAAAGTGAAAGAGGAGAGTGAAGAAGTTGGTTTAAAGTTCAACATTCAGAAAACTAAGATCATGGCATCCGGTCCCATCACTTCATGGCAAATAGATGGAGAAATAGCAGAAACAGTGTCAGACTTTATTTTTGGGGGCTCCAAAATCACTGCAGATGGTGACTGCAGCCATGAAATCAAAAGACGCTTACTACTTGAGAGAAAAGTTATGACCAACCTAGACAGCATATTAAAAAGCAGAGACATTACTTTGCCAACAAAGGTTCATCTAGTCGAGGCTATGGTTTTTCCAGTAGTCATGTACGGATGTGAGAGTTGGACTATAAAGAAAGCTGAGCGCTGAAGAATGATGCTTTTGGACTGTGGTGTTGGAGAAGACTCTTGAGAGTCCCTTGGACTGCAAGGAGATCCAACCAGTCCATTCTAAAGGAGATCAGTCCTGAATATTCATTGGAAGGACTGAAACTGAAACTCCAATACTTTGTCCATCTAGAGTTGACTCATTGGAAAAGACCCTGATGCTGGGAAAGATTGAAGGTGGGAGGAGAAGGGAATGACAGAGGATGAGATGGTTGGATGGCATCACTGACTCAGTGGACATGAGTTTGAGTAATCTCCGCAAGTTGGAAGAGGCCTGGTCTGCTGCAGTCTATGGGGTCACAAAGAGTCGGACATGTCTAAGCGCTGAACTGAACTGAACATATACCCTTCACAGAGTTCTGTCAATGAGCAACATTTTTTTTTGGTCATTTCTTCTCTTTATAATGAGAGTCTGTTTGGATATATTTTGAAACTTCAAATATCTTGTTTACAACAAGCTTCCAACCTGAAGTAATTATTACTACGAGGGTGGCAAAATGGTATACTAGTTGTTATATTTCTTAGATTTAATAGTAAGAAAGACTCTTCAACTAAAATGGGAAATGCAATCCATTTACTTTCATAAATTAGGATTAAAAAAATAAGATATAATGACATACAATTCTGTTACATTCTATTCAGCCATTTAAAACACACTACTCCATCATTTTTAGAATATCCACAGAGCTGTGTAACCCTCACGACAATCACTTTTAGAACACATTCATCAATCCCAGAGGAAGGCCCACATCCATTAGTAACGACCATGCAACTCCTCTAATCCACCTGTCTCCTTCCATCCCAGACCTGGGAAACCACGGCTCTACTTTCTGTCCCCTGTGGCCTACTTTGGACATCACATATAATTGAACTATAAAATATGTTGTGTTTGGTGACTGGCTTTGTTTACTTTGAATAATGTTTTCTAGGTTTATCCATGTTGTAGCATGTATCATTTTTTCATACCTTCTTATTGCTAAATAATATTCACCTGTATGACTACACCATATTTTATCTGGTACATTTCGCTTCTTTCTACCTATGGGCTACTAAGAATAATGCTGCTGTGAACATCTGTGCACCAGTTTTTGTGTGGACATGTATTTAATTCTCTTGGGTATTTCTATGAGTGAAATTGCTGAGCTGCAGTCACACTGTTTAGCCTCTTCAAGAAATGAAGGGTGTCTTCAAGGTAGTTGCATCATTTACCAAATCCATCAGCAAGAACAGCAGGTTCCACTGTCTCCACATCATTACCAACATTGATTATTTTCTGTCATATTTACTTTAGCTATCCAACTAGCTATGAAGTAGTATCTCATTGTAGCTTTCACTTGCATTTCCTTGGCGACTAATGATGCTGAGTATCTTTTCATGTCTTTTGAATGTCTTCTTTGGAGACTCATCTATTTAGATCCTTTGGCCATTTTTAAATGGGATATTGTTATTTCATGGCTAAGTCATATGAATTCTTCACACATTATAAATACAAATCACTTATTCAAATATATATCAGTCCATTTAAATAATAACGGCTAACATCACATTTCTTTTAACACAGTATGTGTTAGTTGCAGTTTTAAGCATTTAACCATGATGATTTTAATCATGACACCATAAGAAAGGAAGTTTAAAGATTACAAGAGATTAAATCAATATGAATATTTTAACTATAGATGTAACATAATTTGAAAAATGTCTGAGCAATGTGTAAGATTCAAGTATGACTTACTCTGCCACGTTCAACCTGTGTGGTCAACATCACAACCATGGAGGAGCCTTGTTCCCAAGTCATCTGCCAAAAATCTGTACAAGTGTGTGGTAATGGCCCTTGACAAGCAATGTACTGATTTATAATTCTAGAAGAAGGAATTTCCATCTAAAAAGAAAAAGACGCAAAACCAAAATCGCTTTGCATTATTACTTTTTCTTAGGATCAAATATAGGAAAATCATCTACTAAATGATAACTGAATGCAATTAATCTCAATAAATTGCAGAGTCAGTAAAACAAATCTCTATCAACTATTTTATTTGAAGAAGTTTCTTGGCAATGTGCAGTTGCTATATATACTTATCTTTCAATTAGTGGAAACAGAAATTTAAATATTTTCCAAAGTACTCTTATGAAATTAAAAGCATCTATATAGAGAATCCTGTTTCACAGGCAGGGACTTGGTACAGAAATAAAAAATATTTCTCTCTCTATAGGAAACAAACACTATATATAAAAATAAACAACAAGGTTCTACTATAAAGCACAGGGAATATATTCAATATCTTTTAAGTTAAAATGGAAAAGAAAAAAAAATGTCTCTAAACAGCTTATTAGTAAATTTTGTGAGGAGCAAAAATTCTGCCATTTGCTTTAGTTTATATTTTTCATATTACATGTGTTTATATAGTAGGTAATATACATATAATTATATATAATATATATATAACATGAAAAGATTGGCAAGTATTTTAAATTATTTTCAGAAGTTAAGACTGTAACTATTTGGGGAAAATAAACTATCATCCCAGGGACAGGGAAGCCTGGTGGGCTGCCGTCTATGGGGTCGCACAGAGTCGGACACGACTGAAGTGACTTAGCATAGCATAGCATTACATTTTAAACACTGAATTCAAAAGGTGCATGTGTTTATTTCTGGGCTTCTCTGGTGGCTCAGCTGGTAAAGAATCTGCCTCCAATGTGGGAAACTTGGGTTCGATCTCTGGGTTGGGAAAATCCGTGGAGAAGGGAACGGCTACCCACTCCAGTCTTCTGGCCTGGAAAGTTTCATGGACTGTATATAATCCATGGGGTTGCAAAGAGTCAGACAGGACTGAGCGACTTTGACCTTCACCTCACTCACCATACTGTTGTAACACTTTGAACAATAATAACAACAAGCACTTAAATTATTCACATAAAGGAAAGTATAAATCAAACTGTAAGAAATTACCATTTTTTACCTATTAGATTGAAATATCAGAAAATTTGATAATACCATATACACATATGTAGCCTTTATTAGAAACCACGAGTTCATATATGTATTAGAATTCAGAATTTGGGGGATTTTTGAAAGGTTCTTCAGTGCACACACCATGTAATAAGTAATGTTCTTTGCAGGCTATAGGTCATTACTCTGTAATCAGTCATAATCAAAAAGTCTACAAATAATAAATGCTAGAGAAAGTACAGAGAAAAGGGAACCCTCTTGCACGGTTGGTGGGAATGTAAATTGATATAGCCACAATGGAAGATGGTATGGATATTCCTTAAAATTCTAGAAATAAAACCACCATGTGACCCAGCAATCCCACTCCTAGGCATACACCCTGAGGAAACCAAAACTGAAAAAGACACATGTACCCCAATAGTCACTGCAGTACTATTTACAATAGCTAGAACATGAAAGCAACCTAGATGTCCATCGACAGATGAATGGACAAAGAAGCTGTGGTACGTATATACAATGGAATATTACTCAGCCATAAAAAGGATCACATTCAAGTCAGTTCTAATGAGGTGGATGAACCTACAGTCTATTATACAGTGTGAAATTAAGTCAGAGACAGAAAGATAAATATCGTATACTAACACATATATATGAAATCTAGAAAGATGGTACCGATGAATTTATTTCTGAAGAAAGAGATATAGAGAACAGATTTATGGACACGGGGAGTGTGGTAGAAGAGGGTGAGATGTATGGAGAGAGAAACATGGAAACTTACATTACCATATGTAAAATAGATAGCCAATGGGAACTTGCTGTATGACTCATGGATCTCAAACAGGGGCTCTGTATCAACCTAGAGGGCTGGGATGGGGAGAGAGATGGGAGGGAGGCTAGAGAGGGAGGGGACATATGTATAATACTTACAGCTGATTCATGTTGAGGTTTGACAGAAAACAACAAAATTCTGTAAAGCAATTATCCTTCAATTAAGAAATAAATGAACTTTTAAAAAAGCCCTCATCAGAGCTACAAAGTAAAGTTGATCCTCATTAATCATGGAATCTAGAATAAACCTCAAAGTTTAGATCAGCCCCTCTTATTCCAAACGACAAAGGTATAATTAAAAAAAAACTTACATTTATATAATTTGCATTGATATAGTCTTCGTTACCCTTTAAAATGACCCGTGTAGCATCATCTGAAAAAATTTAAAAAGAAAGAATATTTTAATAAAGTTATGTTAAGAAGATTAAACTTAACACACAAAGAGAATAGATACTTACAAGGCGAAATATCTCTGTATCTATTTTTGGAAATGTTCTGAGGTAATTTGGCACAACACATTGTCATTCCAGGCTTTTTCCGATACAGTTGCTAAAAAGAGAAAGTACAAGACAAGTTCAGAAAGCCATCGAGAGTTTTTACGTTTTTAGACTTGATTCTATGCTATCAAGAAACGGGTTTTTACCTTGGAATACCTCATCTATACAATGATGTATCTTAGGTTAGTAAAGTATTGAACCAGGTTTGCAAAGCTGAATTCTGTAAAATTTCTAATATGAATTATAAACATTTTGAAAAATGGTAAAACATGTAAAAACAATTTTGCTTACAGAAAGAGTACCTGAAGTTTTAAATAGCAAATCTATAGGAAATATTTATTTCATTTATTTTATATTCGAAGGTACTCCTTTATCTCTTTTTTAACATATATCCACTCTTCGTTAGATTTTTCTTCCCATTTAGGTAGCGTTCATTTAGAGTGTTTAAAAGGAAAACTGATGTGCTCTAAATACTTTATCATCATTTATCTATAACATATACTCCAGAGCAACAGATATTAATGATGGCTAACTACATTGAAAAAAATTAGAGAAGGATTAAATATGACAAGGCACAAAAACTATTCTTTAATTCAGGATTTTTAGGTCTATAATAGTCTTATCTTCATCTGCAGCCTTTCATAAAAACAGCTACTTAATTATAGAAAAAAATGTTTGATGACACAGACCTATAAAATCTCCTTATCTCCCTCTTTTAAACTGATACCTATTAGTGAAACCACAGCTAGAATTTGGGGAGTAATTTTTAAAACTTCACATTTTACAGCTCTTTTTGCCAATATTTTTCAATAATATTTTATTAATACATTATAACTGATACTAGATTAGGCAGTTATGAAGTCATGAAATTAATAAGAAAATATGGGCAAACATCTTTTCTATATCATGTTACTTACATCAAACTGTGTCAGTACTGTTCCTGTGATAAGGCCCTCAGCCAGCTGGATCATCGACTCTCGCAGGGAGTGGTCATCCTGATGGACGCTGTCGAGAGGGGCTTTCTCAGGAATGTACTGGAAGTCTGGCTCATTTTCTAGCTTTTCTTCCACTACATCATACACAGCTACAAAAACAAAACCAATATGGAAACCTTAATGAACTGGCAAAAGGAATTTATCAGATATTATTTAATTTTGTGTCAGAAAAAAATATTCACTTATTTGTCACTCATCAGATCTGAGTCTGGGGTCACTGTATATGGGCCAAGAGTGTTGCAGAGTTGAAAAAGTACCTCTGGGGAAAAGAAGGGTTCTTGGCCATTATTGCTGAAAATGTCTGTAACTTGCAGAGACAGTAAGAAAAAGAGGAATGTCCGGAAGATCTGCTCTGAACATATCCGTCATTAATCTGTGGAATCTTGGGCAACAGCACCAATAGAGACCTATCCACCACACATGTAGACAGGAAGAGTTACACATGAACTGAACAGAATGCTAAACTAAATATGCTCTATTGTTGTTTCTCAACATATTTATTAAACAACTTAGAGGACTAGTTTTTTGCCTTTTTTTAAAAAATACATTTCTTTATTTGGCTGCACAAGTGAGGCACTTGGGATCTAGTTCCCTGACCAGGGATGGAAACCAGGCCCTCTTCTGCCTTGGGAGTGTGGCGTTCTAACCACTGGACCACTGGGAAGTCCCAGGAAACCAAATTTCAAAGGGGAATTCTAGGCCAGAATTCCTAGTCATGGGAGTGAGGGGAGCCAAACTCTAGGCTGTAATCCTTAGCCCAGTCTTAGCCTGCCCTCCTCTTCTTTCCACCTTCAGCTTCACTCTGTAATTCAGGGGCCTATAAACATACCATGAACAACATCTCAGTCTACACTCCTGTGGAAATTGCTTCTTATGATACCTTATTGGCCTATATCCTGTCACCAACCCTTGGGAGAATGGACCTGGGAAAACTGGCCACAAAAACCCAGGAAGCAGGCTCAGAGCTATTTGGTCAGAGAACTGAGAGTTGAAAAAAGTGGTCTAGAAAGGAAGGAGAGGCCATAGGTGCTGGCTTGCATGCACCCTTGGTCCTGCAGAATCCTGACCCCCATGGAGGCGGCAGAGCTGAAGAAGGGCAGAACCTTCTAAAGGACAGAGTCAAGCTCCTGCCTTTAAGAGGCTTTGTTCCTGCTCAGATATAAATGCATTTTTGAGAAGAACAGATTTCTGAAATGAAGAATGTAAAGACAAAAAGATATAAATGCATTTTGTCTAAGAAGAAATAAGATTTAAAGGAGAAAAGACCAGGAAAAACAAGCTCTTATTTTCTGATATTTTAAACTAATTAACTGATTACGGCTGTGCTGCGTCTTCACTGATGCCTGTGGGCTCTCTCTGGTTGTGGTGCATAGGGTTCTCACTGCAGTGGCTTCTCCTGTTGCAAAGCATGAGTTCTAAGCTCTCAGGCTCTAGAGCGCAGGCCAGTGGCTATGGCACATGGGCTTAGTTGCTCTACAGCATGTGGAATCTTTCGGACCAGGGATTCAACCCATGGACCCTGCACTGGCAGGCAGATTCTTAACCAGTAGACCACCAGGGAAGTCCTTTTCTGATATTTTTGACAAACATAATTTAAAATTTTGATTATACATTATTTTTTTTTAAATGGACATGACACCTGCACTGAAAGTGAATCCTGGTCCAGATTTTAATGATAAAACAGTATTAGAAAGATATTTGCCAAAAGAAGTAGATACCAGGTGGGTTCCTCTCCTAAAGTATAAATGGGGTAACTTGGAATTGCAAAATGACCATGCCTTTCCCATTATATAGACTTTTGTTCATATTCTCTCTCTGTACTAGTCATGAATTTGCAAGAAGGTAATGAATGTCTTGGTGAATAAATGTCTTCAACTATAATATGATGTTAATTCACTTGTCTCACTGGATGGCTGTAAACATTAAATGAGAAGGTATGAAAAAGCCAGGTCTATGGAAAGCATTTAAAAATTATTAGCTAATATGATTATTAAGTTCTCCAGGATCTGTTATCAAGAGAAAACTGAAAAAAAAAAAAAAAAATCAAATTCAGAGACAACTCTTAGTATGAAAATTAAGTTGCTTTAATGTGACAGAAAATGCCTAAAAACGAACCACCTAAATATCAGATCTAAATAAATGAGTTCCTTTAAAAGTAAAAAATGGAATGTTCTGTTGAAGTCTTCTAAATTTTCCTAGAAAGCTAATTTTTTTTTTAACAAATTGAAGGTGTATGGTGATTCTGTGTTGATTAAGCCTATTGGTATCATTTTTCAAGCAGCATTTGTTACTTTGTGTCTCTCATATTTTTGTAATTCTCCCAATAAATTTCAAACTTTTTGTTTTTATTATATTTGTTATAGTGCTCTAATGATCAATGATCTTTGACTTAGTATTTCAAAAAGATTATGACTCCCTGAAGATTCAGATGATGATAGCAATTTTTAGCAATAAAGTATTTTTAAATTAAGTTATGTACATTACATATTTAACAGGTTACAGCATAGTATAAACAAAACTTTTATATGTACTGAGAAATAAAAAAAATGTGACTTGATTTACTGTAGTATTTTATTTATTTACTGTGATATTTATTGTGATGGTCTGGAACTGAAACTGCAATATCTCCAAGGTCTGCCTGTAGAGAAGATAAAATGAAAATGTCCGTACCCAAGAGGCAAAATGGGTGTGTAGGGGAGTAATTTCTAATTACATTTTGCTCCTTATGGTATGTAGTCAGCAACTAACAATGTGACATTAACCAATAATTTTGAAATGGGAACCCACTCCAGTACTCTTGCCTGGAAAATTCCATGGACTGAGAGGCTCCTCAGAGCCTGGTAAGCTATAGTCCATGAGGTGGCAAAGAGTCGGACACGACTGAGCGACTTCACTTCATTCTTCTGACTAAAACTATGATTAACAATAAACTGTTCAGAACAAAACTAAAAGAATATGTCTAACACTAGATAGTACAGGCACTTAAGAATTTTTTCTCAGAGGAGAATGATTAATGTTGAGGAAACTTGAAACTATGCCATTATGAACACAGGTTGAAGGACCTGGGATTGTATAACTGGAAAAAAAAAAAAAAAAGGGACAGCTTCTAGTAAAAACTCACTGCAAAACACTGATTAGGGATTGAACTTATTCTGTATTATGTTTAGTCTGCATACTGCATAGCACAAAGAGACAGCACTAGAAATGCTGGGATTGAAGGAAGATGGACTTTTAGGTCAATTAATAGGTCAATTAATAATTTCACACTGTCCACAGGGGTAATGAACTGCTTCAGGAGCCACTGAGCACTCCACGTGGCAGGATATTCTTGAGGTTGTCATGGAAACTAAACTCTAGCTTGTTGGTTTTCTACAGGTGGAACAGCAAGTATATCTGAGTACCTAGGACTCCTTGAGCACCTTGCGGGTGAGAGAGGCAATTGCAGTCATGGTGGTCTGGAGAGAACTTCATGAGGCTGACATCTCAGCAGAGACCTGAACGATGTGAAGATATACACTGTACAAACATCACGAGGAGTGCTTTAAGCGGAAGGACCATCAAGAAGGCCATCACAGACAACAAGAGTGAGGAAGGCAGGGGGCAGGCAAGGTGGCTGAGAATTTGCATTTGACTCTACATGTGAACACTTCTCTGGTGGCTCAGTGGTAAAAAAAAATCTACCTATCAATTCAGGAAATGTGGGTTCGATCCCTGGGCTGGGAAGATCCCCTGGAGAAGGAAATGGCAAACCACTCCAATATTCTTGCCTAGAAAATCCCATGAACAAAGGAGCCTGGTGGGCTACAGTCCATGGGGTCTCAAAAGAATTGGACATGACTTAGTGACTAAACAACAACTACTATGAATGGAAGCCACAAGTCAGTCTGATGTGACCAAGTTCTAAGACGTCCACTCTAGCTGCTGTGTCTAGTGATAAACATGAGGGAATTATTAAAAACATGCAGTAAATCACAGAGTACCCACCATTAGGTCGAACTAGAAGGACTAACTCCCCAGAATGTCTCTCACAGCTTGCTTTGATCAGCAGGACCACCTGGTCGTGGGTGTGCTCTGCAATGTCCCGACCGTTGATCAGTACCACTTGGTCCCCTTCATTCAATCGAGGGACACACAGGTCAGCCTGTCAAGGGATGCAAAGAAGGTTTCAAATTCACATGTAGCTTTCTGGAAGTAAGGAACAGCAATTTACTTTTATAGACTTCAGAGCAGAAATAAAATTACATTCAGAAATCATCTATCCATTTACTCATCTATTAAAAAAACAGAAATAGAAAACTCACTTTCAGACCTCCCTGGTGGTCCAGTGGTGAAGAATTCATCTGCCAATGCAGGGGACACAGGTTCAATCCCTGGTCCAGGAAGATGGGGCAGCTAAGCCTGTGCACTACAACTACTGAGTCTGTGCTCCAGAGCCTGTGCTCCACAACCAGAGAAGCCACCAAAATGAGAAGCCCATGTACAACTAGAGTAGTCCCTGCTTGTAGCAACTAGAGGAAAGCCTGAATGCAGCAATGAAAACTCAGTGCAAACAATAAGAAATTAAAAACAAAACTCACTTTCCTATAAAGACTTTTTTTTCCTTCTTTATTAATAATTTTTCCCCTGATGCCCTAGTACAATTCCAGACATACAAGTAAGACTAATGCTCTCAAGTGCATAGATCAAGGTAGCTCTCACTTTGCATTGTCCAGATACATACAAATTTCCGTTGCACAGTTGAGTTAAATAACACCAAACTTCTAACATCATGTGAATTTCAGTTACTGCATAAATTACAAGTAACTGCATAAAGTTCAAAACTCGCTGTTAGCCTGACAGTCCAAAAATCACTATATAAATCATAAATATGCAGCATGATCAATGACCAATCACATCTCTTCTTTCCAAGAGTACTGATGGCTTGTTGTTATGCATCAGTTACTCAGTTCTAGCAAAGCAGGTACTTGTGTGGTCTCCTTGTCTCCCAAAGATAAACCCACTTTGAGTAAGGAGCAACTGGCCAAAAAGTTACAAGAGCAGCAAAGAAACAAAAAGGGACAGTGCTGAAGGTGAAATCCAAAATGAACATAAATGGAGCTACAGAAGAAGTAATTGACTATATAAATATCAACATTTCTATTGTTTGAGAGATCCTAGATATGCAGGGAAAGGAATTTAGAGAAGATGAACAATAAGAGAGAAGAACTTATTTAGAGAAGATGAACTTTCACAAATGATCAAAGTGGCTGTGACAAGAAGGATGAAGATGTCCAAGGAAGTGATGCTGGCAAGAAACTTCTTGGGACTTCCCTGGCGGTCCAGTGGTTAAGACTCCACATATCCAATGCAGGGGGTGTAGGTTCTATCCCTGGTCAGGGAAATACCATCCCACATGCCACAGTGTGGCAAAAAAAATAAAAAAATAAAAAATTGAGAGGAAATAAAAATGGACAGATCTTTAAAAAACAAAAACTCAATCCAGGAACTCCTGGAAGATATTTCATATCACTGAAAGTGCAAAGGACAAGTGGAAGTGGGATCCAAACTTAGATAGAATTATCACTATTTGTTGAGATAAATAAGGAAAAACACTTATCCTGTAATTTAAGTTATATGACAAGAAAAAGAAAAGCACTGTTCACAAATTACCTTTGGTAAGTTTTCACAAAGAAATAAAATACTTTGATTCTCAATGTTTCTAATGTTCTGAATTACAGGATAATAAATCAGTATTAGTTTATTATTTCTTTATTTCCCAATACATTTAAAAGAGAAAGCATCAGAAATTTTAATGTTTTGATAAAAAATTTAAAGGTCATGGAAAAAAACACAATTTTCCCCATTGACTCGGTATGGGTTCAGGCCACATGGTTATATTTATAGCCCTGCACTACTGTGCGAAAACAAACAAGTAAATAAGGTAAAAGAAATCAACAGACATATGGACAGCCTGTTCCAGGAATATAGTAATGAGAACACAACAGAATTAAGTTTGCAGATGATGGGGCTGGGCCTTACAGAAAGGGCTGTGGCAAAGGCTTGAAAGACGGAAGCAGGGTTAAACTCACTATAAACACAAAGTCAACAAAATCCAACAAGGTACTGTCATTAGTAGAAAGAGCACTGATCCAGAAGTCAGGTTCTTCCACTGCTGCTTATGAAATGTGTGATTTTAGACACCTGAAATTCTGAAAATGGAACAGGTATCTATTTTAATTATGCATAGTTGTAAAAATTTAAAAATGAGATATTTCAATGTAAAGAATTAAAACCTAGGAAAATTCAAAATTAAGGTTCAGACCATTCCCTTGAGGTGCTCTTTCTCTATTTCTCTGCATGTTATAGCACACTACTAGTTACCTGCTATAACTGAAGGGAACCCTCTTACACTTAATCATCTTCTGCTCTTTGACAGGTATAATTTCTTACTTGCATTTCATTCTGATTTGGAGTCTACATCAGATGAATTTTGCTGGGACAACAGCTATTGGCTTGAATATGATCAGACAGGAAGAAATATACGACTTTGGAAATTGCTGTTGTTCAGTCACGAAGTCATGTTTGACTCTTTGCAAACCCATGGACTGCAGCATGCCAGGCTTGGAAATAACTTGAAAATTACTCTGTTTCAAAAGGTGTCCAATAGAGAAAATGACATTAAAATATTTTAAACACTGCCCTTTTCTACCAATCACCTAAAATGAGGTTTCTAAACACTGTAATGGTCTCTAAGTTAATAATATTTATTTTGTATTTATTTAATTGATTCTAAAGTCAGCCACTATTTACAGAACATCATTCTTGTAGAAAGGAAAAATTACCAATATAGTAATCTGTATAGCCTAAAAAGAATATTTAGAATCATAAAGTTCTGTTTGGAAATTAACCTGTCTATAGAATGCTCCCTGAACATCCTTGACTGAATTGCAAACTATCCACGTTCACTGCTCAGAAAAAATCAATATTTGTTTTACGACTTTACCTGGCATACAAATAAAAAAAGATTTCTTTCCTAATTGTAAGGGCAATACATGCTCACCATCATGATTCAGACTATTAAAAAAAGGAAGCAAGAGATAAATATCAGTAATTCCACCACCACGGTGAAATACTGTTAATGATTTCAGCATGTTTCCGGATTTTTAAAACATAACTCAATTTAAAAACTGGATAAAACACATATGAAATTATAATATGTATTTTCATTTAGTTGATTTACAATATTGTGTTAGTCTTAGATGTACAGGTAAGTGATTCAGTTATACGTATTAATACAGGTATGTCTTTCAGTTCTTTTCCATTACAGGTTATTACAAGACTTTGAATATAGTTCCCTGTGCAATAAAAGTAAATCCTTGCTACTTATCTATTTTATATACGTGGTGTGTATCTGTTAATCCTGTACTCCTAACTCACCCCTTCTAGCCTCTTCCCTCTTTGGTAACCATAAGTTTGCTTTTTATGTCTCTGAGTCTGTCTTTGTTTTATAAATAAATTTATTTGTATTATCTTTAGATTCTACACATATATAATACCATATAATATTTGTCTTTTTCTGTCTGACTGACTTCACTCAGTTTGATAATCTCTAGGTCCATTCACATTGCTACAAATAGCATTATTTCATTCTTTTTATAGCTAAGTAGAATTCCATTGTAAAATATTTTTCAAATACTATCTTACAAAAACCTTTCCATACTTACATAATACTACATCATCTATTATTTCAATAGCTGCAAACCAAAGCATAATTTATTTAGTGAGCTATAATGATATACATTTTGATTCTCCCTCCAATCTTAATTTTCACAAACAATAGTACAATGAACATTGTTGTGTATCCTATGTTCTGTTTCATAAGAGGTAATTCCTAAAAGCAGAATTATCAGGTCAAAAGACATATATTTGACTTTTAGTTAAAACTTCTGTACTGGGGAAAGCTATACATTGCACAGTTTAAAAAGCTGACTTGGTCTGTAAGATTATTATGACTAGAAACCATTTCCTGCATTCTTTCCTATGCTCCCCTAACCCCCCCACCACCTCATTTGAGGCAACTTGTTTCAACATTTTAGCTACAGCTTTTGTATTTACCTTAGTATCACTATGTAACTTTGCAATTTCATTTTTTAGTTTTATTTTATACATTATCTTTCTACTTGATAAATGAGAATACAGCCACCTCTCACCTTCTCATCTTGCAGTAGCCCTGTCCCCCAACACATATTTTTCAATACATATTGAACAAATAATTTTGGACTATTTCCCTTATCTTTCACATGTGTAGTAAGTTTATTTTATACATCACATCCCTGTCTTGTCACTTCTGATCACAAGGTATTTGTTTAAAAGAGAACATTTGATCCAAGCTGAATCTATGAGGTTTTGCTTCCTCTGAGACTGTAATTTAGAGTGAGGAGTCTAATGACCCTGGGGTGCTGAGCTGGTTACATAAAATACAAACCCAGAAGTTTGTATTTTAGGCACATCCCTTCAAAAGAACTGAGGGACATAATGGTGGCAGCTACACAATTTCTATTTAGTTAAAATTTTGGAGTCACCATCATATCTAAACAACGAGTGTGTCTGTGGTGCTAATGTTACAGGAACTTGGCTTGAAGCTGCTACTAAGTACACTTTTCATTTAGAATGTATTTTATTGTAGCTTGAGAGATTAAGCTGATTCCAGTACAGACCAGTTTACACTGAGAAAGAAAAATTCACAAAAAAAGAAATGGACATGAAAAGTAGTTGTGATGATCTGTAAAATTCTTTCTGGAAGTCTGACTACATTCCTGTCCTGGGGTTTTGTGATACACTTCTACAGCTGTACGAAAAATTTTGTATTTATAATTAAGCCAGGGGTATGCAGTAACAGACTTTATTTTCTTCGGCTCCAAAATTCTGCAGCCATAAAATTAAAAGACACCTGCTCCTTGGAAGGAAAGCTATGACAAACCCTAGATGGTGTATTCAAAAGTGGAGACATCAATTTGCTGATAAAGGTCCACATAGTCAAAGCTATGGTTTTTTTCAGTAGTCGTGTATGGATATGAGAGTTGAATCATAAAGAAGGCTGCTACACAATTTCTACTCAGTAGAGATTTTGGAGTCACCAAAGAATTGATACTTTCAAATTATGGTGCTGGAGATTACTTTTGAGAGTCCCTTGAACTGTAAGGCGATCAAACCAGTCAATCCTAAAGGAAATCAACCCTGAATATTCATTGAAAGGACTGATGCTGAAGCTCCAATACTTTGGCCACCTGATGCAAAGAGCTGACTCATTGGAAAGGACCCTGATGCTGGGAACAATTAAAGAGGAGAAAGGGGTGACAGAGGATGAGATGGTTAGACAGGATCACAGACTCAATGGACATGAATCTGAGCAGACTCTAGGACACAGTGAAGGATAGGGAGTGCTGCTTGGACATAGGCTCACAGTGTGCTGTAGGCCACGGGGTCACAAAGACTCAGACACAACTTAACAACAATTTCACAAGGAGAAGGCAATAGCATCCCACTCCAGTACTCTTGCCTGGAAAATCCCATGGATGGAAGAGCCTGGTAGGCTGCAGTCCATAGGGTTGCTCAGAGTCAGACATGACTGAGGGACTTCACTTTCACTTTTCACCTTCATGCATTGGAGAAGGAAATGGCAACCCACTCCAGTGTTCTTGCCTGGAGAATCCCAGGGACGGGGGAGCCTGGTAGGCTGCCGTCTCAGGGGTCACACAGAACCAGACATGACTGAAGCGACTTAGCAGCAGCAGCAGCACCCTGTTATTTGCAATCAACAAGTTCTTAAAAACCAGAACCAAAACTATATATCATGATATCCTTGATCAATCTTGACTGTGATCTTCAAATCAACTTTGAGGTTGCTGCAAAGCACCAAGATCCCATAACTGGTCTCTTTCTCTCAGGCTGCAGGTTCCTACCTTTCCCAGGACAGATACAGTTAAATGATAATGGGTACTGACTCGAAGTTCTTCAAGAAAAATGCAGTTAAACAGAATAAACAACAGAAATGGGAATCTGAAAGCAGTATTTACTATATAATGAGGAATAAAAATGATGTACCCACAATTTATTAAGAATTGTCCTTATGATTCACAAGCAGAAAGTTTATGAGTGATGAAGCTGAAGGAAAGGGCAAGGGGGCAGGGGAGTTTTCATCATCATGGGTACATACAGTATCTTCTTTACTTTTGCTTAGCATGTTCACAATAAAGAGTTTCAAATAAATATTTTAAACAGAAAGTAGACAAATATAATGTAAGTAGACGATCTAAATGAAAAAAGAAGTCAACGACAAAGCAAACAAACTATACCTTTGTCTACATTTTGCTATTTAGAAGGGTTATTTTGATAGAATCTAGAGTCTTTGTAAAAACAAGTATTTGAAAAACTGTTCTAGAATATAGGGAAGAAATAAAAATTAACTTCCCAGCAATTTAGGAGATTCAGCAAACAACATGTGATACTTGACAAATTAAATGATTCATTTTATTGTTTTATTTATACTAAGAAAATAAGTATGTATTCTTGAAGCTAGGATCACTGAGAAGGCTGTTGAACTCACAGGGGTTCCTGGCGCAACTCGGGACACAATCACAGGCATCTTCTGGTCACATCCTCCCTTCACATTAGAGTAAATCAAGCATTAGTCAGCATAACAGATATAGAAACGCCTTATTTAAAAGATGAGTGCAATACAAATTCTAAGTTACCTTTACATTGAATCCAAACCTCCCATTTTCATCAGGTTTCATTCTGATTAGAACGAGATTATCATGTGGAATACCACCGTTAGGCTTAAAAAGACAAAAATAGACTCATCATTCTCTTCATTTATAGGCTACTTACTTTCAGATATAAAGGAAGCATGCTTTGTGTATGTTGATATTATCTAAAGTGTATAAGGAATAATTCAAATTTCTCTCTCGCCTTACCACTGTATACTAGACTATAGGCACCAGAGTAATAGGGCCTTTATTAATTACCTAATTAATTAGCCACAGTGTCTCTAGAACCTGGCTCAAAGCTTTGCACAGAGCAAGTATTTGTAAGTTTTACATGAATTCATGATTCCTTCTGCTTTTTAAAAACAGCTTCATTGAGACACAATTCATATACTACACTTGACCCATTCAGAGAGTATAATTTAGTAATTTCTACTACAGTGACAGAATTGTACCAACACCACTACTGTTTAACTTTAGAACCTTTTCCTCATCCCCCAAAGAAACCCTGTGTCCATCATCAGTCACTCCTCCTCTGCTTGCCCCCATCCCCCAAGTCTTATTTAACCCCTCATCTATTTTCTCTCCCTATATATATACATACTTGACTATTCTGAATGTTTCATGTATGTAGAATTACATAATATATGGTCATTTGTAGCAGGCTTCTTTCACTTAATGTTGTATGCCTACTCTTCAAGGTAAGTATCTGGCTAATTCTTTCTTATCCTTTAAGACACAGGTCTGAGATGATCATTTCTGGGAAATCTTCCCTTAAATCCACAGCTGAATTAGTTATATTTATATACTTGTGAATTCCCTAAAGTCACTTCTAATTAGAGAACTCATCCTCCTCAATGCACCAGTAGCATCTGACACAGGTGACTGCTCTCTCCGTGACCTTCTTCTCATCAGCTAGCTGGCTAGTTTTCTTTCCTACCATTTTGTCTGCATCTTTTCAGTTTCCTTTGCTTTCCATCTCCCTCATGTTTATAGTTTGGAGAACTAAAATTTCAGAATCTCTTATTAAGGTAATCTGCACACTCTACTCTTCCTGTCTCATGGTTTTAAATATTCTGTCTCAGATCAGATCAGATCAGGTCAGTTGCTCAGTCGTGTCCGACTCTTTGCGACCCCATGAATCGCAGCACACCAGGCCTCCCTGTCCATCACCAACTCCCGGAGGTCACTCAGACTCACATCCATAGAGTCAGTGATACCATCCAGCCATCTCATCCTCTGTCGTCCCCTTCTCCTCTTGCCCTCAATCCCTCCCAGCATCAGAGTCTTCTCCAATGAGTCAACTCTTCGCATGAGGTGGCCAAAGTACTGGAGTTTCAGCTTTAGCATCATTCCTTCCAAAGAAATCCCAGGGCTGATCTCCTTCAGAATGGACTGGGTGGATCTCCTTGCAGTCCAAGGGACTCTCAAGAGTCTTCTCCAACACCACAGTTCAAAAGCATCGATTCTTCAGTGCTCAGCCTTCTTCACAGTCCAGCTCTCACATCCATACATGACCACAGGAAAAACCATAGCCTTGACTAGGCAAACCTTTGTTGGCAAAGTAATGTCTCTGCTTTTGAATATGTGATCTAGGTTGGTCATAACTTTCCTTCCAAGGAGTAAGCGTCTTTTAATTTCATGGCTGCAGTCACCATCTGTAGTGATTTTGGAGCCTAGAAAAATATTCTGTCTACATGCCATCAACTCTCAACATTATAACTTCAGCTTCAATCCCTCCCTTCAACTCCAGAATCATGTCTCTAAATGGATTCCTAGTAGACATATTATTGTGCCCCTATCAAGCTCCTGATATCCCCCCACACACCTGTTCTACCTGGAACCTTTCACGTCCCAGCAAATGGCAACTTCATCCTACCAGTTGTTTAGGCCCCAAATCTTCCTATTATCCTTGATTCTCTCTCCCTAGTACACTACAACCAGTCCATCAGCAGATTGTGTTAGCTCTACTCTAAAACTCCACCCAGAATACAGCCATGTTGGTCCAATCACCACTGCTTCATGGGATGACACCTCATGGCCAGTTTCTCTACTGCCACCCGGCTTTTGATTTTTTCTCAACATAAAAGCCAGAGTGAAACCATTAAAACCTAAGTGACAGCACACTGCTTCTCTCCTCAGTTATGTCCATTTGCTTCCAATCTCACTTAGAGACTGGACAAAACCTTTACAAGATTGGGCATTTAGGATCTGGCCCTTTCCTGTTCCTTCTAGTTTGCTCATCTACTCTGGCCACACTGACCCCCTTGGTGTCCTCTGACAGTATAAGTCATACCCTGTCTTTGCACTGTTGTTCTCTGGGCTTACCTGCTCTCCTGTCAAGTATCCATGTAGTTTATCACCAAACGCATCCCTGGCTCACACTACGTAAAACTGTAATACTCCACTCTGGAAATTTCCTAGCCCTTTTCTGCCTTGTCTCTGTAGCATTTATCTAATAGGCTATAAATTTATTTACTTTGTTTACAGCTTGTCTCATCCTTATCCTTAGAATATAAGTTCCTTGCAGGCAGAGTTTTTTAAATTTTATTCTACTATATTCCCAGAGCCCATAACAATGCATGGCACAGAGCAGGTATTCAATAAGTAATTTTTACTTGAGTGAAAAAAACAAACTAGACTGTAGATTATTTAACAGCAGGGACAATGTCTGATTTATCTTTGTAGGCCCACTACCTACTTTAGTAGGTAAAGAAAGACCTCAGTTAACTATGAACCAAAGAATGATACATAGGAATCACCACACAGGTACGACTAAAGTTGTCATTCATTTTGAATAAGGATTGAGCTCTATGATGTGTCTGTGGTGGTACAGTAAGTGTGGGAGAACTTTAAATGGCTGCTTCTGGCTTTTCACTTTTAGACAGTGCAGGAGGACCATGGGTGAAGAACAAGAGGGTAAGTGAGCAATGGCCAGCAGGCCATTTGGCATCATCCACACCTGCTGTGGGGACTCCTCTCCTTGTATCTCATTTTATTCCTTGATATTCCTTTAAGTTTCCTGAAATACACCCATATTTCTGTCTGTCCTATACTTTTTCATAAACACAATGTATCCTTAAAATTTATTAACAACAATCTGACCTTTGATTCATCTACTTGAAAAAGCAATGAAAATTCACAAATCAGGGGATTCTAAAAATTTACCATTTTTGTTTGGTACAAAGTACTAAAATATCTCATGGATATATTTTGAAGAACACAGCAATTATATATTCCAAAGACTTGCATTCAATTTCAAAAGGTTGATTAAAATGATAAAGTTGCTGCACTTAATTATATAATAAAGTTAATGATATTTAATAGGCTATTAGCATTTGTTCTGGAAATGTGCTTTGCAAGACTGAAACCAACAAATCTGTCAAAAATTAACTTCTAGAACAATGAATGTTTTATAAATGATGATAAAAGAAAATTCCACAATTGGGTTATATGATGGCACAATTTATGAGTAAACATATGATGAAAAAGAGAAAGTACTGTAATATAATTTACAGATAAAACAGGCTAGGGTACAAAGAAATTTCATTTACAATTAAACATTTTCAAAGAAATGTGAGAATATCTGAAGAAGCTACTTACAGTAGATTTTTCAGGAGACGATGGAACATCAAATGTTTCATTAACATGGTTTTCCAGATCTTGCTGAGAATGTGAATAATGAATCTGGCTCCAACTGTTTTTCTTTGATTGTTTGGGTGGTAAAGCTGGAGGCTGCCCATCTCCAGGAGTCTCTTGTGATCTACTTAGGAAAAGAAGGGAAAAAAATTAAGTATTTTGGAAGCTGTCTTACAGAATTGTTATTTTAAAAGCTGGGGTCAAGCAACTCAGATATTTACTATGTCTAGTAGGAGACAAGCTTTAAATACCGTATTTATTTGCAAGTGCCACTGTTCAATGAAAACTTTCTTAACTTTGAAGTTTAAAGTAATAAATCTAATTTCTTAATTTATCAAATCTATAAACAATTCTACAGTTTATATAACAAATAATAAAATATACTTTAAGGATAGCCCTATGAAGAGATTTATTGATCTACCATAACAATGTATATACATTTCCAAAAACCCCTTTCTAAGGTCTTCAGTGGAGTTCTATGGGCAGGCAGAGAGATAACCGAGAGCCAAGCTGTGCACAGATACCAAGCTATAACATAGATACTCGGTGCCACCTTAGAAATCAAGGGATTATCTATTTTATTTGGAAATAAAATGCAATTTATGGAAGTGATGAACACAATGGGTAAGAGTGCTGAGTTTACTGAGGAGACAAAACTAGAGAAGGCAAGCATTGGAAAACCTGATTTTAGGTGAGGATGCAAAAACCCAACTAACATTAGAAAGCAGATGCTTGAGGCAGAAGCAGCAGGAGCAGATGAGCTGACTCTGACAGGGGAAACCTCAAGGTTAAGAATGCACCTTTTAGGAAGAAGCACAGTGTATGCAGCAAAAGGTGAGTTTTTCACAAAGGCCAGAAGGGGGAACCAGTGGTTCAATTTGGACCCCAGAAAGCCTGTATCCATAGAAGTCTTGGACTTGAAGGGACCCGGAAGGGGAAAACTGACCATCAGTGGGGTTTTTATTTATCTCAGAGGTAGCAGGAGATCCTTTGGGAAAATAAAAGAATTTTTATCCTACTGCCTAAGAACAGGTGAGAGAGTTGACAGCTGCTGTGTCAACCTCATGGCTGCTGCTGTGGTAATTAGGACAGGCTACAGACAGATGCTAAAGGCACATCTACAAGGCCTGCAAGAAGCAGAACTGTACCCTTCACTCCTCCCTGGCTGACATCAGGACTGGCTATATGATGTGCTCTGGGCAATGAAATATGAGTAGCCACTTCTGAAGGGAGTATTTGTGTTTGTGTTTCTCTCTTCCCTCAGGCAGGAAACCAGCCATGTCCCAACAGGGGCTGCTATCAGTCTGAGCCTTAAATGACCATGACATAGAGCAGAGCCAACAGGTGATCCATGAGTATACGGAATGTAAGGGAGAAAGAACCCTTGTACGTTACTGTGAGTGGGGAGACTCTGCTACCATGGAATAATTTGGCCCAACATAACTGACACAGAGGTTACTGCCAGAGTGGCTCTTGGAGACATGCTGCTCTTGGTAGAAAGCTGTGAACTTATTGAGAGACTTGCTGCTAGACACCTGGTAGATATGGCAGTGATACTAAAACCTGCTTAGTGCCAAGGTAGTCAGCCAGGATTAACAGTGAATGATCTAACTTCTCCTAAGAGAAAATACAGCTCTTCTAATCTAGTATAAATTATACTTGCTAAATATACAGATTAACAATAACGACCACTCAGCATGGAAGTCTACATGGACGTCTTCAGGGCTCAAAACGCTCTAAATTCTGGTAAGTCTATAAAGACTGCATCAGAGAGCAATAGCAAAAGCTTCTCTGAGGTCTATCTTGACGGCTAGAGACTCCAGGTCCCAGACATACTAGTTTTTATTCTGCTAATTTCAACTGCCAAGAACTCAAGCCTCTGAGATTCAATACATTCAAGGGCTGGTGGTCCAAGAAAATGTCCTCACAGATTACAATAGAGATGTGTGCTTCCATCATGGCCTGCTGTAGGGGATTAGGACAGGTAACTGTAGGCAATCCTTGGCAGAGCCTCAGATATGAAATTTCTAAAAAGCAGTTGATCAAAATACGCCAAGACTTCATGAAAACCAGAAGTCACTGGACTTCACATGGATTAATCAATAAGTCTCATCTCTTCTTTAGGACTAAGTATTACCATGTGGGGAAGGTGAAGAGAAGGTTTTTTTAGTTTTGCACATGGCTGTCACATCTGGGAAGCATTTCATATTAAAACTAAAGGTCTTGGCAAGACTATAGGGTTAAGATCAGGTGGGAATGGAGTCAGAGCAACTTTCTTTATCCTTGGTTCAGCTAACTGTCTAAACATAGTGCCAAGACAAACAACAGGGACAAACATAAGCCTGATAGGCAGCATGGTGTCTAAGTGAGCCATGCCTGGTGGGCAGGGGCATCACGGTGGCAGCACTCAGTTATAAGAGGGACACACTGACAACATGGGACACTCTGCTGACTGCTGAATCTGCATTTCCGGGGTTAGAGACTAGGGGTATATGGTCCAAAAAACTATAGATGTGATTTTTATTATGTGCTTTTGATTAGTACCTAGAGAAGGAAATGGCAACCCACTCCAGTCTTCTTGCCTGGAGAATTCCATGAACAGAGGAGACCGGTAGGCTAAAGTCCATTGGGTTGCAAAGAGTCAGACACGACTAAACAACTAACACTCATTTTGATTAGAAATTATTGTCCAAGAACAGTGGCTGCAAATTCATGGCTTGTGGGCCAATTTTAGCTAACAGACATTTGGCCTGTTCACTGTAAAACTATGAGTTGACTACATTTAAAAAATTACAAATCTGGATTTCCAGAATGAAAAACTTGGAAGCTCTGGAAAAAATGGACCAGCATTACAAGTTGTTAACAACTGAACTAAGCCAAGTGATAGCTGCTGCCTTTAGGTGACCATGGGCATTCCAGTCCACGTGAATCCCACTCACACTCTGGTGGGTGTCTGAATATACCTTCTCCTTTACTTATTCAGATTCTGTAAGAAGACACAGGAAGGAAGAGATTTTAAGTGTACTGGCCTGAGTTGGGATTTGAGTCAAACTCTATAAAGAAAAGGTAAGGAGAATACAGTGCAGGCTGGAAGGACTAGGCAAGATCTCAGAGAGGAAAAGACAATACAATTTTGGGTTTCAGGATAGGACTATCTGTCTTCTTTCATTGTTTTATGTAACTTTTTTGTTAAAGTAACTTCACAGAGAGTGAGACAGGCTCTCCACAAGTCTGATTATTGCAGAGGGTTATTATAGTTGGTCTGGGGAACTTTCACAAACTAATTATGTGCTCTCCCAGTAATCCTGGCAGCAATTACCCTTTCTGTTTTTTCAACTTCAATAACCAAACATTCACTCTCTCTTCTTTCTACCTACCTATCTTCCTACAGTGTATAAAAGTAATTAAGAAGATAAACACAGACTCCTAAAATTCTTATTCTGGGCAAAATATCAATTACACTTTAAAAACATACCCATATTAACTCATCTTATTTTAAGAAATAACTTCCGCGTTCATATTTAATGTAGAAGTATCACATGCAGTCAATCTATTACTTAAACAATTATCTAGGAAGATGACTTTTTTTTTTAAGCAACAAATTTTATTTAGCATAGTCAGTCCCAACATTCAGCACAAAAAAAGTTTACAGAGGATAGAAAGTGCATTAATAAAAGCCAGTCTTTACCAAAAGAAAACAGGAAACATATTATTGATTCAAAATATTTTACACTTGAATGATAAACTGCAATAACTTATTTGGGACACCTACTAATATAAGAGAAAGGAAGAGAAGAAAAGAATACTTTAGAAGAGTTCAATCTCCATCTGGTATCAGAGAAGTCAGTAGAGGTCACTGAGACTGGCAGTCTTTCTTGCTTTCTGCATTAGTGCCCTCAGTTGGAACTGTTTATGGGACAGAAGATGTATATGATTTAGGAAGATGTCTAGGTCTATTACTCCCCACCTCAAAGCTTCTCCCAGGTAAAAAATAGTGTCTTCAATAGCATTTTCCTCTGCATACAGATTTAGGATCTGTTTGTATAGTGGGGCTGTGGGAATGATAACTTCATCAATATCATTGTTTTCAGATTGATTTTCCATTTTCTCCAGAGCAGAACTGAGTTCTTTCTCAAAAGTTCTATGTTTTTATCAACCTCAGCTACTTCTTGGGTAACCATCTCTTCAAGTTTCTGGTGACCTTTTTTCAGGTCTTCCTCTGTTCATTTCAAGGCATTGAGTTCTGCTTGGGTACGATCCATTTCCTCCTTCATCCGCCATCTCAGTCTGTCACTGACTGCTGAGATGAGAGAGGCTTGGATAGTGTCCTCGCTGATTGTGCCATCTCTACTGGGACCAAGAGTGGTCACAGGAGGCTAGGAAGGGTACTAGGAACTTGTTGTGGCAGGATACTGACCACCAGGTCGATAAGGACAGCCTGGGTAACCACTTGGATTGGGAGGGTACCCAGATGGTATGCAGAAATCCCACTTGGCATGCCTGGCATGTAGGAAGTATTTGGTGGCCCTATTGCCTGGTATGGTGGATAGGATGTTGAAACCGTAGGAAGAGAGAAGACTGGAGGTTCATCTGCAAACACCACAATCATGACTTGAATAAGCCCCAGTAAGTCTGACTGTGGGTGCTTCCATTCATGTAGATAAGGAAGATATATCTTACCATTAGCATCCACGTGTTTTCCTGTTTTAATAGTCATTGAAAAAAAAAATAGTCATTGAGCTAGTAGGCTTAATGAAACAGATAGGGGGATTATACGGATATGTGTCCAGCAGCCACAGGCAGATTGGAATATTGTACGTATTACTTCTATAAGGCACAGAAATTGTTCCAGTAAGGTTCATTAGTTCCTTGGAACTGCCATCATTTAAAACGTATGAATCCAATACAGGTTTGAGATCTTTGTATAAAGTAATAACGTTAACAGTTTCACATACAGTTAGGTCTCTGTATTTGTACTTGGACATCATTTTCTTGAGCTGGCTCTCTGACCCTGCTATGGCAGCTGCCTCATGACTCCAGTCCCTGTAGGCAAAGGGTCAGCCACTCCGGGGCTGCCCCAGGCCGTCCCACACAACCGCACATGGACGAGCCAGCTGCCCCACTCCCACCCTCCCTCTCTCAACAGGAAGTCAGCCTCCACCGGAAGATGACTTTCATAGGTAAACCATGTATTGTATTTAAAATTATAATACATTTGAAATAATATCATGAAATAGGCCAGTTCTTTAAAAAGCTTCTATTTCTAGGCCAAAGCAAAAACAAAAACTGCCAAGGAAAACAGAATGAAGAGACATCACATACTTTGGAAGGACAATCAGGCAGTGTAGTAGAATGAAGCCCTACAAGGAATAAAAGCTAGGATCTGAAAGAAGGGACCTATAACTTAAAGGAAGACCAGCATCTACTATCAGGTAGTTTAGACAGGACTTGGGAAATAGGAACAAAGTAAGAAGAGCTGAGGGCTGTGGCTGGAGTCTTACAAGTAAAAGTAATCAGCTGGCTTTAAGTATGTGAGCTGGGGAAAAAAGTGGTCATACAGACAGTATAGAATATATAATCCCAAAGAGATGATTATAATTACTCATAAAAAAGAAAAATGAACAAGATAAACCCTGAAAACTGTAAATTAAAAAAAAAAAATGCTGCCAAAAGTTTAACCGTACCAATACACCTTTCATACATGTAAGTATAAAGTTTATTCTAAGTTAAGAGTAGAAAACAAAAACCATACTCTTGGTAGACACTAACACAAACTTAACAGAAATGATGGCTCCTTTTTCATTAAAACTCTTATTTTCTAAGATACACACCAGGAGCTCTTGTCTCATTCAATTACAATCAATCACTAGTGCCACCTGTCTTCATTAGGCATTTACCCCTGCCATACTTCTGTGAGATACAGAAAAACTTCTGCTTCAAAATTCAGGCTTCTTGATATGTTGGCTAATTTATAGTAACATTTAGAGTATTTCAAAGTAAACACCATTTCAGACTGATTACTAGTTTATGCTCAAGACAATTCAAGTGTTTAGAAACTCCCCAGGCTATAATTGGTGGTGGTAGTTTAGTCCCTAAGTCATGCCCGACTCTTGTGACCCCATGAACCGTAGCCTGCTGGGCTCCTCTGTCTTTGGGATTCTCCAGGCAAGAATACTGGCATGGGCTGCCATTACCTTCTCCATAGGATATGATTAACAGAATACACTTGAAAATGTCGTATTATTTTAACAGTAGGCATCTACTCCAGAACCAAGGTCAAAGACCTGAGATTTCTGGTTTCAACCAAACTCCAAGTCTCTGACCTTTGCTTCCAAATGCAAATCCTGGAGACTTCTGCCAGAGCTGGATGGCAGGTAATCATACTTCAGTGAAACAGCCTACATCTGCACTTATTCCTGCTCTCACAGGTACAGCATCTCACGTGGTGAATCCTCTGAGGCCCCCCAACTGAAGACTCTTACATCGAACCCTCTTTGGTTCTTTTATTTCCTTGTCCTAGAGCGATTGAGTATTTGCAGGTTAGACTGGATCAAGACTGGCATGGGAGCTGGGTTACACTGAGCCTGCAGGCAAAGTGATCAGTGCCAGTAGTTCAGAGAAGCAGAGGGAAAGCAAAGCTTTGAGGACTAGTCAAAAGGAATTGAAAAGGTAGGACAAAGACACAGTGACTCATTAGACAAGACTGGAATGGGGCAGTCTAGGAGAGAATAACTAGATTTAACATTCGAGGATTATGAAATCTGCAGTCTCTGGTGATTAGGAACTGAATGATGAAGTTGAGAATCTGGGGAATTTCTCATTGTTTTCAATTGGATATCCATACTTCAGACATACAGACAGATAAAGGGTTGATAATACACTTAAAAGCTGCCGTTATACACCTCCCCCCTCCGCCAAATTAAATGAAAGATGTATTTGTATTTATTATAGTTAACATATACTAAGTACATTTTCCTCTGCTGAACTACTAATAAGCATCTCATTAAATGTTCACAGCAGTCCTATGAGGTATATATGATCGTCCTGCTTTTACAAACAAGGAAATTAAGGCTTATAGAGATAAAACAATTCACCCAAGGTCACATAATTAGAAGTGGTAGAACCAAGTTTTAAACCCAGTCTGAATCCAGAGCTTGTGCTCTTAACACAAAGTTATAGTTGCACCTCAAAGAAAACAATTGCAAAAAGTAGGAGGAAACTTTAAATCAGGGGTTTCTTAACCTGTAGCCCGCACACATGGTACACATACTTTATGGGCTTCCCAGGTGGCGCTAGTGGTAAAGAACCCGCCTGCCAGAGACCAAGGTTCCATCCCTGTGTTGGGAAGATCCCCTAGATAAAGCCATGGCAACCCACTCCAGTATTCTTGTCTGGAAAACCCATGGACACAGGAGCCCGACAATCTTACAGTCCATGGAGCCACAAAGAGTTGGACATGACTGGTCTTCCCTTGTGGCTCAGCTGGTAAAGAATCTGCCTGCAATGTGGGAGACCTGGGTTCAATCCCTGAGTTGGGAAGATCCCCTGGAGAAGGGAACAGCTACCCACTCCAGTATTCTGACCTGGATAATTCCATGGACAGTATAATCCATGGGGTCAGAAAGAGTCGGACATGACAGAGTCGGACATGACTGAAGCAACTTAGCATGCATGCAAACCTGTAGCAGTGGACCTTTTTCTTCAAATGAAATGCTGCTCAGAAGCCAGTTTTTAAGATAGACAAAAACTAAGCAACCCTATCTACTAGTATCTGAGGCTTCAACAGACCTTATCAGAGCAAATGCTGAACATGACTATTTTCTTTCATTCCATTTTGCTTATAATGGTAGTATCTTAAATTCTACCAGAAACTGCTTATATTTAAAATGAACAGAATACAAGATCAGGGCTTTAACAACATCCATATTTACTTTAATTGATAATATATTCCTAATGCAAAGGTTTTTGATATATCTGAAACCAATAACTTGCCTAAAATGATCCAAAGTGGGGACTGGATAGGAACAAGGACTTGAAACATATACTGTTCAAATTTTATCCACATAAAAAATTCATGGACAAATTACCACCCTTATCTTAACTTTTGGATGTTAAAGAAAAAAGGAGAACCAGGAATGTGATTCTATAAGTGTTCCAATACCCAACTTTCAATAATATGCTTATCTTAAACTCTGACATTTTGGAAAATGTTATGTGAAGAGCAAAAAATGAAAATATTATACTTAAGTGCACTTTGCTATTACAGGAATATTCTAACACAGCAGCAAAAGAGTTGTTAAAATTGTCAATCAAGCCAAGTGGGTAAAAACTTTCCTGACTTATTTCAGTCCAGTCAGTTTTAAATAGCATGAATGCTTCAAAAACAGCTGCTGCTACTGCTAAGTCACTTCAGTCATGTCCGACTCTGTGTGACCCCACAGACGGCAGCCCACCAGGCACCGCCGTCCCTGGGATTCTCCAAGCAAGAACACTAGAGTGGGTTGCCATTTCCTTCTCCAATGCATGAAAGTGAAAAGTGAAAGTGAAGTCACTCAGTCGTGTCCGACTCTTAGCGACCCCATGGACCACAGCCCACCAGGCTCCTCTGTTCATGGGATTTTCCAGGCAAGAGTACTGGAGTGGGGTGCCACTGCCTTCTCCGTCAACAACAGCAGTGATTTGATTTGCTTACTCTGCCGTCAAAACAGTTCTCTATTGCAGTCTTTAGCAATCTGTATCATAATAAAAATAAAATTTATCCATCTCCCATTCACATGCTCTGCTGATTATTTTTTAGAAATAATCAAACTTCCCTGTTACATATCGGTATTGTGGTACGAATTTTTTTTTTTTTTTAAATCTGTTATTTTTAAAGTAATTTAGGGCTAATGATTATCTTAGAAAAATTGCAAACTAAAAATAGTCTGATTTTCTGTGGAACATTTAAAGAAAGGAAGGAAATGGTAGGATGTAGTTTCAATCACCCCTGCCTTTAAATGGTAACTTTATTTTAAGCAATAAACAGCCTCCTATTTGTTTCCACAATAAACACACCTATGAGTTAATAGCATTTTCTCCTGTGAAGCAGGCAAGCTCACCCAGTGACCCAAGTGAGGACTCACCTTAACTCCCACGGACTCATTTAAAAACCAGGCAACTGGTGAGCTAGCTCAACATCTATTTCCATGCACTACACTGAGATACTCTGTGCTTAATCCAACATATTGCTGGAACTCTTTTCACATTTGACCAAGGTAAAACTAAAATCTATGGAGTCCAAGTTGAAAAATATTTGCTCTAAATGGAAAAAAAAATATCAACAAAGCCTTATCCAGGATACAAAGTTCTACAGACTGGCTCAGGTAATAAAATTCTGAGTTTTAGTTCTGTAATTTGGAACAAATGCTGTAAGTGTGGCTTTTTCTCTTCTATAAAGTGGGGTTATATACCTTTTCTATTTTACTGACTTCTCTTGAGTAGAATAGTTAGATAATTTATGAAAAAAGCTGACTGTAAGCTACTAATGTTAGTTACTATTATTAGTTTACCATTATGCTTGTCTTTTCAGAACTCTCTCATTAAATTGGCCAAATTTCAGACGCAGTGTTATAGATTCAAAACCAAATACAAACACATAGGCTTCATAAAATACATGTCCAAAGAGAAAGCCCAAAATATCTGAAATTCTTGTGGACTGGGCAGGGGAAGCAAACACTCTGCATGGTTCTAGTCTATGCCAAACCTGCTTTTCCATTTCAGGTCAGGAAAAGACAACAAAGGTATTCTGAAGAGGGTAAGTGATTTGGGGGATTTGTGAATCTATACAATTCACAAAAGGAAATATTCAACTGTACGTGTATGCAGATGTGTATGTGTCTCCACGAAAACAGCCCTTCAAAAACCAGACTGAGACCATGTGGTCAGGTCCCAGGAGTGATACTGATTTGTCTATAATGAGATGGGCTTTGTCATTCCTCTATGTGGTCAGCTTTCATGTGCTGAAAGCATGTCATTCTAAAATCTAATCAGTTGGCATTTCAATCACATCCGTAATTATTGTACACTTCTTAAAGTTTCAGAAGTAGAAAATACATGCTTATTATTTACAACCAAACAAAAAGGTTACAGTTATAATTTTCAAAGTGATAAAACATTATAAATTTCCACCAATCTTAACTCTCATCCATCCACAGTGCACATAGGACACATTCCACAGGGTGCAGTGTGTATCTTTCTATTCCTCCATCCTTTATAAAGTACACACACAGTCAAGATCTTTCATGCAGATCTACATTAGCCAGACTAACCACCCAGTGGTCTTGACAGCTTGGCCGCCTTCCCTGCTGGCCACGCACTGAGGACAGCAGTGGCTCCTCTGGACCAGGCAGGCTTTCCTGGAGCACAACACTCCACCTGTTCTCCATCTTTCTTCAACCCTGATCACTTTCACTATATTTTAAACTTCTTTTTCCTTCTCAACAATTAATGGATCTTCTTATCTATTATCTTATAAAGTATCTTTTTCCTAATTTCTACACTGTATTTTAACTTCCATATGAATTAACTGCATTATGCTGCTGCTGCTGCTGCTAAGTCGCTTCAGTCGTGTCCAATTCTGTGCGACCCCACAGACAGAAGCCCACCAGGCTCCCCTGTCCCTGGGATTCTCCAGGCAAGAATACTGGAGTGGGTTGCCATTTTCTTCTCCAACGTATGAAAGTGAAAAGCGAAAGTGAAGTCGCTCAGTCGTGTCCGACTCTTAGCGACCCCATGGACTGGAGCCTATCAGGCTCCTCCGTCCATGGGATTTTCCAGGCAAAAGTACTGGGGTGGGGTGCCATTGCCTTCCCCTGCATTATATGAACCAATAAATCAGGAAACTGCCTACTAATATGAGGTAAGCATGTTGGCATTAAACTGACATACTGAGTTACGAAGTTTACACAGTTTGTAATGAGACAGAAATGAATTTTAGAAATGATACATGCACGCTTTCTACAACTTATTGTCAGTGTGATCTTTTCCCTTGCTACTTAATTTCCCTCAATACTGCCTATTTATTCTTATGGCTCCCTTCCTGAAAAATATTAAGAAAATTCTACCTTTTATCACCTTACTGCCAGACCACAGTGATACATTAAACTACAGAAATATGTAATGGTATGAACTAAAGTTCAAGAATATACAGAGTCAAAAATAATAATAACAGTGATTCTGTGAAGTGAGGGGCCACCAAGACTTTCAGGAACATATAAGCACATTTACAAATATATGAATTTTTAAAACATTGTACAAATAAAATCTTGTATCAAATACCATAATTTCCCAGATTATTTGAAATGAAATAATTTGGGGCATTATTATTTATAAGAAGGAAGCTAAATGAAAAAAAGCCTTACGGTGATGATTCCAAAACAATGCTATTAGCTTGTGTGGAAGATGGAGAGTGATGATTCCCAAAGGCCTCGCTTGGGGAAGTGTGGACCATGTGGCCCACCAGATGACCCACCGAAGATGGCCGCAGCCGGGTTCCCTCTTGGGTGAATGCAGAATTTCGACTATGAGAACAGGAAGAGAAACTGAGTGAAAATGTGCTTTACTTCAGTATTTTCAAGTTTCTTAATTAGATGATTGCATTAGAAAGTGGGTATGTGTTTTAAGACTAACCACATTTTACTAAGCTGAGTCTCTGACAAAGAAAAACATAAAGAACACAGAATAGGAAGTCAAAGATCTGAGCTATAGTTAGCAATCTGTCATGGGGATTTTATCTATTTCAATCATCTGTTATCTCTACCAACCTTAATGTTTCTGAGTTTTAGTCACTACAGATTTGCATCTTAAGCAGCATTTACAAAATAAAAGGAATAAATAATTCAGGAATATCTTTTCATATTTGGTCTGAACTTTTTAAATTCTTTAATAAATTCTTTCATTTGTAAATGGGGCTTTCTATAATTTCTAAGAATAGAGATAGTGAACACAACATTTCCATCCTCATAAGAGACGCAGTCACTTTAAAATTTAGGGGAAAAATTTTTTTTTCAGATCATACCTAAAATTGTTTTATTACCAGAAAATTTGACCAGAGTTAGTGACAATTAATTAATTCAATTGTCTGGTTTAAATTTCTTGTGTTTTCTACAATTTTCTGTAATTGTTTAGAGGGATACTGGAAACAAGAAAGGCTGGCTGGAAAAGAGATCAGGTTTGGGATCTTCTTCAAGCAAGTTGATTAGCCTTTGAATTTATACGCAGTCTATTATAAGAAAGATAACTTAGCAAGATACTGAGAAACTTTTGAGTCTATTTTGTTTCTAGTAGTAAGGAAGACAACATGCTATGAACCAAACTGTTTATGACCATACTTTACATCCAATATAGTAGAAATTTACTCTTAAACTGACACTCATCAGCAAAACAGCTTTTAGGATTTAGTGCACATTTATTGGGAGAAGGCAATGGCACCCCACTCCAGTGTTCTTGCCTGGAGAATTCCAGGGACGGGGGAGCCTGGTGGGCTGCTGTCTATGGGGTCATACAGAGTCAGACACGACTGAAGCGACTTAGCAGCAGCAGCACATTTATTGAACATTAATGTGCATAAAATATGTCCAAAGGAACTTCTTTAAATATTATATTCCATGCCAAACTTCAAATATTTTTTGGGTTAACAAGAACAGTCAAGATTCAACTGACACTCAACAGTCAACTGACACTCATTTTGTTATCATTATTTTAATCACATACATATAATACAACACATCTGTTAATGCTATAAAATTAAGATAACATCTTTGGCCAAAACACATGTATTATTATTACACCCTACACCCAAGCATCCAGCTCTTGTGAGAAATGCTAGGATGAAACATATTCACAGTAACTACTGAATATCTGTGCTCCTCAGCAGAGCTATGGCCGCGCCTGTGGGAACTGAGGCTGGAGACCACTGTTTCCTAGAACACAGACAGTCGCAACCCAGGAGCAGGGTAGGAGCTTAAGTAAGAAAATCACAGCACCTAGCATATTCAAGTAGTATGTGGTCCCCTAGAAACTGTGTTGGAGACACACAAGGAAAAGGATTATGTCATCAACAACCATACCCGGCGATTTTAAGTCTACTAATAGATGTTGATTTATTGGTCAGTAATCTGACTATGAAAGTCAGCTTTGTAGTTAAGGGAGCATTTTTATTTCCTGCTCTGCTTACACAGGGAGTTTCAAGATAAGAGAAAATAATGCCCTGGAGCAATGACAATCATGCCTGAATGAACAATTTAAATTTTACATATTATGATGTTCAGCCCCTGGAAACATACAGCCAAAAATTTAGAACCTAGCAAAACGTACCCCTGATGTACTTACTGGTTAGGCGTTCCTGGTGGAGATCGTGAAGGGAGGCTCTGTGTTTCTAACCTGTCATCAGATAGTGAATTTCTGCTGACTACTTCCCAATCCATTAATTTCCGTGCCAAGGGCTTACTTGGGGATCTGGAGTAACAATTTAAATAATATGTAAAAATGTTTATTTTTAAACGCCAAACTATGTACCAAACTTTAGAAATGATCTTAATAGACTATAGTCTAGATGAGTAAACATGCTTTTACTTGTAAAAAATCAATGCATTTAGAGGCTATTTACCAAACAATTTCTTAAGATAGTAAATCTGTTTATATGAAGAGAGAAGGCTAAGAAAAAGAAGGAAAGAGAAGAAGGAAGAGGAGAAAAAAGAAATAAAGCAAGGACGGTAAAGAAAAAAACAATGGAACAGCTGGTTAGCAAGTTTTCCCAGATACTATCAGTACTATAGGCATTGTCTGTCTCTTCTCCACAGTGTCTGTGACTCTTATCTTGGGATGTTTTAATTCCTAACATATCATTTCCTGGTGTCCTTAAACTGAAACCCTGATCCTCTGACTCAATGAGGACAGGACAAAAACGCTGTGTATATTTTATTTAAATTTTCCCCTTTTAAATACAGTAGGCTAGTGGATTTTTTTTCTTCTTTAGGAAACATTTAGAAAGTTAACTATTTTGTCTCATGGTGGGGCACAGCATATATTTCTTAACTTTATATGGTCAGTTATTATAGTGATAAAGAGACTAAGAGATCTTTGCAGAGAACAAAAAACCTTAGAATTTTAGGTAAATTAACAATTGAAGTCATTTGTTATACATATTCAAAAAGTGGCCAAAGTTTATGAAACATACATGATATCTACTTAAATGCCTAGCTTTTTGACATGCAGAGTCATATGAAGATTAATATAATGAATTAAGTAAATTACATAAAAATACATACTATGTCATCTTCTAAACTCAGGTAGTTTGATATTTCAGTAATAAATTCACTGACGCACCCAGACCAGATTTAAAAAGCATGGGAATACTGACCAAGAGTACCCAAGAAATTTTACATACATAGTAGAAAACATTAAAATAGTGAGTGGGGACCATCAATCCTAGCTTTGACCTTCCCTTAGACAAACCACTTAGGCTTCTGCATTTAAATACCTAAATTTACTTGTAAAATATATGCTCCCAAGGTCCTTCCCTACCTTCTGAAATGACCTATGAGCATGTAAATTTTCAATGCAATGTTTTAGTTTATTAATTTTACTAAATCACAAATAACTTTACTTCTGAATTCAAACCACACAAATGCTCTATCATTTCATGTACTCATAGCCAAAATATTTTTACATTGGCCAATAACATTGCTTTTTTCTCTTTTTTTATTAAAATATAGTAGACTGACACTTAAGAACACTGAAAGTTTTCTAAAAGAGAAGTAATGTTATCAATTAAAAAAAAATCATTGACTCAGATTTCACTTTTCATAAGTGAATTTGAAGTAATCTAAATATAAACACTTCCCATTATCATGAGTTTAAATTACAGGTTTTTCTGATTTGAAAATAACTCGGTATACTATTTAGCCTGCCTCATCATTCACAAATAATAATCTCACATATTAGATTTTTTTAAACGGAAATAAAGATTATTATAACAAACAGTATTTATAGCTTTTCTATTAATGCTAATTCTTAATGTAATAAATAGATTAATCACATATTAGATTATTAAATGTAAACTGTTTAAGTGAGTCCACTAAACAAAATCAGAGATCACCTATTTTCATTTTCTAAAAGAGGGAAAGAGTTATTTGACGGAAGGAAAAAAAATCTAGTTATACTCACCTAATGTAGAGCATCAGAACACTTTACTGTTGTTAATAAACTAAACATGGATGGAAATGCTTTGCATTTAAAACTAAATTTCAAGGTATTTTATTTTATTAACAGTTTCAACCTCAGAGACCCACCCACTCAAGCTTGCTGTCTATGTTTCCTGTTCAGTGTGGAAATTTCAGAGAAAAAAATACCACATTTCATCAGTGTTTGCAATGTGGTAAATTTATTTTCTGACCATGGCACCTTATTTTTCTGTTGCATGGGAACATTTTTTTGTTTTTTTCTTAGATATTATATGACAATTGAAAAAGTCTGGAAGCAATTCAAAGAACTGATGTATCAGAAAAATAAAATAATATTTATTATTGCTGAAAAAGCAATCTTACATAAAAAAGTTTAAGGAGAAACCTTTTCTATCTATTTATACTGCCAACTGAAATCCCAAGGAGTAGGCAAGAACTCTAGAATTCTCTAATATGCTAACAGAATAATTAAATAATTGCTAAAAACCTCCAGGGTATTGTGATAGATATGCATCAGATTACCACAATCCCAGAAAAGCTTAGTCTTTCAGAGCTAGTAAGATCATTAAAACAGTACTAATAAAAACCCCATCCTAGTGATGACTTATTATTTCAAAGAGGATTCATATAATTCCAGCACAACAAAAGAAACACGACACTTCTTTGGGGCCCATCATATTGGAATTTTAGCTCTATTAGTCACTAAATAATATGTATTTTTTTATAAGATAACCATCTAAAATAATTTCACAGTTAATAATTTCACATTTAATAATTTCACATTTTAATTATGTATATATGAAACAAAGACTATCTGACCAGTGATCTTATTACTAAGTGAAGTAAGTCAGACAGAGAAAGGCAAGTATCACACAATACCCCTTATCACGTGGAATCTTTAAAAAATGATACAAATGAACTCATTTACAAAACAGAAACAGACTCACAGACTTAAAGAGAACAAACATGGTTATCAATGGGGAAAGCTGAGGGGCAGGGATAGATTGGGAATTTGGGACTGACATATACACACTGCTATATTTAAAATAGATAACCAACAAACCTCAGATAAGCAGATGACACCACCCTTATGGCAAAAAATGAAGAGGAACTAAAAAGCCTTTTGATGAAGGTCAAAGAGGAGAGTGAAAAAGTTGGCTTAAAGCTCAACATTCAGAAAACTAAGATCATGGCATCTGGTCCCATCACTTCATGGGAAATAGATGGGGAAACAGTGGAAACAGTGTCAGACTTTATTTTTGGGGGCTCCAAAATCACTGCAGATGGTGATTGCAGCCATGAAATTAAAAGACGCTTACTCCTTGGAAGGAAAGTTATGACCAACATAGACAGCATATTCAAAAGCAGAGATATTACTTTGCCAGCAAAGGTTCGTCTAGTCAAGGCTATGGTTTTTCCAGTGGTCATGTATGGCTGTGAGAGTTGGGCTGTGAAGAAGGCTGAGCATGGAAGAATTGATGCTTTTGAACTGTGGTGTTGGAGAAGACTCTTGAGAGTCCCTTGGACTGCAAGGAGATCCAACCAGTCCATCCTAAAGGAGATCAGTCCTGGGTGTTCTTGGGAAGGAATGATGCTAAAGCTGAAACTCCAATACTTTGGCCACCTCATGTGAAGAGCTGACTCAATGGAAAAGACCCTGATGCTGGGAGGGGTTGAGGGCAGGAGGAGAAGGGGACGATAGAGGATGAGATGGCTGGATGGCATCACCAACTTGATGGACATGAGTTTGAGTGAACTCCGGGACTTGGTGATGGACAGGGAGGCCTGGCATGCTGCAATTCATAGGGTCACAAAGAGTCGGACAAAACTGAGCAACTGAACTGGACTAAACTGAACTGAAAGGCTTACTGTATAGCACAAGGAGTTCTGTTCAACATTCTGTAATAACTGAAATGGAAAAAGAATTAATACTTGTATACGTGTAACTGAATCACTTTGCTGTCCACCTGAAACTAACACAACATTGTTAATCAACTATACTCCAATATAAAATAAAATTTTTAAAAAAATTTAAATAAAATTGAAAAAATAAAACATATTGGGAACTACTCTGGGAAAAAAAGAACTAAGATGCAGGTGTAACTATCTGCATATTTCTCAAAATCTGATATGCTCAAAATATTAAAGCATTAACACATACAAATAAAGGAAGTCACTTGCATGTGATATTAACATATAATACATCTATGATTTGGTATTCATATTAGAATATCATATTACAATAGAACCAGTTATGAAATCATGTTCAGTGTTTTTTTTATAAATATCAAGCAGCAAAACAGTTAAGCTTCTTGTTAGGAAAAGAATAAAAAAAGAAAGTATTTTGTTATGGTGCAGTTTTAACAGAGAAGAATCAGGAAAGTATTTATTTTGATTTTAACAAGTCTGAAAGGAGTGTTGCAAAAAGTTATAATATTAAGAACTAGAATAAACACGTACATTCTAAGTTAAAGCAGAATTGATAGGAAGTAAATTATTTCTTTCTCAAGAGCAATTTCAAGGAAAATTATTTCAAATTAACATTCTGCTGTTAATTTTACCTTTATACAGGTCCTTAGAATTTTCTAACTGGAAACAAGGGTATCTACGACTGTATAAAGGAGGAATTTGAATAATTTCAGTAGGCATATCTATTAGGGTAGATAACTTAAGTGTTCTTACTTTCTTTTTTTCTCCTTTCTGAGTAACCAAAACACTAACATGACACTAAGATTTATATTTAATAGAGAAATAGACAATATTTTCATCAATAAATCTAAAAATAAAGCCAAAAAAAAATTTCAAAACTTCTTTGAACAAATGCCAAAATGAATCATATCATTCCAATTCAAGTTAAACTTATCATAGCAAAATGCTATAGCCCTGACCAGCTAAATCTTTACTGTATCAAGGCATTTTTCACCAACAATTTTCCAGTTGGGTAGATTATTCATACACAAATCAGGATGAAGGTAAATCAGGAAAGAAGAAAAAAAAATTAAGCAAATTTTATTATTCGAACACACAAAAATCACGTTTTAATGATTTTATTTTGTTTCAAATGTCCTTACTCAAAGGCACTTGTAATAATATTTATTATTTATTTTTACAAGCATTCCAGGAATACTGCTGGCACAGCCTCAGATTAAGTAATGACTCCTGACTGCAGGCAGATAAGTGGCAGAACAAAGGGAAGAATCTTAGAGTTAAAGCTACAGATTAGGCTAAAAAGACTTAGCTGTTTAAGATTTACTGACATAAATGACTGCAGGTTTTTCAACACTGAAGAAAATTCCTATGATACGCTGACAGAAAAATAAGCAAGAAAAAGCATGAAACAATTTTTGAAACAAATATAGATATATATAGAAACATCTCGGTGAGCATATATATGGTAAAATTTTGAACAGTAAACATTGTTTTGGGGTCAAATTTTTTCTTTACATTCTTTGACATTGTTGGAACTTTAAAAAAAATTGAACTATCATTTATATGAGTAGAAAAAAATAAAGCAATTTATACTTTTAGAGGAAAGAAAAAAGAAACAAAAACGTTTTACTCTAGAAACACAAAGCAGGGAGGTCTTTCGGATAAAGACTTAGAAGAAAATTAAAGTCAAAAACAAAATTGCCTAATTCTCATTTATTAAAACTCTCAGGCCTCCACTGGCAGCAGACTCTTAGCACAGGAACTCTTTAAAGAGCTGTGGCTACTATGGTGAATAAGACCGAGGAACTGCCATCCTCCTAGAGTTGACATCCTACTGCAGGAGACAGACAATAAATAGGATCATGGTTCACATCTGGGGCAGGCAAGAAATCAAACATTCACCTGTCTGATGCAGAACAGCAAAAACTACTGCAAAGAGGTTAAAAGTATGGTTAGAACCTAGGATACCTGGTTAGAATTTTGTCTGCATCTCTCACTATCTACATAACAATCTCAGGTATGTTATTCAAACTTACTCAGTTTTCTCATTTGTATTAGATTTATTACAGTAATTCACTGAGTTTGAAAACTGTGAGTTAACATATAAAAACTGACTGGTACAGATAAGTACAAAATAAGTATTAGTCATTATGCGATTACTTGATCACCCTCTTTCCATTCACACCCCATACAGTAATCCTACCCCAGCAGCCAGGATAATCTTCCACCCTCCCCTATATTTTTATTTTGAACATTTCAAACATAAACAAAGTAGAAAGAAAAGTTTGATTAACTCCATGTACTCAGGACCCAGGTTTAGCAATCCTCATCATGAGAATCTTGTTTTGCCTTTCCCACCAATTATTCTGAAGCAAATCCTAGAAACCATATATGATATTGAAATATTTCAGTTTATCACCCCAAAGCATGAGAATGCTACCATATTTTAAAAAAATGTAAGTCAGTTTACATCCCTCCCATGCTCTCAGTCCCCGTGGCTCCTACTTAGACTCCTAAGTCCTTACCATTCCCAGCACAGGGCCACAGAGACTCCAGCTGCCGCCTGCCACACTGACCATTTCCTTTACTATGGCCTTGCACACTCTGGCCCATTATGGGCTCCAGCTTCATGGCCTTCCCTGCCACAGTCCTTCACCTACTGTAGGTCTCTGTTGCACCAATTAGAGTTTAAACTTCATTAGACTCAAGGTATCTATCTTGTTCTTCACTGTATTTCCAGGGCCTGAAATAATGTTCAGCATGGTAGGTCTTCAATTTAATATTTGCTGCCACCAATCTGGTCATTCTCCCTCATCAGCTCTAATTATGTAATCATCTACTGGATAATACTGTTAGATTACTGCTCAGACATCTCAAACTAGACCTGTGCAGTTTAACTTTTCTATCACTATCTGTTTACTCCTGTAACTCCTGTCCAATTTGCATCACTCCAATCTGGTAGTCTTTTCCAGATACTCCTGTCTTTCACATACCTCCACCAACTGAAGGATTTCTGCTAGAACTACCCGCAAAGTAAATTCCTCAAATTTGTTCCCAATTAACCATTTCATTGCCAGTGTTTTAGTTCAGGCCTTGGCTACTTTCATTTGGATTACTGCCTAATTGGTCTCTGGGTATCCAGTCTTTACTTCCAATTCATTGTCTGTCCTTACTCATAAAACTATTTTCTAAACCACAAATCGGATCATGTCATCTCACTTTTAAAAACCAAATTGGTTATTTATAGATCTTAAAAAATGAAGATAACAAAATAGTACCCAAATAAAAAGCAACTTAACAATATGACTTAAAGAAAGATGGAAATGGGCTGGATAATACATAGAGTTATTATGTTTTTCAAAAGTGTTAACAAAAGGAAAAAAAAACTTCCAACAAAATGTAGCATTTTTTTCCTCAACATAATTTATTGCTTAACTAAAGACAGGATCATGTGGTAACTCTGTGATCATATGTGGGGAAAGAGTTTTCAGTAATTTTAATCTTGCTTTGAAAACAACTCAAGACAGGGAATTAGATGTCACTTACCTTGCAAACACTCTGTCTTTATTTGCCTTTTCTTTGCCATACTGAACTGACTGAACTTCAGTTCGCCCACTGAAATACATAAATATGTACAATAAGAAAACCTTAAAGAGAACCACAAGATAAAATGACAACACACAACATGATGAGATTACAATTACATGAGACGATATTTCTAGTGGAGAAAACAGAGCAGAGGGTATAAAGAATGGACTATACTCCACTTCGATCTGGATGGATGAAACTTAATTACAGTTCTTCCATTAATGAACAAGGACTTGTTCCAAAGACACTGTTTTCAGATACTCTTTCATTTGGAAGTTAGTGCAAAAGAAGTAATTTTGTGTGAGAAGTAACGCCCACTGCTATGCCCTGGAAAGGCACTCCCTCTAGACTCAGAAATAGGCCGCTTTGTCCCAGCTCATGTAAGCCCTGCCCTCACTCCCCACGTCTGTGGTTTCAGATCAGATCAGTCAGATCAGTCACTCAGTCATGTCCGACTCTTTGCGACCCCATGAATAGCAGCACGCCAGGCCTCCCTGTCCATCACCAATTCCTGGAGGTCACTGAGACTCATATCCATTGAATCAGTGATGCCATCCAGCCATCTCATCCTCTGTCGTCCCCTTCTCCTCCTGCCCTCAATCCCTCCCAGCATCAGAGTCTTCTCCAATGAGTCAACTCTTCGCATGAGGTGCCCAGAGTACTGGAGTTTTAGCTTTAGCATCATTCCTTCCAAAAAAATCCCAGGGCTGATCTCCTTCAGAATGGACTGGGTGGATCTCCTTGCAGTCCAAGGGACTCTCAAAGAGTCTTCTCCAACACCACAGTTCAAAAGCATCAATTCTTCAGCGCTCAGCCTTCTTCACAGTCCAGCTCTCACATCCATACATGACCACAGGAAAGACCATAGACTTGACTAGGCGAACCTTTGTTGGCAAAGTGATGTCTCTGCTTTTTAATATGCTATCTAGGTTGGTCATACCTTTCCTTCCAAGGAGTAAGCGTCTTTTAATTTCATGGCTGCAGTCACCATCTGCAGTGATTTTGGAGCCCAGAAAAATAAAGTCTGACACTATTTCCACTGTTTCCCCATCTATTTCCCATGAAGTGATGGGACCAGATGCCATGATCTTTGTTTTCTGAATGTTGAGCTTTAAGCCAACTTTTTTCACTCTCCTCTGTCACTTTCATCAAGAGGCTTTTGAGTTCTTCTTCGCTTTCTGCCATAAGGGTGGTGTCATCTGCATATCTGAGGTTATTGATATTTCTCCCAGCCATCTTGATTCCAACTTGTGTTTCTTCCAGTCCAGCATTTCTCATGATGTACTCTGCATATAAGTTAAATAAACAGGGTGACAATATACAGCCTTGACGGACTCCTTTTCCTATTTGGAACCAGTCTGTTGTTCTATGTCCAGTTCTAACTGTTGCTTCCTGACCTGCATACAGATTTCTCAAGAGGCAGATCAGGTGGTCTGGTATTCCCATCTCTTTCAGAATTTTCCACAGTTTAGTGTGATCTACACAGTCAAAGGCTTTGGCATAGTCAATAAAGCAGAAATAGATCTTTTTCTGGAACTCTCTTGCTTTTTCCATGATCCAGCGGATGTTGGCAATTTGATCTCTGGTTCCTCTGCCTGTGGTTTGGCTAGTGTCTTTACTACTACTACCACTGAAGTGACTTAGCACAGCACAACAGAGCACAATCAAGGGCCTGATACATGCGGACATGCGGATATCTTCAAGAACTGCTCTTTCCTTGGGAAGCTTTTCTTCCTAATCTACTGATAATGATCATAGATATATCCTCAAATCTCTTCATGTCCAGATATAGGCAACTCCATATATTTTTATAAGAGAAGGAACAAAGGACAGAATGTGGTCGGGAGTTGGGTACTGTCTTGGAGCTGATCTGTCTCCAAGCACACCATTTATGTATGAGAAGTGAGATTCCTCTGTGGTACTCCAATAGTTCACAGAAAATTTAATAAAAACTCAGTTCTCAGAGAACCTGTTACCTGACACATAACATACCTAAGTGAATGAACATAAATGTCTAGAATATCAAATAAAAAACCATTTACATATAGAAATTTAATATATACAAAAGCAGCCAAATACAGATTTCCAAAGCTAAGCAAGCAATTTTAAGATCATTTTCTACAGACAAGTATAGATAAATGTGAACAGAATGGCATGTTTGTTGACGTTTTAATGGAAAAGTCAGAAAAATTATCATGATTTTAAAATTCAGATAAATTGATGTTTCTTGAGAAAATATATTTCCTCTAAGGATAAACTATACTTGCAACTGTGAACAAGGTAAAAGGTTTAGGTTCACTATTGCTTTGTATTTCCACACTAGAACAAGGACTATAATGCCCTGAATATTTTGGAACAGAGATAATAAGGGTATGTGTATGAGGAAGTTGGTAGATCAGATCAGATCAGTCACTCAGTCGTGTCTGACTCTTTGTGACCCCATGAATCGCAGCATGCCAGGCCTCCCTGTCCATCACCAACTCCCAGAGTTCACTGAGACTCACATCCATAGAGTCAGTGATGCCATCCAGTCATCTCATCCTCTGTTGTCCCCTTCTCCTCCTGCCCTCAATCCCTCCCAGCATCAGAGTCTTCTCCAGTGAGTCAACTCTTTGCATGAGGTGGCCAAAGTACTGGAGTTTCAGCTTTAGCATCATTCCTTCCAAAGAAATCCCAGGGCTGATCAGCTTCAGAATGGACTGGTTGGATCTCCTTGCAGTCCAAGGGACTCTCAAGAGTCTTCTCCAACACCACACTTCAAAAGCATCAATTCTTTGGCGCTCAGCCTTCTTCCCAGTCCAGCTTTCACATCCATACATGACCACTGGAAAAACCATAGCCTTGACTAGACAAACCTTTGTTGGCAAAGTAATATCTCTGCTTTTGAATATGTGATCCAGGTTGGTCATAACTTTTCTTCCAAGGAGTAAGCATCTTTTAATTTCATGGCTGCAGTCACCATCTGTAGTGATTTTGGAGCCCAGAAAAATAAAGTCTGACACTGTTTCCATTGTTTCCCCATCTATTTCCCATGAAGTGATGGGACCGGATACCATGATCTTCGTTTTCTGAATGTTGAGCTTTAAGCCAACTTTTTCACTCTCCACTTTCACTTTCATCAAGAGGCTTTTTGAGTTCCTCTTCACTTTCTGCCATAAGGGTGGTGTCATCTGCATATCTGAGGTTATTGATATTTCTCCCAGCAATCTTGATTCCAGCTTGTGCTTCTTCCAGTCCAGCGTTTCTCATGATGTACTCTGCATGAAGTTGGTAGAGGAAGTACTAAATCCTCCGATATTCCAAATTCCACCCCTCATTCTTCATAATATTTCAACATTTTAAGTATGACAATAGTTCTAGTATTCCTGTGTACGTACTACATCCTAAGTCACTTCAGTCGTGTCTGACTTTTTGCAACCCTATGAACTGTAGCCCGCCAGGTTCCTCTGTCCATGGCATTCTCCAGGCAAGAATTCTGGAGTGGGTTGCCCATGCCCTGGTCCAGGGGATCTTCTAACCCACAATCGAACTTGCATCTCCTGTGACTCCTGTATTGCAGGCAAATTCTTTACCACTGAGCCACTGGGGAAGCCCCCTAGTATTCCTAACCACTGCTTGTTATGAGGGAGGGAAAAAAAGCATTTATCTAATGTCTATCCATTAGGCATAGGACTGTGTCCAGATAAACATTTGTCCTGCTGCCATTCCTATATCATTTACAATACTATTAATCATTTTGGTGATTAAAGACATTTTGGATATGTCTTTTAAAGTTCTTAAGGACTAGAAAAATAAAACCTAACTTTTATAACTATAGACATACATGGTTTACTTATACACTCATTTAACTCCATGTTAACTGAGCCACCAGAGGCCTCAATCCAGTCCTTCTCTGCTCAGCTCAGCTCTGCAGGAGGCTGGAGGTTCCTCTGCAAGCTGGCTTTCTGTTAGGTTCTGTTGTTTTCTGATTGGAGACCAGAAAGTGGAGCAAGTCAGAAGCTGAGGACTGTCAAATGCTAGAGTTGCTGGGATAGAACACACAAAGAAACAGAACCCTGTGGATGGTGCCATCCCCAGTCAAAGTGGTACCTCCCTGGCAGGTCCAGAACCAACCTACAGTGCTCAACAGTGTAGCAGCAGGTCTAGATTTGTGGGCTCCCCATGAGCGACACAAGCTTCAAATCCTTAGGCATTACCCATTCTTCTTGTTTGCTTCTCCAAAAGCTCCCTTCCCTTTTGGATTTTTCAGTCTTTCAAACACCTGTGTAACCAGCTGCCATAATTGTTTTTATTTGAAAAATCAAAAAGGCTTTCTGTATTCCTGACTGATGTGGTACTTTTCTGGTGAAGAGGATTCAAATGGGACACCACTACTCAAAAGGCTTAATTAACAAATCGAATTTCATAATAAAAATATATAAAAATTAAATTAAAATATGAGGGAGAAATTGTTTATATATCATATTATCCATAATATTATTCTATAAGTGTTTAGTATAATTAGAACACAGTGAAAAACTATACCATAATCTAAGAACAGTAACTTCTGACAGTAAGATACTTGTCTTTAGAACAATGAGAAAATACCAGCTGGTGAAAGAATACAGGTTTATTTTACGTGATGCAAACAATATATACCAGCACAACAAAAAAGTAAACAGATTTAGCCACAGCCATACCCCTAAGAAATAAACCCCATTATAAGTAGGCAAAAATCATTCTGAAACTCTGTACATACATAGGAAAGGCTATAAATATGGACATAATTCTATTACAATGTCACTATGCTATATACATCACAATAAAAATATTAAATGGATTCCCTTGAATTAAAGGAAAGAAAAATGTTACCATTCATTATTAAAAAAAAAAGGAAAAGGAGAATAAAAAGGCCAGGGAAAAGCTTAAAATTTAGCATATTAACATTTAATTGTTAATATGCATTCTCATAGTTCACTAGTCCCTGCTTCCTCTTGCCTTCTTAGTTATATTATTGCTTGTACTTGTCAAAGTTTACAACATATATTTTATGGGGGGTTGGCACTGGGTCTTCGTTGCTGCACACAGGCTTTCTCTAGCTGCGGTGAGCAGGGGCTATCTTCACTGTGGAGCACAAGCTGCTCAGTGTGGGGGTGTCTCTCATTGCGAAGCACTGGCTCTAGGCACTTGCACTTACAGCATGGGGCCTCAGTAGCTGCGGCTTGTGGGCTCTGGAGCAAGGGTTCAGTAGCTGTGGTGCTTGGACTTTACTTGTTTGCAGCATGTGGAATCTTCCTGGACCAGAAATAGAACCTGTGTCCTCTGCATTGGCAGGTAGATTCTTATCCACTGTATCACCAAGCAAGTTCATAATATTTTAATACTATTCTATAGTTTTAATTTTCATAGTTGGTAAGGATTGGTTCCATATTTAAAGATTTTAATCTTTATTCTTAATTAGCTCATCAAGATTATTCTTGAGTCATTTTGATTTCTCTTGGATGGCTTAAACTTACCATTAAAAAAAAATTTTTTTTTTTTTCCAAAATGAGGTCAGAGATGTTATATTCCCTGAGGTTTTGTATATGTGATAATGCCTATCTACTGGCCCTTGTTCTGAAAGGGAACCTGGTTAAGTGTAATATTTTCTGCTTATTTTTTTCCTTTAAGACTTTGTAGACAAAGGGTGGCCCATAAGCTACATATAAACTTGAAGCAAGGTTTTATTTAGCATTTACAATGTTTAAAAATATTTAATCTAAAGTGATAAACTTCTAACAAGACTAATAAGGGATAATGACAAATTATCAGTAACAGCAATGAGAGAAATGACAGTAGATTCTAGAGATATTGAAAATATAATAGAGAAATATTGCAACTTTTGCCAAAATATTAAAGAACTTAGACAAAACAAATTCCTTGAAAAAACATGAACTGTCAAAGCTCACCTAGGAAGAAAGAGAAAATCTGAACTGCTTCATTTGTGTTAAAGAAAAAAATGTGCTGTTCAAAAGCCTCCTGTATATCATACTTCTGCATTAGAAGAACAGAACAGGAAAATTCTATCAAATATTTAAAGGGAAATAATATTACTACAGAGACTCCTAATTTTAGAAGACTGAAAATGAAGCAATACTTCCCAACTCATTCAATGACGCCAAAATTATCCTGACACCAAATCTGACAATACTACAAGAAAACTGAAGAGAAATATCCTTCGTGGACATAGATGCAAACATTCTAAACTAAATGCAAGCAAACTGAATAAAATAATATATAAAAAGTAAACTGAATAAAATAATATATAAAAAGTATAACAGATCATAACTAAGTGGGGTTTCTTTCAGAAATGTAGGGTTACTTTACCACTTGAAAAATCAATCAATATAATTCAGCAAATAAATAAAAAGAAAACTCATATGATCTTTGTAATAGGTGCAGAAAAGGCTTTTGACAAAATTAACATCCAATCCTAATAAAAACTTACCACAAATGAGAAATAGAGGAACTTCCTTAACGTGCCTGATATACAGCATCTGTGAAAGCCCAAAACCAACAGCACACTTAAAAATGAAAGACTGAGTGTCCCCCACTAAGATAAGGAACAAGACACGATATCTGCTTTCACCACTTCTACTCAACACTATACTGGAGCTATCAGTAAAGAAAAAGAAATAAAAAAGATCACTGCTACCCTGGTGGTCCAATGGTTAAGAATCCACCTGCCAATGCAGGGGACACCTATTCAATCACTGGTCCAGAAAGATCAAGATGGTGTGCCAAACTACTGAGCCCACATTCTAGAACCCACAAGTCACAACTCAAAGTCAAGTAGTTGTGACTACTGAGCCCATGTGCCACAACTACTGAAGCTTACATGCCCTAGAGCCTGAACAAGAGGAGAGAAGAGAACAAGAGAAGCAACGAGAGAAGCCCAAATACAACCAGAGAAAGCCTGCATGCAGCAATAAAGACCCAGCACAGCCAAAAATAAAACAAATAATTAGAAAAGAGATCAAAATAGAAAGGAAGAATTAAAAGTCTTTATCCTCCAGGAAGAAAATCTGCTGGAAAAAGAGTTTTTAAAAGCTCCTAGAAGACACGAGGAAAAGCAAAGTTTAAGAAAATTTAAGAGCAACATAAAAAAAATTGCATTTCTAACTGTGATGAACAATCTGAAGTTAAAACATAGTAAGACAACTTCTAATAGCATCAATAACATGAAATAATTAAGGATACATTTGACAAAGATGTGAAAAACCTGTATATTGAAAACTACAAACAGAGGAATAAGATTTAAATAAAAAGATATCATGCTTCATGACTCAGAAAACTCAATACCATGTCAATTCTCCTGAAACTGATCTATAGTTTCAGCACAATTCCAATTAGATTTAGAGAAGTGTTTTTTGTAGAAACTGATCAGCTAATTCTAAAATTCAGATGGAAATGCAAACAACTTTTAAAAAGAACAAAGGTACAAGACAAATACTACTGGATTTAAGACTGTTTGTTTATTTAACACCCATTTATTTTCTAGTTTTGCCAATATGGAGACACCCTCCTTGAAAAAGGCATTAAAATCCTTCCATTCACTTAAACACCCTGTGCTGAAAACACTGTGTTTCAAGGTTTTAACTATAATGACTCAAGTTCTCAGCACTAATTCTTAAGCCTCATCTAGATTTCTCCCCATGGGTCCAGGGGAGATGATCCAAACACAGTGAAGAACATCTTAGGATTGTAGGCTCGGCTGGCCCAGAAGATTTTGCAGCTCCCTGACCACTTTGCTGGAGGATTTTAGGATTAGGACCCCAAATGCGCTGTGGCCACCAGCGGTGGAACACCACTGTCTTGGGTGCACCTGCCTGCCACCAACACGAATGGCATCCCAACTTCTCTTGTCCTCTTCACTACATATGCTGTGACCTGGAGTTTCTGGATTCCAGGTGATCTCTGGTTACACTTCTGTAAACACACCTGCTGCCTGAGCCCTGGTGATCCACATCAAGGGGGGAAAAGACACATAGAACTGTTTTTCAACATAGCATCATTCCACACAAAATTATTTTCCTAAGCCTGCAGATTCTTTTTCATTGGAGGACATTCCCAAGGCTGTGACTTTCTCCAACTCTGCGGCACTACTGTGAGAAGGCTGGATGTGTGTCCAGTGCTGTGTGAGTCGGGTAAGCCCCTCTGGCTCCACGCTGGTGCACTCTCCTGAGGAGCTGAGGATGGGGCCCTGGACTCCACAGCAGGACCCCCATCTTGGGTGGGAAACTCAGGACTGCAGAGCAGTTCTGTCCTGAAGTAAGTCCTGGAGTGACAAAAGCCACATGTGCAGGACTACTCCACTGAGCAGCCGCACAGGACTGAGCTGGACCCACAGATGGGTCGTTGATGGCTGACCATTCTTGCCTATCTTCACAGGCTAAGAGTCACTGTCCTTCCTTTCCTGCCCATAACTGTACCTGTTGCTGGCACACATAAAGCAACCTCGTGTTCTGGGACCAGCCAAGAACTGAGACCCTAGCAGGAGGCCCCTAGTTCACAGTAGACAAACTCCCCATTGAACGACTGGTACCTCATGGTGTTCTCGATACTTCAGAATTGGAAAAGGATGGAGAGCACACCAATGCGCAGGCCCCCTACCCCACCCCCGCGATACCGAGGGGCACCAGAACCTCGCCTCACTCGGCCCCCTAAGCACAGACGACTTCTGTGCCCACCTGTCCTATGGGCCTTAGGCGCACCTCCAGCCACTGGCACTGAGGACAGAGGTGCAGGTGCAGGGCTCAGTGCGCAGCAGGCTCTGAGGCCACCCAGACCTGCCATGGTCCCCAACATCTCATCTGCTGGGAAAGCTGGACTAAGACTCACTATTTAAAAGAGTCCAGAAATATGTCCACACAAATAGGGACTACACTGATTTTCAGCAAAGGTGCAAAGGCAATGCTGTGGAGAAAGAGTAACCTTTTCAACAAAAAAAATGCTGGAACAACTGGTATCCATATACAAAAAGATAAACTTCAATCCATACTTCACACCATATACAAAAACTACTTTCAAATGGATCACAGACCTAAATATAAGAGTTTAAATTATAAAACTCAGAAGAAAACAGGAATAAATCTCTCCAACTGTGGGTTAGGCAAATATTTCTTAAATATGACAAAAGAAAGATCTATGAAAGAAAAAACTGGTAAACTGAACTTACCAAACTTATATGCTTTTCAGAAAACTAGCCACATGAAAAAGATACCAGGAGGCAGTGGTTTGAATGTGGTGGAACTGGAACTCTCACAAACACTGCTGGCAGGTGCATAAAATGATGCAAGTTCTTTGGAAAACGACCAAGTTTCTTAGAAAGTTAAACACACATCTACTATATGATTTGGTCATTCCACTCCTAGGGAACTTAAAGCAAATGTCTATACACATCCTTCCATACTAATGTCCACAGCAGCTTTATTCTCAACAGTCCAAGCCTGAAATCAATCCAAATGGAGAAACTGTCTGATATCCACAATTAAGTGAATGGATAAACAAATTGTGTTATACCTACACATGGAATACTACTCTACAATAAAAAGAAATGAACTATCAATCCAGGCAACAAAATGGATCAATTTCAGAATAATTATACTGATAAAAAGAGTATATAAGAAACATAGAATATTTTAAATGTGTGCTTCAATTTATATAAAATCCTAGAAAATGCAAACTGATATTAAGGTGCAGAAAACACACCAGTGGCTACGCAGAGACAAAGAGAGGTGGGAGAAAGGGCGTTTCAGAAGAGTATGAGGAAAATCCCAGGACGGATATACTGTCTTAATTGTGGTGTGGGTTCATGGATGTATATACATTATATATTCCAAACAAAAATTTTAAACTTTAAAAATGGTAGCTTATTGTATATCAATTATATCTTAATAAAGCTGTTTTAAAAATGTAAAATCTGCCAGGACTAGGTCCACATTCCCCCGGGGGCAAGAACAGCCTGAACAGAAAGTGTTGCTCCCATGCGAACCAGTATTTTCTTCTTAAATTATATAGTTCTTGAGCTCATTTTTCAAAAAGAACTATTTAATTTACTATTTAGTACTTTAATTTCCATGATGAGAAATCTGCCTCCTCCTTTTTTGTTCTGTTTGGCTGCACCACGTGGCATGCAGCATCTTAGTTCCTCAACAAGGAATTGAACCTGTGCCTCCTGCAGTGGAAGCACAGAGCCTTAACCACTGGACCACCAGGGAAGTCCATTGAGCTTATTTTTTTTCAAATTAATATCCAGGTAAAAATTTCATCCTGTTTCAGGGATGATTTTCTCCCAAAGTGGTTTCCTTAACTATCTTTTGTATCTATAGTCATCATGATTAGATATTGTTTTCTATGGTACAGTCAGGGTAAATTACTTTTCTTTTTTCATCTGAGTGTGGTTTAAATCTGGTTAAAGACTGGTTACTATGATCTATTAATTTTTTTATTGCCTAAATGAAGTGGTGTGTGTTTTTTTACTGTGTATATCGTATTTTCAAGAAGAGAGGGAATAAAAAATGCTGCAAAAGTGTAGTTCTTGTATAACAAGCCTGGTGGTCTTTAGGTTAGGGATGCAGTTTATTGAGGGAACGCAGTTATGGTCTGCACTGCTCTCTCATGGGGATCTCGTCTGTCCCTACTAAGATTTAGCACCAATAGATAAGACTGTTTAATTTTTCCTTGACTGTTACAATTGTTGTCATGCTGCTGCTATTGCTAAGTCGCCTCAGTCGTGTCCAACTCTGTGCAACCCCATAGACGGCAGCCCACCAGGCTCCCCCGTCCCTGGGATTCTCCAGGCAAGAACACTGGAGTGGGTTGCCATTCCCTTCTCCAATGCATGAAAGTGAAAAGTGAAAGTGAAGTCACTCAGTCGTGTCTGACTCTTAGTGACCCCATGGACTGTAGCCCACCAGGCTCCTTGGTCCATGGGATTTTCCAGGCAAGAGAACTGGAGTGGGGTAGTGGGGTGCCATTGCCTTCTCTGAACTGTTGTCATACTCACTATCTAAATCTAATTACCTTTAAATTTACAAGTACCAATACCTTACTTTTCCCAATACTGTTTTTAGGATAGTGACAGGGAAGTCAATCATAACATCAAGCCAGTTAAGAATGTTCTGTGCCTATTTTGTGATTACAATTTCCTTAATTCTAGTTAAGTGCTGATTATGAGTTTTGGGGCTATTTTTACTACTCATTTGGAAGAAGATGTATTTTTGATGGTATATCCTATACTACACTACATGCTGTGTTTTGTTTTTTCTAATTACAAATAGGGCAATTATAAATGCTTGAGGTTTATAAATCTTTTCTGGGCCACACCTGAATATTTTCTTCATGAAAAGGTTTTCTTGTAAATATTTAACAAAGATACAATGGAAATTATAACATGAGTAGGTTGTAAATAATATGGTTGATTCTTTAGAAAACAATGACCTGGAATTGTCAATGGAACAGGTTTCTTAAGTCTGTTTATATGTTGAGAACCTACAGAACTTTTTGCTGATATAAATAAAGGAGACCACATTTCACGGAGATTTTGACTCAGTTGGCATGTATGAGTAACAGATTCTCTAGTTCAATGAAATAGACCTTTATTTAAGGGAAGAAAAAATCAACAGTAAAGAATCAAAGCATAAGCAATACTTACCAGTACCGGAATTTTGAACCTAATGTAAAATAATGTGCAAAAAAATTCTTTTGAGGTGGAAGTGGTCTGTCCAAACGGAAGAATGTGTGATGTTCTACACACACTTTCCACAAGTTTTTACATGCTCTGTAGTTCACCATGTTAAACCCCAATAATGTTTCTCTAGATTCATGCTGTAATAAATGACAAAAGGCAGAGAATATCATGAAAATGTCAGAATCTAATGCTCCATTTATTTTTTACAGATATGCTAGTCCTACGAACACTAATCCTTCTTGTGTCTTTTCTGCTTATCCAATCAAGAACCAGTAACATAAATAGGTGGCAAAATGTGGACCTTATTTGGCAATGTTACAACTCATAGGAACTTTTACTTTAGAGTACAGTTAGAAATAAATTTAGGGTTTCCCTTGTGGCTCAGCTGGTAAAGAATCCGCCTGTAATGCGAGAGACCTAGGTTCGATCCCTGGGTTGGGAAGATCCCCTGGAGAAGGGAAAGGCTACCCACTCCAGTATTCTGGCCTGGATAATTCCATGGACTGTATAGTCCATGGGGTCGCAAAGAGTCGGACATGACTGAGCAACTTTCACAAATAAGTTTAAAACTTGATATATACCTATTTTCAAACTTAATAGCTATAATCATTTTAAAATATAATCCTTGCCCACAAATTAAACTTTAAGATACATCAACATACCTTTTAACAATATTTTTAAATTTGTAAATCTGTCTAGATTGTAAATAAGTAAATAAAAACATTCAGCACTTCAGAACACTATTTTGAAACTCATTTTAAAAATAAGTAGCAACAGAATAGAAGCATTCCTTTAACTTTTTAAAACATTTGGCACCAATTACTATTTAAGTAAACAGTTTTACTGAAATAATAAACTATCTATAGCAAGACAGACATGTCATAAATGTAGAGCTCTGATTTTCACAGTGACTGTAACCTTTGACCCTCCCAACTCTGATTCAGAAACGTGTCATTAGCAGCACCTGTGAGTATCCTTCATCCTCCCTTTCTACCAGATTACCTCTGTAAAGGTGACCACCCTTCTGACTTTATGATCACAGATTGTTATTTTTGTTTTCAATTTTACATACATGGACGCATACATGTGTATCTTGACTTCTTTTGTTCATTATTATGTTTCTATATTCCTCCATTTAATTGTGAAGCAGTAACTGACTCATTTTCACTCTACACAGGATTTTATTGTATGATGACACCACAGTTTATTTATCAACTTACTGTTGACAGACGTTTACTGTTTCTAGCTTGGTAATTTAAAAATATTGCTCCTATGTATATTCCTGTATTTTGTCTGATGCATGTAGGTGTGAATTTTTGTTGTTGGATCATAGATGTCATGTGCTCATCTCTAGTAGATACCACCCAACAGTTTCCCAAGATGATTAGCTCAATATTCACTTCTTCCTACAAGCAATAAATGGTCCACATACTCCCAAATCACTGGGTTCACCAAACTTTTCATTACACTATTCTTATGGCTGTGAGGAACTATCACATTCTGGTTATAATTTGTATTTCTCTGCTGTTTAACGAGGTTCATGTTACTGGATGAGGAGATATTCTCAGTTCTGTTCTCAACTCTGGAGTGTCTGTTCAAGTCACTAATGTATTTCTGGATTGGCTTGGATATACAACCAAGGACATGGTGTGTGTTTTTATTATACACATATTCTATGCTATTTGCCATAGTTCTTAATTTTAACACAGTCCAAATTATCGATCTTCTCCTTTAATGTTCATTTTCCTTCTACGTCCTATTAAGGCAATCTTTGCCTATCAAAAGGTCATGAAGATTTTTTTCTATAACTAAAATACAGTAAAATGTCCATGTATAAATATTAAATAGTGATGCTAGAAAATGATATGTTAAAATATTACTTATTGATCATCAGAGAATTCTTAATTATGCTTAGGAGTTGGCTTTGTATGTACTAACACTACCTCAGAGAATTGTTGTGAAGACTAAATGATATGAAAATAGTCGATACACATTATCAGGCACATAGTAAGATCTCCAGAAATGTTAGATACTATATTATTATTATTACAAATAACAAGAGTACCACAGGAAGCAAAATGGAAAAATTGGCTTTGGTATCACTTCCTACCAATATAATTATCAAAAGTAAAATGTCTGTTCTCCAGTTTCCAGACATGATTTAATATATTTTATTCCTCTAAACATTTATTTAAACATGTACAATAGTGTTCATTAACAGCATTAATCATAATAGCCACATTCAGAAATGGCAAAACTGTCCATTAAAATAATTAAGAATGAATAACTAATTGATAGTATATTCATTCAGTAGAATTCCAAATAGCAATGGAGCAAAATACTGCTCTGTATAACAACACAGATGAATCTCCCAATGCTAAGGGAAAGAAGGCAGACAAAAACATTTTGTATGATTTCATATTTTAAAAGCTCAAAACAGGACAAACTAATTCATGATGCTACAAATGAGAATAATATTTACCTTTTGGGAGAGTTAATAACTGTTATTGCATCAGCTCTGTTAGCAATAATACCAGCTTCTGAGGTGGTAGTAATGTTCTACATAATAGCATTGTATATTATATACCTATCAAGCACAATACTTAATTTCTGCCCGATTTATTTCAAAAACTCTCTTCAAAAAACTTCCATATTTTGTGAATATAAATGATGATGAATTATACTCAATAGATCAAGATCCTCTATAAAATGCATTTGATTCAAATACATTTTGCACACATATAAACACCCTAAAATATGCATTAGTTTGTAAAGATTTCTAATAATGTCAGTCAAAGGATAAGGCTAATTTAATTCAATGAAATAGATAAAAACTATTTATAAGATGACACTCTTTACAATACTGTACTTTCTACAATAACTCAATATGTTGTATTTATTGATAATATAAAAAAAGGACATTACCATTTCTAACAAAGGCAGGAAATGTACTACATGTTCATGAACTACAAAGAAAACTAAACACTCAGTTCAGATGAAATGAACTTACGTATAAAAGGAAGTGCTACAGATTTAAGAAAAAGAAAGATACAAAGAAAAAGAACATATAAATCCTCAGTTACTGACCTTATGTATAGAATACGGGGACTGACAATGAATATCACAACTGAAATTAGTTTCCATGTTCAAGAGACAGCAGAACAGGTATCTAGAATAACCTCAGATCAGAACCACAGAAACACTGGAGAAATACTTTGTCACAAACTATAAATTAACTTAGTTGGCAGTTATTAATAGTATTAATAACACTTTATTTACACTAAAAGTTCTGTAATGAATATTTATTTCTTTATAAACAATTTATATTAATAAGAACAATACTTACCAATTCTTTTCTTAACTGAATAAAAAACTGTTTGCACTTAAAAGAAATTTTCACAATTTTCAACCTGGATAAAAAGAGAATGAATTGAAGTATTTAAAATATTGAACAAAGATAAAAGTATCAACCAAAGAGTAGTTAAAAATAATCTTTTAATTGCATGTTTAGCAATATCTATTTAACTATATGTACATACACACCAAAGAATATATATATATATACATTAAAAAAAATCAAAAGTTTTTGGTGTGTCATGAAAAGATAATTAGAATTTATACACTAAGTTGAGCTATTTTACCAGAACATTTACTGAGAACTTATTCATTTTTCAATTTTGTATCCGAAATTTACATAAAAACACGTATTACAAGTTAAAAATTCAAGAATACCAAAAATATAGTTTATTTATTCTTTAAAACTACAAGTAGTTTCCTTGTTCTGCATGCAAAGAGCTTAGAAATCACCACTACATCCTAGCAACAAGTAAACAGCTCAACAGACTTAAACATCATCAAATCTTCTTGGATCCGAAAGAAAGAGAAGAGCACAGAGCAAACTCTACCTCTGATATTTGAGAGATGAACAGCTGAGTACACGGAATCAGAGCTTCCCAGGGAAGAGAACTGGGAGCAGAAACCATCAGAGGAAGCAGTGCCAGGGTAGGAAAACCTGAACTGTATTTCATGAATTGCTGAAGGCTCAGCATGGTTAACTATGAGAGTGAAAAACTCCAAGAGGACTCCGTCATAGGAAGGCCCTCACAGAATTCTAAGATTTGTCTCCAGAAGCTCAAACAAATTCCAACAGTAAATATCAGAGGAAAATACCCTCAGGTTTCCAACAGGGAAAGGGGAAAAGAAACCATGTTGAAATAGGCCAGAGCACTCTGCTCTTAACAAGGTCTGCATTTAGGGGAAACAAGTTAACAAGAGCCTTAAATGATCAAGGGAAAGAAAATACCCGATTTTAGTCCACTCGAGAAATCTTGTCCCACCCAAAGAGGGAGAAAAAAACTGAGAAACACTTGTGAAGCTCACAATCCAGAGGTCGAGGCTCAGAAAAACACAAAACTAATCACAAGACTACACCCTCCACCGCCCCCCAACCCCCACCCCCCACCTCATCACTACATTCAGTTCAGTTCAGTCACTCAGTCGTATCCGACTCTTTGCAACCCCGTGAGTTGCAGCACGCCAGACCTCCCTGTCCATCACCAACTCTCGGAGGTCACCCAGACTCATGTCCATCGAGTCAGTGATTCCATCCAGCCATCTCATCCTCTGTCGTCCCCTTTTCCTCCTGCCCCCAATCCCTCCCAGCATCAGTCTTTTCCAATGAGTCAACTCTTCGCATGAGGTGGCCAAAGTACTGGCAGCTTCAGCATCATTCCTTCCAAAGAAATCCCAGGGCTGATCTCCTTCAGAATGGACTGGTTGGATCTCCTTGCAGTCCAAGGGACTCTCAAGAGTCTTCTCCAACACCACAATTCAAAAGCATCAATTCTTCAGTGCTCAGCCTTCTTCACAGTCCAACTCTCACATGCATACATGACCACTGGAAAAACCATAGTCTTGACTAGACAGACCTTTGCTGGCAAAGTAATGTCTCTGCTTTTTAATAGGCTATCTAGGTTGGTCATAACTTTCCTTCCAAGGAGTAAGCATCTTTTAATTTCATGGCTACATTACTAAGAGCCTATTTACAGCAGTTCCTTTTACCAAGGTTACCACTCAACCCTGAATATTCATTGGAAGGACTGATGCTGAAGCTCCAACACTTTGGCTATGCTATGTGAAGACCCAACTCACTGGAAAAGACCTTTGATGCTGGGAAAAACTGAGGGCAGGAGGAGAAGGTGGTGACAGAGGATGAGATGGTTAGATGGCATCATCAACTCAAGGGACATGAGTTAAAACAAACTCCAGGACATAGTGAAAGACAGGGAAGCCTGGAATGCTGCAGTTCACTCACAGGGTCGCAAAGAATCAGACACAACTTAGTGACTGAACAACAATCTTGTATCAGGATATCAGATAGGCCTATCAAGAAAAAATGACAAGGGATAACAAAAGGCAAAACAAACAATATAAAGACACAGTATGTATCAGGACCAGATGTGAAAGGAGTGCTGGAATTATAATTCTGAGAGTTTTTAGCATGTTATATAGCATGTTTATAATTCTTAGCATGTTAACTTACTTAACATGCTAAGAGCTCCAGTGGATAAAGTAGAGAGCAAGAAAAGACAGGCAATGTAAGCACAGAAATGAAAATCATGAAAAAGGGTACCAAAATATAAAATTAATATTCAGAAACCAGCTCCACTTCTATACACTAACAACAAACTAACAGAAATAGAAATTAAAACAATCCCATTTACTATCACAGTAAAAAGAATAAAATACCTGGGAATAAACCTACCTAAGAAAATCAAAGACATGTACTTGGAAAACTGAAACACACTGATGAAAGACACTGAAAACGATGCAAACATATGGAAAGATACACCCTATTCTTAGATTGGAAGAATTATTATTGTTAAAATGACCATATTACCCAAAGCAATCTACATATTCAAGGCAATCTCTATCAAAATACCAATGCATTTTTCACAGAACTAGAACAAATAATTTCAAATTCTGTATAGAAATACAAAAGACTCTAAACAGCCAAACAGTCTTGAAAAAGAAAAACAGCAGAAGGAATCATGCTCCCTGACTTCAAACTATACTATAAAGCTACAGAAATCAAAACAGTATGGTACTGGCATAAAAACAGACACAGAAATCAATGGAAGGCGATGGAAAGTCCAGAAATAAACTCATGCATGCACCTATGGTCATGAACCTATGACAAAGGAACAAAGAATATACAATGAAGACAGTCTCTTCAATAAGTGGTGCTGGGAAAACTGGACAGCTATATGTTAAAAAATGAGGTTAGAAAATTCTCTAACACTATAAACAGAACTAAACTCAAAATGGATTAAAGATTTAAATATAAGACTGGATACCATAAAACTCCTAGAAGAAAACATAAGCAAGTAGTCTTTGACATAAATCATGGCAACATTTTTTGGGAATCATATCCTAAAACAAATGAAATAAAAACAAACAAATGAGACCTGCTGCTGCTGCTAAGTTGCTTCAGTCATGCCTGACTCTTAGCGACCCCATGGACTAGAGCCTACCAGGCTCCTCCGTCCATGGGATTTTCCAGGCAAGAGTACTGGAGTGGGGTGCCACTGCCTTCTCCAAATGAGACCTAACTAAACTTAAAAGCTTTTGCATAGCAAAGGAAACCAACAACAAAAAGACAATCTACTGAATGAGAGAAAATATTTGCAAATGATATGACCAATAAAGGGTTAACATCCAACATATATAAACAGCTCATACAATTCAACACAAAAACAAAACAAAAATCAAACAACCCAAGTAAAAAGTAGAACTGAACAGATGTGCTTCCAAAGAGGAAATGGAGATGGCCAACATGCATATGAAAATATGCTCAATACTGCTAATCATCAGAGAAATACAAATCAAAACCACAAAGAGATACCACTTCACATCTGTCAGAATGGCTAGCATCAGAAAGACAATAAATGTTGGGTGGGAATGTGGAGAAAAGAGAACTCTCACGCATTGTTGATGGGAATGTCAACTAGTACAGCCACTTGTGGAAAACACTAAAACTACACCAACTAGTTAAGGGATACACAAATTAAAAGATGCAAAATATAACATTAAAAACACATAATATGAAAGCGGAGGAGTATAAAAGATGTTTTTCACAGAACTAGAACAAATAATCATCTAATTTGTATGGTACCACAAAAGACCCAAATATCCAAAGCAATCTTCAGAAATAATAAAACCAGAGGTATCAGGCTCCCTGACATCAGACTATATATTACAAAGCTACAGTAACCGAAACAGTCTGGCACTGGCACAGAAATAGATATAAATATCAGTGAAACAGAATAGAGGGCCCAGAAATAAACCCATGCTCACATGGCCAATTAATTTATGACAACAAGGAAAGAATGTACAATGGAGAAAAGATAGTCTCTTTAATAAATGGTGTTGGGAAAACTGGATGCTACGTGCAGAAAAATGAAACTGGACAACTCTGTCACACCATATACAAAAATAAATTCAAAATGGATTAAAGACAAAAATGTTAATACCTGAAAACATAAAACTCCAAGAAGAAAACACAGATAGTAACCTCTTTTGCCATCAGTCTTAGTAATATTTTTTGGATATGTCTCCTCAGGTAAGGGAAGCAAAAGCAAAAATAAACAATGGGACTGCATCAAATTAAAAGATTTTACACAGTGAAGGAAACCAACAAAAAGAAAAGATAGCCCACCAAATGAGAGAAGATATTCGCAAATGATATACCCAGTAAGGGGTTGATATCTAAGTATACAAAAAAACATTTAACGCAATACAAAAAAATTTTTGATTAAAAAAATTAGGCAGAAGGCCTGAAGAGGCATTTTTATAAAGATATACACATGACCCACAGTGACATCAAAAGATGCTCAATATCACTAACTATCAGAGAAATGCAAACTACAATGAGATACCATCTCAGACCTATCAGAATGGCTATTATCAAAATGACAAGAAATAACAAATGTTGATAAGGATGTGAAGAAAAGAGAATCTCTGTGCATGATTGGTGGGAATGTAAATATGTGCCATTATCATGGAAAACAGTATGGGGGGGCCCCAAAAAAACTAAAAACAGAACTACTGTATGATCCAGCAGTTCCACTTCTGGGTATTTATCCAAAGTAAATAAAAACACTGAATCAAAAAGATTTATGTATCCTTCTGTTCACTGCAAGAAGCAACATTTAGAACCTTATATGAAACAACTGACTGATTCAAAATTGGGAAAGGAGTATGACAAGCTTGTTTATTGTCACTCCATTTATTCACTTATACGCAGAGCACATCATGTGAAATGCTGGGCTGGATGACTTACAAGCTGGAATAAAGATTGCTAGGAGAAATATCAACAACCTCAGATATTCAAGTGATACCACTTTAATGGCATAAAGAGAAGAGGAACTAAAGAACTCCTTGATGAGGGTGAAAGAGAAGAGTGAAAAAGCTGGTTTAAGACTCAACTTTCAAAAAAATTAAGTTCATGGCATCCGGTCCCACCATTTCATGGCAAGTAGAAGGGGAAAAGGTGGAAACAGTGACGGATTTTTCTTCCTGGGCTCCAAAATCACTATGGATGATGACTGCAGCCATGAAATTAAAAGACGATTGCTTCTTAGATAAAAAAGCTTTGACAAACCTAGACAGTGTATTAAAAAGCAAAGACATCACTTTGATGACAAAGGTACGTATAATCAAGGCTATGGTCTTTCCAGTAGTCATGTACGGATGTGAGAGCTGGACCAGAGCACTGAAGAACCAATGCTTTCAAACTGTGGAGCTGAAGAAGACTCTTAAGAGTCCACTGGACAGCAAGGAGATCAAGCCAGTCAATCTTAAAGGAAATAAACCCTGAATACTCATTGGAAGGACTGATGCTGAAGCTGAAGCTCCAATATTTTGGCTACCTGATGTGAACAGCCAACTCATCAGAAGACTGCTGCTAGGAAAGATTGAGGGCAGGAGGAGAAGGGGGAGACAGAGGATGAGATGGTTAGATGGCATCACTGATTCAACAGATATGACCTTGGGCAAACTCCAGGAGATGGTGAGGGACAGGGAAGCCTGGAGTGCTGCAGTTCATGGGGTTGCAAAGAGTCAGACACAACTTGGAAACTGAACAACAATGTTCGCTGCAGAACTATTTATATCAGCCAAGATACAGAAACAATCTAAGTGTCCATATGAGTGGATAAAGAAGATGTGATGTATGTGTGTAGATGTGTATGGATGCTCAATTCAACTCAGTTCAGTCAGTTAGTCGTGTCTGACTCTTTGCGACCCCATGAACCTCAGCACACCAGGCCTCCCTGTGCATCACCAACTCACAGAGTCTACCCAAACTCATGTCCATCGAGTCAGTGATGCCATTCAACCATCTCATCCTGTCATCTCCTTCTCCAACTTCAATCTTTCTCAGCATCAGGGTCTTTTAAAATGAGTCAGTTCTTCGCATCAGGTGGCCAAAGTACTGGAGTTTCAGCTTCAACATCAGTCCTTCCAATGAATATTCAGGACTGATTTCCTTTAGGATGGACTGGTTGGATCTCCTTGCAGTCCAAGGGACTCTCAAGAGTCTTGTCCAACACCACGGTTTAAAAGCATCATTACTCAGTCATTGAAAAGAAATCTTGTCACTGTGGCAACATGGATGGAACAGGAGGGTATTATGAAAATGAAATAACTAGAAAGAGAAAAACAAATACCTTATAATTTTATTTATATGTAGAATCTACAAAACAAAAAAGTGACTCACAGATATAAACAGCAAATGAATGGTTGCTGAGGTGAGGCTTCAGTGCAGATAAAGACAAATATATGAAAGGAATTAAGAGCACAAACTTCCAGGTATAAAATAAGTCATGGGAGTGTAATACACATGGAGGGAATACAGTCAAAAACACGTAATAATTTTATATAGTGACAGATGAAAACTGGACTTAGTGATTGTTTCATAATGTATACAAAATACTAAACTATTATGCTGTATACCTGAAACTAATGTTACACTAATTATAACTCAATAAAAAAAAAAAAACTGTTGAAGCTTGTTTTATGGCTAATATATTTCTTCTTCTAATAAATAAGCTATGTATCCTTGAAAGGAATATGTATTTTGCTATTGGTAGGCACAGTATTGAAACAAGAGGGAAGGGGGCAGGGCACGACCTTTAAAAGAATGACACAGCCACAGGACATGACGAAAACTGTTTAGTACCAACTAGATGGTGGAAGCTTTGATTTCCAGTGGATCTTGAGCCTCGTTATTTGCTTACTGTAATGCATTAGCTACATGACACACCTGAGCTTCCCACTGAATCTGAGATTCAGTGCTAAAGAAACCGCATGCAATGTAGGAGACATGGGTTTGATCCCTGGGTCAGGAAGTTCCCTGGAAAAGGAAATGGCGACACACTCTAGCACTCTTGCCTGGAAAATCCCATCTTCCCAGCTTATTATTATTTGGCAGTTTACTTGCATGAACTCTACACCCACTCTTCAGTTTATGTTTCTGCTATTGCTCTTCAGGAAGGCACAGCCCTGGGTGTGCCCAAAGTAATGCTGAAATGACGGTAGTATCAGTCACCCCATCCTTTCAAAAACCACACCCAGCTGTGAACTTCTCTAACTGTCAACACATTGCTCTATTATTTTCAACAGTGCCCTATGTCATGAATTCCTTTAGAAACTAATTCAATTCAAATTGTTGCTATGCTGAAGAACAGTTTCTATGGTAAGCACTTGAGGCTATCTCTTCTACTGTCCTTGATTTTGTCTCCTCTGTTGCCTTTGGGTTTCCCAAGAGAGTCCTTCTTAATTGGTCTGAGCTTTATAGTTAAATTTTGAACCTTTGTTATTATATAGGAGCCCTGGTGATGTGGCAGTTAAGTCTGGGGTTGGGCAGATGCCAGTCTCTAATCCTGTGATCTGGTCTCAGGGGGTTAGTGGTCTGGGCCTCTTGGCTGCACCCTTCAGTGCTCTGCAACTCACCCCTCCCGAGCTGAAACAAAAAGTAGAGAGAGGGCTTCCCTTCCTCCACCTTGGTTAGGCCCTGGTAACACCCATTTTGATTAAGTATAAATAGACTTCCTTAAGGACAGGTCTTTGCTAATGAGAAAAAAAGGCTCTGAGCATATTTCAAACTCCTTTGCTGCTCAACCCCTATACCCTGCCCTTCGATCACAAGTGGATTTTCTGTCAATCTTGGCCCTGAGATCACTGGTAGCAAAGGGCCCTTCCTAAGTAAGCAGGGCCTGAGGGAGTGTTTATCTGACAAGCTAGTTTCTGCTCTGTCTCCAGCAATTTGTCAACCACCCTTTATGTACTTCTGCCAGGTACTGCTGTAGCAGTGGTTTCTAGACCTGGTAAGCTGTCCTTTCTCGTATTCATCTGTTTGTTCAGTTTTCAGAAATGCAGTATGCCCTGTGTTTTCAATTCTCTACAAGATCTAAAAAGAGTTGTAGATTTTGAGTTTTTTTAGTTTTTTTTTTCTTCTGAGAATAGGAGTAACAAGTTGCAAAATCTTTACCTGCTAGACTGAGAACCAGAACTGTCCCTTCCCTTTTCATTTTACTAATGATGTTTTTTGATGAGCAGTAATTTTAATGAAGTCTAATTTACAGAATCCAAGTAATTCCCAATCCAGTACTCAACATTTTAAAGCATGAACTTGAACTGGATAATTTAGGGCTAATCATATATAGAAAGAAATGAGGAAGTATATTTATCACATAGAATGTAACTTTATTCTACACATAGCTCTACTCTGAAAGAAGAGCTTAAGTGAGAAGCTTGTGTTTTAGAATCTGAAAGACCCAAGTTTAAGGTTCCACTTCATATTTATCAAACTTATTAACCTTCGCTCAGTTAGTTTCTCTGGCATTTCTTATTCCTTATCCACAAAACAATGCTAAGGACATCCAAGTTGCAGGGTTATCAGGTACAGATAAAATGCATTAAAATCCATGAGTGATTTTCTTCCTTGCCTTAACCTCCTTTCAAAGGACTTAAGACCAGTGCACTGCGGCTCCCAGGACTGTTGTAGCCAGTGACCCTGACCCCGTGACAGGCCACTGTCGACCCATACCTCCACTGGAGACTCCTGGACACTGACTGGCAAGTCTGACTCAGTCCTTTGTGGGGGTCACAAATAAACATCTATCTCTGTTTCATTGACTACATTAAAGCATTTGACTGTGTGGATCATAACAAACTGTGGAAAACTTTTCAAGAGATGGGAATACCTGACTATCTTACCTGTCTCCTGAGAAACCTATATGTGGGTCAAGAACCAGTGAGAACCCGGAACAACTGACTGGTTCAGAATTGAGGAAGGAGTACAACAAGGCTGTTTGTTGTCACTCTGTTTATTTAACTTATACACTGAGCACATCATGAGAAACGCCAGAATGAATGAGTTACAAGATGGAATCAAGATTAGCAGGTGAAAAACATCAACAACCTCAGATATGCGGATGATACCCTCCCTCTAATGGCAGAAAGCAAAGAGAAACTAAAGAACCTCTTGATGAGGGTGAAGGAGGACAGAGAAAAAGCTGACTTAAAACTAAATATTAAAGAAAGATCACAGCATCCAGTCCCATCACTTCATGGAAAATAGAAGGGGAAAAGGTGGAAACAGTGACAGATTTCCTCTTCTGGGGCTCTAAAATCACTGCAGATGGTTACTGCAGCCATGAAATCAGAAGATGATTGCTTCTTGGAAGGAAAGCTATGACAAACCTAGACAGGGTGTTGAAAAACAAAGACGTTGCTTTGCCTGTACAAACTGCCAGGTTTGTACAGTCAAGGCTATGGTCTTTCCAATGGTCATATACGACTGTGAGTGCCGGACTGTAAAGAAGGCAGAGTGACAAAGAATTGATGCCTTGGAACCATGGTGCTAGAGAAGACTCTTGTGAGGCCCTTGGACAGTGAGAAGATCAAACCAGTCAATCTTAAAGTATATCAACCCTGCATACTCATTGAAAGGACTGATGCTGAAGCTCCAATATTTTGGTCACCTGATGTGAAGAGCTGACTCACTGGAAAAGACCCTGATGCTGGGAAAGATTAAGGGCAGAAGGAGAAGGGGGCATCAGAGGATGAGACAGTTGGATGGCATCACTGATACACTGGACATGAACTTGAGCAAATTCCAGGAGATGGTGAAGGACAGGGAGACCTGGTGTGCTGAGGTCATGTAGTCGGACATGACTGAGCAACTGAACAGCAACAGATGGAATATATAAGATCCTTCAAAATCTGAATCCAATTTCTCTTCTAAGCAATATCATCTTAAAATCTTACTCCCTTGCTTCTGTCCTCAGTGAAGATAACTAAAAAAAAAAAAAAAAAAAAATCAGGGGCTTCCTTGGTGACTCAGTGGTGAAAAATCCACCTGCCAATGCAGGAGATGTGGGTTTGATCCCTGATCCAGGAAGATCCCACAAGCCACAGAGCAACTGGGCCCAAGCACCAAAACTGGGCCCAAGCACCAAAACTATTGAGCCTGTGCTCTAAAGCCTGTGAGCTGCAACTATTGAGCCCACATGTCACAACTACTGAAGCCGATGTGCCTTAGAGCCTGGGCTCCTCAACAAGAGAAGCCACCACAATGAGAAGCCCATGCACTGAAACTAAAGAGTAGTCCCAGCTCTCTGCAACTAGAGAAAAGTCCGCAAGGCAACCAAGACCCAGCACAGCAAAACATAAATAAATAAAAATCAAACCACGTATCCCATCATTTTAACTTGCCACATCCTTTCTTACTATGAAAGAAATTAAGTGAAGTCGCTCAGTCGTGTCCAACTCTTTGCGACCCCATGGACTGCAGTCCACCAGGCTCTTCCCTCCATGGGATTCTCTAAGCAACAGTACTGGAGTGGGCTGCCATTTCCTTCTCCAGGTTCTTACTATGAGGCCTCTGCAAATGTTTGGTACCTTCACCCCAAATTCTGACTGAACCTTCCAGACACACATTCCTCTTCCATACTCCCTCTTCATTGAGGAAATTTCTATTCATCCTTATTTAAAAACCACCTCAAATACAGCAAAGGCCAACACAATACTGTAAAGCAATTATCCTCCAATTGAAACAAAGCAAAACAAAAAACAACCTTAAATACCATGAGGACATTAAAATTTTCCCTGGTAAAATTATATCATTGGTACTTCCAAAGTAATTTGTCAAAAACTCTTCCAGAATCTTTATTTTATAATAATAAATATTTATATATGCATAAAGAATTTTGAAAATACAGAAAAATTTAGATTATCATTTTAACCCATATCATCTGAAAATAATTTCTGATTTTGACATTTATATAATATGTAACGTTAATAAAAAATGTTTAATTCTCTTCAGTAAATCAGAAAAGCATTAAAAGTGAAGATACACATTTACCATTATGAAAATAAACAACCATAACTGTTTTTTCTGAAACAATTCACCAATCTTCTTCTTATGTTTTGTAATTAATTTTTATGTGCTCACTTTTAGGCAAGGACCATGTCTCAAGCTGTTTTGTACTTTCCTCTAACCATAAGACAAGTTGAATTACACAGAAGAATTTAAAGATATGACATGAAACATTAAATGACCTTTGGCTTTCTTTTATGAACTTTAGAGAGGTATAATCTATATATAAAATGATATATCCCAATTTTAAATGAGCAATTCAATGAGTTTTGACAAATGTATTGAGTTATATAATGTCCATCCACCAAAATCACCATATAGCAATTTGCACCACCTAAAAATGTCCCCTTAGCACCCTTTTACAGTCAATTTCCTCCCATTTTTAATCCCTGGCAACCAAGTGGTCTGTTGTCTCTATAATACATGTTTTCCAGAATTTCATATAAATAGAAACAAAGTACGTCATCTTTTGCGTCAGGCTTCTCACACTTGACATCATGTTTTGAAGGTAGGGTCACCCATATTGTTTAGTGTGTTAAACAGTTCATTTCTTTCACTGCTCAACAGTATTCCACTGCATAGATGTAATTTGCTTGTGTAGTCACCAACTGATGGACATTTGAAATTCTGTTTTGTGCTATTATGAATAATATAGCTATAAAAACAGTGTGCATATCTTTATACAAACTTACGTTTTCATTTCTCTTGGGCAAATATCTAGGAACAGAATTGCCAGATTATATGGTTAATCTAAATTTAATCTTTAAGAAATGCCAGTTTTCCCAAGTTGGTCTATTACTTTGCATTCCCACCAGCAATATATGAGGTTTCTAGGTGCTCTGCTTCCTTGCCATCACGTGGTAATATCACTTTTTTAATTTTTAAATATTTATTTATTTGGCTGCACCAGGTCTCAGTTGCAGCATGCGAACTCTTACTTGGGCATGTGGGATCTAGTTTGCTGAGCAGGTATAGAACTCAAGTCCTCTGCACTCGGAACATGGAGTTCTAGCCACTGGACCACCAGGGAAGTCCCACTGTTGTTCTTTTTAATTGGAGCTATTCCAGTGGGTGAATGGAAATAGTTCACTGTGGTTTTAATTTGCATTTCACTGATGACTGAGCATTTTTTTGTATTTATCTGCCATTTATATAACTCCTTTGGTGGAAGTATCTATTCACAAATTTTGCCAATTCTTTTAAATTAAGTGAAAAAGTTAAAGGACCTAAGAGTCTTTTACATTTTTTGGATAAGTCCTTTATCAAATATATACTTTACAAAAGACTCAGTTTTACCTTTTTATTTTGTTTAGAGTGTCCTCTGGAGAACAAAAATACTTAATTTTGAAGAGGTTCACTGCATCAACTTTTTATTTTATATTTAATTTTTTCCTAGATAGTGACCTACCAGGGAAATTTACGTTTCTTTTCTCAACATAATTGTGGTGATTTTCTAAAATAATAGCTTCTGTCAGTTATCATATTTCTATTAAGTGTTATATAAGTGACTAATTATAAAAATCTATTAATAATAATCACAGATATTGAAAAGCCTGGCCATCTCATTTCAGAGATATATAAATAAATAGATTGATCCAATATATTTCTCATGAAATTAAAAGACGCTTACTCCTTGGAAGGAAAGTTATGACCAACCTAGATAGCATATTCAAAAGCAGAGACATTACTTTACCAACAAAGGTTCGCCTAGTCAAGGCTATGGTCTTTCCTGTGGTCATGTATGGATGTGAGAGCTGGACTGTGAAGAAGGCTGAGTGCCGAAGAATTGATGCTTTTGAACTGTGGTGTTGGAGAAGACTCTTGAGAGTCCCTTGGACTGCAAGAAGATCCAACCAGTGCATTCTGAAGGAGATCAATCCTGGAATTTCTTTAGAAGGAATGATGCTAACGCTGAAACTCCAGTATTTTGGCCACCTCATGCGAAGAGTTGACTCATTGGAGAAGACTCTGATGCTGGGAGGGATTGAGGGCAGGAGAAGAAGGGGACGACAGAGGATGAGATGGCTGGATGGCATCACTGACTCGATGGGTATGAGTCTGGGTGACCTCCGGGAGCTGGTGATAGACAGGGAGGCCTGGCGTGCTGCGGTTCATGGGGTCGCAAAGAGTCGGACACGACTGAGCGACTGATCTGATCTGATCTGATCTGATTTCTTTTGTATTTATTTCTTCCTTATAAAGGGTTTGGGCTTGGCCTTAGGGCTTCCCTGGTAGCACAGACAGTAAAAAATCTACCTGAAATGTAGGAGACCCAAGTTAGATCCCTGGGTGGAGAAGATCCACTGGAGAAGGAAATGGCAACCCACTCCAATATCCTTGCCTAGAGAATCCACGGACAGAGGGGCCTGGTGGGCTACAGTCCATTGGCTTGCAAACAGTTGGACATAACTGAGCAACTAACTTTCTTCCTTTCTTCCCTTAGTGAAAATCATTGTGTTTACTTTTCAAAAACCTAAGATATTTATATGACATACACACAAAAATCAATGTCGTGTTTGCAATTTTCAGGCTATCCCCTTAAAGGGTAGTGGTAGATGCTACTTCTCTTTCTACCTCACTCTGGGATACTAAAGTGATGGTTGGTAAGTCACTGGACAGTTAGGACAAGGACAACATGCTAAGGGCAGTAGAGCAATGAGACAAAAGAAACATGAGTTTCAAATCACATGGAGTCACCATACTTTCCCAGCACCAATCTAAACCATGCCAGTGTTCCAACTAATAAACTAGCACCCATCAAATGCATTTAAATGTGGTACTGTATTCAATACTTTGTACAATGCTCCAACACTTTGGCCACCTGATGTGAAGAGCCAACTCACTGGAAAAGACTCTGATGCTGCAAAAGACTGAAGGCAAAAGGAGAAGAGGGTGGCAGAGGATGAGATGGTTGGATAGCATCACCGACTCAATGGACATGAGTTTGAGCAAATTCGGGGAGATAGTGAAGGATAGGGAAGCCTGGCACGATGCAGTTCATGGGATCACACAGAGTCAGACACGACTTAGCAACTAAAAAACAACTGTATCCAAAGCAATTGGCAAGGTGCAAGACACAGAGTATACATGATGATATTAGCTATTATACTACAGTACAAATTGAGAGATTGTCTAAGAGGAAAAACTTGCAAAGTAGTATTTAAGCTAAGAAATTTTTGAAAAAAATAGTTCAACTATTTTTGTATCTTCTAGTAGATTCCAAGTAAGTGGGATAAAGTTGTATGATAACATTAAATAGTTCAACAAAAATATGAACTATATTTGGTAATACAATAGTAAAAGTGAAAAGTATTGACGGAAGTTCTTACCATGGAAAGGTATTCATTCGTACTCTGTTCTTATAAATCAGAATTCCTCCTGACATCACTCCAATCATAATTTCATTGTTACTTTGATCCTTCAAAAAAAAAAAAAATGGGAAATCAAAGATAATGAGTTTTAACTGATAAAGATATAATTTTTAAATATGATTAGTTCTTTTACACAATGTGACATTATATCAAAGGCAGCAGTTAACTGCGCAATATATATAAACCCATATGGTAAATATTACATCATAAAAATAAGACATACTTCAAATCAAATTTTAATGTTGCATTATTAAAATTCATTAATATAAAGCAAAAATAATCTTAGGCTTTTCCATAGTTTATAACTGGAACTGACTCTTTGGGATAGAAAATCCAAGACTACATCTTGTAGAATGTTAAGTTAGTATCCATCTTCCCATTTCTAAAACTATTACAATCCAATCACTGTGTAAATATGGTGTTAGGATTGCAAAAGTGAATAAAACCTGGAGTTCAGAGCATAGTGAAAGGCAATTTGTAATAAAACAGTATTTCCAATATAAGGAGAAATTCTTTAACTAACATAATACAATAAAAACATCACAGGAAAACAGAGTGGGGAACACTGTTGGAGAATGTGGAAGAAAATTTGAATTGTGCTTTCATGAGTGAGTTTTCATGCTGATTCAACTTGAACAACTGACTTGCAACTATTAACAAAGTAAGTAGAAGTAAAAGTTTCCTCACTTGCTAAAAAGTCTTGAAATAGTTTTGCTTGAGACCCACTCTGGTTTTCTTGCCTGGGAAATTCCATGGACAGAGGAAACACGCAGGCTATAGTCTACGGGGTCGCAAAGATTCAGACACAACTGAGCATGCATGCAAGAGTGCTTAATTTGAGACATACTACAGGCAAACAAATAGAGCAATAATGCTTTTATACCTAGCATTCATGTGATCAGAAGATAAAACTAACTCATGAAAATACAACCAAGAGTTTATAACTGTCTCTGTAGGAAAAAATGTCTAAAATGTAGTTTCAATAATTTCTAATTAGTAGAGTAAAAACTTGTTTCCCATCAGGTCACTTCCACATGTTTTGTATATCCATAATTATATGTTCTATTAATACTGTTCTAAGGCACCCCACTCCAGTACTCTTGCTTGGAAAATCCCATGGATGGAGGAGCCTGGTAGGCTGCAGTCCATGGGGTTGCGAAGAGTTGGACATGACTGAGTGACTTCACTTTCACTTTCATGCACTGGAGAAGGAAATGGTAACCCACTCCAGTGTTCTTGCCTGGAGAATCCCAGGGACGGGGAAGCCTGGTGGGCTGCCGTCTATGGGGTCGCACAGAGTCGGACACGACTGAAGCAAATTAGCAGCATCTCTTCTTAATGTCTCTCTGATGGATCATATCAAACCTAACCAAAGTCTACATCAAGTTCAACTTCTCTGTGAAAACTTCATTAGACCTATAGAATGTACTGAATTATACCATGAATATGTGATCAGCAAAGTCCAGACTGTGGGAAACCAAAAGCGAAATGGCCCAGTTCTTTAACAAAAAAATTCTATACAGTAAAGGAAGAAGGTATTAAAAGACATTTAAAGTTATTCAGTTCAAAACATAAAGCAAAATTATAGTATCTAGAAAGGCACACTGAATGATAAAACCACAAAAAAATACATAAGGTGGGCAGGAGCTGGGACAGGGTGTAAAGAAGGTTTCTGGAATGGCTGGCAGAAGTCTAAGGATGACCTGGGTAGTATTTACAAAACTGTCACGAAATCAGATTGATTATATTCTCTGCAGCCAAAGATGGAGAAGCTCTATACAGTAAGCAAAAACAAGACCAGGAGCTGACTGTGGCTCAGATCATGAACTCCTTATTGCCAAATTCAGACTTAAATTGAAGAAAGTAGGGAAAACCACTAAACCATTCAGGTATGACCTAAATCAAATCCCTTATGATTATATCTCCTGCAATGCTTCCCTGGTAGCTCAGAAAGTAAAGTGTCTGCCTGCAATGCAGAAGACCCGGGTTCCCTGGGTTGGGATGATTCCCAGGAGAAAGAAATGGCAACCCACTCCAATACTCTTGCCTGGAAAATTCCATGGACTGAGGAGCCTGGAGGGCTACAGTCCATGGTGTCGCAAAGAGTTGGACACAACTGAGTGACCTGACTTTCACTTTCACTTATGATTATACAGTGGAAGTGAGAAATAAATTTAAGGGACTAGATCTCATAGAGTGCCTGATGAACTATGGACGGAGGTTAATGACATTGTAAAGGAGACAGGGATCAAAACCATCCCCAAGAAAACGAAACACAAAAAAGCAAAGTGGCTTTCTGAGGAGGCCTTATAAATAGCTGTGAAAAGAAAAGAAGTGAAAAGCAAAGGAAAAAAGGAAAAATACGCCTATTTGAATGCAGAGTTCCAAAGAAGAGCAAGGAGAGATAAGAAAACCTTCCTCAGTGATCAATGTAAAGAAATAGAGGAAAACAACAGAATGGGAAAGACTAGAGATCTCTTCAAGAAAATTAGAGATACCAAGGGACCATTTCATGCAAAGATGGGCAAGAATAAGGACAGAAATGGTAGGGACCTGACAGAAACAGATATTAAGAAGAAGTGGCAAGAATATACAGAAGAACTACACAAAAAAGATCTTCATGACTCAGATAATCACAATGGTGTGATCTCTCACCCAGAGACAGACATCCTGGAATGTGAAGTCAAGTGGGTCTTAGAAAGCATCACTACAAACAAAGCTAGTAGAGGTGATGGAATTCCAGTTGAGCTATTTCAAATCCTGAAAGATGACACTGTGAAAGTGCTGCACTCAATATGGAACAAATTTGGAAAATTCAACAGTGGCCACAGGACGGGAAAAGGTCAGTTTTCATTCTAATCCCAAAGAAGAATGCTCAAACTACTGCACAACTGCACTCATTTCACACGCTAGCAAAGTAATGCTCAAAATTCTCCAAGCCAGGCATCAACAGTATGTGATTTTCAAACTGGTTTTAGAAAAGAGGAACCAGATATCAAATTGCCAACATCTGCTGGATCATGGAAAAAGCAAGAGAGTTCCAGAAAAACATCTATTTCTGCTTTATTGACTAGGATAAAGCCTTTACTGAATGGATCACAACAAACTGTGGAAAATTCTTCAAGAGATGAGAATACCAGACCACCTGACCTGCCTCCTGAGAAATCTGTATGCAGATCAAGAAGCAACAGTTAGAATTGGACATGACGACTGGTTCCAAATAGGAAAGGGAATATGTCAAGGCTGTATTTTGTCACCCTGTTTATTTAACTTATATGTAGAGTACATCATGAGAAATGCTGGGCTGGATGAAGCACAAGCTGGAATCAAGTTTGCCAGGAGAAATATCAGTAACCTCAGATATGCAGATGACACCACCCTTGTGACAGACAGCAAAGAAGAACTAAATGCCTCTTGATGAAAGTGAAAGAGGAGAGTGATAAAGTTGGCTTAAAACTCAACATTCAGAAAACTAAGATCATGGCATCTGGTCCTATCACTTCACGGCAAATGGATAGGGAAAGAGTAGAAACAGTGAGTGACTATTTTCTTGGGCTCCAAAATCACTGCAGATAGTGATTGCAGCCATGAAATTAAAAGAAGCTTGTTCCTTGGAAGGAAAGTTATGACCAACCCAGACTGCATATTAAAAAGCAGACATTACTTTGTCAACAAAGGTCTGTCTAGTCAAAGCTATAGTTTTTTCAGTAGTCGTGTATGGATGTGATAGTTGGACTATAAAGAAAGCTGAGTGCCAAAGAATTGATGCTTTTCAACTGTGGGTTGGAGAAGACTCTTGAAAGTCCCTTGGACAGCACAGAGATCCAACCAGTCCATCCTAAAGGAAATCAATCCTGAATATTGATTTGAAGGATTGATGCTGAAGCTGAAACTCCAATCCTTTAGCCACCTGATGCAAAGAACTGACTGATTTAAAAATACCCTGATGCTGGGAAAGATTGAAGGCAGGAGGAGAAGAGGATGACAGAGGATGAGATGCTTGGATGGCATCACCGACTCAATGGACATGAGTTTGAGTAAACTCCGGGCATTGGAAAGACAGGGAGGCCTGGCATTCTGCTGTCTGTGGGGTTGCAAAGAATCAGATACAACTGAGCAACTGAACTGAACTGACCTGATAGCTCAACTGGAATTCCATCACCTCCACTAGCTTTGTTCCTAGTGATGCTTCCTAAGGCTCACTTGACTTTGCATTCCAGGATGTCTGGCTCTAGGTGAGCGATCACACCATAGTGCTTATCTGGATCGTGAAGATCTTTTTTGTAAAGTTCTTCTGTGTATTCTTGCTACCTCTTCTTAATATCTTCTGCTTCTGTTAGATCCATACCATTTCTGTCCTTTATTGTATCCATCTTCACGTGAAATGTTTCCTTGGTATCTCTAGTTTTCTTGAAGAGATCTCTAGTCTTTCCCATTCTGTTGTTTTCTTCCATTTCTTTGCATTGATCATTAAGGAAGGCTTTCTTATCTCTCCTTGCTATTCTTTGGAACTCTGCGTTCAAATGGGCGTATCTTTCCTTTTCTCCTTTGCCTTTCACTTTTTTTCTCAGCTATTTATAAGGCCTCCTCAGACAACCATTTGGCCTTTTTGTGTTTCTTTTTCTTTGGGATGGTCTTGATCACTGTCTCCTGTACAATGTCACGAAACTCCATCCATAGTTCTTAAGAACTATGTTCTCTGTCCATCAGATCTAGTCCCCTCAATCTGTTTGTCACTTCCACTGAATAATCGTAAGGGATTTGATGTGGGTCATACCTGAATGGTCTAGTGGTTTTCCCTACTGTCTTCAATTTAAGTCTGAAATTTGCAATAAGGAATTTATGATCTGAGCCACAGTCAGCTCCTGGTCGTGTTTTTGCTGACTGTATAGAGCTTCACCATCTTTGGCTACAAAGACTACAATAATCTGATTTTGGTATTGACCATCTGGTTATGTACAAGCGTAGAGTCAGTTCTCCCACATTGCAGGCAGATTTTTAGCAGCTAAGCCACAAGGGAAGCCCAAGAATACTGGAGTGGGTAGCCTATCTCTTCTCCAGCAGACCTTAACAACCCAGCAATTGAACCAGGGTCTCCTGCGCTGCAGGCAGATTCTTTACCAACTGAGCTATCAGGAAAGCCCACCAACGTTAGTCATTAGGAAAATACAAAGTAAAACCATGATGAGAAAACAACTTATCAGAAAAGCTTAAAAAGAAACAAAACAAAACAGGCAGTACCATATGCTAAAAAGAATGTAAAACTATTGGAACTTGTAAATAAGCTGGTGGAGATGCAATGAGGCTCAGGTACTCTAGAAAACAATTTGGTAATTTCACATAAAGCTACAATGGTCCATCTAGTCAAGGCTATGGTTTTTCCAGTGGTCATGTATGGATATGAGAGTTGGACTGTGAAGAAGGCTGAGTGCCAAAGAATTGATGCTTTTGAACTGTGGTGTTGGAGAAGACTCTTGAGAGTCCCTTGGACTGACTGCAAGGAGATCCAACCAGTCCATTCTGAAGGAGATCAGCCCTGGGATTTCTTTGGAAGGAATGATGCTAAAGCTGAAACTCCTGTACTTTGGCCACCTCATGCGAATAGTTGGCTCATTGGAAAAGACTCTGATGCTGGGAGGGATTGGGGGCAAGAGGAGAAGGGGACGACAGAGGATAAGATGGCTGGATGGCATCACTGACTCGATGGACGTGAGTCTGGGTGAACTCTGGGAGTTGGTGATGGACAGGGAGGCCTGGCGTGCTGCAATTTATGGGGTCACAGAGTCGGACACGACTGAGCGACTGAACTGAACTGATACACTTGCTGCATGATCTAGAAAGACCTTTCTGGGATTTGCACTCTACATAAATGAGAATTTAAACTCACATAGAAATTATAAATGAATTTTTGCAGTAGGCCTATTAAAAAAAATAAACAAAAATTACTGGAAGCAACCCAGGATATCCTTCAATGGGTGAATGGAGAAATAAACCATGGTACACCCGCACAACGGAATACAATTCAGCAATAAAAGGCATAAACTATTGAAGCACAGTATGTCAGATCAACCTCAAATGCATTACTCTAATTAAAATAAGTGAAGTGCAGTGAAGTGAAGGTCATTTAATTGTGTCCGACTCTGCAACCCCATGGACCATACATAGTTCATGGAATTCTCCAGGCTAGAATACTGGAGTGGGTAGCCTATCCCTTCTCCAGGGGATCTTCCCAACCCAGGGATCGAACCCAAGTCTCCCACATTGCAGGTGGATTCTTTACCAACTGAGCGATCAGGGAAGTCCCTAAGTAAAATAAACCAGTATCAAAAGGTTACATACTATAGTAGGATTCCATTTATAAGACATTCTGGAAAAGACAAACTATGGAGTCAGGGAATAGGCCAGTTGTGGCCAGAAACTGTGGGTAAGAATGAGGCTGGACTATACAGGCGGAGCAGGTGTGTGGTTTTCTAGGGGCAAGGCAGGGGTGGTGGTGATGGAATCGTTCTGTATTCTGTTTGTGGCAGTGGTTACACAAACCTACATGTGTTAAAATTCATACAACTGAACACCAAGAAAAACTGTATTTACTGTGTTACTTTAATAAACAAATATTCCCATGCTCCCTCCCCTCAAATCTTTTTTCCTTCCCTTTAATTGTGAAGTTGTCATTCACTCTTTACTTTTCTACAGTTCTCTTATTCATATAATCCTCTAGGCATACCAAATGTCTTCATGTTTTCAACCAAGCCATGTTCTCTCTTGATTTCAGGTTTTCCTTCATCCTGATGGGTCTATGATGGGAACTACTATCTTAGCTAATTAATTCTTACTCATTTTTCTGGCTTCAGTGAATTACTCCTAAGAAGCCTTCCCTATGCTCTGCTCCCAAGCTCGATTAGAAGTTCCTGCCATAGGATCCCACAGCATTCTGTACTTTCCCTTTCATGTTCTCAAATGTTTAATTGTTTGTACAGGTCTAACTTTTTCCCCTCACTGTCTTGTATGCTTCACAAGGGCACGGATGACTGATGTTTTGTTCACTGAGTCATCCTCAGTGCCTACAATGTACAAGGCATGTAACAGATGCACCACAAAGAAGGTTCTAAGATGTTTCATATCTTGCAGATTGCTATATATAACTTGGTTCCACCCTGATCTTTTTTCAGTCTACAGTCTAGAGGCAGAGAGAAAAGATCTTACCTTGCTTTTCAAAATAAAGTATTATTTTATATTCAGTTAAAAACTGTGATATTCAGTTAAAACAATATTTTCTTTATGTGTCCTTTTTCCTCTTCCCTTTGTCCCTTTTTGTTTCTGATGCTGCAAATTTCCCTTCATGTTCACTTAATATCTGCACATTTTCTTAAGTTCTCCATATCCATATACAATAGAAACACCTTTTCCTAGCTCATTTTTTTGGGGGTCTGTATAAAATACTTAAAATTTAAATTCCTTTAATTTGGTACTCCACATTTATGGTTTTCTGAGAAGAAGAGTTTTTAACAATGTAATAATTTAAACAACAAAAAAACAAATCAATAAATAATAAAACAGTTAATTATGTATGAGATCCAGCCATGTCACTTAATTTAAAAAAGGAATATCTAACATTCTTTGGTAGGCTCAGCGGTAAAGAATCTGCCTGCCAATGCAGGAGATGTAGGTTCAATCCCCGGGTCAGGAAGATCCCCTGGAAAAGAAACTGGCAACCCACTCCAGTATTCTTGCCTGGTAAATCCCATGGACAGAGGAACCTGGTGGGTTACAGTCCATAGGGGTGGCACAGAGTCAGACACGACTGAGAGACTGAAGAATAACAACAAACATTCTTTGTACTTCACTGACAGCAGTCAAAGAAAGCAGACAGTGATCTAAACTACCTTTAGAAAACTGTTCAGGACTAAAATGTTTTTTACTGTTAACCACAGACTATATTATACATATTTACAATTCCATTTGTTTTAAGCTGTATTATAATAAAAAAACAAAATCTAGTGACAACTTGTTACCTTTGGAGAATCATGCCCAAAAGTAATAGCCACAAAGAGAGAGGAAGGGTGAAGGGCCCATTTTAAAGAATATGAAAAGTTCAAGAGGAACTTACTTAAACACTTCAAATCAAACCAGACCGGTTTTCAAGTCACAAATGCTCAGAATTACCAAATTTAGTCATGTGACTAAAGCAAGTCATTTGATTTTTTTAAAGGAATGATTGACACAAGCTTTGAGAAAAGAACTAATCAATCCTCCTCTCCGAGAAAATGGGCAAAAGAAGGACTCGGAGTTCTCAAACTGTCTATGGGTCTGTGTATGTCTGTATACAAAAATAAATTCAGAACAATTATCTAAGGAAAACTTAACTTCCTTTCAGGCTGGTATCCTTATGAGGCTTAGTAGTTGTCCCAAGAAAACATAAACCTATTACAATTCAACTGATGATTACCTATAATCCCGCTTTTCATCAGGTATAGAGAACAGCTGTACTTCAGGTACTTCTAAAGGAATATAACCTCTTGATAAAACAATCATAAAAAGGAACCGAGGTGAAGAGGCACACAAAGGACAGCTACATACATATATGCTTATAGTAGGAGGATAACGGTCTTCTGGAAGCATCAAATTGACACAGTGAACAAGAAGTTAGGGTGTTGTACAGGAAAAGCCAGTAATTATAAAATTTCATGTTAACAAAGGGATGGTGTAGGGGGAAACCCAAAATATGCAAATACAATTGATTTTGTGCTTTATAAGTAAAAATTTATAATGATATCACTAGATGATGAAAAGAATGTAGTAACACAGGCCTCGGTGAGGTGAAATCATCTTTTATAATAATGATTTTCATAAAAATCAAAAATACAAATAACTACTTTTATTGTAACAATTTTTATTTTGCAAAATAAAAATTCTAAAGGCACTGTCTTTTATGGTCAGCAAAAATTATGCTTGTAACACGCTACCTTGAAGAAAAATAATATGTAAAATTCATGGTTCTTGTCAGGTAATGAATCTTGAGTGACTGGGTTAGTAAAATTACTTATATTCAGAGGAAACTGTCAATGCAATGTTGGTGGCACTCACTATTCCATTTGTTGCCTAATCCTATCAGGGAATTAAAAACTTTTTTTTTTTTTTTTTACTGAATACTTATGCTTAACTCAACAACATCAGAATGTTTTCTTCACTTACCCTTGCATAGTGGAATTCAACTCCATAGAGTTCTAAGGTACGTGCTGTGTTCAGGTAACTAAATTCTGCTTCTGCAGGAGATAAGCCTCTGTAAAAACATCACTAGGTTAAAACTGTAACAATCACAAATATGACCAAGTTACATAAAGGTTATTTATCTAGAAAACTTTCAGCATTCTAATTAAATCTTTTACAAAATACAAAATGTATGACTATTCCTCTTAGTTATGTACAGTAACAGCTACCTTTTCTGGAGGGTACATTTTCATTTCATTAATGCTAACTGTTTTGTAGAATATGTTCTTATTTTCCAGAAACATAAGAATGGGTCAAGTTTTTAAAGTTCCAAGCTATACTTATGGATGTTACAAAGTCATTCTCAGACCAAAACAAGTATTCTTCAAAATTTGGTCTACACTCCACATGTGATTTTAATCATACAAGGTACTTCTGACATATGCAGTCTTTGGGGCGAGCTCCAGAGCAGGGTTTCTCAGGGTGTGGTGCCCAGACAGGTGTTGGCTCATAACAAGGACAGAAATTAAGAGGGCCACAGCCTTTTGTAGCACTTAGGCAGTTATTTTACATCCATCTGTTGCATCTAACGGACAACAAAAAGTAACTGTAATTTTTAAAGCCTTTGTTTATTTCTCCATTTTGTTTTTCAAGTAATTCATTTTTATTATATTTTTCAGAAGTATTGTTCCATGAGAGACTGGGGGGAAAACTGGCCTTTCATCATAGTTTCAGAAGTACTGTTCTATACAACCCAGTATTAGAATAAAAGGGGTTCAAATCATTTATATTTTAAGACATATTCCAGTGATTCTTATGAACATAAGTGTGAGAACTACTACTGTAAATGCAAAGCCTTTAAAAAGGTTCTATTATATATAGTTCTAACAACTTTGGTTATCTGATATCAGGCTCTAGCAGAGCAAAAGCAGCAAATTAAAAATGCAAAGATAACCATTCATTAATGATACCAGAAAAGGGAGTAAGCAGCTTGCCAATGTACGAACATAAAAATAGGATTCCTTAAAAAAAAAAAAAAAAAAAAAAGGCATATATACTTCAGTTTTCTATAAAATTCAATTAAGTTAAGTAAATACTCTACTTTTTCTCCAAGCCCCACAGTTAAACTGGTTGATTCTATTTTTTTTTTCTTTAAAAATTTGCAGAATCATTTCTTAAAGGCAAATAGAAATATATAACCAACACTTTGTAAAATGTACAAACATTCTTATGACAGAAGAGGCTTTTCATTATTGGTAAATTTTTTAAAAATCTGATTTATCTTCAAACCCTTAGTTCAGATATGCTATGTGTAGAACTTTTATAATAAATGACATTTACTTTTAGAACAAAATAGCCCCCATACCTCATGAAGCCAATCTATTAAAATTTTCAGTCATTAGTCTTATTTTAAATTCAGATCAGATCAGATCAGTCGCTCAGTCGTGTCCGACTCTCCGCGACCCCATGAACCGCAGCACACCAGGCCTCCCTAACCATCACCAGCTCTCGGAGGTCACTTAGACTCACATTCATCGAGTCAGTGATGCCATCCAGCCATCTCATCCTCTGTCGTCCCCTTCTCCTCCTGCCCTCAATCCTTCCCAGCATCAGAGTCTTCTCCAATGAGTCAACTCTTCGCATGAGGTGGCCAAAATACTGGAGTTTCAGCTTTAGCATCATTCCTTCCAAAGAAATCCCAGGGCTGATCTCCTTCAGAATGGACCGGTTGGATCTCCTTGCAGTCCAAGGGACTCTCAAGAGTCTTCTCCAACACCACACTTCAAAAGCATCAATTCTTCAGCGCTCAGCCTTCTTCACAGTCCAACTCTCACATCCATACATGACCACAGGAAAGACCATAGCCTTGACTAGGCGAACCTTTGTTGGCAAAGTGATGTCTCTGCTTTTGAATATGCTATCTAGGTTGGTCATAACTTTCCTTCCAAGGAGTAAACGTCTTTTAATTTCATGGCTGCAATCACCATCTGCAGTGATTTTGGAGCCCAGAGAAAGAAAGTCTGACACTGTTTCCACTGTTTCCCCATCTATTTCCCATGAAGTGATGGGACCAGAAGCCATGATCTTCGTTTTCTGAATGTTGAGCTTTAAGCCAACCTTTTCACTCTCCATTTTCACTTTCCTCAAGAGGCTTTTTAGTTCCTCTTCACTTTCTGCCATAAGGGTGGTATCATCTGCATATCTGAGGTTATTGATATTTCTCCCAGCAATCTTGATTCCAGCTTGTGTTTCTTCCAGTCCAGCATTTCTCATGATGTACTCTGCATATAAGTTAAATAAACATGGTGACAATATGCAGCCTTGACGTACTCCTTTTCCTATTTGGAACCAGTCTGTTGTTCCATGACCAGTTCTAACTGTTGCTTCCTGACCTGCATACAGATTTCTCAAGATGCAGATCAGGTGGTCTGGTATTCCCATCTCTCTCAGAATTTTCCAGAGTTTATTGTGATCTACACAGTCAAAGGCTTTGGCATAGTCAATAAAACAGAAATAGACGTTTTTCTGGAATTCTCTTGCTTTTTCCATGATCCAGCGGATGTTGGCAATTTGATCTCTGGTTCCTCTGGCTTTTCTAAAACCAGATTGAACATAAGGAAGTTCACGGTTCACATATTGCTGAAGCCTGGCTTGGAGAATTTTGAGCATTACTTTACTAGCGTGTGAGATGAGTGCAATTGTGCGGTAGTTTGAGCACTCTTTGGAATTGCCTTTCTTTGGGATTGGGATGAAAACTGAACTTTTCCAATCTTGTGGCCACTGCTGAGTTTTCCAAATTTGCTGGCATATTGAGTGCAGCACTTTCACAGCATCATCTTTCAGGATTTGGAATAGCTCCACTGGAATTCCATCACCTCCACTAGCTTTGTTCCTAGTGATGTTTTCTAAGGCCCACTTGACTTCACATTCCAGGATGTCTGGCTCTAGGTCAGTGATCACACCATCATGATTATCTGGGTCATGAAGCTCTTTTTATTTTAGATTAGGGGTCAGCAAACCTTTGCTGGAAAGCTAGTACTTCAGGCTTTCAGGCCATAGAGGTCTCTGTTTCAACAATTCAGCTCTGCTGTTAACAATGTAGAACAATGAGGGAATCTGTGTTCCAATGTTCATTTATGGACATGGAAAGTGAAATTTCTCAAGCTTTCATATGCCATGAAATGTTATTTTTCTTTTGATTTTCTTCAACCATCTCAAATGTACAAACCATTTTTATTAACCTGTAGGCCATACAAAAGGCGGCAGGGGGTCATAGTTTGCTAACCTGTTTTTGACACATGGGCCATCACTCAATGAAAGTAAGTTTCCTTATTAGTAAGAGTTAATATTTCTTCAGTGCTTACTATGTGCCAAGCACTAGTATACAAAATTCTGAGTATTTTGTATATATAAACTCACTTGATCCTTAAAATAACACCAGAGGTAGATTGCTTTATCATCCCCAATTTATATATAAGGAAACGGAAATAGAGTGATTGGGCTAAGGTTTTAAGATAGTAAGCTGCCTTATTAGAATTTCAAACCAGATTGAATGAATCTGATTCAGACTCTTAGAATCTAGTCTTTCAATCAATATGTCACACTGCAAAATACTCCAGGAGTATTTTGAAAACTGTGGTAAAGCAAAACTGAACTCTGAACCAATAAATACAACTTTCTACTCAAAGCAATGAATCTCTTCTTGAAAACTCATGTCATAGAAAATTAGACTCACAAAATATCAATGCTGAATATTGTTATGAATGAAAAAAGTTACTATTTCAAAAGAATGTTTTTTATTCATTTAAAATCCCATGGACAGAGGAACCTGGTGGGCTACAGTCCATGGGGTCACAAAGAGTTGGACTAACACATACAGAGTCATTACCAAACAGAATGGATTCCTTTCACACAGCTAAAAACTAGAAAAGAATGCTAAGTAGATTGATCTGTATATTATGAATACATTATTAATATTCTAAAATTCCTTTTTAAAGAACTGGCAACTTTGTAGAATAGCAAATGCTATGTCTATTTACATATAGCTTTATGTTTCTTAACAGACATGAAAATAAGCCTCATATATTCTATGAAATGGGCTTCGCCAATGGCTCAGCAGGTAAAGAATCTGCCTGCAACGCAGGAGACACAAGACTGGTGGGTTCAATCCCTGGGGTCAGGAAGATCCCCTGGAGAGAGAAATGGCAACCTACCCTAGTATTCCTGCAGGGATAATCCCACAGACAGAGCAGCCTGGCAGGCTGTAGTCCACAGGGTTGCAAAAAGTCGGACATGACTGAGCATGCATGCATTCTATGAAATAAGTGATATTTTTTAGTATAAATTACCTATATTTCTTTATAGTAATCATACTATTTTATATAATAGCAACTGTTCTATATAAAGTAAATAAAACCACCACATTAGAAATAATTTAAAACATTTCTCTAGAAGAGATACCATCAAGAAGTTTACTAAGTAAGCAGAAAAGTAAATAAATTCTTACATATGTTGCTGATGTAATTTTGCAATTTCTTTTTCAAAATCTTGAGGTTGATTAGGAATGAAAGAATAATCTGAGAGGTAGCCTGACAAGTTTTCTGATTGATTGTAGTCTCCAAGTTCAGCTAATAAATGGAAAAAATATTAACACTTTATAAACAAATATTCAAGTTTTATAGCCAAATCAACAATGTCATGAATTCCATTATATTTCTGCAAGTAAAATGTTTCTACTGTTACCATTTAAGCAAGTTATAATGACACATTTAACATTTTTCTAGGTCTTAAACAACTTCAGAAAAAGTCTTTCCAGGAACCAAAGTAATTGCTAATTGGATGTTTTATTATGTTTTCTGTGCAGTCACTTTTTTCTGTATGGTAACATATGTCTGAATAACTCATACATTAAAGGTAATGCTCTATCAACAGAAACCATGCAATCATATGCTATTTGGCCAAAAATTGGGCTGTTACTTACACTGAACAGCAAATGAAGCCAAAAGAGCAGCAGTATTATAAGGACAGGGCAATCTAATAAAATAAAACAGAAAATAACCCAAGGTTAAACACAATAATTTTAAAAGCACTATAATTTAAATTATATTATTCACACTTGAAGTTTCCAGGTGATTTACATGTTTAACTATTAAGTAATAAACTTATCTGATGAAAGGAATTCATGCTACATAGAGTTATCTTTCAGTAGATAATCTGTTTGCAATATCACAAACTACTAAATGCAGAATTAAAAGTATTTTTAAAGCCTATTACTAAAAATTTTAAATAGCCCACCTTCCAGTAAGAATGTCTTGTTTGATTTGCAAAAAATACTGGTACCTTGGGAAAAAAAAGAAAATTAGTATTTATTGGAATTACAAAATTTAGAGTTTTAAAAACTGTATATTTACATTAACAAATAAAACTGAAATATTTGCTTTTATAAGGAACATATTAGCACATGTAAAGATATTTTAAAATAAACTTTCATAAATTCATTAATCCAAATATTTAGAATTTTTTGATAAATGAAATTTTATACTTTAAATATTTTGCTTCCTAGCTTCTATTATAAAACTTTCATGATTTTAAGAATTACATGACTAAAGAAGATGAGGGAGAAATACTCTGAAGATTGGTGTTTGCCAAAAGTAGAACTGGGAAGCACAGGAAATGTAAGTCAGAGACACACAGAACTGACAGTAGCAACACACTAGCGATCAATTGAAGAAAGTCACTCTTTCTGCTGAGCCAGGAGGCCAGCTCAACATAGTGAGCCTATGTTGCTCACTACAGCATCAGGCAACAAGAAGTTGCTAAGTGTAGAAAAGCACTTTTCCATCTTCATTTGAGTTAAAGAAAGCTCTTTTTGATCGGGGAGAAAAAGTTCCCTTCCTTACTATTGCTCTACTATTAAAATTGCCAAGTAGCCAATTTTCTTTAAAACCAACAAAAATTTAAGTATCCTATACTAAGAATACCAAGGTTGCTCACAAGATGGCCTTGCCCTTCTGTCCCTGCTGGTGGGTACAGTCATCCCCTCATTGGGTTTATCGGTGCCTGGGTAAAGGCACCTGTGCTGTATCATGTGGGCAGAAGATAAAATAGTGTGGCTTTTAATGTTTAAACAGAGAATTAAGACTTTCATTTCACCCCACTAAAAAAAGTACACCACAAGACTCAAAATTATTTAAAATTTTAGTTGTTTGGCTATTCCAGTTATTAAAGAGTTCCATGACAATCAAATTACCAAAGAATGTAATTAAGATTTTCAGAGAATCAGATATAAAACAGCTGATACAAATATCCTGGCTTCATATATTAATGAAGTACATAAACTCCTTGTGAGGCTTAATACATAGTATTACAATATCACCCATGTACTCAACCCAAGACAACATATTTCTATCTGGTTTACTTGATTTCATAATTAAAAGTTAAAGATTTCTGGTGGGAAAGTCTTATAGTTAAGACTGAAATGTGTATGTCCTTGATATAATACTGTAAATCCTATACAAATAACATCTATGCTTCCTGAATTTGATTTACACACTGAACAGTAAGAACTGATGGAGTGGAAACCAGAATTAAAGTCCTAAGCTAAATCAGCCTATGATCTTTGGCAAATTACTTAAAATTTGGTGGAGCCTTAGTTTCTCTATTTGTAAAAAGGAAGTAATATCACTTGCCTAGTATATGTATCCAAGGGGCCCTAAATATGGTGATAAAAGTCCAATTTTTAAAGACAATTAAAGATCTTTAAGATAGATTAATAATGACTGACCTAAACGCAGAGATGATCTGTTTAAGTTGTAAAAATAATATAATAACATATTATGCACTAAACACCTACTATGTACTGAATATATTAAGCACTAAAAAGGTATGAAAGAAATGTCATTTGTATCGTAATGCTGCTGCTGCTGCTAAGTCACTTCAGTCGTGTCCGACTCTGTGCAACCCCTGAGACGGCAGCCTACCAGGCTTCCCTGTCCCTGGGATTCTCCAGGCAAGAACACTGGAGTGGGTTGCCATTTCCTTCTCCAATGCATGAAAGTGAAAAGTGAAAGTGAAGTCGCTCAGTCCTGTCCAACTCTTCGTGACCCCATGGACTACAACCTACCAGGCTCCTCCGCCCATGAGATTTTCCAGGCAAGAGCACTGGAGTGGGTTGCCATTGCCTTCTCCACTGTATTGTAATGACTCCTAAGAAAATGCCAACTCTAGTTATGCCAGCACCTGTTAATACAAATGACATTTAACCTGATGAAAGGTCTATAACTCCTATTTTTTTTCCTTTTTTTAACCACTAATCCAAAAAAGAATCTCAAGGCAAGGAGGCACAGCAGTAGACTTCCTTTTTGTGGGGCTTAAACCAGTCCTTAAAACTGAGCAACTGTGGCTAAGGGTGTCCTACCCTACTCATGACCATAACAAGAAGGCTACCCAAGCACTAAAGTTTTAAAGGAGTCTTTTTTTTAAACCCTGGCTGCATATTATTAATAGAACCACCTGGAAGCCAGGTCTCATCTGATACCTATTAAATCAGAATATCTAGGGGTCTGGCCATGGTATCAGCATGTTTTAAAGCTCCCCTATGGTGATTCTAACTTGTAAACAGGGTAGAAAATCCTTGATGTATAAATGGTAATAAAATTAAAATTTGCCATTTACTCATTTTACCAAAAAGCACCAGTTACAAGATTCCAGGACATTACATTATAAAGGATTTTTACAATGATGCATTATTTCTAGGGAAAACATATTTTAGACTATTGATAGACTTTAGCACAATTCCACTACTACTACCAAACATGATTTTACTTTATTCTACTTCATGAAGATAGTCTGACTTTAATTATCAGTGAAACATTTATTCCCTGGTTATGTTTCAACACAGGCTATAAAAGTACCAACACATCAAGCTTATTAAGAAATTTAAAGACAATGTTTTGAGTGAAGTAAATTATGAATATAGCTACAATTGACAACATTTTAATTGCTTATGCTAACAAAGTTTTCATAAACATTAAACACATTAGAAATCCAATTAAAAATTACTGGTCTTTTATTTTTCATATACATTTAAAAACTAGTTACATAAATACATATTATGGAATACTTGGTTATTTGATTTCAAGTTCCATGTACCAGTAAAAAATGCATTTTAAAATGCTTTATAATTCCCAATTTTCAGTAATTCAGAGCAGTTTCCTTGAAGTTCATCCAAAATTTGGGAAAGTTTTATTATACTGAGAACTATTTATTAAGACAAAAGATCCTATTATTTTAATTATTTAACAACAAAAACTGACTGATTAAGAGTTACAATATTAAACTAAGGCTTTCATATGATACAACTTTGCCTTTCAAGATAAATTATGTTGGACATTATTAGTGTCAAAGGTTAGGACTACCTAATCCTGGACCTATATTCTTGAGTTGTTATAAAAATTGTAACACCCTGCCCCACAACAAACACATAGCAAAGGACTCTCAACAGTGCTTTGTTTCTCCACTTTACCAAAGTATTCTAAAGGATAATGAAAACATTAGCATCTAACAGCCTGCCTACAGATAGCTTTAGGTGTGTGTGCGTGCTAAATTGCTTCAGTGTTTTCAGACTAACTGCAACATCATGGACTGTAGCCCAGCAGACTCCTCTGTCCATGGGATTCAGATATTTAATTTGTCACCTATCTTTTAGAGTAATTCTGAATACAGTCAATGACCTATATTTTTATATCATATGGAAGGTATAATACACTAATTTTTAATTCTGTCTTTAAAAACAAAAACTACTGTCTTCAAACAATATGTAACATTATCATTCAAGTTATTTTAATAATGACAGTTACCACACTGCGATTATTCCCCATGATTTCTACCTTAAACAGTTCACCTAACATTTATGTGATATCAAAATGCTTATCTGGGTCATTCTTGTGTATATTATGTCAAGTACAAGGGACAACAGGATTAATTGTAAATGAAGATCAAACTTAAAATGGCCAGTGATGTGGAGATTTTCAGCCTGAATGTGCTAGTGAACTCTCTGCCAGCATGCTCTACAAAGATACCTGCTGACCATCACTCCTACACACAATGGTTATACATTTAATAAAGTCTATGCTCTCTTCAATGGATGTAAAATACAGAATATGCTTTCACAAGTGGGAACAAAAACTAGATAACTGTCACTATGCAGAATCCCTGGAACACAACTGCAGCATCATCTAATTACTATAATTAGTGACAGCAGTGCTTCTGAACCATCTTTCACAAAGTCAGTATTTACATGGTTCAGGAAGCTGCTTACGGCTGGATGAGCTGGCCCTAGGGCTACAACCTCCTAAATCTCTCCCAGCCATCTAAAAGTGGAAGAAGAAATTTGTCTTAAAACATCCACAACCTATTCTGTGTGCTGGCAGGGAAGCTCAGGACTATGTCATGGTCATCTATTTTTGCCTAATTTCAAAATTTTGTAAGAGTTTTGACAATATTTTCAAGTAAAAATATGCTCCATAAACCCACCTTGTATATTCTTCTTGTAACTTGTTGGGGTCACTTACAAAAAATTTGACTCTAAAGTTCAAACTGTAAGGAGATCCTCCTAGAATTAATAAAAGCAGTTCTAATTAATCAGATTATATTAATCCTTTATCTTTATAAAGTATATTTGTATAACATCAAGTAAATATGTTTGCTCACTCTTTAGCTGCTTCCTTATTGGTTTGTTTGGATCCAGCCACCTCTGAAAAATAAATAAATAAGACTGATTTGTTTTTTCCTTGAGGAACTAATATATCAATTCTTGCAAATCTATTCCATTTGAAGATTAATGCTAAAAATTGCATTTTTTGAAAAGGCCTACTAGGTGAGGGGGAAAAAAATCACTAAATTACAAACATATCAAATGTAACAAAATTCTACAAAAAAGTACTGAATATATTTGTGATTTAAGATTTTGATTTAAATTTCTCATTAAGTTATACAGTGTGTAATAATCTCTATTCCAAAAGTAAAAATGTTTCATCACTACAATATGAATTGATTCTGTTAAGTATTAACAGCCTATCAATTTTTAAAAGTTCTCTTTATCTCTCATAAAAATACGCTTGGCTTTATGCTCTCATTCAGACAAAATTTACACATCATGGAAATCTACTCTTATGAAAAAAATTTAACTCTTTCTCTATTCCTCAAAAAAGAAAATAAAATACTCCCCCTAAAAACATCCCACACTAATTTTTTTAAGAGACATCGTTTAGAGAAAGACTGCTTTTTTGTATATGAAAATTTCAAGTAGTCTAAACACTTCTGGATGCCACTTAAGCTCTATTTCAGGAAAACTATAAATTCAGAAAACATTTCAACAGCCAATGTTTCAGTTAAAAAATCAAACAACCCAAAACGAGGTCATAGATATGGCAGTATTTTCAAAGCACTAGAAAAATACAAGCTTATATATTGTTACTTATAAAATATCCTGCTACCACCCACAGTTGACCCAACAAAGTGCACACAACAAGTGGCTGAAAGTAATCCACGAGTCTTTTCTTTCCACTGTCCATGACATCCAACACATCAAATCCAACTAATTCTACCTCTAAATCATGCCTAGAATTTAACAATTCTTCTCCACCTACTCTGCTACCATCCTTTAGCCTCTTAATAACCGTAGTCTGTATCTTCTCTTCCTCTCATCCTTCATCCTCCAGAAGCTAGTCCTATTTTTTTTTTTTTTCTTTTTGGGTCTTAGTTGTGGCTCTTGGGATCTTTGACCTTTGTTGTGGCATGCAAACTCTTAGTTGCAGCACATGGATCTAATTTACCAAGGATTGAACCCAGGTCTCCTGCTTTGGGAGCTTAGCCATTAGATCACCAGAGAAGTCCCTAGCATAGTCTTTTAAAAGTGTCACTCCTTTGCTTGGTATCTCTTGATAATTTCTTAATGTAAGATCCAAAGGCCTTACTATAGCTTACATGGTCTCTCCTTACCTCTTCTTTTTTTGTTTCTTTAATGTTTTATTTGCCTCAGTTAATTTAAAAAATGTATATTTTAAAGAGGCAATTCTAGACTCCTGATAAGTTTTAGAAGCCTTACAATACCAATCAAAATAGGTGTCTAGTTCAGATTTGACAATTCCAGATCTGTGGCTATCAAATTTTTTTTTACATATCCACATGTCTACTCTCTTTTAGATACTTTTCCCAAATAAGCCAATACAGAGTATTGAGTAGAGTTCCCCTGCTATACAGGAGGGGAACTAATTAATAAGTAATACTGTAGTGTGTATGTCAGTCCCAATCTCCCAATTTATCTCCCTTCCTCCCCTGCCCTGTAACTTGTTTTCTACATCTGTGACTCTATTTCTGTTTTGTAGATGAGTTCCTTTGTATCCTTTTTTTAGATTCCATATTTAAATGATATTTGTCTCCTTAACTTCTTCCACTGCAGTTTTCCTAGCTTCAGTCATAATGGCCTCCTTTTTGTTTCTCCAAGATGCCTCAATTCCATGCATCCTTATGCAAAGAATGTCCTTTCGCAGCTTTTACCATGGTTGACGTCTTTTGTTATCTGTCTCAACTTAAATTTCACTTCATTAGAAAGGCCTTCATTGACCGCCCTATCAAAAATATGTCACAAAGCTCCTATCTACTTAGTTATTTTCCTTCTGGTAAGGAACATTAAATTCCTTTGTAACATGTTAATTGCAATGTGTTTGTTTTACTTTTTATTGCCTATCTCCTCTTGTAGATTATGAATTCCTTAAGGTAAGGAATAATATCTGATTTATTCAAAGCTGAAGGGTGAGTACCCAGCACAAAATATAGCATATAACATCTACTAAAATTATCTGCTGAAGGGCTAACTAACCCTGTTGAATGACTCAGCAGTTTCTATTTCTGTGCCAATATCAGATGGTTTTACCCCTACTTAACACATCTGTTAATCCTAGGTATCCACCCATTTATCCACAGTCTCATCCATGTATTTATTAATCTAGTGATTTTTTTTCCTGCATATTTTCTAGAAAAAAAGCGTAAATTATATTTATTTTATTGTCTGTCTAAAATCAAAATTTGGGACCATTTAATTCCCCATAGCCTGCCTTCCTCACTTAGTTTCCCTTCAAAACATTCTGATATCACAGATCCACACGTTTAAATATACAAGATATGTGAGGCTGGCACAGCTTAGAGAAGTATACTAATAAGCACTGGGAAATGTCACAGATTTCCTCAGTGATGGCAATTAGACAGGAGGTATACTCTTGACTTAAACCATGAAGATGGCGCAAGATGAACTTGAGGGTGATGGGGTCAACTTCACTCACTCCATCCTAAAAATTCAGTTCAGATTCTAACTAGCAATTTTTAGTGAAATCTTCATAACATTCTTCTTCATCCTGAACATGCTATTTCTTCATTTACTCATGTCGTCTATTATCTCTTCCTGTTAAGTTTTATGGTTTTCTTCCTATAAGTTTTGATACCTCTAATATCAAAAGTTTATTCATAGATATTTAATGGATTTGGGTTTTCAAAAGAAAATCTATTTAATTTGCTATTTTGTTGGATTATGTTCCTTAATCAGTACATAGAAAGTGATCGACATTCGTTTGTTCAGTTTTAAGTCCTACTAGTTGTAAAAAGTTTTCCAAATGATTCATTTGAACTCTCAAGGCAGATTAATCATATTGCTAAGAAGATATGAGTTCTCTGTACCTTCATGCCAAACATACAAATATATTTATTCCACAAAGAACAGTACACACTGCCTGAGGGGTTAAGAGCCTAGACGTTTCAAATAGTTTCTCAGTGAACTGTTTGACAAACTGTACTGCATCACCCTGAAAACTCTCCCACCTCCACCATATTTCTCTTCTACATTCTCTTTTTGATTCCCTCTATTTGATTCTTCCACTAATCCTTGTAAGCACAGAATCTAAGAAGTCCTTAAAATTTCTTGTCTGCTCATGGCACTAATTTTTATTCTGTGTGTATGTACAATATTTGACATCAGAAAGTAACCAAAATCAGGCAGAAGAAACAGTACCCCAGTTTAATCCTGAAAAACAGAAAAACTGCAATGGCTGAGATTTATACATTTGCAGTTTTTTCCCTGAGGGCAACCTCAAATCCAGCACAAGGTAGGGGACAGTCTCACTAACTTGAGGTGTCAATGGACAGAGTTCAGGCAGAGGAAATCCTTGAGGAGGAAATCCTGATAGACAGGAAGCAGTAGAAGGGTTTACCTCAAGTCTAGATATAAAAGCCATCACAACTCTGGTTGACAGTTCAGCTTTTGCATGCACAGGAATCCCAAAACCCCAGGAAAAAGAAGCAGTTGGAAATATAAGGAAATGATATTCACTTCTAATAACTGAGATAACCGTTCACCCAAAGGGAAGTAGAATATGGATGTGGGTCCAGCCAGACGGTACTCATTCTCCATCCACAGTCCAAGTCATGCAGGGCCTCACTACCGACCTCCTTCTACGACGCTGAGAAGTTCCCTGTGTCCTTTTGCAATCAGCCCCTCAACCCCTCAGGCAATCACTGATCTGCTTTCAGTCACTATGGACAAGTTTTGCTTGCTCTACAATTTACTATGAATAGAATAATCAAGTATATACCATATAATATTCCACTATGTAAAAACATAATTATTTTTCATCCATTAACTTACTGATAGATGCTAAAGTTAATTCAGGAATGAGCTATTATGAATAAAGCTACTATGATTATTTGTATACAAAGTTTCACAGAATGTGTTTTCATTTTCTCCTGGATAAATACCCCAAAGTAAGATTGCTTGGAGATATGTATTAAACCTATGTTCAAGTTTATAAGAAACTGCCAAACTATACTTTCCGAAGTGGGTGTATCCTTTTAAAGTCCTACCAGCAATTCTTAACAGTGGCTCCACATCCTAGCCAAAACCTGGTACTGTGAGACTCTCATCTTTTAACTATTGCAATGGATGTGCATGACATATCATTGTGCTTTTATAGTTACCTGATGCACCTGTGCTTAGTATATGTCCTATATCACAGCGGTAATGTTCCTTTTCCAAGTTTGCTGATAGTTTTCATTATGAATGGATGTTGGATTTTATCCTATGTAAATTATGCCCTTGGGCTTCCCTTGTAGCTCAGGTGATAAAGAATCTGCCTGCAATGCAGGAGACCTGGGTTCAATCCCTGGGTTGGGAATATCCCCTGGAGAAGGAAATGGCAACCCACTCCAGTACTCTTGCCTGGAGAATCCCTTGGCCAGAGGAGCCTGGCAGGCTGCACAGTCCATGGAGTTGCAACAGTCGGACACAACTTAGCCACTAAACTATTCGATTATGTCTTTTTTTTTTAATTAAATTTTATTTTGCTTAACTTTACAATATTGTATTGCTTTAATTATACTGTTTTTTTAAAAAACAAACCCAGCAGCTAAAAGCATACTTAATGGTGAGACACTGAGTACTTTCCTCTGACAGAGAACAGGCGAGGCAGTTTGTTCCCTTCACCTCTATTCATCAGTATCCTCACAGTCTCAGCTTTCATGTAACAAAAAATGAAAAAATAATGGGCAAAAAAAAAAAAGAATAAAGACTGGGAAGGAAGAAGTAAAACTGTTGCTATTCACATATGACATGATTTACACAGAAAATTCTAAGGAATCAATGAAGAAAAAGATACCAGAAGTAATCAGTCAATTTAGGAAGGCCTTAAGATACCAGGTTGATACAGAATCAAGTGTATATCCTGGTTTCTTTCTTGAATACAGAGTTGGTTAAAAATGTTTAAATAAATGTAACTGACCATATGTTTACATGACAATCTCTGTAGAAAATTCTAGGGAATTTACAAACAGTGACTAGAATTAGTGAGTTTAGGAAGGTTGCACAATAAAAAATAAACCATTTCAATAAATAGTTGGTAACTGAAAAAGAAAAATCAATAATACCATTTGGATGGTTCTTCTATCTACTTGCTGAAGACAGAATTTGAGACATCAAACTCTCTGAATTTACTCTTTCCCTCATGAACCCTTCTGACTTTATCTCCTAAATACCTTGAGCACTTACCCATCCATCACAACAGCCAATCTAGTAACTTCATTAGTGTAACAATCTCCCAACAGTCTGTAGTTGTCAGCTTTACTTGCCATTGGCTATACTGCAACCAGAGTGATATGTCTAAAATACAAGTTTCATGATACTTGTGTAAATAAATCCTTAAGCCAGTATAACCGTACCTCACATCAAAAGCACTTGATGATCTATTGTACTCTACTCATATCTCATCTTTGACCCATCTTCTCTTCTGGTTCTATAGTCCAGCCATAGGCGTTAAGATTTTTCTCAGTTCCTCAAATGCAACAATCCTCTCTATTCACTGTGGAACTCTGTATATGCTACTGATTCTCTCTAAAATACTTCTCTGCACCCCACATCCCTCTGCCATTCCCTCAGCAAATGAAACCGGGAGAGAACAAAAAAAAAGATCTACCATTTGGCAGACTACTGAAGAGGATTATACAAAAGGTAGTAAGAGTTGAATGGAGGTACACAGTAGAAACAGATGGAACTTGAGAGAAATACTATAAGAACATGACAGAAAATAAAAGCATTTCACCAATCATGTCGTACCAAAATGCAGTGGGTCAAAATAAATCGTCCTCCATGTGACTGCTGTATTTCCTCAAACTGGATAAAATAATTCAAGAATACTGAGTTATGGTAAAATTAACTCAAATAGTAGACTACATTATTTTCTATGAGTCATTTCTTACTTAATTAACAGCCCACTGGGTTAGAGCAGTGGTTTTCAAAATGTGGTCCCTTGAACTAGCAGCACTAGCATTATAGCTGAATTTGTTTGAAGTGTGAATTACTGAGCTCAACCCCAGACTTTTTGAATCAGAAATTCTAAGCATAGGGTCCAGAAATCCTGAACTGTGAAAAGCCTTCAGGTGTTTCTGATATAGGTTCAAATTTCAAAGTCACAAGGTTAGGGGATATGGAAATAGTGAATTATAGAGCCTTTCAGTGAGACAAAGAGTGGACTAAATTGATTATTCTTAACTCATTCTTTCTTCAGTTTTATCCTTCTGATGATACAAATAGTAGTAAACCAGTAAAATATCATAACCATAACAAAACTATCATCAGAAGGATAAAACTGAAGAAAGAATGAGTTAAGAATAATCAATTTAGTCCACTCTTTGTCTCACTGAAAGGCTCTATAATTCACTCTGGGGGGAAAAAAAAGTAAATATACTACCCTTGATGCACACAATATAAGGCTCAAGGCTCTACTGAAATCATGCTGATAAAGGCCACCAAGGTACATCACCATTAAGTGTGTATGAAATTAAAGAAATCATGGATAATGAATTATAGCCATTTATTCATTATTTTGCCCTCTCATTCAATACATATTTACTGAACAAAATTACTATATAAGACATTATGCTGACAGCTAAAGCTGTGATAAGTAGGTTTTAAATGAAAGCAGAAGAAATTTCAAAATTCAAAGCCTTTAAGTAATTTTGCTGCACTGGAACTCGTTGCCAGGGAAGATTCTAAAGCAAAGGATAGTCAATTATGATTCTGTATTTCCACATGTAACTCTAAAATCAAATGCTGAGTGCTTTTTTAGTTTATCAGTTAAATTGATATCAGTAGCTATGTGCCTAGACAATATTAATTCTGATCCCCTAAAGTGAGTATATAGTGTGTATATATGTGTCTGTATATATATATACACACACACAACATACATTTATACACATACATGTATAAATAACATATATAAGCTTTAAGATAAAAAAAAAACTGTTAACTAATAAGAATTAACAACAATTCATTTTTTAGGAATATTACCAAATTCCTTTTGATCACTGCTGGTAATTTTATGGCATGATCACCCCCTCTCCTCAGTATGTTCATTTTTATAAGTCCTGTGTATCTATATCATTATCTCTTGGGAAGCAATACTTTTCAGTAGAGAAATAAAGGCTTTGGAGTCAGATAAATATGACTTCAAATCCTTTATCAGCTACTTAATTATCTGTGTAACTAAACAAGTTTCGTAAGCCTCAGTTTTTCATCTTCAAGAAAATTTTAATCACAGTTTCATAAGATTATTGTGAGAATTTGGTTTACTAACAAGTCCACAATAGATGTTTCATAAATGTTACGCCCTTACTCCTTCTCTTTTTAAAAATGGCATTTTTCTCCTTCAGTCCGTTAATTATCCTTAAAGCCTTGATACACTTCATACTGACAATCAGAAATGGGACAATAATGAGATTTGTGCTCTAAATGCTCCTCCTCAGACATGTTTTCCCATTACACGGATTCTTCTGAATATTTAAATACTGAAGTTGTAGTGCTGTGAAAAGACCTGCAGGGGGAGTTAGGAGATTCAAGTCTAATTTCATTAATACCAGCATATAGCTTGGGCTTTAGGGCTTCCCTTGTGGCTCAGACAATAAAGAATCTGCCTGAAATCTAAGAGACCCAGGTTCAATCCCTGTGTGGGGAAGATCCGCTGGAAAAGGAAATGGCAACCCACTCCAGTAATCTGACTGGAAAATCCCATGGAGAGAGGAGCCTGGTGGGCTACAGTCCATGGGCTCGCAAAAAGTCAGACACGACTGAGCGACTAACATTCTTTTTCAGCTTGGGCTTTATCACTTTTATGTCCTTGGATTGGAGTATTTCTCATGAAAATTAAAGGTGGTAGACACAATAATTTGTTCTCTTCTTTGAAACCGTATGATTCTAAGCTGGGGGGTAGGGGGTAGGGGGTCCGCAGGGAGTGGTAGAATTCTTTTGGATCATCAGCAACTGGCCCCTGGGAATGTATCTTATTTCAGAAGGAATGTTCAAGATAGAAAAGTAAAACAAATTAAGAAAAAGTGTGTGTGTTAATGCTCAGTCATGTCTGACTCTTTGCGACCCCATGGACTGTAGCCCACCAGGCTCCTCTGTCCATGGAATTCTTCAGGCAAGAATACTGGAGTGGGTTGCCATTCCCTTCTCCAGAGGATTTTCCCAATCCAGGGATCGAAACCAAGTCTCCTGCATTGCAGGCAGATTCTTTACAACTAAGCCACCAAAAAGTAGGAGACAGCAAAAAGACCAACCTAGCTCAAAATATCTCTGCTTCCTCACATTCATCCTGCTGTTATTCTTTTACAATAGAAATGTCTTGTGTATAAATTTATGTGACAGAATTTTAACTTCCTGTAATACATGTGGTCTCACATACAAGTCCTTCTGGAACACTTTCTTAGTGACCATGGTGGTTAAGTATTGATAGTTTATCTCTTTCTCCTCTGTTTACTAATCACTTCTTCAATCTATCTGAAGACAGGCTTTTATTTAGAAAGTCTGACGTATGAGTGTAAGATCAAGTAAGAATTATCTATTTTTTTAAGTCTCAATATTGCACACTGTAGTAGATACCTTTCAGGTGTTTGCCTGGTTAATAATTTATCTTTCAGTGAAAGGTGGCATTACTGTCATTTCTCCTTACTTCTATTATCACATGCATTTATTTATTAAGAAATAACATGGTTTCTTCCAGGCCCTTGGAGCAGACCAAGTCATCTGCTGAAGTCAAGAAAGTATGAGAAAAGTTTGTTTTTCTCATACTTTTCTCATTTCAGTTCAGTACAAAACGATTTATATCCACTGAGACTAATTGGATCTTGCTTTATTTCATCCACATTATCTTCAAGTTTTTCACACAAAATCAGTAAGCAAAGCCAAGAAAAAGTAATATTTAACATTTCATATTTACTTCCCACTAACCATTCATTCAGACACCCAGGACCTAACCATGAGAGCAAATGAGAACAAGAGATAGAAAGAAACTCTACTTTTCTCACAAGAGTTATTCATATTTTCCATAGTCCTTCTATTAGTAAGGCCTTACAAACTGATTTCTAAAGCTCTGATTTAGAGAACCATTTCTTCAGCCACCCCTGTATACAAAACATTTCCTTCTAGTCATTCTCCTTTACTAATGAAAAGGATATCATATTCTTTTGTGAAAAACCCCCACTGTATAACCATATAAATTTACAAAGAATTCACTATTTCTGTTATTCATCACATGGTATCTTCTATTTCTATCATGTGATCTTTCTAATAAAAAGAATCATTACTGCACTTACTAAGGAATTAGTTAATAATGTAAGGAACTTAATGCCGAAGAATTGTAGACCTCTGAAATTTAACTTCTGTCATTTGGAAGCATCTCCTGTGAATCTTTGTACTTGGAAAATTTACAGTTAACATATTAAGAATTCTGGTGAGAAATAGCTTGCCATGAATGCCACAAAAAACTAATTTCCTCTTAATACAGCCTGATTTATGAAAGACTCAAGATACATTAATATTTTAAAAGTATTTACTTCAAAATTTTAATGTTAACATTATAATTTTATGCCCAATATTTCTCTCAAAGAAGTATGAATTAGGTTTGCCATTCAGTTGTCTAAGACATATAGAGAAAGAAACAGGCGTTTGATTAGTAGACTGACTTATGATTATGAAAGCCAAGGAAATAACCTAACAGATTAAAACATAAGAAACTGAAGTTCGAGGCTAAAGAATTACCTCTAATCATTCAAATTAAAATTTTTTTAAAAACTCAAAAAATCAGTGAACAATGTAAATCAGAAAGGATCTAGTATAAAGACAGAAAAATTGCAATGACAATGAAAGACAACAGCTTAAACTTACTGGGTTATCTGTGGAATCGTCAGTCAACTGCAAACCAAAATAGTCACGCTCAGTCAAATCAAGATGTTTGAAGACTATATCCAACAGAACTTGCCCCTGATCATGTTTCTGGAAGAAAAACAAAAAGGAAATCAAACTCACAGGCTATATACTTACAGATTGTTAAAACTCTTGGACTCTTCTCTCACAATAAGTTTGCAACTGTTTTCATGCCAATGACTTGGTTGAGCATAAGGACTCCACACATCATACAGTAATATAAAAAGTCTGACTCCGGACAAATTGGTTCAAAGAGTATATAATTAAAATGAAGATATTAGGAGAACTTTGCAAATGTCTTCTGCTTTCAGGTTATTCAGTTCAGTTGCTCAGTTGTGTCCGACTCTTTGCAACCCCATGGACTGCAGCATGCCAGGCTTCCCTGTCCATCACCAACTACTGTAGCATACTCAAACTCATGTCCATCGCGTCAGTGAGGCCATCCAACGATCTCATCTTCTGTCGTCCCCTTCTCCTCCTGCCTTCAATCTTTCCCAGCATCAAGTTCTTTTCAAATGAGTCAGCTCTTCACATCAGGTGGCCAAAGTATTGGAGTTTCAACTTCAGCATCACTCCTTCCAATAAACACCCAGGACTGATTTCCTTTAAGACTGACTGGTTGGATCGCCTTGCAGTCCAAGGGACTCTCAAGAGTCTTCTCCAACACCACAGTTCAAAAGCATCAATTCTTTGGTGCTCAGCTTTCTGTATAGTCCAGCTCTCATATCCATACATGACTACTGGAAACACTATAACTTTGACTAGATGGACCTTTGTTGGCAAAGTAATGTCTCTACTTTTTAATATGCTATCTAGGTTGTTCACAGCTTTTCTTTCAAGGAGCAAGCATCTTTTAATTTCGTGTCTGCAGTCACCATCTACAGTGATTTTGGAGTCGAAGAAAATAAAGTCTCTCACAGTTTCCATCATTTCCCCATCTATTTGCCATGAAGTGATGGGACTGGATGCCATGATCTTAGTTTTCTGAATGTTGAGTTTTAAGCCAACTTTTTCACTCTCCTCTTTCACTTTCATCAAGAGGCTCTTTAGTTCTTCTTCACTTCCTGCCATAAGGGTGGTATCATTTGCATATCTGAGGTTATTGACATTTCTCCCAGCAATCTTGATTCCAGCTTGTACTTCATCCAGCCTGGCATTTTGCATGATGTACTCTGCATGGAAGTTAAATAAGCGGGGTGACAATATGCAGCCTTAATGTACTCCTTTCCCGATATGGAACCAATCTGTTGTTCCATGTCCAGTTCTAACTGCTGCTTCTTGACCTGTTGCTACATTAACTCCTGTATTTAATCCATGTCTTATTGTCTTAGTCTTACCTTTAAATTATGACAGGAAAGTAACATGTATGACTAAATACAATTTAAAATTTACATGTACAGAATAAATAATGTCACAAAAAGGGAAATAAAAACAGAGAAACTGATTTGTAGCAAACTGATACTATTCTAAGTATACAAGTACACAGGAAAATTTAGAAAAATATCTCATTTTAACCTCACACCAATTTTATCATGTAGGCATTACTAGTGTTGTAGTAATGTAATAGTTAATTCCAACTTTCCAAAGTCCCATAGCTACTAAGCTGTGGAACAAACAGAATGATAACTCTCTAAAGAAAAGTGTAACTAATCAATAAAACATGGAGAAACTACTAACACGTTAGGCAATAAAAGAATCAAAGTGGAAAACCATAATGACATATTATGAGCAAAGCGAAAAGTGAAAGTCACTCAGTCGTGTCCGACTCTTTGTGACCCCATGGACTATACAGTCCATGGAATTCTCCAGGCCAGAATATTGGAGTGGGTAGCCCTTTTCATTCTCCAGGGGATTTTCCCAACCCAGGGATCAAGCCCAGGTTTCCCACAATCAACCAAAAAGTAAAATACAAGGAGCAAGGTAAAAGTCACTTGATGCTGTTAACCTTGTAGACAGGTATATCTGTCCAGAAAGCACTTTGGAAACATTAGCAAAAGCAACAGCAGACGAGAAGGGTCATCAAGCGCCAGGTTTCTCTCCATCTCTCTAATCTGCGTTCCTGATGTTGCATTTATAGGCTGTAAGTAAGATGGCCAGAGCAATTTCAAAATTAAAACCCACAGGTAATGTTCAAAAGGAGAACCTTCCTTGTAAAGAGCTTCCCTTCCTGTTTCAGGGCCTCATATAGTTTCATCAATGGTAGGAAGCATGTGCTTCAAACAGTGCTTCACATTGAAGGACCCAACTGAATAAGTTGTGAACATTTTCCACATTAATACAACTCAGCTCCTTGACCCCTCTACCATTCTCACAAAACTGGCCCAGGATGGCAAGGGGAGCAGACAGTTCAGTTCAGTCGTTCAGTCATGTTCAACGCTTTATGACGCCAATGACTACAGCATGCCAGTTCATCACCAACTCTTGGAGCTTGCTCAAACTCATATCCATCGAGTCGGTGATGCCATCCAACCATCTCATCCTCTGTCGTCCCCTTCTCCTCCTGCCTTCAATCTTTCCCAAGATCAGGGGCTTTTCAAATAAGTCAGTTCTTCCCATCAGGTGCCCAAAGTATTGGAGCTTCAACATTAGTCCTTCCAATGAATATTCAGGACTGATTTCCTTTAAGATGGACTGGTTGGATCTCTTTGCAGTCCAAGAGACACTCAAGAGTCTTCTCCAACATCACAGTTCAAAAGCATCAATTCTTCGGTGCTCAGCTTTCTTTATGGTCCAACTCTCACATCCATACATGACTTCCAGAAAAGCCATACCTTTGACTAGATGAACCTTTGTCATCAGAATAATGTCTCTGTTTTTTAATATGATGTCAAAGTTGGTCATAGTTTTTCTTCCAAGGAGCAAGAGTCTTTTAATTTCATGTCTGCAGTCACCATCTGCAGTGATTTTAGAGCCCAAGAAAATAAAAGTCTCTAACAGTTTCCATTGTTTCCCCATCTATTTGTCATGAAATGATGGGACCAGATGCCATGATCTTTGTTTTTTGAATGTTGAGTTTTAAGCCAACATTTTCACTCTCCTCTTTCACTTGAATCAAGAGGCTCTTTAGTTCCTCTTTGCTGTCTGCCATAAGGGTGGTATCATCTGCATATCTAAAGTTATTGATATTTCTCCCTGCAATCTTGATTCCAGTTTGTGCTTCATCCAGCCCAGCATTTCACAAGATGTACTCTGCATGTAGTTAAATAAGCAGGATGACAATATACAGCCTTGACTTACTCCTTTCCCAATTTGGAAGCAGTTCATTGTTCCATGTCCGGTTCTAACTGTTACTTCTTGACCTGCATACAGATTTCTCAGAAGGCAGGTAACATGGTCAGGTATTCCCATCACTTGAAGAATTTTCCAGTTTGTTGTGATCCACACACTCAAAGGTTTTAGCACAGTCAATGAAGCAGATGTTTTTCTGGCATTCTCCTGCTTTTTCAATGATCCAACGGATGTTGACAATCTGATCTCTGGTTCCTCTGCCTTTTCTAAATCCAGCTTGAAAATGCAGAAGTTCCCAGTTCACATACTATTAAAGCCTGGCTTGGAGAATTTTGAGCATTACTTTGCTAGCATGTGAGATGAGTGCAATTGTGCAGTAGTTTGAGCATTCTTTGGCATTGCCTTTCTTTGGGATTGGAATGAAAACTGACCTTTGCCCGTCCTGTGGCCACTGCTGAGTTTTCCAAATTTGCTTGCAAATTGAGTGCAGCACTTACACAAAATCACCTTTTAGGATCTGAAATAGCTCAACTGGAATTCCATCACCTCCACTAGCTGTGTTCGTAGTGATGCTTTCAAAGGCCCACTTGACTTCACATTCTAGGATGTCTGGCTCTAGGTGAGTGATCACACCATCGTGATTAACTGGGTCATGAAGATGTTTTTTGTATAATTCTTCTGTGTATTCTTGCCATCCCTTAATATCTTCTACTTCTGTTAGGTCCATACCATTTCTGTCCTTTGTTGTGCTCATCTCTGCATGAAATGTTTCCTTGGTATCTCTAATTTTCCTGAAGCGATCTCTAGTGTTTCCCATTCTATTTTCCTTTACTTCTCTGCACTGATCAATTAGGAAGGCTTTCTAATCTCTCCTTGCTATTCTTCAAAACTCTGCATTTAGATAGATTTATCTTTCCTATTCTCCTTTGCCTTTCAGTTCTCTTCTTTTCTCAGCTATTTGTAAGGCCTCCTCAGACAACCATTTGGCTTTTTTGCATTTCTTCTTATTGGGGATGGTTTTGATCATGCCTCCTGTACAATGTCATGAATCTCCGCCCATAGTTCTTCAGTCTGTCTATCAGATCTAATATCTTGAATCTATTGGTCACTTCCACTGTATAATCACAAGGAATTTGGTTTAGGTCATACCTGAATGGCCTAGTGGTTTTCCCTATTTTCTTCAATTAAATTCTGAATTTTATAATAAGGAGTTCATGATCTGAGCCACAGTCAGTTCCTTGCCTTGTTTTTGCTGACTGTATAGTGCGTCTCCATCTTTGCTGCAAAGAATATAATCAGTCTGATTTCAGTATTGACTATCTGGTGATGTCCATGTGTAGCGTCAGCTCTTGTGTTGTTAGAAGAGGGTGCTTGCTATGACCAATGCATTCTCTTGGAAAAACTCTACTAGCCTTTCCCCTGCTTCATTTTGTATTCCAAAGCCAAACTTGCCTGTTACTCCAGGTATCTTTTGACTTCCTACTTTTGCATTCTAGCCCTCTATGATGAAGAAGACTTTTTTTTGGTGTTCTAGAAGGTCTTGTAGGTCTTCACAGACCGTTCAACTTCCACTTCTTCAGCATTAGTGGCTGGGGCATAGACTTGGATTACTGTGATACTGAATGGTTTGCCTTGGAAATAAGGAGAGATCATTCTGTCGTTTTGAGACTGCACCTAAGTACTGCATTTTGGACTCTCTCATTTATTATGAGGGCTACTCCATTTCTTTTAAGGGATTATGGCCCACAGGAGTAGATATAATGGTCATCTGAATTAAATTCACCCATTCCAGTCCATTTTAGTTCACTGATTCCTAAAATGTCAATGTTCACTCTTGCAATCTCCTGTTTGACCACTTCTAATTTACCTTGATTCATGGACCTAACATTCCAGGTTCCTATACAATATTGTTTTTTACAGCATCAGACTTTACTTCCATCATCAACCACATCCACAACTGGTTATTGGTTTTGCTTTGGCTCAGCCTCTTCATTCTTTCTGGAGCTCTTTCTCTACTCTTCTCCAGTAGCATATTTCACACCTGGGGAGTTCATTTTTCAGTGTCATATCTTTTTGCCTTTTCATACTCTTCATGAGATCTTAAATCAAGAATATCAAAGTGGTTTGCTATTCCCTTCTCCAGTGGACCATGTTTTGTCAGAACTCTTCACCATGACCCATCTGTCTCAGGTGACCCTACATGCCATGACTCATAGTTTCATTGAGTTAGACAAGGTTGTGATCTAAGTAAACAGTTTGCTTAGTTTTCTGTCATTGTGGTTAGTCTTTAAGACTAATTGAACATTACTGTTTTTAAAAAAGCTAATAAGGTGAGTCTAATGAGCTTGTCTAGAAAAAAGAGTATATGCATTTTTCCCACCTGAGTGAAATCAACAAACAACAACAACAAAAGATAAAAAATTTTTTTAACTCTGAAAGAAAAGAAGTAGCAAGCAGTAGGGCCAGGGAACTCCTTGTGTTTTCTTTCTGTTTCTTTTTACTGAAATAACATTCACACAATACAAAAGTAACCATTTATGAGTATGCACTTTTGGGAATTCCCTGATGGTTCTGTTATTTCAAATCTGCCTGATAAGGCAGGGGATACTGGAGGGACTGATGTTGAAACTGAAACTCCAGTACTTTGGCCACCTGATGTAAAGAGTGGACTCATTTGAAAAGACCCTGATGCTGGGAAAGATTGAGGGAAGGAGGAGAAGGGAATGAAAGAAGATGAGATGGTTGGGTGGCATCACTGACTCAAGGGACGTGGGTTTGGGTGAACTCCAGGAGTTGGTGATGGACAGGGAGGCCTGGCATGCTTTGGTTCATGGGGTCACAAAGAGTCAGACACGATTGAGCAACTGAACTGAACTGAACGGAACAGGTTCAATTTCTGGTCCACAAAGCTTCCAAATGCCATGGGACAACTAAGCCTACCAATGATAACTACTGAGCCCACAGGCTCTACAGCCTGTGCTATGCAATTAGAAAAGCAACCGCAATAACAAGCCTGTGCACTCAACGAAGAGTAGCCTCTGCTCACCACAACTAGAGAAAGCCTGCAAGCAGCAACAAAGACCCAGTGCTGCCAAAACTAAACAAACAAGTAAATAGTTCAGTTCAGTTCAGTCACTCAGTCGTGTCCGACTCTTTGCAACCCCATGAATCGCAGCACGCCAGGCCTCCCTGTCCATCACCAACTCTCAGAATTCACTCAAACTCACGTCCATCAAGTCGGTGATGCCATCCAGCCATCTCATCCTCTGTCGTCTCCTTCTCCTCTTGCCCCCAATCCCTCTCAGCATCAGAGTCTTTTTCAATGAGTCAACTCTTCACATAAGGTGGCCAAAGTACTGGAGTTTCAGCTTTAGCATCATTCCTTCCAGAGAATACTCAGGGCTGATCTCCTTTAGAATGGACTGGTTGGATCTCCTTGCAGTCCTAAGGATTCTCAAGAGTCTTCTTCAACACCACAGTTCAAAAGCATCAATTTTTCGGCACTCAGCTTTCTTTACAGTCCAACTCTCACATCCATACATGACTACTGGAAAAATCATAGCTTTGACTAGACGGACCTTTGTTGGCAAAGTAATGTCTCTGTTTTTCAATATGCTACCTAGGTTGGTCATAACTTTTCTTTCAAGGAGTAAGCGTCTTTTAATTTCATGGCTGCAGTCACCATCTGCAGTGATTTTGGAGCCCAAAAAGATAATGTCTGACACTGTTTCCCCATCTATTTCTCATGAAGTGATGGGACCAGATGCCATGATCTTCGTTTGCTGAATGTTGAGCTTTAAGCCAAGTTTTTCTCTCTCATCTTTCACTTTCATCAAGAGGCTTTTTAAATTACAAATACATAAAAGTGTGCAATTTGTTGCATTACTATATTCACAGTATTGTACAACCACCGTTTCTACCTAGTATCAAAACATTTCCATCAACACCAAAAGAATACCATATCCACTAAACAGTATCTCTTATCCTAGCCCTGGCAACCACTCATCTGCTTTCTGTCTCTATGGATTTACTTACTGTGAATATTTCATGTAAATGGAACTGAACAATATGTGACCTTTTTTATCTGGTTCCTTTCACTCAGCACTAATGTTTTCAAGGTTCCATGCTGTACTACGTAATCACATTTAAATCCTTCTTATGGTTAAATAATATCCCATTATATGGATACATAACTGTTTATCAGTCAGTGGACATTTGGATTGTTTCCACCTTCGGGTACTGGCATTATGTACAAGTATCTACAGTGGCAGATTTTATTTTTCTGGGCTCCAAAATCACTGCAATGGTGTCTGCAGCCATGAAATTAAAAGATATTTGCTCCTTGGAAGAGAAGTTATTACCAACCTACACAGCATATTAAAAAGCAGAGACATTCCTTTGCCAACAAAGGTCCATATAGTCAAGACTATGGTTTTTCCAGTAGTCATGTATGGATGTGAGAGTTGGACTATAAAGAAAGCTGAGTGCCGAAGAATTGATGCTTTTGAACTGTGGTGTTGGAGAAGACTCTTGAGAGTCCCTTGGACTGCAAGGAGATCCAACCAGTCCATCCTAAAGGAAATCAGTCCTGAATATTCACTGCAAGGACTGATGTTGAAGATGAAACTACAATACCTTGGCCACCTGATGCAAAGAACTCATTTGAAAAGACCCTGATGCTGGGAAAGATTGAAGGCAGGAGGAGAAGAGGATGACAGAGGATGAGATGCTTGGATGGCATCACCGACTCAATGGATATGAGTTTGGGTAGATTTCAGGATTGGTAATGGACAGGGAGGCCTGGTGTGCTGCAGTCCACAGGGTCGCAAAGAGTCAGACACAACTGAGCGACTGAACTGAACAATAAATATCTGAGTGTCTACTTCTAACCCTTCTAGAAGGTCTACTTCACAGGCAGAAGTGGAATCAATGGGTCATATGGAAACTGTTTGCCTTTTTCAGGAACCACCAAACATTTTTCCACAGCAGCTGAACCATTTTACATTCCTACCAGCAATGCCCGAGGGCTCCAATTGCTCCTCAGCATTGCCAACGTTTTTTCTATTCTTTTGATTATAGCCATCCTACTGGGTATGAAGTGGTACTTCACTGTGGTTTTGATATGATTTGCATTTTTATCATAATGAATAATGTTGAACATTTTTTTTTCCTGTGCTTGTTGGACAAAGATATGTTGGACATATCTTTGGAAAAAGGTCTAATCAAATCCTTTGCCCGTTTTCAAAACTGGATTGATAATCTTTCTGTTGTTGAGTTCTTTTTATATTGTAGATGCTAGACCCTTATCAGATACATAATTTGTGAATATTTTATTCCTTCCCATAGGTGTTTTTCCATGTTCTTGATCATATACTTGTATACACAGACGTTTTAAACTTTTGTGAAACCCAATTTATTCATTTTTTTATGCTTGTGCTTTCAGTGTCATGTCATATCTAAATACTTATTGCTAAATCCAAGGTCATAAACAATTATCTATATATATTCTTCTTAAAGTTTTAAATCTTACATGTAGTTCCTTTAGCCTTTTTGAGTTTATTTTTGTTTATGGTAGGCATATACCTAGGAATGAAATTTCATTTTTTGCATGGGGATATCCGACTATCCAAGCATCATTTGTTGAAGAAACTATTCTTTCCTCACTGAATACTCCTGATAACTTTGTTGAAAATCTGCTGGCCACAGATATATGAGTTTATTTCTAGACTCTCAAGTTTTTTTTACCTCCCACATACCAAAGACTTGGTACTAGAGACTCTTACAACCCAGAAACACCAATAGGCTGGATGGAAAGAGGCCACGTAAACCTGTTTTCTCCAGCAAATGACCAAGAAAAGGATACCTAAAGCAGGACAGAAACCTTACTGCTAATTCTGACTCAAATCCTGCCAAACCCAATGGAAAAACACAACGCCTGTCTCCAACAGCACCATGGAAATCAAGTAAGGAGCCTGGAGTTCTATCTGCCTACTGGTACTGCTGCATCAAGTGCGAAGCCTGGCCTTCTACTCTTTCCCAATCAACAGCAAGCTGCAATACACAGTCTCTCCCCAGGCATGGTATCAGCTAAAGCTGAGGACACAGGCTAAACCTCTGACTAGTGGTAATAGGCAGTGCTCAGATTCCCCCATCGGGTGGTGACAGCAGGAGCTGAGAGGGAAGCCTAGACTTCTACTCCCACTTCCACCCAGCTGCAGTAGGCATCTGCCAAACAAAAACCAACAGGACGATCTGGGAGGGGAGGTTGCTAGAAAAAGAGAAAGTTAAATCCTGAAATAAAAATTCAAATAATGAACCACTTGTAAAACTGACCAAAATCAAAACAGCAAAGGTTTAAAACTCACAGTGTGGAATACATGTATAATTTTGAGTAACATCTCTAGATAAAGCGCCACACACACACACACACACACACACACACACACACACACACACACACACTACACCGAAACAGTAATGCAAAGGATCTGGAAACTAGATTGTCATTAGAACCACAACTCAAAAGAGCAGGCCAGAACCTGTTTACTACTGGGTTGACTCTCTGCTACAAAGAAGATTAAATATAATCCGCAATCTCATACTATATTGCCCCAAATGTCCAGGATACTAACTAAACTCTGTAATCATAACCAGGAAAATTGAAACTAGAATAAGGAAAAAAAATCAACAGATGCCAACACTGACATGACTCAGATGTTGGAATTATCTAACAAGTGTTTTGAAGTAGCTATCATAAAAATGTTGCAATGAGCCATTACAATGTTGTTTAAAAAATAGAACATTTCCACAAAGAAATATAAGATATAAAAGGACCATATGTAAATTATATAACTAGAGAATACAGTAATGAAATGGAAACTGACTGGATGTGCTCAATAGAAGAATGAAGATGAGAAAGAAAATAATCAATGAATTTCAAGACAAATCGATTAAAAATTACTCAATCTAAACAACACAGAGAAGATAGATTAAAAAAAAAAAAGAGACCACATCCTTAGAGACCTATGGGACAAGAAAAAAAGATATAACAGTCATGGCACTAGAGTACTTAGAAGAGAAAAAGCTTCCAGATGATAAAATATTTGAGAAGAAATTCACTAAAATTTTCACAAATTTGGCAAAAAGCAGAAACACAGAACTAAGAATCCAAGTGAGGGTTTCCCTGGTGGTTCACTGGTAAAGAATCTGCCTGCCAGTGAAGGAGACACAGGTTCAGTCCCTGATCCAGGAAGACCCCACATGCCGTGGAACAGCTAAGTGCAGGCACTGCAAATACTGAGCCTGTGCTCTAGAGCCCAGGAGCCACAACTACTGAGCACATGTGCCACAACTACTGAATCCTGTGAGCCCCAGAGCCCATGCCCTGCAGCTAGAGAAGCCACCATAATGAGAAGCCTGCTTACTCCAACTAGAGAGTAGTCCCTGCTCACTACATCTAGAGAAAAGCCACATGCAGCAGTGAAGAACTAGCACAGCCAAATAAATAAAATTATATACATTAAAAAAAATACAAGTGAACTTCAATCAAACTGAATCCAAACAAATCTACCCAAAACACATTATGATCAAACTACTGAAAACAAAATGAAAAGGAAAAATCTTTAAGGCAATAAGAATTTACCTATAGGGAATGACAGCTCAATTAGAATAGGTTTATCACCTGCAACCATAAGACCAGAAAAAATGGCACAACATTCTCTAGGTACTGAAAGAAAAGAACTATCAACCCAGAATTCGTTATTAAGAGAAAATATCACACAGCAAAGAAGAGTAACTGAAGAAAATATCGCACAGCAAAGAAGAGTAACTGAAGAATGTAGGGAAAACCCCTAGGCCATTTAGGTATGACCTAAATCAAATACCTTAGGATTATACAGTGAAGGTGATGAATTAACTCAAGGGATTACATCTGGTACACAGAATACCTGAAGAACTATGGACATAAGTTTGTAACACTGTACAGGAGGCAGTGACCAAAACCATCCCAAAGGAAAGAAATGCAAGAAGGCAGAATGGTTATCTGAGGAGGCTTTACAAATAGCTGAGGAAAGACGAGAAGTGAAAGACAGGGGAGAAAGGAAACATATACCCAACTGAATGCAGAGTTCTAGAGAATAGCAAGGAGAGAGAAGGCCTTCTTGAATGAACAATGCAAAGATACAGAGGAAAACAACAGAATGGGAAAGACTAGAGATTTCTTCAAGAAAATTGAGGATATCAAGGGTACATTTCATGCAAGGATGGTCACAATAAAGGATAGAAACTGTAAGGGTCAAACAGAAGCAGAAGAGATTAAGAAGAGATGGCATAATACACAGAACTATATAAAAAAATGTCTTAATGATGGGTTAACCATGATGCTGTGGCCGTCCATCTAGAGTCAGACATCCTGGAGTGTGAAGTTGAGTGGGCCTTAGGAAGCATTAGTAAAAACAAAGCTAGTGGAGGTGACAGAATTCCAGCTGAGCTATTTTAAATCCTAAAGATTATGCTGTTAAAGTGCTGTAACTCAATATGTCAGCAAATTTGGAAAACTCAACAGTAGTTACAGGACTGGAAAAGTTAGTTTTCATTCCAATCCGAAACAAGGGTAATGCCAAATAATGTTCAAACTACCTAGTAATTTCATATCCTAGTAAGGTTATGCTCAAAATCCTTCAAGCTCAGGTTCAGCAGTATGTGAACTAAGAACTTCTGGATATACAAAATGGGTATCGAAGCTGAGTTTTGAACAGGCAGAGCAACAGGAGATCAAATTGTCAACATTCACCAGATCATGGAGAAAGCAAGAGAATTTCAGAAAAATATCTACTTTTGTTTCATTGCCTACTACGCTGAAGCTGAGCAACGAAGAATTGATGCTTTTGAACTGCGGTGTTGGACAAGATTCTTGAGAGTCCATTGGACTGCAAGGAGATCCAACCAGTCCATTCTGAAGGAGATCAGCCCTGGGATTTCTTTGGAAGGAATGATGCTAAAGCTGAAACTCCAGTACTTTGGCCACCTCATGTGAAGAGCTGACTCACTGGAAAAGACTGATGCTGGGAGGGATTGGGGGCAGGAGGAAAAGGGGATGACAGAGGATGAGATGGTGGGATGGCATCACTGACTCGATGGACGTGAGTTTGAGTGAACTCCGAGAGTTGGTGATGGACAGGGAGGCCTGGCGTGCAGCGACTCATGGGGTCGCAAAGAATCGGACATGACTGAGCGACTGAACTGAAAGCCTTTGACTGAGTGGAAGACAACAAATTGTGGAAAATTCTTAAAGAGATGGGAATACCAGATCACCTTACCTGCCTCCTGTGAAACCCGTATGCAGGTCAAGAAGCAATAGTTAGAATCGGACAAGGAAAAATTGTCTGATTCAAAATTGGGAAAGGAGCATGACAAAGCTGTATATTGTCATCCTGCTTATTTAACTTACTTGCAGAATATATCATGCAAAAAGGCAGGCTGGATGAATCACAAGCTAGAATCAAGGCACCCAGGAGCAGTATCAACAACCTCAGATATGTAGATGATACCACTCTAATGGCAGGTGAAGAGGAACTAAAGAGCCTCTTAATGAGCGTGAAAGAGGAGAGTAAAAACGCTGGCTTGAAACTTGGCATTAAAAAAGCAAGTATCATGGCATCTGGGTCCATCACTCCATGGCAAATAGAAGGGGAAAAAGTAGAAGCAGTGACAGATTTCATTTTCTTGAACTCCAAAGCCATTGCAGATGGTGACTGCAACCATGAAATTAAAAGACGTTTTGCTCCTTGGAAGAAAAGCTATGACTAACCTAAACAGCATATTAAAAAGCAGAGAAACCACTTTGCCAACAAATGTCTGAATAGACAAAGCTATGGTTTTTCCAGTAGTCATGTATGGATGTGAAAGCTGGACCATAAAGAAGGCTGAGCACCAAAGAATTGATGCTTTCAAATGGTGGTGCTGCAGAAGACTCCTGAGAGTCCTCTGGACTATAAGAAGATCAAAGCAGTCAATGCTAAAGGAAATTAACCCTGAATATTCACTGGAAGGTCTGATGCTGAAGTTGAAGCTCCAATACTATGGCCACCTGATGTGAAGAGCAGACTCACTGGCAAAGACCCTGATGCTAGGAAAGACTGAAGGCAAAAGAAGAGGGCAGCAGAGGATGAGATGGTTAGATAGCATCACTGACTCAGTGGACATGAATTTAAGCAAACTCCAGGAGATAGTGTAGGACAGAGGAGCCTGGTATGTTGCAGTTCATAGCGCTGCAGAGTCAGACAGGACTTAGCAACTGAACAACAATAAATGAAATGTAAATAATGACATTCTCAGGAAAAACAAAAAGTTAAAGTAATTTATCATCAATAGACTACCACTAAAAGAATGCCTAAAAGAAGCTCTCTAGCCAGAAAGGAAATAATAACACGAAGACATGCAGAAAAATAGAAAAGCAATGACTAGGAGAAACTGAGAAATACATAAAAGCCTATCCTCTTCAGTATTAAATTATGTTTGATGGTTAAAGCAAAACATTTAACTTTATCTGATACGCTCCCAAATGTACAGAAAAAAAAATCAAGACAATTATAAAGGGGAGGAAGGTAAAAGTACACCTAAAGGTAGATAAGTCTTCTACGCTCCACTCAAGGTGGTCAAATGGTATTACCAATATTCTATGATAATTTATATATGTAAAATGTAGTAACAAGAGCAACCACCACCAAAAACAAAAAAAAAAAACCTACCCAGAGATACTAAAAAATACTGAAATAAAAAAAATGAAAATTCTTTTGAATGTTCACATAATCCATTAGAAAGGCAGGAAAAAGAAATGAAAAACATAAAAAACAGAAAGCAAGTAAAAAATGGCAAACTTAAACTCTAACATAATAATTATAGGAAAGTACATGGTCTAAATACACTAATTAAAAGGCGGAGATTTATACTGACATATAGTTGATTTACAATGTTATGTTAATTTCGTATTACTTACTTAATATTATTTTCCATTATGGTCTATCTCAGGATGTTGAATATAGCTCTCTATGCTATACAGTGGAGAAGGCAATGGCACCCCACTCCAGTACTCTTGCTTGGAAAATCCCACGGACGGAGGAGCCTGGTAGGCTGCAGTCCATGGGGTCGCTAGAGTTGGACACGACTGAGCGACTTCACTTTCACTTTTCACTTTCATGCATTGGAGAAGGAAATGGCAACCCACTCCAGTGTTCTTGCCTGGAGAATCCCAGGGACGGGGGAGCCTGCTGGGCTGCCATCTATGGGGTCACACAGAGTCGGACACGACTGAAGTGACTTAGCATAGCATAGCATGCTATACAGTAGGACCCTGTTTATCCTAAAAGGCAGAGATTGACAAAGAAGGGGAAAAACCATAATCCAACTACATACTACCTAAAAGAAATTTACTTCAAATATAATATCTATAACATATATGTAAGCAAAGGGACAGAAAATTTCAAATACTGTTTGTTTTGTTTCTTATCCCTTTTGAAAGGAAAGGGATAAGAAAAAGATATATCCTATAAACATTAATTTTAAAAAGTAGGTTTGAGAGAAAGTAACTTTACCAAGGGTAAAAAGGACATTAAAAAATATTTCTACACAAAAGAATATAGTTAGAAAATTAATGAACCAAAAATTAAAAGAATGAGAAGAAAATTAGAAAAAACTAAAGGCAAAAGTATAACTAAATATGTCAACAACTAAGTAATTGCTAGAATTATTAAATAGAAAATTAGCAAGAATATAGAACTCAATGATACATCAACAAACAGGATCTGACTGACATTTAAAGGACACTCTACTCAACAACAGAATACCTATTCTTTTTTTTTTTTCCTCCCTCTTTCTATCTCTTCATCTTTTCTTTGACATTGTATTCCTGAAATTCCAAACTCTAATCTAGATCTTTAATTTATGCTTTCTGGTATATGTAATCAATTTGTGCCTATATCTTCTTTATAATTTTTGTGACAGAATACCTATTCATTTCAAATGTCTATGGTCATAAAACAAACCTTACCAAATTGAAACTTGGTATCATACAGAGCATGTTCTATAATCGTAATTAATTGAAAATAGAAAACTGCAGAGAGATAGAAAGAAAAATTTAGAAACTAATCACCTGGTGGGGGGAGGTGATGGCGGGGACACAGTTCCAAATAATCTATGGGATAAAGAAGATTCAGGAAAATTTAAGCAACAAAAAAGGATAGATCTAACACATCAGTAGTTTAAGGTCTAAGCTCCTCCTAATAAAAACCAGAAAAAGAGCAAAATAAACAGAAGGAAGGGAGTAATACAGTTAAGAGCAGAAATCTATAGGAAAACTGGATATCTACCTGCAAAAGAAGGAAACTGAATCCCTATTAAAAAAAATGAACTCCAAATGAATCAAGCCCTAAAATTAATAGCTAGAACTATAAAAGTCTTACAGAAAAAATATCTTTGTGATCATAGACCAGGAAATGATATTTTAGATATGATACCAAAAACACATGTGATAAAAAGGATAAATTAGAATTCATCAAAGAGTAAAACTTGTGCTTCGAAGGATACCATCAAGAAAGTGAAAAGACAACTTATGGACTGGGAGAAAATATTTGCAAATGGTGTATCTAATAAGTGACTTGAATCAGAATATAAAAAGAATTCTTATAATTCAACAATAAAAGGCAAATAATTACAAAATGGGTAAGGGGTCTGAACAGACATTCTTCCAAAGAGAGCAAATATTATATAGTTCTACTTTTCTGAGATATTTAGAACAGGTAAAATCATAAAATTTGGGGGCAAGGAAAATAGGGAGTTATTGCATAATATTTACAAAATTTTAGTTTGGAGTGATGAAAAAGTTTTAGAATAGACAGTGATTGTAATGATTGAACAACTGTGTGAATGTAATTGATGCCACTTAACTACATGTAAAAATGGTGAAATTAGTAATAAATTTTGTCTTGTACGTACAACAGTGAAAAATTAATGTTGTGAACACACAAAAATATACCCCCAAACCCACTGAATTATATACTTAAAAAGGATGAACTGTACATTTTAAATGTAAATTGTATCTCAATAAAAATATTTAAAAATACACAGCATAAAAAGCTGAAAGGTCCTATAAGAAGAAACTGATAAATCCTGATTTTAGCAAAGGGGAACCAAATTACTGACAAACTACAGAGTGAGGTTAAGAGCTAGAAACCTAAATGATCAATAATTATATGGAAAAATGATACAAATATAAATAACAAAAACATCAAAATGAAGTGGTGATAGTGAACATTCTTGTTTCCAGTCTACAGGCAGAAATTTTCAGTATTTCATTTCTAGGTATGATGTTTGCTTTAGGGTATTTGTAAATACTCTTTATAAGTTAACAGAAATTCTTCTCTATTTCCACTACACTAAGTTTTTGTTTGTTTTTAATACACTGAAGAAAAGATTATATGGTTTTTCCCCTTTATTTTACATCTCACATTCTTTGAACAAACCTAACCTGGTATTAACACATTTATATGAGTGTGAGTGTGTGTGTGTGTGTGTGTGTTATAGATTTAATTTACTAATAATCTGTTTGGAAATTTTATAATTCTTGTTCACGAAAAACTGAGCTATAATATTTCTTTTTTGTATAATGATATTATTAGCTGTTAGTATGAAGGTTATGCTGGTTATCATAAAATGAGTTATGCATCCTCCTATTCTCTGGAAGAGCTGTGAGAATAACATTATTTTCAAATGCTTGAAAAATTCATTAGTAGAAGAAAAAATCACAAAGATATACTATAACACTAGCATCAGAATGACCAAAAAATGTTATATACCAAGTGTTGATGAGGATGTAGAACAAATGTAAATCTCATAAACTGCTGATGAAAATGTACATACATATAAGCAATTCAGAAAACTTTCATAACACTTGATTCAGCATTTCCACCCTTAGATATCTGTTCAACAGAACTGTGTGTGTGCTCAGTCGCTTTAGTTGTGTCCAACTCTGCAACCCTATGGAACGCAGCCTGCCAGGGAACTCTGTCCATGGAGTTTTTCTGGCAAAAAATACTGGGGTAGGTTGCCATGCCCTTCTCCAGGGGATCTTCCCATCCTAGCGAGTGAACCTGCGTCTCCAGCACAGCAGGCAGATTTTTTACTGCTGAGCCGCTAGGGAAGTATATACTGATATATACACCAATATACACATGTATAAAACTTGTTTAGAGCTGCAGTATTCATAAAAACCCCAAAACTATAAAGAAACCAAGGGTAAATTTGATAAATTTTTATATACTCATGCAAGAACGTCTCAATATCCATTGCTAATACAGTAATGAGATCAGATCAGATCAGTCGCTCAGTCGTGTCCGACTCTTTGCGACCCCATGAACCGCAGCACGCCAGGCCTCCCTGTCCATCACCAGCTCCCGGAGGTCACCCAGACTCGCATCCATTGAGTCAGTGATGCCATCCAGCCATCTTATCCTCTGTCGTCCCCTTCTCCTCCTGCCCTCAATCCCTCCCAGCATCAGAGTCTTCTCCAATGAGTCAACTCTTCGCATGAGGTGGCCAAAATACTGGAGTTTCAGCTTTAGCATCATTCCTTCTAAAGAAATTCCAGGATTGATCTCCTTCAGAATGGACTGGTTGGATCTTCTTGCAGTCCAAGGGACTCTCAAGAGTCTTCTCCAACACCACAGTTCAAAAGCATCAATTCTTCGGCGCTCAGCCTTCTTCACAGTCCAGCTCTCACATCCATACATGACCACAGGAAAGACCATAGCCTTGACTAGGCGAACCTTTGTTGGCAAAGTAATGTCTCTGCTTTTGAATATGCTATCTAGGTTGGTCATAACTTTCCTTCCAAGGAGTAAGCGTCTTTTAATTTCATGGCTGCAGTCACCATCTGCAGTGATTTTGGAGCCCAGAAAAACAAAGTCTGACACTGTTTCCACTGTTTCCCCATCTATTTCCCATGCAGTGATGGGACCAGATGCCATGATCTTCGTTTTCTGAATGTTGAGCTTTAAGCCAACCTTTTCACTCTCCACTTTCACCTTCATCAAGAGGCCTTTTAGCCCCTCTTCACTTTCTGCCATAAGGGTGGTGTCATCTGCATATCTGAGGTTATTGATATTTCTCCCAGCAATCTTGATTCCAACTTCTGTTTCTTCCAGTCCAGCATTTCTCATGATGTACTCTGCATATAAGTTAAATAAACATGGTGACAATATGCAGCCTTGACGTACTCCTTTTCCTATTTGGAACCAGTCTGTTGTTCCATGACCAGTTCTAACTGTTGCTTCCTGACCTGCATACAGATTTCTCAAGAGGCAGATCAGGTGGTCTGGTATTCCCATCTCTTTCAGAATTTTCCATAGTTTATTGTGATCCACACAGTCAAAGGCTTTGGCATAGTCAATAAAGCAGAAATAGATGTTTTTCTGGAACTCTCTTGCTTTTTCCATGATCCAGCGGATGTTGGCAATTTGATCTCTGGTTCCTCTGCCTTTTCTAAAACCAGCTTGAACATCAGGAAGTTCACGGTTCACATATTGCTGAAGCCTGGCTTGGAGAATTTTGAGCATTACTTTACTAGCGTGTGAGATGAGTGCAATTGTTCGGTAGTTTGAGCACTCCTTGGCATTGCCTTTCTTTGGGATTGGGATGAAAACTGACCTTTTCCAATCTTGTGGCCACTGCTGAGTTTTCCAAATTTGCTGGCATATTGAGTGTAGCACTTTCACAGCATCATCATTCAGGATTTGGAATAGCTCCACTGGAATTCCATCACCTCCACTAGCTTTGTTCGTAGTGATGCTTTCTAAGGCCCATTTGACTTCACATTCCAAGATGTCTGGCTCTAGGTCAGTGATCACACCATCATGATTATCTGGGTCTTGAAGCTCTTTTTTGTACAGTTCTTCTGTGTATTCTTGCCACCTCTTCTTAATATCTTCTGCTTCCGTTAGATCCACACCATCTCTGTCCTTTATTGTGCCCATCTTTGCATGAAATGTTCCTTTGGTATCTCTGATTTTCTTGAAGAGATCCTTAGTCTTTCCCATTCTGTTGTTTTCCTCTATTTCTTTGCATTGATCACTGAAGAAGGCTTTCTTATCTCTTCTTGCTATTCTTTGGAACTCCGCATTTAGATGTTTATATCTTTCCTTTTCTCCTTTTCTCCTTTGCTTTTCGCTTCTCTTCCTCGCCTGCCCGCGACCGGCGCGCCATTTAAGAGCGCCCTCGCCTGCCCGCGACCGGCGCGCCATTTAAGAGCGCCCTCGCCTGCCCGCGACCGGCGCGCCATTTAAGAGCGCCCTCGCCTGCCCGCGACCGGCGCGCCATTTAAGAGCGCCCTCGCCTGCCCGCGACCGGCGCGCCATTTAAGAGCGCCCGCCCGTCCGCGCCCCGCCCGCGCCGGCCCCCGCCCCCCCCCGCGCCCCCCCCCCCCAAGGCCCCCCCCGGGCGCCCCCGCGGGGGGGCGCGCCACTAAGAGTGCGGCCGAGAGGAGCTACCCCACGACCGAGGAAGGACGGCGGTGAGGGCCAGCGCACTAAGCACGGCCGAGAAGAGCTACCCCACGACCGAGGTCAGGAAGGGCGGCGGTGAGGAGAGACCCCCTCGTTCAAGGTAAGGTGCGATGGCTGTGCTTTGCTGGCCGGGAGCAGCCAGGAGCAGCCGGGATGAGATACCCCACGCCCAAGGTAAGAGAAACCCGAGTAAGACAGTAGGTCTTGAAAGAGGGCATCAGAGGGCAAATACACTAAAACCATTCTCACAGATAACTAGTCAGTCTAATCACACAAGGACCACACCCTTGTCTAACTCAATGAGATTAAGCCATGCCCGAGGGGCAACTTGGGATGGGCGGGTCATGGTGGAGAGATATGACAGGGTGTGGTCCGCTGGAGAAGGGAATGGCAAACCACTTCAGTATTCTTGCCTTGAGAACCCCATGAACAGTATGAAAAGACAAAATGATAGGATACTGAAAGAGAAACTCCCCAGGTCAGTAGGGGCCCAATATGCTACTGGAGATCAGTGGAGAAATAACTCCAGAAAGAATGAAAGGATGGAGCCAAAACAAAAAGAATACCCAGCTGTAGATGTGTCTGGTGATAGAAGCAAAGTCCGATGCTGTAAAGAGCAATATTGCATAGGAACATGGAATGTCAGGTCCATGAATCAAGGCAAATTGGAAGTGGTCAAACAAGAGATGGCAAGAGTGAATGTTGACATTCTAGGAATTAGCGAACTAAAATGGACTGGAATGGGTGAATTTAACTCGGATGACCATTATATCTACTACTGTGGGCAGGAATCCCTCAGAAGAAATGGAGTGGCCATCATGGTCAACAAAAGAGTCCGAAATGCAGTACTTGGATGCAATCTCAAAAACGATAGAATGATCTCTGTTCGTTTCAAGGCAAACCATTCAATGTCACAGTAATCCAAGTCTATGCCCCAACCAGTAACACCGAAGAAGCTGAAGTTGAAAGGTTCTATGAAGACCTACAAGACCTTTTAGAACTAACACCCAAAAAAGATGTCCTTTTCATTATAGGGGACTGGAATGCAAAAGTAGGAAGTCAAGAAACACCTGGAGTAACAGGCAAATTTGGCCTTGGAATACGGAATGAAGCAGGGCAAAGACTAATAGAGTTTTGCCAAGAAAATGCACTGGTCATAGCAAATACCCTCTTCCAACAACACAAGAGAAGACTCTATACATGGACATCACCAGATGGTCAACACCGAAATCAGATCGATTATATTCTTTGCAGCCAAAGATGGAGAAGCTCTATACAATCAGCAAAAACAAGACCAGGAGCTGACTGTGGCTCGGACCATGAACTCCTTATTGCCAAATTCAGACTGAAATTGAAGAGAGTAGAGAAAACTACTGGACCATTCAGGTATGACCTAAATCAAATCCCTTATGATTATACAGTAGAAGTGAGAAATAGATTTAAGGGCCTAGATCTGATAGATAGAGTGCCTGATGAACTATGGAATGAGGTTCGTGACATTGTACAGGAGACAGGGATCAAGACCATCCCCATGGAAAAGAAATGCAAAAAAAAAAAAGCAATACAGTAAACACACCACAAAAAAATTTTTTTGAAGTATTAATATATCTCATGTTTCAGTGACTTGACTAAGCCTAGCTTCAATTCTCACTTTTGACTGCAGTTAGATGGCAGTGATAAGAAGAGGTGGCAAGAATACACAGAAGAACTGTACAAAAAAGAGCTTCAAGACCTAGATAATCATGATGATGTGATCACTGACCTAGAGCCAGACATCTTGGAATGTGAAGTCAAATGGGCCTTAGAAAGCATCACTACGAACAAAGCTAGTGGAGGTGATGGAATTCCAGTGGAGCTATTCCAAGTCCTGAATGATGATGCTGTGAAAGTGCTACACTCAATATGCCAGCAAATTTGGAAAACTCAGCAGTGGCCACAAGATTGGAAAAGGTCAGTTTTCATCCCAATCCCAAAGAAAGGCAATGCCAAGGAGTGCTCAAACTACCGAACAATTGCACTCATCTCACACGCTAGTAAAGTAATGCTCAAAATTCTCCAAGCCAGGCTTCAGCAATATGTGAACCGTGAACTTCCTGATGTTCAAGCTGGCTTTAGAAAAGGCAGAGGAACCAGAGATCAAATTGCCAACATCCGCTGGATCATGGAAAAAGCAAGAGAGTTCCAGAAAAACATCTGTGAACTTCCTGATGTTCAAGCTGGCTTTAGAAAAGGCAGAGGAACCAGAGATCAAATTGCCAACATCCGCTGGATCATGGAAAAAGCAAGAGAGTTCCAGAAAAACATCTATTTCTGCTTTATTGACTATGCCAAAGCCTTTGACTGTGTGGATCACAATAAACTATGGAAAATTCTGAAAGAGATGGGAATACCAGACCACCTGATCTGCCTCTTGAGAAATCTGTATGCAGGTCAGGAAGCAACAGTTAGAACTGGTCATGGAACAACAGACTGGTTCCAAATAGGAAAAGGAGTACGTCAAGGCTGCATATTGTCACCATGTTTATTTAACTTATATGCAGAGTACATCATGAGAAATGCTGGACTGGAAGAAACACAAGTTGGAATCACGATTGCCGGGAGAAATATCAATAACCTCAGATATGCAGATGACACGACTCTTATGGCAGAAAGTGAAGAGGGGCTAAAAAGCCTCTTGATGAAGGTGAAAGTGGAGAGTGAAAAGGTTGGCTTAAAGCTCAACATTCAGAAAACGAAGATCATGGCATCTGGTCCCATCACTGCATGGGAAATAGATGGGGAAACAGTGGAAACAGTGTCAGACTTTGTTTTTCTGGGCTCCAAAATCACTGCAGATGGTGACTGCAGCCATGAAATTAAAAGACGCTTGCTCCTTGGAAGGAAAGTTATGACCAACCTAGATAGCATATTCAAAAGCAGAGACATTACTTTACCAACAAAGGTTCGCCTAGTCAAGGCTATGGTCTTTCCTGTGGTCATGTATGGATGTGAGAGCTGGACTGTGAAGAAGGCTGAGCGCCGAAGAATTGATGCTTTTGACCTGTGGTGTTGGAGAAGACTCTTGAGAGTCCCTTGGACTGCAAGAAGATCCAACCAGTCCATTCTGAAGGAGATCAATCCTGGAATTTCTTTAGAAGGAATGATGCTAAAGCTGAAACTCCAGTATTTTGGCCACCTCATGCGAAGAGTTGACTCATTGGAGAAGACTCTGATGCTGGGAGGGATTGAGGGCAGGAGGAGAAGGGGACGACAGAGGATAAGATGGCTGGATGGCATCACTGACTCGATGGATGCGAGTCTGAGTGACCTCCGGGAGCTGGTGATGGACAGGGAGGCCTGGCGTGCTGCGGTTCATGGGGTCGCAAAGAGTCGGACACGACTGAGCGACTGATCTGATCTGATCTGATCTGATTAGAGTCCTTGAAGTTTGACTGGACCTGACACACAAGATGGCTCACTGGTGTAGCTGACAACCAATGTGGACTGCTGGCTGGACAATCAGCTGTGGTTGTTAACCGAAGAACCTATGTACACGGTCTCTCCATATGGGATGGACTTCTTACAGAATGACAACTAGGAGTCTGAGCTGAACTGTTCCAGAGTGAGTGTCCTAAGAGACCCAACTAGAAGGTGGAAGGAAGACTTCTTACTTTACTAGGAGTCACAAAGACCAAGATTCAGGGGAGAGGGATTCTGCATGGGTGTTAGTAGCAGGAGGTGTGGAGGGAGGCCACCTTTGGAGACTAGCTACCACAAATGTAATATTATACAGCAATGAAGAAACAAAGAAATGTTTGCACTGAGCCATACATGAAACTGTTAATATTATGCTAATGCTGTCACTTCAGTCATGTCCGATTCTGTGCGACCCCATAGACGGCAGCTCACCAGGCTCCCCCGTCCCTGTGATTCTCCAGGCAAGAACACTGGAGTGGGTTGCCATTTCCTTCTCCAATGCAGGAAAATGAAAAGTGAAAGTGAAGTCGCTTAATTGTGTCCGACTTTTAGCGACCCCATGGACTGCAGCCTACCAGGTTCCTCCGTCCATGGGATTTTCCAGGCAAGAGTACTGGAGTGGGGTGCCATATAAATAACAATTATACAGTTTATTCTAATAACGTTAAAAAGACAAGCAAAATTCATCTATGGTGATAGATGAAGTAGAATGCTAACTACTTTAAGCAAGGAACACATACTAACAAGGAGAAAGCATAGCTATCCTTCTACTGGAGTGGGTAGCCTATCCTTTCTCCAGCAGATCTTCCCAACCCAGGAATCGAACCAGGGTCTCCTACATTGCAGGCAGATTCTTTACCACCTGAGCTATGAGTTAAGCCCCTAATCTTCTAAGATACTGGTAATATTCTTCATCTTGAGCTAATCGTGGTTTCACAAAGTATTGTGCTTTGCAATTCTTATCAGTCGTATGTTTATTTATTTATTTTTGGCCATGCTGTGCAGCATGTGGGATCTTAGTTCCCCAGTCACAGGTAGAACTCATGTCCCCTGCATAGGAAGCACAGAGTCTTAATCACTGGACTGCCAGGGAAGTCCCAATCGTATATGTATTTAAGATTTGATTTCTACTGTATGCATACTATACCTCAAATAAAAAGTTACTTTCATCCAAAATGCACTATCAAAACCCTCAATGAAAATACCAGCTCATACTCATTTAAACTGGTAAAAGTTTTCTGTTTAACCAAGGAAAACAAGCAAGTAAATGGGAACTCTCATTTACTGATGATGCACATAAAACTTGCAATTTTACTCTTTGCATATTAGAAACTCCCTACTTCAAAATTAATACTGGGAACATTCTACTTTTCCATTTTGCCTTCTTTTAAAGCTGAACTCAAATAGATTTCTTCACAGGAAGAAGACAGATTTGCACATTGATCTGTCTTAATTTAGCCACTTTTATTTATAGAGCATGATTAATATACAAATATACAATGCAAACTATCAACTTAGGAAGAAAATATTTGTGTATGGGGGCGCAAAGGGGATAAAACTAAATGTTTTAACTCTTTCAAGTTTCAAAAGTAAAAACTCCTAACTGGCAGAAAACTGCAACTAATAGAAGATTCTTTTAAAAATTAATTTATTCATCAAAAAATATTTATTGAACACTAACTTTATAGAGTACAGTTTTTCAACCAATCTTGGCACTGTTGACAATTTTTGTCAGATAAATCTCCATGCAGAGAGTAAGGGTATGGGGGGACCGTTCTGTGTATTTTAGGATTTTAAACAGCATTCCTGGTTTCTACCCACTAGATGCCAGTAGCTTGCATGGACTTTAACAATCAGGAATGTTATGACATTGCCAACTCAGTCCTATTTCAACATCTCTGCTGTAGAGGTACATTCACAGTTCTGCAGAGGGGCACAAAACCTCTTGCTAGAGATTACTCTAGTAAAATATAGATTACTTTCTCATTCAGTTTTAGAAAAACACTAAACAGAAAACTCTACTCTATGAGTGATAGCAACGAGAAGTATAATACGTCTGGGATTTAACATGGATTTTGATTCTGTCCCATTGAGTATATACAATGAACAAACAGGAAAATGTGCTCTATAAATAATGGCTAAAAATAGAATGTTAATGAGGCCACGGCAGTCTCTATCCTTCTCAACCGTTTCTCTGCAAGGCTGGAGACTACATGCATCAGTACCATCTTGTGTTCACATTTAAAATACAGACTTTTGAGCCCCAATGGATCTATGAAATTGAGGTGTGGGGGCAGCAATGTGAACTTTCAGTAAGTCTTCCTTAAGATCTCACCATTAAATTCTTACAAAATATAAAAATGTAAGAAAAACAGCACAAGAGACGACTTATTTCCAATCTTTCATGATCATACTTTTTTTGGGCTGTGCTAGGTCTTCCTTGAGGTGCATTAGCTTCTCTTTGTTGTGAAGCATGGGCACTAGAGCTCAGTAGTTGTGGTGCATGGGCTGAGTTATCCAGCGGTATATGGAATCTTAGTTTCCTGCTCAGGGATCGAACCCACATCCCTAGGATTGGAAGGTAGATTCTAAACCACTGAACCACCAGAGAAGTTCCAATGACCACATTGGTTCAGTTCAGTTCAGTTGTTCAGTTGTGTCCAACTCTTTGAGACCCCATGAATCACAGCACGCCAGGCCTCCCTGTCCATCACCAACTCCCGGAGTTCACTCAAACTCACGTCCATCGAGTCGGTGATGCCATCAAACCATGTCATCCTGTGTCGTCCCCTTCTCTTCCTGCCCTCAATCCCTCCCAGCATCAGTCTTTTCCAATCAGTCAACCCTTCGCATGAGGTAGCTGAAGTATTAAAGTTCTAGCCCCAGCATCAGTCCTTCCAAAGAACACCCAGGACTGATCTCCTTTAGAATGGACTGGTTGGATCTCCTTGCAGTCCAAGGGACTCTCAAGAGTCTTCTCCAACACCACAGTTCAAAAGCATCAATTCTTTGGTGCTCAGCCTTCTTCACAGTCCAACTCTCACATCCATACATGACCACAGGAAAGACCATAGCCTTGACTAGACGAACCTTTGTTGGCAAAGTAATGTCTCTGCTATCTAGGCTGGTCATAACTTTCCTTCCAAGGAGTAAGCATCTTTTAATTTCATGGCTGCAATCACCATCTGCAGTGATTTTGAAGCCCAAAAAATAAAGTCTGACACTGTTTCCACTGTTTCCCCATTTATTTCCCATGAAGTGATGGGACCAGTTGCCATGATCTTCGTTTTCTGAATGTTGAGCTTTAAGCCAACTTTTTCACTCTCCTCTTTCACTTTCATCAAGAGGCTTTTAGATCCTCTTCACTTTCTGCCATAAGGGTGGTGTCATCTGCAATCTGAGGTTATTGATATTTCTCCTGGCAATCTCGATTCCAGCTTGTGCTTCTTCCAGACCACATTGGTAATACATTTCAAATTTGTGTCACTGATCACAAATTTAAATATACAAAGAAGCAATAGAAAACTGTTCAATTGATAGCAGATAGTATGAAAAATTAAACACTAGTGTGAACAAAGTCCAGGATTCTAGCCTCAGTTCTGTCACTTAACGGCATGTATTTATGAGCAAGGCACAAAACCCCTGGGTTTTAAGTCTCTATTTGTAAAAAAGAAAAAATTGCTGACCACATTAATATTGATATAAAGAACCAAATACAGATATGAAAGCTCTGAGGAAATAGCACAGCACCTATATGAAATATTAGTATCACTGGACAGATATCAATACAAAGGTACAATTGAGAGACAGATTCCAGTACAATTATCCAATGCACTACTAACTAGGATACATTAAAAAAGAACCTGTTTCTGCAGAAACATATCCAAAATACTAAAGGAAGAGTTGTGAGCAACTGCCAAAGATAAACTTACTTTAGTATACTGTAGCTAAAAAAAGATTTATCTTTAAATTTTGGTGTAGACCAATATGACATAAGCACACCAGAGGCTGCTTTTCCCACTGATTACAGCTAAGACTCCAGATAAGATTACAGAAAGCAGTTATATGAGAAATCCAAGCAGCAGATTTTAGAAAGCCATATATTATAGAGGAAAAAAAAATTACAGATTGAAGTATGATGAGTTTTCTGTTACCTTTTTTTTTTTTTTTAACTTTCTGTCCCTCTACTGTGACTCTAAGGTGAGTTACACTGAAGAACAGCACAGCAGGCATGGGTAGCAAGAGAGACAAGGGAAATGCTATTTTCTGGTAAGAAGACCAGAAAAGGAGCTCTATCAACCGGAGTGGGTTGGGGGAGGGCAGGGAAGGCTGTCCACTGCCCCAGTGCTAGCCCCAGTCCTGGAACTTTCCACACAAAAAGAGCAGAATACACTTTCAAGTGTACATGTAACATTTACCAAAATATGCCATGCTAATGCTATGCTAAGTCGCTTCAGTCGTGTCCGATTCTGTGCGACCCCATAGACGGAAGCTCACCAGGCTCCCCCGTCCCTGGGATTCTCCAGGCAAGAACACTGGAGTGGGTTGCCATTTCCTTCTCCAATGCATTAAAGTGAAAAGTGAAAGTGAAGTCGCTCAGTCGTGTCAGACTCTTAGCGACCCCAGGGACTGGAGCCTACCAGGGTCCTCTGTCCATGGGATTTTCCAGGCAAAAGTACTGGGGTGGGGTGCCATTGCCTTCCCCGAAAATATGCCATAAACCTTACCAAATTTAAAATAAACCTTATAAAAGCAAACATTATCAAATTCAAGAGAACTAAGTTATGTAAAGTATGTTTAGAAGCCATAAAAGAATTAAAATAGAAATTAGTAAGAGAAAGATATTTGAAAAATCTTCAAATATCTGAAAACTAATATACATGTAAACAACCCACAGAGCAAAGAGAAAGTCTTACAGGAAATTAGTAACTATTTTGACCTGAACTGAATATGAAGAAAAATGACATATGACACTTTGTAGGATACAGCTAAATCAGTGCTTTGAGATGTTTACATTAAAAAACAAAAAATATCTTAAATCAATAATGTATGCTTATACCCTGGTCTGTGAAGATTCCACATGCTACAGGGCAACTAAGCCCATATACCACAACTACTGAGCCCATGCTCCACAACAAGAAAATCTACCACAATGAGAAGCCCACACAACGCAACTAGAGAGTAGCCCCCACTAACCTTAACTAGAGAAAGCCCTTGTGCAACAACTAAGATACAGCATAGCCAAAAATAAATAAATAAAATATACAGACAGCAAATACACATAGAAAAATATGTTGTACATCATATGGCATTAGGCAGATGCAAGTTAAAACAGTAACATACCACAACACATCAATAAAACTGACAAAATCTGTAACACTGAGAACACCAAACGCTGGATGGGGAGCAACAGAAATTCTCTTTCAAGGCTTATGGGAATGCAAAATGGAACAGACACTTTGGAAGACACTTCAGCAGTTTCTTACAAAAAGAAAGACTCTCAAAAGATCCAGAATCATGCTCCTTGGTACCTGCCCAAAGAGAACAGAAATGTATGTCTACACAAAAACCCACACACAATGATTACAGCAGATTTATTCACACTTGCCACCACTTGGAAGCAACAAGATCCCCTTCAGTAGGTGAAGAGATTAAACTGAGGTACTGATATACTCAAACAACAGAATGAACAACCAACAATAATAACCCAGCACTAAAAAGAAATGAGCTATCAAGCCATGAAAAGATGAAAAAAACTCCAAGTACATATTATTAAGTGAAAGAAATCTATCTGAAAAGGCTACATATTGTATAATTTCAAGTGTATGACATTCTGGAAAATGCAAAACTATGAAGAGGATATAAAGCTCAGTGGTTACAGGGCTTATAGGAGAGAAATGGGCTGAACGAACAGAGCACAGAAGATTTTGGGGGCAGTTAAATTACTCTGTGTGATACTTTAAATGGTGAATACATGTCACTTTACATATGCTTAAACCCAGAGAACGCACAATATCAAGAGTCAACCCTAATGCAAACTATGGACTTACGGTAATAATGTGTACATCATCATGTATACCACTCTGGTGGGGAGACTGAAAATGGAGGAGGCCACGCATGTGTGAGAGCAGGGGTATATGGGAAATCCCTGTACTTTTTGTCCAATTTTGCTGTGAATCTAAGACTGCTCCAAAAAAGGTGTTCTAAAAAATGTTTAAGCTTACTATAAATGTAATAACTGAACACATGTTTACCTTTGCTCCTTCCTGAAAAACTCATTATATTGAAGGGAAAAAATCAGACAGACATGGGCTTTTTCTCAACCAGAGAAAGCAGCAACAAAGACACAGTGCAGCCAAAAATAAAATAAATAAAAGGAAAAAAAAAGGGGGGAGGATAGATGTTAAAAACATAAACACTACAAAGACACAGCAGAGAGTAGACATCAGTTAAAGAAAAATGAACACGTTTTTAAAAATGAGAGCATAATGAAGAGATGGTGGAGCTAAACACCAAATACCAGAGATAGAAGGAACCAACAAAAAGGAAGTCAAAGGCAAAGGCTTGGAAATTGAAGGCATGTGTATCAGAAAAGGCAAGAAGAAAGCATAAAGCTAAAATCTGGAAGCAAAGTGGTAAAAAAAAAATTTGTGTCGGAAACTGTAACATCCTCAACTTCCAATTCCATTTGCTAAAGCTAAGTGACTCTACAATTCCCGAAACATTCCAAGATAAACACAAGTGGCTGCAAACCTAGGGACACTGGGCATAGTGGAGGATAGGGAGGAGTGTCATAATGGGAACCAGTGGATTTTGTGAATAATCTACATGAACCTTGAAAACAAGATGATAGTAATGGGTGACTCTAGTTATACACCAAGTGTACAGAGCAACCAAGCCAAAAAGGGGCATTAACAGAAGGGTCTTAGTTTTCTCCAAGAAGGTGAATTTGATAGACTGTCTGACACACAGAACATATTAAGAGAAGATTCAGACAACTATTAAAGAGTCTGGGGTAACTAATAATAAATACAGGAATCTAAGAGGAGAGAGAGAGAGAAAGGAAAAGGTAGTAAGGTAAGAAAGAAGGAAGGAGGGAGGGGGAGATAAAGAGAAACGAAAAGTACCAACTGTGAAAACCAATACGTTTAGTACAAAAGAAAAGGATAACGTGCTATGTGGCTCAACTATGAACAGCATTTTCATAGACATAATACTACCCACTGAATACTAACCAACACATTATAAAAGTCAATAATATTGATAAAATGAGAAGGGTTAGGGGTAAAGAATCAAATTCTCATCTTTTTAAACGGGGAATCAATATATAATGCCTAAAACTGAAAAATTAAGTATTAGTAACACAAACATGGTATTTAGAGATATATAAGCAAGTATACATAAGCAAGTATATAAGCAAGTATATAAGCAAGTATCAAAAGAATCTAAAAGATTAAGCTGGTTGTTTCAGAGGTGGCACTAGTGGTAAATAATCCGTCTGCCAATGCAGGAGACGTAAGAGATTCAGGATCAATCCCTGAGTCAGGAAGATCCCGTGGAGGAGGGCATGGTAAACCACTCCAGTATTCTGACCTGGAGAATCCCATAGACAAAGGAGCCTGGTGGGCTACTGTCCATAGGGTCAAAAGGAGTTGGACACAACTAAAGCAACTTAGTACACACTCAAGCATGCACGCTGTAAGGACAGGTGCAGATGACTGCTACTTTGTAACATAGAGATAGGACTTATAACAGAGGTAGGACTAGAGTTAACTCTTTAAATACAACTGGAAAAGGAAAAAACTAAAGAAAGAAAACTAACCATACTTTTAAAAAGATGCAATGAATAATTCTAGAAGAACAAAATATCATGTAACCATACTACACTACATGGCTTAGCAGTAAATTAACTTGCATAGTCACTAAGCGCCGCGGCCAGCGCACTACGTGCAGCCAAGAGGGGCTACCCCACGATCGACGTCAGGGAGGGCGGCGGTGAGGAGATACCCCTCCTCCAAGTTCAGGAAGGGTGGCGGTGAGGACCACTGCACTAAGCGTGGCCGAGAGGAGATAACCCTCCTCCAAGGTCATGAAGGGTGACAGTGAGGAGAGACCCCTCGTCCAAGGTAAGATGCGATGGCTGTGCTTTGCTGGACCAGCCGGGAAGAGATACCCCACGCCCAAGGTAAGAGAAACCCAAGTAAGAGGGTAGGTGTTGCAAGAGAGCATCAGAGGGCAAACACACTGAAACCATACTCACAGAAAACTAGTCAATCTAATCACATTAGGACCGCAGCCTTGTCTAACTCAATGAAACTAAGCCATGCCCGTGGGGCAACCCAGGATGGGCGGGTCATGGTGGAGAGATCTGACAGGATGTGGTCCGCTGGAGAAGGGAATGGCAAACCACTTCAGTATTCTTGCCTTGAGAACCCCATGAACAGTATGAAAAGGCAAAATGATAGGATACTGAAAGAGAAACTCCCCAGGTCAGTAGGGGCCCAATATGCTACTGGAGATCAGTGGAGAAATAACGCCAGAAAGAATGAAGGGATGGAACCAAAGCAAAAAGAATACCCAGCTGTGGATGTGTCTGGTGATAGAAGCAAAGTCCGATGCTGTAAAGAGCAATATTGCATAGGAACCTGCAATGTCAGGTCCATGATTCAAGGCAAATTGGAAGTGGTCAAACAAGAGATGGCAAGAGTGAATGTTGACATTCTAGGAATCAGCAAACTCAAATGGACTGGAATGGGTGAATTTAACTCAGAGGACCATTATATCTAGGTCCTCAGAAGAATCCCTCAGAAGAAATGGAGTGGCCATCATGGTCAACAAAAGAGTCTGAAATGCAGTACTTGGATGCAATCTCAAAAATGACAGAATGATCTCTGTTCGTTTCAAGGCAAAGCATTCAATGTCACAGTAATCCAAGTCTATGCCCCAACCAGTAACGCTGAAGAAGGTGAAGTTGAACGGTTCTATGAAGACCTACAAGACCTTTTAGAACTAACACCCAAAAAAGATGTCCTTTTCATTATAGGGGACTGGAATGCAAAAGTAGGAAGTCAAGAGACACCTGGAGTAACAGGAAAATCTGGCCTTGGAATACGGAATGAAGCAGGGCAAAGACTAACAGTTTTGCCAAGAAAATGCACTGGTCATAGCAAATACCCTCTTCCAACAACACAAGAGAAGACTCTATACATGGACACCACCAGATGGTCAACACCGAAATCAGATCAATTATATTCTTTGCAGCCAAAGATGGAGAAGCTCTATACAATCAGCAAAAACAAGACCAGGAGCTGACTGTGGCTCAGACCATGAGGTCCTTATTGCCAAATTCAGACTTAAATTGAAGAAAGTAGGGAAAACCACTAGACCATTCAGGTATGACCTAAATCAAATCCCTTATGATTATACAGTGGAAGTGAGAAATAGATTTAAGGGCCTAGATCTGAGAGACAGAATGCCTGATGAACTATGGCATGAGGTTCGTGACATTGTACAGGAGACAGGGATCAAGACCATCCCCGTGGAAAAGAAATGCAAAAAAGCAAAATGGCTATCTGGGGAGGCCTTACGAATTGCTGTGAAAAGAAGAGAAGTGAAAAGCAAAGGAGAAAAGGAAAGATATAAACATCTGAATACAGAGTTCCAAAGAATAGCAAGAAGAGATAAGAAAGCCTTCTTCAGCAATCAATGCAAAGAAATAGAGGAAAACAACAGAATGGGAAAGACTAGGGATCTCTTCAAAAAAATCAGAGATACCAAAGGAACATTTCATGCAAAGATGGGCTCGATAAAGGACAGAAATAGTATGGACCTAACAGAATCAGAAGATATTAAGAAGAGGTGGCAAGAATACACAGATCAGATCAGATCAGATCAGTAGCTCAGTCGTGTCCGACTCTTTGCGACCCCATGAATCGCAGCACGCCAGGCCTCCCTGTCCATCACCAACTCCCGGAGGTCACTCAGACTCACATCCATCGAGTCAGTGATGCCATCCAGCCATCTCATCCTCTGACATCCCCTTCTCCTCCTGCGCCCAATCCCTCCCAGCATCAGAGTCAGAAGAACTGTACAAAAAAGATCTTCACGACCCAGATAATCATGAGGGTGTGATCACTGACCTAGAGACAGACATCTTGGAATGTGAAGTCAAGTGGGCCTTAGAAAGCATCACTACGAACAAAGCTAGTGGAGGTGATGGAATTCCAGTTGAGCTATTCCAAATCCTGAAAGATGATGCTGTGAAAGTGCTGCACTCAATATGCCAGCAAATTTGGAAAACTCAGCAGTGGCTACAGGACTGGAAAAGGTCAGTTTTCATCCCAATCCCAAAGAAAGGCAATGCCAAGGAGTGCTCAAGCTACTGCACAATTGCACTCATCTCACAGGCTAGTAAAGTAATGTGCCAGGCTTCAGCAATATGTGAACCGTGAACTTCCTGATGTTCAAGCTGGTTTTAGAAAAGGCAGAGGAACCAGAGATCAAATTGCCAACATCCGCTGGATCATGGAAAAAGCAAGAGAGTTCCAGAAAAACATCTATTTCTGCTTTATTGACTATGCCAAAGCCTTTGACTGTGTGGATCACAATCAACTGTGGAAAATTCTGAAAGAGACAGGAATACCAGACCACCTGATCTGCCTCTTGAGAAATCTGTATGCAGGTCAGGAAGCAACAGTTAGAACTGGACATGGAACAACAAGACTGGTTCCAAACAGGAAAAGGAGTACGTCAAGGCTGCATATTGTCACCCTGTTTATTTAACTTATATGTAGAGTACATCATGAGAAATGCTGGACTGGAAGAAACACAAGTTGGAATCAAGATTGCTGGGAGAAATATCAATAACCTCAGATATGCAGATGACACCACCCTTATGGCAGAAAGTGAAGAGGAACTAAAAAGCCTCTTGATGAAAGTGAAAGTGGAGAGTGAAAAGGTTGGCTTAAAGGTCAACATTCAGAAAACGAAGATCATGGCATCTGGTCCCATCACTTCATGGGAAATAGATGGGGAAACAGTGGAAACAGTGTCAGACTTTATTTTTCTGGGCTCCAAAATCACTGCAGATGGTGATTGCAGCCACGAGATTAAAAGACGCTTACTCCTTGAAAGGAAAGTTATGACCAACCTAGATAGCATATTCAAAAGCAGAGACATTACTTTGCCAACAAAGGTTCGTCTAGTCAAGGCTATGGTTTTTCCTGTGGTCACGTATGGATGTGAGAGCTGGACTGTGAAGAAGGCTGAGCGCCGAACAATTGATGCTTTTGAAGTGTGGTGTTGGAGAAGACTCTTGAGAGTCCCTTGGACTGCAAGGAGATCCAACCAGTCCATTCTGAAGGTGATCAGTCCTGGGATTTCTTTGGAAGGAATGATGCTAAAGCTGAAACTCCAGTATTTTGGTCACCTCATGCGAAGAGTTGACTCATTGGAGAAGACTCTAATGCTGGGAGGGATTGGGGGCAGGAGGAGAAGGGGACGACAGAGGATGAGATGGCTGGATGGCATCACTGACTCGATGAATATGAGTCTGAGTGACCTCTGGGAGTTGGTGATGGGCAGGGAGGCCTGGCGTGCTGCGATTCATGGGGTCGCAAAGAGTCGGACACAACTGAGCGACTGATCTGTTCTGATCTGATCAGTCACAAAAAGGTAATCAATGAAGTCAATTAAGGGAGAAAGCGCTAACTGCTTCTGTCATATCCATTTTCTATTATTTATTTTAAATAAAATTTCAATATTGTTTGAGATAGCAACAGAACATAAAATACCCAATGTGCCGACCAAATGAGGGCCTATAACTAAATTTAGGTCAATAAAGTATAACTGGAAGCTACAGGGTATAATTTAAGCAAAGTTTCTTAAGACTGGGAAAGAAATTGGCACGTATGCCCTTTTTGATTCTCCATCCTTCCCCTCTCCACTCTCCATCACCCCTCCCCTCCTCCTCTATCTGCCTGAAAACTGACATTATTGCTAGAGGTCTAATAACTATCTTGGATCATGAAGCGATCTTATGTACAGCAATGCTCTCAGCAAAGTGAAGGAAAAAGAGGGAGTCCGGTTCCCTGATAACCGTGAAATTGCTATCCTACTCCTTGGACTGTCAGTCTCTATAATTCTATGTGAGAAGAAAATGAACATCACTCATTTATGTTACTGCTATTTCCAGTTTCTTTTACTAGAGCCAAATGCAATTCTAACAGAGAAGATTTAACTAAAAATTATGACCTAAGAATTTTAGGAGAGGGAATCAGGGTGTAAAATGTACTAAGAATATGAAATTCTCAACCCACATAATAGGTAGTCAATAGCTAATGCCCCAAACAGAAAATATAAACCAGCATAGAAAACTAATAGCAAATGTGTAAAGGAAATCTCCAAACCTATTTAGAAGCTAGTACTAAAAGAAAAGGGAGGGCGCGTTTCATTAGGCTTTTACAATTTGATTTATCTTCTTGGCTTTTAAAAAACTATTTAGTACTTATTATACACTATTATTTAGATAAAAATCCCTCTGCCCATGGGATTTTTAAGGCAATAATACTGGGGTGGGCTGCCATTTCCTTCTCCAGGGGATATTCCTGACCCACGGATCAAACCCAGGCGTCCTGTATTGCAGGCAGTCTCCTGCATTGCAAGTGGATTCTTTACCAACTGAACCACATATACTGTTATTTCGATAGGAATTAACAACCAAAATATTAAGTACTGAACAATTTAATTAACCACTACAAAAATACAGCACTAGTTTACAGTGAAGAAACAACTTTTTCCAAAGAGAGATCTGGCCTTTGTCCTCGGCTACTGAAGGAGGTAATCTCTAGGCCTCCAGAATGCCCTACCTGATAGGGCTCTTTGTCTGCCTGGGGACTTTGGTCACTGGACAATATGATTTATGATGGAGGCTTTGGACCACATCACATCAGTTCTGACTTTAGAGGAATGGAGATTAAGGGTATTAGCCTGACCTCTGTGAAAGGACAGAGATTGGGTAAGTCACACAAGAAGTACGTGACTGAGTCCCAGTAAAAAGCTTGGACCCAAAGGCTCAGGGCAGCTTCACTGGCTGGAAATGTTCTGAGGGTAAGTGCTACACGTAGTGACCAGGAAGTGGCAATGTCATTCTTGACTCCACAGGGAGAGGAGGACTAGAAGAACCTCTCCATTCAGACTCCTTCTGACTGCCCAACGCAGTGTTTCTTTGGATTGGTTTTAATTTGTATCCATTCCCTGTACATAACATATAAGTATCAAAGCTTGCAATGAGTTCTGTTGAGTCCATCTAACAAATTATTGCAACTCAGGGTGACTTTAAGAATCTCCCAGAACTTCCCTGGCAGTCTAGTGGTCAAGAATCTGCCTTGCAATACAGGGGATGTGGGTTTGATCCCTGGTCAGGGAACTAAGATCCCACATGCTGTGGAGCAACTAAGCCTGCATGCTGCAGCTGGAAAGTCTGTGTGTCGCTATAGCAAAAAGATCCCATGTATGCAACTAAGACCTGACACAGTCAAGTAAATATATAAATATTTTTTAATAAAATAAAATGAGGAATAATCTTAGAGATATTAAAAAAAAGAATCTCCCAAGCTTGCAACTGCTGTCAGAAGTGCAGGCACTTTGGGGATCACTGTGCCCTCTGAGCTGTGCCTTGGCTAACTCTGAGCAAGTAAGGAAGAACAAGAGAAGAGAAAACAAAGGAAAAGGGTGAGGACGGTGTCTTATTTCTAGAGCATCTACTAGAATCTTTATTGGGTGCTTGATACACATTCATTTAACCCTGACAACCCTAGTATTAAAGATAGTCTTTCTACTTCAAATAGAAGGAAATTATATATAAAAGTCAACTTAGTGGAACGATGCCACAGAGCAAGTACTCAGTATGTCCAGGACACAACGCCAGCTTTTGGGATTCCCAGGCCTGTGCACTTTTCATTGTAATACACCATACCACAACGCTTCCTGTAACAATTCATACAGGGTTTAGGGTCTTAATTTTGACATCACTATATGCTTAAATGATCTGTCTGTGATAGTCCAATACTTAGAATCCAGGACCAGATTTATGTAGTATGTTCTTTGTAGAACTATCATAGTTCCCACCCAAGTTATTTTTGATGAAGGAAAATAAAAGTCACCTCATAGCAATTCAAAATAAAATGATATCAAAAGAATACATAGTGAATCCAAAGTTGTAAATTAATCAAGTACTAAATTTGAGTACCTACCTAGACAATGTAATTAAGGGCCTTATCCCCTCCAGATTTCCTTATCATGAGAAAAAAGTTAAATAACTGCAAAAGAAACAGCAGAAACTATACACTCTCAAGTTTAGTTTAAACAAATCAAAGAAAGCATCAAAAGGGAGTATATGCACATTCAGAAAAATGTCTGTCATAACAGTACTACTAACATAACTAATTCCTCATATGTTACAGCTGTTGCTTTTCTTTGTGGAAACTAAACAAATTGTTACATTAAAAATTATGTGTAGAATTCAAAAGATGAACAAAAAAAGTAAAAAATCAGCTATTAGGAAAAATATTTAAAAGGAAGACATATTTCTATACTGAATTCCCAAACAGGAGGAGAAAAGAGTTTCAGGATAAGTAAAAGTTTTTGAAAGTGATCAATTTTGCTGCATGTGTACACGCAATGCACGCCCAGTGTTGTTTTATTTTAAACTTTCAGAAGCAAAATTATTTTAAGTCTTTTTTAATTAAAAATAATGTTAAATAAAGGCAAAGACTCCAATAAGGCTAAACAGATGCTACCTCTAATATAAAACCAAATTTCTAATATACAAATATTTAACTACCTAACCTCCTAAATGGGTACAAAGCTGAAAAGGAATTTCCTTTCTATAGTACGGTACTCAGGAGACTTCAACCACAAGCACCAACATCAGCCTCTGTGCAAAAGGTCACACTGGGCTTCCTCTGGGAGAATGCTGGGTCCAAAAAGCACTCAAGACAGAGAATTACCCAGGGAAGATGCTCTCACAGGTATCACAAGCAGTGGGGCCTCAGAGAGTCCTGTAGCTCACTTATGTGACAAAAAACTCCATCTCTTTCTGTGGTCACCAGCACTACTCCAAAGAATGCTGACAGGTTGTTTGCTAATTCTAGTAGAGAAACAAAGCTATGTCATATATCTTTTCCAAAGAACAAGTCACATCTGAGAAGGGCGTGCCATTCAACTTCAAAAGAGACACACATAGAACAAGAGGAAGAAAACAGACTCCCAGCTAACCACTGAGTTTCATCAAATTAATCTTGGCAACCAGTGCCTAGACAGACAGTCCTTACATGCAGTACAATATAAAAACTCCACATGATGTCAAAAAAAATAGTCATTTGACTATTCCCTGAAAGAATATTAAGCAAGCCATACAGTAGTGCATCAGATCAGATCAGATCAGTCGCTCAGTCGTGTCCGACTCTTCGCGACCCCATGAACCGCAGCACGCCAGGCCTCCCTGTCCATCACCAGCTCCCGGAGGTCACCCAGACTCACACCCATCAAGTCAGTGATGCCATCCAGCCATCTCATCCTCTGTCGTCCCCTTCTCCTCCTGCCCCCAATCCCTCCCAGCATCAGAGTCTTCTCCAATGAGTCAACTCTTCGCATGAGGTGGCCAAAATACTGGAGTTTCAGCTTTAGCATCATTCCCTCCAAAGAAATCCCAGGACTGATCTCCTTAAGAATGGACTGGGTGGATCTTCTTGCAGTCCAAGGGACTCTCAAGAGTCTTCTCCAACACCACACTTCAAAAGCATCAATTCTTCGGCGCTCAGCCTTCTTCACAGTCCAGCTCTCACATCCATAAATGACCACAGGAAAGACCATAGCCTTGACTAGGCGAACCTTTGTTGGTAAAGTAATGTCTCTGCTTTTGAATATGCTATCCAGGTTGGTCATAACCTTCCTTCCAAGGAGTAAGCGTCTTTTAATTTCATGGCTGCAGTCACCATCTGCAGTGATTTTGGAGCCCAGAAAAACAAAGTCTGACACTGTTTCCACTGTTTCCCCATCTATTTCCCATGTAGTGATGGGACCAGATGCATACCAGCCCTGTATTCTATGCACACTGTGAATATGGCAGTTAAGAGACAAACTATGGGTTAAAATATTAATAAATTGTTTTAAAGGTGCTGGATATGTAAATGACAAACACAAAATTGTTATATAATCATTAAGAATTGATCAGCCAAAGAAAGTTTCTCTGATGCTGAGCCGAGTTCATCTAGGGTTAAGGTGGTGTACCTTAAATGTGGCAAATAATTCGTGAGTTGAAATATTCTAAAAGAGCAAGCTGTTGGCTCACTTGGTTAGGGCCACATTCTTTGGAAAGCAAGTGCCATTTTATTTCTTAAAATTAATTAATTTTAGTTATTTATTTTTGGCTGCACTGTGTCTTCGTTGCTATGTGCAGACTTTCTCTATTTGTGGTGAGCAGGGGCTACACTTTGTTGTAGTAAATAAGTTTCTCATTGCTGTGGTTTCTCCTGTTCTGGAGCACAGGCTCTAGATGCGTGGGCTTAGTAGTTGTGGTGCGTGGGCTTAGTAGTTGTGGTGCGTGGGCTTAGTAGTTGTGGTGCATGGGCTTAGCTGCTCCATGGACATGGGATCTTCCTGGACCAGTGATCAAATCCATGTCCCCTGCACTGGCAGGCAGATTCTTAACCACTGGGCCAACAGAATGTGCCAGTATCATTTTATACCCTTTGCCAAATCTATGTATCTTACAATGACTTGATTTTGTAAGATGCACATATTTACCATTGTACACTGAGATCCAAGTCCTTCTATTTGGCTCAAGTGAACAATGAATGAAGGAACAGAGAAAGCAGTATGTTCAGTTCAGTCACTCAATCATGTCCGACTCTTTGTGACCCCATAAACTGCAGCACGCCAGGCCTCCCTGTCCATTACCAACTCCCGGAGTTTACTCAAACTCATGCCCATTGAGTCGGTGATGCCATCCAACCATCTCAAGCTCTCTTGTCCCCTTCTCCTCCTACCTTCCATCTTCTCTAGCATCAGGGTCTTTTCCAATAATTCTTTGCATCAGGTGGCCGAAGTATTGGAGTTTCAGCTTCAACATCAGTCCTTCCAATGAATATTCAGGACTAATTTCCTTTAGGATGGACTGGTTGGATGTCCTTGCAGTCCTAAGGATTCTCAAGAGTCTTCTTCAACACCACAGTTCAAAACCATCAATTCTTCGGTGCTCAGCTTTCTTTACAGTCCAACTTTCACATCCATACATGACTACTGGAAAAATCATAGCTTTGACTAGACGGACTTTGGTGGCAAAATAATGTCTCTGCTTTGTAATATGCTGTCTAGGTTGGTCATAACTTTCCTTCCAAGGAGCAAGACATTTTTAATTTCATGGCTACAGTCAACATCTACAGTGATTTTGAAGCCCAAAAAATTAAAGTCGGTCACTGTTTCCCCATCTATTTGCCATGAAGTGATGGGACCAGATGCCATGATCTTAGTTTTCTGAATGTTGAGTTTTAAGCCAGCATTTTCACTCTTCTCTTTCATTTTCATCAAGAGGCTCTTTAGTTCTTCTTCACTTTCTGCCATAATGGTGGTGTCATCTGCATATCTGAGGTTATTGATATTTCTCCCAGCAATCTTGATTGCTGTATTGTCTTGATAGCAGTATGTTAAGTGTTCTCAAATCAAAGTCCACTATAATGTTATGAGATATAGTTCCCATTTCAAAACAATCAGAATTCTGGTCTTGTCATGATGGAGCAGCTAGTGTTAGAATACCCTTCTGCTATAAACCATCTACAGAAACTGGATCAAATACAGAGAGACAGAGAGAATACTATTGGTAAGCATTAGATGACAACCACACAACACTATTATCCTAGATAGAAGAGATCCAGATTAATCAAATCCTACCTTCACACTAGCTGTCTCCTTAATGGCATTTTCCAAATTATGGTATAGAGAAACAGAGTCTAAGCAGAGTAGCTGTCTTGCTGGGATGAGAAAAGTTTGGGACTGCTAAGATAGCTAGACTGGGGTAGGGGCAGGTTATTAGAGGAAAGAGTGAAAAAAAAAAAAGGCTATAGAAATCTACATAAAAATCCCCTCCAGGTCCTCATCTGCCTGCTAGACTGCACACACGCAGGGTGAGGCTCCTAGAGGCCTAAGAAAGAACAACTGTTAGGGGGTTGTTAGCTAAATGAAGATTTAAAAGGGTGCACGCTTCCAAAGAAATGAAGCTCAGCCTTCATCAGAGAAGAAAAATCTTGATGAATACCCAACATTGAGCTGAGATCTTAGACAACCCACGCCCAAATTCTGAAAGAAAACAAAGTTAAAACAGATCTGTCTTACTTATCAACAGCTAAAACTAAGTTTCCACAGGATCAAAGTAGTCTACTACCAATTTAACAGGCTGTCAAAATAAAATTCAATACTATTTAGAGGAAGATAACACTTCAGAGCTTCTATACTAGGGTTGAATAGGGGTCAGCAAACCTTTCTTATAAGAGGCCAGCAGGTAGATATGTTCAGGTTTTGAGGGCCATAAATAATCTGTGTTGCTCATTCTCTTTAAAAATGTAAGATACATTCTTAGCTTCATGGGCCACATAATAATTGTCCCTAGACTGGATTTAGCCCAGTGGTCAGTCTGCTATCTGTTGCTCCACATTATGGTTTCCCAGGTGGCACAGATTAAAGAATCTGCCTGCCAATGTAGGAGATGCAAGAAATGGAGTTCAATCCCTGGGCTGGGAAGATCTCCTGGAGTAGGAAATGGCAACCCACTCCAGTACTCTGGCGTGGAAAATTCCATGGACAGAGGAGCCTGGAGGGCTACAATGTATGTGGCTGCAAAGAGTTGGACACAGCTGAGCACATGCACATGCACACACAAACACACACACACATACTCTACATTACCCTCACAATATCAATCATATATATGAAGCAGGGAAAGCGACTAATAATCAAGAGACAAAGCAGTTAACAAAAATACACAGACTTATGAGGGATCTACATGTTGACAACAGAGGCAGAATAGACAAAATAGATTAAAATATGAAATACCTCAAAAGAGAGTTATAATCTATAAAAATAATCATGCAGACATTCTAGAACTGCAGAATACAGTATGTGAAACAGGAATTGGTTGGATGGTTTTAACAGCAGAATAACCACAGAAAAAATGAAATCAGCATATTCAAGAACAAGTTAGTAGCTATTCAAAACACAGAAAGACATTATAAACAACAAAACAGACATATGTTAGATGTGGGATGTAGTCAAACAGTCTAAAAGATGTAACTGGAGTCCAGAAGGAGAAAAGGAAAAATGGGCCAGAAGCAATATTTAAATCTGTAAAGAATAAGAAATTTTCAATTTTTGTAAGATATCAACCTATGGATTCAAGAAACTCAGTGAACACCAAGCAAGACAAATGCACAAACACTAAACCATATCTATGTACATTATAGACAAGAGACTAGAATCAAAAATGAAGTCAGAGAACTCAAAAACAGAGGAAGAAAGGACTTATGTCTCATTCTGCTTGAAAACAACAAGAATAAAAAATTACTTCTCAAGGGAAACTATGAAAGCCAATGAAATAATACCTTTAAACTACAAAGAAAAAAGCCTATCAATGTAGAATTCTGTACCCAGAAAAACTATCCTCCAAAATAAGGAGTAACTAAATGCATTTTCAGACAAACAAAAAGTTGAAAGACTTTTATTAATAGACTCTATTTCAAAAAATAATAAAAGAGTTTCTTTAGGAAGGGAAAGATTCTAAATGAAAGCACGGATATATAAGAAGAGAATAGACGCAAATAGTGTAAATATAAACACTATATTTATATAGTGTTTATATTTATAAACAAAATATTGATAGTTTAAAGTAATGTCTTATAGGGCTGGCTTCTTATGAGAAAGGTTTGCTGACCCAGAGTTCCAAAGAATAGCAAGAAGAGATAACAAAGCCTTCTTCAGCGATCAATGCAAAGAAATAGAGGAAAACAACAGAATGAGAAAGACTAGGGATCTCTTAAAGAAAATCAGAGATACCAAAGGAATATTTCATGCAAAGATGGGCTCGGTAAAGGACACAAATGGTATGGAACTAACAGAAGCCGAAGATATTAAGAAGAGGTGGCAAGGATACACAGAAGAACTGTACAAAAAAGATCTTCATGACCCAGATAATCACGATGGTGTGATCACTCATCTAGAGCCAGACATCCTGGAATGTGAAGTCCAATGGGCTTTAGAAAGCATCACTACGAACAAAGCTGGTGGAGGTGATGGAATTCCAGTTAAGGTATTCCAAATCCTGAAAGATGATGCTGTGAAAGTGCTGCACTCAATATGCCAGCAAATTTAGAAAACTCAGTGGCTATAGGACTGGAAAAGGTCAGTTTTCATTCTAATCCCTAAGAAAGGCAATGCCAAAGAATGCTCAAACTGCTGCACAATTGCACTCATCTCACACCCTAATAACGGAGAAGGCAATGGCATCCCACCCCAGTACTTTTGCCTGGAAAATCCCATGGAAGGAGGAGCCTGGTAGGCTCCAGTCCATGGGGTCGCTAAGAGTCAGACACCACTGAGCAACTTCACTTTCACTTTTCACTTTCATGCATTGGAGAAGGAAATGGCAACCCACTCCAGTATTCTTGCCTGGAGAATCCCAGGGACGGGGGAGCCTGGTGAGCTTCCGTCTATGGGGTCGCACAGAGTCGGACACGACTGAAGCGACTTAGCAGCAGCAGCAGCACACCCTAATAAAGTAATGCTCAAAATTCTCCAAGCCAGGCTTCAGCAATATGTGAACCGTGAACTTCCTGATGTTCAACTTGGTTTTAGAAAAGGCAGAGGAACCAGAGATCAAATTGCCAACATCCGCTGGATCATGGAAAAAGCAAGAGAGTTCCAGAAAAACATCTATTTCTGCTTTATTGACTATGCCAAAGCCTTTGACTGTGTGGATCACAATAAACTGTGGAAAATCTGAAAGAGATAGGAATACCAGACCACCTGATCTGCCTCTTGAGAAATCTGTATGCAGGTCAGGAAGCAACAGTTAGAACTGGACATGGAACAACAAGACTAGTTTCAAACAGGAAAAGGAGTACGTCAAGCTGTATATTGTCACTCTGATTATTTAACTTATATGCAGGGTACATCATGAGAAATGCTGGACTGGAAGAAACAGAAGCTGGAATCAAGATTGCTGGGAGAAATATCAATAACCTCAGATATGCAGATGACACCACCCTTATGGCAGAAAGTGAAGAGGAACTAAAAAGCCTCTTGATGAAAGTGAAAGTGGAGAGTGAAAAAGTTGGCTTAAAGCTCAACATTCAGAAAACGAATCATAGCATCCGGTCCCATCACTTCATGGGAAATAGATGGGGAAACAGTGGAAACAGTGTCAGACTTTATTTTGGGGGGCTCCAAAATCACTGCAGATGGTGACTGCAGCCATGAAATTAAAAGACGCTTACTCCTTGGAAGGAAAGTTATGACCAACCTAGATAGCATATTCAAAAGCAGAGACATTACTTTGCCAACAAAGGTTCATCTAGTCAAGGCTATGGTTTTTCCTGTGGTCACGTATGGATGTGAGAGTTGGACTGTGAAGAAGGCTGAGTGCCAAAGAATTGATGCTTTTGAACTGTGGTGTTGGAGAAGACTCTTGAGAGAGTCCCTTGGACTGCAAGGAGATCCAACCAGTCCATTCTGAAGCTGATCAGCCCTGGGATTTCTTTGGAAGGAATGATGCTAAAGCTGAAACTCCAGTACTTTGGCCACCTCATGCAAAGAGTTGACTCATTGGAAAAGACTCTGATACTGGGAGGGATTGGGGGCAAGAGGAGAAGGGGACGACAGAGGATGAGATGGGTGGATGGTATCACTGACTCGATGGACGTGAGTCTGGGTGAACTCCTGGAGTTGGTGATGGACAGGGAGGCCTGGTGTGCTGTGATTCATGGGGTCGCAAAGAGTCGGACACGACTGAGCGAGTGATCTGATCTGATCTGATTCAACTCTAGTGTAGAAGCTCTGGAGTGTTATCTTCCTCTACATAGTACTGGATTTTATTCTGACAGTCAGTTAAATCCTATGCTCAGTCCTGTCTCTCTCTTTGGCACCCCATGGTCTATAGCCTACCAGGATCCTGTCCACAGAATTCTTCAGGCAAGAATACTGGAGTGGGGGAGGAGCTAAGATGGCAGAGGAATAGGACGGGGAGAACACTTTCTCTTCCACAAATTCATCAAAAGAACATTTAAACGCGAGTAAATTCCACAAAACAACTTCTGAATGCCGGCAGAGGACATCAGGCACCCAGAAAAGCAACCCATTGCCTTCTAAGGGAGGTAGGAAAAAATATAAAAGACAAAAAAGGAGACAAAAGAGGGAGGGATGGACCTCTGTCCGGGGAAAGTAAAGTAAAGTAAAGTCGCTCAGTCGTGTCCGACTCTTTGCGACCCCATGGACCGTAGCCCACCAGGCTCCTCCGCCCACGGGATTCTCCAGGCAAGATATACTGGAGTGGGTTGCCATTGCCTTCTCCAGGGAGTCTTAAAAAGAGAGAAGTTTCCAAACACCAGGAAACATTCTCACTGCCGGGTCTGTGCCAAGCCTGGGAAGCACAGAGGGCAACATAACAGAGAGGAGAAATAAATAAACAATTAAAACACACAGATTAGGAGCCCTGCGGTAATCCCCCCAGCGGAGAAGCAGAGCAGACACCTGCATCCGCCATTAGCAAGCGGGGGCTGGGCAGGGAGGCACAGCGTGGGCTGCATCGCTTAGAGTAAGGATCTGGCCTGAATATCCCGAGCGCTACCTGAGCGAGATAATTTGGGCTAGAAAACCAGACTGTGGGATATCTACCACACAAAAAGCCAGCCCTAACCTAAGACACCTCCCAGCCCGTGCACGGAACAAAGGACTGTACAGAGACAGACAGCTGCAGACCGTTCCCCTCCGGTGACAGGCAGCCAGAGCCGGAGGGTGGCAATCGCAGCCCCAGCAAGACATTATCTACAAAACTGTAAGCAGGCATCTTTGCTAACTAAGACTTCTTGGGGCTCTGGGCAGTCAATTGAGAAGGTGTGCCTGGGCGGCCTGAGAAGGTGTGCCGGTTATACACCCAGAAAACTGAGCGGTGGGGATGTGATAAGTCGCAGAAGCTGCGCTGGCTAAACACCTCATCAACTGCGCTGCTCGGACCTGTGAAGGGCACAAAACGCAGGCCCAACCGAGTCTGGGCCTCTGAGGACTACCCGAATGCCTGAACTTGAGCGGCTTAGACCTAGGAGGGGCAAGCAGCCCAGGGCCGGCAGCGGATGGTTCCTGGCAGAGCAACCTAGAGCCTGATCAGTGTGGGCAGCGAGGCTACAGAGCGGGGGCGGGCCCAGTGTGGCTGAGGAACTGCGAGCACACGCCAGTGTTATTTAGTTGCAGTGTCCCTCCCTCCCCACAGTGCGACTGAACAAGTGAGCCTAAAAAAAAAAAAAAAAAAGGTGTCCACCACCGCCCCCTTTGTATCAGGTCGGAAATCAGACACTGAAGAGACCAGCAAACAGAAGAAGCTATAACAGAGGGAACCGCCGTGGAAGCGACAGGCAATAAACTAAAACCCTGTGATCAGTACCAACTTCATCAGATCAGATCAGATCAGTCGCTCAGTCGTGTCCGACACTTTGCAACCCCATGAACTGCAGCACGCCAGGCCTCCCTCCCTGTCCATCACCAATTCCCGGAGGTCACTCAGACTCATATTCATCGAGTCAGTGATGTCATCCAGCCATAACATCCTCTGTCGTCCCCTTCTCCTCCTGCCCTCAATCCCTCCCAGCATCAGAGTCTTCTCCAATGAGTCAACTCTTCACATGAGGTGGCCAAAATACTAGAGTTTCAGCTTTAGCATCATTCCTTCCAAAGAAATCCCAGGGCTGATCTCCTTCAGAATGGACTGGTTGGATATCCTTGCAGTCCAAGGGACTCTCAAGAGTCTTCTCCAACACCACACTTCAAAAGCATCAATTCTTCGGTGCTCAGCCTTCTTCACAGTCCAGCTCTCACATCCATACATGACCACAGGAAAGACCATAGCCTTGACTAGGCGAACCTTTGTTGGCAAAGTAATGTCTCTGCTTTTGAATATGCTATCTAGGTTGGTCATAACTTTCCTTTCAAGGAGTAAGCGTCTTTTAATTTCATGGCTTCAGTCACCATCTGCAGTGATTTTGGAGCCCAGAAAAATAAAGTCTGACACTGTTTCCACTGTTTCTCCATCTATTTCCCATGTAGTGATGAGACCGGATGCCATGATCTTCGTTTTCTGAATGTTGAGCTTTAAGCCAACTTTTTCACTCTCTACTTTCATTTTCATCAAGAGGCTTTTTAGTTCCTCTTCACTTTCTGCCATAAGGGTGGTGTCATCTGCATATCTCAGGTTATTGATATTTCTCCCAGCAATCTTGATTCCAGCTTCTGTTTCTTCCAGTCCAGCATTTCTCATGATGTAAGACTACTATCAGCAATTATATGGCAATAAAATGGACAATGTGGAAGAAATGGACAAATTCTGAGAAAAGTACAACTTTCCAAAACTGGATCAGGAAGAAATAGAAAATCTTAACAGACCTATCACAAGCACGGAAATTGAAACTGTAATCAGAAATCTTCCAGCAAACAAAAGCCCAGGTCCAGACGGCCTCACAGCTGAATTCTACCAAAAATTTAGAGAAGAGTTAACACCTATCCTATTCAAACTGTTTCAGAAAATTGCAGAGGAAGGCAAACTTCCAAACTCATTCTATGAGGCCACCATCATAGAATACCACCCTAATACCAAAACCTGACAAAGATGCCACAAAAAAAGAAAACTACAGGCCAATATCACTGATGAACATAGATGCAAAAATCCTTAACAAAATTCTAGCAATCAGAATCCTACAACACATTAAAAAGATCATACACCATGACCAAGTGGGCTTTATCCCAGGGATGCAAGGATTCTTCAATATCCGCAAATCAATCAACGTAATACACCACATTAACAAATTGAAAAATAAAAACCATATGATTATATCAATAGACGCAGAGAAAGCCTTTGACAAAGTTCAACATCCATTTATGATAAAAACTCTCCAGAAAGCAGGAATAGAAGGAACATACCTCAACACAATAAAAGCTATATATGACAAACCCACAGCAAACATTATCCTCAATGGTGAAAATTGAAAGCATTTCCTCTAAAGTTAGGAACAAGACAAGGGTGCCCACTTTCACCATTACTATTCAACATAGTTTTGGAACTTTTGGCCATAGCAATCAGAGCAGAAAAAGAAATAAAAGGAATTCAAATTGGAAAAGAAGAAGTAAAACTCTCACTGTTTGCAGATGACATGATCCTCTACGTAGAAAACCCTAAAGACTCCACCAGAAAATTACTAGAACTAATCAATGAATATAGTAAAGTGGCAGGATATAAAATCAACACACAGAAATCCCTTGCATTCCTGTACACTAATAATGAGAAAATAGAAAGAGAAATTAAGGAAACAATTCCATTCAATGAAAAGAATAAAATACTTAGGAATATATCTACCTAAAGAAACTAAAGACCTATATATAGAAAACTATAAAACACTGGTGAAAGAAATCAAAGAGGACACTAATAGATGGAGAAATATACCATGTTCATGGATTGGCAGAATCAATATAGTGAAAATGAGTATACTACCCAAAGCAATTTATAGATTCAATGCAATCCCCATCAAGCTACCAACGGTATTCTTCACAGAGCTAGAACAAATAATTTCTCAATTTGTATGGAAATACAAAAAACCTCGAATAGCCAAAGCTATCTTGAGAAAGAAGAACGGAACTGGAGGAATCAACCTGCCTGACTTCAGGCTCTACTACAAAGCCACAGTCATCAAGACAGTATGGTACTGGCACAAAGACAGAAATATAGACCAATGGAACAAAATAGAAAGCCCAGAGATAAATCCACGCACATATGGACACCTTATCTTTGACAAAGGAGGCAAGAATATACAGTGGATTAAAGACAATCTCTTTAACAAGTGGTGCTGGGAAAACTGGTCAAACACTTGTAAAAGAATGAAACTAGAACACTTTCTAACACCATACACAAAAATAAACTCAAAATGGATTAAAGAGCTAAATGTAAGACCAGAAACTATAAAACTCCTAGAGGAAAACATAGGCAAAACACTCTCTGACATACATCACAGCAGGATCCTCTATGACCCACCTCCCAGAATACTGGAAATAAAATCAAAAATAAACAAATGGGACCTAATTAAACTTAAAAGCTTCTGCACAACAAAGGAAACTATAAGCAAGGTGAAAAGACAGCCTTCAGAATGGGAGAAAATAATAGCAAATGAAGCAACAGACAAACAACTAATCTCAAAAATATACAAGCAACTCCTACAGCTCAATTCCAGAAAAATAAATGACCCAATCAAAAAATGGGCCAAAGAACTAAATAGACATTTCTTCAAAGAAGACATACAGATGGCTAACAAACACATGAAAAGATGCTCAACATCACTCATTATCAGAGAAATGCAAATCAAAACCACTATGAGGTACCATTTCACGCCAGTCAGAATGGCTGCGATCCAAAAGTCTACAAGCAATAAATGCTGGAGAGGGTGTGGAGAAAAGGGAACCCTCTTACACTGTTGGTGGGAATGTAAACTAGTGCAGCCACTATGGAGAACAGTATGGAGATTCCTCAAAAAACTGGGAATAGAACTGCCTTATGATCTAGCAATCCCACTGCTGGGCATACACACTGAGGAAACCAGAATTGAAAGAGACACGTGTACCCCAATGTTCATCGCAGCACTGTTTATAATAGCCAGGACATGGAAGCAACCTAGATGTCCATCAGCAGATGAATGGATAAGAAAGCTCTGGTACATATACACAATGGAGTATTCAGATCAGATCAGATCAGATCAGTCGCTCAGTCGTGTCCGACTCTTTGTGACCCCATGAACCGCTGCACGCCAGGCCTCCCTATACATCACCACCTCTCGGAGGTCACCCAGACTCACATTCATCAAGTCAGTGATGCCATCCAGCCATCTCATCCTCTGTCGTCCCCTTCTCCTCCTGCCCTCAATCTCTCCCAGCATCAGAGTCTTCTCCAATGAGTCAACTCTTCGCATGAGGTGGCCAAAATACTGGAGTTTCAGCTTTAGCATCATTCCTTCCAAAGAAATCCCAGGGCTGATCTCCTTCAGAATGGACTGGTTGGATCTTACTCGCCATTAAAAAGAATACATTTGAATCAGTTCTAATGAGGTGGATGAAACTGGAGCCTATTATACAGAGTGAAGTAAGCCAGAAAGAAAAACACCAATACAGTATACTAACGCATATATATGGAATTTAGAAAGATGGTAACAATAACCCTGTATACGAGACAGCAAAAGAGACACTGATGTATAGAACAGTCTTTTGGACTCTGGGAGAGGGAGAGGGTGGGATGATTTGGGAGAATGGCATTGAAATAAGTATAATATCATATATGAAACGAGTTGCCAGTCCAGGTCCGAGGCCTGATACCAAATGCCTGGGGCTGGTGCACTGGGAGGACCTAGAGGGATGGTATGGGGAGGGAGGAGGGAGGAGGGTTCAGGATGGCGAACACATGTATACCTGTGGCAGATTCATTTTGATACATGGCAAAACCAATACAATATTGTAAAGTTAAATAAAATAAAAATAAAATTAAAAAAAAAAAAAAAACAGAATACCTGAGTGGGTTGCCATTTCCTTCTTCAGGGGATCTTCCTGACCCAGGGTTCAAACCCAGGTCTCCTGCCTTGCAGGCAGATTCTTTACTGTCTGAGCCAACGGGGAAGCCCAAAAACATGAGGAGGAAGCCCCAAACATATGAGAATGGTAAACATAAGAATGATAGCAAAAAAAAAAAAAAAGGACACAAGTAAATAGATTCAAACTGCTTTAAGTTTTTCCACTTGGGTTAAACATGGTATAAGTACAGTTGACCCTTGAACAACCTGGGGATTAGGAGTACAGATACTCTGCATAGTAGAGAATCTGTGTGTAACAGTCTCCAGATCCATGATTCCATATTTGCAGTGTTAACCAAATGTGAATTGTGTAGTACTGCAGTATGCATTCATTAAAAATATCCATGTACAAGTGGAACCACACATTTCAAACATGTTATGTTAGAGTCAACTGTATAAATAAAGGTAGGCTTTTTTAAGTCGACAAATTTTGCAATTTTTAAGGTAATAACTCAAAGCATAACATTAAAAGGTTAACCAAAAATTAACCTAGCAAAGATAAAATGCAGTAAGAAATACTTAACACAAAAATCTTTCTTGCTGAGGGAAGTATTTGGTATCTTAATCTCTGCGTGGTAGTTCCACAGATACATACAGAGATAAGCATTCATTGAATTGTAAAGATCTGTGCACCACACTGTATAACATGTATTATACATATTATAATAAATAAACAAGAACATTATACATTATTTCTAAAGTAGAGGGCACTAAGTTACAGAAACTTTCTAAACAGAATCCATCACATTCATCAAAATTTTAATGGCCTACAGCTGTTTTCTGAAACTTTTTCCCATCATGTATAGTATGCACTAAATAACTGTCATTAAATGAACTCCATGAACAATGAAATTTACTGTAGTAGCCAAGATAAAAAATATCTAATTCTCAAAGATGTAACATTTGACAGCTCTTTAAGAAAAAACCTGCAGCTCTACAATTTTCATGTATACTTCTTTTTATTTGTTTTTGGCTCCGCTACTTGACTTTCAGGATCCTAGTTCCCTGACCATGGATTAAATCTGGGTCCTCAGCAGTGAGAGCCTGGAATCTTAACCACTGGACTGCCAAGGAGTTCCTGTGTACCTGTGTTTTTAATCAATATGCCAGAAATAAGCTGGGTTTTGGAAACTGTACATGTACAAAGCACATGGTAAGAATATCATATATATGTATAAAGCAATTAGGAGATTGCTATTTTGTGAAATTTTAATAATAATATTCTTCAAAGAAACACTTCTGGAACTAGGGTATAGGTCGACTGGATCACAAGCAATAAAGAATCAATCTTGTGAGTCAGACACATACAGAACACGTCATAAACACTCTCATTTAATTCTAAATGTCCTATGCAAGATACGTGTCCTTTGTTAACAAATGAAGAATTTGTAGTACAGAAAGGGAGAGCAACTTGTGTATAATCATAGAACTAGTAAATCTTCAAAATAAAAACTTTTAAATTCATCACTGCATAACTGCCGAGGAAATATTTAAACAGAAGTAACTGTCTTGAGACTTCCCTGGTGGACCAGTGATTACGGATCTGCCTTTCAATGCAGGGTACTCATGTTTGATCCCTGGTCGGTGAACTAAGATCCTATAAGCCGTGGAGTAAACCCATGCGTCACAACCACTGAGTCTGCATGCCACAAATACAGAGAAGCCCACTTACTTCAACTAAGACCTGACACAGATTAAAAAAATACATTTTTAAAATAGTGTCTATAATTTATTTTTAAAAAAGAAGTAAATGTCTTTATCAGTAAAGACTTATACATGACAAATGTGATACAAGACCCAAGAACTACACATGCCTGATAAAAATAAAAAACAATCAAAGAATAAACCAAGAAATATGGTGACTTTATGCACAACTACAAATCTAACGGATACTCTTATAGTGCTTAATATTATATAGCTTAGAGAAAAAACATTCAAATTAAAGAAAAGATTAAATGATTTACCACATACTACAATGTTGGAATTTTCAAGCACTATGACAATTTTCAAACATTATGACATGGAACAACAGACTGGTTCCAAATAGGAAAAGGAGTACATCAAGGCTGCATATCGTCACCCTGCTTATTTAACTTATATGCAGAGTACATCATGAGAAATGCTGGGCTGGATGAAGCACAAGCCGGAATCAAGATTGCCGGGAGAAATATCAATAACCTCAGAAACGCAGATGACACCACCCTTTGGCAGAAATTGAAGAGTTACTAAAGAGCCTCTTGATGAAAGTGAAAGAAGAGAGTGAAAAAGTTGGCTTAAAGCTCAACATTCAGAAAACTAAGATCATGGCATCTGGTCCTTTCACTTCATGGCAAATAAATAGAGAAACAGTGGGAATAGTGGCTAACTTTATTTTTTTGGGCACCAAAATCACTGCAGATGGTGACTGCAGCCATGAAATTAAAAGACGCTTACTCCTTGGAAGGAAAGTTATGACCAACCTAGACAGCATATTAAAAAGCAGAGACATTACTTTGCCAACAAAGGTCCATCTAGTCAAGGCTATGGTTTTTCCAGTAGTCATGTATGGATGTGAGAGTTGGACTATAAAGAAAGCTGAGTGCTGAGAATTGATGCTTTTGAACTGTGGTGCTGGAGAAGGCTCCTGAGAGTCCCTTGGACTGCAAGGAGATCCAACCAGTCCATCCTAAGGGAAATCAGTCCTGGGTGTTCACTGGAAGGACTGATGTTGAAGCTGAAATTCCAGTATTTTGGCCACCTGATTACAAAGAGCTGACTCATTCAAAAAGACCCTGATGTTGGGAAAGATTGAAGGCAGGAGGAGAAGGGGATAAAACAGGATGAGATGGTTAGATGGCATCACTGACTCAGTGGACATGAGTTTGGGTAAACTCTGGCAGTTGGTGATTGACAGGGAGGCCTGGCGTGTTGTGGTTCATAGGGTCACAAAGAGTCGGACACGACTGAACAACTGAACTGATACTGAACTGATATTGATGACTGCAAGGAGATCCAACTAGTCCATCCTAAAGGCAATCAGTCCTGAATATTCATTGGAAGGACTGATGCTGAAGCTAAAACTCCAATACTTTGGCCACCTGATGCAAAGAACTGACTCATTGGAAAAGACCCTGATGCCAGGAAAGACAGAAGGAGGGAGGAGAAGGGGACGACAGAGGGTGAGATGGTTGGATGACATCACCAACTCTATGGACATCAGTTTGGGTATACTCTGGGAGTTGGTGATGGACAGTGAAGCCTAGCGTGCTGCAGTCCATGGCGTCGCTAAGAGTTGGACACGACTAAGCGACTTTACTTGCACTTTTTACTTTCATGCAATGAAGAAGGAAATGGTAACCCCCTCCAGTGTTCTATGCCCGGAGAATCCCAGGGACGGCAGAGCCTGGTGGGCTGCCATCTATGGGGTCGCACAGAGTCACACATGATTGAAGCGACTTAGCAGCAGCAGCAGAGTATCTTTTCATGTGCTTATTAGTCATCTGTATGTCTTCTTTTGGAAAATGTCTGTTCAAGTCTTTTGTCCATTTTTTTATTGGAATGTTTGTTTTATGATATTGAGTTGTAAGAGCTGTTTGTATATTTTAGATATTAACCCCTTTTCAGTCATATCATTTGCAAATATTTTTCCCCATTGCATAAGTTGTCTTCATGTTGTCAATAGTTTCCTTTGCTGTGCAAAAGCTTTCAAGTTTAATTAGATCCTGTTTATTTTTGCTTTTATTTCTTTTGCTTTGGGAGACTGAGCTAAGAAATTATTGCAATAATTTACATCAAAGAGTATTTTGCCTGCATTCTCAATATTGTTAATTATTAAAGCAACACAAATCAAAACCACAATGAGGTATCACTTCAGAACTGTCAGAAAGGCCATCATCTCAGAAGTCGTAATAAATACTGGAGAGGATGTGGAGAAAAGGGAAACCTCACACACTGTTGGTAGGAATGTAAATTGATGCAGTCACTATGGATAACAGTATAGTGGTTCCTCAGAAAACTAAAAACAGAATTACTATGATCCAACAATTCCACTCCTGGGTCTATATCTGGAAAAAGCAAAAACAGTAATTTGAAAATACATGCACCCCAATGTTCACAGAAGCACAATTTACAACAGCCAAGAGAAAGAATTCAGCCAAGTGCCCATCAACAGATGAATGAATAAAGAAGATGTGGTATATACACATAATGGAATATTACTCAGCCATAAAAAAGACTGCATTATTGCCATTTGCAGCAATCTGGATGGACCTAGGTATTATCATACAAAGTAAGCATAAAGAAAAATGCTATACATCACTATTCTGTGTAATCTGAAAAATAATACAAATGAATATATATGCAAACAGAAACAGACTCACAGATACAGAAAACAGACATGGTTACCAAAGGGAAGGACAAATTAGGGATATGGAATTAACAAACTACTATATATAGAATAGATAAGCCACAAGGACTAACAGCATAGCATAGGGAATTATACCCAGTATCTTATAATAAACTATAGTAGAATATAATCAACAACAACAAAAATGAATCACTAGAAACAACATAATTTTATAAATTAATTGTATCAATACTTCAATTAAAAAATTATCAGTTATTCTTTATTGAGTACATCAGAGATACATAACAAAGAGAACAAAAAGGAAACTGATGTTTCCTTTGTCCACATAATGCTATGTGGACAAAAAAGAAAAGAAACAAACATAAATCCTCACTGCATAAGTCTTGTTTTGTCTCTAAGTACTGCTACCTATGAAGTGCCTCAGAACTGTGCATTGAATCATGTGTGCTAAATAAATGATCATACATTTTGAGAATTGTTTCAGTTTTTCCAAATATAACTATATATGTCAATTTTACATACATTCACATATAAAATAAATATATAAAACCCAGAAAAACAATTTAAATGATATAAAAGGTAGACAGTAAAAATTAAATCTTCCTCTTATCTCTGACCTCTAATCTGTCAGGCATCTTTCAAGTAGCAAGGGAGACAATTGTGGGAGAACATTCTTAAGAACATATGAAGGTGAACACAGGTTTAGTTGTGTGAAGAGAATGTGTTAGATGGAAGCCTCCCACCAGAGGACACACTGGCAGATTATACTTTCCCCTGAGTCTACAGCCGTTGTCTGACCCCACATGATCTTTTAGAACCTTGCTACTTTCCATCAATTGACAGTCTATTCCCCTTTCCTTGATCCCAAGTATGACTTTGTGATGGTCTTGACAAATGGAATATGGTGGAGCTGACATTACGTGCCTTTCAAGGCCAGATGAGAAAAGGTAATATGACCAAATCCTGGTGCTCTCTCTAAGGATATTTCCTTTTATTTTTTTTTATTTTTTGGATGCTTACTTTTAGAAGGCAGTCACTGTGCTGTGAAGCAGCTCAGGACACAGAGAGGTCACATACAGGTGACCATCTAAGGTCTCAGGTAACTGTCATACGAGTGAGCTAGACTTCAAAGAATTTTAGCCTCCAGACTTTGAGTCGTCCAGCTGAGGTCCAACATACGCAGAAGCAGGTATAAATTATCTCTGTTGGACCCTTGACTCACAGATTCCCTGAGGATAATAAACACGCTATGAAGTTTTGGCGTAATTTCTTGCACAGTCCTAATAACTGCAACAGGCTGGTTCTATAGAACCCTTCCTTGTCACACGGGCTACTGCTAAACAGCTCTAACCAAAGTGAAAATAAAAACAAACATTAGGGGAAAATCATCATAGACTGAAATCAATCCACATATAATACGAATTCAGTTCAGTTCATTCACTCAGCTATATTTCAACTCTTTGCGACCCCAAGGACTGCTTCCGAAGCTTGTTCAAACTCATGTCCATCAAGTCGGTAATGCAACCGACCCATCATCAACTGCGTCATCCTCTTATCATCCCCTTCTCATCCTGCCTTCAATTTTTCCCAGCATCAGGGTCTTTTCTAAGGAGTCAGGGCTTCGCATCAGGTGGCCAAAGTACTGGAGCTTCAGCATCAGTCCTTCCAAAGAGTATTCAGGATTAATTTCCTTTAGGATTGACTGGTTGGATCTCCTTGCAGTCCAAGGGACTCTCAAGAGTCTTCTCCAACACCACAGTTCAAAAGCATCAATTCTAAGGTGCTCAGCTTTTTTATGGTCCAACTTTCACACCCATACATGACTACTGGAAAAACCATAGCTTGGTCGGTAAAGTAACATCTCTGCTTTTATAATACAGATACTATATATTTTAAAGTTTCTAGTAGAAACATGTTTTTGGTAAACTGATGATAATTTAGGCCATGATGGAGACAGATCTATAGGCTGACTACAGTAAAATGAATGGCCATGAAAACAGAACTTGAAACTGAAGTAACAGTAATGAGCTTATGTCACTCCTATGTCCACACAGAGAGAGAACTAATAAAGTTCTATCAACTCCTTTAGCACAACATTTTCTCTCAGAAAAATATAAAGGAAAAACTTCGATGAGATGAATATCAGATGGAAAAAAAAGCAGGCTTTGGCAACAATGAGTATTTTACCTATGATATAAAAATCTTTAGGGAAAGTAATGGCTCCAACAACTAAGGTGTTACAAATCACTCACTGGTAATCTCCAAAGGAAACTGAGTGGTTCTCCTTCCCAGTGAGTCTAGGAACTGTCCACAATGGGGATTTCTGAGACTTATAGGTATTTAATGGACATGAAAGAATAACTAGCAAAGTTTAAGCTCCTCTACTAGTGTGCAGGCTACCATGAACCACTACACAGACTGTAAGCTGCATAAATAGGGAACTGTTCACATAGATTAAAATATGCAGCATCAATAACAGAAGTGCAAAGCAACTCTGACACTCTGAATGATTCCAGACCTGACACCAAGAGGAATAAATACATTACATATCCAACAGTCAGTTTCTCATATTGTTTCCTGTAAGTTTGCTGATATCCTAAAGTAATGATAGAGAAAGTTCCTAGTAATACACTCAACTCTATTAGAAATGATATTTAACTATAAAAAACATATTAAAAAGATCTAAATATAAACATATATAAAATAAATATACTAAACATATATCTTCCTGAAATAATAAGTAGATAGCATGCTGATTACTACACTGAAAAATATAGAACTACTATCAATTAAAGTACACAAGAAGAAAATTATGTCAGATAGGAAATATAACATAAGCATAGCATGTGGTGAGAACAATTATGATTCATTCTCTTAGCAACTTTCAAGCATGTAACACAGTACTGTTGCCATTAGACCCCATGTTGTACATTAGCTCCCCAAAACTTACTTATCTGATAACTGAAAGCTTAACCCAATCTCCCCATCTTGCCCATCTCTTAGCCCTGCCAAAACTATTCTACTCTCTGAGTTCAGGTTTTTCTCAGATTCCACATATAAGTGAAATCACACCATATTTGCCTTTCTCTGTCTGACTGATTTCACTTAGTGTGACGTCTATCCATGCTGTTACAAAAGGGAGGAATTCTGAAGATTAAAATTCTATATTACGTAAAGATTTCAAAGTCTAGAAATACCTGGCTAACACAGCAGGAAGCAGACCAAAGTGTTATCTTGGAGATGCGGAAATGAGGAATTCCAGTTTCAATATGGACTATGTATTAGGTACTACTGTTTTCATAATGTTAAATCTTGGGATGTGATAATGGCATAGCAGTAATCTATGAGATTCTTAGGCTGCCTTTCTTGGTGGCTCAGATGGTAAAGAATCTGCCTGCCTTGTAGGGAGACCCGGGTTCCATCCCTGGATCAGGAATATCCCCTGAAGAAGGGAGTGGCATCCACTCCAGTATTGTGCCTGGAGAATTCCACAGACAGAGGAGCCTGGTGAGCCTGATGGGCTGTATGTAGTCCATGGGGTCACAGAGTAGGACTCGCTGAATGACAAACACAATAGGCTCCTAAAACACAGGTAAAGTGTATCACCTACTTTCAGAAGGCTAGGAAAATACAGACAGAAAAAGAAAGATATAAGAAACAAGCAAAATGTTAACAACAGGTCAATCCAGGAAAAGGGTAGGTAGGTATTCATATTATTCTTTCACCTTTCTGTAGGTTTGAAATCCATTAAAAAAAAAAAAAAGAGGATGCCTTTGTTCATACTTTCAAACACATTTACAAAAACCTCAGTGGTAAAGAATCTGCCTCCAATGCAAGAGACCCAAGAGACGCAGGTTCAATCCATGGGTCGGGAAAATGCCCTGGAAGAGGAAATGGCAACCCACTCCAGTAGTCTTGCTGGAAAAATTTCATGGACAAAGGAGCTTCAAAGGTTACAGTCAGACACAACTGAGCACACACATGCATGCACCCACATACTATTGATGTGCTCCACTAATAATCCACTGCTGGCTTGTCAACCTCTTAATAGACCCAATTTGAATTTAGAATGTGTATTTGACAGTTACAAACCCAAACTAACAAGACTTTCCTCACTGAATAAGGCTTTTCAAACTGTACTATAATTAAACAATTTTAGCTTTAAAAACTTTGTATAAATTCAGATTTATAACAAAAATATCAAAATTTAAAAAGACATAAAATACTTACATTAACTTTGAAAGCTTGTACAGTGTTATCCAGAAGAAGGATGTTGCAAACCACCTCTGTATGCTGTCTATCTCGGGCCAACTCTGATGCGCGTACATTGTAGGTTCTGCCAGCAGGCAATCGGAAACGTGAGGTCATTACTGTCCACACAAGGTCTACGTTGAAAAAAAAAAATAACTAAATAAAGGGACAGCTGAAGATGCAAATTATTTATATAAAAAGATACAAAGTTACTACATACTTTTCAACAACCAGTTAAAAAGCAGTTATAAATTTTGAAACACCTGGATAGGAACTGTAGGTATAAAAGAAGACACCATCTTAAGCTCATCATCTAAACTAAAATTACAACTGCCTGGAGGAGGAGCTTTATTTTGAACTGTCCGTTAAGAAGACAATAAACAAATTGTTGAGGAAGCTATATTCCAACTCAAAATACATAAATTCAGGCATAGTCAAAAAGGAGGAAGGAGAATATGCTACCCCAGGCAACTGGGCATTACTCACTGATGCAAGCATTAAAAAGACACTGCAGGATGACCACAGGAGGGAAGGTTATTTGACTCCAAGTGGCTTTCCTTTTATTCAAGCTTAAGATATGGGGGGAAAATGGGAGTTTATTAATTGGGATTTTTTAAATATAACTATACACTTCATGAAAATTCTGAAAGAGATGGGAATACCAGACCACCTGATCTGCCTCTTAAGAAATCTGTATGCAGGTCAGGAAGCAACAGTTAGAACTGGTCATGGAACAACAGACTGGTTCCAAATAGGAAAAGGAGTACGTCAAGGCTGCATATTGTCACCATGTTTATTTAACTTATATGCAGAGTACATCATGAGAAATGCTGGACTGGAAGAAACACAAGTTGGAATCAAGATTGCCGGGAGAAATATCAATAATCTCAGATATGCAGATGACACCACTCTTATGGCAGAAAGTGAAGAGGGGCTAAAAAGCCTCTTGATGAAAGTGAAAGTGGAGAGTGAAAAGGTTGGCTTAAAGGTCAACATTCAGAAAACGAAGATCATGGCATCTGGTCCCATCACTGCATGGGAAATAGATGGGGAAACAGTGGAAACAGTGTCAGACTTTGTTTTTCTGGGCTCCAAAATCACTGCAGATGGTGACTGCAGCCATGAAATTAAAAGGCGCTTACTCCTTGGAAGGCAAGTTATGACCAACCTAGATAGCATATTCAAAAGCAGAGACATTACTTTACCAACAAAGGTTCACCTAGTCAAGGCTATGGTCTTTCCTGTGGTCATGTATGGATGTGAGAGCTGGACTGTGAGGAAGGCTGAGCGCCGAAGAATTGATGCTTTTGAAGTGTGGTGTTGGAGAAGACTCTTGAGAGTCCCTTGGACTGCAAGAAGATCCAACCAGTCCATTCTGAAGGAGATCAGCCCTGGGATTTCTTTGGAAGGAATGATGCTAAAGCTGAAACTCCAGTATTTTGGCCACCTCATGCGAAGAGTTGACTCATTGGAGAAGACTCTGATGCTGGGAGGGATTGAGGGCAGGCGGAGAAGGGGACGACAGAGGATGAGATGGCTGGATGGCATCACTGACTTGATGGATGCGAGTCTGAGTGACCTCCGGGAGCTGGTGATGGACAGGGAGGCCTGGCGTGCTGCGGTTCATGGGGTCGCAAAGAGTCGGACACGACTGAGCGACTGATCTGATCTGATCTGATACACTTCATCTTACCTATCTTCAAATTCAAACTAATTCTAATAGAACTATTCTTAGGAAAACAAAAGCAAATTAGAAATCTTAAGACTACAGACCTTTGCTTCTCAATTTTTTAACTTAACAGGGAACAAAGACTGCCTACCAAAAAATACCCCAAAAAACTGGTATCATATCATTTTTGGCATGTTATGATGTTAAAAGACAATGAAATGTAGCTTTGAAGTTCTGAAAGAAAATCATATGAAACAGAATTATAGTCCGTCAAAATTAGCATTCATGTGAAAGAATAAAGCTAAAGCCATTTTCAGACACTCAAAAATTTGCAGTTTAAAATCCACAAAACTTCCCCCTTTCAAAAGACAAATGGATAAAGGAAACAAACTACCCTACAAATAAACACAACTCCATAAAATTCTTAAATATGAGTAAGCAATAAGTACTAAGAAATTTAATAAGTAAAAATTAATAATAAAAAGAAACTGTAATTCAAATCGATGGTATTCAATAACTGCTGCTGACATCATACAGCTCATGTCAAAATGATTAAAGCTAGGAGTAAATGTCAATGTTATATATGGATCAAAAATTGTATAGAAGAAAATAGCTTTGCCACATTGACAGAGAGGGGCTAGCCAAGTAAAATTCACAATTAAAAGACAGTGACTGGGCCTTCCCTGGTGGTCCAGTGGTTAAGTATCTGCCTTCCAGTGCAGAGGAGGTGGGTTTGATACCCAGTCAAGGAGCTAGATCCTACATGCCTCAGGACAACTAAGTCCGCTCACCCCAACCAGGACCCAACACAACCAAAAATAAGTAAGTAAATAAATATAAAAAATAAAGTGGAAGAATTAATTAAAAAAAAAAAAAAAAAAAAAAGACAGTGGCTGGCAGTGATTTCCAGTTCCACATGTAAAGAGCTCAGAAGTCCTCATTCTGTCCTAACAAGTAAAAAAAAAAAAGGCAGAACAGACTGGAAAATCAGCAACCGTTCCTAGATCCATAAGAGAGGACACAGGGCAAACTGCAAAGATTGGAGAGAGAGGTAAAAACAAAGAGTCACAGCTTATTGGAGCAGAGATCTGAAGTAGAAACTGCCCCCTGGTAGGAAAGACTGAATTCAGCTGATAAATTGCTTGAGGCTCAATGTGGATAATTTTAAAGGTTAAAAACTTCAGGGGGAGGGGGTGGAGGCAGTCATACCAGGACTCACACAATATTGTGAGATACAGCTCCAGCAGCAGTGTCAAGGCTAATGTGCAGTGCACACTTGGAGGGGACAGAGTTGGCTTGGACAAGACACTGCACTTGAATAGGGAGAGTGCAACCACTGCTGATACTAATGGAGACAACTGATGGGGAGCTGTATTGAGCTCTGGGTGGCATGCTGTGACCATCCTTGCAAACGACTTGGCCTATACCAGCTCTTCTTGCTCTAGTGTTGTTCCCCTTTGGGACGACAGTTCCATTGCTGAGAGGGGAGAGAGAACACACTTAAAGGGAACAGAACCACCTTGGACCCAGACTTCAGAGCTTTTGCTCCAGCATGTTAGGACATGACTGTGTGCCCAAGAGGGCAGTGACAACCACTAAGCACAGCTCTGGCTCAAACCTGAGAATAGCTCCAGCACCTTCATCTCCAGTTTCACCTCCTACCAAGATGATAGCTGGGAGTCCACCTTGAGCAAACATGTGACCCGTGCTCACTTGAGATCCAGCTCTCCTACCAAAGTCACAGGGCATCTGCAGAGTGTATAGGGACACTCCCATGTAAATACCTTCAAGACCAGGACAGATAATGTGCTTTGCCCAATTTCATAGACACAGAGAGTTTACCAAAATGAGAAGAGAGAAATCTGCCTCAAATGAAAGAACATGAGAGAAAACCCTGGAAAAGAAGAAGGGAAAAAAAACTAATGAAAGAAATAATTTACCAGATAAAGCATTCATAGTAACAATGCTGCTTGAAACTGGGAAAAGAACAGATGAACACAGTGAGAAATCTTACAAGGAATCAGAAAATATAAAGAAGAATCAGTCAGTGCTGAAGAATACAATAACTGAAAGTAAAAATACACTAGAAGGAAATTAACAGCAGACCAAGTGATACAGAAAAAGGCATAAGCACTCTAAAAGATAGAATAATGGAAATTACTCAATCAGAGGAGCAAAACCAAAACAATTTTTTCAAAAATGAGGAAAGAACCTCTAAGACAGTATTAAGCATATGCTATCCACATTATAGAGGTCCTGAAGAAGAAAGAGAAAAAAGGGTTGAAAATATTTGATGAAGTTATGGTTGAAGAATTCCTGAACCTGAAAAAGGAAACAAATATCTAGGTACAGGAAGCACAGAATCCCAAAAAGAGAAAACCAAAGAGATCAAGACATATCGTAAATAAAATGGCAAAAGTTAAAGACAAAGAGGATTCTAAAGGCAGCTAGAGAAAAAGAGTCACAAAGGAACCCCCAATAAGGTTTTAAGTTGATTTTTCAGCAGAAATTTTGCATACCAGGAGGGACTAGCATGATATATTTAAAGTGCAGAAAGGGGAATATATACAACCTAGGATACTCTACCCAGCAAGATTATCATTCAGAATTGAAGAAGAGAGAAGCAAAAACTAAAAGAATTCATCAATACTAAATCAATTCTAAAAGAGGTGGTAAAGAGCCTTCTCTAAGTGAAAAAAATAAAGCTACAAGAAGAACTTATAGGAGAAGAAAAACCCCACTAGAAAAGCCAAATATATAGTAAAGGTTGTGGATCAACTATTTAAATAAGCTATTATGAAGATTAAAAGACAAAAATTATAAAATAAATCATAACTGCAAAGAACTGTTCAGGTATAAATATGATGATGTAAAATATGAATTAAAAAACACAAAATGTAGAGAAAGGGAGTTAAAAGTGTAGATCTTCTAAAATGTGTTTGAACTTCTGTAACTATCAGTTTAAAACAAGTAGATATAGTTATATGTCAACACATATGAATCCCATGGTAACCATAAATCAAAAACCTACAATAGATACAGGAAATCAGAATGAAAGGAATACAAGCATACCACTAAATAAAATAAAATCACAATGGAAGAAATTATACTAAGAAGAAAAGAGAATAACATCTTGCAGAAAACAACAAAAATGTCAAGAAGTATTTATCTAACAATAATCATGTTAAATGTCAAATGACCAAAACTCCAATCAAAAGACATAAGGTGTTGGATGACCTAGAGAGGGAAGTAAGGCAGAAAGAGTGACCTACAGAGTGAAGGTCACTGATAAGTCAGAAAAAGAAAAATAAATATAGTATATTAAGGCATATATGTGGAATCTATAAAAATGGTATAGATGACCTTGGTTGCAAATTAGAAACAAACTCACAGACATAGAGAACAAATGCCAAGGAGGAAAGGGGTGGGATGGGAGGAATTGGGAGATTGGGACTGACCCATATACACTATCAATACTATGTATAAAATAGACAACCGATGGAAACATACTGCATAGCACAGGAAATTCTACTTAATGCACCGCAGTGCCCTAAATGGGAGAAAAATCCAAAAGGGAGTTGATATATGTACATGTATGGCTGATTCATTCTGCTATATAATTGATGCTAACATGACATTGCAAAGCAACTATAATGCAATACAAACTACTTTAAATTAAAAAAAAAAGGAAAAAAAGATGAGGTGACTGATTAGATTAAAATGACCCACCAATGTGCTGCTTATAAGACACTTGCTGCTGCTGCTGCTGCTGCTAAGTCGCTTCAGTCGTGTCCGACTCTGTGCGACCCCACAGAAGGCAGCCCACCAGGCTCCCCCGTCCCTGGGATTCTCCAGGCAAGAACACTGGAGTGGGTTGCCATTTCCTTCTCCAATGCATGAAAGTGAAAAGTCAAAGTGAAGTCGCTCAGTCGTGTCCGACTCTTAGTTACCCCATGAACTGCAGCCCACCGGGCTCCTCCATCCATGGGATTTTCCAGGCAAGGGTACTGGAGTGGGGTGTCACTGCCTTCTCCATATAAGAGACTTACTTCAGAGCTAATGACACACAAAGACTGAAAGTAAGGGAATGGAAAAACGTATCCCAAGCAAACGAAATGAAAAGAAAGCAGGGGGAACTAGACTTTAAAATAATCTATAACAAAAGACAAAGAAGGGTATTATATACCGATAAACGATCAATACAAGTGGATGGAACATTTGTAAACATATATCCACTGGTATGCTGCTGCTGCTGCTAAGTCGCTTCAGTCGTGTCTGACTCTGTGCGACCCCACAGATGGAAGCTCACCAGGCTCCCCTGTCCCTGGGATTCTCCAGGCAAGAAAACTGGAGTGGGTTGCCATTTCCTTCTCCAATGCATGAAAGCGAAAAGTGAAAGTGAAGCTGCTCAGTCGTATCCGACTCTTAGCGACCCCATGGACTGGAGCCTACCAGGCTCCTCCGTCCATGGGATTTTCCAGGCAAAAGTACTGGGGTGGGGTGCCATTACCTTCCCCATCCACTGGTATAGGAACACCTAAAAGCAAATATTAACAGATATACATGGAGAAACTGACAATATAATACAATAATAGTAGGGAACATTAATACCCAACTTGCATCAATGGACAGATCAACCATCGACAAAATCAGTAAGTAAACAGTCATCTTAAATGACACATTAGACCAGACTTAGTAGATATCTATAGGATATTTCATATGAAAATAGTGGAATACATATTATTTTCAAGTACACATGGAACATTCTCCATGACAGATCACATTCTAGGCCACAAAATAAGTCCCAACAAATTTAAGAGGACAGAAATTATAGGAAGCATTTTTTCTGACCAAAACAGTATTAAACTACAAATCAATTAGAGGGGGAAAAAAATGGGAAAACACAAACATGTGGAAACTAAACAACATGCTATTAAAAAAAACTACTGAGTCAATGAAGAAGTCAAGGAGGAAATCAGAAAATATCTGCAGATGAATAAAAATAAAAACACAACTTTCCAAAATCTACGGCACACAGGAAAAGCAATTCTAAGAAGGAAGTTCAGGGCAAACACCTCAAGAAACAACAAAAAAAACAAACCTCAAATAAACAACCTAAGTTACTTATAAAAAGAGCAAAATCCAAAGATAGCAGAAGGAAGGAAATAATAAGGATCACAGGAAATAGAGACCAAAATAAAAATCAATAGAAAACATCAATGAAACCAAGAGCCACGTTTTTTTTATTTTTTGAAAAGATAAAATTGGTAAGTCTTTAGTCAGGCTCACCAAGAAAAAGAGAGCCTAAATAAATAAGAACTGAAACAGGAAAAATTACAACTGACCTCAGAGATACCAAAAAACCATAAGAAAACACTACAGATATTTATATGGCAACAAATTGGACAACCTAGAAGAAATGGATAAATTTCTAAATACAATACAATCTCTAAAACATACAATCTTCCAAGACTGAATCAATCCAAACATACTAATCACTAAAGTTTAAAAACTCCCAGCAAACAAAAGCCCAGGACTGAATGGATTCACAGGAACTCTACCAAACATATAAGAACAACTAATCCCTAGCCATCTCAAAATATCCCAAAAAATGAAGAGAAGAGAATACTCCTAAATTTATTCCATGAGGATACCATTACCCTGATACCAAAACCAGACAAAGATACTACCAAAAATAATAATAATAATTACAGGCCAATATCTCTGGTGAATATAGATATAAGAATCTTCAACAAAATATTAGCAAACAGAATTCAACAATACATAAAAAGGATCATATACCATGATCAAGTGAGACTCACTCCCGGGATGCAATGATGGCTCAATTTCCACAAATCAATCAGTGTAATACATTAACAAAAAGAAAGGGGGAAAAAATCACATGATTATCTACAGATACAGAAAGAGCATCTGACAAAATTCAACATCCATTTATGATAAAAACTAATCAAAGTTGGTATAGAGTGAACACACTTCAACATAATAAAGGCCATTATGACAAACCCATAGCTTACAAATTCAATGATGAGGATTCTGGGATTAAAAGATACCAACTACTGTATATAAATAGATAGGCAACAAGGATAGATAATTATAATCTTGTAATAACCTATAAAGGAGTATACTCTGCAAATATACTGAATCACTCTGCTGTACACTTGAAACTAACACAATACTGTAAATCAATTATACTTCCATTAAAATTTTTTCCAAAAAGTTAATTTATATATATTTGCTATCTCTGCCCACTATTAGAACCTAGAAGCAAAAATATTCCAATAACACTGAACATACATACTGCCCTATGTACTACTCCCACTAAAAGAAACCAGGCTTTCTTGGGAGAAATGGCTGATTCCAGAACTGGAGCAAAGAAAATACAAGGTCAGGCTAAAATATCAATATTTGGTGCCAGTAAGTAAAGAAGTCCTCAAAATCTGATGGGAAAAAATGAAAAACCATGAGAGGAAATTAAAAGGGGCTGCCACCAGTCAAATGAGACAACATAAGTTTCAAAATAAATAACATGAATAGATAATACTCTGAATAACACAAAAACGCACAGGTCTAAACTGATACTAATTTTTTTTAAGTGAGGGAGGAAAAAACTCTTAGTAAAATAATGTCAAATGATAAATGTAGAATAATGCAAAAAGGAAACTGCCATTTACAACTACCATAACTGATTCAGGCAAGAATCATCAATGAATAATAAAATCACTGGGTGTATTGAGGAACATGTTTATTTAACTTATATGCAGAGTACATCATGAGAAATGCTGGACTGGAAGAAACACAAGTTGGAATCAAGATTGCCGGGAGAAATATCAATAACCTCAGATATGCAGATGACACAACTCTTATGGCACAAAGTGAAGAGGAACTAAAAAGCCTCTTGATGAAAGTGAAAGTGGAGAGTGAAAAGGTTGGCTTAAAGCTCAACATTCAGAAAACGAAGATCATGGCATCTGGTCCCATCACTACATGGGAAATAGATGGAGAAACAGTGGAAACAGTGTCAGACTTTGTTTTTCTGGGCTCCAAAATCACTGCAGATGGTGACTGCAGCCATGAAATTAAAAGACGCTTACTCCTTGGAAGGAAAGTTATGACCAACCTAGATAGCATATTCAAAAGCAGAGACATTACTTTACCAACAAAGGTTCGCCTAGTCAAGGCTATGGTCTTTCCTGTGGTCATGTATGGATGTGAGAGCTGGACTGTGAAGAAGGCTGAGTGCCGAAGAATTGATGCTTTTGAAGTGTGGTGTTGGAGAAGACTCTTGAGAGTCCCTTGGACTGCAAGAAGATCCAACCAGTTCATTCTGAAGGAGATCAATCCTGGAATTTCTTTAGAAGGAATGATGCTAAAGCTGAAACTCCAGTATTTTGGCCACCTCATGCGAAGAGTTGACTCATTGGAGAAGACTCTGATGCTGGGAGGGATTGAGGGCAGGAGGAGAAGGGGACGACAGAGGATGAGATGGCTGGATGGCATCACTGACTCGATGGGTATGAGTCTGGGTGACCTCCAGGAGGTGGTGGTGGACAGGGAGGCCTGGCGTGCTGCGGTTCATGGGGTCGCAAAGAGTCGGACACGACTGAGCGACTGATCTGATCTGATCTGATTGAGGAACAAGATACACATATAATCGCTAAGTATTTTCCCATTGATTCCTTATTAATTACAATGGGGAAAAGGTATCTTTACCATGGAGAAATCTTTCAAATCTCACCTTCATCAAATGATCAAATTTATCCTCACCAAAATTACTGTCACAGGCACCATGATGTTACACACTGAGAACACAGCACCTATGTAATATTCCTGCAAAAAATGTTTAAGCTGAATCTACTTATGAAAAAAATTAAAACAATCAGACAAATCCAAATTGAGGACACTCTACACAACAACCCGCTAGAGTCTTCAAAACTGTGAAGAGGGCGAGGGAAAAGGGAGAAGAAAGAGAGGATGTAGAAGGGTGGGGAAGCACTGTAGATTAAGAGATATAACAACCAAATGCAACGTGCAGTCCTTGATCCAAATATGAATTAGAAAAAAAGTCATATATGTGTGTGTGTATATAGATACACACACACACATATCACATATGCACATAATTGAAGAAATCTGAATGTGGAATGTATTTAAGACTATAGTATTGTGTCAATGCTAAATTCCTTAAGTTTGATCACGTGGTTATATAGAATGTGTTGATTTCTACAAGATCAATGTTTGCACGCTACAGAATTTAGAGGTAAAGTGTTATGATCATGATATCTGCAACCTTCAAATAATTCATAAATTTTTAATATATAAATACAGAAGCAAAGAAGCAAATTGTTAGCAATTGGTGAATCTATAAGAATGGTACATGGGTGTTCAATATACTATTCTTGCTACTTTTCCCTAAATTTGAAATATTCCAAAATAAAAAGTTGTGAGGAAAAAGTAAAAGGAAATGCCTTCCAAATTCTGTTTTCACACGTATAAAAAGAAGCAGATAAACTAACACCTTTGCTATCCAAAATTATGAAGCAATTAACCACTCACAAAAAGTTATCTGGATAGCTGACAATCCCTTACAGTTATCATTTTCTAAAGAATGTTCTCCAATGAACCATATGCTTTATTACAATCTTAATTTCTTATATAGGATGTTGTGGATATAACTATAAATTAAAATGTTGGTGTTGTAAGTACTGGACTGAATAATTTAGCTTACTGCTATAATACTGTATTCAATGAAGGCTCCCTCAGTCCTCTGAACTGAAGCTGGTAATATAAAACTGATTATCTTAGGACAGTGCTATCAAAACTATGAGCTATAATACTGATATTCTGTAGGAGAAAAAAATCAAATTTAACAATAGTTTTGACCTAAAATTTCCCTATATATTTAATATACCAAACATATCTGCACAGTAATTATTATATAGTAACTTACACAGGAAGCTTATTTAAGAAATGGTATATGCTGCTGCTGCTGCTGCTAAGTCACTTCAGTCATGTCCGATTCTGTGCGACCCCATAGACGGAAGCTCACCAGGCTCCCCCGTCCCTGGGATTCTCCAGGCAAGAACACTGGAGTGGGTTGCCATTTCCTTCTCCAATGCATGAAAGTGAAAAGTGAAAGTGAAGTCGCTCAGTCGTGTCCGACTCTCAGCGACCCCATGGACTGGAGCCTACCAGGGTCCTCTGTCCATGGGATTTTCCAGGCAAAAGTACTGGGGTGGGGTGCCATATAGTACAGCAAAAAAGTATCCCATATAACCATGTACAAACCAATGACCCAAGACGTGAGCACTGGACATGAACAATGATTCACTGATGTACAGGCAGCATTTTCCAAATGTCCTTTGCGTATCTGGGCTTTCCAGGTGGCACTAGTGGTAAAGAGCCCACCTGCCAATGCAAGAGACGCAAGAGACAAGGGTTCAATCACTGGGTCAGGAAGATCCCTTGGAGGAGAGCATGGCAACTCACTCCAGTATGCTTGCCTGGAGAATCCCATGGACTGAGGAGCCTGGCAGGCTACAGTCCACAGGTTTGCAAAGAGTCAGACATGACTAAAGTGACTTAGCATGCACACGTGCTTTGTATATCCTTTACTCAACTACTACTGACCTGCTAAGAAGACTGAATTACAATATGATATCATTGTGAACTATGAACACAGGAATTGAACTGGAACCATACTGTGTATCAAATTTACTTCTCTGAGGCTTTTCATTTTCTGTTACTTAATATTTTACACCTCATTATCCTATTTATACATTGTAGCATTTAAAGTACTATGTGCCTGTGTGTGGGTGAGATACAGACACATAAGGGACTAAGGCCCCTGTGCTATGCTAAGTCACTTCAGTCATGTCCGACTCTGTGCGACCCCACAGACGGCAGCCCACCAGGCTCCCCCGTCCCTGGGATTCTCTAGGCAAGAACACTGGAGTGGGTTGCCATTTCCTTCTCCAATGCGTGAAAGTGAAGTTGCTCAGTAAAGAGTTCCCTAATCCTGTGTCTTCAATACACCTGTTTACTCATGTAAACATGTCAGCAGCCCCAGTTACTAGACATAGCATTAGATACTAGATATACACACACACATATATATATATATCTAGATCTCTGCCCTCAATGAGCTCACAGTCTAGTTGGGAAAGAGACTTTAAATAACTCAGTGAAACAGTAATACTAAAAAAAGATATAAACAAACTGTCCCAGTGACTCCAAGAACTACTTCTCTTCTGTCTGTAGCTCATTACCTAAGTACCAGAAACAACTTCAACAGCCACTAGTTCTTTCCCTCTCTTCTCCTCTTCATTTTGTAAATTTCCAAAAATAAAGCCAATCCTTCATAAGTACCAACAGTCAATGAAAAAAAATTTTCTTGTCTAAAAAGGGCCAGTCATGTAGTTTCTGTGGTATCATTTTGGGGGCTCTGGTGTTCCCCTCTTATTCATTCAGCAAAATGAATGAATATTAACTAGGGGTTTAATGTAGAGCATTTTTAGATGGAAAAAAGAGAGAATGCTGGGCTCTAGAGTTTTGATCCTTCCTTTAGAAAGCAACTACTTCAGGAAAGTAGTTTTCTTTGTAACTGACCACAAACAATAGAGTTGATAGCATATAAATGTTTAATGAAATCTTTCAAAGTATAATTTGAAACTCACTGGCTATGAAATCAAATTAGTGGACCAAACACCAATGTTTTTAACAAAATAGAATAGCATAAAAGAGAAGCTATCAAGAGCATGATATAAAAGGTACCTGGTAAAGTGCAAATAGTTAGAAAACTATTGACTTTACATCTCCTAATACCACCATGCAATCCTATATATTCTCTGATGTTTTCATGGGTCCTTTCTGTTTGTTGTAAAGAACTGATTATTAGTCTTTCACAAATAAAGTTAGATTAAAAGAGAAGGTCACTTGCAAAGGGGTCAAGAGTAAAAAGTACCAACTATGGGAAGTAACACTGATTAACAGGTAAGACTGTGGGCTCAGAAATCAGAATGTTTCAAGGCTCAAATCCCTATTACTTTTATGACCTTGATAGCTGCCAAACTGCTGTGCCTCAGTTTCCACATTTATAAAATGAGCTGCTATGAGGATTAAATGAGATAACAAGAAGCTTTTAGCACAGTACCTGACATTCAAAAATATCTAATAAGTGTTAGCCATATTATCATCATCATTATTAGGTAATACCTCTGTAAATACTAAAAACTGACTTTTAAGAAGAAATTTGGAAACGCACATGCTTTTATTAAAATATTCTAGTTACACCAGAATTAAAACAGTATTATTAAAAGCCTCAGAAACCAATATCCAAGAAACAACAGTAATCCAGTTGGATGGAACACAATTCATCAGAGGAACAGCAACCATTGTAGGTGGAAAGATACTAAAGACTATTGTGGAGGAATTTGCATTAATTTGGGCAAAGGTCACAGAGTCCAGAGGTTAGCAAACTATGGCCCACAGACCAAACCTGTTCACTGTTTTGGGGTCACGAGCTAAGAATGATTTTTACAGATGAACATTCTCAACTGATCCAATGATAGGGACACTAACTTTGAACCCTACTATTATCCTATAAAGAAGAATTATATTCTTCTCATTATTAGACCAAACACAACAAAATATTATATTCAATTACTGTATTTTGATTTCACTAATAAAACTCTGTGAAATTTATTTTAAAAAGTCTCAAATTCAATGTCTATATGTTAGATAATTAATGTTACTCTACTCTTTACTTTCCCCAACCCTTCCCTATTCATATTATCTACTGAATGTCCCATAATTTGCCAGATACAGGGAAGCAACATGACTATATCAACAAGTAAGAAGGTAAAAGCTCCTGCCCTTATGAAGCTTCTTTCTAATAAGGAAAGAAAAAAGTTACATGGTACAAAGCAGAGAATGTTCACAAGCAGAGAGCAATTTTAGATGCAGTACTCAGGGGAGGCATGACTGAGAAGGTCATTTTTGGCAGACTTGAAAGGGAGTGTAAGAGGGAGTCATATGGATACTCTGCCTGGAGCATGTGCCTTGAAATGTGTTCCAGGCAGAATGAAGAACAGCACGAAGACCTGACGTAGAAGCACACAGGCCTGTCCAGGAAGAGCAAAGAGGCCAGTGCACACAGGCCTGTCCCCACAAGGGGAAAGAGGCCAGTGCACGCTGCGAAAAGTAGACAAAGAGAGTAGTCAGAGAGAGAGCAGGAGCTACAGGCAATGTAGGGCTTTGGTGGCCATGGTAAAAAAAACCTCAGCTTTTTTACTTCTAAGACAGGACATTAGGCAAAAGAACACAGTCACCTCTCTTACACGACAAGTTCATGAATTTTTCACCTTGCTTCTTTTCCTACTGATGTGTTGGATACAAAAACCTTAGACTATGTCATAAGCATGCTACTGCACTAACAGAAAAATCAGTTAATGTCTGTAACATTAAAAATTGGCAAGAAAAAAAATAAGACTCTATCAGAAAAATGAACAAAAAACTTAATGTTTCCAATAAGAAATGAAATCAGTAATTTTTTTTAAAAGCCTAGCTACACTATCACTAAAAAGATATTCTAATTAAAGATATATTAATTAGGTAAAGTGTAAATAGTTCGAAAATTATTTTAAATCCTTAAATTAGTTAAATATTGTTTAACTATTAAAACAAAATAAACTGTCATTTATCACTGTCTGCTAGGGAAACTGGTAGTAATAAAAACTGCTTCAGGTCTACAATCCTGTATCCAAAACCTCTGGCTTCAAAACACCTTCAAAAGTGTTTTGAATTTCAGAATAGTTAAATTATAAAGAAGTGATATTGCACAGCTACCTTAGATTAAGTAACATTTTTGGTTGGGTCTGTCTGTATTAGCCACACTGCTATTAAAATTTCTTTGGAAAACCTTAAGAATGTTCACTCTAAGGACTTCCTTTGTGTCCAGTGATTAGGAACTCGCCTTCCAATGCGGGTTCAATCCCTGGTCAAGGAACTAATATCCCACATACCAAGGGGTGGGCATCTGGGCCCACGCGAGAAGCCTGCACGCTGCAACTAAAGAGGCGGACACGCCACAATGAGGAGCTCATGAGCCACAGCTAAGACCCGTCACAGTGAAACAAATATTTTTTTTAAAAAGATATTCACTCTATGGGGAATAAATAATGTATAAACACCCTAACATTAGTACAGATCAAGTATGACTGCCAAATTAATTACAAAAACTTTTGTAGTTCAAAAACCATAAAAATAACCAGATGCAAGGTGGGTCACAATATCAGATCACTTGGGGGAACTTTTCCAAACCACAAAACCCTTTCCACTGAAGATTCCCCATTTCCCTATTAGATTGTGTAGTAAGTCACTGGGACTGACACAAGTATGGATTGGGCATACCACACAATTTGGAAATTCTTGAAGTTTGTGAAATATTTTATAACACTTCCATTCAATAAGAAGTATCTTAAAAAGAAAACAAAAAAAAAAAAAAAAAGAATACCAACTTATATTAAAGACTGAAATTTCCCAAATATTAATCTTCTTGGAAAATTCTATTCAGTTTCAGAAGAGTGAAAACTGAAAGTGAAAATGTTAGCCGCTCAGTTGTGTCTGACTCTTTGCAACCCTGTGGACCATGTAGCCCACCAGGACTATGTAGCTCCTCTGTCCACGGAATTCTCCAGGCAAGAATACTAGAGAGGATGGACATTCCGTTCTCCAGGGGATCTTCCTAACCTAGGGATCGAACCTCAGTCTCCACACTGGAGGCAGATTCTTTACCGTCTGAACCATCAGTAGTCTATATTAACGAGCACATATCACATTCAAGGCATTGTAAGTACCAGGTAATACCAGTAGAAAGGCTTAAATAGTTAGACAAGGGGCTGACTATGGGTTTATATTTTACTTTACAAGCAGATGGAAAGGAAATAATAAAATTCTGAGCAGAGGTATCAAGTGGTCAGATGTGCATGTCAGATCACTCTGGTAGTAATACAGAGGATGGATTAAAAGGGCAACACCAATGGCGGAATGCACCTTAAGTAGACTATTACAAAAGTCCAGATAAGATACAATGACCTTTCAAAAAAAAAAATCACCCATAAGTTGTGCCCAAGCATCATCCTGCCAAGTGGTGATAGGGCTACAAGACAGCACCATGAGGGCAGAAAGGGAAACTGAACAGTGATGATGAGAGGCAATCCAGACAGGCGATAAGAAAATGATATCCATTTTAGAGTGCCAGGCAATAGGCAGTGACCCAGCCAAGCGGAGCCCAAGCTGTAGAGAGCAGATAAGCAGGTGGTACCCCAGCCGTCAGAAGCACACATTAGGGAAACATGTCTTATTTCACGGTTCTTGAGAAAAGGCTTACAGCACAGTACAGAGCTCCAGTTATAATACTGGAGTTCACGAATTCAAGAACAGGAGACAGAAAATAGGACAGCAGCAGAAAAGACACAGGTTCAGTACTCAAATTAACCTACTTTCAAAACCTAAATCTGTTATTTTCTAGCTGTGAAGGTCTAGACAACTCAGCTTTTGGGGCCTCAGCTTCTCTATCTATAAAAAGCAGATAACATTACCTATTGCAAAGGGTTGGTAGGAGAACGAAATGTGACCTCATACATTAAAACATCTGGTAGAGTTCAAGAAATATTAGTTTTGTCCTTTTCTTCTTATAAAAAGATAAGTTACTGAGTTTTTTCATCTAAGCTACAGAAATAAGGAAGTCTTTTGCTTGGCCACAAGGTCTGAAAGCTTACCCAAAGGGGCACTGTGCTATGCTTAGCCATTCAGTCAGATCCAACTCTTGGTAATCCCATGGACTGGAGCCCTCCAGGCTCCCCCGTCCCTGGGGATTCTCCAGGCAAGAACACTGGAGTGGGTTGCCATGTCCTCCTCCAGGAGGTCTTCCCAACTCAGCACCTGAACCCAGGTCTCCTAAAATGCAGATGGATTCTTTACCATTTGAGCCACCAGGGAAGCCCAAGAATACTGGATTGGGTAGTCGATCCCTTCTCCCGGGGATCTTCCAAAGCCAGGAATCGACCTGTGGTCTCCTGTATTGCAGGCTGATTCATTACCAGTTGAGCTACCAAGGAAGCCCAAGGAGGCATTAGAGGACTTTATTCAGGTAAAGAAAGTAAGGTTGGTCACAGATGAAAAATGCCTCACAGGGGCTCCAGTCCATACTGAGGTGAAAGTAAATGAGTTACACAAGTTAAAGAATCTAAAAAACTAGAGTAGAGTAAGTTTAAATAATTAGGATCAGCTAGCCTAAGAGTATACCGACACAATAGAACATGTCACTGTATTTAAATTAGGAAGGAAAAACGTGGGAAGCTCTCTGAATACTGAGTCAAAGGCTCTCCAAGGTATGTTTAAAATGAAAGAATTACTATATAAAACATTAATATAGTGGGCTACCATCTACATACAAATGTAGGGGAAAATAATAATTTACATTTGTATTTTATTTCTCTTTGCATAAATACTGGTAAAATATACAAAAACAAAAGTGGTTACCTATAGAGAGCAGGGTTGGGAGGGACAGAGATAAGAGTAGTATTGAGACTTCTAATTATATGCTTCTTCATATTATTTTGAAATTTGAATGAAGTAGCCATATTTAACAATTGTCTAACAAAAGGGCAATACACATATTTAATTAATAGCAAAACTAACAATGACCCCTGAATAACTCCAGAACTCACTATAAGATGGCAATCATTTGAAATGGGTGTAGAGAGTTGGCTCTGATGTCTACTAAAGTTCATTCAGGACATTTTTTTTATAGTAGCTGTTGCTATGTAGTTTCTCTTACCTATCCTTCAAATAATTACTACAGTTTCTTTCTTTTAATCCTCCCAAAATATTAAGGTGCATGTAATATTTTTAAAAAAAAGGTTGGTTTGTTTGTTTGTTTTTTCAGGAATTCCACAGCGTCCAGTGGTTAGGATTTGGCGCTTTCACTGCCAGGATCTGGGTTTGATCCCTGACTGGAGAACTAAGATCCTGCAAGACAAGTGGCACAGCCAAAAAGTAAGATATTTTTCTTGATTCTGTTCCCGATTCCTCTATGACCTAAGAGCTCTTCCTTCTTCCCCTCATGACTAAATTCCTTAGTGTCATCTAGTCTACATTCACTGCTATGTCTAGTTTCCTCTATTTACTTTCTCACCACACCCTTCTATTGTAACTCTTCTGCTACAATGAATCTCAAATTTACTATACCTTATAATAATAACTGTAGCAGCGGCAGCAGCAAGGCATTTAAGCAGGTTTCCTGTGTGGTAACCTCCACATTCTTCACCCACCCTTTAAAAACTCTATGCAGTCTGAAAAGAAACCTGCAGAATTGATATTTTTATTCAGTAGCTCACTTGATTCTGATACAGGTGGTCTGCCTGAACACCTGAAAACCAATTAGCTAAAGGCATAATATGCTGTTGTTTAGTCACTAAGTCATGTACAATTATTTTGCAACCCCATGGATTGCAGCACAACAGGCTCTTGTGTCCAAGGGATTTCCCAGGCAAGAATACTAGAGTAGACTGCCATTTCCTTCTCCAGATCTTTCCAACCCAGGGATCAAACTTGCATCTCCTGCACTGGGAGGTGGGTTCTTTGCCACTGAATCACCAGGAAGTCTAGGGTCATAACAACCTTCCCCCAAATTCAAAGCCCTTTGGATCTCATCTCTCTTTCTGTAGCATCTGACACCTTACACTAACTTTTTCCATCACCTTCCCCCACACAACTGGACTCTCCTCTCTTTTCTGAGAGCCCTTATCCTTTACATGATGTTGGAGGGGCCCTCACAGTGGCCTTAGTCCTAACTTTACACACACTTCATAAGCAGTACAAGTCACATCCACTGCTTCAACTACCATCTGTATAACACTAACTTCTGACACTTTGATTTCCCAAGAATTTTCAGGAAGTTGGAGGTTATACAATCAGTACAGGAGGAAGAGGATGCTTCAACATCATGCACATTTGAATCCAAAATATCTGTTATTTACATGGTAATACATCCAAAGTCACACATCTTTCTGAATTTCATCATTGTTATCCTATGGGATAACACCTTTAAAACTAGAGAGAAAATCTTTCTGACAATTTTTGTTTGAATTAAATAAGGGAAATAAAAAGATTAAATGAGAATTTTCCTTCCCTTCCCAGCTCAGACTTGACAGCATGCCCTGTGGACCCCATGCCATGGGTCTGAGGTGGCGAGCAGGAAACAACCAGCCTGGGGCAGAGAAACTGGCACCTACAAGGGGACTAAGCAAATAAGTATATGTACTAAGGATAACGGAGCCAATCTCTCATTGCTGAAGACAAGACTTAAAAATATAGAAAAGGGACAACTGGAAAGAACTCTGGAGTGTTGGACCAGAAATAGATTATCAGCGTGAACTTTTGAATATCAGTTCAGTTGCTCAGCCGTGTCCAACTCTTTGTGAGCCCATGGACTGCAGCACACCAGGCCTCCCTGTCCATCACCAACTCCCAGAGTTTACTCAAACTCATGTCCTTTGAGTCAGTGATGCCATCCAACCATCTCATCCTCTGTTGTCCCCTTCTCCAGACTTCAGTCTGTCCCAGCATCAGGGTCTTTTCAAATGAGTCAGTTCTTCTTTTAAATATATATACATAGTTCAATGACGAAAGAGATTCAAATGTGTATACAAATATGTATACGTACATTCAAATGCATATATATATATATTTCCTAGCTCTGTCTACCTTAAATGTGATGATACTCCAGCAGAAATGAGCATATTAAGTACCGAAATCTTGGTTTCTGATACCACTTCCATTAAAAGAAATCAGGATTCCTAGGGAAAATGAATGATTCCAGAGTTGGGTCAGGCAAAGTACAAAGTGAGTCTAGAACTCATTAATGTGCCAGAAAGTAAAGAAATACTCAAAGGGTGGGATGTGTCAAAAAGATGGGAGCCATTAAAATATACAATTTAACCATCAAAATAAAATCTGAAATTATAATAACTAATAAAATCTACTGAATAGGAATATAAATCCATGGGTATGTCGATGTAAGTAAATAAATTCATTTATTTACAAGTGAATGAACAAATACATGAAAGAAAGGAAATTTTCAGTAAAAAAAAAATTAATAAATGCAGGTGGCAGCCTTCATAGTAGTGGTTGACCCAAGCAAGTCATCAGTGGACCCAAAGGCTGGTGGGCAGAGATTTCAGGAGGAACAGGACATCAACAAAGTATTGGAAATCTTCCCACAAAAGGCTTACCAGTTACAAAAGGGAAAATAATGACTGTATAATAAACTCAGCAGAAATGAACTTAACAAGGTGTTCAAGGTTAAAAACAGTCAGTGGTGGGACAACACACTGTGCCTCTTAGAGATACACTAAGAAGAACACATCATTTCTATGGTATTCCTGTCAACAACGTATACAGTCCCCACACAAGCAACTACTGAAAGAAAAGAAGTTAAGGAACATCTCAAAGAACAAAAAAGTCAAGGCCATAAAAAGACAGGGAAACATCAAGGGCCCCAAATATTCAGTGCCGTTCCAAACTAAAGGGCACTGAAGAGACACGACAATTAAACACGGCATATGATCCTGAACTGGACCTTGGACCAGAAGGGAAAGAAAGACACTATTCAGGGAGTTGGAAAACACTGAATGGCCTCTGGGTTGTTTTTCAATTTTTTTTATTGAAGTATAGTTGATTTTCCAGCCACAAGACTGGAAAAGGTCAGTTTTTATTCCAATCCCAAAGTAAGGCAATGCCAAAGAATTTTCAAACTACCGCACAATTAACACACATCTCACACATTAGCAAAGTAATGCTCAAAATTCTCCAAGCTAGGCTTCAACAGTATGTGAACCAAGAACTTCCTGATGTTCAAGCTGGACTTAGAAAAGGCAGAGGAACCAGAGATCAAATTTCCAACATCCACTGGATCATAAAAAAAGCAAGAGAACGCCAGAAAAACATGTATTTCTGCCTCACTGACTATGCTAAAGCCTTTGTGTGGACCATAACAAACTGCAGAAAATTCTTAAAGAGGTGGGAATAACAGACCACCTTACCTGCCTCCTAAGAAATCTGTATGCAGGTCAAGAAGCAACAGTTAGAACTGGACATGGAACAATGGACTGGTTCCAAATTGGGAGAGGAGTATGTCAAGGCTGTATACTGTCACCCTGCTTATTTAACTTATATACAGAGTACATCATGCAAAATGTCGGGCTGGATTGAGCATAAGGTGGAATCAAGACTGCCAGGAGAAATATCAATCACCTCAGATATGCAGATGACATCACCCTTATGGCAGAAAGTAAAGAGAAACTAAAGAGCCTCTTGATGAAAGTGAAAAAGGAGAGTGAAAAAGCTGGCTTAAAACTCAACATTGAAAAAACGAAGATCATAGCATCCAGTTCCAACACGTCATGGAAAATAGAAGGGGAAACAGTGGAAACAGTGACAGCCTTTATTTTCTTGGG